>JAWNOO010000007.1:15115000-17615000 GCA_035045905.1 Drosophila anomelani | reverse complement strand
AATTGGGATTCGAAGCGTGGCGGGAACCAGGAGCTCCTATGAAAATCTCAAAAAAGAAAACAATTTCAATGTTCGTTTCTGTTTCAATGCAAAGCGTTTTACTTTCCCCACAGCCCTGCACTAATTTTGAACGATAATTGTTGGCACCGGATCTCTCTTTCACATTTCTCCTCTGTATGTTTGTTCGATTTTTACTCTCCTTTCGTTGACACTATCTCTGTGTTCGTTTGGTCCTTCCGAAGGGGAAGGAATGGTCTTCTTCCTTTTTTGTTTGTTTGTGCCAAGCAACTCTTTGGCATTTGAACAATCTAAATATATCATTTTTTATGTTTTTTTCCTTTTTTTAACATACCTAATATAAAAGTATATATTAATAGCTATAAAATTGATTGTAAGAAAGCCAAATGCTACAACCAGATATATACTGAAATTTATGCGAATCTGATTGGATAACTCAAAATGCTGCGTAGCTGCAACAGTCACAATTAACAACCTACAACAACTACAATCAAATAACAATCCCAATAACAACAACTATATAGATGGCACTGAACAAGAACTACAACAATTAACAACAACTACAACAACAACCAATCACAACAATGTACAACAACTACAACCATACTCTACCCCCTCTCTCTTCTTGCTAACCTCAAATTGCAGTAAGAATATTGGGCATGGACGAGAAAGTGCATCAGAGAATCTTCAATGATAATTTGGCCCTAATTGATACGCCCCTAATAGCCATGGGCACCGGGTCTGGTTCCGGCACGGTCACCACTTCCGGATCCGGCATGGGCCTGGGCTTATCCGGCAGCTTTAACTATCCGGGCTCGATGCACGGCGTGCCCAGCTATCCGTTCAATATAAGCGGCTTCCATCAGCGGCACATGGCAGCGGCGGCTGCCGATAATGAACCATTCGATATCATTGATACGGGCTTCGGCTATGGCGGAAACGGAAATACCGGTGTTTACTACCAAAGTATGTGTACACGTATTAGCATGAACGTAAAACCATAAATAAAAAACAAGTCCACGGGTCCAACCAACCAAGCAAAAAATTCAAATATATATAAAATAAATCAATTTTGAAAGGCAGCAATTACATGCAGAAAAAGCAAATCCCGATTTGTGTGTGTTCAAACTGCTAGAACTAATTAACAGGCATAAAAAGTTCGTTTGTTCATTTCGTTCGTTCGTTCGTTCACCGTTTAGATAGATTTTTGTGGATTTATTTATGATTTCCGTTTTGTGTCGTCCCCCCTCCTGTAACCGAAAAAACTCACCGTGTTGCAGGTACATTTTTTTTCGAAATACAAATTAAAAACCAAATTCATTCAAATTTTTTGCTTTTGTGTTAAAGGTGAATATATACATATATATATATAAATACAAACAACTTGGCGTGATCCGTACGCCACTTGGCTTTGTGCATAATTTTTGGCAATCGCTCTTTCAACCTTTATATAAAAAATCAAATCGAAAAACAAACGAAATTAAGTATAGTTACAACTACAAACAATTTATACATTACAATTTCTATACATATATAAATATTTACATATATCTCGAACTATTTTAACTGCTTTTGTGTTTCAATTCAATTCCTTTTACGTAGCTTGCCATTTGTTTTGAGAGTTTTTTGAAATTTTCTAACAAAAAACCGAAATAAAACAAAAAAAAAAAAAAACAATTTGCTTCCAATGCGTTAAAAACAATTAATTCCTTACTATGAATTTTGTTTGACATTTTGTTTATCTAACAGAAAACTCTAGAAAATTAAACAAAAATATATAGAATTGTGTACAAGTTGTGAATATTTTCGATACTAACTTTTTCCTACGTTATGTGAGCAAAATGAAAACCCTAAACAAAACCAAAAACTAAACAAAATTCATTTAATTTCTTTCCTTAAATATATACAAAAAGTTAAACCAACCCCAAAAAAAAAAAAACCAATCAAATTTTGTTACATTCAATTCAAGCACACTTTTTCAAATTTTTTCCAACGCACCCAGTTTTTTGAATCCAAACAACCAAAAACATAACAACTAACCCAACGTCAAAAGCGTTTTCGATCAAGTTTTTTGAGATCCTCCAAGTCATTCCCCCTTCAAGTGCAAACAACATTTGTGTCATACAAATTAAACATACAATTCAACTCCGCATTCTCAAGTTCACCAACCATCGAGTTCATTGTTTCATACAACAAAGCCACCAAAAAAACATTAAAAACTTCTTCCGTGAGAGACGGCGTATTGAAGCTGGATTTTTTATTGAATATATAATATAAAGCTTAAAGGTGAACAGCCAAGCAAAAAGAAACAAACTTCCCTCGAAAGAGAAAACATACAAATTGATTTTCTTAAGACATTTTTGTTCGCAGCCCGACTTTTCTGTTTGGCTTTTTCCGTCTTTCGTTACAAAATCGACTTATTTGCGTAACCTTGCCTTATTTGAAGCATAAATTCTGTTTAATTCCCCCCAAAGACCACAGAAACACACACACACCACAGCATAGTACAGAAAACCCAGAAAAGTATGCCACAGAAATACACATTCTTTCACACAGTCGTCAGAGAGCATCGGCTATACATACAATATCATGAGTCATGGAAACCCCATGTTGGGACCTCAGAAAACCCGAAAGATACATCCAAACTCACCTATAAATACACACAGCCACACAGGAGTTAGAGTATCGTTGCCGATCCCCCCTCTTAAAAACAGAATATATTTTTATCAGTAGGTTTGGTAGTTTTTAAAGTCGAAACCAATAAATAAAATAACAAATAAATCTATACCTTTTCGTATACATATATTTATATATATAGAACTTAGTTGTGTTTTGCCAGCCCTGCGACCCTGTGACCACGCCCCGAAAATGTTGAAAGTAATACCCCCCGAAATCCCCATAATTGACTCTCACTCTCGAATCTCTCTCTTTGCGCCTTTCTACCCCGGATTCCAGTAATAGGCAATAAACAAATTTGTGGAATATTTGCATTTAATTTATGTTATTTTTGTGCATTTTTGTTCTTTTGATTTAATAATTTAAATCGTTTTTTGTGCCGTTACGAGGAGGGAATGTCTGCGGGGGTGGTGTTGGGATTTTTGGAGCAACGCTGTATGATTACCAATTGAAACTGAAGAGCGAACTGAAAGTTGGTTAATTAAAATGCAATCGATAGCGGCTGTCACCCGAACCAATCATGGCTGTGATTGATATTCAGAATGATACTCATACACCCTCTCCATTGACGGACATGAAAAGTAATTGAGTTGTGATTAGGCCTTTAGTTTAACGATAAATACAGCTCCGCGGGCATATTGTACCGGTTATAAATAAACAAGCCAATTGAGAGTAAATAAGCAAATAAGCGACTAAAAACGTGTTTAAATAAATGAAATTAATTAAGACCATCCACCGGCGAATGTGGGCAAACAAAGGCCGTCCATAAATTTAACATTTTAATTAGTTCTAAATGCAATCCACTCTCGATTGCTCGATAGGTGTAATCAGCGATTTTACAACTCATTTCGATGAGCATCTGGATGATTGAGAGCTCTAACCAAATCCGAATTGGGTTAAAACAGCTAATGCAATCCGCCAGCTAGATTGGGGACAGGCGACACCGCCAATAAATATAGTATATATCTAGATTTTTTTTTATGTGCCAGTGCCGATTGCGTATCGAATATGCTATTGCATAGAGAAAGGGTTTCGCAAATTGAAAACTAATGAACTATTTCAAACATTTTCTCTACGCACCTCCACTGCGGTCACCATTTACCCATCTGCCAATGGTAAATCCCCAATCAACCAACTCCCCCGGGCAACATTTGCTCGATGCAAAATGCAAATGCAAATGCGACTGACACACTTGGGCACGTTTTTGGCCGGCTGCAGGTGGTCAGGATGTCGAAGTTGACCTCTCAACGGAAATAATCAAGCAACACTTTCAGGTGAGTGCAAAGAAAAGTCCCCGAAACGAGACCTGGACAATGCAAAAAGCAGCTCACACAATTTGCAGAGTTTATTAGGGCACTGAGAACAAAAATTCAGAACAAAATAATGTTAAAACATTGTTTGTATCTGTGATAACATTTATTTTATAATTTACAGAAATCACTAAGGCTTTAAAACCCCTTAAAACTATGCTCTAGTGATTCCTTTTTTGCAAAACAAATATTATATTATATATATAATCCTTCCATAACCCGTTCTTTCGCTCTCTGCTCTTATCCTCCGTAGAGTACCTGTCACACGGCATTGGACACTTGCCGGGAGGATCCGTCCTGCTCCTCGTCCCTGCAACCGATGCTGATGCACTGCGAAATGCACCGGTGCAATCGCAATGCGTGCATGTCCTCGCTGCAGGCCTTCTACAAGGGTCCCCACGAGGACCTCAATCTGGACATTGCCTTTTGTCTATGCAAGTAAGTGGCTGGCCAGCAGCCAGCAGCAAACAAACCAAAACCATAACCAACCCAAAAATCGAACCAAACCCCATTGTTCCGCCGCAGGAAAACAGGCAGCAGCCAGCAGAACGCCAATCGGCACGACATGTGTATGATTGCACAGGAAAAACTGCATCCAGTGTGCGCACAGCGGCCGCCCGATAACAGTAATCCGGCCAGCTCCAATGGCATTTACTACCATCCGCCGCCCGCCTGTCATGTGGTCGCCGACAGCTGCAAGGAGGATCGCGAGTGCAGGTGGGTCATAATTCAAAAATTGAACGTATGCGTCCAGCGGAACCGGAAATGTACGCAATGCAATGTATACTTTCCGGTTATGAACGGGCACTTTTATGGAAGCTGTAAAGTTGGTATTCTTAAATTACATTTACCTAGCTAGTTATGGGTTTTTGGATTTATCTTAAAGAGTAACTTGTGGGAAATCAAAATGTATATAATTTTTTAGTTACAATAATAAAATATTGTATTTTTATATTATAAATGGTAGCTTTAGTTTTAATGTTTCAAAAAATAACATATTCATTTTAAAAGTCCTGAAAAATGTTATGAAACTATGTATTGAAATATTAAAAATAAATTTGGTTATTAAAACTCTTAAAAAATTATTCTTCTAAGAAGTTTTCAAAATCCTAGAGAGATCTGCATTACCCTAGATTGTTAGAATTTAAAATTGACAAAGTCTCGAATAAACTTTAATAGTTTTATATTTATTCTTTATATTTTTATCCTTATTTCTGGCAACCTATTAAAAATTGTTCCCAATCACCGTAATTGCCACATACTCGTACTGCCATATTATTTTTCAACTTGCCACCAATTCAATTAGTCGAAATTGGATTTCCCAGACTTAGTCTCACGCTCGCGTTGATATTGAATTAGAGGCGTTTAGCCACGGCAAAGTCTGTGAAAGCCGCAACTTTGATGGCACTCAGCCGAACTCGTTAAATTGACACGAGCTTGGTGCTCCGGAATTTTGTAGTTGCCAGCAAGCGGGGCATAAAATTACCACTTTGCCAAAGGCAACTCCATCTCGCCATATCCTATACTCAATCTCCACAACTCAGAAGAGACGGAGCTGGAGCTGAAGCCAGAGCCGAAGCAGCTCTTCATTAAGCCAGACAGCAGCAGCAGCAGCTAAAACTTGCAGGCCAGACCGCGTGAATGTGTCAAACACAAAGTTAAGTTATAAATACGATGCAGCAGCAGCACCCTCACCCTCACCCTCACCCTGGAGCTGCCATCTCGGATGCACATGCTTAGAATGTGTGGGAGGTGTGGGAGTTTTGGGGGTTGGGTTGTTTCGGCATGTTTGTTTGTTTGTTGTCATGTTACGGCTGAACGACCGCAAAGTACGTGGTCGTTGCTGTGGCTGTGAAAATTAATTGCCTTTTAAGTGAATCGCACTTGCTTTGGTAAACAACTAAATTGGACTAATGACGCTCATTTTGTATGCTGCAGCAGCTGCCTGCTGCCTGCTGCCTGCACTCTGCGAAGAGGGTGCAAAGTCAGGCCCTATGCCGGGGCAACGTGTGGAGTGCTTATGTTGACTTATTACGTATACGACGCGTTGTGCGCCAACACGTGCCTGTGCCTGAGCCTGAGTCTGCGAGGGGTGGCTGCTGTGAATGCTCATTTGTTTGGCTGCCATCGAAGGTGCGGCACTCTGACGTCTTAAGCTGCACTTTGTTGGCCGCGTGCATCAATTTTCAGTTGCAGCAAACATTATGCAAGCCATAAAGGGCAACAGAAGTCTCAACGATTATATGAACTGTCGATGGAGATGACTTGTAAAGGCAGCAGAAGGCCAGAAGAAAATGCGTAAAAAAATAAAGGTTTCTAGGAAAAATGTCTGGACTTTTGTTTAAGGTTTACGAATAATTTCCCAAGAAAGATATATGTATGTAATATCCGTACAAACATTGGTTGAAATTCCTGAAAATCATTCAGAAATTACCATCAAACTTGAGATGCATACTAAACTCCCTGCACCTGACCTGAAGCCACAATTAGGAAGCTTCCAATATCGCATTGAGATGTCATCGCCTTGTGACGATTATCAGCAATTGAAATATTACGCATACGTCGCATGGCTTTTGACCAAAAATCCCCACTCGAATTCCAAAAGCCCGAGATCTGGGCCTCATAAATTTTAGCTGCTCTGATGATGCGATGGCAAAACCGACATTCCCCGTCGCCCCAAGACGATGAAATGCAGTAGAATGCCAAGAGAGAGAAGAGTAATGCCAGCACAAATTGGCCGACATCAATCTCAGGTGAGGGAGCAACTGCAGTGCAGTGCCGGCAATGGGACACTTATCACCATCACCGGAGAATCTGGAGGAACGGAGAAGCTGCATCTGCATCTGCAGCTAACTGGCGCATGACGGACATGGAGACTCCAGCCAGTGTCATGGAAATGGAAATGGGTTTTGGGGATGGCAGCTTCTCAGAGAGGCTTACTTGGGTTTTACGAGTCTCCTTACCAGTACACTGGAAAAAGGACAAATACTTGTATCAGGAATTGGATTAAATATATTAAAGAAATGTATATTAATAGAAAGAAACTTTTTTCTATGAAAGAAATATATAAAGAAGCATTTAAGGGGGATGGTTCAAGGCTTTTGAGTATGAGAGAAAAGAGTGTTAAGTGCAAAAAGCTGCAAATAAACATAAATTTTAAAATTCTTAATATTTTGCATATTAAACATATTTAAGCATAATTTAACTGGAAATCTTCTCCATTTTCTCTGTCTCGCTGCAGACTCAAGTTGGAATATTACGAACAGGCCTGTGCGGTGGACAGCGTGACCAAAAAGTGCGCCGGCAGACCGAGCGGCTGTCGAACAGCCATGATTGGCATATTGGGCACCATGCTAAGGACCACCTGTGCCTGCCAGGGAACGGATCCCCAGCACTTGTACCAGTGCGTGGGATGGCGACGCCTGCTGTGGATGAATCCATGTGTGGGTAAGTCTCAGGCACTGACAGATCAAGGGTATACTGTAAAAATAATATAGGAAATATGGATATAATATTCTGAATTTAAAATTTAATTTATCTTTAATTTCCCCCCAATAGTTGAGGCTCAAAAGGATTTCCATATGAAGCGATTGGCTGAGCTCGGTTTCCTTACCACCACAACGACGACAACTACCACCACGACAACCACAACAACAACGACGACGACACGGGCGCCACCGCCTCCGCCTCCACCGCCGCCCACCACAACGCCAACGACGACGACGAGCCTGCAGCCAAAGCAAACGCCAAGAAAGCCGGCGACGCACATCTTCAAGGATGTGTATGCGGTGAGTATGCCTACTTAGGCATCTTAGGCTGCTCCCCATTCGAGTCCTAATTGCCCAATGCGGTCAACTAGTGGCCGATTTGATCCGATCCTTACCATTTGGCGTTGTGTCCACCTTTAACAAGCATCAACAACAGTTACCTGTGGGAAATTCTCCCAACGCATCGTTCCCTTTATTAATCCTTGGCTGCTCCATCCATCCGTCCGTCCGTTGGTTCGCTTTCTGTGTTTCCCAATCAGCACTCAATCAGTGGCTCAAAAAGGGGGCGGTCAGGGAGGCGTGGCTGTTCTGGGCTGAGAACAGCAAAGCGGACAATATGCCACACAACATACCAGGTCAAACCAAAGTCCACATCCCGGATTCTGCTCTGGTCCTGGCCAATGAATCCATCACTCGAAAAAATATAGTCCGCATATTTAAAGTGGTTAAAAAATGTGTGTTATTTATTTATAAAAAAAAGTAATAGAGGCAAAAGTTTTGAAAAAAAAAGTTTAACAAAATAGGGAACTAAAAGTCCTTTAAAACATTGTACTAAAAAAAAATAATGCATTTATAATTTAAATAGCATGCAAGTTCGCTGGGATTTTAAGAATACTAATTTACATAGTACAAAATGTGTTGCTTATATTTTGAAAGTAAATAAATTAAATATGTCGGGACAATTATATAAGTATTGATATTTCTTTTAAATAATCAAACAGGTAAATGCGATTTGTGTCATAAAAAAACGTCACAGCTACTCTCTTCAGTATTAAAATAAATAAATAGATATATAAAGATTTAAAATATGAAATATTTATAAAAGAAATAACTGATAAATGGAGATTACAAAAAAATTATATATTTTTTAAATATATATCTTTTGTTGTTTTAAAAAACTATATACATTTGATCATCTAAATAGGCATTTAGAAAAGCCATAAAAAATTGTGTTCAGCTTCAGAAATACATTAGTTTCTTAAATATCCTTTTTCAAGTGTGGACCAGGGTCCGTATCCTGGTAAACTTCTGTTTCTGTTTCTGCTTGTGGCCCAGTTCCTCGGGTTGGCCAAACCGACAAAGCAATCAATTTCTGTGACCTGCAGCAGCTACAGCTACTGCTGCTCCTGCTACTACTGTTGCCTTTGCAGCAGCGGCAGCAAAAAGATTAAGCCCCCCTTTTCCCCCTATAAAAAAATATACATATATCCGTATTCGTTTTCAAACTCTTTAACATCCTTTTCTCTCTCTCCCCGACAACAACAATAATAACGACGAACAATTGCAACAATGAACCGCAAAAACCACAAAAAATGCAAATAAATAAATAAAAATGTGGAAAAACAAATATGAAACAAAAAAATACAAATAAAAAACTGTGCAACAAAATTGAAAAACCACGAAACGCAAAACCAAACCGTAAAAAAAAACCCCAATGGCATGGGAAAATGTTGGGTAAAACGGCAGCCAAAAGAGAAATCAGAGCCAGCATCGGTGGAACACAATTATCTCGATCTGCCCGATTCAATCCCGCTGCCCAGCGTAAATGTCGAGAGCGGCGGAAATGGCGGAAATGACGATTATCGCAGCGGCAACAACGGCAATGGACACGGAAATGGAAATGGCAACGGTAACGGTAACGGCAACGGCAACGGCGGCAGACGTAAAAATAACGGCAAGGGGCGAGGCGGCAGTATAGATTTCGATGATCCAGTAATTTTCGTCGACCCAAGGGAAACAACAGAATTTGTGGGCATCAGCATCACGGAGCCGGTAACCACAACAACCACAACAATGGCGACCACAACAACAACACAGCCGCCAAGTAAGTAAATGCAAGTCGGTAACAAATTGGTCCTTCCACTGAGTTGGAATCGCTGGGCGTCCAATTGCGGTTGGATCTGTCAGAGAATTGTACCATATATTCGTTTGACTCTCTCGATTATGAGAGCTCCATGTGTGGCCAAGGTCTCAGGTGCCCCATTCTAAAGTTGCCGCCAGCTTAATAACAATTAGTAGGCAATTACACTCGACAAAAAGTCAAGTAAGGGGTAAAAACTGAGAAAGTTACTTTTAAATTAAAGTAAAGAGAGATTTTTATTTAAATTATAAATCAATTTAGTTTTCAAACACAAAGCACAGAGAATTTAAATACTTTAAATATTAATACAAAATCTTTTCATTTCGTAAACAATTCTCTCTTAACATAAATTTAATTAAATATTAAATATTAATTACTTAAAAATTTCCATAACTCTAATAAAGAAATTTGCAGAATTTTAAGAATTTCTTTATTAAAGATTATTTTTTCTGTGAACTGACACACACACCCCTCCCTCATCCTTTCACACATTTTTATACATTTGGGTATCGTTTCCGTTTTGAAGTTTTCAACATAATTGATGCGGTGACTGCGGTTGTTTGGCTAATTGAAAACATAACTCAGCGTCGACCGTGATTATTATTTTAATATTTTGTGCGCAAATCATTTAAAATTCAGTATCCGCATCGGTCATCCCACACACACCCGCTGGGGGGACACAACCGGAAATGAGTTTGTTTTCGGCTGATGTGGCAATTATACGGGGAAATGTGTGCCCAATGTAAAATCCGCTGAAATGCCGTAGAGTCTTGGGATTCTAGGACATCCTAGCAAATCCGATTATGCTTTGAATGCCAAGCGCACACATAACATATCACTCGACTGCATTGCGATAATACTTCCGTTGTTTAAAAGCTCCTTGCCGAGGACATCGTTTATTGTCCATTCATTTATCACAGGGGTTCCGGGGCACGAGGCGTGTGTTTACAAACATCATTAAAAATGTAAATGAGTTTGTTTGTTTGGACATTCCGTCAGTTTGTCAGTCAGTTTGTTAGCCAGCCAGTCAGTCAGTCAGTTAGGCAGTCAGTCAGTCAGGCTGCCATCCCGTGTGGTCAGCTCGTCCGGTGTAATTATTTAGACACTTGGGACATTTGGCTTTGAATTTTGCATGAAATGTTGCTGGCCCGCAGCTGAACCTGTTTGTGTCTCATCTATAATTGATTTTGCTTCTGCCGGCAGGTGGATATTTTAAAACTATATTTAACTATTGTAAACTACTGGCTGCCTGCCGTGTGTAGGTTTCAATTATTTATGTGCATTTTATGGCGGCTTTATCGGTAAAGTTTTCGCTAAAATAGGGATTTTGATTAGGGGGCCAGGCCCCAGGTGCCAGTTAACTCACATCTTGGCTGTTTAAAGTGCCCATTGGTGGTAATTAAGTGCGAAAGTCAGGTCTCGAGTCTCGAGTGTGCAAATTTGTGCTACATAAACACACACACACACACACATGCGGAGCCCAAGAGAAACTTTTTGGGTCCCAGGAAAAAGTCGTAATGGCGTTGATGACATGATGAATGCCCCACATGAGTGGCGGACATCCGTTATTTTGGGGGCACGAGGGATGGGCTTGTGTTTGTGTCAAAACCATTTTCCACACAAAAGGCGGCAGCACTTAAAGCCACAAAAACATGAGTGGAATAGTCAACATTGTCCGTCGAGTGAAAATTAAGTTTAATCAAAGGTGTTAAACTGGTTTACGGCAGAGCTTTCACCGTAGACAAATTGATTTAATGAATTATTCCATCAATTATGAAGTGACTCTGAAAATTGAAAATGATTTTATTTGCAGGAAACTGTGTGGTGCAACGACCTCGGCAATCGGATCAACTAATTCGTGAGGGCAGCAGCAAACGGGTAAGTAAGCCTCAATTAAGATAATTTTAATATAAACTGCCAAAAACCACTTTTACTTATAAGCAAACTTTAACGAAAATAGAGAGTCGAAATCCAAATTTAAGTGCAAATTAATATTTCATTCATATTTCGGTCGAGATTTGTTCAGAAAGTGCTTTTTAGCGCATTTACATAGCTAAAAGTTAAGCCGGCGAAAAATGGCTGAGAGTAGAAAATACGAAAATACGTAGGAAAAGCTGCACGTGTTGGCACGTGCTGGGGAAAAAAGGGAAATCATAAAATACGCAAACACATACATGTGGAAAAGTTAAAGGTTTTTGTTTGTGCCATCATTTAATTATGGCCACACCGGGCGTATACGTAATATACCCGCACAATGCAATTTAATGCTTTCTCTATTCAACGCCATTTCCTTGCGGGCAATTCCTTATATTTTTTTCTTTTTGTTCCTTTACAGATCTACTCCTTGGACGATGTGGAGTGCAGCGAGCTGTGCAGCTGCGGCGACTCTCTTACCCTCACCTGCCACGCCCTCTGCGTGCCCTTCGCCCCCTGCCGCACGGCCCTCGCCTTCTACAGCCACGCCTCGCCCGCCTACCAGGCGTTCCGCGGTCGCTGCCTCTGCTACTCGGGCCGCTTCATCTGCATGAAGCCGCCGCTTGGGGAGTACATTCTGCCAGGTGAGTTCGCTTCATATCCTTGCTATCCTTGCTGTCCATCCGTCCGGTCTGGTTCTCCTGCCTCTTTTTCCTGTCCTCCTGCGGTATTACGGTGGCGTGTCGGGTTCGCTGTGCGTTAAGCACTTAGCGATTATCGCCGGCGACAGGCAATGACGAAGCGGGGGCTGTCAGGTGGAATGCAGCTGCATTTTTGTGTGTGCCGCAAGTGAAGGAAGCCCGCTGGGAATTCGCACTTGAAGAATTTACACTAAGTTTATTGGATGAGAGAAAAATTTATGTTTTGCGGCGGAAAAACTAAGCAAAAAGTTACTTTTTAATTTACATTTATTTAATAATTATAACTAAGGTGCCATGCTAAAGATTCGAAAGATTTTAAAAGATTTTAAAGTCCATATTGATTTGAGGACTATAATTTTGTAGACTAGTTCTGCCTTTGAATTTAAACTGTAGAAAATGTAAAAGACAGTATTACCTTGCAAGGGCAGCTTGTGGCTTTGCTTTAAGGCCTTTTGTCAAGACACCTCCTCGGGCTCTGAGGAGCCACTTGAGAGAGCATATTTGACACAGAAAAAGGAACCATTGTGGCAGCAGCAACAGCAAGGTTGCGTGGCTCTTGTCCACTTGCCACTTGCCACATGGCACTGGCACTTGCGTGCGTTTTTGTGCGCGGATTCCGCAGTAAATTACGTTTGCTGCAATTGATGTGGCATTCGCTACATTTTTTGTCCTTTTCCCCTCTTTCTTTCCAGGTGGTGTGTTCCTGCTTTTGGGCTACAGTGCCGCCGACGAGGCACTGCTGCGTCCACACACGAACCTCGGGGTGCAGGATGCCGTGCGTGCCCTGCAGCAGTACGTAACCACATACATCGATAATCAGGTAAGCCGACGACGCCACCGGTTCGCTATGGTCGAGCGAACGCATAGTAAAGCGTGTCCGGGGCCATATATATATTAATTGCATTCCATCACCTCTCCGTCCAGACGCAGTGCACCCTCACGCTGTTCAATATGACCGAGGAGAACATAATCATTGCTGCGCGTCTGCCGCACGATGGTAAACTGAAGGATATTGAGCTGCTGCGCAAGGAGAAGGTTCGTTGAGATACCGCAAGGCACTTTATTCACATGCACAGAGAGAAAATACAGTACATATTACACAGAGATATCTTTTAAAAAGCATCAAAAGCTTTGGATTACATTTTGCCTAAAAAATAGTTCACAAATCTCTTGGAAAAACTCTTCAATTTAAGAATTTTATCTTAAGAATTTAAGAAAATACTACCTACTTTTTCTCTCTGTGCTAAACCCGATTTACTAAAATCAATTTCCCCAAATAATCCAATCGACGACTATGGCTGCTTATCTATCTGCCCGCAGGACGAGTGCACCGCGATACTGAAGACCATCAGTCATCAAATAAATAGCGAGCACAGCGAGCTCCAATCCCACCGACTGCTGAGCATTTTCAAAATGTCCGAAGTCGAGGTCATTTGGCCGGAGAGCACAAGTGCGGCGGCCCGGAGTGGACACGGTTCCGTTTGTCAGTTTGCCAGCGGCGGTGGCTGCCACCGGCTGCTCTATGTGACGATGCTGGCGGTGGCCGCTTACTTCTCCAGCTGGACAGCGCTGTGTGTGAGCGATGTGGCTGGGACATGACAGCCGCATAGCTGAAGGATTAAGGCAAGGACAATTGCATAACTGTATGTAGTAGATACTCGTGGGGGCAAGAAGCGGAGAATGATAGCTATAACTATAAACTATAATGATATGGTGCATACTCTAGGCGCCACCCATGGCATAGCATAATCGTAATACTGTGTTGTATACATTTAGGGGCTAGTTCTGTGTTTTAGCTGCGATTATTGTAAAGCTTTGTTGTTGATCCTTGACGATGTTGCTGTCCCTTTTGATACGAACGTATGTGTATGTGTGGATGATGGGATATACAGAAGCTTATATAGGACATATGCATATATCATACATATATGTAGAACTCAACTAGATTAATCTATCATTTAATGTGAAAATGGAAACTGCTGTCTACATAATAATACTGTTAGCAATTAGCGAAAAGGCAAACTCGATAGTTGGATTTGAGTGTATATAGATGGTATATCAGCATTAAGTACTATCCGTAGCTAGTGTTTTTATACAGTAAACAATACATATTTCTGCAGTACACACACACACATTACACACAACACTTAAGACCCTCTTATTGTTTGCTCTTTAAGCTCCATCAAGTTCCTGGCTGCCCCAATTAATTAAAGAAAATATTAACAATGCTTAAGCGAGTGCATGCATCCCTCATATATGTTTTCTCTTTTGATTTTTAATTACATTTCAATACAGCCTGGCCTTCTGCCGGGACATACAAATAAAAGTCAGGCAAGCGAATGCGAAAGCACACTCGCTTAACACTCTTATGCAAATCGGTATTGTTAATTTATTTCATAGTTTTCCTTTTCATTCGGAGGCGCGAAAGCAATTACGGTTTCATTATCAATTATGCGTTCTGCATTTCGATTGTTCGCAGCCGGGCAGCCACGGATGACCTCAACCTCGCCTCGTTTCAACAGGTTTCATTGCTATATACGATATATATGTGTCCCTCTGTTCAGTTCGCTGTACATACCACTCCTACCAACCACTTTGGACTTCTCAATTGACGTAATTAAATACAAACAGTACATATCAATATGAACACCTAAACGAGTTTTACACGAAACTTCTTCTTGAGTCTTTTGTACATATTTCTTTATACCAGAAATAAAAACTATATATAATATTTACAACGATATACAAGGAGTAAATACAAGCCTAAAACAACAACCTTTTGGAATATGCTACGAGATCTCAATTCAAGTTAGTCAAAACAACTAAGTTTAAATGTATATGGAACGAGACTTTAGTTGAGCCTTAAAGAAGATATGTAAAAAGCGAAGGAGTTAACTAGAAACTATTGTAAATAGTAGGGGGGAGCGATAAAACAACACCTGAGTGAATGGAATATCTATGAATATTGATGGAGTGTTTGATGCATACACACACATACACACTTTAAGCCTAAGCTTGACCATTTTGAACAGAGAAGAAGAGGGAAATTTGTAGCAGTGTATTGAGAATGGTCACAATCATGAAAAAATGTCTTCCTTAATGCATATACTCGGCGATATGTATTATGTTTATACACATAGAAAAAAATATGAAAATATATATAAATACGAATTACCTATACCTATACCTATACGATATCTGGCAAGACCCCAAGCCTGTGCTTCAGTTAGACAAAAGATAATGTAATATACACACAACGGGCTAAACAATATCACTCTATCGAATATCCTTGCAAATTATTACACTGTTGACACAAATTACGATTTAACCGCAGCATATCTAAGTCAAAAATATATCCCAAAATAAATATAAATATATATATTAATTATTAAATATACGTATGCGTAAAGTTATAAACGTTTAGAGAGCATTGAAAACTACTTTAATAGTGTCTAGAGAAAGCAACGCTTTAACTTAAACCTAAACAATGGCAGCAGAAAGTGTGTAAAGTCTATTTCTATTGGGAAAACCTGCTTGAGAAAAATCATCTAGCTAAATATTAGACGAATTTAAGGCAAAACTAAACTATCGAGAAGCTCGTGTGTCCTTAGGAAATAGGGGAAATTAGTGGAAATTGTTCGGGCTATTGAAATTCAGTTCATTTGCTATCCAATCCGCATAGTTTTATGGCCAACTGAAGCAGCAACTAAGTCGTTATATAGTTTCAGGTCATATCAGTGGCCAGGCAAGTCGAGTGTTTTGTTTCATCCCATCCCACATCCCCCTCTGTCATCTCTATTCATCACTCGCACTCACTGGGTGCGGACAAAGCGTAGCTACAATGTAAAGTACCGTTAAAGAATGATGAAAAACGAAAGGGAAATGAAAAGAAAATTACAAAATAGTCGTCGAATTAATGTAAAAAGCAGGCAAAGGGCAAAAGGAAAACTAGCATACTCAAATAGCAATCTGTAGCAAGGATACGTATAAATTCCAGGATAACGAAATCACCAAGGCATAAATAGGAAATAAACGCAAAGGCGGAGGGGAAAACATTGAAAATTATGCATGGGGAATTCAAGAGAAAGGGGCGCACTTCAAGTTTAAAGCTATAAGTTGAAACCTAAGCAGTAAATGGTAAATTAATATATAAAAATAAATAAATATACGATATGTTAGGGTGCATACGAGGGTGTGTATGTAAGTATGTGGGCTTTATGTTAGCGTATACAAAACAACCGAATTGAGGTACATGGATAACGTTAAAATTAAATATAAAAAATTATGGATTAAAGCAAAGCGAATGGCATATTTGTAATAAACACGAAGAAAATGAACAATGTAAGTGAAACAAACAAGAAGAACAGCAGCAGAAAATAAAGAGAAGCAAAATAACAAAAATATAGACAGTAAAGATCGTGGCTTATTATTTTCGGAACAAATTAAATGGGTAAGTAAAAAAGTTAAATACTAAAATACTTAACAGCTTTTCTACATACTTTTTGGATACTTTTTACGGCAACTTTTTAGGGCAATTTAAAACCATAGCACCTCCCATAGATAGTAATATCGTTGCTTAATTGTTAAATATCCTTTTATTTAATATTTTTCTTTTACTGTTCAGCTCGAATCTTTCTGGGTCACATGACTCGCGATGCGCACTTCATTATTGACCCCCAAAACGCCTCCAAGCGATCGGCAACTATGTATGTGACACTATCGAAGGGAACAAAGCCATGGAAACAATACAACACAATGCCAGGGAGTGCCCTGGAAGATATAGGGGCGCCAACTACAAAGACAGCGCAATAAGGAGAAGTCCTTCTTGAGCGGCAAGCAAACAAACACACACACACACACACACACACCACACTCTCAGTGGGTGAAGAAAACAACAACAAACAAGGGCAAAAAGGCGGCAGCACAAAAAACAAAATGAACTCGCTGAAAAGAAAAGCCAACCACACAATGCTTTTGAATGTGGCAGAAGGAGGCATGGAACAAAAGATGAGCCGAAGACAAAGACACTTGCTCAAGGCAATGCCGCTTCATGGCTTAAACTCAAGTTCCCTGGGAACCACTCGAATGCACTCCACACACCCATACACCCACACACCCACCGCCAGCAGAAACACACCCCGGCTCGAACAACAAAGACTAAGGTCAATCATTGGAATTTTGCCAGTTAATTCGCATACAAAAGGCGGTGGCCCAGAAGAGAATGAAAATAACACGAGCTTCGCTCTGCTTTTCTTTCCAACCATCCTCTGCCCCTGTCTGACTGCATGACTGCCTCCCCCTTTGACCTGCCACGCCCAATGGCATGCTGAGTTCGGCATTTATACTTCCACTTAATTAGGTAATAAATGATTGAAGAAATTATGTCTAGACGTGAGGACAATTCCGATGCCTTGGCCACAAACACACACACTCACTCTGTGTGTGAATTCATTCCTGGCACGTGAGGGGTTAAAATGTTGCGAATTTCCACACAATCACACACTGGGGCACACACACACACATTCACACTCACTTCACATCATGACATCCATTTGAATAGAATTTGTATTTCATTCTGTTCATGCTGCCCGTGATTTGAAAGCACACATAAATTGTAAACAATTTCTTTTTGATTCAATTTGTATAACCTGCTGCCGCTAAGTGGCAATGCTTTTAATACGAGACGCTTGTGCAGGGCATATGTATTTATTTCGCATTTTATATTTGGCATTCAGGAGAGAAACGATGCCTGAATAGCAAAGCCGAGAGTATATCATAATGAGTGCGGGGGCAAACGGGGCGGATACGCGATGCGGGCATTGCCAGTTCATTAATATGGTGCAAATATGCTGAAGGTCGATGATATGAGGCATATACTGATATACAGATAGAGAAATGTGATATCACAAATAAGATCAAATAAATGCCAATACAAATACATGATGATACCTACATAAAATTAAAACTCTTTGGACATTCGGTTGAAGGACGAAAATAAAAGCACATCTAAATAAAAACAAGTCTTCTGCTTATTTTCTTACATAAAACTTAAGCAGAAGAAGTCTTTAGGACGCTCCAAAATCCTTTAATTGATCTATTTCCTATTCAAAAAAACTGAGAAAGTTATAATAATGAATATTATTTAATTTCTACCATTTTCACATAATAGTTAAACTAAATTTTTCGCTTATTTTACTTGAATTTCTATGTGAAATACATTATTTCAATTACATTATTTTTCCCTCTGTACAGAACTGGGCCTGGTCGTTGTTGCACGCACATTTATCAGGCGGCAATGATTACGTGTTTGCCATTTTATTGCTAAAACTGTTGCGCCTCTTTGTCTGCTCCAGTAGTCAGTTCTCCTTTGCCCACCTCCCTCGTCTCCCAGTGGCTTCCTCCTCCCCCCTTCTGGTGGGGTAAGTGGATCTCTGTCTGTTTGTGACTTTGTTGCCGCTGCTGGCTTTGTTCTACTTGGAATTGCCTTTTATTTTGTGCTAATTGAAGTTGCTGCCATCATATTTTCTTTTTTTTTTCCACCCTCACTCCCACGCACATGTCGGCCGGGGTTTGCTTTTATTGCCGCATCTATGTTTTGCCTGTTTTTGCAATTTTAATTAAAAACGTGTTTATAACAGCGCAAAATGCTGATGAGTGAGCAGAATAATTTATTTCGAATATATACATATGTGCACACATATGGAAGGCATATAGAAAGCCAGGCTAATATAAAGGCTAATAGTAAGTGCACGGTGTTGGTTCATTTGAAACGGCGCTAATTAATGACAATTTTCTGTATGGGCTTTAGTATGTAAATACATTTACCAGTTTATCCTCTCAGCGTAAAAGATTATCATGGCACAGAAAAAAAAAAATATTTTTATAACTATATCCAAGTGGGGAATGTGTAATTAAATCGCCAGTCCATTTAACAATTTTTTCTTAAAGTGAGAATAGTTTCATTAATTGCCTAACAATGGGCAAGGACGAGACAAACAAAAGAAAAACCTACTTAAAGTCAAGACGAAATTCCTCTCGATGTGGCCTGAAAGTATGCAACATTTTCCGCTGCAATTTATTGCGCATAAGGTGGTTCCCATTGCCATTTACACATTGCGAATTCCTTTGCATAACGCTGTGGGGAATGTATATTGCCAGGATGCCGAAGGAAGAAGCCATGGCCACAAGGAGATGCAATGCATCGCAGCAGCATCCTCAGCTGGAGACGCCAGCGCTCCGCCTTCCAACTTCAGAATCAGCAGAAGCCACACCACAAAGAATTCAATTGAATTGATATTCAAATGCGCTTTGCCGGCGCTCTCACACAGAGAGGCATCCATTATTTGTCGATTTTACACATGGCACATGGCAAATGTAAGGGAAAAATGTACGAGCTGCTGAATAAAAAGAATAAAAAAGAAAGCCATGCATATATAGAGGTAGGTATTCGAGGGAAGTGCGAAATCCCAGTTCTAGTTTTCATTAGTGCATTTTCACCCACTCCTTCGAGCCAAGGCACGGGCAATGATCAGTGAGCCCTTTTTGATGGCTTCGATTGCTCCAGCGGACTGCAAACTATTTTTGCGCCATTTGCCAAAAAGCCGAAGAACCAGCACCTTTGGCCCCCAGAAAATGCAACAAAACATGGCCAGGACTCCGAGGAGCTGCATTTGCATAACTCGCTTCCCTAAGGAACAAAAAAGCAGGGCCGCTGAAATGGGGAAAGCTGATGCACTGGGGGAAATTTGTACTATCAATTTAATAATAATATTAATATTAATACAATCTATATTTAAATTATATAAAGTATTTAAAGGAAGTATACAATTTACCTTGATAAAGTTGGAGTTTATTTACTCAGGTTCGCAGGAGTACAATAAATGGGGGATATACATATCTTCTTTTGAACCATTTTTTCCAGTGCATTATCAAAGACAGATAGACAGGCTCAGGGCTCAGCCTTCGATGCGCGCCAGACAAGCAGCCAAGTGCAGAAATAACACAAAATAGATGGCGATGCGATGGGGAAAATAATAGGAGCAGAATCGGAACAGAAAAGAAAAGAATATGTATGCATTCTCCTTACCAAGAACGTATACGTAGGGAAAACTGCTAAGGAGCCAAATACTCGAACATTTGCAAACGCGGCAAAGTAGCGAAAATTTGCAAATTGATTGCATTCCTGTGCCTGCGCTCTAGTTGGGCTTCGGCTTGAGCTCAAATATGAAATCTTTGGAGGAGTGCAAATTTCGCACATTTTTTTGGGCCAACTGTGGGAATGTATTCTTGGCTCGCAAAATAAAAATCGAAGTAAAAACTCGAAGAATTGGCAAAACAAAAGTCAAATATCCAGTATGACATTCCTTACAGAATATGCTCGATATGCTGCTTCATCGCCAATCAAATTATGCAAATCTCGAGTTTTAATTACGTTTAGCACAGAGCAAAGCTCAACTTTAAATCAATTTCTTTGGTTTTCAGACTCCGATTCCTGCTGTAGTGCTGCTTTGTGCTGCTCCTTATTTTATTTGTGCTTTATAAAATATTCAAACACTTTGACACACTTTGTCTGCCGACGAGCAGATTGCGAGGGGCAGGACGCACAACACAAGACCCAAACGGAACAAGGCAAATTTTGTCGGCCAACAAAATGACACTTAGTGCAAAAACAGAAGAACACATGCCTAATAAATAATTCAGTGCGCAACAAGCGGACAACAAGCGCACTTGTGGCACCATCGCCATCGAAACAACACTGAAACACCATTCAAACACCACCACTGACCCGCCACCATTGCCAGCTCCATTTGCCTGACCATCTCCGACGCTTATTCGAGATGCTCCGCAAGAAGATGGAAATCCAGTCGGATGTGTCCGCTCAAGTGTTGCATGTTATGCGATGTCCTTCAAGTCCGACGCTGCGGACTGCGGTGAGACATATGCGGGTCATTTGCCGGACGAATGAACCAAGATGAGGCCGAATCATATTTGAAGGATGTTTTGTTGCTCTGCACTTCTCCGTTTCGACGCTCTGTCATTTCTGTTGTGTTCAAAAGAAACGAAACAATTCAATAAAATAACACGAAAATCTAATACTGAGACACGGAAATGCTTTTAGTCTGGATGGAAAATTCGTCAAAATACAAACCGGGCAACGTACGCCCCTCCTCCCTTCCATAAAGTATGTACGTACCTCAGCAATTTGTGTTGTATCTGTGAAGTTGAGTGAGTATCTACAAGATTCACCTTTGCTTTGTTTCCCCCAAACGGTAATAAGAAGCTCCACATTTGATTTATTAGTGCGTGAGTTTTATTGATATTACGCAAAAAATAAAACCTGGGAATATACACAGAAATAATTTTGTCAGAGGTCATAAAAATGAAAGATGAGCCTTAGAAAAAAATCATTTAGCATCACGATTAAAATAAATCATAATGTATAGGCTGAAATAGCTTCCAGAGAGTGAGAGAGGCGTAAAGAGGCTGGGTATAAAACTAAACGAACATATGCAAGTGCCGGCATTACGTATACGCCACGTTGCCGGCCACGTCCAAGCGAGCTCTACAGACGGCAGCAAACAGGCTAAATGCAAACAGACAAACAAAAATGATTTATAAATTGGCAAGACGTGCATAAAATGCTGAGCAGCAACGGGAGGAGCTTGAAAAAAAAAAAGAAAAAACATTTCCACTGCATACGTAATGAGCCTCCGAGCGGATACGATGATTCCCAGGCCCAAACCCAAGGCTGGACTGGGCCAGACCAAGGGAAGTGGCATTTAAATGCGCGCATTTATTCACTTATAAATGCTACAAATAAAAATATGCTAAGGGAAATATGCTAAAGAGTCGGACTAGTAGAAAAAAAAACCCAAAAACCGGGCCAAGTGTGTGTGTGTGGCCGCAACTTACTGCCATAACTGGGTGTGGGTGTGTGTGAGTGTTCCCCACTCCTATCCCATCTTTAAATCTCATTTGGCCCGCAGCAGCAGAGGAATTCCTAAAAAATGTTCAACTAAAACGAGGAGAAGGAGAAGAGACCACTTTCTGGCACGCTGACTTGGTTACTGCCGGGCAAAAGTAGCTGTTGGCTGTTAGAAGAGGAAGCTGGCCAGAGATACTATCACCATGCCATGCATGTCGCTTCACACACACACACACAGATACTCCACACACTCGCATGGAACGCACGCACATATGCCATGAATTTCATTTAGTCCGCACGTGTGTGCGTTAGTTAATATTGGCCACGTTGTATGTTACGCGTGTGCCTGTGTCTGTGGGCCTTTAAATTACCTCAACCATAAAGTAAACTTGCTCCCAGCAGCAATATGTTGTTGATGGCATTTTAAAGATGATGCTGCCTTTGTAGCATATTTTAATTAGTTTAAATCACCTCGGCAATGGCAATAACTGCAAATAATGAAGCAATCACAAAACAATCAAAGTTGGGGAAAGGATTCAGGTGAAAATAAAGTCATGAGTGCACAGAGGAAAATGTATATTTTAACTTTTATGATTAATTGAAATAACTTTCTTGGGTACCAAAATATAAAGGAATTAATTTAAAAATAATTTAAAGCCAAAAATGCATAATGGACTTTAAAAGTATTTGAAATAATTATAAATATTAGTACTAACTTTTTCTATTAATTCTATCAATGCAAATATGTATAATCATTCTAGAAATTAATAAATATTTTCACCTACTCCCCAACTTAATATTAATCACATATTTCAATAAGCTACACATTTCTGTCAGTGTTTTCCTACTCAAAAGTGTATAAAATGCAGCTCTTAGCCACCACCCCTCTCCCGCCAGCATTCTTTAATGGCTGGCATGTGTCTTAGAGGGCGAAAAATCTGAGACCCGCTCTCCTCTGCCACCGCTGGGCTCTGTGAAATTGCGTTGCATATTAAAAGCATACTCGACGCCGGCCAGAGTCTTTTGGCCAAGTCTTTGGGTGGGAAGCAATGATGATAATGCGGCACACGTGCACTAAAATGCAAGCACTTGAAATATTTATAAGCTGACTGGCAGATAAATCAGGGGCGCCTGCACTCAAACTGTTGTGCCAGGCACTAGCACTAAATGAAGAAAAATGAAGCTCGCCGTGTTGCAGCAGATTTTAGGCAAGAAACTGTCAAACTGCCAGCAGGATGTCTAGTAGATGGGGGATCCTGATGCGGCTAAGGAGAAGGAGGAGCCAGAGTGGCAGCTGCGGTGGCAGTGTGCACTTTGCTGATGGATTTGCCTCGCCGCCACAGCTTCACCCGATTGATGCCGCCAAAGAGAAAGTCGAGGCCAAAAACCGAAAGCTTGCAAAGGTCAAAATTTATGCGCGGCGAAAGTGTTGACACAGAGTGCATGGTGATGATGTGTTTAAATATTTTATGTCTCCAAAGATGCGCATAAATATTTGAGTGCCAAGACGTGTTGCGATCTCCCAGAGGGTCTCATTAGCCAACAAACTATAGAAGCCGAGATTCTATCAAGTATACATATAAAGTGTCAAGGGACAAAAGCTTCAGGTGATTTCTTTTGTTTGTTCATCTTTTAATAATAACTTCAAGGATATATTCAAACGTTATTTTTATCAAAAATAAATAAATCAAATAAAGTCTTTCAGACATTTATCATTTATTGCAGAAATTGGTATTATATATTTTGTGAAATTTATAAAGACAACAAAACACTTTAAACTGGAAATTCTTAAATAAATGTTAATTGTTTTCTCTAATTTTTGCAAGTCGAAAATCCAGATTTATTGATTTTATTTCCCTAACCTGATGACAACGACTTTATCTTTATCAACTTACAAATATTAAATAAATATTTTAAATAAACTAAGCTAGAAAATTTACTGTATTTTAAGGACAAATAAAAGTATCTTAGGAATAACAATTTTTTTGTTTGTTTTATTTCAAATGATAACACTTGAAGGAACTTTTCATCGTTCAATTGGTTGGGAGTAAGATGAGGAAAAAATAACCTAAGGAACTACGCTTATGCGTTGCCGGGAAACCATCTTTAGCTCCCCATCTGCTTTCAAGGACCCACCCAACGCCCGATGCTTATTTACATGTCAATTGTAAATTGTTTTCCATGTTATCGTTTTTTTATTTATTTTTTTTGTTGAACGCTTTTCACTTTAGTGATTTGTTGTGCTCTTTGTTTATCCGGAGAAATCGAAAACATGTCAAGCACTTGCCGTATATTGAGGCATGTGTGCCTCCTGCGCGGGCATAAGGATGTGTATTCCCCCAGGTGGCTCTCGCGCTGACAGACTGCCGGGGATTTAAAGTGACAGTGATCTGGGCTGGTCTGGGCTGAGGCTATAGGCAAATCTCTCCTCCAGCTAGGCATTCCATTACCCAAAAAGAAGAAATCACAACAAAAAAAATGTATCAAATGTCAATCTAATTTCATTTTTACGCTCGACCAGATCTGCTGAAAGCCGCTGCTGCCTCGCACTTTCTATATATATAAATATATAGATTTCTCAACAATTTGACAAATCGTATGTTGACATTTGTTGACATCCTCACACACACACACACACTCATGAACAAAATGGGAACGTGACAAAGAGCACAATCCTGTTTCCCCATTGATATCTCGCAAACTGGCAGAAGGGGCTACAGCAATTCTAAATCACTGATGACGCCAATGGATGGCAACTGTAAAACTCAATGAATTGGAAAATGTTTTGTTAGCTTTTCCATCAACACTCACACACTAGCAAGAAAGAAAAAAAGGGAGAGCTCCAGGTGAGCATAAAAGCTGTGGAATTAAATCCAGGGAAAGGAGTGCGCTTCTGCCTGAATTAAATAATTATCTAAACATATATTTTAAATATTAGCTTGAGGCTTTGCTTGCTTTAATTCAAATTTTCAATTCAAATGGAATTGGACAGAAGGTGTAAAAAATGAGGGCCAAAGGCGAAGATTTATAAAATCATTCTAAATTTCCTGGTTTCACCCAAAATTTATGCACACAAATAAAATGAGAGTAAATTGATTTATCTGCGGCGAAGGGAGTCTTCCTGAGGGGGAATGGTGGGGAGTGGAGTGGAGGGGAGGCCAGTGCCCTGAAGGGTCCACCGTCATTCACTGGGGACACATTAGCCGCGAGTCTCACACACTCACACAGGAATGCAAATAGCTGCACAGGAAGAAAAATGGGAAGAGCTTAACAGATCAATTATCTATAATAAGTTTAAAAAAAAAATTTCATTTATTTTCTTTAACAATTTTAGCTAGTACTATTTTGATGTATTTTAACATTTTTCAAGAATTCTTTCAGTGTAACTGCGACTCACATACGCATGCTAATACGCTCGTAAAAAGGCAATTTCCACAAATTCAACGCACCTCAGCCACCTTAAGCATTTGTTTTTTTATTATTGTTTTTGTTTTTTGGGGCGGAGGGCGCTAACTCAATTTTCTATTTGCAAAAATTTCTGGTTCCATTGTGGTTGGGCCTGAGGTCAGAAGAGGGTGGCTGTGGGGTGTGGCGTTGGCCATTGGGAGGGAGAGGTGAAAGGCAGGCAGGCAGGTGCCGAGCCTTGTCCATTTGGCCACCAGCGAGGCATAACTTATGCCGCAGATACACACGCACACGGGCGCGTTTTGCATACAATATGTCGGTGTGGGTCCCAGCATACATTTATTTCAATTTTTACAACTCGGATGCCATTCCTCTCGCACTCCCTCCTCCTTCCACCCACGCCTTCCCGGTTTTCCCTGCCACCGGCGCCTGGTAATGCGCTTTAAGGCATCGACATCGGCTTTCGTATCGTTGGCGGTTCTGCGTCCGCTTTACGATTACGGTTTTTACAAGATTTGCATAAACACTTTTATCGAAATATAAATGACTTAAAGTGCTTTGAATATATAAGCATGCATGTAGTATATGCCCTTTCACCGGAGCATATAAGCTAATAAGTAATGAATGTGGGAGGAGTTTAAATATTTAATTAGAAACAAAGCCAAAAATACAATTCTATATTGTAAAATTATCATTCCAAATGCCTTTAAAGATGTAATTTTAGTTATTTTAGTAAATTCAGTATGCTAAGCTTGTAGGGTAACTATAATTCGTGGTTGTAAGTTGGGCCATTTCTCAAACTGAATTTCCTTCGCATTGCCTTCATGAATTTTGCAATTCTCGGGCGTCACATTACGCGCTGCTTTTATGGCGTCACTTTAACGAGCTATCAGTCCCGAGCTTTGTTTGGCCAGAGGTGTATTAAAAAGGATATGGGTATTGGTCGTCGGATATTGGCTAGACTTTTGGGAGGCGAGAAGGTCTGCCCCAGTGTTTGAAGAAATACTTAAAAAGGTGAATAGCTCCAGGTAAAAGTTAATGCAACAACAAACTAACTCAAAAACTAAATAGTAATCAGCCGTAATCCCAGAAAAGTAAAAGTTTCCTGAGAAAATATACCATAAATTTATAAAACTCTTTTAAACTATATTATTTAATTAAGTTAAGTTCAGTTCAGTGACAGAATACCAGATGTTATGTCTTGTAAATAATGATTATAATAAATGGAAAAAATAAAACAAAATGTTTATCTTTTGCTTTAAAAAATATATGAACCTGATAACAACCATTTACGACAAAAGATCTTGCTGAACAGATCACCCTTGACCAAATCCTTACATACTCTACAGCAACTGTCCCTGACACAGATCCTGATCAATTTCCCTTTTGATGGCCTCCATTTCCAGTCCCTTCAATTTGATTGTGGCTAAGTTCTTCCTATTAATATTGCCTATTGGAGAATGAATGGGGCTATGGCATCGCAAAACTGATTACAGATCCCAAAGGGACCACTTTCCGAGGCAGCCACACCCCAGAGATACTGGATATCCCGGCAATGAGATGCATAATAAAAACTGCCAACGACAACAAACTAACAAAAGTCAAAGCAATTGTAATAAATGACAGTCAGACATCTGCCAAGTGGCCGAAGCAGGGGGAGGTGGCTAGTGGGTAGTGGGCGGTGGCTCGTGTCCTGGCAAATGCCAGCTCTGCAAATCCTTGTCCGCCATCCTGCAACGAACAGTGATATCCACTCCAAATGGCGCTCCCCGGCTGGGTAGGAAATTTTCTAGCATTTTGGCATCATTAGCATTGATTTATGATTAAGTTCAACCTCAATTTTCAGTTAAATCGTTTTCCTTGCCAGCCTTGCTTGTGCGTCCTTCGTCCCCCTTTTTCGGCCCTCCAAATATCCTGGTGAAAACTTGCGAACTGCGTGGGAGCTGGAGGAGGAGGAGGAGGAGGAGAAGCTGGAGAAGTGGGCATTGAATCCGGCTAAGGAGGCTGGCAAAACGTCGAAAACAAGAAATCAGAAAATCAGAAGTAGCTGCGATTCTCACAATCGGACGCACTGATGTGTATAATGATCTTTAGCCGGGATTTAAAACGGATAATAAATAATAAAAATACATGGCGATAGAGGAGGCCGCAGCGGGGGCGGATACAACCGAGAGTCCTGAAAGGAATCCGAGCTTACTATGTATAAGTCGGAGCGCGCGCGCTCGCTCTCATAAAAAATGAATCGTTAAAAGGCCGAAAAGGAATATAAATGTTCGTTGCCACAACAAATCAAAAAAAAAAAAAAAGAAGAATACCGTAAGGCCAGAAACGGAAAAATAACGCAGTATTCAAGAAATATAAGTCGGAAATGGAAGACAATGCTTGACAATGCCCATGATATATGATGAGCCACTCTCTCCCTCTGACCCCCAACCCCAGGGCCTCTGTAGGCCTCGACAGATTGAAATTGAAATGAAAGTAGAAATAGAAATAGAAATTGAAACAGATGAAAAGTTTGTGTATCATTGCAAATAAACCGATATGAATGATGTTGAGTTGAACAAATGCGGCTTCATAATCCTCGGCAACAACTCCTCTCCATTTGAATAATGTTGTTCAATAAACAGAATTGCCTTCATTCAGCATTGGCATCCCCATTGATTCCATCATCATACCACCAAGAATACTCACATTGTGCGCTCTGACTCTGGCATTTTTCTCGATTTAAACGGAAAAAGCGGAAAAAAGAACAACACGACCAGTAGCAGCAGGAGCAGCCGTATTGAAATATGGAATAAGTTAAAAGGATTTATTAACTTTTAAAAGCACCACAGCACACAACAATGGCAAAGGGACCAGGAGCAACGACAAATATTGTATGTTGACTTCGGAAAATGCCAAAAGGTACTCCTCCATGGCATGGGAATGTCAGCAAGGCGACGGCATTGGTGGTCCCTTTAATACGTTATGGTGGATATATGCGGCCTTTTGTCGCTCAATCGGAAATTGCTCATACGCAGAGTGAAAATAAGCAAAATAGGAGCAAGAAAAATGTGCAATCGCTTTCTCTTTGCCATCCCTTGAGACATGAGCAGGCTATATAAAGTAGGAAAACTGTCAATTCTCACAGGAAGTAGTGCCAACTGAAGTATTACTGATTTAAGTGCCTAAATTAAACAGAAATATATTGAACAATAAGGTCGTGGCCTTGTTTAAACCTATTTTAAATTTTATACTTCACTTTTAATTCCATAAACTTGCACCTACAAATGTTACCTCTTTCAAATTTGCTTTTCATGTTGAAAAAAATCTAATAAACTTTGGCATTTATCAAATCTCAAAAAACAAACAAAGTCAGCAGCGTCAGGTCGGCGGTTGTCTGGGGTATATTCATAAAAAATGTTTTCCTTTGTGACTGCAGCTTTGCCATATATCCTTTATATAATAAACATCACCTACACTCGCTCTGCAAAAGGTTTGCAGTGACAGCCATATTTGTGAATAAATTGTGCTGCCAATAAAAAATATAGAAAACTCAAACAAAAATGCACACAAACACACAAAGCACATAAATTGGCTTTATGTCGCCAAGGCAGCGACTTATTCGATGGAAGTACCCGGTGTCCCGATCCCGATCTAGAGCCCATCTCCCTGCTTCATGCACCGCCAGCCCAGAGATGCGGAAACCCACTGGCTGCGGGAATAAATAAATCCGCTGCTGCACCAACGGCGAATGCGTTTGCTTTTGCATTTGACTCTCAGCCAAACAGGAAACAGCCAAACAGTAGCTACTTTTCCAACAAAGGTCAAAATGAAGGGCACTTTAAAAAAATTTCAATATATTTTAGTTCGTTTAACTTGGTATCTTGACACTATCTTTAATTTGTTTATATTGCCTTGGACTAAGTGTGAGGACAACACTTTCCAAGAGCAAGAAATTAAACAATATTCATATCAAATGACTTTTATTTATTTATTTAAAGAAAAAAGGTATATTAAAATATTTTTTAAACAAACTAACAAAATAAATACTATAATAATGCGAATTACCAAAGAGAAATAGTAAACCAAACCGATATCAAAAATGTAATTTATTAATGTAAAATTACATGAAAATTAACACCCTCCTCTTGCCGTGCACCATTTGAATTAAACACTTTTCATGTGCTCGCTGCCTTTGTGATGCTGCTGTTGCTATTCCTGTTTCTGCTTCTACTGCTGCTCCAGTGCAGCTTTCAATGGAAATTAGCACACTTTTCACATTTTCCCTTTGAGTGTCTGGCGCTCTGGCGATTTCAGTTTTTAATCCATTTTCGCTCCCTTTTTTTCCCCGCTCGCTTCGTAAATTCAAAAGTTCGGAAGCTGTTAATAATGTCGACAGGCGCACGACACAAGTATTTCATTAGAGAAACGGCATCCTGATGGTCCTGCAGTCCGGTGGCATCTCCCGGTGCCCGGATCCTACCGTCACTCTGCTCTCGTCCTGCTCCCAGGAGCGCAGCGTTTCCTCTAATTTTCAATTTGGCTTTTGCCGGAGTTTCGTGCCCGAAATGTTCTCGCGTGTCGTGATATCTGTTCAAAAGCAATTACACCCGCTACCAGCTAGCATCGCAAATGAAAGAAAAACTAATTAAATCCTTTGTCCAGCATTTTGTCATACAAAGGAAGGAAAGGAGTCCGAATACGGAAGCGGATGTGGATGGAGAGTGCATAAACAGATCGTTGGGGCAACTATTTAGCAGAGTTATTCCATGGCCAACATTTGCATTTTGCATTTCTTAACGATGCCGCACTCAATGCAAATCAAATCCTGCAATGCGCCACGAATCCGCTTTAGTCTTTATGCCACGTTAATGTGATCGATATGCTTTCGATTTCGGTTTCAGCATAAATGGCGCATCAGCGACGGCATCCATCTTGATGTAAGTGGGATTACGTTTGAGCCCAGGGCAGCGGCGAGGACAATGTCATCGTCAAGGATGTCCTTTTTGAGTGCCAGACGGATGACAGTCATAAATTCCTCAATGGTCCCGGCAGCCCATTAGGGCTAAAGAGTCCTGGCCTGACCTGACCTGGCCACCAGAGCAGTTAGTTGGCCAAGTAAGAGTGTGTCTACGACAGGTGCATTCTACCTCCGCCTGCAGCCACCGCCGAGTCGTTGCATTGATTTATGCCAATCACGATTCGCTAATAACTCAGCGGCTCTACTGATGTTGCTACCCTGCTGCTCCTGATGCTCCATGATGCTGTCATAATGGCAGCCATTTGAGGGTTAAATTGGATATGCCACAGGCGTTGACAAAGTTGGTCACGTGCTGATTTTTATACGCGGTATTTGGAGATGGAAAAAGGTATATTGTGTATGAATAATATGCTTTATATAATAGTTATTTCATTTTAATTTGATTATTTTGTTTACACTCAATAATTAATAATAGGAATAGCGTAGAATCAAACGCATATTTTCCTATTCTAATAAAATTCCCTCATACCTCACCGAGTACTCGGTATTCCATAGTCTGTCAAAGGCATTCTGACCTTTTCTCAAGTATTTTATTCTGCCAAGAGTCCTTGTAAACGGTCGCACATAATTGACGTTTCATTAGCATCATCTCTCTTGGTCCGCTCAAGGGACATGCAAATTTCCAGCTCTGACGCCCTCTCATCGAACGCACTTTAAACTAGATACCTTGGCAATTAGAAAGGTCAATCGAACAATGATGATGATGGCAATGATGCCAATGATGCTGATGGCACTCATAAAAACTTAAATTCGTGGCACACACCCACACACTCGGGCTACTTGCCTGGGGACAAATCGAACTTGTGAACTTTATAAGCGCACACACAGAGGGGAATGGGAAAATTTCATAAATGAACAAGGATTCAACATCAATTTATGACATAATGATATTTGAGTGGGGCAAATTGCGTTAGCCCAATGTTTGTGTGTTTGGGGGAATCTAAGGATGATTTTTTTCTTGACTTTTTTCGTTATTTTTTTTGTATTCAGCTTGTGGGTGCTGTATTTGTGGGTCACACAACCTTCTTTGTATTCGTGTCCCAGCGATATGGCTCCATTTTATGTAAATTATGGGATTATGTTGTGATTTAGAATGGGTTACGATTGGAGCTTAAGGAGCACATTAGAGGCAATTTCCCCTTATGCATTGATAAGGTGTTGAGGTTAATTCGAGGCATTATGGTTGGGTGTGTAAAGACTTTGCGGCCATTAAATTGAACCACATTCTCAGGATCCAAACCAGAATGTACGCTCTCCTCCTGCTCCTAGTCACACGTTGATTAATAGCTGAAAAACTTGTTTTCTAATTATTTAACACCCGAAAACTACGACAATTAATTATGTGGCGAAACAATGAAGCCCCTGACGGACATTGTGGGTGACAAACGCACACAGAAGCAAGGGCTTACAACAATTGTTACTACAACAATAAATTTTATTGTGCAAGTTACCCCCACACACACATAGAGAGACATTCAACATTCATTTCCATGGCGAATTTTGTATAGAATATTTTTTGTTCCAGTTTTTTTTTCCTAGCAAATGAAATTGTAGAGAATTGCACATGCAAAAAAGCATTCGAAAACATTAGGATATATATGTATATACATTGGATCGTTATTCGTAACCAGTCCAGAGAGGAAAGACTGTACACTGTATTATGTAACTGTTGATTAAGGTATATAAAAATAAAAGGTTTAGGCTTGAAGACCACTGAAATAAATATATATCAGAAAGAATTTTCCAGAACAAAAAATTAAAACCACAAAAATGTAGAATTTAGAATTTAAACTATAAATAAACTTGGAATGACTAAAAAGTGATTATTAATTCAATCAAATTAACAGATTTTCGATACGTCTTAATTCAGTGTTAATGAGCTTAAACATCAGATAGTGTAATGGACGTTAAATCGTTAAAATTAAAATCTGTGTTGCAAAATCAGTAAAATATTTATTTCCAATCCAATAGTAAAAAAGTGGCATGCGCATTTCAAGGATAATTAATGCTATTTAATGATTTTAATATGTAAACAAATTAAGCCAAATTGAGCGTGCAAATATCTTAAATACCTTTAATATCGCGGCTAATAGGCTTATCAGAATGTATGATATATTAAAATAATTTTCACTCTTTTTTCCATGAAATGTGCCACTTTTTGCCAAGTTTTTCCCACTATGGAAAACTCGAGCTGCACAGGAAATGCATTGCATTGCATTGCATTGCTGTTGGGTTAATTGTTTTTTAGGCATCCCCAAAACACACAGAAAGGAATGAGGGCGGGAAGCTGGAAAGAATCATTTAATGGCATCGCACATTCATTTGGAACTTTTTAATTAAACAGAATACTGTGACAAATTATTTTAACGAGCTTTTCGCAATGCAAATTGAAAATGAGAATCACTTTAAAGGCACACAAAAAGCGTAATGTCAAGCCCAAAGCCGTGGAAAGCCCACAAGCGCTTAAAACACCACATCATGGGCCACAATCCCTAATAAAAAACACCACAAAGCAGCTACAAAAAAAAACCAACAATATATATAAAATAACAATGACAACCAAAATAAACTCGACAAGGAGGCACGGCCCAAGAAATCTGCTTAAAACAATTATTTCAGAATAATTGGCTTTAATTGCTGCCAGCAGCTTCAGCCTCAACAACGTCGTCGTCGTAGTCGTCGTGGTTGTTGGCCCAGAGGGAAAACTTATGGCCAAGTGTAGGTCATAATGGCATCTATCAGTGGGCGACGGCCGAGGGCTGTTGAGGGTTAAGGGGCCGGAAGCGGAAACAAGCAATTTTGCGGCAAAGTTACGAGTGCCACAGACAAGAAAAACACAAAAAACGTGGCGATAAGAAAGCCAGGATGGTCGGACAAAGTATACAAGTTTTCAGTTTTCTTTGGGTAAAAGTAGCTCAACAAGTTTTATTTTTAGATATGGGTAATTTTATAATTAACTCAATTTGTGTAAGAGTTTTTCTAAGGATAAAGTTAAGTTATAATATATAACTTTTAAGAAGAAAGAATATATCTATTGACTATTTGAATTATTTGTTTAGCCTGGAATTATTATATTGTTAATTTTTAGGGATTAGTTGATTGTCTAAGATTGGGTAATATAAACTAAAAACCGAACTAATATGACCATTTTACACACCGCAGTTAAGTAAATAAAATTGCAGCAAACAAAAAGCGTAAGGAGTTGGCCTGACAATTGTTTGGTGAGCAAACAAACAATCAAACAAACAACCACCAAAGTCTAAAACTCGGCACTAATTGCTGCGATCAACTGCTCGAGTACACCTCGCAATGGCTCTGCAAGATTAATGACGGAATTAAAAACCAAGCCATGTACTTGTGTGTGAGCCGGGCATTGCACTTAATTAAAAATGTTTGCCTAAATTATGTACAGACAATTAGAGCAGAAAGGCAGACGAGCAGACGGCCCAGACAGGCATTTCCGCAATTTGCGGTTAGAATATTTCCCAGCCCCCTGCGCCCTCCCCAGCCACGCACCAAGTTCATTGTTGGAGTGAAACACGAGTTTTCCACACCCTCCCACCTCCCACCGCACTTTGGCGAGGTTATTATGAAGGCAATCCGATTGGAGATTTCACTGTGGCGAAGAAGAGGTCCTTAAGTGGCCGACGTCGCTTCAGCTTCATAATTTCTTTTTCTGGGTATTTTTGTTCGTCGCAAAACTGTGCTAATTAATTGCTTAAACAATTGCACTCCTAATGGCAGCGGGCATTGTTGTGTGCGCGCGGCCCCCGTTGCGTATACTTAATGCGCGAAATTATTTCACGCTCACTTACAAGTGTCACAATTTCAAGTTGTGTCCTCCAAATGAGACCGCATAAATTTTGCAGCCATCCTGCCATACGGATGCCACATCCTGCCACGCGCCACAAATGCAATAATTGTGCATTTTGCAATGCCATGACGATGTCGAGGACGACCCTGGCCAAAAATGTGCGTGTGTGACACTTGGCCAGAAGAGGACTTAGCCTCTGGGCCACTGACACAAGCCACAAAACAAAAACAAACACCACGGTCATGCTGCCATCAGAGTAAATATATTTGTCCTCGACATGTGTGTTTATGCATTTTTAGCAGTGTGTCTGTCGCCCGCGAAAATTGTAATTAAGCGAAATATCATTTCTGACAGGCATTTCTAGGGAAATGTGTGGGCTTAGCTTGAGGTTTGGTTATTGGTTTTATTTATTGGATTTCATGTGATTGGTGTTCTGGTTTTCCCCTTTACTTGGTCTTGCAGCACTGATCCTTGGGTCCATTCTTACAGACGCACTTGCAATCCTGACTGCAGGCACAATTGTCGCCGCACTTGGTGGCCGTGCATTTGCAGTCTAGAAAATAAATTGAAGTAATCAGTAAACAATGGTAAACAAGGTTTTTTATATTTTCTAAATTATATTCTTGTCAACTTACTAGCTCCGCATCCTTTGCAAACCATTTTGGAAGATTTATTTTATTGTGTTTCTTTAAGTAACAACTTTGACTGAATAATTTGTAAAGTCTTAATGGTCATTCGGTGTTCAGGTCTGGGTATTTATAGGCTTGACCACCCAGGGAGTGCCGGGTGAATAATACTTTTGCACTCTGTTTTGATTGATAAGAAAAAAACGTGCGCAAAATCAACACAAATTACATGATTGCACCCAACCCAAAATAAATAAAGACCTGCCTTTATTTTTATCAGTCAGTGTGGCAATCTAAGAATTAATGATAAGATAGCATAAAGACAGAATATTCAGTTACACTTCAAAAATATTTATTTAAATTCAAAATTTATACAAGGTGTATAAGTTTTTGAATTTGTAATAATTTTCTTAACAAAAATATACATGAATTTAATATTGCACTTTCTTGCTTAAAAGCTTCTTAAGATTATAAAAGATGATAAAAAAATAAGCACAAAATGTTTGTAGTATGAAATGAAAAAATGTATCTTTAATACATAAAATCAAACGAAACCCAAGAAAGCAAATAATATGCCCAATTTTGACTGTCATCCCAATTATTTTCTGTGCTCTGATCCCAATCGTTCTTAAGCGTTAAGTCAAGAGTTCCAAAAAAAAAAAGTAAAAAAAAATACTAACGTTACTAGCTACTTGTTATGCGCACTTGGCGTCGTCCAAGGGGTTAAGAGTGGAATTACCGCAAATTGCAAAAGTTTTTAATTGTTTATCTCTCGGTCTCGGTCGTGGTCTGAGTCCTGGGTCCCGGGTGAAACATTAGCGCCACATGGCCCCCGCCGCACCAATGTTGTCCTTGTCGCAATCAGCCAGCAAAAATCTCGGCGGCGGGCGGATGCAAAAATTAGACCACTCTCCAAGCTCCAAGCTCCGAGCAGCAGCAGCAGCAGTCACAGGATGAGGTCAAATTATTAATTTAATATGCATCCGTGCTGCCTTGGACTCTCTGGACTTGGCCTCCTCGACTCTTCGACTTCCGTTTGCCGCAGTCAGAAAGAAACTTTGTGTTTTTTTTTTTTTTTTTGGCCCACTGGCCCACTGTTGTGGTTGGCCAGCAAAATGGCCACCATTTCCGCATCCTGTGCGGCGCCTTTTTCGGTGACTTTGCCATGCCTTGCCCTGCCTGATTAACGTTTAAACTCATTAAGATAACGCAATTTTTGGCGCTCGGTTGGATTTTACTTTCGAGCAGCTGCGCCTGAAGGCAAGCACGGGGTTCAAAGGTCAGCAACTTGGCCAAAATCAGTTGCCATTGTCTTTGGCTCTGCTTTGGTAGTAGTTTTGTAATTGGTTTGTAAACAATTTCACCGGCTCTTTGACAATTTTTCCTTAACCATTTTATTTCGGGGGGCTAATTGCAAATTTCCCTTCTCCCTGTGCCAGCCCTGGGAGCCTTCTTATCAAAATTGAAGTCCGCTTTTTCGGGCCGCGCAATATGCTCTCTCTATGTTCACGCTCAATTAGGGCCTGTGGCTGCTGCCAGCTGCCTGATGCTGCTGCCGCGATTCTGGTTAGAGATTCTGGTTATGGCCAGAGCTTGTGGATCTGTTTATCCGCCTTTTTCGTGGGGCGTGGCATCCGGGTCGGTGCTTGTTTACCAGCCAATCAATTCAATTTGCAACTTGTTTGCGCCCAGCATCAGCGTTCGCATCTCGCCGCTTCATTTTTGGCCAGAGTCTGGCTTTGGATTCCGGTTTTTGGGTGTGAGTGTGGTTGTGGGTATTGATGAGGATTCTGTGTTTTTGGTCTTCGTTCCATGGCCGCCACAGGCAACGCTCCCTTATTATTAAATGAGCAAATATTTTCGCTGGCATATTAGATAAATGCTATGATTATGATTATGGCCTGTTCAATGGCATAATAATATGGGCCAGCGGAATAATCAGGCCGATTATGCCGGCAATATGATGAAAATGTGGATAATAAAGGGATTAAGTTGGCAAAAATAAAAGCATTTGTGTGTGCCTATTATTCTAGGAACTCTTTTTGGAAATTCTTTGAATAGTTCTTAGCCCAAGAAAATTGTACAACCAATGCATATTTTTCCAGGCCTTCAAATACATTTTGTTTCTGTTTTTTTCTAAATTATTTCATGGCTTCCAAATGGAAAATTCACCGACCATTACTAGGATTTTTTCGTTAACTATTTCTATCTTTTTTTGCACAGTTGTTAGACAATCCATGTGGTCTCGAGCCTTCTCTCCTATCTCTGAGAATACTCAGCCAGTCAAAGGATGCCAATTAGCATAATCCCCACAGGAAAGGGAGCAGATCAAAAACATGTTCGGCTAAACTCGAAATCCTGAACGAGGCTTAAATGAAGGCATTGACCAACAAGGCTGGGACTTGGGAAATAGTACAGTAAGAAGAAGCTATAAAGGAGTATAAAAGAGAAAGAAAAAGGACCTTCAAGCTAAGGGTATTGATTTCCAAATTCATGTTTATGGAAGAACAAAATCTGCATATTTACATAAATAATATTTCAAAAATGCCTGAAAGTAAAGTAAGTTAAGATTTAAGAAACTCAAATGGTAAAATTTATTTGTCGATTTTTTTCTGTAGTTACCAAAAATAATAATCAGATATCAACATTAATATAAACAAAAACCACTTCCCTTCAAACCAAAAACAGTCGATCAGCTGTACGAAATAAGTTAATGGTTTATATTTCGCTTTACGAACAACATTCTTGTTGGCAGATTTCATTGAATAAACTTAGACAATTTCATAATTCCGGTGTGCAATGGCTTTTCGATTTGATTCCATCAGAATTTGGCCCTTTTCCGCACTCCGTGTGCTTTCTACATGTCAAATCGCTTTTTGAAAATTTGAAACAGCACTAAAACAATTTCGGAGTTCGTAGCACCCTAGGGCAGCTCCAGGACTCGGAACTGGGACAGGACTCTGCCACAGCGGCGACTACGTCATGTGGCCGAACAACCCTGCAACGGGGCAACATGAAAAGCTGCTAACCGAGTGGGATTCGGACTGGGATTGGGCTGGGAAAAAGAAGCACAGAGAGGGGGAAAAAAAAAACAAGAAAAGCCAGGAACAAGCCATGGACCAAATGCTGCCCCGGCTCTGGTTCTGGTTATGGTTCTGGATCTGCCTGCGTTGCGGCTGTCGCTGTGGTTGCAGTTCATGGTGGAAAGGATGGAATCAGGCCTAGGCTGAGCGTACCCAAAAATGTTCTGCAATATGCGTCGAGTTGGAAAATTCATCATAAATTCCATGCGACAACATGGAAGCCAAACTTTTCATATGCTCTTCAAAATGCCGCACTGCCCGCCTCCCATGTCCCACGTCCCACGTCCCATGTGCCAAGCAGCCATCCATCGCAAACCCAACCCATTCCGTCCAGTTCCAACCTACCAACAGCTGCTGGCGATTTTTATTTATACATACGGACGCCGGAACATACAGACTGTTGCAGCATCTCGACACGCCGAAGTGTGTTAAATGCATATTTGCAGAGTTTAAATTCCATAAGCGACCGACTGACGACGACAATCGGCAGCAGCTGGCATAGTCAATTTTGTATTTAACATTACACACCAACCCCTTTGGCAGTTGGCCTTGTTAAACCGAATTTCGATTTGCATAAATGTCAGTTGGAGGTTGAAGAACCCATCATCTAAGCAGTGATGACAAGTTTTGATCTATTTTGCAGATCAATCTGTGTTATGTTTCTAAAAGAAATAAGTTTAAGCTATATTGAAAAAGGGTTTCTTTCAGATTCTCTTTAAATAATTCAAGCATAAGATGTAGATCTCTCTATTTAATCGAAATATTTTTAGTTACAATTCATTTAAAAAACAAACAATTAAAAAAACAACTATATTTGAAATGTTTTATTATTATTTTTAGTTTTTGGTATCATCTAAAATTAAAGTAAGGTTTTGCCAGAGTATAAAAATGATTTTATGGATTTCTTTTCTTCAAATTTTTTAAATCAGTTCTGCCAGCACTTGCAGCTTTTAGTTTTATACAATTTCTTGTCATTTTTTGTGGTCTGTCATTTTTTATCGACTTCCAAGTTTAACAACTCTCTGTCTGCAATTATAACTATCTACGCTGGGGTTTACGGTTTTACGACTGACGCGATGGTAAAGCGTTTTTATGACCGCTCCCGCTACCCTTATGTGCCATCATTATGTCGCCTTATCCCTTTAAAGCCGGCAATTGCCGTCGTTCGTGTCGTCAATTGAAATTGCTTGGCATCAGTGCAAGTTGCCAGTTGACATTACACGCTGCCTGCCGCTCCCCATATTCATCACACACAGCACTCACACACACTCCCCGTTGCACGCACCAAAGTTTGTCAATCTGCCAGCAAATGACATGCATCGACGCCGGCAACGAGTCCTTGAAGGAGCTGAGCTGCTGGTGTGCAATGAGCGGGGAGTGTGAGGTGTTTTCGGGGTGCCTGGTAAGGGGTGCTTAAAAGTATGCAACACTTGACGCGCACTGCAGGATGCTGACGTGCCAATGCACTATGGGGAATTTGCCCATTTCCGTGGTATTTAGTCATTTTATTAAACTATCAATATTTGGTTTTTTTTTATGTAAACATATTAAAAATATATGGCTCTACATATTTCAATAACAGAAATGTTAATTAACAGCGTACTGTTAAATATATCGACTGTTAAACTCAGCTGTTGCAGCCAAAAACAACTCTTGCTTGAAAATAGGCAATTATTTATTCGTACTTTGAAAGTGCATAACTCAAAAAGGACACAACTTTTCGCTTCAATTTTTTAAGGACACCAATCATACGGGTTTCTATTATGTATTGTGTGTAATATGTTTCCCTTCATTCGTGTCTTATTAATATATAGCCAATTTTGTAAATGCTTTCAAGGACAATTTAAAAAAAAACAAAATTTTTACTTTACTTGGAGTTACAAAAAATACCTATCGTCGTATAAGTGTAAGTCCAAGTGTATGTCGTAGAGCCATTAATTAAGAATAAAAGGCAATTTGTCTCTATGTGCACAAATCCGCACAATTTGAGTAAATTCGTTTTTTGTAAGGTAACTTTCATTTTTCATGGGCCCAGCTCTTTGTATGTATGGCGCATAGAAACGGACAACTCCAACCAAAAAAAGCAATTTTTGACTTTGTAGATTTTATAACCCATAAGAACTATTTAAAAAGCAAAATCTATTTTTTTTCTCAAATTTACATGCTAAACGGAAAAAATACAATATGAAGCAATTAATTATTAATTTTTAGATCGTTTCTATGGGAGCTATATGATATAGTGGTCCGATTTTCATGAAATTAAAACCGAAATTCTAAAATAATACAAAATGACTATATCTCAAGTTAGATGAAAATATGTTAAAAACTGACAAAGTTATAATATTTTTTTTCGTCAGGGAAGGGGCGGAGCCACGCCCATTTTTCCAAAAATATTTCTATTGGTGTTTATAACACAATACAAAAACCGTTTTGAAAAATCTTACTTAGTTTAGAAGTTATTAATAAATACCACGGAAATGGGCAAATTCCCCATAGTGCAATGTCACAATTATTTAGACAAATCCCCCCACCTCACTCGCCCTAAGCCTTATGGCACGGCTTATGAAACACTCTTCGATATGTAAGTCCAGGGGACGAGATGGGTGCACTCGAAAATAAGAGGTAATACAAGATTGTACAATAAATATTATAATAGCCATAGACATAGTTATACAGGAATATAACTTACAGCTTAACATTATAAATTAATTAAAATTGAAATATCTTTTAAAATGAATGGACATTTTTATAACAATAATATTTAAGTAATTACAATAATTAATAGTACATAATATATATTTTTATCTCCTCTGTCCTTACAATTTTATATTTTATTCAATGAAGAATTAAGTTCGTGACAAAAATTGGAAGAAACATTTATTCTTTTAAGTGATCCCTCGTATCCGTTGCAACTGCTGCAAACTTCACATGCCCCACGATGAGAGGTGAGAACCCGACGGAAATCACTAGAGAAACTTTTTTAATGGAATCAAATCAAATTGTTTGGAAGCTGTAAAAAGCGATTGCACGGAAGCATTTTGAGTTGTTGACAGCCAACAACGACGGCAACGGCATCGACAGCCGCCAACAGTCATCGAGGTGCAAAAAGCGACACCAGAAAACTTGCCAAAGTAACGCAAACTGAAAATTCAAAAAAAAAAAAAAGAGAAAAAACTCAAATAAAAAACGAATTTTGGGGCGTGACGAAGGCGGTTGGAAGGTATCATAAGTACACACTTGAGGGGGAGCTCGGCTACATCGTCAATAGAGCGTCAAGTGTCCACGCCCATTTAAAGCTCAGCCACCAAAGGGAAGCCAACGGTGGCAACGAATCACTGGAAGAAATATATTTAAATACATTAAATATATACAGTTAATTAAATACATTTATTTACTTATGTTTTTGTAAGGAATAATTAATCCCTTTCTCAAAATTAGGAATATCACAAAGTAAGAAAAAAATACAATTAACATAAACATTATTTCGAGGCAATTTTTTATAGAATAAACACACAACTATCCAAGGAAAGAAAGCGGCTATTTGTTTCTTAAATATTCCTTAGGATTTAGAGCTTAAAAAATGTATACACCTTTAGCAAGATTTTTCTCCACATGTAGAAAACGAGAATCCGGCATGTAATTGGCCAAATGACAATGTGCACAAGGTGCAAGAAGTTGCCACCTAAGGAAGCCCGGAAAAATGTGGAAACTACGAGAGCAGTAGAATGTGAAAAGCCAGAACAGAGCAAAGTTCAAAGTGCAATCGTTCGTTTTTCGGTTATATGGCGCATAAGTTTCAGATGCGCGCTGCACTTGCAAAGTTGCAAGGGCCATAAAAATCGACCATAAAGCGTCAGGCTTCGAGCATCGTCGGACTTCAAGCTCGGTGGCCACCAAACGGCTCGTAAATCAACTTAACACGCCGCCGGGCCGACAGTCCAGACAACCTAATAATTCTTGTTGACACCCAAAAACATCTCCCAGTTATGCACAATGACTGCTGGGCGTGCGGCCATCACCCCCCAACCCCATTAAGATTAAGATAATCAATTCATTAGCGTGGTCAGTCCTGCAGCTCACAACACTGAGAGAAGCTGTTCGTTTTGGGATTATTTACATGGAATTAATTAAAACAAATAATTGAATACAAAGAAAAATAATAAATAATTATGAAATTCTAGAATAAAATATGTATTTAAACCTTAATTGATCCTCTTCCTGCTCTACAAACCTAGGCCCAGGATGTACATACCAAAGACTATTGCTTACCAATTGGAAAGATAGTAACAAGTAAAGCAATAAAATTAAAAAAATACCCAATAAATTACTAATTTTATTATTTAATTTCTCCTAGTGTTATTTTCCTATCCCCAGAGTTACTTTGACTTGCCAGAACCAACTAAAATCCAGCTCCAAGTGCACAAGGTGCAATTCCCTTTGGCAGACACTTTTTGGGGGGAACAAATGTTCACTCCACATTACATTTGTCTTAGCTGGCGAGCAGATTAATTGCCAATGAGTGTGTACAAGTTCGAGATGAAAGTTTTTCAGAACTCTCCTCAGCCTTATTCAGGACCCCGTTCCGTCCCCATGCTCTGTGTGCTCCATTGCGTCGCCGTTGCGCTTCGTGTGACAACCTAAAACGGGGCCTCGTACATTTTATCTGCCGCTGCTGCTGCTGGCTCCTCCTCCACACAATTCGAGGTTTTTGAGGTGAAACAAATTTCCGGTGACATAAACTTAATTAGCTTTTGTTCGGGCTTTTGTTTTATGGTTTTGTGGGTGCAAGTGGTGCGGAGTGAGCTCTTCCGCGGTTTCCCAACTGCGTGGGTGGCTTGGTTCGTTCGGTCTCCTTTGTCTGTTCGTTTTTATAAATGGCTTTGGCATGCTGAAAGGCCGCATTTAGTTTTGATTTAATTGCCACCACTTAACAGATTTATCTTCGAGATGCCTTTGCTCTCCTTTTTCCATATTTAATTAGTGGCACAACACACGCCGACACACCGTCAGAACTATACAGAACAAAGCTGGGGCAAACAAGTTAAAGCTTATGCAAAACTCCATTACTTTCATCAACAAAAGTCGGCCAAAACTTTGCCAACCACTTTTGGCATTTGACTTTCGCCCCCCTCCCAGCCGCTTGAGTTTAATAAAATGAGAAAATATTTACTGATGATATCACAAAATAATACATAAATGTTTACCGCAAACAAAAGGGAAGTCGAGCCACAAAAACAATAAGAACAATCGGAACCAGCATGAACGTAAAAATAATGAAATTGAAAACTGAGCTTACGCCAAAACGTGAAACTTGCAAAGGTACAGAGGAGGAACTCAAATAAAAGTCGGAGTCAAAGTGGTCTGGTCTGGTCCTGGGATTGGACGTCCTGTCCGGGGGGAGGCGTGGCTGGTGGAAAGGTGCGTGCCAGGAAAATAGCTGGGAAAATCATGGGATTTGAAGAGACTATGTAGAGTGCAGAGTTTATAAGCACTTTTCAGCATAACTAAAACGGATGCGGATATGTGCGTAGTTTATTCTATGAGAGCTGCTCGAAAAGGATTTCACTGCTCCCTTTCAAAAATGATTAACTAAAGCATTTACACAAGTTCTGTGGTAAAATAAAACCCATATTTTTAATACATTTATAAAGAAATAATAATGTATATATGTATCTCTTGTTTGGACATTAATTACATCCTAAAATATTACCTAATTATATAAAAGACTTTTTTATATATTTCTCTTAATTTTTTCCTATGCATTTTCATCTTCAAACTAATTTTTTACCAAATTTTTAAACAAACAGTATGATAATTTCAAGTAGTTTCTGTTTCTAGCTTTAGTTTCTGAATTTAAGAATCCAAATTAGTTCATTTTGGCCGCTTGTAAGTTGGAGGAACTTCACCGCCAACATGTGCACGGCTCATAAATACTTTATCAGCCGCCCAGGACTAAGAAGTCGAAAGGTAAGAAAACTTTGCACTTGGGCCAAACCGACGATATAATGATCTCCCCAGGGTGTCAAGCCCACACACACACACACTCTCCATACACACGGGCAGACAGAGCTGATTAGGTCCTGAATTGAGATTCAACCTGCATTGCTCGGCATCTCACCTTAATCGGCTGCCAAAGTTACTTATGCCTGTGGATTGTGCTCCGGCTTTTCCCACCCCGAGATCCCAGAGGCCACTGCCAAGCAGTGCTGGGAATGATATTCCTTAAAGGTTTAAAGATGGGTTAGGTACAAGAAAATCTTAAATATATTACGACATATCAATATTGTAACTATATATTTCCAAACAATTTTCTTGTTGGCATTTCTAAGAAGATTTTCATAATAAAAATTAAATAAATATGTACCTAGTTAGGGATATAACCTTAGCTAGTACCTAAACACTTTCAGTCATCACTGATTTTTCCCTCGGACAATATTAACCGGAAGTGAAATCAAAAGGTTGGCTCTTAGTTGATTTTCTCAATTCAGAGGCAGCTCGAACCCCATTGTTCGTGGGGCTTGTAGTTTAACTTTATCATCATCTCCACTTGGTCGTGTGGTCGGGAAGTTCCTTAGCCAGCCTTCAATTTTGACTTGGACTTTGGGCTGGGACTTGAGCCGGCCGATTCTTCCCTCTGGGCCCACTTGTCTGCCGTCTGCCATGTGCCGCCTGCCATCTCTCATCTCCGTTTCCGTTCGCTTTATTCTCCTGGTTTGTCCGGGGGGTTCATCTCCCAGTCTCCGGATCCGGATCCGGCTGCTGCTGTTATTGTATAAGCAGCTCATCTGCGGCTGAGCGCATTTTATTTGCTTCAAATTGAGTTATGCCTAATGAAAATCAAATAAGCCGCAATCGAGCCGGAAATGTTGAGTTGAGTCCTTTGCCAGCAGGACGTGTCCTTGTGCCCTGCGTGCTTGCCCCGCGCCAAATCTTTGAATCGATCCTGCCACTTCTTGTTTGACTGTTTTGCGACTTTATATTAACTTCATTCAGAGCTTATTCACGCCCTTGTGTTCAAGTGGCTTTGGCATCGAAATAGCTCTGCTTTTATTGACAGCAAAATTACCAAATGGCAAACACATCACTTCACATGCCATTCAATTAAAATGACTTTGAACTGATAAAAGCATATATGGCAATTATACACGCCATTACACATAAAAATAAAGATTTATAAAATATTATTAATTAGATTAAACTGTGTCAACAGCGTAAATATATTTATATTTAATATTACGTATACGTAAGCCTTTTGTCCTGTTCACATTTTTTCATATGTTAATCCTTATTCTTGAAAAAAATCAGTAAAACCAGGAAGTCTACAAAAAATACAAAAAGAAACCTTACAGAAAACGAATTTTAAATACTCTTTTAGAATCCATTTTGTAGTTATCAAGGATAATAAAATATATTATTATTGAGCTGCTACAGAAATCAGAACGGTTTTTAGATAAAATAAAAACTTTCTCCTTTACTTATACTCAAATTCGTATAACCTTTGCAAGGGTATAAATAGGATAGAATTTGTTGTTAAAGTTTTTATGTAATATCGAAAAAAACCATATGTAAAACAAGAGCTTTGTTTGGCAAAAGTTGTTTTTAAAAGGTTGCTTATTTTTGTATTTATTTATCAAGATACATATCAAACTCTGGTTAAGTTTTTAAATACCCCCAATTAAAGAATTCTCAGTTAGTTAATTTTCTCCGTGTAAATACCTTAAGGCATTTGGGGCACACCTTTTTGGTCCACTTAGCCGGCTGAGTGGATTCCACTACAAATAAATTCATTCATTCATGCATTCAGACAGACACATTTCATATTTTAGTTGCCGTCTGCGGCGTACGGAATCCTGGAATCCAAGGAATGCAGAGGGAAATGCAGGAAAGAACGGCAACATTTTGTTTATACATCAAATTGCCTTGGCAGTCATTATCCGCATGCATGAGACCAGGACAAGTATCTCCTTTGCCGCCCACCCTCGCCTGGCCACCATTTTTCCGCCCGCCTAGGCAGGCGTTAAGTGCAAGTGTGGAAAATTATTTAATGACTTTTCTGAATTTGAAACGGAATTTGTAAGTGCGTTGCGGGCGGCGGACGGAGAAGCGAAGAGTTGGGGCCAAATATTTGCATACGCAAACACTTGGAGCGGAGCGGGGGGCAGCAGCAGGCTCTGGCTGCTTAAAAGAGGAGCTTTGGCAGCTGCCAAGTGGCCAAGTGGCCAAGTAGCAACCTGAGCCAAGTAATTCACCCGGCCAGGATTTTTTTTTCTGCCTCAGCTACAATCTTATTAATTATTAATGCGTCTTTGAAGTGCAGCGGCGGCTTCATCATCGCTAACGAAGCCGCCACTCAGCTCCGGAATCTGAGGACCTACACAGGGAATAAAGTTCTGGCTTAATTTTAAGCTTAGAAATGTATAGAAGGCTTTTATTTATTATTATTATAAATTTTCCCTTTAATAGATTATAAAAAAACCAGTATTATTGATAATATTCTACAAATAAAGCCTTAACTTTTATCATCCTTAATGGATAGACAACTTTCCTGATGTGTTTTTCTGTCAGTGTCCAAGACCTGCGACGGTGTCAACATTAATTTGTGTGCCGGGCGACACTCGCAAGACAGCTGACAGCCCAGAAGGATTTTGCTCCTGCCGCCAGGAGTGGCATATAATTTGTAATTAATGACCAGTTAAAGAGAGCAGCCTTCGGAGCACCCGAAGACGAGGCCAAACAGCTAAAGAGAGTACGAAGGAGGATGAGGTGAAAGCAAAGGCCTGCGATTTACATTGGCAAAATGGGTGACAGCCAAACGCTGATTTATTGCCGCCGACCGCAAAATTTATATGCCATCCCAGTGTGACTAGCTACTCTGCAATCCCGGACTTGTCCTTACAATCCATATTCAGTTGAAGTGCCTCTTCCCAAGGGGTATGCATATTCCGTGAAGTTAATTCAAGGAAATTACAAACAACCAAATATGTCGTGAGCCTCTGGAAAATGCTATAAATCCCTGTAAAACATTGAAGCATTAAACTTAAGGCAAACGCATTACTTAAAAGCATTTATTTATTTCTTATTTTAATTAGCCAAAAATGATAATAAAGTAAGATACATGCACTTTCTTCTTTACAATTGATGATGTGATTGCTGCCAATTATTGTAAATTATAAATATTTATCAAAAACTAATTTTGCTGGAAATACGTACACAGTTCTCAGAGCAACCAAACTTCGTTGTTTATACTTTCCAGCTATTTTTTTTTCTACTTTTGCAGCATTTGAATGTGAAACGTCAGCAGCATTTCGACACGGCTTGCCTTTATGCCCCTGGCTCTGGAATCGCTTTCTCCTCTCTTCCATTTCAGCTTTCGCCTTTCTTCTTCAATTGCGAACTCTTTACGGAAAAGGAACGGCATAAAAAAAAGCGGTCCAGACTTTGTGAGGTGACTCTGTTTCATTTGGTAGCCATAGATCCCGGCTGGAGTGCAATTTGTCTTGTTTCAGCCAGATTCCGATAGGATAGTCAATGGATTTGAGCCCACTTACATTTTTGTTATTCCAGCCTCTTTGCTGTTGTTGTTGTTGTTGCTGGTGCCTTGCCTGCTTTGACTTTGCTGTTGTCACTCGTCATTCCAATTGGAAGGATGAACAAGGCTAAGGAGAGAGGTGAAAGCTGAGATGATAGGGAAAGATACAGATATAAGCCGAGAGTGAGAGAACCTGCCATTCAAATTGTAATTCCTCAATTTTACTAGTGACGTAGCCAGAGAATATTTTCCAGGGGGTCTCAATCAAATATCGATCCCGGAAAAAAATCCCACTTCTCCTGCACTTTCTGTCTGTCTGTCCATCTCCCCCTGCAGCTGCTGTAAGCCGTCGTTCGTGATTAATGGCTCTCGATCCCGATCCGGAGTCTGGGATCCGTAAAACAAAACGCAGCCAAGTGAAACAGCACGGAAGATAACAGCTTAAGCCGATTTCGTGCCCTGTATTTATTTGGCACGCCAACTTTTTAGCTAAGTGCAAAACAATTTACCTAAAATCCCACAACAAGCAAACGCACCAAACAAACATACATACCACTCACGCACTTGCCCCATCAGCAAGTGTACAAAAATACATACATACGTACATATGCACATGTTTGCATAATTGTTCCCCCGACTATTTGGCTGCCTCTTTTTTTTTTGTTGCAACTATTATGCTTGCATCGCTTGAAAAGCCTGCCAAAGCAGCTCTGCACTTTTGCAGGATTTGGCTTTTTGTGCTGGTAATACCCTGTAATTGGCATAAGGATTGCTGGGAAACCAGAGGAATAACACTTGTTTGCAGGATTTTTGGCGGAAACCAGAGGAATAACACTTGTTTGCAGGATTTTTGGCGCTAGGTGAATGTGAATGTTGAATTTTTCTTTAAGTTTTTGTTTTGTTTAAAATTTTACAATTCCGTTTTCAAGTTAGCTTTTATAGGAATCAAATGCACCAGAAATTAAAAATAAATTAAATACTATACTACTGTTTATTTTTAAACATCTTTACAGGGTAATCTTCAGCTGCAATTTTATACTTAAGATTTGTATTCAACTTTTCCCCCCGACTTGTTTTATTATGCTAATGCAGCCGGCACAGAGCTAACTCCCAGCCACCTGCCGCGTACTCGTGTGTGTTGATTGGCGCCAAACACCCCAACACACATCCCATAGCACCCACACACACACACACAATTTCCTTGCCAGCTTAGGCGGTGGGCCATAGTGGGTTACAGGGAGAACAATAGCACCGCGCTTTGTAGCAACTGGAAACTGTGCCAGCGAGGAGCGAGTGCATTTGTGTAATACCTTCCTAAGCAGGTTTAGACTAAGGCAAAAGTTTGATGGGAAGCCAATAGCAAACACCTCGTAAAATATTAAAAGGACGCCGGCGAGGATGGAAAACAAACAAGGGGCTCGCAGAATTTAAAAGCATGTCAAAGACTCAAAGAGGCGAGGAGGTCGTTTGCCTGGGAACTTCAGCAGACTGTAAAATGAAATAATTATGAGCGATAAATTTGCCGGCGTCTTGGAAAAATTGTCGCTAAAATGGAGGAGATGAAGTGCAGTGGTGTCTTTATGGCCTTTTAAATGCTAAAAAATATGGAAATTTCGTAATTACATTAATGAAAAACTCTTAAAAATAATTTTATACATTATATGGAAGGGTTTATGACAGTCTTAGAAGATATAAAAAGAAATATTTCAATTAAAATTAAAGTTTTTGTAAATCTATGACTAAAAAAAATAAATAATAAATCCCTACCTTATAAACTAAGCCCTAAGTTGTTTACTATATTTTTAATAGTCTGAAGTTTAAGAAATTTAATGATTAAAAGTCTAAATATAATTTATAGCTATTTATTTGAAGCATCTCTCAGATGGTGGGATTCCGTCTGCGTTGATAATGAACCGTGTTGAGATAGGGGACCGTTGTTAAGGCAACGTCTTCGAAACGTCGAGGAGTGACGGAAAACACAAGCAATTATGCAGGGCCAAAAACAAAAATAAAAAAATAATTCGGAATTTCTAATTGGATCGATTCAAATGGCGGGCCATTAAAAATTCATAAGAATTTCGCTTTGCGCCTTGGCTAATTCAATTTAAAGGCCTCAGCCTCATCCTCAGCCTCGGCCTCGGTCTCGGCCTCAGCCCCAACCTCTGGATTGAGCTCATATTTTATCGGTGCTGTCGTCTGGCTGCAGTTGCACGTGCCAATCTACTCCGGCGTTGCCGAGTCCTGGGACTCCTTGGCGCCTGAACCCACCGCCATTCCCCAATCCTATCCGTCCGGATAGTACTTTTATCGGGGCGCGTAAATTTCAACACGGTATACGGCGACATCGCCTCGCACAGATTTATTTTATTTACAGCGCCGTGGCCAAAGGAGTTTGCCGGCTGGCTTCCCCTTCATATAATTTCAATTATCGCCTGTTGGCTGCTGGCCATAAATTAACTTAAAATCTGAGACGAGACGCAGAGCAGCGGCTGCAGCTTGCACTGATTGCATGTGAAAAATATTTCCCCTTTTCCGCGGCTCTTTTAATTAAGTGCAAATGCAAAAGTTATGAACTGGCGGATGAGGGCTTGGTTATCTATTCCAATTCTGCATATTGAACCCTTTGAGGCGAAATTATTCGATTCGAAAAAGTTTTTGGCAGCTCGAAATTGTCGTATTGCTGACGCGGTCCTTTATGCATGCAGGAAAAACTTGCGACTGAGTGCTAACTGACGGAAACAAACAGCTGCATTAGCAGCCACAAATCAGCAGCAATCACAGCAACGGCTATGGCAACATCAACAAACAAAGTTGAGCGCACTCACTTAAAAATTCCAAACACAAAAGCGGAAATATGCAAAAGCTTGGACTACAAATAAACAAAAATAAACAGGGGGTTTTGAAAAACTGAGTACAGTGACTGATGCGTTAAGCACTCTTTCTTTAATTTCAAATCCATAGGTAATAGGATTTGAAAATATCACTCATACGCCACATGGGCCACTCAAACGCCATTCAATTAAACGGATAGTAGTTTCAAATAAACTGTGCCATATTTACATTAATATTAATAATAAAACATTACACATTTTATCAAAGATAAATATATTTTTCTTTATTATTTTAAACTTATGTTTTCAAAAAATCACTCATACGCCACTTAGGCCAACTAACATGTCAATAAAATAGCGTATTTACTGTTAAGTTTTTATGGCTTTAATAAAACATTAAACAACATTAGAAATACTATTTTATTTTTTAAATGTTGTCTTATTATTCCCAAAAATCACTCATACGCCGCATGAGACAGGCCAAGCTCAATAAAATCCAAAATTTTTATAAAATGCACATTAAATAAATATTTTGATATCCTTTTTAAGAAACAAATTTATTTCAGAACACTTAAGCTAGAAACCTAGCAAACTATCCCTTCGAAAGGGTAGTGAAAAACAGAGGAACAAGAGTAACGACAACGGAAATGACACAGCCGCCATGTTGGCCAACTTGTTGTTACCACCACTGTCTGTCTGTCCGACTGTGCAATCGCAGTGGCTGTTGTTACTGTTGGTTTCTTGGTTGGTTTGTTTGTTTGTCGTTTTGAAACGAGCTGTTAACGAGCAGAACAAGGTGTATTTGCAGATGCAGGTGAGAGATATGGGGTAAGGTAAAGTGGATGAGGACCATGAGAAGCCGTTTAGAGAGACTCTCCGCCAGCAACTTCGAGTGGGCAGGCGACGGCTCATATATGAGCAACGGCAAATTAGTGATAATGAATAATTTCCCACAGCGATAATTAAGGGCATCATTAAAAACGTTTGCCGGCTAAGACTAGGACTAGGACGACGAAATTGCGTTCGTCGAGCACTAAACGCTTTTCCAATTACCGCACAGCACACAGCGCAGAAGTCATTTTCCGCTTGCATATCCACAATCCTTCCCTCAAAACCTCCTCCCGCATTTCCGTGGCAAGTGCAGCAGCAGCAGATAGTGCCGCAAAGCGAAAAGATGGGTGGGTTGGTAGCCGCCCGGGGTCCACTCTGTTCTCCCTCTCGGCACGCTTCAGTGGGCCACTCGGCCATGTCGCTCATCCATCCCAAAAACCAGAGGCCAACAATGCCAGCGGTCGATTTCAGGCTGGCAAACTGCCGTCATATTTCTGCCATGGGTAACGTTCAACCACACAGAGAGAAATTTTAGTGTTTAGCTATTATAAATTCTCTGTAAAGTTGTATTATTTACTTTTATTGTGAGTAAAAGGTTTATGTATTTTTTAAAACAATTAAAATCTAATATTTATTCAATTTTTTTCACAGTGCATCCCTTACCCCAGACCCCCTGTCAGGCCGGCGTTTTTGTGGGTATTGCGTGTGTCGTGCAGCATGCGATTTTGATGTTTGCTGCGACACGTGCACACGGTCGCCAAGGATGAAGTGGGTCACTCCTGCGAGTGTCACTCTGTGTTCTGTGTGCATAAAACGGGCATCATTTTAATGGCCAAATTATTTCCCTATTTCCACACTATGGACCAGCAACTCCATCACCAGAGCTAAGCCGGCAAAAGTGAAGCCAAAGGCCAGTACGAACAGAGCACCGGCTATGTTGTGAACATCGAGAACCTGAGGTGCTCCCTTGGCCTTGTGCCCATTGGCCAGATCCATTAGAACTTCCTGTTTCTTCTTGTCCATATATTTGACAATGAACTGGGATAGAAATCAATTAATATTAATATTAATAATATTAAATATAAAGTAGATGTACCTGCAGCTCCCAGTGGACATAGAGACCCGTTTCCTGGCAAGTTCGAATGTGTTTGTTCAACTCCCGCATCAAGGGCCAACCCCTTATAGACACTGCTCTTGTATAATCAAAGTACAAATCATCATGCAGAACCTACAAATAAATTTTCTATATAAATATCATTATCTAGTTACAAAAGACATCATACAATTCGATTTTCCAGAGCCTCAGTGGACACATAGTCCCCAACGGAAAGTGATCCCGAGGACAGCCGCTCGATGCCAAGTCCATAGTCAGGCCTAAAGCTGGCATTGGACAAATAACTATAGTCGTGGACCTCAAAATTCTGAGCCAGGATCTGCTCTGTGGCCAGGTCAGAGTTCTGCACGGTGTGCACCCAAATAATGGAGGGAGCTGACCACTTCCACTGGGCCTGAGCCCATTTCCCCAAGGTGTCCACAGGAGCACTGTAGAAGGGAATGGTCAGCAGGGACTTCAGTTGGCCGCTGTAAATATTCTCCAGGGTGATGGTGGCACACAACAAAGTGGCCAGAAAGAAACGCGGAGCAAAGCGATCGAAACTGTAAATTTAAATAAATAATAAAAAATATTTTTGTTATAATTGTTACCTTTAAATGATACCCCAAGGAAGCCGATGGCTGCTGTATAAAAAGAGCAAATATATCCAGCATGGATTTCTCTAGCTTCTTGACATGGTTGAAAACACCTGGCTTACTGCCCAGACCCAGACGAAAGCTGAAGAACTGCATTAGGTACAGAAATAGGCCACAAAATGTCATAGTGAAGATCAGCATTAGCCAAGTTTGGTCATTCAGAGGCAGGATATTAGTGCGCCAACTGGGCAAGGGTCTAAATAAAATATTTTATAGTAATTATTACGAAAGAATTTAAGCAAGTTTAAAATTTGAAACCTACGCTGGTGCTGGTCCCAAAATGGTCACCGAAGAACGAGCTATGGTTACCGAGGTCTCCGTGATGCCATCATACCAATTGTAGATGCAGCCGATGGCCAACTCCACACGCTGCTCATAGATATCGCCCAGCATGCCGTCGCTGGTCTCGTTCTCATAGATGCCACCCCAATTGTCCGCACCATCTAAAGATTTCTTTGAATTACTTCTTTAAGTAAAATCCAGGAAAGCTTTACTCACAGGCCTGAACTCGGAGATGGCAATTGTGGACCTGGCAGAAGGTCTTCATCACATTCGCCTCGGCGCCATCAAAGGTGATCGAGCGATTGCCCTTTTTCGGATAAATGGGATCCACATCACCCTCGCCGGCAGGCTATAAAGATGGTTAATGTTAATGGCTAACTAAGCTCGGGTTTGGCCAATCAAGTGTCTGGTCTAATTTCGTTAATGACTCAGTTGTAGCCACGCCCACAGACACACACCAACATTCAAATGGACATCGACACTTGGCTCGTAGGGCGGCAATTAAATGAAAACACGTAATTTAAATCAATGTTGGTCCTGTGCTCGATGGGTGTGTGTGTGTTGGTTGTGTGTTGGAGCCAAAGCCAAGCCCCAAACAAAACCACACGCACATGCTTGTGGCTGTTTGCCTATCTGTGTAAGCCCGGGCAATGCGGTGTTGCTGCCACAGTGGCTGGGTGTGCGTGTGTGTTTACAAATGTGCAAATGTCCTTAAGGCAAACAATTGAGTGCGAACAAAAGTTTTGCCAAATGACAACAAAGGCGCTTTTTTTGCCTTCTTTCCTGGGGGATGAGGAGATACAATGGGATCGGATGTAAGTGGAGTGTGTGAAAAAAAATATAATGATATGCTTAAGGATCTAAACCTAAACAGATCTTAAGCTAAACATTATAAATTAAAATATATTCGCGCTTAATAAGTTAAATAATAGCGACAGTTTTTTAAACGAAAAAATGGCTTAACATGTTTTATTCATTTATAGGACTCTATGCATAATGGAATTACCAATTTAAATAAAAAAGAAAAACTAAAACATCAATAGAAAGCACTGGAAAATCACAATGGTTTATGAAACCCTTTGATAAAGATACTGTTATTTAATTAAAAATATATATTATACATTTATTGATACAAAATAAAGATAAACAACTCTGGAATACTTTATAAAATGCTCCCCAACCATGGTGCCTTGATGTTACTTTGAACAAATCATTCAGAGAGCTTCTTCTGCCCTCCTCTACTATTTCCAAAAAATCCTGGGACTGGGCACCGCAGTAGTGGCACAACATGTGCTTACATTTTAGTTGCCAAAATCGTTGCCCACAACGACAACATAGCCAAATAACTAAGCACCCACCCACAGCCACAACACACTAGAACACACACACACACAACCAACCCAAACAATACACAACCAACACCACACCACACAAAGAACCAACCACTGGACATTTATTCATGATGAGTTCGCACACTGAGCCTGAGACTAATGCAAAGACAACGATGTGAATGAGCCCTGATGACGATGAGAAGTCCTCGCCAATTCGAGGGGGGAGGGAAGAGAAGGACAAGGGGGACAAGGACGACCAATTGGCTTTGCTTAATGTTGGCGTGCAAATCTCTGGCATTTGGGGTAAAGCTGGTTGGCCAGTAAAAGGAATCACTGAGAATAATTCTTTACTTTGGGTAAGCTTTATTAAATTTATAATTAAAAAAATCCAGATTTGTAATAATTAATTTTCAAGTATTTCGGCAGTTTTTAACTTTCCTAGTATTTGAAAAGTAAACTGCATAAAATAAAACCATGTGCCTGCCATAAATACATCTAAATCGGATTTGCAACAGCAATCAAGTGTTTAAAAAGATTGAAAAACCATAAAAAGGTGTCAAAATTTAACTTATTTAATATCATAAAAAATTAACATGAAATTGCGTACCTCAAAAATGACATTGCATAATTTTAGATACATCTTAGAATATTTTTAAAATTTTTTTACATAAGAATTAAGATTAAAAGCTGTAGAGCACCTTACTTGAATTCTATGTGCTTTTGCAAATGTTATAAAAATATTATATATAATGTAAATAAAGCCCTAAAGATTAGTATATTTTTTCTCCCAGTGAACCAACAACAACAAACGATAAATATAAACTTAACCGGCAATTACTTACCACATAATTAGTAATCGTATATGGGACATAAGTAATGGAGCCAACGAGCAGGCTGCGGCTCTGCAGATTGAGCAGCTTGTTGGGATAAAGTTCGACCCGCTGCTGGGCAAAAGTTTCGTTCGGCAAGAATGCGTCCAGGCGCACGGCATCCAAATTACCAAAGGCACCGACAAACTTTTGTGTCCACAGCTCGAAATTGATGTCGCGGCGGGATGAAGTGGCCCTGGTCCTGACACCCGCCGCTCCTCCCCTTTCCACGCCCAGTCCTATTCCCTCATGGTCCTTGTTTCTCGTGTTTACCGATGCGCCTCCCTTACGCCTGGGATCCGGAATGGGTCCTGTTTTTGGTTCTGCTCCTGTTTTGGCTTCTGTCTCGGTTCCAGGTCGCACCATCAAGTGGTGGGGGTAGACTAAAGCGCATTACAGCGATTTCCCAATGTTGGACAAGCAGAAACACCAAGCGAGCAGGGGACATAAAGAAAAAAAAAACAAACCAGAAAGTTTTGTTAAAAATGTAGGGATATGGGCTCAAGATTACCTCATTTAAAGGTTTTAATTCGGGTTTAAATAAGAAGAAAATATGTAATTTTTAATTAAGAAAACAAATTATAGTAATTACTTAGTAATTAATAAAAATAAACTTTTATATTTTGTGACATTCTTGTTAAAACAAATTCAAAAAAAAAATTTTAATTAAAAGTAAGCTCTGTAACACTCATTCCCCAATAAGTCCAGGGTATTCCAGCTCAACTCCCAAAACAAAAGCAAGTTACAAACAAAAAACCACCCAAAAAACAACAAAAGACAGAGGCAGGAAAAGCCGAAGCCAGAAAAAAAGCCAAAGTTTACAATTGAACAAGACGCTGTCGAGCGTTGAAATTATTGGCAAGTGCTAAAGTTTGATCAACTGGCCACGAATGTCCTGCGGCGGTTTCCCGGCTTTTCCGGTTTGCCATGTTTACGCGTGAGTCGCCTCTCGTGTGCTCAAGTTTTCGAGTTTGACTTGTTTTTGCCACCCACCCCGGGGAAGTGGCGAGAAGTCACCGCTTAAGCTAATAAATTGATGCTGATGGGGCAGCATTTGAAGCTCAATAGAACTAGACAGGATGAAACACTCAATTGAAATGTCTTCATTAAGCACCTCCTCAGGCCCTGCTACTCACACTGCAGTATATCCAGGCCCAGCAATTCCCCAGGACTTTCGTCCTCGCAGAGGAACAAATAGAGCTTATCCTTGAGTCGAACATTGGCATTGCGAGTGGCAAAATAGCGAGCATGCAAAAACTGATTAGTTTCCGATAAGATGGTAATGAAACCCTAACAATAAAAACATTATTTTTAAATTTTAACTATTTTAAAGCTTCTTTCGCTTACCTCTGTAACACTGCTATTTACGGCAGCCATAACCTGCCACTCCAACTCTGCCACGTCATTCAATTTAGCCACATTAATCCATTGCAGACCCACAGGCTGAGGCAAATCGCAAAGAGCTAGTTCCAAAGCCCTCACGTAATCCAGTTGTAGCGAAGTTGTAGTCTCAGAATTATTGTAGACAATCAGTATGGTTGAAAATGCAGAAAAGTATTGACCGACTAAGGGAAATTGTGCTTTGTGTTGGCTGAGAAGCTTAAGACCGAATTATCCTTACCTATAAGCCGTAGCAATTGGCTTAAGGGCATCACCAGTGTTTGCAGCAACATTTCGATGTCCTTTTGACTTCATTTCCCTTGGATTGCATAGCTTTTATACGACAGCCATTTAATGACTGTGCTCCGATTGGCCGGCAAATTGATTTTAACTCGAACTGTAATTGAAAACCTCCGTCCGTCTGTCCGGTGCTAGTATCCATTGTCAGGAACTGGGAAATGCGCATTGTTTGCCCAGAGACATTAGCCTAATGAAACGCACACAGCCCATTACGATATTTGCATAATTCGGTAAACAAACAAAGCGGTAACAAAGACTACTACCGGCCAAGTTAAGTCAAGTGAAGTGGAAAGCCTCTGTGTGTAGAATTGACCGGAAATTAGTCAAATAGTGAAAGTGTCTTAGAGCATCTCAGGGTTGTTAAGAACGTGAATTTGGTCACTCAAATCAGAATCATGGTAAAAGCTCTTTAAATAAGTTTCTTTCACGCACCTTAAAAATAGTTGATTTTTAATGTATTTTTTAAATTATCTTGCGTCTTAACTTAAGGTACGTGTGACGTTGTGCTTCTTCTAATTAAATGCTTTCTTTCTTTTCAGTTTCTCAAGAAGTAATCCAACTTCAAGCACTCCCTTCTGAATACTCCTATTTTTCCCCCAATGATCTGGCTTAACCACTGGCTCTGGGCCAATTAGTGTTACCACAAATTAGCGGCAACAATGGCAATGCCGCCAAACGACAGACTTTCATTATGAATGCGAACAAAGCCCCCAAAAAGAGGAGCTAAAGGTGCCGGAGATAGTCGACAGAGACGGAGCCAGGGACCGGGCCAAGTGTCAATTGAAACAATTCAATTGGTCTGCCAGCAGATTCCGGCGGCTGTGAGAGGGGCTAAGGACGCAGGACGCAGGACTTCGCCAATGTGAGAACACAAGCGGACAGGCGAGACAGCCAGCCAGTGTGAGTGTTGCAAGTGCTTAACCATTGGGTTATTTGAAATTGAAAGACAGATTAAAGGATTTGCTCCTGGCGAGCCAAAGCGAAACCAGATGGAGACACAGGCACGGCACCCCACAATGGAGGACGAAGCGCCTGTAGGAGCTTGGACTGGGTTCTGGACATTTCATTGCACAGCAGGCGGCGATTTTATTGCCCCGACAACCTGCTGGGAACACCCCCAAATGGGGGAGACAAAAATAAAAAAGAGCACACACACATGGGTAACTATGGGTCGGCACTGAATGGCAATTAAACAGTGAAGCGGTGTGGTTCCCCCCTGTCAGAGTTACTCGAAAGTCAATGGCATTAAAAATCCATGAAACGATATTTATCTTCTCAAATGCTTTTGCTTGTTGGGCCATAAACTGAACGAGGCTATATCGTTTCGACAAAGTTATTAAAATTTTACTGGGTTTATTGGTTGGAAGTCAGGGTTTGAAATTAAAATGAGATTTGATTGAGATTTTGCCATTAAAACGATATTTTTTATATATATATGGTTTTTAAAATATAAATAAGAAATTAGCGGGAAGTTTGTGAAAGCTTTTGTTGATGTTAGAAAAACGATAAATTTTGAAATTAAAGTCCTTATTCTTTTGGCTTTCGATGTGGCTGGTAATTAAAATATTGATATCGATAATTCGCGCAAAGTTAAAATATTCCCCTTTGCGTTTTGTACCAATAGATTATCGACATGTCTTTATATTTCTATCAGCTTGGCCATGGCTTTACTGTCACTTTCCTTCTTCAGTTTTGGTATAAATAGCACCGCCCTTGCCTTAGTTTGTTCATTCGTTTCTGTGCTCTCAAAGGGAAGGAAGTGTTTTCTAATCATTTATTTGTTTCTTTGTTTTGATTTTTGAGAATTTTGTTATTTTTAACTAATTTTTGTGTGTCTTTGGCACCTACCCTGGTGTTCTTAGAGGAGCTGTTAGTGCTACTGCATTATTTTTTAGATATCTTTATTATTTTATTTTTTATTTAAAAAAAAAACCTTTATAAAAATGACACATAGTTTCTTAAAGCTCTCCCATTCGCTACTGTATTATTTTTTAGATATCCTTATTATTTTATTTTGTATTATTTGTATTTCAAATCTGTAAAAAAAACCTTATAAACATGACACATAGTTTCTTAAAGCTCTCCCATTCGCTACTTCCGATAAGGTGCCACGTATAGTATGGACAAATCAAGAAAAAAATTATTTCATTCAGAACTATTGATTTGATTTATTTTTATTTATTTTATTTTATCGATTTGTTATTAATGTTTCATTACCACCCGTCTTATATCGCAGGAATGCCTAACCAAAGTCAATTCGTCTCCCCTTCTCGCTTTTTCGATATCCTCTGATTATTAAATAATTTTTAATATTGAGAGCGGGCTATTTTATTTTTCATTTACTTTGTCATATTTTCTATTTTAATTTTCATTTCGTTGAGGATTGGCCAAAACTTCTTTTTATTTGTATTTCATATCCTTAAAAAAAACCTTTATAAGAATGACACATAGTTTCTTAAAGCTCTCCCATTCGCTACTTCCGACTCCTCAGACGCCTCTGATGCCTCCGACAGTTAAATATCATTTTATTTAGGCCCATTGGTCCTTTATGGTAAACCTTTAGTTTTAAAAACCAATGATTTATGTAAACTTGGCATAGTTTAAATTAAAACTAATTGGTGGCAAATTTTTTAGATTTTTTTTCTCTTGAGATTCGGGGATTTGTATCCTTTTTTGTACATTTTTCTTATTTAATTATTTAACTCGTATATCGGCAGTGAACAGAAAAATATGCGAATGCAAATAGAATTTTTAATCTCGCATAGCCTTGAAGTGTGCAACACTAATCAGGGACCTTGATGCAGATTTGTGCGATTTCGTGTTTGTCTGCGTGCGTGTCTGTCCACAGAAATGGAATTTACACACCTCACACACGCCACGCGACGCCACCTACACACACACCCATGCAAGGGAGTGATAGCAGCAGGATGGAAACCCAGGAACCGCAGGCAAACTGACCAGCAAACCGACCGCAATGTGGCCCACAAGCAGCACAAGTGGCAGTGGCAACATATGGCCAAAAACTGAGAAGCTTTACGGACGTATGCGAGACTGAGTGCGTGGCGCATTTTTAGCTAAAGTTTTTTTTCTTTCCTTTTTTTTGGAATTCTTTTCCTTTTTTGCCGGCTGCGGCTTAGAGTTTTGTGTTATGCTTTCATCTGGTGCCTGCTGGCGAGCAATTTGCCTAGACCGAATTGCACTTGCATGCTAATGAAAAGTGCTTTCCCGAACTCCGCAAGAACTTTAAATTGCCTCCAAAGTTAAAGCCAAATTATATGTCTGTGAAGCCTCACACAAACACAAACATATTTGCCCATCCATTTACATAGTATAAATAATAATAATAACAACAGCCAGAGTGGGGCGCGGCAATCAAGGCTGGGAGCTGCATTAATGAATAGCAACAAACAAATAACACTGAGAAAGAAAAATTATAGTAAACTTTTATTTCAAATATTACATATTATTTATATGAATTTTCTTGAATTTTGTCAAGCAAACAAATACATGAAAAATAAAATTAAAAAATAATTAACAATATTTCAAGTTTTTCAGATGCAAAAATCATTAAGAAATCAATTTGTAAATTTAAAATATATTTATGTGTTTATTAATAATAATGCATAATTAAAGTTTTAAGAATCATTATCCAGGGGACTTAAAAAAATATATTTTTCAGATATTTTTAAATAAAAAATTGATTTTAAATCAATTAAAATCCAGGTTTTTTGAAGTGTAAAGGCAAATCAATTTTTTTCTGTGCCCTGCAATATGCAGCAATGTCCTTGAAGTCCTTGGCAGCCAACTAAACAATGGCAACATGAAGGCTTCGGCGTAAATCGTGCCACTTCATTATGGCTGATGGCAGCTGGGGACGGCACCAGCGGCGAAGGGAATAAGCCATGCAAATGAGTTTTCCCTTTTCACGACTTTCACTTGTTTCAATTTCTGCGAGAAATGCCTAACAATGCGATGGCTGTGGCCCTTATTGCTGTTATTGTCGTGATCAATATTTGCTGATGAACCAGAAGCAAATCAAAAGGAATTTAATAGGCCAAAACTAAGATAATAATGTCAACAAAATTATTAAATGCTTAAAATTTGTAAGCCAAAATTGGCAAACAAAAGTCTAGAAGAAATTATGATTAAAGCCATTTTGCATTTAAACATTTACTCACATCAGCCAACGTTGCGTATACTTGATATTTTTTAATAAGCAACTCAAGAGAAGGAAAATTGAAGTTTATTTTACTAATCCGATTGAAATTACTGTCAAATTTATTTATTTTATTATTACAATTAAAACATTTAGTTCTCATTCAATTTTAAGCCACAATTGCGTATACTTGATATTTTTAATGGCAACTCAAGAGAAAGAAAATTAAAGTTTATTTATTTAATCGATTGAAATTAATGTGAAATTAAATATGCTTTTATTCAAACCAACAAATGCATTTGTTATTACCTTAATTATTTACGTGCTAAGAATGTAATAAACAATATCAAGAAATACTGGCATTTTAAATGTAACAAGTAAATTATTTAATTAGATTACTTGCCAGCTTTGATTAATTCCGAATTATTCCCTTGGAAAATAATGCAATCACAATCACAACCTGTCACCTGCCGTGGAGGAGGAGGAGCAGTAGGATTGTCTGTCGATGGAAGAGTCAGAAACAATTATGCACAGCTCATCAACTGGGCGACACACATTGCGTATGCTTGATAACACTTTGTGACATCTGACGGTATCTGACAAGCATCCGACAAGCTCAGCAAGATTCCTCTGTTAATGCATGGAAATGTGTAAATATTTGCATGGTAATTAGCAAGGACAGCCCTAACAACAACCACTATATTAGTCGTTGTCCTTGAAATTCTGCTCATTTGAGGGTCCGGAGTCCGGACTGCGCTGCCTGCCTGGTGGTCTACGTGAAAACGACATTTGGTTGCCTCGCACAATTATGCAGATTGCCACTGCAGAATTGCGACGACGAGTCGAGTGGCGGGGACTCTCGAAAGTTTGTGCAAATATTTGCCATTTGGTCGACGAGGCCATGCCCCGCCCCCTCCACTCCCCTCCCTCACGGTTATTGCTTGTTTGCTTGCTTCCCTCATATTTGTGTTTGCCCATTTTCGGTGGGAGCATTGAAAATTGCAATTTTTCCATGATTTGTAAATAAACTGAAGAGACCTCCTGCCTGCCTGTCCCGTGATTTTCATTCATGATTCTTTCTTCCTGTACTTACGTCGTGTACCATTCCTTGGAGTTTCCAGGCAAACACTAGAGCGTGTAAATGCACACACACACACCCCACACCTAAAAAAAAGAACCAAGTTTGTGAAACTAAAATAGAAACACATTTCATTTCCGTAAGATCTGGCATAGTGGAAAAGGAAACTGCTCGAAAGGAGAGTAGGAAGCAGGATGTAGGGAGTACCAACTAGGGGAGGACGCAGCGACTGGCAAACAACAAGCAAGTGGAAATAAACTTGGCGATAAACCAACGAAATCGATTGGAAATATTTTAACGAAATTGCAGCTTAAAGTGTCAAGGCAGCATGTCGGTTTGCTGCCAGAAAAGCTGCAGCGGGCGGCTGAAGGGATAAAAGGCAGAAGGGGAAATATGGTGGCATTTTCTGGGGTAGCAATCATTTCCACTGACGTTAAGATGAGTGCTCGTTGCGATGATTCGGCTGTCGATGATTATGAGGCTGCAGCTGCAAAATGTAGCTCTTGGGTATTTAGATAATACCGCCCCATCCACTTGCCACTTCCCAATGGCAACTACAGGGGAACTTCTATTAAGAAGACAGCAAATTATGAGAGAAATATTTATTATAAATAATGGTATTACCTTAAGATTCATGTTTTTAAGTTTATTGGTTATTTATTGTATGGCATTTCTTTAAAAGTCTTTTTTAAGCTGGCTTTTCTTTCAATATAAAATTAATTAGACATAAATATCTCTATGAATTTCTTTTAATTTATTTTATAACTTCTAACAACAAATTTAGGTGCTAAAAACATATAGTAAATAAAAAATACAAAACTATTGTAAAAAGCGATATATTTATTAGATATCAACCACTTTTAGGCAATTTCTAAAAAATTTGGTCACATACAGTTCTTTAAAATAAAATATATAAAAATAAGTTAGTTAGTTTTCAAAAATATTCGCAAAAGTTCAGCAAATCGTTTACTTTTCCTATTCTAACTACAGATAATGCATCTTAAGGGAAGCTCCGCTGTATCCGTATCTCTCAAGTGTGCAGTTCAAGTGAAGCGCAACGGCAAAGAAACAGTTTAAATGCTAACAATGCAACGGTTTCGGGTCAAGTATTTCCATTTTTCCTCCTGGCCCTCTCTGTTTTCCTCTTCCTCCTCCGTTTTTCCGGCAACGGAAACGAAGTGTAATGAAAGCGTGTAAAGTGCAAATCGAAAAGGCAATACAAGTAACGAGTACAAAATACTTGCACCCTCTGTCCCTTCCCCATTCTTGGCACCCAGAATTTTCTCTAAATTACCAATGTCGGAGCCGGGGGCCAAGACGATAAGGCTAAGGTGGCCAGAAGGCACATCCTGCCAGGTGAAACAAGGTGAAACGTAGGAAATGGTTCACGTTCTAAATGGTTTTCTGTTTTTTTTTTTGTGCCCACTTTAGTTGCTGGGAAATTATAACTTTAATTAAACGAATTTAATTTGGCAACCAGAGCTGCATCCCTAATGCCTTGACTTGGCACAGAGGACGAGAGTGGTTTTATTTACTTTAAGCCTAAACAGATTTCCATATTTCATTAGCATTTGGCGACCACAAAAACCGTCAACGAATTAAATATTGATAATTGTTTTTCCAAATCGATTCCGCTGCCAGCCGCTAGTGCCCAGTGTTATCCTCTATATGAATTTAAATATATGCGCTAGTTTATATATGTATATATATTACATAATCCAGTGACAGAAAAGAGTTTTGTTTTGTTTTTTGTTGAAATTTATTGCATATTTGTTTGGCTCAGGCTGTGAACTCACCCGGGAATTGCCCGGGGGCTTAGAACCAACAATTCAAAATGCATTTAAAGCCATCGAGGCGGCGCGCCAAAAACTGGACAAATGAAAAATTTCAATTAACCACAAAAACCGATGGCCAAACCAAATCGAAACTGGCCGAAAGAAGAGCACAACGAGATGCAAAAATTGAAAAAGGGGAGGAGCTGGCAGAAAAACTGCCAACCATTTTGGCTAAATCATTTTCCTCCCTCTCTCTTCCTGTCTCGGTTTCCCTCTCCCTCTTTGAGGAGTTTGCATTCCGTCCCTAGGAAAATCCTTTTTGTCGCAGGGATGCGTACCCTGGTCTGGGCCACAATTAAATGCATTCAACAATGCATGCACCTGACCGACCACCAGGTTCCACATCCGTTCATTTATTCATTGAAGATTGGCTTTGGCCAATCAATTGCCCATGGAGGTGCCCGGTGCGTTCAGTGAGGCTTTTTTCTGGCCATGGCCAAATCAATGCAACCAATGTGGTCCCCAAAAACCCAACGAAATCAATGCGAATTATTTGGTTTTCCAATTCGTTACACTTTGTTAATGACAAATCCCTAAACTCGTTTTGTTTTTCGCCCCTTCGGTAAGATTTCCGAAAATTAAATAATTCTATTTTAGCTCACTCTCGCCGTCTGCCGCTTATTGTTCATCATATCGACATCAATCCCGGGCATGCCGTAGACCGCAGAGGAAATTTATTTTATAACATACAGGCGAGCATCACCGCAGCTCATTTGGTGCCACGAAAACCGCCAATTTGGCTCCGTGCGGCAAGCAGCATTTCAAATCGCACTTTAATTTTGCATGTGGAGTGTATATGTGGCGGAACATGGGCGTGGGCGGGGGGCAGGGGCGTGTGTGGCATGGCCCACTCAATCGTTTTCGGAGCATTGTGTGTTGACAAAGACGTGAATAAAAATTTATGCGCACAAAAGTATGCTATACGACATGCACATAAAATGATTATGACGATTATGCTGCTGGGTAACTGAGATGCTGGGATGCTGGGATGCAGGGATGCTGGGATGCCGGGATGCTGGGATGCTATATGTAAGCAGAAACATGAGCAACCATCACTTACAGCTGTGGACACATTGTACAACATTTTTTTTACAGTTTACTACATTTTTTTAACAACTTTTTTTGTTAAATTTGTATAATAATTTAAAGTGTGCTGGAAGAACTAATTTGGGTTTAAAGAATTATGTCAGGAACTCTTGTTTCATCATTATTAAAGGCAAAATTTAGTAAATGTTTAAGATTTATAAAATTTACTCATCTTAAAGATTTCATGAAGCGTGTTTTTCATAATTTTAATTATATATTTGAGCTTACTTAATAAGATATTATTCATTAGGAGTATTATTATTCTGTCCATAGCTGTATGTAAGCCCCACACTCACTGGCGCTCACACGTTCCCCCACATTTATTGACACAAATTGCGTTTTGAGAACGGCATTTGGCAGCCGTTGTTCCGGGGCTCCCTCTGCTTCTCTTTTTATTAAGGCAATAATAAAATATTCATAAAGATTCAGTTTATGCTGCGATAACAACGAATATATTTTAGAATAAACGTCCATTAAATAGGTTTGAGGCTGGCGCCTACGCAATCGATGGATAAGTAGATGTAGATGGAGATCCCTGCTTTATTAGCCCCCGCCTGAGTTATTTGCGGTTGGGACTAATACTTGCCTTAAAACTGTGTGTTTTTGGGGGCTCTATCAATTCCATGGCAAGCTGTGCGCTACACAATCATGTCAAGAATTCAATATCAAAGCGCGAGAGCAGCTGTCGCTGATGACATCGGGGGAGTGTCCACGATTTCATCAGTGGCTCCCGTCATCCGCCTCATCCTCCATGGCCTTTCTTTCAGTGCCATTGATGAACAGGCTTAGAGTGCTTGGCGGTTGGTGGTGGGAGTTGAGAGGCGGGAAAGCATCGCATTTTGATTACAAATATGAAACATGTTCACACAAATATGACGACCTGCCCCCTCGGAACCCCGAGCCATCGGTTTCCACAGCTTCCTCAATGGCGTGCGTATGGAGTGCACTTAATGGTGTTCCATATCGGGTCGGAGGAGGGTCGGACGAAGGATGCGAGAGTCAAGTTAATATTGAGTCAACTTGAGTCAATTTTGAGTGAGTGGCGCCCAAAGACACTGAGACAAAGTAGGGATTATAAGTTAAGAGTTAACATTACTCAGAGAAACCGCTTAGGATCCGTTAAGGATTTATTTCCAAATAAAGGATTTATCATAAATAAAGCTAACAACATTTTCTTTAATTTCTATTTAAAAATTATAGATTGTTTAATAAATTTAACCTTTTCTACAAATCCCAAGCAAACTGGATCATTGACATTAGATAGTTTCACAGCTCTTTATCAGGCTTTATGTTTGATTCACAATATTTTAAGCTAGACATTAAAGCTTTTAAATATTAATAACATGCTTTAAATCTAATATAATTTTTACTTAAATAAAATTTTTTTTCTTTTACTTTTTTAAAAACAAATCACTTATTTAGCATGGCTAAGAAAATAATCAAATTTTATCACGCTTTTCAGAAATAACCCTTATTCAAACTTCAATCTTTTTTAACAGTGCAGGAAACCTCCTGGCTGAGATGGCAACACCCGAGGAAAATTGCAAATAGACAAGATCTTAGGCCATTAGGTTTAATTGCCAAAGTTCTGGTGCAACAGCCAGTGAAATTGCAACTGCAACTGCAACAAATAGCGTGGCTATCAATATTTCCGTGGCTGCATTTGATTTCCTAATGCATCCGCACCAAAGGCTGCAGTCAAGTTGACAGGCAGGGAGGCGGCCTTCATACGCCACCCAACAACTACAACAACAACAACAACTATGGTTCAACCCCCCCACCCCCTTATCCTTGTCAACGATTAACAATATCCGCCTCTGTGCTCCGGCAGTAGGTCGCCCTGGTCGCTTCTGGCCTGGTTCGGGGCTTGGTTTTAATTAGTGCAGCCCCGAACGTATTTTCTATTGGCCAATTCACCGCAGAAGCTTCATTACCAACTATGCCGTGTGTGTATCATTCGCTTTGGCCGTGTGTTTGTGTGCCGGACAGATTGTGAGTCATTAAGTTGATGCAGCAGCAGCAGCAGCAGCAGCAACATCTGTGGAAGCCACACAAACAGGCAGTTAGGATTGCCACATGCCACGCCCACAACGGCGGTTGATGATTTCCTGGAGGGAACACGGGTGCAACTGTAACTGAATCGGTATCCGAGAGCCGGTATCATCACCCGGAATCACCAGAGCCCGGATCAGACCGAGCAGAAACCGAACTGGAAACAGTAACATGTCGAGAGAGTTAACCTTTGTTGGCGGTTTCTGCTTTTTGTGCGCCGGAAACGGCAGAGCAACTCAATCAGTTTTTGCGGTTTACGGTGGTTGGTGGCCCCGGCCACGCTAATGGCTCACAAATGGCACTTGAATAATTGAAAGCCGGAAACGGAGCAGAGCAAAAACGGAGGCGAAATGAAGCGAACGGATTTAGCTAGGAATGCCTGCACATGTCATTGTCCAGTCCATTGTCAGGTTTTTTTTTTATACACGTTAATAGCCATGTACACAAATTGCACTCTTCAACTACAAATTAACTACGAATTGTACTAACTAATCCCAGGCGGATAGGTCTACAGCGAGGCATCCTTCTTCTGTCCCTGACTGCCGGAAGCCGCATGATCTGGGTCTGAATGCGGTTTCTCTTTGTCCTGCGGCTGGTGCTTCTTCGCGTTCAGTTTTTTCTTTTCACTCGTAATTAGCTTCTGCAGCTCATTTTCCCAGCCCAAAGCTTTGGCCAGAGCCAGGACCCCAGCATCGCAGTCGCCCAGAAAGGCCACATCTCTCGTATTGTTGGGCCTGTTGTAGAGCAGCGATTGCTCATGCGGATCCATCCAGGGCACAAAGCTGGCCTGACCCACGGCATCGCGATTTATCAGAAGCCGTACGCATCGTGGCCCCGGTCGCTGGACAAGCGAGGCAAAGGGATGTACCTCCAGCGAAGTGCCCATGATAATCAGAAGATCACAATCTTTGAAATCCTCATCCGGACAAGTGTAAAACCTGGGCGGCAGATTCTCGCCAAAGAAGACAATATCCGGCTTGACCACGCCCTTGCAATTCGTTTGCTTACAGGTGGGCAAACGATCTGCAAAGATCTCTGCCTTCATCCAGGCCATGTCGTACTCTTTCCGGCACTTCAGGCAATGGTTGGTATGAAAGCTGCCGTGCGCCTCTATGATCTTCTCGTCGGGCAGGCCCGTCAGCCTGTCCAGAGTGTCGATATTCTGGGTATAGTGACGCTTCAGCAATCCCTTGTCGTGCAGCAAACGAACAAAGTAGTGAGCCGGCGTGGGTATAAACGAGCCGGGATACAGCTCCTTGGCCAAGGCGAAGAACGGAGTGGGGTTCTCCTCAAAGTAGTCCAGATCGAAGATGGCCGTGGGATGTGGCAACTTGTACTTCTTCAGGTTGCTGTATAGCCCAGAGCCCGGTGACCGAAAGTCCGGAATGCCAGCGGCTAAGGAGAATGAGGAGAGTCATTCGAGGATAATCTTCAGATTTGTTATTCAGTCAAACCTACAGGTGGAAATGCCAGCTCCCACCATAGTCACGATCTTCCGGAAGCCATGTTCGCGCCAGTGGCTCGCTAGGCCCTCGAACGACAGGTCAGGTATTACCTAAAAACCATCGAGTTCTCTAAATTTTATAATTTATAGCATCTACGGTGAATCACTCACCTTCTCCAGTTTGGCCTCTGCTTTTGTGTCTGTTGTGGAGCCTCCAAGATTTAGGGTGTGAGAGAAAAAGCGACGAATCATATCCATTGTGGCACTGTCTGGAAATCAAAACGAAAAAACGTTGACATTAAACGCCGTTGTTGTGGTTTAAGTATCATGCCACAAACCTTCGCCGCCCTCGCCTTCGTCACTAGAAGTTGATGTCGCTGCCGCTGGCTTCACCTCCTCCTCCTTCTTTTTTCCACTGTCGCTCATGATTGGAATAATCCTGGTCCTCGGATAATAAAGATATCTGAAGCTGCGTATTATTTTAGTAGCTCCCCCCGTTGTTTTGGTTTTTTGTTTTCGTTCCACACACAGTCTGGGAATCCGTGCTGGCAAACTATCGATAGCAAACAATTGGATTACAACCTGCAGCTATAAAATAGCTGATTTTTTAAATTTATATATATTCTTTATTTTTATCCTAATTGAAATACAAGCCTATTTTTAGTGCATAATTAAATTGATTTGAATTAAATTAATTTAATTCAAATTAAGACAAAATTAATACAAAATAAAAGAATAGGCAATACATTCCACATTCAAGATGCCCTCCACGATAGCGGTATCGGCGCACCCAACGATATACATTCCGGGAGGCAGCCCTGGCTTACCATTCTTGCCCCGATTACTCGATGTGCGGCTGGTTTGCAGCTCTGCCCGTTCGCCCAGCCCTGGAAAACCACGCCAGTCATTTTTGTTTTGATAAGGATACGGATACAAAAAGAGCGTGGCCTGGAAAAAGTACAGAAATAGCCGAGGAAGCGCTGCAATCTACGGAGAAATCGGTGCAAACAGTGCGGTGGATCGTGCGCGACAAAGTGGGCGCGCATTCGCGGATTCCCGGGGCTACATACGTGGAAGCAGCGTGTGGTGGCGGAGCAGAGGCGCAGAAGAAGAAGAAGAAGAAGAGGCGGAGGCAGCAGCAGTGGTACACAGAAGAAGAAGGCGAAGAAGCACGGCGCAGACAGCTAAAATAACAAACCAGGGAAGAGCCCGCGGAGAGAGTGGAGAGTGGTGCGGAGCGAAGTGGAGTGGCGGGGAATGGCTGTGGGCCTGCCGTGGCTGCCATTGTATAACGCTGATGGGCAGACAATAGTGCCGCGCTAAGACTTAATCTCGAATACCTCGCTGCACCATGCATCTGAACCATGCGACTGCCACCACAGCAGCCATGGCCAACTACCAGCACTACCAGCTGCCAGCCTCCCATGGTGGTGGCGGCGGCGCAGGCGGTGGCGGAGGAGGGGGCAACGGCGGTGGGGGTGGAGCTGGCCTGCAACAGCCCACGACGCTGGCCAGCCTGCAGCAAAGCCCCTTCGCCCTACATCAACTGACTGCGGTGCAGGCCATCCAACATCCCACCCACCAGGCAATGCTCCATCCACAGCACCCGCTGGTCCATTTGCTGGACATTTCCACGACCACGGCGAATAGTGGCGGCAGCGGCAACGGAGGCGCGGGAAATCATACGCCGATTTCGCCCATGAAACAGGAAGTTCAGAGCGTAATTAGCGAGGAGGAGGTGGTGGTGGATGATCCGCGCAAGAAGAAGCAGTGCCACGTGTGCAAGAACAAGTTCCGGCAGCTGACCACGTTACGCAACCACATGAAGATCCACACGGACGAGCGGCCCTACAAGTGCAAGCACTGTGACAAGGCCTTCCGACAGATCTCGACGCTGACAAACCACGTGAAGATCCACACCGGCGAGAAGCCGTTCACCTGCAACATCTGCGCCAAGGACTTTCGCCAGCAGAGTACGCTGATTAACCACATCAAGACGCACAAGGGTGAGTGTTTGGCATCCAGCTTGAGATGTGACATCTAACTTGACAACTCGTTTCCTTATTTTCTTGAGCAGCGGCAGAGTCCAGTACGCCCACGTCCCTGCTGAATTATCAGCCGCAGCCGGGCAGCGGCAAGCATCGAAAATCGCAGATGCAGGTCTACCAGCAGCAGCATCAGCGCGTCCAAATCTCAAAGACCCTGTACTCCGGTAGCTATAGCTCTCCGGCGGCAGAGGAGCTGGTGAAGCCGTATCAGTGCAGCGTCTGCAAGCGCCGCTTCCCGCAACTGACCACGCTGCACAACCATGAGCGGACCCACATCGATCCCAAGCCCTACAAGTGCGAGACGTGCGACAAGTCCTTCAGCCAGCTGGCGACACTGGCCAACCATAAGAAGATCCACACGGGCGATAAGCCGTACACGTGTTCCTACTGCCACATGCAGTTCCGCCAGCAGAGCACCCTCACCAACCACCTCAAGACGCATACGCATCAGATAGCCGGCGCTGGCGGTGGAGCAGGAGGACCTGGAGGATCAGCAGGAGGCGGCGGCGGAGGCGCCGTAACAGCCACAGGTGAGCCGCTTGTGTGTTCGCCCTACCAATGAGCCGCTTTCTGTTATCACTGTGTGCATTGATTATTAACGCTCTTCCCTAACGAAGCTTTTATTTAAATCTTGTGTACGCATGCTAATTCCGTCAACTCATCCAATCCAACACCAATCAACCAACCGATCACCTGCAGTGGATCACGCAATGCCCCCAACCCTGGCGCCCGGGACGCAGCAGCTGACGACTGGACTGTTGCCGAACAACCTGCACGGAAACACGCCAAACATCATCCAGCTGGACCATCATCCGCTACTGCATTTCCTCGATGGCAGCACCACGGTCAGTTCGGTGGTGGCAACGGCGGCGGCTGTCACCAAGGTTGAGCACTTCCAGCCGGGCGCAAGCGGCGGTGGAGGAGGAGGAGGAGGATCGCCGCCGGGCCGCATGACCATTGTGGGCAACATCAATATGCTGAAGGGCGACAATCCGGATAGACCGTTCGGCTGCAGCGTTTGCCAGCGGTTCTTCTCGCAGCAGAGCACCCTGGTCAATCACATCAAGACGCACACGGGCGAAAAGCCGTACAAGTGCAAGATCTGTGAGGTCAACTTCCGGCAGGTGGCCACGCTTAACAACCACATGAAGATCCATACCGGGGAAAAGCCCTACAACTGTTCCTACTGCCCAAAGCAGTTTCGGCAAAAGAGTACGCTGCAGAACCACCTCAGGGTGCACACCTGTTAGACCCAGACTCCAGATCGCCAGGCAGCCAGCTAGCCAGCCAGTTAAGCAGCCATTGAGGAGGAATAGTGCAATATGCATGCCACATGGCACATACACAGTTATAGATCGCATATACGGCATACGAATACGATGATTACATGAATACTATATTTAAATATATATACTCGAAAGTGTTATTTACCTGCTGTGCAGAGCGCAATTGTATGTAACTATATATCGCGTAGAGAGCCGATCCACATGCGTGTCCAAATGTAAATTAAGGCTAATACCATATTCGCATAAGCCACGAATGATTATGATGATGATGATACAGGGTGTGTGTGTTTAAGCCTAAACTCTACTGCTATCCTAGTGTAGAATCGATGCTCGAGAAGCGTAATCTTTAGGCCATTCTAAGCCATTTAAATCTAAGCATAAGTAATATGTTAGCATCAGCTCTGATTTCTGATGAAACTCGGTAACACATTTTACATTTTCCTTGTAAATTATGCAAGTTATATAGGTGATTATTTTCTAGCTCTCATAAATAAAACTCGTTTACACTTTACACATGACTTAGGCCACCTTTAAAGAGTTGAACTTCTTTATAGAAATACTTTTTAATTAATTTTATAATATTTTATTTTATTTTTACTTTTATGAGAGCTAACAACAGAACCTCTATTATTATCTTTGTATATTATCTTTATAAATATACACCGAGATGTTATACCAAGGAATGTGTTCCAAACCCATTGGAAAACCATTCCAACAGACTTTGATATTTGTTCTTTATAAAAAAAAATGGCACTCGTTATTCTCATATTATTTATAAATGGTTAAAACTTCTAAAAACGAAATGGTTTGGAATTGCCTAAAGATCACCTTCCGCCTTCGATACGACCCCTAAAGCTATATCCCCCATCTGCCACTGTTGTCACCCCCAAAGCCCCAGTCCCAGCCTATTAGTTCCGAGTATCGGCATCTCTCCAGCTTTTCTCGTCGTGTTAAATGTTAAGCCCGCCAGCAAAGTAAAGTAAATGAATTAAAAAGTAAAACTAATTACTGCTATACTACAACAACAACAACAAAAACTGTGTGTAATCCCCGCCCCGCCCCCGCTCTAAACTTACGAATGAAATCGAAAAACAAACAACTATTTATATAAGTGTACTCTTAGCGCATATTTAGCAGCATCTTCTACTCACATGACTACCAAGCGGAGCAAAGGCGCGATCGCACATAAATAATAATCAATAATACATTTAAAGAACGAAAAATAAAACCGGGTTGCTTATAGAACAAAAAATAATACTTAGAAAACGGAGAGACAAGAGGTGGTCCCTATATTAAGTGAGGCGATGATCAAGGAGGAGAGAAAAAAACGAGTAAAACCAGCTACTATAATTGAATTGACCGAGATCGAGATCGTAAATGTTGTAGAGAATATATAGTATATATAAAAAAAAATATATATAAACTACTTGTAAATGTAAGCGAAGCGAAGAGCTAAAACAACAATAAAACATGCAAAAACAAAACAATTAAATACAAATAATATAATGTTTTAAAAAGAAAGGGGTTTTAGTGAATAATATCTTTAAATTGTTTTGAAAACCTATTTTTATAATGAAAAAATTCAGAGGTTTAAGGTTTTTTGGAGCCTATTGAAATTGATTCTCAGATGAAACTTCATTATCTATGAATTTCGACAGCACCTTCATGAAGGTTAGAACCAGATTCATTTAGAAGCTTATCCATCAGAGACTTAAATACAAATCTAAAAAATCGAAATATTTCTGAGGGAAAATTATACAAAAAGTTAAATAAAACGAAACCACCACCCCCAGCACTATGAAAACGCACTTAAATTTGATTTGAAAAAGGGGAATTTATTAAAAGTTCTTTTTAGAGACAGCGTTGTTTATCAAGATTGCAGGCTTTGAAGGGGAAAAGGGAAAAAATGGGATTGTGTGTATAAGAGATACTAAAAGTAAATTACTATAAGCACTTTATTGCATTTAATCTCTAGGGTATGTTGCACTGCGTGTTTATATTTTGTTTTTGATTTGTTTTGGGATGGCAGAGAGCCTCTCGAGCATTGTTCATTTATTTATTAACTATAAATCGTGTCAGTTAATGGTAGTTACATGCCTAAAGAAGGAAACGGAAAGGCGAACTAGCTAAAATAGTCGTAGCATCGGTATAATTGGAATTTTTACGAAATATGGTGCTGCATCTAGGCGAACGTGTGTGTTTGCTTGTATATTTATATATTAATCCGATTGTTATCCTAACCTACCCAGGGAGGAAAAGATACTTGCACTTGGACGTTGTCTGTCTGGGAGAGACTTGGATTGTTCGGGACTTACGCACAACAAACACTTATATTCCTATGTACATGGAGTTCGTGATTTTATAGATAGATCTTCTGGCCACTCTCCTCGTTCAAGATCAAAAGATCTCTTTTTTTTTCTCTATGTGGCAGAAAATTTACAATACAGTAAAAAGAAAAACATTCTGTGTTCTCTAGCTTGTGTATATATGTCTTCTATAGGTTGACCAAAAGTTAGCTTAAGCCTAATACCCACTGACACCACTCCACCCCAGCTCTACTTGAACAGCCAGCGCAGGATGAGGCTAACGAGCAGACCAATCATGGCGAAAATCACCGACTTCACCACCGCCGACTGCGAGACACCGCCGCCGATTATGTGATGCGGATGAACACTTGTGGGACTATGCGGCGGCGCGTACTGCATGCGTTCCAGACGCTGGCTAATCTCATTCAGTTGCCGCGAATGCACCTCCAGCACTCGGTTCATCTGGTCCACGGCCAAGGTAAGTCTGAAAAGGAGATAGAAGAGAAAATTAACAAAGGTTTCACACATCAAATTGTAAACAAGAATATAAAAGAAAAGCCCGATATAGGATATCAAAAAATAATGCAGCCAAATTATAAGTTATATATATATATATCGAAATTTAAAATACATAAAGATAGGACATTTTCATTGCTAAAATGTCCGTTATTGTTTTATAATTCATTTGACGGAAATTAGTTAGGTATATAAAAAATAATATTGATTTATTGCATAAATATGTACATCAAAATACCAAAAACGTAAACGTTAAATATTGATATTAGCAAAAATATTTTTAAAAAACATTCATTTACTTAGCGCATATTGGTCTAAAATACTTTAACGTTCAAACATCGACTTATGCCTTCCCCTTTAAAATCGACACAGTACCGATAAATTAATCTTTTCTACCAAATTTCTACTTACTGTTTGATGGCACTGGTTGAGCTGCGCTTAACTACTCCCTGGGGCGACTGACTGGAGTCCGAATTGGTGTCTCGAGGTGCCAGTACCAGACTCTTGTTCTTAGCCTTGGGCGCTAGGGTGCCACCTGCCTGTATAGTTACCGATTGTCTTCGATTTCGAGATAACTTTTCGAGGGAGCCACGGGGAGGATGGATTCCATCGGAACCTTGGACAATCGGTACCGATTTGTGCCGCGTCTGGGTGAGCACCTTGAACTGGCACTCATACTGGCGCACATCGTTTCGCGAGTCCCAGGGCCGCAGATCGGCGTACTTGTACATCCACTGCCCGTAGGTGTCCAATGCAAAAAGTTCGGGGTTATGGGTGGAATCGGTATTGGCCCGCTCCTTTGCAGAGGCTCGTTGGCGCTCCTCCAATTTGGTCTTCTCCTCGGTGGCGGCCACCTGATCTTCACGTGCAATCGCATCGGACACGTGCTGCCACAGGAACTGCGACTCGAATCGCTCCTGTGAATCGATCGGCACCATATGCCGTGTTAAGCGCTTGGAACGCATCTCGGCATCTGCCTTAAACAGCAACGTTTCCTCTCCCGTCTTGGAGTCCTTTATCCGACACTCCTTATCCCAGTGACCACTGATGGTGGCCAGGGTCTCTTTTCCCAGCTTTATCTTCCCGACAACAACGTTAGTGGCATCGGCGCCCCCAAGGAACGGTTTCAGCTTGAACTCCAGCTCCGTCCTGTAACCGGTGTTCTCACACTCGATGTTTATCTTTCCGCCCAGCTCCATGGAGAGCGTACCCATCAGAATGCCCTTGCAATGCGCGTATGGCGTTGTCGCCGTATAGCACTCACCGCGCGGCAGCAACGTCATCGTGGCAGCGCCCTCAAGCACTGCCGAGGTGCTGTTGCCGTAGAACTTCGATTTCGCCAGGATGGAGCAGGTGATGCTGAAGCCGTCCTCGCGGTTCGTCACATAGAAAGCTGATACGGGCGGATGGTGAGAGACCTGTTCCGCAATGTAGAAGGTGCGGCTGCCGCTGGGATGCTGCCAGAAACATCGGAATTTCTCACCCAAAATCGGATTATAGGGCTTCTTTAAGCCCTTGGGCTTCTTATAGAAGCTGGAAAGGTACCATTGCACGATTATCTTCATGCGAGTGAACGCATCATCCTCCTGCACGGCCCTGTGATTGAAAAACGATTGGGATTAATAATAAATTCAAAGCGATTGGGGATAAAATAGGAAACCCACTTGGAGAGCAAGTCCGCGTGATAGTACGAATCTGATAGCTTATCCAGAAACGAGCGCGGCTCCAAGATAAACGTGGGAAGCACCACCTTGCTTAAATCCATTCCCGGTCGCACCTGCTTGACAATGCACCAAATTAGGCTCTTGTTCTCCTCTGCCAACTCCTCTACCTGCTCCCCTTGCTGGAAATACAGAAAAATATTAAATATTATTTAAGAAAGGTTATTCCTAGTCCACTCACCTCGCCAAACTCCTCCTCGGTGAAGGGCACATAGGTTGTCTCCTCACATTCCTGCTCCATGTTGTCTTCCTGCACCGGCTCTGCCGGATCTGATTCCGATTCTGACTCCATGCCAGAATTGACCGCATTGGGTGCCTCATTCTGGCTATCAGCGTCCAGATCTGTAAAGGGAAAATAGCGATGAGATAAGCCAGTTCAAATAAGCATTGCAACCAGACCACTGACGTTTTTCTGGCAGCCTGACTACGCCATCAGAGGATGAAGATCCACCTGACGGACGTCATAGGGCGACTACTGCAGCACAAAGATCAACCATACGTAAAAGCGAATTGTGGAAAAAGGAAGCTTAGGGAGCTCCCTAATGCGAAAACTAAAATTTTGAACAATAAGTTACAAAACTACTGAGATGTTGGACGAACATGATTTTTATGATTTCTAGCGTCAACTTAAAGAGGGGAAAACCACACTGAGAATTAACAAAAATATTAATATTTTACTGCCATCCCATGTGGATTTCCTATTAATGATGATCGCATCAACAACTAAAACCACAATTAAATAAAGGGAGGAGGGGCGTCATTTTCACCCTTGACATTCAGACGGAAGCGCGGCATCACCAGACAATCGGGCGGAGCGCTAACAGGCCGCAGACTTCTCTGGCTACGACCGTAGTCGCCGTCATCGTCATCGTCATCCTCTTCACTGGAGCTGCTGTGGCATAGTGCTTCTCCCAGGGAGATGGACTTGCTCATGGGACTGAGATGGCGACGCCTTCGGTGGCGGGTCACAAGGCCCTGCTCTGCACTGGAGACATCGCTGTACGAGGTCTTTCGTTGCTGGGCTAGCTGCCCGAAACGCGGTAGTCGTTTGGTCCGCTCCCAGTTGCTAACGGCGCTGCTGTAGAGCTGCTGCAGCAGGGGAGTTGGTGCCCGCTGGCCGGTGGACAGGCAGGTGTCGGAACGCGAGAGTTCCGCATCGGCCGACGGCAGGGTCAGGAACTGTGCCCACTTACCCTGATCGTTGAAGTGCTTCTCGTAGTCCGCCTCCGACCATTGCGTCTCATGCGACACCGGCAACGGTTCACCCACATAGCTGGCCGAGGGAGCTGTTCCCGTGCTGCTGTTGGAGCGCAACAAAAGGGCCGAACATCTGAGGGACAGCTCCAGGGCATCCATCCAGCATTTGCCAGCTGCCTGGCTGGGAGCACGGAAGATCAGGTAAGCGGTTGGCAAAGGCTGCACAACGGCACCTTTAAAATGGAAAATATGTTTAATAATTTGGTTCTATTTTTTAATTTAAGCTTTTTTTACCGATAGTTTCCTTATCGGGGCCTCGTGGCGCCCAAATCGACTGCTCCAGGGGATGGAAGAGTTTGAAGCAGAAGCCATCCTTTTTGCTGGGACGCTCAATCACTTGGCAGGAAGTAAGCATCACTGTGCCCACCCAGTGGTTACTCTTGGTCTTTTGGCTTTTGTAAATGAGCAGAAGGCCAGGCTTCAGCACACACCAGAGTTTTGTCCAGGACTTGAGGGTTCCCCGAACCTAGAAATTAAGTAAAAAAAAATAAATTAAATTAAATATATACCAAAAAAATCTTGCATTTCCTGCTCACCTTTAGCCAATCGGCTAGGACTATAACTGCTGGATCCTGCAGCGAGTTCATCAGCTCACTGGCCACTCGCTTCTTCTCCCGCCTGTAGTTCTTCCTTTGGGCCTTGTACGACTCCTTTCTATTAAGCTTGGCGGCATCGGCAGCAGACTGTATGGATATATGAAAAAAAGATAAAGAATTAATTAAATTGAGTTTGAAAAAAATTAAAGTTTTTCCCCAAAACTAGACCTTTCTCCACCTGCAGCATTGGAAAATATTTATATACTTGAAATACATTTGCCGTAAGTATTTCGTAATAAGTTCTACGTTCTTGTTTATCGGCCAAGCGCTTGCGTCAAATGTTCAGCGACAATTGTGCCTTTTTGGAGTAAGCTTTTAAGGCGAAATCCGAAACGCATTGTTAATCTAATTAGCATTTATAATTTGCTTAGCTGCCTGGCATAAAAGTGAAATATTTGTCACTTCTATGCCCGGAATATCATCATATCATTGCACGTGGCATGTGACCTATATATTTACTAATATTTATCACACACCCACCCACCCACTCAGCACATCGATTATAACTAAATTAGACAACGGTCTGGGGTTCTCTCTATCTCTTATCGCAGAACTAGAATTTATTTCCCCAAATTTTAAGTACTGTGGGTATTATTTTGACTTGCCTTATCTGCCAGATTGCCATCCCGACTGTCCGAGGCCCAATTGGCGATTCCTGCAATATATGGAAAATCATAATGTTATGTATGTTGTATTGAGAGTGTGATGAGATGATGATGATGTTGTTGTGTTTATATATAGTAAACATGATGATTTTAATTCTCAGAAGTAGTATCTAATCGATCTCTAGTCGTTTTACGATCCAGAAACGAGACCAAACAACAACAGGGCATTGCGGGAAAAGCGCGAAAAATCCAAAATACATAAAGAAAGACTAAAAACAAGAGATACAAAAAATAAAAGCACACGCCAACAATGTCTCAAGGTGCGATGTTACTCTTGAGGGAGGCATAGGGGCAGCGCGTCGAGGGCGCACAAGGGGTGGCCGAGGTGGCGGCGATTTATTTATTTTACGAATATGTTTTATTTTATTTCACAACGAAACACACAGAGGGAGAGTGTGTGAGATTCTCTGGGTCTTTTGGGGTCCCAAGATCTCGACTTCTCTCGCATTGTCAAGTGCCTCGCACTTGCACTTTAAGCACCGCCAGTTGGGCGGCCGCTGCCCTCGTGTATCTTTTCACATTCTTATTAATTATTTTTTATTGCTCGGCTAAAAATAAAGGCCGCCCAAAAACTGCCAGCAGCAATATTTGAATATGCACAGGCACACACACACACACACACACACATATGACACATAAATGTGGTGAATTAATTAATTCCCTTGGGATATAATGGTTTAATAATTGTCACTTGCTTTGTAAAAGATTCATGACCACTAAATCCCGCTCCAAACTGCGGCTCTCCGATGGATATATTATTATTTATTTTTGCATATCTTTTGTTGTGTTTCGCTCATTCACATTTTTGCTTTTGCTTTTTACAGGGCGGCACTACATGGCGTATACGTGATGCGGGAACCGATTCCGAGACAAAGCCGACATTCTACGTAGGTTTATTTAATTTTTTCGGTTTCCTTTTCTTTTCTAATTTTATTTATTTTTTTTCTTTAAATTTTCTGCCTGCCGCTCGTCCGCTGGCCGTTCGCCGACTGATTGAGATATATTATTGAGTCTGCCTGAAACGCGCGCACGAAGCGCTAAAACACAACAAAAAGCACCAAGCAGCCGCGGCAAATGACAAAAGCACCAGAGCAGCGACGCCGCAGCGCAGTGGCAGCGCAGTAGCTGAGATATACTCTAACAACAACAACTATCTCTGGCCTCACGTCATATATTTTTGAAAGAAAATCATAGAAAACACTTGCCAGACCAAAATATATACCAAATGAGAGGATCATCTCTGTCTCAGTCGCTGCCATCGTTGGCAGCAAGTACAAAAGTACAGTGAAAACTTCTAAGAATAAACTATATACACTATCTCATGATTGCTCTTAAAATTTATAGCTACTTCAGTATCTAACTCTGATATTTAGAAAGGTGTTCATCGGATTATATTTTCTTTCTATGTAATCAATAGTCCAAATATAAAAATTTTAGTTAATGGATTATAAGAGTAAATATTATTACAAATTATTAAGGAGAAAAACTAAAGCATTTATAAAGGCCTTTATTTCACAGTTTAAGTTTAATTTAAAATTGGATGTAAAAAGTTTTAAATCTATAATTTATACTTGTTTATATCTTAAGTAAAATAGTTATTAAAATTCAAAAAATATTTATGATTCATAATTCACCGGAAACTTAGCAAATGTTTAGGTTTAAATCTGATTTAAAGAACATCCTTCGCATAGTGTCCTTCGAACCTAATTTCTCAGCACTCTCTTCCTACCATAAACAGGACATTAAAAATACATTGCCAATGCAATCTCGCCTGTTTTTTAATGAATTTACTATATCGATTGTGTCCAGTACTAGTTTGTATATACATGGACACTTTGTGTACTTTTTTTTTCCACCCAGATAATGATATCAGTGCTGACTTTTCTCTCCAACGCAAACCCAGCTAAAAGAGAGAGAGAAGCTCTCACGACGATATCTCTTTGGGATGGGGTTATTAGCAAGTCCCACTGATATATGACCTCATCCTCCTAATGTTTGGCAGCAAAAAAAAGCTTAAAATTTTTTCCTCACACGATAAGATCATCTTAACCTATCCCAAGATGAAAAATATACAAATAGAATATATTAAGTATCTATTTATAAAGTCTAAAGTCTCTGAAGTAGACAAAACAAATGATTCTTTAAGGAGTTAATTACTATACTCAAACATAAATATAAAAATTGAGACTAGAAAATGTTATAGTTAATTAATAGTTATGCCATTAAAATATGTGAGTCAAAGTCGAAGATATCAGAAGTATGTCACTCCAGTAAGTCCCCCCCTAGCAACTTCCATAAATAGATAATATATCTCGCACCTGTTGATGTTATGTAGGCCATGAAAAGAAGAGGATACAAAAGAAACTAACAGGTGTGCAGCAGTGTTGATATCTAGATTTTGAACATTACTCATCGCTGAAATCAGAACGAGCACTATCAGCAGATAAAAGGAAATATTTTTGCCGGGTGACGGCTGATTTGACTTCCATAAATCCAACCTGAAACCTGAATGAGTCAATCGTTGGCTGCTCAATAAGCCCTCTTGGGAAATCCTTGACTCGTATGTATAACCAAATAAACCGATTAGTATTGTGTGTCCAAATTAGCTCTTATCGAGGTGCAAAACTTTCTGGCTGTAAAACTCTAATGAATGTCATAACTAGCCGCTGATAAGATATGATTAGCATGGCAGGCATTTATCCAGGGTTGAGTGGCAGGGCACTTTAAGTATTATTAATAATACTCTCGCACCGAACAATCGCAGAAATCGTTTTGATAATAATGCGACAAAAACAATAGCGTTGCGCCCACAACGAAAAAGCGCAGCAACACAAAAGCTCTCTAAACAAAAATAATAAAAGGTGAAATGCGTCACACCAAATTTTGAACGCATGGCTGGTCTAGGGAGGAGCGGGTGCTTCTAAGTATGGGAAATGCATACAAATAGCCCCCGTTTCAGCCAAGATATATTTTTTGGTAAGCGGATCAGGTGATAATCATGAACATTACGAACGTGCTGATCATGTAGATGAAAGCAAATAAATATATATTCTATCCCTATGATCGGCAAATGATGATTATTTTTAGGATCGTGCCGATCGCTCAAGTCCAAATAATGTGCTTTATATGAGATGACGGATGGAAAGGTGCCACGGATGTTGTATAACCGATAATTGATCGGATGTGCGGATATATATATATTATTCTATTAGGCGATGAACATGCTTCTCTAATAGTTAATTTATAAAAATGATCATGAAAAATATTAAATCAAACTACACAAAAGAAAGATCTATGATCTATGATCAGTAAATAAAACCAATTTTCTATATTTAAAATAGATTCTAGAAGTAGTTCCCTAAAGATGTTTAAGATGATCATGATAAGTTAATTTAAATGATAAAGTGATCGAATGCAATGATCTACACTTGTTCTAACTGTGCTAAAATTTTCATTTCATTTTGATTTTCATTAATTTTCTTTTTGTTGGAACTTCACCTGGCGATGATGGCGCTGGACTGTTGCTCAAACTGTCCGTGGACGGAAGTTTGGTCATGAGAACTTTCAGCGAAGGTCGCCGTTTGAATTTGAAATCGAATACTGAGGAGCAGTTAGCAGCACACACATATATACGGGGGGAGAAAGAGAAAGCGAGCAATATGTATATAGATATATATATTTTATATAGGATTATAGGCTTATAGATCTTAGGTCACTGGTACAGACAGCTTTACGAATATTACGTATACGACACTTAGACACTGACAAATTGTACAAAAATAAGGTTCTTACCCGGACAGAAACCAAAGACACGGAATCTTAAGGATAGTCACATGAACACACAATGACATACATTTACTACTAAGTCGGAGACAGTTATCTACACTGGGAAAAATCAGGTGTGTATATACAGGGAAACTTGATAACATAAAAGTTAATTTTTTAAGAGGAAAGCAACCAAGGTTTTGTAGCATAAATAATAAGACCAATATATATGGCTTTAACATCTGATACTATTAGTTTCAAAGTGTTTTTCAAACAATTTGAATATAATTTCAATTTCAGTAAACAAAAACTTCTCCACATTTAAAAAAAAGCAAATCAAATTTTAATTTTTAATAAAATCTCTACAAATTCTCTTATTTTCCCTCCCAAGTTTTAACTTATCACAGCTTAGACTCGGTAAATCCTTGACAAGGCTAAGCCCTAATACACTTGATCCAATCGGAGGCGTGAGTTAGGCTCGAGACAACGCCTTCGATGGGCGCACATCCATTACCATTACGGCCTTAATTATGGCCGCTCATCAATTGTCTGCTATCGGACATGGGAGCTCAGCACGCAGCTTTGCTGTGCCAAGGAGGAGCGTTGAGGAGCGCCATAGAGGCGCCGGCCCGGCTGGCGGTAATTAAGATTGCGATGGCCGATGTCGATGGCGATGGCAATACAGATGCCGATGGCGATAGGATGCCCGGATTGCCCTGATTGATTTTAAATAAAGCGCCAGTGCCTAGCAGGCAATCAATTTACGCAATTACAGCACGCCTCCGTTGTTCGGATAGTTCAAAGTTCAGCTACAATTTCCGCTGCCCACAACATTTGCCATGCATGGCGAGGAAATATATCAGACACTGTGTCCTGTTTAGAAACTGTATAAAAAGTAAGAGAAAAAATAAATCTTAAATGAATAAAAATGTGTATATAACATTTTATTTTACAGGTAATTTAAAATATAAAATGGACTAGGAATACGATTTTTATAATTTTGTACAAAATTTTTATAAAATTCGTAAATAAAAAGTGTTGGTATCTATATTTTTCTTCCAGTGCCCTGACATTCCAGCGAAAATTGTGGCCAGGCTCCAACGAAAAAGAGCTTCGGGACTATCCTTTGCGTGTGGCAGTTCAGTAAATTCGCGGCCAAAGGATGCCAGCTGATGCAAGACATTGCAACACAGCGCCGAGCGATGCAATTTGAGTTTGCCTGCCGCTGGGCTTGGCCAAGACTGACGTCACATTTGGGTCGCTGACATGGCGCCGCTCTAAATGAACCCCTCAGCCCAGCACAAACCCCTTATGACCCCGCCTCAAAAACTATATTTCGTTGCTTCTTTTTGTTGCTTTTTTTTATGTAATCCAATTACAATTTAGTTGGCTCACAGCGTGTGTGTGTGTGTGTGTGTGGGGGTCTTTGAAGAGTGACCTTATGGTGTCGACGTGTCGGTCACTATATTTTATGGACCCCCCACACATAATGACTTCAACTAGAAACTTCACTCAACTTAACCCAATTGGTGAGCAAGATATCAATTCACATGGAGTTACACCAAATACCACTCACTTTCCACCCCCTTTTATTACCAGCTAGTTTAACCTCTTTCCCCCTAATGTTTTATTTATGGGACGGTAATTTGCCCAAAAGCATGCTATAAAATATTCATCGGATCACACACACACCTGCAAAGGGGGGAGAGGAAAGCAGCACACACAATCATGAGATTCGTTCAGTATGCAAATGCAGATGTAAATCGCATTAGCCGGCTGATTCTGTTCTTTACACAGAAAGAAAAGTAAGGATATGCTAGCTTTATATTTAATATAAATAATTATGAAAGAGTTACAGCTATGATTACCCATGATTAAGATATATAAACTTATTATATATCCCATTATTATTCTAAAGCAAAGGAAAATATGTTTTCTGACTCTTTCAACCTTATAAAACCAAATGTTCCAAGCTTTATCTAAAAGTAAAAATAATAATTTACCTAAAATCTGACCTAATAGCATATATTGTCAGCCCCATAAACGTGATAAAGAATATTAACATCAATTTATGTAGTTTAAAAAGTCGAAGTAAAGTCTATGTGTAAGTCTATGTAGACGTACAAAAAAGACCCAAAAAAAACTCACTGCACTTCTCTTTTCCACTCTCCAGCTCACTTTTGACCTTTTTGGAGAGGGAAAGAATTTTCAGCGAAAACAAAAATAGAATTCAGCATGCTGGGGGGTAAGAACAAAGAATGGGGTCCAACAACTGACCCCCTTCTCAGCCAGTTGCCTTCACCTCTTTCATGAGGGCTCACTTAAGGGCTGACGTGCTGTGAAGTGAATGAAAGTGCAGTGCAGAGATTGCTAAAAAGCTAAATTCATTTTATTTCTGCCAGAACCTAAAAACTTCTGTATTATTAATTAAGCTATTCAAATACATTTTATATTAAGAAAAAAAGCAGCTTAAATTTTTTTAAAACGAAATCTATAAATCCTCTTTATTTCTTTAAACTCTCTCATGTAAATACCATTTTTTTTAAACTAAAACGAATAACATTAAAATGTTGTTCTCCCTAGAAATCATTTCGTTCAAGCCCGAGTTAGCCCAGAAATGGAGGCATCACACAAAATGCAGTCAAGCATCGATTTTTGCCTTATTTATTTTATACGCAATTTCCCTTTCACCTACAACTGCCGCAGAGAGGCAATGGAAAAGCTTCTATATATATATGTGTGTGTGTGAATGTTTACACCTTTGTATTGGTTGCAGGTGCACCATTTTCGAATATTTATGCCATGCAGTTTTCCGCACAGTTCTCCATGCGGGCGCTATTTGTTCACACCCACTGTGCCACCCACCCATCCCCGTGGCCATAAAAATAAGCAGCAAAAGTCGTAGGGGCTACACAATGGCAATTATAAAATCGCATACGGACGGAAAGTGAGGCCGAGTGTTGGAGTGCTTGTGCAGCTAATTGCGTATATATAAGATATAGGTGGCTGGAGGGTGATCTTTTATGAAAGGACTCATTAGGATATACAACGAGCCACTGTAAGATGATTTTAAAGAATAATTATAAAACATAATTTGTATAATTATAGACCTAGCATATAGTACTTTTATTTCCTGATAAAAAAAAAATCATAAATAAATTTTAAAGGTTACTATAAGTATTACCTTATCAGAGGCCCACTTTAATTTACACCTTCAGATAGGGTTTATGCCAGCTGTTATGGATATATAATATCTGAGCTATAAAGTAATACAGCATGCGAGTATAAATTTAATGACAGTTGCATGCCATAAAGTAAACCATAAAAATAAAAACCAGCTACAAAAACCACGAATGACATCGAAACAAATGGTGCGTGTGCAAAATCCCGCAAACCCACAATGGGGTTCCCTGGAAACCACCTGGAAACCGCTATCCACACAACCACACCCCCCCCCTCTAGGGATATTCCCAGTTCAAATCGATAAAGCGCATGAAATATGGAAAATATGAGAATAAAGACAACAAAAATGATGTTAACTGTCTAATTGTTGTTCATTTTTAAAGACAGTTCAATGGATGTTTACTTATATTCCGGCTGGCTCAATCGCCAGGGAAATCACTTGTCTGTAAATGTCATTTTTCCATATGCAAATCTTTAAAATGTACATATGTCGTATTTCAAAGGTAATTGAAGTTGAATCTTATCTGACAGCTAAATGGCAAATAGAATTATCGGACTGCAATACAATTTTTATCTCGACAACTACAAATAAAACTTTGCTACACGTAGGGAAATCTACTATAAAAATATAACCTCAAAACAACAAAAAAGAAAATTAAAATACAAAGTAAACAAGATGGACATACAGTCGGGTGTCCCGACAGTAGAATACCATGTACCATTACAAGGCGCGTCCCAAAATTATATAAAAGAAAGAGAATAAGAATAAAAAACTGAGACAAATTTACATATAATGCAAATGTCTTCCCATTCAAGAGCAAAGTCGATAGCTCAGTGGGTAAAGCTACACATACATTTTTGTAAGCAATTGGCCTGGGTTCGAATCAACCGCAGGCATAAGGAATTTTTTCATTTTCAAAACATTAAGTATAGTTCTTTGCTTGCATTTTTTTATTTTTTAGTATTAAATACTGTAATTATTTTAATGTACTGGAAAAAAAAAAAAAATTGCTAAAAATAAAAAAGATTTCGCTCGTCGCCGACGGGATTCGAACCCGTGACAACTAACATTTGAAAAAGACTTCAGCTTAGCCAGCTGCGCCACCAACCAATTCAAAATGAGTAATCCTATTTTCATAGTAATATGAACATAAGTAAAATGTTTAATGAACGTTTTGATTTATTTGGAGCCCTCTACCTGGGCTGCCTCTTGTACACGTAATGTGTATAAAGTAAAAAGCCTATATCTCCGCTATTTATGGCACGATCGCAATAAAATTTGGACAGTCTGTGTATTTTGATAAAATGCATTAAGCTTTTTAATATGGTTTACATAACTTTATAAATTTCGGAGATATACGTTTTTTTCAAATAGCTCCTCCAAAAAGGGGAGCAGCAAAAATTTAAAACAAACTTGATCTGCGTGCAGATATAAGAAGTCTAAATCCCAAGTTTGGTGTCTCTAGATCTTATAGTCTCTGAGATCTGGGCGTTCATACAGACAGACGGACAGACGGACAGACGGACGGACGGACGGACGGACAGACGGACATGGCTATATCGACTCCTTTAGTGGTCCTGACCAATATTTAGGTAACTTTTGGGGGTCTGCCACGCCTCCTTCTGCCTGTTACAGAAAATCGCACTCGCACAAAACTATAATACCTTTGTACCTTTGGTACATGGTATAAAAATATAGAACTGCATTCAATAGCAGATACATTTTTTGAGTAGTTAGCAAGCGAAATGTGATCTCATCTCTGCTGTGAGTGAGTTAATTCAATTAAAATGAGTATAAAAAGTCTATATATACCCAACTAGATGAACGTCGCATATGATCTGATTTATTATTATATAGTACATACGTATTTTGTATACAAAAATCGAAATGGAAAATGTTTTGATTGAAGCTCAATTTTCAGATAAGTAAGGTCAAGAAAATATGAACTCATAAGACCGAAAAAATTGGGATTATACTTAAAACTAAAAATCATTTGTAAAACTTTATAAATAAAAACCAGAAAGCAAATGAAATAAATACTTTTTCCTACAAAATGTGTACTTGTTGAATTATTATATAAATGCAACCGAATGCGTGTTAACTCAATTACTGGAATAATCTGCATAAATCATTTAATTACTCCATTAAACAATACGGACTGACAGATGAGAAGCCTGCCTGCGGCAATCGGTTGCCTAGGAACCAGCTGTAAACACAAGCAAATCGACAAACTCTTCCTATATGTACGCACAGGTGCAAATGGCAAGCGCCAGTTAACCCCACGAAACCCCCAAAAATTTGTCGACTAACTGGTGGTAGGTAGCCTAGCAACCGGACCAGTCTGACAGCCAGACAGACTGACAGACAGACTAACTGACAGACAGACACAGACGACGACGACTACTGGTATGTATGTAAATCAATTAACACCAACACATCTCGCATGGATGAATGAGCCCGCAGAGCGGAAGCGCGCTAAATGCCGAACAAAAGCCGAGTGTTAAGCGATAACGTGGCCCCCGGGAGGGGGAGCTGGGCGGGGCGAAGTGGATTAGTGGACCGCAGGGGTGGGAGGGGGCGTAACTAGCCGGCAAGCGGCAGATGAGAGTGCTGGTATTCTGAATTATGAGGAGCAAAGCGCTCCGCTAACGCTCAATCAAAACACAAAAACTCCCGGGAGCACTATACGGAAATGAAAATCAAAATAATACGTAGGCAAATCTGGATCTACAAAGGCGGTCACAGCAAGAGCTTAGAGAACTGTCTAGATAACAGAACTATTTTCAATTAGTTAATTAATTAATAACTCACTAGTGTTTCATTTGAGAGTTCAAACTCGGAGAAATCTTAAACAACATTTATGGCGAAAGCGGAAATGATTATATTGTTATCCAGAGGCGATAAATTTATAATGAATTTTAAGTTTATGACTCATATTTTATTAATACAAGACCGTGAATAAGTCCTTAACAATTTAAAATTTATAATAAATGTATCGTCTTTGGATAACAATATAATAATAATAATCACAACTTATGCCTTATTTACGGTCTTGTATTTATAAAATATTAGTCAGAAACTTAAAATTCATTATAAATTTATCGCCCTTGGATAACAATAATGATGGATTGATAAATCTAAAAAAAAATAATGTGATAAGAGCAGTCAGAAACTATAATGGAATTTAAAGTTATTTAACTTAAAAAAAAAAATGAAAAAGTTTTATAAAAAAGTTGAAATCTTGCAAAAATAAAAATGAAATCGGAAATTAAATTTTAACATCTAAAACTAGCTCTACTAAAAATTTATCTTTAAACAGCTGTCAATTTTCATTACATGTTTACTATGTTTTGTTTTCCACTGTTCTGTGTACTATTATCTTGACCGCTATTGTGTTGGCAACATTGTGCGCTTGTGATAATAGTTTTTGCATTAGATTCGAGTGCGAGTGATCGAATCAAGAAACAGTGAGGGGGGAGCGGGACAGAGTGATTGAATGTGTGTGTGAGACCGAGTGACATTGGCTGAAAGAGAGAGGGAGAACACGAAATGGAACGCAAACGACATCGAAACAGAAGGGGTGGGGATAAAATAGACGGACGACTCACCTGTCGACTGACGCAGTCCGGCGCTGTTGGGCGGCGTAATGCTGATCCCGCTGACACTGCTGGCGGCGCCAACACTGACGCCCAGCGATTGATTTGATGCGCCCATGGACACGGCAGAGGGGGTCACAGCACCGCCACCGCCCGCTGTGGGAATGGGCGCCTGGAGCTGAAGGTGACTGCCCGTGGGAACACTGCTCGATTGTTGCTGTTGTTGCGGCGTCCCGGGCATAGAATGCGAGTGCGAATGCGTGACAGAGGTGGAGCTACTGGGGGCCAGTGAGTCACCGCCGGCCGCCTGCTGCTGTTTGGCACTGTTTATCCGAATGGGGGTGCTGCTGCTGTTGGTGGCCCCCGCCATTGGCGAGGCATTAGCGGGGTTAGCTGGCAAATTAACCGTTGCCGGGATACTGTTGACGGGTGTACTGGACATTGCCGATTGCATGGCTGGGAAAGTTATTTGTTTATTGCACAAAATTTGGTCTCTTGCTGGTTCTGTTTTGTTCCTTCTGCTGCTGCTGCTGCTGCTTCGTCTTTATTTGCCTTTCCTTTTTGCCCTTTCTATCAATGAGCTATCATTGCTCCAGTTGTCGTTCTCACAAACACACATACACTCATACTCCTCACACACTCACACACACACACATGCGGCCGGACGTAGGCCAATTATTGATTTTGTTTTACCCGCTCAAGAGTTTTTCCGTCCTTTGCCTTTAATTTTTTTGTTTTGCACTGCAATTTTGTGTGTTCTTTATCTCGTGTCTACGTTGACTTTTTGTGTTTTTGCCATAAGAGAAAAAAATGGAAAAATTAGGAATTAAATCGAAGCCGTGGGAACGCGTGTGTGTGAGTGTGTGATTAGAAGCGTTTTCTTCGGCTCAGCTGGTCAGCATGTGAAATGGATCGAAACAAACGACGGCCACGTAACACCGTTTTTTCTCCTTTCTTTTTTTATTTTATTTTTTTTATGTTTTTTGATACCAATTAGTGGCAGCGTTGAAGAAAAGTGCTGCTTCTAGCACTAGTACGATTCTCTCTCGCACACACACACACGTACACCAGCGCACGTTTTGTCACACACTTTTTCGTTTTTCGCTTTTGGTCGCGGATTTCGGCTGTCGCTCTCCCTTTCCCACTTTAGATCGCTTTCACGGTCCGGCGTCGTTGGCGTTTCGCGTCCAACTGAAGCTGCAGTCGTCGCCCGTATTCCAAAAAGCTAAACTTGTTTCTTTTCGCTTTCGTATGAGCTCATCCACCACCACTGCGAACCCCCACAACAGCAAGCACCGCCCCCCCACACCACACATCGACCCGACGAACAGGCGGCGGGTATTATTTTCAAGACGCTGGAAGTGCAAAAGCGAAACAAGCTTTTCATGTTTTTTTTTTTTTGTTTAGTTGTTTTTGGGGAGGATTACAAACGCCGCGTCAGCTGTCCCAACAGTGATCTCCAGCCCTGGTTTGTCAGGGCGGCAGGCCAGCTCAGGGCTAGAGTTGCGCGAGTTAACAGAAGCTGTTAACTGCAATGTTTAAAATGTTAACAGAAAATAATATAAATTAAGTTATTAAGGACCTTTGGATAAGTGTATAGAGTACAATTGGCCAGGACTTGCGTTTTTTAATCTTTATTTATATTTTAGCTACAGCTGACTGAAGACGAAAGGTTCATAACCGAAAAATTTGATAGTTTTAGGAAAATGGAAAGCATCATAATGTAATGTCAACTTATTGTTGTTGTCATGGAATGCATAATGTACAATAATAATCTACAAGAACAATGGCAAATGATGGATTAAATCTAAGCCTTTTGAAGAAAACAATATCGGCCGACACCTCAACATTAGATCTCAGTCAGTTCCCCGCCGCTGTGGATGACCGACGTCACACGCCATGTCATGGACTCGTAGAGCAGCTCAATCTTGTCCACCATCTCCTGATCGCTGTGCCACACGTCGTACAGGACGGCATGGAACTCCTGAACGTTCTTGGGCGCCTGCTTCTGGATCCTCGGATGGATGATGGCCATGAGTTGCTCCAGGAGATTGAGATCACTGCAATCGGTGCCTCCGGGTCCCATCAACGTGTCCAGGAAGATTTCCTTCGGCGGTGATCCATCCACAAACTTGAGGTCGTCCATGTTGAAGATGTTGCGCCAATCGCGCACTGTCCAGTCCTGATGGGCGGTCGCCCAGGCTACCCTTTTCCTTCTTGTTTCAATGCTGAGACTAGGCGCAGATTCTTGATTATCGGCGGGCGATCGATTCTCCTGAAACTGCTTGCTGCGTATTTCGCTGATCCGACGCTGCAGTGTGCGGCGGCTCACCTCGATGCCATGGCGGGCCATCAGCTCACGCTGGACATCGATGGAGGTGTAGTTGGGATGCTCGATAAGCATTTTTTCCACCATTTGCTTGTTCTCCAGGATCTTGGGTCTGCCCACCTCACGTTTTCTCTCTTCCTCCGGAGGAGGCTGCGGCGTCTTTGGCTTTTGTGGCAGCCTCAGCGTGGCTGTCTTGCCTTCCAGGAGTTCGCACTCCCGAATGCAGCTGACCACGCTCTCCACATCGCACTCCAGGATCTGGGCGATCTCCTGGCAGCTATTCGAGTTCTTCAGAGCCTTCACAAGAGTACGCACCTCGGCAGCCAGAACCATTTTCACAGCTTGAACGTCACAAATCAAATGCTGGCTTTGGCAATCCGAAAGATGGTTTATATACACCAGGATGTGTGTGTGCGCCTGTCAGGTAGGGTAGGGTAAAGTTTCAGTGCCGATTTTGGCTGCATTTTATGGCGAGCAAGCTGCAACTGAATTACCCGGGATTACGGCGTCAGGTAAACATCGCTTCTAATGGCGCCGTCCCTTTCTGTCCCCTCTGCTATTCGCTGTCGGCAGGGTTGCCAACCCCTAGGAATAAGGGCGGAATTTTCAAGTTGCGAGCAGAGAAGATCCTGCAGTGAATGCCATCAGATTAACCCTTAAATCGTTCAGCAAAAAAGTTTCCTGATCGCATATCTCCAAGGGAATTTATTTGGAAATGCTATAACCCATTGTTAAATCATTTATCGTTATTTTCTTTAATTTAAAATTAATGTTTAGCCAACAGAGCCTTAAAAACTTAAAAAGATATATGTTAATTTTTAGCAAAATTGCTATAATATTAGTTATATTTAATTTGAAGCACTTAAAGCTCAATAATATTATTAACTTTGTTAAATGTCTCAAGAAAACATTATCCCTTTAAAAGATTTCTTTTGAAAAATATCAATCAACTTCTGTTTGTAAATTATTATTTTATGATTTTTTTATAGTGAAATCAAATACAATTTTTTTTTTTTAATATTTATAGTCTTAAAGCAGCCACACAACATGAATTTGATAAACACTTGTTTAAGCTTTAAGAAAAATGAAGATAACGTCACCCTTCGTATCCATGACAACTTGAATTGTTCCCATAGTTAAATCGAATTTCGTTATTCATCACATTTCCAATGAAATTGGCAAAAATACTCTTCAATTTTTTATTTATCAAAAGCTCAGCCAAGAACTGCCATCTGAAAATATAAAGAATGCTGCGGAAAACCAAAAGGCCAAGTCAAATTTAATTAACACCAAGTTGCCTTGTTTTAAACATGCAATTTAATAGTTGATTTCATTTTTGATGCTTTTGTAGAATTACAAAAATAAATATAAAAAACTTGTACATTATGTGTGTTAGTTATCTCTCTCTACAGTAGGAAAATGCAGTACACCTTTGTTATACTGTTAAAAATATATATGCCAGATGCTTTTTTTTTGTCTTTTATGCTGTGTTAGTTTCATCCTTTCCTCTTGTTTCACCTTCAACATTGTGAAACCATCAACTGAACATGTATATTTTCGAGGTGCACAATGATTTGGAATTGCAGAATACCATAAAGATCGAATTTTGAGTACGTTTAGCTTAAGCTCGCTAGGGTGGCTCAGCCGACGAGGCAGCTGATTGAACTGATAGACAGATATTAAAGCACATAATCGGGAGGGGGAGGGGAGGGGGAAAAGGCAACCGAATAAGCCACTTACTCTATGTGGGGATGTTGCATACAGATCAGAATCGTATAATTAAATAAATAACGCTAAAGTACGCCTAATTGGTTTAGATCCATGTGCTAGGTTTTGATTTGTGTGTTTGTTGTATCTGTTTTGTGTTTCCCCATCGCCTTTCAGTGTTTCTTTGTGTGGGAGGAGTGTGGGGAGCTGGGGATTATCGACGAAAGTGTGGGATCAGGCGGCCCGTAGTTAGTCATCCAGATCGATATCGGAGTCATCCGAGTCGTAGCCGCCGCGTATTGTCTTCTGTGGGCGGTTCATGAACGGCTTTCGCTTCACATCTGGCGGCTGCATCAGATCCCCCTTGTAATCAATAGCCCCCGAGTGGGCGATGCGCCACTCCAGCATCTCTGTGGCAAAGTCATCGCAGTTACCGAGGTCGGTGAAGCCGACGATGAAGTCCTTGGTCTTGCTATCCTTCACCAGGGCAATGGTTGGTATCACCTTGATGCGCAGCCTCTGCGTGAGGAATGGTGTCTTCTCCGCATTCACCTTACAGAACTTAGCCTCCACGTGCTTGGCGGCGAGGATCTTCAGGTGCATATCCACGATCTTGCAGCGTTCGGTGCTATCGCGATAGAAGTGACACACGATGTTGGGTGATTTTTTCGACATCTCGAAGAACTCCTTTTCGTCGGCCAGTTCAGAGTAGGTGCCGTGGCCCTAAGTAAAAGAATTGGCACATTAGTTCAGGTTAGTTATCTTGGAGATAAAATCACTTATTGGCAAGTGACCACCTACGTTTCTCAGCCATTCCTGCTTCTTGTTGTTGAGCTCCTTCATCTCGCGTAGGCGCTGCTCTCTCAAAGCCTTCAGGTCATCGGAGTCGAGGTTGTCCAAGCGGTCCAACTGCTGGTCTAGCTGCTGCTCTATGGTCTTGGCCGCAGTGAACAGTTGGTTCTCCAGAAGGTTCGCCATGTCTGAGTTGTCCACTTGCCTCTGCTAAGCTCTTCACTGCTGCTGCTCTGCTCCTCGCTTGTTTTCTTTGCTCTGTTTTTCCGTTGCTCGCCCGTTTGCACTCTACTCTGCGTGTGGTACCGACAGTGTGTTGGAGCCCAGGTGCGTGTGTATGTGGGTTCCGGCATAAATGGAAAGGCGTAGCCATGGAGCCGAGCCGCCGCAGATGCGTCATGTTTTGGGGAAAATTCAGTTAAGTAAGAGTCGGAACCACAAGTTTGGGACGCGTATTGGTCGAAGCGGTCATAAATCGATTAATTGAAGGGTACTCACGTTTTTGTTTCACTTATTTCATTGATTTTACTGATTTTAAGTTTATTTATACGTAGGGTTGTTGTTGACTAGGGTTGTAGAGCTGCACAAACAACAATGTCACATCGAAACTATCGATGTTTAAAAATACAACTAGATGTATCCCGAAACATCGAATATAACAGAATGTCAATTATTTATTTATTCTTGAATATATTTAATATTAATATAAATATAGTAAAACGGCAATAAGAAATACTTATTATTAAAAAATAAAATCCAAGTAACATGGAATTCTCTCCAGAGCCGATATTGGAGAGTTACACCGATGTTTCGCCCATTTCAAAATACCGATGTTATCGTGAAATCGATGCTCTAGCATCTCTATGGCTTTTGATTGTTTGTATCGGCGTCGGTTCGAAAATTTTCTGCAATTAATTTTCGTGTGTTGTGGAGCAATTGTCAATTCCTGTTGTCTTTATTGAACAAATTAAAAGGTTGGTGTGATTCCCTAACAAATAATAGTATTGCGGTAACCAACTGTTTTGTGAACCGGCAAGGATGCGCATGGGTCCTTTGTTGCGGTAGGATGTGGAAGCTGGTGTAGATAAATTTTTTGCGCGTACGAATCGAAAACCGGGCACCTTTGAAATGGCGAAATGTGTGCAATCTGAAAGCAAGTAAAAGTATCTGCTGGGCGCGATCTAAAAGGCCCCCTTGCAGGGTTTCTGCAGCTCCCCCAAGTTCCACGGGATTTATTGTTTTCTCCAACTGCATTATCGCTAATTGCTGCGACTGCAGCAGCCGTGCCGCCATTTTAAAAAAACGAACGCGGTATCTGAGCCTCCGACAATTGCCTGGTACAGTGGTGGCAAAGCATAGAGGTCAGGGTCGGCTACTATACTGGCAAGGGCAGAGACTTAAAAAATTTTAATAATAACGGAAAGCATTTAATTTTGAAACAATAACCAATGTGCATATAAGTTTATGAAATACATTTTAATATGTAATGTGGCTTGGCTGTAATTGTTGCTGTGTGCAATGTTTTGGCGCGCACTGTAAGCCGCCTTTTCATACCCACACTCGCATGCAGCCAGACGGGGTTTGTGTAGATGTGTGAGTTGAGTGTTCTGCTTGCTTTTTTATTTTCAAAAAAAAGGAAGGGCCGCTGTCTTGTGTTTATGTTATGGTTTTATTTCTGCTGATGCGATCGCGACTCGTTGAAATTGATTAACTAACAGAGCCTCGCCATTAAGCACTCGAGCATATAAACGAGCATTTATGCTTGGGTTTAATCAACTCCGGGAGGCGAAGAATGTCAAAACAAACGGCGAAAAAAGAGAATTACAATCAAAAAGGGCTTGCCGCATAACTGCATTTTACTGCCTATAAATACATGCACATATCTGTCGCTTTTGTGTGTGTTTGTGCAATTGCATTTATAATTTTTGTTTTTTTTTTCCCCTGCCGCATTTTTTGTTTTTGCCTTTTCTTTTGGTTTTGCAGCATCGTTCGTTGTCCGCAATTTTTCGCATTCGCATTTCCACTTTCTAAAAAGAAAACTCAAGACCTCGGTAGGCGCTGCTTGATGCCATTTCTTTCTAAACGACATCCATCCCCTTCCCTTTGGCTCCCTCCCACTGCACCACGTAAATAAATGCACCTGGGTGCAACTAGTTTTTATACCCTTACTGTGGGGATATACTCTTAATTGGGACTAAAAATTATTAACGAGTTTAAAAAGTTATACAAAAATATCTCTTATATTTCATGTCAATTAAATAATTAATTAATATAAAAAATTGGATTAAAAAAAGAACAAAAAATGTATTATTACATTACAAAGTTTTGGAAATATTTACTAGCTTAAATCTGATTTTTAAATTACAATCTTTTTATTTACTTTCAATATATGAAAACAAATATTTAGGGTCCTGTTCTCACCTTCCCCTAAATCATAACAGATATCCTATCTCCTAAAAAAATCCTTGTTTTGTAACCTCAAGTTAAAAACGAATATGTCCAGAAATCTTTTAAAATAGTGAGAATTTCGCTTTGTTTAAATTTTGTTTACTTTGTTTAAGGTTCATTTTTCTAGTATCTCACATTATTTCAAGTAGGATATATTTATTTACCAACAATAAGAGTATTCAATGCCTCGCTGTTACTCCTTTTCAATTTTTGCATTTATCTGGCATCGAGCTGTCTGTCTTGTTGTAGGTCGGCCTATGGCAAGAAATTTCCTCATGATTTCTTGCATTTTCCTTAGCCTTCGTTTTAGTAGCACCTTTTCATTCGCTTTTGTCGTTGCTTGCAAGTTATTTCACTTGTTAAAAAAAAGTAAAATCTTTTTTCTGTCGCTTTTTGCTTGCGTGTTTGCTAAGTTTGTTGTGTTTCACTTTGTTTTGAATGCATTTAATAGAACGGAAGCCAGTTAAAAAAATATTGGTAGGGGAGAAGAATCAGTCAGGCAGAACCAAAAAATTTAAAGAGGGGGAAAATACGGGAAATGACACCCTAAAAATAAAGAACACAAAGGTATAGGCTTGAATTTAGACATTTTTTAAAGTAAAAATTAGCATATGTCGCCGGGTAATTTCTTATTTCAGGTAATTAACGCATCCTAATCTGCACACACATGTCCGCCATAAATGGCAGCTGCTTCGGCAGGTAGAAATTCATATTCCCTTCGATGATAACTGCTAGACGAGTACCTGCACTGATCCTGATCCTTCCACAAAGTACTTAAACACAGCGCAGACTGAAAATCCTGTCAAGTTAAGCCTCAACTGTGAAACCGTCAAGACGTGATAAAACGCCAAGCGTCTCTTACAGATTAACAACACTCTCAACGTAGTGAAGAAACCCAGAGACCTACTGTGATTGAAAAAACTCTCATATTAAGCAGTACAACTGTTCTAGGTGGGTTTGGCGTTGGGGTTTCACTTTAGAGCCGGTCTCGACCGCATTCCTGGCGTAAACAAACCGCAATTTTCTCCCTCGCATAGCGTGTTTACATTAATTTTCGTTTTCAGTGCAAGCATAACTCAATCTCGACTAATAATGTTTTTCGTTTGTTTGTGTCCCTTGCAGAGATCTTGATTTACGGCCCAGGAGAACCGTAACACAAATGTTAAGCAAAATGGCGCAACCGAACAATGTCGGAGGTGGATCTGGAGCTGGTTCAGGACGTCGTCTTCCCCTTTCACTTAGCGGCAGCAGCCAGGTGTCCCGCCTGCAGCAATCTTCAACTGGAAGCAACGGTCGTTCGAACAGTCCCCAGAATGGCAATAACAAAAAGATAACAGAATCTTTTATTCCACTGAAAAAGACAACACAGCAGCGCAGCTCCTCCACCAGCTCATCCTCTTCGAACAATGCCAAAGAAGAGGACAAGAAGAGCCAGAATGGTGCCACAAAACCCACTAATGGCAAGGAGAAACCGCCACAGAATGGCAGCTCAGCCGCCAGCAAAGATCAGAAGGAGCAAAAGCCAAAGGATAAGGTTCCCGAAAAGAAGGAAAAGGAGACTGTGGTAGCTGAGAAGCAGCAGGAGGTGGTAGTCGAAAATAAAGAAAAAGAAGTCGCCGAACAGAAAGAAAGCAAATCGGAATCGAAGAAGGAAGCTCCTACCGAAGCTGCTACAGACATTGCTCAACCAATTCCGACTGTTATTGTCCTGGATGCTGATGATGTTGCTGCAGAGCCCGGAACTCCCCCAAAGGATCGGAAGTCCACACGAAAGGCGGCAGGCCAACAAAAGTCGCCTGTTACCAAGGCAACGCCCTCATCTTCGCCGGCTAGCAAGGCGGCCCCCTCATCGTCGCCGGCACAAAAGAAACAAGCTGAGATTAAGGAAATTTCACCACCTGCAACACAGGAAGATGTGGAGATGGAGCCACTGACTGTCGATGCTTCGCCCATTCGCAGTGCCAGCGGTAATTTAAATGCCCTGCCGGCAGCCACTTCCACGCCGGGGCGCAACCTCTTTGGTTTCCGCAGCAGCAGCAAGCAGAGTACCGAGGTGGAGCTGGCCACGCAGACCTCCAGCTCACCGGCCGGCACTCCGGCTCGTACTTTTGCCCAGATCAGCGGTAGGCGCAGCATAAGACCCATCAACTCACTGACTCCCTCCAAGGTGGGCAGCTACAGGTGTACCGCCAGCGATCTGGACACATCGAGCTGCACAAACGCTAGCATGAACGCCACCGTGGGTTCGGAGATACCCAACAGCTCATCGTTTTCGTTCTCGTTCTTTGGACGCGGACGCAAGCGCGAACGCACTCCCCCGGCAGTTTCGGGATCTCAGTCGACCAATGATTTGGCTCAGGATGTGGAAATGTCGCCGCCGAAACGGGCCCGCTTCGAGATGTTTAGCCTTCGGAACCTGGCCTCGCCCTTCAGCCTGCTGAGCTCTAAATTCTCTAAGGCGACGATCGCTACTCCGACACGCCTCCGCTTGGAGCTGACTCCGCCCGGCGACGATGACGGCGAAGTACAAAATGTTTCTCACATCGTGGTCGAGGAGGAGAATCAGTTAAATTCATCGTCGGTTAGCGTGCCAGAGGCCCAGGACGCGGAGCAGGCTAACAAGGACTTGACCGTTGGCCAGGAGGCCGGTCTGGAGACGCCGAAGAAGGGCGGCTCACCCGTTAAAGAAATTCCCGCCGAGAAGGATGTCGTCGAGGGCACAGATATCGCCGAGCAGCCCGCAGATGGCGAGAATATCCCACCGCAGGCGGCGGTGGCCGAAGTCGAGGCCCGATCCCGCTGCTCGATAATGTAAAGCAAACAAACATGATAACCAAGATCCCTTCCCCAATAGTTGATAAGCTTATGTCTTCTTTACGTATCCCGTGCTCTGTTCTTTTTTTGTAATTTTTGTTCAGACGTAAAATTACATGTTAAGAGAGATGTGCTGCCGCAAACAGTTTTTATAGACATGGCTGGCTTGGATCATATTTTTCATTAAGAAAAATCTAAGCCAGGTCTGTGCTTCTCTTATTCAGGGCCGGGATTCCTCGCTGGATGGCTGCCCTTTTGGGGTTGCCATCCACCGACGAATTGAGAGCTCTGAAGGCCAGCAAGTACCCAGACAAATTGGGTACCAAAAACCAAACAAAAAAATTAAAACACATTTATATAGCCGTAATCTGTGTAAGAAGTGAAATGTTTTATTTACCATAACATATTTTTATGAAAGTCTCATCGCACCGAGATGGGGATATACAAATAAGTTACAAAAGATACATATGCAATAGGCTATATTTGATTTATAAAAATGTAACGTGTATTTCATAAATAAAGTGCATTTTTGAAAAAAATATGGTTTTAATGAACCTAAATCTATGACTGTTATCAGCAGTGGGGATAAAGCTAGATTTAATATTGTTAAACTGATCATTGAGTGTTAAAATTTGTGGAAGTGATAAGCTGCTCAATACTTTACCAGACATTAAGAAATTTCAATTAGATAAACTGTCGAGAAGGAAAATTTACTTGTTTGTCGTCCAAGTCTCAGCGTTAACAATGACAGGGACTTGGACTCCCTGTCAAATCTTTTACAGCACGAGGAAAAAATTTAGATTTCCGTTATCCGCTGTGCCTTTATCTTTATCTTTAGATTTCCGTTATGCGCTGTGTCTTTATCTCTCGGATAAATTTTAAGATAGGAAATCAATTTACATATCTTAACAATAACTTTATCTGTTGACTTCACATTTACATTGACTTCGATTTTGTCGAATTTTTTAATTGGAAAGTTAGTTACTTTAACCGAATACTAATTCTTTTAAGTTGGCGTTGACTTTAAAAAACTAAAATTCAAATTTTTAGGTATGTTAGATAAAATTATAAATAAAAGAAAAAAGAAATTTGAACATTTTTCGTGCCAACAGTGCTCGAAAACGTTATACGCATAGTATTTTCCGCCGTTATTATTTATCTAAGCGTTCGGTCACACCATCCGAGTGGTTCGCAGCAAAAAAAGAGAGATTTGTCGGATTAGATGAGATACCAACGAAAAAATTATTAGTCAAGTGCCCCGAGAAGCAACGCCACTCCGAGACCGCTCCACGCCAGGCCACTCCATTCCATTCCGGTCCAGTCCAGTCCAGTTCCAGTCCCAGTCCAGCAGCGAGTTGAGAAGAACTCCTCCACCTCCTCCGACAGCAGAGCCCAAGAGCCACGACCGAAGAGGAGGGCAGAGCGAAATACCGAACAACGAAGTGTGAAGAAGCAGCGCCAGCATGTCCTGGACCGAGAAAGTGGACCCGGAGCTGATCTTCACCAAGCAGGAGCGCATCGGCAAGGGCTCCTTTGGCGAGGTGTTCAAGGGCATCGATAACCGCACCCAGCAGGTGGTGGCCATCAAGATCATTGACTTGGAGGAAGCCGAGGATGAGATCGATGACATTCAGCAGGAGATCATGGTGCTGTCGCAGTGCGACTCGCCATATGTCACCAAGTACTATGGCAGCTTCCTCAAGGGCACCAAGCTCTGGATCATCATGGAGTACCTGGGCGGCGGCTCCGCATTGGACCTGATGAAGGCTGGGAGCTTCGAGGAGATGCACATCGGTATCATTTTGCGCGAGGTGCTCAAGGGTCTGGATTACCTGCACTCGGAGCGCAAGCTGCATCGCGACATCAAGGCGGCCAACGTTTTGCTCAGCGAGCAGGGCGACGTCAAGCTGGCGGACTTTGGTGTCGCCGGCCAGCTGACTAACACCACCTCCAAGAGGAACACCTTCGTGGGCACGCCTTTTTGGATGGCGCCGGAGGTGATTAAGCAGTCGCAGTACGACGCCAAGGCGGACATCTGGTCGCTGGGCATTACGGCCATTGAGCTGGCCAAGGGCGAGCCGCCCAATTCGGAGCTGCATCCGATGCGCGTCCTCTTCCTCATCCCGAAGAACAATCCGCCCCAGCTGACTGGCAACTATACGAAGTCGTTCAAGGACTTTGTGGAGGCCTGCCTGAACAAGGACCCGGAGAACAGGCCCACGGCCAAGGAGCTGCTCAAGTACCCGTTCATCAAGAAGGCCAAGAAGAACGCCTATCTGATTGACCTAATCGACCGTTTCAAGAAATGGAAGGTGTCCAAGGGCGATGAGAGCGAGACGGAGTCGGAGAACTCTGACTCGGACTCCGATGCCAAGCAGGGTGGCAGCAGCCAGGACGAGCCCTGGATCATGACGGTCAAGGGGCTGCATATTAATAGCGCTCCGCGGGCGGGCGTCAATAGCTTCCAGCTGCAGGAGCACGAGCTGACCATGCAGAAACTGATGCAGACCACACATTCGCCTGCAGGCGGTGGTCCGGCCTCCTCCGCCTCCGTTGCCGCCGCCCTAGCCACTTCCCCTTCCGCCTCTGTGTCCGCCATAGCGGCATCCGCATCCTCCGTGTCCGTGATCACAGCTGCCGAGGTTGTGGCATCCGCCTCTTCGTCCGCCCTGCCCACCCAAGCCAGCCACAACCACAACAACATTAACAGCAGCAGCAGCAGCAACAACAACAATAATAACAATAACAATAATAGCCACAACAGCAACATGAGCAACAAACACGCAACCACCACCATGCTGAACGCAGCTCCTCTGCCGAGCGCCGTTACCAGCTCCTCGTCGGCCAGCGAGCTGCAGCAGAAGCGCTCCAATTCCAAGCCGGAGCTGCGTCAGTCGCGCTCAGCCGCTCCGCTGGATCAGGTGGAGGATCGTCGTGCCTCCCTCGGTCTGCCCCTGCAGTCATCGGCTTCAAACCAGTCGCAGGCCGAGCAGCAGCAGCAGCAGCGTCGCAGCAGCCAACGTGAATCATTCCATTCGACAAACGCCGCCGTGGCTGCAGCCGGCAGCAGTGGTGGCCACAGGGAGAGCCACAGGGACCGGGACAGGGAGAATCACAGCCACAACAGTAACAGCCACAGCCACGAGGAGCTCGTGGTCAACAACCATTCGAACCACGCCAAGCAGGCGTCGGCGGGACAACGCATCATGCAGTCGAACAGTGCCTGTTTGAACAACTTCCTCTTCCCCGTGCTGACCGACATTCAGCGCAAGTATTCCGGCGGCAGCGGTAGCGGCGGAGCCGGTGGACCCGGACGTAACCTGGGCGTTGGCAGCGATATCGGTGACCTAAAGTCTGTATTCGAGCTGGCCGAGCGCTCCAGTCCCGGTGTGAGTGACCTGTTCATGAAGGAGCTGATTCACATGCTGGTGCCGGGATACTCGGAGACGCGCATCAACACTGTCATGGACCGCGCCATACGCAATCGCAAGTAGTGGGTGGCAGCCGTCGCCGCAGACCAGAAGTAGCCTCTATTCCGATTCCAAGCAACAACCTACTATATACTATATACATATAAACACACACCATATTAACGAGGCCGAGACGAGAGCGAACTGAGAACTTAAAACTACAATTAAAGCTAGCAGAAGCGTGAGAGAAGCCGAAAAAAAATAACATATTCCGACATTTAGTGGCCAACGAAGGAGCGGTAGCGGGAGCGAGATGTACATGTATTTTCAATTGAACAGTTATTTAAGCATACAATATGTATTCGTTTGTTTATCTGCAATATTAATCTAATGTAAAACATATATGACTTCAGAATAAAAAGCCCACAAAAATTAATCATTTGAATTTGGCGCGCTTTCTAAGCACCTGGAACTTAGCGATTCGCTCGTCAACACTGGTAAGCAGAATCTCTGCCAATTTTTAACGTATAGAAGAGCTCAAACCATCGATGTTTTTAAGAATGGTTGGTTTTTTTTTTTGCCACCATTATTATAATATATATTTCTGTTCTTTTTAAAACATTGTTATATTTTATATTTATTTTTTAGCCCAGCAGTCTTCAAATTCTATATGCATCTCGCTCTCTCTCACGGTGATCGAACCCTTCCGTACCGGTTGCCTTTCTTCCTACATTATTTTTTTTAGTATTTTATTGGCGCTATATCGATGGCCACACTGAACGATCAACCAAACAGCCATTTTGCATTTTAATTCCCTTCAATGTCTTATTTTTCGTCCCCCAACGCGTTTGGCAGAATAATACAACCGGGTGGAACTGATAATCCCTTAGACATGTCGCGGGAGCCTCTGGTGAACGAGGAAAGGCTGGAGACGCTCGTCTACCACCGCTCCAAGCAGTGGTCCAGTCTGATGAAGGTAAGCTCTATTCTCCGTTTGGCGTCGTTTGCTTAGCCATTTGTGTCTTTGCAGAATTGGGCGGATGGTGACGAGGGGCAGGAGTTGTGTGTCTCTGACCTGGAAGAGATATATAAGGACGAGCATGAGGATCCCGAAATGGACGGGGAGGAGGACGAGGAGGCCATAGAGGATCCCGTCCCGGAGACGAAAGTGGACATGGGCAACATTAGTGCCAGCATGGGCGTGGCGGAACTGACACTGATTCTCTGCGCAAGCGAGGACAACGAGGCCAAGGCCGAAATGCAGGAGATCCTCAACCAGACAATGCCCGTTGTGCAGGAGCACAAGCGAAAGTGGAAAGAGGCTGGGCTGGACCGCATCCTTGACACCTTTGACGAGAAGCAGATTGAGCAGCATGTCGGCCAGTGGATGCGTCGCAACAACAGCGCTTTTGTGGAGGAGGCCCCTCCAGCCAAGATCATGTACGTGCTAGACCATGCCTCCGTTTCGGAGCTTAGCGACGAGTCGTTGCACTCCATCGACACGGCCCGCTACATCCGCCAGAGCCGGCGTCGTGTGCCCAACAAGATCTCAAACACGGCCACCATTAAGATGTACCGCACGCACTCTCACAAGCGCGACGAACTGCGGGCCAAGTATGCGTACGACGATGAGCAGGAGCATCACCACCACATGCAGACCTTGCTGCACCGACGGCGAGAGAAGGAGCGACAGGTGACCTACGTCAGTGCATCACCTCAGCACTGCATACTCTCGAGCGGCCATCATCCGCGGCGCAAGCACAGGCGCAAGCGACACGCCAGCTCGCCAGTCTTTGACTGTTCTTCCAGCGATGAAGATGATCGATCCTACGGCCGGTGTGCCTGCCGCTCCTGCCTGGCCCATCACTCGTTGTCCCGGAGTGCATCCTACCAGTGCTGCTCGTATAGGGGAGCACGCGACTACCACCACCACCATCGCTCGGTGGCTTCGCGGACCATGCATCACCTGCGACGCCAGCACAGCTACGACATCGACATGGACTTGAGGCCGCGGATGCGAGAAAACGAGTGCAACTGCTGCACCAGCGACAGGCTCTGCTCGAATGTGGTGCATATCGCAAACAGCTCCACCGAGGAGTGGGTTGTGGAGAACTGCAGTCCGTTGGTTGTGGAGACACCGAAAGAGTTCCGGCGGCAGCAAAAGCAGAAGCATCGGTTGGTGGCCATTGCAAAAAGCAACTCGAAGTCGACTCTGTCCAAGTGTCATAAGCAGAGACTACAGAAAATCGTAAAAACTGACGCTGCCGCCGCCTCCAAGTTGGTCAAGACACAAGTTAGTCTGCTTGGCGACACATCCGATGATGAAGTTGAGGGATCGCCGAGGATGCGCAAGATAAAGCCAGTAGCTTCTGCTCCTGTTACGGCAAGGAAGATGCCCAAAGCTGCTCCCTTAACGTTTCAGCAAAAGCAAGTTCCACCTAAACAGAACAAGGGACATGATATTGTCCAATCGCCCGACGAAAGCGAAGACGAAGATATGGAAAACGTCCGTTTGGTGGCCAAAAATGCAAAGAAAGAACCCGGACCAGTCGGCTCCATTCCAAAAAAGACGCCTTCTTCGAAAAAACCTACTTTCCGGACCACCAATCGATTAGCCAAAATCCCGGAAGAGGTGACCAGGGCCAAAGGACAAGAAGAATATCCAGATACTTCTACTCAAATCTGTAAAAAGAATGCTGCCTGCTCCGCTGAGAAGACTACCTCTAATGCACTGGAAGCCAACGCCAAGGTGATCCTGGACGAGCAACAGACAAATAAGAAATCAAAAAAATCGGGCCACGACACTAATGAAGCCAAAACTGCCAGCAAATCTCGAGGAAGACCAAAAAAACCTTCAGATTCTGACAAAAAGATTACTACTCCAAACGAAGAATTTATTGATCCTAAAATGTGTCCGGCTAGCAAAGACCCTGTGCAGTTGTGCGACGAAAGCGATGAAGATGTTAAGGGAAGGAGAGGCTTGGTGGCAAAAGATTTAAAGAAGCCTTCTAGGATCGTCAAAGCCGCCGCCGACTCTTCTCCTAAGAAAGGTGAGACTGCTCGCAAAACTCGAGAAAAACCAAAAAAATCGACCGCTGCCCCAACACAGAGAAAACAGAGGACGAAGAAAACCAGTGCCAGCGCTGTCCCAAAAGAAACGGTTGCGATTCAATCACCCGATTCCCAAGAAACCGTAGCCGAAAAGGTTAAGGCTCCAAAGGCAAAAATTTCCAATACAAAGTCAAAAAAATCAACCAAACCTGAAAATCTTGATGAAGCAACCGACTCGGACGACTCTGAATTCCAGCGGGCCTTAGCCTTGTCCACGAAAACGTACAAGGAAGAGCAAATGAAGCGAGTCGAAGATGTAGCCACGCCACCCGAAAATCAGCAATCTCAGCTTTTGTTTAACAATAACAGCGTAGCCTGCAACTCCACAGCTCTGGCCAATGACACGGCCGCTACACGAGTGCTTTCCCCGAGGAAGTGTGGCTCTAAAAAAGCAGCAGCTGTAAGCAGCACGGAGACGCAGCCGGTGGAGATCATTGAAGAATGTAAGGTGGCAAAAGGCAGCGCCCCAGGTGGCGATGCCGACTGCACCGTTGTGACATCGACCACCATTTGTGAACCGCCCGTTGCTGTTGAAACCGCCCGAAAGCCACCACCACTCAAAATCGACAAGCGGGGCATCCTGCTGCACAACTCGTCGTCGGCTGGAGGAGACACTAATTTTACACTCACCGAGCAGAGTCTTAGCGAGGTAATTGGCGAGCGTTTCGCCCGCAGATATCTCAAGTATCACGTGGGAAGTCGCACATTCGACAGCAGCCATTCGGTCTACTATCGACCCACTCCGAAATTGGCCAAAGCTTTGCGGGCGGCTTCGATGGATACACAGTTACTAGAGGATTTATCGACTTCCGGCTCCAGCGATGATGATGTCTTCGATCAGATTCAAAAATACGGGAACGTGTACAGTATAGCAGAGAACGGCGTCAAGCAAAAGGACTAATGACTAGGTTCCAGTATCGATTGCAGGCTTCCAATTCGATTTTAGATATATCCTTGTAAAGGCTCTCTCTTTAGATTGAAATCGTATTTCTTTGAGTTTTGATTTTTATTTCACGTAAATTACATGTCGATAGCGATAATAGAAAACATAATATGTCATAATCATCATTATTAATGTTCGCTTAAGTATTAAATAATTGTTTAAGAGATTTATTCGCATTGCAATAGTAATATTTGTGTGCCCAAGAAGAAGTGATTTCTGTTTATGTTCGTTTCCATTCGGTTTATCCAAAAGTATAGATGTGTATCGGCTATTATTGTTAAATTAATGTATGTATGTATTCACAAGAAAAACAAATAAAACATAAGATCAAGAATTAAAGAAAATGGCGCGTCGAGAAAAGCCAGAAGCTTCGTCCTTCCATGTTGGTAGGTAGGTATGTATGTATGTACAAATAACAAAAAGGCTTACCTAAAATATGGTGATATTATGTATCAATCAAGAATAATTAAAATTAAACAAAGAGAGGCGTTAATATGCGATGATGAAAACAAGAATAAACACACGACTGACTGACTGACTGACGGATCTTTCACCCTTGGAACATGCGCGCGCCCTGGAACACATACACATGCGAAGAATATATCTACACGTACACATATGCCTGGCCGGCCTAGCTTCATATACATATAGCGCTCTCCTCCCTCCCTACACATCGATCTGGAATGGGGAGCCGGGCACATGCTCCTCGCCCCACTTGATTAACAGCACATACTGTCCGCGGTCGCGCACCACATAGTGCACATTGTAGTTGTTGTGGCCAGCATGCTTGACGTGAAGCTCCTCGCAAGGTCCCTTCGGTCCATACATGCCAACGTACAGGATGTTGTTGCCTAAAAAAAAAAGAAAATTAAATTCCATTAGTGTCTAGTCCAGGGGATTTCCCATTATGTTTCCACAACAACTCACCCGCATCGGTGGCACAGATGGTGAACTGATTCTGCTTGCCAATATAGGCCTTCTTCAGGCCCATGCCCTTGGACTCCACTTTGTTGGCATCCGACTTGAATGTGGGCAGATGGACGCCCGTCTTCTGACCGCCCTTAGCCACCTTGTGGACTGTCTCAACAGTTACCGTCGACGTCTCCTGAGCACCCTCATCGGCCAGCTTATCGCCAATGGCGTTGATCTTAAATGGCGATCCCACGATGTGCATGTTGTTGTACTTGACCGTGATGTAGTGCTCGCCAGGCAGGAGAGGAGTGTAGCGCACCTTGTAGCCCTCCTCTACCTCTGTGCAATCCATGGCCACCTTGGAGGGTCCGTCAATGGAGACGGCCAGAGTGCCAACGCCCGCATTGCAGGTGTTGATAATGAAGTCGGCCTTGTGGCCAGTCTTCACCTCATCCAAGCCGTTGCCGGTGGCATGGACGGCGGCCGGATCGGCCACATCCTTGCCGACCTTGATTCTGAACGGAGAGTCGGGTATGTGGACGCCGTTGAATTTAACGTGAATGGCATGGATACCGTTCTCGCGCGGATAGAAGCGCACCGAAACCATCTCGCTGTCGATCGCCTGGATGAAGCAATCGTCGTCCGTGCCGGACGGAGCCACGATCTTAGCATCCAGCTCGCCCTTGGCGCCGTTCTTGCGCACCATGAACTGGTAGGGGGCGTCCGGCAGGATGTTGCCCTGCGGGAACTGCTGCACCTCCAGCTTGTGGGCATCGCCAGCGTCCGGTGAGATGTAGACCTTGAATGGCGAGTCGGGTATGTGGCGATCGTTGAACTTGAGACCGACGCGATACTCTCCGGGCTCGGTAACCTTGTAGGACACATCGCAGCTGCCGTCCTTGCGGTCCTTGAACTCAATGTCCGCCTTGCTGGGACCCTCCACGGAAATGGCCAGGGAGCCGCCGCCCGCCTCGCGGGTCCACACATTGAACTCGGCCGCCTCACCGACGACGCCGCGCTCCAAGCCCGAGCCTCCGGCCTTGACCAGATGGCTGCCAGAGTCGCGCAGGGGTCCCACGGTGAACTGGAAGGGCGAGCCGGGTATGTGCATCTCGGAGTAGCGCACAGACACTGTGTGCACGCCCAGCTCCTTGGGCACAAAGTGCACCGAGTAGAGGCCATCCTCCACTTCCTGGATCTCTGCATCCTCAGTGACATTGCTGGGCGAGGTGACGCAGGCGGCCAGATCGAACGAGGTGATGCCGGGCATCTTGAACGTCAGCTTGCACTGGCTGCCAATCTCCGTGATCGGAACAGCATCGCGATCCCGCTGGATCTTCTCGCGCTTGCGGTTGCTGCCCTCGCCGGCCACCTTGACGGTGAAGGGTGATCCCTCCACGTGGTGATCGGCGAACTTCAGGTTCACAATGTAGTAGCCCGGCTCCGTGGGCTTGTACGAGATGTTCAGGGTGCCGTCGTCCTTGTCCGTGCACTGGATCTCCGCCTTGCTGGGACCCTCGATGGAGACCGACAGACCGCCGAAGCCAGCGTTGCGCGTGTCCACGGAGAAGATGTTGTCGGCGTGCGTCTGGCCCTCCTTGAGGCCGGCTCCGCTGACCTTCACCTTCTTGGCATCGCCCACCTCGCGCTCGCACACAGTCACCTTGAAGGGGGAGTTGTTGATGTGCTTGCCCATGCGCTTCACCGACACCAAATGCTCGCCAGTCTCACGGGGCGTGAAGGAGATGCCAATGTTGCCGGTAGGCATGCGCTTGAGGAAGCAAGGCTCCTCCAGACCGCTGGGCGCCTGGATGGACGCGTTCAGGGCGCGCAGATCATCGTCGGTGATGTCGCCGGGCATGGTGACCTCGGAGCAGGAGCCCACAGAGATCTGGTTACGCTTGCGGCCCTCGCCGGTGATCTTGGCGAAGTACGGCGATCCCTTGATGTGCCTGTCGCCGAAGCGAACTGACACCTGGTACTCTCCAGGGGCAGTGGGCAGGTATTGCACGGAGACGGTGCCGTCTTTGTTGTCATGGTAGTTGATGGTCGCCTTGCTGGGTCCCTCAACGGCCATGGTCAGGCCACCGGCGCTGGCTCCCTTGGTGGAGATGGTAAAGTTGGCCGGCTCACCGGTGACGCCGTGGGTCAGGCCGGGTCCATAGGCAGTCACGGCGCCCGAGGTGATCGAATCCACATGGAATTTGAAGGGAGATCCTGTGAAGTATAACAAAAATAAGCAAATCTATATGGAAGGTTAAAGACTTGGCTTTTGCTTACCTTGGACAGGCTCTCCATTGTATTTGACCACCAGTTCATGGGATCCCTCCTCGCGGGGATCGTACTTCACAGAGACAGTACCATCACGGTTGTCCTGAATCACGGGTTTGTCTACTTTACCGCTCGGCATTTTGACTTCAGCTGCAAAAATAGGAATAGTTTTGATTAGATTTTATATTATTATATGTAAAGTACAAAAAAAAATTATATTATTACCAAATTTCAAATGGAATTAAATAAAATTTAAAGTAAAGTGAAGCGAATTATGGATAAGAATTTATTCTCGGTGCCCAAAACATGAAGAAATTAATTTTTTAAACTTAAAACAATTACTTTTATTTACAGGGCCAGTTTGTAAATAAAAATTGTATTTAACGTGGCGGAAAAACCAAAGAAAAATGGCCAAAGTGTACATAGCTAAGATCATGTTAATGTTGCACAAGTTCAGAACGAGCAGCAACTTTGTTGCAGCAACATTGTTGCCAGTGCGAGAAGGTAGATAAAGGCTGAAGATGCTTATATTTTCCAAGATATCTTTTATGAAATATTTATTTAATAAATATCTATTTGTTGCAGTATTTTAAACATAAACTAAAATCATTTTCAATAATTTGTGTGATGTATGGATGGGCGTGGCCAAATTAAAAAACAAACCCTAACAACTTTTAATACCAAATGTCGTAGTAATAGCTCTTTTAGTCTTTCAGAACAATGGTTTCAGGCATATTTTAAGTTAGCAATAAGCTATAATTCCCATGAATGTATAAAAAATGGTATATATGTATAGATCTAAGTCCATCGAAGGAAAACTCTATCTTCGAGACAATTTTTAATGAATGTGTTTTGTATACAGGCGAATTATGTCACGAAAAAAGCATTTTTCAAATCATTTGCGTGGGCGATTTGGATCGCCCAGAAGTTTTGAAAAAATCATAATTTCATTTTTATGTTCGAATTTGCGTGCCATTTTTTATGAATATTCCACCACCAAAATCTATTTCTGTGTTGCCTCTGCACACAGATCTAAAAGATCGAAGAAACAACCAAGGCAGCAACAAAAAGTAAATTAATTGGACCAAATGTTAGATGCCACGAACGAAAGAATTCCAAAGACTTGAACAGGATATCATATAACTATGGCCCACACTGTCACTGCCAATAAACCGATGAATTCATTTCGGAATAAATGTTTTCCACCGAATATTTCACAATATTTTCACAATATTTCCACGTACTTTTCCTCTGCTATGGAGACACACCCACAAATATATATAAAAAGAAGAGGGGTGGGCTTGAGTATCCTTTTGTGTGTGTGTGTTTGTTGTTTGAATATCCTTGGCTACACCTGGGAGCCGGATTTGAAAATCACTTCTCTACTGTACGAATGCTGTGCATCGACTGAGTGGCCAGTAATCTTGTGGCTTTCCAAAGAAATTTCCACCAACGCCTACAATTGCTTTTATACATTTTTCCCACGCCATCAAGCGCGACAGAGAGATGAAAACAACAGCAGCATTTCGTTCCTGAATCTCGCTGAGGTCAAATATAGGACATGGTTTTTATGTTCCTCCCCTATGTATTTCCTCTACATAGAACATCATTTTCACATAGGCACACATCTCCCTCCCAAAAACAAAAAACAAAATCCACTAAAAGTATATGACAAATGCATAAAAATCTATTTATAAATTAATATCTATCTAGCGATATGCTGGAGCGATCTCTATAACTGCACGTGTCTGAATTTATATTTAAATCTCGATATATTTTTATATTCGGGAAGAATCTCTTTATATACAGCAGGAAAATATACATTCCAATGACTTTTCTGCTGTCAAAACATCGCAGCTTATATACCGATCGTGGGGATCATTAGTTAAAAAAAACAGCAAGAAATCCTGCTAATTTATTTGGAAGAAGACGGGCGAAATTAATTAGAATCGGTGGATGCTATAGCTTCTAGTGAATCACATTATCGGAATAATATACATAGTTATAGGGTTCATAATCGAAATTTATGATTCCATCATCGTTTAGTTATTTATGGTGCGTATATATTCGCAGTTAATTATAGATGGACAAGAGTCATACGCTGACACTAGTCGTAAATTTCGATTTTATTAAAAAATCATTTAATTTTCCCAAAAAAAAAATATATATAATCATAAATATGAGTGTTCAAAGCAACCGCTAAGCTTTTCCATCGCTTAGCCCCTCATCGAAATAATATTCCGCTTAGCTTTTTGATCCATCGAAAGAATTATTTAATGGGCATTTTGTGGGGCGAGACAGATGATGCTTTGACTAAACAAAAACAAACCCGGTAAACATAGATAAATCAGGAAAGCGTGTCGCGTGCCCCGACTGATGTTTAGAACAAGGCACTATATACACAAATATATAGAGTAAACTGAACATGTCGCAAAAGACAATGCCTCCCGCCGACGTGTGTCTTTGAAGAAGCTGCCAAGTGAAGAATTTGCAAAATTTATAGCCAACTTATGGGCGTAGCCAACCGAGAGGAATCTCTGCCGATTGCAAGACAATTAATTAATGGAGAAAAGGGGGTCACCACGGAATGGGGTTTGTAATCACAAAACAAATTCTTTAGATACACATTTCCGTCTGAGAGCACACAAGTTGCCTTCACCTGTTCGCCTTCCTGCATTTAAATGACATGTAAAATGGGTAAAAATCAAAGAGCAACTCGAAATACATGTTCAAATGGAATTTTCTTTGGCAAATTAACGATCAAATATTGTGTCGAGTGCACGGGCATTTGATGGAAACATAAAAAATGCCCAAGAAATTGAACGTATTAAAAAGTGGCTGCCAAGAGACAACTATATCCCACTAAGCGTGAATATCTATCGCAGTGTCGTCCCCTTCGAAAAAAAATATGATTATTTATGTTTGAACATTTGCTGCTGTCCGTCGATGTCCGTCCCCCTCTGCCCGCCCGACGATCCCCTTTGCTCTCGATCACCTGCCAGCGCCGCCCATTGAAGCATGAGGACCACGACGAAGGCATCTTTGGCATCTAATGGACGCTGGCAATACAAATGAAAGATTTAATGACTCTCAGGCCGCGCCAACGGATAGAAGTAGTATGCTTTCGATATATCAGCGAAAGTTTTTGCCATTTGCGCGTAGCGAATACAAATTCTACACAGGTCAGCAGAGGAATTAAAATGAGGGATATTAATTCAGTTTTAGGGGATATAGAAAAAAGGTAAATTACAGTATTTGTAGCCTGACATTTGCTATATATTTTCCAAGATCCTTAAGAATGTTTTAAAGCCTTTAACCTTTCTATGAAGCTAATGGTATCTTTTAAAATAGTGTAAAAATAATAATTAATTCAAAGCATTTTCAGGGTTTAAAACAAAAACCTGTTTTATAACTATTTAATTAAAGAGATTCTGCACATTAGATTTCAGATTAAAACTTCAGTCGTAAAACAGTGGGTTCACTTTTTTCTCGGAAAATATTCATTACTTTAAATTTATGATAACTTAAAAGAAATTAAGTCTTTTTAGTTTCAAAATATGATCAGATCAAGCACAATTTTAGTTAAAGAATTTAAATTTACTTTCTAGACTACAGAACGATCAGTCATCTACTTTAACTTAGCTTCTATTTTTTTGTTTATAATTTTTAATAAACATGAAAAACCTATTCAGCTGAAATTCTTGCTTCTAGATCTCCTTAAGTCACCATTGTAGTCCCTGTTGATCAGTGTAAACTATCAACATGGTGCATTGGCTAACACACAACACGCAGGCCATTGAGAAATCGCATGCAGAATAAGCCAAACGAATTTTACGCTTTGTTGCACTTTGTGATAATAAATCATAGAATATAATTTGCAGACAAATGGCTGCACCCGAGGGTCCCCATTTCTGGGGACTTTTGGGTAATAATTCAAAATTCTGAAACCATTTCGCGAGCGCTTTCTGCGCGCCTGTGTGTGGCCTGGTCAGGCGTGCCTGGCGCTACACCATTTCAATGCGAATCTTAAAATCTCGAAAGAATATATGAATTTGGTGTCAGTTTTGTCATTAGCACAAATGCAACACACATTCTTGGTGGCTATAGTCAGGAGGACAATTCGAGGATGGACGTCAGCTCGCTTTGGCAAGCTGTCAAGTATCAAGAGGGTCTGATGATGACGATGATGATGAGATGACGATGATGACGATGGTGTGTTGTCTTCCAGAATTTACCTTGATGTGTTACTATGGCAAACGATGATTTGAAATTCAGTGGCATAAAATCTGAACCATTTAATCCCTGATTCTCCGGTATGATCGTCTCATTGAAGTACACGCTAGTCCGTTCCACGTGATCACGCTCCGACACGGTCACCTTATAGTATTGCGGCCGGAAGAAGTACGAGTGATCGGCCCAGGTGGCTAGCGGTGCGGGTGCCTTTTCCGTCAACCAACTGAAGTGCATTTTTTCGCGTTACGATTTGGTTTAAAGTTCGGTGTCGAAAAATGTATAGATTTGAGGCGAGGCGCGAGGTATTTGGTTTTGTGAAATAAAGACACTTAAAATTTATAACAATTTAATTACAAAACAACGAAACAAAAACTTCTATATTCGATTTTTGGCTTAGGTAGCAGGCTGCAAGGATATGTGTCTAGAATTTAGAAAGATTTAAGTCAGATTTCGCCGCATCATATCCTTGCTGGAAAGCGCTCTAAGCCAAAAAGACAGAGAATGATATTCGAATTGGTAACGGAATCGAAATCGAATTCGAAATCGGAAAATTATTATTGGTTTGTGGACCACTCACACTTGGGCAATCGACTAAAAATGATTATATAATCGGGCGCTAGATTGTGCTACAAAGAATGTCCTGCCAGAGAAAGAGTCCTTTCAATCGATTGCAACTTGCACTGGGGTATTATTATTATTATTTTGGATCTTAATTAATGTGGGTCGTGCGACGGTTTATCTTGTTTTCTCTTTGTTTTTTATTTTATTATTTAATTGCCAGCGACGTTCTTGTAGGTCCACGCGTTTCCACGTCCCGATTTCAAGTGAACATCGACAGTTCCAAATCGAAATTAAGGCCAAAATATAAAAGCACATCGGTTCCTACCACCAAGATGCGTCTGCTGCCGTGGCCCAAAAGCAGCGCAGCAGCAGCAGCAGCAGCACTCATACACCTACAGATTTCTGGTTGGGATTTTCGAAAATATGGCCGACTTGCTGCTATAAAGACAGGAGGAGAAGCCAGAACGAATGGACCAATGAACGACATATAAAAGATAAAAAGATAGAAAATTGGAAATATTGCTCTTCTGCCGTCGAATCTATGAATTTTGATGTGTGCGTTTCTATATAAATAATTTTTTATATAGACTCGCCTTAACATAAATTTCAGCTGTGTTGGTTCTTTAACAGTTGCCATTTCGAAAAGATTCATAGAATCGAAAATATGAATATTCGAAACTCGAAAGGTGCAAACTCACGTCCAGGGCAGGTGGGGGGTGGACTTCGGGTCAAAAGTATATACATAGATGATCGTCAGGGAAATAAAATTTATTACTTATTGCAGCTCAGACGACATAGAATTTATTAATATTTTACCATTAAAATCGGCGGGGAAGCGTTTAAAAATAAGCATTTCGCCAAACATATAGACAATTCCTATAATTATATATATTTTGTATTTTATTGGCGTGAAGAACGCAGCGATTCGGAGGCTATAAAACCCATAGAATACAAATATAGTCTTGTTGGTATGCCGAAAATGTGTTAATCATTTCTTTGCTATATCCGTGTATAATGTCGTATTAATCGAAGAGTCGTTAAAGTGGAAAACCATTCCACCGCACGCTTTTATCCAATACTTATGTAATGGATTTTCCCTCTTTTCTGTACATTTTCTTTTCTTTTTTCCCTTTGGCAATGCAAAATCAATTTAGCTGCAATTTTTGTCGCATTGAAAATGGAAAATGGCCAGACTATGCAGATGGGCAGGGACACTACTGTCAAGCAATTGGCGAAAATCAATCAAAAAGATTCTGTTGATCTTTCAGATGCGTCTTCTTTGGCAGCGATTATTGACTAATCAAAATTTACATATTTATTTGAAATTTAAATGTGCGATTTTTGTCTGTGAATATCAATAGTCTTAAGTATACAAATTATATTACAATTAATTCTAGAAATTATTAATTGAAATAATTATTAAAATGAAAATATGATATTAGCCATTTGGGAGTTCTGAAAAAAGAGATCTTTGTGCGTTGTCGACTCTCTTATTTTACCAATCTACAAAGTAAGTTGCTAACCAATTTGAAGATTAATTTCTTATGGAAAAATATTAACCATTTGCGAATCGAAAAGTTATTAACAAGCGTTAAGTGTGATCGATGCTGCAGGGGTCTTTTCTTGCTTCTAACTTTTGTTATTTTCCTTATTTGAGTCCTTAAAGTAAACTCATTTTCAGAAGATTCCTAGTGTTGCTAAAGAACTTTACCATTCGGAGAAAAAAAAACCAAATGGGTCACTAGAGATCCTGCTGCGGGCCTTCATGTGCTTGGCACTTTGTTCTTTTCTATTCAGAATCTTCAATATTTTAAGTAAAAGCAAAAGGATGTTTACAGGAGATGAAAAAGCCAATGTTGCAATGACCCAATGACTCTTTGTAAGCTTTAAACTAGGTCTCGCTCTCAAGGTATAGTCCAAACTAGCAAAGAAAGAGACATCTTTCAAGTTAAGAGCCCACAATTTCCGTTCAAATCCATAATAATTCACCCAAAAGATACACAAACATGCACTTTTCCAGTCAATAAATATTGTTAGTTTGTTAATTATTAACATTTTTGCCCCTTTCATTTGACGGGCAATGAAATATCAATGCAACAAATGCGCTACCAATCTATGTCATTTGGCCAAAACGAATCATTTACAATAAACCATCTTCAAAGCAAATGGAGCACGACAAAGAAAACCCAAAACCAAAACCAAAACCGACCGGACCAATCCTCCCACAACAAGGCGTGGTCTTTAAGACAAAATCCTCAAAAATCAATGGGAAAAATAACCACCAAATGAAACGTGGCGCGGCTTGTGATCTTAATGATGACTCTTGCCCGGCTTCCGCCGTCTTCCTCCGTCGGTCTAGCGGTCAAGCGCGTGAAAATGTTTGAAAATTGCATGGAAGCGTGAAAAATCGAACAAAAATATTTGCACAACACACACAGAGAGAGTGTTGTGTATAGAGTGCCAGTGGTATTCATTGAGAGTGGAAACCTCATTAATCATACCGAAAATGTTCATTAAATTGCGGTGCAATCTATGTAGCTATTTGCAAACTCGTAAATCGATCAGCAACCCAAAGAACATGGCAAAATAAATTTAGGTAATTACCACAGGCAGGCAACAATAATTTAATACCCAAATTACTTGCCACGAGTGGCCACAAGTGGCCAAGTCAATGAACGTGTCAGAATGGAAAACAAAAGCAAACATTTTCCCACGACGAGAAAAGTGAGATGAAAAATATTTGTGGGCGATGAACTGCAGAGGCGCAGAACAATGCTACAGACCTCCCAGAATGAAAGGCAGTCTAATTAAGTTGTCGCCTGTCAGTGTTTAGCCTGATAAGCCGTCACGGGGCTGTCTTCTCCTTCTCCTCCTGGTCAGAAGATCACAAGACGAGAAGGAGGAGGAGGAGCTGGTCTTGGGTGCGTTGCCCACTTGTCCATGGGTGTCATCGTCATCTCAGCCAAATGCGCCGCATTGCAAAAGCAGCATATATACACATATAGTTGGGATGAGACGGTGTATTTATACTTCTCAGATTTACGACACACGATTTATATTTTCGCCTGACAATAGCCCACCTTTATTTCTATTTTCCCCCCAGAGATCCGATGCGATGTGTCTGCTTTGCACTAGAAGATTCTTCTCTAGATGCTGCCCCAGCTTAAATGGCGCATAAATACTTTCTAGATTAAATAAACCACTCTGCATTTCTGTTTAATTAAAAACCATGCACGGCTAGGTGTCTCTCGTTCGCAAGTGATTTACTTTCCGTTCCGAGACATGGCGACGACGGGATTATTATTAGTATAATATTTATGAATATTATTTTTAATATTTTCTTATTTATATTTTGCACTGAACACGTACCTGTAACGTTGCCGCCTGTTGTGGGTAATGGCAGTTTCTCAAATGCTACACTCCTATAGGTAGTCTCTGACTTTCCGTTGACAAGTTCGCTCTGAAAAAATTGGATTATTTTATTATGTTATTTATGGTAAATATTTGAAATGTTCTAAATATAAATAGGTGTGTTTCTGCAAGTTATATTTATGCTAAATATTAAAGGAAATATTTAAGAAATAATTGTGTTTCAGTATTTTATATTTATGACAAATATTAAAGCAAATTTACAACAAATAATTGTGCTTTTGCCTTTGCTTGAAATTAAAAGGAAATATTATAGAAATTTTGAAAATATATATTGGGAGAAAACTTTAGTTTGCCCTTTATAAAGGAATAGATAATAAATACCCTTCACTGCCTTATCTAGGACAAAATCCAACTCCAAAAACCAACTTACCTTCGTTGTCTGCTGAACCACCTTGGTCGTGTGCTCCTCGATGTATTCACTGTGCGAGTATTGTTCGATGCTTTCGACAGCCTGAGAGAAGGTAAACCAATGAGTATGAAAATTGAAAATTAATAATGCCGAAATATATTTCGATTTTGAGTTCGAAACAAATAAAGCCAAAATACACACACACACGCACTCGGGCCAATAATAATAATAGATCATTAAGTGGCACTCTGGAGAATGGGAACAATGGCCGAAGAAACTCATTTACTTTGCACTTGCCAAGTAAGTTGTGAGGAATTACCCTCTATATCTGTAGGGGAGATCTGCTTATTATTAAATCCCCAAGGCATCGATTGATATGTGAGGGGAACTGTGAACTGGAAAAGTGTGAAAGCAGCAAAGAATTCTAACAGAGGAAGTGAAACTGATTGACGCGCGGACACAGGATTGTGCAAAAGAATTTCCACAATTGCAGCTGTTACATAATGAAGGCAAAAATCAAATGATTATATATACATATGTATACATATTATGTACAATGTATGTTTGCATATATTGAAGAAATATCGAAATCATTTCGTGCCATACACTCGCCGTATCCGTGGCCAAAATCGAAAAAGTCAAAGATACAAATCGCTATAAAATATTTGGGCTATTAATAAGAAAGTGCGCCAATCGGTACGGCCGGCCAATCAATGGACCAGCAAGGAAAATCGAAAATTGCCAGCAAAGCGACAATTCAGATCCCTATATGATAGGAGAGATCCATTAAATCCGTACAGCCTTCTTCACTTGCACTGTCACTTGCTCTTCCACTTCAGCTTCCACTTCCAGAAACGAGAACTCACGTCAGCAGGATCAACTATGACTAAGAGGCGGCGGTTAGTGTGCGACTAGCTCGGATCCGGCTAGAGACTGCCACTATAACTAGTGTCGTCGTCGTTGGATGCCTCCGTCTCCGTCTCCGTCTCTCTTTATGGGCTTCCTTCTTCCACACTGGCGCTGGCGGCGTTGGCAGCTGAAATCAGCACACCACACTTTGCGCCATATTTTCATCGTAACACATTCGTAATTTCGCTTTTCCTATTTTAATTACTTGCGAATTTTCGTGCGATGGCTCTAGCAGAAATTCATTTTCATATGCAGCGTATATTTGATTTTGTTGCAACCTGCCGAAAGCATCAGCCGCAGCAGCACCAGCAGCAGCAGCAACAGAGAAACCGCAGCAACTATAACAAAAACAGCGGGAGAACATGCTGAATCAGCGTGGGTTGTCATCGGCGACCCACCTCCTGCTCCTCCTACTCCTACTAGAAATCATTTAGATGATGCTCTATAAGCCACAGTGGCGTAGATCATGGGGTTTATTGTACTTGGTGAAATATTTGGAAAGAGTTTTGTTTTTCTCTGAACTATTTAAAGGGTTTAGTAATGATAATAAATAGTTCTGAGTGATTTGGTGAATGAAAAATATAAGACAAATAAGTACAAATTTGGAAATATATTGAATCTAGCCACCTATCTTTAAATAAAAACCTTTAATACGTTAATTTTAAGGCTAAATAATCTTTATGTTCATTGCGACTTACACGCATTTTGTTTTCGGACGACGAACCATTATAGTCGCCTCTCTGACGTCTAATTCTAATGGAATTTTTTCTATTTATATTAAATATATACAATTTTTAATAATAATGAAAATTAACCTAATAATTAATAGGAAAATATTTTTTAACAATTAGTAAACCCGTGCCTAAAGACCTTTTAAATCTAATAAGTGAAGGAACCTAACTCTTTCTGCTGCTGCGCTGCTAGCATTTATTTGTATTTCTGGGGCTGTATCACATTCTATAGTTTTAATTATAACAACCTGAAGCAATGTTTCCGAAATGTCAACCACAAATGTGTGAATTTGTATAAACATATTGTTTGCCTAAACATTAAAATGTTATTAGTGGGCAAAGTTGAAACCACAAACACACTAAAATAGAAAATAGATATAATATCTCGTTCTACATGTGTGTGCAACATATCACGTAGACAGCCGTGGACAGGCCTAATAATAATGAAGTTGTTCATGTCCGGAAATATGAAATATATTGAGACGTACAAAGTTTACTCTTCCCTTTTTTTTCGAAAATTGAAAAATGCGGATAGAAATTCATTTTTCAGCCGGCTAATTGTGCAAATCTGTTAAACATAAATTTCGTGCGAAAACAACAGACAACTCAATTAATCTTTGGGTTCACGACGAATCTTGGGCGAGCACTCAGACTCGCAGCTGCAAGAGGAAAAATATGTATTTCAATATTTTTTTTTGGGCACTATGCCCGATATCGCTGACTCTCGCTTGAGATGCCAGTGAGGCGGGCATTGTTGGTGAGTTCCCTGATTCCGGGCCACTATTTATGACCCTTCATTACTCTGGGCTGTCAACATGGACATGGTTGCGTCATTCTACTTACAGGACAAACCACAGCTGAAAGAGATCTTTTTATTTTTAGGGCGAGTGCAAAGTAAAGGCTCTTCTACGTGGTGTTAGGAACAAATTGTTGTTAAATTAGCAATTATTCAGTGATTAATCAATTGTTTTTGTTCCCTCATGTCTCGAAGGTGTTAAGTGCGTTCGGATTTCAGTCTTCAAATTACAATTAAATTACAGAAACACACACGGGAACAACTTACACAGACATTGGGCTAAGAGCTTACAACAAAAGAAAGAAGCATTAAGAATAATTTGTTCATTAAATGCATAATGTAAAACAAAGCGCAATTTGCAATGTGGCATAGCAGAAATAATTTTTGAGAACGAAACAATTTGCATGCAATTAAAATTTGAACATTTCTCGTCTTTAATTCTCTTTTGTTTGAGATTTCTTCGGTTTGTTTTTCTTAATTTTTTGTTTATTTTTTGTTTTTGTCATGTTTTACAATGTTTGCACTTAAATCGTATTCTTTTTTTTATTTTGTTGCTTCCTTCTTGCTGAGCACTCTTAGTCCATGTTGTGAAAATTGTTTGCGTGTTTTTCCAATCAAGAATTTACACAATGACTTATAAACAATTCGAGGAGGGGACAGAACACAAACATCGAACAATGACAATGGACTTGACTAGAGGATATATAATGGTAAATGTGGCTGAGCTCTCAACGTGGCTTCATCCGTTCTTAAATGACTAGAAAAACGTTTAACGTATGTTTGTATATATAGATAAACATTAAAAATAATTGCTAATTTCCAACAATTGTTTCTAGACTAGATTTTGGCTGTGTCTGTTTTTCATTTCTTTGGTTTTGTTCGAGGATTGAGGATGATTTCGAAAGAAAAAGTGTGAAGTTCAGGCTACCTTGATGGAGAAGCTGCCGTTGGGTATGTCCTTGCCACCGAATTTCACGTTGATGTCATAGTCCCCGGGATCGTTCAGCGCGTACAGGATGTCGAAGAAGCCATCCTTTTCGATCACATCAATGTCCACGATCTCGCTGTGGAGTGAAGAGTATAATTTATATATAAGAAGATAAAATATAAATTGTATCGTAAAATATTTTTAAAGATATTATTATTATTAATTTATCCATACAACTTGGATTAACCGATAATCTATTTAGCTTACCTGCCCTCCTTGTTGGTGATCTTGCAGGTAACAGCTCCATCGCCTGCCTCGCGGGCATCCACCTTCAGGTGCGACTGGCTGCCCGACGACTGAATCTTGGGCGCCTGCTCCACCAGCTTGCACTTCTTGGCCTCGCCGGTGGGGAATGCTTCGAGTTTGAAGGGTGAGCCCTCGATCTCCTTGTCACCGTACTTGATGCTGCACTGATACGTTCCGCACTCGTCCGGCACAAAGGACACCACATATGTGCCCGTGGCGACTTCCTCCAAGCGCGGCTGCATCGGCTTTCCCTTGGGATTCTTGATGGCCACATTAATGTCCGCCTGACCGGCTTGTTTCGTATCAATCTCAAATTCGGCGGGCAGAGAGGCAGGCGTTTTCTTCTTCTCATTGACACCCTTCACCTTGACCTTTGTGGGCTCAGACTTGGGGAAAACGGTCATCACAAATGGACTGGAAAGGAGGGATTATTATGAATATGAATTTATTTTCTTTTGTTTATGAAGTGAATCTTTACTATATTTATTAAAAATATATTAAAAATATATTAAAAATCAATTTAACATCAATTAAAGTGTTTTTTGATTCAAAATTTTTTATGTTATTTGTAGAAAAATTCATGCACAAGAAAGTCGATTTTTATGGCCAACAAAAGATTAATCTCTAAAAATATTTGTTTTCAAATCTATAAATATTTAATGAAGTGAACAAAAATTCTTTAACCTTGGGATCGTTCCAAAAAAGTAGTTTATTAATAGAATTTGAAAAATTGGATGACGGTTCAATAAAACTTATCGAAAAAGTTGAGAATTATTATAGATTTCCAATATTTCTCAACTAAAATTCGAACTAAATGTAGAATTTCACTCACCTGCAAGGCACCTCCACCTCGGAGAACTTCACCTGACAGGTGAGCACGGAGCCCGCCTTGGGCGGTACATAGTGCACCGCGTAAATGCTGTTACCCTTGTCCTCCACACGCAGATTGTCCACGGGTATGCCCTCGGAATTGGTCAGCTTGACGGCGATGCGGCCAGGACCAGCCTCGCCCACATCCACATTGAAATATGTAGGCACGCTCTCGCGCACCTGGCCGTGCTCAATGCCCGGTCCGTAGACCTTCACCTTGCTGGGGTCAACCGTCTCCTCGACGAGCACGCGGAACGGTGAGCCGGGTATGTGCTTATCCGCAAACCGAATGGTAATGTCATACTCTCCCGGATCGGTGGCCAAGTAGTCCACATCGCAGCTGCCGTCACGATTGTCTGTGCAGGTCATCTTAGCCTCCGAGGGTCCCTCAATGGCCAGCGACAGGCCTCCGTTGCCCGCTCCCTTGGTCTCCACGGTGAACTTGTTCTTCTGATTGGTCAGACCCTTCTCCAGGCCCGGACCGTAGGCCTTGCAGCGCGCCGGATCGCAACCGCTCTTCACATTCACCACGAACGGAGAGCCCGGCACCGGGATGTTATCGTACATCAGCTCAATGGTATGCCGACCAGCCTCGAAGGGCGTGTACATGATGCGGAAAATATCATCTGTGGGTCCCTGCACAATCTTGCTGGGCAGGACATGGCCCATGGGATCGAAGATGGCGCAGGATAACTTGCCAGAGTCAATGTTGCTGCCCACCTTGCTCATGTCCACCATGAAGTCCGTGGCGGCATTCATAATCACACCTGTAGAGGATTTCCGAATTAGTAAAAGTCAACAAAAGGTTTGAAAATAATCAACATCAAGGCACAACATCAAACAATTTTAAAATGCAATTAGAAATGAATAAATAAAATCAAGAAATTAAAATTCCCGCATGAGATATACCTAAGATCTCTGGCGATTAGTGATTCTTTTGATTAGTTCATATCAAAAACAGGGGCAGGACAACAACACAACAATAATGGGCGGGCATGGCGAGGCGGCAAGTAAGTAGAGCGCAGAAGAGGATTAAATTAGAGCTGGGCGGCTGTGGCAACACTCGGAACACGGTAATTGGCAACTGGAACTCCTCATAGCCTACCATGCGGCTGGATGCCGATGCCACTGACGCGGGTATTCTTCAGATTTGGTACGGGAACGATCAGCGGCTGGAATGGTGAACCGTTGATGTGGCGCTCATTGAACGTTATGTTGACGCTATAATCGCCCGCCTCTGTGGGCAGATAGGCCACGTTGCAGGTGCCGTCTCCATTGTCCCGGCAGTTTATTGCCGCCTCACAGGGTCCCTCCACCGTTACGCCCAGGCCACCCTGCCCGGCGCCGCGGGTATCGATCATAAACTCTGCTGGCTGGCCAACTATGCCTCGCTCTAGGCCAGGACCGAAGGCTTGAACCTTGTTCGAATCACTGCCCGTGAGACACTGTAGCCGGAAGGGACGCGGTGTTATTGGCGTGCCGCCGAAGCAGATGCTCAGTAGATACTCCCCCAACTGGGTGGGCGTAAAGTTAACCAGAAATCCCTCCGCCGTGGGGATAATGTGGGCCTTCACGCGATTGCCCGACGGACTGGTAATGGTCACCGCCAGATCCGCCTTGGGCAGGCCGTGGGTGATGATCCGGAATTGCTGCAAACTGTTCAGGGGCGCGGCTTTGTTTTTTGGATGAACGAAATGATGGTGACTTGGACTTAGACATTGACGCACTCAAGATGGGATCTTCTATATATTTTTATCAACTAAAACACGTTGCCTAATCTACGGATACTTACTTGGCTCCAGTCCGTCAACTTTAATCTTGGATACGTCCACTGTCTGCTCCACCACGACCTTTTGTCCCAATGGAACCCTCTGGCCACCGTATGTCATCGTGGTGGTATAGGCACCCTTACTGGGCGGAATCACCTCCACCGAGTAGGTGTTGTCCTCGTTGTCGATGATTCGGCAGGGCACCTCGACCTTGGACTCTTCGTGGATTACTTTTACCTTCAGCTCCGCATCACCAGCATCCCGAGCGTCCACATTGAAGTGAGTGGGCACATTGGGACGCACGCCGGGCTGCAGCCAGGGTCCAAAGGCCTGCACCTTGGCTGCATCCACGGGAACGCCGACATAAACGCGATGTGGCGAGTTGGGTGTGGAAACGCCGCCATAGTTCACTGAAAGGCAATCATAAAAGGTTGAAAATTAATAATTAAGCTTTGATTTTTATATTCAGTAATTAAGACCCACCTTCAACGGTGTGTGGAACACCCGAAGTGGGCGTATATGTGACCTTCTTGGTGCCATCGGGATTGTTCTTGAGTTCCACAGGCAACTTGGTGCCATAAACATCCTGAACGACCACATCCAGCGGGGCATTGCCTGCCTTGCTTGGGTCCACGCTGAAGCTAGTCGGCTGATTGATGGTCACGCCATTCTTCTCCAGACCCGGACCAGAGGCCTTGACCAGCTCCGGATGGAAATCGGTGCGCGGCAGGATCTGGGCAATGAATGGAGACTTGGGGATGTCCTCGTTGTCGCACAGAATGTGCACGGCATACTCCCCAACGGCAGTTGGATGATACTTGACAAGGGCGGAGCCATCGCCGTTGTCATGGCACTCGATCTCGGCCTGCGAGGGACCGGCCACGGTGAACCCGAGGGCGCCCGTCTCGCCATTGGTCTCCACCACAAAGGCAGCCGGATAGCCAATGACGCCGCTGCTCAGTCCAGGTCCGTAGGCCACAATCGAGGACTCCTTCTTGGGGCCCACCTTCACCTCAAACGGCGACTTGGGCACCTCCTGGCCGGCAAAGGTCACCATGATCACGTAGCGACCCTCCTTGGTGGGATAGTAGTGGCACTCGTACGTGTTGCCATCCACCTTTGACTGCATGACGTTCTGGTTCATGCCACCAGGACCAATGACGCGCACCTCGGGCACACCCTCGCCGGCTCCCTCGGTGTGAATCTTAAAGTCTGCGTCGTCGCCGACGCGCACACCCGTGGCCTGGAGGCCGCGGCCGGAGGCACGCACCTTACGCGCATCCGACAGCGGGGCCACCTTCACCGGGAACGGACTGTTCGGAATGGGTGTGCCAGCGTAGAAGACATTCACCGAATGCAGGCCTTGCAGGGCTGTCACGTACTCGCAGCGCCAGGTATCATCCTCCAGCTGACGCACCTTGGCCGCCACCGAGGTCTTGTGGTTGGCAGGATCGATGATGATCACTTCGGGCACCCCGCGACCCGCATCCTTGGTGAGAATATCGAAGAAGGTTGGCTTCTTGATGGTCACGCCATTGGGCTGGATGCCAGGACCTGTGACCTTCACCTTGGAGGCATCGCCGGCATGTCCTTCAACCTTCACGGGGAACGGCGACTTGGGGATGTCGCGACCGGAGAACTTGACAGCCACCTTATGCGGACCCTCAGCCTTGGGTATGTAGGAGACCGTGTAGGTCAAGTTTTTGTCATTGTTGAAGCGCACATCGGCCTTCTCGATCTCTCCAGTGGGTCCCTGAATGTCCACATCCACATCACCTGAAGATTAAATTTGATTATTATTAGATTTACATTTTAAAGGAATCTTTTATATTTTAATGCTCACCCTTGCCCGCTGAGAAGGTTTCCACGGTGAAGTTGGCCGGGGCTCCGACCACAGGACCAATGGGTTCAATGCCAGGACCATAGGCACGCACTCTGCGAAGGGAATATGAAGGTATATAAGTTAAGGATTATATTCAGAGGGTGTAGGGTGAAGCTATAAAAAGCCAATTTATTTGTACAAAGAAACGACATTCAAAATTACTCAAACAGCAGCCCAGCAGCGGTTTTAGCTTGGCTTTCAAATGCTTTGCAGAGAAAGTATTTAATATTTACAAAATCTTGAAACATTCTAGGATGATTTTAAGGGATCTACAAGATATTAAATTTTAGAATTGTAAAAATGAAAGGCAAATGTTTAAATTCTTAATAAATTTGGTGGCGCCAAGCGGCAACTTGTGATATCGCAAAAAAATAAGCTCTTTTCTAGAGCATACTTTTTGGCGAGTTTTGGATTTTCCTCATGAATTTATTTGTTTATTTTTTTAGTATTATTTATAATGCAAAATAAGGTACAAAATATATATTATTTGAATTAATTGATTTAATTGTCTTAAAAAAATTAATTGAAGAGCTTTAAAAAAGTATTTCTTGTCTATAAATTAAGAAAACTGAATAAATTAGTGAAAAAAAATGTTTCTTTGCTGAGAACAAACTATATTAAATTTTAAAAAAAGGACATATTAAATATTTTACAACTTAAAAAAGTATTTAAAGTTATTTGTGTAATTAAAGCTGCGATTTTTATATTTCAAACTTTAAACTTACTCCATTAAAATTGTAATTTTAAATTTAATATTTATCATTTTTCACGAATCACTTCCTAATAGCAAGTAAAAATCATACTGCACATTTTTTAATAGCAATACTAATTTCAAATATAATTAAACTACATTTTAAATATAATATTTAACCAAAGAAACAAAAAAGAATGTTCTTTTATGAATTAATTAATTACAATGTTTGAATGCAACAAAAATTCTTTTGATGTTAAGCCTGGCTTTGATGGGCTTATTTTTAAGACCAATTATTGCCAGAGATCCCCCCTTACGGTCAGTTAAATTTCAAAATTAAATCTCAAACCGTAAAGTTGGTTTTTAAAACTGAAGAGCCGATCAAAGAACGATAAATCTCGGGCCTACAAACGCTGTCCGAGCAGAGAGTAGTAGCATGTGATCCCAGATCTTGGAAGCGCTGCTGGCCAAGCAAAGCAGCAAATTAAATACGGCGTCGGCCAAGATGAATGCGTTTAGTGAGCGCTAATTGTAGCCAGCAATAAAAGCCGCTAGCGAGCATAGCAGCAGAGCAATACAAACAGGAAAGCGGCAAACAGCGGACAGGCTGTCAGGCGGCGTTGAAGTATCCATTAGATACGGATCGCTCTGGGGCTAGCCGGCAACAGTAACCGAAACTCTGGTGGAACATTTAAATCATCCAATACCATAACATAAAGTAGCCGAAAAAAAGAAAACACAACACAGTCGGAGTCGATAAATTAAAAAGCCGAGAAACAAGCGGCAAAGAACGTCGGCCAAAACGAAGAAAAAGTGGCCCTCAAAAAAGATCAGAACAAAAAACAGAACGGAAAAGAGGAGGCATGCCGAAACTTACCGCGGCGGAGGAATGCTGAGTTTTGCATTTTTTTTTATGTTTTGAGGCGTTTAATAAATATATATATATTTTTTTTTTGGGGGTTTATATATACGGAGCGGATAGGGAAACAAGAACAATATCCAAAATACATTAACAACGTAGGAAGAAATCAAAATATATTGAGAGATATATAGAAAAAGAGAGAGGGAGAGAGAAGAAAGAGATATAGAGTCTGGATTAGAATCATTAAAAGTGCAGGACAGACGCAGGACTCAAGAATTGAAGTTGGAATATAGTTGAGAAGGAAGTACAACGCTGGCTATAGATGGGGATAATGCAGACGAACTTCTCAAGCTGATTATTTATTCTAGTCGGACTTCTAGTCTCAAAACAACTTTCAAAGTTATGCCAAAGATTTCCAAGAACTTGAAGAGTTTATGGCTTATCATAAAGCTCTACGACTTTTCTATACAAATTAGTAGAAAGGTTTAAAAATGGCACAGAGGCTCGAAGTATTTCTAAGATTTTCATTCACTTAAGACTGGAATTTGTTTTGAAAACCACATTTGAAAAATTAATTAGTTATTTTAGCAAGATTGCCTCTGTATTTTAATTCTAAATTAAACCTTTAGATAAAAATCAGTTTCGGCTTCAAGAAGTTCGTCCAATTCACAACGTCGTCTCACTCACCTGTTGGGATTCGTCTTGGGCCTCAAGGGAGCACCGGTCTTGAGCTTGGAGTTGGGATACTGCGACAGATAGGTCATCATGGACTGCTCATCCACATTGGGATTCACCAGCTCCTCGGGCTTGATCAGCTGGCGCACATTGAGCCAGTCATCGGCCAGGCCCATGGCCTCGGAAGCATTCTGAACGGCATCCTTGGGATCCCACATCTCCCAGTCAGGGCAGAGACCAGGGGCACAAGCGTCGACAAGGGCGCCCACTGCCTTGCCCGTGGTCCAGTCATTGGTGAAGTTGTTGATGGGCAAATCGGGTATCTTGGCGTGGATCCAGTTCAGCAGGCTGCCATGGAGGAGAGTGATTTATTTTTTAGCATTGGTTATAACACAGAGTAACTTTTTGGTGGGTAACTTACCGCTGCTTGGGCGTGTGTCCCGAGCCGTTGAGCTGCTTCTCATCGTCGCCATCCCACATGGGCATCGATATCGAGTAGTGGAGAATCAGTGTCCATATCAGGCCCAGTATCAGTTTCAGCTTACAGTCCACAATGTCCGAGGAGTCTGCGGAGAAGGAAGATGGATGATCGGTTTCGGATTACTTTGTTGGACAGTGGATAAAACCAGAACGTTGACCGTTACCGGTTCGTAGCTATTAATTGCCCTGACAACTACTACATACATGTAGTTAGTGGCTGCAATTGCAACTGTCACTGGCCACACTTCATAGTTGCTGCTGCTGCGAACCTGTTGCCATTCGACAACCTGCCAATTATGGTCGGAGATGTCCGCTAACTGTTACAGCCACTTTGCTCCCTGGTCAAGTTCAGGGCTGCGGCTGAGGCTGAGGCTGAGATAATGCGCGCAATCAACTTGTCTTGCCGGTTTTTAGCCCGACGCGCGACCTTAAACTTGGCCACAAAAGCCTGCGCTTCGAGCATCTTTTGTCATGCTAAAACGCCGCCGATTCCCGACTTGGGTTTATTGAACCTCGCTGGCCAATCATTAATAGCGTAACACCGCAAGGTGAAAGGCGTGGACGTTGGTTCTACTGATTGCCCATCGTCGATTAGTCGACACCTGGAAACCCTTGGTAAATGCATTTGGCACGCAGTACTGACTGAACCATGACGCGATTGGTATTCCGCCTCCGCCAAGCGGGAAAGTTTCCACAGGCAGAAATACATGGCAAAAGCATTTGGCCCAGTTCCCAATCCCACATGGCTAAAGTTTATTGGGGTTTTTTATAAGCCATTAAGAGAATATTTTTAAACAATGTTAATTTTACTTTAAGAGTTTTCTTGGTGATAAGGAAAGCTTGTAGGAATTTTACCTCTAAGCCTTAAAATAATACAAAATTGTGCTCCGTGTGGATCTTGTCCAGCGATTGTAACTGAATATGCCAAGTGACGACAGTCCCCCGAACTGACGTACTACCTAAATGTTCTACATTTCTCATTGTTTTTCCCCCAGAGGGCTTTCTTTCTTTTGTTTCTGTTTTCATTTTTCTTGGCCTGTTCAACGAGCCGTTAAACGATTGCTGATAGAGCCAGCTCTCTTACCCACTTACTAAGTACGCCCGCAACAGCAATAACCACTTTTTTTGATATTTTTTTTTTTATTTTTTTTTGCAAAGAAATTTGCAAATGGCTTTGTTTACTTGAGTTGCCGGCCACCGGTGGGAGACAGTGGGGAAACCGGCTGGGCGGGTTGGCCTCTCCTAAAAGCCATCAAATTGCTGGTCATCCTCTGCTTTTGGCCATTTAAAATACTTTTACGGTCGACTGACGCCTTGACAAATGAATTAGCTGCCAATCTGTAAGCCCAGTCCGCTGACATATTTATGAAAAATTACTTCAAAAACGAACACTAGTTGCTGCCAAAGCTACACATTTCCAGGCTCCATTGGTGCGTCGAAAGAAAGCAGCAATTAAAACGGCATTGAAGATGGCTAAATAAATAAATAGCCAGAAAAATGATTTGGCTAATTAGGCAGCAGTCGGCATGCCAATCCTCAAGCCTCTCCAAAAACTCCATTCCAACTTGGATGTCTGTCGGGGGGTCTTTGTGGTGTGCAAACTGGTTGTCAACTCCGCCAAAGTTTGTTTTTGGCACGGCAGCGCGAACAAGAAAATTTGCTGTAAATTATATAGAAATATGCTAATGTCTGGCGGGGAGTGGAACCGGAGGAGATCCAAGAACAAAGAACGGAGCACGAGATTGCCATAATACGAATATGTAATGCATATTAACCAGGGAGGAAGGCAACTCTAACAGCTCCAACTTCAACTCTAGCTTCAGTCTTAGCTCCATCCATATGTATAAGTGTTAAGATCGCGGAGAAAGAGTGGAAGAGAAGCTTCTCGGAAGTGGGAAATCTAATCCAAGAGGAACTCTTCGGTTACCATATGCATGATCAAACACAAATGCGATTGGGGTCAACGTAATTCAAGCATTCTTGGAATGCAGGAAAGGCAGCTAATTTTCCATAATAAAACTCAGAAATTGAAGTGTAGTAAGTGCCTATGACTAGGGAGATATGTCCCTGAATTGCTACTCTTGATAACTAATCAAAAGTTATGATTTTCATATACCTAAATATCTAAAAAAAATATTTCTAACATTATAAAAAATTATCTCAATGCCAAAAACAATCTTGGCATACAGGAAACCATCTATTAAGCTCCTCTACTACCTAGCCAAGATAAGTTTATCTCTTACCACAAAACATGAAGTCACCCCTGAGGCCGCTTATCTTCAAGTGATCTTTATTTCTTTCCCCAACAAGATGCCACAAAAAGTAGTTAATTACTGAAATAATCATTGGAAAGTTCTGGGAAAGTATCACTAGGATAAACAATCTATCACAATTTCGCTGTCATTGTCCACTGCAATCGGATATGTCCACCCAAAAAACCAGAACAACTACAGAAGCTGCACTCGGATCGTTTGGCCATGCCAAATGATGACTTGACATGATTTATGTGCAACAATTCTCGCCTCATAGCGGCCCCAGCCAGAGTTATTATGATGTTAAGTGCAACGGCAGAAAAGTATTTAACATTCAGATAACAAGAATGCTGAGGCTGCTGCAGCTCCGATACCGAGGCCACATAGACAGACGTTAATGCTGCTGCTGCTATCCGCTTCCAGTCACAGTCACGGGTAACCGGCTTGGGTCTGGGTCAGAGAGTCGCCAGACACGTTCTTGGAGCGGCGGCACGCGCATACCACAGCCCCGGAGTTCGAGTTGGAGTCGGAAAAGCAGCTGTGGCAGCGTCTGGAAAGATTTTCCAAACGGCAAAACCAGTTTCCGTTCTCGGTCTGAGGCCAATCATCTCTGTAGACGCGCCTAACTGTTGCGTGGCTAATTAAATTAGAGCCCGGGCAGGGCTAAGCTGCAAAAATCGTTGACATTGCTTGGCTTAGAAAGTTGGAGCCTGTGTCGGCCTGCCTGACACCTTAAGCCGCTCAGACTGAGCTACATTTTTGGGCATATTTTCCAATGTGGGTTGACTGGCTTTGTCTTTTGGTGTCCCACATTCCATGTGTGCTGGTGTCATTGTAGTTTTTCACTTGTTTGGGGTTAATTGAGCCGGGTCTCCTCTCTCGCTGAAAGATCTCTCCTAATGGCCGCCAGCTTTTGCTAATTTAAATAATTGACAGAGGAATCTCGACATTCCGGCACTGCAATGCCAATGAAGCTTTCATAACAACTTAATCTTATCACAATTGCTTTTGGAGTGTGACGAGTAATGGTTGGGTTTGATTCCCATTCCCATCACTTCTATTTCCAGCCGGTAAATCAGACCCTGAGAGGTTTAGCCACAGCTCAACGGTGACGTGTCCGTATCGCTGGCGTCATATTTGAGGCATTGCAAATGATTTATAAAAACACCGGTGAGTACGTGCCGGGTGATCAATGCAAGTATCAGAGTTAAAAGTCGTGTCATTTATATATTCGAGCTATTCAGCTGAAATTCATTGGAAATTCAACATATTTCCTTTCCTTCACAGCTGATTCACCCTTTTGTTGAGATGGGTTTCAACAAATAGGCAAATATTCATGAAGAAATGCTAAACTTGCCAACGGAAGCTTGTTAACACGATCTTAAACAACACTCTGACTAATTTATAAAATATGCTTTTTTGAGAGAATTTGCTGATTACGAGAAAATCATATTTATTTTAAAATTTAAATACTTATTTCCTGAAGAGATTATTAATTTTTTTTGGTTTACTTTATCTTTACAACACAAGCTTTAAGCATTTTACAAATCGAATAAAGAAATTTCTTTCATTTTAAGTTTAGCGTTTAAAATAAATTATTTAATGAATATATATGTATATCAAATATTTAATGTAAAATATGACATTTCAATTAATCTGCTGCCTCCTGCATAAATCCACACTTCATGGGAAATATTTAAATCAAAAATAAATATTAACAAGCAAACAACTGCAATGAAATTGGGTCAAATGGATCATCAAGAAGAGGCTTTCATTAAGTGATATATTTGCTTGACTCATCGCCTGGAAAAATCTTTTGGCGTTGCCCTTCATAGATTCATAGATGAATTTAATGATGATGATGGCGTCATCAATAACAATCAATTGCCTGTGACAAATTGAGCCCGACTTGATAGGAGCCATTAGGCAATGGGAGTTTTCTTTCAAAAACAAAAAACTTCGGGCAAAAATTAAAGTAAGCCCCCCAAAACCCAAAAACCAGATGATGTCGATGATGATGATGTCATAGAGAGTCAACTGAGCGACTTTATCTCCACTCTGGCCCAGCACGTATTAGGTTTTGTTCTTTCCTCTGCCTTTGTACTTTTAATTTTGTTATTTTTATTTGCTTATTTCTCTGGTTATTTTTCTTACTTTTTGCATTTTATTGCGGCTGCCCGAGAGAGTTTTGTTATTGTTTTTTTGTGGTGTGGATTTTTTAGCGCAAACATTTGTAGATACGAGCCATGGAAATCTACAATCCGCCTTGGAGCCGAGCTCGGGACAAGCTCTTGAGAGCCAGCAGCTGCGTGGCACCACCATGTGTGTGAGTGTGTGTTGTTATATACTAACTCCACGAAATTTCGCGTTAATTCAATTGACAGCACAAAAGAGTAGAAAAAAAACAACAACTTGGAGGAAGGAGGAAATAGCCAAACACAGAAATGATCTGGTCGAGATACAGTGGGAACCCAAAGTGCAGGCCTGCAGACTGCTAAATGCTTTCTAAACACTGAGAACCACCAATTTCTCCCCATAGCTTTCACTGTACCAATTTAAATCGATTGAAACCACAACAGGAAGAGGTGCGGCGGTGCTCGTTAAATTAATTAACAAATGTTTGCTTATAATTTTTGGCTATTTGTGCAACGATAATCACCAAAATTGGATGCGATATCTTTTTTGGGACAATAAGATGAGTGTTTGCTGAAAAAACAAACGAGTAATTAATGGGAAAAACATGTTGGCATTCCTGGAGATACCGTCATTTAATACAAAAATTAAGCTAATGACTAAGGTTACTTGGTGAATCATTCTCCTTGCAAATATTTTTCACTAACCCCAAATTTAAATCGCGAAATTTGAGTTGCTAGCGCAAAAAACAAAAATAAATTTCGGGTAAAGATATGACGGCTTCTTATCGCTAAACCGAAAGTCCAGAATGGATGATATTTTTATCGCACCCAAGCGAAAGTGTTGATAGCTTTATATATATACAAAAAATACCTCCAAAATTGCGATTGTGTTTCCAATAACAGAATGTCTGACAGAAATTCGCTTTAAAAAGGCCTGAAAATTGCATTTACTTTGCTCTCATCCAGCTCACACCTTTGTTTAATTTTCATTTTTATCTACATTTTAAGCGGTTACTTTTTTTTAGGAATCGCTCCCTTGTGCTGCCTGTAAACATTATTTACCTAGCTGTCAATTATTGACAAACGCGTTTTTTTTCTGGAACACCAAGATACTGAAATTGTTTATCTGTTTTATATGGCCAAGTAAGCCCCTACTGAATGATCGTCGTTCGCTGATTGAGTTACTTCAAGCGCTCCGAGACTGACAAGCAAACAAAAACAATCACGGAGCCGAGAATGTCTTATCAATTGCGTCACGGGGTCATTAAGGGGAAGCTGATTACATTGTGAATGAAATGTAATACCCGGGAGAATCAGCCGCCGGCTGAATGCCTCAATGACCGACTGATCGTTGAGCTTGAGGCTGGTCTAAGGCAACGATTTGTGAGTCATAATATCACATGTTTCTATATAGTTCTCAATTTAAATGAATTAGCAAGATGCAGTTAGTTTGCCATTGAGATCGGGTTCTGTTACGCTCGTGATTCGGCAATGGTTAGATATAGAGGTGGTGATGGCTCTTTGAAAGCGATAGCGCCCTAATGAAATTAACCTTCCCAATTGGCCACGCTTCGCTGCTGCTCTCTTGTTTGGAGGTAAAAGTATATACATATGTAGCTTGTGGGTATATCGAATTTATGGCCGAAAGTGTGAAATATAAAATGGTGTGAACAATCGAAGTTAAGTCAATAAAATATAAATATAACCTTGTTTTGGAAACTTTGTTTCTGAAATAATCTTGAGAGAAGATAACCTAGACTGAAGTTTTAACGGCAAAATTAAAAATAAGAATGCGTTGCATTGATATATTATTGTATCTCTTGGATACTACGAGTATTTTTTAAATAAAATTACATTAATCTTGACCTGAAAAACCTAAGAGATCGAGAAACGAGAATTTATAATGAAAACAAAGAAAGTCTTCCTTTTCTCCCTAAAAACACTAATCTAAGCTCAAGCTAAGAATCTTTTTCTAATTGATTTTTTAAATGAAACAAAATCTCCATCCTCAAAGCCGCAGGTACCTTTAAGAAGAGTATCTTTTGCTCAATCCGTTTGTCGCGTACTGTGCAGGTACTACAAATTGCTGAATACAATCTTGAATTATGCATATAGTAAATACAAATGAAAGTAAAACTCGCATTGAAGCTGGTGGCGCTTTGAATAAACGCGGCAATGACATCATTTCGTTTTGTAGTCTGGAAGCGAGCTTGCCGAGCCGTTGTTGAAAGCAGAAATTTCAAATAAATAATACAGCTCACAGATCGCACATGGGATCGTATGGAATGCAGCGGGCGACGCGGCGGTTTTGGTGTTAAACTCGAGACTCTTGCGGCGTTGGCGGCGCATCTTTTAGTTGGGTTTTTGTATCTTCTCATTGAAAAGAGCAAATTATGCAATTTTCAATGGAATCATTTTCGATGGCCAACGAGCCGGCGAGCGCTTCTAATTGATTCATAAGCTGATTCACAACCGCAATTGTTGCGGTTTCAAACTATTAGAGGGAGAGAGATACGAAGACCCCCCAACGATAACCGAGGGACAGCCCAGACCCAAACTAATCCTATAATTCTGGGAACTTCACATGGGGCTTATGCAACTTACCAATGTTGACGATTTTGATACCCTCATCCTGGAGGAATTTCAGGGCCACCGAGACGTTCTCCAGCTTCTGGCTGCGGAATGTTGGGCGTTTGTTGTATTTGGGCATCCGCTTCTGGGACAGCACCTCGATCAGAGCGATCAGACGGAGGCCATCGGACAGATCCGTCTCCAGGTTGCTGATCGAACGATCGATCGTCTTCAGGTGCTCGTTGGCCCACCGGGTGAAGGTGTTCTGTTGGATCTTCTTCCACTGAGCATCCTCGGCGAGATCGCGTTCGGCCTCCATGTCTTCGTCGAAGTTCTCCTCGTACTGATCCGCCTGCTGGCCCTCCTGGTGCTGTTGGTAGTAGTCGTTCGGCTGTGGATAAACGATTGGTCAGAGAGCGGGTTAGTCGGGTCTACAATATGGGTGTGCCGGGAAATCAAAATAAGCTGAGTGAGTGTGGGATGTCGCTACTTCGAAAATCACTTAGCAGCCATGCGAAAACGATCTCCATTAAAAAACTACCAACTCCAGTCCTGGAGCCAAAAAACAAATTGAATCAAATGGCGTCGAGTCCAATCAGATCGGATCGGATCGGATCGCACAAGGTGTGGTGTCGGCCAAGTCTTGTTCCAGTTTCGTTTGGGCTCACCACCAGAACTTTAATGTCGGCGGAGTGGTATGGAGTGGAGTGGAGTGGACTGTCCACTATCCACACACATGTCCCGCAGCCGAGTGGCAATCAAGAATCAAAGAAATGTCAAGCACAAACGACACTCGAATACACTTTTTTATGGGGGGGTCTGGCAATCTTTATGAAGCTTGTAAAGGGGTTTAAATTGCTCAAGTGACATCTTTTTGCAATTTGTTTAAGGAGCTTACTATAATTTTTATTGGTAGCCTAATAAATTAGTTAATTAGTATACGTATATTATTTTTGGAAGAACCCAACAAATATCTAACAAGAATGTCAACAAGATAGCATTTTATTTATAGTTTATAGCTGACTTTATCTTTAGGGTTCACCTTTTTTCATGATCATAAATCTATATCGATTTGTAAAAGGAATATAAATGGTATATTTTAACCAAAATAAATAATACATTAAAATTTTAAATTAATTTTCTCAGATTTCCATATATTTTTCCACTTTTAAAACGCCAAAAATCTAGAAATTTATTTACAGTTCAAATCTTTATAACTTAAACCTTTATAACTCACAGTCTCTTTTATTTTCTCCCTAATATTATTTTTAAATCCATTTTTAACTCCAAATTTTTAACAATATAAAGCAAACAGACTTTAAAAAAGATTGATTTACATAATGACAGAATAATAGATTATATTTTAAGGGGTTCAGCTTGAAGTGGTTCCTAATATTTTTCAGCTTGGGAGTTTGTCTTATCTTCAAACTAGTTCCCAGGTAACTCCGCCTTAGCCCATTGTCCACCAAACTTGCCCGAAAAGTTTACCTAAAAAAAGGGTATACAAGACGCGAAGATCGAGCACAAAACGGAGGTGGAGAGGAGAGGGCAGAAGACCAAGACGACGACAAGGGCGGCCAAAAAGAGCGAGACCGAGTTCGCGTGCCACACACAAACGCGATCGTTGTTGTTGTCTCGGCGTCCCCAAAAAACCCACAGAAATAGAGGGACCCCCTCCTCCAATCCCCTTGTCCGTCTGGGCCAGGCCAAGAGAACATGGCTAGAAAAAGAAATTGGAGTGGATTGCTCGAGTGCGCAGCGTGTGAAGTTCATTAACATTTTCATGAATTGCGAAATGCCGCGACAAAACGCAATGTGAACTGCAGCAATTAAAAGAAAAGGGTCTTGCAGTTAAAATAATTCCTAGAAATTAAGCATATACGAAAAAGATGGCCAAAGGTATCCAAAAAAGACTTTGTTTTTAACTGAATTCGGGTTTGACTTATTTATTTTCGCTTTTTAAGGACACTCCACTGTAACCAAACACTCTCACCAAGGGACCTCACATATAACACTCTCACACACACCTGCTGATAGCAAACGTCGTAGTGTGCGGCTGGCTGTTGGGCGTAGAAATTCAAGTTACTGAAATTCTGCTCTATATTGTTGTTATTGCTGCTGTTGGCCGAATAAACACACGCGTTGCTTTGATTTTGTTGCAAATTTGGCGGATTCTGTCTGCCGTGACTGCTGTGGTTACCGCTGCTGTTGTTGTTGTTGTTGCGGAGGAAAATGGTCGCCTGCGTCGTCTGACCGTTTGTATAATTCGCGTTTTGCACCAATTCACCGATTCCGATACCGCCGCCGTGCGTTATTGTTGTTGATCCGGGACCGGGACCGTCAGCGTCGTTACTCTTGCGCGTACCGCCGTTAAATAAAAGTTTTGACGCTAAAGTTTGTCGCACACCGGCGTTCTCCATCGCCCTGTCTCGCTCCCTCTCGCCGTACATATTGGCGGCCGGTTTGTGTTGTTTTTGCTGCTGCTGCTGCTGCTCTGCTGATCGGCAAGGCGCTCGCTCTTTGCTCTTCTTCTTGCTTTCTCTCGCTCCCGCCTTGTTGTTGTTAAGCTCTTCAGCTGTCAAGTTTGTTTACCGCTCTCGCCAAAAATGATTGCCGCTCGCGCTCTCGATCTGGCTCTCTCATGCAACATGCGCACTGAGCGAAAAACCAGTTTAATAAATGGAAAAAGTCAACAATTTCAAGTTTAGTGTGAGAACGTAAAGTGCAGTATATTTTTTATTAATATTAAACTAATATTTTAGTAATTGTGCTTGAGCTCTGAGCCCCAAAGTATGCAACAGCTTGAGCCACTGGAGGCGCTTATCAATCTTGTTTCTTGTATCTTGCATTCGGCCGAAATATATTTATCATTTATTTATTAAGAATTATATATAGAAATCAAGAATCCTACACTTTTATAAAAATTCCTATTATTATTTTGATTTTATTTAAATTTGTATTCATTTTTTAATCGTTATGGAACTTATTCTTATTCATTTGTATGCCCTTGAAAAATATATACTTATCACTCAGGCTTCGCTTTAAAAAAAAAAAGTCCAAGCTCAATTAATTTGATTAGGTTCTACCTAAAAAATAAAAATAAAACCAGTTTACACTTGACAAGGAATTATTTGTTGCTCATAAAATAATTTAATGCAATGACTAATTGTCAGCAAAATATTTTACTGATTCAATCCCCTTGAGTGAGGTAATACAAATTGTTGATAAAATAAAAATAAAAATAACCCCATAAAAAAAAGGAAACAAATATTACAAATTATCAACCGTATTCTTTGAAATCTAAAAATGACCAAGCCCTAAAATCTCCATTCCTTGACCCTTTTCAAAACCAAAAATCCCCACAAAATAAAATCAAATGAATCACTCATTTCTCGCACACCCATAAAGAAGAGCAAATATTTCTGGTAAATATTTGGCATATTTGCGGATTGCTTTTGGCAATGCCTTTTTAATTCCACAATCCCAGTCCCCCCGCCCCGCTTTCCACCTGGTCAAATGCAAAAACGAAAGGCAGACACAAATGCACGGCGACGGCCAGACAGACAAGTGAATGAGCCAAGCAAATGGGGCCGACAACCAGCAACCTTCTCGATATGGTTAGGAATCGTTAGAATTCGTTAATTTTAGCTAAATGAGTCAAAGTCAAAGCAAGTAGCTATGGCTATATGGCTATGATCATCACACACGAATGATCGATGGCAGATCAGATCGATGCTTGGGGACTGCATAAAGCGGCTTTTTGGCAGCGAATCCTTCGGCAGGTTTCACTTGAAACAAACTGATAAAAGGACTTTAAATGGGGTCAATATAAACTCTATACAGATATAATTTCTATATTATGGATATTGTTGTAATAAAATCATGTCCAAAGGCTTTCATCGGTTTGGGTTTTCTATGTTTTGGTAAATAGTTACCTCTATTTCTAACTCGCGTGGGGCTAAAAATAGAATCACAAAAGTCTTAAAAAGAAAAAAACAGTGATAACTTTTCCATGATTGGGCTTTGTAAGTCACCTTAGTGTTTGCCCAACTGTTTCCTTGCTTCGCTAATAGAACCTTAGCATTTGTGTCTACATTTAGTCTGCCAAAAAACTGAAAAGTATAAAATGGCAAAGTTGTGTCAAAGACTTATCATTGTCGATTCTAAATTACCAAGATGAAGTTCTTCGCTACCATTTTCCTTATCTTTGCCATCGCTGGATGTGCTCTTGCCTCTACACTCTCTTTCGATTATACCGATACAACAACGACGGTGGCTCCCTCCGCCACTACAACTGAAACTGAACCTCCTAAGGTCGGAGGACCACCTTGCGGCAAGGCACCTTGCGGCCAAAAACTTTACTTCTTTTATTAATATGCAAAAACTTTGAGAGAATAAATTATTTGAAAAATATTTAACAGATTATTAATTTTTGAGGACATTAAAATATATTTTCTGTACAGCAAGATATGGCTGTGTGTCTTAATAAGAAATGAAAATAAAATATATAAAATATACTTTATTAATATAAATATTATTAAATTATTTCACTATTGCTACAAGCTGTTAATTATGGCTGGATTAGGATTATGATAGAAGTTCGATTGTTGAAGTTGATCTTCCAAGCATCTTCTTACTCCTTACCCTTTTTTTTATATGGAAACAGTTCTTTTATTATTTTATTTTTATGTAATTATTGTTTTTAATTTATTACTTTTTATAAATAAATAATAATAATTCCTCAAAATTTTAGGATACATTAAAACGTTTAATTTGTTTTGTGTTTCTTATAAAAAGATAATGCTATCTCCATTCCTTAATATAAATATACATTCTTTAATGTAAATATACAATTTATTAGTCTCCCGACTTTTTTTTAAAATTTTTTTCTTCACAGTAGCAGTAGTTGCAATTTTACAAGATTTAATACGCAAATATGATTTGTCCACTTGTGTCAATATTTGAAATTTTCACATGTACACCAAAACAAAGGCTATAAAAACGCGAAATTTCTTCGCAAAACTATCAGTATCCAGCAAAAGATAACAATATGAAGTTCGTCGCGACTATTATCCTTTTGTGTAGCATTCTGGGATTGGCTTCTGCTGATAGTCTATTCCCATATTTACCAAGTGCCAACGATTATGGCTCAAGCACAGTTGTTGAATCCACAACCACATCTGCTTCTGCACCGGCCATATCTGTTCCTGCTACCACAACAACAGCATCGCCTTGTGCCAATGGACCCCAAGGACCCTGTGGACTAGCACCCATAATTCCTCCCTGCCTAAGTAGCTCCGGCGGATGCGGTCAGAAATTATACATCTTTAATTAAAAATAAATCAAATGTGGTTTGAAAATATAATAAATATATAAAACCGAGTTTTATTATATTTCTATAAATAAATTTAAAGGTACTAACACTCTTCTATAGATAATATATAACTTTTAAATATAAATTATTTCCGTTGCTAGATTGCTATCCTGATTTGTATGATTTTTGTCGATTAATCAAATATTTGGCCAACTGTTGGGGAAGCTTAGAAAGCTATCTGTATACATAAACTGCAAATAATATTAAATAATGTTTTATTTTTTTGGCCTATTGAACCATCGGTTGTGTTTGTTGTGGATCCTAAGATAAAATGTATAAAAGTGCACAACTGCGACTCAAAGTTATTAAACTCAATCGAATTATATCAACATGAAGTTCTTCGCCATCCTGTTCGTTTTGGCCGGCATTGTTGGATTTGCCATTGCGTCGACACCAGCAAGTTCCAGTCCCGGTTCAGCACCAGGAAGCGGAACAGGAATGGGAACAGATCCTCCTGGCTCAGGTTCAGCCACCTATACCACAGTAGCATCTGTTGATACGACAACCAAAACACCCTGTGGAAACGTACTCTGCGGCCTATTTAATCCCTGCGGCAGATCCAAAGGATGCGGCCAAAAACTTTATATCTTTAATTAAAAAAGAGCTTACTACATTTTTGAAAAATTAATAAATGTGAAAAAAAAAATATTTTTGTAACATTAAAAATATTGTTTATAGTTAGTGGCAATGCATTTTTAAAAACTTGGGTTTTTATTTTCAAAATAACGTTAGCAAACTAACATTTTTCGCTAAAGTAGAATAATAGTGAAGTTCATTAAAATTATATACTTATTTTATTTATGATATATGCTTTAACTTCAAACATAAAAAATTACATTTTGATAGAGAACCCCACCTTTCCACACTAATCCAAAGTATCTGCTTTCTAAGCTCCAAAAACCTTTATCAAAATGTCGCCAAGGTAAACAATAGAGAAGTAATTTGACAATTTACTATTTGCCCAACTGTTTTATTGTTGTTTTAAAAGATTTAAATTGCCAAAGGCCCATTTGTGTCAATAAGGTACATACATAGATACTAAGACGAAAGGTATAAAATGGCACATTTCTATTACAAAAATATCAGTCTCAACAGAAAGATATCAACATGAAGTCCTTCGCAATTCTGTTCCTCCTGTGCGCCATAGTGGGATCTGTCCTTGCTGCCTCTTCAACCACTACCACAGAATACGGATGGGATATATCCACGGAAGCTGTAGCCGGCTCCACTGTGCCTCCTCCCGAATCAGGCCCAGCCTCCCCTCCCTGCGGACCTAAAGGACCCTGTGGCCTGCTCAAATGCTTAGGAGCCGGAGGATGCGGTCAAAAAGTATACATTTTCAATTAGGAAATTTGTGAAGCAGGATTGGCAGGCCAGTCGAAAGGAAATACGGGGCCGGGGGGTAAAACCTATGTGCCCCTTTATATTTAGAAACGTTTTTTAGCATAACAACGAACCCGGGCCCCTCCCAGGAGTCCGGGCCCGGAGGGAAACACCCCGTCCCGTCCTTCCTGTCGACGGGCCTGAGGATTAATAATAAAAATATATTTTAAAAACTATATGAAATCCAAAAACAATCGATATTTTATTTCAAATTACATACTCAAAAACTAATAGTATGGAAAAATATATCTCGTATAACCAATATTTACATTAAATATTTGTAGAATTTGTTGTGGAATAATAGTAGTTGCTTGGCAAATATATTTTTCACAATTGTGTTAATATTTGGCTGGTGAATACATGAAGTTGGTCGCATATAAAGTTCTATTAGTTTTCCACAAAAGAATTAGTAGCAAAATAATGTTGAAAACATGAAGAGCAACATCGTTTTATTTCTTTTGTTTGCCATTGTTGGATCTTTCTCAGTTTTGTCTTCATTATATATTGATCAGGGTACATCCAAAATAAAGGAAACTATCACTACAATGGCTACACCTGACACTTCTATACCAGCACCTCTACCATGTGAGGGATTTTCCCAAGGACCTTGCGGCGGAATACATATCTATAATACACCTTCTGTAAAAAATGTTGAATTCTAATAAATGTTAAATATTTTATTTATCTCATTCGTATGAGGAATAAATACTAATCCCAACAAAAAACCTATTTACATAAGATGCAAAGCAAATAAATAAAAAAACAATTGCAACAGCCATCCGTTTAAGAGAAAACTTTAATAACAAATTGTCTATGACCAAGAACATAAGTATTTATGAGTTTAGTGAAGCGTCATTTTAAGCATTTATCAAAATGATATAAATATAAAGAATTATATAGTATAGTTTTATAGGCTAAATCCAGGCTTATATAAGCTAGAGTCCGGGTTTATTGAAAATGTTAAAAAGTATACTATATTTTCACCCTGATCACTTCTAACAAATACCGAAATATAAACAACCAGCTTTAATATTTAACCAACTGTTTATTTGCATATCGCAAATAGACCTAACGCAATTATCCCAACATCTGGCTCGCTAAGATGGAAGGTATAAATTAGACAAATTTTTGCTATATTGCAACAGTATCTGAAAAATCCTAAGAACATGAAGTTCCTTGGCGTCCTCTTGGCGCTGTGCTCCCTGGCTGGATTCGTGGCTGCCTCGTCCTATTCAACAACAACCGAGTATTATGATTACTATAATCCTCCAAGCACAACTATAGTTTGGGAGGATGCTACCACTACTAAGGCACCACCATGTGCAGGACTTTTCAATGGACCCTGCGGCGGCAAAAAATTTTATTTCTTTTATAAGTAAATAAATGAAAAATAAAGCTTCACATTAGATACATATATATAATCAATTAAAATTCGTAATGTTCTAAAGGAACAGACTGGTACATACAACTTTTTGAAAATGAAATATATAATCAAAATATTGAAGCGTTAAAGGTGATTTTCTTTTATGTTGATATGATAAACAATTTTAATCGCCTGATTTCATAAGTAACATATTGAACAATTAAACTAAAAAATAAAACAAAACAAAGCTAATTAAAATGAATTTAAAATAAAATTAGTCAAAGGACTGCAAGAGAAAAATTATTATTAATATAAATATTATTATGACCGATGGCAATAAAACTGTTTTTTTCAAGTTGGAGCAAAAAAATAAAATAATAAATACAAATATAATTATAAAGGAAAATTCAATGATTTTAACGGTCCTTGTTGATGTTTAATTTATATTTTATTAAGCTGAGACATTAAAAATCAATTTTTAAAGTTCTTCAGGCTTCCTATTTAAAGATTGTTGCTGATTTGTTTAATTTATATCTACAATAGATTTAAAAGAGGCATTTCTAAATATGAAAGTTGTTGCCTATTTTAAATAATTATATATTGCAGAATCGGAACTTAAAACCTCAAAGATTTCTACTACAAACTTTAAATACAGTACATATATTATTTTGAATCGGTTTTAAGCCCCATAAAAAATGTTTCTATGATCTTTGTACTTAATTCCTTTAAAACACCGACAACGATCTACAAAATCTGAGTAAATACTTTCCACACGCTTCGTTATCTAAGGCCTAAAAATAAATAATAATGCGATGTAAAATATACTTTTAATATTTGTTTAACTGTTCAATTGTAGTTTTGGTTCGCAATTCAAATTCAAACAGATGTGTCAACAAAATGTCAAGCTTTCTGATTGAGTATAAAATCACCAAAATTTCTTCACTCAACCATCAGTTTCTGCAGAAAGTTAACAAGATGAAGTTCATTGCCACCCTCCTGCTCCTGTGTGCCATGGCTGGATTATCCATGGTCTCTGGAACTACTACCTGGGCTGAAGACTCTACAACAACGGAATATTGGTATTATGATGCTTCGAGTACAACGCAGGCTTCAGCAACAACAGAAGCTCCTCAATCGCCTTGTGGAGGACCTTGCGGAAAATTCGGTGGCAAAAAACTATACTTTTTCTATTAGTCAAAACTATATTAAAATAATAAATAAATAAATTGGTATTCATATAAATAAATTGTCTTAGTTATTTTTATTCACAAATTGAGATACATTTTTAAATTAAATCTTGTTTTTGACTGTGACAAGAATGTTAAAAGCGATTGTCTTCTCCTTTCTGTCACTATAATCGCCTCATTCTGGGTAACGATATTAACATCAATTATAAATGTTTACTTCCTTTTGAAATTAGTGATACAAATGCATGTTGAAGTTTAACATATTAAACGTCTTAATCTGCTTATAAATTTTGTGTATAAATAAAATAATATATTAGACAGGCTTAGTGACATTTAACCAAAATAAGATACAAATTTTTTATTATCATGACAAAGGCTAGCTTTGGCCTTATTTCTAAGATATAGAAGGCTCATAATAAACCAAAATAAGCGAATGTCACACTCTATGATTGCTTTGTTATCGCCACACAATTTTTGATACCAAGTCCTTCACTACATTCCACAAGGGAGACGAATCTGGCTTTGGACTGCTGCCCATTTATGGCACTTTCAGTCCGTCCAACATTCGATTCCCCTATATGGAAATAAACCGCTCGAATCGGGCCAAAATCGGCGACAATGCGACGACGACTGCGGCGGCGACTACGTGAGGCGCCACTTGCATCGCCGGGGAGAAGGCATATGATTCAGCGCCGTTCAGCGCCAATGAAATGCTAAATAAATTTTCACTTCCATTTTAATTAATTTGAATTTATTTGAAACTAAAATTACACCCAACATTTACACACCGAAGGCGCAAGTGAGCAGAAATTGTGGCTGTCGACTAAAAATAAATTGACAAAAATATTTTGTTTTTATGAAAGGGTAATGAAAACCACATGTCCTCCAAATTCGCTTGTAAGAATACGTATATATTTAAATATCAGCAATGGAAAATGGTGGGTGTGGGATATAGGGACCACCTAATACACACACTCACTCGTCTGGATGCCATATCGATGGGTGTTGAATGATCTCGAGTCGTAATACTTCGGTGGGTGCTTAATACTGATCACTTGATTGGCCCGCTAATTAGTAATTGCACAATGGCTGGCAAAGGCGAGCACGTTTTTCGGTAGCACAACAAACACACTCTCTGCTGTTTCGTAAACAAAACTCAAAATATTCAATTTGAAAATATATATGTATATATATTCTTGCGCGGTTCGGTTTGTACTCGTACTCGATTCGTACTGGCCGCGACAATTCCTCAACTCGACTGAGTTGTGTGCGCCTCCTTGCTCTAAGTTTTTATGCAGCAGAACGCCGCGAGCAGCTTTATTTTTTCAATTTCTTTATTATTATTTTCTCAGAAGAATCATACAGTCGAGGAGGGAAGTCTAGAAGATGCACTGTGACAGAGAAGATGCCATTCTGATTGCGACTCTCATGACAAGCTAAGAAAAAGTCAATATGCGATCAATATCCTACAAAGAAAAGCGATCAACTTGGTACATCGGAATTTTGATTATCAGTAAATATAGTTTAATATTTGTTAAATGATTTAATCCAAGCTAATTCAAGAATCGGAATAAAATCCGAATTGAGAGTAATCAAGAAAGAAAGATATCGCCATTAATACTATACGGAAAATATAGTCAATTTTGAAATAACAAAATGTAAAATAGGTAAGAAAATAAATAAATAATAAAATTTTGGAAACGGAAATAAATAAAGATATCTAAATTTAGATTTATCATAATATTTCATTTACTTATTTTCTTTTTCTATTTATGTTCTTTTTACAACCACCCAAACCCTTTAATCTTTAAACTAAAATCTAAATTTGAAATCTGTTTTTATATAGGCAACCTCGACTGTGCATACATCTTCAATACATAATTTGTTCAATATTTATTTTGCTTCGTGTTTTGTGTTGTGTTTTTGGTATTGCATGTGACGCCGACTGCGACGTCAACTGCACTCTTGACTCTGTTTGGCAGGTTTTTGGCCAATTCCCGTCTTGCCTCAGTCTTGGCCCCCCCTTAAGTCATAGCAAATGTGATTTTGTGATTTTCGACGCGCAGCTGATTTTGTTGTTATTCTATTCATAGAACTGGTTGCGGTCTTTTTTTTTCTAGATTTTCTTTTGGCTTTCTCCTGCTCGAATGCCTCATTTGACTTATGTATTTCAAGTACAATTCGCTATCCGACATCCACTATCCGAATTTTGCATTCCGTGTTCCCCCGCTTGTTGACTCATTATTCGCGAATAAAATACGCAAAATTTGAAATCAAAAGCATAAAGCATATACATACATATGTATGTATGAATGTATGCTTAGAATATATGACTAATACGCCCCTTTGACCAAATCAGCTGTCATAAATTCTTGGTTTTTATTTTGCTTGGGTCGAAAGACTCTCTCTGGCCCAATGTTTATGTATTTTTCTAGATAAAACGCAGCCAGAGCACGCTAAATATATCGTAAATTTAATTTTGATTACGTGATTTCAAAGATAAAAGATCGCCATGCCAAGAACTCATAAAACAAAGAGTACTTTTCTGGATGAAGAATGTATGGGAAGTCGAGATATAGGTTTTTGTTTCAAGGAAATGTAGTTAAAATTGGCATAAATTTAATAGTATCTTTATCTTTAAAATTTGTATAGACTCTTAAGGTTTATCTTTGAAAAAGGAACTTTTACTAATCCATTTCTTGATAATAGTTTACTTTTTGATTAAAAATGTTTTTAAAAATATTATTAATTATCTAATTTCTTAGTGTAAAACATTAATTTACTTTTAATGTAAGGAAATTAGGGTACTTAAATTTCTTATTAAATACAGAGATCAAAAAACTATACAAAAATAGAAAGATTAATATTTTTGCTTTAATTAAATATGACTTTTATAATCCAAAAATATTTTTAATCCACAAGATACAATATTTAATTATCCAATTTGAGTGTGACGCTCTGCGCGTGTAGTTTAAACAAATTTTATTTGTATTAGTTATCATTATTCATGCCATTTGAATATCTCCAACAGCTGCTGCGGCTGTTAATGCCTTATGTTGCGCATACGCCCCATTGCCGACAAGTAATTTCACGTGCCAACGCTTTATTTTCCTTCCTTGATTCTGCCCCGAAGTATTCACATAGATACATATATTTCAACGAAAATTAATGGAATACAATTAACAATGGCTCAGCGGGATGCAATAACAAAAGCAAAGGAGTACACAAAGGTGGTTCCATCTTTTCAAAAAAATGCTTAAGAAAATACTTTCACTACAACAGCTGCCACAGGCCACACAAATTAGGCAATTCAAATATTTGTGATAGTCATTTGGCTGTAGATTATTTCAAGAAGAATTAAAACCAACTGTTTTTGGATAAATAAATAAATAAACCTAACATGCGTAGATCTATATAAGATAGATCATTTATTAAGGCCTTATCAGTCTTCTAAGAAATTCATCGAAATGAAGTTCTTAATGATTTTTGTGGTGCTCTGTGTCCTGGCAGGATCTTCTTTGTCCCAGTATACACCACCAGACACCACTGAGTATCAGCCAGAGACCACCGACTCCCACTACTGGGATCCGGACACCACTCCCCAGCCAGAGACCACGGCCCGACCCTCTGATGATCAGCAGCCCTGTGGCTTTCCAGGACCCTGTGGCAAAGTCCCCCAGGATGCCAAGAAGGTGTACTTCTTTTTCTAAAATATTGCCCCTTTAAATAAAAACAAATCACTTGGAAAAGAAATAAGTTAAGGCTCCGGAGAGTTGTTGAAATTTCTCAGGTGCGCCAGAGCGTGCGACTGATGCTAAATTAAGACACAAGAGCAGCAGCAGCAGTAGCAGCATCTGGCGCCTCATGACACACAAATGCACTTTACGTTCTCACAGCCAATACAATTAATGGCTTCTTCGCTTTGGTCCAGCAAAAGGCCAAGACGCACTGTGGCGCACATCAGGGAAATGTATCACAAAATGGCAACGCCTCTCGTATGCGTAATATTTCACACAAAAATTCACATAGGCAGCCGCAAGACATGAAATATTCCAAATCTACTATATTTCACATATATATTTATTATGGATATATATTTCTGTTCGCAGAGCACTTTTCGGCGAATTATTCATCACTCGGTACACATATATATTTCAACGCGCAATTGCCTTTATTGGAGACATTATTTCACATACTTTGGCATTTTCACTGGGCCTTTCAACGATTCTACCCCTCGGTTATGCACAAGTTGCGAAATTTCACTTGCTATATATTCGCCTATATATATATATAGAAATATGAACAACACACACGCGTCTACATATATGTAGACCCAAGATTGCGTATACGCCGCGTATTCCAAACGAAAACTCAAGATCCGCACACGTCCAAGTCAATGCAGCAACTGAAAATCTTTTCGAAAATGCCAAGACACAACCCACAACTGAGTGTTTTTCCCAGTTTTTTTTTTGTTTTTGGCAGCTGAATAGCGAGCGCGAAAAGAAAAATATTTTCAGAATTTCCATGCGCCGTGAGCGATTTCTGTCAGGAGCACTCAAAACATGACTAAGACCAGCCACCAGTGTCTCTGGTGGTGTCTGGGGGTCTGCTCTACCTGATTCTAATTAGAGCAGGGCGACACGTGTGACCAGGGAGACACTTCCCTGTCTCGGCGATTCACCCATAAATCAGAAAGTGGCGGGAGGATGAATCACTCGGACATTCCGTCTGTCTATTAGATCAGTCGCCTGGCCCACAGCCAAGAGATTCGATTCCTCCAGGAATATTTGTTTTACTCAAGAATAGGTCAAAGTAATATATAGTCTGTTGTGTTAGTAAAATCATGGTTTTCTATTTTTAGATGGTTCATGTTTTCAAATGATTTTTTATTGGGGTTTAAGTAACTCGTAAAACATGCATAAATTCCTGTGGTATTTCGAAAATGTAGACAACTTAATTATGTCAAATTCATCTTAAGATATTGTATTAATTCTACAAAAATTTTAGCATATTTAAATTTTGGTAAATTCTGAACTAAGTTTGTGGTAAGATTTTAATATTTAGTAATAACAAATTGTCTCTTCTAACTTTCCAATGAAACCTTAACAAATGAAATCAAAGATTTAGTGGCATAAATTCATAGCCCTAAAAAGCTTATCTTTTGAGTATCTTTAACAGAATTTATTTAGCCAATTATTGTTTGCTGATTGACCTGCGCACATCTGCCATTGCCACTCATCGTCTGTCGCATCCAATCGCGATAATACATAACATCCATAAATATATCCGGAACGCCTTGGGCACACGGCACAAAGAAGTTGAGGACACCCACCAGGGTGCCGTTGTGGACCAGCGGACCGCCAGAGTCGCCGTGACAGGCGCCAATGTTGGTCTGTCGATAGGCGCAAAGGTGACCGGGAGCCACCTCCAGATCCTCGTAGACACTGAGTAGGGTCGCGCAGACCTGCCTGCCAAGATGCTGCTGCTGGACGCGTTGCAGCTGCGAGGGCAGACTGCCAGCCGCTGACTGGGCACCCCAACCGGTGAACACCAGTTCCGAGGTTCCCTGCGGAAAGGGGGATGTAGGAAGACGCACTGCCTGGGTTAGGGCATCGAAGACAATGCTCTCGTTGAGGTGCAGCAGCCCAATGTCGTTCTGATACTTGGGAGTGTCGTAATTGCAGTGCAGATAAATGGCATCCGGATAGTACACAGCTCCAGGTTCCGCGTAGCGAAGACTACCTGTGGCCACTTGAAGCCGGCTAACCGGATAACCTCTGATACAGTGACCGGCAGTGAGTATCCAGCGATCCGCAATGATGGCACCGCCACACAGGTGACTACCCACGGGGGTTTGCAACGACACCTGATACGGGGCATCGCCCTCGGCGGCATTCTGACCTCCGACAATAAAGTGTTCCTGGGCCAGAAGGCCACCACACAGGAGGAGGAAGAGCAGAGTGACCAACAGCAGAGAGAGGAGCGAATGGAACGCCATGACAGGAATGAAAGCAAACACTGACTGAACTAGTCTGGTTTCACCCTCGGCCGTTTTGATTGAGCGATTGATTCATTGGCGTCGTAAAGCCGAATGGCGCGAATGGCCAAAGGTTCCCGCGAATCGCGCTCCATAAACTGATTTTATATCTGATTCTGATAAATGGTCAAAAAAGCAGTCGCACTTTTCATTAGGTTCCCGAGCACAGAACCAAGATGTCGCCAGTGGCCTTGCTCTTTTTCCTGCTGGCGCTCGGAGGAATCTCCACCTCCGTCTCTGGCATTCGTGTCAAGGGAAACGTCACCGGAGCGGGGGTCTTCAAGGATCAGCGGATTATAGGCGGTGAGACGGCACCAGAGGGTTTTGCTCCCTATCAGATCTCCCTGCAGGGCATGTCGGGCGCCCACTCCTGCGGCGGGGCCATCATCGCCGAGCAATGGGTCCTCACCGCCGCCCATTGTGTGGCCAATGCCAATATCGAGTTTCTGGTGGTGGCTACTGGCACCAATCAGTACAATCGACCCGGCGGCAGGTACTTCCTTCAGGCTATCCACATACACTGCAACTATGACAATCCCGAGATGCACAACGACATCGCTCTGCTGCACCTCAAGGTTCCAATTGTGTGGAACGAGCGCACCCAGCCGATTCCCATGGCCAAGGTGCCCATGCAGCCCGGTGACGAGGTCATACTCACCGGCTGGGGCTCTACGATCCTCTGGGGCATCGCACCCATCGATCTGCAGGTGGTGTACCTCCGCTATGTGCCGCACCGCGAGTGCCTGGGGCTGCTGAGCAACGATCCCGACTGCGATGTCGGCCACATTTGCACCTTCTCGCGGCAGGGCGAGGGTGCTTGCCATGGCGATTCGGGCGGACCGCTGGTCAGCAATGGCTACCTTGTGGGCCTGGTCAACTGGGGCTGGCCCTGTGCCACTGGAGTGCCGGTAAGTAAGGTTGGATGGCTAAACATTTTTAGTATCTTTTAAATCTTTGGTTTTCTTGGAGTTTGTTGCCCAAAGTGGATTTTAGGCGCTACTTCCATTAACTCTCTTATTATTTAATTTTAAATGTATTATCTGGCAGTTTACCTGTTCAATCAAAACTAAGTGGGGTATATAATGTCTTACTTAACCCAAGTCTAAGTCCATAATAACTTCCCTGGAATTTAAGTAAGCAAATCTCCTTGTCTGATAAGCCCAAAAAACCAACTCATTGCTTATAAAATATGCCTGATATTGGCAACGATATCATATCGTAGTAGCCAAAAGTAAACGCATTAATAACTATATAAAATTATAATTAAGCCAGTAAATCTTTGCCCTAAGAAAAAGGGTTTGTCAATCTACATTTTCCCATCATTTACAGGACGTCCATGCCAGCATCTTATTCTATTTGGATTGGATGCGCAACATCATGAGTGGCAATGTGAAATGCGGAGGCTACACCAGCACCAGCCAGGTCTAGGAGTTCCGTATTCCACTTGGTGGCTATCGTTGCCCATAAAATTGGCCAGTTTATAAGGCCACGATAAACTGTAGCCTTCGATAAGAGCCAATGGGACTCATTAATAAAGTTTTGATGGCGTTGAATGTGGCTTTTAGTGTTCAGTACGTGGCCAAAACCCTCGAGATGCAGCTGTTCCACCTTAGCGTCCTGCTCCTCCTGCTTCTTCAGTCTCCGAATCCCGGCCAGGCCAAGCGCCTGATTGGACCCCATCCAGTGGGTCTGACGGGCAGGATCAAGGGCGGTGAGGATGCTGAGATTGGCTTTGCTCCCTACCAGGTCTCCCTGCAACCCATAGTGGGTGCCCACAACTGTGGCGGCGCCATCCTCAACGAACAGTGGATCATAACCGCCGGCCACTGCGTGGAGACCTTTACTCCCGCCCTGGTCAACGTGGTCACCGGCACCAACAAGTGGGCCGAGCCGGGAGCAGTGTACTACACCGCCGATATCCATGTGCACTGCATGTACGACCAGCCCTACATGCACAACGACATCGCCTTGGTGAAGCTCACCCAGAACATTACCTTCAACGAGTTGACGCAACCCATCGATCTGCCCATCCGCCCTGTGGGGCCTGGTGACGAGATTGTGCTCACGGGTTGGGGCTCTCAGGAACCATATGGCAGCTCCATGGAGAATCTGCAGAAGCTGACTCTGGGATTTGTGCCCTTGGACGAGTGCTATGATATCTTCAACCAAACCAGCAGCATGGGCGTCGGTCACATCTGCACCTTTTCGCAGGAGGGCGAGGGCTCCTGTCACGGCGACTCCGGCGGTCCGCTGGTCAGCAATGGGCGTCTGGTGGGCGTGGTTAACTGGGGTCGACCCTGCGGGGTTGGCTTTCCCGATGTCCAGGCCAATGTGTACTACTATCTGGACTGGATTCGCAGCAAGATCAGTGGCAATGACAGGTGCTACTACTAAAGCAGTTGATTAGTGGGTTAAAAGCCTAAATTGCAAGCCTTAAATGTTGCTAATAAATTAAATGGATGAGTAAAAATACAAAATAATAAAAAAAAAAGTGTTGGCTAAATTTATGGATTTCATTTTTTATGGAGTTTTTAAGCTTTTAGTTTTTAAGTTAAGAGGAGGTTATAGGGAAATTATGGCTTCCTTTGACAAATCTTGTTACATGTATTTTTTTAAACCAGCAAGACCTTTTTCTGTTAAATTATATTTAATTTGAAAACTTAATTGCTTGCTGAATATTTTGAAAATTAATTTTTTATTCAATTTGTATGCCGTTTTTAAAATTTAAATATTTGGCCTCAGCTTAGCAAAATATTTATTCAAGACAGAATATAGTTTATTTTAAAAGAAAAATTACTAATCTAATCTTTACTTAAAGGCAATATAAGGTGGAACTATTGTGGATAAAAACCTGATAAATCCCTAAATAATAGATTGTAAAATCATAAAATAAAATATCTTGCAATTAAAACCTTTATTTTCTATTAAAAGATTAAACATGTGACATGTGTTCTTTAATATCCTGAGAAACTGAGTGAAATCGTTATTGTTTACCTGGAGTTACCCCTGACTACTCTTCATGGATAGTTACTGGCATAGCAGTCGCAATTGCTGGTGCAGGTCTCGGAGGTCGTTCGCCTGATCCAGTCCAGGTAGTAATATACCGAGGCATGGCTGTCAGGAACGCCAGTGGCGCAGGGATAACCCCAGTTCACCAGGGCATAGAGAATACCGTTCTGGGTCAGCGGACCGCCAGAGTCGCCATGGCAAGCGCCCTGGCCGCCGGATGTCAGGGTGCACACATGGCAGGGTCCGTTAAAGGGGTCATTGTTCAATAGCTCCTGGCACTTCGGGTAGTCCACATACGTGAGAGATGCCTTCTGCAGGACATCTGGAGTATCGCCCCAGAGCTCTGTGGATCCCCAGCCGGTAAGAAGGAGTTCCGTGCCGTTTTTCAGCGGTTCCGTTGGCAGCTTGGCTGCCTCCGTGTACTCGTTGAACTTGATGGTGTCATTCAGCTTGATCAGAGCAATGTCGTTGTAGTAATCCGGACTGTTGTAATTGCAGTGCACCCAGTACTCCTCCACAAAGTACAGAGCATCCGGTTTCTCCCAATGCACCGTACCGGTGGCCACTCGCAGGTAAGGGGGATTGTAGCCATAAACGCAGTGCGCCGCCGTCAGGACCCAGTTCTCGCTGATGATGGCACCGCCGCACATGTGTCCTCCGTACATGCCTTGCAGTGAGATCTGGTACTTGGCCTCGCCCAGAACCGCATCCTCGCCGCTGATCACGCGATTTTGGTATGTAACTCCACCCGCCTGCGAGATCCTTGCCAGCTGCTCCTTGCTGAGTGGAGCCTGGCGAATGGCATTGCTGGTTTGGCTGCACCAGGTCAGCAGGATCACAAGGACCAAAGTCGCAGATAGACCGCGACGCAACATGGTAGGTCGTAAGTGCTTAAGTCGGAACGTTTTTAGGCTAATTAAGCCTGCATATGGGTCGTGATTTTGCTTTTATACTCGTCAAAAAACGCTTCAATATCGTAAGTGGTGTTGAGTTTTATCGTAAATCGGTTTCGATGTTCCCTCAAGTTGTATCTAAGCCATAAAGTCTGGTCATGTCATAAAATGATATAGACGTACTCTGATTATGACTGATTTGTCACGGGGACAATCAATATCCGAGCGGAGGGCAGGGGACAAGGAATCGCCCGCTGGACATTGACACGAGATATTCTGCCAAAAATCAGGGTACGCCTACAAGGATTACCTAGGTCGTATTACTTATATAGGATACAGGGAAACTGGAAAATATACCAAAATATATATTTAAATGAACAAAAATAAATAAAAAAGGAAACAGTTTGTGAGAGTTTTTAACTATTAAACTACTTAAAACTATTATTTGATGATGATAAAGGCGGAATAATAAAAACGAATAAATATCTATGGTTTAAATATCATAAACGTGGCTATAATTAAATCATATATTAATAACAAGTAAAATAAAACAAGTAAAAATGTAATAGTTTCTATTTTAATAACATTATTTAAGTATGTGACTATTAATCAATGTTTTACTTGAAAGACAAGATTTTTTTTTATATAAAATCGAGCTAGACTTCAAATTAGTTAAAACTTTGCAGTATTTAGTATATACAAATTTATAATTTCTAAATAAAATATAATTTATTTATGTATTATTGGGAAATACATATATTACAAGCTTTTAGTTATATTTTATAAATTTAATCTTGATTTTTTCCTTATTAAATTAACAAATTTTTTCATCTTGATCACTGATTTTGGCTAAAAAAAACATTATTGATCAACATTTTCAAGCTAATCAAAATCTAAAGCACAAAACCACTTGATATATGTATATGTATATCTCTTAGATCTATATAAATCTTTTCTATCTGAAAATAATAATAATTATGAAACTAAATTAATATTAATTAATTTAAGCTTCCCTACAGTATGCACGCCTGTCTGAAGCATTTCCCGTTTTAAATTTCGACAGCCCCAGCAAACATAACATACTATTTATTATCTGATGTCATAAGCCATTAGTAAACAGATCCATAAAAGCCTAGATTGCCCAGCTAATGACCACAGGCCTGGGCCTTCGCCTTGTCCGTCGTCGCATGAGTAAGTGTAAAATGTTATCAACATGGTTTTGTTTTCTATTCAGCCAATAATAAATATATATATATTTCGCATTATAAAGCACCAGCAGGGTTAGCTATATTCTTTATTTATTTATCATCCTATGATCTCCTTTACGTGACCCGATTCTTGCAGCCCGAGCGAGTCCTGCGGATCCAATCCTGATAATACACAGTGTTGGCGAACCTTAAAGGGAAACAAAGTTATAATACTTAAATACTCAGTTAAGAATATATCGGCTTACATGTCTGGCATGCCCACGCCGCAGGGTCTTCCCCAGTTGACCAGACCCACCAGCTTGCCCTGCCACATGAGGGGTCCTCCCGAGTCCCCGGAACAAGAGCCCTCCCCCGCCTTGGTGAAGGTGCAGATGTGGCCAATGTCGATGCCAGTGTGATAATCCCAAGCCTTTCGGCACTCCTCGTGGTCGATGATGGTTAGGTTGAGGGTCTGCAGAAACTGCACCGTGGGCAGGCTGTTCTCCGGGGCACCCCAGCCCGTCAACGTGACCGTAGCACCCACCGGCGGCTGCTCCGAGCTCAGCTCTACGATCTTCACGCGATCATTAAAGATGATGGACTCATTCACGTGCATCAAACCAATGTCGTTGTTGTACACATAAGGAACATCGTACAGGCAGTGGACCAAAGCCTCGTCCGGGAACAGAGTCTGGCCAGGATTCAGGCGATCGTTGGTGCCCACTATGATCCGCAGATCCGCAATGCCGTAGTCCAAGGCACAGTGGCCGGCGGTGAGTATCCATTGTTCGTCGAGGATGACACCGCTGCAGATGTGCGTTCCCCAGGTGGTCTGAATGGACACCTGATAGGGTGCCACGCCATCCGCTGCCTCCTGGCCGCCCACAATGCGATTGTCATGCCCTAGGATTTTATGATTCCGATGATTTTGTGACTGCTCCAGTCGCTTGCCCCGCGTGACGTCAATGGTGGTGGTCAGCAGAAGCAGCCCACATACCAGAGACAGGGACAGAGGCCAGTGGAAATGGACACGGATCATGACAGAGACTTCGACTCGGACTCAGACCTAAACTCGGAGACGGAGACGGTAACGGGGGACAGAGCTGCGCGAATTAATGACCAGCAATGGAAAATTGTATGACCCAACTGGGCGTTTTTATATGGGAATCATCATATAAACCCATTTTATCGCTCTGCGGGGCTTTGCCCACTCGGGTTCTTTTTTTTCCTGCTGACCACCGAATCTTTATGGCCGCCGGACAAGGTATCTTTACGGCTTTAAGGATAAAACCCAAACGGTATCGGCGGACGGCGACGTTCAATTGGAGGAGGAATATCGTAAACTGGACTGGTCATGGCAAATCTCGGCGCTCTATAAATGCACCGAGCCGTCGGAGCAACTAGCTCACAATGCCGGAGGCCCACTCCGCGAATGAATGCCACTTATCGCCCCTCCGTCCAGACCTCCATAAATAGTCTGCTATCCAAAGCTTGACCAGGCAGCGATAAGATCTGATGAATGAGGAGGTGTAATTTTAAGGTGGCCGGTCGAGGGGTTTCAGTTTCGATTGCACACAGCCATGAGAACTTGGTGGAAATTTCCGGGACTGCTGCTTCTACTGGCGGTGACCCTTCAGAGTGGTCCCTCGGGGGCGATAAGGATGCGCGGAGAGCCACTGCCAGGCACGGCGAATGTCAACAGGCATCGCAACGGGCAGGAAGTGGCCACTAGCCATCCCCAGGGACGCATCGCTGGCGGCAGTACAGCCTCCGAGGGCAGCTGGCCCTGGATTGCGTCCATCCAGAACGCGTACTCCTATCACCTGTGCGGTGGCTGCATTATCGACGAACGCTGGATTCTCACCGCCGCCAGTTGTGTGTCGGGTTTGAGGGCCCGCAACCTGCTGGTGGTAACCGGAACCAACGACTGGTGGGATCTCAGTGCCAGCTACTACATGGTGGACCAGATCCATGTGCACTGCAACTTTGACAAGCCGCTGTACCACAACGACATTGCTTTGCTGCACTTGGCCGAGGACATTGTCTACGATGAGGTGACCCAAAACATAACCCTGGCGGACATAGATGAGCTGCAGGAGGGCGAGACGCTGACCTTCGCCGGCTGGGGCAGTCCCGAGGCCATGGGCACCTACGAGCGGTATCTGCGGGAATCCTCCGGCACCTATGTGCCGGTAGAGGAGTGCAGGGACCGTTTGGAGAACACAGATGATGTGGACCTGGGCCATGTCTGCGTCCAGATGGAGTCGGGCAAGGGTGCCTGTCATGGCGATACCGGCGGACCGCTCATTGATAGCCAGCAGCGCCTGGTCGGACTTGGTAATTGGGGCGTGCCCTGCGGTCGCGGTCATCCGGTGAGTAGTCCACATCCATGTCCATCCTATCGCAGTGCAATCTCATTTATGGCCATTTATTTATTTAGGATGTGTATGCGCGAGCTGCCTTCTACCACGATTGGATCCGCACCACGATGAACGGCTGTACAATCGCCTAGACATTGACCACGTCTTATTGGTGCACCGAGGGAAATGAGTGAAGTTAATAAATTAAACAAGGAAATTGTTTATTTCTTGACATATACATCTTGAAGTTCAATTAAACGTTGTTATAATTCAGAGTTGAAGTTTTCTTTTAAGATTATTTTTGTATTCAACAGTAAGATTATAAGAAACTATAGTAATTTGTTTATGGGAATCATTATGTTTAGATCCGTGAACAAAGATTATTTAGTTTTCCAAACGATTCTTATCTGAAATATAATACAAAAATTATTCAAAAATTGATTTGAGAGAGTATACTAAAGATTTTTTATTTCTTTGAGCTTTAAAAATAGTTTGAATTATATAAAATGATATTTTTCTGGGCTATGTAAATAGTTTTATAAATAAATATATAATAAAAAATGGTTTAAATAATATGAATTGTTTTTTATTTTTTGTATAAATAATATGAATTGTATCTATTTGTTGTATAAATAATATGAATTGTTTCTTTATTTATTTTATTATTTTGTGTTTTATTAAGAAGTACATTTAGATTGGTAAATGTTTTTTTAAATGTACCTTTAAATGAATTTAATAAAATATATACACAAAAAGCTCTGACATAAAGGCAAAATATATTTTTAATAATTAACATTATTATTGTATATTCTAATATAATATTATTAAGATTTAAGTTTTAAAAACATATTTTAATTATATGTACTATATTCCTTACTACTTTTATGTATTAAGTGGCCTAGAAATAGTTGTATTATTAACTAAATAAATTAAATTTTCTTAAAAGACCATAGGTTCTTTAAGACAAAATAAAATGATTTCTATTTTTTGAGGCAAGTAAGGTTATTGCTCATTAAACAATTATTTCCCCTTAGCGTACTTATCTCTTATGATTTCTATGGCCGATTTATTAAAAGTTATTAAGATTTTTACTACGGGAGAGTTTTTGGTTTTTTCGCCTGGGCTGACCATGATTGAGATTGCACAATCTTTTTTTTATGGCAACCTCATTAATATCACGCCAGATATCTTATATCGTATGCCGAATATCGTATATCGGAGGTTAGCTAATTTCCAGCTGCACTCCTTTGCAGTTAGTCCAACTTCAACAGCTCGTCCAACATGTCTTACCAAATCAGAGCGGTCTCTCTGCTCGTTCTCGCTCTCGTCCTGCTGACCGTGTCCTTTTCGGAGGCTGGTTTCCGGCGACGAGCCTTACCTGCGGGAGTAAGGGAAGCCGCGACTAAGTTCAGCTCTCGGATCGTAGGAGGAGAAGTATCTGATGTGTCAGCAGCTCCCTACCAAATTTCATTGCAAAATGCCGTTGGGTAGGTGATTTTAGATCCTTAAGAGCCAAAAATATGGCAAAGGATCTTCTAAAAAATTAAAGATAAAAATTATATTGATAGATGTTTGATTTGTATAAAGATGCAGCTTCTCTAGTAAGTAATTTCTTTATTATAATTTCTCCAGTAACCATGTCTGTGGCGGCGCCATCATCGCCGATCAGTGGGTGGTAACCGCCGCCAGCTGCGTGGCTGGCTTGAGGACGAACAACATGAAGGTGGTGACCACCACATACAACGACTGGGGCGATGCCGGCTGGGAGTACTCCGTGGAGCAGGTGGTGCCGCACTGCCACTTTGACAAGCCGATGTACCACAACGACATTGCATTGATCAAGACCCATGCCCAGTTTGACTACGACGAGGTGACCCAGAACATAACCACTGCGCAGCTGGAGGATTTGGAGGAGGGCGAAACCCTAACCATGTACGGCTGGGGCAGCACCGAGATTGGATCGAACTTTTCCTGGGAGCTGCGTCAACTGGATTTGACTTATGTGCCGACGGATAAGTGCAATGCCACCTATGGCGGCACTGGGGACCTGGACGTTGGACATCTGTGCGCTGTGGGCCGAGTGGGAGCCGGCGCCTGTCATGGCGATGCTGGTGGAGCACTGGTGGACGCCAAGGGACGACTGGTGGGTGTGGGCAACTGGGGCGTGCCCTGCGGCTATGGATTTCCCGATGTCTTTGCCCGTCTGAGCTTCTACGACAGCTGGATAAAGTCCACGATCAACGGCTGTGCCATTTCCTAAGCAATAAAATCTGATGAAATTTTGTGGTCAGTCTTTGGATAGCAAAAGTAATATTGCCCAAAAATTATGTCAAGGTCCAAAGGCCTTTGATTTAGACAGTAAATGGAAAGTAATTGAATTGATTAATTGGAAATCTTGATAATCCCCAGGCCAGACGTCTAGCTTTTGTTGTAATTGCGAGTGATACGTGATAAGTCAAAAATTGTTAATAATTGCCATAAATAGCAGGTGGGTGTGGGTTGTGTGTTTCTGGGTTCCAAAATAATACTTACCCTGGGCCAGAAACAGACTTTTTCTTATAACAAATCTAACAAGTATCTAAGTAGCAGAAGCTTTACAAACATAACGCTGACTTTATCGCTTCTTTTATATAAATTTGCGGCAAACACTTCCGTATGTTTTATCTAAAACATTTTGTTTACCACAAAAATAAATACGCAAATACTTAGCTAGCTTCAAGGGTATGCCTTCTTCCATATCTGTCAGTTAGTATTAGAGGCTTTAGCAATTATTCCAGTTGAATTTCAAGTAAACTTCCACTCCGATTGCTGCCCTATCGAACGGCGATGTCTGAAGATCTCCTGCTGCGAGCAAAGTTCGCCCACATTGCGTATGAGTAATGTTGGTTGGGCGTGTGCTAGCTAGAGTTGTCTATCATCATTCACAGTCCAAATGGCTCGTAGAATTCCCCTTTATCAGCAGCAGGCATTAGTGGCTATGGTAATTGTCATTATCATAGCTTCCCTCGAACTTGCCCGCTTATCGCCAGCACCGCGAAACTCTCGGCGTGATAAGGAAAATTCGCGTAGAACCCGAACCTCGACTATAAAAGCAATTCCAGCGCTAAAAAGTGGACAAACCGCTTACGGAAGTTGGAGACAACACAGCACTGAGAGAAATATTTGAGAGAACATAAACTTAAACCAAAATGAAGTGGCTTCTACTGATCTGTGTCCTGGTGATCCTGTCGTCGCAGTGTTCGGCCCGACGAGTGCCCGTGAAGCGCATCCCACAGCTAAACCACCATCTGGGCTATGTGAAGCCGGAGACCCGGGTTATCGGTGGCACTGATGCCGCCACTGGATTTGCACCCTACCAGGTGTCCATCATGAGCACCTTTGGCGAGCATGTGTGCGGTGGCAGTATCATCGCTCCTCAATATATCCTCACCGCCGCCCACTGCCTGGAGTGGCCCATACAGTACCTGAAGATCATAACTGGAACTCTGGATTATACCAAGCCGGGAGCGGAATATCTGGTTGATGGAGCCAAGATCCATTGTGGCCACGACAAGCCGGCGTATCACAACGACATTGCTTTGATTCACACCGCCAAACCGATTGTCTACGATGCCTTGACCCAGCCCATTAGGCTGGCCCCCAAGGGTAGCCTGCCCAAGGCCGGGGACAAGCTCACCCTCACCGGCTGGGGCAGCACCAAGACCTGGGGCCGATATGCCACTCAGTTGCAGAAGATCGATCTGAAGTACATCGAGCACTCGAACTGTGAGTCCCGCGTGCGCAACGCCAACTGGCTGAGCGAGGGACATGTGTGCACCTTCACCCAGGAGGGACAGGGATCCTGCCATGGCGACTCCGGTGGCCCGCTGGTGGACGAGAACCAGACCCTCGTCGGTGTTGTCAACTGGGGCGAGGCCTGTGCCATTGGCTATCCCGATGTCTTTGGTTCGGTGGCCTACTACGCCGATTGGATCGCAGAGATGATGACGGAGGCGGGAACTGCCTGCTAAATATCACCCGAGGGGGTGCAAAAGCCACAACGAACAAAAGTAGCCACCAAAAAAATGGCGTATATTTATGGACTATGGCCAAATGATCAAATTAGCCTGTAAATTTTATCACTCAGATATCATATACTCGTATTTATGAACAAATAAAAATGGTGCAATAGCGCTTCAGTTTTAGATAAAAAAAAGCGTTTTATGTCTTGTTTTTTGTCCACCTGCAAGGTAGTCTAATTTTAGAGGAGAGCCTCCAATCTTTTCTAGACTCTTTGCGAGAAATCCCCCCACTTCAAGTTCTTTAGATAACTCTTAGTTGTCAGTCATAGCTTCGATCCATCATGACTGAGTTCCCAGAAATGACTCAGATACGAAGTAGGCAATAAACAAACAAGTTCGGAAGAAGTGCGATATCAGGAAGTATTAGTTATTGCTAATCGAATTACTTAATATATTGGAAATTAGATTAGGGAAGGTACTACAAAAGAGGGTTTTTGCTTTAAGCATACAAAATACGTTTAGTTTATTCTCGGGAATAAATGATTATAACGTTTTTTATAGAAACAATACATCTGATTGCGAATGGAAAAATTTCGAAGCAACTCTTTTATAGGGAATTTGTTTTGGCATTTTAATAACTATTAGTTTCTTCTAAGAAAACATACATATACAAAATGTATTGATACTTTATCAGTAACCCTTTGTTTATCCTAAAGAAATTTTATTTATTTCAAACTTGTATAAATATTATAATATATATAATTGCCAGTCTTTCAATATGTTCTTGTTCAAAGATCTTGATTTTTCAATGGCAATAAAAATCGTCTAGACACCGAGGCGTATCTACTTCTTATTAGCTCAACTTTCAGCTCATTTAAGAACCCATTTAATCAAATTGATTTAATGTTAATGGTGTGTATTTAAAAGGTTTATTTCCTAAGTAAACAAGCAAACTTATCAGTGCCTAACCTTGCCTTCTATCTACCAAAGAGGGTGAGGGTTTTCCACTAGCCCAGTTGGGTTTCTAAAAAAATATAATCAAAGCTTCAAAGAACGTGACGGAATTACTAATTACGCAGCTTATTTCACCTATAAAAACTAGCTCTGTATAAAAGTATTCCTCAGTTGGTTAACTAAATAGCAGTCATTATGTTATCCATTCTGCTGCCACTGATCCTGTACAGCTCTTGTGCCTCCAGTAAGATCCTCTATCCGCCACAGTACACCAAAAACCGGATTGTAGGGGGCGAGGATGCCGCCGAGGGTGTGGCTCCCTACCAAATATCCCTCCAGGGAGCGGGAAGTGGCCTCCACTCGTGCGGTGGAGCGATCATTGACGAGCGCTGGATCATCACGGCGGCTCACTGCACGCGTGGTAAGGAGGCAGCAGGCTTTCGAGTCCTTACGGGCACCCAGGATCTACAGCAGAATGCCTCGAAATACTACTATCCAGACAAGATTGTGGAGCACTCGGACTATGCGCCGCGGAAGTACCGCAATGACATAGCCCTGCTGCATCTGAACGAATCAATAGTGTTCAACAATGTCACCCAGCCGGTGGAGTTGGATCACGAGGCACTGGTGCCTGGATCCCGGCTGCTTCTCACCGGCTGGGGCACCCTCTCTTTGGGCGGAGAGGTTCCCTCCCGGCTGCAGAGCCTAGAGGTTACCTATGTGCCCTTTGAGCAGTGCCGTGCTGCCCACGACAATAGCACCCGGGTGGACATTGGTCATGTGTGCACCTTCAATGACAAGGGACGTGGAGCTTGTCATGGGGATTCCGGAGGTCCACTAGTGCACAACGGCAAGCTGGTGGCTTTGGTCAACTGGGGTATGCCCTGCGCCAAGGGCTATCCAGGTGAGACTTGGCTGGAGGGGTTGTACGAATAATAAATAATATTTTTCTTATGATTTTCTTTCAGATGCCCATGCTTCCATAGCTTATTATCACGATTTCATAAGGACTCACCTGAGTTTATCCAAAACGGATAGTCTTGAAGAAAATCTAGAGGAAATTATAAAAGGAAAGGATAAAGATTCTGTGGAATGAGTTTTGTGGACTTTACTTAACTTGGTCTGAGGAAACATCTTTACTTTTCTACTAAATTTCTTTCTAATTAACTTTCGCCTTCGGAAACCCAAAGTTCACAAAATACAAAACTGAAAACTGAAAGATTCCTCTGAAAATTCGTTTTTAAACATTTCTTTTTTAATACGCATTTCGGTAACAATTACACTTAAAACTAAGGCGACTTCTTCTATGGGGATCCTTGGATCGATGACAGCTAACTAACTAGATCCTGGATGTGGCGAGCAATGAAGAATACTTAGAACTGGTTCGCGGGCAGATAATGATTTCCAATGGGACCGCCGCTGCCATTGCCGGCACCGTTCTCCACAAATTGTCCCTCGGACGGCTGCTGCTGCTGCTGCTGGGTCTGCTCCTCCTCGTCCTCCTCCTGAGGGTCTAGTGATCCCACAACCGAGGTGATGGGAGCCACACCCTCGTCGGTGATCGTGGAGCTTCCTCCCAGAGTGTCGTACTGCGACTGAATCTGCCTTTGAGCATTCAAAGCCTCCTCGGGAGTGCGGTACTTGATGAAGAACACCTCCGGCTTGTTGATATGCTGTGGCGCCTCAGCAATCGCATCCTGCAGATCGGCAGCCGACGTCTTCTTGGCCAGCACATAGACCACGGTCTTCTCCTGCTTGAGGCTCTTGGCGAGATTCAGAGCCGCCGCACGGTTCGTTTGCGCCGGAGTCTTCACGAACAGCACATTGTAGTGGTTACGTGGCTGCTGGGCCAGCTGGTTGAGCTCGTCCTGCACCTCATCCTCGGACTCCTCGGGCGCCGAGTGGATGAAGAAGTTCTTGGTGACAATCGGACGCTTGGGAATCCTAACTCGGGGACGGGCCCGCCTCTGCTGCTGGATGGGAGCGGTCTGGAAGTTGACGGGGAATCCCGTGGGCATGGGGAAAGATCCGGCAGTGGGACGGGCCACAGGCTGGGCCGGCTGCTGCTGGTGATGGTACTGACCACTGGGCGGCAGGTAGGGCAGGGGTAGAGGAGGCAAGACCGGATGCGAGGAATGCAACTGCTGCTGCTGCTGCTGAGCCTGCTGAAGCTGTTGGTTCAACAGGTGAGCCACCACAGGTGGCTGCTGCTGCAGTTGCTGCTGCTGGATGCGGTAGTTGTAGCCCGCCTGGGTCAGACTGATGTCCGCCCGGCTGAGGGAGGCGCACGTGGCCGCCATTAGAACCGTCTGGAAAGGGGAAAAAATGCATTATAATCCTCAGTAATCCTCAGTGGAGAGCGCTGCAAAGAAGTTTGCTATATCACAGGACTTATGCCCATTCAGGACACGGATATAGATCTTATGATGTTCAAAAAGTAGGTAATCCATTGAAAACGCACCACAAAGATCTTCATGCTGTCGCTTGGTGGGTTTCTCTGTCTCTGCTGGTTAGCTGTCTGCTCCGGATGCTCCCGCTCGGTCCGTGTGTCTTGGAGATGTGATGGTGGCTTCCTCAAAGCTCAGTGCTTTTATACCGAAACTCGTTTATAATCGGAAGCAGCAGCAGCAGCCAACAAAGTTGCAACAGTTGTGGGCCATAAAACACAAACAGCATTTGTTATGCATGGTGAAGATGTTGGATCCGCAGTCCCATCCACAGCTACATGTCCATCTGGTTGGGTGGCAAGTGGGCCATTGTATGGGATTTACAAGGCAGCTCCACAAAAGCCGAGCGAGAGGTGGTCACAACAATGGACTGATACACATTCGGGAGTCAATCTGTAATCATTGTAAACAAGTTGCCGGGGTTACAGCAGGTTTATTTGGAACATTCGCTCATTAGAAATGTAGTCATAGATCATTAGGGTGTAAAAAAATATGAATTTGGTGTTACATTTTAAGTTTAACTTTCAGAAATAAATTATTGAAAACACATGTTCAACATTTTTCTCAATTTTAAATCTTTAAAAACATTAAAAATGTCCTAGATTCTTAAAAATGGATCAATGGGAGATAAATTAAGCCCTGTATATTTATTAAAAATATAAGCAAACATGTTAAATTTTTAGCAGATTCTTATTTACTTTTAAAATAATAAACCTATAGCAAAATGCGTTATTTGCGTATTTAATATATTTTGAGATAGCTAAAATTTGCATTAAATAAACATTTAAAATGTGAAAACTGACCGCGTTTTTTAAGGTGATTTTGAAAAACGTTGATTTAAAGCCTGCTTATTTATTTAATATATTATCAAGCATGAAATATGTGCTGTTTATTTCAGGCATTTAATTTTTATATAATATTCCTCTAGCTAACATTATTATTTTAGTACTAACTACTATTTATTTAATAGAATTTGTGTAATCATCAAAGACACTATTACATATATCTGGAACTGATTGTTAATTATTTATAATAATTATTTAAAAAGCTGAATTAATAACAGAGTATTGAGTAATTATCACCATTAATCATGCTTCTTTTGCTATTTCTCAGGCATTGCCAATTTTCGATATAATTAAGTTGCTGAAACAGATTTGCCACGGCTGCCATGAAAACAATCAACAACTCGTTTAAATTAATACAAAAGCTGTGCGTTTTTTTCTTGGATATTTTTGCAGTTGTGATGAATGACACTAAATAAACCGAGATATGTAAATATTGATGACGAAGATAGGCGACGAGGTTACAAATACAAACTCGACTCCGAATGCACTTTTGTCTCTTTGGCCATTCAAAGGCTTTGTTGCTTGTTTTATTGTCCGAAACTTGAGCTATCAAATGGAAATTGAAAATTGTAAATTCGGGGACTGGAATATTTCGCATCTGTCTTGGATGGACACTGGCCCAAGGTCTAGGTTATTGTGTTCATTCGATTGGGCGTAGATATAGTAGATGTATTGGGCGATATATTGTCAGCTCTAAATGTGCCAAAATGATGCGAGCTGCTCGTATTTTGGACTTGGAATCGATCTGAGCTTGGATCAGGTCAGCGAAGTGAAGGTAAATCACCTGTTAAATTCGAAAGTGTGGGGATGGCCATTGGACAATTGGACATGCTCAGCTTCCAGCGGAAATTAGTTGTCATAACACAGAGCATAAAACAGATGCATTCGAAATGAGATCAGATAGGGCCTTATATGGCTAATTGGAGGCCCTATTATTGCGGAGTGAATGTAACCGGGATTTCATCAATAACGAAGCTGGTACGAAGACTCTCGATTTCCTCTCCAATTTTGTAGGCTTTTCAGATTGGGGAAGTTTGATTTACTTGTGCCACGCACTCGCTCTTATTCGTTGGTTAATATTTGTGAAGCGATTTTGAATGTTTTATATATAGTAAGAACAATCTTTGGCATAATTAATTTTAAAATTTCAAATATTTTAATATGAAATATATATTAATTTCAGGGTAGAAGAGACTAAATTTGATTTATAGACTTTTTTAGGATTCGGATTTCATTATTATTCCTTTAAAAATAGTTGTTCTTTGCTTTGTACTATATATTTGGTAAAGGATTCTATCTAAAAAATGATTCCAGCTTTTAAAATACATTAAAAATACAATTTTGTATGTTCCCCAATCAAAATTTGATCACATAAAATGTTAAAATTTCATCTCAATAAACATATATCTTTTGCAAGAGTTCGTTGCATTTGACGGACTGCATCTCATTAGCGGGGGGAATTCTCGTCACAAATCAAAAGTCAACAAGCCAAGGGCACAGGCCAAGATGATAAGTTAGCCCACATTTCTAACGGATTGTTGTTATCTGTTGGCAACATATATAAAATCATAAAGTTTTTGGGGGATCGCCGGCGGACCAAGAAACTGGTTTCTCACTTTCTCACGCCAATTTCGTGGGCCGTGACGGGAACGAAAAAAACCAAAACACTGGATAAGCAGTGAAATGAAACTGAAACTTTGTTGATCTTTTGGCTTGAATAATTTGTTTATGTGGGGGCATTAAAGCTGCAAAGATCTGTCAGAGAAATATACGATAAATTTCCGCTTGAAATGCGAAACCGAAATTACTTTGTCATTAATTAATAGACCCAAAATGCATTGGGCTGAAAGTATCAGCCAGCAAACCAAGAAAACAAAGCAATAATATTCAAATTGAAATGGAATCCGACCAAAAAAGGGACTACCTGGTGATTAATGTGCGTCAAGTATTGCCGCACTTTGCATATTTTATGCAAATCGAACGAGTTGCAAAAAGGCAGAGCACTCGCTGCACAGATTAGCCAAAACATAAAAGTGAATGTTGACGCGGGACACAAATTATGATTTGCGTAACAAAAGTATTTCAATAATTTATTAATTCACACCATGAGAGATTTTGACATTGGCCCATTGTCTGCTTCTATGAGCCGAATCTGAGTTCATTCCGAAACCGAAACCGAAACCGAATCCGTGTCCAAACTGATGGGGCGATAAATGCCGCTGCGAGGCCTATCAACCATCCAACCAACCATCCAACCTGCCCCAGCATTTCGAACATAATAAATGCATTTTTAATTATTGGCCTAAAAATGATTCAAAAATTAATTGGGGGACACCTCGAGTTCAAAACTCTTTTAGGGAGAAACGATTTGGGTTTTAAGCTGACTGTTTTTACACGGGTCGAACCACCAAATATTGACAAATGATTGAGGATCGTCAGCAAATACAAGTTAAGATGCTGTTTTTAAGCTTTAAGGGGATCGAATATGCCAAACGCTTGATAAATGTTTCCGGAACGAAGACATGAGCTGAGGAAGTGGATTAAGTACTTATATTAAGACATTCCGGATACACGGTTGTCACATTAATTTAAAAAGAAAAACAACAACTTGCAACCCTTGCAAAAGTTATTTCGATTTAACCATCTACTGCGAATTATGACAAATTTTATTAATTTCTGAATTACGACATTTTTTATTATGTTTCTATGTTTATAAGAAATATATGTACATATATAGTATATAAACTTATGTCTGCCGAAATCAGCTTCATTTCTTGTTGTTATTTTCCCTTGTACATGTAATCTCGGGTTCCAGAGCTGATTAGCTCAGCATCTTTTTCTAGTTGGCATCGTTCCCATTCAGATCGGATCACTTCGCTCAGTTTCATTTCTTCATTCGGAAAGAGTAAACTGTTTCGATTAGGAAAATATTTTCGGGTATTATTTCTTAAATAAAAAATCAAACATGATTACTCTATATGTGCTCCTCGTAATGGCTGTCTCTGTTCTTGGCAATCAAGATTTTGTGTGCTCCAACTGGGATTGTTTGCTTGAAAACCTCCCGAAATACTCGGACAAACCGGCTCCGAATGTTAAGGGTATTACCTGTCGACACTGCTCAGACCTGGATGTGGTCAAAGTTACACCCAATCTGGAACTTTTAGATGTGGACAGCTGCAACAGTGACTTCAAAATGAACGTTTTTCCTCCACTGGCTGCCCTTAAGAGGATCGCTATCAATAACTGTTCCATTTCGGAGTTGCAAAATTACCAGTTTGAAAATGTAATCTATTTGGCCAACCTCACGTTGCCCGAAAACAACATAGAAATATTGCCCAACGAAACCTTCCACAATCTCTCCCACCTGAAATCTTTAGATCTGCATAATAACTTGATTAGAGTCCTTCCGGAAGGAGTCTTTGATCCGCTTAAAATTCTTAACTGGGTAAACTTGGAAAACAATAACATCTCTATCTTACCAAAGGATACTTTCTTGCGGAATTTAAATTTGGAAACTGTTTACCTCAGCGGAAACCCCTTTAAAATTCTTAGTTTAGATTTCCCGTTTTGGTGCCATGCGTTAATCGTGAGACTCGATCTGACTAATTGTGTAGAATTGAGGGACTTGCGATTGTCCACAACTAAGGGCAAATTTTACCTGAAGAACAGCGGAGTGGAGAGGTTACAAATCGGCGGTGCCATTCTGGAAATACACCATGAACACAGCAGGGTAACTCGTGCGGATCTTAGTGGAACCCTTTACTACCGTTCGTTTCTACATGTCCTTTGTGACATGCCATCCCTTGAGTGGCTGGATTTGTCGGATTCCTCAATAAATTCCGATTACTCTTACTTTGAACCGGAGGAAAATGGAAAAGAGTGCAAGTTTCCTAATCTACGCTCTCTCAACCTGGCTGGAAATAAATTAAATAATATTCCCCGGAGGCTGCCTCTTTTTGGACCCAATCTAACCACCCTGGATCTTTCCCATAATTTACTGAATGACGAATCTCTAGAAGACTTATTCTTTATGGATGCCCCTAATGAGGCAGAGGGCAACTTTCCGAATCTCAGGTTCCTCCATTTGGCCAGGAATAAACTAAAGAACGTGCCTCGAAGGTGTCCTCTTTTTGGACCCAATCTTAACGTCCTGGACCTCTCCCATAATTTGCTGGAGAACGTATCACTGGAATCCCTTGCCAAGGCCCATAATCTTCAAAGTCTTCTCCTGGAGGGTAACCGGCTGACCAGTTTCGACTATCTATCTGTTTGCGACGGGCTGAAAAACTTGAAACGGTTGGCCCTCTATGATAACGCATTCAATGCTACTTTTTACGGCAACATGACAAAGTACCTCGGCGACAGGGGTCTGCATTAAATAAACAAGAAAACCGGATATTTGTAGAAGCAGAGAACCAGGATAAAAATGACGCTTAAAAAAGGTACCAGAATTCGATGGATCCGAGGGACACTGTCCTCCCAACCGATACTTTTCCGTAATAACTAATTTCTTATATCATGTCTATTCTATTAATTATAACTTGTTTAAAATCTATTCTATAAATTATTATTCATTTTATAGAATTTTTAAATTTTATTGCGATATGTAAAATCTTATTTGTTCAATTAAATTTTACAATAAATTCAAGTTTTGTGCATTCTCATTTTATATTTTATTTCGAAAGTTCTATAATTTTTAGCAAAAGAGACTGAAACTCTGGAATCATTAACAATAAACGAAATTTTTGTTGTTGTAATGAGATGAAGATTAATTCATCGAATATAAGGCTTGATAGCTGCACATGTGTACTTCCACTTGGCTACAGATTATCGTTTGAAAAGATGGGAAAAGAGTAATTTGGCCATAAAATTATTAAATGGAACATATTTTTGCTGCTCGTGTTGGGTCAGTCGAGGTCAGGCTGACAATACTTTACCTACAGGGACAGATTCGTTCCGACGATTGATGCTAAATGATGATTGTTCCTAGCTCAATATTGTTATCAATAGCTCAAATTCTGGACAGTTTTGCGTACTTTGTGAATACTGTTTAATGTTTTGCGTTTTCCGTTAAATATATAATTTGCAGTTCCTTAATATGGATTATTTTAAAAATATTGCATGTGTAGTGTAATATTTTGGCCGTGACAAAACATTTGGCCAACTGAACAAAATAGTTAAGTGCGTAATTAATATCCAAATTTACTAGAATTTAATTAAATATTTAAATGCTTTCAGACTTAAAATATCCCAAAGCTAGACTAATATTGTAGATGAGAAACCAAACACAAAAAGTAAATACGCCTCAAAGTAGGCACCACAAAATATCCCTTTCTTGTTACGTATACGCCCCGTTGAGTCATATTAAATAAAAAACGAATGCATTTTAAGTATTACGAGCTCTTAAATATGAATTTTATGATTCACAACGACGAACGTCAGGATCAAGAAGATGGGCATGGAGAGTTTCGCCAGTCCTGGTGCTTCCGAGACGAAAATTACCTCTCGGTCCCCCTTATTCTGCAACTCCCGGAAATTGTTGCGAAGCTGCTCGTCCTTCCCATCTTGGATCTCCTTGAATTTATTAACTTGCTCCATGCTCACCGGGTATGTTTGATTCATCACGATCCAGGTGATGCCCTCTACACAGGTGGGTGTGGTCAGGGAGCCAGAGTAGGTGAAGTAGCTCCCACTGGGCACTAGATAGTCCAAAACTAAGGCCTCCCCCACCAAAGCGGGCTGGCCTATTTTATCGTAGCCCTTCACTGCATGCAGGCCCCCGATAATTTTCTCAAGGTTATGATTATCTATATGGGACTCGTGGTAGAGAGCTCCAATCACAACAATACCATCCTCATACTTGAGAGCCGTCACGAAATCCGGGTAGTTGATGTTTCGGTGAACAAAGTGCAATTCTAGTGGATAGCGAATGTTGTTAATGGTGTGCTCCGAATCCCAGTGAAAGTGGAATTGGTCCAACAAAAATTCGTCCTGCAGGAATCCGCCGCTAAGGGATAGCTCATACTCGAAGCCACTCACCTCAACTGGATAAGGAAAAACATTATTTACTTTTGGGAATTTAGCAACTTTAAGAGGCCTACTTGTATGCCCATTATTGACCATTGTCAGTTTCTCAAGGGGTTCTTTGTAGTTCTTCAGTTCCAAGCGATCGAAGCTTTTACGGCTGGACTTGTCCGCATCCAGATTAATGGGGCTTTGCCTCTTGCCCTCGTCGCAAGTACCGCCCCATTTGGGAAAAACTGCCCATAATACAAATGTCAATAAACATAATTAATGAATATAGAACTTTAAATTTGCCAATTAAATAAATAACAATGATAGAAATAATCATTATAATTAACTTAGTTTAGTTTTAACTTTAATTTCTTGAAATAAATCTAGTCTAATCCTTCTTCTCTTTTTTAAAAATGGCATAATGGCATATTTAATGGCATAATCTAGTTATGCTTATATTAGTTTAGATATTGTTTAGATGTTGAGAAATTCTCAGTGTCAGGAATATTATTCAACATTAATTTATCATTATTCCTATGCAATTTTAACTTTACTACTTACCCGGATAGCTCCACTCGGAGGCCTGGCTTAAAGTCCCAAAGCAGCAGACTAAAAGGCAGAAAAGAAAATAGTGACAATAAAAGACCATATGTTTTACGGTCCATTAATGGTTTCTTATAAAAGAAGTCCCTGCTAAGAAACGCAGATTTTCGAAGTGTAAAAACTAAAATTAACCGGGACACAAAATTCTGTTATTATGGTTCTTTTAAAGAAGTTAGAAAACGGAACACATTTTTTGAAGATTACTCTTTCGGGACAAGAAGCTGCATCAAGTTAGATAAGTGACACAAACCAATTAAAGGACCTTAAAATGTTGAGCTTTTTTAAGTTAATTAAATTCACCGCAACAGGTGATCGTGAAATATTATTGTTAAACATTTACCTATTAGTAAGAAAGTATAAAAATTCATTTTCAGCTACATCTAGAGTAAAAGTTAACGATTAACCGCTATAGAATTGCACAGAACATTTGGAAAAAAATTTAAAATTTATATTGTCCTTGGCCTAAAAATTTTGTTTGTCTGAAAATACAATTTTTATAAATCAAAATTTATTTCATGGCTACTTTGATGTAGTTTTGGAATATAAAAAAACTCGTTTTTTTTATATAACAAAATAAGAGCACAAAATCCTCGCTTTTATTTTATTTACTTTTAGAGAAATCCTCTTTTAGAGTTAAGGTCAAGCTGTCATAATTTAAAAAACTGTTTATTATAAACTATCTTTTAAAATTTATAAATATGTAACTGTAAATAGTTTGCTTACATTTTCTGTATAATTCATGAAATTTAAACAATTTATTGACATGCTTTGAAAAGCAAACTTCCCAAAATTAGATTTATATTCAGGTTAATGGAAATTTAAATATGCTTAAAAGTAGGCACCAAAAAAATGTAAACATTGACTTGAATAATCTCAATGATTTATTTGTAAAGGGCATTTTCTAACCTATATATATGTATATATATATTAAATATATTTATAAAACCCATAAGGCATACTGAAAATACCTTTCAAGTAAGGAGAACTTAACTAGCAAATATTTTACTTGCAAACTTTGCTATTTACTTGCCTTCGACCATTCCTCCTAAGTACAACATAGAAATATTGCCCAACGAAACCTTCCACAATCTCTCCCACCTGAAATCTTTAGATCTGCATAATAACTTGATTAGAGTCCTTCCGGAAGGAGTCTTTGATCCGCTTAAAATTCTTAATTGGGTAAACTTGGAAAACAATAACATCTCTATCTTACCAAAGGATACTTTCTTGCGGAATTTAAATTTGGAAACTGTTTACCTCAGCGGAAACCCCTTTAAAATTCTTAGTTTAGATTTCCCGTTTTGGTGCCATTGTGTAGAATTGAGGGACTTGCGATTGTCCACAACTAAGGGCAAATTTTACCTGAAGAACAGCGGAGTGGAGAGGTTACAAATCGGCGGACGCATTCTGGAAATACACCATGAAAACAGCAGGGTAACTCGTGCGGATCTTAGTGGAACCCATTACTACCGTTCGTTTGTACATGTCCTTTGTGACATGCCATCCCTTGAGTGGCTGGATTTGTCGGATTCCTCAATAAATTCCGATTACTCTTACTTTGAACCGGAGGAAAATGGAAAAGAGTGCAAGTTTCCTAATCTACGCTCTCTCAACCTGGCTGGAAATAAATTAAATAATATTCCCCGGAGGCTGCCTCTTTTTGGACCCAATCTAACCACCCTGGATCTTTCCCATAATTTACTGAATGACGAATCTCTAGAAGACTTATTCTTTATGGATGCCCCTAATGAGGCAGAGGGCAACTTTCCGAATCTCAGGTTCCTCCATTTGGCCAGGAATAAACTAAAGAACGTGCCTCGAAGGTGTCCTCTTTTTGGACCCAATCTTAACGTCCTGGACCTCTCCCATAATTTGCTGGAGAACGTATCACTGGAATCCCTTGCCAAGGCCCATAATCTTCAAAGTCTTCTCCTGGAGGGTAACCGGCTGACCAGTTTCGACTATCTATCTGTTTGCGACGGGCTGAAAAACTTGAAACGGTTGGCCCTCTATGATAACGCATTCAATGCTACTTTTTACGGCAACATGACAAAGTACCTCGGCGACAGGGGTCTGCATTAAATAAACAAGAAAACCGGATATTTGTAGAAGCAGAGAACCAGGATAAAAATGACGCTTAAAAAAGGTACCAGAATTCGATGGATCCGAGGGACACTGTCCTCCCAACCGATACTTTTCCGTAATAACTAATTTCTTATATCATGTCTATTCTATTAATTATAACTTGTTTAAAATCTATTCTATAAATTATTATTCATTTTATAGAATTTTTAAATTTTATTGCGATATGTAAAATCTTATTTGTTCAATTAAATTTTACAATAAATTCAAGTTTTGTGCATTCTCATTTTATATTTTATTTCGAAAGTTCTATAATTTTTAGCAAAAGAGACTGAAACTCTGGAATCATTAACAATAAACGAAATTTTTGTTGTTGTAATGAGATGAAGATTAATTCATCGAATATAAGGCTTGATAGCTGCACATGTGTACTTCCACTTGGCTACAGATTATCGTTTGAAAAGATGGGAAAAGAGTAATTTGGCCATAAAATTATTAAATGGAACATATTTTTGCTGCTCGTGTTGGGTCAGTCGAGGTCAGGCTGACAATACTTTACCTACAGGGACAGATTCGTTCCGACGATTGATGCTAAATGATGATTGTTCCTAGCTCAATATTGTTATCAATAGCTCAAATTCTGGACAGTTTTGCGTACTTTGTGAATACTGTTTAATGTTTTGCGTTTTCCGTTAAATATATAATTTGCAGTTCCTTAATATGGATTATTTTAAAAATATTGCATGTGTAGTGTAATATTTTGGCCGTGACAAAACATTTGGCCAACTGAACAAAATAGTTAAGTGCGTAATTAATATCCAACCACTTCTCTCCGTTCAATATTTGTGCCCCTGCAGAAATTATAATTTACTAGAATTTAATTAAATATTTAAATGCTTTCAGACTTAAAATATCCCAAAGCTAGACTAATATTGTAGATGAGAAACCAAACACAAAAAGTAAATACGCCTCAAAGTAGGCACCACAAAATATCCCTTTCTTGTTACGTATACGCCCCGTTGAGTCATATTAAATAAAAAACGAATGCATTTTAAGTATTACGAGCTCTTAAATATGAATTTTATGATTCACAACGACGAACGTCAGGATCAAGAAGATGGGCATGGAGAGTTTCGCCAGTCCTGGTGCTTCCGAGACGAAAATTACCTCTCGGTCCCCCTTATTCTGCAACTCCCGGAAATTGTTGCGAAGCTGCTCGTCCTTCCCATATTCGATCTCCTTGAATTTATTAACCTGCTCCATGCTCACCGGGTATGTTTGGTTCATCACGATCCAGGTGATGCCCTCTACACAGGTGGGTATGGTCAGGGAGCCAGAGTAGGTGAAGTAGCTCCCACTGGGCACTAGATAGTCCAAAACTAAGGCCTCCCCCACCAAAGCGGGCTGGCCTATTTTATCGTAGCCCTTCACTGCATGCAGGCCCCCGATAATTTTCTCAAGGTTATGATTATCTATATGGGACTCGTGGTAGAGAGCTCCAATCACAACAACACCACCCTCATACTTGAGAGCCGTCACGAGATCCGGGTAGTTGATGTTTCGGTGAACAAAGTGCAATTCTAGTGGATAGCGAATGTTGTTAATGGTGTGCTCCGAATCCCAGTGAAAGTGGAATTGGTCCAACAAAAATTCGTCCTGCAGGAATCCGCCACTAAGGGATAGCTCATACTCGAAGCCACTCACCTCAACTGGATAAGGAAAAACATTATTTACTTTTGGGAATTTAGCAACTTTAAGAGGCCTACTTGTATGCCCATTATTGACCATTGTCAGTTTCTCAAGGGGTTCTTTGTAGTTCTTCAGTTCCAAGCGATCGAAGCTTTTACGGCTGGACTTGTCCGCATCCAGATTAATGGGGCTTTGCCTCTTGCCCTCGTCGCAAGTACCGCCCCATTTGGGAAAAACTGCCCATAATACAAATGTCAATAAACATAATTAATGAATATAGAACTTTAAATTTGCCAATTAAATAAATAACAATGATAGAAATAATCATTATAATTAACTTAGTTTAGTTTTAACTTTAATTTCTTGAAATAAATCTAGTCTAATCCTTCTTCTCTTTTTTAAAAATGGCATAATGGCATATTTAATGGCATAATCTAGTTATGCTTATATTAGTTTAGATATTGTTTAGATGTTGAGAAATTCTCAGTGTCAGGAATATTATTCAACATTAATTTATCATTATTCCTATGCAATTTTAACTTTACTACTTACCCGGATAGCTCCACTCGGAGGCCTGGCTTAAAGTCCCAAAGCAGCAGACTAAAAGGCAGAAAAGAAAATAGTGACAATAAAAGACCATATGTTTTACGGTCCATTAATGGTTTCTTATAAAAGAAGTCCCTGCTAAGAAACGCAGATTTTCGAAGTGTAAAAACTAAAATTAACCGGGACACAAAATTCTGTTATTATGGTTCTTTTAAAGAAGTTAGAAAACGGAACACATTTTTTGAAGATTACTCTTTCGGGACAAGAAGCTGCATCAAGTTAGATAAGTGACACAAACCAATTAAAGGACCTTAAAATGTTGAGCTTTTTTAAGTTAATTAAATTCACCGCAACAAGTGATCGTGAAATATTATTGTTAAACATTTACCTATTAGTAAGAAAGTATAAAAATTCATTTTCAGCTACATCTAGAGTAAAAGTTAACGATTAACCGCTATAGAATTGCACAGAACATTTGGAAAAAAATTTAAAATAAAAATTGTCCTTGGCCTAAAAATGTTGTTTGTCTGAAAATAAAATTTTTATAAATCAAATCAAAAGCATTTATTTCATGGCTACTTTGATGTAGTTTTGGAATATAAAAAAACTTTTTTTTTATATAACAAAATAAGAGCACAAAATCCTCGCTTTTATTTTCTTAACTTTTAGAGAAATCCTCTTTTAGAGTTAATTTAAAAAACTGTTTATTATTAACTATCTTTTACAATTTATTAATATGTAACTGCAAAAAGTTTTTTTTAAATGTTCTGTATAATTCATGAAGAAAATGTAAACAATTTATTGACATGCTTTGAAATGCAAACTTCCCAAAATTAGATTAAAATTCAGGTTAATGGATATTTAAATATCCTTAAAAGTAGGCACCAAAAAAATGTAAACATTAACTTCAATAATCTCAAAGATTTATTTGTAAAGGGCATTTGCTAACCTAGATATATGTATATATATATTAAATATATTTATAAAACCCATAAGGCATACTGAAAATACCTTTCAAGTAAGGAGAACTTAACTAGCAAATATTTTACTTGCAAACTTTGCTATTTACTTGCCTTCGCCCATTCCTCCTAAGTACAAATTAGTAAAAATCCTCCTGTTTCTCGCTTTCCCTTCACCTTGCCCTTTGGTTATTCACCAACTATTTGTCTCTGCCCCAGATAAGGATTTATATGTACATATAATTAGCTTGCTTTGCTGTCCCATCAATAAAACCAGCGGACACGCGCTACAATCGCCATTGGGATGGAGTGTCATTTCACAATGAACAATGATGATTAAGTGTGTGGTCCGCTGACCAATAGGTGAAATCAAATTGCAGGGTCCGGTTGATTTATTTAGGGTCCATCCAATATCAATTAGCGCTATCAGCAGCGCAATTGGTCAGTTGACGCTGGGCAGTTATCAGTGATTTCTGAATACTATTCGGCTATAAATTCTTTTATTCGAGGAATCACACTGACCAACAAGGGGTATAAAATGTTTTTACTGGGGTCTTGTGATAAAATATGCAGAGGAATAATGGTTCATCGGCTATTTTTGGCATACAATATCGATACCCTCAATACCTCTAGTTACGGTGAACTTTCAACAGCAAGCGGACACTTTAATGTTACGCATACGCCCCGTGGAGTCATATTCCCAAGATACGACACGGCTTGTAAAATGTTTCATTTATTATTCTGTGAACTTTGCACTTAATGAACTTCACACACAAAACTGACTAGCTGGATTCTTGTTCTCTTTTGCATTACAATTAATGAGTATAAATTGCTCCCTGTTTGATGTCTATCAACTTTTGTTAACAAATTCGTTGTATTTAACAATTCTTTGGTACGAGTATATGTCATTGGCTGCTCTCTCTCTCTCTCTCTGTGACTTCCTAACTGAAATCTACAGCAGGAACTTCTGGCCGCCCATCAGGACGAGCGTCAAAATCAATGAGACGGAGGCCGTGAGTCCCTTAGCTCCTGATCGATCTTCAGGCATCTCCACCAGCACCACCGCCCGGTTGTTCTCGCTCTGCAGCTCCCGGTAATTGTTGTGCAGCTGCTTGCCCTCATCGTACTCGATCTCCTTGAACTCATTCACCTGGTCCAGGGTCACGGGGAATGTCTCCGTCAGCACAATCCAGGTGACGGCCTCGGCACAGGTGGGTGTGGTCAGGGAGCCGGCGTAGGTGAAGTAACTCTCCACACTGGGCACCAGATCGTCCACAGCCAAGGAGTCCGCCACCACAGCGGGCTTGTTCATGCTGTCGTAGGCCTTCACCGCTCCCAGGCTCTTGATGATGCTGCCAATGGCCTCGTTCCTTGTGTTTGACACATGGTAAAGCACTCCGATCACGACGATGCCATCCTTAAAGTTGGCAGCCATCGTCATATTCGGATAGATCGTGTTCCTGTGGACAATGTGCACCTCCAGGGGATAGCGAATGTCATTGATCGTGTGCTCCGACCACCAATGCATGTGGATTTGCTCCACCACATAGTCATGGAGCAGGGCGCCGCCACTCAGGGTCAGTTCGTGATCGAAGCCAGACAATTGAACTGGACAGGGAAATAGTTCAATTATTTTAGAGATTAAGTTGGATTTCTTGAATATTTAGCAAAAACTCACTTGAGTGCCCATTGTTGACCATTTTCAGATTTTTCTGATGCTCGTCGTAGTTCTCAAACTTTAGGGGATCGAACTCACCCTTCAGGGACCCCTTGACATGCAGATTAATGGGGCTTTGCTTCTTGCCGCTATCGCAAAGACCGCCCCATTTGGGAAAGGCTGGAAATATATAGAAATGTGAATCATTAAATAAAGCTGGAAATGTATGAATTTTATGAATATTTCATTTAATTCTTATTTTAAATTTAATGGGCATCAATCATAATTATTTTTAGATTGTTTTGACATATTTTTAAACCAAGCTTAATTCATACTTTCATTTAAATAAAACTTGTCATAATTATTATCTTTCATTCATGTTTATTATTAATACTATAAATCATATAATTATTTTTATTTGGAATTTCTACTCAAAGGCTTACTTTCTCATTACAATTCATTGAACAAATATTTGTATTCTTTAAATAAATTCTAATGGGAAAGTTTTATATGCATTCTTTCCATTTTTTCTTTAATTAATTGTTAATAATTCCTAGTTTCTGCACAAGCAAATTTTTTATTTGAAATTAAACGATCATAAATCAAACTTTATAAAATTGAAAACAATTTTGATGGTCAATTAACAACTCTATGCCGAAGTTCGGTCACTTTTCGCAGAATTTCAACTGTCCAAATTTATCATTATTCATGTTCAATTTGCATACACAACAATTGGAACCAATTTAGCTCTAAGCGCTGCCCTGTGTCCGACCCAAGTCCGGAGCGTGCTCCGACAGATGGATATATCCGAGACCGACATGACCCACTCCCGGCCACACAATGGAGGCGTTGATTAACTAATTTTAGTAAATAAACTCGAATTGGTTCTACTTACGCTCATCCTGGTTGTTGTCCAAGTCCGGGTAGCCCCATTCGTTGGCCCAGCCGAGCGCCAGGGAGCAGCACGCTGAAAGAGTGACGGATAAGTATCAAGTATACGCCGTGTGGGACAGTTTAATGCGATGGCGATTTAAATATAAACATAAAACGTGTGTAAACTTCAACTTGACACAGAAAATTGCACACTCAGGGACACACACACTCACACACAGATTACACACTAAAAACTGCAGTTGATGACGGTGGCTATAAAAACAGAAATCGGGAAGGGGGCCGACTGTGACAGAGGGTCAATCTATACAAATTTTTTGGCAGCGTCAACAAGAGTCGCAAGCACCTTGCACTTGACTTGGCTAAAAATAACCCTGAAATTTATGATTTCCACCCAGATATATGTACATATCAGCAGAGCGTATAAATGTTTCATTAACCCGCAAAAGAAATTGGACTGATTTTATTCACTGAACTTTCTCTACCCACCGCACCCCTCCCTCGGACAAGTTGGCTAAAAGCCTTTTGACATCTGCACATCAAAATATCAACGAAATTTGAATTTTATGCCTGCTGCTTTTTGTTCAGCAGATTTTTACGATCCATTTTGGTATTTAAAAAACACTGAACCGACGACATAACTCGCCACTAGCCGCTGGGCTGGGTGTTTATTAAGCCATTTTGCAACATTAATGGGTTAATAAAAAAGTCCGCAAACAAGTGTGATTATTTATGCTCGATCCTTAATCTTTGGAATATATTTATGCCTTCGTTTTCGCATTTTTGCAAGAGACAAATGACGAGCACAGCTGGTGTACTAAATATAAGTAGGAATACTATATAAACGATATCTAATATATAGTTTTTTGCCGGGGGAAACGTGTGCTTCTATATATATGTATAATCTTTGGCTGCCCTGTGACGTAACAGATGTGGAGGGAATGGCCTCTGAGTTATGGCATTTGTTGATTAGACATAATGTTTCAATTTATTCTGGACTTTAATGGGTATTTAATAATTCACTTAGTACCCCCAGTACTGACCCTATTTTAGATTTTTTTTATTAAATCTTGGCGCACTTGTGCTGCCTTTTAATTAAAAAAAGATCACCGGATCGTAAGTGCTTCTGCGATTTACTTATAAATGATTAGATAATGAAGTTTCCGTCAGAGAAGGAATCAATCTCTTTCTCCCCTCTAATATATATATTTTCCAACTGCGAAAACATGCAACAAATGTCGAGCAACAATTTAAAGTGTAATTAACTTGGCACATGCAAAAACCCGGACAATTAAGTGTGAGTGCCCAAAGCTTTTGATAGCTGATAATGGCGGCATGAATTCTGTAATTCGAGGGAACCCCTTGGGGTGTAAAAGTTAACAAAACTGGTAATTGGCACTGGAGAGATAATCATGTGAAAAATCACGCAAAATAAACAGATGCGAAAAATGCACTTGGCTCTGCTGTCAAAGTGTGTAAAATTTTTGCATTTTATTCCCGCTCTTGAGAGTGCAAATGGAATTTTCTGCATTGTGTTTAGCAATGTTCCACTTGTCAAAGCGAATTTCTGGCATTGGCCAGACTTGTTTCGATTTAAATCATTTTGGCCATGTCAGCGAAATGGAATCGCAATGATTTCGCTGGCTCAGCAGCGGCGATAAAGACCCGCCGACGACGACAGCGACGAGTGTCGTTTGGTTTTTCGCCAAATCACGGCGGTATTGAGATCCCCCCATCGTTCTTTCAGACTTTTACAGCCTTCAGTGATTTTCCAGTCTGCAAAACTTTATTTACATTTTACTGAGCGCAATAATCAAAGATATCTCCCACCGATAAACGATTTCGGGAGTGCGCACGATTTAATGTCCTCCTCCGTATTGTCTTAACATTTTTTTGGGGGCTTGTTGGAGCCTCTGATAAGTTGCGATATGCCATAAACACACCTCAGGTCATGTGAATGGAGACAATGAAAGATTATAGGCATTATCAATCGCTTAAATAAATATGCAATAATATATTTTACAATTTAAAACATAAATGTTCATAGAATAAACAAGGAAAATATTAATTAGTTAACGAGTGTGAATAATAAATAAGCAAAAATTACTATGGGGTTTTAGAAACTCCAAAAAGGATTCTAAAATAATTTCAAATTGTTAAAGAAATTAATTTACTGAAATTTTGGTATTTTAAAAAGCTTAAAAAAACATTCAATTATTTATAATATAATATAATCTATAATAAATAAGGAAAACCCCACCCAATTCGAATTTCTCTGTAAAAAACGTGTCTGGGTCAGAAACCTCTTCTTTCATGGAATTTATCTAATCTGCTGACTGGTGACTGTGGAACATAATTCACTTAGCTGGCATAATCAGACCGAAAGCCGCCCAGACTTTGGTTTTTTCTTAATTACCTCAACGTTCTGACGTTTGTCCGTTATGGTCACCATAAAAACCCATGATGGGATTGCTTTAGGGTCCTGGGATTTCATTGCAAATCGATTGGAGGGGGGGCGCAGTGGGCTAAAAACTTTCCATCAACCGCTAATCGACTTAATGGACTTTAGAGCAGCGATGCTTATGGAGGAGTGCAAATGGAGGTTGATAAACGCTTGGAAAGCCAACTAAAGACGAGGAGAAGGAAGGAGATAGTACGAGGCCGGGCAGATAGCACAGAAGGTCTCTTGGTACACAAAGAGCAGCCAACCCGCTGCAATATATAAATAGGAAGTGCGATATGCAGTTTCACTTTCGCTGGTCAACAAGTGCAGCCAAACTGCAAATACAGGCCAGACGGTAGTTCAACGCTTCAGTGGATTGCCTGCCGATGAATGGAAACTGCAAAAAGAGGTGTGTGCTGTCCAACAGTTCAAACAGTAAGAGTTTAATCAAATGGAACACCGTTTCCAGCAGAAGCCATTACGTTATAAATGTTTACAACCTAAAAAAAACTGTTGTAAAATCGATTGGGTTTTTAATTTTTACTACTAATTGTATAGCTACTGTTTACATCTTTATCTCTGACAGCTTTTCATCAATATTATATTTAGTTTACTGTTTTATTTTAGATTTCCGATTTTGTGGCTTTGGTTTTAGTAATATATTTAAACGAAAATAGCTGACAGCTGACAATATAAAATAGTAAATTAAAAACAGTTAATCTACGTTTGATAACTGAATTGAACAAGCCTGCCATTTAACAAATAAAAATAACATTAATGTATCAGTATACTGACGTTGGTCTTATCTTGAATCACAGATAATTAATAATACCCAACTTTTCACCATTTAAACAAAAGCTAAAATACAAGGAATTTCTTTAAATTAATAAAAGAATTTTAAATCCGTTAGTAGCTCAATCTATCTACCAAATCCCACGTCAATCGGCTGTCAGAAATCGCAGCTAATCTGTGTGTTAACTACCTGAAAAATGAACGAAAAATAAGATAAGAAATCGCCTGGCAATGGCGCCTTGCCATTAAACCGATTAGGCTTAATCGAATTTCGCGCAGGATCCATAAAAGTAGCGTACTTAATAGCCAGTTAATCGTTTTATTTGCCCTCAACCCTCGTCTCTTATTTGGAAGTTTATGGAATCTAATCGGTGATTTGTCAAGCACCATCTGAGCGCCATAAATTACTTATGATTATCATCTTGCTTAGGTCAGCAGTTTTCCCAGTTTCAGACCAAAAATTTCGACTCCCCCCGGCGTGACCAGATACTTAGCTTCTGCTGACCTTATCACTTCTGTCTGCCCGCTGATGAGTCGGTCGATCGACTGTATCTGTATCTGTATCTCGGACGAATTAAGTGGGTATTTTCCAAATGCCCCCACAAAGTCAACAAGACAAGACGACAAGGCAATAGGTTGTCTTTCGCCGCAGATATCTGTTCGGGGCGCGTGATCCATGTCCAAAGTTCTACTGAAAACACTGCTCAGGAGTACCCGAAGTGACGGCACAGGTTTAGATTTTAGATATGACCTGACTGTATGTGCTGCGATTTCTTAATTAGAAATGGATGATGTTTTTATTGCCTGCAAAAATCAACGGATTTTATGATGCTTACATGAAGAGCAATCTATAGGTTTTATGACTGAATCAAAAGGTATAGCTGTATCGTTAAAATATTGTATAAAGTATCTATGTGTGTCTTTGGTTTACTAAATTTGTTAGGATTGAAGGTCTTACTAGGTTATAAATCTACTGACTATTGGGGTTTTATAATACCATCAAATCTGGCTGAAAAAATTCCCTTAAAATACATATTCTTTTCAAATTTTAAATAGTAAGCTTATTAAATAATAATTAAATATTTATTCCATGATATTTTTAAAGTATTGACATATATTTTTCCAGCTTCTCTTTCACTAAATTTCTTAAAATAAAAAATACTAAGCTCTTCTAAATCAAAAGATCTTTTAATTAGCATGCATAAAATACCCATTTTTTATGAACTTGAACTAGTTTTTCATCTTCTTTCTTTTTGAGAAAATCTCCGACAGGATGAAGCCAATTGACAAGTAAAAACAACGCTCGTGCAAATAGGAACCCTGATCCAAATTTCTCTGGACATTACTCAAAGCCCAACAATCCGCACACTTCCGATGGCAATCATCGCAAACCCCTGGAATCTGGGAAGTTGAACCCTTCCTCCCATTGTAAATCATCTACCGGCCTTGTAATTTCCGATCCCAGAGAGTGTGTGGATTATCATTAGTACATTGTCTATGGCATCTTATCAATTAAAGCGATTCCCCTTTGAATAATTAGAAAAAAACGTAAACAGCGGCGACAATTAGAATGTGGATGAATGTGTAACTATTCGGCGTGGGATCCGAGCCCTAAACGTGACTTTCGAAATAAATACGGCTATGCGGATGAGCCCGATAAGTCCGATAAGTGGCGATAAGTACAAGAATCCAATTAATGGTGCCACCGATTTTGAGTCAGTTTGGGTTTGATTTTTATGTATTATTGTGGAGTTTGTGACTCACACCGAATAGTTGAATTCTTTGATTGGTTTTCTGGGATCGAGTGAAGTGAGTCAGAGTCACAGGTGGATATGTAATACAATTCATAAACATTTACCTATCAGGGAAAAGGTAATAAAATGCATTTTTACGATGTCTATTTCTTTGTTTCTTTTTCAATTATTATTGGGAAAAACTTTTAGCAGTTTTAACACTTGGTTTCACTGTAAACTATTTTTTAATATTTAATTTCTATTAAACTTTTGCTTTCAGAAGCTTCTGTTGCTGCTTGGCAGGACGCGGAATCGTTGCGGTCTCGGACTGAACTCCATCGGTTAGGAGCGCGACCGCTTCTTTTATAACGGAACCTCGGGGAACCTCGGAGAACCAAGAACACAGCGGTCAGGGCACAGAATGATTACTGAAAAGCGGTGCGAGCATCGGCCGATGTACAGGCACACACACAGATACGCACACCCACAGCACACACACCCAAGCAAGGCACACACACACACACACACACACACTGGCACAATTGAACCGAATTATGGCAACACTACACTCAGGTTGCTCGTCTATCTTTCTTTTTGGGTTTGCGCTTTTCCGTTTTCCGCTCTCGCCCGCCAGAGATTTGCATTCAAAATGCAGCGCCAAAAAAATGGAAAGAGAACGAGCATCGCCGAAGATGAAAACTGCACTTGCACCGAGCCGGGCAGCTCTGCCGGCGTTGCGGCTTAGAAGCTGATTAATTGATAAGCAGGCAGCGAGCGGAGAAATTGCTAAACGAAAGGTAATTGGCATTTGAGCGGAAGCGAGAGAGCGCGAGCCGGCACACGACTCTCGCGCCCACACACATACAAGGCTGCACTGAGAGAAATATTTTATGGGTTTTGGAAAGGATTCTCTTGATTAAATTATATTCATTTTATTTAATTTACTTTGAAATTTCACTATTGATATTTTTACTGTAAACATGTTTCGTAAGTGAAATTATTTAAATTACGTTAATTTTTGAATAGCAAAATTATACAAAATAAATTTACATTTTATTACTTTTTACCGGACAACTTTTCACTTAAAATAATAAATACTAATCTAATCTTTCATTTAATTTAAAAACTATGGTTTTTGTTACAGTACAAGAGAAAGGGGTAGGGAGAGGAGCTGACAGGAAGTGACGTATTTATCAAGATCGAGATTGTCACTTTTTGGCAAATAAATTTTACTTGATCCAAGCCACACGGCGGCAGCCTGCCTGCCTGCCACTCGGTTAAAATTAGATCGAAATTAATTTAGTTACTTTTTACAGCCCCGAAAGTGACCAATTGTTGCACCCACAAGCAAAGCAAAATGCAATTCGCCGAGAGACAAATAAATGCTAATTGAGCGGGACAAATTCGAGGGAGCGAGAGGCTGTCGTCGCAAATGCTTCGGCCTTTGTTTTCCATTGCGACGTCATTAAATTGCAGTTAATGTGGCAAAAGGCGCAACAAAAGTCAATGTCAAACGGCAGCTGCTCTCGTTTTTCCTCCAGGTAACGCGGAGGCAGATGGGTGGAAAAAGGGAAAAGGTATGTGCGTGCGTTTCGGTGCGCGGGAAAAATCAAAGTGCATTTCCGCAACAAATCGCCGCTTGACGGCAATTAACATCAACACGAGCGGTGATTTGTGACTATCGAATTTGGATCTTTTTCTCTCTCTCTCGGATACCCTGTAAGCCAGCTGGCAGTTTACGACTGTTTTTACAGAATCGTTATCCATTTATCTAGCAGAAAATGGCTGGGAAAACACTGGTTCGCGCGTTGTTGCGGTTACATGTGGTTTTCCGTCAGATACAAAGGACTTAATGGTCTCCATTTAGCCATGACATTGTTGCAATTTGTTGCCATATTTTCGCAGAATAAATAACTAAATAGCGTGTTGGTCAAATACCGTGGAATGTGTTTTATGATTTTTGATTTGTTTTGGTATTATTTATGGTTATTTAATGGGAAATTCCTCTCAACTCATTAATTATTGTTCGAATTTTCCCGAAAACCTACAAATAGGGGAACATTTTATTGAGTTTTTTATTATTTTTTAATTTAAAATTAAGAAAAAAAAAAATATAAATTTTATATCTCCTTTAAGTTCTTATAGTTCTTTTCTATAATTGTTGCATTACTAAAGAACTTCAAAGTTGACATTTTAAACATAAATCAATTTACCTTTTAGTTTTTATGATTACGGAGCATTAAGACCTCTTTAAAGTAATGTAATCCCTAAGTTATTCAAAGAATTCATTATCATAATCATCAAATTGAGCAAAAATAAATTCCCTATGACCACTTTTCCAAAAGCTAATCCATTTCTAAGACCTTGTTCCTTGTTCAATGTGTTCCAAATATCCTTAAAAACTAATGACATCAAATCAAAATAATGAGGTTAAAAATAGAATGCGCTTGCGCCTTTTACCGCTTTATCAGTTAACCGAAATCAACGTGGCCGTCGTGGGAATGTGTGGACGAATGAATGCATTTCATGAATGGCAAAATAAAGAAAAGCAAATTCGACTAGCGTGTTGACAAAAGGCGCTCGGTAAACGTCACGCGATTTTCCCGATGGCGGTGGCAATCAAGCTGGAAGAAATGGCAAATAAAACACCGCACATGTGACAAATTGCGCGCACTGGTGACCCCAATAAAGGCGCTGTAATTACACGGAGACACAATTACATTAGGCGACGGGGTTAACGGGCATCGGTGTCGGCCAGCGGCGTGGCTGCAATTCTGCAAATTAAAATCCAATCGAATCAATTGAAGAAGCAAATAGCGCGAAACATGTGATTGGAGGCAAGCAATTCAATTAATTTGTCAGTCGCTGGCAGCGTTATGAGCATTCAATCCGGGACAAGCAATTCAAATTCATCAACTCAAGTGGTCTTATCAGTAATCGCGAGAAATTCAAAAAGTAACGGATTTTAGCGCCAATGTCATCCAGCAACAACACTGGCAGCACTTGAATGTTGCCACTGTTGCCAGATCGTTTCACACATTTTGTTTCTGGCAGTCCTTGAATTATTTATCTCAAATAATCCGAAAATGTATATTTCATTTTTATAAATTCAGTCTATTCCCCGGTCAAAGTCTTCTGAAGCCACCAAACAACTCGTATCAATTGTATACAAGTGACAGCACTGAGCTGAAAATTGGTAACAACGCTGCCTGGCAGAAAATCACTTCCAAAAAGAGGTATTTCGTAAATTGCATTCACTATTTAAAAATATATTATTATTTCTTTGATATTTTAGCCGTTGGAACGATTTTACAATACTCACGCAGTTTTCTCAGAATCGCGCCTTGTTGGCGCTGCCAGACAGTCGTAAAATATACCAGCATCCAAATTTACTCTCATGTTCATACGTTCAGTCCTTTTCTATGGAAATGTCTTTCAACGCCTATTGAAAATCTCTAGAAAATTTCATTTTTTGCCTCTACTTTCTATTTCTTTTTCGAATTTTCTTGAAAAACCATTGGCTGGTATATTCCTGGAAGCTTGTTGGTATGTTTTCATGGCCCGGGCTTGGCCATACTGAAAACGAAGAGAACGCAGCGCAGCCGAAAAAAAATTAAAGCAGCACGCGATATATTTTTTATTTTCAAAGGTTATAGCCACATTTAAAGGCATCCGCCGACCACAGACGAGGGGCAAAAGTGCCGGCAAGCCGTAAGTTTACAAACAATTGAAGCCCTTTGCGTATTACAGCCGCGCGAACCGAATTGAAAATTTTGCAAGAACCGAAAAAAAACGAAAAAATTTTGCACATAGTCGGCGGCGGCGACGTTGGCGGCAGCGGCAGCGGCGCTGCTTCTGTGCCGCGGCAGCGGTCTTAGCGGCGCAGCAGCAAAAGGGAGCAGCTGAAAGATGAAAAATGAGAAATAATGAGAAAAAAATCGGTGGGTGCCAGTTTTAATGGATTTTTGAAGAATAGTGGTGGAAAGTGTGGAAATTATGTGTAAATTCGATATGTAAATTCGGCATGTGCCGTGGACTGGTGTGCGTGCGTGAAATTCTTATTGGAAAAGCGTGCTCATCGGTGTGAACGAACGAGCGAAACATTTCGGTGGCGGCGGCCGCGGCGGCTGCTGTGTGTGCGTGTGTGAGAGAGAGCGAGAGCGCGCACACGCTTTTTTTAAGGTGGTGTGTGGAGGACACACACAAAAGAAAGACAAAGAAGAAGAGGAAGCACTAGGCCGCTGCGCTGCCGGCTAAAGCGCTGCTCTGTCGCTGCTGCTGCCGCTGCCTCAGTCACCGTCTCCGCCGCAGTTGCTGCATTTTGTTTAGCCAGGAATTTCTTGCCCCAAAATAACTTCAAAATTTTTTGATTGCCATTGCGCCGCTGTTCCCCCGTGTGTCAAAATATACATATATATTCTCGGGGGGGAAAAGTAGTATTGGGAAAACACTTCTCACCCCATGAGAGAGTGTGCGTGGTGTGTGTTTTGTTGTTTATCGCTTTGCATTTCGATTCGCAGGCAACATCTAGCAGAAAAGCAACACCAACAGCAGCAGCAGCAGCAGCAGAAGAGGACGAGGAAGAAGCAGCGGCAAGCAAAAGACTGATTACAACGTAGCAGCAAGGAATTTCAAGCAGGAACCTCAGGATTCTGCCACTGCACTGAATTGTGGGTAAAATACAAGGATATCTCCAAGCCAGTCATCCCTATAACTGTTGTCTTCCAGGCACCGACCGAGTGAATACACGGCACAAAAGGCAAACTGCATTCGACGGGGAAAAATCGGGAGCTGAAGGGTTCGGAGGGACGGACGGCGAAGAACCACCAAAACAAGGCGGAGAGAGCAGGGACAACAGCAACATCGACAACAATAACAGCAACAACGGCAAACAACATGGAAGATCTCCTGGTGGAAGTTCGGCTCGACAATGGCGCCTACTACAAGGTGAGCTGGAATCACATTAAATAGAAGAATTAGAAGCCATAGCGGAAACCGTGAGAGGGGGAGTTGGGGCGGCAGCTGCCTCAGTTTCTAATTTCGTGGATTTTAGCTTTATTTCTATAAATAACCGCAACATTTTGAGTGGAGTCTCGACATCATTCACCACCACCATCACTAACACTAACACCGATACCAATGCACCACCACCAACGCACCAAGGCACGCACACTGCGCGGCGCGAAGCAACGCAGCGCGACGCGACGCCTCTGCCGGCGTTGTGGGGGTGTCGGCGTCTCTGCCGGCTGTAACAGAGCCTGACGTCGTCGCTCATTCGGATTTGTTGTTTTGGTGATTTCCCTTAAAAAAAAAAAAATAATAATTCAATTTGACAAAGAGATAAGGCGATTAAATCATCCAAATTCGCGATAGAATTATTTGCCTTACGATAATTGTGGATTAGAGGGAAAATAAGCTATTTAGTTAAAGCGAAACTTATAGTTATGTCAATGTTTTCACGATTAGTATTGCTTTTTGATAAAATTGTTTATAGTGGTTTTAAGATCCGCTTTATTGCTTACATAAAAAATTTTTGGTTGTAGTTTATTCTTTATTGTATTAGATTGAGGGAAAAGACTTTCGATATTCAAGAGATTTATGGATATTAAGCCTGGTAGATAATTCATAAATTATGTCAACTATTTATCAGTTAATTTTTGTTTCCTTTATAATAAATGGGTTTCCGGTACTAAGAGTTCTCTCTGATAAAAATCATCTTAACAAATATTCTTTTAATCTAAAACCAGGAAGTAGTATTTTATAAATTATTCTACTTGGATATCAGAATTCCTTGCATTTTACCACTTGTTTATTTAGCTTTTGATTAATAATTTCCATACTCTCTCGTATTACAATTATTTGTTTCTCTTTTTTTCCATATCTTATCAGAAAGTATTTATTTATTGATTTAATATCCTTGAATAAAAACCGGTTTAAAGTGTTTATTCCTTCTCTTTTATAAATTAATCATTTGAATGCCTTATTGATTGTTTTACGTGGTCTTTGATTCGTGGAAAACTCTGGAAAACTGATAAGTTAGTGCTCGTGCTGAATATTCAGCATAGCTCGGCCTTTGATTACAGCGCTCGTAAACAGAGCCCAGTGTAAACACTCGCTCGCCAGAGAGAGAGAGACTTCCCTCATCAGAATGATGATTCAGCAGCACACTCGTTCCGCTGCTGTTTGCATTTCGGATATGGTTCCACACTCGCTTATCAGAGATATGAGAGCACTTTTATGTCAGTCGCTTCGCGGCGATCGTAAAAATATAATTTAAAATAAATACATATAGAAAATAATACCTAGGCAGATGGATGAGGAATATCAAAGACACCAAAGCCACTTTAATGACACACATTTTTTCTGCTCTTTCTCCCTTCCTCTGGCTCGCCCTGTCAATGGACTCGTCCTACAACTACAACTGAAAAACTACTACAACAACAACAACAACAGGGCCAGGTGACAGCTGTCGGCGATGATGGCATCTTTGTGGATGTGGACGGGTAAGTTTTTTTTATATTTTTTTCAGTTTCAACAAACAAATCTGCGAACAGGACAACTTACCAGCAACAACAACCGAAAAAACTTGTAAAACGTATTTTCTAACTAATTTGCAACCATTAGTACAATCTGAGGAGAGAGGCAGCCACACAATCGCCGAGAAAAGCGTCTTCTTGGCATCGAAATTAGAAATTAGAGATGCTGGGCACGCATCATTTATGCCGTCTATCGTCCACCCATCCTTCCGCCGGTCTTCCCGCCCTCCTCTATCTAAAATGTTTAATTTGGCGCAACTTGTTAAACGTTGCAGTTGTAGCAGCAATAATGACACTTGACAACACATTCTTAGGTTTACAGAATTCCATGTAAATATTAGGGAAAATGTACTTTATGGATAAATATTTTATGGGTCTTTGAATGTAGCAAAGTTAAAGTTTTATATTTCATGTCCAAATTTAATTAGAATAATGGGAGCCAGATAACGTGTTACTTTGTCTACTTTTAGTTCAATTCATTGATTAAACAATCATTCTAAGCCATAAACATGAAAATAAACAAACGTTTCTGCTGTCAGCTAGTGTTCAAGTTTCTTTTTGGCGGCACAAACCAAAAAAAAAAAAGAAACTGCTGACTGTCGGATTGACTGACCATCACAATCCAAGACTCTCTTGTCCGCCCCACTGACAAACAAACAAACACAAAACTTCCACCGAAGTCATCATTTTGCATTGCAGTTTGTGGAAAAAGGAGGAGGAGGGGGGAGAGGGGGCATGGCTTCCATCTCTGCCAAAGCTGTCAAGTGCGAACGACAAATGCCACTAAGCAGCGACGGCGGCGGCCATCGTCAAAGGCGCGACTATTTTTAATCGCGGAAAGAAACCATTTATATTTATTTATTTATTTCAAACTCGGTTATGACGCTGCGATCAGGCAGCTTGTAACGCCAAAGGGAAACGCAATCAGATCTATTTGTGGATATTTTATGGATGTCTTAATTATCATTAAAATGGCCTGTTTGGACTTTAGCTTGGAAATTATTTTTATTGCCGTGTTTGAAGATAGATTTCTATTTTGTAAATAATTATCTCTGGCAGCTTACGTTTAAAGTTTCCGTTTTTTTTAAGTTTATAAGAATAATAGTTAAGAGATGAACTTATTAAAGGCTTCTTAGAACCATGTTCCATATTATATTTTAGCGTAGGTTTAGATATATTGATACAAATATCGGCAATATCGTAAAATAGATGTAGCCAAATTTTAAATATAAAAAAATCAGGTTAAAATATATTTGCTATAAAAAATCCACATTAAATATACCAAAACATTTTTTTAAAATTTATTTGTCAATTTTCCCCTTCACTGTAAAATCTTAAAATATATATTTTAGAGCTTGAATTGACGACATGCATATTTCTCATCCGATTTTGCTTTCTATACAAATTTTGATTTATTTTTATTGCCACCAAATTTCGTATGATTTATGGGCTACTCTAGTTGTCTCTATTTTAAGCATAATGTTTTTATTTTAGCTTTGCGTTTAAGAACTCTTTCTTGGGTATTTGATCATTTTATTTACCAATTTAAAGAGCATTCAAAAATCGAGCAGCTTTAATTAATTGTTGCCGTTTTTATGCCTGTTCTTTTTTAGTTTTCTTATTTTTATTTTATGCTTGCAGTTCTTGTGACATTTTTGGAACGAAAGTTGGCCGCCTTTTTTGATTTAATTTTTTGTTGTTTTGTCTTCCATCTCTCACGCGAGATCCACTTGAGCTGAGAGCAGCTGGATCTAAATTTAGTTTGCGCCACTATCCTGCCGGCACTGCCGACTGCTGCGCTGCTGCTGTGTGGCATTTCCGATTTGTGTCTCGTGGTCGGGACTCGGGACTCGGGATGGGAATGGGATTGGGATTGCCACTGGGAATCGGAATAGCTTTTTGGTGGCACCCCCACAATGGTTGTTGTTGCTTGTCTCTTGGCCCTCGGCCAGCAGAGCAGTTGCAGTCGCTGGCGCTGGCTCTGTCTCTGCCTCTGCCACAGTCTCTGCTGGCGCTGGGAAACACCTGTCCGCTGACCATCTAACAGTTTGGCAAATGCACCTTAATTAATTAATTGAATCTGCTTTCTCCGCTCACGCACACGCATTGTTGCAGCGTATCCGAGGTGATGAAATATCCATTTGGTAACGTCCGCCTGCCGCCCGAGGAAGCCGTTGAGGTAACCGCACCGATCTTTGAGGAGGGCATGGAGGTGGAGGTGTTTACGCGCACAAATGAGCGCGAAACCTGCGGCTGGTGGGTGGCCAACATTAAAATGCTCAAAGCAGACATTTGTGCGGTGGCCTACATCGGTTTCGAGACGCCTTATACCGAAATCTGTGAACTGGGCCGACTGCGCGCCAAGAACTCTAATCCGCCAATTACAGCCAAGTCCTTCTATCAGTTCACGCTGCCGGTACCCGAGGAGTTGCGCGAAGAGTAAGTGAAAGTCATATAACGGTCAATGTTAGAAGCTTTATTAATCTTTGGATTCATACAATTTAGAGCTCAGAAGGATGGCATACACAAGGAGTTCCAGCGCAGAATCGATGCCGGCGTCTGCAATTACAGTCGCGACCTGGACGCCCTGATCGTCATCTCCAAGTGGGAGCACACTCAGAAGCGTGCCAGCATGCTCAAGGATATGCATTTTCGTAATCTCTCACAGAAGGTAAGCTACCTGAGTCCTGTTGCTGATTTATACCTAAACGAAATCCTGTTTGTACTCAGGTTATGCTGTTGAAAAGGACTGAAGAAGCTGCCCGTCAGCTCGAAACGACTAAACTGATGAGCCGTGGGTAAGTTTGAAGAGGTTTTTTGTTCAATTATAAAACTTCATTTTAAATATATTTCATTGTTATTTAATTTTTGTTGCAGAAACTACGTTGAGGAGTTCCGTGTGCGCGACGATCTCATGGGCCTGGCCATTGGGTCGCATGGCTCGAATATACAGGCGGCACGCACGCTGGTCGGCGTCACCAACATCGAGCTGGAGGAGAAGTCTTGCACATTTAAGATCAGTGGCGAGACCGAGGAGTCAGTGCAGCGTGCCCGTGCCATGCTCGAATACGCCGAAGAGTTCTTCCAAGTACCCAGGGAGCTGGTGGGCAAGGTGATCGGCAAAAATGGGCGCATCATCCAGGAGATTGTGGACAAGAGCGGCGTGTTTCGAATCAAGGTGAGTGCTGTGAGTATTGTGCTCTACACTCGAGCCAGTTCTAATCTTTTCCGGGCAGATCGCTGGCGATGATGAGCAGGATCAGAATATACCACGCGAGCTGGCGCATGTACCCTTTGTGTTCATTGGCACCGTGGAGAGCATTGCGAATGCTAAAGTGCTGTTGGAGTATCATTTGTCGCATCTAAAGGTTAGTTATTCTTCAGAAAAAACGCAAGCGAAGCATTCGAAATCAATACTTGCACTTCCAACGTATTCTGTATATTTGCAGGAAGTGGAACAGCTGCGCCAGGAGAAAATGGAGATCGATCAGCAGCTGCGCGCCATCCAAGAATCTTCTATGGGCTCCACACAGAGCTTCCCCGTAACGCGGCGCTCTGAACGCGGCTACAGCAGCGACATTGAGTCCGTGCGCTCTATGCGCGGCGGAGGAGGTGGACAGCGGGGCGGTGGACGCGGACGCGGTCGCGGTGGGGGCGGTCTTGGTGGCGGTAACGGCCTCAACCAGCGCTATCACAACAATCGGCGCGACGAGGACGACTACAACTCCAGGGGCGATCATCAGCGCGACCAGCCGCAGCGTGGCTACAACGATCGCGGCAGCGGTGGCGGTGACAACAACACTGGAAACTACCGTGGCGGCGGCGGTGCGGGTGGTGGTGCTGGCGGACCCGGCAACAACAGGCGCGGCGGTGTAAACCGCCGGCCGCCACGCAACGAACAGCAGAATGGCAGGGATTACCAGCACCACAACCACACCGAGGAGGCGCGAGAGACGCGCGAAGTGAGCAGTGTGGAGCGAGGTGAGTCCCGTGAATAATGCTGCCAATTAACCAATTAGCTGAACCAATTTATTTTGCGCGCTCAAACAAGATACAAAGTGAATATTCTGAATTCCCCCCGATTCCGCCCGTAATTGGACTTCATGGGGACAAGAAGCACCCAAGAATCTATATGTACAGCAAGTTTGTTAGCTCTAAAAACGTATCATTAATTCTCGAATATGTTTAGGTTTCTTCTATTACAAATAAATTTAATAAAGTCACATTAGTCTTTGGTTACTGAACTTTATTGATGGCTTTATTACAGCGTTACATGAATTGGTTCCTTAAGGATGGGAAAGGAAAGATTTTTAAGGCCCAGGAATTTTTGTTGAAAGGATAATGAATAAAGGGTAGTTCTTTAGGGATTTTTTTTTTTCATTTTAGTATCGGTTGTAGTTTACATTTCTTTCCACGATCGGTTACTTCGTGTAGTTTACTATTCAAAAGTGATTCAATTTGCTTATGTTGTATCAAATGGAGGTCAGGAGATATTTTTAATTTCAGCTGTAAGCAGAGTTGGATTGATATATTTTAGTCTGCGGATCTTGCTAGTACACCTCTTATTGTAAATATTATATTCTCATCTCTCCAGCGGACAGCAACTCGTCGTACGAGGGCAGCACGCGGAGGCGCAGAAGGCAGAAGAACAACAATGGGCCCAGTAACAGTGAGTACATAAAGCAAAATGGCTTCTGGCTTACCTAATTTTGTATACCTTACCTGCAATTTGATAGCAAATGGAGCGGTGGCCAATAATAACAACAACAAACCCCAGTCGCAGCCACAGCAGCAGCCACAACAACAACAACAACAACAGCAGCCGCCGGCGCCTGCTAACAAAGCGGCGCTAAATGCCGGTGATGGCAGCAAACAGAATAGCGGCAATGCGAACGCCGCTGGCGGTGCGAGCAAGTCGAAGGATCCATCACGCAACGGGGATAAGCAGCAGGCGGGAGCGGGCGCGGGCACGGGCGTTCAGCAGCAGCAGGCGGCACAGCAGCAGCAGCCACCGCAGCCACAGGCCCAGCAGCAGGCGCCACAGCAACAGCCGAAACCGCGACGCAACAACAAGAATCGCACCAATAACCACACGGACCAGCAGCAGCAGCAGCCTGGCCAGCAGCAGCTGACGGAGAACGTGAAGAAAGAGGGCCTGGTCAATGGCACGTCCTAAGCAACTAACATGATTGGAACGGAAGAAGAACAATGTTGTACGGGCAGCGGATGGAAAGGCCAATAAATATTCATGTTAAATATCGTTGAATATCGCCGCCACATTACGTAACAACAAAACCACACCCCACAGGAGTCACACACAACAACAACAACAAGAGCAAAGCATTCAATTCATGATCAACAGCCACTAACAAATTGTTTGAGAAACTATTTAAGAGTAACTAAGGAGAAGAGAAGTGAAAAATTAATATACATGAAATATGTAACATTTGTAAAAGCATGTACTAACATACACACACACCCAACACCCAACACACACCACACACAATCACACACACGCCGTTCGAATTATACACAAAACAACAAGAAAAGAAATAAAAGAGAAAAATCATGCCTAGGCTTATATAATTTCAATTGAAGCGATTCAAAAGCTTCAATTACAATCAAAACTGAATTATATATTTATGTATAAAACAAATTCAAAGGCAATTAATAATTAACAAGCAAACGAACGAATCGAAAGGAAAATACTGAATATGTAAACTAAAGCGTTAACTCTAATCCGGGCAACTAGCGTAGTTTTTCAAAAGGAAAATCTAAAAGAAAACAAACAAAAAAAAAAAATGAGAAGAACCTGGCGGCGGAACGGCACTTCTAAAGCGCCCTTCACCGCCGACAATTGAAATGTTTCTAGTTATATGCATATTATAATAAAAGAAAACAATATGATTGCATTTTTTTTGTTGTTTTGGTTAAATTAATAATTAATTTGAGTTAAGTCTGTTCCGCCAAGTTTTTGTGTATAATTCGTGCATGCAAACAACAACTTAATTGCCCGCCAGCAGGTCTATTTTTTCATAAATTCTAACATCATACTTGTATTATTATTGTTTAGTTCATCATTATTGTAAATGCCAGGGCACGCGTTATAAAGATGCTTGCAAACATTAAACAAATGAAAGGAGCACCCAACTAGAGACTTTGGCAACGTTTAAAATTGTTTACTTTGTTCGTTAAACCACGGAAATCCTCTCTCTTATTTGTATTATGTTGTATTTATTTACTATCATTAACACATCATCGCACCCGCATAAGCCACATGACTATCATGACCCATACACATACAGTCAGAAGGCAAGAAGAGAAGAAAATGAAACGCATTGAATTTGATTTTGTTTTATAAATATATAATTTACTTGGCCAAAACCTACAGAGCGTATACTAACTTAGTCCTCTATTAAATACTCTTAAATTATTTAATGCAAGTGTAACACGCCGCGTCGAGCACTGAGACCCACAATCAACGAGCAGTGCTTGGCGTCTATTAAATGAAATTAGTTCAAGCAAGCGGAGACCACAGCAACCACAAAGGAATATAAATACAATGTAAAGCCAGCATAAAAAAAAACCATCTAAGAAAAAGTAACAGCGACTCGAAGATGGAGAAGCAAACAGAACAATTCTCACTAATTTGAAGTACATACAGTGTCAATAATATGTAAGAAACACCACATTTTAACATACATATAATAATAAAGATGGAGATAACGATAACAGTACAGATAAAGATATAATTCTAAATAAAAGTAATGTTGTGTAATTCGAATTAAATAAACAAACAAACGAAACATAAACAAAACATAATATTATATAAATTTAATGAGAAGAATGTGCGATTTAAAATTATTATTTATATAAAAATGAACTTATAAAGAATAGAAATATAGCAAGTAAATTTTATTAATTTAAAATTTATATATATAAAACAAACCACAAACCATAAAAAACCGAACGAGATTCGAATTTATTTCAATTTTTGTGTGTCGCCAAATTGATTGCTAGCTGGTAGGGATAATGGAAAGTATCGATGCTAAAGTAGTATCAGTAGTAGTATCAGATTTTTTTATAAGGGATTTATTCTTTCCAAATTCGTTTCTTGAAAGTTGAGTTTGCCAGGAAACAAATATTTTCGATTTATTTATTGTTATGATACTGTGTTACGAGTTATTATTGTTTATACTAACTAAAAGCTACAGTTACACTCTTAGGATTAGTTAATTCTACTGGATTTTCTTGGAAAGTATTGCTGGATTTTGATGGGTTAATGTTGAAATATTTAAATTCCCCTTAGAAGTATTGCTGGAAATCCGGTTAATGATGAAATACATGTCGCCTTGAAGTATTATGCATGACGAGCTCCTCTCGAAATCTTGGTTCCTCCTCTGATTCCGGGTTATTCCCCGTCGTATATTCAATAACGTTGCTTTAGCTTGTCGCGGCGGCAGTGAAGATAGTGGCTGTGGGATTGACTGCGGCAATAATTGGCTACACAACCAGCTAACCACACTGCCAAAGCGCATAGCCAATTGAGGTTACTTGGAGATTGATTGTGATGATTGACACTAATTTCGTTAATTCGGGGCTCGGCGGCTCGATGATTGATGGGAAATTCATAGTTATTTTTGAATATTTTTTTTGCAGAAACCATTATTAACCTCACCATCTTGCGGATTTGTGGAGCAACTTCAAAATCCGCAGAGCTTTTTTTCAGAGAGCGCCACCTTCTGGTCTCGAGTAGCGGTGGCGGTGGCGATTTCCCTTTATGCTGCTATTTATGCTATGTTGCACGTGGCACCGGAAAAGCTTTTGAATGCGGTCCGCGGGGTGGTTGGTGGTGGGTGGGAATCAGGGCGCTGTAAAATAGGCAATATTTAGTTTTAGTTTTCCAAAAAAATTAGCTATATGGGTTAAGTTGGTAACCTTTTGGGTCTGCCTTCCGTTTCGCTTTCGTTTGAGGCTAGCAATTATTTTATGCAGCCTTAAATTACAAACCCCCCGCGGCCTAATTACCAACTACGAGACTTGGTTCAATTAGAGTCGCCAGCCATGTTCAAGGTCATTGAAAGCTTGCAACGAAGAAACCTTGCAGCTGAAGGTTACCTCTCTTGCCACAATTCATAGCTTGAGCCTTGCCCCTCAAAGCCGAGTAACCCTTTTTTAATTAAAAATAAATAAAACCACAAGAAACTTTATTTAGTTTTCATCTCTTCATAGAAGATATATTCATATTTTATTTGTATTCTTTATTGAAAAGAAATCAGTTCTTATACATATATTTGGTGTTACTTAGGTCTAGACTTACTTAGCTCTATTTAATTATAAATAATAATCAGCTTGACACTATCACAAAAATTGCATATATATTTTGTTTTGTTTATATTTTGTTTTATATTCGCATTTTCTTGCATTCGGGAAGATCGTACGTTCCGGAATGTCGTACCAGATAGTGCATTTACATGCTTTAAAATGTTTCAGTGCAAATGCACTCCTGACACGCAACCCAAAACCTTCAAAGGATGCATTATTGCTTATCGTTTCTCTTGTTTATATAATATATTCTTTGAACTGAAAATTATGTTGAGCACATCGCGTCGTCGCGGTTGTTATTTGGCAGCTATGGGACCAGTCTCAAGTCCGGATCAATCTCCCTCTCCTGGCAGTGTTATTTCAAGGATTTAACAAACCAAAAGCGAAGTTAACTCTGACAAAAATTCAAACAAAGCTCGAAAAACGCATGCAGAACAAAGGTGAACGGGTACACGGGAATGAGGGATCCGAGTACAATGAACCAGGGATCTGCCCAGAGGGAACAAAGGTGATAAGCAATGGCAGTCGCAGGTGCCAAGGTGCGCAGCTGATAATGATAAGGCAAAGGGAGTGTATGTGTGTTGTATGTGTGGTGTGTGTGTGTGTGCCTGTGGTGTGCTTGTGAAAAGTGGGTCGATGCGGCTGGCTGATTACCCGATCGCCGATCGGTTATACAAGCCATTTGTGTGTCACCGAATGTCACATTTACTGCTGCGCCCTAGCTTTTTCCCCCATTTATGCTTGCTCTGTGGGAGGCCATCAGTCAGCGCCTTGTAAACCCATAAAATCCCAACGGAAACCAAACACATGGAAATGGCTTCGAGTTCTTGTAGGTGCCAGATAAGATAAACACACATGGGGCCCACGATTAAAGGCTACAAAATAATTAATCCAGCGGAGAAAATTTTCGGTGCAGTTCTCAATGCTTTCTGGAGCAGAGATTCGCTTTATTGGGAAAGGGGCTACTCTGCCCATGCAGCCTTCAATTTCGACTTGCTTGGCTGGCTTTTTACTTGACTTTAGTTAGGTGTGGCGCATGAACGGCAAAATAAATCCAAAACGAGGCCAAAACATTGAGCAGGCATTAGGCCCAAACAAAAGCAAGAGGCACCAAAGGCAACAACAATTGCAGAATTGGAGAATTAAATCCACACAAAACTGACTCTCGGAGTGGAGTGAATAAAAAGAAAACCAAACAGCAAGCAGCATTTTTTTTTGCAATTAAAAAAAGGCCAACAAACAGCGAACGTTCGTTCGTTGCACACACTGCGTATACGCGATGGATGTGTCATCTATATGCACACACACACACCGCACACATTGCTGTATCTATGTATATAGAGTGGAATATCTGACAGCTAATAAACAGTTTTAGCTTAGTAAATTTAATGTGTGTTGGTTTTTAATCGCGTGCCAGCGCACACTATGTGTGTGTGTTCTAATTTCGAAAGAACAAGAGCTCCGGCAATTAAATAAATTATTGTTCATTTGTGTCACTGTGTGTGTGTGTGTGCTTAGGTGTATCGATAAATGAAAAGCAAGCTCATGAGCTTAAAAAGCGTTAACTGAATAAAGAAAAAACGAAAAATGCGCCTTCATGTTCTTGTCAAAAATTCTACGCTGCCATCCATGTGCGTTAAATGGGTTACATGGTCGACCTGCTGGCAGTTTGAATGAAAAATTTCTAAAATGCCCCAAAACCCGGCGTCGCCCATCGCCATCGCCATAGCCATCGCCCCTTTCCCCCCTTCTAAGCTGTTTGCTCCTCTTTATGGCCCACTTAGTGGCTCAGTTATAATTTCATTAGGCAAATGCTGAGCATTTTTCATTAGCACTTCATGAACCCCCTACTTCTCCTCCTCCTCCTCCTCTCCCGCTGCCGCTGCCATGTTGACCAACACGTTTACTTTTATCTGGGTCATAAAAGTCGTAGCTGCCGCCGCCAGAAAGCAGAGTTTCAAAGAAGTTGTCGTCACCGGAAGTGACCCGAAGTGTTACAAAACCCAAAAAGTATACAGGGCCATAACGCTACTTAAATAAATTACTGTTTGACTTGGCCAAAAAAAATGAGAGAGAGAAATAATTGCGAATTGCAAGAGCCACCAGAAGACTAACACGAAGCTAACGTTGCGAGGTGGAAAAATATTGCCAAATAAAAGCCAAAGTTGTGGGTATAATGCTGGCTTGATTAAGCTTGGTAATTGGTAGAAAAAACTTTATTTAGTTACATTTTTTTAAAGAGATAAAGCCTAAGATATATGTATAATATTTCACCTGAAGCCTAAGCCCTGTAAAATATTTCCCTGAGACAACTGCCTTACAAAATAATTTAAATACCTTTTTTAAACATCTTCTTATAAGAAATATTATCAAAATTAAATAGTTATATGCTCAAAATGTATAATTTAGTTTATTTTTTTAAAAATACTTCAGAAATTCTGTACTTATCTATTTAAAATATTTTTATTTATTTCTTTAAAGAAAAGTACTTTCAAAATTTAATAGTTATCTATTTAAAATGTACTTTATATATTTTTTTTAGGAAATACTTTCAAAATTCCATAATTATCGGCTCAAAATATATCATAATTTATTTTTTTAAATTCCTTAAGTTTATATTCAAAATGTTTTCTATTTATTTTTGTTAATGAGAAATATATCTGAATATCTGCTCAAAATATTTATTATATTTTTTAAATGAGAAATACTTCAAAAATTCAATAGTAACAACTCAAAAAAATAATCTATTTTGTTGGAAAATTCCCCACTAATTTTTGAAATAACTTAAACCTCCCCTGAAAGCCCATGTGCCACATAAAGAGTATTCAGTTTGAAAAGAACATTTTCCCCTTTTAATTCCCTCGGTCGCATGATCAGCCACACACTCACAAACACACACCAACCAGCACGCACGCGGACTCTGGCACTTATTGTCTGCTAAATACACGCTCTCATACAGCATACAGATACAGATACAGATACGGATACGGATACTATAGGCACAAAAATCGCGCTCACACGCAAAAAGGCAAAAGCAATGCGAAATGGAGGAGGCCTATGGGCGCACGGTGCGTATACGTAATCACGGATTGCCTTGCGGAATGTTTGCTATTCGATTCTTTATCTGCAGACGGGAAACCGGCAGACACAATACACAAAACGAAGACTGCCCTTGTCTGTCTGACGGATTTTATACAAATTTTTATGAATGATTCTTTTTTCCGCTTATTTTGTTTTTGTGTTTTTGGGCGTTTTTTGTCACCCGCCTGGCAACAGCGATATGATTAACTGGAAGCAAGAATTTCCAGAAACTAATCTCTCTCTCACTCTCTGTGTTTCCGTCACCATTTACGCATTTAGGTGGCTGCCCCAGCAGCAGCAGCAGAGCGGCATTTATAAATAACAGAGAGCGGCGAATAACAACAATTGACGCAGCCAACTAATGACGAGCGATGTTGAGGCAAAAATGTTTTTTTTTCAGCTTTTTTTCTGTTTGGTTTTTATGGCAATTTTGTCTAAAATTAAAAAGAACAAAACGAACTGAGTCATGCGTGGAAGGCGTGATCGCAAAGATCCAGCATTTGACAGAGAAAAATTAGGGAATTATGGGAAGGTTTGAGCTAAAGCAGAATTTAGTTTGGGTTTTTTACTATATATTTTTAGGGTTCCTAAAATAATAGGGGAAGCCTACACAATTTCAAAGCCTAAATTAAAGTTGTTATCAATTTTCTTGGAATAATTTCAAATAAAAATGTATATTTTCCCCTTAAAAAATAGTTTTTCTGGTATAAAAATTCTAGGAAAGTGCTCTGCCAACGAAACAGTTAAATAATATAGAAACTTGGCTGAACTTCCTCGGAATAACTGACAACTGAATTCATCAAACTTTAAACTGTTTTGCCAGGAACAACAAACTGAACTGACTTTCCCCCCAACTTTTCCCTTAGAACAAAACGGAACGGAAGGACATCGATAAAGCCGTGTCTGCCAGGAGGCACGTGTGTGTGCCTGTGCGAAGATTTGTTGGCAACAGAAGGCTCAGGTTGACCCAAATCGCTAGAGGCCTGAATGCCGCTGCCTTTCCATATAACTATCTATGGTATCGTGTCGCTCTCCTTAGCCTTCTTGGGGTGATGTAATAAGTGGCAGGCCAAATGACACACACTGAAGAGTGTGTGTGCATTGAATTTGCAGAATGAAGGAATAAAAGAAGGCCAGAATGGCATAAAGGCGTTCGAGAAGGGGTCAAATACAGAGAGATACAAAGATGAGTTATGCAGTTGGCCATAAATTTTGTCATCCGTGTGCATTTTAGCCATATTTATAGAGCGGGGGGCACAAACTAATAAATGTCAGCATTCGGGGCAAATAAATATAGATAAATTCCCTGTCACCCTCTCTGCTGTGGCATGGCAACATTTCACTTTTCATTTTGGCCCCCACTTTGCCTCGAATCGAATCCCATCCCTTGCGAATATGTGCATTGCATTTGGCCCGAAGCCAAGGAGAATTTTTATTTTTGGCTCCTTGGCTAAGCTCACGAACTGCAGCCAGGCCATAGCCATAGCCATAGCCATAGATACTACCTATACTCTTGGGCCAGGCCAGGCCAGGCCAGAGCTATCTAGGTTGGCTATACTATATAGCTGGCTATATAGAGCTGTGCTGCTAGTGGTGGTGCTGGTGGTGGTGGTGTTGCCACAACAAAAATCAATAAGCGGCGGCACGAAGCCCATCCAATTGTAATTATCGGAGGTGCCAAAAAGCACATTTACAAACTAATCAAACTGCAACTGAGGGTGTTTGGAAGTTTGAAGGGGGATTTCCCTTCCATTTCCCTACAATCTAGGTCATAACACTGACCCAATTTCCGCTTTACATAACTGCTGCTGCTGCTGCTTGCCAAAGGGTGAAAGTGGAAGGACGAAGTGACCTCCATTTGGAGCATTTTGCAGGCTGCTGCACTACCATCTCTCTCCATCTCTCATACGACCTTGCGGTGCGGGCTGAAGGTCGACTTTTGGTAGCCAAAAAACCAAATAAACAGACATTTCTAAGAATCTATATACACATACAATCAGTATTTTAAATTAAACAACAGAGATTTCGAAATTCTGTGAGGCATTTCCACAACACGTGATTCATTTTCACAATTTTAAATACACAAAAGACTAGACTGGGCCTTATCAGCTAGTTTCTAGTATGGCGGAGTGACAAATTAGGAATCTGCCTGAATCAGGCTGACTAACTAAGTTTATACTACACATAATATATATAGTTATATATGTGTATATTTTTGTGTATACAAGTAGCCAATGATCCATCACAAAGTGCCGCCAACAAATGATGTCATAATGATATCTCTTTATAAAAGTTTACGTGTGTTTTGTTTTCAGTTTGTATTCTCTGCTTTTTTAATGATGACAACTTTCGTCGGCTGCTGATATCAGTTAAAGTCCAAAATCCAAATGCAAATTCAACAAACAAAAAAGCCAAGGCACAGCTGAAATTCCTAAATTTGTTATATATATGTTTTTTATAGAAAAATGCTATACAAAGTCCAGCAGAGATATTTTTAATATTTTTTTTATATTGAAAGATGGTCATAGGTATATTTTAAGGTATTTCTTCTTTTAAAACTATAATTTGTAGCTAGCAAAAACTTATTTTTCATCTTTGAATTGATGACTATAAACCGGTTTTCTATGACAACTTTGAGTGAAATCAATCATTGGGTTTGTTTGTCATGAATCACTTGAATATTTCACTGAAATATATTCATATATATCTTTGGTTTTGATCTCTTTTGTTTGCTTTTGCCATATCTATTTGCTCTTCTCTCTCTCTCTATCTCTCTCTGTATTTTCTGTGTCAAAATGCATTTTTCAGTCATCCGCCCACACACAAATACGCGCTATACAAACACACAGCATACACATCCCCTAACCAGAATCGACCTCATAACAACACCCACTATTTCCGCACACATGTGCATTTTAAGGCTTATGTAAAAGTCGTTGCTTCGTTTTTTTATTTTTATACAAAATATTGCAATTTGCTGTGGCTGCTACCCCCCCACACACGCAGACTAACTCACTCACGGGCACACACTACGTATACGTATTGCGAAACTGTGCAAGGTCAAGTGGTTACGAATCGTGCGAGTCTCTCGAGCTGCAGCAAGTGCTCTCTCTTCCACCTACCCACCCGTTTCTCTATGTGTATTTTAATTGCCACTGCTATTTGGTTTCTATTTTGATCAGTTCTAATTAAGATTTCCCTCGAAAGTTAAATCGCGCTCACTGACAAAGGGGGTTTTTTCGGTGCATCTTATATAATGATGAAAACGAGAACTGCAGTTCTCGTGCTGCGCGACAAAGACAGCGACTGTTGGAAAATTTGGGTTACAAGCAACTGCAGCGATACTAAATTTAAAACGCCTGAGCAAGCGAGATGGCCACATGGCTGAAGGTGCAGGTGCAAGCGAGAGCCAAAGTCGCGGTGCTGATTGTTTTAAACAAATTGCCGCCGCCGCTGCACAATGACTGCTGCTGCTGTTGCTGTGTGTGGTTGTTGTTGTTGTTAAGTATTTAACAATGTGAGTGTGCGGCGGCGGGTTTTTCTCTCGAGCAAAAATTGTTCACATTGCACTGGCATTGTTTCGCCTTTCGACTTCTGCTTTTATTTTTGTATTATTTTTGTGTTATTTTTCTTTATTGCAATTACAGGGTGTTGGTGTTGTTGCAATGGCACAATTGCATAATGCCAAGCGAAATTATATGGCGAAAATGCAATGGCAGATGTGCGGCGGAACTAAAAGGCAGCTTTGCAGCTTACAATTTCAATGATATTACGTATACGCCGGGGTGGGCACAGTTAGAAACGTGGCCGAAATCAGCTGTTTGGGATTCATTGTTGGGTTTTCATTTTAAATTTTAAATAAATATTAACTAACGAATGCTGATTGTCATTATTTTACAAGTAATTTTGTTAAAAAAAATTTAAACCCTTTCATATTACGTATACGCCACAAGAAAAAAAAAAACAAGAAAACACCAGGCTAAACCTAAGTTGAACATTTTGAAAGTAAGTCTGAATATCAGCTGTTCTGTTTAATCTGTGTTTTTGTAGAGGAATATCCAAAGCTAAACGAGGCTAGTTTAAAAATATTACGTATACGCCACCGAGGAAACCAAGGAAACACTAGGAAAATGCAAACAAAGTCAGTAGAAGGCTTGTCTGTAGCCGAAATCCCTTCGAAAAAGAACCCTCGATCGATCGACTGCGTCCGCCAGCTGCCTTTAACGTTGACTTCCGATTTCTGTTTTTTTAAGTTTTTGTTTTTTGTGGAAAACCTTCTCCTCGAAGGTGGAAAAGTCGCCAGTTGTGCCGCTCGTTGTTGCCGTTTCGATGGGGAAATGAACACTGACGTTGAAGCTGGCTAAAAAGGCATTCGGCCAACATCAGTCGGCGGCAGAGGCGAGGGCAGCGACGTCGACTGCAGCGCCGGACTGCAGTTGCGTTTCGTTTTTTTTTTATTTCTTTCGACTTTTTTGTGGCGTTCTTTTTCGTTAAAGAAAACTGTTACAATTTTAGGCCAAAACGCGACGCGACACCGTTTGTTGTTGTTGTTGTGTTTCCGTTTCCGTTTTGAGGGCCACTTGAAAATGTGTGTGTCTGCTTGTATTTATTTTTATATATATTTTTTAGATTTCCTTTGAGTTTTCTGTATTTTTTTATATTTTATTTTTATTTCCTTTAAATTTTCCTCTCTTTTTTTAAGTGTATTTTGTTGCCAAATGCATGTGTGTGTGTGTGTGCTTTGTGGCAAAGACGCTCTAAGGTGAAATATACTAAATGCAGGGCGGAATTTTTGTACAAAATTTATTTCTGTCTCTCGCTGCAAATGCAGCTGCCACACGCGCACACACACTCAAGCACTCACACACACCCTCAGACACTCTCCAACAGTCGGCAAACTTTTCATTTCGTTTCGTTGTCGTCGCGTGTGAAAACTAAAAAGTCAAACTACTTTGGTCTAAAGCTGAAGCTCAACTGTCAGCTGCTCGGTTCGTTCAGCAGAAAAAAAAATAAAGCAAGGCACTGCCACAAAGAGAGAGATACTCTCTAAGTATTTCTAAGATACACTCTCTCTCTCTCGGGCTCTCTGAGAGTGAGCTTTTTTGCCCTCAAGCTTCGCATGCACTTGTTGTTGCCGCTGCCGCTGCCGCTGCTGCTGTTGCATGACGCAAATGTGGCCCAAAAACAACTACAAAACTATAACAAGCTGTCGCTCTCTTTATCTATTAGTTGCTTGCTCCCTCACTCTTGCTTTTTAGCTACTTGTCTCGCTCATGTCGGTTGCAGTTTGCATTGGACGTTAATGTTCAAGGTGATTTCGTGTGTGTCTGTGTGTATCTGTGTGTGTTGTGCAGTGTTTTTTTAGCGTTGTGTGCGTGTGCGCCTTTGCCATGTGTCACAGTTTTTTTTTTTTCGCCCGAGAGATTCCGCAATTATGCGAAATTATCGATCAAATTGTTGTTCTAAGGTCAGACTTAAATTGAAAATTTCCCCCGCTTCCCACTGTCAACAGCTGATATCGGCTAGAGTTAATCTCGTCATGCACGAATTTCGCGTGATTAGTGTTTGGTTAAGTTTATTATTTCGATAAAACAAAGCGATCTAATACACACGAACCTGAGAAATAAATGATTTACTAACCTGAAAATGGGATAATAAAATATTTAAGCTGAGCTGCGGGAAATTCTGCAGTTGTTTGTGGAAAATCTATATAGTTTCTTTTTCGCTGGAAGTTTGTGGGGGAATTCCCCCTTTGACATTGTAAAATTCATATAGTGAAGGGAAAATAGTACTTTTAGTATTCTTAAATATAACCCAAACAAATTTGAATAATATTGTTAATAATTTGTATAAATAAATAAACTATTTCACTAGTTATCTTGTTAAAAACAATTGCAAACTAAACAAGACCTATAACTGAACATTTTCTAATTAAAAATAAATATTCAGTTGATAATTTTACTATATAATTTCTCACGAATAATACATTTTATGTTACCATTAAACAATGATAAAATAAATATATCAAATTGATGAATACTATTTTCAACTATAATACATTGACTCTCCTTCTATCAAGTTAATGATTTAATTCGTTGGCCATAAACTTGTTATTTCCGTTAATAAAACAACTAAGGCTTGATTTCTATATCCCCCGATTGCGTAAGTCTGTCCGCTTAGCCATTGTCTATTATTTGAGTGCGAGTTTTTATTGAATTTGATGGCGTTTTATTGGCGAGCGCACTTCAATCGAAGCTAATTTCATCATAAAACTTGTCATGAGGTCACCGGGTCTCGCTTTCTGGTCAACACAATGCACATACATACATACGTGGCGATGTGGCTATAGCTCTGGCTATAATTACTCCCGATAATTGGTTGGCTAACCACCGCCCGGGGAATTGATTTTACTTTAACGCTATAGCTTGACCGAAAAAAAGGAACAAAGCTGCAGCGACAGAGAACCCAGCGATTGCATAAGACAACCCATCGTCGTGTGGCAAAGAAAAATAACTCTTAAATGCACAAGTACACTGGGAAAATAAATAATGGTCATGAAAGTTACAGAAAAAATATTGTAAAACTTATTAAATATCTCTGAAATATCTTCAGAATTGCAATCAATAAATTTGAGACTCAATTTGATAGCATACTTTTTTGCAAATTTAAAGCAGTTTTCAAGGAGTCCAAACATTTTATAAAAAGGAAAATAACTTAAGAAAAACATGCCTAGAAATCCGACTTCTATATTCCTAAACAGCTCCAGCTTTATTTTTATAATTTTCTTGATTTCAAATTTCTGCTTTTTTAAGAAATTCAATTTTTTTTTCAGTGCACCTAGCACAGCGTACACATAACACAATATAGATAGATAGGTAGAGCGGGTGGAAAAGCGAAATTCGCTCGGCCAGAAAATCAATTTCGTTTTCCTTGACCTCGTGGGGCCACAAAATAAAGAAAATTAAGGAAAAGCGGGGTGAAATGGTGAAAAAACTAAGACAACAAAAGACAATGAGAACGTTAGGAAAAGCCGAGAGTGTCGACAAAGGATAATTGACGGTCATTTGAAATGCAAAAGTGACAAAAGCTGCAGCAAATGTCGAAATAATGTCACCAAGTTGCCTTTGCCATTGCCTTTGCCTTTGCCCAGCTGCAGTTCGGACCAAGAACAGAGCCAAAAACCTAGCAGTTTGCAGTGTTTGAGCCAAAAAGCCGAAGCGAAACGAAAATAGAAAATGGCAAAATGGCTTTCGTTTTGTGGCGAAATGCACGCGATTGGGAGAAAACAGAGGAGAATAATATTAGATATATATATATGTACATATATCCCAGTATATCGCAAAACAAAATCAATTTGCAGCATGAAAATCTTCTTAATTGTTTATGCCAGGCAGCGATTTCTAAAAACCGATTTGATTTGGCCGCCTCCCCGCTGCAAAATTTCACTCATTACTACGGACGGCTTGCTTTGTGTTAATTAATGTCTGTGAGCGTTTTCAGAGCGTTGCATTTGCAAGACCCCAAAACCTGATAGATCTCCCCATTCCCCGATGCAATGTGGGTGTAAAATGTTTGGATAAAGTGGCTACGATCAAACACACATTGAGATAAATCAAAAAGAAATCGCTGTGAAGGGAAATCAAATGCGAAAATAATTATTTGGAAAATGTGTGTAACAAGAAAATGCTGAATATAATCATATGCAATTTTTGTCGTCTCACTGATAATTGTCTTAATCGATTCTTAATTCTTAAGATTATTTTTATTTTCGTTTTGTATTTTATTCAAAATCCAATTTATCTATTTTCTTGGTTGTTTTCTTTTTTATTTTTAATACTTTTTGAGGGGAGAAATGAATCAAAACTGAAGCTTATGGCTAAGGAAACATCTTTTTTTTTTAGTATGGCAAAATTAGGAAACGTATAAAAAACGAATTTAAACGGAACGAAAACCATTGATAAACTGGACTTGCAACAAAAGGGGTTATGGGGCTTTCACTCACCTGTTTCCATATCCTGCCATCCTGCGGATCCTTTCAGTTGAAATCGTGCCAAAACGGCCACTGGATACCACCAGCTGTGTTCACTTGCTTGCAGTTTTTTCAAAGCGAGCACAGGGTGTATCCCACTGGCAGTTGCACATGGAAAAGCTGCGCGTGGAAAGCTTAGTGCGGACACAAACCGCTTTTCCGACGCCCCGTCTCGCTCTTGCCAGCACAGAACCTTCCCAAAGAAGGTTTTCCATGGCAAATTGTATTTTAGCTGCACTTTTTGCACTTGCATTTATTCACTTGATTTTAATTATTCATTTGCCTTTTTGTTTTTGCACGAAGTAAAAATAATTGTAAAATAAATAATAATATAAATGCACTTTTAAAAATTAATATATTAAGATTGTTAGAAAGAACCCAAATTATTTTTGATTAGTATCTTTACGGGGTGTTTTTCCGGAATAATTTTAATTTCTATAAAATTAATTGAATTCCTAAGGCATAAAATGGTTTAAAAACCATTAAAAACATCCCGAAGTACTAATGTTCTTTGTGTTTTATATTTTTAATTGCTTTGTTTTTAAAAAACTTTAATTTCTTTAATTTTAAAATATCAGTTTGAAATTTGTTTTTATTTTTATCAATCCAAATTGTTAACTGCTTTGCTTTTATAAAATACTTAAATTTTAAAATGGTATTTCAAAATTGTGAGTCACTAAGTGCAACATATGAACTTCTGTCTGCTGTTTTTAACCTTTAACTAAATTCTTTAAATAGTTTCTAAATAAAAAAGCTATTTAATTAAAATTTTTTAAATAACAACTATTCAAACTATTATTAAAAACTTTTCACTGCGTTTACTGATATTATTTTCACCAGCTGTGACTGTGGGTGTGTGTTTCTTTTTTTTTTACAGTCCCGAAGAGGACCTTCTCAGCGGAATAAGGATAAAGAAGAGGTGTGTGTGCATCTCGGATTCTGTTTTCGATTCGGCTACCAACAGCTGCCAGCCAACTTGTGGACTATATGTACATACATACATACATACATAAGCGAAAGCGAGCGTGTCTATATGCTAGGAGAGGGGGAGAAGGCTATATCCTTTGTGTATTCGTGTGCGTCGCCCACTCATACATATATGTAGCTGAGTATGGCTGCATGGGCGTGGAAAGGTCAAGGTGCAGGACAACGACAACAACAAGAATAACAGCAGTGAATACAAGTGTTGCACATGCCACGCTTGTATGTACTCGCCTAGCTGCTTAATTATTCAAATTTAATTGCCATATGCTGGTGGCGTGCGTCACATTATTTTTTACCAAGTACACGCCCTGCCAGGTATTGTATTTGTTTGTTGCTTCTGCTAATCAATTCTCCGCACCTGATTTCGGTTTTTGCCATAAATAAAAAGAGACGCGCCTTTTAAATGAACTTGGTCACATTGACACACACAGAAAAACACACACGGGGATTACTAGGCGTATGCGTAATCCGCGCTGCTGACCTCATCGGGCCTCCGCTTGTCACCGAATAAAACGCAGGCGAGCGCCGCAGGAAGCTGCAGTTGGACTCGCACAGGTGGAGGTTACTCCTTAGCCACCCTCTTTGCTGGTTTTCAAAGATATTCCGCTCGCTTTTCCAACTCGCTTTCCCTGCTCGCTGCCCCGTTAAGTATGCAACAGCATTTGGTCGCGCTCGGCGCACAACTACAAGTACAACAAAGCAGCTAACAGTTGGCCGATTTCGGCAGCGCTGTCGACGGCGCTGCCTTAAGTCGCCCACGCAAAAGGCACTGCTCGCTCTCGCTCTACCAAAAAAAGTTGCCGAGAGAGAGCAAAAAGCTTTGGTTTTTATTTTATTGTTGTTTAAGTTAAACAATTCACATACCTGCTCTCTCTCCCTCTCTCGTTCTGTTTGCCGGTTTTCAAGTTCAAGAGCGAGAGCGCATGTCCGCGCCATATTCGCCTTCTCGTTTACTCATCTGCAACAGCAGCAGCAGCAGCAGTGCAGTGTGTGGGCGTTTGTGTGTGTGCGCTGCACTCCGACTATTGTTGTTGTTGCTCGTTTCCTTTCGCCTTTTCGCTTTTTGCTGTCGTCATGCAGAAATCAACGAAATTTCGCCTTCCTTCCAGTGGGGGGGGCGGCGGGGCTGTTTTTAGCTGTTCAGCTGAACTGAACTGAAGTGTCGCTAATTAAATTTCCCTTGCTGACGCAGTTGAAGCAGCAAGCGCAACCCTAAAAATAAACAAACAAACGAGATTTTTTTTTGTTTAGAAAAAACATCGCTCTACTGCTGGCAAACATTATCGATTCCCGCCCGGTCAGCGTTTGGTCCGTTCGTTCCACATAATCTATAAACAAACACTTTTTTTTTTCAGCCCCATCCAGCCATTTGTTAAAACAATTTATGAGGGGCGCAATTTTCGGCGGAATTTTGCAAACACTGAGAATTATTCATAAAATTCGAGATTAAAATAAATTTTTTTTGACTAAAGCACTAATTTTTAAGTTTTGCATGAATTTACCCAATAAAATCAATTTAAATTAGAGATTTTACTTCAACTTTACGGTAAAAATGCAATTCTTTTAAGAATAGATTTAAAAGAGAGGTATTATAGGAGAAAGCCTTGGGATCTATAAGAATCTATTTAAAATCTTGTTCAAATACCTTTACTGAAAGTAGGGAAAAAAGTCTAAATTGGAAACCAATATTATTTATTTTAAAAACACTAAACATTTTTCCTACATTGCACGGTGATTCACCCTAATGCATAAATCAGGGAAGGAAATAGAATTGTATTTTGTAGTTTAGCCTTCCCCTTCACCTACTTACAATTCCGACGACCGCCTCAAGGTCCCGCCTCGAGTGCATTGCACATTGCAGTGCTCGGTGCAACGAACTTGCAGATATGCAAAATTAGTGAATTTAGTTTAATGAGATACATATTTTGTATTCCTGTTCGGCAGCCGTTCCAGAATTTGCTCAAAAAATGAAGATTCTGGCAAATAATAGAATTTTAGATTAACGAAATATAAATTGCATTTAGTTTGGGTCTGTAAAATGTAATATTTGAATTTTGTATTTTTTGAATTTGTAAAATATAACTTCATACCAAAATTGGTATTAATTCTAAAGGTCATCGAGTTTTTAAAGATATTTTAATGCTTCCAAAAGATATTTATTACGCTTAAAAGTAGGCAATGACTATCAGTAGAAGTTATTTAATGTTCAGATACTATATTAAGCATTTCAAACTTTGCAACGTTTCGAGCTGTGAACATGAATCGATTTCGGGGTTTTGGGTATCAATGTTTCCAGCTTTCGACAGTTGATTTTTTTTCTTTTTTTTTTTTTTTTGTCTACTGTAAAGCTGCGGGGAATCCATTAAGTAAGAACACGGACACTGGCTGGTACTGGCGATTAATTAAATGGCCAGCGGAGTTCTCGTTTTGCTTTGGCAGGTATTCGGACAGGTTGAAAACAGGGCGGAGATACACATAGCGGGAAAGGGGGGCGGGGGCGACTGCAGTCGCCACTCGGCGTAATCATCAACATCAATTCAATTAAATGCCCCATGTGAGCACGCTCGTGTGTGTGTGTGTGCGAGTGAAAGATAATAAAATTGAAAGGCAAAACGCATAGGGCAATAATAAGTGCGAATAAGTGTGGCAAAGCGAGCGACAAAAAAAAAGAAGGAGGCAAACAAGAGCGGGAGCGGAATGTTTGTTTCGCCTTCTTCCTTGTCCACTGAATGTTTGACGCCGCCACGTTTTGTTCGCCTTTGTGCTCTATGGATTTGCTGTTGCTGTGCTTTTCGCTTTTGCTTTTGGTTTTTGCTCTGCTTTTGTTTTTGCTTCCTCTTTGTTTGCCGCCTGCTCTCGTTGTGTCTCGCTCTCGCACTGAAACGTGCCAAACTGGTTTGCCACACACACATACACAGGTACAGCACAGCACTGAGGCAACTACCATAGTGCCAGCCCGCTCGCACTCACTCTGGCCAGCGCTGTATGTACAACTAGTATCTTAACCTTGAACTTGAAACACACAGATACACTAACACACAGCCAAACGGACAGTGAGAGCGACACACTGAACGAACGTCAAGCACGCGATGCTGACGCTGCTGCCGCCGTCAACGTCGGCTGCGCTTCGTAGCGAGTGAGAGCACTTTCTCCCCCTCCCCCTCTATATACTTGGCTCCCTCCTTTGGCTGGCCATTTCGAACTGCAGCTTACGCGATGCATACGTAATATGGCGAACACCTGGGTCGAGTTGTCATCTTCGTGTAACCTTATTTGGGCAGTGTATCCCCCACTGGCCCCCAGTCTTTTCATCTGCCTCCTTGTGCTGCCACCCCCTTAACCCCTTTACCATTTCACCGCATCGGCCAACATCCGAAATCCAATCGACACAACACACACATACACTCACATACTCCTGCAAATGACGCCACTCGGTAATTAAAACTGCTGCACTGAGAGAAATCTCTTGAAATTAAATTTGTGTGGCATTTTGAGGGGAATTGATTTAGCTATGTATAAAAGGGATTGCTATAATTAATTATAAGAACTGAAATGATCAAATTCGGATAAACCATATCTATAGATTGCAACCAGATTTTATTTATTTGCTAACTCAAAACAACTATTCGATTTTTTGTAAACTTTACAATCTGTGAGTTATCAGCGATAAGGTTCTAAGAAAAGCGATTCAAATGTAATCGGTAAAAGGTTGATAATAATATTTTAAAGTCATCAATTAAGGCAATTAATAATATCTATAACTAGGAAGTACCCCAATACCTAAATAAAATATTTGAAACAATAACGTAAAATACAAAGTTCAATCTTTAGGTCTTTGAAAAATTTTACGATTTTTCTATTATTTTATTTAAGACTAAATCTTTGAATAATTATTTAAATTTCATTGATAATTGATTTTAAAATATTGAATTTCGAAATATCGAAAGACAGCTGAGTCTCTTTTATTCAAAATTGGAAGGATTTAACATTCCAGACCTTGGGTTAGATTTATATATTTTTAAATATTTCGAAGAATTGTTTATATATTCTCTCTGTAGCTGTGAAGATGACTTTTCCCGCTCAGCCTCAACCCCAACCCGCCGGAATACCCAAAACCGCCGCCCATTCCTCGCTTCCGTAATCAGTGTGGGTTGTGTGGGGAGATGGGGAGTGAGTGGGGTGTTACGTAAAACGAATTTCGAAATCCCATCTATTCGCACACATGCACATGAGATGCACATACACACATTCACACTCGCACACTGGCATCGCATCGATGAACCCGTATCTTTGTGCAAACAAAAGCGACACGCAAAGCTAAAGCCCGAGTCAAGTTCAGATACAAAAATATCGCAATTGTTGTAGTCAGTACGTAGTTGTTGCTGGTGGTTTTCCACCGGGAAATCGCACTTGGATCTTGATTGACTGCATCACATGGCAAAAAAAAAGGCTAAAGCTGCCGATTCCGCTGCAGTTTACAATTTCACAGAATTGTTTACCGCACTCGCCCGATCGTGTGTCCCCCCCCCTCCCACACTATCTGACTCACAAACAAATAGCTAAATGAAGTACAACATATATGCACTATTTGCAAATATCAAAGCGTTGATCTGCCGCCGACACGTGACGCAATCGGTAAATCAACAGGCGACTGGCCCATAAAACTATCAATATTGAGTCAAGTTTTAATGTTCGGAAGTTCTGTTTATAATTTGTCAGTAAATTAACGATTATTTTATAGCCCATTTGATCGAAGAGCATATTACGAGTTTAATAAAGAGTTCGATTGTTAATTCAAGTAATTGTTTACTCTATTAATGCATTAATTTAATTATGATCGAATAAAATGCCAATCTAATTGGTTTCAGATTTGTTTTACTTTGTATTTCTTTTATAAAATTTGAAATCTTATAATTATTTTATTCTAACCATTTACGGACTCAAAAACACCTAATAAATGATAAGTAAAATGTTGAAAATTCAGGCACCAGGTAATTTTTAAACCAATTAAAGTAAAAGTAATCATATTAATTGTTTTATAAATTAATTGCATTTACTTTTCAGAACATTTTGGAATATTAAACCAATTAAAAACATTTTAGTTGTAACTTATTGGTGTTAATATTATATTATTAAAACAAATAATATATATTTCAAAGTTTATTTTTCAGAATTTCCCATTATTGAGCAATATTACAAACATTTGTTCAATGTTTTTGATCATTTCAGGCTACAAAATGTAATAATTTATTATTTAATCATTTCAAGTTAAGCCTGAATATTTCTCGGAATTCTTTTTCATTCCATACATATTGTGAACCTGAACTAGAACCTTTTTTGAATAATATTTTATTGTGAATATTTCTTATTTGAATTTGTTTAGAGAACAACATTGGCACTCCGCCATTAACAACAATTACGAGTGGAATTGGTTTGTAATCGTTGGCGCAGAGTGAAGTCATAAACAAATTGGGCAAAATGGCAAGCAAAAAAATGGCAACAAAAACACAGAAGTTGGAGAGCCATCTTTTATTTGGCGCAGAGTTCCGGGGAATCCATTATTCCCTTTTTGCCGGATTCTAAAAGTTACGTTCTTTTTTCCCTTATTTGTTTTTAGCTTGTGTATAAACGGAACTGTTTATAAGCGTTTTTTTCGCATTTGTTTTGTTTAATTTCACGATGATGATGTGTGTGTGTTTTTGCTGGCTTAATTCGTGTGTTGTTTATGTTATAAATACATTTTTATATTTCTGCAAATTCCGGGCAAGAAAAACAAATGAATTTCGAGAGAGAGAGAGAGAGAGAATGAGGGGCAGAGAGAGCCATCGTATGTTTGCAAAACTTTGCTTTTAGCAATTTGTTGACTGTATTTTCCGCAATCACAACAACATCGAGCGGTGGGTGGTGGGGCAAGGGCGCAGGGGGAGTGCCTTTGATGACGCCGTCGAAAAAATGTTAACTACGACGCAATTTGGTTTACTCACACATTCTCCACTTTCCTGCTGCTTTCTGCTTTCGGGTTTTGTCTGCCACATTCTCGCTTTTTTCTCGGCTACTTTTCATATGCACTTTCGCGGGGTTGCTACATCACACTTAACCCTTTGGCAACCTTAACCCTTGGGGTATTCACATATTTGTTATTTATTATTTATGTATTTATTTATACGATTTTTAGGTAAACTTTTTTTTTGTAAAAGCGTATGCGATCGGTTGAAGGTGCCGCTGTTCAATGTCGCCTTTTTTACGATTTTTTCGCTTTTTCGTCCGCATGGAAAGTTCTCGCCTCTGCCGCTGCTTCTGCCGGCGTCGACGTCGGCAGAGTATCTATCTTCTAGCAAGCACTCGCTCTCTCTCAAGCGAATGTATCTCGCTCTCGCCTGCGCTTCGTCAAGTTTTCGAATTCTTCCTGTTCCTGTTTCTTGGGCCTGCTTTTGGCCCAGTCTTCCCACCTTTGCCCTACTGCCCCACACACCTCTCGAAAGCCAACAGAGAGAGAGGGAGAGATTCAGAGAGAGGGCGAGAGGCGCTTTCCACAATGGCCTTCAAACTCACTGCTCTGCTCTGCTATCTCTCTCCCGCTCCCTCTCATTCTTTCATTAGCCATCTCGCTCTGCGGTTGCTTCCTCTCTACCATTCTTTCATTCATCTTTCTATTCCCATCGTGCCTTGCACTCCATTTCTTAACGAAATCGAACTCTACTCCCCTTCGCACATCCCTGAAGTGTATCTGTATCTGCGCACTTTTATCTGAGCTGTGAACTCACTTTTGCTTTTCGTGGATTCCTGTTTATTTTGCGACGCTTTTTCTAGCCAAAGCAAAACAAAAAACGCTGAAAAACAATTGCACACAAAGGGTTCAGGGTTTGGCGGGGGGTTACAGAGATCCCCATCCCCTTGATCCCGCTCGAAAAGCTCTCGGATGTGAGGGGAAGGCCCGAGCTTTGAAAGCTAAAGTATTAAAATTTCTCCAAGGAAGACGATAAAATGAATGCAACGATTTTTAATTAATTTTTTAATGGGGAAATTGGGTGAGCTTATAAGGAGATTTTCTTTAGCTAACTAAGCTAACAAATTGAATTTCTCCGTGTCCAGTTCATGATTTTAGGTAAGTTTTATTTTTCTAAAAATTTAAAGGTAATCAAGCTTTAAAAACGAATAAATAAAGTTCACAACCTTCAATTTTTAGTATCTACATTTTTATAAAAATTTATTTTGTTATATACTGAAAATATATTTTAATTGCATTTTTGTAAAGTCTCTTAAATTCAAAATCTATAAAGTGATCGGAAAATATGGATATATTAAAAAACTTACCCTTAGTAAAATCATCTCATTTTATATTTTTCGCCATTAATATTTAATATTGCAGTTTAATTTAGTTTTTAAAATTTGACATTTTCACAAATTAATTTCCCTTTTTTGTTTTTTTTTTCTCTCATATTTTCAGCGTTGTTTATGTAAGTGGGAATTCACTTGTTTTGGGGGCACATATTCAAAATAGTTGTGAATTTATAAAATGCATTTGCAATCCATTTCTCTCCCTTTTTCTCGTTTTCTCTTCCCTTTTTCATTTCCACACACAATAGAATGCACATTAAATGACGTTGATTTGACATTTTAATTAAATTTGGCATTTGTGTAATTTCCATTTGTTTCAGCTGTTTTTCCTTAATTTTAATAATTTAATTTGACAAGCACTTTTCGTTGAATTGAACACAATTAAATTGCATTGTTATTGGCTTTTTGTGTTGAATTTCGATGTCATTTTCTGTATGATTTTTTTTAACGAATAATAGAGTATAGTATATAGCTGATTCTTTCCTATATTTTTTGTTGTGTTTAGAATTCTTCTGAGATTTGAGGCTGGGAATGGAGCGTTGTTGGCAGCTCGCCTGTCGCACTTTCAATGCCAACGCGCAGCCCAGCTGAAAATGGCAGAGCCGTTGTTGCCTTCGTGAAAAGCCGAAGAGAGTGCAGAGGCCCACACACTTGTTCGGGCGAAGAATCTGTGGCAGTAGCTGTATCTGTATCTGTGTATCTGTGTTTGCGTTGCAAGGAGCTGCCGAGCGGAAAAAGGTAAAGCCAACAACAAAAGCGCAGACAAGCTCAGCTCAAGTTCAAGGATGTTATGTAATGCAGCCAAGAGAGAGCGCACCAAGTGAAGTACTATATGTAGGTGAGCGCTTGCAGTACCTCTCCGTCTCGCAGTAACACACAAATACATGCAACAGCTACTCCTCTTCTGATCCCCTTTCGCTTTCTCGCTCTCCCCAGCTAGCTGCGTCCCACTCTGGCGGCATCGCCTCTCCCTTTCGCTCACATAAACTTGCAGTTTAAGTTGTGCATTCTGACGCGTCGCTTTTACTGCCCCCTCGTATCCGCTCCTGCTAACCCTTCACCACTACAGTGGTCACTCACTAAGGAGGGTCACCTTTAGAACCTATGTTTAGCTATAGGGAAGCGTGCAGAGGTTGTGGAGAAAAATGGATTGCTTTCATGCAATCCTTTCTGTTATCTCCTTAAATGGTGACCTTTGTTATTACTTTGATTATTTTCTCAATACTTTTACTACCTTCGAGATCTTGAAAAAGAGTCCTCACTGTATGTGCACTGAGTACGCTGTGTATCTGTATCTGCTGGGTATCTGGGCTTTCGGGTTCGGGTTCTGGGGACTGGAACTGGGCCTGGGCCTGGGCAGCAGCGAATTGTATATAATTAGCGCACTTATTGACTAACTGCCGCTTGCAACACAGAGCAGGCCCAGCGGCGAACGGGGCAGAATACAATAATTACTTGGCTTACTGGGGCCCCGGATCCGCTAAGTATACGGAAATCGGTTGCCCGTATCGGCCATATAGCGGGGGTGGAACCAGCTAATACCCATGCATTATATATACATACATATATGTATGTATGTACATATATGACACTGTCATGCTATTTTTCCAATTGACAAATGTGCGTGTGCTGCAATTCTGCGCCGGCTAAGCCAGCGCTTGCCATCTCTTTCGGGACGTTTGCCTGCTGTCCCTCTCATCCGTTCCGTGTGCTCCTCTCTTTATGGGGCACAAACATTGCTGGCTTTTCGATTTTAATTTCCTAATTGAATTTGTTTGGGGCCCCAGCAGGCAAGTGTGTGCGGGAGAACGCTACCCGCCATGTTTGTTTAATTGTTTAATTAAATTAAATGCCTTGAGTGCAGCACTATTTTCAGGTAAACGTGTGTGTACCCTTGCCATGTATCTATGTACATATGTCTATATCTTCGTGGCGGCTATATGCAACAGATGTTATTGCATGTCGAGCTGGGGACTTTCATAACTTACCAATTTGCCTTCGTGCGCCGATTTCTTATGTCATGCGCTCTAGAGATACAGATACACTCGCACTCGAACTCGGCTGCAGATACACACGTGGATGCACTGGTACACACCGAAGCCTGGCCAGTATATAAATATATATACCTATGGATGTACCTATAGCTACATCTTACATAGATATGCATGTATGTACATACATATAGGTATATAGCGATACACACATCCCAAGCTTGCACCTCCACAGTGACAGCCAACTGTATGCCAACATTTATACTAAAGAACAGTGGGTGGCAGTTTTCCGCCCATTGGTAGCAGTGTGATGAAAATGGAGAAAATTGCATTACGGCTAAAGAGTGATTTGCATTACACAGATGTAGTTTCTCATCTTCTTAAAACAGTAATTAAAAATTAAATGTCCAGTGGTGTTTCCCTACGAAGTTTCATAATTTTATTGGATTTGGAAATGTTATAAAAATAATTTGATTACTATTTTTGTAAGAATAATTTTCCAACAATCATATGTATTTAAATCCGTAATACATTTATTATAGCATACTTTTCAGCTAATCTTAGTCGTGTATTTATAATTTTAGATCTTTAGCAATTTAACTGTAGGTTTTAATACAATTTTTTAATTTTAATAATATGTATGTATATCCAAGAAATTAACAATTAAATATCAATAGACAACTTTTTAGTGGTATTATACCTAAATTATAATATATAATAAAAAAAAAAACTATGATCTTATAAACTATCCCAAAATCAAGCTCATTGATGCTCGAAATTGGATGCTTCGTGGCCATGAATTCGATTAATGTACATATACATTTTATATATCTCTAGACTTACGACCACCCCTGCGATTGTATATATATTTCCTTAAAATACTGCCTGGAAGTCCAAGCTCAAAGTGCATCTATTATAAATTGTGTATACGTTTTGGAGAAACAGTGGGTGGGAGACGCAGAGAGGAGCTCTCAGAGGGAATAGAAGCCACTTTTTGTATGGAATAAGGGGCATACTTTTGGCAAGCACTGTGTAGGTAGCTGCTGCAACCCAGAGAGAGCCCTTACCCTTTCCCTTCATAGCCCTGCAGCAGCGCATGTGTATAGTAGGTGACCTTGACAGTGAACTTGAAATACATGCCACAAGGATTCGTTGTGTTGCCTGTGTGTGTGTGTGTGTGCGCTCGAGGGAGCGGAGAGATACAGAGAGAGAGAGCGAGCCAGCTTTCGGCGAGCTTTCGGTAGGGAAGTGCAGCTGTGAGGGTGGCAAATGTATATAGATGCATATATATCGGCGTATATAGTCCATATGAATCATCGCCGAATGCGACGTGTTGTCTGCAGTCGACGTTTAGTGAAATATGTGCCAGAAATTTCGCTTTCATGTTTCGCCTTTATTGCAGGGTTAAAAGAGAGCAAGCAGAGCCGGAGAGAGCGAGTGAAAGAAAAAGGGAGAGCGGGAAGAGCGCTTTATGCAACGGTAAAGCTAATGGCAAACATATGTTGGCAAGTGCCAAATGATTCACATTCCGATTTCGATTTCGTTTGCCACGTTTTACCCGCCACTTTGATATTTGTGCATTCAACTTTGACATTTTTCTTGGGTAAACAGGGTTGATTTTATGCATATCTCGGCTTATTTCGATCCGTCATAAACATCCCCTGAATGTCAACTGAAAATTAAGAAGAAATTGCATGGTTTTCTGGCCAACATGGCGTATGCGCAATATTCGGATATCTTATAAAATGCAGCGTTAAAGCAGTTTATGAACTCTGCCTTATTAAAACACAATTTTTAAAGTTTTTAATTAAATCTTTGACTTCGTTAGCTTAGTATTCTTATGTATCCAAGATGACAAACATTTATTCCCGTGTTTGCACGTTTTCAAAGTCAATTAATCAAAGCCTCTTTCTAGCTTGTAAAATGCTATTTTCAAAACCAATTAACACAGGCACACACCCACAACCGTCGACACACACGCACACCTTTAACCTAAATAAACAGAAGGGAAAAGCTGTTGGAAACTGTTTTCAGCTTGCTAAAATTATAGAAGAGAAAATACGACAAAAAAAAAGGGCGAAACTGAAAATTGTATCTGTGAGATAAAAAATACGTAGACAAGTCGAGATAGAAAGATGCACACGTAGGCAGAAAACATGCCATTTAAGTTGTGACTAAATAAAAAAATTGGGGGAAAAAATGAGATACGAGAGATAATAAAATGGAACCAGGTTTTTATGATTTAATAATTATAATTTTATTAGATCGCGTAATTAAAGTATTTTATATTTTTCTGACATTTCCTTACTTATTTCTAACTTTAAACCATTTCTCCCTGTGTAGATGCAAATGTATCTGTATCTGCTTCTGCATATTTCATCAGGTGGATTAATCTGAAGGCTAGAGCAGCCAAGAATTCGAAATTGCAATCGAAAATTCAATTATTTTCGGTACTTTTCCATATCTGCCAAAAACTGCAAAGTGCAGATAGTGTCGAGGGCAACGGAGGGAGGAGGCGTTTGGCGGTACAGAAACAGAGAGAGAGTGTACAGAACGAGAGCAAGAGGTTGTATAGTTATAGTTGCTGCATGTGTATGCGGTAACCTTGGGATTGCTTTGAAATTTTAGTTGGGACAAAGGGTGTGCGTCACTCAGAGAGAGCGATAGAGGGAGATGGCTTGAGAGGGAAGAGTGGGAAATGCAGTTGCAACTTGCGCGCGTGTGTGTGTGCTTTCAAACTTTTCGCTTTGGCACATTTCTTTCTTTCTCTCTCCCGCATACACTCGCTATCTCTGTTAGCATCTTGTTTTTGTTGTTTGCCTTTCGCCTAGTAGTTGCTTTTTCCCTTTTTGTTTTTCTTTTCGAGCGCAAATGCAATTCACGTTCAAGGCCATTCTATATATTCGCAAAATAAATTGTGTTTGTATGCAATCGTCAGTTGTCAACTATATTTTTTGTAGTACAGCCACACAGATACAGCTCCTTGCATGTATGTATGCGCAATCAATAAATTGCAACTTCTCCGCTTTATCTCTCTTCTATAACATTACCTCTTCCTTTGTTTGATTCCTCCTCCTAGCCCTTGTTTTTTTTCTTATCGTCGCCTCGCTCTCCACGTTTCGTGTTTGCCAAACATTATGGGAACACATTCAAAGATATAGGAAACTAGCAACAAAGGGGAAAGCGGAAAGAAATGAACTAAAGAGAATTTCCTTTCTAAATAAAAACACATGATTTCCCGCAAATTTCACAATCTTGCAAGTATTTATGAACACTTTGCATTTCTCTCGTATATTTGAATATTATATTAAAATTTATAAACCATTTTTGTTGTATATGTACATATATGAATTATTTAAATTGTAATACTTTTTATAGAAATGTCATAAGCAAGGTTACATCGTTATATCGATAATAAGTTTACTATTTTCCGAGGCATTTCCATTATTTAATTAAATTTCTTTTTATTCTTAAAATATATTAAGTACATTACATTATTTCATAGGTCAAAAACTTAAAGGACAATATATCAGCATCTAGTCTTTTGAACCATATTTTAATCGTTCTGCACATTTAACCATTCTTACAGATTGTATGCTAAAGATGCTAAGGAAAGGATCAGAGTAAAAAAATAAATTGTTATTGCTTGTAAGTGTTTTTCCATGGTTAAATAATAATAAAAGGCATTTACAGATATCGCTTTTAGGAGCCTTTCATAATGATGAAGCCCTTAATTTTGGCTACCCTTTTAATCCTTTATTAATTTCTGCATTAAATTATAAATTTAAACTATTTAAAATCTTGAATTTAAACTAGAAAATTATTACAATTTCTATATCTATTCAGTAATAGTGTTCCATCGCAATCAAATACAATACAATCAATTTCAATGCCATTGTGTTTCTTTATTACCTTTACAAGTATCTTATCATCGAACATTGCAAAAATCGTATCTAATCGAAAAAAAAACTGATAGAACCTTAGAGAGCCTCTGACTGTTGCCCCTGAAATTGCAGTCTAAAGATTTAAATGGATAATTTTCCAACCCACTGCATCATTTATTGCACCCAAGAGGGGCAGAGATGAGCAATAGTGTGCTTCACACCCCCCCTTGAGTAGACCCCGATTTCATTATATAAACTGCTGTCAAACAACAGAAATGAGAATGCCATGCAATCAAGCGTAAACTATGGAGAATTACCAATTATGGATGATATTATAATGTGTGTGGGTTAACTGCAAAAGTTCTTATCATAGAGCGGACTTTGCGATTGACATTTAATGGAGAAAACCTAGCTAAAAAATGGTTAAAGTCTCGGCAAAACGTTTAGTATATAAGTATTAAAAAAAATAAAAAAAAATTGTTTTTCATAATAATATTTGAGTTATAGAGGACTTGAGAATGAATTGCTTTCTTAGTTGTATTACGAATTTTGTGTATTGTGTTTTAAAGATAATTTCATGCTAATATTATTTGTTATAACTTTATTATAAAATCACATATAAGATTTATAGGTTTTGGTCAATATTCATTAAAGAATTTTCAGTTTATTATTTATTTAAAAGTATTTAGTTCCTGTATCTCCGAAAAAGAGTATACACAAATCGTAATTGGCTAAAAAATGGGAAAATTTATTTTTCCCCAATACAGACAGGGCAAAGATGCGGTAATCATTAACAACTACAAAAAGCTGACTAATAATATTGCTGGGTATTGAAACCAAATTAATCACACTTTAGTGATACAAAAGGGGGTCAAATTTATTCTTCAATAATAAAAATAAATGTAAGAACTTAATTTGTGATATTTTCATTACCTATATAATTTTCCAAGGGCATTTTCCACCCCTTTTAATTGTTACGCCCATGCCACCGGAATGTTTGATAGAAGGCGTGCATAGAGCTCTCTCGTTGTGTGTAAAATATTGCGTTGCATTTTATTTCGAGCGTTAATTTTAATGGAATAACTACAAAATAAGCGGAATTTTATTGCAAATAATTTTGTAATTCGCTTTTGGCGCGACCAATTAAAAGTTTAATTGGGCTTAGTTTTGTTTGCCGTAGCAACTGTGATTCCGGAATTCCTTGCCATATGGTTAGCGGGCGGGGAAAATGCTTTAAGCAGGCGCTTTTCCTGACGGAAATTGCTATTTAGGGGGCAAGGTCAAGGCCACACATCTCCCTCTCTTTCTCTCTCTTCCCCTCTCTCGTTTTCTGTGTCTGAAAAACTGGGTGGGTGGAGTTTTCCTGGGGGCGTGGGCGTGGATGTGTACGTGACCGTGGGCGGATGCAGCTGCTGGCTCCGCATCCTGCCCGGGCCAAGTGACCCATATGCGTCACGTCAAAGCCGCCATTCTCGGCCATGTTCTCGGTTTCCTGTCCTCGGAGCCTCGGTCCAGGGCCCTCGATGGGTACTGTTACTTGACGTCCACTCGCCACTAATTGTATCCTGCGGCGCTTGTCGGATGCATGCGAAATGCTATTTGCACTGCATATGAATCTGTCAGTGGACAGGGACAGGGTCCTCTAATCCTTGACACAAGCCGCAACAGATTCGACCAGCTGCTGGCATATTTTATTCAATTTTAATAGTTATCCATATGCTAGTCTTGGCGTTTAAATGGATTTAGTTTACTTTCGAAAGTTAAATTTGTTAGTTTTCTATATGTATAAATAAAATAAGATTAGGGGAAATAGTTTGGATATAAAATATGTATAAAGAATTAAAAAAAACCAAGTAATTTGTGTATTAAACTTGTCTGAAACTATAAATTTATAATTCTTATTTAAAGGTATAATAAAACCTGGAAAATTAAGGACATGCTTCAAGTCCCAATTAAATCATGGGTTTGCCTAAAGCATTTATTGTTTTAAAATACATAAAAATTAAAGCAAAAATTATAGACAAAATTTGACTATATATATTATATATAGTAGCTTTATTTTTCATTTTCACCAGCAGATGTCGCCGCTAAAAGCTTCGTGCCCAAGTTCACTCAATAAACGAACCTCTTCGAGCCAAGAAGGGTGAGTTTAGAGCTTTTCACGTCACCCTGCGCCTGAAATCCAACCCCCGACCATGTCGCCCTCACATATGTGAACTCTACTGTAGCCTCTGAGCCCCAAAGGATGCGTAATAAGGCAAGAAAGGAAGCTAGATGGCTTTAGTTTCCCTTCTGCCCACACCCACGCCAAGATTACGCATACGCACTGTGGGCAGCCGACTGACAAGGCCGGGCACAGCGTGATTGAAAAATTGCAATTGAAATTGCTTGGCGGCCACTTCCGCCAGCAAATGACAGTTGTAAGGACCTTGGTTAAAACAAATAAAAGAAGAAAGAATTGTCCAGACAATATCCTGGCCGAGTGGCTTTGTCAGTTGTTAGAAGTGAAATTCAAATTGAAATTGTGACAGTTTTGGCGGAGGAAAACTGACCACATGTCAATGCAAAAGCAACTTCAAAGCGACGAAATGACGGACGTGGGGCCAATTGGCTGGGCGGAACAGTAGGGGCGTCTAAATGCAGGTTAATGGCAGGTAATTGAGGCAACATTTCGCATTCGCATAACTGGCAAATGAACGAACCGAGTCGTTCCCTCGATATAATTGAGCGAGAATTTATAAGCGAAATATGTAGTTCTCCCAAATGGCTGGGGTGGAAATTGGAAAAACGCATTTGAATGCCGAATGACAATTAGTATTGGGCCAGGGCCAAAACAGGGGGCGGCTTTTAACCAAACTCACAAATCAATTCTGCTGCACAGACCAAAACTCAGTAACTACTGTACATGTGACAAATAGTTAATGACCAACGCTGAGGACGTTTTTGACCCCTCAAAACAGCAATTGAACTCGGAATTTGCAATATGATGCACTGAGAGAAATATGTGGGGAGGGGAACTAATCAGTTACAGGCAGAAAAATGCATAAAAGAGTTATCAATCTGAAGACATATTTTGCATAAATGTTAATTAAATTAACTAAACTAATGTGTTTATCAAATTATATTGATTTATATATAAGCAATAAATAAATTTAATTTAATATAAATATAATAATATATATACATGCAAAGAATACAGAAATAACTTAATTTCGTGAAGCTCTTAAAAATATTTCAAAAATTAAATCGAAAATAAAATACCCAAAATTGCAAAACATTTTAAAAATCCTAATGATTTCTTACACTTCCTGAATTATTAGGGATAATTAAAAAATTTCTAGATGTTTAAAATAAACTAAAACAGTGCCTGAATATATGCAATTATTAATTTTAACAAGTAATAGATGAATTTTTCAGTGATTTATTGATTGATTTTAATTAATTTATAATTCTTTTTTAATTTAATTAATTGATTTGATTATGTATATATTTTTAAATATTTAAACTAGTTTTTTAATTCCATCTTATCGTATCCTTTCATTTTTTCTCCCTCTGTTTTTGCATTAGGTTGACATGCCAATTAGTGCATTCAAAATTCATGACGTGTGTTAATTGCTACACTTAAACCCAACTAGATGGCCAACGATTGGGGGCTGTAAAACCTTTAAGACAAAACCCGAACCGGCCTTATCGCCCCGCTAAAGATAACAGATAATATTGTTTATGATTTCGCAGAGAGGCGGCACTGTGATTCAGTTTTAGACACAGCCCGGTGATGGTGACATCGCAACGGACCCAAGATCTGTGCCGCACGGTGAGATTTAAATCCACACAGGTGTTTATTGTTGCCGGAACATGCTTAATTACGGTCCTGGTCACCCTGCTTTGCATTGGCTTCATGACACGCTACGAGGTGGAGAACGAGGTGGCCAACGTGGCGGATGTGGATTACTGGAAGGACAGGGTGGCTGCTTCGCAGAAAATATGGTATGACAAGGGCATCGAGGAGCTGAACGAAGCGCTGAGAATGCCAACGGGTCCGGCTTATCCAAGGAACGTGAGAATCTTTGTGGTTCAGGGAATCGATGGTCGGCATTTGGCTGCTCATCGGTTTCCAGGTCGAGAGATTAGCCAGGGAAATGTCAACTTTGTGTGGGATCAATATCCTCATCTCGCTCGCTTGAAGAACAGCTGCACTGAGAGATCTCCCTGTCCAGTGGGAAGTGTTTCTCAGGCTTTCTGGTCGGGGCTTCCTCTAGAAAAGTTTGTTAAAATGGAAACGGAATGCAGGCATATGGATAACCAAACGGATTCCCCGCTAAGTGTCCTGCGACAAGCTCAATTAGCTGGCCTAAGGACTGGTTTTGTGACCACACAAAGGCTGACGGGTGCCACGGGAGCAGCTCTCTACGGCAACAGCCCCTACGAATGCGATAACCGAATGCCACTGGGCTTACTTCAATCCGGTTGCCAGGATGTGGCCCGCCAGCTAATCTCCGGAGAGACTGGCAAGGCCCTCAATGTGATCTTAGGCGGTGGCCGGCAAATGCTAAGCAGACTCGTGCCACAAACCCAGTTTGATCCTGTGGATGAGCTGCTCTGCCAGGCCGGTGAGGGACGCAATCTGCTGAAGGAGTGGCGCAATCAGAAACTCAGGCAGAGCAAAATAAAACCCATTAGGTTTGATTTGATCCAGCGTACGGATGAGCTGGAATCCTTGAATGCCAGCCGCTATGACCACCTAATGGGTGTGATGGCCAACGGGGACTTGAGTGGTAACCCCCGGGCTCCATCCCTAAAGCTAATGGTGGAGAAGTCTCTTGAAGTTTTGCAGAGAAAGAGCCAAGGCTATTTACTAATTGTGGAGCAGGTTGTGCAGAAGGGAATGGACAGTAAAAGGCAGCTGCAGATCCTCAATGAATCTTTGGATGGTCTTTCAAAGGAGAGGGACACCTTAACCCTGGTGCTCTTTACCAATGGCATATATCCCAAGCCCAGTCTGGATGTCAGCGAGGAAACGGAGACCATTAGTTATTTAACGGACATTTTTAAGGAAGAGGAAATTCGAGTTCAGGAAAGACTACAGCAAATGCCGTCGGAGAGTTTACTGTTTGCTCAGGGTGAGTGGGGAATTTATATATATTTATCCTCTGATTTATAATTTTTTCTTGTCTTCCTGCAGGACCCAGGTCTACCTTATTTGTGGGTGTTCGAAATGAAACCTTCCTGGCTCATGCGGTGGCTCATGTCCTCAGCAGGAGTAAACTAGTCTCAAAACTATAAAAGGAAAAGTAAGCCTTTAAAAAGGGAAAAGGCTTTTCTGTTCTATGAAGGTTGTAAATATTATATACTTCGGTTTTTAATTGTTTTTAAGCCGAGTTAAATGTTATTTTTAAACCCATATCCTACAATTTAAAAGAATTTCTCCGTTTTGTGAATTGATTTATTAAACTTTAACTAGAGTTCATGTTTATTCAATGCTTCTATTAGTTGGTAAGTCACATGTTAACATTGCCGCCGGCTTCCGCTGTAGTTACAGTTGCTGTAGTCGTTGAAGGGCCCGCCACTTGCACCCAGTTAAAGGCATGGCCGCCAGAGGAAACCGTCGCTGCAGGCTCTCCTCCTTGCCGGACTGCTGGAGTGCCCGCCGTGCTGGTCGTGGTGGCAGCTATGCGGGGTACAGGCCGCAGGACGTTCGTTGGATTTGGGTTGGGTCATTTAACCGGCAGCGGGGGCAGCAAAGTCTGGGCCACATTGGACAGCTGTCGCAGGTGATTGGCCTGGACATATTGGAAGGCCGAGGAGCGCTCCAAATGCTGCGACAGATAGAACTCACCCAGGGAATAGAAGCGTCGCTGGTCAAAGGGTTGGAAGGGGAAGCCGGGAAACCTTTGACCTGCTGCATAGTTTTTGCCAGGAGCCACTGGTGGATAGAGTGGCAGTCCATGGGAGGGTGGACGTGGCAGGTTGGTAGAATAAGGAGCAGCGGCAGTGCCGGAGGCTACCGTCACCGGCGGCTGTGGCAGCTGGACATGATCGGGCAGCTGGTGACCATTGGTGTGGGCCAACTGCTGGTGGTGGTGGTGTTGGTGCTGCTGCTGCTGCTGAGTCTTGAAAAAGTCCAGGTTCTTTAGGTTCTCCAGCATCTGGTGGGAGGCCTGATGCTTCTTCAGATAAGCTTGACTGTTGGCGGAAGAAAAAGGGATGGGAATTGGTAATTAATTCGTTTAAAAATAATGAATAAATAATAATTATAATATTTTAAGGTAGTTCTGCAGCTCTCACCGTCGGAATGTTTTGCCGCATATGTGACATGGATATATGCCATCGTTGGTGTCATCGCCAGCTCTAACCGAATCTGGGATGTTGTCACCGGTCTCCACAAGCCGCTTCTTACCGGGATTACCGCTGGTTGCACCGCCGGCAGCATCTGCCTTGGGCTTGTGCCAACGCCGATGGGAGGCCAAATTGGCTGGACAATTAAAGACCTGCAAGAGGACATATCCATTAAACCCTGAATGAACCTGGAACACAAAAAGAAAACCAACCTTCTCGCACTCAGAGCACTTGTACTCAATGTGAACGATGCGGGGACATCGGTGCTGGGCCAGCATGAAGGCATCATCGTAGACGGTGCGGCACAGCTGGCAGAGATAGTCGCCAATCTTGTTGTCAATGCTGGCCAGGATGGCCTTGGCCTCCTCGGTGATTTCCACCACATTGAAAGCCGGATCAATGTCGCCTTTGCGCACTACCAACTCCTCGTCGTCGCGCAACTTGCGGATTATGGTCCCGGACACGGGACTGATGGTCTCCTCATCAATGGCCATGTGTTTTCTTAGCTTGGAACGTTTGCGCTCGGCTTTCTGAGGTCTTGGTGGATGTGGAGGCGGCGGAGGAGGGGCAGGAACAGGAGCATGCGGTTTATTTGTAACAACTTCCGCTGTTGCCATGCCACCGCTTAAATCCGTGTAGGTTTTCTCGCTGTTGCTCTGCACATCGGACATCTGGGTGATCTCCACCTCGGGCTCTGGAAACTCCCGGTCAAAGAGTCTGGCCAGGCCATCTATGGCCTGGTGATGCAACTCCTCGTCCTCGTACAGCAGCTCATTGCGCTTCAGAGCCCGCGTCTGGTCCTGGGCCAACGTAGCATTTTCGCCTTCACCATCATCGTCATCGTCGCTACCCAGGACATCCACAAACACCTCCTCCTCCTCATCGTCGTCCTCGTCATTATCCCCACTGACCCGAACCTGCAGCGTCTCATCGTCGCCCTCGTTGACTTCCTCGGTGTCCTCGGTGGCGGCATAATCATTGTAGTCATGGGAACTGACAACTGTTTCATCCTCGTCCTCGGTCAACACGATTGTCTCATCGTCCACATAAATGGGCGAGGGGCGCCTGGACACGCTCGATTGACTTGTTGGAATTTCCTCAAAGTTATTTTTCGTCTCGGGGCAATGGCTTTTATTAAAGGCGACGGCCCCCTCGAAGTTGCGCAGCGAATATGGCTGGAGAAGCTGAGGGTGCTGGGGATGCGGCGGTTCCTGTTGCTGGTGAAGGAAGTAGCTGCTGCCCGGCGGCATGGCCAAAGCAGCAGTTGCTGGAACTGAAGGACCTGCTGCTGCTGCTGCTCCTGCAGCTGGACCTGTGATGTGCGGCCGCCACAGGTAATTCTCCTCGGACATTAATCTCTGACGCTTGCGGGGCGGCGAGGGCGTCGATGGCGGCGTAATGGGCACCACACTGGCCGCTGCGCGGAGCGAAAGATCCAGCGGTGACAGCAGCGAAATTGTCGGACGATGCTGGCCAAATTGCGGAAATGTCTCGTTGATTGCCGGCAATGCCCGGCACTCCACGTAATGGGTGGCCGCGTGGGGATGTCCTGGGAGCGCGACAGGCAGCTGTGGCGGAGGCGGCGGCTGCTGCTGGCCGAGATGCGGATGCTGCAGTTGGGGATGCGGGTGCAAATGAGGGTGGGGATGCTGGTGAGGATGTGGAGGCGGGTGTGAGTGCGTCAACGGATTCATGTTCATCATTTTTCTTTATTGCCTTCTGTGGGTCTTCATTTGTGGATTTTATAAGGTTAGTATTTTGTCGGAATAAGGTGTAGTCCTCAGGGGTTTTTATTGAATTTTTACTGCAATTGAAATATTTATACATATTTGTAATTAAATTAAGTGAATTAATATAAAGAAAAGTTGGAAATTCAATTTATGATATAAACCAAAGATTATGTTAAGTGGCTGGTTCTTTTTAAGCTACATTTTAAGGATGAAAATTAAAAAAAAATCATCATAAATATGATTTTGATAATTTATAGATAATTTCAAAATATAAAATATATATATTGCTTATTAAATATATTTATTAGCTTATTTATTTGGAATTCTAAAAAGTAGCTGTAGTTTTCTTTCCTAATAAACAGATTTATTAAAAAAAATTGTCTTAAAATCCTTATCACTGTTAATCAATAAATCTTGTGACTCTATTGAGATATTTTAGCCAAATCTTCCGTAAATCATAACAAACTTTTAAATTTTTTGAACAAATAAAATAATAAATAGGTGAAGTGACTTAAAATTGATTTGTATTTAGTTTTTGATTATTTTAATGGTAGAATTTCGTTATATTTAATTGAAATAATAATAAATAAAATAATTTAACTAATTAAAGCAACAGAAATTTTATTCGCTGGGATCTGTCAAATGATTCTTCTTCGATTTATAAATAATAAAAGTTTTCTTTACTTTAGTTCAATAATAAATCAAAGTATTTTCTAAATTGGAATTTGTATGTGTCTTACAATTTGTTTAAATTGAGTATTTTATTTTTATAAATAAATACAATTTAAATAAATTAATTAAATAGAAAACCCAGCTTGTACATTTTTCTTAAAAGTTATTTGGATTCGAATATTTGTTTATATATAAATAAATAAATTGTTTAAAATAAACATTGAATGAATACCTTTTCGGTAATGAAGTGTATGTTTTAATAAATATTTGTTAAATACTTCGCACTATTAATTGAACAGACTTATGTTATGTTATGTTTCGAAATGTATTTTAATTTGTTAACACTCTTTTATCTTCATTATTCTTTATTTAAGTCAAATTAAATAAGCACTTCACTAGTTTTACTTTTTCCTTCAAATTTGTTTCTAAACAATTTCTTATTTTTTCACCAAGGATATTGAAAACTGTTCTTGCACCGCACTTTGCCGTTAGCCTAAGGACTTTGCCGCCAGCTTAAGGACTCTCCGTGACACGCAACTAACCCGTGGCAGCCTTCGCAGGGAACTGAATGCCGCATGGTAACCTGTCGCAATGCTGCGACACAAAAAAAAAATTGGTTTTTAATGCGAGGGCGAAGCCAATGAAAGCTGGAACACCCCCGTGGGGCTATCCACCCGCCGGAGCACCCGCTCTCGCTCGCACCTTGCGCCGGAATCCCTGGGCGGCTGCTCTGGGATTCGCTCGCAGAGGGCATAGCTCGACAATCCCACCCCCGGACACCCACGCATCTGGAGCGGCGCATGCGCTGCCACGCCCCAGATGGAATCACTGGGACTGGCTCATTGGCTTGCCATGCCACGCCCCCGCCTACTGGTCGGGATCCTGGCCCCGGACGGAGTTGGGGACTCTGGTGTCCAGAATGGAATGTCATTGAATTGCAGATGAAGAATTTCACTGCAGTGTGCTGGAGTTTTCCCACCTGCTACTGCTTCTGTTGCTGCTCTGCTCCCCCTTTTTGGGGTGGCTTTTGGGGCAGGGGGGCTGTGACAGGTGAGTGCTCCTTTTGTCGCCGGCAACGTACCTTTATTTCGTTCACTGCCCCCACTTTTCTGTTTTTCCACCTTCGCAGCCTCAGCACGGTCATCGTTGTTCAGACATTTTAAGAACCAAAGGATTCTTTTTGTGGTTTTGAAAATTTAATGTAGCTTCCCCTCTCGCTCGCTGCGAGTGAGTTTTCCAAAATGGCGTCATGGCCAAAAATTAAGGAAATTATGTGGGATCTAAACCAGGACTACCGTGGTAATATTAATACATAAATTTATTTAATTTGATATTTTTTTATTTATATTTTCTTAAAATTTGTCTGATATACATACATTACATTTTATGGAGAAATTTTATTTTATTAATATGTTTATTTTGAAATATTCTCATTAACACAGTATACAATCTTTGTAGCACTTAAATAAAATATTTTATATTTTAAATATTTCATAATAATTTACTTATAATTCAATGTTTTCTTTCTTCTTAATAACTAATGATTTTTTTTAAATGGCTTAATTTATTATTTATTTATTTATTATTGATAAAAATATGTAAAAATATAATCTGTATTTAATATTTAATAATTTAAATAGAGATTATCATGTGTTAATAATTTTTGGAACTATATTAAATAATTTTAATTGTATATATTTATAATGTTTTATACCCCGGAATAAAACTGATTTAATTAGTTAAATTTCATACAGAAAAAAGTGAAATGTTTCTATTTAAAATATATACAGATATATAAACATAGGATATATGTATATTAATTTTAGAATTAATGTATAAATAATGCTTATAATTAAGAAAATTCTTTGACCATTAATATTTCAGAAAATACACCCTAAAGTGTAATTTTTAAGACTTAACGCAAAATAATTTTTTAAAAGCTTCGAATTTATTTTTGTGCCCATATTTTTGGTAGTTTTTTCTTCCATTTCCAGCTTCCTGTCGCATTTTACACTGGCATCCCTCGTCTCAATTGCTGCTGAATGCAATTAATTAGTGAAACGGTCTGCAAAAACTTAATTAAATTGTTGCGTCGCGACGCTGAATCGGCAGCATCAGCAGCAACGCCCCGAAAACAATTCCGGCTAATAAACTGGAATTTAATTACGAACTTGTATACTCTCCGGCTTTGAGTAGAATAAAAAGAGTCGGATTTTCCTGGGCTAAAAAAGGGGCTTATTAAGTTTTTAGCCCCAAAGCAAAGATCGGTTGCAGCCAACGAGGTCAACAAGTTTCACTTTGCGGCTTTTCTCCGGCCCTTGGCTAATTGTCAGCTTGTCAGGGGGCTCATTAGCATAGCTCCGGCCTTTGTGGCCATCCGCCTGGGTGCCTGCTCCTGACACTTTTCCCGAAGGAAGTTTTCTTTAACGACCTCGAAGCTGGCGCCTTTTCCGCTCATTTGCATGAAGATTTCACTGGCTAATTGCCCAGGTTGTAAGCACTCCCGAGTGTCGGATTACACACGTAACGATTCGCAGCAACACGTTGTATGGAATACCACCCCATCTCCATGTCAGACCCATTCCCCATCCCCCTGATGGTGAGCTCTATCGGAGGGTTGGTTGCCTGGTTTGGTTGACTTGCGGTCTACGGTGTCTGTTTACATAGCAGGGGTTTGGGTAATGGGCTCTTAATTAGGCTCATATGATTTTTTAAAACGGATTTGCGATGGGATTGCAGCCTGTTCAATTCGCAAATCAAATAGAAAACTAAACAATCACAGTTGTAGTTTTGAAATTCTTGATCTACTGAGATAGAATTCAAGTCACACGCTTCATTGGTTGTAATGGGATTAGTCATTAGATGGGTAAGGTTTGTTAAGTTTTTTAAATACAAATGATTAGTTGTTATCAGCGATGAACACTCAAGTTAACCTCAGTTGGAACCTAAATGCCATATGTTTTGCAAAGTATTAAGCGGTTGATGTATAACTTTTGGAAAGGAAAAATAATTTAAAAATATATTAAATCTCTATATAAACTTATCATTTTATCATCCAGAACCATGCGATCTACGACCAGATCATGCTGCAAAATAAAACAAATAATCCTTTAATTAGATATATCCCAGTTTATACTATATTACCCACATTATAGGAGCAGCTGTGATTCACATTGCTAAAGTTTCGAAAGTGAAAACAATATATACTTTATATAAATTTATAATATTTAAAACATTTATAAAGCTTTTACATACCAACGAATTGTTAATGGGTAGCTGATGAACTTTAACATGTATACTAAGACCTACTTTACCGCGTCCCAGGACCTTCAGTTCGCAGGTTTTAAATTCGCAAAAGGATATATCATAACAATTGCACTTTATATTATTCAATTTGAAAAGCCCTTCTGTATTGCCGAGTAAAATAATAATAACGAACTGAAGGGACACCACATCAAGGGGAAAGCCGAACTTCATTGTTGACCTGCTGATCAATGAGTGTAAATGTTAATAAAATGTAGCAGAAATTATTTTAAAAACCATTAAAACAAAAGAGTCATGCTTCGACTGTTTCTCTATTGAATTTCAGCACAAAGTTTGGAGTATTTTTGCTATATGAAAAATAAAAGTGTATACCTATAGAATCACAGACTCCGAAAGTAAATTAAATTGATTGCTAATAGAATCTAGATCTTATATCGAATTTTTATACCCGCTACCCATAGGGTAGAAGGGTATTATAACTTTGTGCCGGCAGGAAATGTATGTAACAGGTAGAAGGAAGCATTTCCGACCCTATAAAGTATATATATTCTTGATCAGGATCAACAGCCGAGTCGATCTAGCCATGTCCGTCTGTCTGTCTGTCTGTCTGTCTGTCTGTCTGTCTGTCCGTCTGTCCGTATGAAACACTGGATCTCAGAGTCTATAAGAGATAGAGCTCTAATTTTTTTTCGACAGTATTTCTTATGCTTGCACGCAGATCAAGTTTGTTTTAAATTTTTACCACGCCTACTTCCGCCCCCGCAAATCATAAAAAACCGTATTAAGCGTATTATTTTAAAGCTAGAGTCGCGAATTTCGGTATGTATATTGAGAACTATAGTCTGTGTGATCCCTGAAAATTTGGTTGCGATCAGATAAAAATTGTCGAAGTTATTAAACAAATAATTTTGTATGGCCACAAACGGCTGCTGGCAGCAGGCTTCCTTTGGTTGACCAATTAGACCAGTGGTCGGCACTATCACAATTGCAATCCAAAATTGCATATGTGTGAGTGAATAAACGACTTCTATGTCCAGATATGATAATATAACTATATAATAACATAGCTAGCATTTGGTTTTCTATGCAAAATCAATAGCTCTTAATATAAAAATAGCTATTTTCCGCTAAAAGTGGCTAGTTTAGCCAGAGCAATGTAACTGATGCTTTGATGCTTCTGTCTGTGTGCTGGCAGCGCTGCCGGCAGAGGCTCTTCCAACCACATGTGGTTGCGACGCGCCGACCACTGAATTAGACCAACTAAATATTCTTATCAGTTCTTGGTTGTGTTCGAAAAATAATCTTATAAGATATTCGAGAAGCAATTTTAATAAATGGTAATAATTATATGGTAATAATAATATGACGCGTTTTTACACACATAGATACATGTGTATGTAAATTTGTATGCATGTGATTATTACACTAGCATTTGCATTTGTCCGTTATGTTCAAAATTGTATTAACTGTTTTTTCTGGCGTCCTGACGCTTTTCTGGTTTATGTATGGGTAGCGGGTATCTCACAGTCGAGCTCACTCGACTGTAGCTTTCTTACTTGTTTTTTAATTTCCCATTGATTAGCGATCAAAACCCAGGTTAACTTCAGCATGAACGTCGACTTCGCCCCGCCAAACTCCATCAGTTTGAACATTAATTGAAAGTTTGTAAAACCCATTGGGAACCGGGGCCTTACTTATCATTTTGTCATCCAAAACCATGTGATCTACAATTATGTCGTGCTGTAAATGATATTATAATTATAAATAGGTTAATAAGTTAATGACAGATATTACCAACATTAAAGGGGCAGCTGTGATTGGCATTAGTAAAGTTTTGAATGCCTTCGTAGACCAGATTGACGAAGGGAAAGCGTTTCTTGTGCTTTAAAAAGAAACAAAGATCCACGCTGACATTGAACAGGAAAGGTCTATAGCCATTGAACCTACGGAACAGGCCCAAAACAACCTAAAGTAAATATGTATAAATTTATTTTAAATATTTAAAGAACTTGTACGAACCTTTGTCTTCTTAATGGGCAGCTGGTTGACTTTGGCGTACAAATTAAGACCCACTATGCCTCGTCCCAGGACCTTTAGTTCACATTTCTTAAACTCACAGAAGGACTGCTCAAAACAGTTGCACTTAATGTTTGTGAATTTGAACAAAGCCTCCGAGTCGCAGAGGAAATAAATTATAAACACAAAAGACCAGGCTCCGCAGATAATGCGATCGAACTTCATCGTTGACCAGCCTAGCCACAAGTAAAGGTTTTCCCGCAATTATTTTAACAACCATTTACTAAATACTTTGAATTTTTTTATTTATTTAATTTTACTAGTTAACAAAATGTGATTTTTTTGTATTTACAAAGTGAAATATATATTTTTTTCCATTGAACATTCTCAGACACTAACACTTATTTGTTAGCCAGTGTAGCGTTAGAGTTCGATAGTTATTGGACCGTCACAAAAAGTGTTTATAGCTTTCGATGGTGAGATATTATATTTATATTTTATTTAGCTAATCTTCAGCACGTCCAAAGCTGGGGTTAACCCGGTTAGTGGGACTAGAAAACTAGATAAATATTTCCAGAAACTGCTTTTAAATGAATAGTAATTTTATTAATTAATTACAGTGTTAAAAGTAACTATGGGATTTATCCACAGCAAAGCATGCAAAGCATTGCATTTATTCTTTCAGTTTTTCTTTGAAGTAGCTGACCACTAAACAATTTTAATGCCATATTTCTGATTCTTTTCCACGAAGCTGCTGATCCACTCGCCAGTAAGGCATCCGCCTTCGCAGTTGCAGCCGAAAATGTTGCAAGGACCTTTTCCACAATAGAAGCCCTTTGGGGCCACCCCATCCGCACAGATCCTCACATTGCAAATGGTGTCTCCATGGCCACCCACCATGTCGCAGGTCCCGTTTTCCATCGTGAAGGTCAACTCAGGATAAACGGGGCAGCACACAGCGTGGGCTTGTCTAACTTGGGTTAGGCAGGACATCCCGATGAGGAGGAGGAAAAGCTTCGATGATTCCATACTGATATATAGAGGGGAACTGATTATTTGTCCCATGAGCTACTCCCATTTATAGACTGATATCTGCGAACAATACAGCAGAGTTAGAACATTCCAAGAAAATTATACGGAAAGATTATGTCTATCTATTTCTAGGGAATACAGACGATGCTTACATCGTACATTGTTTTTTTGGAAATTATAAATCAAAATACAGAGATAAGGGATCGAAGTTATACGGAAAAGAATATGTCTATCTATTTCTAGGGAATAGAGGCGATGTAAGTGTACATTGTTTTTTTTGGAAATTATAAATCAAAATACAGAGATAAGGTTTCGAAATTTTCTGATTTTGTGTCGACTAAATCTAATTTGAAATTCCCAAATTCAAATTCAAAATTCACTGTAAATAAATAAATAAGCAAACCTAAATAATTTGATCTTATTATAGTAAACTGTTTTACCCTTTTAGTTTCAATTAAAAATTGAATAATAATAATAAATAAATAAATAATAAATCTCTTGTACTTAAAATTTAAAGTAAAATAAAATTCTGCATCGTGGAAGCACTTAATTCGGCTCAAAAACACGACCGATTGAATTGCACTCCTGCGGAACATTAAGGACTTCCGCAAAGGACAAAACGCTATTGACAAACCAGAACCACAATGGTGTGTCGCCGGACTAGCAATCGCAGGGATTTGAGCCGCTTCGTCGGTGACGTTGATGACCTTTAGGGGAAGACGCGACCCGAAGGACCTACCAGGGGACTGGAGAGCGCCAGAATGGGTCCTGCCGCGGGCAGGCTTTAATTAGAGTGGCATGAAAGCATGCCCGAGGCCGATGCGATTCTTATGCAAATGCTTTTAATTACAAAACTGTGAAACTGAATTACGCAACATTGCGTTATTTAAGTGAATTATTTTGAGGCAGGTTCGTGTGTTTAATTGCTCAACTCAACGCCTTTTTAATTGCCAGCAAACGGAGAGCCCCGGAGTCGAGGCTTAATTTTTAAATTTCTACTGAAACTTGCAGTAAAATAAATTTATGATTTCACAATAGACTTCACTTGCAACTCAAATTTTCGGGTGACCACTTCCATAGGATTATCTCAAGGATTTCCCAGCAATTTTTCCGATTGAAATGCCGCCCCTCGCCTTGGTCTCGAAATTGAAATTGCAAAACCCTCTTCTGCCGGCTAATAGAAAATGTTTATAGATAAAAAGGCGACAAATTGAATTTGCAAAGGTCACACATAAGTGCGACACTTGATACCAGGCATTGGCACTTCACGAGGTCCTTTTCTGTCGCCCCCTCAAGTCTAGCTACTTGCAGGAATTTTCCCTGCTTCGGCCAAAGAGATTGAAATTTGGATTTCCATTTGCCCTTCCCCCCCTTTGGATATATTTTTATATTCGCATTATTTTTGCCAAATTGAATTCGCAAAGTGATTTGATTGTGCGTGAGGAAAGGCCTCACCACCTATCAGAGGGTGTCGCCACTCAACCCCTTTTCCTGTTTAAAAAAAATATCCAGAAATGTGAAAAATAATACGCGCTGAAAACCGCATTACGGATTTTAATTAACGGTGGCAGGAATATTTCAAGCTCCATTAAAATATCAGATTACGACGTGGGCTCAGGGAAAGGGTTTCAGTGGTTTATGAAATCTTCAGCCAAATATATATTACGGAGAATATTCTGTATAATATATGTATATACTGTGTATTCCCCATTGATTGGCCATTGAACATATTGTTTTTCTATTAATTATGTCAGAATTGCGACCACAAAGAGGGCATATGGCTTCACAATCCCGCGGGAAATCCAAAGGAAACCCCGTGGAAGACACACACGCAATTCCCCGATAGTCCCAGGATAATCACTGTAATCGGCCATGCACTTGGATGGCGCCTTAAACGATTTTCAATATGTTCCACGGGGGGAGAGAGAAACTAAATCGAAGCGCATGACGCACAATGGAAAAACGGCCAACTAAGAGGGGGTAGAAAAAGTGAGGAAAATGCGGAAAACTGCTAGGGCGAAGCCGGGACAATCCGCTTAACATGCAAGCAGGGGAGGATGGGGTGGTTGATTTAATCGTAATTACACATCCTTTGTTCGCTGTGTGTGCACTCTGTTTATTCCAGCCAAATCTCTGAGGTCACCTGCAGGGCAAAGACTTTAGTTATCTCCGCCGTGCCTTCGACCACCTCCACGAAGAACTTGTAGGTGCCATTCTGCAGATTCTGCGGATAGATATCCTTGGCGCTCACATTCTTCAGGGTGTAGTTACCAACGCGAACGGGACAAGCGATATAATCACTTAGCTGCATCTCCGTTTGCAGGAAATATTTCATCATGGGATTCCTTGAGAATTCCGTAAAGAAGCCGCACAAATCCAGGCCTCGCATCTGAAGCAGGGTCACAAATACCGACTTGCCAGTGGGCCTCACTCGCAGCTTGATGTTGAAGATCAGGAAATTGCTGCCCAGCTCCTGGCGCAGCAGGACACTCAGGCTGAAGTGGGTGCGATTCTCGCTGACGTGGGCCAGCGCCTTCATGAAGCGAGCGTCGCCAAAGATGTTGATGTGATGGATACGGAGTACGGGTCTCTGCAAATCTTCAGCTCTGTAGATGGAACTGTTAACAGGCGGATCTTGAGTACCTGGGTCTCCACGTCCTCCTCCTCGTCCCACAGAGATTTCGTGCTGGTCTCATTGCCATTAACCCAGTGAAATAGCGGAAAGAACAACGCAAACCGAACGAAGTTCATCGCGCAATGAGCAGAGTCATCAGCTGGCGACCATCAGGTGGTCATGCTCCATCCACCATGGGTGGTGGGTTAATGTTGGCCATTTACTAAATGAACACCTGCTTGGATTGGTACCTGATTGATTAACCCCTGGGTGACCAAAGCTTAGTTATAGAAAATATATTAGGGATTTATATCAAGAAGAAAAGTTGTAAATTGAAAAATGATAGAATAATACAAATTATCACATTTTATTTCATTAATGATTATTTTATATTGATTATTTCGATATTAGAGATAAAATGATAAATTTATCGTATAGTTTCCTTTTCCTTGCTCAAAAACAAAAATACAATTTTTTAGATCATAGAAATCTTTGGCAAATTAAATAAATTTTGAAAACAACCCAAATTCTAAGTGAGCCCCAAAATCTTTATAAATTTACTATGATCAGCCATGTTATCAGTCTATAAGGAAGACCCTAATCACAATGAGAACCTCTGTGATGATGTGGCTCTGTCTTTGAACCTGATCTACGGAGAAGACTCTCACCTAGCCAAAACCAAGACCAAGGGATGTAAAGCATGTTTGCTTTGCAACAGGCACATGAGCAGCAAATCTTCAAGCGTTTTCTCCGAGTTCAGGAAATACCGATCAGCTGTGGAGAATATATTGAAACAGAGTGTTAGTCAAGACTTACGTAATATTCTTTTACTCATCACACCGGTGGAGGTTACCAACCAATTGAAAAATGAACATAAGGTGCACACCTATTGCCTAGACAGTAACAGCCACCTGGGAGTTACCACGCTGACCCATGAAAAACTTAAGCTAATCGAACGTCAACATCGACCGGATACATTCTCGATTGTCCACAGTACGCAAAACATTGAACTCGATGATGCAGTTAGGAACACCCCCATCAGGGATCAAATATTTAAGATAGCTCGAAATAAATCCAAGGCTGTGAAAAGGATTTGGTACAGGGGCAACGTGGTGAGTCTTTCGTATCGTAGCAGCAAATCGAGGTTCGTTGGCGTTTCTCCCACGCGAAACCCTTATGGCTTACGATCTCTGGAGCATCCAAAGTTTCCAGTGAGAATGCAGCACCAGACGCCCAGTGAAGTGGCTCAAAAAAGCTGCTCAGGTATTAGAGATATAGAAAAGAGGCAATTGCTTAACCGAAACCTGCAAAGAGAATTTTATTATTCAAGTCAGCAAAAGTTAAACAAAATGTGCAGTCCGTTAAAAAAAGTCACAGTTTGTCGACATAAATTATACAACAAAGCTCAGCGTCGGGGAATTAGGAATTTTAGCTTTAAAAACAAAGCGGAAGTTCAAGCGCGAAAGGTTGAGAACGAGCCCATCTTGGAGAAAGACCTACAAGAACTAGACTTAATGGAAAACGTACTTCAGCCTGATGGAAATTTAGTACAAATACTTTGGGAGCCACATGAGCTAAAAGAGTCTATGGATCACATATACTTACTATCATCAAACATTGAATTAGAGGCCACCTTATCTTGTCCAATGGATCCTCCTCCCCAGGTGGTTACCAACCTCTCGCTCAACGATTTCAAGCAGCTTGAGGATATACTGCCATGTCCCCTTGCAAGGCAAGACCATTCCCACTTTGCACACCTGATCGAGCAGATAAATAAACAACTTTTTCCTGAAGAAGAGGATGTAATGGAGTTTTTTCAGATTGCCGAGTCTTTGGATTTCAAAATGTTTGTGCGGCGTGAAAACAGTTTTCCTGGCTTTCCCTCAACAAAAGGACGGAGGTTTCGTATCGAATGTTATTCTTGTGATAATCGTCAAAAATACATAGCTTCGATTGCTCTACCTTCCCGTCAACTTCGGATAATGGCCAGAAGGTTTCCAAGAGCCACCCAGAACTTTCGTTTCGTTGAAAGTGCTTTTGAGTTGACTGCCATGCCTTCAGTGCTGACCAAATGGCTTAAATGGGTTTTTGAGGCAATAGGCGCTCGACCGGTATATCATTTTTTGGGGGAGCTTGTCTATGACTGGACTTGCCCACGATCTGAATTGTTGCAACTCTCCAGGGATTAAGGATTGGATTTGGATTTTTTACCCTTGAATATTGTATTTTTTAATAACAAAATTTTAAATATATATACAAATGATTATAACTACCAAATTAATGGGAATTAGATATAGGTTTCATATTTGTTGTTATGAAAATATGTATCTTAAATTATTACATTAAAACCTTGGATATTATTGCCTCATTATTGGCTATGTTTATAGATAATAGAATTAAATGTAAAACAAATTATTTTTTAGTATCTCTTTTACTTTATTTTTCCTTAGGTTATCTACTTATTCTTCTTCAGCTTTTTCCTCATCATCCTTTTCCACAATATACACCAATGTGGTAACTTGGAGGGCAAACACCTTGGCTATTTCCCCATTCTCTTCCACAATTTCAGCAAAGAACTTGTAGGTGCCGTTCTGAACTCCATCCGGTTGGATATTTTCCGCCACATTGGAGTTCATCATCGAGTAGTTGCCCACTCGAATGGGACACTCTATGACATCGCTCAGGATGATGTTCTTCTTGAAGAGAAAGCGCAGCATGGGACTCGAATTGTATTCGCTGAGGAAGCCGCAAAAGTTGATCCTTCGCATTTCGAATAATTGCACAAACTTGGTTCCCCCCTCTGGCCTCACGCGCACCTTTACGTTCATGATGAGGTGATTGCTGCCCAGCTCTCTCACCATACGCACATTCAAATCGAAGTGGTGGCGATCCTCGTGGATGTACGCCCTCACCTTCATGTACAGCGACTCGCCAAAGACATGGATATGCTGGATGGCAACTAGGGCTTTCTGGTTAAATAAAATGTTTAATATTTTAGATTGTAAAAAATAACAGATGCGTATAAACCCACCTTCTGACTGCTGCTGTATGTGGTCAAAAAGGAATCATCGTTCCCAGCCACTTCGATGGCGAGTCGCATCACCGCAGAGACCAAAAACAAACCGAACCGACTGACTTTCATTTCGATATAAACAACAGCAGATCCTTTGATTCGAACACTCATATATCTCGTTCACATCATGACTAGACATATAAAATATTATGGCTTAAGCACTCGTTTAATTTATAAACATAAACCTAATCATTTGGCTAAATGTTATCATCATGAAATCGATTCGGTTGGCTGCGATTCCAGTGCCTCTGCACTCAAACACGTGGAGGGTAAATTAGTAACAGGGAAATAGTAATAAATAGTTAAAGAGTTGAGTCTTAGTTAGTCATAGTTTAAAGCGTCATATGAAAAAATACAACTAATCAAAAATTATTATTCCTTTACGCTTTGAAGTAAGTAAATCTTTCTCAAAAAATATATTTGACATTCCATTTATTTGTTGTATAAATTATTTGAATACTTTATTATTAACTAATTTATATATAAAATATCTTACTTGACTTGCATTTGATCAAAGACCAATTTGTAATTTTTAGACATATATTCTGGAATATTTTATAGTTTCTTTGAATAGAAACCTTCATGAATAACATATATTTATATTTATAAATATATAAGTAAATATTTTCCTCAAAATAATTTATTTTTATATTATTTCCTTTTGTATAAAATACTTTTAATATACATTAATTTACCTATAAAATATTTCACTTGCCTTGCAGTTTCATATAATTTGTTATTATATTTTCCTTCAACACACATTTTTTTTAATTACTGCCGATTTAGGGTTAGTTTTCCTTAGAGACCAATTTGTAGTTCTTAGCTATATGTCACCACCTAGTCAACGTCTCAATTAGCTAACCGACGGATATGCGCTGCCATCAGGCAGCTTGTTCATTAGACCTTCATTTGAATCCCCCCATTGCCCTAGCCTCCGCCCTCGCCTTCATCATCGTCATCAGTCATCGGAAGCTCCAAAGTGTTGAAAAGCCAATTAGCTTTGAGGGCCGGAAGGAAGCCATAGGAGCTGTGCGTGTAAATGGTGCAATGAAAAGTTTGCAGTTTTCTTAAAAAAAAAAAAATAAAAACAAGGCATTTGCTGCCTACCTGCCACCTCACCCAAAAATCCACACACTCCACCTCGGTGTGCGTAATTTTCTGCGTCATTTAATTAAGCCGATTTCTGGCGCCCTCCAGCTAAGTCTTAGTGCGCCCCCACATATGGTACCCGCCCGGGGTAATTAACTCGGCCGATTTATGTCGATTATTTATAATATTTTCCCCCAATTATTTATTCATAACTGCTAATAGTGTTTGTGGGGCTTAAGTGGCCCACGGTTTAAGCGCTATTAATTGGCCTCTCAGAAGGCACCGACATTGATGCAATGTCTGGACTTAGTCTAATTATCATTATGAAGCTTATGAGATTGGCTTCTTCACCCGCGTATCGGCCAGGAAGCAGGACACCACTTGGTTCTCGTTCTCAGAGTCCAGAAGACGCACCTCCAGGCGGGTGGGCACTTCCAGCAGGTTGCTGGTTATGGGCAGGAGCAGCTCATAGGTCACATCCTCGCCGGCATCCAGGGGACAGTAGGCGCCGTGCAGAAGATTGTTGCAAACATTACCACGGGAAACGTCCAGGTCATAGGGTATAGTCACGCCCAGCGAGGTCAGATGCACTTCAGCCGACAGCCTTTGCATGGTATTACGAGCTATTAAGTGGGAAATTGAAGAGTAATTAGTATAATTTGGATATAAATATTTATAAAGAAAATATTTTAAAAAGTTTTCTCAATAATACTCACTGGCAACAAACTGAATATCGATCTTGGCCTCGCTACCCTTCCACAAATCACAGGGCAAGGCATCACAGTCATCGATTTGAACTGTCAACGGCATGGGATAGCTGCTATCCGAACCTGAAATTAAAAGTTAAATTTAATTTATTAAAAAAACTATTCGAAAAGGTGTTTCCTTAGTCCTGACTCACATTGCCGGAAGGGAGTGTTGGCCGCCACCAAAGTCCACATTAGAGGGAGCATCAGGCTCAGGGAGAACTTCTTGAAGCTGGTCATTTTTTCTTGATTTTCTGATGTGTTTACTTTGAAAGCACTCTTTGGATTGTATACCAAATTCACTGATCGCTGGGGTATTTATACTAACCAGGTGCCTTTGCACTAGCGGATTAATCTAATCAATTTAAACGTTTGCACCAAAAATTACGTTTGATTTTGCACTTATTTTATGGTCATTATTACGTCTCAATCGCACTTGAAGTAAATTTTGGAAGGGGATTAGTTGTGATATGGATTTGTGGAAAAATCTAAGCAGGTAAATAACTACCTTTAATCTCTGAAAATATTCTAATGAATCGCCTGGAATTCCTAGTAAGCCAAAGATTGTTAATCTGTCGAGAGCAAGCATGCGTTTGCCTTCTTAAATCATAAAATGTTGTCATGAGTCACCTCGGAATAGCCATAATATAACCCTAATGGAACCATAATACAGCAGCCAGTACACCTGACCTGGCCGAGTGCAGAGCCTGTTAATTTTGGACTCTGATAAGGTGACCAACAAGAACGCACACCTGTCGAGTTCTCCCCGCTTTTGGGTGCACTTGTCCGCATTGGGATTGTGGAAATAAAAAATTAGCAAGCGATTAGCGATGATTTAGTGACCAACTTGGTAACCAAGATAGCAGCACCACCAACACCTCGCTGCATACTTTCAGGCCAACATGGACATCATCTTCAAACCCCTCATCGCCGGGGACATTAACATCGATTTATATGCATAGCCAATTTGCAGCAAGTTTTACACAATTTCTTACACCCACTTGACTCGGCGAACTTGAACACCAACAGCAGCAGCCCTCGAGGGGTGCCCAAATTTCATCAATATTTTCAGATTTTGTTAGCAAATTCAACTGTTTTATATGCAAATTAGCTTAGCTCGGCGATTCCATAATGTTTACGTGGGTAAATGGGTAAATGATTACGAGGATTCCGGTTGAAGGGGGCGGAGTCTTTTTGAGCACTCAATTGGCTGAACAGTTTGTTTAATTTTCATTTTCATTTACATAATTAATAAGTTCGCTAATGGCGTTTTAATGTGACATTTTTAAGAGGTTTATGTCTGCATAATTCATTATAAAAATATAAACAAAAACATAGTTTCGTTTTTAATGCAAACATTTGGCTTAAAAGTTTTTAGTTATTTTATATTTTGTAATGTAATATTTTTCATGACTTTTAATGGGTTTTTATAGGGTTCATGAGAGATATCTCCTTAGAAGTCCTAGCACCGAAATGTCGATTACTTATAGTTCTAAATATGTATTTTCCTTATATTTCAGTTCTTATTTTCTGGCATCCAAAGTTTTTTTTTCTGAAATTACTTAGCCATTTCCTTGCACTTTTCTGCGCTTAATGCCAGGGCAAAACTGCCAACATGGTACAACTGAATATCATTGCAAAGCCATCTAAATTCCCAGGTAAACACATTTACAGTTCAAAGGAAAGAAACCACTAGCCAATTTCCTAGGAATTCCTAGCTATTATTTAGTATCCTTCAAAGCCAAGTGCAATTACAGGTGGGGCGCCCAGCTCTCAAATTATGGAACTCTCAAGGCTTCAAACTAACATTTTAATTATACGAAGGAGAATGAGAGCGACTTGTACATATTTATGCAAATTAAGAAAACTTCTTTTCGCCCGAACTGAGTACATTTCTGAGCTAAAATTGCGTTGCCAGGCTGGCAAGGAGCAGCTTCTGGGGTAAATGCCAACACTTCACAAGGGGGAAAATTACTCGACAGCCGAACTTGTTGCAACGCATGTTCCGCCTGATTTCGGGAAACATGAATTTCGCATTCACTTAATTACAGTGCCAAAAGCAGAGCAGTTCCACTGAGGGGGAGATGCGGGGGAAAATTAATTAGCTTCCCTGGGACCTGGTGGAAAAATTTAATAAAAAACATTTTCGCATGACGACATATGCAAATTGCTATTGGCAAATGTGCCGAAGGCTTCTCGTATCAAAGTGTGCAGCAAAGCGAGAAAAGCCCTCTGCTCTCTCTCCTTCATTACTTTTTCCAGGTGGAAAGTGCTGGGAAATTGTCTCAAGGCCAGTTGGTCACTTGGCTGACCACACATAGATTTTGCTTGTTAAAATGAAAACAGCTGAATGCACTTGGATAGTTATAAATACCATTAAGGCAAGGACCTTGTCGGGATATACTCTCCCCCGATTTAGGGGTTGTCCTGCACACCTGTTGAGGGGTTTGAGGTTTGTTCATGGGCAATTGGGCGTGCCCTTTCGGGGGAAATTCCGTCATTAATTGACAGCACACGGCAGCCGCGCCGAAAAGTTTAATGAAAAATTAACAACACGAGAATCAAATTGTCGCCTAATTGAGACACAATGTCACTCTGGTATTGAGTTACGTGCAAACAAATATCAAATTGAAATAGAACAGACAACCAGGCAGGAGCAGGGGCAGAACACCACGGGATTGGCGTGACAAATTGTTTGGCTTTGGCGCTGGCATTTGATGTCTGACTTGATTTGACAAATTAATTGAGTTAGCAGGGAAACAGGGCGGGGTTAGGTGAGTAAAAATCCCGAATGAACTCCTTCCCCAGCCCCGAAAGTGTTGCATACTTTTTTGCCCTGAGAAAATAATCAATAGAAAAGCAGCTTGGAGCTCTTAGCTTTTCTCCCCCCCTGCCAATCGTTATTGATTTCTAAAGAAAAAGGCACACACACATCAAAGATAAGCTTAGGATATATATCCGTAAAATACATTTGGGAATATGCAAAAAACGAAGAGCACCCAAAAGTGCAAACGGAAACGGAACCAACTGCCAAGTGTAAGTATTCCGGGCATCAGATTTCCCCCCCAACAGATAATTGCATTAAATGACACCGAAAATAGACTCGGGGCAGGAGTAGCAAGGAATCGATGTGTATCAGGACTCTGGCCTGATGCTAATCAAATATTGCGGTTCCCAAAGATACATTTTCAGTCCCTCTGCCAAGGATATAGTATATATTTCTTGTGTCGTGCCGGATTTTCCATTGCTTTGACATATTAAATAATGTCGCAACAATTACATGTGACGACAGAGCGACGACAGTCCCTCCCCCTCCTGCCATGCCACGGGCGAGTTCAAAAGCATTTTGAGGAAATCTCATGCTGCTTCGCTGCTGTCCAAGTCACCACCAAACCAACGGAAATTTGGCGAAAAAATAGCGAGGGTTGATTGCCAAATACTCGCAGTCCTTGCATAAACTGTTCAAAACCCTTCGAAACTCCCTCGCTTTTCCTACCTTTGGCAAAAAAATTTCGCCAACCTTTGAGTGCGTCGAAGGGAGAGGGAAATCGGAGGGGGAATTACATTTTCCAGCTTACTTTTAGTCCGCTTTCTTTATGCCCGGACATTTTCCCGCCCCCGCTTGAGTTCCATTGTCAGTGGCTTTGGCCAGGGCACAAATGTCTGTGGGTTTCTCCATTGCCATCAGCAGGCTTAGTGGCCTGCCTTTGCGGCAACGGTGGCAGCAGAGTGCTCGTCCTCATGCTCTGGGATTTATTTTGGCACCGCCTGACTGGAAGAACTCTCTGCGATGCAGTGATAACATTCTCTTGTCCGATCCCATAATTTTACGAACCATTTAGAACGCGTTTCAAATGATGCGAACTGATGCTGAGATTTGATTTCAATAAGTAGATAGGTGGGATTTAATTATAGGGTAATTGTATACTTTTACTTAGTTTATTGTTAACTTTTAGCCAGAAGGATATGATTATTTTATGGCCAAAATATGATTTTATATTTTTGCAATTTGAGATTCAAAATTTCAAACCATGGCTATATCGATTCTTCTGTTTATGATGATCAAGAATATATGTATATATATGGGGTCGAAAATTACTCATTTACTGTTAAAAACATATTTTGGAAAGGAAAGCGTTCTATGCTCCTTCGCTCGCTTTTCTCTCGTTCTCCTCTCTAAACAAAAGACTTAGGCAACGAACTTGCTACATATAAAATGGAAATATTCAAAAGGAAACACTTGTAGTTCCTTTGATCGTTGACTTTTCTTGATAATATTTGAGAACATTTCTGCGTAATGCACGGAATAAAAACTGATGAAAACTTAAATATTTAACCAACATTTTTTTAATACGATCTAACGAGTTTTGCAGCAGTGATCTTGTGCGGCATTACGATTCGATTGCCCTGAAATCCGTCAGCCTACTTAAATAAGTTCAAAAATAAGTTCAAATAAGCCAAGGGAGGAGGAGGAGGTGGCGGCAAGAAAAGCTTTGGCAAAAAGAACTGGAACAAGGGTGGCCAGCTACTGGCCCGAGATTAGATAGGACATCGTCGTATTCGCCGCAGAGGCGAACCTATTCGGATCCGACTATAAAAACGATGTCAGCACCTTTGGCAGAAATCAATTCAAATCTAGAAACATGCAAGTCAAGGCATTGATACTGATCTCTCTGGGATTATTGGCATTCGTCCGGGCGGCGGACGAGGAGAAGCTTCCGGCAACGGAAGTGAAGCGATGTGAGTAAAGACTATATCAGTTATTCGAGAAACCATCTAACTTATGCCAATTCACATTTAGGTTCCGGAAGTAAACCCTTTCCGCTGGAGGTCCGCGTCGCTGGCTGCTTGACGCCGCCTTGCTATATTGTTAAGGGATCGACGCAGATCTTTGAGATTGATTTCGCTGTGGACAAGTATATTACCCAGATGACGACTCTGGTGAAGGCCACCACGCTGGGTATCATCACAGTGCCCTATGAGCTACCGGCGGATGTGGCCGCCGTGTGTCCGAATCTCATGTACGGCGCCTATTGCCCCCTGTATCCCACGGAGGATGTGACCTATTTGTTCTCCTTCCCCATCGGCGAGTATCCGGAGATTGGGGTAAAGATTGAGATCTATCTGGTGGACCAGGACAAGGAGGTAGCGACTTGCTTTGTGTGCGACATCAAAGTGGTCAAGGGAAATGGCGGCAATACGTTCTACCAGCTGGACTATCTCAACCGAAAGTAGCACCGAACTGGAGCGGAACTCAATCATTTATTGGACTAAATCACTGTGATATAAATTTCCTTTAAATTTATTTTTTTTCAAAAACAAAACAAAAATCTTTAGCTGAGCTCGCCCCCTGATGCCTCATGCATATTTAATAAAATTTTAAAAGCCTTAACCCAACACATGTGGGGGAGGTTTCTTCAATGAATACAAGGGAGTTAAGCCATATTTATTGGGTCGGGTTACAGGGCTTTCTATTGGCCATCGCCGCTATCTGCACACGCTGCCATTAAGGTGTAAATTCGAGTGGACGAAAAGCTATAATCGAATCAAATAATAATTCGCAAATCTCGAGTCTGATTACCTGCTCGAACGCGCCCAGCCAACACACCTGTTCGCGGGCAATGCCAAGAAGCAGAGAGAAATGTACCGAGCTATCAAAACCCGGCAACTCACCGAGATTATCAGATTTATTTTCGATGAGTATTGCACTGTAAAAAAGTCCCAGCTAAGATTTATGAAGCATGAATAGTATATTATACGAATTTGTAGAATATTTATATTTGCTTTAATATTAACTGGAATTTGAATAAACCTTGACTTTCCTGTGATATCGGAAATAAGTAGGTGCAGAAAAATTTACTACTTCAAAAGAATACTTAACAAATACAGCTATAATTTTGGCAAATAAATATTCCTTTCATTAGTTGAAATATATTTTGTCAGTTGATAATCCCCTTTAGTTGGTATTCAAAGGTGACATTAAAATCATGGAAATTTAATGACACAGTATATGGTCTTCAGTATTTCATTAATGTAATTTACATATGTACATATAGTGCTACCTTTGGCATTATTAACTTATTTATAAGCCATCTTTTTATAGACTACTTAAGTCAGTTAAAAAAGTTGAAAACTTATTAAAGTTTAATAATTAAACCAATACTTTTTATTTGTGTTTGTTCAAAATTTATATATTGTCTTGATAATGCATGCTTGAAAAATAATTATATATTTTAGGCATTATTTAAGCCCATTTTGGTAAGTCTATGATATATATATAATATGATTAATATTAATAATAAATACAAACATGAATTTTATAAACATAAGTCGTCAAAACTGTTTTAAACTCATTAAAGTCATAACCTTTAAGTAAGATATCTTGTAATATACAATACATATTTACATATGCAATTTTCTTAGTAATTTTTATTGATTATAACTAAAGGCAAACGCGTTTTAAACTCATTAACATATTCACTTCAAATTAAGCAATGTTTGTTAACAAATAAAATATTTGCTTTGTCAAATAATTTTATTAACTAAGTAAATTTTAAAAATGTATATTTTGTATGTTGATTTCCTAACCTTAAATTTAGGAACCTTAAACCAAAAGTGTACCTTGTTAATCCCATTTTTGGCAGTGAAAGATAACGTTCTAAGAAACCACACTAATCATTACGATTAGACTGTTTGAAACTATTTTTATCCCATCATCTTTAGCAGAAAGTCATCATACTTACCTTTTCCTACATAATTCCGCCGAGTGTAGAATTGCACTCAGCCGAATGGTTACCCCCTTATCAGGACGGGGAGCCCAACTTTTGACCATATGGTCAACGCGATTTAACGCAGGCGGCCAATAAATGTTTATCGCTACGATTTTATTGGCAATTGTGCTACCGCTGCCATTGAATCAGTTGGAAATATATTACTGGACTTTCGGTGCAAACAGCAACGTCACCGATGACTCTCTTTATAAATAAATACCATCTTATCGGCGCCCCGTGAAATGTGCTAATCCGGCGACTGCTGGCCCCGGGTACACTGGAATCCGTGACGTAGGTCACCAAGGTAAACAAACGCTTCGGCTATCGGCTGCAGAGCTCTGAGTTTATTATTTGTCGACGAAAAATAATGGTGATAGTATTCAGTAGGCCAGTCGGTCCCGGTGGCTGGAGTAGAGTGCATCGTCGCGTCCGCTACTCGGAATGGGGGTTCGTCCAGTCCAGTAGGTACTCTTCCCGTTGCGTCGCAGTTGCTCCCTTCCGGATCTTGCAGCTGACCACGAAACAGGTGATCGGTTCGTCGTTGACGTCGTTAAGCTGGACAGTGACATCCGCCGTAATCTCGGGGAACACGGGCTCAATGTAGAAGTTGAACTGATATGTCACATCCTCGTCCCTGTCGATGGGACACATGGCGCCGTACAGAAGATTGCTACACACATCGGACACCTCGTCGGGTAGGGTATACGGCAGATTCATGCCCAGGACCTTGGCCGATGTGGTGGCTGTGATGCTCTTGATATTGTTGTCATCTGCCGGGAAAACATAAATGGATAAAGGATATGGATATACGATGTGCTGTCCCGACTTACTGCCCAGGAAATGGACCTCCATCACTGCGTATGTGCCTTTGTAGACCACGCATGGTGGCTCCTCGCAGTTCGCCACTCTCACGGCCAGTGGAAACGGCTTACCTTGGCCTGTAAAAAAGAAGCCGAGCAATGCAACAGGTGAGCTGAAAAGTAGGCAAAGAATTTGCAGGAAAGCGCGCCAAGATTAGCCAGCCGGCGCTCACTGATAAGCTTTATCATCACCCGGCCGGGAGATACCCTTGAGGACTTTTATTTTTCATACCAAAGTATTTTTGGCAATAGTTCCAAGAGAAATTCACAGAGATTAACGAATGAATCACCAGGTTAAGGATCATATTGAGTCTATGAGTCCCTGATCTATTTAAAGCCCTAATCCATAGGGGAGTTGGGGTTTCCTGGCTTTAAAATTTAAGCTGAACGCCCAGAACAAGGTACTTACACTGCTGCACAGTAGTGGCACTGACAGTGGCCAAAGTCAAGGCCAAAACTAAGACAATTCGCTGCATTTTCGGTCGTGGGGAATCTCCTCCTACAATCTCTGGCCAGTTAAGAAGCAACTACAAAGTCTTCGGTACGCGCGGACGCAGCTGATAGCCGTGAATGGAAATGGAATCACTGTGGCCGGCGCAGAACCTTAAATAGCGGACGTCGTCCGTGCGATGACCAGCGGCTCGGGAGAGCGGCTTATCAGGTGGCGGCGGCTATTGATACCGCCGCGGCCGCCACGCAGGTGTTACAAATAAGAAAACAGTGGAGACTGCAGGTGTTGCGCTCTGACGAACAGCAAACACTGGAATCGCCGGAATCGAATCAGTAAATAACGTAAATTTTGCTGATAAGCCGGCAGAATCAATGTTATTATGGCATTCCCTGCCTGTAGTGGGTTAACAATGTTAACAATGTTGCATTAATTACCTATAATAATAGGAAATCCCCCTGAATTTGTTAAAAATAACGCCTCAATATGGCAATAAAAGAATATGCAAATAATTTAAATTACCCGCCGATTTTCGATTATTTTAAGTCATTTCTAACTTCCTGTTTACAAAATTTAAACAAAATGGAAGTCAGCTTTTGTTTACAAAAATATTACGATAATAGACAGCAAAGAATGGAAATTTAAACAATTTCTTGTTGTCAAAGATCCTGACCCGCTGCCATGTAATTATTATTTGAGTTCTCTGCAATTCCCCTTGGTGTTCTCTACTCGGAGTTGGAGTTCGTCCAATCCAGCAAGTACTCGTCCTGTTGCATCGCAGTTGCTCCCTTCCTGAGCTTGCAGCTGGCCACGAAACAAGTCACCACTTCACCATTCTCGTCGTTAAGCTCGACCGTGACATCCGCCGTTATCTCGGGGAAGACAGGCTCCACATAGAAGTTGAACTGATATGTCACATCCTCGTCTTTATCGATGGGACACATGGCGCCGTACAAGAGATTCCGACACACATTAGACACCTCCTCGGGCAGATCGTACGGCGCATTTATGCCAAAGACCTTGGCCGTTGTGGTGGCCGTAATGCTTTTGATGTTGTTCTTGTCTGTCGGAAAATGATAAAACATATAGGAAAATAGATTTCAAGATATGCTCCTTAAACTTACTGCCCAGGAAGTGGACCTCCATTACAGCAGTTGTGCCTTTGTAGACCACGCAGGGCGGCTCCTCGCAATCCTGGATATTCACGGCTAGGGGAAACGGCTTGTTCTTGCCTACAAAGAAAAGAGCAAAGCAGTGCAACAGGTGAGCTGAAAAGTAGACTAAGCATGGCAGAAAAACTGGCTGAGAAATACTCTTAAAGACTTCAACTTTTCCAAAGGAACTTCAACGTGATGGTAATTAATGAATGAAATTCTTTGATTAAACTTTGATGATAAATGATTAACTAAATGAATTCCAAGTCGTAAAACCAAAAGGACTTACACTGCTTTACATTGGTGGCACTGACTGTGGCCAAAACCAAGCCCAGAACTAAGAGATTTCGCAACATTTTTGGTAGTGGGGTGGGGGTTCCTTCTTCTGTTATCTTTGATAAGCGTCGAACTACAATGTATACGCACTCACGCTGCTGATGAGAATGAAATTGGTTCGGCCGACGCCGACCTTATATAGCTGTCATCGTGATCCGCGCCCTATTGATACCGCCAGGTGTTTCTTGGAAACCACAGGTGTTACACTCTGACGAATTACTATCAAAAAAGCACATAAATCTGTCTGATAAGCCAGCTGAATCGTTTCCCCTTCCTTTCGATAGGGTGAGCTGTGGGATGATCACCCCATTGGTTTACAATTCGTAAATTTGACGAAAACAGAATCACCATCACATTTGAATTACCCACCGATTGTCGATAAAGTCATCGATTAGCTGGGTAATTGGAGTAACCATTAAAGTGCCATCTTTACCGTGATGTTTTGAAACAAGTAAACAAAAGTAATCCCATTTTTCGTTGGCAAAAATAACAAAATTATGAACTGTGAGGAAAGGAATTTGGAAATATTCCTGGCTGCAACCCATCCGGGCCTACTGGTGGAGCGACAGCCGAGCGGTGCCTGCGTTATCCGTGGAGTTCTCTGCAGTAATGTTAGTTTTGTTAACCCCAAAGTTCCCGCCAAAAATTCATTATTTATTTTTAATTTTATTAATCCAGGGAAACTGGCGTCGCCTGAAGCTTTATATACCCCATCATCCGGCACTTCATGGCTTCCAATTATACGTGCAGGAGCACTTGGAGTACAAACGCTATACGGCTGATAACCTGAAGGTTCAGGATGACTGGCTGCTGGCAGACTTGCTTGGGAATCTGGAACAGATTCTGCCCATAAAAAAAACCATATCCTGCAGTAAGGATGCTCCGGAACAGGGGAACATATACGCCGATATCTTGGCGCTGCACAAGCCCAAGCAATACCGCCTACAGACCAACGATGCCTGTTCCCGGATTCGTTTCAGCGAGTTTGTCGACTACGAAAAGCATTATGTGGAACTGGAGGTGCCCTCCCTGCGTCTGCTGGAGCACAGCCTACCCGAGTGTGTTCCACTAGCTCAAATGATGGTCCAGAGTGCGAGGACTTTGGAAGAGATCATTGTACTCTTCCGCAAGGTGCTGGAGGAGCTGCGTCCCTTCTACGACAATTTCATGGACATCGACGAGCTGTGCCATGTCCTGCAGCCGTCTCCCATTACCACCAAGCACAATTCGCGGGTGTTCCCGCTCAAGGAGCGCGTCTACCTCAAGGTGACCATCGCTGATCCCTTCGCCTGCATTGCCTCCATGGCTCTGAAGATTATTGGGCCCACGGAGGAAGTGGCCCGCCTGCGTCATGTGCTGAGCGACGGTTTAGGAAACTGGGACTCCGAACTGGACATGCACAAGAACCTGCTGCGCATCTTTGACCTGTGCTACTTTCCCATGCAGGAGTGGACCGAAAAGAAGGAGGAAGATGACGAGGAGAAGCGCTGCAATATCTGCTTTGAATATCGCCTTGACGGTGGAGAAGTGCCCCTCGTTTCCTGCGACAACATCAAATGTGTGCTCAACTGCCATGCGGCCTGCTTAAAGGAGTGGTTCCAGACAATTATGGAGGGCAAGACCTTCCTCGAGGTCTCCTTCGGATTGTGCCCCTTCTGCAAGGCGGTAAGTCTGAATTATTCCTGATTTGGCCTCAAGATTTCTAATTTGAATTATTGCAGAAACTCTCGACCTCCTTTGCGGCGCTTTTGGATAACTGAAGGGCAGAGATCCCGCCCAATATTTCTTTATAATGAATTAAAAGCATTGCAAAAGCGTATTTCAAGAGTAACTTAGTTGAGAAAAGCTTTATTTTTAGTTTTAAATTATCTTAAATATCAACTATGTATAATTTATTTTATCTAAAGAACATATACGCATCCATATGTGTAGATCAATCTTTCGCACAACTGGGAGCTGCCGCGCAAAGGTGGGCAACGATTCAAGCAATGTCATCCGTACAACGGCAGCAACAGAAGCAGCAGAAGCATCGCTTCACAACGCGCCAGCCTCATTCCATCTCATTAGAGACCAGGCGCAGCATGTTTCGTACCACAAAGGAGCTGCCGTTGACCGTGTTCTCGCTGGCTCCGCCGATCCGCACGCTGGAGCCGGCCAGGCCGAAGAACACCTTGGGAGTGAGATTGGGCTGTACCGCCTTGAACTCCCAGCCGACGTGTTGGGCGCAGAATTTGCACAGGATGCTGTGCCACTGATAGCCCGGGAACCAGCTGAATTTGGTGGATGGCTCGCCGCTGTAGCCGATGGCATGGTGTCTCACCCGGTAAACGGTGTTTGTCTCATGGATGTAGCCCTCTTGAAAAATAGCATTGGTTAGGATCGATATTATGGAAATGGGAATTTCTTAAAAGAATTGAACTCTCACCTGGATTGCAGTACTGCGTCTGCACCCCGTGCTTGGACATGGCAAATAGATCCGAGCAATGGGCCAGGCTGCTGTTGCAATAGCGGCAGTAGAAAAAGGACTCCTCCTTCAGCGTGCTACCGATCAACTGGAGGCGAGTGTTCACCGAGTCTGTGAGGAAGGTCAGTCGCATCATCTTCTCATTTAGGTGGAGGTTTCGCACCAGCCAGAACGACAGCTGGATGGGGCATTTTGGCATGGTATTGATCTTGTGGATCTCCAGCTTCTTGCGTGCACGCTCCACGATGTCGCCGAAGGCATACTCCTGGCAGGCATCCGCTGGCCAGGGAGTGCTGGCCAATTGGAACCGACGGTACTGGTCCCGCATCGAGGGAATATCTCTAAATCGGGCCATGGAGCCCATATCCACGGTTTGCAATGGCTCGGGCAGGTAGTACTCGGGCAGAACCTTGACTTTGCTGAAGCACTTGGTCGTCGGATTGCGCGCAATATAGTGTGGCGGTCTGGAGATCGGAAATTTGGAGATTAAGAAAAAAGGTTTTAGGTGAAGAAATGTTCATTCTCATCCTCACTCACCCCTGGATATCGTCGCAGTTGATAACGATGCGCTGCAAAGCTCGAGACTTGTAGAACACCAACTCCCGGTCGCTCTCGCCCCTCTCGTATATCTGGCACGTGACACCGTACAACTTGTGCGGGTTATTCTCCGGCGGCTGCATCAGCGGGAAGCCAACGCCAAAGATCAGGCCATCCAGGCCGGGCATGTCGTCGTCGAACATGCTGCCGTCGATCATAAAGGGCAGAACCTCGCCGGGAAATAGGATGTGCTGATGCAGGAAGATGAGCATATGATGGGTGCTGCCCACCTCCAGGTAGTCCACGCCTGGCACGCGGCTCAGGTGCGTGCCAAAGTATGAGTGCTCCGCTGGCAGATTGGTGTCGAAGTGCACGCCCTCCTCCATGTCGATGTCCTGCTGTGCGGGTGCTGGGGGTGGTGGCAGGGCTTGGTTCGAAGGCTCGGCTTCTTCCTGGCTGGTCTCGTCGCTAGTGCGACTGCGACGCCGTTCCTGGCTGAAGACCATACTCCGCACCCGCTGCAGGAAATTGTCCCGATTAAGCAGGGCGGCTATTCCTCCGTCTCGGTTGCGGGCCTGCGCCACCATCTGCTCCACAGCGGAGATGTGGCGGTTTGGTGGAATCATCCAGCGGGGCAGGGCGTCTAAGTCGGAATCATCTGTCGGGAGAAAGTGGCTAAGAATTAAGTGGTTACCTCAGGCATAGATTTAACTCACCCTCGCTGCCGCGACTCTCCAAGGACATGTCGCTACTAGCATCGGGGGTGTCGGTACCCACGTCGTGGGTGTCATTGCGTTGGACCTGTTCCTCCTCCGGATCTGCGAAGACCTCGTCTTCCCCCACTGCCTGCAGGGGATCTATTGCACTGTTCCCAGTTTCCTGTGGTTCCTCCTGTTGCTGAGGCTGCAGCTGTATCGGCTCGCCTTCATGCGCATCCTCCGGAGACTGCGTTCTCGACTCCTCCATCGCCCCTGCCCCACCATTGGCGTAGCCTTGGGCCCCCGCTGCGTCTGTCGCCCCATGACCCGAATTGATTTCTGCGCAATTAAATGTCGTACTCTCGTTAGCATGTGCATAATAGCTCAAATTTAAAGCTTAAGGACTCACCAGCTGTCTCCTCGTCATCCATTTGTTGTAATGTGATTCGTTTCGCTGGGGAGTAAAATTCTATTATTTACTTTTTTATTTACCTTTTTTTTTTGACAAAGGAAAATATCGAAAGGTGATGGGAGTTTATCGATAGACAGAACGGCCAATGTTGATAATATACGAGGTGCAAGCTGTAAAATACTTCCAATTTTTGAATTCTTGTCTTAATTTTGCAATTTTGTCTAAATAATTTCGGGTTACTGATCTTTTTATTAAAGAACGTAATCATTAAAAGTTGTATTTTACAAATCACATAATAATGATTACAGATTGATTTGTATTTCATTTTATCATTAATAACAATTTAAATTGAGTAATATTATATTAATCAATAATTGATAAGAAAAATAAATAAAACCAATACATAATCATTATTTTTAGGCAATAAAATAAAAATAAATAATAATTAGAACTTAGAACAAAATGCCGCCTTGCTTTTTATTCAATTTTTATTTCTAATAAGAAGAGGAATAAGAAGATAAAAAGTTCTGAACTTCTTGAGAGGTTTAAATAATTTAAATAATAAATTGGGAGTAGAGCTAATATCTTGATATTTATTTAATATAAAATAATTTAATAAATTTTATTACAAACTAATTTGAAAACATGTACATTTCTGATAAGAATATCTCCGGAAAATAATTTAAATGAATAACACTAAAAATATGTTTCCTTTTTCGTAAATTAAATAACTTTAACTAAATATTCCTGCTTAATTTAATTAAAAATACATTTTCCAATCAGACATACGAACATAAGCTTGAATTAAGCTTCAATCTTTGATGGGTTTGCAACACTAGCTTTATATAGACTCTGATCGGAGCTCAATGAGAGCGGATCCGCATAGTCTGGAGCTGCTCTCCGCCGATGTTGGAGCTCAGAAAACGTCCAAGTGAAGAGTCTTGTTTTGTGTTTGTGTTATCTTGTAAGGCCGTCAGTATCACGTCGATTTTGCATACCCGTTAATCACAAAAGCCAGAGAGAAAGAGTAAACGATGATCAATCTTCGCCTCCTGCTGATCTTCGGCCTCCTCGCACTCGTTGGGAAAGTGGCACGCGCCCAAATTGCCTTTGTGGAGGACCAAGACATTGATAAGAAGAAGGCCAACCTTGCGGTGAGCTGCTCAGAACGCCAAACCGAGCTTTAGGCGGTGTGTGATAAGGAAATCCAATGAGAGAAAAGCAAGCTAGAAATACCCCTTCCAATCAGAGAGAACTAATCTAGATTTACGGAGTTATAAACTTATTCCTAGCCCTTTTTTTTTAAAGATCTGAGGCGTCACAAGTCTGGGACTTGCCCTTTTTAGTGAAAGTGAATCTGAAATAATTACACAGTATTGCGAACTTTCCCAAACCAATCCAGTTTTCCCTAAAAGGGCTTAAACTTCCACTTAAGTCTGAGCTTAAGTAGCTTCCATTTAAAATTAATAATGTAGGAACTTGTAATTCTAAAGAAATTTGTGCTACAATTTGTTTACACTGTTAGAAATAGGGTTTAAGAATTAACAATTTGCTGAAAAATTCCCCAATAAATTAAAAAATATTTGTACATTTAGTTAAATAAAGAAGATTATAGATTTTTCTCTGAAACTACGCCTTAAAAGTTGTATAAATTAGTTAAATCCTTAGCAAGTTATCCTTTGTGAAAAAAATATCTTAGTAGAAATTGGTAAAACAAACTCCTCACCTTCAAAATTGTGAAAACAACAAAAAAATTATGTAAAAAGTTTAAGTACTCCTCGAAAGAGTAGTGACGCACGCTTAGCAAAAGATAATAAATCAGTTTTAACATTTTTTTACCCGACTTGCATCCCAGGGTCGTAAGCCGCTCTACTCCCCGGCCCGATGCCCCAAGTACCAGCTACTTTATCCCGGCGACCAGCAGCAGCAGAATGATTGGGTCTGTGATTGCGCCCCAGGTAAGAGAACAGTCTTAATAAAGCTACCTCAACGATGACATAATAATCATGGTACTTCCCCCTTTGACAGCCACGCTGTATTACCCAGAGACCGATGCTTGCTATCCGGCCTATCGGCAGGGTCCCTGTGAGTCTGGCCAGATCTTGGTGCTGTACAAGGAGAAGATCATACCAGAGTGCGTTCGCAATCCGTGTGGTCAAGATGGTCACTTTATGGTCCGGAACAGCTGCTACCAGTTTGGCAATACCAAGCACGAGGAGAACCCGTGCCCCTACAAGGAGGCAACATTTGTGCTGGGCGTGAATCCTACCACCCTGATGGTGGACTGTGTCAAGCTGTCGGTGCAGCTGGATACGCGCATCGCGGACACAGAAGAGCAGCCAGTTGCTCCCCCAGAATATCACATCGATCTGGCCGAAAAGTGCGGTCGCGGTAGTCGCCTTTCTATCCAGGGAAAGTGCGTCTAGGAGCTTAACTCATCTTACAATACAACTACATATTATGTGCCTAATTTGTATATTGTGTTCCGTTTCGGTGCTGTAGATCCCAGTGGAGATTTTTAAATATTTTTCAATTTAATAAAAAAAAACTTCCCTAAACACGTCATTTCACAAGCGAATCCAATTCAAAGAGAAGTCTTCTCACTTATCCTAAAGCAACAATAATAGTTATAATAGACTAGGAACTGGATTTTTTCCGGCTCTTGGCCGTTGTAGAGGCGGAGGCTTCAGGGCTTTCTTCTTCAAGCAGCTCGTCGGTATCGGCATCATCCTCCTCGGGCAACGTGACGCCGTCCTCCAAATTCTGTTCGTCGTTGGCAGTCTCCAGCTTGAGCAGTGCATTTTCCAGCGAGGCCAGGAACGAGCTCTCGCCATACTCTGGCCACTGTTTGAACTGGCTGAACAGTGTCAGCATTTGGCTGGGCAGCAGATCGCCGAACTGGGTGTAAATATTGATGGCCGGGTAGTAGTTCTTTAAGCTCATCGAGGTGCTCTGGCTGGAGTACTGTGGCAGCTTTTGGGGCCGCTCGTCCGGATAGGTGGGCTTTACAGGCTCAGGAGCTTGTGGATTGATGATGAGGCGCGGTCCACAGCCGGGCACCCACTTCCTGAATAAATTACAGGCGTGAATTTAATTCTATAGAGAATACATACTTATACTTACTCCAAATTGGGGATGATGCGATTACGGCGGCTTACAAAGTTCTGCTTGATAAAGAACCATAATGCTGGTAGATCCCGAACTGGACACAGCTCGTGGAGATTGCGGCGAGGTGCAAACTTTACCAGATATAAATACTCCGGGTTGATGGACCGCACCTTGACCAGCCTACTACCCTTGATGGGGCTGTAATCGGTCTGCATGGGCAGGAAATCCTCTCGTGGCACCTTGGCTATGAATTGGTGTTCAAATAGAATCTGAAACAGCACGCTGGCGGAGCGGTAGATGAGGTAGCCAATCTCGTTGGTGCAGGTCAGGTGCTATGAGGGAAAGAGCAATCATAAAAGTAAAATAGCAGCAGGCGCATGGTTGTCCTTACTATGTAGATGGGCGGCGGCATGGCGAGGATCATCTCACAGCGTCCCAGATTGTAAAGGCTGGTCTGGAAGATGAGTGAGTTGATAAGGTGCTTGAAGAAGGCATAGGAGCCCACAGCACCAAAGACCAGCATGTTGACATCTGCCGAGAAAAGGCATAGAATTAGAACCAACTGAACTATTAAATATTTTTCCATCTTACCATCATTAAAGTCACGTTGCGGCACATCGTTGAGGAGATCCGATACCCTGGAGCCGCCATCCATCTTATCCATGTAGACCAGCTTCCATAGATTGACAAAGTCACCCTGGCGCACCTTCACGCGCTCGGGATACAAAGCATGGAGCTCGTGCAGGCGGGGCATGAAGTGATCCATGCTTTCGAGCAGCAGGATCCGCCGGAACTGTGATTCCTTGTCCAACAGGTGCCGTGTAAAGTGTCCCGCTCCAGGGTTCAGTTCCATGACAGTATCGCAGCCCGAGCTCTGCAAATGCGGCTCCAAATACTCCCCAATCCTTTTGGCAGCCTCAGCATTTGCCAAGTACATGTGAGGAGGAGCCTTGTGCTTCCGGCTGATGAGTTTCGATGGGAATTCGGCGCTGTAGCGGGCCACCAACTCCTTCCTGGCCTTGGTGCTGTAATTGAACCTGGCCAGGCCCCAGCTGCGTCGCAATGGCAGCATTCTGCGTGGTCTTTAAAAATAAAATCCAAAGACAAAAATTCAATCCAAGTTTTGTTTACAAGCAACCGGTGCGTGTGTTTATCAACACTAGCCGGTAAGAGGCCGGCTCAGCTGTTCCAATCACAGCTGTCCGCTGACTTTGCTCGCTACCCAGCACTCTTTGTTTTTGGTTATGTTTACACAGCAAATATTTTATTTTCCAACGAATTGATGTGATTTTAGCGTAGCATAAATTAAACGACACATTACAAGGCAATGGGACAGGTAGTTTCAATGGTGGCCCGCCGGGCCAACCGTTTCAATGCGGAGAATCGCGCCCATCGCATCCTGGAGCGCGAGAAACCCACAGCGGCGCCCAAATTCGACTCCAACTTGAGGGACATGGAGCGCACCTTGGAACGTGAGTCTTTTTGGCTTGGAATTAAATCTTAGAACTATTTTGACGCTTTGCTTTTCCCCTTTAAGTGGATCCCAAGTTTGTGGACAATCTAAACAGGAAGGACGCCAGCTTGGACAGCCGATTGAAAGACGTTTATGTAACGTCGCAGGATAGATTTGTGGGTTACTATTAAATGCAGCGACGTTTCTAGAAACTGAACTCTAACTCTCACTTAGATCAAGCGTGTGCAGGAGCGCCAGGCAGCTGAGGCGGCGTCAGAGCAACCGGAGAAGCGAGCTCTGCCCTTGGAGCGCAAAACGCCGGAAGACTTTGAGTACGGTTACCTGGAGCCCACGAGGATTAGTAGCGGACATTGCACGTTGCGGCAGGCCCTCAAGTTTATCAATGACCACCAGCTGGATCCGGAGAACTGGCCGGCCAAGAAGATAGCCAATGAATATAAGCTCAAAGAGCCTCATGTGGGTAAGTTATCACAAAATTTGGTACGGTTGGTGATCGTGTGATAACCGCTCCTCTTTCAGAGAACATCCTGCACTACTTTAAGACGTTCAATATGTACATACCCGATCACAAGTACCAGGATAAAATGCTGACACAAGCCAAGACTCCGCTCCTGCGCGTCAAGTCAGAACCTGAGAGTAATCCGTAAATAAATCCATTTGTTTCTTGTTCTAATCCTACGCTTTATTGTATGTAACACTCGAATCACACAATGGCGTTGGGCGGGCAATAGTAAATGTTAAGGGATTTGTCCTCCGAAGCTGATACCACCTTGTCGTTGCCGGGGCTGTAACGCACGCCCCACACCTGGTCGGAGTGCTCGGCGAACGTGTGTAGGCACTTGCGTTCCGAGGTGTCCCACACCTTGACACTGCGATCGCTGGAGGAGCTGGCAAAGTGCTTGCCGTCCTCTGAGAAGGACACGCACAGTACCCAGGAGGCGTGACCGGAGAGGGTGCCTACCACATCCGAGTGGGCCCTGAAAAAATCGAACCAAAGGTTATCTAAAGTCGCATTTATCTTTGGGGAAAACCACTTACACATCGTACAGCTTCATGTGACCGTCATCCGATCCAGTTAAAAGCATTTGGGAATTGGGCGAGAAGCACAGACTGCGAACGGGCATCGCATGACCCTCCAGAGTCTGTGCCACCTTGCCCGCCGCCACATCAAAGATGGTGATGATGCCATCGATAGCTCCACTGGCTATGTATTTGCCATCCGGACTCTGGAATATTTAACAAAGTTACAGCAACAATTTAAACATAATTAAGGGTTATTACTCACATAGGCAATGCTCAACGTGTATTTGCCATTCTGGGCGTCCAGCGTCTGTTCCGCCTTTCCCGTTTCCACGCTGTACATGGAGATTTTGCCGTCATTTAATCCAGATATCACGTACTTGTTGCAGGGCGAGAAGCCCACTGTCCAGAGATCAACGGGTCCGAATGTTAGCAGGTGTTTCTTGTCACCCGTCCGGGCATCCCACAAGCACAAACTGGAATCCAGGGAACTGCTGGCAATGGCTAAAAGCAGGGAAAGTATAACTTAGTGACTTAGAGATTCCCGTAGAATCCAATTGCTTACTCTGTCCGTCCGAGCTGACGGCCACCGACACAACTCCCAGAGCGTGTCCCCTCAGCTTGTGGCGCAGCTTCAGTGTGTTATCCTCCTGCACATCCCACACCTTCACCAAATCGTCCAGGCCGCCGGAAACTATGAAATCCTTGGGACGCGCCTCCTTTTTGTCGAAATCGAAGGGGTTCTCCTCTTCCGGCTCCGTGGTGGCATTGTCCGGTTCCGGGTCGGCCGTGTCGCGGCCCCAGGTGCATGCCCACAGCGCATTATCGTGCGCATTTTCCTCCGAGTGCAGCAGCGAGAACTAGAAGATTCGGCGGGAGATTAGGGAAATGCGTCGCATATAAAAATAACTAACCATTCCAAAAGAAAAGCCGGAAAAATATTTATGCAGAAAGAGTGCTCAAAACGGAATGGGAAAAGTATCGCCGCTATCGATAGGCATTGTTGATGTTTCTGAAAAATCGAATTAGCGGTTTTCTTCGACTTTTTAAGCGAATAAGCAGGCGGTCACACATTTTCTATATGCCAGTTATATTTTAACAACACTGGTCGCCATCAAACGAATCGGACGCGAAATTTAAGCGACTAGCGAGAAAGTATAAGTGGCTTGTGCCTCTCACTGCGGTACACTGCAATTCGTGCAGCAATCCTTGGATATCTTGGTGCGGTTATATAATGCGCGGAGTGCATACAGCGCCGCCGAAAAGAAGCAAAAACAAAGGAACGGACCAACGCGTGTGTTCTGTTTTTCAGAGCTGCTGAATTCTCGCTTTTTTTACTTTTTCGTCGTCGTCGCTGCCGCCGCTGTGAAACGCATATATAGTATATGGATCCGATCCGCGTGTCTGGAATATATTAATAAATACTCACAGTGAAGCCTCTTGTGTTCGTATCCGCGGGGGTGTCCGAGTGTGCCTGCCAGGGTGTCTTGTGTGCCATTGTGTGTGTGTGTGTTTGTTTGATTGTGCTGCAGCATTTTATTTATCTTCTCATATCTTCGGCCAAAAGCGAAAAGCGAGTGGATGAATCATTTTAATAACAGCGCCAGGATTCTATTCAACACTCACTTCACGCGTCACGATTCGCCTATTTGTGCATTTAACCGAAATAACGAAAAAAATCATCTGTGTTTGCAGCCGCCCGCCTGCACTTTCCATGTGTTTTCTTCGTGGTGTGTTTGTTTTATTGATTCCAATACCGACTCCGATTTCCCGTATCCCTCCTCGCCCCCTTGGACATCTGTATTCGCGCAACTTTATTTCCGATTTGGTGTAAACAATAACAGCAACCGGTTTCGCGTGCAATTTTATCTTTCTAATATTGCCTTTCCCCTCTCATTCTTTATTTTATCTTCTTCTTGTTTACTTTCTTTGGATTTTAATCGTTTCCAAATTGAAATATTTATAATAACGAACGTTAAACCACATAAATCCAACAGTTCCTGTGAAATCTGTAAATTATCAAGGTAAATACAAAGGCGATGATCGATAATTTTTAAAGTTTTTGCATGATCAGAGCGATTTTATGTAAGCGTATTTGATTTTTATGTAAATGATCTCACACCAAGCTTTATAATAATTAATTGAGTTTTTGAATTCATTTAAATAAGAGAACGTTTGGCTATAAGAAACCTGTTATTCGTTGTGCAATGCTTCGTCTTGACGATGTGTAAAAAATATATTTGTAAGAAATTATTTTATTCTTGTTAAAATGAACATAAATATATATTATAATAATACCTTATAAATAATTTAAAGGTATAAATGCCAATATAAAACAATAAAAGCAGCAAGGTTTGGCATTCAATGTTTGCAATTGCAATAAATTAAATAATAAAATATCTAATTTAGGTAAAATGAATACAAAAAATATAAAAAACAGTATGTTTTTATATAAAACATTTATGTAGCTTTATGTAAAAACACCGAATTTACGCTGAATGCTCATGTGTCATTGTATTGTCATCCGATTTTAATAAAATTGTAAAGGTAATTCTGAAATATTAATAAAATATTTGCATATTTCAGAAGATATTTTGAAATAGGGCGAGTGTGTTTTATTTGTGTCTTCATTTTCAGATCGAGTCCTCTCCTCTTTGCCTGCATAGTTTAACTGAGAAGACTAGCTAGCTCTTTATTATTTATTGATTTCCCATTATTTCTGAGCAAATTGTTGAAAGGCTCCAACCCTGTTGAACTGAAGAAGCTTATTGCAAATATTTTTTATTGTTTATATTTATCATTATATATTTTTATGATTTTAGATTTAGTAAACTTTAAAGTGTCTGAGTCCACACCTAGACTTGTCCTCCATTTCCCTGCTTAACTCCCCAGCTCAGAGTCAGATTTTCAGCGCTGCTCCTCTTAGCCTTCACACTAATGCGACTGGAGGATAAGAATAAATGTTTGCCCTTAAGAGGCCCTTAAACAAAACATACGAAAAAAAAGCCAAGAATGGAAAAACTAGACCATAAACATAAATGCATTTCACAGCTGCCATTAGTGCACAGCTTTTCACAATCGCATCGCCCAGAAGGAAAAACAAGAGCAAAAACCAAGTGCGACAAAATGGAAATCCAGGGCAGGCGCAAAAAAAGAAAATGAGACAGAAGCGGAAAAAAGCCAAAGCCCAAGACGAATGCGCGCGGAAAATGGATGGAAGACAAAAACACAAAGTTATTAGTTGAGGTGGGAAAATGAGCGGAGCTCTGATACCAAGGGGGAAATGCGAAGTCAAGTGTGGAAAATCGCTGGCTGGCTGGCTGGGAAAAGCGTGACAAAGTCAAAAGCAGGGAGAAACTGGAGCAGTGCTACAAGCCTGTGTGCGATATGACATCATTGCAGGGGGCGTGGCAGCAGCACGACAATGACAAGCGTTGAAGTTTGCCAAAAAAAAAAAGAAGAGGTCCAAGGGGGAGGGGGGAAGCGTTGTGTTGCGCCAGCAAAAAGCGGTTGCAAAGATTTGATGCATCAGCCTTGACATTATTTCAAAGAAATGCAACAAATTACAAGAAAATGTACTGAATACAAAAGGGGTTAAAGTTAGCTTATAAATCTTGAATAAAATATGATCTGCCTAAATATACGTAAACTAAAAGAAAGTCAGAAAGAGCCCAGACAAGAGTTGTCCTCTTGTAGAATAATGAACCCATCTTCAGCTGAATCTCAAGAAGGGAATTAACCAAGAGCCTCCCAATCACATACAATCCCCTGATAACAATAATCGCTGGTATAATCGACATTCGTTGAACCCCGTCCAGTATATTGGAGCATTGACTCCAGATCCCATTTAGCTGTCGAGGCAATTTTCTTTACACCAATCAACGGCTACCATGGCTGGCGTCGCCAAGTCATAACATTGCACTGGCGAAGGCCGAAGAACAAGGGAACAGCACTCTTTGGATTTAAAGTAGACACATTTTTGCCACTGACTGCATAAATAATTCTGGTCCGATTGCTTGGCCAAAATGTATTTTAAGTCAAAGATAAGATAATTGTTATTCCGTTGATTTTGTCAAAACAAAGTTGTTGCCTTTTTTTTTAGCTGGAAAGGTATTTTAAGCTCTATAACCCAAAGAAACCTGTAATTTGGGCTCTAATTGGAGGCCTCGTTTTAGGGGGCACGTGTAAAGTGTGACATTTGTTTTGTTGGAGGCTCGTGTGAAATATTTTCATTAGCAAATTTCGCTTTGGGCCACATTTATGGGACGTTGGGTTCTCGAGAGACGTTAATGGATGTTTGTCTAGTTGGCAATGGAAATGGTCATTAGCCTATGTTGGCAGTGTGAAAATGTAAAAAAAAAAACTAATTATAAATTATATCAGTATTTTTGTCTTGGCTACATGGTTTTTTAACTGTAAGAAACCTTGATAATTCTATCCTTTGTCATCCCTACACCCACTCCCATTTTTTTTATTGAATCCCAAGCGCAGCCATTAAGCCAATTGCCAAGCAGTTGACCTTTTGTGGGTGGTGTGAATGCCATAAAGTGCATTTTTATGACCGCAATGGGCCAACAGTTGCAACTGAAAAGGGCAAAAGGAAGAAGACCCTATTGTAATCATATGAGAAGCACTTGAAAAGCCATTAAACATTCCTCCTTTCTGGACATGAAATTTGAGTAGGAGCTGTATTCTACCCTCTGAAAATAACACACTCTCTCTCCCCTAATAACCCATATAGATACTATATAGGGAAAATTGATATGGCGCAGTTTGTTGTGACACTGATAAAATATGAGCCAAATTAGATAAAGTTGCGGCCAAGGACAAGCGTGTCTTTTACACTTACTTTTACACTTTTTCCCTCTATTTTTAGTTAGTTACGCTTATCGGCTTTCCAAGTCGAAGAGAGCGCATAAAATTGTTTATCTTTTATGGGGCCGGAGTTCAGCATTTTCATATGATTTCTTTCTTTTTTTATTTTTTCGCATTTGCAGCTTTTTTTTTCTCTTGTTTGTTTGTTTGTTTGGCCTTTCACGTGATAGGCTTTTGTTGTTTTTTTTTGTGTGTCTTTTTTCCTTCATTATTAATCGCATTTTTATCGCCACTTTAATAACATATGCCGGCACAGTCGGGGGAAATGGGAAATTGGGTGTTGGGAATTTGGGGCGTCAATTAGCTGTCGTCTAGGCCAGGCGCTTTCACAATTTATCAAAAATACATCATCAGAGTGTCCATTGCGTTGTTTAGTTTTCGTTTTCCATTTCATGCTTTTTGTTGTCTGCAATTTCTAGTATTTTTGTGCCGCGTGCCTCCGGGGAGGAGTTTTATTATTAATTAAAACCTGACAGACATCATCATCACCATCGTGACCATGATCCGAGTGGGTAAGCTCCTTTGTTTTCATGTGTTCAGGGGTTCGTTAGCTTTGTTGTGCACTTTTCCCCCATTGCAAAAGTTCGCTGCTCGGCTGAATAAGAATTTGCAATTTGTAGAGCTCTCTGAGTTGTTAGTTGAGACAGTTGTAACATGCTACCTTTGTTACGTGGATTTTAGCCCGGGTCTAGCTAGGTTTTCCAGTTTTTGAGTCAGTCAGGCATTAACTTTTGCTCATTTAGTTGGTTTATTCACTCGGCCAACGGGTGAGTGGCTTCATTCATCCATCTATCCATCCATTCATCCATATATCCATCGTTTAATCAGAGACCCTTTTGAAAACCGGTTTGTTGGCTCTTAATATGATTAAGTTTTTATGCATCGACAGCTTCTAGCACGGCTCACTCACCTCCTCGGTTTGTTTATATTTCTTGGGGGGTTGCTCTATATTTTCCACTAGAAGTTTTTTTAGCTTCTCAAGTTTACCTTGAGTAGGAGGATTATCCCTCTGCTTATACAACTCATTGTGGGGGAGCAGGATTGCTAGAATTTCATGTCCTAATCCGAGAAATATAGTTATGATGTCATAAAAAAATAAAGCCCATTAATCTAATATTTCATGTGGTTTTACAACTTGGCTTTCCCATATGCATATTTCATTCGTGCATGTTTTTGTGCAAAGATATTGATTTTGAAGTATTTTTTCTAACCGCAATAAAGGTTACTTAAATATAAAAAAAATATAATCAATTACCAGGGTTATCAAGTCGAAATAAATAGGGTTTATAGTCAAGTAAATGATTTACTATGTGAATAAAAAACAAATGTAACTCTGGTTCTTGACTTCTTTGCCAGCCTTTTATTGACTAAACACTTTTTGTGATTTATTGATTTGAATCTCCATGCAAACCCCTTCCCCCAATGCAATTTCTCACTTTTTTCAATTGAATTCATCCAAACAAATTGCATTTGCATGCCATATTACTTGGGAGTCAAAGCGAAGGCCAATTAATGGCAGTGAACAGAATCAGCGTTCAATGCAAAATATTCAGAGTGCTGACAGGCGACAATGTTTGATTGGTTCGTGAGTGAGTGAGGGGCGGCATTTGGCCATTATATATAAACAAATCTATATCTAAATTGAGCTCATGTCATTGGCACTTCAATTCTAAAATTCAACAGTCGCCGAACGAAAACAATAGCAGAAATGTTCTAGGAAACCCGCCTTCAAGGCTGGCCGACAATTTTTGTTTACAAATCCATATCTAAATCTGTTTCCATCTGTATCGAGTATGTGCACTTTTTAGGTAATATTCTATTGGTGGTAGTTTAGTCTTATTCAAATGATTCACTTTCCTTTAATATACACAACCGTCAGAGACTAGAAGATGACGTGCTTTGGCCACCAAGCTCAAGATCAAGTAATAGAATTTAGCCACTTGAAGAAAATATGGGGGTTTGCCAATGGAAATTTATTTAAAATTGAAATTATTTGAATTTTAACCAGCTCGCTAATTTTCGTAATCGATGATCTAATTCCTAAGAATTTTTTAAAGCCATTTGCTAATCAATAAATTTAATCAATTCCGTTTTACTTCTGCTTTCAGTTCTGCTTTCAAAAGCCATCACAAATCATATTTCTCGCCTTCCCATCACAAATGTTTTCGGCCAGCGAATTTGCTTGTTAAGGTGAGTTGTTCACAAAAAATATATATATAATTATACATATATTAAAGTCATATGCGTATTTGTGTAGATTGGCGTTTGTCAGTGACTAATAGTGCCACATTTAATGACTGATAATTGCTCTTGGACAAGAGGAGCCTTCACCATGGCAAAGCGATATATTTTATGTCAGATTAGATAGGTGTTTATCAGGCAGTTAAATACAATAGGAAATAGCATTGAATATTAGCTAAAAAAATTATTATTTAAATACAATTTTATTAATAAAGAATAGCCTGCAATATTCACCCTTTTAACTAAGACAAATAACTAATATTGATTACTAATCAGAGGCAATCATTGCCACCTGGTCAAACTCTGAGCTGCACCCTCACCCGGCTGCTATCAATCTTGACCAGCTCGCTGCCTCCCCATGCATATTTAATTGGCCAACGACAACACCCAGGGAACAGTTCTCTTCTGTTGGCCGAGGGCCAACTTGCAAAGGGCAAAGTTTATTGGGCCAATAATACATAGAATCGAGCGATCAACGCTGGGAATCGGTGGAAATCGACGAGAATCGAGAGTCAAGAATCGAAATTGAAAAGAAATTGAAACCTAGCGAATGGCAAAAAACTATTTTTAATTATCTGGCGGCAGCATTCGGCTTTGACAGTTTTTCAGTTTCGATTTCTTGCAGATTTTCAATTTGCTTGAATTGACGTTTTGGTCCCGGCGCCGCCCACTCGCTCCACGCTTGGTTTGGCCACGAAAATGAAAATCTAAACATGTATCCCAAAGATAAACAAGAGCCGAAAAAGGGGAAAAACTTTCATCGGTGGAAAATTTTGTGTAACATTTATTCTACTCACACCCAAAAAATGTTGCCCCCTTGCCTTTCTCCGTTCTCCGCTGGCTTCTGCGGCGGCTGCTAATATTAGCGCGAAGAAAGCTGATTGCACGAGGCATTTGTATTCGGGGGCTCTTCAATTGCCATTTCATTTATATTTTTAATTACGCAGAGCGATCTAGACAGAGAGAAAGAGTGAGGCACTCGCCCCGTCTATTTTATTTGCCATTAAATTTACAATTTGTCACAAAGGAAAAAACAACACAAACCATCCACCATCTCCCATATTATATTGTAGTTAAATTTTAATTTTAGTTGCTGCTGCCGGGCTTCGTAATTAGCTTTGCGGTGGGTTTATTGAACTACAAGTTCAACTCCCCCTCCTAACACACACAGCAGAAACTAACAACAAACAAATACAACGCACAGCACAACTCACACATTAGACATGTTTATGCGTTTCGGGCTATTTACGGCCAAGGGTCCCGGCCACAAAAAATATTGATGTTTTTATAGACATGCCCCCAGTTCATTGCCATGGGCTGTGCTGGAAATTCTATAACCCAGGTATACACACAGTAGTTGTAGCTTTACTACAGGAACTGGTTTGCTGTTCTAATAACTCCCACAAGCCAGCGATTATTTCGATAAATGGTGCTGCCTTTCCCACAATTTTAAATCAATTTTGGCCAAAAAATTATTATGATTAAGAACATGTGTATGATTTGAACAAATCTAAGATTAGGTGAATGATTTTCTAGTTATTTGAAAATGCTTTTAGATGATGGGTTTTATGTTCTATAATTTATATATTAAATATAAATTGTTGTGATAAAGAAAGTATGGTTTTCGTTCTGTTATATATATTTTAAACATACATTTTTAGGGTTAAGAAAGTTAAGATCTTTATGCTGTGCATATCTTTAGACATTTAATTACTGTTTCTTTATAATAGTTCTTATTAAAGACGTTTTGATACTACAAAGTTTTATATTTAGTCAAGTTTTTATATACATTTGAAGTACATATTCTGAAATTTCTTCTATCGTATAGAATTCCATGAAAAGTTTCCTTATTTGGTATGCAGTTTCAGAGTGTATTTCTCAGTAATTAAAAGTCCTAAACAATGTTCAAACAAATCTATTATCACCTGCTAAAATAATAAGAAAAACAAAAGCAAAGCAAACGCGATTCAGCATTTCAGCAAATAGCATTTCCTTATCAAACAACATGTGTAGTTTAATTTAATGATCGGCGCCTAATACAAACATACAACTCTGCCGCTCGTCTGGGGGTTCCTCGTCCATATAAGGCAACTCTCATTAGTCGCCTATTGAAATCTAACCGAGCACTGATAACAATTCCTGATTGTGATTGGACGCCGACCTGTGGAAGGTGTTGATGCGATAAGCACGTTTGCAATCGGGGCGTTGGTGAAACCTTGACCAACTAAATTGGGGCTAATGAATCAGCTGATTGATCACGACTCCGATCCGAACCATATAAGGCGCAGTCCAAGTTGATTTCGAAAGGCATTTCCTTTGCCTTTGCCGTTGCCGCTTTCCGATTTTCCAATCGGCAAACGCAAACGCAAATCCAATTATCAATCGGATCAATTGGAAAGTCGAGGCAAGGCAACCGCAGTCCAATAAATGGGGCGTGTCAGTGCAATTAAGGATGGGCGGAAGGGCGGAGCGATTTTGGGTGCCGTTGAAGGAGAGTAAAGCCTGGAGCTGAGTGCACCAAACAAAATGCGATGATCGATTGGGTATCGAAAAGAACTTGATCTTAGCATAAGTAACATAAATAATACTCAAGGTTTTGGTGTCCTAAATATCGTAATAGCTTTTATCAAGGCCTAAAATTATAAACATATATTTTAAGTTAAAGTTGTTCACACAATATTTTTGATATTTACCTATTTAAAGGTGATTTCTATTTAGGAAAATAAAAAAAAATTATTTAACGGTTTAAAAAATATATTTTAATGAAGTCTTTAGGCATAAGTTTAAATTTTCTTTTCTTTCTCTCGAAATTAGAATAATCTCTCAAAAGATATTTATTATTAAATACTACAAAACTTGGAGAAATATTTACAACTTTGATTTTTCTAGAGGAAATTAAATTCTCGATAAATATTCCATTGGTACTTTCAGGTTGAAAGATGCATTATTTTTTTCGACTTGGATAGTTTCCCCAGAGAATGCTGTTCTTATAAAATCTATCTTTTGGATGCTTCGCTTGGCAAACTAGTTTCCTCCTCTCTCTCTCTTTCTCTTTCTCTGGGAGAATCCCCATCTCTTTCTCTGCTTCTGGTTGCGCATGAATCATTTTTTGTTTTTGTGCCACTCTGCTTTGTTCGGGGCTTTGTTGTTTTTTGTGTGTGTGTTTTTTTCGAAAGGTAACTAAACTATGTACACACTCCAATGTACAGTTAAAGGGCATCGCTGGAGAGCGGGGGGCGGGCAGGGAAAAGGGAGAAATTGAGTTTATGACGTTTGCACTTAACCCCCCAGTGGAAAACATGGCACAGTTATCATTCGTTAGCTTTCTGCCCAGCAGCGGAAGTTTGTCGGTCGAGCGTGAATCGATCCACGCAGCTCTAACCGCTTGGCACTCGTTACTAATTCATTCATTGTGCTAGCAGTCAGTCAGTCAGTCAGTCAGTCCGTCAGTCAGTCACTTCTGTCCAGTCAGTGAGTCAATGGATTTCGATTTTGGGCTTATAAACTTTGTTTTTACTGTGTTTTGTTTGCTGCTTGAATGCACTGCCGGCGGATATTGGCAATGCAACTGAAAGAACTTCACCCCTTCGGCCCCCTTGTAACACACCAAAACTCTATAAATTTATTCATTACCACTTGGTCTCTAAAGAGTCTGGTGGATATATTGCATCATAATCAAGTCAAGCTTAAGATTTAACTTGTTAATGCTAAAATATGATAGTTTTAGGCTGAAATAAAACCCGTAACCAGCTGCAAGTTTCATTAATTGTTTAATTTCAACCAAATCGAGTTTATTAGTAATAATAACAATAATATTTCTTGTAATTTGTACTCATATTTGAAACCTCTAATGCTCATATTTTGAAATAACAAGAAATTGGTTTTGTTTGCTTAAAGAATTAAATTTGCAACTAGTTATACTTGCAACTTTCCTCTAAAAAAATAAAGAGGAAAAGAATGATTTGATTTTTTGTTTATAAAACTAATAGATTATTTAATTTAAAATCTTTATTGCGTTCCTTAAACATATTTTACCTTTAAATAAATGCACACGAGTAGGTGAAATTGATTTAACTCGTTTAGGCTTTAAAGTTACTTTAATTTCATTCACTTTTAATGGCTTCTTAAAAAATTCAGTCGGCTGAATGGGGAATGAAAATGAAAAATTGGAAAAACCGTCACTGGTTCATGGTCAACTCGTGCGCCTAATGACAGCCAACAATTTTCAGGCGGCATAATTACGCCAACTATTTTAGCAGCAGGCAATAGTAGTAGCAGCAGCAGCAGTTGCAGCAGTGACTGCACTGCAAACAATTGTTTCATTTACATTGTGCAGAGTCATGGAATCTGGTCAATGAATCCCACTGAAAAGCTCCCTTGCAGCACAAACAAAGAGCGAAAAAAAAAAGAAAAAACCAAAATTGCCCAGAGCACGCCAACACACTCGCACACATGTCGGACAAGAAGTCTACACACGCGATGGTTAATCTCGTAGGGAATAAACTATATAATATAAATGCCACGCCCACGCCCGTACATGGCTTATAATGGCCACATTTATTGACCACAAAGTAGCGGAGGTAAAAACCGAACAGCAAACAGCTCATGGACCATGGGATGTGTGGGCAGGTGTCTTGGCTCTCAGAGTCACAGTGTGTGTGTGTGGGTGTGGGTTGGTGGTAAGCGCCAAAAGTTAACCATTATTAACAGTTTATTAAAAACAACTCAAGTGGCCAAGGTAAACATAAAGCCAAACGATCAGGTTAAGCCGAAGCACGTGCTGTCACAAAGTAGGCCAAAAATTAACACACAAAGCAGAAGAAAAATAAAAATTGTTAATGAACAAATAATGCCTTAAAAGTAATAAATAAATAAACTCCACTTAGTTTTTCATTTCCCTTTTACCCTGTCGTATGAGTAATGTCAAAAAAGTTCTAGCTTTTAATAGCACATATAATGTACATATAAGTATAGTTTGTGGCAGCATTTCAACTTCTTGACAACTTTCCTTACTTTTCCTATAGCCACCTCATCCTCTTGCAACATTGTACATTGTACAACGTGTCGCATGAGTAATGTTAGGCATTTAGAAAGCGAAACTTCGCCGCTACAAAGTGCAGCATTCCTCAGGAAATTCCTAAATGCTAAGTGAGAGCAGAAGCAGCAGCGGCATCCATCTAACAAGATTCTTACGCCACAACTTATCGATTTCGATATCAGGCAAAACTTGTTGCTTGCCTTTTAAATAAATTACGCAATTTAATTCACAAGCTATTAAATTTAAATGAAAATATTTTCATGGCGGCCAATTTGATAAGTGGAAAAATGCTCATCAATCTGTCAGTCGACGATCGCTCCATCACTCTGTCAAGGCACAGAAGTTTCCTCAGTTTTTCATCTAACCAAAGTTCACTGACTTTGTATTGTTCACAAAAAAAAAATAGAGAGAAGAATGTTTGACCCAAAAAATGAAACTCGGAAAATGTGCGTTGATGCGCAGTGGAAGTGACGGAAACTGTCAACGGAATGTTTATATATGTATATATATATTGTAACAATAACTGCACTAAACATAATGCTCGTGATAGCCATAATGATGATGGAGATTATGATGCTGCTGATTAGACCAACGAACCGACTGGCCACTAAATAAAATGAAACTTTATCGGATTAAATTTATGACAATTTTATGGCCAGTGGTCGAGTGGAGGTCGGGGTTGATTAAATAAGTTACATTACACAGAGAGAAAGGAAAATAAGTTAAAAATTAAATGAAATCAAGTCGCTACAAATTTTTAAATAAACATTTTCAATACATTTTTATTCATTCATTTAAAAAATCAAAACGTAACTTTACCATGAGCATTTCAGTCATTAAATATAGCAGTGTTTCCTTTTTTTCTAATTTATGTGCTCACTGAAGAATTTATTTAATTTTTAAATTAATTATATATTTCTATGATTTTTTGTAGTGTAAGACAATCAAAATTCCTTTTGCTTCTACAACTGCTGATACAGTTTTTTCCGCTGCCTTCGTTTGGGCAACTTCCTTGAAGTTTATGGCGTGTTGCATGCCTCAAGCTGCATGAGGCATGAAAAAGAAGTGTGGAGCCGCTGGGGAGGCACTGTTCGATTCATGCCCCACATTATGTGGCTCGGTCCGATCTCCGCCAGACCTCGCTGCGTTTTTCATTTCTCCTCTAGAGCTGCTTGACAGCCCGTCCCGCTGTCCATCTGACTGACTGACTGCCGCTCTGCCTGCCTGCTTGTCTGTCGTGTGCTCACTCAATTAGCGTTCAGAGGACCGAAACAGCAACAGAAACTAAAGCAGCAACGCAGCAGCAACAGCAGCAGCAGCAGCGGCAACAGTTGCAGCAGCCCGAGGATTGTGCAAATATTTGCGCATTAAAACAAAACTGCAAATGAAATTGTCTAACAACCAGGCCTCAAATATGTGCGAGCGGGCAGATCGCCGCTGGGTGGCTTCTGCCTGCCACTATTGTTGCAATGAAAATGCCAGCGGACAATGAAATCGAATCGAAATAGTTGCAAATAATAGAAACAGCGAAATAAATGCCTAAAAATAAATAAAATTGAATGTTAAAATAGTTGCAGTTGCACTTTAAAATTTGATTGCTTTGCTTCGTTGAGCTTTGCTTTCGATTGGTTACAAATATTATTTTGCATTTCAACAGCTCATCTTTGTAAAATGCCGATTGCTCATACGCCGCGGTGTACGGGGGGGAAGGGGTAAATAATCATCTAATCACTTGGCAAATTAGCCATTAAATGACACACATAAATTGTTACTTTGCTAAGTCTGTTGTTATTCTCATCGCTGTAGAACAACTCCCAACAATTATTTATATGAATTCACAAATATTACTCATACGCCGGGTGTGCTACTGGGATTTAAAGAATAATTGCAAGGCAAACAGGGCAGTAATAAAGTGGCAAGATAAGTTGAATCTTGCCCTCAATTCTAGAATTGTTTATGGTTTTATAGAAATCTGTAGTGAGTCTTTAGGGAAATACACTTGTCATAGTGCGATTCTAGATTTAAAAGCCAATGCAAACTTCTTTATTTTATGTTATATCTAGAAATATTACTTTTATTTCTTTAAATGGAAGAAGGAAGAACTTACACTTCTTCTTCACTAAACTAAACTAAACACACACACCCTCTAATATTCTCTGGGGAAATGTGGAAAGTGAAATTCATAGTGACATGTGCTAACTATGTGCCTCATGTTCGAATATTCATGGCATACGGAGTAGTGCCAAGTGCTGGGTAAATTAATACCAAAATGAGAGTCTTCGCCCCCTCGACGCCCGACAGCTAACAAACAAACACGTTTGGCAAACAAATAAACAAACACACAGCAGCTGGCACGAATACGAGAGCAATTTGCAAGGCAATCCCAGCCACTTGACACTTTGTTTGTTTTCATTATCGATAAATGTTTGCCCATTGTTATGGATTCGCGCGATCAGTGCCCCTGTAATAGCCCCACATGGATGCATAGCCTCGGTCGGTTTCCAATGAAAACGCTTGCATCCCAATTTGGGCACTCACTTTCCTGTCTCAACATTTTCGCATCCGCCGGCCATATGTGCTGGGAAATTGCGAGTCAGTTGCCAAGGATGTTTTGCATTGCAATGGCAATTCATCAACACCGGCAGATTTGTCATGCGGCAGACGCATAATTAAATACTTTCACCTGTGCACCAGCTATACACCTGCAAATGCAGATACAAGATACATCGTTTTCATTTTCATTTTCATTTTCATGGCCAACCCGAAGCTGGCGAAGCCAATGCACTAAAAATAGGCGCATTGCCTTAGCAAGAGACACATTTTTCCTAATAGCCGCACTTCACGCACGCTCTAAGAGACACCTCTGTGTGTGTTTGTCAAGAGTCAGGGACAGGTGGACGTCGTGGTGGCCAGGAGGCGCTCGGATTCAGATTTGGATTTGCTTGGGGACGGTGCGTGAAAATTGCAATTATTCACCTCGGGCCTTGGCACTTAATGTCGCCAACTTTCTGCGCGAGTGCTCTAAAAATATCAGCCAAAAGTACCGCCCAGCCCCCCCTTTGTTTATGTTATCCTGAAGGCATCACAAAAAAAGGAGGAAATCTTTAAGGAAAACTTGAATAAAAATGTCTCAGATGTTGGGTAATAAATCTGTGAAGTCTTTTGTTTATTTCCATCGAAAAAGGTAGATGAAATGTAATTGTTATTTGGAACTGGAATTGATAAAGCATTTAAATTCTAAAGTAAATTTCATTAGAAAAGAAAATAGTTATGTCTTGGTTCTTCGGTATTATGTGAAAACTCTTTCAACTCTTTCAGCTTTCCACATAGAACGAGCTCGTTTTTTTTAGAACTTGTTTGAGGTCAAAAAATACTTTGAAGAAGTCAGGCGAGAAGCTGCATCCTTGAATGGGGTTTATTTAAGAGTTTTGTTTACAATAAAACCCGGAGACCCAGCCGGCGGGCAGCTGTGTGTGTGTTATGTGCATCGAGTGGGCCCGTATCTTTCAGATGCAAGAAGAGCTGCAGCGCCTGCAGATACATTTTCTTATTTTCTTGTTATTTTTAAACAAAGTGCACGACCCAAACGCCGCTTTCTGCGTGTGTGTTTATTTTCCGCAGCTCGTTTATTTGTTGGCTTTGCCTTTGTATTTTCGGGCAGATACTAGAAAAGTTTGATGAGCGGCGAAACCGAAAAGCCAATATTGTGTTCGACACCGCCCAGCATTTGACACAAAGGCAACGACAACGACGACGACAATGAACTCTCAATGAAAGTGCAATTAAGTGCAGGCAATGTTCGCCGCTAATTGCATTTATCGCTTAGATGTTAATTATGCTGCCGAGTCTGAGCTGAGCTGAGCTTCGGCTGATTATGCAGGAGGAGCGCCGCAGAGCGCCGCCTCGAACTCTGGGGGAGGTCAATGATATAACAGATGATTAACTGCCGGCATTGTATTTGCCTCTCTTTTGTTTGTAGCTCGGCGTCTCTCTATCTGTCTCTCTTCATGGCTAAAGGTCAGGTCACCCATCTGTCTTGCTTGCTGAGAGCCAGCTATATCTCAGTTTGGTCATCTTTTCAGATATAGTATCTTTCGCAGTGTGTGTTGTGGTTGTTTTTTGGCGTAAAACGTGCCGCAGACTACTCTGTCTTTGAGCTCCCTCAAAAAAACCCCTATAAATCTGGGAAAATACATTATTTATCAAATGAGATTGCAGTATTTGCATTGTATTTGCATTTCAACAGTTTTCAAAAGTTTTAGAAAAGCACAAGTTCTTGAAATATTTTTGGGGAATATTTACATACTTTACAGCCTGTTAGTTGCTTTGCTTTACATAATATTTTGCAGATAAAAAATGGATCTATCTTTGGGATCCCTCAATGAACCAACTGAAGTGCTTAAATATAGCTTAGATATTCCTTATTTACTCTTTAAATAGTACATAAATATAAAGCAATTAACTAGCAAAGGCTTCTATAAATATTATTTAATGATTTTATTGTTTTTATAATTATAGTTATTATTTTTATTAGTCATTTGTATGCTTGCTTAATAAATATAAATTAAAGTCCAATTACGATTCTTCCCTTTACTTTTTGCTGGGATTATAAAATCGGGGTTTTGTTATTTATCAAGAAATTTATTACAAATATAATGATATTCAGCTAAAAGTGAATGTTATTGCTTATGAAAAGTTTACTAAACAATTTATACAATGAAAGTAATCTCCTATGTTAATATTTCTTTAAAAATTCATTCATAAAACAAGGCTTATGGGAATTTCTTAAGAATCTTAGGCTTAAAGGTTCTCCCCATCACCTTTTGCTTGGATTACATCAACAGCTTTTCATATTCATCAAAAAGTCTGTCCAAACTAATGAACATCAACCCAAAAATTTGCATATTTATGTTGAAAATTTGGTTGTTGAAAATTTGGTTAAAGTATTTTTTGGGTGCGGTCGAACGAAGAAACATGTTGTATAGAATTTTTGGCCGCCAGCAGCACACAAACACACCATACCATACTTTTATTTATTAGGTTAAAATTCGCTATGCCATTAAAGAGCTTCGAGTTATGGGCCAACAGGGAGAGAAGCGTGTTCAATAGGGGGAAAAGTAGGAAAAGTCGAAGTCGCAACTAGTGAAAGCGCCAACTTGCAGCCAGTAAGAGCAACTTGGCTAGTTTTCCTTAAGGCTCAACAGACTTTGGGGCCAAAAGCAGCCTGCAATCATATTTCACCTTAGCTTGGCTTAGAGTTTGCTGCACTTGTCGTGGTTGTTGTTGTCGCTGTGGTGGCTATAAAAATAACTGAACACTTGCCATTGCACACTTGGCCAAGTTTGGCAACTTTTGACGGCTGCTGCGGCAGGCAGCGAAGCAAACCAGCTAACAACAAAACGAGTTGTGATGTGGCCGTTGTTATTGTTTGCATGCTAGTATTTCTAACTATTTTTGTTGTTACTTTTTTTTGTAGTTGTTGTATCTCAGCAAGTCTATCCCCATTGGCAACATTTAATTTCATTCATTGCAAGGCAACAGCAAAAAACGGCAGCCGCCGAAACTTTGCAAACCTTTTGTTGCTGCTGGTTGATATCCTTGAAGGAAAGGGGAGCATTAACTGGGACTTGGAGGTTGTTCATATTTTAAAAAATATAAATTTATTGCACTATTAGTTGAAATAATAAAAAGTAAAAAATAAATGTTATTATTTCTATGTATAATAAAATGTAAGAGATACATTTAGAGCTTTCAGATATTTTTTTAAATAATATGTTTAAATACAAGGAACTTGAATATATTAAAGCAGCTTTTAGAACTACCTCTTAAATAACATAAACATATCAATCTTATTTTTGAAATCTTCTATAAAATTTTATTCTTATTTGCAATAGTAATTTTCGTGGATATATGCATTTTCTCTTTCGAGTTGATTTATTATTTTATGTTGGCCTTAAAATTGACATGTTTTTTAGCTACACCCTCAAACATAAAAAGTTTCTTAAGCCTCCAATGTGATTTCTCCCCATAAACTATTTGTAGATACTTTATTTTCCACCGATACTTCCATTTTTATAGGGCATTCCTAAGTTTACTCTTTCGCAAATGCAATTTTCCTGCAATTTTACGACGTTGCGGCTAGCCACGTGATTTTGTGTTTGGGTTTTCCTTTTGGCTTATTTCGTTTTGGTGTTGTCTCCGGCTTGCCTTGTTGGAGTTTTTCAGCATTTTCCGCTGGGGGACTCAACTCTCTGGAAGGGTTTTATTCATCGTCAGTCGCCGTCATCGTCGTCGTCGTCTTCCAGCTTCGAGTTTAATGCCATTTTCGTGCCTGGGCTGTTGCTTTGAATAAATGCCCGTAGTTTTGGCCATTCGCTGCAGTTTTAACTGTTCGAGAGAGAGAGCGAGGGGGTCCAATTCGGAACGGACAGACAGGTAAAAAGGATGTGGTAATTGCCATGCGGTAGCCTACGTTACCTAAGCAGGTGTTTACGTCTACGATTTTGTTTGTTTACCTTGCCTGCCATTGCAATTGAGAATGCAATAAATAGTTCTTGCAATCTGTCGTTTTCAATCTGCCTTCGATGGAGGCCTTGCCCATATTTTTGCATTTAATTTGCTCAAAAATTGGGCCTGAATTGAGCTCATTGCATTTTTGAGGCATTAATTTAAACAAAGAATTGGGTTTGTTGATAAACTTGATACTCTTTCGGAGGGAAAATAAAGTGTGGTCTTTGTTTGTGTATTAAAATAAGAACTGATTTTATATATAAATCAATTTTGTATTATTTTTCCAAGAGTATTTCATTGTTCGCCTTACTTTCAATTCAACATTTGTTTTTGTTTTCGTTTTTTTTGCCAATTCTTTTTGTTTCATGGAACCCACGCGACTCGCTGAGAGCCAGAAAAATCCATCATAAGCCCAGAGACATTTATAAATTGGCTTTCAGTTGTTGTTGCTGGCTTCTGTCAGAGTTATTCACGCCGTCCCACATGATTATAATGAAGGCCCCCATCGATATCTTTAATTGGCCTCAACATTGAAATGTCACACGAGTTGGTAGCATAACAATAATTATTATTATAGACAATAATTTAAGCTCTTGATATTTGAATTCGACCCGGCTAACCATATCACATTTCCCTCTTTTTGCTTTCAGGTTAATGCTGCATATATGACAGACCCACACGACATCGACAGCGACTGAGACAAGTAAGTGTACAATTAAACCCCGCAAAATAAAATATTTATGCAAATTTCTACATACTATTTTTGTATTAAATTTATTTCTGCAAGAGGAAAACTTTGTCCGGGCCTGACCCCAATCCCAGTTGGTAGTGCAAGTAGAGCAGAATGGAGTAAATCCCCACGCCCATTGCAGTTGTTTAGTTCCTGTGCAGGCGTACATATATGTATATTCTGCTTTATTTTTTAATTTATTTTTATGTGGGACGCACTGGATGGCAGGCAAGTCCCATGGCGGAAGAGGAAAAGGAGGCGTGAATACCCTTCAGATGAGGGAATACTGAATACAATCGGCTGCGCAAAATGATGTCAACGGGATGTATGTGTGCGCGTTGTGCGTTTCGAAAAGGATTATCCACAAAGGATGTTGGAAAATTGAATTGCTCCTTCTTCACTTTACCAATGATGTCATTTTCGAAGCCATAAAATTGATTTTGCATTAAAATTCGTTTAGCAAGAATTTCGCTTGCGCAAGAAAGTGAGCTCGAGGCGGGGAGTCAGCGCTTTGAATCAATTAATTTGCTATTTCTGTGTGCGAAGGCGCCTCCTCGCAGATCCTCTACTCTCGCAGCGAAAATGTTTGGCTCTTGGCCCGCCGCAGCAGCAGCATCGTTTGCTGACCCAATTTCATTTGGCTAAGAATAGCGAAAAATGTTTAACCGCACATACGCCTTGCTGTGCCGTCCATTCGAATCTCTTGCTGCCTCGGATTACACTTATATTTAATTCTTTACCGAGTGACAGAACGAGAGGCGTTAAGATTTGATGTATCTGCGGTATGGCCAGGAGGGTGCCTCAATATTTTCAATACTCAATTACCAGAACTTGTGCCCCTGTCAACGCTTCGCCTATAGCCCACTAATTAAACCTAATTTATTTATTCACGTCTGTTGGTGGCAAAGAAACTACACAAACGAATTTATAACAATGCCCAAAAAGTTTAGGTTGGCTGCCAACCAAAAGTTGCCCACTAAGATTTATTCTTTCAAATCTATTTTAATTGTTTTCCTCTTGTCATCTTGCTGTAATTGTAATTGTGAAACCCCGGCCAAGAAAATGGCAGGAAAGGCGCCAGAGGCGTGACTACTAATTGTCCCACTTGGTGCAAATAATTATATTTTGTGCACACTGAGGGCCCCTAATTCTCGCACAGATTCGTCGCTGGCGCTTCCGCATATTTGTTTGCCTCCGCTTGCTTGGTGTTCATAAATCAATTTGTTGCAATTCAAACAATTTTTGTCTGTCGATCAATTGGCATAGGAACCAAAATTAGAAGACAACGGGGTGCGAATCAATCAGGCCTTGCATAGTGGCTAGAACCTGATTTTAAATTGAAATGTTTATTAGTGGAAAATATTCACTTATTCGGTTTCTTCCAAATCCGAAACCTCTTCACGTTTCGCTGACATATTTCTATGGAGAAATGTCACATGAGAATCGAACGAATAAAATACCAAACAAATATTTAAATTACGTGACAAGCATAGGTGGGTTTCTTTCTTAGAAAGTACCCAAAGGGCTGACTTATCAACATGTTTCCTAAGACTCTATGTACACACACCTCACACACCCCTTGTTTCCCTAGATAAAGACACTTGTTCGTAGCGTTCCGCTTGTAGATACAATATCTATAAATCTATAATTAGAGTTACTTGTGTGTATCAACAGTTTTGCGACAAGGTTCCCACGTTGTTCTTTGTTGATTCCGTTGCTGGGGGTGGTTGGGTGACTGGGTGCTTCCTGGCTTTTGTCCACCTGGCTGGATTTCCATTGTATCTTTGTCATATCGTTCATATAATTCCCTTAAAAGTGATCCCGATCAGAGGCATCAGCTTCATTACCGATCCAGTGGCTCTTCAACGCGCTTCGCTTCACCTAAGAATTTAAATAAATAAATAAACGGAGCCAAAATATTGTGCAATAATCGAAAAAGTGAGGTGAAAATTCAAACAAAACCTGCAAATTGCTACAGGTGAGCCGAGCAAAAACCATCTTGACAAAGGCGAGAGAGTGAAAATTGAAAAGAAATAACAAAATAGCAACAATTTCAAGCAGAATTAATTATTTTGTTTATGAATGAGACTACAACTACACGATGCCTGTTTGTGTTTTGAATATTTAATAAACATTTTCTGGCTATTGGCCAAGTTTTCTAGAAAGAGAGAAATTGTAGAAATTTCAACTGAAATGGTTCATTTGTTCTCAAGAACCTTGATCTTGTCCGGCAGCCATGTGCACTTTATAAACCGTAAAGTCGTCTTCCGTTTATGAGTAATTGAGCTATATAAATCTTGGGATATTTTCGGGCCACCCTCTACATAATAGAAAATAAAAACACGCCAAAGATGAGTCACTCTTAACACCGGTTGGAAAATGGGAAATGCTTTTAATCCACCCTCGCCGGCTGTTGACATACCCTTCCCCTGGTTTTGCTCCCTTTTCGTGGGTTTTAATTTTAATTTCCCTTCCTGCCCCAACAAACTTTGCGTTGCGGCAGACGAAAATCGATAAGCGCTAAACTTTTCATTTTCCATGGACTTTAATTTTTGTGTGTTTCATCTCCTCTCCTCTCTGGCCCGTCCCTTTCTTCGCGCAGTGACATAACCCCATGGTGTGTGCCCAGTGTGACCCACAAGGCTTTTGTTTAACCCGCACAAACAGAGAGGCCGTGAGCTGCACTGATAAAAATCATAGATTCCCTGTGATAAATGATTTTTAATGAATTTTTGTTTAATTTTCTTTTAATTATTGTATTTTCCCTCCGTTAAAAATTATTTATTTAGTTAAAAGATTCCCCTTTCTTTTCATAACAAATCAAATCCTAAATTTCTCTATGTGGCTGAGAGAGCGACTGTCGAGCTGTCGCCAATTGCGTGGCCCACCCAACCGCCGCCGCCCCTTTGCTGTCCGAGTAGTGGGCGTGGCTGGGAGGGGTACACCCATTGTGCGAGGTCTTTTTATGACTTTCCTGGCGCCAATCGAATTTTGGCCTGAACTTTAATAGACGATGAGACAACACAAATTGGAACCAAGTCTGTCGTCATTGAGCAAGGGATTTCTTGTGTGGGTTGTTGAGGAACTATTTGTCCATACATTAATCTCTATGCAAAAAAGGAGAGCCTTTTCAAAGGCCACATCTCTGAAATTGTGCTTGTCGGATGTTGGAATAGCGATTCCCTGAAAAAGGCTGAGCTAAGATATCCTCTTTCACATTAAAGAGTTCGGTAAAAAGGTTACCCATTGTTAAGTTTGTTGAGATGCTAAAAAGGGACCTCTTTTTTAAGTCTTACCATGCTCCATTAAATATAACGCTATTCCCATTAAATAGAACCCAGTAAGCGAACCAGATTATGTCTACACATTCCTAGCTCCGTGAGACTTTCGATCCATGTTAGTGTATTATAAACCTCGGGACTAGCTTCATTTCCATACGTATTTTCAACCAAAAAATAATTAGATTTTACCGCAAAGCCGTACAAATTCATTGTTAATTTTTAGCAATACCTAAAGCAACAAGATCAAGACCAAACTATATAAAGGGCACCGGAGTCGTAATCCAAGGGCGCGCCGCACATCATGAATCCTACCAATCTGGGCAAGCAGAACGGTGCACTGGTGATGGAGGTGCTTAAGGTTCTGGGTCGTCCGGCCACCAGTTTCGAGGTGGCCGAGCGGGTTTCCGATGTCTACCGGCTGCCACTGCAGCCCATCCGTGCCGTGGTGACCGATGTGCTTGAGGGCGGTGTACGCCAGGGATTCTTTAGCTACAGAAACCACCGGTACTCGGTGGTGCAGCCCGTGGTGGATCAACTGCGCCGCGACATCGATAAGTATGCATCCGAAATACTGGCCATGGAAGGCTCCTGTGATGGCTCAGGTGAAATGAGCGAAGGCGGCGGCGGCGGTGGTAGTGGTGGTGGACCGCTTCCCCAGATGTCGCCGCTGATGCTGAAGCTGCAGAAACTCGATGGATCGCCGCCAATGGTGGCCGGGGGTAACAGATATCGCCGAACGTCCACGGGGGAGCAACCGGAACGTTTGCCCTCTGGGGATGTGCCGATAGACGACAGAGAGGAGATCGTCATGCTGCCCGTCTCCCCGGTATAAAAAGTCCATTTCATTTTAAATTCTTCCACCGAATGCTATTGCATCCAAATTTCTGGTGTCCAATAAACCGGGCAAGGGGCTCGATGTGTTCACATGGCAGCGAAGTTGGACCTAGAGAAGATATTTGTGTTTTTTAATCCAGTTTTCTAGGCGTTCCTCCTCTTCTTGTTAAAAAAAAAATGTGGCAATGACATGTTCTCGTTCTGTTCCTCGATTCACCAGGGGCTATTGTCCTTTGCGTGAATCCGGGACATTCACATCCTGAACTCGGCTAAACACTCGCACAAAGAACTCAACAGCTGCGGTGGCGGTGTCTTGTGGCTTACTTTTTTATTTTTATTTTCCCATTTGGCCCGACACAAATGGCACTCCACTTCAGCAGGGCTCCCACCTTGCCGGTCCCCTTTCCCTCCTGTCCATTGTCAGGTTGTTGCCTGTCTAGGTCTAGGCGGATCCAGGCAGAAGTTCAAACTCGAGTGGCAGCATTTCATTCTGTTTCCAGCTCATTTGCCTTTGCCTTTCTGTCTGCCTCACTTGTCAGCACTCAGGGGCTATGCCAATTATGGCCAGAAGTTGGCCAAAATAGCTTCGCAGCAAAAGGTTTTAGGGTTCGTCAAGCTTGCAAAGGGTTAAATTAATTGGTTATTGACATTTTTATTGCTTTTCTGGTAGGAGTTTAGGGTATTCAGAGGTTTACTTTCCTTAAGTTATACATAAATATCAGTGGACCGCATTATGAGTAATTCTTTCTGATTCAATTAATTGAAGTATAATGCTGGGGCAAGATTTGAGTTCTCATTTGAATGCATAAACAACAACAACAATAAAAGAAAGGAGACAAAATAACAGCCAGAAAGATAATCATGATGATGACAAGTTCAGTTTAAAAGCTCTTTGTTAGAGCAAGGCGCTGGGATGTGTGTGTAACTTTCAGCCTTCTCGAGAATATTTAAAAAGTAAAACTTGTGCCTTGTTTACATGCACATGGGAATGTATATATGGCAGTCCTTTATGGATAAACAAAGGAACTGGGACGGGGTTCGTTGACTTTAAAAAAAGGAACCCAGAAACCCAAGAACTTTTTTGTTTTATCCTCATATTTAGGCTGCTTTTAATTATTTAAATTGTTGCTACATTTCCTTTGAGCTAATGATTTAAATATTTAATTATTTTGAAACAATTTGTAAAGAGATATTCCGCTTAAAAGGGTAACGAAGCTTTGCCAGACGTCCGACAAGATTTTCCTTATTAATTCGTTTAATTAATTAAAATGCATTTGACGGGCAAAAGACAAGCCAAAGAAAAGCCAACCCAGACAAAGACACTGGCATATATATGTACTATATATCTCCCAAAGAGACGGGTAAATGTGAATGAAAAACCTGTCAGTATTAATGGGATTTATTAAGCAAAACGAGCAAATCAGCTGCTTATTTTGCTCGTATTTCGTTGTCACACCGAAGCAACCGGCCAACCTTATCCTCGCTCACCCTCAATCTCTCGCTTGTCTCCTTGCAGGATGAGCCGCCAACACCAGCGGCATCACCATCACTTGCCGCCGCAGCAGCAACAGCAGCAGCAGCAGCATGTGCCACAGCAGCAGCAACAGCTGACGCCTCAGCAGCAGCTCCTGATGGCGGAGCATGCAGCGGCCGCGGAGGCAGCCGAGCTGTTCGACCTGCTGTGCGTGGCCACAACAATGCGCCAGATCCTGGCCCTGCATCGTTCCATGTGCGAGGCAGTGGGACTGCGGCCGTCGCCCCTCAATGACTTCTATCCCCGGCTGAAGGCCAAGGTGCGCTCGTGGAAGGCTCAGGCCCTGTGGAAGAAGTTCGATGCCCGCGCCGCCCATCGGGTGTACGGAAAGGGAGCCGCCTGCGCCGGCACCCGAGTCCTGGTCATTGGTGCCGGACCCTGTGGCCTGCGCACCGCCATCGAAGCACAGTTGCTGGGCGCCAAGGTGGTGGTGCTGGAGAAACGCGACCGCATCACCCGCAACAATGTGCTGCATTTGTGGCCCTTCGTCATCACCGATCTGCGCAATCTGGGCGCCAAGAAGTTCTACGGCAAGTTCTGTGCCGGCTCCATCGACCACATCTCCATCCGGCAGCTGCAGTGCATGCTGCTCAAGGTGGCCCTCCTGCTGGGCGTGGAGATCCATGAGGGCGTCAGTTTTGAGCACGCCCTGGAGCCGTCCGGCGACAGCGGCGATGGTTGGCGGGCGGTGGTCACGCCCTCGGACCACGCCGTCTCACACTACGAGTTCGATGTCCTCATCGGGGCGGATGGCAAGCGAAATATGCTGGACTTCAGGCGGAAGGAGTTCCGGGGGAAACTGGCCATTGCCATCACCGCTAATTTTATCAACAAGAAAACGGAGGCGGAGGCCAAGGTGGAGGAGATCAGCGGAGTGGCCTTCATCTTTAACCAGGCCTTCTTCAAGGAGCTGTACAGCAGGACGGGCATCGATCTGGAGAACATCGTCTACTACAAGGACGAGACACATTACTTCGTGATGACAGCCAAGAAGCACAGCCTGATCGACAAGGGCGTGATCATCGAGGACATGGCCGATCCGGGCGAGCTTCTGGCCCAAGCCAATGTGGACACCCAGAAGCTGCATGACTATGCCCGCGAGGCGGCCGAGTTCTCCACCCAATACCAAATGCCCAATCTGGAGTTCGCTGTCAACCACTACGGCAAGCCGGACGTGGCCATGTTCGACTTTACCTCCATGTTCGCCGCCGAGATGTCCTGCCGCGTGATTGTGCGCAAGGGCGCCCGGCTGCTGCAGTGCCTGGTGGGCGACAGCCTGCTGGAGCCCTTCTGGCCCACCGGATCGGGCTGTGCCCGCGGCTTCCTCTCCAGCATGGACGCGGCCTATGCCATCAAGTTGTGGTCCAACCCGCAGAATAGCACGCTCGGCGTGCTGGCGCAGCGCGAGAGCATCTATCGGCTGCTCAACCAGACCACGCCGGACACCCTGCAGCGGGACATCAGTGCCTACACCGTGGACCCCGCCACACGCTACCCGAACCTGAATCGGGAGTCGGTCAACAGTTGGCAGGTGAAGCACCTGGTAGACACGGACGACCCGACCGTTCTGGAGGAGACCTTTATGGAGACGCACGCCCTGCAGACGCCGCATGTGGACACGCCGGGCAGGCGCAAGCGACGCAGTGGAGGTTAGTACAAGAAAGAAGAGGACAAGAACGTTATTTAATGGCTTCTTTTAATCCTCAGATCTTCTGCCGCAGGGCACATCGCTGCTTAGGTGGATCAGTGCCCAGCTGATGGCTTACCAGTTTGTGCCGGAGCTCAAGGAGCCTTCGGATGTGTTCCGAAACGGTCGTGTCCTGTGTGCACTCATTAATCGGTGGGTTATACCTTTTGTAAGCTTAAATGGAATTCCTAATTAGCTTAATTTCTCCTGCTCAGGTATCGTCCCGATCTTATCGATTACGCTGCCACCAAGGACATGAGTCCCGTGGAGTGCAACGAGCTGGCCTTTGCCGTCTTGGAGCGCGAATTGCACGTGGATCGCGTAATGAGCGCCAAACAATCGATGCAGCTCAACGACGTGGATTCACGCAGCTGGCTAAACTATTTAGATCAGATTTGTGAAGTTTTCCGCGGCGAGATTCCGCATATAAAGCATCCCAAGATGGACTTTAGCGATCTGCGCCAAAAGTATCGCATCAACCACACGCACGCCCAGCCCGATTTCTCTAAGCTGCTGGCAACAAAGCCCAAGGCCAAGTCGCCCATGCAGGATGCCGTGGACATACCCACAACGGTGCAGCGTCGCTCGGTGCTGGAGGAGGAGCGGGCCAAACGGCAGCGCCGTCACGAGCAGCTTCTGAACAGCGGAGGAGGAGCTGCCACTGGGGTGGCCGGTGGCGGTGCGGCAGCGGGTGCCAGCCAACAAGCGGGTGTGTTGCAAATAACCATATTACACCATAGTGTGATGGATAACTGATTCTCCAAATGTGGTTGCATATAATTGTTAAATTGTACAGTGACAATAAAATTTACACTAAGGTTACTCTTCAGATCTTGGGATAATATGCAGCTGTCCGAGCCTTGATTTAATTCAGATTTATATCAAAGATAGCTGAAATGATAGCTTAATGTAACGACATCATTGAGCAATCCACTTGGAGAGTCAATTATCCTAGCAGACATTCCTGAATAGTATCCATATTTATGTAAATTTTCCACAGGTCAAGGCGATACACCTCGTCGATCGAAGAAGCGCCGCCAGGTCGACAAAGCCGCCAATATAGTGAGTAGATTCTGGCATTATTTAATATCATGGATATTTTTTTTCATTTTACCTTGGTAAAAGTTTATTTACTAAATGTACATTCAAAGAACTCAATTGTTTTTCACCTACAAAATAATGAAATATTGAAATCGCCATAAACAAATTCATAAAAACCAAACCAATCGATAATCTGTTCCCAAGGTTCAGCTCCTGCTGAGAACAGTTCTCTGTCATGAAATCAGTAACGCCATTAGCGCATATGAATCCATCAATGAGGTCAGTTTGCTCAGTGTCCAAGTGTCCACGTCCAAGTCCCAGTGTCGTCCTCATGGTCCATTGTGTGCCGTAACACTCTCGACCCGCCACCACCAGTACTAACCCGAGTAGCATCCTCCATCTTAGCAGTAGCCAAATAGTTTTTAGTCATCGTTCTGTGTCCACAATCCACACCATCACAATTGTCCCACAACAAAGAAACAAGAACTAGAATCCCAAGTTTATCCCCTCCGAATCTGTCCAATGTGTGTTCAACTATCCAACTCTGCCGCGCAGGAGGAGCGCCAGCAGCGCTTGCAGGAGATTGAAGAGAATCGGCAGGAGCGGATGAGCAAGCGGCGCCAGCAGCGCTACCACCAGACGCAGAACTTCTACAAGAGCCTGCAGCTCCTGCAGGCGGGCAAGCTGCTGCGGGAGGGCGGGGACGGCGAGGGTGGCGCTATGGGGGTGGCCGAGGATGGCACCCCTTTCGAGGACTACTCGATATTCCTCTACCGCCAGCAGGCACCGGTTTTCAACGATCGCGTGAAGGACTTGGAGCGAAAGCTTCTGTTTCCCGTAAGCGCTGAGAGCCCTAAAGTTTTTGCTCCTGCACGCTGCGTCTTCTTCAGTGTTGTCGTCTTGTTCGGTTCCTTTCGGGGAACTCCTCTAACCCTTGACTAATGCTACTGTCTTGCGCCAAAAGTTTTTATGAAAACAAAAAGAGAAGCAACTAACAAAATGCTTTGGCTAACAGCTCTGAGGAAAAATTCCACTCAACTTGGTTTTCAAATTGTTTTTTTTTTTTTTTAAGTAACATGTTTGCATGATATTTAAATGAATAATTGTAAGGGCTGATAAATAAATCAAGTGATTTATGTTTACAAATTTTAAATATAAATATATATTTTTCCCTTAAGAAGGATTTAACAATTATCCTTCTGTCAAACTTCAAGAAACTTCAACTGGGCATGGCTAAATATAGAAAGAATAATAAATAATTAGGTTTAATATTTTAAACCTTTATATTAGGGAAGGATAAAAATATTGACAAAATTCGTTAGCCTGATATTTTATCGGTGCTTTCTACTCTATTTCCAACCAATTCTTCATCTCTGCCTGTTAATAGATCCCTTTTTGAGAACATTTTCTATATGAATAATATTTAAAAACATATCTTAGAATTCTCACAGCTTAAATTTAATATCTAATTAAGTCCGGCGGCTAGCTACTAATTAAAATATTGCTAAGCTAAACTAAACTAAGTTTGTACATCTAACCCAGTTCAAAGATCGGACATTTTGTCAAGCTTAAGTTCTGTTTTTTGCCTCTTGAGTTTACTGTTTATTGTTTATATTGTTGATCAGTGAAATCTGAAGTAAAATATTTATGCATATCTGTAACTTTTGATTTCTCCAATCCCTTCCGATCCATCAACGACTTTTAATTATTGAAATATCCAAAAAAAAAAACCCCACACCCAACCGACCACAAAACACACCAACAACCACCACCCTTTGACCAAATCAAGGATCGCGAACGCGGGGACATACCCTCAGCCCTGCCGCGAACGGCGGACGAGCAGTTCAGTGATCGCATCAAGAACATGGAGCAGCGAATGACTGGCCGTGGCGGCCTTGGTGGCGACAAGAAGCCCAAAGACCTCATGCGGGCCATCGGCAAGATCGATTCCAGCGACTGGAATGTACGTGAGATCGAGAAAAAGATCGAGCTGTCCAAAAAGACCGAGATCCATGGGCCCAAGGGGCGCGAGAAGGTGCCCAAGTGGAGCAAGGAGCAGTTTCAGGCGCGGCAGCACAAGATGTCCAAGCCACAGCGCCAGGACTCGCGGGAGGCGGAGAAATTCAAGGACATTGATCAAACGATCCGCAACCTGGACAAGCAGCTGAAGGAGGGCCACAATCTCGATGTGGGCGAGCGGGGCCGCAATAAAGTGGCCTCCATTGCCGGCCAGTTTGGCAAGAAGGACGACTCCGATGAGAAGAACGCGGGCAGCAGCAATGCCACCACTACCAACACCACCAACAACAACAACACAGTCATCCCCAAATCTGTGAGTAGTTTTGTGTTCCCTGGTTTCGTTCTGTTTTGGATTTCCCTTGTTTAATCCCATTTTAGCTTTTGGTTTTTATTTTTATTTTCTTTATTACCTTTGTGGTTGCTTTTTGTGGTTTGCTGTGTCCCTGCTGCAGTTGCTCAGTGGCCCAGCCGCTGTTGATGTTGTTAGTGTGCTTTGAGCATAGGTCTTAGGCAATTCCCATACATCAAACACCCACACATCCCACCACACACATCCCTCTCCCATTTGTACATACCACCCATAACCCATTGTCGCACTGCAAAGCCAACGTTAACGTTAATTGTAAAGGATCTCCAGCACATAGAGAAGCCCATCTAACACGCCTCTAATCCAATATACAGAGTTCCAAGGTGGCGCTGGCCTTTAAGAAGCAGGCCGCCTCCGAAAAGTGCCGCTTCTGCAAGCAAACCGTCTACCTGATGGAGAAGACCACCGTGGAGGGCCTGGTCTTGCATCGGAATTGCCTTAAGTGCCACCACTGCCACACCAACTTGCGTCTGGGCGGCTACGCCTTCGATCGAGACGATCCCCAGGGCCGGTTCTACTGCACCCAGCACTTCCGGCTGCCGCCCAAGCCGCTGCCACAGCGCACCAACAAGGCCAGGGTGAGTATTGATTTTGAGTTTATGCCTCGACTGGAAATAACTCTTTTGAATCCTTGCAGAAATCCGCTGCCGCTCAGGCCGCTACGTCAGCCGCCACACCAACAGCTGCAGGAACTCCAGTTGCTGCCACTGCGGCTAGCGCGCCCACTGAGCCCATGGATACTACACCTGCCAGGGATCAAGTGGACCTTCTGGAGACATCGCGGGCCAATGCCTCGGCGGACAACATGTCCGACGACGAGGCCAATGTTATTGATGAGCATGAGTGGTCGGATCGCAATTTCCTACCCGAATCGATCAACGATTCGCAATCGGAGCTGTCCAGCTCCGACGAGTCGGACACAGAATCGGACTCGGAGTTCGAGGAGGCGGATGATTCGCCCTTTGGCGCCCAGACCCTGCAACTGGCCTCGGAATGGATTGGCAAGCAGTACGCCGGTGACAGCGATGTCTCCGATGACTTTTACGACTCAAGCGAAGGTATAGCGGGTGAGTGGGAGCACAGAAAAGTGTAGCTCTCGGAGAACTTTCGCCATATTAATGATACTAAATCTATTGCAGACGATGGCAAGGATGATACCGAGGGCGAGGAGTTCAAGAAGGCCCGCGAACTGCGACGCGAGGAGGTTCGCCTGCAACCACTGCCCGCCAATCTGCCCACGGACACTGAGACCGAGGTGTGTAACATTCAAGCTTATTTGTCCTGTTGGTGACGGGAGGACTAACCACCTTTTCATTATTCTCATTTATTCTCCTTGATGACTCTCTCTCTCTTACCGATATATTCTCATTGATAATCCCCCTGCCCTTAACGGTGTTGGTTTCACCATTGCCCCCTTTTCCAATAATTAGAAGCTTAAATTGACAATCGTAGACAATAAGGAGAACGTGGCCGCCGATAGGAGATCTCTCGAGTCGGCCAACTCCTTCGAATCTGCGCGCAGTCAGCCGGCCACGCCTTTGACTACGCCCACTCGTGTCGAGATGGAGCAGCTGGAGAGGAATGCTCCGCGCAAGTTTAGCAGCGAAATCGAGGCCATCAGCGAGAAGCTGTATCATATGAACAACATGATGAAGATGAATAAGGACCTGGAGGTGCTGGCCAAGGAGAATCTAGTCAAAAGCGATATCCTGCGCAAGCTCACGCTCAAAGAGAAGTGGCTGGCCGAGAATGCAGCCATAGCGGCCGCCCAGAAAGTGCCGGCTCCAGTTGCTGCTCCTTCTACTCCAACTCAACCCAAGTCCAAGTTCGAAGAAAAGTACGAAAAGGTGGTGAGTCCACCAGCGGCCGTAGTGGAGCCCAAGCCAAAGCCTGTCATAGATTTCAATTTGGATGAGTTGAAGCCGCGCAAGCCCAACTTTGAGGAGCGGCCAAAGGAGCAGCTTCCCAGGCCAGCGGGCTTGAAAAAGCCACCTCCGGCGAATGCCAAAGCAGGGGGCAGCACCAACGTTAGTCGGTCGAACAGCATGAAAAGCAACGCCAGCACCGGAAGTCCAAAGTTAAAAAAGGCAGCTCCCATTGCCAGCGACAAGAAGATGCAAATTGAGGGAATCCTCAGCACCATCAAGAAAATTCAGCGGCAGCACAGCAGCGATATGGATGAGGATATGGATGTAGATGCAGATGCGGATGTGGACATGGACAACATGCAAGCCAATAAACAGCTAAGCAGCAAACTGAAGGAAATCCAAGCCAGTAGCTTTGCCGGCACCATGGATCACATTAAGTCGCAGCTGACGATGCCCACTGTCAGTGCCCAGGCTGCGCCCACCGTGGATCTGTCCAAGTACTTTCCCAATCAAAAGGTCGAGAAGAGCTCCACCGGCAACACGAACAAGAACCAGAAGACCCTCAAGGATGTGGACCTGGCCAAGTATTTTCCCAGCAGCCCGGCTCCGCAGCGAAGGACTGTGGAGACGGTGGCCGAGCGACTGAAAAAGTCGCAGACTGAAGCCTCTCTGGCCAAATCAAAAGGTGAGGAAGACAAGGCGAAGACGCCGCCGGCTGATACCAAGAAACCGGAGAATCTGAAAGAAGGAACGGCCAAAAAGGAGGCTGAAAAAGTAGGAAGTAGTGCCACCAAACCAGTGCCACCTAAACGGCAGGCCTCTCTGGATACCTTTAGCCTGCGGGAGCACCAAATGGATGGAGCGCTAGACTTGACAAAAAAGAAGACTCCCGCCAAGACGATAACGGTGATCAAGAAACCGGCCAAGTCGGGCAGTGGCACAAGCCTGGCCTCCAAGGGGAAGACCATCAAGATTGTGAAGAAGATCGTGCCCAAGGGAACAAAGGCTAAAAAGGCAGCTGCCGCCGCTGCTGCCCAGGAAGCAACAGCCACAGCCGCTGCCGCTGTAGATCCCCCCGAGAAGGAGCCGCCAAAAGATGAAGCCGAGCGGATTTTAGATGAAATTCTGGCAGATGGGGAAACGCGCTCGCCCAGCTCCGAGTATCAGCGTTTGTTTGGTGATGAAAAGTCACCCAGCGATCTGTCCGACAACATTGATCGCATTCTCGAGGAGACGGGTTTGGATATCGAACTGGGACTGCCCAAGCGCGGTAGCAAGAAGCTGCTGAAGACCAAGTCCTTGGGCGAAGGGGATTTCGATTTGCCGCCCTCCAAGCAACGGCTGACAGGCGTCCAGAATATCCTCAAGCGATTCGAGTCGATGAGTTCGGTGCACTCGCAGAATTCCCAGAACAGCGATGAACAGGCGGCATTTAAGTTGCGCCGCATGGAGTCCACCACCAGCAATCTGAGCAGCCTCACCCGCTCCCGGGAGTCGCTGGTCTCTGCCAGCGATTCGATGAGTGACTTGGAGAAGACCATGGACTACCTGCGCAACGAGTGGCGCAACGAGGCCACCAATTTCCTGCAGAAAAAGCGTGACAAATTCTACGCCCAGAAGGAGGAGCAGCAGCAGCAGCAGAAGGAGGTGCAGGGCAGGGCTAAGGCTAAGCCGGATCCGATGCGGGATCTGCCTGTGCAGTATCGCGACTCCAAGCTGGCCAAATTCTTTGGCCTCGGTGCCCGTAAATCTCCCGAGAAGCGAAAGTCACCCATTAAGAAAAAGAAGTCGCCCTCCAAGACCCAAAAGGTGGCCGCCAAGTCAAACAACTCCCTGGAGGAGCTGGCCAAGATCAGCAACGCTCGACAGGCGAAGCAGACTCAAAAGAAGGCGCCCAAAGTTGTTGAGCCAAAGCCTTTAAAGCCAGCTACTCCGGTTCCCGATGACTTTGAGATCCTTGATCTGCTGGAGAAGGGCACAGAGGCCAAGTTGGAGCTGGAACGCTCCAAGACCAAGAGCCCGGCCGTCGAGCAGCCCGTTAAAGAGCCGCCAAAAGAAGCTATTGCGGAAGTTCCTTTGCCTGTTGAGGATATTAAAAACCTACCCAAGACTGGGTGTGATAAGTCCTTAAACAGCTCACGGCGCGGCTCTCAGTCCAGCTTGGTTATGTCACGTCGTCCTTCGGAAATATCTTTGAACGAGAAACTCAACCAGGAGGCGCTAATTGCTTTAAAAGATCTAGAAAAGGAACGAGAAGCCGAGCAAGTAGACGAACTGTTCCAAAGCATGGTGGAGGAAATGGAGGAGGCGGAGCCCAGTGCCAATGTTGAGCCCTTAGAAGATGACATCGATGCGGATTCCCTGTGCACCACCATCAGCAAGAGTCCCAGTGCCCAGCCCGTCACCGTAGTCAAGCGCGGCAGCTCCGAGGATCAGAGCATTGAGAAGCTATTCGGCCACTTTTCCGACGAGATGTTGGTGAATGTGGAATTCGATTCCAACGATGAGTTAGTAGGCATCACGCCGCGGGCTACCCTAGAGTCCAGAGACTCTGCGGATCGGGATTATCTGGATAAGCTGGAGTCCCTGGAACGCGATGAGGACTCCTTCCAGCCTCTTGTTGGAGACAAATTCCAGCAGGATTATGGCCAGGATGAGGTGGACAGCCGGCACTTTCCATCGCGCCCGCAGCGACGACCCAAAAGCAGCTCATCATCCAGTGAGCCGTCGTTGCCGGTGGTTCCCCAAAGGCTGAAGAAGAAGCTGGCCAAACTTGACCCTGAGGATATGGCTCCCTCTGTGCAGGATCTGCTCCAGCAGGTTTACGCCAAGAACTCAGAGTCTCCAGCTGTGGAAGTGATTCCTGTTGAAGGCGCACGCACTCTGCGGTTCCCCAGTATGTCGGTGGAGGAATATGTCGATGAAGTGGATCACCCGCCAAAAGAACTCGTAGAACCAATTGTACCTCAAATGGAAGAGCACGTGGAGAAGGAAGTTCCTCAGGCAGTTACCCAAACTCTTAACCAGCCCCAGCCAGTAAGCCAGAATAATTCCCTCAAAAGCGAGAACTCCTCCGGCAGCAGTTTGGTGGAGGTGCCAAGGATAATAACACCGCCCAAGCCGCACAGCAAGGAGAACTCTGCTGACTGGGACATGGAAAAGCTGCCCGCTTCGCCTATGCCGCGCCGAAAGCTGTTTCATGGTCAGCCGCCCTCTCAGACCCAAAGCCTTGCCAGCAAGGAGAGCTCCCTGGAGTGGGACATGGAGAAGCTGCCCAGCAGCCCCATGCCACCGAGAAGGAACAACCGCATGCGACCCGTCTCACCCAGCAACAGTTCTGTGCAGCTCCTCAACAATCTCCCCTCGGACGGTGACGATGAGGCAGCCCAGCGGCGCCTTATCGAGGACTTTGAGCGCGAGCGACGCCAGGCGCTGATCAAGCGCGACGAGAACTTTGAGGCCACGGCAGCGGAGCAGCGTCGGCGGGACTCCCTCCAGAGCAGCAGCAACTCAAGCGGCAAGCGCAGCCTGCCGCCGCCAACGCCGCCCTCCAAGATGGACTCCCGTCGCGGCACCACCCAGGACACGAATCGCACTCAAGAGACGAGCACGCGGCACGAGGGCACGCCGCCCATGTTCAAGAAGCTAGACGTCGACGGCACTGCCACTCCCCTGGACTCCACCACCTGCTCCACGCGGCGCAGCTCGTTTGCATTTATAGAGTTACAGGACAACAAGCCGGTCATCGTTCCCATGCCCAAGAAGCTGAAGTTGCCGAAGCCGGATCAGCCCAGGTTTGTTCCCGAGCCCGTGGCGGTGGATGAGCCCGTGCCCGAGGTTTTCCAGGGTCGCTCTTGGCCCAAGGCACAGATCGAAGGTGTAGAGGGAAATTTCGAGGAGCTGGATGAGGAGGAACAGGCGGAGAAGCTGAAGCAACAGCTGCCCGAGTATGCTCGCGCCGATGGCCCCCCTTCGGCTGCCTTCAAGAACCGCAAGTGGCCAGATGGCAAGACCGTATTCGACCAGCGAGCCGAGTCCCTGGAAGAGGATGATGTTCTCAGCGGTCTGCTAGGCGCCAAGAGACGAGGCACGCAAAGGTTCAGGGACAAGCCGCGCTCTCAGTCGCCGCAGCCCTTCAAGCCGCTGGCCAACAGTTCCCGGCAGAGCTCCAAGTCGTTTAGTGACCTCAAAAAGGGACCCTCCCTGCAGTCCCTGTCGGCGCAATCCAGTCAGGACACCGACACACAATCCACCACCACCACAGTGGCCACAGCTCGTCCCGTGAGTTACAGCGGCTACGAGGATCCGATGGATGCCAACACACAAGCCCTGCTGGATCGCAGCAAGCGGCTGCACAACCGCAAACGGGACTTTGTCAACGAGCGGGTGGTGGAGCGGAATCCCTACATGAGGGAGGTGCTGCGCAGCACGGATCGCCGTGACTATGACGATGTGGACGAGGACCTGACCAGCTACCGGCCGCGTCACTATACCAGCTCCACACTGAACCGTTTTCCCAGCACCTCGACAAGGACAAAGGCCAAGAGCAGCACTTACGACTACCTCAGTCCCAGCAGCAGCGATTATCTGGCCCGGAGGCCCTACACCAGCAGCAGCAGCCATATCCCGAGCAGCAGCGCCGCCGCCAGCAGCTATTATCCGTCCAGTTCGCGCAGCTCCCACCTGAGCGATCTGTTCCGGCGACGCAGTCCCGCCGGCGGATCCGGTTACGGCAGCAAAGAGTCGTGCGTTATCTCCTAGTCGTTAGCCCTGAACCACTGACCAAAGCAGCCTTCTCTTTTTATTTATATTTATCCCCGTTGTTGCCACAGACGACGCCTCAACTACTTTCTCTACTGAGAGCCAACCCAGCGTCAGCGAAACCAACCCCAGACCCAGACCCGGACCCAGACCATGACCCAGACCCTGCCCAGATCTCGACCCTTACAAGACACTATAGGTCCACCCACAAAACCAACCAAAGAACCCAGCTAGTTCGCCCGCCCGCCTGTCTGCTCTCGATGTGCCACCGCCTAGTCAAGTCCAAGTCCTCCAAGTCCAGCCAATGATCGGGCTAGCCTCTGATCGCGTTAGCCAATTGATTGAAAAGTAAATGCACCTGGGTACGATCTACGAAGGTAAATTCAAGCAAAGCCACACACGAAATGTTGCGCTAACCCCGAACTCAAGCAGCCCAAAAAACAACTCAACTCAAAATCGAAATAAAATATAAAACAAAAGCCGCTGACAGTTTGTAGTCTCTAAAAACCTCTAAAGTGTTGTGTCGTTCTGTTGCCGTGTCCACCAATAAGAAATGGTCTAACCCCCCGCCACCTCAGCTAATCCCGGCCAGCGTTCGTTCGTTAATTGTTCTGTCCTCCAGCGTTCCTCCTTTCGTTCCCCTTCTGGATCGTACCTAAAAGGCATGACGCACTGCGATTCGCTTCCGCGCTCTTTCGCTGTCTCTATTGTTGCTGATGCTAACCTAACCCACTCACTTCGACTAATGAGCATGTTGCGAGCCAAGCCGAAGGCGCCTGCTGTACATTAATAAAGCGCCTCCAGCCAGGGTGGGATCTGATGGATCATCTGACTGATGTCCACTGCTCGCCCGCTGCTCTCTTTGCTTCTTCTGTTTTACGTTCGTTACTTGCCGCCCACTTGCTCTGTTTTAACGCCCACTAATCCAGTCATATCTCTCCGTGCCTCCTCCTCTTGCAGGTCCAGACCGAGTCCGAGACCAGCTCGCCCGACGAGGTCGAGCTCAACTCTGCCACTGAAATATCCACCGATTCCGAGTTTGACAACGATGAGATCATACGCCAGGCTCCCAAAATCTTCATCGATGACACCCATCTAAGAAAGCCCACAAAAGTACAGGTGAGAATCAGTAAAACAATCCCCATAAGTATCCTCTAAGAGATATCCTCTTCCCTAGATCAAGTCCACCATGATCGGACCGAATGCTGCTGCTGCCGCCGCCGCCGCTGGACTCCACCAGAAGCAGCTGGCTGCGCGGGAGAAGGGTGGCAGCTACTTGCCAAAGTATCAGCCACAGCCGCCGCTGCCGCAATTCAAGCCACTGGTTCAGGTGGATCCAACGCTGCTGATCAGCAGCCAGCGCGCTCCGCTGCAGAATCCGCGTCCCGGCGACTACCTGCTGAATAAGACGGCCAGCACCGAGGGCATTGCTTCGAAGAAGAGCCTGGAGCTGAAGAAGCGCTACCTGCTGGGGGAGCCGGCCAATGGCAACAAAATCCAGAAGTCGGGCTCCACATCGGTGTTGGACTCGCGCATCCGCAGCTTTCAGTCAAATATTTCGGAGTGCCAGAAGCTGCTCAATCCGAGCAGTGACATCAGTGCCGGCATGCGAACGTTCCTTGATCGGACGAAGCTGGGCGAGGGCAGCAGCCAGACTGGCGGACTGTCCAACGAGCTGATGCGATCTGCCACCAGCAATGTGATTAACGACTTGCGCGTCGAGCTCCGGATACAGAAGGCTCCCTCCAGCCACTCCACGGACAACGAGAAGGAAAATGTGTTCGTGAACTGCAAGAACGAGCTGAACAAGGGCATGGAGTACACGGATGCGGTGAACGCCACGCTGCTGGACCAGCTGGCTAGAAAGAGTTCGCCCACGACGCCGGCGACCAACAAGACAGTGATCGAAGTGATTGACCTGGTGACGCCCGAGAAGGCGGTGCCCATTATTGATCTCACCGCCAATGAGACGCCAAAGAAGCAGCTGGAGGCGGACGACAGTAATAAAATCAGCGAACTGCAGAAGGAGGTGGCTGTGAAGGAGGAGCCCAAGCCCGATGTGTCGCGAGATGTGAAGGAGTGCATTCCGGACATACTGGGGCACATCAAAGAGGCGCCACAGCAGGGCGGCGGCGGCGAGGAGCAGCAGAGTCTGCTGGGACACTCCGACGAAGAGAAGCGCGACTCGCCCGAGAAGGAGGTGGCCGAACAGGAGCCCAACTACGAACCGGACAGCGTGCAGATCCAGGTCCCCAACATACCCTGGGACAAGAGCAAGCCGGAGGTCATGTCCACAACTGGCAGCAGCGGCTCCATTTGCTCCAGCTCCGACTCGTCCAGCATCGAAGACATTCAGCACTATATCCTGGAGTCAACGACCAGTCCGGATACCCAGACAACGGCGGGCGGCAAGCACAATGTGCCGCGTTTGGAGGTGCACGACACGAGCGGTGCCCTGATGCAGGTGGACAGCCTGATGATCGTGAACGGAAAGTATATCGGCGACCCCGAAGATGTCAAGTTTCTGGATATGCCGGCCGATGTCATCGTACCGCCAGCGCCGGCCCTAAAGACTAGCGAGCTGGAGCCAGAGGACGACCATGAAACGGAGGAGGTGGAGCCAGTGACGGCTACGCCTGAGCCTGCCGAGTGCACCGTCATCGAGGCGGATCGTCAGCCGCCTCCTCTGCCGGATATGGGACCACCGACTCTGAAATTCGACACCAAAAACGAGAACAAGATCGAGAGCCTGAAGAACCTGCCGCTGATCGTGGAGAGCAGCGTGAATCACAGTCAGGCGGTGAAGCCCATTACGCTTAATTTGAGCAGCTTGGCCAGGACGCCGGATACGCCGACCACGCCCACAGCGCACGACAGCGACAAAACGCCCACCGGCGAGGCCTTCTCCAGGGGCTCCGATTCGGAAACCGAGCCCACGGGCACAGGCACCGGTCAAGTGCTGACGGAAACCGAGCTATCCGACTGGACGGCTGACGACTGCATCTCGGAGAACTTTGTGGACATGGAGTTTGTGCTGAACTCGAACAAGGGCACTATGAAGCGTCGCAAGGAGCGGCGGCGCGGTGGAGCGAACAAGCTGCCCAGTGGCAATGAGGTCATCCACGAGTTGGCCCGCCAGGCACCAGTAGTGGAAATGGACGGGATCCTTAGTGCCATTGACATTGACGACATCGAGTTTATGGACACCGGATCGGAGGGTTCCTGTGCAGAGGCCTATTCCGCGACAAACACGGCTCTTCTCCAAAACAGAGGGTACATGGAGTACATCGAGGCAGAGCCAAAGAAGCCCACTCCTAGAGCAGCGCCGCCCTCCAGCTACCATGGCATCCTGCCGCCGCTGGTGACCAAGCGGGACGAAAAGCTGGGCGTCGATTACATCGAGCAGGGAGCGTACATCATGCAGGACGACGCCAAGACGCCGGTGAACGAAGTGGCTCCCGCCATGACCCAATCTCTGACAGATTCCAGCACTCTGAACGAGCTGGATGACGACAGCATGGCAGGCCTGGGCTTGTCCCAGACCCAGCTAACCACAACGGAGGAGAGCGAGGCACTGACGGTGGTCACCAGTCCGCTGGATACCTCATCGCCGCGGGTTCTCGACCAATTCGCCTCAATGCTGGCCGCTGGCAAGGGAGATTCCACGCCCAGCAGCTCGGAGCAGCAACCAAAGACCTCAACGGTGACCAGCAGCAGCAGCGGGCCCAACTCCTCTACCCCCGGCAACGCCTCCAAGGAGACCGCTCCGCAGGAAGAGGATCTGCAGATCCAGTTCGAGTATGTCCGAGCCCTACAGCAGCGCATCTCACAGATCAGCACGCAGCGGCGCAAGAGCTCCAAGGGAGAGCCACCGAACCTAACTGTGATAGAACCCGTCGAGGATCAGCCAAAGGCAGCGGAGGCGGCGGAGGTCGTGCCCTCGATGCGGCCGCGCAGCAGCAGCAGCTCCAGCAAGGTACCTGAGATACCCACGCTCAACAGCAAGCTGGAGGAGATCACCAAAGAGCGCACCAAGCAGAAGGATCTCATCCACGACCTGGTCATGGACAAGCTGCAGTCAAAGAAGCAATTGAACGCCGAGAAGCGTTTACATAGGAGTCGACAGCGAAGTCTTCTCACCAGCGGCTATGCTAGTGGTTCCAGTCTGAGTCCCACGCCCAAGTTGGCAGCTGCCTCGAGTCCGCAGGATTCCAACTGCTCCAGCCAGGCGCACTATCACGTGTCCACTGCGGAGGAGCGACCACCGAAGCCCGTGGAGGAGAGGCCGCTGCAGAAGTCCGCCACGTCTACATATGTGTCACCCTATCGCACTGTCCAGGGGGCCATTCGGAGTGCTGATCGCTTCAAGCCGCGCCCCTTCAGCGAGCACATCGATGCTAGTGCCTTGGACGGCTACAAGCTGGGCAAGACGGCCTCCTTTAACGGCGGCAAACTTGGTGAGTTCGTCACGCCCATTGCCCCGGCGCGAGTAGTTCGCGGTGGCGGGGGAGGAGCAGCTGCATCGGACATTTCAAATATATCCGCATCGACGGAGAACCTAAGGAGCGAGGCCAGGGCTAGGGCTCGCCTCAAGTCCAACACCGAGCTGGGTCTCAGTCCCGAGGAGAAGATGCAGCTATTGCGGTCGCGCCTTCACTACGACCAGCCCAGATCCCTGAAGCCAAAGCAAATGGAGGAGCTGCCGTCTGGCGATTTGGCGGCTCGCGCCCGCAAAATGAGTGCCTCAAAGAGTGTCAACGATTTGGCTTACATGGTGGGTCTGCAGAACCAGCAGCAGCCGCAGCAGCTGGAACAGGAGGTCGTGCTTCATGCCAAGGCGGCGGATTTCACATCTGATCCCAATATAGCGGCTGGCGGTGGCGGCTCTCAGGAGAAGGCAGCGAAAACCAAGTCCGGTCGAAGGGCTAAGGATCCAGAGCGACGGAAGAGTCTCATTCAGTCGTTGTCCAGCTTCTTCCAGAAGGGTTCATCATCGGCAAGTCCCAAAGAGCAAGGAACTGTGGTCGGTGCTACAGCTGGCGGCCACTCTGAGCAGTCAGAGCGACCAGGCACCAGCAGCAGCAGCAGCACGCCCACAATCTCGGATGCGGCGGCCGCTGGAGGAGGCGGCGTCTTCAGTCGTTTCCGCATATCGCCCAAGTCCAAGGAGAAGTCCAAGGTTAGTGTTATGTTGGCTCAAGGGAATGTGGTGTATCTGTAATGTGGTTCTGGTGTCCAAGTGTGTTGTCTGCTCTCGCAGAGTCTGGCTATCGAATCACCCGGCGCCCTCATCTAGCCTTAAGTTATATTGTTAACCAAGACTCACCAAGACTCTGGTGTTTTACGTAATACAAGTGTCGTCTCATTTATAACATTTACCAACTTCTCTCCATCATTTTGCAGTCTTGCTTTGATCTGAGGAGTTTCGGTTTTGGTGTAAGAACTATTTTAACTATTTAATCCATTACCAAAGTCCTTATAAAAACAAGAAACGAAGTTTTGCCACTTGATATTTATGTTTTTAGAGAGAGAAAGACTCAAATTTGTGGCATGCAAATGTTTTATAAGGACTTTGCTTTATTCTCACACTCGATTTTCTTTTCCCTACACAAAACGCTTAGTTTTTTCATTTATTTGGCATGCAATATCCCAAAAATTGTCTAATCTCTCCATCTAACTGGGCTCTTGTCTGTGTTGCTATCTCCTATTAACAAGTTCTATTATTATTTATAAATTGTTTTATATTTTAATTTGTTTTCATTTATTTTACTTTCATTTTCTTTTACCCCGATTCCAGCTAAAGTTATTTAAGTCTTAACTCTTAAGTTTTGCCTGCTGTACTATTTTTTACTTTCCCCTCTTGACTTTTTCTAAATAACTTTTATGTGTTTACTTTTTAAGAGGTGTTTTATATAAGTTATTTTTTATTGGTTTAAGCAATTGTTGACTCATTCAACGCATATATTTATTTATAATTGGGAGATGCGTTGTGTTATTTTTGTAAGTTTTAAGCTGGATACAATTGCATGGTTGGATCTGGAACTGGTGGTTATGGTTTGCCTCTTGGACCCACTCTGCACGTTAAATGTATATACAATTCTTTTGCCAGTAAATAACATTTTGATTTTAGTAAGACAAGACTGAAAGTTGTTTCCTTTTCGATCACACACACATGAAATTAACCCAACTATATATATATATTCTGATACCTCTAAACACATCGCAATACCAACCATCATCAGGACAAGGATAATATGCTCGTCTGCCAAGCTACGGCGGCGACAGCGGGAGGCACGTCCCAAGATTATCTGAACAACAGTAACAACAGTCGCTATCGAAAGCAAACGAACAACACTGCGAACAAACCGAAACCCGAATCGTTCTCATCGTCCAGTCCGCAGCTCTACATACACAAGCCCCACCAACACCACCACCACCACCACCTGGCCACAGCGATGCCAAGGGCCTTGGACGACCAGACACCGCCGCCCATACCGCCTCTGCCACTGAATTATCAGAGATCCGATGGTTTGTTCTTCTTGTTCTCATTCTATATGTCCCCTACCAGAATCCTCTCCTGACTCATTTCTTGTCAGATTTTTTCGTGCGTATTTGTGCGTTTTTTAATCCGATTTACCCGATTCCAGATGAGAGTTACGCTAACGAGACACGAGAGCATAAGAAGCAACGTGCCATATCGAAGGCTTCGCGACAAGCTGAGCTCAAGCGACTGCGAATCGCTCAAGAGATACAGCGCGAACAGGAGGAGATTGAGGTGCAGCTGAAGGAACTGGAGGGACGCGGCGTCCTCATTGAGAAGGCCCTGCGGGGCGAAGGGCAGAACCTAGAAAAGTGCGTTTTCTAATCATATAAAACGAATTTTGAATTAAAAACTAATTAATTCTCCTCTCCAGCCTGGACTCGAGCAAGGACAACGATGAGAAGCTACTAAAGGAACTATTGGAGATTTGGCGCAACATCACAGCACTCAAGTAAGTCAAGCCGGGAAAGCAACCTGAAGGAAAACTAATAAAATGTTTCGTTTTTGTGTAGGAAACGCGATGAGGAACTGACTATAAGACAACAGGAACTGCAATTGGAGTATCGACATGCCCAGCTGAAGGAAGAGCTGAATCTGCGCTTGTCCTGCAACAGTAAGTTTTATGGTTACCCATTTAGCACGGATTCTTATTTAATTTTGATTAACTTTCCCACAGAATTAGACAAGAGTTCCGCCGATGTGGCCGCCGAGGGTGCAATACTTAATGAAATGCTGGAAATCGTGGCTAAGCGAGCAGCCTTGCGACCAACCGCCTCTCAACTGGACCTCACGGCGGCGGGCATTTCCAGCGAGGCAGCAACTAGCATCAAGCTGGTTGGCCAACCGCTCGACCACGATGAGTCCAATGTTAGTCGAGTTACGTTTACAATCCAAGAATTCATCCTGAATTAATAAATCCTATTTTTCCTTTAGATTTGAATAGCAAACTGGGGTCGTCTGCTAGTCTACGAAGTTGCACGCGGACTGCTAAGCCTAAATACTTAAGAACGTACCAAAAACAGCAAGCTGAATTATGAAAACTAACAAATACTGAAACTAGAACCCATGAGCTGTAACCGAAACGAGCAAATAACTATTCAGAGTGATTAAGCGATGAACGGGAGAGGACAACTCGAACAATATATATTTAAGTAGTGAGTGGGCGAGTAAGCACACGCATCAAGGTTAATAGTGTAAAGGCAGAGAGAGGAAATCAACACCAAAAACTAATTTTGCAATTCGAAAGTAATGCCCTTAGTTCCGTATTCTCAAGCTAATTGTATGTTTAGTTAGTTAGTCGTTGCCACTGAATTCTGTCTGATCTGTGTATGTTGTGTTTTTCTGTTTTCTATTTTCTATTTTTTTTATAAATGTAATGCGTTGATTTTTGATTGTGTAACGTGGCATAATTTTGTGCAAAGAGAAGGAAGGCTTCGTTGTAAGTTGTGTGTGCTTGAGTTTATCGACTTCTTTGTATACCGCTTGAATGTATTATTATTTATTTGATGAATGCAATGTAATGTAAAATGTCATTTGCTGCCCAAACCAAAATCAAAGTGAACACAAAGAGATGCACACAAATAAATACATATTTTCTATATGTGAGAGAGCGTACATAACGATGTAGGAGGGCAACTACTTGCTCTGTTTACTAATGGAAACGATTTAAATTATTGCGTAATTTAATTTATAACCTCTGCATATATAAACATATTTATCGAATTTATTATGTAACTTTTCGATTTATTTTAAATTGAATAAAGATTTTATGAAACCTACTTATCAAATTTGTTAAATATTTAATAATTGTTCCTTATTTCAGTAAAACTATGCTTTAAACTTGGGCCTAATACCAGTGGTTCCCAGGGCAATTGCTGTAGATCCGGCCTCAGATGTCACAGAATTGTTACTTATGTTCTAAATCCAAATCTACTATAATTGTAATGAGGTTAAAAAAAAAAAGTTATCTAAACTACCCAAATTCCGTATTTATGGAAACCTCAAAGACTTCTTCCGGTCTCTTCTATTAACAAATGGATTATTATCTTTTTAACTAAAGAGAGCGGAGAAATTTAGGATTGCCGGAAATACTCAAAAGAGCAGTCGAAATTTTTTTTCTAATTATATATAAATTTATATTTTAAACTTTAACTTTTTACTTAAAATATCATCCTTGGACACTAAAGCTTTTACGAAAACTTAAGCCAGAAACACATACACTGAATATCTGTTGTTATTTAATAATTCAAACATATTTAAGAAGAGAATAAATCTAAATCGCTGCCCAACGGTTTTAATTAAATGTCAAAATACTTAATTTTCTTGGCCCTTATAGGGTTAAGAGTTGCCACTTTTGGTTGTAAAATGTGGCAGCCCTGGTTGTGTCAGCTCGTCGTGGTGAATGGACAAGTAAACAAACCGGCGGCGTTTCACTGAAATTGCTAATACTTAATAAACAAATAAGAAAACATTAAAATTACTACATGATGGCCGATAAAGAATCCACTGGCGAAGCCACCAAGTCCGTTTTGGTGACAGGGGCTGCCAAAAAGGCAACGCCGGAAACACTTAACACCGCATCAGCTGGCGCCGATGAGGATAAGCCGGAAAACCCCGACAAAGCGCTGGCGCAGCCCACCGCTTACAGCATGCGCCCAGCCTTTGGCGAGATGTTTCCCCTGCCCACCATAAAGCACATCATGAACACCGTGATGGCCGAGAAACTCAAGGGTAAGCTCAGCGGAAAAATCGAACACACACCAGTCTGGTTGCCAGGCAACTAATTGCCTCCTAATTACAGACAAAACCTATGACAAGGACGTGGCCAGGACCTGGACAAGCGAAATAGCCGATGCAGTGAACCAGCAGATAGCCACCAGTGCTAAGGTGAAGCGTTACAAGCACGTGGTGCAGGTGATGCTTGGCCAGGAGCTGGGGGCCGGTGCCACCTACAATTCACGCTGTTGCTGGGACTGCGATTGTGACACCTCTGTCTCCGAGGTCTTCAGCAACACGAGTCTGTTCTGTGTGTGCACCGTGTTTGGCACTTACCAGTACTAGGACCATATCCACGTCCATTTCTAGGGGGAACTGATTAGGTTAAGGACAACCTCACTATATATTTATTTGCAAAAAAGGTGAGCTTATATATTTACATCTGGAAACTATGAGTAAAATAACTGTCGGAAACACACACAAAGGTATTCCATCACTTTCGTCGCGACCTTGCCTCGTCGTGCTTCATTGGATGCGCACGTTCAGCGGATTCAATATGCGGCCCGACATCACAGCCACGTCCAGGTCGCGATCGATGATGAAAAACAGAAACGGATGGTTCACGGAGATCTGAATGGGCTTCGTTTGGGCGCCGTAGTTGCCTAGCGAGGGAGCGAAAGGAAGTGTTTATTGCACCTTTGTCTTTTGTCTGATGTTGCACAGCAGCAGCAACAGGTGGGGCAACATAAAGATGCGCGTTGCGGCCCACTGCCTACGATGGAGGTGCGCTGCTGCAATGCGAGACACTTACGCTTCAGCTGATTGATGGGATGCGTACGGATGGTGACGTCTATGGATTGCTCAATGTGCCGCACATAGACGCCCTTCTCATCAGTCATGGGTCGGAAATCGGCTCGGTTCGGCTCAAAGACGTCGCAGCTGCAACGAAAGTAAAAGTGAGCCCGGGCAGCTAGCACCTGGAGTCGCCACCAATCATCTTACATGCCCATCTGCAGTGCAACGAAAAAGAAAAGCAATAAAGACACAACTCTGAAGCGCAATTCGCTTATGCAAACTCACATTCTGCAGGTCGTTGGTGAGAAACATGGTCCCATGGAGCTTGAAGTCTGGTATGATGGCCTGCACCCAGCGCGGCTTCAGCTGCTTGCGCATCAGCCGAAGGGTGGGACCCAGCTTGAGGGAGGCGGCGGCGGCCACAATGTCCGTGTGGTAGTCGGGCAGCAGGATCATCAGGTTGTATTCGGCCGTGTCCAGCTCCAGCTCCAGAACGCTCATCTTAAGATGCTCAAAGTACTTGTAGTACAACACCGCATTGTAGACCTTGAAGGTGGTGTGCACCACTTGCTGGTTGCCCAGGTAGAACACGTGGCTAATCACATCCGTATTGTAGTTGGACTTTCCCTCCGCAGCCTCCGCCACGTAGTGCGGCTCAAAGTCGTTGGTTATGGGGGCAAAGGCGGCTGGCACAGGCGGTGGAAAGTGCAGCGGATGGTGTGGTACGTGCGTGTGCGGATTGAACAAAGTGAGGAAGAGATTTGCATCTAGATCCTTGTAGGGAGGCGGCAGGGCGTGGCGCTTGTGTCTCGCTGCCTTAGCTTTGCGGGCCTGCGTCATATTCGCTGCCTGGGGAGGCGCTGAAATGGAAATTACCTGGCGCAAAGGCGATGGCTTCCGCTCTGCCACCTGGCGGGCCATCATTGGCATGGCCATTGTCCTGGCGCTAGGCAGGTAAATGGGCTTTGGTGTGATCGGATTTGAGTGCTTCAGCGGCGCCTGCAGCTTGCTAGTAGGCAGGCGAGAAACGCGTGCCTTCTGTATGCGCAGCAAGGGCTCGGCATCCTCCTCGGCCACAAAGGCAGACACCAGTTCGGCTGCCTCATCTTCGGCTGCAGGCTCTGCTGCTTCCTCTCCCGAGGCAGCGGGTGCTTCGGTTGTGGCCTCTGTCTCTGCTGCAGCCTCCGTTGTGGTGGCTGGTGGCTCTGTTGTTGTAGTTTCTGCCACCTCTGTGGTCGTTGTGGCTGGTGCCTCTGTTGTGGCTTCTGCATCCTTCAAGGTGGTGGTTTCTGATTCCATATCACCGGTTGTGGAATTGCTGGCCATTGTGGTATTGACCAGCTCAGCGTCTGAGGTTAAGTTGGCCAGCGTTGCGGACAGCATGTCCACACTCAGATCGTATCCGTAGAACATGAGAACCGTTTCAAAGTCCTTCAGGACCGTCACATTGCCTTTGTTCAAGCTGAGTCCTTTGAGAGGATTGTCGGAGCCAAAAAAATAGGTCTGAAAAACGTATACATTTTTGATTTGTTGTTATAATAAAATTTGCGAAAGAGAATTCAATTAAGAGAAATTTCCTTTCTAGCCAATTAAAGAAGGATTATAATTTCTTCCGTGTTTATTCTGTAATTCTGTAAATAAACCTTCGATAAGGGCTATTAATTTGGCTTACTATGGAACATATTTAGCTAAATTCCTACTACGATCCATAGTAGGTACATAATGATTGCCAATTAAAAAATCTATTCACTCGGACAATTGCCTTTGCTCGCTTTTTGGGAGATTATTTGGAGTGGAGGTCGACGAACTATTGAAACCCGATTAGAGATCGTTCGAGCTTTGTAGCCATAGGCCTGGGGCGGCTACTTGTTTGGCCAGTGTACACGCAAATTCCGTTTGTTTCAACTTTGTTCTTTATCAATGACCACTTGGCCATTCGGCGCTCCGCTCACCACTCTCCCCTGGCTCTGCCCACTCCCCATGAGTGCCTAGCCAGGCATGTAAATGTGCGTTTTTGGATGGGTTTTTCGAGTGGTGGCCTCCCGCTGGCTGTGGGTTAAGTTCATCGCTGCCACATTGGCCCATTTTTTGTAAAGCCCCCCTGAAACTCACCCGCAGTCGTCGGTGGATGTCGCGGTAACCCACTCGGATGACGTCACGATTGTTGGGCAACTGCAGTACATTGCGCAGCTCACCGGCACTGTTGCCCGCGGATCCCTCGTAGAGGGCCACCAGGACGCTGACCAGGGCGGTGGGCGAGAAGGCAAAGTTGTTGCGATTGAGGATGGAATGGTAGTGCAGCAGGCGGTGGGTCAGGTCGTTGGTTAAGTCCACCATCACCTCGGCAGGTGTTAGCTCTTTGGTGGCCAGCACCTGGGGCGGCAGGTGGTCGAGTGGCGTTAGCGGCGGCGGTGGAAAGTGAGGATGCGGGAAGCCACTAGCCCGAAACTCCTCGTGGTCAATCTGTATATAGTGAGCCTCCGTCTGGATGAAGTGGATGAGGAGAACGACCAGCCAGGCACACGGCGGGGGCAGCAAGCGAGCCATGACAGTGCAGGCGACCTTGCTCTGGCAACGAACTGATTGATAGCGCACTTAGCACTCTGATTGTCGCGTTCGCGGCTTTTTAGCAACAAAATTGGCTATCTCTATCCGCGTCCATAAATTGCACTCTGTCCATTATTTTCCAATGGTTTTTATTTCTGTTTTTTGTGTGCCCCAACCCCGAATCAAGGTGATGACAATTCTGAAATTTGTCAACCGTCAAGCGGATCGCGTTTTCCACACATTTCCCGATGCAATGGATCGCTTATGGTTCTGGCTCCGCTCCGGATTCCGAACTGATTCGCGTGATTGCTGCTGCCAAACTGAAGTTGGCCCGAGTTCGGCGCCGTGCTAAAATACGATATCCGATCGATGGATGTGGGATTGGCGGCTCGTCTCAGCGAGCTCGGATCCATGACTCTAGCCAGCCGATGTTCGGGGCAAAGGCAATTTATTACACGATATAAAAGAGCTAGGGGTTTAAGTTCAGGAAGAATGCGAATATTATAAAGAAAAATATATAATAAAAATATATTTTAAAAATAAGTTAATAAAATTCGAATTTAAAGATAGTTTCAAGTCTTCTAAAGCTGTTGTTAGTCAGGGTAGAAATAAATGAGAATTTTTTGATAGCGTTGCCTTTTGATAATTTAGGACTTCTTATGTCTAAAAATACCCATTCATATTAGTGCTTATTATTAAGTATTGAACTAAAATTAGCCTAGAAATATAAATTAATATTTAATCCCTAATAGTTTAATCGATTTTACCGACCTAAAACGATGAAAGTAGTCCTTAATAAATTAATTTCATGCAACAACTATTCCCATAAGGCCCTAAGTCGCTGATGATATCTGTGGTAATAGAAATGACAGGCCTCCAAAACTTCAGATATTCCTGGATATTTCCGACAACACCTTAGTTGCTTAAAAGCCAAAGAAGTGGAAAGGTCATGCCATCGCTGACACGCCTTGTCCATCTTGGCCTGGGCTTCTTTTGTGCCCTAAATGGAATCGTTGACTTCTACGCGGACTTCCGTTCGGGCAGACTACGCTGGTCCCGCTTCTTGGCCATCTACCGGATTGTGCACAATCTCCTCGTCCTCATCCTGACGACCCTGTTTGTGCTCGACTTTTGGAGTAGATTTTTTAAAGAAATCAATGGCTCCATACAGATGACGCTGAACTTCTTTACCTACTTCCTAATGGTCTATCTCACGGTGATTAGCTGCATGGACTGTGCCATTCGTTTCCAAGGAAGAATATATCGAATTCTGCGCCAGCTTAAACACCAGGACAAGCTCAGCAGGTGCAGAGGATACACAGTGTCCAGGGGTAAAGAGCGATTCCTGGACTGCTTGCTATTCATCCTTGTCGCCATGCTAACCCTTCGGGTCGGCATACATGTGGCCCTGAATGTTCTCCACTCCAGGATGGGATTTCGTCATCCTTGCTACTGCTTCATATCCGAATGCATGATCTTTGCGATGCACACCTTGGTCTTTGTCATTCTAACTGAGATCTGCCGGTGCTGGTGGCGCATGGAGTCTGGCCTGAAGACACTCCTGCTGGACCCCAAGCCCAGATCTGTCGCCTACCGACTATGCGAGATTCGAAGGCTGGAGGCCATGTCTCAGTGTTTAATCGATCTAACCGCTAAGGTGTGTGTCATCTTCAAGTTCGTGTTTTTTTGTTATTTAATTCGAAATTTATGGAGCGGCATCGTTGTGGGTTACCTGCTCGTCCGCATATTCCTGGGACATGGAGAATCCAACGTTGAGCTCATGTATTTGGTGCTGGCCTTCATAACCTGCATCCAACCGCTGATGTTCTCGTTGCTGATGAGCTCTGTGACCGATACGACGGGCTCTCTGCTCGAGGTGGCCAGGCAGATTGTGCGAACACCCTGCAGGCAGGAGGCTCAGGTGGATCGAAGGGTGAGTTGCTTGGGATCCTTGCACCCTCATCATCATTGAAGCTAATGTGTTTGGCTTCTTGCAGATGGAGTGGTTTTCCCTACAACTCGCAAGGCAGCACACGCACATCACGATTTTCGGCACATTTCACATGAATCGCTCGCTGGTTTTCCAGAGCTCCTCGGTCATCCTGTTGCATGTCCTCTATATGGTGCAAAGCGACTACTCATCGATGTTTAAATGAGGCTTCAATCCTGTTCTTTACTCCTTTTAATATATTAATTTTGTCCCAATAAAAACACAAATGATTAGTTTTGAAAGTATCATCTTGCTCTTGTCTTTTCTGTTTTTATTTTTATTTTATTATAGAATTTTTATCTTGTTTTGCTTAGTTCATACAATTAGTTGTTTACCATTTACGTTTACGTTTTTGTTTTTTTTTTCCATTCTGATTTCTAGTTACTGTTAAAATCAACATTCATAAACACGTCCATTGAAATGATCTGATGGAGCTCTGCTTGTATATTTTCATTCGCTTAAAATAGTCTGGAAAATGATTTACCTTGTGGGATTTCTTATAGCGAGAATGCTGTTAGAGTTAATGATGCTTCGGTGTGAGGTGAGTTAGGTGGTTAGTGAGCTGAGTTTTACGTACACTTGCGGAGGGGGTGTTCCGCATCCAGAGGTCTGGTGCAGCACCAGCCTACGAGGGTTACTGATTGATCTGGAGACGGACTCAATGGCGGGACGGGGACGTGGACATGGACATGGACATGGACGTGAAGCATAAGAAGCAACCGAAGCAACTGAGCACTTAAGTATCTCTATCTCTCTATCTGCTGTGATTGGTAGCTGCTGATCTGATCTGTACATCGGGTGTAAATATACAAATATGCCGTTTGCCAGTGTATATATAAAGACGCAAAATATATATATATATATATTTGTGATTTGTAGTTTTGTGTGTGAGTGTGTTTGTTTCCCTTTGCTCCTCTATTTTTTTCTGTTTGTTTGTTTGTTTGTTTGTCTAAAAATGTTTGCGCTTAAAACGTTCTCCTTTAGTTTCTGCACAATTTGCTTTGCAAAAAATATACTGTGCCAGCAAAGGGACACAGGACATACAAGGATGTGCTGTGTCCCTCTGCAGGCTCTCTCTCTCTCTCTGTCGTCTCTGTCTCTGTATCTCATTCAGTTTCGTAGGTACTCGATTCTCACCAATGTTCAATTGAAGTGTTAAACATCTCTGCCGCTGCTATAAATGTAGGTATATGTGGGTGCAAGTGGGTTAAGTTAAGTTAAGTTAAGTAGTAGTATTTAGTAGGGGACACTAGTGATTGAGTTGGGTTTCTGGGTTCTGGGTCCTCGAGTTTTCTAGCTGCTATCTTACGCAAGTTTCGGCATGGACCAAGCACAACAGTGCGTATGAGTAATGTGTCTGCAGGGGGATCTTGTGAACAATCATTGCCATTTGTCAGAAGGGAGTAGATCGTCCCCGCTCGCTATTCGTAATTCGGTTAGATATATGTATGCATATGGTTATATAAGTACTGGTATTTAAATATATATACTGTTTACATGTATAATATATGCTTATAGAGCTGCTGTTTCTGCTTTTTAACATGGAATATACACGACACTTAGTTGCTGGTTATTTTATTTGGTTTTATATGGTTTCTCCTGGCTCTTTCTTCTTAACTTCTCTTTACTTTTCTCTCTGCTCGTATTCATAATCGTATTCGTATTGATTTTCGTTTTTCTTTTTGTTTGGAAATGCAAAACTCAGTTACGCTAGCTCGTAATCGTATTCGTAATCGTAATATTATCCGTGTATCTGTGTCGGGTGTGTGGTGTGCCTTGTGTGTGTTTCTGCTTTACTTTCACCTGCTCCAGGCCTGCTGCGCCTCTGGCAAATGGTGGGCGTGGCGGCAGGGGAGCGCCGCCAGCCACCTGTGCCGCCTTTGTACCGTTTTTTTATGGTGATCATCCGCGGCGCATCGGTCCAAGGACCTGGACCGCCGCCGCCGCTGCTTTTAAAGTATGCTCTATCCTAACTTTGCAAGCGGAACCGAGTTTTAAGTACACAGTGGGGATAAACGTACGTATTTATATTGTATCTTTTCTTAACAGCAAACAAGTCAACAATGTGTAAACAAAAACAAGGATGAACTCAACGAAATGGGGGGAATCTCACAATCTGTATCTCAATCGCGATCCGAAAGGGTACGTTATCTCTATAGATGTGGACACAACAACAATTAATTATTATAGATTATTAGTATTATTCATCGCTTACGAACTACACATAAAAACACGAAGAGTTCAAGGTTCAAGGACGAAGATGAATATGAGTGTGCGCGTGTGCCTTGGGGATGGGGGGTTTGGTGGCCCCTAATGCTAGACATACAAGTACAAATACTAATACAAACGTGGTGGGAACGGGGGGTAGGTAGTGGGAGCGTCTAAATTTAATCAAGTCAAGTCACAAGTCAATTCAATCATTCAAAGTATTCTCTCATATCGCCTAGATCCTAATAAAGTTCTCTCGGCTGTCAACTAAACCGATTATTGTTAATGTTACATATTAATTGTTAATCGTTAGTCATTAATTGTTAATTGTTATGTTTTTTTTTTGTAATTTTTAATTTTTCAGGATTTTATCGAAATTTCTGTTAACCGAAATTCCTGGGTCTCGGTCGCCCCAGAACAAAAAGTCTTTATTTCCGAAATCAGGGTTGCTTGCATTTAGCCAATTTTGAAGACATCTAGTGGTTTCAGTTAGCCAGCCAATCAATCAATCAATCAATGCAAAATAATTGAATACAATTTCGGCCGAAGTTCTCATCGCAGCAGTATCAAAACAATTGTCCTTTGCCAATTATCATAAATTTAAATTGTAAAAAAGTTACAACAACTCTCGGGTAGAAAAACTTATGTAGAACCTATTATTGAAACGATGTCCTTATGCAAGATGACTTCACATCTACTGATTCTCGTGATTCATCATTCTTGCTTCGTATGTTAAGTATTTTTTTTTTTTTTTTTGTTTGTTTGAAGTATCAGTCAGTTTACATACAAGAATGGCGAATGTCCTAATGTCGAATGTGTGCGTTGCATGAGGGGAGGAGGTGATACTATCCCCCGCAGTACCAGGGGATATTTGATTGTATAAACAGCATATTGCTTTCATCAAGTTTTTCTTTGAGTGTCATTCAGTGAGTTTTTTCTAAGCAGATTGAATGAATCGAGGTGATGGGCATGAGAGCTGTTTCGCTTCTTTTGCAGCTCTTGGACTTTGGATGTTTGATGTTTCGTTGCTGGCAGTGTAGAGCACTTTGTTCGTTCGTTTTCCAACCAACAACTTCAATATCCTATAATCCCTAGGGATCCTTTAGCAGCTCCGCTTCGTTTCATCATCGCCATCGTTGGTGAAAATGGATAAATGCAAGGATGCTGTGGTTAGAAGAAGATTGTGATTGTGACGGTGAAAACGCAGCTAAATCAAGGATGCGCAAGTCTTTTGCTGGATACTCACTAAACTAACCGCTTTAATTTAATTTAATTTAATTTAATTTAATGCACTTAATCTTAAATGGAGTTCTCAATGTCTAGCACCGTAAGAGCTGCTGCCTGGCTGATATGCGAGCGCGAGTGCGGTGAATTGTGTGTGTGCTGCGAGTGTGTGTTTGGTGTGTCAATATATATCAAAATGAACGAGTCAAATAAATCAGCCTTATATTGAATGCAATTTTGTTTTTTTTTTTTTTTTGTGGTTTTATAACTAATTTCGCTCTCCAATTATCCAATTATCCAAAAAAGGTGAACACCAACACACACACAAAGACAAAGATCAGGCCGCAAAACGGATATAGATATCCCTTAGCCCCTGTGGCTGCACGCACCTAAATGTACTGTATATATATATATATATATATATATATATATGTATATGTATATAATGTATCAAGTATCAATTACTTAGTTATATCGTTTAGTGGATGCAACATACCGCGCTGAACCAGCATTTGCTGCGCCAGAGGAGGGGTTCCCCTGGCTGCCAGCTGCCGTGAGATTTCTAATTATAATCGAGCTTGAATCCTCGCTGAATCCTCCCTAGCTTCCTAGCTCCCTAGCTTAAGTTTATGTTATGTTTACACATCAATAACGACGATAAGTATCAGAAGAAATATCATAAGTTTCCATCTACATGCATATTATCTGCTTATACATATAACTTTCACGTACACGGAGGCAAATATGCCCGATATTTTAATTTGTAGTTTATAGTTTTTTAGATATAAACGCATCGGTCTGTCTTAGGCAAGCACCTCTCTTATCCGTATTTGTAGATCGCCAACGAAAGAACGATCTAAATGTTTATATGTATCTGAAGCATTCGAAAGTTATGCAATGCGATCTGTTCTACGTCTGAGACCCTGGGAGAAACCGTGACTGTTCGAAAAATGCATTCAATCGTCTTCCGGAGGAGGGGGGAAACAGGTAACAGGTGTCGATCCGAAACACAAGATAAAAACTGAAGCAAATACAAAACTGAAAGAAGAAAATCATAATGAAAACAAGGTTTTTGGTTTTTGTTTTGTTTAATTATAAATAACAATTGTATTTTTGTTTGTTTTTCTTTTTTAATAAAATGGGTGTTCTTGTTGTTGTTGTTGTGTTGCTTTCTTTTCAAGAAAAAAAGAAGAACTTAAAAGAAACATTATATTTCTCGGTATTGAATGAATCTATATAGCATTCACTTTCGATGGATTAGCGCTGATAGATCTATATATTCATTTGATTCTGATTCTGATTCATCTCCTCTGTTGTCACTCCGCTTCGATCGATGCTGGTTCAGGTCAGGTCAAGAGGACCGCCTGGGATTTCTTGCTCTTTTCGCGATCTTGGTAATCGTACACGTAAAATAGTAAGAAATATTAGCGATAATTATATAATAATGGATAGTTTTCATTTCCTTTCTTTTCTTGCTTGCTTTCTTGGTTGCTTGTTTCTCTAAAAATATCACTTAAGTTTAAATAATTTCCAGAACGCAACGAAATAGATCGAGTGTACGTACTTAGCTACGTAATGTTTGGGGGTGTGTCTGTGTCAGTGTGTGTGTGTGTGTGTGTAGGGTGCACGAAAATTAGCAAGAAAAACAATAATAATGATGACAATAATCATACTCGTAATCATAAATCGTAATAAAGACAGACAAAAAGTAAGTAAAATGTGTGATAGTTTTGTATAATTCTTCTCCGTTCTCTCAGTTTGCATTTTACTCCTCCGACTTGTTGTTGTTGTGGGTTTTGTTTAAACTTATAGTATTAATAAAAACGAAATACAAGTGTAAAAAATGTTGTTAAACTTTTTCGCATTACACAAAAAATGGCCACCATTATGAATTTCATTCAAATCACGGCAAACAATTTCAATGAAATTATCGTTTGCGTGTTTTCTCCTTACGGTTTTTAAGCTCAAGCTCCTCGTCCTCATTCTATCAATTTTTCTTCATATTTCTTTCTTCGATTTCCCCCATCTGGCTTTCCCCTTCCCCATTTTCCTTTTTTTTTTTCCAAAAACTGTTTAAAGCTGCTGCCGCTCTTAAGCTCAAATTATCCTTTCTTTTAACTCATTTCCCAGCTTTTCCAATCCCGAGTCCTCGTTCGGCTTCCTTCCTTCCTTCCTGCGATACCATTGCACTGCTTTCCTCCTTTTCATTTTCCTCGCTTTTCCACTATGCGCACGCGTGTGTGGGTGTGTAGTATGGGGGTTCTATATTTACATATTCTAGACTTTAGTTTGTACTTCCAATTTGGTTAAGAATTCCTTGTGTATTTTATCTTTCCTTCTTCGTCCGTAAGTTGCCTTTCCTCCTCGATCTCAGTTATATATATCGATATCTGCTATATATGCTTATATATATTCCTCGCAAACCTCGCTGGGTATTTTCTTTGTGACGTCATTGTATTGTATGTTTATACCGTAATTTGAACAATTCACAACAGTTGCACAACGCAAAAAGTTTTTTGTTTTTTTTTTTTGTCAATTTTAAATCTTAGATTTTAGTCATAAGTTCGTTACAAATTAATCAATAGACGAATTCTCTCGTTTTTCGTTTTTGCTTTTTATGTTTAGAAAATATCAACTTAACAATGTATTAATAAAAATTTGAACATGTTTGAAAAACGTTTTTCCTTCTGGCTCCAATCTAGAAATTTTGACGGTTCTTAAGGTTCTTCAAGGATCGATCCTTCGGCTGTCTGTTATCAGTTATCAGTGTGTCTGTCGTCGGCCTGTCTGTGTCTGTTTGCTGTTTGTTTGTTTGTTTGTTTGCTTGCTTGGTTTTGTTTAAAATTCACTACATTTAAGTTTAAGTTGCTCGTAATGTCTATATGTTACAGAGTAGCATGGGCTGGGGGGGATTAGGGTCTTGGGATCTGGGTTCAGGCTGGTGTTCGGGGTTGGGGTAATTGTTCTATGGATGTTTGACAGTCTGTGGACCTTTGGGTGGTGGTGGTGGTGTGTGTCGGGTGTGCTCTGGCTGGGTGCTTAATTAACTAGATATTTAGCTGTGTGTCCTTCTCTATTGCCGTCCTTGTATGCATGAAGTTTGATTAATACTTAACTCTTAGCGCTTTAACACACACATACAAATTGTTTAAACGGTTTTGTTTTGTTTTGCTTTGTTTTGGATTTGAATTACACAATGATTATGCAAGTAATTTAACTATTTTGTTTGTCGTTTATGCCTATTATATAATGTGTAGATGCAACGCCTTGAATATTTAATATCTGCATATCTTTAGGTTTTCGTTTCGTTTCGTTTTGAATATTCTGCTTTATAGTTTTCCATTTTGATTAGTTTTTGTTTTGAGTTTTGTTTTTGTTTTTGCTTTTCATTTTCTTTGTTTAGAGCGAGAAGTAGAACAGAAATTGCACTTAATACTAGAAAAAAATTTACTAGATTTCTTACAAACTAAAAAAAAATCAAATGTATATTTGCTTTAAATATTCTTTCTTTTGTTTGTTGTTTATGTTTGAAAACTTTCCTTCGATCTCCTTCTTTAGCTTTCTTTTTTTGCTGTTTTTTGTTTTGCTTTTTTTATGTGTTTGTTTTATGTAAAACAGCTGGCATATACGTATTAGATCGGTTGTATATAAAAATCTGCCAACTGCTGCTGGTTTGCTGTTGCTTATTTTGCTTTGTTTTGTTTTGTTTTGTTTTGCTTGTTTTTAACATAAGAATTAACAAAGTCATTTTATAAATAAATATTGTATAGGTTTTATATGTATATTTACGCACTGTAATAATAGTCATAATGATAGTAATAATAATAATAATTAGATTATTGTAGATTGCAAATGTTGCCCGGGCGCAAATGCTGTCAGCAACATTTGCACGGCAGTTGGCGAACACCTGCACAACAACAAAAGAGATACCGTTACGTGTTTAAGGTGCACAATTCAATGCAGAGTAAATAAGAAGAGACCATTTTTCGTTTGCATTTCGCATTTGTCGGGCTTCCTCCTCCGGTGACAGCAGCCACCATCCTCCTCCAGAGCTCGGCGGGAGACTTGCAATGGTCGACGGTAGGCGGGAGGCTGGCTTAGCCCTGCATCAGCACGGCCTGCGCCTGCTGCTGCTGTTGCTGCTGATGCTGGCTGGCGGCTGCTCGGCTCCAGGCCAGCAGGCCATTGGCCGCAGCCACCTGCTCCTCCTCCTGATCCGTCGCCTCCGCCAGCTGCTCCTCCTCATCCTCTGCCTGATCCGGATCCTCCTCCTGATCATCCTCCTCCTCATACTCGTCCTCATCCTGCTCCGCTTGGCTCATCGACGAAATGGGCGCCACAATCACCGAGGTGGCCACACTGCGTATACGCACCGGCCGATTGCTGATTGTGTTGCTGTTGGCGGTCACCGCATACGGATGCACCTGTCCGCCGCCATACCGCTTGTTCGTCTTGATGGTTAACGAGGCGGGCAGCTGCTTGCCCGCAGCCACCTCAGCCGCCAGCCGAACCACCGTGGTGGTTATTTTGCTGGCCGCGGGACTCGGACTTGAACTATGTGTGGGATTTGGATTCGGATTCGGAGTGGCTGTTGCTGTTGCTGTTGCTGGATGGGGAGTTGATGCTGATGCTGCTGCTGCCTTGGAGATGTGCGCCGACGCCTGGTTTGCCGCCTCCGTCGACGACTTCTGCCGCTTTCAGTCGCCGAAGCGGCTGCACGCCTTCTTCCACCGGCACTGGGTGCACCACTGGTCGCGCTTCTCCATGCCGTACACCTTGCGGCACTTCTTGTTCTCGCCGCGCGTCCTCTTGCCGGGCGAGTGGGGCGTATGCTTGGCCACCGCCTGCTGCCCCGCCAGGTGCTGCAGGGAATTGCTGCCGTTGCTGTTGCTGTGGCTGTTGTTGTGGGCAACCAGGTTGCCGGCAGTTGTCTGTGGATGCTGATGCGGCCGCATGTGCTGCTGCTGCTGCTGCTGGTGGTGGTGCAGCTGCTGGTGCGGATGCTGCTGCGCCGGATGGTAGTTGGGCGTGATCGTCACACTGGACAGGAGATGCTGCTGCTGCTGTTGGCTGTGGTGCTGCTGTTGGTGGTGCTGCTGCGTATGTGGCTGCTGCTGGTGCTGGCTGTGGTGGGCCGTCACCGTGACATTCTGCTGCGACAGCTGCTGCAGCATGTTGTTGGCACTGCTGTTGCTGTGGATCACCGGACTGCCGCTGCCGCTGCTGTTGCTGCTGCTGCTGGTGGCGGTGCCGCTGGCACTGCTGCCGGCATAGTTGTGGTGGTGCGTGTGGTGCTGCTGCTGGACATTCGTCGGCGATGGATATGGCGCTACCGAGTGGGTCAGACGGTTGGACGACGAGCGAGCGTGCTTGCTGAGCGGCGAGGAGGCGGCTGCAGAAGGCGTACCCAGCCCCGCTGCCATTCCCGCCCCGGTGACCGTGCCGGTGCCACCGCCCGCCGCCGCCGCTGGCCAGGTGTAGTTGTGGTGGGCCAGATGCGAAGTGGGTATGCAGCTGGTGTTGTTGTTCTGCAGCTGCTGCTGGTGGGTGGTCGGGATGCTGCTGCTGCACTTGATGATGCGACCATGCGGCTGCCTTAGGTGGTTGTTGTGGCTCCCGGCGCGTCCTTGCCTGCAAAGAGAGGGAGGAGGCAAGTCAGAACTGTTGCTCCGGCTGGTAAGCCTCTGTCGAAGGGGAAACCTACTTAAAATTGCCAACGATCTGCTTCTGGTACTCTGGATCCTCGTGCGGCGGACGCGCCATGTCCCGGTGGCTGAGCGTCGGCTCGGAGGCCAGGCTGGGCGCCTTTACCTCGTCGTCGTCGTCATCTTCCGTGTAGTAGAACTCCTCCTCGTTCTCATTGTTCCTGCAAAGCGGACGAAATTGATTAAAACCATCTTTCCGAGGCAGTGTTGTGTAAGGAAAGATACCTTAATTGTACCTATACTAAATAATAAAAATAAGAAACTTATTCTTAGGTACAGCAACCTTTCGCTGTTCCCATTATCCTTTTCAAAAAAAAAAACGTTTTTTTTTTGTTGTTCGCCGCGCGCGCAACTGTTGGTATTTTTTAGGCCTTAAGCCAAATTCATCTGGCAACGCCGAGCAGTGCGACGATATTTTTGTGTGAATAGACTAATGTGGCCAAGGAAATAACAAAACTATATAGGGTCACACTGTATAAAATTTGCAAAAAAAATACGCACGTTCCGTGTGAAATCAATACGAAATCAACAATCCAAGCCAGAACAGCGCGCCAACTGCCATTGTTGTGCAAAAAGTAGTCGCAGATAGAGCAGAAAAATACCCGCGCGTCTGTCTGTCTGCCTTTGTATTGTTGTGCAAAAGTTGGCTGATAGCAAGAGGAAAAAAAATTGCGCGTCTGTCTGTCTGCCTCTGTGTTTGTGTGTTGTGTGCGTGTGTGAGTGTGTATTGCACGGCCTACATTGTCAATTAAGAAAAGGAGAAAAAGCAAGCGCTGTGATCCCCAGATAAAGTTGCGAAAAGCGCAGAGACAGCCACAACACCAGCCAAGATGTCCAGCGTGCGACCCGAGGAGCCGCAGCCCCGCAAACTTTCCGCCGCCGCCGTCGTCTGCCCGCTTAGCAATTGCCAGTTCAGCGGCGTGGTGATCAGCGCTATCGCCGATGAGCAGAAGCTGGAGTTCACCAACAAATACAAGGGCAGCTGCACGCTGCTCTGCAGTTATGATTCTCAGGGAGTGGTGCTGCGCATAGTGTCAGGTTAGTGTTTCCCAGCAAAGTTCCCTTTCGAGGCTCTATTAACCCTTTGAATCCCCCAGATGATGACCGCAGCCACGTGCTCAAGGAATACATGATATCCGCCGACACGGATGCCGCCCAGATGGGACGACGGAGCTACGCCGTCTCCCTGGATGCCGACAATCTGGTGCTGCGCTTCTCTAGCGACCAGGACCAGCAACTCTTCCGCAAGGTGGTGGAGAACGTAAAGCATTTGCGGCCCAAGTCCGTGTTCTCGCAGCGCACCGAGGAATCGTCCGCCTCGCAGTACTTCCAGTTTTACGGCTACCTCAGCCAGCAGCAGAACATGATGCAGGACTATGTGAGGACGAGCACCTACCAGAGGGCCATACTGGGCAATGCGGTTGACTTTCAGGTACGTGTTTTGTGTTCTTTTTATTGCATTTTGTATTTACGAAAACCCTTCCTTTACAGGACAAGGTCGTCTTGGATGTGGGTGCCGGGTCCGGCATACTCTCCTTTTTCGCCGTGCAGGCTGGCGCCGCCAAAGTGTACGCCATCGAGGCTTCGAACATGGCCCAGTACGCCCAGCAGCTGGTCGAGTCGAATAATGTGCAGCACAAGATCTCTGTGATACCGGGCAAGATCGAGGAGATCGAGCTGCCCGAGAAGGTGGACGTAATCGTCTCGGAGCCCATGGGCTACATGCTCTACAACGAACGCATGCTGGAGACATATCTGCACGCCCGCAAGTGGCTGAAGCCGCATGGCAAAATGTACCCCACGCACGGCGACCTGCACATCGCTCCCTTTTCGGACGAGTCGCTCTATTCGGAACAGTACAATAAGGCCAACTTTTGGTATCAGTCGGCCTTCCATGGCGTCGATCTGACCACGCTGCACAAGGAAGGCATGAAGGAGTACTTCCGCCAGCCCATCGTGGACACCTTTGACATACGCATTTGCATGGCCAAGTCGGTGCGACACGTGTGCGATTTCCTCAACGACAAGGAAGACGACCTGCACTTGATAGGTGAGTGGTCCCACATGGCTTCAGGTGGTCTCTTTCTATAATTTGCTGTTCCCTCGCCCACAGATATTCCCCTCGAGTTCCACATCCTGCAAACGGGCATCTGTCACGGATTGGCCTTTTGGTTCGACGTTGAGTTCAGCGGCAGCAGTCAGAACGTGTGGCTGTCAACGTCGCCCACGGCGCCCCTGACGCACTGGTACCAGGTGCGCTGCCTGTTACCCATGCCCATCTTCATTAAGCAGGGCCAGACGCTGACTGGCCGCGTTCTGCTGGAGGCAAACAGGCGGCAGTCGTACGATGTTACCATCGATTTGCATATCGAGGGAACGTTGATATCGTCAAGCAACACCCTGGACCTGAAGAATCCGTATTTTCGGTACACGGGGGCGCCGGTGCAGGCGCCGCCGGGGACTAGTACGCAGAGTCCGTCGGAGCAGTACTGGACGCAGATGGACACGCAGGGATCGCGTAATTGTGAGAACTTTTTAACGAAATTCCCCCAGTGAGATCTAAACTAATTGTGTGTGTGTTTTCCACCCAGCTTCTAGCATGCTAAACGGCGGTCTCAGCGTCAATGGAATCGGGGATGGCATGGACATCACCCACGGACTTATGCATCCGCACTAAGGAGGCGTCGGCGGCGGATCGAATAATAAAACATCTTTCTGGGAATTCTCTATGCTATCCACGTCCACACAACTTTAATGATTGGTTCTATTTTTGTCAGCCCTTATTTTTTATTGTCCTTTTATGCTAATGAATATGCTTAGGTTATTTATTGAAAAGTGTAAATTATTTTCTGCCCACCTTTCCCCGCATCCGACTCCCCTGCAATCCTCTCTCCCCTCTATTTAACGCACTCAAAGCTCTTTTTAATTTATCGGAGGAATCCCAGCCACCAACAAAACAATCAACAAATCAAGGCAGACTAATGTAGTTGTTTAGAACACGCAGCATATTAATAAGCCTAAGCTAATTTTAGCCGATAGTAATTAGTGTTTTTAAACCGTAATGCGAACAATGTAATCGCGATATCTAGCCCGAACGGGACTCTGCGCTTCAGGAAGTTTCTTAGTTAATATGCCAATTGCAAAGCTTTGAACAAACCAACATATTCAGATTGTACTCTGTATCTATATTACGTGTGTTATTATATATATTATATTGTGTATACCTCTCTCCAGCTAGTTTCAATTCCTTTGTATTCGTACCTTTACTTGTCGGCCGTGTTTTGTGTTTACCCCTTAGTTCGATTCAAATTGTAAGAAATTGCTCATAGGATTTAGTGCTAAGTTACGAGAGATTATACATATATTGCCCCGATTACGATTACGAAGCTGGCTTTCTTTTGGCCCCAAACTTCCGCCACCCTGCCCGAGTCCAGACGTAGATCGCTGCCAGCCTGCCAAGCGCTATATAAGAATATATACCTAGATATATACACACACACAAACACAACACATTCTTGTGCATCCTAAATGCGTACTGTACTTTATAGAGCTAATCGTTTGCCAACAAAGAAACAATAACAACCACTCCACCAACACACACACACACACACTCTGCATACATACATAACTATAAACATATTATATACATATAGATACGTATACCGCGAGAGAGAAACAACAAAAAATGTCAAAGCAAAAGCAACAAAAAACGAAACCTCAAGCGTCTTTTATTTGCATGGAATTAACTGAGCGCCACGGCCCCCTTCGATTTACATAGGAAACGAGATTGCCAGGTGTCAAAGCTCAGCGCGGATCGTGTGTGGGCGATTGGAGACCGGACCTTGGCCTCAAAAGCGCTGCACTACACCCACTTTGGCCTGCAGGTGGTGTGTGCGCACCGTAATCTGCGTGCTGGCGAGGCGAGGAGCAGCGCACTCGTCGTGTGACCTGCTTACTGCGCTCGAGTGCTCTACTTTCGAGCTTTCCGTGGAACCACTTGCGGAGAAGGTCGAGGCACCCACGAGCCCCACGACGATGCGCTGGCTAAGTCAAGGCCCGCCCCCACTGGCTGCTCGCCCCCCCCTGTCTACTTAATTCCCAGCAGGAGCAGGATGGCACTTACCGCAAATGCGCTTTCCTAATGTGACGCTCAATTTTCTTCTGATCGGGCTCCACCTTGTGACATCCTGGAAAAGTGCATCGGAACTTTTTGGACTGCAAAGAGATGGAGAAAAATATAAATTAGTGGTTTTTATATATTTTTTCTTTAAGGATATAATTTTGGTGTTTAATTTTTTCATATGGAAAACCTTATCGTACTTGGCGGGAACAGGGCTGCAGCAGGGAATCCTCTGAGGATGCCGACGAGGAGCGCGAGGAGCAGTCCACCATGGGACTATCGCCGCCATAGCTCTCGTAGTCGCTGCGCTCCACATAGTAGTTGAGTGCCATGGCATTCATACTTGGAGAACGGAACCCGCGACGGAACAACGAGCGAACACGGAAAAACAGGAGCTGGAGCGATTCGAACCGGTGCCGGCCCGGTGCCAAGTGCGACTGTGTTGGTGCGGACAATGCAACTGGCTGGCAGGCTGCCTGAATCCTTGGACACTCCGAGCCCGAGCGGCAAACGATGCCGCACGAATGGCAGGCGGCATCGCCATACTCTGCACTGCACTGATAACGGGCCCGGGTCCGGTATGCTTTTTCGCCCTCGCGTCCTTGCCGAGCATCCGCCCCCGGGGCCAGCCCCATCCAGTACATAGACCACCACCCGCCCCTGCCACCCGTCTATTTACTGGGTCACCTTGCGGTCGCTTTGCTCCGTTTGCCGCTCGCCTTGACACGCTTTTCGCGCTCAGCTTTTTGCTCGTCGCTTGTCGCTTTTTAAGCGCCTGCATTTATGCTGCGCTTTATGCTGAAGGTTAGGGCAGCGCTGCAGCTGCTGCGCCGGCAGCGACGCCGGCATTTGACCCAGTTGAAGCTCTCGGCTCTGGCTTACATACAGTTTTGCGGGCACTGCCAGCCACTGATTGCGTCCTTGCTTTGGCAAATGTTGTCCTTGTGCCGCAGCGTTGGGCCAAATTGAAAATTGAGTTTTCGCTTTTCACTTTTCGGTTCTGGCCTTGGGGCGGGCGCAGGAGTGATTAACGATTTGTTTACAACTTTTTGGTGTGAGATTTTTCCGGGCAGGAAGGGAGCGTGGCTTTGTTCGCTGGCAGGGCCCCCCTCCACCTTTTCCGTGGTCGCACTTAAGCCGCAGCACTTTTCGCACAGGGCACATGCGGCGTATGCGTAATGCGCGAGGCAGGCAGGGAATGCCATTTTAGGGGGGATGCCGCTGCCATTCGGGGAGGCTGCGAACCGCAACGTAATCATAAACATAAATATCCAGCGCTACTTAAGCGGCGTAAATTGTTGACGCACGTGGTTGGCACTCATCTGCAGGAGTGTGTACACCCGGAAAAAATTATATAGCTTAAGATGTTTTGCCTAATTTGGAATTATGTGAAAATTGGAAGATTATAAGTGATTTTTTGAATGTAATTTAATTTACTTTTAGGGGTTTCAATGATATAATATTGCTTTTTAACATCAATATGAGTCAAAGATTGCTATAAGAAGCTAACCTCTGGTAACTCATAGCTTTTCCTATTTGTTTTTCTTGCTTTTTTTATTTATTTATAATTTTATTATCTATTAATCTCCTCTTTTAACCTTTTTCGGTGTAACATTAACTGCCAAAGGCAGCCAGAGTGAGCGAAAAGCGGAAAGTTCTACACCATTTTCGTTTTAACTTGGTGCAATTAGTGGGCGGCCGTAATTCGTTTGCGGCCAGACTTCTGGGGGCCAGGATACAACGCATATCCTGGCACATAAATAAAGGCCAGCGACTGCCACACACGCACATTTGGGCTCACTAGGCAATTGTTGCCAGATGCGAGTGTGTGTTTGTGTGTGTGCCTGCTTGGGAAGTGTTTTCCTGCCATTGCCGTTTGCAGTTTTCCGGAGTTGCTCGCCTGCGTGACTGGCATCTTAAGGCGGCGTGGGCGGCAAGGAATGTCTGGAAAAGGGGTTTATATTAATGCCGTCGTTTTGTTTTCGCCGGCCGATAATATCGCTCGTTTGTCAAACGCTGCGTATGCGTAATTTTCAATTCCCAGCTGACGCTGCGCCTCAATTATATTCAATTATTGCGGAAACGAGTTTGGAATCATTTCGGTCTATCAATCCGGCCCCATCCCCTGTGTCTTTGCTACCTGCCAAGTGAGTCGAATGCGAAAGTAAATTAAAGCAGCTTGAATTATGTCTCTGAACGCTCTACGTTCCCCGTGTATTGGTGCGTGTTAATTATCCGGCTCTAATGAGGAACGGGACGGGATGGGATGGCTGTTTGCTAATGAAAGAAAACCATTCGCCGGCGTAGAACTCCAGCTGGCAAACTTTCGGCTGGGGCTCCGGCTCGCTGCTGGAGCAGGAAATAAAATTCCACCCCCGTTTGAGAAGTGTGCGCATTACGGCGGCAATGACTACCGCACTATGTCCTGATTTGGCAGGAAAAACAGCGGGAAGGAAGCCGGCTCCGGGTACGGGTCCGGGTCCGGGTCCGGGCAAACATAAATAGGCAACGTGAGTGGGCGGCATAACATGAATCTTCTTTAAGGTCGTTTTGCAGGAAAATCGGCGGCGGCGGCGGCAGCGATGTGGAAAGTGGAGCAGTTTGGACGACTGGCGCCAGTTCCAGGCCCTCCTCCGGGTTATCATTGTATATATAGTAAACTCTCTCGCTGTAAGTACGTTTATTTTTGTATTTTCTCGGGGGCATACTTCAGGCTAATCCCTGAATGTAAGTAGCTCAAATATTTCCCGATTCCCAATGATGATGATCAGCCGGCAGCACATCCTTCCTTATTAATTTGAGGACTTAATAATTCGCCATCGATTTATTTGACGTTATCAGCCCAGGCAGTCCTGCGTTGCCATGCAATTTCCCTTTCCTCCAACCCCCCAATGCGTCGCATTCAATGAAAATTTACTTGACAGCAGCACACACACATCTTTGGGAAAACTCACTCACACAAACACACACACTGAGCCCGGCATGTACGTGCGTGGGGTAAATAAAAGTTTTCCTGTTTTCGTGCGCTCTCTGTTCATCTTGACGCTTTCCCATTTCCCATTTCCCAAGCCAGCATAAACAACCCCAAACCCCAGAGAGACGTCGTCGAGTCGGGGGCCAAAAATACACAAAAGCGGAAATGCGAACCGAAATCGAAACCGAAATCAGAACAGCTGTGGAAGGACATCAACGGAATTGGGTCAACAGTATATAGAGGGGTGTATACACACAACACTCGCCCCCTCTCGCACACCCCCTCAATTCCACTCAGAGAGAGAGAGCCTCTCTGGGAGTGTGTCCCTGTCCATGCCACATGAAACGTCACTTCCTCTGAGAGCCAACAACTTGCCTGCTGTTAACTGTGGCCAAAAAACTAGGCCAGCCGCTTAACAGCCAAAGAGCATGGGGCCAGGCGGAGAAAGAGAGCGTTAGCCGTTAGTCGAAGAGCGAGTGGCAGGCACTGTTAACGGAATTGGGTCACTGGAAGGCCAACATAGCGCCGTCAATGGGGGAAAATGGAGCGGAAGCATAAATTATTGACTCCGAAAATAGCATAGATAGCAGGCCGAATGCCTGCCTGCCCCAAAGGAAAATGTGCCAGCTGGCTTATAGCCGACTTGAAAGGTTTACACCCTGCTCCTAATAGGGCCTAATGCCCGGCAAACGCGAATTGCACTCGCGGCACCGTTTATACTTCAACGCCTGGCTGCCTGGCTGCCGCGCACAAATGTAGGCAACACAAATTATGTTCTCGCCCTGCGGGAGGAACGAGGCAGAGCTTCCTTTTTTATTTATTTTCTCCCTTCACTCTCTCTCTCTCTGTTCCTCCCTTTGTGCGCCCCATTAAAGCGGCCTAAGTTCGTCATGGCAATTTCAGTAATTTGCATTGCCAGGGGAGGCTATATATGGCTATATCCTATATGTATTTCGTGTGTATTGCAGTGGCCTCCGTCTTCACCTCCACCTCGGTCGCAAATCGAATTCGCAGCGCTTTGCATGTGGGCCGTTGATTTTAAAGTCTTATCGCTGTGTTTACAGGCAGCGAGCAAAATTGGGTCACATCGGATAAGGGTGTTCGTTGAGGCTTTCAACAAACTTTTTCGGTGACTTTATCAACCTCATCATCGGAGCCCACATTGGCTGGGGAAATGCTATTTTAGTAACGAGTTGCCGTCGGGCAAATTGGGTCTTTTCAGGGGGTTGAATGAGTAGTTTGATGTCGCTCTGTTTGTATGTTTTTGTATTTTGATTTCCACCTTTTTGGTGGTGGTAAGGGGGGGCGTTGGAAATTTGTAAACTTGATTACACAATGCTGATGGCCTTGCCAATTTGCTGGGCGCTTAATTTGATTGCGTTTAAATAAAAACACGCACTCGCACTCGCATTCGCATTCGAAGCCGCCGCAGACAGTGACAGAGTGGAGTGTCATAAATATATGAGGAGCTTGGAACGAACACATATGCATAACTGATGTGACAAACACACGCGAAACTGTCATTGCCGCTGGGGAAAAGCTCGGGAAAAAGGCTGACAGCGGCAGCGATGGAAGCTGAAATTGAGGTTGAGTGTTCATTCATTCAGCAAATATGACAATGGCGTTGATTTTGATATTTTCAGCGCGGCGGGCAGAATCACAATGGCCAAAAAACTGGCTAGATATCGCGGCTTAAGGGTTGAGCCACTGGCAGAAAAAAACTGCAGCTCAAATGGGGATATATTATGAAAACTCTAGTCTTTCTGCTATCCTGCGACCCTTTAACTCCCTTGACAGCTCTTTAAATAGTTAAAAAAAAATTAATGATTGATCCCCAGGACCTTGCATTTCTTGCTGTGCATTTACACAGGGACACATGCCAACACGTTTCGTATATAAAATTTATGTGAAAAGTTCGTGAAACAGGCGACTTTGTGTTCACTTGAGGGAAAACATGTTGCCGAAAAACTCGACACAACTCGAATGTGTAACTCATGTGCTTGCCTCAATTTTTATGCTCAGCAAATTAGATCAAATGGAATGGCATTGCAACGAACGTTTCGAAAGATGTACTTTCCGGGAATGATATTTCCAGGTCAGCCCGAGGGTATGCAACAGTCACAGGAAGTGGAAATGAGTTCCTGCTGTCAAAAACAAATGTCTATCCTCCCGACTAGTTCTGTGTGCTCCACTAAACATGTCTGCCAGCGACGACAATATCCGACGACCACGCTCAATTTATCCCGGCCACCCGTCCCTCCACCTCCCCCTTGGGGCATTAAATTCCTTATCAGCCGGCATACTTGGGCCAGGTCTTAATGGCCACCGCAACCCTAACTTAAAGCCGCATCACCCATCGCCATGCTATCCGGCTCTGTCGCCACCCGTTATCGCTGTTCATTGTCACATCTCTGGGGGAGGAGGTGGAGCAGCACAATGGCCCACACAGAATCCAATTATGACATAAAAATTTTCGTAAATTGTGAAATGTAAATTTCTGGCCCCTGGAAAAAGGGGGATTTTCACTTGTCCCAGAGATAAGCGGCCGGGAAAACGAAATTATTATTTGACACACGTAAATTGTAACAAGGGCTGCTGCTGCTGCTTCTGCTTTTTCTGCTAATAAAATGTGTGCCTGGCTGCACTTGCCGTTGACTTTTATTGCTGCGGTAATTGCCAAATGGAGCTTGAATGGGTTGCTGTTGCCCCATCCCCATCTCTGGCTACTCCTCTTGGCAGGGAACGACGGTCCTAATCAACACGGACCTTAACAAGATGTGTGGTTGGTTGCCAGGCGGATGGATAGTGGCCAAGGATTCGGCTGGACGTTGGACCTAAAAAGTAATTGGCTTACGGGGCGTATGGAATGTCAAACTTTGTGACAGGCAGCCAGGACATACCGCACACACACACTTACCAGTTTGACTGTACCTTCATCAAGTGGACACACACTAATACGTGTTAAAACCAAGCAGAGGAAAAAATAAAAGATTCATATTTGATCATAAATAAGTTAAGGAGTCTCTTGGGTCTTTAAAATCCTTAAAAAGCTGTCTAAAATTATAAAAGGCTATTTCTTTTTATATTGAACATTTAATAGCATTTTTTTGAAAGCTTCTTTTAGAAATTTTTAAACCTCTAATGCTTTCTATACCCTTTCCATTTATATTAGAAAATATTTAAGGACATCTTTAGGCATTTTAAATCAGTTCTTGAAGCCTACAAATATGCAATGAATTATATGTAGTCCTGAAAATTACTCTTGTAATTAATTAGCACAACTAACCCCCTATTTCTCTCTCTGCTCGCTCAAGCCTTATTTATGGGGTGAGCTCTGGGCCTCATCTATTTTCATTTGAGCCTGACTGGCTGCCATTTGGCTTGCCGAGTGGAAGCTGCGCTTGTCCCCGGCTTAAACTGTACTGTGACCCAGAAACCCTTGGCCAGAATGCAGGCCCAGTTAAGCCAGGGGTCCCAGTAACTGGGTCATCAGATATATATACATATATATATATTTATATATGAATGAATACATAGAGACAGCCAGAGAGAGGGAGAGAGGGAGCGAATTCACTTTGCGCCTGGATGACCTTGCGAAATTGCAATTGCCTGGCGAGGGGGGCTGCCGAAACAAAAACATGGCCAACAACAATGGGGCAGCATCAAGGCCTGCGAGCGGGAAAGCGAGCGAGCATACATACATGGCAGTAACTGTACTTGGCCAAAATTTATGTATGCTGCAAGTCAAGGGAGAAATCTAGGGGATGGCTGCAAGGAGGAGAAGAGTATCCCTGCCGCCATTGCCGGGGGACGCAGAACTAAACCAGGTCAAGCGTATTCCGCTTTGTGTACGAACGCCACTCGAGATGCATCACATATATATATATATATATATATATAGAGAGCCCGAGCGATGTCACATTGTATCTGAGAATTTATGCTGCACCGCTTCGATGGCTCCGCCGGAGATGTAAATTGGAAAATATCTCAATTTGGGAGGAAAGCTAACCTCCGCCCCGTTCCGTTTTCTATCATATTTCAGGCTCTTTGGCCATTTGAAGACCATTTGGGTCTCCCGAGGCACATTTCAATTTGGCCCCCGAAGGCAATCGCCTCGTAAACTGGCCCTGACAAAAACTTGATGCCTTTTTTTCGAAGACGACGACGACGATGACGATGACGACGACATCGCGACGGGGCTGGGGGTGTGCCAAGCACGTGCCGGAAAAATGGCCATCTAATAATTTTCCAGCAGAATGGAGGAAACTGACGGAAAAACTGCGCAAAACGGCCGAAGAACACTTGAAATGACCAAGGGAAAAAAAGCGAAATACGAAATATAATCAACTTGCCTGAGCCTGAGTTTCTACCAGGCTTTTTTTTCGGGCTTTTCCAGTTCGAGTTTGAGTCTATCATTTCCCCAAGGGCGGCCGATATCGGCTGTGGGGCTGTCGGTCACATTACTTTTCAGGTATTATGCGCCACTCAAAAGTTGTCGTTGTCGTTTAGCCAGAAATAAAAAAAAGAGCAGAAGGAGGGGGGAAGGCCAAAACTCTGGGTGTGTGCGAGAGTGTCTTTAAAATGCCTTTTTAATATGGGCGGAACGGAGAGTGGGGGGGGCGGGGAAAGTTGGTAAGCTGCTTATGGCCAGCAAATTAGACATGGCGGCAATCGGCTTTCGGCGGCCGATTCATATCGAGTATACGCCGTGTGCAACATGTTGGAGAGTGCCAGGGCCTAATCCTCGCCGAGGTAAGGCAGCGTCCACATTCTGCATTTTGGCCCAAAAAATGGGTTAATACGGACTTAGGCAAATGCTGGGGAAAGTTGTTAACAAAGTCCTGCGAATTGAATTGCTGACTTGGCACACTTTTGCCCCGAAACCAGATGTTTGCCTAACCTGAAGGAGTTCCAAGGATCAACTTTGGACGCGCATGATTACTTCCCTCTCTATATATATATATAGAAAACAAAGTTTTGATTTCGAGTGCAAGTAGGAAATGCAATTGCCAATTGCAGTGGCAGCGGCAGAGGCAGGTTGCATAAACAGCGACAACAGCCGCAACAAAGTGGAAACCAAAACCCAAACTTCAGGCCCAAGTAACCAGAAAGAGATGGATGAAGGAAGAGCGATAGAGACAGGGACAGAGACGGAGACGGAGACTCTGCCTGACATAGAGACAGCCGCAGGCGGGGTGAATTTCAATTTCAATTTCACTTCCATTGCACTTGCAAATTGAACACGCACGCAGCCAAGAAATAAACGAGAAAAACAACGAGAGTCGGACTTGGGAGTTGGAGAAATAAAAAATGTAAGCAAATTCGAAAGCAATTTCTATTTCCAAAACAACACAACAAAAAAAAAAAACAGAAGAAAACAAGGGGGAAAATAGCTGGGAAAAACGCTGCATTAAACATAATTTTGTTTCCTTTCCATTCCGTTTTCTTTGCATATTTTATGCTGCCAAAGGAGGCGGGCCCGGGACAAACCCTTTTCAATTTGACGCATGCAAGGATTTCAGTTGAGGATTTAAATATTCAATTTGCTGCACACACTCCGCACTCCTCCACGGCAGATGCTTCCACTTAACCGTCCAATTTGCAGGGCAACTCCGAAATCTGGAAGGCGGAAGGCCGCCTGAACTTTTCGCTCTTTACTTGCCACTTTCCACTTGCCGGAGAAGTCGGCAAAAAGTTGGCCAAGTTGGGTACCGGGGACCAAGTGTCAACGCGTCTAATTGCGAATGATAACAGCAGCAGCATCAGGAGCAGGAGCAGCTTTAAGTTGAAGTTGGCAACTTAACTTTTCCCTTTGTTCTCGCCCCAGAAAAACCACTAACGGGGGAGCTTTTTAATTTCTTGCCTGACCCAAATTCGGAAGACTTTTCATTATGCGGCAAGGACTCTGGCGAAAGTGTCGCCTTTATCACTTTCCCTCTCTCTATCTCTGTGTCTGTGTCTGTGTCTGTGGGAGACTTTGTTGTCTGCGGCAAGCTCTTCCTGTTTAGATAAAAACGCCAAAATGCCGGAAGATTTTTAATTAGAATTTTGCTTTCTATTACTTGTACCTCTCTCACTCTCTTGACTCTCGTATTGACTCGAACAATAACCCCGAAACTAAGGGCCCAAGGCGTGGGAGGAAAAGCCTCAAACCGAAGAGTCGAATAAAGAATAAGGAAAAAAGGAAAATATTGCTTAAGCAATTTGGCAGCTTAAATCATTTTAATAATTCAGCATAGCTTAGCGAAGGCTTTAGGCTTCTCCCCTTTCCCTTCCCCGCTGTCTGTATTAATTTTGCTTTATCATAAGCACCCCCTCTCCCTGCCTCTGGTAATATAATACACGTTTCTTAATTAATTCAATTTGCTTGCGGTCGGTCGGGTCTCTGTTTACCTCCCTCCCAGCCCCAACTCGAATGTTGAGCAATTGTTATTTGATATGCGGACGAGGAGTTCGTGACGCGGAGGAGTTGTCATAATTTGGCCACTGAGGGGTGATGTTTGGCTAAATGCGATTCGGGGAATCAGGTTCAGGGGTTGGAAAAACCCCAGAAAACCCCACAGCGACCCCAATTCGATACGATATCGGTCAAATGCAATTTATAGAGTTCGCCAGCGAAACTTAATTGAAATTCAACGCCGATAGATAGAATATCCGTCGAGTGGACGTGGCGAGGCATTTGCATTGACAATTTGACAACTGCTGGACATGGGGACGTGGCAATACTCGGAATGCAAATGGCCGGGCCAAATAAAGGCCGGCGATTGGCCGGCAGCAGCAGCTGCCACCCGCTCGACCAGCTCGAAACAATTGGCAGGGAAAGTGAATAAAAAAAAAAGGAATCGGACGAGGAGTGGCGGCGATCTAGTCGGGTCCAGTCTGGCACATGGCAATTTTCATAAATTTTCCTGGCAGCGCCGAAAATTTCCGCATTTTCCCAGACACTCTCCGGCTGATGTAATGGCCGGGGCAAACAGTTCGCATGAATAACTTTCGTAATGACCGGGGACAGGCCGAGTTGGTTGGTTGGATGGTTGGTAGCAACCAGTATTCATTCCAGACCCGGGTCCAGGTTCAGGTCCAGGTCCAGGAGGAGGGACTCGACTCACAGAGCCGGCGTATGCGGCGTATGCGCGATGTGCACAAAAGGCGCTTAAATTGCCTTTTTGGCTTCGCTCAATGGGTCGATTTTCGTTCGTTAACCGTTCAATGGTTTTTTTTTTACGGCAAACTTTGTAAGCCCCACTCGATATATTTTCGTTTTTTCTTGTTTTTCCTTTTGACTGCAAAGTGCTTCTCGTTTTTTTTTTTGTTTGTTTCTGTTATTGTTGCTCGGGGCATTTAAGCGGCTGAAAAGTTAACTCACAGTTCTGGCAGCAGTTGCAGGGCTAATAGACTCCATGGCACTCACCTAAAAAGAGTCAGAGAGAGAGACGAGGAAAATTAATTAAAATTTTAGCGAAAAGTTTTTAGGATAATCGTAAAAATATTCTATATATATATATAAAGTATTTGCAGGGAAAATCTTTAACCCCTGTGCAGGTAGCAATGCGCGCAGTTTCGATTTTCTTGTTTTTTCGTTCTGGCATTGAACGCTGCTTGCCCTGCGAGGCCAGGGAAAAATGACACAAAAAACTGGCACACCCACCAACCCCTCTGCCCAGAGATAGCCTCGTGCTCCCATTTCCAAGTTTACCATGTCGGGGTCAAACCGACGACTTTCGTGAGCAAACAAATTGCGATTTGCCACTGCATTTTCCTCCTTCCTTGCGATCCCTATCGCTGCGATTTTCCTTTTGCCATTTTCATGTTTTTCGAGCTCGGGCCCGGGCCTTTGATTAACGATAAGTGCGAGGCATTGACATGATTTCGCCAGCGGACCTAATTGGCCGTGTTAACTGCGGCTAATTACCGGGCAGGAGCTGCGGCCAGCCAGCCAGCCAGCCAGCCAGGAGTTGCATGTTACTTTGCTTAGCCGTGGCTTTTTCTGGGAAATCGGACGGGTTTTAATTGAGAAAACAATAACCGAATGCATGAGCCATCGTTGGAGTTATAAATTTAGTTAATTGAATGACTGGCAGAGGCAGCAACAAAAACAATAACAACAATTACAAGTGCAGCGTGGACCTCGACCATTTGTCATGCATGCGCCGCCATTAATCAAAAGTTGAATAAACCCCCACCTCGACGGCTGGACCCCCTCATTCCCCCGTCCCTTTGATTGCCAAAAAGTAAAGGCTTGCGATTAAATCAGCCAGATACTTGGGCCGGGCGTAATTGTTATTAAAGATGCTCGCGGCCCCAACTGAAAATGAACTCAAATTACTCATCATTAGCCGGAGGTGAGCCAGGAGGCAGGCATTGCATACGCACGGGCGTTGGCGTTGGCGTTCTAACTGTGGCCAATGATGGATTGCCCTGGCCGAGATAATTGACCTCTAAATATACTTGGGGGCTCTGGCACTGGCACCGCAAAGTAGGCTAAAAATATGGCACAGCACGGGGCCAACGACGAAGGACGAGGACTCTGCGTTGGCGAGGCAGCGGCGGCGGCGACAGCTCTGCGGGTCCAACAACCTCGATTCGCGAGTGCCATTGACACTGGGCCAGAAGGGAGGCTGGAGCCGAGCCGCCTGCTGGGCCAAAACAAAAATATTAAAAGAGAGAAAGAGAGAGAGAGCCAAAGTCACTGAACGAACGAACGAGTCCGGCTCACGCACTTTTCCCAGCCTGTCCCTGGGGCACTCCAGCAGCCAGGCAGCTGGCCAGAAGGCAGGTGAGTATTAGGCTGGAAAAACACTTCGCAGAGTCAGGTGTAGCTTAACTTATGCCTAATATGATTCTTATTCTATAGAATCAAAGGTTCAAAAGAAAAATCTAATGCAATTTAAAGGATATTAAAAGATAAGCTCTCATTAATGTTTGTTTCTCCTAATTACCCTGGCTTTCTCTTATAAAAATTAGGCCAACAACTAAGGCTACCTGTTGTAAATTCATCCCTAGGTATCCTCTTAGTCGTCAGGCTTTGTCCTTTTTTTGTTTTTCTCCTCTCCGCCAAGTTTTGGGCTCTCTGCTTGGCTATGCCACCCGCCAAGCTCCTGCCTCATCTGGCTTCCAGGCTCCTCGCTGGCATTTTTATGGCTCAACAAGGCAGACGAGGGCGACAAGGTGCGTTGGCGTTGGCGTCTAGGACTCGGATTCGGTTACGGCTATGTTTTTGGGACCTGCGTGCGAGAGGCTCGTTTCGCAAGGATCCCTCTAACGCAGGGCTGGCTGTGTTGCCCGGGGCAACTTTTATTGTGTCATTGGCACGCATTGAGGGCAAAAAGTTAAATCTTAAATCATAAAACCCCCGCAGGCACCGTGAAAGGATTAGGCTGTTTATTGTTTTCGTTAGGGCTTAAAATTCTAGCGGCTTTAGTTTTTCTGTTCTTTTTTTAGAGACTTCAAACATTCCATGGCTGCGGCTGCGTAATTCCCTTATCTAAGCCGCCACTAATTGCTGCCAGCGATAAAGGCGAAGGTCCTTGCGAGGCTAAAGCCAGCGCCCACTGCCCCGAGGGGGGTGCAGGTTGAATAAACTCGATGAGTTTCCAACAGAATCACGCATTATTTGTGTCTGAGTGTTTGTGCTTTTCCTTTCGAGGTTTTTTTTGGTTATTTTTCTTTTTTTTTTTTGTCAAATACGTCTAGACATTGAAGGTCATTTACAGGCAACTGTTTGGGGTAACAAAAAAGTGACTCAAAGAGCACGTATCAGCTTTGACCTCTATAAGGAAATTCCTCGGGTTCTCCGATTCCGATTCTGATTCCTAAACCGATGCCATTTGCCTTGCAAATTGCCATTTCTGTGTCATTCGATTTGATTTGTTTCTGTGTCATTTCGGTTTGTTTCACTTGCTTACTATATGTGATATTTAGTATGGGTTGTATATAGTATTACCGTTGTTGTTTTTTCTTTTTTTTTTTTAAGGTAGAATCAAGTGAACTCGGGGCAACGTCTGCTGCAAAAACGTGACTAACAAGCCGCTCGCTGTAGCTCGTAAATAATCTTGAAACGCTCACCGCTGCCCCTGCCGCGTTATCCCCTTTTCGAAATTTTGTATTTTAATTGCAGCTTTTGCCTAAGCGAGTCAATGAAACTTTGCCAGCAGATTAAACACACTTCACAGAGGGTGGCAAGGGGGCAGTTAGGGTCGCAAGAGAGGGAGTCTCGTCGCTTAAATCTCAATTCGTAGCGATTTGCTTTAGCTTTTATTTTTGTTTTATTTTGCGCCGCTGTTTGTTTTGTTTCAGTTTCAATTTCTTGAAGCGTCAAGTGCATTGACTCTTCGAACGGCTCGCTCATTCGCTGAACGAATGTTTATAATTTAATTAAACTAAATTTAATTTGCATGCTAATGCAGTTAATTATAGTGTAAACTGCACAAGCCGAGGGCATTGACCGATGCAAGCTTGTTGCGGTTTCGCCGGGCAAATGAGTGCTAATAATGTGGCCCTCAGCTGGAGGAGCTGGAGCTGGAGCTTATCAATGCACGCGTCCCCACCCAGGCCCCACCCAGCAGCAGCTACTTACCATATTTTCACACTCGACTGGCCGAAACGACGACCTTGATGACAACGAACTCGCAGCCGTCGATTTCCAACCCTCCCACTTCCTGGCCTCATGTCATGTGAGACGACATCGTCTAGTTTCTAGTTTACAGCCACCCCGATAAGACGGAGCCCCCGCCAAACAATTTGCATCGTAAAGTGAAGAGCAAACAGAACTATTCCTATTGTTTACCCAATTGTTTGCCCCGCTGCCAAGAAGTCTGCCAAGGGTCGCCATATAATCAGGTTTGCGATAAGTCTCTCTCTCTTTGTATGATTGGTTTTGCTTTTGCAGATACTATATACCCAATATTCTATATATATTTATTCGTGTGATGAATGCGGGATTTGCTGGCTTACTTTCCTTTTTTTATTTGTGATTTTTTTTCGAGTTTTTTTACTATTCTTTTTGGCAGTATCTAAGCACAAAGGCAGCCGGTGCAAAAAACGCAGTTTTCCCTCAACTGAAGGTCAACATCAGATAAGAGCGCAGTAAACTCCGCTCCATTCGGCTTTATCGTTTCCAATCAGAATGTACGTATTTTGGCGGGTCAATGTCCGATTAGAGAACAGGGACTTCTTGGCCAGAAACGCACTCAAGTTCGGGCAGATATAGAAATAGATATAGAAAAGCTTTGAAGCTAGCAAGGGGAACAACAACTTGAAGATTATTTATTTGTGATTTATGATAAGAGAGTTTATTAGAAATGTCTTTAAAAATTAACTTGTTAGTTTGATTTTTGAATTCTTTATTCTATTCAAGGAAACCCCATAACTTTTGCTGTTTTCTTGCAGTGTTTTTAGCCAATCGGATTACTGGGTAGCCAGAACATATTATTAAAATGAATCGATGCGGGAAAGCAAATAAAACGGGCTCTTTTTCCCAGCTACCGTCAATTGACAAGCCCCGTAAAATATTACATTGCCCTGTATCATGCCATTAATATTGAATTGCAAACACACACGGGGGGCAGTGCTACGGAAAATAAAAAACCGAAACAGGAGAAACCTAAATAAAAAATCCTCTTTGCAAGCATGTCAGTTAATAACAGCGTACAAATTGTGGCAGATGACAACAACACGGCGGAAAAGCGGGAAGGCGGGAAAGCGAGCTGGCTGGCTGGCTAGGTGGAAATGATTGCTGCAATGGGGAATACCAGTACGAATACGAATATAAATGCATATGGAGGCGACTCGGCACTGTGGCACCTGGCTCCTATTACATGCGCACTGCATTATTACAAAAGGCTCCACAAAAAAGCAGAAATTGCAAATAAAAGGTAATATTAAAATCGGCAATTTTCCGCGGAGCGGCACGGCGGCAACACCGGCCGCAGTAACAATTGCTCCGGGGCACCTAACCCACCAGCAACAAGAGCAACAAGAGCAGCAAGAGTAACAACAGTAACAGCGGCCGGCGAGTGGAAAAGTGGAGTGGGGGAAATGGTGGAAAAGTTGCCTTCGTTTTGCGTGCCATATGCGAGTTGGAAAGGATTTCCGGTTTTTGTGCCGTGGCCTTTTTGTAAATTGTTTTGTTATGAAAATGCAGCGACGAGCGTTGAGCGTCGATCTTGGCTAATGGCCGGCTCAATATATTATTTAATATGCATCGGTAATGGTCATGTTTTATTTAAGCCCCCCTTGGGGGAGCTTTACCCTTTCACAGGTTCCCTTCAAAGTTGGCGCCTTGACGTTGTCCTGCCAACCGGCGCCGCCGCCAGAGGGAGAATGCAATAAGTCAAGGCGAAGACGGGATTGACTGAAGGCTTAGGTCAACAATAGTAGTTTCCTTGCATTGGCATTCAGACTTTCCTTTCATTTACTTGGCGAATATCCTCAGATCAGGAGTGCTCGTTCGTTATTGAATTCGAATTCATATTTGCAGGAATTTTAATAATCTGTCCGGTTCAGAGGGCATTGAGGATGAAGGTCCTGCCGAAATGCTAAAGAAAAGCCCGGCTTCCACACCAAAAGAATCCATTCAACTCTAGCATATGGGAACGAGGATGGGGTGTACCCAGGAAGAGGAAAACAGGATACCAACGGGAGTGGTGGAGCGGTGGAGCGGTGGAGTGTACACAGGTTCGAACCCTCGGCTCAGCTTGGCTTTTGGATCGCTTTCTGGCTGCCTTTAACCTCAAGTGCAGCTCGGCGGCTCCACTGCCATTGCCACTGCCGCCACTCCTGTCCCTTTCCCTTGCCCATTTCTGGCCGGCTCCTGCTTCGACTCCTGCTTCTGGACGTTTTAGCCATGGCTTTGTTTTCGGGTTCTCCTTTTGCTTGCCGCCTTTTTGCAACGTTTACGTTTTGTGCTCTTGCCCTAGCGAAGTTAATGCCAGTTGTTGTTGTTGCACTCTATGCTATATATACAAACACATTCATTTATATATATATATATATTATTATGGGCAGAGTAAAGGGCTATGTGTGGTGGTGGCTTGTCGTAGGCCGCCCGATGTTGCTGTTGCTTATCCTGTATGTCATTGAACCCAGTTAAGAATCGGCAGGGAACTCTCCACATGTACCTGGGATTGCATGTCAACCTAGGCAACAACAAAAACGAAAAAAGTAAAACAGGGGAAGTAAGCCCAGCTACAGAGAGCGAAAATATCAGGAAGCTATCATCAGTGGAAATTTAAACCAAATTCAAAGATTGATTAAGAGAAACTTGGGGGGATTTCATACTTTTTAAGCCAAGTTATTAAACATTTCCTGTAAATTAATATATTTCTCAAAGTAATTTCTCTATGTGCTGGCACCGAAAGGAGCCGAAGGGCTGGTTAGAAAAGTTTCCTGCCCCTTTCCCCCCCCCCCCAAAAACTCCTCGCACTTGACTTTATGCGAGGTGCAAGGGGCCAGGAGTGGGTTGTGGGGCAGAGCAGGGGAAGGACATGCCTTTGACAAGTTTTTCGCTTAATTTCCACAGCTACAACAACAAGCAGGAGCAGTAGCAGGAGTATGAACAGGAGGAGGAGTAGGAGCAGGAGCAGGAGCATAAGCAGAAGCTTAAGCATAAATGCCAAAGTGGGTAAAAGTAACCCAGCAGGAGAAATGTAAACAAAGTGCAGTTCCTAGTTGTTGCACATTCACCTCGATATTGTTTGCACCCGTCGCCATGGCAACCCTTTTGCACAGGCCCAGGCAACCCTGAGCCCTTATATAGGAATTACGCAGAGCCAAAGAGTTGAAGGGGTTCAATTAGAAGTTCAATCAAAAACATTTTTGGGGTTTTATTTCATTAGTTGTGCTCGATTGCCCATAGAGTCTTTCGATATATTTTCCCTGCAGAGAGTATATACAGCTGCAGGAGCCTAATGAGGCTGACTGTAGCATCTTCTCCAGGTAAAATCCTATAGAAGATGAGCAGGGAAGAGTGCTGGCAACTTTGTAGCCATAACCGGCGGCTAATTCGTGCTTTAAAGCACACATCACGATGGAATTCGGCAAAAAGGGGGCCTCATAATTTCAGAGCCGGTGCCCGATGCCCGATGCCTGGTGCCTGGTGCCCAGTGTCTGGGATGTGGATGTGGCGGATAAAAGCAGCATCTATTCAGCACTTGCCCCCGAGGGGCTCTCTCCACCGGAGCAGTATCTATGAGGTTGCTCGTGCTGCTGCAACTGAAACTGCAGCTCGTTCCCATTCCCATTTGCCGACATGTAAAATGATGCGTAAACAATATTCTGACGCATCATTAAAAACGCCCGAACGAGGCGCATCCAGCGCATCTAGCGCAGGCTGAGGAGGGACTCGGACTGAATCTGAATCAGCGTCCAGTGGGGAATCGGTTTCAGGCCCTCTGTGCGAGTGTAATGATCATGTTTTTGCACACGGCGAGGCGAACATGATGATGATGACGCATGTGGTCAAGGAACTGCCCTGCCTCAACGGCAACCGGCAACAATAACAATTTCTATGCTGCCCGGTACCTCGAAGATCAGCGGATATATACTACACATGGTCGGGGTTTTCGGAGGAGGAGAAGGAGCTGTAAGGCGGAGCAGCAGAGTGGAGAACGGGATCTTCATGTCCACCTTCACGCGCTGCAATCGAGTTCAATTGCCTCGGCGAGTACGCAAGCGTTCTGCCCTTTCTCCATCTCCATCTTCATCTGTGTCCCCATCTTCCCCAGAACCCCAGAGCCTCCTCTCTCACTCTCTCTCTGTGGGGAATACACGAACATGGCTGAATGTATCGCTTAATCGCTGGTTCGTTCCTCTGGCTGTGGGCTGTTGTTGTGGATGTCTTGCAGAGCAGGAGGACCACGGAGGAGGAGCGGCAGGAGGAGCTGAGCCGGTGGTGCGGCGTGCTCACTGCTTATTTATGCTGATCTCTGTAATGAGATATAATGCCGGCCGGCCGGTCAAAAAAGCAACAGCAACAGCAATGGCAAAGGCAAAGGCAATAGCAACAATAGCAATGGAAAAACAACAAGCTGGCCAAGATTAAGAGTCAGCAACTCCTAGGCAGGCACTACTAGGGACAGCCGCCACCTGACCAAGGGACAGCGAACCCAAAAACCTGGCCAAAGGGAAAGGCTTCGCCAGGTTCACCAGGGAGCCAGGGGAGATTATCTCCTTTTTAAGTGAGTTTCAAGTCCAGGTGCCTAGGTAAAAAAAGGTAAAAATGCTATAAAAGATTGAATTTGCCGAGTATTTCTGATAGGAAAATAGGAAGAAATCCTTGATTTATAATATTTACATAAATAAAATGTACTTTTTTATATAATAAACTTTGTATTATAAACGCAAAATGTCTACTTTTATACTTATTTTGTTTATACCCTGCATCGAATCGGAATACTCATTTATAGTATAGTTTTTATGGCACTGCATATTGCTGACAGGCTGGGCACTTCCATTGTGTGCGATTGGCGATGGACAAACATCATTATCAGCATTTGGGACACAGTCGCATCGTCATCATCATCATTGCCAGCATCATTATCGAGCTGCATTCGTGATTGTTGTCGCATCAGCCAGGGGAAAACGTTGGAAAAGATCCACAGACAGGGCCAGAATCGGAATCAGAAACAGAAACAGAAACAGAGAATCCAGTTGATAAGTCGTGCTCGGCTGCAATGGCGACAGAAGCGTAGCAGCAGCAGCAGCCTCTGGAGCACTCCGGCACAAAGATCTCGCTTGCCAAAGCCACTCACGTATGCCGGCCGAAACAACATCTCGCCGAGAATCCCCCCATATATATGTACATATATAGATATATAGTATATATATACATGGTGGAACTGACCTGGACAAGAATCGCTGAAGAAGACGATGAAGTGACGAAGCGGATCCTCAACACGCTGACAGAATCAGCAAACAACAAATATTATGCATACAGCTGATTCAGATTGGAACGACGACGAATCTGGGCTGGGATGATGGCACAAGATGGAATAGGATGGACTGGAGTGGGCGGGGGACGTGCTCTGCCGAACTGAAGTGAACTCCATGCGTGGATATTAATGACCGGCCTCGACCCCGGCCAAGAACAACAGCAACAGCAAACGGCAACGGCAACGAACGTGCCCAAGTAATAAAGAAATCTTTGCAATGTTGCGCGGGGGCGGTTGGTTCGCTGGTTGAGTTGCTTCGCTGGATTGTTCGATGGTTGGATGCCGGCTGCTTCTTCTTGGAAAGCAAGCAAAAAACAACAACAGCAACAAAATATATATAAAAAAAGGAAGAAAGAAAGCAAGAACGCTTAGGGTGGAGGAGGCAGGCAGCCCGGGCAATTGGCAAGCGCGTCGAAGAGGCGCATAAATTACGGGAACACAACAACCACGTTCACATCGAAGACGGCGGACGGGGACGGGGACGGGGGACTCTTCAGTGGCGGTTTCCGGGAGGGAACTCGGGAAATTAAACACCTAGCTCTAGGAACAATGTATTAACTATGGTAATCATGATATTTAACACATTAATTATCTAGATTTTTAGAGCGAAACCAGCCACAATGAACAATGATCGATTGGCTTTTTAGCTAATTTGAGTAACTTCTAGATTGCATGTCAAGTTAATGGCCTTTATGAACATACAAAATATATTTTATTTTAATTTAAATTTGAGCCTGGAAAGGGGTCTAAGCCCCCTTTAAAAGCTTGACATAATTAAGCCTCTGGCTTGAAGACTGATTTGGCGGAGTGAGATTTCTCTGTGGCAGGAAATGCTGCTGCTGCTGCTGCTGCCTCGTTGACATTGCCCTCTCGGCTCTTGTTTTGTTTTTAGCCTTTCTTTCGTTTTTTTTCTTTTTTTGCCCGCGGAAACACACCCATCATCAGCTGATGCAGAAATTTTGCTTAATTTTTTAATTGCCGCAGCGGTGTTCTGTTTCCCTACTCCGCTTTGTTTTTGTCTGGCAATTAAAAATGCGTAACACGGCGGCTTCTGGGTGAGAGGTGCCTTTGTTCTGTCAGTATTTTTTCTGCTGTTATTTTGCCAGCTAAGCTAATGAGTTGATTGCCTGTGCAACAGTCTCAAAAACAAAAAAAAAAACAAAACCGATTCATAAATAAAGCAAAACCTTTACGCTCCTTGCTTCCTGTCTCAGAAATCACTTAATTTATGACTTACGATTAACCAGATTTCAGTGGTGGAGCGGGAAACTCACCTGGAATGAAACAAAAAGACAAACAAAACAATTAGTATAGAAAATACTCCGGAAAAAGCTAAAGTTTTTCTTTGGGGACATGCTCTCCTCTTGCTCGAAGAAACCCTTCCTCATACATAAGTGTCCCCCTGCATATATGCATATATAACTTTTGTTTATCTTATGAAAGTTTCTTTTCATGGCATTTTCCATGTTTGCCAGGCCAAACAACAAGTAGAGGAAAAACCGAAGGCAACAACAACAACAAAATACTGTTCGAGATGCATCTAAATTAAAGCAACAACAACCACAATGACAAGAGCCTTAACTAAAGGCAACAAACAACTGAAATAAGCAGCTCTGGACAATTGAAGGCAGGACGGTGAATTGTCCAGGCCAAAACCAGATGATAATAATGACGATGGCGGCAAGGCGGGACTCTCGAGGGGATCAGGAGCAGGAGCAGGAGCAGGAGCTGCAATTGGAGTTGAAGATGGAGCCTAGCCCAACATTGTTTTTCTTCTCCTCACGGCCGGAGCCTGGCTGTTGTTTTTCGGCTTTATATCTGCGCCTCAGAATCATGTCGCGGAGCCAGTGAGCAACATGTTTGTGCAACTTGCGAGTGCTGCGGCACTCGGCACAGCAGCCGGAGTAGCATCGGGCGATTGCCAAGCCTCAGATGTTGATGTTGCTGCTGCTGTTGTTGTTGTTGTTGCCCGTGTGCCATATACATAGTCATGTTGCCCAATGTATAAGGAGAAAAAGTTATAGTAAAATATATAAACTAATTCTGATTTTAATTATGCCAAAATATCTAAAAAAATCATACAAAAAAATCAAATAAGTAAATAATAAACCAAGCCTTAACTGCTTCTTTGATTTTCTATACATTTGATTTTCAAAGGAGCTACTATTTCCTTTCCGTGTGCCCAGTCATGTTGCTGCTGCAGATAAGTTGCTGCTGCTGCTGCTGCGGCTGCCACTTGCCATTGAAGTTGCTCATCAACTTTAGTTTACCAACACATGCGAATGCGAAAGTCGCAGCTTGTTGCATTTAGTCATCGCAGCTCCCTCCTATATGTATATCCCCCCCCGTCCGATTTCGCCGATCCCCTCCCTGCATTCGTTACGTTCCACTTCAACACCCGTCGACCCGGCACACTGCCTTTCCCACAGAAAAACGTAGAGTGCAACAGAGTTCGTTCCACTCGATTTTCGCCCCGCTGCCTCCCGCCGCCGATTGCCACATTTTCCCCGCTGGCTTTTGTTTTGATTTCGTGCAGTTTGTTTTGCTTTTCATATTTCTTCTGGATTTTGTATTTTGCTCATCGTTCGCTTGGTCTCTCTCTCTTCAGTTCTCTTGCTCCGGATAATGGCAGCCAGGCGAGAAGTGGAGATGTGGATGTGGTGGAAACTGGAACTGGATGTGCACTCGTGACGTCACAGCGAGGGCATTCACTTTTCAGCAGCAGCAGTAGGAGCAGCAGGAGCAACTGCATCAGCAGCAGCAGCAGCAGCAGCAACATGTTGCCGACAACAATCTGCGGCTGCCACATTTGTCTTTCACCGCTCGCCGCCATTGTCCACTTTATGAGCCACGAAATTCAAATTTACACATCGATAGCGAGGCGAAGCTCGGGAGCTGCACTCATTGTCACGATAAATCAATTGGCCTCTGTGGCCCCGTTGCAGCAGCCACTGCAGCAGCAGCAGCATCGGCAGCAGGATTGGAGGTTGCACTGGAGCCTCTGAGCTGTGAGCCCCTTGTCGGCATCTCTCGTTCACAGTAGCAACATGCAGCTGACACTTACGTATGTTAATGTTGACAAAAGAGTCAAGACAAGAGCAGCAGCAACGGTAGCAACAATGGCCCCATCAATTCGTGGGGGGAAAGTGGCCAAGAAATCGAGTCCAAGTCGAGTGGGAGATACTCGAGTTGCCATGCTGACCAGTGGGGGTGAGGAAAGTGTCCTAAACTGACATCTAAAATATGTATTTTCTTTCTACGATTTTAATTAAAGTATTTTTCTGCTTTAATAATTTGAAAACTAAATATTTCTTTCTCTTTTTCCCCTTTTTAAGTGTTCTAATCTTATTTTTTAATCGCTTATTTTTTGTGGAAATTGGATTTGATTGTCTCTAAAACAACCACCATTAGCAGCACTTGCCCCTCCTGGGGGCAACATTTCTATTTGATTCGATTTTCCTGGAACATGCTCGGCCGCTTGACCCCCTTTAGTCGCCTTCCCTGGCGATTTATATGCGGGTCGCATGCAAAGCGCCATGTCAACAAATCAGCCTGGCAACATACACGGCCACGCCCCCTCCCGACGCCCCCCTATCGTGACGCGTCAGTAATGCAATTATTTTGATTTTTGTTAAACATATTTCCCCCGTTTTCTGTCTGTGTGCCATGGCTATGGCATGGTTAGAGCAAATAAAAAGCGGCTGACATTTTCATTGGAGCGAACTCCTGGCCGCTTGCCGGCTAGGACTGGCTGGGGATCATTAGGCGCACCCCGGGGCCATTAATTTGAGCCGGCCGAAAAGTGTTTGCCAATATACGAAAACACGAAGCTAAAAAGGCCAGAGCACGAGGAGCAAGATTGGTAGGTACTACGAAGAAGGCGACCCGGGAGAGGCAGCTGAGAAAACAGCCAGCTAAACGCAGCATTTAAGATAAATCCGCGTCGATAGCCGCAGACCTGGAGAAGTTGGAGGCTAGAGGAGGCATGGGGAATGGGATAAGGGAATAGGAATAGGACAGAGCAAAATGGCCATCAAGTTCAATGCACAGAAACAAGTTGGAGCGGCGGCGGCACACGAGAACCAGAACTTGGCCAAGAGCACAAGCACGGAGCCAAGTCATGGCAATGCCTTCCTTTTGAACCCCTGAAGAGGGTATTATCATTGGCGGGGCCATCAAGTGTGGGCCTTTTGGGCAACTTTGGACTGGGTCTTGGGCTCTACCCATGCAAGTCTTTAATTTTTACGAGTTTTAGATGCTGGCTGGGGCATGGGGAAAGTCTAGATTGCAGGCTTTCCCTATTTTTCAATCAGTTAGGGCATCAACAGCTTCGGTTCTTAGGTTTCTGCCTTAAATTAACTCTCCTCGTCTCAGGTTCAATGCTCCATTTAGACGGTGGACAGTTGCAGGCAGACTGCATCGCGCACTGCTGGGCGGTAAATCAGAAAAATCAACACATAAAAACTAAACAATCGCCTCATTAATTACAATTAGAAGTGTTTATTGCACAAGCGCGTCCATAAAACGGGGAGAAGAAGCTCTGGCCAAAGGGGCTTGCGTCATCATCAATCTTTGGCCGGGCGCGGAGAGAGAGTTGAGTTGAGTTGAGGCTGGAGGTTGAGGCTTTGAGACTTTGAGAGTCCAGTGATCGCAGCGACAACATGAGGCTAGTCTTGGCCAAAGACTGGAGACAGACGACTGAAGACTGAAGTCTTGGAACCTGGGGACCAGCGAGACACCCGTGGGGCAGCCCCGGGGGCAGGCTGTAGGATTCATCAATCAACAGCTGTCACTGCCGCCGGCAGCCGGCCGGTTTGCTTCAACTCCAACTCCAACTCCATAGCTGTCCCGGGATCTGTCTCTGGTCCAAAGCCGGGCTGTCACTCTGCGCGGCGCATGCGCAGCCGTCTTGGCCAACAGCAGCTTCCTGTTGTTGTTGACCAGGCCTAGCAGTGACTCGCTTCTGATTGCGAGTGGAAAATTGCCACTCCGCTTTTTATGCAAATGCCTCGCCGTAATTGTTGCACGAATATTGCATAATCATGACACATTACAAATGATCCGCCGATTCCCGCATGCCCGAGTCATCATCAATGTCACGCCTCATTAGCGGCACAATCGGCATCATCGGAATCAGAAGCTCGCCCCTGTCGCAACTGATTTGTGTCCGAGTTAGCAGGAAGGAATTCCGGGAATTGCCACTTAAAGTCGGACTTAAAGTGGAGCAGCGACCTGCTCCCTTCCAGGCCATTTGACTCCAGCTCCAGTCACGCCCAGGGTCCGGATCTGGGTTCTATTTTCAGGCCGCTGCTGCTTGCTCGCTTGCCTCGCTGACTCCCATCCATTAACCGGGCCGTCATTTATTTTTACCTTTGGCCAACACCTTTCTATGGGAGAGCAGAACAGCATCTGGCCATTGGCTTTTTAAATATTAAAGCAGCCAGGAGGAGGACACGAGTCCAGGACGCCGGTCCCGGTGAGTGTCTCTCACCTGTCGCGTTGACAAAACGCTTTCCCACGGCAACGCCCACAAAGGACCAAGCGATTGTGGGCGGAAGGGTAAGGCGAAGGCGGGAAAATGTGAAAGCGGAAATCTTCGAGGGATTACAGAGAGAAAATGGGAAACCCATAAAGCAGATTGATTGGGTTTTGATTTATCTTTTGAAGGGTTTTCTCTATATTTATTAGCTATAGTTATGAGTTCTAAGTATTATTTATACTTTTTATACGAAATCAATACCAAATTTCTTTGCTTTTTTATACTTTTTCCGCAGCTAATCCATTCGAAAGTCTTGCAATTTATTTCCTGTGTAGGATTTAGCTTTGGCTTTTATAATACATATAGGATGACCTGCGGCGCTGCCTGGACGTGCAGACAAAACTGTCTATATGCGAATAAAGTCCGTCTATCAAATGACAACAACACTGAGGGCTGGAGACGGGGCAAAATGTCCCTTTTTCGCAGAGAGCATCCTTTGTGCCGTGTCAGCAAACTAGATTCGCTTCCCAGTGCCATTTATTTATCTGTGGCCCCTTTTCGCTTTTGCTCGCTTTTCCAGCATTTTTCCCCCAATCTCCCCGCCCCCCTTGATTTGGTCGCTAGCTTTTGACGCTTTATTTCCGTATCCGTTGCTGCGAGCGGCATTTTGTTTACCCGCAAAAGCGAACTCAACCAAAGACAGTTGGCAGGCAGCACAGGAAGAGAGAAAGAAAGCACCACTTTAATGTAATTGCGAATCTATGTGAAACGAAATATTCCCTGCAGTCACTTCAATCGTTAACTAGAAACTTGGTCAAGAGCCGCTCATTTCCCCCCAAACTCCCCTTTCAGGGATGATAAGCGGCTTCGGTGACCGTTTGCAAAGGCATTTCTGCATTACTCAGAGTTGTGAAATTGCATTGTGAGTAAGGCAACCCGATCCGATGAAGCGATCCCCTGTCGGCTGCCGGTGCAGTTCACTCATCTAATTGGCCATAAGCCCCGCCGACTACTAACCAACCCACCAGACACTTAACCCCTGCAGAAATGAGGATTACGAGGTACGGAAAGGCCCCTCGAGGGAGCCCCTCGTGTGCGGCGGCGACATGTCAAAGTAACATTTAACGGCTTTGATGTTTGTCAAATGGCATTTTAAACAAATGCAACTGGCACACGGGGCAATAAAAAGGCAAAGCCCCCAACAGCAGCAGCAGCATAAATAAATAGCGCTATAATTTACGCTTTTCAGGTGGAAATTGCACGCAATGTCCCCCGCACTTTTCCCCCCACATTTTCCCAGCCAGTTTTGGGCGGGATTTATGAGTGCAAGGCACAACACTTTGGTGTTAAAATAAAAAGAGAGGAGAAGAAAACCAGGGCTGTGAGCGTTCCAAGTCATAAAGCAATAATTAGCCAGTAAGCCACCAGCCAATGGTGGTGAGATAAGCTTCAGAGAGTTATTGGCAAGACAGAGAATGGGCCGCGCTTAATTATGGCACTTGCAATAAATAAATAACGAGTGGAAATGCATGCCAGTGGCTGGTGAATGGCTGGAAAAGCCGTTCGGCTCAGACAGCTTGACGCCAGAAGCAAAGGCAAAAAACACAGCACAACACAAAACCAAAACCAAAAGCTGCAAAATGCAAAAAGCAAAAAAAACCCCGTGTAATGATGATGATGAAGCTTTTTGCAAAGCAGTCATAGTCATACCCGTTCACAATGGCAATTAGAGTGCAGTGTGTTGTGGCAGTGGAAATTCCCGTTGGCTTAAACAAAAGGCGCAAACACACAAATTGCAGCGGTCGGATTTCAAATAATAACAACGGCGCGTGTAATAAAATCATGGCAGTCCAGGTTGACCTCAAACTGTGGATGGTTGGCCAAAAGGGAAATGCTAATGACACTGACTGACTGGGGAACCGCAACAAGCCAGCTGTTGCAGGTGGTGGCGGGGGACCTCGAGGGGGAGCAGCAGCAGCTAAACATTTTGGCAAGCTTTCTGGCTTTGCGGAGATTTACAAAAAACTTATCGGCTTAAAGGCCAATGGCGAATGGCAGGTGCCAACTCATTCGCCATCAATCTCCGCGCAGTCAAATCTTGTTTTGTTGACTTGTCAAAAGCGCTGACGAACGGCCACCGCCACCACCACCACCGACACGCCATCTAGCGTGAGGTCTGGGCAACAGCAACCACAGCAGCAACAGCAACAATTTGTAATCCTATTAACCCCTTGACTGCAATTAATCAATATTTTGGCCAAAGCCACTTGACCCGCCAAAACACGATTAAAAAGCCATAATTGAAAGTTGTCAGAGGCAGCGAACAAGCGGAGGAGTTGTTTGGGGAAAACACATTACGTTTAGTTAATTATTATAATACCTGAATAATATATTTAGAGCTTAATTGGCATGGCATCGGTGTACTAATGACAAATCAATCAGCTTATGAAATTCTATATGCCCATCAAGCCGATGCAAATTGCCAAGTTAATTCAAAGTTATGTCCACATTTTATGCATTCGCAAATTAGTGGCTTTCATTATAATTATTTTGTATTTTTATTTAATTTTCTTCTGTTTTTTTTGTGCCCATTTTATTTGCGAGTTTTGCTTTGTGTGAATATTTTTATGATATTCATTCTATGCGGTTTGTTTTTGCTTGTTTTTGCAGCGAAATCTTCAAGGCCATGCACACCGAGTGACTCGAGTTTTTGCCTCGATGTTTTTTTGCTCGCCGATTTTATATAATTTTATTTTTTGTGTTCCCCCCTTTTGTTCGTTCTTCGCAGCGATTGCAACCTGTCGCAAATATTTCGACGCATTTGTTATGCTTAGCTTATTTCATTATGATGATGATGGCTGCCGCTGCTGCTCCGTATATATTTATAAATGTTGCAGTCATTCATCATGGCAGCTGGGGAGCTGAACACCTGAGCACCGGAGCTTACTGCGCCCACAGACAGCAGTCGTAGCTGCGAACAGGAAGTGGCCTGGCCTGGCCTGGCCGGAGCTCTAAGCCAAATCGCATTGCAAGGCCAATGAAATCAGTGAGAAATTTCAGTACACTTGACTCCAGCAGTTCTACCAATCCCACCTGACCGATTGCTTCCAGTCAAGGCTGTTCTGGGCTTATCTTTTGGAGAAAGCGGTTCTCTCTGGGTCGTTAAAGTGGCTGCCGTAAATTATTTAATTCCTCCAGCTACCGACCCATCAATTGCAACCTGTTTCGGCGATGACGTGATCTTGAGCGTATCCAAAACCGATTGGCCAAGACCAGGCACTAAGTGGTAATTTATCATTGGCTGCTATGCTGGCTGGCCGAAAAAACTACAACAAATGCAAAGCAAAAACAGGAAATATAAACGGAATTTCTGAAATGCAGTAAATATTAACTGAAAAGGTCTGGAAAAATATTTAAGTTTTTTAAAAAATAGATTTCTTTCAGATTTTCTTTATATTTTTAAGACTTTTTTAATATCTCATAGATTTAATTTAAATCGTAAAGGTTTCTGTTGCATATTTTACAATTCCTAGGTTTCTTTTATATTTTTCTGACTAAAATCGAGACAAACTCAAAGATAAAACCTAGAAACTTTAAACCGGAAGAGGAATTGATGATGTTAAGTAAATCTGGAGACATATCGCTGTGATCTTGATCTTTTCTTTCGTTGCAAATAAAGCGATTTGTATGCCTCAGCCGTGGTTTCCCAATTGCGGTTAATAATACTGCCGGCCTGGCCCGTAGTTATTGCGAATGTAAATATTTGCGAGAAGCGAATGAACCGAGCAGGGGCGAGCGAACCTCTCGCATTTCGCATTTAGCAATTCGCATTTAGCATTTCGCATTTCGCATTTGGCATCGGTTGAATGCACTGTGGCCTGGAAACAGAAGTTGACGACGAATAATCGCCCTCTAAAATCCGCTCTCGGAATTATTTATGCATGTACCATATGTAGGAAGGATCTGGGCTCTCGAGGAGATGGGCTGGGATCGACCGGCACTTGTTATGCAAATGCCATTCAAAGGTAAACCGGCGAAGAGCGGTTTTCGCGTGTTATTTTTGTTTTGAAATGTATCCAAAAGATACCGAGATACTCGCGCTGCTACGGGAGCTGTCGTCATTGGCAGCCGGAGCGTTTGGCTGGCGTCACAACGCTGCTGCTCTGACGACGTTAGCTATTGCTTTCCGGCATTGCAAGTCGCGCACGGGGGCTACGGATACAGATACAGCAACAGCTACAGAGACAGATACAGATACAGATACAGATACTGGCTATGGGTAGGGGCAAATAGGTGTGTGTGAATGTGGGTGCAGATACAGATACGAACACACACGCGCAAGATACTTTGGCCAGGCAAGCGCATTTTATAAATAGTTGCTGCTGTTGTTGATTTTAAACAGCAACAACAAGTTGTTTGTTGGCTTCTCCCATATATTCTTATTTTTCTTGTTTTGTTTCTTTTGTCATTGCAAATCGAAAAATAGAAAAAAGATTTTTGTTTTAAATAAAAACAAATAAATACAACATTTTTGATATAGCAAAGCTAGAGAGTGAGAGCGAGCGAGCGCGGGAGAGAGGCGGAGAAAGGCGAGCGATCGTTTTCAATTTTCGCAGTTGCTGTTGTTGTTAGTCAGCAGCGGCGGCGGCGGCAACGACGACGACGACGATGGCAGCGACGGCATTGACCGCTAGAATGCAATCAACCTAGTCCAAGGCCAAGTGGCCAGCGGTTTTTATTTTATTATTATGATTATTGTGCGATCGAGGTGTGCGTGCCTGTGTGTGAGCGGGTACTCATGTATCTATAGCTACGAAATTCGCACTGCTCCGCGGGAGACTCAACTGCCCCGTGAGTAATTGCCCCACGGCTGTTCCTGGAAGTGCAGTGCGAATTTTCGGTGTTTTTCGGTTGCCAGGCGGCAAATAAAGCTGAATTCCCTCTTCCCCCTCAACGATTTCCGTAACCAATGCTAGCGCCAGCTAAGCAAACACTTTTTATTGCATTGTTTGCACAAAACTGTTTGCTGGCCAAACATTTCTGATTTATGCTTGCCAATTAATTGGCCAACGGCAACCGGAATTGCCTTGATTTATGAAATTTCTGTGTATTTTTCGTATTTCGAATTGCGAATTTAATTCCGGTCGTAATTCAGGCAGTTCGGTAATAGCCAAAACTAAGTCTAAACTTGGCCAGAGGCTAATTAAAGCCACAGAAGGATCCTGCTAAAAGCTGTTGCATACTTTTTGGTAGCCAGAAGCCGGGAATACGGAACCCAGAGCCCGGCAAAGTCTTCAAACTGGTATCGGGGCAACTTTCCAATCCGCTGACTGGGATTGAGACACCACCACCAGACAACCACCAACCATTCATTTAGCAAAAAACCCGCCGCTGACATGTCAAGGTTTCACTTTGTTTCGCCTCAACACACACTGCCCACACGGATATGTTTAAATATAAATGCAGATAAGTGGCTTTTTGCATTATATAGTATGTATATAGAGGGGTACATACGAACATATACATTCGATCCGACTGCGTTTCCACTCCGCAGAAGTCAATTAGAGGTATTAGCCTGTCCAAAGCGACAAATTACTCACCTGCAATTAGAAGAGCGAAAAATAGACGTGAGATGGTAGCTTCGGCAATTTGAATAAGAAATCTATTTGCATTTTGCATTGTAAATGTTCCTGCCTTTCAATAATTATGATAATAACGGGTTTGCACGGCTCGAGCGCAAAAATCGATACATAAATCAAATATTGCTCATACGCCACGGCAGTCCCACGTCGCCATCTTCATTTCTGTACAAACAATCACCATAATGATGATGGCGCACGCAACGCAGTAGGCTACCTTTCTTAAGACCAATGTTTACAGCGTTTACTTTGACTTTGGCGGGGCTGCATTTTCTTCTAACCAACTTTTCCAATTACCACCCCACAAAAAAAAAGAAGAAATTGTTGCTTGGGGCGGGAGTGTCACGCAAGCTAACCTTGAAACCTTATCGATTGGGAAAAAAAGGAACCCAAACTCAGGCCCAGAGTCAAACTCAATTTGCCAGTCGCCGGCGTTATTTCTGCGTGTAATTGGCCGGACTTAATTAGATTCGAGGCGGCGAGATTCCAGGAGGAGGAGAGCGTGTGGGCCGGGCTATAATTAAAATTGTTCCCGATTTAAAATTCGCCTGGCGGAGAAGGTTGGAGAAAATGGAGAAAACCCACTCAACTCGTGTGCAGCCGGAAGAGCGAGGCCTGCGCACTTCTCGACTTCACCTAGAGAGCCAGAGAATCGGAGAATTGTGGAGAATCTGCCTGTGGGTCTCTCTGTAAAATGCGCGGGAAACCCGAAGCGTTATTTATGACGACCCACTGAACCACTCTGATGACGTTGATGCTCCTCTTTCGTCCAGCGGGGGGAAGGGAAAGGGGTTGGATTTGCGTGGGTTTTTCGCCGCAACCCTTAAAAGTGTTGCCATATCGATTTTCTCAGCTCTCATGGGGAGGAGCAGGAGGAGGTTCTGCGCCCCAGCGATGTCTCTGCCGCTGCCACTGCCTCAGTCGGCGTTTCTCGTTTTTCATGTCTGCCCTGACCTTGAATACATTTGCAATTCCTTCGTGCGCTGCCAACTAATGTGTGTACGTGTGCCCCTCCTCTGTGTGTTTGTTTGTCGGCATTTTCCCAACTTTTTCTGCTTTCCCCCGGACTGTGCTCTGTGCTGGTCAGCACCCCATTGATGTTGCTATATATATTATATCTATATATATATATATATTTGTTGTCATGACAAATTTGGTATGCAAAAAACGAGAATAAAACGAGATATTCTGTCATGTTTGGCTGCTTGGAGGTGGCAAATGCGAATTGGCATCGACTTGTTGCAAACATTTTCGTGTGGAGAGAACAATTTGTTTGCCAAGATGTACCGAAAGAGCTTTAAAAATATAAATTATGACTATATTCACCATATATGCTATCATCTTCTGTGATTTATGGCTGCCTCGGATATAACCCATTATTCCGCTTGAGCTTGACTTTTGCCCCGCTGCACATAGCACCAAGTCAAATGCCACGGCTCGCTCGTCCTCTTAGCGCCATTTTCTGACATTGCCGGCATTTGAATTTCAATGCAATTCTCCTTCGGAGGAGGAGAAGGGTTGTGGGGGCTGTGCGCATCTCGGTGACGCCGGGAATGTTAAGCTGTGAGGCGTGCCGGCGTTATTGCTCTGCTTTAATTAAGCCGCCCATCCTATAGCACCATCCTCCTCCATCAGCCTTCTACCCCCAAATGCAAATGTCAACGAGCTGTTGCTTTGTCGTTGGTTTTTCCTGCCCACGCCTTGGCTTGTTGCGCACTCGGAAAAAAGATCACTCAAGCCAGATCAAAGGTGCATATCAAATTACCATATAATTGTTATAATTATTATTTATTGAGGAATTTGTAAATTACTTTTTATAGCTTAAAATTAAAAATCAAACAAGGTGGGACTTTGGCAAAGGGTTTTTAAGAAGGAAAAGGGAGATTTTCATTTTGATTTAAATATCAATAGAGGCAAGACTTTTTTAAAAGGGTTTTTAAGAATGTAATAAGAAGATTTAATTTAATTTTAGCTTATAAATCAGAAATGGCATATTTTATAAAGAAAATATATCTTTGCAAGCAGATTTTCATGCAAATATGTATTTATTAAATATATTTTAGATTAAAACCTGGCTTGTTTGCTCCGCCACAAAACTTTTCCATGGCACGTTTTCTGTCTCTAGGTCCATAATACAGCACTTACTGGGTATTAATTCACACAATATCACCCCATAGGGGTGAGGAGGGGGTGTGTGTGCGAATAGCATTTGTTTGGCAAACCGATCGCCATTCTCTAGTGATGTAAGCAGGGCACTTTGTGATACATTGTTTGCGGACTGCATTTGTTTTCCCACTCGACAAACAACACCCTCGTCCCCTGGCCCGCCCCCCTCCTGATCAGTCAACTGAGCGTATAATTAACGAAGATTGCCATATCAAAAAACCAAAACAGAAAGCAACAAAACGGAGCTGTTGCCTGCAAATGAAATCACCTGGCGAGCTGCTTTGGCTTTGCTTCTGTGCTGCCGCTTGTTTGGCTTTTAATTATGGCGACTGCGGCGACGCCAACAATAAATTTTCGATATATAAACACACACATATATTCAGGTGTATATAGTTAAATACATATGTATGTATGTTTTGCGGGGGATACTCTCTCGCACGTTTGCATATTCATGGCATTATTAATTCATTTTGCGCAATGCGAAAATTAATTAGCCATGAAAAGTGAATCGACCGCAAAACAATTCCAACGCCAATCCGATGCATTCACATTTTCAAATTGTTTATTGTACAATTAACAAAAGAAACCGGCGGCCGAGGAAGAGGCACGACGCTCGACCAAGTCCCCGCTTTTGACAAGTGAAACGTTCAGATTTATGGTTGATATTTCCACGGGCTTGTTTGCAAGCAAACAAACTCGCCTCGCCAGATAAATGGAAATTTAAGTATGAGCGAAAATACATGTGTTGTCATTAGGCAATGATTTAGCTACCGAATAAATCTCATAAATATTATTCGCCAAAGCTCCCTATCTCTATTTTGAATGCAGCTCATTATGATACAAATTTTGAGCGGAATAAATTGAAGGCTTTTAGATGAAGTGGTTCTCGGAGATCTATGGCTTTGAGATAGCAGCAGAATGGTGGGAATTGTTGGGTGTTTAATTGGGTATGATAATGGGGGAAGTATATATATATGGCATATGGAGTATGACATCAGAGAAGTAAGACTTCTTAAACTGGAATTTAGTTGTTAAAGATTTATTAAGATTTGAATGAATGAATTAATTTTAAAAGGAAGAGTCTAGGACTGCTGGATTGATAAATAAATATTTCTAAGACCAGAAAAGTAAACAAATTTATAACTTAAGTCAAAACTTATTAATAGCATTTTTATTTGGCTTTTTTGAGACATTACAAAGAAAGCAAACTTTGATTCAAAAAAGAAATTGTGGTAAGATTTCTTCAATTGAAATATAAATTAATGATTAATAATCCCTCTAACCAGAAACGCTTGATAATAGTATATTTAAGCCGCAAATAAGCCATAATGTGCGGCTAGCTTTTCCATTTTCTTCTATGTTTTATTTAAACAATTAAAGAGTGAGGAAAGAAAATTAAATGGAAATGAAAATGAATATGGCAAGTGTAAATTGGGCTTTAATTTGACGATAGCTTGAAACCAGAAATTTTATATAATTAGCAGACCAATAAGCCACAATTTGCGGCCAGATTTTCCATTTTCCACTTGCCATTTTCCCTCCGTTTTTGCTGCCACTGACGACGACGTCAGAGCGGCGACAGCGACAGCGACGTCGACTTTGCCGCCTGCATTTGTGTGCGAACACGTGCCGTTGCACCTCCCAGCCCCCAGCCCCCTTTTTGGGGGTAGGCCCTCCCGACCCCCCGTGCACCATCCCCATCCCATCCCCCCTTGCTATCTACACTCTGCCAGTGTGTGTGTGTGTGTTTGCGGCGATTTGAGCGGAAGTGAGTGAAGTGAGCGAGTGCGCATGGCGGACGAGAGAGACGGAGAGTGCCAGAGAGCGGATTGCATTTTCATGGCTAGCGTTTGTTGCGCAACATTCACTTTTGCCGGCCGGCGCAATGTATTTGCAATGTATTTGGCTGCAACAGTGTGGCAAGTGTGTCTGTGTGCTGTAACCTAGAAAACTGCATTTCCACGCGCCAATGTATGGGTGGAAAAAGTACAGCCACGACAACAGTTGCAAGGGCCGCCATTTTGTTGTGTTTGGTGGCACGAAACTAGGCCAATTCGCCGGGCTGCCCTCTTTCGGCTGCCTTTTGGCTTTACTCTTTGTTTTTGCAACAGCTTTTTCCCTTTGTTTTTGCTTGAAATGAAATTGAAATGAGTCCCCGAAAGGGGAGGGTGGAGAAAGGAGACTGGGGTGCCTCTCGGGGCTCGTGGCAAACGTTTGCCAAAAGATCTTTCGCAAACATTTCGATTACATGCCGCTGACCACAATGTAAAAAGGCCAACAACAGCGATTTGTTCATGTCGCTGGCTGAAAATCGGGCCGAGATATATGTATATCAGGCCATTATATGCAGGGCAAGGAATGCATTTTATTAGCGAGGAAATAAATATATTAATTTTTAAGCAGAATTCTAGTAAATTTAAAACCTTAAAAAATTGAATTTTATTTGTTCAGAAAGTTAGAAGTTAGAAAGTTAGAAGTTTTCCTAAACAAAAATTGTATTACAACAAAAAAACACTTAACTAAGAAATAAATAACAACCCTCAGAGCTTTCTACATTATTTTCTTTAGCATTTAGAAAATTGAATTCGAAATTCTGTAGTAAAATAAATTGATAATTAAAATTTGTAAGCTAACATGACTTTCAACCACTAAAAACACAATTTAACCTTGGTTTTTATATAAGCAAATCCATTTTAAGTTTCATTCTATTAAATCTTTTTCTAAACAAACATAAAACTCAATCATTTGTGATCTTACGACAAATGCTTCTCATCGGATTTTTGTAACGATTTATAGCGCTTTTCCCCTGTCTATATTTATATTGCATCGTGCCAGTGCACATATATCGAATCTGGCCATAAGCAGAAGGCTGGCTAAGTGTGTCAGAGGCGCGGGCCACCAAGCCCAATGCCAAATTCCGCATTCGGCGATGCGCTCTTTTTCGGGCTCTGCCAATGCGGATGACAGTGGGCCAAAATGGGCACTGCATTTGCCCGATGCTAGGGAAATGTTTACTTTTGCGGTGGTCTTTCCCTGATTTTCCTGCTTGCCGATGACAAATATAGCCCGGTTCAAACAGAAAAAGCAGAAACACAGAGGGAAAACGGCCGCAGAGGAGAGCCAAGGCAAAACGGAAACGAGGCCAAACGATGAGCTGAAGCTTTTGGCTCGAGTGTCCGTTGGCTTCGTTTTGTTTCGTTTCGTTTTGTCACCTTGAACATGAAAATTGGCGCTGCATTTGTTGCTCTTGCCTGCTTTTCCACTTTTCCGCCTTTCCGCCTGCATATGTGCACTTGGCACAGATCGAGCGCTGCTGCTGGTGCTGCTGCTGCCGTGGAAAAGCCAAACGAAATATGCAATTTTTTCCAATACGGAAAATCGAGTGGCCTGCCACCCGCTAACTGCGTACGTAGCTACAATACGTAGCGAAATGTACGTTTATTTTTATTGCATTTTTAGCTGTCCCATTTGCCTTAGTCACATTTCTGCAATTATGACAAATTTATGAGTTCGTTTCTCCCACACCGACAGCACGACACACTTTGGCACTCACACTGGCACGCACGACGAGTGCCTTTGTGTGTGGGCACTCCTGCAACTGACTTTTGACGGATTGCGGCAGCAATTTTCCATTTCCATTTTCATTTCCTTCGCCCTTGCCTTTGCCTTTGCCTTCGCACTGCTTGTTGAATGCAAAAATGCCCGGGACGTGAGGCATTTGTCAGCTTTGCTGATAAGTTTAAATGACGCTTTAGTGGATGCAATATTTCAGAACATTTGCATTCAAGTTTCTGCGATAAATTCCCCCCCGATTACATGAATAAATATATTAATATAAAATATATATACGCACGTATCCCTGGAGGGGTTCTGGGTGTAGGCTCCCAAGCTGACATTCATTCTGCTTAAGGTGTAATTACATTTGCGCCCCAGCTGTTTCGCTTCTCAGTCATTACTCATACGCCCCGTATGCCCATCGCCGGCGTAGCACCGGGCTTGCCTAATCTACCAACGCAGCCAAGATGTCGACACTTTGGCCAAGTCATTTGCAGTTGCTAATGCCTCGCAAATTGCACATCGAAGGGTGAAGTGAGGCATTGAGAGGGCGGGCTGGTCCAAATGGTTTTTTAGCGGCACAATTAACTTTTAATAATAACTCAATAAAGGCGAGCGGGCGAACGAACGAAAGGCGAGTGCCAGAGTCAAGAAAAATGACTTATAGATAAATTTAAATCGCTTCCTAATCAGAATTCAAGGTTAACAGCCATATGAGTGAAATTAATACACACACACACACGCACACACACCCCGCTCTGACGCTGACGTCGATGCTGTGTGTGGCTGTCAAAGGCAAAGCAATTGTTGCTTGCCTGAGGTGCTCGAGTGTGTGGTGAGTGAATGTTGCTGTTGCTGTCGCTCCAAGGTTGTTGCTGCTGCTGCTGCAGAGCCCCTCAAAGGCACTCGTTCAGATTTTAATTAAATTTTACCATATTTCTGCCGCTGCCGATCTTATTTTTCGGTTTAAAAATAAAAATACTGTTTGTGCAGAAAGTTAAGCAGCGAAATACGAAATAATGCAAAGCCAAGGCACAGGTGAGGCCAAGCACGAAATCATAAATATAAATTAAAGCTTATTTAAAGAGGGACCGCCAGCGGCAGCAGCACCAGCAGCAGCAGCAGCATTTGGGGCTTGTTCAAAAATAAATGCAAATGCAGTTGGTGCCGGTTGCTGCTGCTGCTGCTGCTGCTGCTGCTTCGGGTGTTAGCTGGCTCTTCTGATGCCAGCTGCTAAACTCGTGCACATTTGTCAAAAAAAAGGGAAAAGCAGCTAAGCCAAAGCACATAGAAACACTTAAAAACAAAGCTTCATAATTTAAATGTTATTTTCTTGAAATTTTACGTTGAATGAAATAAAAATCACAAAAAAACTTGGGAATACGAACTAAGCTACTCAAGAGAAGTAATTCCCAAGAAAAGATTGTACACACCCTCAAGATATTATTTAAATAAATATAAAACGAATCCTAAAAAACCCATTTAGTAAATATAGAATCAATCCCAGATGGTTTCTTGCTGTGTAATTACGAAATAAATATATATTAGACTTGCACTCAAGTATTTGCTTTTAATTAAAACACTTAATCATGGTTCCAAGTGCGCCTCTAAATGTATGATTAATGAAAGCGTTTGTCAAATGAAGAATCATAGCATGTGGCTGGTTTTTTTCTCAGTGTGACACACACACACACACTGGGACACGTGTGCCGCGCCATGTTGGCTGGCCGCGAATGCAGTTTCCCCATCGCTTTGCCGCTTGTGTTTGTGTTTCAACTGTCAGGCATTGCAAAAGCTTAATGCCAGCTAACCGCAACGCCCCCTCTCCCCTCCCCAGCCACCCGCCTTGCAAGCAGGGTGGGGGGTGGCGGGAGGAAGCGGCAGTGAAGGGCGGAGGGGCAGCCCTGAATCACCCGCCGCGCTGTCTGCTCTGGCCGTGCACTATAATTTGCCAGTTTGCTTTGGCTTTGGCTTTGGCTTTAGCGTTGTTGTTGCCGTTTGATATTATAAAACAAATTAGTTGGAAAAAAAAAAACAACAACAAAAAATAGGAAAAACAGAAACTATGCTATAGTATAGTTGGGATTTATACCGGGGGAATATGGCGTGTGCAATTAGCCGCATCTACAAAGTGAATGCTGAGGCGGCTTTCAAAGGGTACGGTCCAATTAAGGCGAAAATTCAGCAGAAAAGTGGAAATTTCATGGGGAAATTCTATGGAAAGCGGTGCATCTCCATGTAGTTTATGATTCACTAGAGTTACTTGCACTTGTCACCGCAAATTGTTGGATCTGATTGCTTGTCACATGCCCTTGTGGCGGCAGTTTGCCTTTTAAATTCCCCTGCAGGATCGACTGCCTTCGGTGGCCTTCCCTTTGGCGGCCATCGTCAGCTCCTCGTGTCGTGTGTGGTGAGCCAGGGGCGATTTATGGTAGAGCGCTTAACCGCCCATTGCGGTGGTGGTGGTGTTGCCTTGGCAAACGCTGAGCCGTTTGGCTTTCAGTTAATGGGTGGCAGGCAGCCTTGCGGCCAGCAATTGCAATGGCAAGGGCCTTGATTAAAAGGCAAGCGGCGGCTGTCATGGGGGGTAAGTGGTGAATGGTAAATGGTAAATGCACATAAATCTGCATTTTAAGTAATAACCCGCACGGCGATGGTGCTGATGACGATGGTGGCGAGAGACAAAAGCCGGCGCATGAGTAATTTCTGGCTGGGCTGCCTCCACCTATTGTCTCACATTATTTTATTTCGTTCCATTTAAATCGCATCACGGATTGGGCCAGAGCCTGGGCTGTGCGAAGGTTAAATCATGGATGCATCTAACAGTGCGTATGAGTAATGTCAGCTGCCAGCTGGAGAGCCAGCATTACGTATGCGCCACGTGGCCGCCTTGAAGATCTCCAGTTGATTTCGATTCGGATTTCGAGGCAGCTCGAGTGCATTTTGATGCGGCACATCACACACAGCTGACAACTGACAATAATTGCGCACAATTAGACATTAATTGCATTCGTTCTCGGCGATCGTTTAGCCCCAGCTGGGCTGTGTTCGGCCCGCGATGCAAGATGCGGAAATGCGGCATATATCTTTTCAATTAACCAGCCACGCCTTGGCAAAATAAACTTTTCCATTGTGTTCGTTTTGTGCATTTGTTTGTTTGTTTGTGTTTTGTTTTTCTGCTCCCCGAAAGGGTGGGCGTGGCCAGGCGAGTCTGACATAAATTCAAATGCGCACTCCAGGCCACAGAAAACTGACACACAGACGGACGGACGGCGGAGCAGGAAGTTTGACGCTTTCGGTCAGCTTTTTTTTTTTCGTCTTTTTGGTTGTGCAACAGGTATGAAAAGTGAAAGTGCAGCTGCTGGGAGAGACTGAGAGATTGGAGAGCAATTGACTAATTGAAATTAATGGAAAATTGATGGAAATTGGGCAAGAAGAAGTCAAGTCGTCTAACAAAAAAGAGTCAGTAATAAAAAATAAAAGCTTGATTTATGCAAATTCTACAAGGAAACAAAATCTTTTAAATTTTCTTGAGTTTCTAAATTCAAAACATAAGTAAATATACCCAAAAAACATGTGAAAAATACTATTCTAAGTAATTGATATAAATCAATATGTTAAACAGTTTAAAAAGCTATTTTAATTTTGAGGCTTTCGCTTTTCGCTCAGTGTGTACTTTTGGGCTTGCCGGAATGAATGTAAATAAAGCAAATAACCACCATATGAAAATCTAATCAGACTTTCAAGGTTAACATATTCTATCGCGGCAGCGGCTGCGGCTGCTGCTGCTTTTGCCGCTGCTCACTTTGCTATTTGTTCTTCCCGCAGTTTATGTGTGTTTGCTGTTAAGAGCCCTTAAAAGCTCTAAACGAAATAGCCAAACACACGAGCCCACACACACATGGTGTGCCGTAACTAGTTGGGCATACAGATTGTGGACAAACAAACGGGGGGAACTGGCCGACTGTCCGTTAAAAGGGGGGGCGTTTCTGCTCGTTTTTTGTGTTTTTTCTTGGGTTTTGTTGGCTCGCTGTCTCTGTGTCTTTTGGTTGCGTAAGTTTTGTTTCGGTTCTTGATTTCAGACGGAGGCCCTTAAAGTTCAAACATAATTAATTAAAGAGCCGGAGCCCAGTTGCTGGGACCGGGCTAGCTGCCTATTGATTTTGTTCGCTTGTGTGTGAAGTTAACGAGCTGCTGACATTGCCCTTTTGTGTGATTGATGCGGCTTCCGAGGGCTCTCCGACATTTATTTCGATTTTTTTGTGGTTGTTGTTGATACCTCGCCCATGGCTATGTACCACCCTGCGTATGAGTAATGTGCTCGCTAAGCGCTGGCAGTGGCGCATCAAGTATGCGCCGTGTGGCCGTGCCAAAAATATGCCCAACCGCCCGACATTTACATAATTATGGCAATTAAAATCTATACACAAAGTTGCAATTAAAATGCAACAAACAGTCACGCTCCACCTCTCCTGACCGCATTCTACACGTATCTATCCATCTATCTATCTATCTATCTGCTATGCATCTGCTAGATGTATATGCTGCGGCTTGCCTCACTCACCTTTTTCTTGCGATCCTCCTTGAAGTCAATGACAATGCCCTCGTCCGACGTGGACACGGATGTTGTGCGTATGCGAGCGCTGGCCGCGTCATGCGGCGACATTATGATGTGGCTATGTGGGCTGTGGTGGGCGTGGCCGTCATCGCTCAGCGGCGGTGAGGCAGAACCCGAGCTCCAGGAGGCCGACGAGCTGCTGCCGGGACTGGAGCCCTGCAGCCGGATGTCAGCCACTCCGCTCTGTAGGTTCATGAGGGCTGCCGGAATGGATGGATGAGAAGGGTGGGGAATTAGTGTGGGTTAGTCCACGTTTTATGAGGTTTACCTACCGTCATTACTGTGATTCTTCATAGAAATGAGGGCCTCGCATGCCTTTATCACGTCATCCTTGCTCGGATCGCTGCCATAGTCATGATGATCGCTGGGCGGACGTTTCCGGGAGCTGAAAGTTCAAGTAAAAAAGGTACTTTAGTAAAGAGTTTATAAAGATAATAATCTATGTATAAAGGAAACATTCTAAACTCATAAATTATGACCCAATTTCCCCCTTTTTTTCAATGACAAATCATTCACCACTCTGACCTAGTTCTGATTCTTGATTTTATCAGCCGCCCCCACAAAGTGCATAACAACATCTGCATACTATAGCTTATATATTGTATATGTATATAAGATATAGACACGCAGGCATCGGCAGCTATGGCTTAGACATCAAAGCAACCGCCCAGTTGTCGTTGTAATTTGCACAACAACAATGCGACGAGGTCTTTTCAGCGATAATCGCCTCCAGCGGCATTTCAATGCAAAACATCGCACAACTATTTTTCCATTTAACTAATTTCTGTGGCCGCTGAATTCCGCCCATTGTGTGTGTGTGTGTGTTATTGTTTCGTCATTAATTGGCCTCCTTCCGATGGCCTCACTTCGCTGAGACTTTGGCTTTTCAAGTAGATATATTTCCCATATCTCTCGAGATGGCTTTAAGCTCTAACCTTGGGGCAACCTTCGCTTGGCCAAAATCAGAGATATCCTTTGCATTCGCAAGCATTTCATGCTCGAATAAATTTAACAAAGGCAAACACAATGCAGCCAGACTGAGGGCGGGATCATAATAAAGACGCGACAATGCCATAAATTCAAAGCATTTGAAACGGAAAAACTGATTTGGCATAAGCGCTGCGCCATAATCAAGCTGAGTGCCATGGCTTCAGTTTGAGTATCCAGTTTGAATTCGAGTATTCTCGTTCCCATAATTGAGCGATTGAGACGTCGTTATGGGCCCTACCAGAGACTCGCTGCGTGCCAGGATTAACTAGGAGCCACCACCCATCCTGCAGGTGCAGGAAAGTGCTCTCAGCTTCTGCACGAAGTTGGTGCGCCAACTTCAGCTGCAGCAATTATTGATGCTTAGACTTAAGCGGCTTACGGGCAGCATCCTTCAGCAGCGGCAGCAACAGCCGCAACAGTCAGAATGCAACTCCCTGGCCTCCTTATCGACCTGGCCATCTGCTTTGGGCCGAAACACCAAAACACAACTCGTGCTGCGACGCCATTGTGCAATGTGAAGAGTGCCTGGGGCCGGCCAAGACGAGAGTTGGTCATAAAATGTTATTACTCTGCTACCAGGTTTTAGCCTTTTGTCTAATGCCACGGCACCTTCTCTCGCTTTTTCCCTCTGCATTTCCGCTGCTGCCCGTCCCAATTAAATTTACTAAACTCAGCGATAAATTTCTGCCGCCGATCGTTGCTAATCGCATAAAAGTAAATTCGCGCATAAATCGACATTTCCCGGCCATGGCGAATCTGTGCTGTGGCTGTGTTGCCTTTATTTTTTCTCTCCTCATTTCTCGCCGGCCGGCAAAAGGCGCGTGCCTGAGGGGAGCGGTGATCGGGAAGCGGAAAGCGGGGATTTTGGCCATCACGATGTGGCCATTTAATGCGCACAATCGGAACCGTTAGGCCGTCGTTCGCTTTCCGCCCCATTGCGCAGCAACAACAAAAAAGCCAACTTTAATAAACTGCAAGCGGCAGTTGCAAGTTGCAACATTGCAAGCAATGTTGGGATGTTGTGCTCTCTGACCAGGTCTCCTCCTGACCAGGCCAAATTGCCCCAGAGGAGGAGAAGGCTCAGACTAAGGCTCAGGCTCCACGGCGCGTGATTGAAATGCGATATATTCGCGCCCGATTTCGGGGCCAGCTCTTAGAGCTTTTGAGCCTGGGAAATGGCCAATGCTATAGCCATGGCTCCGTGTTGCTATTGCTGTTTTGTTAGCCATTATTTGCCCACGTCGGCTGGCCGCAATCAACAGTCAGTCGGGCGAAAAAAGAGGTGTTGAAAGCAAAATTACATTGCCCGTGTTCGCCGAGAGTGTCAGGAAGTAAGAGATGCGATATGATACGAGGCTGGGGAGGAGGACCAGGCTCCCTCCCAGCTCGGCCCGGCACCGTTTGCATGCACCGGCGGAATTAGTGGAAAATTGCATGGAAATTCGCTGAAACTCGACTTGATTTCCATGCGGTTTGCAGTTTGCAGTTTGCAATTAAAGCTTATTGAATTAGCCACGTGCCCGAGATGCGCTTTTGTTTCTGGCCGAGGTGAAAGTTATACCAAATTGCACAGGGAAAGTGCGAGACAAAGCGACTCCGAGCTACTACTTCCAGCTCGCAAGCACACAATAAAAAAAGGCCCCCTTCGGATATCGACAATCAAAATCTAAACAATTTTCAAGTGTAATTTATACGCGGGCGAAAAATAAGAAACCCCTTGAAAGAGTCGTTGCCTGATTTCTGTGATTACGACCCCGCGGGCAGCAGCAGCAACAACAAAGGTGTTTTCGTTCCCAAACTTCATTGAGGTTTTTGTGCCCGGCCAAAAGGGAGCTTTCAGCTTATCAGTTTGCACGATAAGAGGCAAGTAAAGAGCACATATCTACGTTTATTCAAGCCAATGTCAACGGCAACAACAAAAGCGGAAATGTTCATTTGTGAAATGAAAAACGACAAAAGGCAAAAACAGCACAGAGCAAGCAAAAGGTAAATACGACTTGGATTTCGTGGCAGACAAAGGAAAAGCGAGCCAAGACAAGTGGATCGATGCTAATGTCACTGCGACCACGGTGCGTATGCGCAATATATTCAAAATCTCCAAAATCTCAGCATATATTTGCCAGTCAAATAATCAAAACAAAAGCACAGCCATTCATATATATATTTATGCTCAAATCACTATATAGCCTTACGCATTTTTTATTATTCAATATTTTCTGTCTACATTTGTTTTCGGTATTTTTTATGATTTGTTTTTTGTTTCGGTTGCCGTTTTGCCGTTTTTTTTTCTGCGAAATCTATATAAATGTATATGACGTTGCCGCGTGTTAGGGTTTCTTTTATTTTGATTTTATTTTCGGTCAGCAGGCAGACAAGTGCCTGGGATTGTTGTTAGCCAAGGTGATGTGGTTGTTGGCTCTTTCCTGGCTGTGCGTGAGGTGACTCAATTGGCCTCTATGCCCCCGCTCTCTGGGAGTTTCTTCTCATCCGAATCCGAATCCGAATCCGATTCCGAGTGTGCCTTTTGTGGCCGTTGTTTTATTTGTTTATTTTATTTAAACAAGGCGACCTCTTTTTTTGCTGTTGTTGTCCCTGTTAATTTGGAGGTTTCATTTTTTATTATGTTTTTTTTTTGCCGTATGTCTGACACACATATTTTTTTATGCCGCGTTGCCTTGTTTTCTTTTCAATCTTCTCTCCCTCGTTCGCAAAAAAAGAGAGAAAAAGTCACCATAAAATTGAGTTAAGCAAATAAAAGCCTGACTTTCTTGGGGGATGTGAAGGTGGCCCCAAAGCCAGGTAGTGGAGCGCCATTAAAGAGGTAAACAGACACCCGACGAATGCCGACGATGTTGTTTTTTGGCAGGTGAAATACGGCATAAAATCGAAAACATGCGTAACAGTAAAATGTGTGTGCGTATTTTTTGTGTGGTGCGGAGGGGGAGGGAGGGGCGGCAAAGGGGTGTTAATTCAATGGCGCAGGCGTGTTTCTGGCTCTCCGCCTTGCTCTCCGCTTTATCACCCCATTTATGGCCGCCAGCGGAATGTTTACTTTTGGTTTATTTTGATTTTTAGCCTCTGCTAATTTTTTCCCCTTCTTTTTTTTCTGCTGGCAGATAACGAAACGTCAGAGTAGGCGTAGTAAATAGTTTCTTTTTAGTTTTTTTTTTAGGTTTTGCCTGTTTTTTATGGTTGCTTTTGGCTGCTATTATTTATTCGGCGCTGGGCGGAGCACGTGCTCCCTTTCGAGTTTCTTGAATGGGGCTAGAAATAATGGGCTAAACGGCTCGATTTCTGGCCAGACTGGCAATCATTCGCCTGCCAGTTGTCGGCAACTCAATTAACATTTAAAGCCAACGGTATTATCATTTAATTTAACTAGCAAACGGACAGGACAACACAAAAAACTGGGCCTGAGCAATGGCAAAAATCTGAAATAAAAAAAGAAACCAGCGAACGAATGGAAAATGGAGGGAAAAACATTTAACAGCTTTCCTTTCTTGTTCATTTTCGGCGGGGACCCACATCGTTTACATACCCGAATGGCGCTCTAAGCATTTTTTTGTCTATTTCCCCCTCTTTGGCAAATCCGAAAGGCTCCACGCCTTTTTAGAGGCTCATTTGCACAAATTACTAGCATTGCGACAACGGCCAAGGAGCCACCACCAGCAGCAGCAGCAGCAACAACAATGCAATTGTCTGTGGCAGCAAAACAAAACAGAAACCGGAGGGAAAACCCAAAGCCAAAGGCAAAGCCAAAGCCCTGGTTAAAAGGTAGGGGCAGAGAAAAGCCCAAGAAGACATTGTCACCACATTCCGGCAACGGAAGCCAGCCGGCGGCCTGAAGCAGATTGGCTATCGCCATCGCCATCGGCTATAGCCATCGCCCCATGGGCCCAGTTCCCTGCCCTGGCCGCCTCACAACCTCTAAATGCACTTGAAAAATATGGGGTTCTCTTTTTTAAATGAAAGTTAATTGAATTTTGTACAACTTTAATTTATTTTGCTTTCAATTTCCAGCTTAACGTTTTATTTAAAATTTTTAAATGATAAAAATAATTGCTTGTGTCGAATTCCCCTCTTTTTCTCCTGTGTAAAAGTCATGAATAAAAATCGTATTAATTCCGCGCCAATGTCGATTCTGTCCCAGCCATTTGTTGTTTGCTTTTTTCGCCATTTTCTTGCCCGCTTTCCCACCTTTCCCGCCGCGAGAGGAGGCCTCAACTTGAACTTGAGCGGCTGACTGAGACGAGCTGAGCTGAGTTGCGCTGAACTGAACCGAACTGAACTGAACGGAGCCGAGCTGCACTGAGGTGTGCCCCATGGGCTTATTAGAAATGCGCGGACATGAGCGGCTTTCCTCGGGGCTGCGGTGGTAAAGAAGCGGAAGGCTCGAAGCTTCAAAGTGGCCTGTTGGCCCAAGTTTTCCCCCAGGCCTGGCACCTTGCCTTTGGGGCCAACCAACGGGCACCTACTGTACCCCGGCGATGTCATTAGCCATTCGATTGCCACTGCCACTGCCATTTCCACTTTCTATTGTTTGTGTTTACTATTTTTTCCTTTTCTGTGTTTTTTTTTGGGAAATTGATAAATCGGCGAAATTCAATTTGAAAAGTTGCCTGTACACATGTACACGTGACGCAGAGGATTTCCGCCATTCGGCCCACTCAAAAAAAGCCGGCAGCAGCCACTACCAACAACCAACAACCAACTGCCAACTAGCAGCAGTCAGTGACAAGAGCAATAAGCGTGTGACAGTCGAAAGGGCGTAACAAGCTGGCAGTTGTCACACGGCCATGGACATTGGCGGCCCAGACAGGAGTCGGGTAGGGGTTTGAGTGAAAAAGGGGGGAAATTGTGGATAGACACACCTGCCGCCGGTGGCACACCACTAGCACCACTCGGTATGTGGGCCGTAGCTGTCGCTTTTCCAGCTTTTGCTGGCTTTGCCGCTCATGTGTCGCCGGCATCGCCTTCGGGCTGCTTAGCATGCAGAGCGGCGAGCGTCAGGAAGCATTGCTGTTGCTGCTGCTGCTGCTGTTGCTACTACTTTTACCACAGTTGTTGCTGCCTCAATTGGCAGCAACAATTTAGCGGTACTTGACCGACCGAGACCATGGGAATTACCCACAGTGGAAAGCAAGGCGGGATTATGGCGGCAATTAAAACTAGAGTGTGGGAGCAAAGATAATGCAAAAGCTTCCTTAAGTTTCTCTACCAAGAAAGTCAAGACCCGAAACTAAACTTAATGTCAGACATAAAAGTGCATCCTTTGGTTAAATGCTCTAAGCTGAAGCTGAAGCCAATCAATTAACCATGTCAATTTCAATTAAGATCTTCGTTGTTGGCCCACCATGCGGGACATGGTGGTTCTCTCTTCGCCTGCCTGGCCTTTCGGCCCAGTCGAAGCCTCGGAGCTGTTGTACGTGCGTTTGCTTTTACAGTTAGCTGCTGGTCACTGTGCATCTTGGCTAAATGGGTTGCACACACACACACGCACAGGTGCCCCTATCAAACGGCGACGACAATGCAAGCGTTGCCTCCTGCATTTTGATGACCCACTCGGTCTCTCTCCCTCTCCCCCATCCAGCATTTAATTCAATTAACAAATCGCAACGCCAAACAACAAGCGAAAACTCTGGCACCCTAATTATCGGTAGAGGAAAATGCGGTGGGAAAACCCAATGAAAACTGCATTTAACCCTGCACTTGATGGCCTCAGTTCGAGTCAAGGTGAGGGCGTGTTGCATTGGCATTCAAATTCGACAAATTCGTTGGAATCCCCGAAACCAAATCCAGGGCCAACGTGACACGACAATTTGAGGGAATCTTGTGGGTCACCAGCACCGGAGCTGCAATGACAGAGCTGCAGGCAGGGCCCAGGATACGGCTCCTAGCCGAGCGGAGCTCTAATTGACACAGCCCCGAAGAGTTGTAGTTGCAGTTGCTAAAGTTGCAGTTGAAGTGGAAGTTGCAGTTGAAGTTGAAGTTGAAGGAACTGCATGGCAATTGGCATGCCGGCAACCGCAGGCGGGCGAAATAAGCCAAATCACTGCCTGGCCGGGACGAGTGGCCTGGCAGGCTAGAAATCTGTAACTGTAACTGCAAATTACAGAGCTGCGCTGCGGTTTTGGCCAGCCTTTTTGACTTGACTTGGCCAAATGACTTTTGTCTTGGACCAAACCGGAGTGGCTTCGCCGTCATTTGCTGTCAGACATCAGTGCCAACACCCGCAGCGTTTTTGCCATTTCAATTGGAAACAACTCAATCAAATTGCCTAGACCAGGTCGGTCATTATGCAGCCCCCTACTCCACCCCTCTCTCCCTCGGAGCTCCATTTTGGCCTGCAATTGCCACAGAAAGAGAAACAATTCAATCTAATTTTGCACACATTTCTGGTTCCTCGAAATTTGCGTTTTGGCCGCAGTGCAAATGTTGCGTGCAGCACTCGAAACTTGGTGAACTCCATTCGTTACACTGGGAGAATTGAGAGAGAAATTAACAATAAATAAATATAAATAAAGAGAGGTTTCTTATACATCACTTTGACATAAATAGGTTTATTTTTTTATGATTTTTAAACCACAAAAAATATAAATTATCTTAAATTTAGGTTCCTTTTTTGCTCTCTCTGCATAATATAGCCCGAAGTCTGTACTCTGTACTCCGATCTAGCGCCCCGCCCCCTTCCGTCGGCCTCCTTTTGGCCCGGTCATAAGTGCGCACGTTAAATTTTATTGCCTGCGATTCGAAAATCGGCACACAGCGGCCCAGGCGAACTTTAATTTATGAGCAACTGTTGATCATGCCAATGTTTTCCCGACTCTATTGTTGGTGTTTTATGATTTCTGTGTTGTTCCTATTTATCTATCTATATACATATATATATATCTGTATAAGTTAGCTGTGGACACAGTAGCCGGAGCCCCTAAAAATTTACTAGCTGACAAAAATTGGGATACGACTGCATCCACTGGATACAGACCCATTCGAAGTGCCTTTCAACAGATTGTTTTGGCCATCAGCGTTCACACATTCGCTTGGGATTTTCCTTTTGCTATTTTTCCTCTCCCCCTCCAAAGGAAATGCTCTGAAAATTCAGCCATTAATGCATTTTGTGCGGGGGAAATTCATTTTAAATAGTGCTCCTAAAAATTTAAATTGAATGCTGACAGTAAATATGTATGAATGCCGTATGATAATTCCATTATTTGCCTTACAAATTACGGCCAGAGGAGAGCAGAGTCGGTGGTGCTGACCACAGGAGAGTCTCAGTTGGAGTCTACACTTTGGCTAGAACTCATGACCCTTCCGCCAAACCACATCGATTCCGATTCCTTCTTGGCACGAAACTCATTCTTGGCCAAATCATAAGCACCGGGCAGGAGGGGGGAGGGGCGACCAAGTCGGGCCCACAAAACAAAACTGCAATGGCATTTTCGTACTTTTCTTTTCGCGTTCCTTTTGCTGCGATTTGAATGCAGAAATAAAATTTTACGATCAAACAAACTATTCGTGCAGAACATTGGGAAATTGTGTTTACGTTCATTGGAACGTCGGCAATGGATACGTTTAGCTGGCGCGGAGGGGATCTTCCGCGACTGGAGGAGGGGTTGGTGGGGTGGGGTGGGGTTTAGGGAAATGGTTTCAAGGGGCAGACTATATAGGTTATATGCTCCCTGCTATTGGAGTGTCTCTAGCCCTCTCGTCCCCTCACAAAAATGCAAAATGCGAACTGCGAATGCATTTCAATAATTTGCCGTCGAGGGGCCGTCGCTTAGAAAATTATTATAAATTTTAGCTCTCTCCCCCAATGTTGTGTGCACTCTCCCCTTGCACCCCCCCCCTCTGACTGTTGTTGTTTTTGTTGTTGTTGCTGCATTGCCATTATCGTTGCCTTGCCGCTGGCTTTGTTTTTGTTCTGCTTCAATAATAATTTTGACCCACTTTTGCGCTCGACTTGACTTTTTATTGTACTGAAATTAAGTATTATTTTTTACGCTCTTCGTATTTTTTTTTTTTGTTTTGCTTCTTTTTGCGAGCTGTTCTCTGCTTATTTTTGAGGGCAAGACAAACAGTCGCTCATAATAATATTTGTACATAGTCTTGCCAGCAGCAGCAGCAGAAAACAAAGCTAAACAAAAAAACTGGCAAATATTTTTCAAGTCTCGGCTAATTGCCGCTGCCAGCCAACTTGGATTTGAATTCTGTTTTTTCCCCTAAAGCCGCCTTCTTCCTACCTTTATTTTCCATGCCCCCGCTACCCCCTTAGTTGCTGTTTTGTCGTGAGCTTTCCCCGTTGTTATTGCTAATTTCTTGACGTCACCTGAAAAAGTTGTTCTCGTCATCGGAATTATCCGCTGAAAGGGTGGCCAATGCTTCTCAGCCAATTTGCATTGGAAATCGTTTTGAAAATAACTCGCAAATCGATAGCCATGACTAATAAATAAACTTTAGTCGAAGCTTACAGTGTAGTTTTTTTTTATTTCTCAGAATTTTCTTGACTAAGTAACACAATTAATTCTTTCATAATAATTAATTAAAATGTTGAAACTGCTGCGACAATTTTCTTGTATATTTTTTTTACGCTTTTCCCATGGCCCCCTTGGCTGGTGAAAAACTTGTTGAATAATTATTTACAGCTTGATATTGTTGTTTATTTTTTTGTTGATTTCTTTATTCTTGATTTTTTTGCAACGGTAAACTTGTTTGTAAATTATTTTTATTATTGTTATTGTTGTTGTTGGGGGGCCTCTGTGCATGTGTTGTTCTTTTGCTTTTCTTTGCTTTGCTGCAATTTTCCCATATTGTTTGTTTTTACAATAAACGGCTGCTGCTAGGGAGGGGAGATAGAGGGTACGACGGGTGGGAGGGCATGCTACCCCGGCAGTTGATGTTGTTAATCATTGCAATTACAACAGCAGCAACAACAATAACAGCTCTGCCAGAGCTAACTATAACTGAGTAACCTGGCCAATTGACGCTTACACGCTTCCATTAGACAAACGACCCCGAAGAGGCGGGAAGGGCGGGGCGGCGGTGGGCGGAACGCGGGTCTGGGGATCAGTCGAGCGTTAAAAATTAGCACTGACGCAACGCACTCGCCGCGTAAATTGACATTTACGCGATAATTACGCGCTTATTATATTTATTACCACTTCTTTTCCGCATTTAATTCGCTGCCATTTTTTTTGCTTCTGTTTCTTTTTTTTTGCCGTCATTATTTCTTTTTATTTTGCTATATCATTATGCGATCTTTGTCTGTCAACTGCAATGGAAGAAGGGCCATAAAGCCACAGGTAATAAAAGGCTGTGGATGGGGCAGGATACCTGAGAATCAAAGGGAAATTTCTATAAAAGAAACCCTGAAAAAGAGTTGGAATTTCTTTGCGAGTTAATTAATTTTTACAACTTCCGATTTTTTGTATTTATTATTCAGAATTTAATTAAGTTAGTAAGGTTTTTAACATTTTCAGGAATACTTAAGTGTCTGCAATAATGGCTAATATTTAAAATTAATTCAATATTTTTTCAGCTTATTTTCAGAGCTTTATTAAAAGATATATTTTCCTTAAAGAATCAACTAAAGAAACCCTTTCCCAGTGACTGAAAACCAGCAAAAGGTAAATATTATTTAAGCCCTGATTTGTTTACCCGGCAAATTAACAAATACGGGAAATGGAAGAAAAGCTGCTCGAGAAAAATAAAGTTCTGTTTACTCAAACTATCTGAGAGGGGGCGAAAAAGGGTGAATTGTTGCTAAACTATGTAAATTAACAATAATAAAAAGAGACGCATTTAAGGCAGAAGAATGCCGGCGAGCAGATTACGGCGGGCAGGAGGGGGGTTGGGTTGATATTACGTCGCATTACGCGAGAAGCGCGTGTTGCGCGCAAGGTGAGCGAGTTGTTATCATTGCACACGTGTGTGTGAGTGTGTGTGAGTATGTGACTCCGGCCGCCGTTCGCTCTATCAAAAACCCGTAAAGAATATGGCGACTATAGAGACCCACCGCCCGCACACCCACTCCCCCGCCAGCTGGAGAGCTTTGTGCTTACAGCTTATTTGCGTATCTGTGTGTCTGATTGTTTGTGTGTGTGCAAGTATCTGTGAGTGGGGAAAAAATACTTCCGCATTCGCATTCGTATTCACAGTCGCGCGGATTCGAAACAATAACAACTTAAACCAGAGGGGCACCGGTCCCAATGATAAACCGAAATTGCGGCAAACCCGGCAAAAAGCACCCGGCACTCAGTTTCAGTTTCAGTTTGAGTTTCGTTTTTAGTTTCAGTTTTAGTTTTAGTTTTGGCTTTTGTTATAGTTTTTAGCTGTTGTTGCGGCGGTGTCCGTGTCTCCCCCCCCCAGCCGCCACACATGGTGCCACATGCCACAACATCTCGCGCTCTCCGCCATTGTAATTAATTAAATTAAACTAGCACAGCGGCAGCAGCAGCAGCGACTCGCGCTGAACTCAATTGAATTTTATTTGAATTTTATTACAGACAACATCGGAGTGAAGCGAGAGGCATTCGCTGTTTGAGTTTGTGTCCCTTTTGGCGCATTGCAGTTGCTCTTTTTCATCGACAGCGGGCAATGTTTACAGAAACTACACAGGAAAACTATAAGCCACCTCAGCGGTAGCAAAAAAATAGCTATTAAATTAATAATAACTAACAAAGAAGCAACATTGGGAGGAGAAATCTCAGCAGCAACAGTTTCAAGAGCAACATAAAGAGCTTCACAATTGCAAGTAACTAATTTAGCAGTGATGATAAAAGGAAATAATAGCAAAATTCTCTTAAAAAACACCCTTAAAATATGCAAAAAGAACCATGTTGCAACACCTCCAACAATATCAACAACAATTCCAACACAAACCTCAGAACTTGCAACAATCACAGTCATAATTCCAACAGCAACTTCAACAATATCACCAATAGTTTCAACCACAACATCGGCAGCAACTTTAAAGCCGCAGCAAAGGCAACACATGAGCAGCAGCAGCAACTGCAGCAAAGCACATCAGCAACATTGCCGCTTCAGTTATAGTTTTTCCAGCTGTTTTCAGTTTCGACTTCGGATGGTCGCCGCGCTGCTGCTGCTGGCTTTTGCGACGCAATTGAAAAGCCCCTCTAAAACCAATCCCCTTGTCCCCCCTGCTATCCCTCCTCCCTATCAATACTTAAAACCCCTCCCGCTCTGCCACCCACCACTATAGAGGCTCCTCTCCTCCTCTGCCCCCTCTAGCCCCCTTATCAGCCATATGGCTGGACATGACGCGCCACTTTTGTGCCGCCTGCTTGCGCTTTTTTGTTTTCAGCTTTCAGTTCCGCGAGCTCTCTCACTCTCTTTGGTTTTTCCTCCTCTTTTTTTGCCTTCTTTATTTTGATTATTATTGTTATTATTTTTATTATCAATTGAGAACGTGGCCGGCATTCAGCGCTGCCAGCCGCTGCCCCTGCCCGCTGCTGCTGCTGCTTTTTGCACACTTGACTAATAGTTTCGACAGCGGCGCGCGAAGCTTATCAATTGAAATTGAAATGGAATACGCAATCATCAGTGGCGAGTGACAATCGTTTCATTTTGAAGTCGGATATTGGATGCTCTATACGGGAGATAAAGAGAAACTATGTGATAAAATCCAGATCTAGATTTATTTTAATGATAAGTTATATTTGAGCGTTTCCTGAAACAGATTTTGATACAATTTAATCTAAAATCATTAAAAAGAAGCTGATTTGAATTGAAACCTATGTTTGTAATATTTTATAATCATTTGATTTGTTTGTTAAACCAACTATTAGACTAAATGAGAGTATAAGCCTAAAAGCCAAGTATCCGTATCTGATAAGAGCATTCACTGAGACTATGACACCCGGCGCGACTGTTTGCCTTCGTAATCAAATATTAATATTTCGTATTTTGTATTTTTTTTTTGTCGTTGTCGTCGTCGTCGTCGCCGCCGCCTTTAAGTTCGACGTAGTCGTCGCGACGTCTGAACGGATAGTAATTGAAAATTTGAATTATTTTGCAATCAGTTGTTGTCCGGCGTAGCCTGGCGAAAGCAAAGCAGCCAGGAGAAGGGTAAGGGCGAATGTAAGCCATTCTTAGGGGAGGGGAATTTGGTGGGAACTCTTTGTGTAAGTGCAGCAACGGCGGCGGTGGCGGCGGCGTCTATGCTAAACAGTTGGGGCGTGGCCTCAGGGCTCAGCCGGGCGACATGACGGAGACACAATTTTATTATAGATATTATACATGGATCGGGCGATGTCCGTGACTTGCTGGCCGGTTCCGCTAATTTGTCGCCACTTATAAATTATTGATATGGCCCAGTCTCCACAGACGCCAATCGTTGCATATTTATGCAAAAACCAGTAAAAGTCAAAAACACAGAGAACACGAAACGAACGACGAAGGAACGAATAAAATGTGAATAAAAACGGGTACAACCGGCAAAATGTTGTTGGGCATGAAAGAAATTATTAAATCCAAGTGGGGTATGAAGTATATCGTAAAAGATACACAATTTTCTATGTAAATTCAAGCTTAAATGGAGACAAAATAAATGATTTTCTAGTTGTATGTTTAATTATATTTCAAGGTTTTAATGTTGTAAGATATTAACTGTTATTAACTGCTAATAATAATCAGCTTAAGAATAAAATTAATTTCTCATAATAAAAATATGATTGAAACTAATTTCTTAATTTTCTGTAATACAATTTGTATGTTTTCAAACAGTTTTAGCAAAAAAGAAACATTAAACATTAAAACATGGCATTAATATTTTCTTTATTTTCAAAATATCAAAAAGTCAGAGCCATAAAAACTTTATTATTAATTTTCAATATTTCCTGTTTCCTAAATTTTTTAAGAAATATCTTGAAGATACTCACTTGTGCTGCGGCGTCAGCGGCGGTGGCACCTCAATACTGTGTGTGGTGTTTCGGCGGCGGTCGCCACTCATGTCGGCGAGTCTGGCAAAGTCCGTGTCGCGATCCTGGTCAGCCAAGCGGGCGGAGCGTCGCGATTCCAGCAGACGCACTTCCTCCAGGCGCTTCTTCAGCTCAATGGGCTCCTGAAAGTGGGGGAAAACCGAGGAGAAAATGGTTAGTCAGGGACTCTTATCGCCGTGGCTTGTATATATATTTTTTTCTTGTGCTTTTAGTGAGTCACTTGCTTTAATTGTTTGTGTGCAACTTTATTGAGCATCCCATTAAAAATTAATGACCCAGTGTGGGCACTTTAAAGCGATTCCTAATTGAGCAAATGGGGGACTGAAAGTACACATATTCCTTTCAGTATCTGCATCTAACATTGTTGCAACTGTCACGCAAGGCGGGTGTTTTTAAATAATAATAATATATCTCTCTATATATTCGGTGGCAAGTTACCGGGAAATCCAATTCGATAGAAAGGCAAAAAAAAAATAAAATAAACGAGTCCGTAATGATTTCCGAGAAGCAAAGCCCCAATTAAATTATAGTTCACAGGGCGGATTGGTGCAAATAGTGGCGTTTCAAGGTTAATTACAGACCACAACCGCTTTCGTAAGCCCTCCTTACACGTAAGCCCCCTCCACGGGTGTGTGCACCAGGTGAGTATGCAAAAACAAAAACGAAAACAAAAAAAAAAAAAATAGATACAAAAGCGAGGCGCGTGGGCGCTAATTGAGAAACCAAGTAAACTGCATCCGTAAGATATTGTTTTGATACTGCTGCACTGCGCTGCTGCGCTGCGGCAACCTTGAATGAGGTCACTTGGTAACAACAGCGGCGGCGGCGAGCAGTACGAGCGACGGACGCCTTATAGATACCATATTCCCTTATGCAATCACCTTTTCGCTTATTTTCAAGATCTCGCCGCTCAGCAATTGATTGTGACACTTATTATGCCAAACATCTGCATTCAGTTATTTTGCTTAATTTATTTTTTGTATATTGTTTAGTTATTTATAAACTCTCAGCCGCTATGCGCTGTTTCACTTCTCTGTTGCACGAGTATTTATTTATTTTTCTATCACTGATTTATCGCAATATTTGCTGCGTTTTGAGTTGGTTTTAGCTTGGCTTAGCTTGGCTTTCCCACCCTGTTGAATGTTGGGTTAATTGGGCACAAAAAGCCGGCCGGCAGCGGCGGCGGCGACTATAACGGCAGTCTGGCAAAATGCGTCAGCAGCGGCCGCGTATCTGACGGATACGCCGCATTCACACGCACTCTCACACTCGTACCGCTCACGCACTCCCCGCACACACTCTCTCTGACGCGGCGCGCGTGTTTATTTTTAATTATTCAAATTTTCGCTTGATCTTTTCTTGGCCAACTGGCTGAATTTGAATTTGGGCTAGTAGGCCTCGTTCCCAATTTGTTTTTATCCGCTTCTGCGACTTCTACAACTTCTGCGACGACTCCCACTTCACGCACACACGCGCCCCTGGCTTCGAACCACTTCAACGACTTCGACTTCGACTTCACTTGCACTTTTCGGCTGGCTCCCAGGGCTTTTCCGGTCTGCTTTGCGCTTTGCTTTTCCTCGGAGTGGCTGGCGGAATTTTGTATCTTTTTTGTTTGCGAATTTTTGTATCTCAGGCTGCGGTGTGATGGTGCGAAAGGTTCGCGCGCGCTTTCAAGAATGATTCTGTGCTGCGCTCATGGCGGCCGCCGGGCTTCGGCCGCTTCAGCTTTTCCCGCTCGGCACTTGCACTCGGCCGGCCTCGTTCGGCTTCGGCTGGCGGCTCTCGCTCTCTCGCGCCTGCGCCACACACACACAGCTATGGCATTGGGCGAATTTTCCGGTTTCGCTCGACGTTTGTTTTTGTTTCTCCGCTTTGTGCTGGCCTTTCGCATGCTTTGCCGTTTTGTTTATGTATCTCAATCTGTGCGCTGCAGCCGCTCGGCCAGTGCGCCGCCGCTCTCTTTCACTCGCTCGGCTCCCCCGCACGAAAGTAACTCATTTACGTAACTCAAAGATACAAGTGATATCTTGGCTCGTAGTCGCCGCCTGCATCTTTGAGCTTTTCCGCTGAAACTAGCTTTATATAACGATCAGCACACAGGTGAGTGTGTGTGCCTGTGAGTGTGCTTGCCGATCGCGTCGCTCACTTTGATTTAAGAGCAATTAACTTTGACTTAAGAGAAGCATCTATCTTGTTTATGACGCCGCGACCCCAACTTCTTTCCCATTTTTGCAAGTGTTTTTTTTTTTTACTGTTTTCTATGTTTTCATGTTTGCTGTTTTCCCTGCGAGCTGAGCTCACGCTGGGATTTTTACACTTCGCCGGGGATTTCTGGCGGGTATTTGTCCCGGGCTTAGGACTTAATGCCATCATCTTTATGCAGTGTTTATGGCGGACACACTAAAACTTGATGAAGCACTTGCACATGTAGTTCATGGGACTCTCAGGGGGCAGCCAAGGGGGAGGAAGAGGGTTTGGACCAGTTGGAGTTTTCCAACTTGAAATGGTTTATTTAAAATGAAAATTTAAACCTGAAGATACTATGCAAAGTTTTGAATATCTTCAGTTTTACATTGTTATCTACTTATATTTTGTTATATTTAATTAATTGTAATTCTTTATATTTATTTAACTAAATTTTTTTAATATATTTATAATTTTCTATAAGGGAAAATCAATGTTTAAGCAGCAGAATATAAATAAAAATTTTATGAAGATGTGTAATTTAACTTTAGCCTTTAAAAGGTATTAAATTCTTGGTAAAAAACAAAGTATCTTTGATTGAATGTGGGTTTTGATTGGATGAGTTAATCCAAATAACAACTTCCTAAACATAAACATTAAGATATTTCTATTATTTGATTATTTTGCAGTGATTTATTAGGTGTTTATAATAAATTTTTATAAATTTGAAAGTTTTTTCTAATGAATGTTTTTCTGGTAATTTTTTATTTAACAAAGAACATCGATTTGAATTAAAAGGAATTCAACTTGTTTAATGATTAATATAATTAAATCATAACATCTTTTAAAATATGTATTGTTAAAGTCTTTTGTTATAACTATAGCTTCTTTGCATATACTATAGCTATATAGCAACTTAGCTGCCCCCTCATGACGGTCTTCTCTGCGGGTTGCTTGACCCCAATTCCCCGTATTGAGTAAGGTCTTTCCCCTTATCAGGGCTCCAACTGAAATTCCATGGAACAAGAGGTTTGCTCAGCGCTCTGGCGGAACCTTAGCGATCGCTTCGCCACAACCAGTTCTGGGTTATCGTTGGCTTCTGCTGCCGCGCTCAAGTGAAAGTGCAAACTTGTTTGTCACTCGCTCCGAAACGGAGATTAAGCAGCTCAAAACCCCAATTTCGAAATGAGGCGAAACCAAAATATTTGGCCAGAGAGTTCCCGGCGATTAGGCTGGCCAAACCACAACCCCTGATAGCCGTGGCACTTATCTGTGTGGCAGATGCTGGCCTTGCCACCTCGAAAAGTGGGCAAAACCGCTTAAAATGCAGCCTGGGAATATCGCCGGACAGCCGATTACGAAGCAGACGGAGAGTCTGATAAGCGGCATTGATAAGCAGCAACGACCGCATGGGTGGGGCAGCCGCAACACAAAGGGGTAAACAATAATCGAACGAGGGCCGGCGGACCTTGTATCTGCCAGATACGCACGCCTCGTATCTGTGTCTGTTTCTGTTTCTTAATCTGTATCCGTATCGGTGGCGCATGCGCTGAAATTTGTCACATCGCCACATCGTCATTATGTTTATCGGGCAAACGTGGCGAGCTCTGTCTGTGTACATATATCTTTTGCTCCTGCGATCACTTGGAAATGCGGTAACGCGTGCCGGAAACCTGAGAGGCATGCGAAATCATCAGAAATGAGCTCAACTTTTTCGCCAATTCCGAATTCAAATCGAGCTCCCCTGTTGGCCACTCAGAAATGTGTCGGAAGTGGGGCTAATTATGGCATATCGATTGCCAGATAGATAAATATTTGCTCAAAGGCGAAGAAGAGCTGTGCAAATATTGTCCTACATAGTAATTAGATAGCTGAGGGAATTGTAAAGTGATTCCAAAAGTATAAAATTGGGGTTAAATTTAATTAGATTTTTTACTGTATGTTTTATTTATATACAAATAAAAGCCACAGCTATTTTACTATAATAAACTCTGCTTTAATTTGTAGCATTAAAAACTGTTTTAGTTATAATTTATGGATATCTTTACTTGCACCGATTTGTAATCCCAAACTTACACCATAGCTAATTTATGAGCAGCACTCCTGCTGACTTTAAACCATAACTTAGCCTCGCTCTCTGCCCCGTTGATCACCCCTGAGCCCTGATCATGCTTCACTTTCCTCCCCTGCACCCCTGCTGCATTCAGTAACTAACCCCCTGCTGACTGGCTCTCGCCATTGACAGTCAGTTAAACCCAATTAAAGGCTATCTGCCCGATGGCATCTGTAACTGTATCTCCTTATATCCAACTATCTGTATCTGAGAGTCGCTCATTGACCGGCCATGGTTCGCCAGAGTGGCGGAGTTTGTTTTTCCGTTCGCCTCATTTGTTTGACTAACCCAATGCGGCCCAGAAGGTTGCTGCAGCTAATTGCCCATTACCTTGGGCCGAGGCAATTTCTGCTCCGAGCCGGAGGAGGAGGAGGAGGTGGAGGAGAGCTGACTGCAGCCCAGTCTTTCAGAGACTTTCAAATGCCAGTCGAAGGCTGCCAGCTGCCTGGCAAATGACGGCGTCGTCTTGTGCAATGATCTCCGCCAATGCACTGTAAATTGTTTTAGTATTTCTTTCTTAATGGCTTTCCATTTTTAAATAAGGCAAGAAAATAAAAAAAAAAACAAGCCAGCAGAGTTTATGGGCTTCAATGGAGTGACTTGGGAAACATATAGATATTCAAGCTTTAGTTTTTAAATTTATTAAAGAATGTTTTTCGACTTTTTCTTAGTGATTTTTTAATGGGTTTTCTTTGGCAAATGACCTGGTTATTATCCCAGTGTTATCCCTGTCTCCGGCTGCTGTAATTTTCGCAAGAATACGCGAGAGTTGCCCACGTGCCGAGCGAGCATTTGGGTTAATTGTCTGTGGATTAGGCAGCGGCCATTGTTGCAGTTTTGTGCATTGAAAGCCGCTTAGCGCCTGGCATTTTTGACACCCTGCCTCCGATATGGGGAAATATACGCGACCCGTATATATATTTATGTCTCCCTCTCTCTGGGGCTGAGTCAGCTGCGGAGCGCTGAACGATAATAAATTCTGCCATTGTCATTTGACGCGTTACGAAAACGGAACATTCGCCAGCCGTCTGTCTGGCTTTGTCTTTACTTACACGCTCAATATACATAGTATACCTTTGGAAATGCTAAGAGCACAAGTTTAAATGGCCATATCAGAACTTACGTAATGCCCCATGTTACGATCATGCAACTGCGCTTCGATTTGGACTTGGAAATGGAAATGGGAATGGGAATGGAGGGGGAAATGGAAATCCAGCCAGCAGAAAATGCAATTGAATGACAAATTGTCTTGGGATCGCACATCGCACCCGCTGACTCAATGGCGATATATATGATTTTTTTTTTGGATTTATATCGGCTGCCGGAAGTGTGGCGGTTCACATGGGCGGGGCACGGACTCTACTCCCCTCCCCCTCCTGTCGACCCATTTGACTCATTCAGCAAGTCGCAAATGGAATTGAATATTGTTCGCATTATTATTTCTTTTTTTTTTTCGTGTGTGTCTAAATTGAAAGCCACTTAACCCATTTTCGAGCATAATGCGAAACAGTTTCGAGCTGTCTGTGGGGCAAGGGGAAGTGTGCCGCACGGCACACTCTCTGTTATGCTTTATTAGATCTCGGATGCCACCGAAGTTTTTCATAAACAACCGCAGCAACGGCCGAGAAGTCATTAAAGAAACTGTATTTTCTTTGGCCAACGTCGGGTTTTTGTGGGTCATTATATAAGACTGATTATTGAATTTTAACTCACACATGTGTTTATGTCCAATTCGTTGTGCTTTGGCAATCGAATGGACAGGTAAAAAAATAATAATAAAAAAATGATGCAAGTTGCAGGGACACAATAAAAAATAATGGAGATTTTTGAGCAGTAAATAGAAAGGAATCAAAAATGTAAGATTTATTAATAAGTAGAAATGTTATTAAGCTTGAATCTTGTTACAAATGAATACATTTATGGTAATCAGATTTAATGTTATTTTCATTATATTTTCCATGAATATCTCTTCTTATATCCCTGATTTTCCTTTTGATATTTATTCAATTTTTTTTATACTTTTTTAAATTGTAGATCCTAATAATTAACAATGTTAATAAATGAAGCACCATAACTAAAATCCACACCAAAGACAACCCAGTTTTTTTTTCCAGTTTATTACACAGCTATAATCATCGATCGATCTTTGATCCCCTGATCGGTGGGTGGTATTGGCACCACCCGTGGCTTTTTAAGTTAACTCCAGTTGAGCACCGCCAACATTATGCAAACGAGTGGAACAGCGGCAACTGACACCTGTGACTGTGAGCTGAAATAAGAGCTCAATTAGTCGATTGCCGCATAATTCGTTTTCTTTGCCAGACAACTTTCCCAAAAACAAAACAAAAATCAAAAACGAAAATGTTGCCAGCGGAAAAAACACTTTAAACTCTGCTTTTATTTTTTTGTATTTTAGAGTTTCTAAGTAGCACGTACGTAACGTGCCTAACGGGTAATTTCGCTGGCAATTGTTGTTGCTGAGATTTTCCATGTTTTCCTTCGTTTTTTGTTAGTCTTTTTTTTATATTTTTTGTATCTCCGTCGAGACAGCATAAACATAACTATAATTGCGACGTAATTGCAGCGGATAGAAGCGGAAAACGAAAGTGCAGCGAATAGAGGAGCATTCGTATAATAATTGTGACCCAAAACAATTTTAAATGCTTCACAATTTCAATCGCCAGCAAATCGAATTTGTTTTACAATTTTCGAAAGCGCCCCCCATATTTTTTTGTTTTTTGTTATTTTTGAAGGGGAGCCGGCACTGATTCGCTGAGGAGGGGGAAGAGTGGTTGTGGCGGTGATGGTGGTGCAACAATGAAATTGAATTTGATTTCTTGATCGCCGAGCCAAGCGAGCACTCCACGAAATCTGACCAAAGACCAGACAAACAGCCAAGTGAAAGTAAAAGAAAAAAAAAAGCCAAAAACCGAAAAAGTGAAAAAAAAAGCAACGTCTCGGCTTTCATGGGTACACAACCACGAGTATTATGAAACGCAACTCGTTGGGAGTTGGAAATAGAAGGGGGGAGGGTTAAGCAGGAGGAAGGAGCAGAGCGGAGTGGCTCAGGTGGAGCCAGGTGAGCAGACAAGCTGGCAAGCTGGCAAGTCATGGCGCCGGTGCGCAGTCTCAGCTCGGCAGCAGGTGCGAGAAACTTTGAGGCAACGGCAACGGCATTGACTCCGCCACTCCATCGCCATCAAATATCGAATTGAAATTCAAATTCAAAGACCACTCGTGTTGAGTCGATGGCGTTGTTCGCACATTTTGGCCAAGAGAGCGTGTCTGGGGGCCATAGACGCATTCGCATTAACGGTTAATTGCTAAAGTGGTCCACGGATGATGATGGAGCACTCCGGCTGCAACTCGAGGCTAGGCGATTGACTTGTCAAGACCTCGAAATCGATAATCCCAGCGAAGACAAGCTGTAATTCAACCTCAGGGATGCAAAATATATAATATAATATCAGCTAAATCAACTAAATTATATATCAAAATGATTGTTTTTGATAATCAAAGTAAAGATTAACAAAGATATGATATAGAAATAATTGTTATCCAGACTTAAAGATACTTCTAATGAGATCTTTAAGGTTTAAGTTCATAAAAATCAATAATATCGATTCTTATACAACAAGCAGCTAACTAAAAAATTTATCTCCGAACTGAAACATTTGGTTTCTCATCCCTAATTCCCAACAATTGATCCCATTCAAGAGTCTTAAGAAAAAATAAAACCATTTACAGTGCCAGATTGATGTTCGTCGGTTTGCTGGGCGGTTGAAAATCGAAATTGGTAGCTGAAAATGCTTGGGGCAAGCTAGCCGTCGAGCTACTGTTGCTGCCTCTCCGCACGATTACCGTTATGTCGGCAACTGTCTCTCTGTCTGTGTGTGTGTGTGTGTGTGTGTCTCCATTTGCCGGCTAGCTGCCAGCTAGGCAGCCAAGCTACCTGCTGATTTCAAAACATTAACTTAATTTTTTCCCATTTTTCCTCCACCATCGCGCTGGCACTTGGAATTAATTATGCGTTTGCGCTCAATTTGTAGCCCAAGTAATTTACCGACACGGAGCAGGGGGCGGAGGCAGAGGCAGAGGGGCATCTAGCTAGTGGGCGTGGCCAGACGCTGTAGCAGGTGAAAGATTTGCGGGTGGCTTCCCATTCGGATTTTGGCCACGGCACCATAGAGTTTCACAATGGCTTGAAATCGCAAAGCCTCGGGGGCCGGGCTCTGTGGCAATACCTTCTACTAGCTTGGCCTAGAGGCCGATAGAAGTTTGGTAAATAGAGATTTTAATTAAACGATTGGCCAGGGGCCGGCATCTTGCACTTCTGCTGGGACTGAATAATGATGCAGCGTGTGTGTGTGTGTCAGGGTAATTAATTTTCCAGGTGAAAGCATGTATCAGAGCCACTTCTGACTAGGGCTGGGGTCATTAGCTTTAATCCCAAAGTAGCCCAAGCCAAGCGTTGGGCGGCCACCTGGGCGTATGAGTGATCTTCAATGCAGGCGGTGGATTTTCTCTCAACATTCAAATCAATCTGCTAAAGCCTGTTCTGGATTTTTTCAATTTCTCGCTGCTTTATGGCTTTTTCAAAAGCACACTTTCCACACAACAACAACAACAACAATAACAACAGCGGTAATCACACACATCTGCATCTGTTAATGCCAAGGTGGCAAAGTATCTATTAGATGCCGTTAACTGTAACTGCAGTCTTTTTATTCGCTGCCAACACGCAGCGCTCACACAAATGCGCCTGCTGCAATTACAGGGGAAGAGGGGGATGGGTGGGGTACAGGAAACGGCGAATCAGCAACGGCGATGGCGACGATACTTTGGCTATCCAGTTGCATTATCCTGCGGCAGTCAAATGCCATAATTTTCCCCTGCGAGCACGCGCGGGTTTTTAGCCTATTTGATTGGCAGCTCACGAAAGCCTTTTTAGAGCCATAAAACTTAATGATTCTCGAGTTAGCCATTTGATAAGCCCCCTTCCCACCCCAAAACACAAACAAAAAAAAAGAAAATATATGCATAGGGACGAATGACGAATTCCAACCATTATCGTCCAACATGGGGCGTCGTGCCCAGATACAGATACGAGTTAGCGGCCGGCGGAGTAATGAGCCCGAATGTGGGGCAGCTCATGTCGAGGCTATGGCTATGCAATTATGCTCCGCGGAGAACGAGAACCGGGCCAAGGCGTTCCGCGATACTCATACTCGTACTCGCACTCAAACTCAGATGTGGAGCCGGAGCATTATAATTATTTCGCTTCACTTTTGACATTTTGCCTCGGCATCCGCTATCTCCTCCACCTGGGCAATTGTATCTCTCACTCTTTGGCCAGAACGACACAGCACAATGGGAACAATGAGGCCCGGCACTAAATTGGCATTAGCATTAACCCGGAAACTTACGCAGCTGTGCCTGCCTCCCAGCCTGACGGCTGACTCATGTGGCAAGTTGCAACCGTGTTGCATGCAGCTCCCCTGCCTGCTGCAGGTGTGGCCTGTCCCAGTTGGCTGAATGGCTGACTGCCTGGCTGGCTGACTGGCGGAGTTGCAAATTAACTTGTTTGCCATGCGATTAGATGCCGCAAATTTATGGTTTATATGATTTTGGCCAACCAAGCAAGAAGTGGGCCAGGCCGGGCCAGGCCATGCTCTGCCCATATGCCGAGAAGATGATGATTTTTCCCGGCATTCTTTCCACGGCCGGCGCATCTCTGCGTCTGGGTGACCCACTTGCCAAACGGAAAGTGAAAACACGCCTGGCCTTAATTGAATATTTGGGCCATTCGCCGCCGCCTGGCCTCAGTGGAAACTTATAAAATTTGCAAAAAACTGCGAAGCCGCACAATGCAAAAAGTTCGCCTTTTTGGAATGCGAAACGAGTTGGAAAGTGCGAATTTTTGCACGTCTCGGTATTAGCATAAAACGCAAAGCCAAATGCAAAAAAAAAAAATAGAAACAAAAATAAAACTATAAAACAAAAAAAAACAGCAGACAGAAAAACACCAAAAACTACAAAAAAGAGACCTTAGAGACCAAAGTGGAAGAAACAGTTTCGAGTTGCTTAATGCGTTAAATGTGCCAGAGATATAAAAAACAAACTATTTATACATTTAAACAGCTTCATTAAAGTCGAGGGGAGGCATTATTTAAAACGGTTTGCTTGAATATATAAAATAAGTCAGAGGTTTGGCCAGGAAAAGTTGAAAGTTAAACCAGAATAAGTATCTTGAAATGCAAAGCTTTCATAACTATTTCTTGCTTCATATTTCTCTTTTTTTGCACATAGAAAAATATACAAAATAAAATATACAAAAAAAAACTATCTGAAAGATACACAGATATCCGGAGAGCTCTATTGCCGCCCCGCTCTGATGGCCTCTGGCGATTTTGTATCTCAAGTGTAGCTCAGACTTCACACTAGCTTAACACTTTCGAGTGGCGGCGAATAAAAAGTATCTCATGGATGCCGCTTGAACGCTTGTACGTGTATCTGTATCTGCGCCTGTGCAGCCAGCTGCTGATGTGCTACGCAAACAATGATTGGCATTCGCTGCTATCTCTTGCCGGCCGCTTTTTGCTTTTGCCTTTCCCTCGGCTTCTGCTTCCAAGTCGAAGTATTTGCACTCTTTGAAAATTGCCAAGATGCGAAGCGCAGGAGGAGGAGGAGTCGGTGGCGGGCGGGCTGCTTTGAAAACTTTTGAAATTTTTGCCCATTTGCCATGATATGCCAGGCGGCGGCATGTGGCATGGGGCACTTGCTGGCAAATAACTTAAAGTCGGCTCATGGAAACTAAACTTTAATTAAGGAATCTCAGTCTAAACCCCTCCGGTTTTGTTCACAAAGAAATTAACTGGCAAGAGAGGCTTGTGAACCCGCCAATAGTTGCCCAACTATATAATTGAAAGTGGATTCCCAATGCAATCGAATGGGAGACGTAATAAACAAAGTAATTGTCTAAGGTTTTGATGGGTTTTCTACTAAAGTAATAAAGTATTTGGATATATTTTAAATATCTAATAATTTGCTCCTAAAAAAACTCAACTTAAGCTGGATATATCATTCAATTTTTGATATTATTTCTTCCTTCAAGCTGTTTTGCTCTTAATTATAAATCATTAATCTGTGAGTAAAGTTTCCCAAGGCTTTGCTATATCAAAATCTTAAGTCAAAACCCCCCTAGATTGCATTTCCCTTACTTACCCCACCTGCTGGACTTCTAAACTTACTCACTATACATATACCATACATCTTCGGGTTTACTTAATCATCGCACAAATCGCGTATACGCACCTGCAACGAAAGGAGAGCAGTAAAAAAGTGGGTTAAAAGGCTGCTTAACTGTTCAATAAAGCGTGGCAACAAATGTTGCATTTAAATTGCCGCAGCAGGAACCCCACCGATTGTAAATTTGTCCGCAAGTTAGTTTTTTTTTTTTGTTTGTTGCCCACAGCTGTTGTTGCCGGTAAACGTAAACACCTGTAAGCCACAAATCGCCGGGAAAAGACTCGCAGCAGCAGCAGCAGCAGCAACAGCAGCGGCAGCCACAATTGCCGCCATAAAGCAGTTGGATTGTTTAAGTTGTTGCATAAAGCAAAGTTGGGCGAAGTGGGAGAAGAAATCGCCGGCTTTCTGCCGCCTTGTGCCGTGCGAAAAAAGTGAAAGTAATGCAGCGTAGTTACGGCAACAATGGCCAAACGGTAGCCAATAAGCCATAAACAACGAAAACAAACTCCAACTGGCAGAGTGCCTCCTCGCCTTAGAGAAAATATATAAAAAATTTCCACAGGTGAATGAATTTGAATCCAGCAAAAGGCAGCAAACTTTTGCAACTGCAAAACGCCTGAGATTTTCAGGTAAAGAATATGCGGCGGTAAGAGTGCCGTAGGAGGTGCCATGGTAATTGAGCGGCTGTCCGGCCAGAAAGGTTGAGTTGTCAAAACTAACGAGCAGCACTAAATGATCAGCCATAATGCATGAGAAATCAACAGAGAAACTATGAAGGCTATCTACAGAGAAAGAAAATTCTGGTCACTTGATTTTTGGTAGAATAATTGGATGAAATAAATAAATGTGAAATCGAAATGCAGAAGGATTATGTAAAATATATTTGACACTGTTTAAGACATTTATGAATCGAAATTTTGTACTTTATTCGGGAAATAAAAAACATAAACTTAAAATTGACAAAGAATAGTCTTTGGTTTTGTTGAAAATATTATAAGACATTAAAATGATTACTAGTTTTACTTTCCTTTATAAATAATGACCTAAGCAACGGAAGAACCTCTTGAAAATTATAGCTTTGCAATGCACATAAGAACCCTTTAAATGAAGAACAAATTATATCTGCAAAGTTAAACTTCTAAATACAAAAAAACATTTAATAAAACCGATCAAATTATCGTTCCAAATTGATATTTTTTCCAATTGATTGATCTTTCTTTCGGTGTATGCATTTGAATGCGGAAATGTTTGCTTTTCGGGTTGGGTAAATATTCGAGTAAATACAGGCAAACACGGCGAGTATCTGTATCTGTGGTGTGGCTATTTGGCAGTACTGTCATCGGTGTGTGGTCAAAACGGAGGAGGTTTGTTGCGGCTGTTTATTTGCAGAAATTGTTAACGCTAGTTCGAACATGGCGCTGCCTTGATGCCTTCCGCTATTTATCTTGCAGATACACCTTGACAATTGAGCAAAATGCAGATATAAAGCACGTGAAGCGGATGTCCATCAAGTTAGCAGGACAACTTTGGAAAATCAAACTTTTGATTATACCATAATTTGCCGTTAATTATCCGTTAATTATTCGTGAAAGAAAAAAATTTGCCGTTCAATTTTTTAACTTAATTTTTTAATGTCCTGCTAAGTTGATATCAAGTTAGCAGGACAACACCAGAAATCCTTCAAATTTCCAAAATCTTTTTTAGCCATAATTTGCCGTTAATTATCCGTTGATTATTCGTGAAAGAATTAAATTTGTTGCTTAAGTTTTTATTAATATTTTTTAAAAACAAAAAGTTGCCCTGCTAAGTTGATATCAAGTTAGCAGGACAACACCAGAAATCCTTCACATTTCCAAAATGTTTTTAAGCCAGAATTTGCCGTTAATTATCCGTTCATTATTCGTGAAAGAATTAAATTTGTTGCTTTTCTTTTTTAGTTTTAATTTAAAATAAATATTTTGATTTATGGCATACATAATCGTTGCTAACGCCGATATGCGTTTGTATAGTTATGCATGCATTAGTGTTCGGCTGGAGTTAGTCGACATTCAGCGTCTCATTTTATTTGACGTTTGAACATTTTAATACAATTATATAAAAATTAAGATTAGAAATACTTCTAATGGCTTAAATCTTTTATCGACGAAAATTTGTAATATTATATGGCCATGCATGCATGTATTAGTGTTAGACTGCATATGCTGTCGACATCCAGGGCTGCATTATGTTTGTCGACTGTCGATCTTATTTAACGTTGTCATCCTTCCCAACAAAACGGAAGCATATGCAGTCTAACACTAATACATGCATGCATGGCCATATAATATTACAAATTTTCGTCGATAAAAGATTTAAGCCATTAGAAGTATTTCTAATCTTAATTTTTATATAATTGTATTAAAATGTTCAAACGTCAAATAAAATGAGACGCTGAATGTCGACTAACTCCAGCCGAACACTAATGCATGCATAACTATACAAACGCATATCGGCGTTGGCAACGATTATGTATGCCATAAATCAAAATATTTATTTTAAATTAAAACTAAAAAAGAAAAGCAACAAATTTAATTCTTTCACGAATAATGAACGGATAATTAACGGCAAATTCTGGCTAAAAAACATTTTGGAAATGTGAAGGATTTCTGGTGTTGTCCTGCTAACTTGATATCAACTTAGCAGGGCAACTTTTTGTTTTTAAAAAATATTAATAAAAACTTAAGCAACAAATTTAATTCTTTCACGAATAATCAACGGATAATTAACGGCAAATTATGGCTAAAAAAGATTTTGGAAATTTGAAGGATTTCTGGTGTTGTCCTGCTAACTTGATATCAACTTAGCAGGACATTAAAAAATTAAATTAAAAAAATTGAACGGCAAATTTTTTTCTTTCACGAATAATTAACGGATAATTAACGGCAAATTATGGTATAATCAAAAGTTTGATTTTCCAAAGTTGTCCTGCTAACTTGATGGACATCGTGAAGCGGGGACATTGATGGAGATTTATGCTGACGATCAAAACAAAAGAGAATCGAAAAGTGTTCTTTATTATCCCCTCACCCAGACCCTATGTCAATATTTACCAATATGTTTTTTTCAATTGTCTCATTTTTCACTCGCCTGAGCAGATGCGATGTCGTCTACCTGGCTAGTTTTCTAAGGGAATAATCTAGGCTTGTGTCGTACCATTGACCTTTGACCCAGGCAGGAATGCGAAGGTAAACACACACACACACGCACTCAGAGGAAACACTTGACTCACATAGATACGCAGCAAAGGTATCTGCGGCCATGTTTCGGCGCTCAAACACCTTTTCCCCGGAATTCTTCAGCATTCTGACCGCAGTCAATGATTACAAGGCAGCAGCTCCTCGCTCTCGTCTGCACTTGTATTTACTTTGTTTTATCTTTGTCTCCGTCGGGGCATAATATTTTAGCCAGGTTCAGGTGCTGCGAGCGGCCTAATTAGAGACAGAGACCTCTGTCTCTGCGAACCGGGGGAGATAGCCACTTAATTTCGAGACAACTGCATGTAATTAAAGGCGAAAAATACCTGAGACCCAACCTCAAACACACTCAGCAGCCTGTTAATTTATTCAAACTCGTTGAAGCCGCCGAAAAGAACGAGGAAAACCAGAATGGAAAATGGGGAGGAAGAGATACCTAAAAATAGAATGCACCCAAGAGAGTTTTCCCCTGGTTCAGGTTTTTCCCCCGCCCCCGAAATGCGTATGCGTGGAAATGTTAATGGGGTCATTTGCCCGGCGGCACATCGAAGAAAACGGCCGCCCCCGAACGCAGCTCAAGTGCATTTATTTAAATTTCACGCTTTGGTCCCGGCATCGTGTGGGGACTCGAACTGTATGTTACCATATCCCAAAGAGCCTGCCCTTTGTTTAGGGAAATTCGGAAATTAATTACGAGCCTTTATGGTAAATAAATTTTATATTTCAAAAGAGTGTCAGGAGAAGGGTATAAAAAATATAATTAAGGCGTTCAAACTACCTAGAAGTTGATCAAATATACATTTACAAGTTATCTGCTGTTCTTTTGGAGAAATTTTAAACATAATTATGAAAAGGAGAATATGTTTAAAGGAAATTAATAAAATGTTTCAGAAGAAAAGGCAAATAAATATTTATAATTCGTTTTAAATAAAAAATATAATAATTTCAATATTTCTATACTTAACAAAATATATTACTTTTAAACAATGAAATATGTTTATGGTAAATGAATTTAATTTTCAAGAAGAGTGCTAAGAAAAGGGTATAAGAAATATGTTCAAAGCGTTTAATAAATTATTCGAATTTTTTAAATAAATAAGTTAAGATCTCAAAGTTCCTAAAAATAAATATACCATTTAAAGACCCCCCTCACTTTTTCGCCATGAACTCTTCTATTGGCCATATTCGCTCTCGCTGACATTGGTTTTGTAATCGCGACAATTGCATCATTTGCACCTGCATAGATAGCGCAGCGCAGAAAGTTTTTTTTTTTTTTTGTGAGCTGGCCAGCACAACTGTTGGCCAAGTTAACAGCAACCATGAAGCGCTTATCAGCCGCATGTTTCGTAATATTTTTGGCCCGCTCTTATCGGGGTTCGCGTACCGCGACTGCAAGTGCAAACAAAGGCCAACAAAGCATGCGGCCAACAGCAGGGCCAACGCATGGGTTTCGGGCCAACAACTTCCGCAGCGGTTTATCAGCCCTCACGTGCCTGTTGCACAGTGAGTGCCCCGCCCCGCCCCGCCTCGCCCTGCCCTGCCCCCTGCTAATCACTATCTTTTGCAACGCATTCCGCCCCCGACCACCTCCCTTCCTATCACCACACACGTGTCATTCGCAAATCGCGACTTTGGCACGTCCCAGATTTTGCGGGGTAAAAAAATAAAAGCCCGACATTAATCTCGATTTTTGCATTTTTCGCACAGCTGCGTCAATCTTTTTGCTTGTTTCTATTTCTTGAGACAATTGTTCGTGTCTTTTGTGCTTTATTTCTAATTAGCTCATTATGCGCCACTTAATTGCTCATTGTCACTGCTCAGCTCGAGTCTCTCTAATCGCTGACTGGCATTCGATTGCAGATGCATCGCCGGAGCATCGACTATAAAATGCGCACTTAGCAATCGCCCTCGTAGAGTGACAATAATCGTTTACACTTGATTTAATTACTTGGAAATAGGTTAATTCAAATATATAGTATATATGGCGAATGTTTCAGACGTCTATATACATTTTACAGCTGAAAATGTTGCGAGAAAAACATGCTGTCCATCTTTGGAGTGGCACACTTTGCTTAAAGATTTTATTTCCAGGTGAAAATTCCTTAAGTGCTTTTTATGCACACGTCCAACAATGAGGAAATCTTTACGAGCACATCTGCCGCATAAAGTGTCCGCCCCGCGGTCCGGGGGCAAAGAGTTAAAGCCGCCGCGGAGTCCGAGACCGAGACCGAGTCCGCGTTGCAGTCAACTTGTTGTGTTGTGGCAATTAATTACGGCCGGCAGCGGTTGACAGTTAACTGGGCTGCTGTTTCGCAGCGGCCGCTTTACTATTTGATCTTTGCACTTCGATAAAGAAACAACGTGTGGCGATGCGTGGATCGGTGGGGCAGGGGCAGCCAACCAGGAAGCTTCAGCGAATTATTACCCACTTGCCACGCCCACTTCTTGACTGTTTTGTGTGTGTGACATTTAAGAGAAAATTACACAAGCCATGAAAAGGCCAAGCCTGGAAGTCTAGAAAATGTAAAAATCAAGGTTTATAGCAGGGAAAATGGGAAAAGTATTAATTAGAAATTGGAATTTCAGTTCAGAAAAACTAGATATTTTCTATATACATTTTTTATTTTAATAAAAGCAAATTATATATTGTTAAAGAACATTTAAAAATTCACCAATCAAAATGAATTCGGAATTTAATTGATTTTATTAAAAGCATATTAATCAAAGCGTACTAATTATATTCAATTAATTCTACAATTCTTGTTATTAATCAACATATTAATTAACTTTAACTTTGATTTATGCTTGCATATTTTAAAATTATATACTTTTAAATGAATGTCAATGAAATAAATAAACTGTATTAAGGGAGTTAACCAAATTAATTGATTTTTAAATTAAATTTAAGATATCAAGTCAAGAATACAATTTTAACATGTTGTTGTTCCACGTTAACTTAATATAATTAAATAAAAATGCAACAATTGCCTTTAGAATCCATCCCAGAGCTTAAGTTTCACATTCTTGACATCAGACAGACCCCAGATCATATTTATGAGACAATTATTATGGCATACTCTCATTAGCCGGACTTCTTCACTAATTTGTTTACCAATTTATTATTTTTTGTGTCTTTTTTTCGGGTGGAAAATGGGGTCAACTTGAAGGGAAGAGCAGCAAATGCCAAAGGAAAACTGTCGAAGCGTTAAGCAACTAGCTGCGTGGCAGGTTGAGGCAATCATCGTGCCCTTGTTTATGCAACGCACGCAGCGAAAGAAAGAAATGGTTGGAAAACTCAAACACAGACACATTTTCCTCTTTTCCGCTGTCAGTTTGGCGTTTTGTTTTACATTTCAACCGCCGCCGCCGCCGCCGCCGCGGAGTGGGTTAATGGGAAAACTTTGGATTCAATTAGAGGCGAGGGCTAAGGGCAAGCAGCCAAGATACAACGACACAAAGATACAAAGATACTCTACTACAGATGGGGGGCATTCTACTGTGAAGTTCAAATTACAAATTGGGTAACAATTGGAGGAGAACTCAAGCAACTCAAGCAACTCGCAACTAATAAACGATATTTGTGAACTCTTGACTCGACTCCAAGCCATTCCAAAGCAATTCCAATTCCAAACCAATTCCAATTCCACTTCCAATTCAATCAAGCCAGCCAGGGCCGTTGCCGCTGCTATTATGTAATATCTATGTACACATATAGTACTATATCTCTAGCCGAGAATCGAGCGAGCGAAGGTCTCGCCTTTGCCATCTATTTGGCTGTCAGCATTTGGGTCTTTAAGCCGCAAATGAAAAATGAAAAATGAAATGAACAAGAAAAAACTAAGGCCCCAAGCCGAACGAAAATTGTTTACAAAACGATATGGTTGGCCCCGGCGACACCCGGAGACCCGGAGTCGGGCGCCGCCACTCCCAGAACCCCGCCAGACTCTCCTCTCCCCGCCTTGTGGCCATTTCCAAAAACTGTAAACCCAAAGCATAGCGCAGGCGCGGCAGTTTTACTTGCCACATAAATTTTGCAGGCAATTTTATGCACACACCGCAAACAGTTAAAAATAAAGGAAAATAAAAAGTGGAAATCCCGTTTTGCATACTTGCCACAATGCCTGATTAATATATATTTTTTTGGGCTCCCTAAAAGTGTGACATTTAAGAGTAGCTCGTGCTCGGTCCGCCCCTCGACTGGCCTTTAATTTGCTCATCCATGTTCGCGCCCTTGTCGATGCATATCATCTGGGCATTAAGCACAACACGGAACATGGAAAAAGTGTCCGAAACATCGTCGTCGTTGCTGCAAGCATGCAATTTTCCAATTTGCCTAATTGCCTCACTTTTTTCGCGAGCCATTTTTATTGTGCCACAACTAATGTGTGTCTTGAGACTGGTTTTTTGTGGCCACTCGTTATACATTTCGGAATTCTAATTGAGAGATTAGAAACGACTCCGCCGCGTTGCCATGAACTAGTTTCATTGGGAATCCGCTCACCCATGTATTTTCCATATTTACCATATTTTCCATAAAATATGTCACTTATTTTCGGCATTCTGTGCGTGGGGGCGGACCGAATCATACAAATTACATATTCAACGATCGAATGCAGCTGCATATACATACCAGCGACTCTCAGTGTGCGTTTGATGTTGCCCCAGAAATGCCGACGCCCCCGCATTAACCTTCTCTCACTTTGAGCTATTTAATTAGCCATGAAGGCCCGGCGCCATATGAATCACTCTCGTGGCCAAAATGCTGCTTGTTAATAACTTTCAGCCTTCCAGCCTTCCGTAATGCACTTTGAGTTAACTGCAAGTTTTGGCCAGCATAATGGAAGTGTTTGTGATTAAATAATGGCCTTCAATGGGCTTATGATTAACTAATACCATTCCGGGGGACCTTCCTCCCTGCACTGACAAATCCTCCTTAAACGACGATTTCCATTCGATGCTCGAAAATGTCTCAACAAGCTTTCAAGAGCGTACGAAAATCTGAAGATTGATTCACTCGAGGGGCCACTTGAAAGATGCCCGATTCGGGTTATACAAAGTGCATGTTAAATTAATTATGCGCCGAAAATAAAAAGCCAAACGAGAATCAAGCCAACAAAACGCGGCGGCATTAACTCAAACAGAAAAGAATCAAAAGCCGCTCAAGTAGCCGTTCGTAATTTTTGTTTTTATTTCTTTGGCCGAGAAAACAAAAAACAAAAATGTTTTTTAACACTTTTAGCAGACGACAAGCCGATAAGCGGCTACCAAAAAAAAAAAATAAAGGAAACACTTAAAGACGGCCAAGTTGGCAGGAGCCGACGCGTGAAGTACTCTTAATTAGGGATTTTAAGGGAATAATAAAGCACTAACTTGGCATAACTAAAGAGAAGAGATTAAAGAAGAGATTTGTGTAATTTAATGCAATTTAAAATATAATATTCTATGTAGCTGCCAAGGAATACATGAATTCAAAGGTTGTTAATATTAAAATATACTATATAATCCCCTTAAAACCTCTTGTTTTTTGCAATAACCCCCCGCCAGGGTATCGAATCGAAACAAGGAACAATCCAGCTGACGGCCCACATGGGGCTTGGGGAATGGACATCAATTTTGTTAAGAGTTGAATGTGCCATCAGCTGAGCGGGTCTCAATATATGTATGTATATATGGCCGACTTATCGCGATCGGGCCGGACATTGTCTTGGTCATTTGCTTAAATGAGTTGGCAAAATAAATAAGCAGGGCTTACAGGCCCGAGTGGGTGTGGCCGAAGGTGAAGGAGCCCCACAGGCCAAGCCACTTTCATGCGGATTAAATTTAATTTTATGACTCCTGTTGCCCGTTGCACTTGCCAGAGATTTGCTCGCCGGTTGCTGGATTTTTCTTGCCTGCTTTTGAATTAGTTGCCGTCATAATAAAACCGTTTAATTTGCTCGCTGTGACATTTTAGTAGCAATTAACTGCGACAGCGACTTTGTTGCATGCAGCCACAGCAAACAGCAAACAGCAACAGTTGTTGGCCAATTTTGGGCCGGCCCGGTTGCAAGCCGGCCGGTCTGAGCCGGCCATAAACCAGCTGTCGTGTTGTTGTGGCTTGCATTTTCCACTTGGCAGCTCCAAATTTGGCCATATTCGTCGCTTGTTGTTAGCCACCAGCCTGGCCAGACAATTTGGCGTTTTATGCAATTGCCATTGCAACAACTCTCGGCTCTCGACCAAGTCCGCTTGGTAATATCAATCACACGGACTGGACTGTGCCTCTGAACGCACTCCGATTTGGCCATTAGCCGGCCGAGGTGGTGATGCTGTTTTGGCCAACGCACCGAGCTAAAGGCTAATTGAAGTGGAAACAATGACCTTTCATTGTGAAAATTAGTCACAAACAATTTGTGTGGCAGTCGCTTTGATCGCCGCGTGCCGCTGCCCAAATAAGGTTAAATCTGTTAAATATTTATTAACCCGAGAAATGAGTGAGTGACTCGAATTAAAAGTGATGGCGATTACTCATTAAACTCCCTGATAAAGAGAGAGAGAAGGGAAATTATGGGGATGTGTTAAATATATTATAATGCTTTCCCTGGTAGGTAAAGATCATGGTTAGAGTGAACATCAAGGTAATTGTTTAGCCCGAGGGTTATCCTCCGCTTGGAAATTGGTAATAGAAGGAAGATCGCCGTGGCTTAATGCCTCAATGAGCCCACTTCCTTGTTATTACCCACACATATATCGCGATTGGAATCGGAATCCTCGGAAACGGTGTGTTCGCGGCTAATCAGCCGCTTGTCGATCGCCCAACGACATGCAAACTGAGCAACTGCACTCTGAGAGGGGGAAGATACATACTATATATCGTGCATATATCGTTGCCACATCAAAGTCAATGCCACCAGGCAGCCACGCAGCTCATTAATCAATGCCTGGCACAAAACCAAACAAAGAAAAACGAACGCGGGCGAGTAAAAAGCAAACAAAAAGCCACTAAGTGGCGACACTTCCTCAACTCACGCCCCCAGAGAGAAGCCGAGAAGCCGGGAAGCTGAAGCTGAAGCCAAGTTAACTGAAACAATAAAGATGATGCCGCCGCGATGACTGCCTTTCAGAGGAACTTCTAATTACTCGTTAATTTTCTGCTTAGTCGTCGTCGTCGTGGTCGTAGTCGTTCCCATTCCCTCCCTGGCTCCTCCTGAATCTGAATGATTCACTTGTCAATTTCGTAAATTATTACCTCAGTAAAAACCAGGCAACGAGACAAGGAGAAAGAGCAAAAAAAAAAACAGAAGAAACTCCAGGGAGACGACAGCAAGAGAAGTGCATTTGCTGTGGAGGAACGGAGACGGGGCCAAATGGAAACAAAAGCGATTCAAGTTAATTGTCGTTAATTTCGCCATGGCACATTGGTAACAAGGAAGGTCGCCTTCGCCCATTGCCAACATCCACAACAATGGCAACAGCAACTGCAGAGGCGACGCAGCAATGCCTGAAATCAAATGAAATGCGTAAATTGCTCGAGAGCCCCGGCTTCGGATGCGATGTCGAAGTCGATGTTGAGGTTGAAGTGAAGCCAATGCCAATGGCAACTGCAATTGTTGCTACACTGAGAGAGATTTGTTTAATATTAAATTTCAGCTTAAAATTCAACGAAAGCGAAGGCTTTTTAACAAAAAAGATGCATTTCTTTTTCTATTTACTCATGAAACGTTATAAAATCCAAATTAAATCACAAAATTCACCCATTTTTCTCTGTAAATTCAAGTTAAGTTAGCGGTAAATTGCTTCTTCAAAAGAAAATGAGTTAGGAGCTAGGAGGTAAGAGGCAGAAGACTCTGTAACAATGGCCAAATGCGGGACGATTATCCACCGGCTGAGATCACGATAAGTCAACGGAAGATAACCGATTTGATGGATGCTCTTTCGCTTACGAAATCATTTACCCCCGCCTATCACTCTCCATTCTAATGCTGATCAATGTGGCTCAATTAATCAGCGATGCAAACTTATCGCAAGGCAAACAAAATGGATATAACGGATCATGGTCTCTCGATCGTGGGGCCGTCATATAAAAATATATATATAAATTGGCACACGGCTAATGATGGCCTGTGGCTGTGAGCCATCGATCAAGTGCCGTGGCCGTGCAGGGCTCGGCTAAGAGGCTAATGAAGCCAATAAGCCAGCAGAGCCGGCAAAGCCAGCTTCTAATGGCTGGCACTCGCATTGCGCATACGCCCCGAGTGCCGCAATTTTCGCAACCCACATTTTGAAAAGCTCATAAACAATCGTGGCAGCAGCAGCAGCGGCAGCGGCAGCGGCAGCACTTATTAGCAGCTCAATGAAATGGTAACATAAAACAGAAATCGAGGCAAGGGGCGCAGCTTTTATTTCTTGCAATAACGAACGAATCGAATGCCACTTAACCTTGAGCTGCAAAAAGGCAACAAAATGCGAAAGACAAAGCTCACTGAAACCAATTTTGAAAATCCGCTCACGAAAACAATTGCAAAAAGTCATTAAATAAACCAGAAACCAAAAGTGCGACACACAAAACCGATTCAGCAATCGACGAGTTGCATTCAAAAGTGGCCTCAAAACGAGCAGCAGAACAGCAAAAACCAAAAAAAAAATCTGAAACTGAAACTAAAGAAACAAAAACAATGGAAAAACCAGCAAAATAGAGGCAACTGCATTGCAAATTAGCTAAACGGAAACCGCGCCATGGAAAAACTCGAAAATGGCAAGGACAAAAGGCTGGCCAACACACACACACACACTCCGCACTCCACACACCACTCCATGCGCTGACTTTGCACTCTACACTCGGCACACGGCAGTGCCAATTAATTTGTTTTATGATTTTACGAGTCGGGCTCAGCCCCCCAGACAAGACAAGCGGCCAAAATGCCAGCCATGGAAAATTCGCATGTAGCCGGCAGCACAAACTGGCAGCTGAAATGGCACTAAAATGTTTTCCTACTCCCCGAAATGGTTGAAAATGAAGATGGAGTTCGAGACGATGCGTTCAGGGTGCAGTGTGAGAAAATGTAGAGCGGAAATTATATAGAAATTCATAAAACTCGTGGGATTTTCGCAGCTTAAACCAAGTTAAATAACTAGAAATTCAAGTACTTATTTTGCTCTAATTAACCTACTAGAAGTTTCTTTTCAGTGTTGGATGCTGGCCCAGAGTAAAGCCAAGACCCCGGCCGAAGGCAGGTCTCTCCAACTCCATGGCTACGTCTCCCTGCATCGAGATACATTAGGAACGCCTCTTAATGGCCAGTTAACCGCCTCCAAATGCCTTCAGCGGGCAAAGCCACAGCCACGGCCAAAGTAGAATGCAATAAAAATTGGTTAATAATGTTTTTCACAACGCCATTTTAGCCACAACAACAACATCAACAGCAACGGCAACATGAGGAGATCTAAAATATAGGTTAGCTGCATTTATCAGCAGGGAAAAAGGGGCAACGTCCGCACAAAATGCAAGAGCCAGAGCCAAACCATAAGCAAAAGCAAAGAGCCATGGGCCAGGCACTTGGCTTTAATGTTGATGATCAGCCATCAGGCTGCGTTTAACCTCTGCCAACTTGGCTTGTACAAGGAATGGGGATTGGTACCAAGATGAAAAATATACACAAAAAAATGTACAAAAATCAACAACGAAAAGAAATCGATGCCAAACGCAGGCACATGCATCTTCATTCAACAAGTTCGGGAGTTCGCTGCTTTTCCACAAAAGAAAAACACAAAACTTTACTTTTCTTCTTCGGTTTCTTCGGTTTTCGTATTGGAAATCAATTTCCTTTTGGGCAAAACAAATGCCACAAAAATCGTTCTCAATTATTTCGCCACCATTCTCACGTTGAAGGGAAATTCCTTTGCCATTTTCCGCACTCCGACTTTGGCTAAGTAATGTACGAGTACCAGCAGTACGAGTACGAGCACCGAGTGGCAAGCGTCGGAAAATGGGGAAAACACAGCACAAGTAATTTCAAGTTGAATTTTTAACGCTTCGCCTTGGTCTTCTCCGTTGGCTTTTCTTTGGGGCTGTGGCGAAACTTTGGAAAATCATTTTAAAGTGCATCAGCAGGAGAAAGAGGTGGAGCTGCTGCAACCACAAAAACAATGCCCAGAACCATTAGCTGCCAACTGCAGAGGGGCTTTATAGGGGGCTTTGAGGGGGAAAACGGCAGCATTAACCGCTCTCAATGTATTCTCCATGATTTTCATTTTCCTTTTCTCAAATTTTGTAGGCCAACATACGAGCAGCGAGCAATTTCTGTTATCTTTTGTAAATCATTTTGTTGCCACTCCACGACCAACAACACAACTTGCAGCTGGAAAAAGAAGCTTACAGCGCAACCCAACTCGACTCAACTGGCAATTATGGTTGCTTAGATACGTGGATGCGGGAATATGGGAATATGAGAGACGACCAACGAACCCCGCTGATGAATGGTCCGGATAACTTGTCCCAATTGTTGGTAAAATCCAAGATCAGCCAAGTACAAATTTATGTTGTTCGCTTACGGTTTTAATGTATTATTTTGTAGCCATTAAAAACATACCTGAAATGAGAGAAAATTTGAAAATACAAAATTAGTTGCATGAAAAAATATATAAAATATATATGGCCATGAAAATGTATCTTTTCGTAAGATAAACTTAAATTCGTAAGCCTTAGCAGAACATAAATTATAGAAGCTTCTTTAGTCCAATTAAGCAAATCAGAAACGTATCTTTAAACTGATTTAATTATCTCTAAACATTGAGATAGATTTATATTTAGTTTATGTATTATTTTTGTCTTGGAGAGTATCATATGATTATTAAATTCTGAACATTTTCCCCCCTCCTGATCTGCATTGAACTCCTTAAGAAAACCCCCCCTTAAGAACCCATTATACAGCTCAGTTTGTAGTCCTATTATTACCTCCCCTCCTGGGAGTTTTGCTATAATTACTCCCCTGCTTGGGCTTCCCAAATGGAGTGGAGTTTATCAACAACTGGCGATGCAATGCACTGGCTCTACCTCCACCTGATTAAGATGTCGTAATCAAAACTTCATGGCTGAACATGGCCAGATAAACAGTGTAATATATACTTCTCGGCCAGAGTCCGTCAATGCTGATGATGGCGTTGTTATGGTTGCATCTGCTCCTGCTGCCTGTTACCATCTACTGACGGGTGCTAACAAATTGATATCTCTTACATGATGATGATGATGATGATATTTTTTTGCTGGCTGCTAAAACAATTTACACATTGTTCACATGCAATCCGCTTACACTCGCTGGCAGGCAGTGCTGTCAGTTCAGTTGGTTTAATGGTTGGAATTCTCAGATTTTTAGGTAAAAATAATGAATTTATTCTAAGTAAAGTAATCCAGGAATATGTACAATATTTTTGGTATCCTTTTTTAATATCCTTTAATCTTTTAAAGCTTTGAGACAAACAGCACATGGAGGGCGTGGCATCTTCTACTCATAAATGTATCTCTGTTTCCGTATCTCCATCTGCCACTGTATCTATGTATCCATGTCCGAACTTCAGTTTCAGTTTTTGCTTCTAGGGAAATCATTAAAAATGCAACTGAATATAGCGATGCTGATGCTAAACAATAATGTTGCTGCTGCGGCTGTTATTGTTATTATCGTGGCTGTTGATATCGTTTGTTGAATGATAATTTCCATTACGACTTCGAGGGGGCAGCATTCCCGGCCCCGGGGATTGGCTACGCTTCGCTGGGCTGTATCTTTTTTTTTTGTTTGCATTCAGATCGAGCTTTGGGGCTATGCGTTGCCTCCGCCTCTGCCTCTTTCATGTTGGTTTCTCTATTAATTAATTCAAATTGACATTGAAACCCGGCAACAATAACAAGCGGCAACAAATTGGAAAACAAGCTTCTAATGATTAGTTGCATGCCTCTCTCGGCCAGCTAACAATGTGCAAAATGCTGTTTGCGTTAACAATTCCTCTTCGTTTCTTCGCTTTCCGTGCTTCTTTGTTGTCGTTTTCACACCATGTTTTTTCCTACTATTTTTATTTATTTTTTTGTTCTCTATTTATCTATTTTTTGCTACTGCACTGTGGCTTCCTATATTGCTCAAGGCCATCGCTTTGAGGAAGTCAAAGTTGAAATGGCTAATTCCCAAAAACTAAAGGTTAAAGAACAAGAGTTAATCGATGGATAATGTGTTGAAATTAAAGAAAATGCAACCGCTATAAAACTGGTTTGTTAAACAATATTTCTGTGTTTCATATTAGTTCGAATTTCAATGGAAATATGTTGGATTATATTTAAAAACTTTTAAAGCATTAAATCCCTTTACAAATGTGGATTTGTAAATTATTTTTTAGGCATTTATAGTTATTTTATTTTGATGCAAATGCATAAGATTATATTTAAAAACTCGCGCAGTATCATTTCCCATTAAATGCATTTATACTTATTTTATTTTTACACATATCACTCAGTTTTTATTGAAACATTTATGAGTAGATGTAACCTTTTGCATAAATTATTTATCAATTAAGGAAGCCAGCATTTGTGTTGCTTAATTTTTCAACCGAAAACCTACCATTATTCCCCCTCTTGATGGCATTTAATAAAACATTATTGGTTACTAAAAACTCACTCAGCGCCAAAAGCTTGTATAAAAACGATTTCGTGCTTTAAGCACTTACCTAAAAACCCCAAAAAAATAATAAAAATAAAATGTTTATATAGGAATTCAGTCGGCGTAATCAATAAATAAATTTTCTATTTATGCAACAGCCCGACAGCGGTGCTCTGTCCCTGTCCCTGCCTCTCTCTCTCTGTCAGCAGCAACATTGAGGCGACAGCAGCAGCAGCAGCAGCAACAGGCAACATAACGGGCCCAGAGCGACCGACCGACCGACCGACCGGCAACTTGTCATGAATACGAATACATATAGATAATGGGGGAGTCGGGGGCCTACACATAGTAGTTGCATGTGGAAAACATACATATATATATATATATTTTGTATCTTTTTCCCTCCTTTTTTTCTGTATTTTAATTTATGCAAATAAATTTCCACTTTGCACTGAAATCAAAATGAATTAAGTGCGAGTGATAGAAAAGTTGTTGTGGGCCTTGCAACAGTGCTTGAGTGTGTGCGTCCATGTACCGTTGCTTGTGCCACTTTGAACGAGTTGAGATTTTCGATTTTTAATGCATTTATTTTCATTATGCATATATCTATGTATATATGTATGTATATATAGACAAACATATACATATCTATGTCTCTTGGCCGGCCGGCTTCGATAGCTGTTGACATCGTTGGTTTTTCTTCGTTTTTTTCTATTTTATTTCTTCTTATTTCTTGTTTTATTTGCTTCTTATTGGTCTTGTTTAATTTGTTGTAGGCTGTGGCATCTCGAGACTTGGCTGGGAAACTAGTTTGGCCCGCTGACCGATGACAACGCCTCAAAGTAGTCCAAGGTGCGTGAAATAAATTTTCCGAGACAACCAATTTGATTCCACTTTGGCCTCGCCACCGTTTTCCTTTTCAGATATTTCTTTTATGTATAAATGCCTTGAATAAAAAATTGTCAAGCATTTAAAACCTCTTTTTCACCATTTTCTCCCAATAAAGAATATTTTTTTTTTTGCGACTTTTCTTTCCCCTTAATCCTAGGACCTTTGCCTGACAATTTCTGTTATTATTTTGCAGTGCGAATAATCTGCCAAACATATATGAATATATATATATATATATATTTTCGACACGTCACGCCATAACCTGCCACGCCCATAGAGTCCAGGCTGAGTCAGAAATCGGGCAGAACCGTAGCTCTCGTATGTGTAAGGAAAATTGCGTAAATTAGCATAAATTACGGGATAGGTTAAGTGGAAGTTGAAAAGCGTGTACGCAATCGCCTTGAAAAATGTGCAGCGGAAATTTAAGCATAAATTGCTGACCATGACGGCGTTGGGTCAGTTGCGGGGAAGCACCGGCTGACCGCTAATTAAGTGGAAATTTATGGAATGAAATTACATTGCTCCTGCCTGCCTGGTTGCCTGGCTGGCTGGCTGCCTTCGAACGCGGTGTGAGCATAAAAATATGATTTTTCACTGACCATGTTGCACTCCCGATTACTGCCAACAATTTTCCGACACCAATTTGAATAAAATTGAATTAAATTCAACTTTAACACACACACACGCTCAATTATTTTGATGGAACCAAAATCTGGGGGGGATTACTGTGTGTGCAACGATGGCTTAAGTTAATTTGAGGGCTTAGTCCTGACCACAAAGTAATTTACTGGCCAGCCTGGCTATCGAAGAACCCTTTTTCCAGGCTACTAGAATTTTCAATTTCCGCAGGACAATTTTCGGTTTTAGGTTCAAAGAACTCGGCTATAAATTGTATACAAAAAAATATGTTATGTTCGTTTTTTTTTTTTCATCCCCTCCAACAAGCTGGTTGTGTAAACATCGGAGTTAATGAATTTGCGATCAACACTTGTGTCGCGAGTAGGTGTAACCATATGAACAGGTATGCAAATGAGAGATTGGCCCGACATTGTTCGACATGTAATTAAGTTGGGAGAAATTAACGCATGAATTCACTTAATGCCCATTGAGCCGGTAGAAGTGGTCAATGGTCAAGGGTTATCACTAGCCAGGCAGGTATTTCATAGGAGGATTTATGGAAATTAATTAACAGAGTTACTTCAAAATATTACAGCCTTATCTGCTTTATGGAATCCCAAGGAGGCCACTGCACTTTCATTAACCTTTATAACTATTTATAACTTATCATAAACACCTGTCTTCATTGAAAACAAAACCGTTCAATTGTATAACATGAAAGGCCAGAGTATTTTTAAACTCCCTTTCAGCTTTTTATGTAAAAAATATATATAGCATTCTTTTTGTTAAGGTTGACGACATGAAAAATGAATCGAGTTCGATTGGCAAACAGAAATCAATAAAGCAAAAATCGAAAACAGGGCCAAAAGCGGGGTCTGTAAAACCCGATACATGTATAAATCTGTAATTTAAATTAATAATAAATTGAGTTTGAGATTTGGACGGATGGGACAACAGCGGCAGCACTCAATTTGATTGTACATTTCAGGCAATTTGCATACGGCTATATAATTCATTTTGAAAATGCCACAGCGAAAAGCGTTCGCTTGGCGAAATCAATCTGTGTAGCATTTAACATTTTATCGCAGCTCGTAGATCTCTCTCTTTCTTGAGGCCTTTGGGCCTTTATCGAAAAGTGCAAACTGGTTTTGACTTACAGGCAACCCAAAAACTATACAAAACACGTTGCACGTTACAAATGAATTACGGTTTTCCGCCGGTTCTCGAACTGAAACCCAGACCCCAGCAAACCAGTTGGCGGCTCAAATTAATAAACTTATGTAGGAAAATGTGGCACGGCTCTGTGGGTTACCGCTGGAGAGCTAAAAATAACTTCGTCTCAATGACAACGCGGCGTATGCGCGATATGCACTTTGCGATAACTTCTTGGGCGCTCAAGTGAATGGCAACTTCTCCTTTGCCAACTTTTACTGTGCCAGGTCTTTGGTTCGTTTTTTTTCTGGTTTTTTAGAGTTTTGATTGAATTATGCGATGGCGCCCCCGCTTCCCCTGCTAAAGTCTGTTTTTTTTTTTTATTTTGTGTGTAATGCCGATTACCGCATATTTTGCAGTTGGCCTCGTGGCACCGGCAATTGCACAACAACAACAACAACAACAAATACAACAAAATTACGAATAACAAAATCGAAAGTGAACCTGCGACTTTCATTTTTTGTATTTCTTATTTTGCTGCTGATAGTCTTAAGCCGCTTAATTGTCTTCGTGTCAAATTGTTTGGCTTAATTTACCTTGACAGCCGCGAGGGCCCTCTGGAGACTCCACTACAGTGTTGCCTCATTTGTGAGTCTGATTTTGAGCCCAGCTCATCATCATACACAATATTTTCCCGCCATCCAAGTGAAAGTAAACAGTTTTTCAAGTTCGTTTGCTCTTTCTGCATGCGGAAGTTGATTTGATTACGATCCAAACGCAAATGGGAGGGAAAAAATAAAAAAGATGACTGCATCAAAAATTGTGAAAATACTTTGCCGGCCAGCTTTTAGCTTGGACTGCCGCCAATCAGTCAGTCAGCTTGGCCACGGGCTATGAAAAATCGTTTAAATTTGCCGGCCTGCCTTGCCATTTTCCAATTATCCTCAACTGCAGTCGTTTATTGAGTGAAACAGAAAAATAAAACATTTAAAATGATGGCTAGGAGAGACAGACACTTTTCCGGGAAAGGACTTTAAACTGATGGCTAAAAGGAAAAACTATGCTTCTGAGTGAGAAATTGCTGTTTGTTATGGGAATATTTCTAATAATTTTGAAATATTATTTATAGAGAATAATTTTACTGAAAAATACATCAGAAAACTAATCTCCAAACAGTTAAAGTTGAAGTAAAACTGCTACCTATATTATGATATATCCCTAACGACTTCTTCCCGTGGCTTTTTCTCAATCTTCAACCTTTGAGTTTTGAGTTTGGCTGTATGAATTCGAAATTGTGGCACAAGTTAACCGGATGTTGGGAGCACAATAAATGTGACTGAATTATGATATTCGTTTGCCGCCGTTCCCGTTCTGGATGAGTGCCAGGTGAGTGCATAGAGTGAGTGCGTGGTGCGGCACGAAGGGTCACGAAGGGGTTGGAAAATGTGAAAATGGAAAAAGGGCCAGGGGGTGGGCGGGTCATTAAGCCCTGAGCTGCGGTTTGTGGGTGAAAAAAATGCGAGAAAATTCCCGTATTCCCAAACAACAGCGGAAACTTTTGTGTCGACTCTTTTCCAATTCAAATAAATTAACATAAAAATACGGCAAACGGGAGTGCAAGCATATAAGCAGCATGGAATATGCGGAAATCCATGTGCGACACTTTGAAACCCCCTCTCCAAAACCGAAACCATAATGAGACAGTGCGATGTGAGAGCAAGTTATTGACAAAAGTCACGCAAATTGTGTGCTGCAAAATCCCATAAAATTTATGCCAGAGAAAAATGTGAGAAATTGAAATGTTAAGCAGTAAAATGACACCCAAACTGGGGGCCTGCGGGGCGTATGCGTAATAATTATAATAATTATTTGCTCTGTGCGCATGAAATTATGCAACGGCTGCTGCTGCCGCTGCTGCTGCCGGAGGGGCTTTCATTGCATTCGTTTATATGGCTTCCACACAAACCGATCGAAGTTTAATTGAATTCAGCAGGAAGTCGTCCAGCGGAAGCACTTTTCTTATCAACCAACTGTGGGTTAAAGCCAAATCTTAGCAGTGTAAATCAGGTCTTACCTGAAAATAGAGGAGAGGAAAACGAAAAACTGAATTAATAAACGCAACATTTTGTAATATTCTTGCCACTGGCTTTATGCAATTTATGATTTGTTATTATGCAAATTTATTTGGCAACAAGACCCGGCCTGGCCATGAAACCATTTTGCTGGCAACAATTAAATTTGAATTTTCCAACTACCAACTTTGTTGCTGATGTTGTGTTATATATGTGTAAGTATTTATTCTTTTGCGGCTGTTTTGATGATTAAACATGCAACAGATTTTCCCCCTTGACATTTTTTAATTATCTTCATTTTATGCGCAGTGTTTGCATACGAAAAATTGTTTCTTAATTGAATGTTAAAGTTTGCACAGTCGCTGCAAAAAGCAAAACCGCGAACGCATACTAATAATGCCACCGCCGTCAAGCAGCTCCTCCCACATGCAGTGGTCGGTGCATGATTACGACGGCAATTAATTAAAAAACATTGCAGCAGCCGCCACATAATTTGAGCTGTTGCCTTGATACCTGTTGCAGCAAAGTTGTGGCCCGAACAGGGGGAAGGGGCGGTAGGCGAAGTTGGTAGCCAAAAGGGGCGGTCGTCAGGTGATTTTTTTTTGCTGCTTTCCGCAGGTCATAATAATTAATTTTGCACTTTACAAACGGAGAACAAAAGTGGATTGCATTTAATAACGAAAATCGGTGCATTGAAATGTCAACTTTAAGCATTGCCGCTAAATGTCAGCAACAACTTGGTTAAAGAGCACTAATAAAATCTAGGGATATTTATGGATTAAACCTTTAAAAACCAGATTATGAGGCATTTTTAATAACAAAGAGGAAATGAGGGATAGTTTAACAAATAAACAGTTATTGCTTTTATTTATTGCCTTAATATTTCCTCTCTTTGACTCCCAAAGAACGTGTCTTAAGTTTATTGAAACACAATTTATTTAAGCTGCGATTATATTGTCACGTAATTCACCGACAAACTGCCAAACGTGCAAAACTTTCAGTTTCCTCTGTGACATGACTAGCTGCGAAAAATGAAACTGAATGCAGGGGACTTGAGAAAGAGAACTAGAAATCTTGAATATGAAAAATTTAAACACGGACCAGAAGTCGTCAAAAGCTAAAGAAATCATTTTCGGGCTGCTGAATGTGGCAAGATAGCAATTTTCCTCACTGCTGACGCTTTACGACGCACTCGTAAAGTATACTCATACAAAAAAATTGTCATAAACTTTTGCTACAGCAAATAATAATAATAAAAAAATAAGGAAAGCAGAGAAGGGAAAGATATACTTACTAGTTTCCTTAGATATGATGTTAGATACTCTTTTACAGAAACTCAAACATTTTTTGCTTAGACTTCTTAAATATAAAATATACAAGTGGGTTAAATATATAAAAAGAAAATGCATGTAACAGAAATTATTAATTTATCTTGTTAAAAAATAATGTAGTTTAATTTATGCACTAATTTTGCATTTCCCCTTGCAGTGACCAGCTTTATGCGTTGGCCTTTAAAGCCCCCACAAAGAGGTTTCCCTTCGGGGGACTGCTCTTCAGATATGAGCCTGGACTTCAGGATTGCAGCCATCCTTTGTTGTTGTGCTGTCGAGTGTCGCTTTTGGCCAAACCATGTTGCCAATGCCAACGCTGATGCCTGCTGGATGCTGCCAGCCGCCCTTTGTGCGGCATTTCGAATGCATTTCTGGCAGAGAGAGAGAAAGGGATGTGCGGAAGGTAAAGGTGCCCCAGACCCAGGACCGGTTGCAGACCCATCGATATGCCGAAAGCCCGGTAGCTGGCCAACTGATTTATGCCTGGAGTTTCGATTTGACGGAATGCATGGGCCAAACAAAAGAAGCTTGCACTCGCACTCCCCCCACGTTGCAATCTTGCTGAGTGGCCACGGCCATAAATCATGTGCAAAAACTTCTACTGCCGAATCGTAGGGGATGTCCTGAGACTGAGGCTTAATTATGTCATGTTCTGGCCAGTGGCTCAATCAATTCTCACCCAGCAACCAGCGACCAGCGGCGATGCACTCAATTTGGCAATAGATTGAGAGATGCAGCGTGCTGCAAATCAATTTGCCTCATCAATCTCCCGCTCTCGCAATATGAGCTCAATATTTATGGAGCGCGATTGGGCTTAAATGGCCATAACCGGCTGACGGCCAGCGGCATTTTGGCCAATTTGTTGTGTGCAATGTGTTGTTATTTTTTTCTCTTCCAACTTTGTTTATGCGGGATCAGATAAGGCGACACAGCGACTGATAGATCCGATCGGATTGGTGGTGGTCCGGCATTAGTCATCCGGCGATCTCACCTCGAATTAGCAGCCCCAAGGTGCTTTTCCCAGGTTTACCTGGTTCAATGGACTCATTCCCGCTAATGACGGCGGTAATAAACCCACCAAAGTGGGACAGAAACTCCAATGAATCGCTGGAGATGGTCATCTGGAGAGAGAGGGAGAGATTTTATGGGACTTCCGAAAAAGGTTTTACAACTGAATTGAACAATCGAAAATGTATTTTATTTCCGAGACAAGAATGTAGGAAAATTCTCAGTCATATTTAATTATGAATGCAAATTAAAGGACTGTTTTTATCTGTGCACTTGAAATTGAATTCCACCATTCATGTGCTGGCTGAATTCCATAAATGGAATCCCATTCGCTGCTCTGTCGAGGATCCTTAACTTGTGAAACTTTCAGCTGACCACAACAATAAGCCTCTGACAGCTTAATTAAATTGCATCTTCTGGGGCTGACAATTGCATTTTAATTAACCACAGCCGCAAATGTATAAATACAGGAGACGAGACCAAAGAGTCCTTGCCACTCGCAGCGCTGGTAACTTAATTACAGAAGCCACAGAGATAGCCTTCAGTTACAATCCTGGCTTCGGGTGTCCTTTCCAAACCTCAGACACATCGGACATGTGGGGGACAAGTTGTCAAAAAAAAAAGCCAAAAGTGTGTTCATTTTGTAACGATGTGCGATGTGCATACGAAATTTCCAGCAAACACTTATTCCCAGGCCGCATCCTGATCCATTCGGGGCATGAAATTTGAAATTCCAATTTCAATTTCAATTTCGAATCCATCTCCGTCGCCTTAACGATTTTCCCTGCGTTGCCAGCACCTCCTCACCTTCAATTATTCAAACAAAAAGCAAAGAAAAAGGCCAGAAAGCCAGCCAAATGCATTGCGAACGAACAGACACCAAAAGTTGGCGTGCCATTTTAGCATTTTTGCGTATTTGGAAATTTAGACATTGCCTTGCCTCTGGATTTTGCATATTGCATATATATTTGTTGCCTGTAAAAGGAGCTGTTTGCTGTAATTCGAAACGCCTGCCGAACGACAACAAACAGCATTGTTTGAGCCAGAGTTTCGCCATCTGACCAAGCCCAAAGACCCCCGAATGACCCACTTGGCCGCTTTTAAATGAATCATTTTCGGGTCTTATCTGCATGTATACTTATATGCACAGTGCAGCAGCCGCTAATCATATAAATTAAGGTCGTGGCCCCAGAAAAGTTAAGCTGCAGCATATCTCCACTTTCAAATCTGTGACGCAAAAACAGAAGAAAAAAAGGGAAAAGCGGAGACTGCACATTTGACCCATAAATTAAGCGTAATAACTTTCGAATTTCGGGTTTACATTGGCATTCTCGGGTTTGGGTTTCTCTTCAATTACGAAATCCGGGCGGAGAAAGGGCCCAATGCCCTTCAGAATCCACAGGCCCTTTGTCTTCACCCCTCTGTGTCGTCGAGTCATCTCTCTCTCTCGAAGAGCGAGGGAAATAAAAGTATCTGGAGACCCAACAAACTGGTTCGATTGGGTGTTATAAATTCGGGGATTGCTTTTGACTCACGCTTGGTTTACCGTTAAAGTCCAGGGAGTGTGTGTATGTGCCCTGGCCATAAATCTGATATCAAGTCAAATATATATTCCAACAAAGTTCATTGATTTAATGCCTTCAACTTGGGCTTGAATAAGGTAACAGGAATTATGGGGTTTAAGCAGGAGCGAAGCTGGAGAACACCTTAAAGTTCAAGCAGAGAATCAAATTAATTGATTTTAAATTATTTAAATTGATTATAAATCATTTAAATTAATTTTAAATGTGCTAATCAATTGTTAATGAAATATTTAAAACGCTCTTTAAATGCATTGAACCCCTGCCCTAATTGAGCTTCATTAACGAATTTATATCAAAACTAATGCCTCAATTTAATCATAATTTCAAGATATAACCATTAACGGGCCATAAACTAAATGGCACAAATTAAAATTCAAATAAAATAGGCACTTGAAACAAAAAACACAAACATGTGTATGTACGTCTGCCCAATTGTCAATGAAACATGATGGGGAGAAATGGCATAAACCCATGAATTTTGTTAGCTGACGATTGATTGATTGCCGCGTAGTGGCTTAATTGCCCAACCCCCTCAACCCTGCACCCTCCGGCCAAAAAGCAATCATCCAATCATATGGATGTATATGTATGTCGCCTATAGCCAAAGGGGAACCATGCCAATTGATTGACATATCGGCCGCCAGTTATCGCATTGGGAAATGGTACGCACGCCAACTTGTTGCTGAAACAATGGGCCAGGCCAAAAGTGGGAAGATTTTCCTTGGGGTGGGGGGGAGGAGGAAGAAAATGCCAGGGTTGCCAGGGCTGTCATTGAGGCAGGGTTGCACGCACGCATAGCCCAGCTGGCCAGGGTTTCCGTTTATGGTGCCTGGAGGTCTCCCCAATATGCATATCACGCTCTATGAAATTTATCAGCAGCTATTTGCATCGCTGCCACAAGGGGGGTTTGAATTAAAGTAAAGACTAGCTGATACCCTTCAATAAGTATCCTAAATAGTAAAAATTTCATCTCCTTAAGAAACATCTTTAAAAGAGTTTTCTAGTTAAACATTTTTATGGCCAGCAACTCATACTCATAATTATGTAATTTGTAATCTCACATCCTTTCCTGTTAACTTGACTCGCTCTGTTTAATGACTGAACCATCTCAAAAGCTAATGGCTAACCATAAAAGTATGCAGCTCTTTGATGGCTTTGACATTATTATCCCTGCCATTATTCCCTCCGAGCTTAAGACTTCCACTTAACTGGACATACCCACATTTTCCGCTGACCAAGTCCCAGAGACGCAGGCAAATTTCAATTGCAATAATGAGCCCCAGCGAAGCTCACGTTTTCCCATTAGCATTTTGCCGGTTTTCCTCGATTTTTCTCGACTTTTCCCTCTGCATTTTCCATCCCAAAATGGCCATTGTCTTTCGACTGCGTTAACTGTTAGGCCCACATTGCATTGTTTTATGAGCTGAGAAGCTGCTGCCTGGTGGCTGGTTAATCATATTGCAATCGGAAACCATCACGTGCGTAAGATCAATAAAAATCCAATTAAAATGCAAAAAGTTTCATAATTACGCCCGAAGCTATTGTCGAGGATGTGGGGAGGGAGGGAGGGAGAAGAAAGTGAAAACCCCTTGGGGAAATGTAGAGAAATGGCCAACTGCAAATGCAAGGCAATAAAACAGATGCAGAGGGTGACAAGGGGGCTCGGAGTTTGGGGGAAGTAACAACTTGAAGCGGAATTTTCGCGCACTTTGTTGCTAGTTATTGTAGTTTTTGCCGGTTTTTTTTTAGTTTTTTGCCATTGCTGCAATGACTTTACACGCAATTCGGGTTTTTAACTTAGTTGCTTGGCTGTGCTGCTTTTAACAACTGTTTTATGCTGTCGATTGCAGTTAAAATTAAAATGGAAATGGAAATGGAAATGGCTTGTAAACGGCGCGCTAAAAGACATTTCGCATTTTTGCACACTTTTTGCTTTGTTTTCCCCCCATTTTTTTGTTGTTTTGTTGTGCTTATGCATAAAACAAAGCTAAGAAGCCAGAAGACAGAAGCCAGAAATAGCTGCGATAATAACCTTTTAAGAAATTTACGTTTATGGCTTTTTAAATGGCAACATAATTTATGAAACGCTTGCCAGTGCGCTTTTATGTTAATTATCGAAAGTTGGAATTTAGAGCGTTTGAGAAACTTTCTGCTTTTTATGTTTTTCTTTTTACTTAATTCAAGTTTAGAGAAGAACCCTCTTTACTTTTCGCAGGAATAAAGAATCCTCTACTTCTGCTAATTAATATTAATTCCTCGAGCGGCACTACAAAGCCCGAGCACTGCTATGGGGATAAACAAAGCCTTCTGCTTTCTGCTGAAATCTAATACAATTTCAAAGGGCCAAAACGGCTGCCACGAAAGCGAATGCAAGAGCTGAAATCCTGCCGCTGCCACTGCCACTGCCAGTGCACTTGACAAGCTTGAGGATGGGCGCCAGCTAACTTGGCCAGCTTGGCAGGTTGATGCCGTCATAAAGAGCGGTTAAATAGCCAAGCGAAATGTGAGACTTCGACTGGGAGAGGGGGTGTGGCCAGGGTAAACAAACCCGTTGCAGGCGGCCGGGGAAGTGAACTCCAACGAAAGATGGTCAGATGTCTGGGGTGAAAGTCTTGGCCGAGAAGAATGCAGCAGGATCCCCAATACTCCTGAGAAACTCAAGACCAAGGGAACCACAACAACCTGGCTACAATGTCGTCGCCCTAATTGCAGCCACAAATACACAGACATTCCTATTACACACTCCCCTCAAATGTCAAATTAAATGCAAATTACATATTTGGCATTTATGGCACTGCCTTTGACTAGAGACATTCCAGTTCAGTTTGTCTTCTTCCCGTTGAACCCATTAAAATGCCATCAAAATTGACGTCACTCTCTGGCAGATGATTGTTCCTGCACAGCAGACACTAATTTCCATCATCACCGTTAAGTAGCTTAGCAGCAAGTGCAAACCTAATTTTTGGGAAGCACATTTCAACATTTCAACCCGAAGAAGTTGGCCTCCGAAAATGTTCATTTAATTGATTTATGTCTCCGCCGAAGACGTTGAAATAACACTTTTCAATGGAACTATAAATGGCTTAGCCTGAATTTCGTATTTCTTGGGTTACATGGAAACACGGAAATGCTTTTACCGATAAGAAACTGAAGGCTTATAATGAGTTCACCTGCTGGAATTTCCACTTTAAAAAGCTTTCTATTTAAATGATTTAACCCAGTTTGCATATAAATAGTTTAGTTTCTGAGCTTAACTATTAAATATTGATTTGAATATTAATTATTGATTCACAAATATTAATGGTATAGTAAGTATTGGTTTATGTAGTTGTGTTACTGGTTTATTTATCAGAGTATTCATTAAAATTCAGTAATAAAATTCAATTACTACAATTTTTCCACAGCTCTATAAATTCAATATTATCTGCATAATGCATTAAAATTTGCATTAAAATTTCTCGAAACTCGCTTTTCCCTTAACAACAAAAATTATACACAAGCAAAGCTAAATGCTAAAAACAACTGAGAGCAGCAAAAAATAATACAAATCCACGTAGTTGTACGTGAAAAATGAAAAATGAAAAAGCGTTAAATTGCAAAGAGATCGGAGAGCAAAAACACAGCAACGCAGCTCACGAATTTCCACATATGACGACAGCAACTGCAACGACGTAGCGCTTATTTATGTAAAGGTCAATTTGCAATATTTGCGCAAGGTTAGGCACACGTTCACACACACACAGTACTACCCACTATAAGTATAGTGAGCTATAGTGTGTGTCTCAACGACGATCGAGCTAAATGAACGATGATTGCGGGAAGCTTTATGCAACTGTAAAAAAAACCACAATCATCAGATTAAAGCCTCCACTCGTTCGGTGCACTTTTCCGGATCCCTGGCCATTCTCCACCTGCCAATTTTTTGCGCCAGGTGTCATTAGACGTCCGTTTGGAAATGGCCAAAAGCGAAATGACATTAAAAGGAATTTCAGCTGACAATGTCAGGCGGATTAGCGCTAAAAAAAAAAAGAAAATACGAAACCAAACTGCACTCAACCCGCAAGCCTTCCGTGTGTTTTTTTCTGTCTTTATTTTCCTTGGAGCGTTAAGAGGTCACCCCATCGCCATGCTCATCCTTGGCCAATACCAAAACCGAAAACAAAACAAAACAAAAGAAATACCCGCTTGGGCTAACTCGGCCAAAAACGTGCCAAAATCATTTTGAATGGCAAATGCTGAATCGAATAAACGCGTGGGCCAATCATAAAGTTTGTGAGTCACTCACATAGTTTACACATGGAATTTTTTTGTAAACTTTTTAAAAGAAATACAAAAATATTGGTTAAATTTATTTATTTTCCTGCTGATAATCTTCACACAAAATATAAACCTTGATTAATGTAGATTAAATCTAAAGAACTCTTCTCTTCCAAAAAGTATTCGTATTTACATAGTTTTCTTAACCAATTTGAGTTTTAAATACTTTTCTTTATGCCTTTACATATTGCCACACAATTTTTAAAACCCCACAAACTATTGAAGCAACCCTCTCGCATGCATAGATGCATTTGCATAGCCAATGTCAGTTCCATTTATGCCATTCGGCTCGCCTTCGCTGTGCATTGCCGTCTGTTGTTGCCCCCAAGGTTGCATTTACCATATTATGGGGGTGCAATGTTGCTGCCTGCTGTGTTTCTGCCAGTGATAACCACAAACGAGGGTCAAATCCATATAATGTGTATATCAAATGTGTCAGCCGATCAGCCAAAGTCTCAAAAGTCAGGTTGCATCACAAAAAAAAGTAAGTTATATATAGAAAACAGAAAACTATGACAAACAATTATAAATGCAGCTTTTGTTGCCGGCTTTTGTTGTTCTGGTTTGAGCAGTTACCTTACGTAAATAGCAAACACCGGCAATAGTTGCTAATTTTACTTGTTAAAAGTTAATAGTTTTATTTTTGTTATCATGACAGGTGAGTGTAGAAAGCGTTGCACAAAATTTTTACATAATTTTCCTTAGTTAAAGTATAAAAGGAAACTTTTACCTGAACCTCGGAATATATTCGGAAATTGTTGCCCAAATAAACATCACATAAACAGGGAGTTAAAGTTGCTTACCTGAAAGCGAAAAAAGAAATAGAAATGTTTATTTAAATTTCAATCTATATCAGGTAAATATTATGCTAGACTTTAAAATTTGAGTTGGAATTTTAGCTCATTCCTTCGATAGAAAGAAAACCTTGTGAATATACCATTTGTATATTTATGTATGTTTTCCTCTTACGAAATTTCCAGGCTGCCATGTAAAGAGCGAAGCGATAAAAAAACTTTGACTAAAAAATCTGCCTCTAAATTGTTTGTACATCCAAGTTTCCGCAGCCCATTTACAGCTATGTAAACAAAATTCTTTTTAATATAATTCACCTTGAACAGCCACGAGCAGCGGAGCAACAAATAAAATACGAAAAAAAAGCATGGCCACAAAAAACGAGACTCGTCAGAACTTACAAACTCAACTGATAAAGAGCCCAAAAAATGGGAATGAAAAAAATAGTTAAACAAGTATTCAAAGAGTTGTCGAGGGCTGCGATTGATAAATAAATTGGAATCAAGTTGTGGAGATATTCTCTTTTTATTTCGAGTGACACAATCAACAATTTTTCCTTCCTTTCAAAAAATATGTACATTGTTTACATGGACCGCAAATGGGGCAAAATATTTCACATGTTATTTATATGAATTTTTTCTAGCAGCTCCATCAGCCCACCCCCTTGCCCTTTACCCCTAACTATTATTCCAATCAACTAGACACACACACAATGGCGGCCTAATTTATGAAATTAACAAACGCACAACGGCAGCACAACGATAAAAAACGAGCCACCACATAAATAAATAATAAAATAAACCACAACCCACGAACAAAAAAAAAAAAAATAGAACACACAAAAATGTAGCTTTGGGCCCTTATTTATTTACAGCACGAGAATTTTTCATATGTCGTCGAAATCAGCAACTCACGGAGGTGATAGTGTAGCGAGTCGGTAATCAACCTTGAATTTGCTTTATAAGCGCCCACACAGACACACACATCAAGCATTATAGTGCCATGGAAACTATGTAAAAGGAGAATTTGAATCGCGATTGAGAAAACATAGGGGCAGGCAGGCAGCAGCCTCCGATACCCGGGCTATATCTTAAAAGCTTGCCCCACTCGGCATATAGCTTTCTAGATATCCAAAAAGTTGATGTCGTAACAAACTCGTTTCCTTGTTAGGTTTTCCATGGCGGCCACTCAGGTAAACACAGACGTCACTCGAGTTTTTTTTTTTTTTTTTGAAACCATTCGAATACATAAAATCAACATAATTCAAACATAATTCTAAAGCTCAGGCATCGGCCAGCACGTGATGGCAGCATGCAAAGTGAGCTAAAAATATTTATATGTTTTCGTTTCTTTTTGTTTTGAACAATATGTTCAATGTGTTCAGGCCAGTTGAACCGATCTCAAATTCAACCAGACATTGGCTTTATGTTTTCCTAAAGTCTCGTTTTTCGTGATTGTCCAAGGCTGTGTGCATTCGAAATTTAAAATTTAAAATTCAAGGCGTGCCGCCAATCATTAAAATTTATCTACGTCATAAATTCAGCATAAGAGCCCACGAAATTATGTGTGTTTGTTTAATGCAAAGCTGGCTTTTCAGTCATTGTAAAATGAAATTGGGCAACGGTGCGTATGGATTTTGGGATTAGGCTCTGAGCTTTGTAAAAAATATTAACCCAAAATACCAACTAATTGGTTGGTCAAAGAAATTAAACCAAAGCTTTAATTACTTTTCGGCTAAAATATATTTCATCCAGCACATTGGATTAACATTGGACAAGGAAAAGCATTGTAAATTGAATATACAACTGTGTGAATTGAATTTCCCAGATAAAGCAGCAGCTTTCCGTAAATAAAGCAACGTGATAAATGCAGATTACCGTAATTACAGTTTTCCCCTCTCTCTTGTATTTCATTTCCCATGGAAACTTCTGTAGTTTCCATTTGATGGGAGTGGATTAGAGGAGTTTTGCAAGCTTAATTAATAAATAGTTGTGATGCAGAATGATTGGCATATTTGCATTGATTTATTTGATTAAGAAACTTGACAAGGAATAGGACATTTAGGTCTGGAATTAAAGACAAGCCTTAAGCAAAATAAAGATGGGGATAAATGCACTTCAAATGCTTCTAAAGTCTAAATTCTAAATGCTCTAAAGTCTGTTTAAACATAAACGTTTAAAGAAAATCAAAAATAAATATTTTTTGAACACTAAAAGACTTTGTTTTAATTCTTGCATTTAAATAAAATTAAATACTATTCTTTATGCTCTTATAAATCGATCAAAATTAACTTGCTTTTTATATAAATCATAAAAGAGAGATTTACTTTTTCAATTTTTATTGCTGATACTCGCCACTATTTCTAATATTTATTTAACTTATAAATTAATTGCTTGCAATGTGTATTCTCTTTGATTTGAATCTCAAGCAAGAAACACGAACAGAAACTGAGCTAACAGCATTGAGCAACTTAACTAAAAATAAGCTTATTTATTGCTGCTTTGCCCCCGCTGTTGTTTGCTTTGTCTTCCGTTGCACTGATGAAAACGAATGCGAAATGCATTGGCGAATCCCCGTTCACCTTCCCCATCCTCCTGCCCCCCTTCAGAGCCATCTCAATGCCAACGGCTTAAAGCTCAGAGCCTATCCGAGTTTTGTTTGTGCTTATTTTGTATCTGAGCGATACATTTTTTGCTGCTGCTACCGCTGCTGCTGCTGTTGTTGCTGTTGCTGCTATTGCTATGGCCACTTGCAGTTGTCATTGCGGTTGCCGCTCGTGCAAGCGAGACGGGGCGCTTGAAAAATTGGGTTATTGGGTCATGATTCAGTTCGAAGCAACAGCAACGGCAGCAGCAGCAGCAGCACAATCGCCTCGATTTGTTTTTCGTTTTGCGAGCGCGCGCCTACTGGCTGTCAACAAAGCGAACTTGTGGATACATTTTCAGCTACCGTTTGCCGGCAGCCGCTGTTGCAATTCATACACACAGAAATCCAGCCAAATGCCGTCCCAGACTCCAAAAGCATTCATCGAAAACCCAAACGCGAATCCCATCCTATATACAAACACCGAAAGAAATCAATGTGAAGAGAAGGGAATTTAAAAATTATATATTATGGGTTTACCATAATTTCTACCAGGATTTTTAAGATTTTAATATAGTTTTTAGAGTTTTAAAATTGAATTCACAACGAATAGTTAAACTTTTACCCTTTCAATAAAAAAAAACCTGTCAATTGATGGTATATTTTTATAATTTCTTCAAGTGCATCCAGAGTTTTGTGTGCTGCGCTTTGTATCTTTCTAATTGACTTCCCTCTTTTGTCTGGGCATTGTCAGCGATGTTGTCGTTTTCATTGAAGTTGCTGCTGCTGTGCCTGATGTTGCTGCTGCTGATGTTGCTGCCGCTGCTGTCGTCGCTGTCGTTGTTGGGGCAACACTTGACACTAATTAGGCCACTCTTTGTGAGCCTGAGCTTGCCTGGCTTGCATTATCTGCCGCCTGGCCGAGCTGCTGCAGCTCTATGCAAATGCCAGACTCCGTTCGCCTTTCAATTAGCTGCCGTCTAAATATGTATCAGAGCATATATGTATTTACTTAAGGCAAGACGCCAGATAAGCGGCATATAGGAAGGGAATCGAATCGAGGTGCTAACAAACAAACTACTTACTGCGCCGCTGAAAATATACATACAACGATTGAGTGCGCGTATCTCAATCAATTCTATTATGCCCGGAGACTCGGCTGTAAATCACTCTCGAAAGACAAATTGATATTGTAATTCTCTCGATTTGGAGGGAGCAGAGAGAGAGAGAGAGAGCATCCAAATGAAAACATTGACCAACATTCAGACTTGTAAAAACGGCAAGTCTACGGAATGAAAATACGGAGGACAACATGGCCCATAAATTACAATCAAAAAGTCTGCCATGGCAGCAATTAAATTGCGCAATTTTCGACGCTCTTCTGTCTATTTTCTTGTATGTTCGCATGAGCAGGGAAAATGCTTGAGAATGTTTTATGATTTTCCTAACGAAAGATTGAATGCCAAGAGAATATTCAGGTTAGGCGGCGTGTGATGAATGATCCCACCCTGTGAGATATATGGAAATAATAATTTATTTCTTAGCAAGGCGCGGCAGCTTCACACCATCTTGCTCAATTATTCAAATGCAGATAACATATGTATACTATATAGCTGCAGGTACGCACTCAGCGAGTCGGAGTTGCATCACGGCTTTGGCATTAGCATATCAAATATTTCAGTGGGCGTCTCATTTGGTATTTTGTTTGTTTGCCGAGCTTCTTTTTTAGTTTTGGTTTCGGTTTCATTTTTGTTTAGCTTTACGCAGCGAATTGGAGTCAAAAAAAAAAAAAAAACGCACACACAACATTGTAACACTGACACCAAAAATAACATTTGCAACTGCAGCTACAGCTTTAGCTTTTGGACTTGCCTGGATTTTAGTTGGTGTGACAAGGCAAGGCGCTGAATTTGTTTACCAAACCGAGTCCCAAAAGGGGCTGAAAAAAGCAAAAGGCGTGGCCAAAGTAGCACACAGCAATTTGTGTTTGCTTTTCGAGCTATTTTTTGTGGGGCAACAGAGAAATATATATAAAGCTTAGCGAATGCAGGCAGTGACACACTTAACTCCCAAGTTGGTCACCCCGTCGGCTACGCAATATTCGCTTTGCTCTCCGCCTTCAAAAAGGAATTACTTTACCCAACACCCAGTGCATGTTTTGATGATATCTCCGCCGTTCCTGTTCCTCACTCGAATGTATGTCATAATTGGCGAGGTTCTGTGGTTGTTTGCCTTGTTGTTTACGTTGGGAATTTGCATGCCGATGATTGAGGCGGCCGCCATAACAACAAGTTTGCCCTGCCGGCTGAATCGAGTGTTTGACCCAATTTTCTGGCCGGAATTTTTTTCGTTTTGGTTGCCCCAACCAACTGCAAGTGGGTCAGAACTAGGGCCAAGTGTTCCCTAAGCATAATACCAGAAAAAAACCTGGACTGGCGATTAATCTTTCAAGCCAACCTCTTTTGTAATCGGAAATTTAATGCAAAGTAAATAAAAATATTAAGGAAATTATTTGTGTTAAGAATGTGTCCCAAATAATTTAAATAATGAATAAATATTATTCAATAAAGTCTTTCTAACTTATTTATTTTATATTTAATAATATAAAATATGTCTTTAGATATTTCCTGTACTATTTTTCCGGTGTAATCTTTACCAGAAACTTCAGCAGCTGACAGCTTCCCAATGAGACTTTGAACCAAACTGTAAAGAACCGGCTATAATGACGACATTGGCCAAGACAGATGGATGGATGGATGGATGGTCAACAAACCTGGAAAGCACCCAGCAACAAGACCAAAATTGTTCCCAACTCCGAGTCATTGTCTCATAGTTATTTATTTTGTTTATATTTCTTATTGTTGTATTCTCTTTTCCACTTGCCCCACCAGCAAAAGTTTCTTGACCGAGACAACCGGCATATTTTTGGCCTTATGACGATATCAGCTCCTCCGCTTCTGGCCAGGCCCTAAGCTCATAGTTAAATTAAAACTGACACGCATCTGGGTTTGGTTTTTAAGTCGGTTAGACCATTTAATGGGGCAATACTTCTTCGGGTTCTTACACTCGTATGGTTTCTGTTTTGATAGCCGGCTACTCGCCTGGTGGAATTTCGGTGCGCTTTGAATGGCCTTTCGAGAGAATTCCCCCGCCGAAGATTGGATTCAAATTACGATTTTTAGGCTTCGCCGCCGCCACAAAAAATACAAAAAAAAAAAGACGTAAAAAAGGAAAGAAAACTCGCAGACAGAGGAAGACCGCAAAGCAGACAGAGACACAGGGCGAAAGAGTGGCCACAATAGAGTTAAAGGTGGAGGAAGAGCGCAGGGAACGAGTTCGTTTGCCTCGCGCTCAGCAGCCACCACCAAGTTTGTTGACCTTCATCCAAATCTGGCGAGGGCAACAGGCAGACGCAGCAGCAGAGGTTCCAGAGCGGCAGAGGTACTAAAAAAAAGGATCACCTGTTGCTGCAGCTGCTCGATGAAAGACGCAAACAGAGAGACGCCGAGAGACAGAGGGAGGGAGGAGCCGCCAGACAGGGAAGGAGCAGGAGACCGAAATTGGTTTAACCCCCAAGGGGAAACAGGGAAAATATCAAGGAAAACATACAAAACAGAAAGGAATTTATCACATTCATATTCACAATATTGAAAAATTACAAATAAAGCGTTTAAATTTAGAATTTCATATCAAATTCAATAAATTAAATAAGTTTAATATAAACAATAAAATGTACAATATCCTGGCATGTTCCTGATAAGAACTACTATATAATAGCAATAAAGAAGACTTAAAATCTATTCAAATTTTTAATCCCCTAGCATTTTTTTAGAGTAAAAACCGTGCTAATTATTCCATTTCAAAACCACAAAAAAAGCGGCTGCTACAGACAACATTCATAACCCACTCGAGGCCCCACTGCAATCCGATTATTCAGCTCACAAATTATTACATAATTTATATAATCGACAAGGCAGAGCAGAGGAAAGAAGCAAAGCAGCGAGCGGGACAAGTGTCAAAGACTGCAGTCGAAATTCCAGGCGATTTAAAACGCGCGCACGGCTGCTGCCGGCAATTGAGGCGATTAAAAACGCACCACAGAGGGATAAGTGGAGGGGCCACAGAGGGGCGGCCTCAATAATAACACTCATATGTAAATGCGTTTGTTCCCCCTGCCGATATACACAGACACAGAAGAGTCGAACGGGATCAACGGCTGGCGTTCCCGAAAGTTGAATAACCCAAATGGGCGTATAAACAAAAAAGAAGAAGCACCAAAATATGCGCTCACAAAAATTCGGAATCAAGTAGAAACAGAATCGGGAGGAAGCGTATTTCGTTCTTTCTTTTTTTTTTTAATTCAAAGAAACCTACGGCTTATTATGCATAATTTTGACTCAACACGGATAAGGGGCATTATCCATAACGGTGCCAAGCGCCATGGTCGTGAGTAATATGGAGTTCTGTGTAAGATGATCAACACCCGGGGGGTTGTCAAGCGATCGAATGATAAAATACCAAAATGCCGGGTGACTAAGTCGGTAGAAAGAGACCCAAATCGATCGGGAACCCCTACTGACCCAAACACACAGAGAAAATGGATGAGTTTTATGACAATAACTTTGGTAAATGGAAGGTTTTGTAAAATTAACGCATTCAAAAGGAGGATTTATATATAAATCAACGTTTATAGATATTTATATTTTTATAGTTCTAATATTTTCCAGCTGCACTTATAAAATATGCATTATTCCTTTAATTTGTACTCAAATTATTATCATAAATGACCATTTCTCTCTCTGCTTTCGAGGGTATTCAGCCCTGCAACAGAATGGGGACAATAAATGATATCACAGCTTGGGGTTTACCCTAATATCATCAACTTTGCAGCGTTTCACATTTCAGCGCTCCCAGCTCCCTTCGTTCATTCCCTCATTGCTTTTAGCCCCGATATATATATATGTATAGACACAGATATTGAACATATCCAGTTGCATTTCCTATGTACATAAACTACCCCCTACCCCCACTCACAGCCCTCTTTCTATTCTGATTGCTTGCAGCGAAGGATTCGTTTGGTGGGTTGGAGGACTCCTTGTCGTCCCTTTATGTGTCATTCATGTCTCAATACGGATCTGGGAATTTATGCGAGAGTTTCCTGTTTCAATTAAATTTTATTAGTGGCTATAAAATTTTACGAGCCTTCATTGTAGCGCAGACAGCACAACATTGACAAAATTGTCAAGAAAATGCCAATGGAATTTTGTCTGTTTTCTATGCGTAAATATACATACATACTTCTTTTTTTGCAAAAAACTTTGCAGAGATAAAAAAAAAAAGTAGAAATTGTTATTGCAAGTGTTTTAGGAATTTTTGCTTTGGTTCAATTAATATCAGAATGTAAATACCAAGTGACGACGACGTCATAGCAAGCAACCCCAAGTGACTCAGGGCGGAATGAGTGTTCTATATTTATCCTGTGACGTTGTAGGCAATGCTTATGCTGCCCACGCCCTCCCACAATCAAGTGAAAATGGGCTTCTACCCCCGGCTAATGCCGCCCACACACACAGAGAGCATTTTTCGGGAAATAATCGACTCATAAATACGGAACTGCAATGGCAACAGCATGGGCTAATCCACATCCAGCGTGAGAGTACAAATAAAACAGGGTCAAATGAATCCCGGCCCTTTTTTTCTTCTAGCTTTCTTTGGGAGTCGAAAGTGATAAGCAGTTGGAGTAAAAACGCTACGTAGGCAAACAAACGAGCGAACAACAATCGACGAGCGAGCAAACTCTCACTCACAGCGACATTACGTATACGCAGTGGGGACGGAGACGACGACGATGATGATGACGACAGAAATGGCATAGCACCAGATGCCAATGAAACGGAAGCCCTGCCAATGGCCAGGGGCGTAGTACAAGCATCGCTGGCTCCCGAGAATTTCCATTAGTGGGTCATCCCCCCTCTTCGTGGCACGCCCCTGTCAACGCCCCTCTTGCTATTTGGAATTTATATGGCCGAAAAAAGAAGTATGCCAACGACACAGACACAAATACAGGCCCAGACCCAGACAAAAGCAAAGGCAAAAAAACAAATTTGATTGTTATGTGAGGTGAAAACTGTTAAAGCCTGAATAAGGGGAGGCGGTGGGAGAAGTTGGAAAAATTGTGGGCATAGTGGTGGGCAGGATCTAGGTACTTAGTTGAAGTTATTTATACTTTAAAGAAAAACGCCTATTAATTACAATTTCAAAAGCTTGTATCTAAAAGAGTTTATATTTCAAATGCAATAATATATCAAATATTTAGATAAACATTTATATTTCCTTTAAATATCTTTCTTAATCGCAGTTAATAATATTGGTTTACCATATATTTTCAATCTCTAATGAAATAACTTTGCTTTTAAATGAAAAGGAATATTTTCCCAACTGATAACTGTATATATTCTTGATCTTTTACCAAATATAGGTAAATTTTATTGTATCTAGGTACAAAATCGGTACCTATCCCATCTGCTAGTGGGAGGCGAACCCAAAAAATAAGTCACAGAAGGGCGCGACTGTGGTGGAACTGCCACAAAAGCCTGTGTTTTTTGGTTGTTTTGCATGCTGCACGAAACTCATTCAAGTTAATTTAATCGCGTAATTTACGCATGATTGGCATCGAAAACGCGTGAAGACATCTCACACACACACACACACACTTACTGTGTGTGTATGAGCCGGCTCGAAAACTTTTTGTTTCCCCCTCCGCCCGGTGTAGCTTTCGAAATGTAAATAAACGAAAATAGCGCCCAAGAAGAGGCGCGGGTCGGGCCTGTGGGGGCGATGACGTCGCCATCGCGCCTACGCGGCCGAGGGAAAAAACGAAAAAGAAGAAGCCTCCAAATAAACAAAAAAATAAAAAAAAACAGAGGCAAAAAAACTCACACAAACACAGAGAAAAACACAAGGGCGAGCGGGAGCGTAGGGCCAACATATCGGTGAGAAAACAAAATGGCGACCATATTGCGTTGTAGTTTTCCGGAGCTTGGGAAGCTGCCATTTTGTTTTTGCCGCCACCTCTTTCCGCTCTCGTGTGCGTTTGTTTTTCGGTTTTTTTTTTGTTTGAGTATTTTTTTGTTTTTAGTACTATTTTTTTGTAAGTTTGTCTGTCCAGCCGGCCGGTGGCCAAAAAGACAGCCAACTGATTGACGAGACCGACCGACTGAATGAGAGTCTGGCCAACTGGCAGACGCCTGCATTCGAAATGCGGTAGAAAGTGGCCAACAGCCGGCAGCAGAGCGGCGGCAGTAGAAAGTGTGAAGTTTCGATTTTATTTCTGCCAGCCACTGGTATTATGTTGGTTATGTTGCGATTTAACCATGAGATTAGAGAAGTATTAAACCAAAAACACATAAAAATAAATAGTAATTAGTTTAAACCTTTAAAATAAAGTAATTCGTTTGGGAGTAGATTGAAAGAAGTTGTTTTTCAGCGGATTTTAATGAAAGGTATTGTAGAAAATCATAAAAAGATTCGATAATGAAGGAAAAAAGGAATATTTTCATTATTTTGGGATATTAATTTATTAATTTATCTTTTTTAAGACGTCAAAATAATTTATTCATTTAAAATTACATTCTCTTCGTATATTTAGTCTTTTTTTTCTTTTTAATGAAACCTGATAATGTTAATATAATCATGGGTTTATAAAACCCATCTTATAAAAAAACTATACTCATTTGAGTTTTTAAAAAAATTTCATTAAACTCTTTTTGTTTTCCTTTACCCCATAATTATCATCCAAATCAACTTTCATCATTGGCTGCCTATGGATTTCCCTCCCGCTCTTGGGTCCGCTTGGGGTATCGTCCGTCCGTCCGCTGAAGTCTGATAAGCCGTATACGATAAGCGTGCAAGATTTACAATCGCCTTGCGTTTCAGGGATTTCCAGCTTTGAAATGTGCCTGCCACTCGAGCTGCTGCGACTCCAGTTGATTCCCCCCGGGTGCAAGTTGCTGCTGTCAATTGCACATCAGTGCCGAAGGGGTTATGAGAGGGGGTTTTAGTGGTAGTGTGTGGAGGGGGAAGTGGCAACAAATTTGTTGAAATCAAGTCAACAGCTAGTTGGTGCTGCTGCTGCTGCCACAACTGCTGCAACACATATGAATGTAGAAGCATTCACACATGGGAAGAATGAGGACTTTTCAGAGATTCAGTGATTTTCTTACAATAAAATATTTAATATCAAACGAAATGGTATTAAAAATAAGTTATTTCGGATTTTTTTAGTTATAGAAAACAAAGAATTTTATTATATTGAATAAGTTTAAATATTTATCCAGCAAATTCGTTTCACAAAGCCTTAAGTTCTCAGAAGTTCTCAGAGATAATTTATCCCACAAAATATTTTTTTATTTAAATAATTACCTAGCATTAAAATGAACAAAATTAAAAGCTGTAAAGCTAAAAATATACCTTTAAATAACATTTTTAAAGTATTTAAACTTTATATGAACTCCATAAAAGGTAAATTCATTTTGACGAATGGTTTCATTAAATCTCTTCATATTTGAACTTTTATCAATAAAATTTTATGAAAGGCTGGTTTATTAAAGACCATAAATCATAAACTATTGTATACATACATAAATAGTGTAATCACAAAGTCATCTTAAGTGCTTCGTAATTACTTCCAGTGCATACATTGCTACAATTTGGAATATCAGCACTTCAAATTACAATTAATTGGGTTTGCAGCTTAATGCAGGCAACAGTTGCAAGTCTCCGCCTTCCTCTATTCGTTTTTCCCCACCCCAAATCCCACCCCTTCTCCTCTATCCCTTCTGTATAGTGAAGGGAAAATGTATTTTTCCCATTCTTTTGGGTGGCAATGGCGGCGGCGTTGAAACATTTTAATTTGATTAAATTTCATGTGACCCAAATACCGGAAACAGTTATTCTCAGTGCCCTAGACGCAACCGCCGCCCACCGCCCACCGTCCGCCGACCCCCTTTGACCCCCCAGGAAGAGTGACAATGGCCTCGCATTACGAAGAAGCAAAAAATAAAATAAAGGAAAAAGGGAAAACGCAGAGAGGCGGGCGCAAAACAAAATCAAAATTCTGATAAAAAAAAAGGGGGAGGCTAAAAGTGCGATGGAAAAGCGATGGGGGGTGCGGAATTTAAAGGTACACAGAAAAAATTCTATTAATTTAAAATTTTTTAAGCTAAAGTTAACTTTATGATGGTAATATCAATTTTAAAATGCCTGAAAATGGCGTAAAAAAAAGATTATTTATGGTGTAATCTAATTATTGATACACAAAATAATATAAAAGGTATAAATGTATATTATATAATATTTTTTATAATTAAGAAAACAAATGTCTCTTAAAAACAAATATATATAGAATCAACACTAATATTTTTGCAGAGTTCAAGGCTCAGGGGATTACTGAGGATTTTTAAGCAGTGAAAATATCTTCCTAAAATAAAAAGATTTTCTTAAAATCAATTTCCTTAGGGCAGCATATTTTATAGATTAAAGGTTCTTTTATTTTATACATTTTTTGTTTACTGTGTATCTGTTAGGGGGTTTGTGCTAAATGGATTTTTGGGGTGTTCCCTGGGCCAACAACGTACTATATGGTATAGACCTTTAAACGTGAGCTGGTGACGTTGACGTCTTGTTTTATTTTATCCCCATGAAAAGCAATTTTCATGCGTGGCTTCTTCTTTGTTTTCTACGCTAGTGTGCGAGTGTGTGTGTGTGTATCTGTGTGTTTGTATTTCCGCTGGCAGAATCGAAACCAAACCCAAAATCCAAACTCAAAGCCGGTTTTTCTTCAAAGAAAAATATATAAAAAAAAAAAAACACACGCACACCAGCTCGATGAGCGTGCGTAAAGTGCGTAACTGTTGTTGTTGTTGTTAATAAGAAACGGGTTTTGCGGGGACAACTTCTTCTTCTTTGGCTGTAATGGTGGCCTCTCTGTCGCTCGCTAGCTGGTGTATACAGCTGTTTTCTGTTTATCTCGCACTTTCCGCTTCTTCTTTACATTCGTGTTTTTGTTTACGTTCTGCGGCACGCACACGCACAACCATCCCATCCCCCTCCTCCTCCGCCCCGTCCGTTCCCGTCCGTTGTATCTCTATCTGCAAGTTTCTGTCGTATCTGTGAGTACGAAAAAGTATCTGTACACTGAGTTTGCCTTGATTCTGGAGCGGAATAAATTTCCACACTTTGCTCGTCTGCTCGGGTGCCGCTTCTATTTTGTGTTGGGGAAAACCCTCAATGCCCCTCGGCCTTACTTAATCACCGAAATTCAGCTTCAACGCTTTCACTTTTTCACTTTTAAATTAAGTCATAATAAAGCCAAACAAAAAACAGCCTCATAACGAATCAAGAGAAGCTGAAAAAAAAACTTAACCTACTTTCGTGTGAATATACTGCGCAGAAAATATAAAAAAATGTATATATATATTTAAGCTTTGAGTTCAATAATTAAATCTCTCGCAAACTGGACTTTCAAGTGGCCCTTGGCGCTGTTCCGCAATCAAATCAAACTTTTATTATGGCGAATATTTTATAAAGTCTTCCGGGTTAGAAACTGCAGGCTTAGATTCAAGTTTTATGGAAATATATTTATATTGGATAATGTCGCTATACTTTCAGCTAGTCCAATGTTGTTTTTTGGCTGCTTGTCGTCTTTCTTTGAGCGTTAATCAAAACCCCATTTCAAACTGACCCAAATACCAAGGTGGCATGTACCCGAAACGCCAAAACGCCAAAACGCCAAACTCGCGCTGACACTCACACACACTCAAATAATCAGGTGTTCAGGTGTGCCTCTGTGTATGCGAGTATCTGGTCAAGCTTATATGCTGAAAGGCCGCTTTTGAAAAACAGCTAAAATCAGCCAACAAAAAGGCGCTTTGATATCAAAACTCAAACGAAACCGAAACAAGCTGTATGCATTTTTTGAAAGTAGTTTTCGGCTTTGGGGAATTCGGCTCTCCGTCACCTTCAGTTTTATGTTTTGTTGTGTCTTTGTTGTGGGTGAGTCTACCATATACGAGTATATATGAGCTCCCTTTCGATTGGTCCGATCTGTGAGTCAGACTGAGACTAGACCCGCAACCACTTGTAACCCAAAACCACAGAGAACATGTCGTTCGTTCAACCTGCAAAAAGGTCAACGAAGCAGCTTGACCGATTTCGAACCTTCCCCCCGAACTTTTTATTTATTTTTTAATGTGCACTCTCTTTCTCACCCCAAATTTATGGCCTCCAATTGGGAGTGCATTGTTTCGGCATGAAATTGCCAAAAACGCCGGCGACTTTCTACCTGAAAAAGATCTACGACTTTGCCGGCAAGGTCGATTAGTCATTAGAGGGCAGCGAGGAGAGACCCAAAACCCAAGAGAGGTCTTCGAGTGACTTTTTTTTAGCCTGTTCCCAAAAACCAAGAAAGAAGGATAAACAAAAACAGGACAAAAAAAAGGAATTTATGTTGTTGCCGGTATCATAAAACCATAGCAATGCAGCAAAAGAGGGTTACGTGGATGGAGAGCGAGAGGTTAGAGGATACCCCGAAGCAGGTCGTTAGCCGATTCCAGACATAACAGCGGGTAGTCTTAGTCCTCGACTATAAGATATGGTAGAAGGAAACAGGCAGGACAAGCAGCAGGAACAGGAGCGGGAACAGACACGTCCCGCTAAGGACTAGACCTCGAGAATATGGCTGGAATTCCTCAGCTGATCAGGTACCCTTGATAAATGAGATCGTTGCGGTAATGGATTTATAAAGACACACACACACCATACGAGTTGGTGTGGAAAGTTTCTGGCAAATCCAATTATTGCCTCACAATGTTTTTAAAGGTGAGGAGAAAACCTTCAACACTAAGAAAAAATAAAGGTTATAAATGATTTAACGGAAAGTTAATGGGTTTTGGAATTATAAATTAAACTGTTTACATTTTGAAGCAAGTTAAAGGGAGTGGTATAATACGCACATGAATATTTCAAGAATATGAAAGAAAAATCGATGGCAAAAGATACAAAACGAAGGCAATGGTAAAAAGTGTCACTTTTTCACTACTTTAAATAAACAATTTCAGTCCCTCAGTTAAAAAAAAATATATTTTCCTTTATATATCTCTTAATTTGCATTAAAATTTTTAGCTCTGTAAAATATTTTTCCCCTGATGTCCTTCAGTTTGAAAGCAAAGTTACAAATCAACTGCCAACCATTCACCTGACGTTCAGCTGGCCCGATGACGTATGGCCAAAGTGCACTTTTCACCAAAGACCCCAGAAAAATGGGCCGCAGCTCGAAAAGTGAAAGGCCCGAAGAACACGTTAATTATTTATCTGCTTTTCTGGCTGCCAACCCAAAAGAAACGAAAGTAAAAAGCTGGAGAAATGGGTAACCCAGAAAATCCATAGCCAAAGTTGCGTGCGATAAAGAATCACGAGGCAATGTCAATTTCAATTTCAATGTCATTAAAACGAATTTCGTTTTAAATGCAAAACACAGGTGAAGCGGGGCAGAGATAACGAGGCACACTAGCAGCTACAAATTACACCGGAAGTGGGCAGAGATTACCGGAATGGGCAACAGCGGCTACCCGTCTTGAGTCCTCCTCCTGACAAATTATCCCCGACATTCGTGCTGGATTCTTTGGCCCCTAAATGAGCTTGCAAATTATATGCGCTCCAGACTGGACACTTGATTCATGGCCTGGCAATTATACGTCATCGTAATTGAAATGCGAATGGAAATGGAAGTAAACGTAAGCGTGGATGGGGATGTGGCTCTGGCTGTGGACAACGTGGAAATGTAAATGAAAATGGAGCTAGCAATGGTGATGGAAATGCGTGCAACAAGTTTCTCGTTTGAAATAACCTTAGAATTAATTGCCTCACGTTTCCGAGGCAAACAAATAACAAATGACGAAAAAAAAACAGCACTCCCCAACTAGTTTTGTGGCAAACAAAGGCAATTGCTCAAGTTGAACCGAAAACAAATTTCGGTTTTTGTGTTGAGTTTTTTTTGGAGCCCAAACACACACACACACATACCGACACACGTGACCATCACATGCCGGCGAGGACAACTATTGATAGATGTTACAAATTTCCACCCCCTTTCGTGATTACAAAACCAGAAACTCATACACACGCAGCCCGCAGCAAACAAAACAATTGTTGATTGACTTACAACAGCAGCAAACTTGAGCTCTTCACTTTTCTAGTTATTTTCGATGAGGTCATAGGAGTTTGGAGCTTGTAAGTCGCACGTTTCCATAGCTAATTATGCCGAAAGATTCCGAATTCGAATTCAAAAAATGTTGAGGTCTGCCGCGATCGTAAAACGTAAAGCCAAGAGATACATTTTCAGTTTTTCCCATTTTGGGCAGGCACATATCAAACTTGATCGGGTCACAGTACGGGTATCCGTATCTGTATCTGTTTGTGTTTCTGTTACTGCTGGATACACTGGGCATACAATGGGCCGCCATCGGGCTGGGGACAAGCCCACACACATCTGGCAGCCAGCTAACTGACAAATTTATCGACTCGCCGCCACACGGAAAAAGATACGGATACGCGCAGCTGACTTGGCATTGAAGACGGCGTATCTGTAGCTGTAGCCGGTGCCTGTATCTGTATCTGTAGCTGTAGCTCTATCTCTAGCTTGCAGTATCTCGGCATTCGTCGTATGCAACAATTACAAGCGTTTTAAGCGATTATTAGACGGCAGAGAGAGAGAGAGGGAGCGAAGGAGAGAAAACCCCACAAAACAAAACAGAAAAAAACTAAAACTAAAACTGGGAAAGCTGAAGGTGCGGATAGGAAAAGAGGGAGACGGAGCACAGCTTGATGCCGGCTCTAGCCCCTGTCCCCCTGCAGCGCAGTCAGCCGGCAAGCCGAGAGCATGTATCTCCCAGATGCATGTGTTTCGCTCATGTATCTAACTATCTTTGCCATCTATATTCAGCCGGCATCCATGTATCCGCATCTCTGTGTGGCAGTGCCAGTGACTGTGCCGTGCCTGTGCCTGTGCCGTGCCTGCCTGACTTATGACGCAATTCGAAAAGTTCATCTCCGATCTTGTTGCCGTCTTTTTCTACCAGCCAGCTGTATCGTTGGGGGAATTAATCTATATAATTAGCTGTAAAGCGTAGAAATATCAGGCCATTTCAATTGCCATGTATCTCCATTTAGCCCTGAAATTGTCGCGCATTTATTGCAATTTGTCTCTCTTTTACCCCGATCTTGTTTTAGTCTTTGTTTCTGAATGTTTTTTGTGGGTGTTATTGCTCTATCGAATTGTTTCAAGAGAAGCCAAAATTCTAAACAAATTTTCATTACGACACCATCATCATCATCATCATCATCATCATCGTCGTCGTCATTGAGATTCTTTTTTTTGGGTTCGCATTTGGATTCGGGGCAATTCTATAAATGCCCCAACCGATGTTTCACTCTTGAATTATTTTTTGCCGCTTTTATTTATTAATTTTTGTTGTTGTTGTCGAGTTTTTGTTTTTGTGTTTATTTAGCGAGCAGTTCAACGATTCAAGTGACGTAATTGCCCAGGGGCTGTGGCTGGAGGATTAGGTAGATCATGTGTTTGGAGTGGAATTAATCAGGAAATAGTAAAGAAAATAGTAGAAATAAATCTAGAAAATCATATAAGGTAAGACAGATGCCAGGCTGTTATGAAAGATGTTATTATTAGAGTCTGGATTTATATAAAAATCAATTACGACTTAATTGAAGAATTCATTTTCTTGACTTTCACACATTATTTTGATTTATAAAGGATATGGGGGGACTTGCCTCTCTGATCTAATTAAATCTGAAGGATGTTCAGCTTTCGCCAATCTAATCTTGGAGGCTCGAATTGTGCTCAACCGATGAGGGTTCTATATATCAGAGTGTTCGCGCAAGAAGGCCATCCCAGAGCGTAACCCAATTACGTGCCAAAAAGCGGAATGCGACCCTCGACGAGTATTTTGTTTGTGCTTTTCTTTTTTTTGTTTTTCGTTGCATAGTTGCACATAGAACGTGATTGCACATACACACATGTACCATTTGGTGCAGTACTGTACTGGGTTGCGAGTAAATATGTGCTCCGAATAGCCGAGTACATAGAAGCATAGATACATATGTATATGCTGCGGCCATGGGGGCTGGGACAGCCAAAGGGGGGTGTGCGCTGTGGCCAAGTCAACCTTGACACACTTTTCAGCCGCCCCAATGGTGATGATGATTATGCTGAGACGATGATGATGATGCCACGGATATCAGCAAAGCAACCAGACACTTTTTTCTTTATTAGCTGCATCCTCTTGCCAAATAAAAAATTCTTTTAAAATTATATTCCAACCAATTTAAGTTTTCTATGTATTTTATTTATTTTATTTATTTAAGCAGAATTATAACATTTAATATGGTGAAAAAAACAGTGAAAACTATCATCAAAGAGGGTGTAGTCCTTAAAATAATATTTAAACTATTGATTTTTAGAACATTTCTTAAAGTAAAACCTATTTTCGTAAAATATTCAAAGCTAAGTCAATATTTTTTAACCCTAATTAAAAGAAATAATAAATTGAGAACAGATTTTGGCAAGTTTTAATGGAAATCGAAATCAAATTACAAAATAAATAAATAAACTTTGACAACACAAACTGGCTTACATTTTGGTAAATCCCCTTAAACCCCCAACCAGGTCATAACCCATAAATACTAACAATACAGGTAAACCCCCCGAGGAGTTCTTCCCGGTGACTCACCTCATTGCCAATTGTGGTAATCTTCACAATCACCTCATCCTTGCTGGCATCATGCTGGATAACATCGCCACTCTGCTCCCGTCCATTATATGTAAAGTAAACCCGCTGGCCGGGCTGCAGCTCCGTCTCCATAATGGATCGGAAGCCGGGTCCAATGAGATCCGATTCGCGGAACTCCTTGATCATGGCGCTGCGGCGCAAGGCCTGAGCTGGACTGATGTGCACACTGGCAACGGCGGCGGCGGCGCGACGCGCCTCCACAATGACCGACGACGAAGGATCTGTGGAGGATGATGATGATATTCCCGACGCGTTGGACGAGAGACCGGAATCGACGGCTGTCTTGAAATCGAAACGGACCATATAGCGCGTATCGGCGTTCAGTTGGGCGTCGCCGGGCGCCAGGAAAGTGTGCGACGATGGCGGTGGCGGCGGCGATAACGGTAGAATCGGCTTACCGGCCGATGAGTACGAGGGCGGCGTCTTGACGTCCGCGATGACGCCGGAGTACCAGAGGCCGTCCGGACCCGGGGCGCACACCTTGGTGCCGATGATGGAGCGTTTGGCTAAACGGCGGCCGGTGGACATTTTTGTAAGATTTTTTGAATTGGGGATTTGGCCAATTAGGGGATTAAATTTGGATTCTTTTTTATACTCTTTAAGAGTGTTTTTTTATCTTGCTTTTTTTACTGTTTTGTTTTATTTTTGTTTGAACTTAGAGCCTGAACTTGGCCTTAATGGAACGCCACATTTTCTTACACTTTTAGCTTTCTATTGCACTTTGAGTATTTGTTGCACTTTTTCTTTTTTTTAGTTACACTTTTTGCACTTTTTTTTAAGTTTTTTTTTAGGTTTATTTCCGAGAGGGAACTTAAGTCTGGCAGACGTTCTTGGTGAGACGGAAGACCTGGAACTTGCCTAAGCTACTGGCGGCCAATTTCTTGATGACGTTCTTGTGGTACTTCTCCAAGGAGAAGGTAATGCGCTCGTTCAGGTGCTGATTCAGCTGCAGGCGCTGCAGGAGCAGGATCGGCTGAGATGATAGCGATGGCGATAACGAGAATGATGGCCACTGGGGCGGCGATGGGAGCAGCGGTTTAAGCTTCACATGCTCGGCGTCGCTGGCGTCGTCGTGGCAGTTGCGTTTGAGCCCAAGCATAATCCAATTTTAGGCCGCTTGTAACGTCAGCTTGCAGGTGTTGCACTTTTCGGGGGGTTAAAGTTCACTGTTCACGGTTTAAATTGCGGGATTGGTCACACTTGTTTTTCTATTTTTGATGCTTTGTTTTTGATGCACTTTCGGCAGAACTTTGCTTTGTCGCTTGCTTTTTGCTTTGCTTTCGCTGCCGGTCGTCGTTTCACTTTTCTCTCAGTTTTCTCTCACACTGACTGACGCACTCACATAGACAGTCACACACTCGCCGGAGCGGCTGCTGCACTGATTTGTTTTGACTTTGCTTTTTTCACTTATTTACTTGGCGAAGGAGTAGTCCTCCGTAGCGTTTTTCCCGCGGGAATGGCCAAAGGTAAGCCCTTCGCTATTTGTTGAATGCGCTGCTGGGCTTCTCGCTTGGCGTTGCTTTTCGGTTGTTCGCTGCTGTGGCTATTGCTGGCGGAAATGCTTCGAAAAGAGCTTAACGGTCTGTTCCCGGTCAGTATCTTTGAGGTACTGACGCGAGCGAATGTATCGCTAAGTGCGCCAAGCAGGCGAGCGGCGAGATACAGTTACTCACACACACACTCTAGCTCTCTCCCTGTGCCTCTCTCTCCGCTGCTCTGCTGTACATGGCCGTTTCTATAGCATCTACCTGCTTGGAAAAGCAAAACAACATACGAACACATAATCGGGTGGGGAAGGGGAGTGTGTAGGTGTGTGCGTGAGGCAGAGAGAGAGTCGCAGCATAAAAATGTTAGAGGAAAACTGCAATTTCCACGGCTAACAGCACAACAAACGAATGGCCAACATTGGGAATTGGGAAATTAACAGAAAAGTGACAGTTAGGAGATTCTGTTTACTTTGTAGATATAGATATCGAAGATATATCTATCAGATACCATGCTGAGATCTACATAAAAAAGCTTAATTGAAATAAATATAGTTTTTTAATTAATTGAATAAAGAAAGACCAGCAATAATATACTAACAGATGATAATGCTTTATGAATGTATAAGTGTATAAATTTTAGATAGTACTGAAATAAATATTCTTTAATTAATTCAATATTTTCCATTAATGGGATCTACTGAAATAGCAATGAATAGACACAAAAAATAAAGAGAGAATCATGCTCAGCAACTTTTAATTAATGGTTATACAAATAATAATCATGATAATAAATTAATAACAATGAATACAGATTACATTAATTGTTTTTCTCAACGAAATGTTTACTTTAGTCTAAAATTTATGATTTTGTGTACTTAAAAATAAAGTAATCATTAGTAAAACTTATTAATTTAAAGATAAATTAACTAAAAATTGTATTTGTATTATTTTGATAATCAAAAAGGCCTTAAAACACTCGAATAGCATATAAAATATAAACATAATATGCCAACTTTGCAACGCAGTAGCCTATATCGCCTTGGCTTTATCGGTATCTATGACGCCATCGCCACCATATCATCTGTTGGGCAGCATAGAAAAAAAAAACGGAAAAAGGGCAGCAAAAATATACTACGCAGTTGAAAGAAACAAAAAAAAACAACAACAGAGCACTTGTCAACAGAGCCCCGCATCATAATTTCAGTATCTGTGTGAACGCCTGCGTATGTGTGTGTGTGTATCTCGCTCTGGTTTATTTATCAACAACAGAGCCAAAACAGCGCGAACAGCGGGCACAGAGCAGAGTGATAACAGCTGTTGGCTGGCTAGCAGCAACAATGTTGCGAAAACAGCTGTTGAGAAGCGAACCTCAGCCTCAAAACAAACGAGAGAGACACGAAGAAGGTTCGGCTAAGGTATCCATCAGATACTCTAGTGTTGCGAATGTATCTATAATATTAAAAGGGACTTAAGGGGATATTGTTAAATCACTATTATTCTTTAAAGTATGCTTATTAAAAAATAAAACAATTACAATTATATACATTTTAGGAGCACAGATATACGAATAATCATCGCTGTAAATAATCAAATATTTCCATTATATTTCCACAAAAAATGGTAAAGAAAATATTGAAATAAAATAAATCCCCCTCAAAGGATTTCATATAAAATATATTATAATTTTCTGTTTATAAAATACATCCCAAATACCCCACCACATTATGCGTAGGAGATCGGAAAAGAGCCGGCCGGTTTTCTGGTCTGCAACGATAACGTCACAGAATTTAACAGTTAAAGAGAGCTCGCGTGAGTATCTGTGTGCTGGAGTGCTAGTATGTGTGCGGGGGAGCTGGATGGCTCTCACTCTCTCAGCGGATTCACAGCTGTTATATGCTTTGAAATTCATTCGATTTTGTTTACATCGCTCGACTACTGTTGTTGCTGTTGATGTTTCTGTGGATTTCCATGCTGGTGCTGCTTCTGCTGCTGATGGATATTCGACATTTGTCGGTATTTTCGGGTGTTCTCTTCTCTTCACTTCTCTTCCATGTTGAGTATGCTGCTGGCATTGTTGTTGCCTTTGGAATGACCTCTGTAGGCATTCATTCTCCGGCGACGTCAGCAAATTCAGGTGGAGGGGGGGTCGATTGCTCGTCTTTTTCTTGTTCTTCTTCATCTTCCGCTCCGCCTTTCAATCTTCAACTCCAATAACTGTGAAGCACATCCATCGAAACATCGAAATATCCAACAATTTGCGTAGTTGTTTTGTTCTGGAGTATTTGCGTTCTCAGTTCGATTTTTCGGGGTGGATTTTCCGGGATTTTCACGCTGCCAGCATTTCTAGAGACGTAATTTGGCGAACGGTTTGGCTGGAGTTGGAGTAAATGTGTTAAAATGCACTGCGCATTTCCCATTCCACACAGCCCTAATGTTTAATGATGTAAAAAGTTACCAAAAACGGAGGACAGTCTGAGACCTTGCCAGATAAAGAATGCCCGCAGGGCTTATCTAGCCGAAAAACTTTACTGATTACACGCGCAGGAAACGAATGAACATTCACTGAAAAAATTATTGTTTACATTTAACATTTGTTTTTAAATAATTTAAAAAGGAACAAAGTAAAATAGCAATATATCGAGATGCCAAAGTATCTTATTGCTTATATTTTGATCATTTTTAAATTGATCCAATACAATTTCTAAAAGAAAATCTATCATTTAAAAACTTCTTTTGATTAGAAACTAATTTCCCAGATTTCCCCATACATTTCCCACTCCCTTTTCTTCTTATTTTCTCCAATTCGCCATTAGCACACTTAAAGAACAAGAAGATGAAGATGAGTGGGGCGGCCAAGTGCAAAGATGAACTATCTGGACAAATTCAATTAATCATTTCTCTAGTGAAAATTCCAAAAGCAGCGGCATTACCAACCACAACAACAACAATGTAAGTCAACAGAGCGTTACCAGCGAGCAACAACAAATACGCAGTTACGAAAAGAAAACAACAAAGTGAATGGGAATGCAATCCATGAGTTACAAAACCAACGAGCGAGCGAGCAAGCGAACAAACGTACGTAAAGATACAAGGGGAAAAAAGGCAAAACGCAAAAGGCAAAACCAAAACAAAGCATAGGCGTTAGATGGAAGGAGATGGAGAGAGAAAGATACTTTGGATACAGAAAACATGAAAACACACACACAGGCACACATACAAGCGCATTGACACATTACCCAAACTGGAAAATAGGTCAACCAGTTGAGAGGGCAACAGAGGCCGGCTCGCTCTAACGCTGTAACTATGAGAGAGCTCATGCAGCCACATTACAGCATGTAAGAGAGAAAGAGTTCAAGCGAGAGAGAGCGGTTGCAATTAGAACGGGAATCGAACTGTTAGCTAACAGCGGCCCCAATTTGCTGAACGTTCCGATTGGACCGAGAGTCCAATCAGAGGGGCAAGCCAGCAGCTGTTGCACTTGAGTTCCCACTGTCTTCATGCCACCCTACCACCCCTCCTCACCTTAATTTTTGAGATTTCTTTTTATTGGAATTTTATGAAAATTAAACCGGATTTTTCGAATTTCTTTGTAAAGTTGTAATTATTATTTTTTCTTTCTTTCCTTCTTATTTTCCAGCGCATTTGGTAGGGCGCCGTGTTTTTTATTCCCTTTTTTTATCATATGCTTACGAGAGTATGTGATTGTGAGCGTGTGTATCTGTGTTTGGGGATTTGATTGGATTGGATTGCCTTCGAAACCGGATTTTGAAAATATGTATGTCACTCTCCATACCGTTCCATTCAATTACGATGCCCAGCCATCGCTATATATCTCTCTATATTTATTTATCTATTGCATAGGCACAAGTATGTCCCACAATCGTTGTCTTTGTTGGCTAGAAATCAACTTGAAATTACCCTGATCCGCTCGAAAATATGAATAGATAAAGTTAATGAAGAAGATAATGAAGATGATGATTCAGGAAAAGTCCAAGCTGTATGCAAAAAAAGTAGGAAATTATTTATATAATTATAAATTACTTATGTATATTTAGACATATTTTAAATGAATTTAAAAAGCTCTAGTGGCTTTTAATGCACCAAAGAGAATCTACTGTGAAAACCCCTTAAAGGTATATCCAAAATTATGCCAATAAAAATAAATATTAAATAAGTAGTACGCAAGTTTACCCAAAATTTTAAACCTTTTTTATTTCCTCTTTTTATATGATATTTAGGGAATTTTAAACCCCTAGTAGGGGTTTTAAGTAGTTTATTTTAAGTAATTATTAGATAGACATTTTCATCCTTTCTAGAATTAATTTCCATTACATTTAACTTTTTAAACCGTGGTATATATATTATTGAACATTACTTGCTATTCGATTTTTATTTTTTAAGAAATCCTATGAAAATAAAAGTATAAATCGTACCCCTAACCGTTTCCTAAAATGTCTATTTTTCTGAAAATAAAAAAAGCATATAATAAATATAACTTTGAGGTATTTTACCTAATAATCATGTTTTTAAGGCTTCTATTTAACAAATTAGACATTAGCAAAGTAATAAGTAAGTATCACTATTAATTACCTTTCCAAATTAAACTTTTACATTAAACTTGCCATAGTTAAATCAGTTCTCAGAAACTTAATACTATGCCTCCTTCCTAACTGAAAAGAGTTACCTTTTGTTAATTTAAATTATGGCTATTTTCCCTACGATTTTCAGCACTTATTAGGCAGTGACGCCATCAACCACCCCTCCCATCCCCTGAGGACCGACTGGTAACTAATTAGAGCCGCTTGGGTTGAGGCCCGGAGTTTGGCCAGGCACATGTCAAGAAGTCTGGCAAATTTGCTGTCATGACTGCGAACTTGGACATGGATATGGATATGGACATTGGGGCCTGGACTTGGACATGGACATTGATGTTGATGTGGACATGCCACCGACGCGGCGTCGAGTTGTCCGTCAAAAATGTCAGCGGCCAAACAATAAACAAACAAACAAACAAACACAAAACACACATCACAGATGGCGGAAAATCGCCCTTGACTCGGGCTTAAACTTCGACTTGGACATCGCAGCTTGAACTGCGACTCCCACCCCGAGGAGCCGTGACATTTGGAGTTGCGTGTTGGGATCATTAGAATGTTTACCTGTACCTGTAACTGCCAGGTTTTGCGAGGGGCGATTCGTATGTACGCAACGAAATGGGAAATCAAGTTACCAATGGCCAACAGCGAGCGGGGTCGTGTGATTGATGTGAGCATGTCAGCACGGACAGAAAAGTGGATGGAGTGTGGCTCCGGGAGGACTGTGATCGGGTTCGGGTTTGGGTTCGGGAGGGAGTGCGATGGCAGGAAGCATAAATTGTAGACAAAGATGAGCGCGGAGCACAAGATACAGATATGTTCGGGCTGCTATTACACGACTCACAATCAGCTGCAGATACAAATTTATGTCATGTGCAAGTCGCTGGACATGTGAATGACAAACAAGATGGACATACAGTCGGGTGTCCCGACAGTAGAATACCATGTACCATTACAAGGCGCGTCCCAAAATTATATAAAAGAAAGAGAATAAGAATAAAAAACTGAGACAAATTTACATATAATGCAAATGTCTTCCCGTTCAAGAGCAAAGTCGATAGCTCAGTGGGTAAAGCTACACATACATTTTTGTAAGCAATTGGCCTGGGTTCGAATCAACCGCAGGCATAAGGAATTTTTTCATTTTCAAAACATTAAGTATAGTTCTTTGCTTGCATTTTTTTATTTTTTAGTATTAAATACTGTAATTATTTTAATGTACTGGTAAAAAAAAAAAAAAAAATTGCTAAAAATAAAAAAGATTTCACTCGTCGCCGACGGGATTCGAACCCGTGACAACTAACATTTGAAAAAGACTTCAGCTTAGCCAGCTGCGCCACCAACCAATTCAAAATGAGTAATCCTATTTTCATAGTAATATGAACATACGTAAAATGTTTAATGAACGTTTTGATTTATTTGGAGCCCTCTGCCTGGGCTGCCTCTTGTACACGTAATGTGTATAAAGTAAAAAGCCTATATCTCCGCTATTTAAGGCACGATCGCAATAAAATTTGGACAGTCTGTGTATTTTGATAAAATGCATTAAGCTTTTTAATATGGTTTACATAACTTTATAAATTTCGGAGATATACGTTTTTTTCAAATAGCTCCTCCAAAAAGGGGAGCAGCAAAAATTTAAAACAAACTTGATCTGCGTGCAGATATAAGAAGTCTAAATCCCAAGTTTGATGTCTCTAGCTCTTATAGTCTCTGAGATCTGGGCGTTCATACAGACAGACGGACAGACGGACGGACGGACGGACGGACAGACGGACATGGCTATATCGACTCCTTTAGTGGTCCTGACCAATATTTAGGTAACTTTTGGGGGTCTGCCACGCCTCCTTCTGCCTGTTACAGAAAATCGCACTCGCACAAAACTATAATACCTTTGTACCTTTGGTACATGGTATAAAAAGCAGCGCTATAGAGTCGCAGGCTAGGAGTTTTGACAACCGGTTTTGCACTGAAAGAAAAGGCTATCAAAATGAGAGATACTCTTGTGGAGATTAAGCAGGCGAAACTATATAACTTTATAGGGATTTTCTAAAGTCTGTTTAATTTTGTTAATAGTATTTGAGATCAAAGTAAACTGTAAATGAATTGACATTTATATTTAGTTTATCAAAAACGACTTTTTAAAACTATTTATGTATTTGTTATATTACATTTTGTATCTATTTTTAATAAAGATTAAATTGCAATAAAAAAATAGTCTAAAAGACAATAAGAAAACCATAAAATCTATATATAATAATGGTTGCAGTGCACTCGAAGCTGGGAGCCAAACTTTGAGCTGGAGTTGGAAGTTTGGAGGCTGGAGGCTGGCCAACCCAAACCGATGGACGGGGGTCAAGCGGCCACCTGACAGCGGCAACTTTCCTTGGCTTTTCCAGGCTGATTTCACCGCCGGACGATTCAATTTCCCTGCCAGGGGAGAGGAGTCGCTGCTCAGCTCAGCTCGGCTAGGTTGAGGCTGTGCGTGCTGTTGACATTGGGTCATAAATTCTGGCGGAAAAACAGACAACAGTTTTCATTGTTCGGCTGCTCAGATGCAAGACCTTTGTTTGGACAATACACAAATATGGGCACTAGGCAAACACACCGATACGCAGCAATAGACAAATAACTGCCTCGAACGAAATTGGGTTGGGTTTTCCAAAGGGGGAAGGAGGAGCATCAGGAGGAGAGGCTGCAGCCAGCTGTCAGAGCCAAACTGTTGACTCTGGCGAAGTTCAATCGAGCAAACATTCAGCGAGTATAACAACCCCCGGCCCAAGCTGCAATATCCCAAAATCCCAGCCTAAAAATCAGGCCAAAGTCTTTCCTCCACCAACCTTGGGTCGCTCTGTAATTGTGCAGGTCTCAGGCCCAAATGGGTCAGCCGGCCACGTCACTTGCCACGACCTACTTTCAAAAGTTGTTTTTTTTTCGGTAGCAGCATCCGTGTCAGGGATGTGGACTGCGACAATATCCTTGGGCACAACATATATCTCAATAATGAAGCTTGCCAAGGTTTTGGATTAAGTATACCCTCTCGAAATTGGAAATGCATAGAAATAGAGTGATGAATTGATGTCTTTACATGCTGCAACTAATTACTGAAATCTTAATCAGGAGAAAAAGTATAAAAAGTGAATAGAAATAGTACAAATATAATATAAATTTATTTTAAAAATATATCGACTAATAATGGCTATTTGCCATAATTTGAATTTTAATCTCTGTGACTTTTTAAACTATAAATCCACATAAAAAAACTTAACATAACTAAAGAGCTTAATCATTTCCGGATTTGTAATTTTAAAATGTTTATAATAAAAATATGTACAAAAGTTGTTATACCATAATGTTTATAGTAATAATAAATATGTATATAAACCATATATGAATAGGTAATACTTATTAAAGGTTTATTTTCTTAAGATTGTATCTTTTATGTGTATTTTTGAAATTCCTAATATTTTCATTCATCAAATTTAGGTAAAGGGATAAATAATTATTTGTTGGAAATTTTCATTTTCATTTTTAATTGATTTGTTATTAATAAACAATAAATTGATTAATTTAATAAACAGAATAGTAAACTCTGGCCGAAGGTAATTGTTATAAGGAATAAATGTAATGCCCAGCAAATCCTTCATAAAAGGCATATTATCTGCCATCAAAACAATATTAACAAATATATTAAGTTTATATATTTTTAAATAATTCAAATAAACCGAACATTTTCCAGCAACTTGCAAATAAATCTTAACAAATTTTTGCACCCAACAAAAGGCTTAAACGCTTATGTTTACTATTAAGCATCTTACTCCTTACACTTTAAAAAATTTATAAAGCTTTAGGAATACAATGCATATAAAATCTGCGATTAAAACTTATACACATGTGTGGGCAAATTTAAAAAACATTCAAACTAAATTTCTAGCAACAATAAACTTCAAGTATTTACTTTTGGAATGCATGTGGGGGTGTGGGGGTGACATCAATTAATGTGCAGACCCGCCCCCAAAGGTGTTAGCATAGAAACCTTAGCACATTTTTTTGCGACCAACATCAAGGACATGCCGCCAAGGGCAAACGCTGCGGCGGGGTGTTTGTTGCTTGACCCAGTTTTCGTTTCGTTGTGCATGTCAGGGCTGCTCCGCTCTGAGGAAATGAAAACTGGGACAGTGGGGAAAGCTCGCCGTGTTGGGAAAAGCTTCAAAGAAAAGCCAGCAGCAGTGGCAGCAGGGTGATTCAGTTTCTAAACTCAGAAATTATCTGCCATAAAGTATGCAGTTGTATTTAGGATTTTACTGACAAGTAAATTGTACACTTTTCTTGGTACAAACCAGTCAAATGGGAGTTTTACATTTTAAAAATTATAATTTAAATGATTAGGTTTAAGGTTCTCAGCTACAGAAATGTGTTAATGAGTGATATTTGTATTAACACATAATTAATTGTCGTTGAAATAAGAACTTTTTGGTAATGAAATTTAATAATAATAATAAACAAAATGCATAGAATTAAGATTTTTTTAATACTTTATTTGTACTCATAATGAAATATAAAATATAATGAATTGCATATGTTTAATTTCTTAGAATGTTAAAGAAAGGTCAGAGAGCTGCACTGCTGTCAGAAGATTCCTCTTATAATTATAATGACAATTTTGTTTCCATTTCAGAATTCTGACAGAATATTCCACATTAAATTGCCACTATAATTATACATGTTTATGCCTTACTTTTTAAATATATAATTTTGCAATTAGACTCTTTGCCTATTACAAGAAATTATTACCAAAATAATAAAGCCAAAAAATACTACAAAATAGATATACATAGGAAAGGGCGCCCTTTGGGTTTGATTGATTGATGGCAATCATGCACTGTGTCGGTATCGGTTTCGGGGGATCCTTGTCATGCAAAGAACACTCGATGACTGTCATGCTCTCAAATGTTTTCTATGGAGTAAACATAAACATACGTTAATTTATATAGTAGTTTGTGGTACTTGAATAAAATCATACCTTTACCAAGTCATACATTCTCTGAACTAAGGACGAATTGCATTTACACAGGATGTAATTTCCCCGGACAATCGCCGTGGTGTAAGTCAGGCCAAAGATGCTGTCCATATCCGTAAGCTGGTTATAGCTTACATCGATCGTGCGAATCAGCGACCTGCCCTTGGGCAGGTCAGTGAGTTTATTGTGGCTGATATTCAGGCTCATGAGTCGCTTCCAAGCACCGAAATTATAGCTGACCAGGCTGGTGATGTTGTTCCGCGACAGATCGAGGTGTTTCAGGTCTTCGAATCCACTAAAGTTCAGTTCTGCCGGCACTTCCTGCAGTTCGTTTCCAGACAGATCCAAGGATTCTGGCCGCTGACTAGCCAAGCAGTCGAAATCGAAATCCTGTTCGGGGCTATTTGAACAATCGGTTATTAAAAAGCTACTGACTCCATCAGTTCCAATCAAGCAGCCACACAGTCTCCTTAAAGGGGGGCAGATTAACATGTTAATTTGGGTAAATATAATAAGGAGACCAGCTAGCATCTGCAATGAGAAAGAAAGGATTATGAAAAAATTTGAATTAATTAGAAAATACAATTTGAATAATGAAAAGGTTTCCTCTTCTGTAACCATACCTTCACAAACTACCTTTTAAGTTTAATTAAAAATCGGAAATAACTGTTCAATTATAAAACAGAAACGATATTTTTAATGAGTCAAATGATCGGAGCCCAAGTATACATATTGCTTTAATATATCTTATCTGTTTTCAAACGTTTACACTAGTTTACAGTTTTGTAATCACTAAATAATCTAACCCTACAGTATCTAAGTGCCTATATCACTCAACTATTTAGTAACATTATCAATTGCTAGTCTTCCGATCTATATGGGGTGTTAGCTGCATTTCGTATGATCTTTGGCTAGAGCTAAGTTAGTTTTCAGAGAATAGGCGACCAGTTTAAAACTAAAACTAACTAACTAACTAATCAAAAAAGCTAATTTGGGTCTAAAATTATTGTATTTCACGTATAATTATAATGGTTTATTAATATAATCAGCCAATGACGATCAAAGAACGGAACTTTATTCATTTATTTATTCATTTATTTATTTATTTATTCATATACATATATGTATATTTATTCATTAAAATTTGTTAATGAGATAAGTATGTTCAGTGTTCTGAACTCAAGAAGCTCAATTTAAAATTGTGAAATGTTAAAGGAAACACTCTCTCCTCAAGCGATAAGACTTTTCAGAGGCACATTATAGTCTGCTCAATTTTTGTTAAGTTCTCAATTAAATAAAAATGAAATAAAATAAAAAACAACAGTGTGCTGATAATAAATTCACATATATATTCCTGTTTCCTTAGATTGTGGATATGCTCCAAATGAGCCAAGCTCAGAAAGTCTGAGCTCAGAAGCGGAACAGCAGCACAAGAGGAGCTTCTGGAAACCTCTGGAAACACACAAATATATAAAATATTTACCTACTTCCGGCTTGTAACTGTAAGTACTTTTACAGAGAACTAATTATAATTAACTAAGTTTCCACATTTTGTAGTCAATTTCCTCAAGAAGTAGAAGTAGAATAAATCAAGAATTCCTTGGTAAATAACTATTTTAAAAGGAAAAGTCTAAAAGGTATGTATCATACAGTAAATATCTTCCAAATCCAAGTATGACTCGAAATGTAAAATATGTACATTTTATTCAAAATGTATTTTTTCTGTAATTAATTTGTCAATGGTGATTCTTCCTCATTCAAAATAATATTTTAAAATATATTATACGTGTGCTTATATACATTTATTCATTTTATTTCCACTTCTCTTTTATTTTAAGGCATTGCAGCAGTCTTAAGCCTTGGACTGTTTTTAAATTAAAAGACCACTAAAAAGTTAATGTCAAAATTTCCAGATTAATTGAATATATTATACATCATCGATAGCTTTTAAACTGAGTGAGTAAATTGTATAAAAAACAAGGATCGCCGGTGATGCTGATCTAGAACCTGTGTGTATATAAGCTGTTCAAGAACATATAAATTATTATATATATATTCTTGATCAACATCACCAGGCGACTCTCTGTCGGCCCGTCTATTTTTATGCGATTTAACCACTTAGTTTAAAAGCTAAAAAAAACTCCAAACTTTTGACAGTTTTCATAAACAATAAATTACGGAAATTTTATGGTCGATCATTAATGAAATCTGAATAATGTGGATAAAGACATTTGCTGGTTAATCTTGGCAAGCTGTTGTCAGCAGGGATTATGGACTTGACGCTGCTTAAGGATTGTATGAAGTTGCTGACATCCAAAAACCAATAACTGAAGCTTATTAGCTACTTTCGACCTGTAAGTCTATCTTGTTTCAACAGCAAGAGACATATAATAAATATTTTAATCTATTTTCCAGGTCATTGCAGAAAGGCAGAGCCACTTTAATGAAATACGGATATTCATAATTTATTTTCTTCTTAACATTTGTTGTTCCGATTAATGCAAAATTCTTGAAAATTATTGTATAAGTAAGGAAATTAGATCTATTCAATATAAAAACTATATTGTTTTCTTTCAGAATATTAATAAAACTCTTTCCACCATTGGTTGGCAACCACACAAACTTCTGAAATCTTTATTCACTTCATGGCAGACGCCTAAACATAACGCCTTTTAATGAATTATTTGATGAAACAAACGAAAATAATTCATATTTTATATTATAATTGAAAGTATTATATTTATAAAATAAACTAAATACATTCATATGTAATCAGGTAGATAATTCTTAATAAGTACGTTATAACAGCTGAAAAAAAACATATTCTAAATGAATATTTGCAGCATAAAGTTTGGTAATTAATTTATTTATATTTCCATAACAATAAAGCTTATGTTTTTATAAAAATAAATAAGTAGATCATAATTATTATGGAAACATTAAAGCTGTGAATGGATTTCTCCCCATGAGGGCCGGTCTCCATTATTTTCTTGTTAGGCTCCTTTGTTTGATTTTAATCTTAACTGACATTATTTAGTCAAAATATAACATTCTGCTTTTAAACCCATTTTTAGACCCCAGATCAAATATATTCTTGAAATCACACAGGAAGGATGACTTTTAGAATAGGTATTTAGTATATAGTATATAGTAGAGTATATCTATATGTATGTACATATTTGCTTACTGTCGCCATCTTTTACTGCTAAAAAACTTGTTATAAGCTGTGTTATTTTATTTTTATGTTTTTAGTTCTCAGTTTTATTTGATAAACTTTTTGGCAATTTTATTGTAATGTTTAATGTAATTTTGTGTAAAAAATAAAGATGGGACCAGTACCAAAACTTCGATAGGTTTTGTTGATCGTGGCGATCGATACATTTTTTACACATCCATTAATTTAATGCCATTAAAGGCATCGTTTTTACTAGGCCTGCATTTAACATTTATACACTTTAGTATTAAACAATATTTTAAATTATTAATTAATTAATATAAAAAAAATATTGATAAAATAAATGACAAGGGTTAATTTGATTTTAATTCTTTTTGTTTTGTATTGACAGATGTAAACAGATTTATTTTAATATATTTATATAACATTGTTTGACACGCAATTACCCTGTTTTAGTTGTAATAATGTAATTAAATTAAATATAATTGCAAGCTTAGCACACATTTAGTTATGGATTATCTCTATAAATAGCATGGAACACCGCTGAAAGCCTGACAGTTCGCTTATAATTGGTCTCTGAAAAACAATGCTGAAAATCGAGGTTATAATTTGGCTTATGCTAATTAATAAAGCTTACGTAAGGATACTAAATAGATTTAAAATACGTTTGCCGATTTTATAATGCCTGATTTTCATTTTATTATCCCAGATGGTGTTGCAGAAGTCCTACGAAGCCAGTTTTATATCATGGAAGTCGACAGGATCTATCATTGATTTTAGAGTTCGCCTTTTGGGACGCGAGCATCGGGCTAATGGTACAATTACTTTGTCGGATGATATGGGTGATGAGCACATTACGCTTAGCATCGTCACCTACCACGACCCCTACGGTAATGGGAACTACAAGCAGTTGCCGTATTTTATGCCCGAGGAGCCGATTTGTAAGTTCTTGAAATTAAACTGGAAGTACTTTATTCCGAGTGTGACATACGGTGTGAACACGGATTGTCCTCTGCACAACCAGACATGTCCCCTACCGAAGGGAATTTGTTATGTCAAGGATGTTGTTATCAAACCGAACAATTGGCCGCTAATCTTGCCTCGAGGTTATTTCATTGCAAATGTTACCTTTAAGAAGGACCATCAGGTCATAAACAAAAGGGAAATAGGAATAAAAATTGTAGATCGGACTATATAAGGTTACAGAAGTAAACAGAAGGTAGCGAAAAATGTAAAAAATCATGAAGGTAATTAAGATAAAATAAATATTATTTACCATGCTACAAATTTAATATCAGAATCTGAATTATAGATAAATTAATAAAATGTAACTCCACCATATGTTATATTACAATATGTCATATTAAATTTAACTGAGTTTGTACTCCGATTAAATTATAGGCAATCAGTGAAAACATTACTATACATATAAGACAATTGTAACTTTTACAGCTTTACAATTCTTTTTAATTGTTGATATAATTACACACCAGTGCCAAAACCATTTTTGTCATTAGGACAATCAGGTGGAGAAAAAAAGGTCTTTCAAAACACCTAGAATATAGATCTGTCCTCGAAAAATCTGTGCTAATGCCATCATTTACTGTAATGTTCATTTACTGTATCGTTTCCATCAGAGAGATTAATATATATTCCATTTAATATTAATTTTTTGCCAATTAATATAAAAGTAAGAGAATATGTCATTATTGTTTTCATTATTTCTCTTTTATTAATTTTAATTAACATGATTCTGTTATTGATATTTAAGTTAGTTTGTTAACCTGTGATTTTTAAATATATTTCATTTTTTCCATAAACTTATAAATATGTCTAAAACATTTTTTCGATATTTTTGTTAAAGGTTTTTGGAACAAATTATTTTAAATTTAAAAATTTAAAAATTAATATGTTTTAGTAGCTATATTTCAAAAATATGTATGTGTATAAAGATTTCAAAGAAATCCCGCTCTCAGAGTTAGCAGGTTACTAAACCCTCCGCAGTGGTTGATGTATAAGCTAATAGCAATTCGCCTTTTACATTTTACTGACCAACAGTGCGTATACATAATTCGGCTACGTGTTGCGTTGATTACTGTTAAATAAAAAGCAGTGATTGATATTCCTTTAAGTTTTAATATATTGATGTATTGATAAGATTTATATCTAATTTTTACTTAATGAACAAATTACTTTTAAAAAAACTAAAGCATATTTAATTTTAATGAAGCATAACTAAAGTTTAACTAAAATAATACCAGAAAAAAAAAAACAAGAATGCTTATAAAAATTCTTTTTATTCATAATTAAAATTTTTTAATTACTTTAAGAATTAATTACTTAAAAATATGAACTAAAATTGTTTAAAATCTGGTCAAAATTATTATAAAGTTCGTATACGTAATATGAGCCCTGGTAAATCGGCCAAAACAAGCAGTGCAGATTTGTTGTGCCAACACAGCCTGCCTGGAGAACGTTAATGTCCTGAGAGCAAGAGAAAGAGAGAGAGTGAACGCAAGGACCCACCGAGACGTGCGCACAAGCGAATCCTTGACGCTCGTTACTTCGCTGGCAGCGCTGCCACCACAAGACGTCGACGTCGACGCACCGCACTCGGCGCCGCCCCCGCTAAGCCGGGATGAGGGGAAAACAGGCGGCAGGCGAGGCTTAGCGGGTAGGGAAGCAAAAGGACGACGACGGCGGGACTCCCGAGTCCGGGTCCGCAGTCCGCAGTCCCGGAGTCGTCGTCAGTTTTGGACAAACACTCCGAGAGGCACGTCAGGGCCAAGCGCGCGCGCTTCTCGTGTCTGTGTGATTCTGTCTGTCTGTCTGTCTGACTGACTGTCTGTCTGTCCGCCGACTTGTGCGTGAAACGTGAACGTGAGCGTGTACGGGAGGAGCGTGTGTGTGTGCGTGAGCCAATGGCTGCCGCCGTGCTAGCCAATTCCTATACTGTGGCAACAAGAGCAACAACAACAACAAATACCGTGCCGTAATCGCCGTCAAGCTAAAGCAACGAAGAAAGTCTGGCCCGCAAAAATTCAAGTGCAAAGTATATATCAAATCAAGTGAAAGTTAAACCCGCACAACACCCCTGTCTTTTCTCTCTACCTTTTACCAAAAATCAAGAAGGAAACAGCAAAAATATAAAGGGGGGAAACAAGAAAACAATAAGCAACAGAGCGGCAACAACAATTACAACCACAATCAGCGTTAGCAACAAAATCAACAAAGTTGAGCTCTGCCGGAGCTGTGGGCTGCCATTTCAGGCTGTCAAAAGTTAGTCGGACTCCCGAGCTTAATATTTTTATTTTCATTTTCATTTATTTTATATATTTCTATTTCCACTCTAGTTTTCAGTTGCCTTTTCCTCCTTGTCCACCCACAGAGCTCCTTTGTTGCGTCCTCCACGATTTCGCTGCTCTCGCTCTCCACCGAAGGCGTGGCGTGGGCGGCCTCCTCCTGCACATAGAATAAATTGTATACTAAATGAGCATTATATTTTTATTTCAAGAGTATGGGGAGGGTGCCTAAAAACTACAAACTGAGGATAAAGTATAAGAGGATGTCCTTAAATTATGATATGCAATTATTTTTATACAATTTAAACAAAGTAAAGACACTTATAAAGTAAACTAAACCAATAAATCAATTTCAAAATTAAATGTTGCACTTTCTCAGAGTTTCTTAATTCTTTGCGTGAGTTTTTTTATTCCACTGGGAATATGGTTTAGCCTTCCTTAATATTGATAAATATTAAATTATTATATTGTTAAATTATATTCTTGATTAAAGAAATTACTTTTATTTTTATGTAAATGTTCTAAAGTTTTAGGGATCAAGGATTCTAAAAGGATTATCCCAGAAATTTACTTTTATATCGTGTCTAGAAGTCTTGGTTTTATCAATCTATTTTAAATATTAAAGATTTAAATATTATTTTCTTTTCTTTTAAACACCAGAACTTAAAATATTCTTAAAGTTTAATAATTAATGAAGAACGGAAAATTATCTTATAAATAATCAATACTTATCCCTGAAGATGTTTCTTGGAAAGAAACAACGAATTTACTTCGAATTAATAAAATACATAGCATACTTTTATGGGCAATCGAAAGGCTTTAAAATATTACCGATATATCTTTTTTAAAACATATTTTATAGTTAATTATGCTTTAAACCTGTTCCTTATATGTTTCCTAAGTATTTATTCTTTAATTTATTTATTTTCAATTATTAAATACTCCCCAATCACCTATTTTTCTCCGTGTTCATGCTCCTTAATTCTTATGGCATTGACAGCCGCTCAAGGAGTTTTCCCAAGCGCGTTCGCCTGGTCTGCTGATGCTTAGATGGCTGTCCGAGGGGGAATCCGGCCACAATTTACGGTTCAAATGTCAAGTCGCGAGTCGCATGGATAATTTGCTCACGACAAAATCTATGTGTGGCGGCCGGCCAGTTCTCTATGTGCATTACTCATACGACGCGTTGCCGCGGGCGAAGCATGAAAATGAAATCATACCAACTACGCTGGGAAGCAATAAACGTTAAGCTCACCTACCAACTGTCAGTGTGTGTGTGGGTGTCTATGATGAAAATTGTGAAATGCGTGCCATGGCAAAAAACAAAAGGCAGGAAAATAAATGAAAATGAAAATGAAATGAAATGAAACAGACCAGCAATAAAAACGGGGCAACTGTGTGGGGTCGCTAATGTCCGAACCTGGCCGAAAGTCCAGAGTCACGCGAAGTTGCAACAACAACAACAACAACAACACATAAAGCGGCTAACAGCAGATGGAATAACCATTTGGAAAGCGGACAGACCGCCAAGGTGAACCAAGGATGTCGCAGAAAACTCGTTAGATCGCCCACAGAGATCTGCACATAAATCAGGGACTGCAAAAATGCAAAATAGATTGAAAAATAATAAGCAAAATGCCATGGCAAAACGCTGCCAACTATGTATGGTAAAAAGGGAAAAGCCGCCGCCGCCGCCGCCGTCGTGTAGCATAAATAATTCCGCCCACAAAAAGGTTACACAGTCACTAGGGCGACACACCAGCAGACAGGCGAACGCCGGCGTTGGCTTCGCAGCTGGCAGCGAAGCTCGGTTTCTCTCTTGCTTTCTGTGAAAATTCCCTCTCTGGAAAATCTAAGCAAAATTTTCCCGAGTGCTCTCCCGTTTTAAACTAACCTACATCAACAGCTGTGACTTTGGGAAAAAGAAAAGAAAAGTGCCGCCCACGCCAGCCGCAAAATGTACCAGAAAAATACCAAATAAATAGAACAAAAACCTGTTTTAACTTAATAAAAACCTAATGAATAAATAATGAATAATTTAAGGTGGAACAAATATTTATTAATTGCTGCTCATCTTGTTTTTTAGTGTTTTAAAATTTGTGTGTGTGCAAACTAGCGAGTGGCGTAAACAATAGGAAAAGAACTCATGAAAAAGCCCGAGCGCGCTTTTCTCTGACTGTCGCTCCTGACTTTCTCTCTGTCGCTGTCTCTGTCTGTCTAAGTCTGTCGCTCTCTTTCTTATTATCCTTCCTTCTTTCTGTCTATTTCCTTTGGCAACTCTTCCTGCGGAACAGCTGTTTCCAATCTGTTTCTCTCTGGCGAACTCTCTCTCGGTGCTCATATCCTGCGCCGACTCGTGTATACATAACCTCAATCGTCTCTGGATGTTGCGGTAGGCGAGAGAAACGGAAGCCAAGTGCAACGCCAGGAGCAGAGGAGCCTAGAGCCCAAGGAGCGGCAGGAGAGCGGCAACGGAGCAGCGTTGATGCCGTTGCAGCTGCTGCTGCGCAGCAAGCGACGACGACGACGACCACAGCAGCAGCAGCAACAACAACACAGGCACAAGGAGCAGCAGCAGCAGCAGCAACAGCAGCAGCAGCAGCAACGCCAGCAGCAGCAGCGGCGGAGGCAGCAGCAACAATCAGCAACATCAGCGCCCTGTGTGCACCGACAATAATATGAGGAGTGGCAGTTCGGAATTACTACTCGAGCAGCAACAACAAGAGCTACGGTTACGTAAAATCCGAGAACTGGCTCCAAAAAAGAAAAATGGCAATCGGCGCTTTCGTTCGTGGCGGGAACGTGCGCGTTTCTATGGCACCTCGACACTGGCCTTCTTCTCGGTGACCGCCGGCGCCTCGCTGCTCTTCCTTGTACCGCTCTACGTTGATCCGGCCATATCGACGCTGAGCCACGATTTTATCGAGAACCCAACGCTGTGCACGACAACGCGTCGCGAGGATCTCGTTGGCATCTTCAACTGCTCGTGGAGCTCCTGTCGCGAGGGCTGCACCTCGGACCTCTATCGCTGCGTTCACATCTACGTGACGTTCATTGAGCAGAATATCACGATACCGGCCAATATGACCGATTATAGCAACTATACGGCGGACTGGGAGCAGTCCGGCGAGGCCACGCTCCTGGTGAACATCAAGGGATGCGGTTATCCGCCCACGGTCACGTGCAAGGATTTTAATGGCTACTATGGCATCGAGGGTGCCATATTTCCGTGCTTTTATTCGCGCAAAAACAAGACAGTGGTCCTCACGTCCTACAACCATGACAACCAGGTGGCCATGATCATCCACTTCTTTGCGGTGCCCTTTGTGATAACGGTCATTTCGTCCATTGCCCTGTGCATCATGCACTGTGACTGCCGCTGCAAGAAGGATCGCAGCCATCGAAGGAATCGGCCGCAGTGCCGAAGGCCGCGCATCGAGAATCTCAGGTGAGTGATGAAAAGGTCTTTTTCAGGAGGGGAACTAATTAATTAATTGTTAATTAATATTAGTTAAAAGTGGAAAGAAGATTCTTGAAAGGCTAACAAACTACAATTTCGAGTTAAAGAAACTATTCGGATTTCCGCTTCCTTAACAATTTTCTTAAAGAAATCATTGACAATAAGTTTTCTTTTTGATCAGTAATACTTAATTATTCCTCATTCTATTATGGATAAAGCTTCTTATTAACATATAATTAACATTTCTATATAAAAAACCAGGACTTCCTCATATTCTTTACCCCACAAAATACCCATTTAAAAAGTTCTGCTTTCCTAATTTCATTTCTAATTAAACGAATTTGTATAAAACGTGCTGTGTGAATTTCAAATGGTGGGGATTCACAAATATTAGTGCTCTCTCCAACCGCTGGACGGGGAATTTATTTGCATATTCGCTGAATTTAGAACGATTTTCGCTTTATGTGTACATTTCTTCCTTTTTTGGCCAGTAAGTTAATTTAACAAAACTCTCCCAGCAGGAACTTCCTTCCTTCCTGGCTGCGATATTTGCTTTCCTGGCGTCAGCGTAATTTAAATAATTCACTAATGACAGTTTCTGTGAGTGTGTGTGTGTGTGGGAGGGAATGTGTCAAGGGCGGGGTGCGGGCGGTCGTGCTGTGTGGGGTGCCTGTTGTTTTGTTGTTGTTATTTTGGAGTAATATGCGGTCTAAATTATTTATAAGACCAGCAGGCGTCGCATGTATGTGCACCGCGCACCACAGCCGAGGCATTAGCGCACGCACCAAGCACGCACCACATTGCGTATGATTGATATGTTGAGCTGTTGACAGAGCCGCCGGGGGTTTGAGGATGTCTCTGGCTGGCATTGACTGCTAATGGAAGGGGAGGGGCCTCAGCTGACAATTACATTTGTCCTGCGAGTAAATAGTCCTGGCCATCGATTCAGGGACAACTCCAGCTCCTTGCAGCTGGTCTTTAATGCTCCCAGTCTCTGGCTGTCGCGCTCGTTTTTATTGAATTCCCTTTGACTTCGTGGCTTTATCGAATCTCCTGCTCCATTGTTTGTTGCCTACCATTTTCTCCTTTTTTTTTCGAGGAAATTTCCATCAGTTTTCAATTCTCATTGCACATCGATTCAATCGATAATGAATTGGTGGTCTGTGCCGCCGCCCTCGTCCCCGCACTGCCGGCAGTTCCTGTGCCTGCTTTTGTCCGCCCATCCATTTGGTACGTGCATTATTCAAATGTCATGCCAGCCAGGGCTCTCTCACATGCCAGCCAGCCAGTAAGCCAGCCAAGTTGGGCAATTCCAGTTCGACGAGTGTTCCCCCCATTTTGGATCCTTTGTTTTCAGCTCCTTACTGGGTTCGGGGCATGGACTGGCCGAGAGCCTTTATCTGGCATCATCGAAATGCGAGGCTGCACCTTCTCGTTGGGAGATCATCGAAAAATTTCCATGTATAATCAAGTGTGGCCCAATTGCGGTCAAGTTGCACTCGAGGAAAATAATACTTGAAATCGGGCATCAATCTGAGATTTTTTAATTATATTAAAATTGCACTGAAATGTATTTATAAATCTTGGAAGGACTGCTTTTATTTCTTATCGTTCTTTTAAATTAATTTTAGCTTCTTATTTACTAAAGTTAATTAACGAAAGTTATTGAAGAATTGCTTATGGTTCGCCTATGAACACTCTTAAGTTCTTGAAGATTTTAAATAAAATAATATTCTTGTAATAATGGTTAAATATTATGTGTATATTTGTATAATTATTTATTTATATTTATATTCAAGTCATTTATTCAGTCTTATAATGATAGGGAGATCTAAGTCTTCTTCAGAAATGATTTGTTGGCTACTTAAGGATGATTACACTCTCAGTTTATATACGAGATATAATAAATACCTTAAAATCCCTAAAAGTATGTCTAAAGTGTGCATTACTTACATTTTAAGAATGTACTAAATTCATTCTAAATTGTTTATATTTTACGAAATAACATTTATAACATAGCTATTGATCTGTTTTTAGGGGTTTTACTACCATTAGTGGCTTCTATAGCACCCTTGTTATGGTTTCGCCTTAGCATTTCTTTTTATAATCTATAATTTAAAATATATAATTTATGATTATATCTTTTTTTAATCTCTAAATATATTTTATTTAAATATTGTTGTAATTTTCACTTTCCTCAGTGTAAACCAGCTATGTAGAATGTGCGAATAAGTCTGCGGATAGCTGCAGGTGCATTTCCAACACATATTCTCCACCCCACAGAAAAGTTTTAGTTTTCCAAATTCCTTTCGCCACGAAAGCCAAGCGTCGGCAGGTGCTGCTGAAATTTATCTAATGCTCATATTTTTTAGCTTGTTTTCAACGGAAATCACTAATAAAAACAATCGGGAAAGAGCTGTTGAAAAGTTGCGAAACAAAATGGCGTCAGCGTGCGCCAATTGTTAATGCTATCGGCCATGCACACGGCACACATACACACGCTCAGACTTCGTCCTGTGTGCGTTACATAATCAGCTTACCTTCCGCTGATGCTATTCCTTGTCGCTTTTGTCCGCGACTTTGTTTCAGTCACAGTTGCAGGACTGGGATTTGTAGGATATCATTCACGCGACACTCGACTAAAAACTCTTTCGAAACGAAATGCAAAACAAATGCAAAAATATCGCCTGCCAGTTGGGTGCATTTAAGAAGAGCAAAAAAAAGGGAGGTGGGATGTAGCAAGCCAGTGCCAGCTGGCTAATGATTATGGGCCAGCGTTATGGCATTGTGCAAGTTTCGCACGTTGCCGCCATTGTTGAGTGTCGAGTCCTTGCTGCGCATTAGCAACACTCTCGGGCCACTCAATCATTTGGCCATAACGCAACTAAATCGCAGCCAATAAAGCAGCAGCCAAATGCCTGGGCAACTAAGTAGCCAGCAGGAGTTAAAAGCCAAGTAGCAGGAACTATGTTAATGGAGGTTTGTATAAGGAAATACCCTGGAGTAAGGCATCCGTTTGAATTAATTGAAGTCTTGTCTCAGAGAAGGCCTTTAATATTTTCCAAAATTTAGTTTATTCCACCAAATTAATGAACTCAGCTCCTAGGGGAAACTTGAGTCTAGTGCCATATACTCAGACTAAGTGGTATTGGCGCTAAAGTTTCATCCGGCGAAGATTAAATCAAGGAGAGCTTCAAAATTGCTATTCCGATTTTGCAGAGCAAACTGGCTTCATAGTTTTGTGGTTCCCCTGGCGAGGGTATAGCCACACCATCAGCATCTTCTTCAAGTGCAGCTCAAACAAGAGTTTAAGGGTTCAGCAGCCAGGCGGGGGGGTGTGGGGCAGGTCTTGGCAATAGGGGTTTTGTGGTGCAAGATTGGGGGTGGGTGGGTGGTTGGTGGTTGGTTGTGGGTGCCGACGGAGGGGAAATACTCCTAGTGTGGCCTACTTCTGTTTCTGCTTTTGCGGCTGCCTAGAAGCGTTTTCCTTTTTATCCTTTATTTTTTGTGTGTGTGTGTTTTTTTTGTTGTTCTTTGTGTGAATGTGCGAGAGTGTGCCACTTTGTACTGGCTTCCTTTTCTTTTATTTTATTTTTTATAGAAAAATCAATTTTGCTCCTTTTATGAACATCCCAAGCAGCTGAGAATGCAACGAAGTCACGTCTTTCATTTTCCTAAATGATTTTCTACGAATTGTGTTTTCCTTCGCCATCTACATGCATGAAATTTCGGACAGGCGAACGGATGGATTATTTGCCGAAAATTTGATGGTTGGCCGGTCGTTCAGCTGGCCAGGAGGAGCAAAAGAATGCAATGTGATTGAAAGGAAAATATGTTTTTGCCATAACAAAAAATTACTTGGGGTGGCTACAGAAATCACAAGAGCTATGGAAATATTTTCAAAAGTGTCGAAAAGAATGGAAAACATTTCTTTAGGTTCTAAATTTAGGGTTAATTTTGGGATTTTTGATGATGCTAAAATCAATGGCTTCAATTTGGACACCTTTTTAGGGATTTTAAAACCACCAGTGATTTTTACCTTGATTTTCAACTTAAAACTTAACTGTAAGCCATATAAATTTTACTTTAATATTTTATTAAATATTTAATATTTATCTGAAAACCTTGTTCTGGGTTTAATTAAATATAAAATCTCAGACGAATTTAGAAAAACTGCACCTTTTGCAAAGGACTCACCTGCCTTGGCCCCCTAAAAGCTCACATAATCACAAAGCTTGGGTTCAATTTGGATTGGGTTCTGGATTTATATTTGTATTTCGACCCCCGCTTTTCTTCTTTTTCCCTTTGGCAGCCTGCCGCAATCTAATGACAACAACAAAGGCCGCTTGATTATTGCTGAAATGCCGTTTAGTTGCGGGCAGATGTTGCCCGTGCACCCGTCACGTATCCTTATGCCAAGCTGGAAACAATGGTGGCACAGACCAAGGAGAATATAAAAAAGGATCTCCTTTATCTAGAAGGCGGGGTACAGGGACACACATCCCCTCATATTGTTGTAGTGGCCTATTTTTTATTTATCAGCGCCGAAAGGGAACTAGGGAAGTGCAAGCTATCTCAATCTCGGACCCACACATATGTACATATATATAGAATATATATTCTCAAGATGCGCCAGTCACCCTGAGAGCGTGAAAAGTCGCCTTTGCTCAGCTTTCGCCACCCACTAACGCCACCCCCCAATCGATATTAATAATGCGCAGCATATGAATGCTGTTCAATAAATTTCCATTTCTTGCTCGGTTCCTGCCATTGAAATCGGCAATTGGAGATGGAGATTGGCCTGCGACGGGCTATGGGCTATTGGCTATGGGCGATGGGCGTGGCTGTCGTAGTCGTAGTCATCGTCGTCGTCAGTCAATTCATGTAAATCCCCAGAAAATCCCTATGCCCCTCCCTACGACTTTGCTTCGGGGAAAAGTCCGCTAAGTTAGTGGAAACGTTGCAAATGCTTCATTAATAACATGAACTGAAATGCGCACACACATTCCCCGGGGAATACATATTCATGAAGGCTCTTACGTAAATGCCAAGAACTTTCCGTCCTAACTATGAATCCGGAATGGAACTGCAAACGCCACGAGGATGATAGGGGAAAAGGGACTCTCCTCCTCACTCTCTCTCTCTCTTTCTGTGTCCCTGCCTGTGTTTCATTGGAGTTTTTGGAAGGAAAAAAGGAAAATGAAATGGAGACAGAAAAGTTCAAGTCCTGGAATTTCTTCGTCGTCGTCGTCGCCCTCGAATAATTTAGGTGTCTACATAACTCGGTAAAGTTCTCAAGCGTCTCAGACATTGCACAATCCAATCCGCACACTTGAAGGATATTCACATCTGTGCCGACGAGTTGCAGGCATAAATATTGCACAAGAGTTGGATATTATCTAAATATGAATATGTTATTAAAAGGGAATTTATGGCCCAGCCAGCTTATTTCCTTTGCTTTTTCCCCTTCTCGTGCCTTAAGATGAAGGATCTCATAATAAATTACGCACACAGACTCATGTCTGGGTGCTAAGGAAACGCGTGCGATTTTTAATGGTCGGACATTCGGTTTAATATGGCTGTTAGGACAGCGTATAAACAAGGATATATAAATGTCCCGGACATATGGACTAAATTAAATGCCGCCAAATGGCGGAAAGCTGAGAACGGCTTTAAAATTCGAAAAGTTTATTTTTGGGGGGGGGGGGGGAAATGTATTTAAAGCTAGAATTCATTATGGACGATTACCATGGAAACACTTTTGAATTAACAACATTTAAAGTTTTAACTGCACATTAAGGAATTCCGCTTTGTGAGCACACACCACCAGCACCACCACCACCACAAACACCACCACCACAATCGCAATTAAGCTTTAAATGTAAAGCGTGAATGTGAATTCGCTTAAGTGTGCCAGCAGACGCGCACCACGGGGCGTATGAGTTATTATTTGAGGGAAGCTCACTGCCAGCCAGCCAGGCAGTGTGTTCATCTGTTAGTTTGTTTGTCTGTGCCCTGTGCCCATGAAACAAGGCAAACAATGCTTTTATTCAAAGCAATTCACGTATATAAAACATTTATCTTTATGGCCGTCTTCAAGTGTAGTCGTGTCTACGTGCGTCTGTGTGGTTTTTCGGAGGTGGCAACAAAGGAAACAGGAGAGCGAGGACTACACCTCCGACCGACCACGTGTGCTTGCTTAGGCTTAAATTGTCAACAATGTCGCATTGTTTGACTCTAATTTGCCCCGCAAGAGGTGATTAAATTTGAAGTCAGTCCCCCAAAGTTCTTCGTCACTTCTTTCCGGCGGCACAAATTTAATTACGGCTGTGTGTCTTTTTGCCAGCCATTGCAGTCACTTCAGGCCGAAGTGCTGCTGCTGCAACAAGGACATGCGACAGAGCAATTTTTGTTGACAATCAAGTGCAGCGCTCTGAGCAGTGAGCAGCGTGCAAGGACATCCAGCCAGCATCCATCCTGAGCATAATGCAACAAATTTCAATGAGAGACCACCTGCCGTTCCATTGCAATCCTCCTCCTGCTAGCCCAGCCCGATCCGGCACACTCGAGGACCCAATGAAATGCCTGGGGTGTGGCCTCGGTCACGACACGTTGCACTTGTTGTTGGCCATGTTTTTGTGGGTTATGTTGCTGCTGCTGCTACTGGTGGTGGTGGTGCTGCTGCATCCTGTGCATCCGTCAGTGGCAGGACATGCCGGCAGGAGCTCAGCTTGCATGGGCCAGCGGATATTGCCCAGCCACACCCAAGGCTGATCCCACGCCCACCGTCTATCTGTCTGTCTGTCTGTCCAAATGCCAATCCATCTAGTCGGCGGTGCCCCCATTCCATCCATTTAGTTTGGACAGTCCATCATGCATTTTTGGCCCAGCTGCCGCTGTTTTAATTTCGTAATTACAAATCCTTTCTCAGTGTTCTTCCTCCACATTTCCTGGCCGTCTGCCAAAAGGCATTTTCTTGCCTGGATTTCAGGCTTGCCAATATATTGCTATGATTTCTGACAGCTCTTGCGGCCGGGCCTGGGCCAATTATCAAAGCCTTAAGGATATTTGATTTAATTAAAACAAAACAAAAAATAAAGAACAAAAAATAGGCGGAGAGAAAACAAGCAAAATTGGGGGCAGCAGCTCAAAACTAATTACGATATTCGTAGACTCGTTTGGCATTGACAGGCAATTATAGGAGTAAGGCATATTTTGGTCACAAGGACCTTGTGGTTTGTTTCTCAAATCGATTGCCACAGAGGGTGCAGTTCATGGAAAATGTAATAATAAAGTCCTTTTTGAATTAAAAGGAAAAATGCTAACGTCCAAATTTTATTGCGGTTTTTTAATTAAATGTTTCTATACAATTGAAGTTCTTTGAATTTATTGCTTTAACCTGTAAAAAATATCCCTGTTTCATTAAAAACCTTTTTGAATATTTTTCCTTTTATCCAAAATTCCTCTCACAAGAATTTATTTCTCTTTAAATATAAAATAAATATATAAAAAGTATCTATAATATGCAAGAGTTTCTTTTTCTTCCATTTGCTTTGTTTCAATTGTTCGAAGTAAAGCAAATGTTTGCCATTGCTAACAATGAAATCCGTTTTTATTTATGAAAAACCTTTCATGTGGAATGGCTTCACTCTTAAATTTTAAACGAAAGTTTAAATTATTAAAGCACTGAAACCTGTTTGCAATTGTGAACAATTGCTTTCCTTTTTTCCGCCTGAAGTGTCGCTTGTACATTCATTACATGATCAGCTTGTTTTTGCGTTGTCTTATTTGTCGTCCCTCCAATTTGTTATCCCCGAGGACAAAAAAAAAAACTGGAGGGTGAGGGGGCCTAAATGCTGCCGTTTTAATAAGCGTGTTTCACCGGATATTCCAGCGTTTAACGCCCGGCTACAAATTGTTGGGATTGCTACACTCTGTTGTCCACCGTTTCCGTTTTTTTTTAACAATGTGACATGTTGCCGTTGTCCAAGCCAGATCCATATATTTTTATTACAAACCGGGTCTTACCCTTGTCCGCTCAGCCCAGGAGGCGCACTTGTTCGAGTGGGCGGCGGCTGGGTGCTCAAAGGTTACAGCCAGTGAAGGGGGAGATGCACTCGAAAAAATCACAGGACGGATGTGGTTCATAAGAGATTAATTTATTGCCTTGCCTTTTTTTCCCCAATTATAAAACTACTTAAAGAAATAATTTTTCGTTGTAAATATTAGACAAACATCTCCCTTTTTTCTCTCCGTGTAGCGTCCAGTTTGCATGTAACTCACCTAAACAGGACGAACATTTGTATATTTCACAATTTCCGTTTCTGTTCCGGAACGTTGTCGCTTGCCGTTGTTCGTGTCACATATATTTTTTTTTGTTACGTTTGCCTTCGTCCTGCCGGCTTTCCATTCTTCTCGTTTTTTTATTCGCTATTTGCTCCTCTCTCTTTTTTTTTTTTTGTTTTTTCTGTGCTGGCCTTTTCCCCCCGTTACAACATCAACAACAACAGCAGCTAGAAGAACCACAGGAAAATGGGACATTCGGGAGCTTTCAACGCAATTTGAAAGGACACTCCGCCGCCCCCGCGATTTGGCATTGTTTGTCAGGGCGGCAACTTTGTCAGAACCCCGCTCCAAGTGCAACGCGCCGGAAACTAAAAGCACCCAGCCACAGAAAGTAAAAAAATAAAATAAAATGGATGTAAGGAAAATATAAAGAAAACCCCTGACAAACATGCAAATAAGTCGACATCGTTTTCGTGTCCATGCTAGTTCTCTGCGGCTGCCATGGCAATCTGCAAAGAGGCGAACAGCAAAAAACAACATAATAATTTCTTAAAAGTTATTGTGGCTGCCCGCTTTTTGCTTAGAATCCTTTGTCTATGCAGGATCCCCAGCCCACCCACTCACCTGCTAGCCGAGATTTATGGGCGCCTTCACAGTTGGCTTTTAATTTGCCAGCGAGTCCTGAAGCCTGGCAAAGAACGTATCCCGGAGTCTCCGTCTCGTCCTCGTCCTCGTCCTGGTCTGGCAGGATGCCTCAACTTTTCTGTTTGTTTTCACCCCGACTGGCTTCCCTTTGTGTTTCGCTCGCTTTTTAATGAATTATTGTCGCTGGCAAAGCATTTTGTTATTTATTTAATTAAACTTTTTTTTCGCTCCTTCCTGCAGCCGCTTAAGACAAAAGTTTTCCGAACGCTGCTTTTGAAGTTTTTCCCTGAAATGATAAATTTTCGGAAGTGCAAACAAGGATAAAACGTATATATGCTCTACTATGTCACACTAATTGATGTATGAGCATAATACTTTAATGAAATAAAAATCTAATAATATTGAATTTTAATCATGAATATTTAATGAAATTTTCCTTGTTGATTTTTAAGCTTAATGAAATTATGAAATTATTTATATTAATGTGCGGAACGTTGGAAAATATGAATCAAATTTAACATGAAGATATTTATTAATTGTCTGGCATTTATAAAGCTTTAGTTTAACTTGAGACTCAATTTAAGGAGTAACATAATAACTCCTCAAGCTTTTCATAAATTCTATAAATATATAAAACCGATTTATGTTGATTGGCCAAAAATTGCAGCTGCTCCGCATTGAATAAGGTTTGCAGGCTGGACAAAAGATGAAAGGATTAGAGGACAATGGAAAGCCCCTTTTTGGGTGCGATTATGACAAATGTCCGAAATCATTTGTCTAATTTGTGGAACCCCAAAAATTGTTGAATAGAGCGAAGCCGGGCCCCGAAAAGTAAAGACCAAAATTGATTTCCAGCTCGAGTTCAATGGGCATGCGACAGCAGAGGGAAATTACAAAAGGATCGAACTCAATATACCGGACGCCGGGACGGCAGGACGCATGCCAGGATGTGGCCGCCACTGATGGGGGGGGGGCTCCTGGTAATTTCACCCGTTTTATGTGGCCAATAAATGTTTTATCTTCGCATCCAAATTGCCGCCAGCTGCGTGCATGCGTGCCGATAAGCCTTGGCCCTCCTCCAATCTCCGCCAGGATCCAATTGCCTGCTCCTGCTCCTGCTCCTACTATAGAGAGCGGGCGGCAGTGCGTGGCTTTGGCTGCCGAAAGCAAATCGATTTATTGACCATTAAGCTCCGGCATTTGCCTCTAATATTTCAGCCAGTTGCATTTGTTTTTTGTTTGTTGGGCGGAGGCGACCGAGTTTATCGCCTTACACAAAATGTGTAAAATAATTTCGCTGTCCTGCGGCCTTTATTATTGTTGTGTGTCTGTCCTTAGGCTTGTGCGTGACTTTTGCCAGCTGCCTGCATTTGGATTACGACTGCAAATTGCCTATTAAACCCGACAATATTGTGCCCTTAGCACAATTTCACTTTTTGGTCACGTTCGGGCCTTTAATTTGAATTTTAACAGCTCGCCAGACACTCGCTGGCGATGCTGTTGCTCTGGCAGCCAAATGTAAACGCAATTAAATCATTCTTATTGAGCCATTGATTTAAATTTATCGCTTACTTTTAAGTATTATGACAGACATCAAACAAACGGCCAACGAATGCTGAATTTTTTAACTCCAAATTGAGTTTCGAATGGGGTGTATAAGAATTTAAATATATAAATATACCCAACGGTATTGTATTCTAAGGGAGGTAAAGTTATAAATGAGAAATACATTCTCATCAGCTTGATTTCGTTTGTTAATAATGTTTCTTAAGTTTCCTTTTGTTTTCCTTTATTATTAGACTTCAAAAATGTTTCATAAATTCCTACATACACAATGGAAAATGTTATAAATCATAAAGCATTGTCATTGATTCACTGAATATTAAGTTAAGACCGGAAAAATAAAACCCAAAGAGTAGCCACCGCACTTGACGGGCAATAAGTTAATTTTCCGCTCCTGTCCACTCCCCTTTGGAGTCGTGTAATGAATGTCTGGCCATGTGAACAGAGCATCAATTATGATGCCTTGTCAATTAATTGAAAAGCAATCAGATTGCAACAGACACCAGGCACTCGGGAAGGGGGTGCCTGTGGTGCACGCACTAATTGAGGTTAATAAAACATACAATGAATCCCGGCTCAGCGGAATCGTGTCCTGGCGAAAAGCAGTAATTAAAACTGACCACAGATCGATGAGATTGGACCGATGTTTAATTGCCATCCGTTTGAACCTTAATCAGAGATAAGGCAGGCAGCCCAAGTTCCGAGTATCGGACGTGTCCATAACCCTTTGGGTTCGGATTAGCAGCCAAGGGGCATTTGCAAGTTGTCGTCCTGGTTGAAAGTGTCCCTTTCCGTCCAACACCTAACACCCAACGCCCACCCTTGTGGACCCATAAATCTGTTGACCTTGCTTGGCCAGCTGGGTCAGTTGCTGGCACGTGTCGAAACCAACATGAATTCACAATGGCCATTTGTCGTCACCCCGGCCGAGAGTCCGAGTCCATGGACCCCGGCTAAGCCGCTAAGTAGCTTGCCTCGCAATCTTTCTGCCATCGGTTCTGTAAATAATTGATCAAGGTGGTAAAAATGATGAATGTCCGTCCGGTTTTTGATGCTGGTAACGAAAATGGAAGCTCGCGTCTCATCACTGATTAATTTTTAAGCCCGAACAAGTGTCAATAATTAATGGATCAATGCGCCCGGTGACCCTTCGCCACCTCCAACTCGGCCGGCAATTAAGCACTTCATCGATCGATTGAGTTCGACCTTTCACAGCAAATTGCACATGACAACTGAAGCTTGTCAGGCTCTCTGTTTGTGTTTGTAATTGTGTTTGCATGTTTATGTGTTTGCCAGTGTTTATCCCATGTGATTATATATATATAGATGTCCGTGTTTGTGCGTCAGATTGACTTTCATTCGTGTGAACGTTGAAAATTGCCTTCGCTTTAACCCATCAATATTTTGTTATAATTAACCAAGGTACCTTTCCTGGGGCTAACAGTAATTTAAGCCACAGAAAAAGTATATAATTGAAATATATGGTGTAAGATTTTAATGGCTTATAAAGCAATTTTGAGCTGTAAACTTTAATTAAACTACGAATGCCAACGGCAACTTTGACACGAAAGAGTGTTGCTTTTAATAAATGTGCTTAATAGATTTCTGAAGTAATTCCTTCTATTAATGATTAGTATTGTATAATTATAATTAATTTAAGGATTCCTTTTGATAAATCATAAAATTATTCTTTTATTTTTGGACTTCATAATGCCTTCTAAAGGTGATAAAAAAATATATACCTTAAGATACATTCATTACCCTGCACCCTATAGGTATGCAAAATTTCTGGCAAACTACAAATACACAAATTGGATTATTCAGATTATTAAAAAACTATTTCAAAGGAATATTAAAGATCCCCCTTTGAGTTTCCTTCATTCGAACTCCCTTAATCTTTGAAAAACAACAAACTCGAGCTCATTCAGTTAATCGCCAGCTGTCAGTTCCACGAATTAATGGTCAAGTAAAGTTAACATTAATCTGGCCTGCGTCAGCGGAAGAAACTTCGCTCGAAACTCCATGTCCAAGGGCGAGTATGCCGTGTCTTTGTGGGCTAATTGATTGGTTACCGCACCGACGAACTGACTGACTTTCGGCTGTCAAGGAGGAGCCGTGATCGGATAATTGACATGTGCCACTAACGCCGCTGCCTAAGCACCTTAACCGCCTAAGATTCCGGGCTGGAGCTTCAACTGTTTGGATGAGTTTATTTACTTTATTACTCGACTCTCGCTTCGACATTATCAGAAACGAAAGGACGAGGAAGCAGGAGAAAATCAGCTTGTCGTGCGGCAGTCGCGAGGTGTGAGAAAATCAATTTGTATGGCCCATTGGGTGGGCACTTGGTGGGTGGGTGGTGCGGAGTTACCCCCGCTAACACTGGTCACCTCCGCGGGGGCGTTGACTATGGGCTGGCTACTTAAGCCCCGTAACTCGCAGAGCTTCACACGAATCGGAATTGCCTTTTGCTCTGTTTATGGACATTGTTGCCGTTGTTGCTGTTATTGCTGTTATTCGCTATTACTGCCGCCTGGCTTTTTTGTTGGGTTAATGGAAGTCAAGGCTCCAACGGTTTCAGTTCACCTGAACCCAATTTCTCCGCTTTCCACTCACATGCATACGTGGACAAGGTAGGTGAGCGGAAATGGTCAGTCATATGCCGTGCAAGAATGTGACATGTGGAATGAATGACTGGCGATGACCCACAACACAAGGCTTCCGCTCCATTCCCCCAGTTTATGCGCTCTTTACTGTAATTGGCAAAGCGTTGCAACAACAAATGCAATTTATTTTCCATTGTTTGCCTTACATTTTCCCCCATTTCCCCAAGGTAAACAACTCATTAGCGTTTCGCCAGCGAGCTTTAAACATTCACAGAACAGATCAAAGATAATTTTGATTTTTTTGTAAAGGTATTACATGTAAAGCAAAAGTAAAGCTTTAAAGAGCTTTGAAATTAAGTATTAAAATATTACGTAAATTAATGTTTTTGCCTTAAGTTAGGATTTGCTAAATTTAATTAAAATCCTCTACAGTTTTCTATATTTAATATATTTATCAAATTTAACCTCCTTAAGTGATTTAAAGTCTTAGGAGTCTACCTGAAAAATACCTTTGACTATAGTCAAATAGCTATTGAATAAAAATGCTAAATTGTGTAATATATTAAAACCATATTTTATTAACATCTCTTCTCGAAATACACTAAATAAACTCCTTGTAGTAAACTCCTTACGAAGGAACCCTTCTTTTCCCCTGCAAACTTTTTCCTTTCACCCATTTCCTTTACCAGGACTTAAGCTTACCTTTGTGTAATTACCTTTTCTTTATTCTGCTCCCACTTCCGGTTTTTGTTTAAAAGCAAATCGCTTAACCTCTATGGCAGCTGCATAATAGCTCTAAATTAAAATAGAACCCTAAATGGAGTACCTCCAGGACCTCCAAGGACCCGCTACCTCGGGGAGGTCAGTTCGCAAAAAGAAAAAAAAATAAGAAGGAAAATGACAAAAGCCGAACAATAAAAGGGAAATTGTTGTACAATATTTGTTTTGCGTAATAAGTTTTTCTAGCTGCCAGAGGCTGCCTTCAGTGTTGTCCTTATAAATTTCACATAATTTATGCAGATCGACGTTACGTGCAGCAGCCGCCGATGGATGTGGGGAACGGCACCAGGGGTTACCTCCTGTGGGTGGTCTGCTGGTTTGGGTGGCCATTGCGAGGGCAGTGGAGCATTTAACATAGAAATAACAATAACAATTTAACAAATTGTCGCCATTGCCTTTGCTAGCTCTCCCTCTCTTTCACTCCCTCCCCCTCTCCCTCTCTCTCGTTTGCTGCGACTAAACGTCTAGCCGAGCAACAAAAGAAATTTACTCGCAATATATTTTACTTGGCTTCCTGCTATATACCATACATATATATATGTGTATTTCTGTGAATTATTTGCCTGCCTAAAAGTTCCTCCAAGTGTGTGTGAATGCACTTGGAAAAAATAAATATAAACAATAAGAAAATCAAATAAAAAGTTTGGGTTTATTGGAACTATTGAGTAAAAATATTTACAAAATAAATTTATAATATTTTCTTTGAGAGTGTTTGACTTAACTTGCAGGCTTTAATATGATCTTTAATCAAAAAAACAAGCGCAGCATTATGATTTTTATAAATGCTATCTATACTTTTACGCAGAAAGTTTTAATTTTAACATTCTAGCGTTCAACTTTGGAATTTGTAAGGCATTTTAGCACCAACCTATGGGGCGTATACTTAATATTTTAAAAATATTCACCTATATGGCCTTTTTCTTTTTATTTTAACAACTTTTAAGTTATTTATTAATTGCTTTCTTTGTTGCCGATTACAAACTAATATATAACAGTATTTATTGAACAAAAATTAGGTTCTTAATAGTACAAAATGATTTATTTTAATTAAATAGAAGAAGTGTTACAGTGTAAATGTACATGTTTTTTTGGCAGGGGGCTGGGGGTGAACGGAAGTGCCAGAGCTGTAGCAACAAAGGGGGTGGCATGAGGGGGCGGTGCCCCGGTTGGGTGTTCGGAGAGTTGGGGGCGTCCACCCACGCGACGAACGCCCCAACGCTCGACCCTTGGCACAAAAGCTGGTTAGTCAGCGAGGCGACTTTTCCTTCCATGTGTTGGTAACTGTTTCCGTGAGTGTCTGAGTGTGTGTGTGTGTGCGAGTGTGTTTGGTGGCCATACACACAAAAAAGCGATGAACTCATAAAAAACTTATGAAACTAATTTTGTTTTGCTTGCTTTTGCTTTTTGCTTTTACTTTTGGTTTGTGTTTTTGTTGCTGGTTTATTATGATGTTTTTTTTTGTTTGCCTTTTTTTTTTTTGTGCTGCCTTTGTTTGGCAACCCACTCGCCAAAAGTCGCGTCGCCCACAAAACATCTACAGCCAATATACCCTTTTTGGCCTGATTAGCAGTGGGTATATGGGAAAAGTTTTGGCTGATTGCGAACTTAATTAGTTTTAGAATTGTCTAGATTTAAAAAACTTTATCCTGGTTAAATTTTAAGCTTTGCCAGATTTATGTGTTTTTTTTTTAAGTTATGAACTTTAAAGAAATATGAAAATATTACATTTTTAATTAAAATTACACTAAAAAGGACATAGCATACAAAACTGGTTTTAACAATAAAATTCATATCATTATCTTCATTATCTTAAAGCTGTGATAAATTTGATAAATTTCAATATTCTGTTTAATAATCTTGAAGCAATATAAATATATTGGTACATTCCCAAAACTATATAATATTAAAGATTTGAGAAAGATTCATAATTTTTACATGAAACCATAAACACCCAACAAGTCAACATAAAAACGGAGGCATCCCTTTTTGCACTTTAAAACGAATTTGCTGCGAAAATTCCAAGAGTGAAGTGCGGAATGCGGAAGCAGAGTTGTTAAAACACAATATTCATAAAAAAAAAGGTATTTCAAGGTCGTAACCATTCAGTGCTGTAAACTTTATGCTTGCCAATGGCAAAGAGAGTCGCCTTCGTCGACGCCAGCGCCGTTGTCCTTTGACTATTTAACTGGCCCCGGGACATGCCAATGGGTGGGTGTTCTATAATCGCCGTGCGGGTTGTCGAGTATGTGAGTGTGTCGAATGTAATGTGTGTGTGTGTGTTATTGTTGGCTCATCGCTGGCTTTTGCACGGCATTGGGAATGGCCAAGCTAAAAGCGTGCTAGAGCGTTCGCCAGTCAACTTTTTGTTTTGGCCATTCTGTTGGCTTTAGTTTTTGCTGGCAATGAAACCGAAAATATAAAACCAAAGCCCAAACTGGAAATGAAAAATCAATATTATTGCAAATTGGCCTGCGTAGCTTCGTGGATTCGATTCGAATCGTTTCGATTCCCTTTCCCCCCTTTCCGTTTTTGGCAAAAACACACGGCATGTGTGTGTCCCTTGTTGCTATGCGATAGGGATGTGGCGGCCCTAGCTTCGACTTTGACTTCTGGCTCCTGTTCCATCTCGTCCTCCTCCTTTTGCCGCTGGCCAACGACGTGTCAGCTGTGTGTCCGTGAGCGGAATACCAAGTGACCGACTCCTGTTCAGGACATCAGGAGCCAGGAGCCAGCACACAGACACACAGGCGCACACAAAGGACGCTGCCAAGCGGAAATATTGCTATACGCTGCGTATGAGCAATGCGTAATTTTAAATACATTTATGCGCAATATTCTCGATTTATTTCGTATTCTCTCCTTGGTTTTCCCTTTTGTTTTTTTTTTATTGTGTCAATCGCCTGCAAATTGCATAGACGAATTTAATGATGCGTGCCGAAGTTGGAATTGGGTTTAAGCTTCTTTTAATTTACTAAGCCATGGAAAGCCTCCCTTGGGAAGACTTATATGGCTTTATAATCATTATTATAACATGTTTGTTTCATAGACAGAGCCTTTTGTTTGCCTTTTCAAGGCTTACCTTTTATTTTCAGCCAATTACAATTGAAAATCCGCATTAAAACTTCGAAACTTTTGCAACTTCTAGGCATAAAATCCCCCCCGAGAGTCTCTGTTAATTAATATTAAAGGTCTTCTGGGTCAGTTATGTATTATAATCCCACAAAAAAGGAGTGAATTGTCCTCTGCCCTTGACAAAGGTCCTAATCTAACCATGTAAGCTCACCCCCCCACAGCATTCCTGCCCAGATCAGCTTATTGCTTTCCTTGGGGGCATAGAAGCGACTATAAGCCGGGAAAACTTTTTAATTAGTAAATCCCAATTAAAATTCAAAATGTAATATTATCTCTGTGGACCGCCTTCCGTCTTACTACCAATTATTCTTCAATTTGCTGATTGGATTAAGATGCGAAATTGAATTAAGTTACCGCATTAACGAGCTAGAACTGTGGGGATCAGTCGGGGAGTGGAAACGGGAATGGAAATCTGTTTCGTGGCAATTAAAATGCTTCATAATTTATTTTTCCGAATAATTCCATTAAAAGCATAGAAACCGAACTCTGATGAGATGAGTTTTTTGGGCCGGCAACAATGCCAAAAGAGCAGAGCAGAGCAAACGGAAAGCAAACTCGGTTAGATAGAAATCAGCAGGAGAAAAACTGCTTGAAACTTTTATGGGCCGCGAGGGTGGCGGATGGAAAATCAGAGGGAACATTTTCAGTGCAAAGTGAAGCGCAAAAAGCAAAAACATGCCCCGCTCTAAGGACACGGCGGCTGCTTTTAAGCACTTTTATGCTGATGCTGTGATTTTTTACAGCTGCCATTTCGAGACAGCAACGCCAACTTCTCAAGTAGTAGAAGGGGATGGGGGGGAGGGAGGGAGGAGCCCTTCTGAAATGGGATGGATTCTGGCTGGGATGTGATGGTGCGTGCGGTAGTCGCATCTTCGACAAGTTGGAAGAATATGACGCAAGTCGATGGTCGGATCGTTAGGCAAAACGATGATATACACGGCTAGGAATTTTTATGTCTTTTGAGTTAAAATATAACTAAATTTTAATATATTTTTTGGCTTAAAAAACCTCTTCCTTATTAAATAATATTTTAATTAATTAATTAAATCGTTTAATTTTACTCATTTTCAATCATTTCATTTATAATTCCCCACCTTCTTTAGTTTTCAATCTCCTTAAACTTTCTCTCTGTGCATTGCGACTATGCCAAATGATGTTTGGCTATGGCAGCAGCTGTGCCAGCTCCACCAGCTCCTCCAGCTCCCACATCCCGCCATTCTTTCTAGCCATCCAGGGGCAGGGACCGCAGCTCCGAGTGTATATATTGAATTTTGTGGTAATTACAAGTAACTCACTTGGGCTCATTGACAAGAGAGCTCCCTCCCTCTCTCCCTTTGGGTGGAGTGGGACTTCCTCAGACTTTGCTCCTCGATTCGTGCTTTGCATACTTTTTGGCGCCCAAATTGCTGACTGAGTTTGTTGACTCGCCCGCTCGTAATTGGCAACGCTTCAGTTGGCCTAGGAACAGCCCACAAATGTTTGCACACACTTTTTGGGTAGCCAGGCCTGCATTGATAATAGAAATGGGTTTAAAGTTGCCCCAGCAAAGTTTCCAAAAAATCTTTTATTTTTCTCTCGGTTTTTGGTTGAAGTTTTAACAGCACAAGATGCACAATAGACTGTTTTTCGTTTTTACTAAAAAAATAAAGTTGAACAGGCATCGAGGAAGTTGTAGAATATTTTGTTAAAACTTAAAGTCTTAAAAGATTTTTAAATTTCTAAAAGAAAGAAAAACTCTTTTGTGACTCAGTGTAGAAATTTAACATTATAAAGATCCCTTTTTATGGTAACATCAAGTTGAAGTGTGTTTTTTTATACCCAAAATAAGACTGATTTCCCTGGGAAACTTGATGCCTCATCTGCATCTGAAGAAATGGTAAAAGCTTACAATTTTCCAAGAAAACCTTGTCATATACTTTGTGGCCAAGTTGTTGGTTTTCCGCTGAAAGGAATCAAAGGGAAATTAAATGCGCTTACCAGCTGAAATTGTGCAAAGGATGTGCAACATGGCCAAGTCTCCACATAATCCCTTAATGGATAGCTCCGTAGCTCTTTCTCCGAACTGCACCTACTTTTTCCCCTTTCTCCATGTCTTTTTTATCCTTTTGGAGTCTCTTTCTCTGTCTCTCCCAAGACTCTGGGAAAATAAGCCGCAATAATTGAGATAAAAATGTGCAATTAGTGAGGAGTACGCGTTGGCTTCGCAGCTTTAGCTGCGGGGATTTTACGCAATTTACGTGGCCAGCAGCGGGGAAATGACGGGGAAAATGGCACGGAAAATGGCTGGGAAAATGAGAGGTGCTCCTTGGCGTTCTGCCATTTCTGTTGTGTGGTTTGCGCGTCAAAAAAAAATAGAGGAGAGAAAAATAAAAGCGAGTGGCGAGAGTTTTGCCTTAAACGCTGCATTAGCACGCTTAGGTGAGGAGGAAAAGCGGAAAAGTGGGAAAAACGAAACGATGCCGCTGCCACTGCCACTGCTTTGACTGCAGCTCTGCTGCTATGGAATTTCCCGCAACTTTTGGGAAAACCCTCTGCGGTGCAGCACTGGTTTGCCCTTTGACCCGGGCCCTACTCCGGGTCGAGTGGCGGAAACGATTGTGTGTGTCTGTGTGTGTGTGTGTGGCACTCTTGTTGTTTTATTTATTTGCCGCTTGGTGTAATCTCAATCGCAGCAGCGGCAAGGACATGCTCTATTGCAGGCAGCCAAGCCAAGCCAAGCCAAAAAAAAATACAGAAAAAACCAACCAAAACGGAGGCCAAATAAATATAATAAAATAAAAGGACACCCCCGGGGCCGAGCCAGAGCAACGGCAGCGGTTATGAAAATAAATATTTGTTAATGTTTTATTCACTCAACTGTTATGGCACATTCGTTTCGGAAATATTTCATATTTGCTCTTTGCACCCACGCATTCCCCCACCACTCACCACCAAAAAGGAGGGCTTAAAGGATATGTGTGGGGAAATGCATATAATTTATGGGCGCTTAATATATGAACGTTTCAGTTTATGGAGTGCTCAGCCAGCATTTCGATTTCATGTTAAGCACTGCCACACAGAGAGAGAGCTTTGCCGCTGAGATAACTAAAATATGTAATCCATTTCGGCTTGTTGTCATCATTGCGTATGCCGAACAATGGCAATCCAATTAAAATGCAAACTTGATTCCAATCAACACATTTCAATAATCGCATTACGCATACGCCGCGTTGTCGCGCACAGCCAAAGCAGGGAATTCGATTTAACAATTAAGAGGGTGAGGATTCAGGGAGTGTGGGTGTGTGTGTTTGTGTGTCACGGAATGATTTCATTAAGCCAGTGGTAAGGGAAGCGTTGGCGACACCAGAAACCAACTGACGAAAACCAGAAATCGAAATGGAACTCGAAATCAATGCGGCCAAGGCAAATAAATCATTTTGACCGACCTTTTAACGAAGCCAGGACCAAAATTAAATTCAGGACTCCATGATAGCCGCCACCCGCCGCCACCGCCACTCAACCCCTTCGCTGTGCCATCGATTTCAATTCGATTTTCAGCTGTCAAGTGGCAACGATATTAAAACGGAAGAAATATGTAAAAAAAAAAAAATGGCGAGATGCCGAGACCCGATGATTGAGCTGTGAACGGAAATTAATCAACGGAAACTAAATTTCAGGGTTTCCAGGTTTTCCAGGTTTTTCCCGCCGCATCGATTGCATTTACGCCTGGCAATTGCCCCGCCAGAACGTGCTATTTATTTACATAAATCCTTTTTTCGGCCAGCTAGGATTTTTTTCGTTATTTGAAATGGCAGAATGACAGTACAGCCGGGTTGGGTTTATTTATGGCCAGCGGGCTAGACATCACGTAGCTGGCTGGCTGGCTAGCTGGCTGACTTGGCCGGGTTTGATTAATGGCCACCAGGCGGCAACATCAACATCTTCGCCTTGGTCTTCGATGACCAGGGGGAAAACCCACCAGAAACTTTTCACTACATTTGCAAAAGTTTGCTGCGGACGACAGATGATGAATTGTCCTCGTGTGCCCTCGGCCAAGGGCTACTTAATATCAATGGGCGAGTCGCAGTTCTTTGTTTGAGTTTCCCGTTGCTGGGAGTTTCCAATGCAAGTTGGCAATTGAATTGGGCCACGCCCACGTAAATGACAAAACAAAAGTTAGCTGGCACTTTTCCGGAGTCCGCCCCGATTGTTTTGGCCCCACGACACAAATGCCTCAAAAATTCCGAGCCCAACTTTTGTTTGACTTGCCTTTGGGCATTGATTTGAAAAGTCAGCCCGCGGCAGCACCGGTGACCTACAGGAGGTGTTCAAGGTGTGTGCCAGTGTGTGTATCTGGCAGGACGACAAGGACAGAGGCTCAACAAGTCTCCGTGCCCCAAGCCGTGCCGAGTGTATCTGCAACTGCAGCGCCTTGACACACAAAAAACTTTGGCCGTCCATGAGCCAGTCACGTGCCAGCACCGCAAGGAAAAGGCCCGGCCAACCAAACGGCCAACCCAGAATATTCATTCTAGTTTTGGGAGCTTTATGCAAATTTCCAGCCCGCGACGAGGGGCGCCTGAGCACTTCTCAAATTGTAACTCGACCTCGACGCACAACATCGCCGTCAACGCAGACGCCGAGGACGAGTTCTGAGCTCTGAGCGCTTTCATTTGCATTTAAAGTGCTGCCATATGGCCGGGAAGACAGCACCCACCGATATATGTATATGTATACGTTAGTGTGTGTGTTAGCCAAGCCATGGGGAGTGGCCAAGCGTTTCTCCATTTGGTTTTCGTCAAAGCCCCGTGCATACAAACGGATGTAGAAACGTGCTCGGGCATATTGTGGGAGCTGTTAAACAATTTAAATATGTACGCAAATGTTTTCCAATGCACTTTTTCAGCTCTCAAATACAGCAGCCTTCGGCAATGCTTTTAAACCATTGTGGCACACAGAAAAAATGTTATTTTTTATATCAATTTCCATTGCTATGAAAATTATAAATGAATTTTTATTTACCTTTCATATAAAAATATTAAAGAAACGTTTTCAATTTGGTTGAAAGGAAATTTATTCATGGGAGAGAGATCTATAATCTTCTTTATAGATAATCAATTAACACTATTTAGTAGTTAAGCTGGTTAACGTAGGAAAACTATTATTTTATAGTTAGTTTTGGAAATTAAATACATTTTTTAGTTAGTTTGAGATAAAACCATTTAATTAAAAATTTATAGAGAGATTTACTTATGTTTACTAACAAAAATAATGAATATAAATTACATTAATGATACTTGGTATTTAAAAACTAGTTTTTTTATATATTTAATCTTGGAAATTTTGAATATATTAAAGATAAAGCCATTTTTAAAATGTGCAAACAAAGAAAGGAATATAATTAACACACCGTTTTCTAAAAAAACACTTTACAAAACAGAATTTAATCTTTTAACATTACTCATAAACATTTTAGTCGTAAAAAGATTTTCAATTATCGATAAATACTTATAATTTGAAATATGCTCTTTGAAAGCTTGAATGTCTGGGCCAATTTTAGTTTTAGCTAGGCAAAGTTTTGCGCTCATTGAAAGATTTTGATTTTATCGGCTTAAACTATCAGAGACGAATGAAAGGCGGTCGCTAGGTGGGTCTGGTTGGCCCAGAGTTTCCACCAAGGCGCCAAAAACTTGAAGCTGTTGGTCCTGCCAGCTGACAGCCAAAGCTTGTGCTGTGTCCTCTCAAAAATGTAACTAATGAGATTTTAAGTTTCTGCCGCCTCCCTGGCCATGGCATTCCCCGGAACTTGTCACTTGTGTGTGGGTGTTTGTTGGGGACCAGAGTTTGTTTGGTGTTTGGCCAGGGTGTTGGCGCTCGTGTTTACTTGTCGCCTGCAGGATGCGGATTTGGATAGGAGCCGAAACAGTGAGATCCTGGCTCTGGCCCAGGTGCCAGCCAGGCCGAGCCCGCAGCACTCGGACCCCTAAGCTGGGCGGCAGCTCTTTCACACCCCTTGGAATCCGTTGCTCTGTATCTGTGTATCTTTGTATTTGTATCACTTGTATCTGTATCTCTGTTGTTTTCACGCGCCCCAGGATACTTAGCTTGCGACTGCCTGCGACTTGTTACCAAAGTTTGTGGGACTTTTGGCCAAATGAAAATTTAATGTAACGTGTTTCGGGTTGGCCGGCCTATCCCCCCCACCAGCCAGCCAGGCTCGAGGAGGAGAGGAGGCGAGGCGCGTGTAATTTAATTTACACCAAGCATTCAGCACGCCGCAGTGTCAGTGTCGCATTTTCAAATTAAATACATTGGGAAGTTTTGCAGTACAACAAGCTCCTCCTCCTTCTCCTCCCCTGAATCCTGCACACACACACACACACACACACACACTCGTACTCTCTTACCTGTTTGACCTGGTTTTGCTTCCTCCGCACGGTTGACGTCCCTTGGTCCTGGCTGAGTGCCGCCTTTGGCCATTTCTCACTGCCAGTTGGCATTTACATTGCTTGTTGTCGTTTATAATAAGCTTCCTCTGACCCCGAGGGTTGCCGCTCCTGGTAGGTCCCGAGTCCAGGCGGGTGGGGCGGGAGTTAATTGCATAAAGCTGTGTTGGCCATGGAGTTCCTACCAGGGCTCTGACAACCACTTTAGCTTTGGGTTATTGTTCGAGATGAGTTCCTGGCCCAGTTGAAACTTTTACGAAGTCGTTAAGTTTTGTGGGAGAGACAAGAGGAAATCCCATAGTTATTCACCGGAAAATTCCTGAGTTCAAACCCTGACTCTCTTTGGATATTATTTTCTGCAATTGATTTAAATAGTTAAGATATTAGGTCAGCAACTATAACTTATATTTTCAATGAAAAGGGTGGAATTTTCAATCGATTTCAATCAGGAATTCAATGGGAAAGTTGAAGCTCACACACGGGAGAGGAAAATGCATTGCAACAAAGTGACACAAAGCAAACCGACAGATAACCGCAGGCACTTTTACCAGCTTTTCATGGTTTTTATGGCTCTTGAAACTAATTTCATGTTAAATGCAATTGAAAAAGCTTTTTAATTGCATTGGCATCCTTTATGTTTTCAATTGCAGTTGCAGTGTTGCAGCTGCGCCTGTTGCTGTTGCTGCTGCTGCTGCTCCATGTGACCATGGTAGCAATTTGTGTCTGAATTTGTGCTTGAATTTGTTGAATTTTTAATTGGAACAGAGTTCCAACAGCTTGCCAACTATTTTCTACACTCTCCGAGTGCCACGTTCTCCTGTCTTTGCCAGTTGATGTTACCCTAATGCCGCTGCATCCGCTCCCTTATTGATGCTGATGAATGGTCAGCACCAGATGGCATCTGTCTCACCCTAAAAACTTGAAGCACTCGCCAGCTTTTGCACTTTGAAAGAGGGTTTTAATCATATCCTGTTGCAGGATGTGCAGCAATTTAATTAAGTTCTGGCACAGAAAGCATTAGGAGTTAAAAATTTTAATTTATTCATTTCCGAGTGTGAAGTGCTGGGAGTATGAAATGAGTTAAAGAAATTAATACAAAAAGTGATAATTAAATTGAATTAAAGCTTTCTAATTTAAATATAATAATTTTAAATTGAGTTTCCTTTCAGAAAGAATATTAAAGATGAAATATTAAAGAAGATTTTATTACTGTGCTGCTGATTAATCAATATTTGCCTAGGGAGAATTCGTTTTTTATTAAAAGAAGTAAAAAAGATAAAAGAAACTCCCGAAATATTTAAAATATCTCCCCTGAAGATACTCTCTTAATGAAGACCGCTTTGTTATTTATTAAAATCTCCGAACTAAAATATAAACCATGTTGAAGCCAACTATTTTTGCCTTAAGCCTTGCACAGCATCCGTTTTTTTTAATCTCCTCAACATGTTTTATTTTTGGCTTGGCATTTTTTATGCTTCACGTTTTAATTATTTCACTTAAGCGCATTTCGAGGAGTTGCCAACACTCGAAAGTTTCCATAATATCTTTTAGCCTTTTGCTTGTTTTGTTTCGTTTATTTTTACTTCGGGGCCGAACTTGCAGCAGCAACTATTTCGAACTTTCTATGAAGTGGCCGGCCAGCACTGGGGTGTGTGTGAGCCAGAATTTAAGTCTGTGTAAGCTGGGGAAATATACTTAAAGTACTGGCATACCTTGGACGAAAGATAAAACTTCCGTTTGGAGTAATGAGATTCGCACTCAACCCGATATGATGAGATGGCAGTGCAGTCAGGAGCAGATAGCAAATACCAAATAAAACTAAAATAGAGTGCCAATAAAGCGGGCACAGTGGGGGCCATAAGTACGCGTATAAATTACATTTGAAATAGTAAGCGAAAATGCGATTGTTTCGCATTGTTTCGCTTTATTCAGCTAACCATCCGCCAGTCTCCATCCACATCCGTTTCCGCAGCGCGCTTGTCGCATGGAAATCCCCTAAATACAATAAATTTCACATTTCATTTAATTCCATTTCATTTACAATGCGAAACCGAATCCGCAACAAGCAAACAAAGGAGCTTCAATTCAGTGGGTGCCCCATGATAAAGAAGCCGAACGAACAGAAGCCAACGTTGCTGGGGGGAAAAAGCTGGAAAAATAAAGGAAAAATCCAGAAGAAGACGAGGAAAGTACATAGTTGGTAGCGTTGGTGGTCCTAGGTCGTGGGTCGCGGTTCTTGGAGCTCTTGGGTTGGACAATGAAGGGAATATATAAGTATGTATGTATATGACGGTGTGTATAATAAATAAATGTAACAATTGAACCGAATAAATGAAATCAGGATTCAGCAGGAGCAGTTCGCTGCCGCTGAGGAAAACGCACTGCGAGTGTCAGGTGCATACAAATAACACACAAACTCAAAGGGAAAACCTGGTGAATGGAAAATCAAATTAAGTACAGACATTGCGTTGCATAATAAGCTTGAAATTCTCAATGATATGATATAGATCGGGTTTAATATTATTAATTTAATTTAGCATTTATACAAAGACATTTTGTACAAAATAAACTTGCCTTACAAAAAGTAAGACACACATTCATTGCAATTAATGAAAACATTGTTGACTGATGGCAAAATTGGAATTAGAAAGCTAACTTTTAGTGTTTGCTGGGCTCAACATGTTGCAAGGAGCAGCAGCTGTCTGCCTGCACTCGTTGCGATAAAGTTTTTAGCTTTCCTTTCCGCCAGCTAGCTTTTCCCATTCTCATATCTTTAGTTTCCCAATGCACTGGGTTTATTTCGAATACTTTTTCCCCTCTCCGGACATGTCTTTAAACTTTTGATGTTTGGAAATGAAACTGCAACTTTAGTCAGTGGAATGCAGAAATGTTTTTAAAAAGATGTTTAATATTTCCACTAGGGGAATATTTTAAAATAAATATTTTTATTATATACATATAATTTCTTTAAATTATAAGAGATTTTCAATGAATATTTTTAATGCTTTCCCTTAATAAACCAATTCCTTTTTGTCCTTTTGCAGTGATACTTCGATATCAACGCGAGTGGATATGCTCACGCCTGCTATTGAAGTCTACAAGCCGCCCCTCTGACACAAGGACGACACTGTGGAGAGCAATTTAGGGAATCCCTCGACGAGTAGCGACTTCTAGCAGAACCTGATACCCAGTCCTGCGGAACTAGCTAAGGATAATCTATTTGTTCTTCCAACATAGTGTCAACGCAATCGAAATTCGAATGGAGATAGCAAAGATAGTGCAGTCAGCGGAGTGGAGATCGCAGCTCGAGAGAGATGGCGGCCAAGGGACACTATCAGAGGCTGTAGTAAGAGCAGAGCAGAACAGATGTGTATCGGATGAACGAGACACAAAACGAACACCTACACACACCACACACATAAATTAATAATTGATCCAACTGAATAATTCCTAAGATTGATTAAATTTAGTTACTTTTTAGCGTAAATGATTTTTAAACCGAAACGTCGAGGGCAGATGGTAATGAAACATAAATGAAATCTAGTTCTAAGCTAATGGAAACCGGCATATTATGTATGTTTGTATACCATATACATGTGTATATGTACATATGTCCTGTGCGAATTATATATAATATGCAAAATTTGGCAATGTGTACATTTAGTTAAAACGGAGAAATCATTACGGATATAAAACCAAGAAGAGCAAAACAAAACTAAAACCTAAAAACGGAAAATGCAATGAATAATTTTTGTACTGCTGAAAAAACATAAAAAGAGAAAACAATGGGAAACCAGAAAACATTAACGTTAAGTGTACAATTTTGCATTAGGTAATGAATAAGTTTGTAATGCATTAGAAATTAAATACAAACCAAATGTTCAGCTAATCACGCGGAAGGCGACAGCAACCAGGAACTACAAAATGCAACAAAGTGTCATAGTTACCATAAAAAAAAGGAAATGAAAATGCAATTGAAAATTCGGTTAGCGGCAAAAACATTTTACGCTTCGGTTAATCGCTCCACACAGTAGTAGACGACACGCCACGCCTCATTTTATATAGAGAAACCGCCCACACCACATACGATCCGCCATCAAATGCTTTTGGTTTCGTTTGTAGAGAAAGCTAGGAGGAGGACGAGGAGTAGGAGCTTTGTCTTAGACAAAGTCGGTATGCCCTTCACAAAGTGCCCCAAGATGAGAAGATTAGTCAAATATTAATTTAATTTTTGTTTACTTACGTTACAGTTAATTCTTATAAATTTTGTTGAGGTGTAGAAAATGTTGAAATATTTAAAAGTTAAATTCAATAATAAACGTTTTGTGACTGTGATCATTTGAATGATATTTAGAGGAATACGATATTTGAGTATTGTTGTTGTTGACAACAAAAAATTATGAAAAGCAATTGAACTTCTCAGTCTTGATTCAATCATCAATCAATCAATCTCAATCAACCAGCAGCAGCAGCACCCGTAGTGTAGTTAGATCACATAATCATGACACCCCTTAGTGTTTATTCCTAATATTATTTATACCCGAGGCTGATCACACTCACACACACACATCACACACACACCTTCGTGCTTGACAATATTTGATTTCTAAAAAAAAACCCAATTGGATGAAGGCATTGTGTCCTTTCAATTGAAATTTTAAATCATTCCATCATCACCACCGGCACAAGTCACAGGATATGCTGCGCCCAATTTGTAACTAAACCGCTTATTCTGTTCCACATTGAGATACAGAGGCTTGGACGAGGATAGGAACGAAGTTTGGGGATATTGAATGTTAACATTTATTTGTATAAGCTGCAGAACATTGTTGGAATTAGTGGAACCTGCATAGTTTTTTGATATTCATGTAGATACATGTAAATGCCACTCACTAAACTTAAGTACAGAGGGATATACATAGCTACCGATGGCATCAAGGATAATTGCATTATATTTGTAATATCAAACTGTTCATAGTTAAGGCACACGGGCAAGCAACCAGAAAAACAAAACCGATAACCGAAATAAACCGAAAAACAGATAATACAAGATTGTAAATACATAAGCTGACTATGGATCGATATGAAAATAGCAAACAAATGAAGAAGCTACAACAAAGTGCATATAATTTTGATAGTTAAGCTAATTTTAATACATTTTTTAAGATACAGCAAGGAGGAGAGCAACCCAAGTACTACAATAATAAGCGAATCAAATAGGAAAATTGTGAGGAGATGCCGTGGAAATTATTCCATTTTTACACAAACCTCGCCACCGCCCCCGCTGGCTCGTTAATTGGTTTTGTTGTTATACCGTAAAACCATAAACAAATGCAATAAACATTCGCGTAATTCTCACAATTATTGTTATTATTATCATTGTTGTTATATAAAGGAAAACATTTGAATTTGAGAATTTGCACAATGTTTTTTTATACACCACGCAAATTGGCTTTGTCAGTGCAAGGAGGAAATTCGTTTTTACAAATTCGATCAACTTGAAAGCATGTCCCCGCATTTAACAAGGACACCACACACCAAACCACACCACACACGCATTGAACAATGGACATTAATTTATACATATATAATGATGAGAGAAATAATGGAAAATAATAGAACTAGAACGCATATTGAATAATAAATGAGACATACATATTATTGAAGGAAATTAAAAAGAACATAACAAAACAAATGCACTCCACTGGCCTTTTATTGGGAAAGTATTTGGGGAATGGCCCAGTAAGTATAGTAAACCGCATCGCATCTAGGATAGACAGGCAAATGGCCGCAATAACCTTTGCCATTTTCCATCCGGAATATTCGATGAAGTAAATTACACAAATCCCCAGAATTTTTACCCAAACCACCAGAAGTTATCGCAAGCCATCGTCCGTCATTCCAGGCCGTTGGCTTTCCCCCCGAATGCAGAGTGATTTCAGTTTCACGGGGGGACTGGTACCATCTCGAGGTGCGATGGGTGGCTCCGAGGGTGATTCCGGACTTGATTCAGTGGGTGGCTCGGTAGCAGAGCCCCCCTCCCTTGTGTATCGACGCAGTCGCGAGCACTCCACCGCCGACAACAAAATGAAATGAAGTGAAATGAAATCAAAGGCATCCAGCGTTGATGGAGGCACCAGAAGCCAACGCATTGTGGCACACACATGCACAGCTGCGGCACACGGGAGTTGGGGAACATAGAATGAAAAGTACACTGAACGGAAGTGAAGGTAAATAATTTTAGAATTTCATTTAGAAGTTTTCTAATAAAGAACTTGACTATTCTTATGTATCTTTAAATTCTTGTAAAGATTATCGTCCGTATAAGTAATACTTTGTTCAACATCTATGATTAAAAATCTTGGTAATAATCTTTAAAATATTTATTATTATATATCCTGATTCATATTATATTTAATAATATTATTTTATTTCCTATGAATGATCAACATTAATTGCAATTAATCAACAAATTGATCCGAAATTTGAAGCCAGAACCCGTTTGGATTTATAATGAAATGCAAACTAGGGATGGCTGAGTATAACGATATTTCGAGAATAATTTAATTTGATATGGTATTTCAGATATTTCTTATATAATATCGATAGTTTAGCGCTCAATGAAACGTTTAATATTATTTCAAATTTCTAAATATAAAACTATGCCACATTTTACATACCTAGCTGTACCTTTTACCTTACTCGAGAGTTCTGATCTTAATTTAAATTAAATTAAAAAAAATACATAAAGATATGCTTAAATAAATTCCATTCGCCTTATCCTCTTCCTATTTCTCGATTCCAGGAAACATTTAAATTCAAGAAGCTATTTTCTTATTTGAAATACGATAACTCCCACTCACACAGAAATATGACATATCCCATTTCTCTGCCTGTAGCTTTACTCCTCTTTGATGGCAGAGCTCGTCATTCCGCACATCCTTGCCACCAGATGATGTTTACACTTGAGCTGCAGCATTGGCAAACACAATCTACATGCCACAGCCCCCTGTCGCTATTCCGCCGATTTTCTCCAGTTTTTGTGCGTTTCGCTTGGGTGTATGGCGAAAAGAAATTGCGTGGTTCCTGCGCTGCCTTCGATCCAAGCTATGTTTGTCCTGGCACAAGCCAAAAACTGAGTTAGCCCGACTTTGCGGTCGCCCTCTGTGCGGGAATATACCCCGTGAGTGGATAAGTGTGGTTAGTGACAAAAAGGGGGAGGGAAACGATGTCATAACCGTAAGCCCCAGTTGATCCTCCATCGATTAGTCGGAAGGGGGGGGGAGGGTAGGAAGTGTGTCCTCCTCTACCGGATGCTCGTCCACAAAATCCTGCCCCAAAGTTGCGAGCACAAATCGCAACAAGGACACAGGACCTCGGGCCACGCACCTCTCTCAACAGGTAAGAGGTGGCCCAGTGATGTAATGTTCTTGGAGAATTTGGAGTACCCTAAACTGTGAATCCTTGAATCCTTTTCATTGAAAAATATTATCCTTAGTTATTAATATCTTTTGCTTGAAAGGAATAACCAATAAGGATTAATAATACTATTGTAAGCAGTCTTTTAAAACCTCTTTTATGGAAGAGTCTTTTGGTTTTCCTGGAAGTATTCACCTTTCTCATCACTGCCGATTTCCCAGCGATTGATGAGTTGATGAAGCTGTGGAGGGGCCAATGAATGGGGGACTGAGGGTGGTGTCCAAATGAAACGCTCCACTTGGAGCAGCAATTGAGAGAACAACGAGCTTAACAAGCTGCCAGTGCGCCCTGGGCACTTTTTGTTTCCGTCTGTGTCTGTGCTGGCGAGGACTGAGGATTGAAGGATGAAAGAAGAGGATTGAGGATAGAGGATTGTGGAGCCAGGACCGGGGGGCTGTGGAGGTAGTCGGCACTTCAATCGAACACATTAATGTGTCACTTTTGTCGGCTCCCGAAGCAAGTTTCGGTGCGTCAGGAATGCCATAAATCAACACCCCGGCCATCGCCATGGAGAGCTATCGATTAGCCGTGCTAACCTTCGGTTTGGATTGGATTGGCTGGGCTGAATGGGAAGCGTGCCGCTGCAGCGGTGACTGCGGCCGCCCAGCCTGGACAGGTGCTTCACTCCTCCCCGGGCCCATGGGCCTCGAAATTTATGAACTTGACTTTCGGTTAGCCTCCTTCTCCGCCTGCTGCCCGTCACCGGTTCCGGCCAAACACGAACGAGTATGAAAAGGGCTTGCATGACTGCAGGAAATTACCATAATTTCAATTTAAGAAATTAAACGAATTTCGCCGTTCTGGGCTTAAAAGAGAGCATCCATAAGAAGAAGAAGTTGCTGAGGATTTTTAGCTTAGGATTTTGAAATGAGAACTAAATCATAAGTATATAGTTTACACCTCACAGTTCTTGGTTTTTTTTTTTAGTAAAATAAGTCGCCTTTTTTTCGAATTAAATGACGATAGTATCGATTAAGCATCAGAGCGGCTTTAATTAAACAGATGACAACTCTATAATGCTTAAAAAAAACCCCTTAATCGGCGACCCTGATAACTTTTTGCCCACATCACTAGCTGGATCACGTTTTTTAATTCCTGTTCTCACTTCCGCAAAAAAATAAATATCACAATGAACCGTCTCAAGCGTAATCCCCTCCTGCAGGTGGCCAAGTGCGAGATGTGTCCCAACCGAGTGACCAACTTCGTGACCGGACTGTGTGGCCGCTGCTCCTCCATTTGGACCAACACCCGCCGGCTAGGCCGTGCAACAGTCAGCCCCTATCAGGTGATGGCAGCCACCGTTAGCCTGGCCCGATGCATCCAGGATCCGATCCAGTCGATGCACCCAACCTTCAGACAAGCCATGGAGAAGATAAACAACCTGCGCAGTCAGAAGGTCGACCTTTTCCAGAAGCTGCGCAGCCAATTCGTGGACAGCGTTCTCATCGAACAGCTTCACGTGCAGCCGACTCTCCCCACTAAGGAGGACGACTACTGGAATGTGCCGGAAATCGTCGACAGGGACTACATAATGTTCCAGCACCAAGTGGACCTCCTTGAAGGTGTCAAGCTCACTTTACCTGCCGACTCTGACCTTAACAACAATAAAGTGCCAGGAAAATAGGGACCAAGGAGTGGAATAGATTTTACAAATTCAAAAAGAGACTTTAGACTTATACAACCGATGTGTCCTTAATTTATTACCATCATTTTAAAGTGTATCTAATATAAAATTGTGATATATAATACAGATTATACATTGTGAAAGTCAATAAATAAATATTTAGAATTTAACATTTATTTGTGTAGTTATTAATTAATGCCTAGAATAATTATCATGGCTGTTCAAGATTCTTTATCCGAGAAATCCTTTTTCATTGAAACCTCACGGGACATAGATTAATTATTTTATAATATAATGCCATAATGAATTAGGCAAATATTAATTCTATTTTATTATTTAATGTTTTAAGAAACGTATTTAATAATTTATTAAGTAAATGACAGCATACTTAATTTATTACAAATTATTTTGTGTTTGTGCCTTAGAAACAAATTGTTTCTAAAGAGTTTTTCAGTTGAAAACCAAACTGCATTTATTTTATTAATTTATTTATTAATACAAACTACCATCAGTAAAATATTATCTTAAATTTCTTTAAATAGAAATTTTAAAACCAAACATAGCAAAGCAACCCGATCATTATTTAATGTTAATAGCCAATCACCAGGCTAATTGCTGGCCAGGGAATCTTCGAAAGGATTGAATCCGGTTTTCGGTATTCGGTGTTCTGCAATTGGCACTTTTGGCCGATATCATAAATTACCCAAAAACCGGGCTCAAATATTTCGACACAGCCGGCTCTCTGCTGGCCGAGTCAAAACCAATTGAACAAATTTGATGGCCAGGTCATCATTGCCGGGGCCAGGATATCATCCATGATTGCTATACATAGCTGGCCAGCAGACATCGGGACAGCGGCCATCAGAAATCAAGCTCTGACTGTCTCCGGGGGCTCATGGACATTTTGCTAATGAAAATGTTTATTCAAATTTACGTCAATGGATGTGTTTACACAAATGACCATCAATCTACATAAATAAGCGCAAGTACTGAGCCCCGGCATGTGTGCGTGTGCGTGTGCCGGGCAGATTGTATTGTTCTTTGTCGAGCGAGAGGCATTGTTCAACAATTTGTTTAATGAGAAAACTAATAAATCAAATGCGCCATCAATTACAATCAAATTTATTCTGGAGCACCGGATCGATGGATCGATTTCTTTGCAAATTGATTCGATTTATTTTTGGAAATAATCTAAGGAAAGAATACAGCTGAAATTTAAAGGAAACGAAGCTCAAAAATGCTAATATATTTAGTAAATTTTATATACAAAAATATATTTTAATGAATGGTTTTATTTTTATATTAAAGTGAAAGTTTTATTTAGTATCAAAGTGAAATAATGAAGTGTTTTATCCACAAAATAATGTTTTCTTTATTTCTTAAGCTTTTGCTATTTTGAAGAGCTCCGTCTGCTTAGCGTCTGGCTCAAAAGGATGTTGATCCTGTGTCGAACAGCGGTCAGAGGCAGTGAAGAGGCAGTGTCTCGGGTTGCTGGGAAATTAAGGGATTGCGTCCTCGGCTGGATGCTAAGTGACGGGATGAGAGGCCAGGCGAAGGACATTAGTCAAGTGCAACAGCTCTCAAATAAACATAAATTGAGCATGCTGCGCCAGCCGGGAAATGGAGAAACTGAAAACTGGAGCTGGGAGCATGGAGCACGGTGCACAGAGCAGCCAGGACTTTGGGCCTGGGACCCAGTTGCTGCACTCACCGCCTGGTGTCGTAATTAAAGGCATTCGCGCAATAACGAAGAGAAATGCCCGCTGCCAACGAACAGAGGATGCGCTCCTAATTTATTTGTTTTTCTCACTTGACTTTTATTTACACGTACATACATTGGCATGTGAGTGGCGTAGAGCGGAACGGAGCGGAGCGGGGGAAAAGGGGACCGGAAGCTGGGATTGGGAAAAGCTATGGCAGCATCGTGCCGCCGTTTGTTACCTTTGTTTGTGAAAGTTCTCCGTGCGCCTTTCGGGGCCAGGGCAAAGTGCCAAATTGGCCTAATGGCGTTAATGCGAATACGAGTCGAGACTAAGCCAGCGACAAGCCAAAGCCGGGCCAGAGCCAGAGCCCCACATCAAAGGTCGTTTGCACAGCTTTACACATTGGTTTCGGTTTCAGTTTTAGTTTCAGTTTCAGCTCTGCAGATGCAGATGCAAACACGGATCAAGATGGAGAGACCTGGGTGCAGTTGCCAAGCCAACCCAGAGCCAGTTTAATGGAACATTCACACACACCCACACACCCCACAATGCAAATCAAAGCACTTAAAAAGTTGAGCAATTTGGCAGGGAATGCTAATGGAAGTCGAGTGCATTCCTGGAATGCTTTTCGGCTTTGCTTCATTTAAGCCTTTACTTCTAGAGCCTCTGTTCATGTTGTATATGGACATGGATATCAAAGATAATGGGATATAGCCACCCTGGTTCACCCAGATTTCGAAGAGAAATTTCTCGGCAATAAAAACAGGACATTAGTATGAAATGAAATTAAATAAAGTTAATCACATTAAAACTGAATGGTTAAAGTTCTATACAGAACTAGAATATTTTTTTAAAATAAAATTTTACAACCTTTCTTATAAATTTGATTGGAAATCAAGCGACAACTCTGGCTAAAACTAGTAAAATAAATACCGGGGCAATAATAAATTTATCCCCACACATATACATCATATATATTTTTGTGATTATTGAGTAAAGTCATTAAATGTCAAACCTATCTGCCACCTGAAAACGAGACAAGCTAAAAAAAAAATATAATAAAAATATAATTAATAAACGTGAAATCTCTATCCCAATGGCTCCGTTCAATAAATGCTCATGCTGCGAGGTTAAGACCAGAAAGGTTATCAGGGATCGAGCCACTCGGAAGAATATCTACGTGTGTCCGGTAAAGAAAAATCCATAAAGAATACGTCTCATTTTCTCAATTTCTCTGCTTTTTGTAGGCATGTTTTAAGGCCAAGAAATACCAACAAAACGATAAACAAAAGGAAGTCCAACCGGAAGAGAACGAAGCTCTGCCAAATATTGATCAGGAGAACGATGTGCCATATTCACTATTGGGACATCAACAAAATGAACTTGAAAGGCCTCCAAAACATCAGGAGAAGTTATATGAAGCTCAAAAGGAGGAGGACCAACCCTTGGAGAAAACCAAAAAGGAAATGTTGCAAAAGGATGTGAATAAAGAGATTCCATTGACTTTGCCAACAACAAATGCCAATAGCTCTTCCAAAATCACACCTCCACTGATGGAAATCGTGATTATGAATAACCGAAAATATATTGCAGTCAGTGTGACAGCCGATGCCGAATGAGCAACTGTGATTAACCTGATTGCTGCGCAAGCGCATTTACATTTTCTCCAAACTGAGAGAATACACTTCCATGTGGTATATGAATAAACCTTGTTACAAGCTCATTACTATTATCAGGCACTGATTATTTTATTATTGCATCATAAATCATACACTATTGGTCATACCATATATGTATTTTTATAACCTATGTTCCGTCAAGTTCGTTGCCTAAGTCTTTTGTTTTCCGATTTATTTAGAGAGGCGAGCCAGAGGAAAGAGAGGCAAAGAGCCTTTAATGACATGAATACGTCCTTTTTCCATTTGTTCATTGCCAATTTGGCTAAAGGGCATTAAAAGACATAAAGCTGAGAAAGCATCCAAGGCCTTTTGCCATATCGCAAAGATTTTTCCTTTCCTTTGGTAGCTTAATAGCCAGTCGCCTTTGTTAGGGAATAAAATGCGTTTTTCGACCCATTAAAATTCTATTTTTTTTTAAATACTAATACATTTAATTAATGCATTTAATTTATAGCAAACTTTTCAGAGCATTAGAACCTTTTTGTAGCTAAGCTTATATAGCTTTCTTGAGCAAATCAATTTTTTTGGCAAGTTTGACGCCAGAATTTCAAACTGGTTCTGCCCAGCTTTATAGCTTAAAGGTTGAATGTTTTGAAGAACTTATTTACCCAAATTGAACCCGAAAATGTTTTTAGTTCCTGCACAATTTTCCACACCTTTAATCGAGTTCAATTTGGTTGGCAGCGTGGGCGTATTAAGTTCTAAATTTGTGTGGCTGTTGCCACTTTTGTTGCACAGGATGTGCGTGATGCGGCCATATTTGTTTACGTCCCATTTCCGTTTCCGTGGCGCTCTGCCGGAACGCGTTGCAACTGCATTTTCACCCACCAAGCTTTGGGTGGCCACTGCGTAACCCAATACGACTCCCTTCGATTTCACCATGTGCGTGATTTTCCATCATTTCCCACGAGAACAGCCGCCCATAAAACTTTTAATGGAATTTCCATAATCGTGTTTAAAGTTGCCAAGGATCTTGGAAAGTTTTGTTTTTGAATTTTCAAATCGATTAAAAGGTAGAGTATACTCTGGGCCCCTTGATCAATTTCCATAGCAATGAGTGACACATAAATTCGTATACATTTCCATTTAGGTTAGTGTGTGCTGACTTTGGATATGTACATACATATATGTACATACATACATATGTATGTGTACTTTTCGATCGGACTCGATTTAAAACTCAATCTCATTAAATCAAAAAACGGGGTCCAGTTTAATTAGCAAAAAAAAAAACTCATTGTATTTATATATTTTCCACCTAATAAATAAAAGGAATTGGCTTTTTTTCATGCTTGAATCTCAATGGTATTACATATTCCACACAATAACAAGATGGACATACAGTCGGGTGTCCCGACAGTAGAATACCATGTACCATTACAAGACGCGTTCAAAAATTATATAAAAGAAAGAGAATAAGAATAAAAAACTGAGACAAATTTACATATAATGCAAATGTCTTCCCATTCAAGAGCAAAGTCGATAGCTCAGTGGGTAAAGCTACACGTACATTTTTGTAAGCAATTGGCCTGGGTTCGAATCAACCGCAGGCATAAGGATTTTTTTCATTTTCAAAACATTAAGTATAGTTCTTTGCTTGCATTTTTTTATTTCTTAGTATTAAATACTGTAATTATTTTGATGTACTGGAAAAAATAAAAAAAAAAAAAATTGCTAAAAATAAAAAAGTTTTCACTCGTCGCCGACGGGATTCGAACCCGTGACAACTAACATTTGAAAAAGACTTCAGCTTAGCCAGCTGCACCACCAACCAATTCAAAATGAGTAACCTTATTTTCATAGTAATATGAACATAAGTAAAATGTTTAATGAACGTTTTGATTTATTTGGAGCCCTCTGCCTGGGCTGCCTCTTGTACACGTAATGTGTATAAAGTAAAAAGCCTATATATCCGCTATTTATGGCATGATCGCAATAAAATTTGGACAGTCTGTGTATTTTGATTAAATGCTTTAGGCTTTTTAATATGGTTTACATAACTTTATAAATTTCGGAGCTATACGTTTTATTCAAATAGCTCCTCCAAAAAGGGGAGCAGCAAAAATTTTAAACAAACTTGATCTGCGTGCAGATATAAGAAGTCTAAATCCAAAGTTTGGTGTCTCTAGCTCTTATAGTCTCTGAGATCTGGGCGTTCATACAGACAGACGGACAGACGGACAGACGGACAGACGGACAGACGGACAGACGGACAGACGGACGGACGGACGGACGGACAGACGGACATGGCTATATCGACTCCTTTAGTGGTCCTGACCAATATTTAGGTAACTTTTGGGGGTCTGCCACGCCTCCTTCTGCCTGTTACAGAAAATCGCACTCGCACAAAACTATAATACCTTTGTACCTTTGGTACATGGTATAAAAATAAGACATTTGTGTAAGTATTACGAAATGTTGTCGGAAATACGAATACGTATATATGCCTAGTCGTAGGCCTACCCCATGCTTCTTTCGCGTGCTGTAATTTCAAATACAGTGCTTTTGTTATGAAAATAAACTCCACGTCAATCCCTTGATTAGCATTTCAATTAATGACCCAAAACAGCTTGGACAAAGGCCTCTATTGATTAGTCGACGTTGCACCGACACCCAGACCGCACACAAAGTCGCCATGTTTACGACAATACTGGACTTCATGAATAGATCGCCGCCGGATCCGGTCCGTCTGCCCCTTGTGAGTAGCAACAAGCCTGTTTTGGCCATACTGGCCGTCTATCTGATCCTTATTAAAGTGGTGGGTCCCAGGCTGATGGCGAATCGAAAGGCCTTCGATTTGCGGGGCCCCATTAAGGCCTACAACATCTTCCAGATTGTGTACAATGTCGTCATGTTCGCATTGGTGAGTGTGCCCCATGCCGTTGGAACATATACATATGACAGAGTTTAATGCGAATGACGCAACCCACAGGCAACCCATTTTATGTTGGGACCCGGCAACTTCAACTTTCGGTGCATCACCAATCTGCCGCTGGAGCACGAGTCCAAGAACTATGAACGTTGGGTGACCTACTCGTACTTCGTCAACAAGCTTATAGATCTGATGGAGACGATCTTTTTTGTACTGCGCAAAAAGGATCGCCAAATATCCTTCCTGCACGTCTTCCACCACGTCTACATGGTGTACCTTAGCTTCGCGTACATTTACTATTATGGATACGGTGGCCACGGCTTCTTAATGTGTTACTTCAATGTGGTCGTTCACATCATGATGTACACCTACTACTATCAGTCCCAGTCAGCCGGTGAAGCCGGACGCAGGGATTCACTGTGGTGGAAGAAGTACATCACCATCGTCCAGCTAGTTCAGTTTGGAATCATAATCGGCCATAGCACCTACACGCTTCTGCAGCCCGACTGCCCATCGGCCAGATTCTCAGCAACTGTCTCCGGATCTATTTCCGTGATTTTTTTTATACTTTTTAGCAACTTTTATATTAACGCCTACATTGTGCCCAAAAAGAACGAGCGAAAAGTGAATTGAATGGTGGGATGTAAACACTGGAGGATATGTTAAGATATTGTGTTCAAACTAAATTATTTTTGGGTTAACAAAACCACAGTGCTGCCTGCTTTACTCATCCTGTTTTTAAAACTATATGTACACTATACAGAAATTAATTAATGCAGTAATATATCTATGATGTATTAGTTTGTTGATACTTTAAAGTAAACATTCAAGAGACATCAGGGAACACCTATTCATATCACTAAAAAAGCATGAGAAAATCCCTAAATGGGCATTATGTATTTTGAGAGGTGCTAGTAAGTAGTTGCTCGAATTAAAACATTACAAAAACAAAACATCTGATGTAATAGAGAGACGACAAAAATGGATTAACGGAATGTTATGTAATTAAAGCAAAAACTATTCGATTGCAAATACAAAACGCAATTTGCTGTCGTAAGAACTTTTGAATTTTTTATATATTGTTTCTTCTGCTTATTTATGCCTATCTAATTATCATTTGAATCGAAAGCCAAATAGCTCGACTTTCTGCGATATGGATTAGTTACCGAAGCACTGACGCCGTGATCGCACATATAATCGCCATGTTGTCCCAACTATGGGACTTTTTGAGGACACCCACGGAGGATGTGCACCTGCCGCTCGTGGGCAGCCACTTGCCTGTCCTGGCCATTCTGGGCACCTACTTGCTAGTCGTGAAAGTGGTGGGTCCGAAGTTAATGGAGAACCGAGAGCCTTTCGATCTTCGCGCTGTGATCAAGGTCTATAACCAAATGCAAATCGTGTATAATCTCCTCATGCTCGTCTTTGTAAGTGAATAATTCTTGTACTCCATGTGTGGTCGAGTAAAAATAATAAGTTAAATGTAACTACCCACAGACCGTCCACTTTATATTCGGACCAGGAAACTTCGACTTTAGGTGCATCCGAAACTTGCCCATGGATCATGAGTACAAGAACTGGGAGCGCTTGCTGAGCTACTCCTACTTCGTGAACAAATTTATAGACATGCTGGAGACGTTGTTCTTCATCATGCGAAAGAAGGATCGGCAGATAACCTTTCTACACGTCTTCCACCACGTGTACATGGTGTATTTACCCTTCATTTACATGCACTATAAGGGCTATGGCGGCCATGGGCTCTTCGTGGTCTCCTGGAATATGCTCGTGCACAGCCTGATGTACATCTACTATTACCAGTCAGCCCTCAATCGGAATTCGAAGGCGGTTCTCTGGTGGAAGAAGTATATGACCACCATCCAGCTGGTGCAGTTCATTATCGTCCTAGCGCACTGCCTCTACACCCTTTCTCAGCCTGATTGTGATGCCGCCACACTCTCTGCAGGGTTGGGCACAGTTTTTGCAATTATATTTCTTATATTATTCATCAACTTCTATATTCGCTCCTATATTTTGCCAAAAAAGAAGACTTTCTGAAGCTAAGGAGATCTCTGCATTGTAGGTGAGAACTCCACGATTTTATTTAATATATAAATGTGCTTGCTTGAGTTGAAGTTCGGTTTTATTCTGGTTTGATTTTTAAACTCGGTGGTGAAGTTTACGAATAACAAGAAAGGAAGCTAACTTCGGTTTGCCGAAGTTTTTATATCCTTGCAAATGGCAAATTGAACCATAAAATTAGAAACGAAGTTCTGAAATAATAAATAGTTTATAAAACTAAATTAAAACAACAAAGTTATGATATTTTCTATTATGTTCCTGATTGTTTCTATAAAAAAATAAATATTATAAAAAAATTAATTTATTAATATTATTTTCCTCTACATAATTTAAGACCCAGAGTCAACCCCATAGTCAAAATTATTTAATGTTTTTTAAGGCATTTATACCTTTCCAGATCTTAAGAACAAATGTCCAGAGCTCAATATATTGACTTTACCGTAAATATTCTTGGTTATAAGGTCTTCTCTTGACGTGTTGTTAATGAATAAACTTGCATATATGCATTGCTTACAAATCACTTAGACTAATTTAAATGCAGTCAATACGTTGTTCAAATGCAATCGTCGAGGTCAAGCAGCCAGAACCCAGAAGGCAACTGGGGCAAATGGGATACGGACACCGATCCTGTGGGCAGCACGTGATTCGCATGCTCCATCTGTAGGTCGGGGCTCGTGCACATGCTAGGGCATTGCTAACCGCTTTTAATTAGAATAAAAGACCTGAGCTCAGCCAGTCCGACGATTTATGGCAGCAAAAGGGCCGCCCAGCCTGCATAGAAATCGCATGCAGCGATTCGGAGTTCAAGTGCTTGCGGAGCCAGAGAACATTTACTTGAAACATATCCTTTATAAAAGTTTTTAAAGAATACTGAAAAGACAATGTTCAGCAGAAAGGTCAGAACATTGAGTAAAGATATAAAAGATATATAAAGATACCCAACATTGGATTACAAGATTTTAAGATTTGATTTTGTTATTTTAAGTAGGAATTTTTATTGATAATTCTTATTATATTTAATATCTCATTTAGACCTTTTTCGGTTTGTTCACTACATAATTCAGGTAATAAAATTTGCCAAACATAACAGCAAAGGACGCGGACAAAGCACAGACAACATACGACACTAAACGGGGCGCCTGGCAGTCAGTCTGTGCCAGCATTAGGATGCAGAACGCCATTAAAAACGCAAACTGAATCAGCTGGGCGATGGTTATGTACTTCTTCCACCAGAGACTCGCCTGCACCGCCGGACTGATGGAGGACAGGAAGTAGTAGGTGTACATGATCGTGTGCACAATTGCATTCATTAGCAGCATCGGGGTACTGGTGCCACCGGGGCCATTCAGGGTTGTGTAGAAGTACACGTAGAGGACCATGGAAATGTGGTGGAACATATGAAGAAAGGACACCTGCCTATACTTCTTACGCAGCGCAAAGATCACTGTCTCGACCAAATCCACGTACTTGTTAATGGTATAAGCATTACTAACCAAACGCTCTGAATCCTTGAGCACGTGGTCGAGTGGTAGGGTAACGGGGCACATCAGATTGTATGGCCTTTGCACAAAGAGGATGTTAAAAGACTGCAAAAGTCATTGGGATGATTTCCTCCTTTAGAGTGATTAAATTATTTTTCCATACTTACGCTTACAGCCATATAGCCGTTGTACAGTATCTGAAAGATATTGTACGCCTTGATAACGCCACGCAAAGCGAAGGGTGTCCGATGTGCCATTAACGAAGGACCAATCTTCAGGACGAACAGCAGGTAGGTGGCCAGGATTGCCGCTGTGGGCCAGGGACTGGCCAGGAAAGCCAGCTGCTCAGGATCCACCGGTGTAAGCATTGTCGTATCCAAGATCGACGTAGTTCTATTCGTTTCAAAGGTTTTTAACCAATTAAGCAGAGTCCGTTGTCTACCGAGTGGTTTATAGAGGGCGCTGAATATTGAATATTGAATATTGAATTTTTCAATACAGAATTAAGTGACGATTTAGCCGTAGTGGAAAGTGGAAATAGTCGCACTTTGACGCCAAAGCTGAACAATGAATAATTGTTCCTTTATTTACAAATTGTGCTTACGTTTTGATTTATATTTGCATAAAATTATAGTAAAATTTTTTTTGTAAATTCCTGCTTGCTTAGCTTAGCCTTTTTCAATTTAATTACAAATACATATGTCCAAAATGCAATTATAAAGCACTTATTTCTATAAAGATATTTAAGCTCAAATGCGGTAGACAAGGTCAAGCTGCCAGCACCCGAAACGCAATGCAGCGATCGGGACAAGGACACAGATCCTGTGGGTCGTTCGTATGTGATTCGCATGCTTCGTCCACAGGACTACGGGCTAGGCCAGTCCGGGGATTTATGGCACCGGAAGGGCCACCCAGCCGGAATTTGCATAGGAATCGCATGCGGTGAATCAGAGTCGAGGTGCCAGCTGAATAATTGCGGCCATGCAGTGACATTAAAGCGAAGCCACAGTCAAGTGCAGTCGCCTGGTCGGAGCTGGTAGTTGGGGCGGGGCGTCAAGGTATTACTGCCAGGGAGTGAGTCTCGGTCTGAGTCCGTGGCCGTTCCCATTTGGGGCTCCGCTGGTCGGGCCTGGGAGCGTGCTGAGTAATTGCCGTTTTAAATGACATTAAACGTGCATTGTGCAGTTCCCTTGGAGTCTCCACAAAACCCCTTTCAGATTTCGATTTTTTGCTATTTTTAACAACACCCTTTGCATGGAAATAACTAAGCCATATTTGGAGATATAATAAGAAAATTGTTTACATTTGCCTGTAATATCCTTAATTTTATCAAAACTTAAAAATAATTTCCAAAGATTTGCATTGACTGAACTATATAATTATTGATAATTCTTTACGTACTTAGTGCATAAATTAAAAAGTTTTTTGCAGGTTTAATAAATTATTTAAAGTGATGTCCTTACTGTCTATGTTGCATATCAATTTACTTACTTGAAATATTTTCTTTATGAACCTTTACATTTTATAGTCAATGGGTCAGTAACCGACCCATTTATTGTCCCAAATATAGTAGAAGCATTTCGTAGTGCCATTTACACAATATTTTGCATTCTAAAATAATTTTAATTTAGGTTCTTATTACGCTTTCTTTTCCTTTAAATTAATTGTATACAAACCCTTGTAAAGGAACAGAAATTATTGTCAAATTCTTGGTGGCTCGAAATGTTTTTAAGCAATTTAATAAGCAATAAAAAGTGCCATCATCATTGAATTGAAAATAAGAAAACATCATTGATAGTGTTGTTAATTTAATTCGCTAATATTTTAAACCACAATAACCAGCAAATTTTGATTACAATATTTTTAATTTCGCTCTTTAGCAGCACCTATTGTTGACCTTTTATTTCATATTTCATCTCTGACTTTTTCCGGCCTGGAAGAGGCACAAGTTTCTGCACGAATTCTTCTTTTAAGAGGCAAGGAAGTCGCCCCCACACGTAGTTTTTGAAGAATACTCTAAAGACAAGATTCAGCAGAAGGGTCAGGACGTTGGACAAATATATCAGTAAACCCACAAATTGCTATCAACCCAAGATTGAATTAAAAGATTTTTAGATTGGATTTCGTTATTAAAAAAAGGAATTTTTATTGATAATTCTTATTATATTTAATATCTCATTTAGACCTTTTTCGGTTTGTTCACTACATAATTCAGGTAATAAAATTTGCCAAACATAACAGCAAAGGACGCGGACAAAGCACAGACAACATACGACACTAAACGGGGCGCCTGGCAGTCAGTCTGTGCCAGCATTAGGATGCAGAACGCCATTAAAAACGCAAACTGGATCAGCTGGGCGATGGTTATGTACTTCTTCCACCAGAGACTCGCCTGCACCACCGGACTGATGGAGGACAGGAAGTAGTAGGTGTACATGATCGTGTGCACAATTGTATTCATTAGCAGCATCGGGGTACTGGGGCCACCGGGCCCATTCAGGGTTGTGTAGAAGTACACGTAGAGGACTATGGAAATGTGGTGGAAAATGTGGAGAAAGGACACCTGCCTATCCTTCTTACGCAGCACAAAAATCACTGTCTCGACCAGATCCACGAACTTGTTAATGGTATAAGCATTACTAAACAAACGCTCTGAATCCTTGAGCTCGTGGTCCAGTGGCAGGGTAACGGGGCACATCAGATTGTATGGCCGTTGCACAAAGAGGATGTTAAAAGACTGCAAAAGTCATTGGGATGATGTACTTTCTTCAGAGTGATTAAATTATTATTCCATACTCACGCTTACAACCAGATAGCCGTTGTACAGTATCTGAAAGATATTGTACGCCTTGATAAAGCCACGCAAATCGAAGGGTTTCCGATGTGCCATTAGCCGAGGACCAACCTTCAGGACGAACAGCAGATACGTGGCCAGGATTGTCGCTGTGGGCCAGGGACTGGCTAGGAAAGCCAGCTGCTCGGGATCCACCGGTGTAAGCATTGTCGTATCCGAAGTCCCGAATGGCAGTGGTTCCGTTTGTGCACTAGGTTTTTAGGAAACTGAATAGATTTTTATACTTGCCTTAATTGAATTCTAAAATGAAATACATTATTTATGAGAGAGTACAGCGCACGGTTGCATAAGTATGTATATTATTTGGTTTTATTAGATAGTAATCGACACTTGACGTGCTCGCACGTTGAAGCATACTCAATCCAATTATTAATTTAATTCAGCTTGGGACACGAGACAATTGGAACTTTAATAGAAACCAAAAAAAACAAGAGATACCTGCTACCCATAGTAAATAATTAGTACATTTTTGAACATAACTGACAAATGCAAATGCAATCACACGCATACAAAAATACATAAAATAAAATAATAAAATACAACGCGTTATTATTGCATTAAAGGGGCTAATATTTGTTACCATTTATTAAAATTTCTTCTCGAATATCTTATAAGATTATTTTCCGATCACAATCAAGATCTGTTAAGAATATTTAGTTGGTATAATAAATCAAAAAAATGTAATAATCGGAAAGTGTTTATCAATAATAATATTGATGACCTGTTTCAGCCACTAAAATCTATCCCAACACATTTGATATATAAATATAAATGAATGAATTGATTATTCATGGAATTATGTCACATTTCAGGGCTTTGCCCGATAAATAGCTATGCAAAAGTATTCCATGGCCTACACCTACATTCCTTAGCTTGAGGTAACTTATTAAAGCAGGTCCGGATTTCGTTAAATGATGTTTATTAAATATATAAATATTACTGCACCTTCAACTGGGACTTCCTAATTATAAAATCATAACAATTTTCATTCTGAAATAATTTTAAGCCAAGTTTAAGTTAAAACTTGTATTCAAACACTGTAAGGGTAGTTTTGAATTTCTGATTAACGGAGATTGATTGCAAGTGGAGATGTCGAATTCTTCGTAGGATTATTCTGTCAAGGGGCAAGGAGATGGCGTCCACGCGTAGTTTTTGAAGAATACTCAAAGACAAAGATATCAGTAAACCCACAAATTGCTAACTTCCCAAGATTGAATTTAAAGATTTTTAAATTTTGTTATTATAAAAGGGAATTTTTATTGATAATTCTTAGACCACTTAGACCTTTTTCGGTTTCTTCACTACATAATTCAGGTAATAAAATTTGCCAAACATAACAGTAAAGGACGCGGACAAAGCACCGATAACATACGACACTAAACGAGGCGCCTTGCAGTCAGTCTGTGCCAGCATTAGGATGCAATACGCCATTAAAAACGCAAACTGGATGAGCTGGGCGATGGTTATGTACTTCTTCCACCAAAGACTCGCCTGCACTGCCGGACTGATGGAGGACAGAAGGTAGTAGGTGTACATGATCGTGTGCACAATTGTATTTATAAGCAGCATTGGGGCGCTGGGGCCACCGGGTCCGTTCAGAGTTATGTAAAGGTACATGTAGAGGACCATGGAAATGTGGTGGAACATGTGCAGAAAGGACACCTGCCTATCCTTCTTACGCAGCACAAAGATCACTGTCTCGACCAGATCCACGTACTTGTTTATGGTATAAGCATTACTGATGAAACGCTCTGAATCCTTGAGCTCGTGGTCCAGTGGCATGGTGATGGGGCACATCAGATTGTATGGCCTTTGCACAAAGAGGACGTAAAAAGACTGCAAAACTCATTGGGATGATGTACTTTCTTCAGATTGATTAAATTATTTTTCCATACTCACACTTACAACCAGATAGCCGTTGTACAGTATCTGAAAGATATTGTACGCCTTGATAAAGCCACGCAAATCGAAGGGTTTCCGATGTGCCATTAGCCAAGGACCAATCTTCAGGACGAACAGCAGATACGTGACCAGGATTGTGGGCCAAGGACTGGCCAGGAAAGCCAGGTCGGGATCCACTGGTGTCAGCATTGTCGTATTCGAAATCCCAAATGGCTGTGGTTCCGTTTGTACACAAGGTTTTTAGGAAACTAAATAGATTTTGATAGATTTTCATACTTGCCCTAATTAAATTCAAAACTAAAATAAATTATTTATGATTGAGCATAGCGTACAGTTGTAAAATGGTGTATATTTTGGAGGTTTTATTAGATAGTCATCGACACTTGAGGTGTTCGCACGTGGAAGCATACTCAATCCAACTATTAATTTAATTCAGCCTGGGACAAGAGACAATTGGAACTTTAATAGAAACAAAAAACATTTAAAGCAACAGTAAAATTCTCAACCAGCCATGTTTCGAGACTCGCCTGAACTTCTGAGGTTTGTTTGAGTGAAGGCATCGATGAAATTGATCGATCTGGATATATTGAGGGATAAATTAATAAAATATCATAAATTAATATAATAATATAATGTTGAAGTAGTAAGAGTACATGAGGAGGCGCTGCCATTGCTTGTATTGGTGTGTATGTAAATCTGCGACTCAGCGAAGTTTAGTCCTTAATCCATAACAACAACTTTTCAATTGCATTACAAAAATTACAATTTGCATTAATTTCATTTGCTTAAACGTAGTTGTCTAGGTCAAGCAGCCGGAATGCATTGGGACGATCAACATATAAACACTATTGGTGCTTCGTAGAGACACAGCCTAGGCCTACAGCGATGTATGTATGAAACCGAAAGGGCCACCAAGACCGAGCTTAGATAGTGATTAGAATTAGCAAATTAGAATCGAAGAGTGAGCTAAATAATCGCGGCCTTGCCTTGACGAGGCGACAGTCAAGCGCAGCACATACTCGGTGCTTGTAGCATTAATAGTTCGCCTTGACAGCAAAGGCAAGACTTCAATTTTATATCTTAAAGTCACGGAAAGGGTTATGGGATATGTAGGATTCTTGGAAGTTACTTTAAGAGTTAATGGGAGAAATACTCTAAAAAAAAAGGATTCACCAGAAGTAGTAAGCATGTTGCTGAAACTGAAGGCCAGCACAGAGATAACTATCTCGGCAGATCCACGATATAAAATCTGTTCCTAGACAAATATGGAACCTAATTGGAAGACCTTCTCCAGGTTATAAATATGCAACACATTTTATATATGAATATAAATGAATGAATGAATTATTCATGGAATGAAGTCACATTTCAGGGCTTTGCCCGATAAATAGCTATGCAAAGGTATTCCATGGCCTACACCTACATTAGCTTGAGGTAACTTATTAAGGCAAATCCGAATTTCGTTAAATGAAGTTTATTAAATATATAAAATATAATATATAATTATCACTGCACCTTCAGTTGGGACTTCTTCCTGTCGGGAAGTATGTAGGCTTTGACGTAAAAGTTACCAAACAGCATGATGAATGCCACACCCAGTAGTATTCCCGAATAGATCACATTTCGGGATGCATTGCAGTTCGGCTGCCTCAAGTGATTGGCCAAGTATAACACAGCGAGGAAGAACTGGACCAACTGGACGATGGTTATGTACTTCTTCCACCAGAGACTGGCCTGCACCTCAGCACTGACCGACGACAGGTAGTAGTAGATGTACATAATAATGTGCACCACCACATTCAGGAGGCACACCGGGAACAGGAGGCCGCCATAGCCGCCGAATGTGATATTCATGTATCCAAAAACACACATGCTGATGTGGTGGAAGACATGCAGGAAGGATATCTGCTGATACTTCTTTCGCATCACAAAGAACACCGTCTCGGTGAGGTCCATATACTTGTTGAAGTAGTACGAGTAGGTGAGGAGGCGCTCCCAGTTCTTGTATTCGTGATCCAGTGGCAGTCTCTGGACGCAGCTCATGTCGTAAGCCCTCAAAACTATCAAGAAGTACAGGGCCTGCAAAAAGTATCCAGTTTGTTTAGGGACATTTCTATTAAATATACATAAATAATCTCCAATTAATAGTTATAATTCGTTCGAAACTCTTATGTTATTTTATTATTTTACAGACCTTAATTTTCCTCAAAACAATTATACTTACACCCGATAGAGCTGCACTATTGTACACAATCTGAACAATGTTGTAGACTTTGATCACCCCTCGAAGATCGAATGGCTTTCGATTCTCCATGATCGTCCTTCCCGCCTTCAGCACGAAGAACAAGTAGCCCCCTAGGATCATCAGCACAGACCAGGGACTGCCCATGAGTGGGAACTGGACAGGATCCCCCGATATGGTCAGGGTGATGTTTTCCACTTGGTTCATGGTGCTAGGCTCCACCGATCGCGTTGCTGGTTAAGTGACGATTAAGCTACATAAGTTCGGCCTTTTAATCTGAACAACAACTCTTCGATTCAATTACAAATTCAAGTGGCCGACGCCGCATAAAATGCCTACCATTTACATAAATTGTTAAAATTAGAACACGGGCATTCGTGCTGCCTTAATGCATTGCTCTTTTAGAAAAATTTACAAAGTGAAGCCTGGTTAATACATTTCAGGCCATTTACTCCCTATAATTAAATGTAAAATGACGGAGGTCGGGATTGTATGGGAATTAAATACCTTTGTCGCTCTTGTTTGTCGGAATTGTTTTATATGTCTACATGTATGTAGTAGTATGTACTTCGCGCCTGTTGAAACTCCAATTAAACAACTCTCGACAGCACGGATTGTAGAATAAATCTTGCTGGCGGATATATGTTTATGTCTGGCAGCCGGAATTTTCGATTTTCGCTTGCCTTTCACTAACTTTTATTTTTATTTTTTCCCTTCTCCCATGTGTAGTATGCAGCCGTGCAGCAAAAAACACACAACACAACACAAAAACAAAACAAAAAAATTGGCCATTTGTCGATGCGAAATTGCAAGAAATTTTACTTATAAGCCAAGTCATTTTCCACTAACTATCCGTGGGCCACGGAATTACTCCTTATTAAGGGTTGTGGCAACGGTAAAAGTAATGACGGTGTCTGCTGGGACCCAGAGTGGTTGGGGTCCGTCGGTGGCAAGATGTCGGCCATTGCAAATTGAGTCATTTTTCATTCGGCGCTCGGATTACATCGAAGGCCAGGCGAGGGCGAGTGCAGCAAGGCCTCAATGTGTCACAATTCCATGGCCATAATTGGGTCAAAGAATTTGTGTCCTTTATGTGCGACGCTTGGCCACTGAATAAGAAGGATTGAGTTGTTTTTTGCTCGCAGCTCCTTGTTTTTTATTGGATTATGCGGGGACAGGTGCATTAACATTATCCAGCAAAAAAAACAAAAAATAAAGGTCTAAGGACATAAAACCAAACAATTTATAATGCCCAGCTAACCTTTTCTGTTGTCTTTCCAGCCAAGGTTGTGCACTGAAACAATTTGGAGATATGCTTGGTATGTTAGTTCTTTATTTTACTTGTTATAATAGTTTAAAATTATTTTTAAATTTAAATATTATAAAAAGATACTTTGCTTTCTATAAAACTATTTATTTCTCATTTATGTATATTTTATGTATGGTTTTATGAGCTTTTAATGGAATTTTTAATTTCTTGCTTTTCCCCTAAAAGTATTTTAGAAAAATTAAAACTCTTCAAGAACAAATCAAAATCAAATTCAACATTTATTCACAGTGTGATGATCATGGGCATGTGTGTGACTTTGTAAAGTTTTCATGCCTGCCAAATTTTGTTAGTCAAATTGCGAGGTATAAAAATTGCGTCTCATTATGGTAAAGTTAATATTTCATGGGCAATTTACCGAGATTGAAACCGACACACTTCAAAAACTGCGAACATAAACACTCGCACACCCGCTAGCACACACGCACATACGCATAAAGCTGCTATATAATTACGGTTGCCGATTTCCATTGGCACAGGACCTTCCATTCCATTCCGTTCTCTTCTGTTCGTCCTTTCTTCATACAATTTTAAACTCAATTAAAAGTTGTGCGCATTAGACATACTTGTGGCCAAAAGAGCGACACACGTCCCTCCACCGTCCCCTTGCCACCTTCGAAATGTGATTAAGCCGGTGGCAGGATGAAGGGGAGGAGAGGGGCCAAAATGGGGGCACATCCAAATGACAGTCGCATTAGTTGTCATTAAAAATGTGAGTGATACCATCTAAATGACTCGACACATACTGGCACGAGCGGAAAATAGAGGCAGGCTGCAGTTCTGCACTTCTGGAACGACGACAGGTGAATCCAATTGGAGTCAACAGCCCATTGACACACATTGATACGCTCCTTAGCTCCTTGGCAGCACAAAAAGGATGAAGCAAGCCAAGGGAGCAGGTGCTGTACGCTATTTTCTATTGAATTCTCGATGTGAAAGTGCATTCGTAGTGGCTTTTCACCTGAATAGTTTTGTAATTAAGCAATCTCTTCTTGGTTGATTCATTTTGTGTCACAGTTAATTTGATATTTTTTAATTTTGATATAACATTCGTAAATAATGATTATGATTATGTAAACAACTTCAGTCAGCGCCAAAACAAAAACAGTCGATCAGCTGTTCATGTAATTGTATTTGTTTTTTCTCTCTTTTCTTCCTAATCTGCCCTAACAAGTGTTCTCGCTCTTAAATCTCTGCGGAAAGCAAAAGCGAAAGAGCGAATCAGCTGTTTGCAGATCTGAAGGTCGTTGACTGTGTGTTTGTTTTTTACAAATGCGAACAGCTGATCGACTGTTTTTGTTTTGGCTCAACTCTTGTTTACAAGAGTTGTTTACATATGCGAACAGCTGATCGACTGTTTTTGCTTATTTATTTACATCAGCAACTTCAGTCAGTGCCAAGACAAAAGCAGTCGATCAGCTGTTCATGTAATTGTATTTGTTTTTTCTCTCTTTTCTTCCCAATCTGCCCTAACAAGTGTTCTCGTTCTTACAACTCAGCGGAAAGCAAAAGCGAAAGAGCGAATCAGCTGTTTGCAGATCTGAAGGTCGTTGACTGTTTGTTTGTTGTTTACATATGCGATCTGACTGATCGACTGTTTTCGTCTGTTTGTTTACATCAACAACTTCAATCAGAGCCAAAACAAAAACAGTAGATCACCTGTTTGCTCATCCGAGGCCGTTGACCGCTGCTTCAAAAGAGAAGCTTTTTGTGAGAAAGCGTTAAGAAAAGAGGGAATGAACTGGTTGATAATCTTAAGCTAATTTCGTTCGCGCAGCTCGTTTTCTTATTATTAAGCTACTCAAAAATTAAAGTTTGTTAAACTTCATATCCATAAAAATAAATCCCTCCTTAATAATGTAGGCGCTTAATCATCATTATTATAATATTGTTATATATTTGTTTAAGAAAAACAAAAATAATCTCAAATTATTTTTAAATTATATTTTAATTTGTTTATTATTATTATGTTTATTATTTCAGCTTTTAATGCAGTTTAAATCTGCAAAAATCTTAATTAAAGCAAACACAAAATCGCTTAAGCTGACTTTTTCAGATGGACAACCTCCAAAAAAAAAAAAACAATGACAAAATCTTATGAAATATTTAACGGAACATGTGTTAAATTCTCGGCAAAATTTATAATTTAATTTGTATCGTTTCGTTGACCGCAGGAAAAACATGGGCGGCAGAACATTTACTCGGTTCTGCTGGCGAAATAAGGACTGTGAATGGCCGCGGCGGCCACATGAATAATGAAAGCAAATCGGAAAGAGGCAAAACAGCAAAAAGTTAAATGCCTCTAATGGCAGAAAATGAAGCAAATGACGAAAAATGGCGCAAAACAAAAGGAGACAAATAATAACATGCAAAAATGGCCCCCATAGAAGCTACCGCACATCCTTGGGTCCTTGAGCTGGGAGAGCACGCACAGGCGAAGATAGGAGAGGGCAGTGAATTACCAACAGCGGGCGAATCAAGAAAAGCATGTGCGCGGCATAATTACGAAGCAATTAGACGAAATTATTATTGAGGTCACTGGCGAGGGACGGTTGCGGAGACTATCGCCAGACCAGGCCCCCGAGAACATATGGCCATAGCCCCCATTCCCTCCTCTTTGCTCTCTCTCTGCCTTCCGGCTTCCTCGGGGGTGCCGTGCCAAAGGGATGCGTATGCCATTATCATTTCACGCCGGAGCGAGGACGAAGGCGCAGCGTAATGCCCACTAAATAGCGAGCACAAAGCGCACACCACAAACAATACTTGAAGAAAACTGGGAAAATAAATTTAAGGACAACTATGCGACGACCCCTTGAAACATTAGTTTATTTTAAGAAATATTTGTTTCTCTATTTTAGCAACTAATAAAATTTAATTAATAACATTAATTAGTAATTTATTCATTTTCATTAAGGGCCAGAAATCTTTGCATAGTTCTAGGCTGCTCTCTTGTTTTTCAAACGATTTTGTTCTAATTTTTTATTTTTCTGCCATATTTTCCAAGCAATTAAGTTCTAATTTATGTATTTCAAGTTAAAATTAAACATATTTTTCCCTCGGTATATTTTTTATTACGGCCAAAAGCATTTTTCCACCTTTCTCCAAGTTGGATCCCCCGAAAATCTGTCATCAACAACCATGCTGGCCGTGGGTTACTTGTTTGGACAGCTGCCACTGGGAAATGGAATTCAGCTAGCCATGAAATGGCGTGAAGAGTTTCAATTAGGAAAAAAAAATTGAAGGAAAGAGCTCGGCACGTGGCTTTGCACTTGAGTCTAAAGTTTATTACGGAAACGCCGCCAAAATCCAGCGCGATGCTCGATGCTTCTCCACAGTTCGATGCTCAGGTGGATCGCGTGTGTGAAGTTCAATGCTGGCCATTGAATAAAGCAGTCAAAACATGTCGCAAAATGACAATGACAAACAGGTGAACAAAGTAACAACGCTTTTCCCCAGCGTTACGCCATAAGGGAAAACAAGACGGAAAAAGGGGGCGTGGATCGACCTTAATTGTCGCTTGGCAGCAGCAAAAGACCTTGCATGCATGTTGACGGGTTGGCAGGCGCTCTCAAGCAGTTTAGTTTGTTGCACACAACAAGTTCGTAGGTCACTGTCATGTGTTTTTCATGTTTCCTAAGCGAAAAACGCTGTTCAATAGCAATAAAAGAAACCATTTAGTTACTAAAAACATTTAAATGCCACCCCAAATTTATATATTCTGTAAATAAACACTGTTGTGCAATTTAATTTTGTTGATGCTTTAGATAATCTTGAATATAAATTAAAGTAACTTTAACTTTTTTATAACCGCCATCATTTGCCAGACTTTCCGGAAGTCCGGAAATATTCATTGGTGCTACCATATCAGTATTTTTAAATTATTCCCCTAAAACAAAGTTGCCACACCATACGAATGGTATGCTGAAATAAAAGTACTAAATTTAATACCAGAATTGTACTGCGAACTAAAATAACAATGATGTTGTCCACACTATATTTTACTAGGTGGCAATATTCATCAGATCGGATTAAAAATAATTTTTTACACGGAATAGTTTTTAATATATTGTGATTAATTAATTCAAGTGCAATGTATTTTCATAGGGGCTTGCGTATTCGCATCGTGGAAAGTGTTTAATCGCCGGGAAACTAGAAAAAGAAAGCAGTCGCTGCTACGAAGCAAAGGGGAAGACAAGAGTAACAATGAGCAAGCGAGATGGCAGAGCGAGTGTGTAGTAGTGTGTAGCTCCTCTAACCAAATAAAACAAAACAAAGGAGAGACAAAGGATAGAAACCCCGAAAAAGTCGCACACACACGCACACACTTACAATTGGAAGCAGCAGCAGCAGCTCAGCAGACAGATCAACTAAAACAAATGGAGTTTAATTAATTATAATCGAAGGATAAAGGCCTCCTCTGGCCACAGTGAGTGCAGGTTTTTGCCAAATAGTGAAGGGAACGCAAAGACGTCGCCAAATCGTGGTCCCAGCGTGTGTGTGTGTGCGTGTGGTAGTGTAGTGGCCGTGTGTATGCCAGTGTGAGTGCGTGTGCATATGGGGTTGGAAAACCGTGAAAACTCGACGACGTCTCAAGCGCCCAACACTTTGGCCAACTAAGTCTCGCGGAGATCGCAGGTAAAGACAATGCCGAGTGCCTCGTTCACCTCGTCGCGCACCTACGTGCGCCGCTCCCGCCGGAAAGGAGCCAACCGCATCGCCATGCCCAACCGGCCCACGGGCAACATCATGGATCCCATGCTGCAGCAGAATGTTGCCGCCGCCGCCGGACCCCAGGCCAGCACCTCCGGCGCCAGCAGCAGCAATAACAGCGCCAGCGGAGGCGGCAATGCAAACAGCAGTAACGCCTCCGCCACCAACACAGCCGGAGCAGCAGCAGCGGCAGCCGCTGGAGTTGCGGCAGGCGGAGCAGCTGCAGCGTCCGCCTCCACATCGGCAGAGTACTTCGATAGCGGACAAGGGGCCAGCGGTTCCAGTGGCGCCAGTGCCAGTGCCGGTTTCTCTGGCAGCTTCTACAACGCCCTGCAGATGATGGACACCACCGAAAGCGGCTCAGGCGCCGGCACCAGCGGGGCAGCAGCCGGCTCCACACCACCAGCGCTAGCAGCTGGTGGAGCCTCCACCTCAAAGTCAAACTGCGCCGCAGCCGGATCCAGTGGTGCCTCGACATCCGCAGCAGCTACTGGAGCTGCCTCTTCCGCCTCCAGTAGTCATCAGAGCCCGTACGACTTGCGCCGCAAGATCTCCGCCAGCAGCCACGAGCAGTGGCCCACCGCCTCCTCCTCCGCCGTCGCCACCGCGGCCACAGCCGCTGCCATTCTTGTCGGACCCTCGAGCAGCTCACCGCCATTAGTTAATCCCGGCGCCTCGCCCTCCAGCTCATCGTCGTCCTCCTCTTCTAGTTCGTCATCCTCCTCGTCCGCCTCGTCGTCCAGCGCCTCGTCCAATGTGCAGGCCCCATCAACCAGTGCCACCTTTCCGGTGAACAATGCCCCCACCACGGGAGCCACGCTGGCGCAGCCACCGAATGTACACAGTTCGGTGCCGCAGCAACATTGCGGAGCCCTACCCGTGGGAGCGGCCATCGAGGACAACAACTATATGCTGCCCGCGAGGAAGCGCTCCCGTCGGCTCTACACGCAGGGCGGTGATATGGGACCAGCTGCGGGGGCGACTGGTGAAGCGTCCGGGGCAGGGACATCTACTGCCGGCGGAGTTGGCTGCGCACCCACCGCAGCGCAATACCTGCAGTACGAACTGCCCGACGAGGTGCTGCTGGCCATCTTTTCGTACTTGATGGAGCAGGATCTCTGCCGTCTGGCGCTCGTGTGCAAACGCTTCAACACCATCGCTAATGATACGGAGCTGTGGAAGCGCCTCTACCAGTCAGTCTTCGAATACGACCTGCCGCTGTTTAACCCGGAGCTGTGCAAATTCGTTTTCGAGAAGCCGGAGGAGTCGGAGTACGCCAATCCGTGGAAGGAGAGCTTCCATCAGCTGTACCGCGGCGTCCACGTTCGACCCGGCTATCAGGAGCGACGCTGTCCCGGCCGTAGCATTGTTTTCTTCAACACCATTCAGGCGGCTTTGGATTACCCAGAGGAGCGTGCAGCAGCCGGAGTCTTTGCATCCGGTAGCGCTGGTGCTGGCAACGTTGTCTCAGCCGGATTGTCGAACACTAGTGCCGCTGCGGGCGGGGCCGGGGCAGGCGGTGCCAGCGTCAATGCTCTGGTTAACATCTATGAAGAGCAGGTGGCCCCTACTGAGCATCCCGGACCGCTGATATTCCTCCATGCCGGTCACTACAAGGGCGAGTATCTGTTCATTGATTCGGACGTGGCTCTCGTGGGAGCTGCACCGGGCAACGTGGCCGAGTCTGTGATCCTCGAGCGAGAGGCTGGATCCACAGTGATGTTCGTGGAGGGCGCCAAGTACGCCTATGTTGGATATCTCACGCTCAAGTTTTCCCCGGAAGTAACCTCGACAGTGTCGCATCACAAGCATTACTGCCTGGACATTGGTGAGAACTGCTCGCCCACCGTGGATAACTGCATCATTCGCTCCACCTCGGTGGTGGGCGCTGCCGTCTGTGTGGGCGGAGTCAATGCCAATCCCGTGATCCGTAACTGCGATATCAGTGACTGTGAAAATGTTGGCCTCTATGTCACAGACTACGCCCAGGGCACCTACGAGCACAACGAGATCAGCCGGAATGCGTTGGCGGGCATTTGGGTGAAGAACTTTGCCAGTCCAATCATGCGGGAGAATCACATACACCACGGACGGGATGTGGGCATATTTACCTTCGAAAATGGAATGGTAAGCGGAAATGAAATACTTATTAATTATCTTTGCTAAGATTTTGTTAATACTCGAATCCCATCTAAGCATTGCTAGCTTAAGGGATAGCCTCAGATTATATGGGAGTTCATTTAAGCTAAGCTCTCTCATTACTTTATATAAAAGTTAATTCTCTTCTTTAAAAATGTTTTCCAGGGCTACTTTGAGAAGAACGACATCCACAACAATCGCATCGCTGGCTTCGAGGTGAAGGCCGGGGCAAATCCCACCGTGGTCAAGTGTGAGATCCATCATGGCCAGACGGGCGGCATCTATGTGCACGAGAATGGTCTGGGGCAGTTTATCGAAAACCGCATTCACTCGAATAACTTTGCAGGTAAGGCCACAACTAGTCCTGTCAAAATTTAAATATTGGTTGCTAATTCGCATTCTTTATATTAAAGGTGTCTGGATAACCTCCAACAGCAATCCCACCATCCGCAAGAACGAGATCTACAATGGCCACCAAGGTGGCGTGTATATCTTTGGCGAGGGTCGCGGTCTAATCGAACACAACAACATTTACGGCAATGCGCTGGCCGGTATTCAGATTCGCACCAACAGCGACCCGATTGTGCGACACAACAAAATACACCATGGCCAGCACGGTGGCATTTATGTGCACGAAAAGGGCCAGGGATTGATCGAGGAGAACGAGGTGTATTCCAACACGCTGGCCGGCGTTTGGATCACCACTGGGAGCACACCGGTTTTGCGACGGAATCGCATTCATTCGGGCAAGCAGGTCGGCGTCTACTTCTACGACAACGGTCATGGCAAACTGGAGGACAATGACATTTTTAACCACCTGTATTCGGGCGTGCAGATTCGAACGGGCAGCAATCCGGTGATAAGGGGCAATAAGATCTGGGGCGGACAGAATGGTGGAGTTCTCGTCTACAACGGCGGTCTGGGGCTGCTGGAACAGAATGAGATCTTCGACAATGCCATGGCCGGCGTGTGGATTAAAACGGATTCGAATCCGACGCTAAAGCGGAACAAGATCTACGATGGTCGGGATGGTGGCATCTGCATCTTTAACGGCGGCAAGGGTATTCTAGAGGAGAACGATATTTTCCGGAATACACAGGCCGGTGTGCTTATCTCAACGCAGTCACATCCCATCCTGCGACGCAATCGCATCTACGACGGCCAAGCGGCGGGCGTGGAGATTACCAATAATGCAACGGCAACGCTGGAGCACAATCAGATATTTAAGAACAAGTTCGGCGGGCTGTGCCTGGCCAGCGGCGTTCAGCCCATTACGCGCGGCAATAACATCTTCAACAACGAGGATGAGGTGGAGAAGGCCGTCTCCAGCGGGCAGTGCCTATACAAGATTAGCAGCTACACCTCCTTTCCCATGCACGACTTTTATCGCTGTCAGACCTGTAATACAACCGATCGCAATGCCATCTGCGTTAACTGCATCAAGAATTGTCATGCGGGCCATGACGTGGAGTTCATACGACACGATCGGTGAGTAGATGAAATTAAACAACTAAAATAAGATTATTTTGTTAATATTAAAACGAAATATCTGCTTCAATTCTGAGAATATTATTAACTAATCGATATTATCGAAAACTATCAGAAAAATGTGACTTTATTTGTATTTTTCCCGAATATATTGATCTTATATATTAAATTTGTAACCATTTTAAGTATATTTTTATACTAAAGCCTCCTTGGTTTCCTTCACAGCTTCTTTTGCGACTGCGGTGCTGGCACCCTGTCCAATCAGTGTCAACTGCAAGGCGAACCCACGCAGGACACGGACACGCTCTATGACTCGGCAGCTCCGATGGAATCACACACGCTGATGGTCAACTAAACTGGACTGACATCGGCAGCTAGACAACAGTTCTTTTCTTAGCTATATCTTAAATGTCGTTAAGGCCAAGCTCTCAACTCTTTCTCGCACATCTCTCACGTGTAGCTGTAAATATTCGAGAAACAAACACAAAGGAAAAACAAACGAAAAAAAAACAAACAATAATACAATTAATTGTATGTAAATAATAACTAATTATTCTTGCGTTCAAAATTTAACTCAATGTGCAATTTAGTTTAACACAAACACTCAAATACGCAAAGTTTTTTTTTCACTTTTTAAACTGAGCATGAAAGGGAAAACTTGTGCTGTACCATTTTTCCCATTTATGTCACAACGAATGAATAACTGATGTGGAGAGAAGGAATTCTTTTACTAAAAACAATGCATTTGTTTGTACGACTAATTGTTGTAAATGAAAGACGAGAAGGAGGAGCGAATGTGGTATCCTCTCGAGCCCAGTGAAGAACAATTTTGTAATGTAGACTAGTAGAGATTTTAAAATTACATCAATTAACATAAACTACGATTTAAGCCAATAGATATTAAATATAAACACACCACACACACACACAGACTCAGGCGAGCGTGTCGGCCCCTGGACTAACAAGAAAACAATTCGAAGAAAGCAATTCTAAGTATTAACAACAAACTAGATTAGCGGCAGCCAACTAACCTATGATTATACGAGTTTATTAAACACAACATTAACATACATTTATGGCACACTACTATATTGTGGCATAGCGACTCAAGTCTATCGACATAAACTAGACCAATCGAGATTGTCTTTCGTTTACGGCTTTATGATGTTTTAAAAATACATCAAATGACGCTGCTTGTTTGTATCGTTTGTAACTCTTTAAAGCATCATAAAGTCGTCGTCGAAAAACGACAAACTCGAGCGAAATTAATGTCGTTTGAAATTGGCTAGTTTATGTCGTTGGACTTGAGTCGTCACCCCCCTCTATATTGTATGCATTAAAGCGAGTCTAAGCGAATTCTACTGAAACAGCACACACGGACAAGATACAAGATACAAAATCAAAAAGCCTTTACCAAGCGTAAAATACCAAGCAATATTTCATGTCTAAATGTTGTAGAACAAATTTGTAGCTCAAACGTAACAGAGAGAAATAATAGTAACGAGACAAGCAAAACAAAACGAATCGAAAGCCATGTGTCATTTTAGTTATGTAAGCTGAGAGATCAACAGAGTTTTAGTATTTCGGAGTATTCGAATTATGCAAATCATTTACATACATACATACAAACATATATATTTTAAGTCTGTAGCCAGTACACTTAAGCGAACGCAGAGCCCATAACTATGCATAGATGACATTACTCGATAACTGTGCGTGTGTTAATTAAGTACATGCATATATTTTGTTTGTTAATTGCCTAACATATACATATATTTTTATTTTTATTTTTATTTATAATTGTTTGCCTGTTTTTCGTCGTAGCCCCTTACTCGCTGTACGGATCAGATAACCATATACATACATAAATACTGCATACTACTATATACTACATACTATAAAATATTCAACATCAAGAGAGAGTGTATTAATTTACTAACCAGAATTTTTGTTTTTTTTGAACAGGCACACACACACTCACACCTATATGCTTATATATAGGACTATACTATGTAGAGATTGATTTTAATGTGTTACCTATTCAAGCTAATAACGTCGTCGTCGCCCTTTACTTGGACAAACCACTAAATATACATAATTATATATATATATATATACACAAGGTATAAGCTAATAATATTTGAAATTTGAAAGAAAAATAGACCATTTTTATTGGGATTGTCCGAAATTTCGCTTTAATTTATGCCGTGTTTTCTACAACTCACAGGGGCAAGGATCAAAAGGGCACTCCTTCTCCTTGAAGCGCATGAGAGTTACGATGTGCTCGTGATTAGCCGCCTTGGCGTAATCTAAGGGCGTCATGCCCAACTCATCCTTGACGTGCGGATTTTTGTAATGCGGCATCAGATAGTCTACCACCTCGTGACTGCCCAACTGGCAGGCGTAGTGCAGAGCCGTGCGTCCTGTGCGATCCGCCAGAGTCAGATCGGCCCCCGCCAGCCGGAAGGATTCCAAGCGCCCAATCTTGCCGCGCTCCGTAAGAGCACGCAGCATCTCCGCCTGTACCAGCGGCTGATCATATAACTTGGCGCCACGCTGGAGCAAGGCCTGGATTACCCTGTGATTGTCCGTATCGATGGCCTCATGCAGAGGCGTTCGATTGAAGCGATCGTGCACATTGATCGGACAACCCGCCGTAATCAGGAAGCACACGCAATTGACCTTTCCCAGGAAGCAGGCCAGATGCAAGGCGCTACGACCGTCGCAGTTGGTGTCGCACAGATTGGCGCCATACGCTTTGAGGTCGGATAACTTGTTCACATCGCCCGCGCATACGGCGGCGGCCACCAATGCCGGATAGAAGGTGGAGCACATCTGCCTCTGCTCCATACCCACGGACATGTGAAGTGTTCGCGCAACGCCCTCAAGTAGGTCGATGTCGTTAATCTTGGCCACCTTGTTGGTGGTCATCTCTCCGCGCAGGCTCAGCAGCATTACTTTTTTCTTGTTCGTTAAGTCCCACTGGGGCTTGGACAGCACATAAGCCAGCTTGGTTAATGCAGCCTCCGCGGTCATGTCATAGCCGGGTATTATGCCCACCTCTCGGAACGTATTGCCCGTCTCGCTAGTGGTCGTCACCGTGCCCGTGGGACACTGCGAGATATTAACGATAATGACGCCTCGGCAGACAGCCTCTCTCAGTTCATCCAGCAGCTCTTGTCGTTTTATCGGAAAGTTGCCCTCACCAAAGGTCTGCAGCACCACACCCTTCATGGGTTCGCTAAGGAAGGCCTTCATCACATTTACACATATGCCCGGGTAAACTCTCAGCAGGCCGACATCCTTATCAAGTTCACAATGCACCGTGAACTTGCCGATGCTGCACGGCCGGAAAATCTGGCGGCTGTTGATTTCGATCTTGGCGCCCGTCCGGCCAAGCTGTGGACAATTGGGCGAGTCAAGGGCGTGAAAGGACTCTGCGTTGAGCTTTGTGGAGCGACAGCCACGGAGAATCTTGCTGCCAAAGAAGACTACCACCTCGGGGATGCTATAGTTGCCCGCCAGCAACACAGCATTGAGAAAGTTATCCCGACCATCAGAGCGTGCCTCGAATATCGGGATCTGCGCCCCGGTGACCACAACGGGTTTACCCAAGTTCTCCAGCATAAAAGCTAGGGCCGAGGCTGTATACGCGAGGGTGTCTGTGCCCTGCAGTATCACGAATCCATCATAATTCTTGTACGCTCTCTAAGGCCGGAAGTCATTTTAATATTACTCCATTTAATATTAATCTTTTACTCCAATGCTGAAAATCAAAGAAAGCTCTAGCATAAACTTACGCCCACTTCTCTGGCAATCATCTGCCACTCGGTCATGCCCATGCAACTGGAGTCCAACAGTGGAGACAACTCCTTGAGGTGGTAAAGAGTGCGATATGGTTCATCCTTCACAGCGGGAAGCGCTAGTAAACGGTCCCCGCACTCCAGTTTGGTAATATACCCCTTGTCATGGCAGTTGGGACACTCTTGAAAGCGACGTGCGAGCACATTGGGCATGTTAACCAGCTCTGGTTGAACGGTGATCGTTTGATAACGAGATTAAGGTAATCTTTGTATTTTCTACCCACCTCCGCCATCATTGCGCACCATTCCAATGGTTCCGCCCGCGTAGATCACTTGGACACGGGCCTCCCTCTTGCACTCGCACATCGCCGGTATTTTAACGAAATTTACAACAAATTTGGAATTTTGAAAGCTAACAAATATAAGCTTAGGTCAGACAGACACGACAGCGAAAGTGAAATGATGATAAGTGAGCGCCTTTTTAAAGTTTTTCACCTGGATTACTACATGAGAAGTTTTGAATGTTGCCGCCAAACGAAAAATACCGTTGATGCTAGGCGTAGTATGACCAAAACCGCCGCTGTTGTTAGGTGAAAGTTTGAGATGGACCACAGAATGGAGGCGATAGGTATGAATAAAATTCAAATTAATTTCTTCTTAAGTATATTTTTCAAATTTCCCAATACATAATTGGAAATAAATTTACTGAGGTCATAAATCCAGTAATCGTCGCAGTTTATAAAAAATAAAATAAATTAATCGCACACGCCGTAAGTTGCTCGTCCGCAGTGGCAGGTTCATAGAATTCGCCCATCTCTAGCTGGCACAGCGCAGTGCAACAAATAATAAATAAATAAATACCACAGCACAGAGCATTAAACGAATAAATTGCACCCCGCAGCGCGTCAACTGGGCCAGGGACCGAAATCTCGAGTTATCATCGGCTGCCAGTGCGTCCGCCGTATCAGTCGCTGGCTGAAGCGCTGGAAGCACGGAAGCCACACAAATAGAGACGCATTAAGAGCGCCGTAGCACTCCGTCCGCTACTGCGGACGCTCGCCACCGAGCGGGGCTACAACTACGGTCTGAGATGTCCTACTTCATGCACGCGGCCAGCAGCGACCTGGTCAACCTCAATGTGGGTGGTCAGCGGTAAGACAAAGAACCAAATTACAACGTGCATTGCAGATGATGACGTTGATGACGCATGCAATCTCCATTTCGCTTTCCGTAGCTTCTCCACGTCGCGGCAAACGCTTACGTGGATACCGGACACCTTCTTCACCGCCCTGCTCAGCGGTCGCATTTCGAGCCTGAGGGACGAGCACAACGCCATCTTTATAGACCGCGATCCGACTCTCTTCTCGATTATACTCAACTACCTAAGGACGAAGGATATCGACATCAAGAACTGTGAAATACGCGCCCTCCGCCACGAGGCCGAGTACTATGGAATCACGCCGTTGACCAAGCGCCTGGCACTCTGCGAGGACCTCAACCACTCGTCCTGCGGAGATGTCCTCTTCTACGGCTTTCTGGCGGCCCCGTCAATGCCCTCCAATGAGGCTGTACCCGCGGCGGCGGCTACTGACGAGCCGCTGGCCTCCACTTCGGCCTCCAGTGCGGTGAGTGGCCGCCCTGGCTCCATGGTGCGGGTTCCGGAGCCTTCTTCGCGTTCCTCCCACTCGCGGAACTCTTCGTGGGATCTACGCCTGGGTCGCACAGGCAGCAGCGGCAACGGCTCCAACCCGCCAGCCCCCATGCTGCACTCGCGGAATCCCTCCATGGATTTCATGCGTCACTCGCGCAATTCCTCAGCGGATCTGAACAAGGCCTTTAGGAACGAGGTGGGCATGGTATTTAGTCCCACGCAGAGTTCGCACTGGGTGGATCCCATGCGTGTGCAGATCATTAAAGCCCATCAGAACTGGATAGCTGTGGCCTATGCCCACTTCGTGACCTGCTATCGCGTGAAGGACTCCAACGGGTGGCAGCAAGTGTTCACATCGCCTCACATCGATGCCACCATCGAGAGGATCGCCATTAACTCGAAGGTTAACACATCAACGGCAGAGCCGGTGCCCAGCAAGATGGTGGCCATCTCGTACGGCAGCCAGATAAGGCTTTGGAGCATCCAGGACGGAGGACAAAAGACCGACATCGGCACATTCAATCTGAACGTGCGGGTGGAGTATTTGTTCTTTATCGGCAGCCAGCTGGTGGCCCTGTCCTCGTCCGGCAAGATCGGAGTGTGGCACGCAATGACCCAGCACTGGCAGATACAGGATCTGGTTCCGGTGCTCTCGTTCGACTCAGCGGGCTCCTTCCTGCTGCTGGGCTGCAACAACGGATCCATCTACTACATAGACATGCAGAAGTTTCCGCTGCGGATGAAGGACAACGATTTACTGGTCACCGAGCTGTACAAGGACATAACCCTGGATCCCATCACGGCAATCTCTGTGTACCTCACTCCTAAAACTTCCAGCATCAGTGGCAACTGGATCGAAATCGCGTACGGCACAAAGTCCGGGGCGGTGCGCATCATTGTCCAGCATCCGGAGACGGCTGGCCATGGCCCTCACCTGTTTGAGACCTTCTTCGTGCACCAGAGCCCCGTGACCAAGGTGATGCTTTCGGAAAAGTACCTTGTGTCTGTGTGCAGCGAATATCACCATGTTCGCACCTGGAGCCTCACCCGTTTCCGTGGAATGCTATCCACCCAGCCAGGCTCCACACCGGAGGCCTCGTTTAAGATCGTCTCGCTGGAGGCCACCGACACCAGCTACAGCTATGCGGCTGGCAATGATTTTGGACCCTACGGCGATTACGACGACATGATTTTCGTGCAAAAGGTGGTGCCCGAGACGGATCAGCTGTATGTGCGGCTGGCCTCTAACGGGGATCGGGTGTGCGTCATCCGGTCCGTGGATAGCTCCACCATCTCGGCTTTCTGTGTGCACGAGTGCGAAGTATCGTCGCGCATGGGATCCCGGTTTATACTCACTGGTCACTGCAACGGCGCCATCCAGATGTGGGATCTGACCACCGCTTTGGCGCTGCTCTCCAAGGATGAGCCGCAGCAGAAAACTAATGGCGGACCCGACACCAATGAGCTTCTCCGCCTACTTGACCAGTGTGAAATCAGCAATTCATCATGCTCAACACCGTGTATGTCACCGTGTCTATCAGTTATGGGCAACGGCTCTGGAATGGCCTCCTCCATAGCTCGGATGAAGGCCAGCAATATAGCGCTGCTCAACCGGGAGCAACCGGTCATCGCCGCCCAGATAGCTCCAGCTGCTGCCCAAATGCAGCTTCCGCCAGCACCTCCGCAGCAGCAGCAGCAGCAACAGCAGATGGCAGCTCCGATGCCACCGGCTGGAATCCCATTAGCTGATGACAACAACGAATGAGACGTGGAAGCGGCTGCTTGGTCAGCGCTTGTCGGGCGCGTTTCATCGTTCACATTTCACAGGTGTAGCCTGATCTTCGACTACCAGTTTATATTCCTGCAGTTCGTGGTGTGCGCCCTCCTCTACGTGTGGGTATCGCGCCTCACCCACGGACTGCCAGCAACAGGCCAGCAGGCATTTACCCAATCCAAATAATCTCCCCATTATGTGCTCGATGTGATTGCAAGTGCAATGTACTATGTATCCATGTATATCAATCCCCCTTTGTGTTGTTGTGGAACGAACGAACAATTGGGTCCTACAGTTGGTCATTTATTAAGCAAACCCCCCATGTTCTATGTAGTTAAAGTTATGGAAAATTAGTTAAAACAATAATATATGTAAACCAGAGTATAAGACTTTTGCAAGCGATCTATAATTAGAACAACTCCAACGAGGCTGTGCTTCCACGGTGACAAAATCGATTAATTAATGGATTAATTTTCGTGTTCTCGGCGAACAAAGAAAATGATTGTCCAAAAATAAGTTCTTTGTTCTTCCAGCTCCCGTCGACATGCATTTCAAAGATTAGTTCTTATGATTTAGTATTGATTGATTGGGAGCGATTGTCTGGCATATCTGTGCACTTGATTTGTACTCGAATTTGTCCCGATGAAGCAAGCCTCTGGCAACAATAGCGACAAGAGTTCGTCAGCATAAACTCCCAAACTCCAATTGAGATTATTTAATTTTTTCTTTCGTTAAAATGGCAAAAAAAAGCTTAGTCTCGGGTCGAATTTATGTCGTCGGACTTAAGCCGCCTTGTTGCAACCCGTAAACCATTATACATATGTACGCGATATGCAATATAAATAAACCTAATTATATACACCAGATATCAACGTCATTTTGTTGTTGTGAGTCATCAATATTTTATTGAACATTTTATCTTAGTTGCTTGATGGTTGAATACTTGGAAGTGAGTGTTCCATTAACATTTATGAATTACAAATACTTGGCTTGCCTTTTTTTCGTGTGTTTTTGTGTATACATATATACCGGACATGTATCAGTAAAGTAAAAAAGCAGCAAAAACGCCAAAACATATAAAAATATATATATATAATATACATATATGTATAATAGTAGGTATGCATGTCCTCCTCTATCTGACCGCCGCTCCCGTCCTTAACCAGTATTGTGCTTATTTCAATTTAAACAAATGGAGCGGTAATTTACCTACAAAAAATAGGACGCACTGGGATACTGAGATTGAGTAATCATCATTCATAGTCGAGCAGATACTTGGAGCGATTACCCACTTTCGCTCGCTCGGAAGCAATTGTCGTCGGTCATACAAATAGTTTGTACACAAAGTCAACCTAAAGCTACGCTATATATCTATATTCTAAAGGGCAAACCGATATGAAGCTGTGCGCCACATGCGGGGTATTATGAGTGATGACGGGGGGAGGATAGTGTATTCCCCGATCTGCCCGTTGGGGTCGGTGACCCTTTAGCAGTCGCTGAGCGAGCGCAGTTCGTAACTACGATTATTACATGGGTGAATGTGGGGGAGGGGGCGTCTGTGCATCGAATGGATGATATGTGCATGAGGATTGATTGCTAAGCAAAAAATGAAGGGAGATCCAGCTCACTGGCCACTGTCCACTGTCCAATGCCCTCCTGTGGACGCGGGCTATACGTGAAAGTAATCGTCAACCAGCAACTGCTCGCTAGGCGTAGATGTTGCTCCACTTAGCGGACTGCTCGCCTGCGTGTCCGACTCCTGATCCGCTTGCAGCGGCTCGTAGCCAGGCTCCAATCCACTTGGGCTCGTGCTGGTCGTTGTCGTCGCTGATGTGGCCGCTGTGGTCAGATAGCACACAGATTCGTAGTTGGGATCCGTTTCACTGCCCGTGCCCGTGAGCGATTCATACTGCGAGGTCAGAGGCGTGCTGGTGGCCACCGTTGAAGAGTTTAGCGAAACTGAATTGGACGTGGAGCTGGGCGATGTGAGGGTGAGGCGACTGCTTCCGCTGCCAGGGGTTCCGGCAGCCGCTGCATTCTCCGCTATTCGCGCATAGTGATCAGTTTCGGCAGCGGCCTTCGTCTCCAGGATGCTGGCATAGTTGTGATTGGCATCCGCTCCCGGAATCGTGCTATAGCCAGAGGCATCGGCGGTGGTGGTCGGTGGGCGTTTTTTCTCCAGCACCTTAGCGTATCCGTCGTCCGAATGGGCGCGACTCTTAAGCACCTCGTAGTTGGGATCGTAGTCCGAGGACTTTTTCGCCTCATCCTCACCAGCGGGTACTGGATGCAGATGGAGTTGCTCGTAGCCGGGATCGTTATTGCTATTGGACGGCAGCAGTGGCTGGGGCTGTGGCTGGTTAAGAATAGTCTCGTAGTGCTTTGTGCTGGAGCTGGTGGCAATTGCTGTCGCTATCACGGGTTGGGCAATCGCTGAAAGGGTGAGGGAAATACAATTTAGTTAGTTTATTAGCTTGGCAAGAGCACAGTTCACTTGGTTTGCTAAGAAGAGTAGATGGTTGGGTGTCCTGGAGGCAATACTAACCACGGCTACTTCCAAACAAAAACTCGCGAAATTTTCGCTGTCTGAGTTGAACAAATATGGAAATTTCTCATTTTGGCATAGCAACTAAATGAGTTTTGGGAAGGCATGGCAGAGGAGAGACACAAGGAAAGACAGATAGATAGATAGATAGGCAGATTAGGCATTTGGCAGGGATTATCGACTAATCCGGGGTAGGAACCGTGGTCAAGCACGAAGCCCGCCCATCCTACCCCGACGTAGGCATCACAAAGGGACAATTGAATAATAAAGTGGAATGTATGTAGTTGTGAACGTACCTCCACCTCCTGTTCCTTCCTGCTGTCGCTCCTTTTGCAGCATGTTGGCCGCATAACAATCCGATTTGCGATTTTCATGTAGTGCTGCCTGGCCATCAGCGGGTATCGTCTCATAGCCATGATCCTTGGCCGAGTAGCTATTGCTTCTCCCACGACTTTTCTGAGCATCTACTAGAAGAGCCGCTGCGCTATCCAAGGGACTGACACCCAAGGCATCCTGCTGTTGCTTCCGGGTCATTATGGGTGAGTTGTTTTGCGAGGATGGGGAATTGCGCGAGAATTTGTGCTTCTTCATAACCTAAATGGAAGGATACAAAAAAATCAGCATAACTCTCATCATTCTTGGGAGTAGCTACGACTTACCTTGGCGTACATGCCCTCGATATTCTTGTTGCCCTCACCTTCCTTGGAGGGACTGAGACTCTTGCTGTGCTTGCGCTGGGGCGACGCCTCTCCTACCTCCGCCTCGTGTCCATCGCCTCCTCCGCCCGCCTCAATCACCGAAATGACCGAGTTTCTACCAGAAGCTAAGTTGCTTATGCTGCCGGCGTGAAGATGGTGCGACTGACCCACACTCGACTTGGGTGTCGGCGGCAGCGGCGAGTTAGCCTGCCGCTTTTCCGGCTTGGGTGAGCCCAAATTGCACACAGAAGTGCTGTTGTTTGACGAGGACGAGGCCTGGCGGGAGTGCATTTGCGCCCGCAAACTATCAACGGGCGGCGGAATAGGCATATTATGATCTGTGCCGCTGCTGCTACTGGCCGGTCTGTGCAATCCGCTACTGACGCCGCCGCCACCACCGACCATGACAACGGATGGACTGGCGACCGGAAGGCTGCTGCTATTGTTGATCTCGACGGCCACCACAATGGGATTGGCCTGCATGGGCTGGATTTGTGCGTAGGTTTCCGAGCCGCTCGTGTAAATATCGGCGGCAGCGTTGGCTGCATGACGATTGTTGGGATCCTCGATAGCGGCATACGTTTCATCTGGAAAGGCAGAGGCATATCAATGCAATGAGCAATTGAGCAATGAGCAGGCAGTGACTCACCAGAATCATCGGACACGGTGGCATAATGCGAGTCGTTCACATCGCGTGACAATGCTGGGTTTCTGTTCACAGGCTTGCCCGGTGGCTGTTGTGCCAGAATGTTGGCCAGTGGCTCCCTCACACTAATGCTTGTGTATCCCTCTGTGCAATAATAAAACATGATTAGAGGTAATGACATCATTTAGAAGTCCAGAAACTCACTGGAAGAGTCTTGCGAATCGCCGCTAAAGTGCTGGTTGGCAATCGGTGGCGTCATGTAGGGCAGATCCTGACTGGCGGAAATCATGCCTGCTATCGCAGAAGCAGCGGGTATCTCAGCCTGCACCGAACCGGAATCATTGTGCTCCCTAGAACCTTCGCTATGCTGTGAGCTGCGGTGCATGGGATCGATTCCGTCGCTGGAAGATCCTGCCACTACTGCCGCCGCCGCAGCAGCTGCTGCTGATCCGTGATTGGCTGCATGAGAGGTGGACGGAGCATTCAGTTGGGCGTACGGGTGTTCGGTGCCCCGCAGCTTGGCATAATCGTGTGGCAGTCCCTTGACTCGTGAGTAAGGAGAGCTGACATCGTCCGCCTGGCTGATGGAACTGTGCTGAGACACGCTGGTCTGCTTCTTCAGGCTCGGCTGGGCTGTAAGCAGGAGTGGCGGATGTTGAAAGTGAATTTACATATATTTTATATCTCACTCACGACTCTGACTTCCGGCATTACGTGCATCTAGAAGCTGCTTGTCCGCCACAGTCTCGTATAGTTCGGACCCATTATCGTTGCTCTCGGCCACAGGAATATCTGGCAAACTACGATGAGCCGCAGTGCTCGATCTGGAATTAATGATTTGGTTATTCCCCTCGTATATCGAAATGTTGGGCAATGGCTACTCACCGCTTCTCCGAGTCCGCATTGGAAACTGTGGAGGCATTCAGCTCCGCCTGCGACTCACTGTTATTCACCAGGTTGGTGACTACTATTACCTCGTCAGGATTCTTAAGCTTGACCATGCCCTCGAGGCCCATCAAGTCATTTCTGTGCAAATGGGGAGAGAGTACATAGTGTGTCATTAGTGGTACGGGCGCGTCCAACTGGAACTGGGGCGGCATTGCGGCGGTGAGAGAGCCACTTTCACTCCCTTGTTGACCAGCACAGAGCCTTCTTCGCAGCTGTAGCCCTAGGCGATGGGCTGCCAATCCGCGGCAGGATGCAGGAATACTTACTTTGGAATGCGTTTCTTGCAGCAGAGGCAAGCGCCCAACATCACAATGAAAGTGAGCGTCAAGCCTAGAGTCGCCAGGAGGTACGTGTACGAGTTTTGGGCCTCCAGGCGCAGCTCCGACGTCGTCGCCTCCACCATGCCCATGTCGCTGTGTGTACATATGCACTATGTACCCATTTAGAACCTACACTGGCCACTACACGTATATATTTACTATTTTTCGCTGGGCTAAGCTATTATTTTCTTTTTTTATTTTTTTTTTTTTGTAGCTGCCCTCTAAATAGGGATGCGACTTGACAATGGAACTTATCGATATTTTTATATTACCAGCGCTGAAAGCTGGTCATATTGTTTGCGTGAAAATCTCTAACCGGTTAATAACGGTTTAACCCTTGTGTGTCAACTTAAAAAATATTTATTTAATTAAATAACAATAATATGCAGTGCTTAAGTCAGATCGCTTAAGAAATTATTCACCAACATCTTCTAACTAAACTTCATGAGATTTTATTTCATACAAATGATATTTGGTATCAAAAACTATACCTATGTATTCTAAAAGCAGCAGATTTAAAGGTTATTGTGCTTTACACAAAACAGTTGCACTTAAGTCTAATTGATCGCTTGGCACGTTCTGTGAATGCTGTTTGAGTTTAGAGTTCTGTGTGCTTAAAGATGGTTCTCTCAATGTTCTCCTGAAGCTTCTCGACCTTGCGAGTTTGCTTCTTCAGCTGATCCTCCATATCCTCGAAGCGGTTACTCTTGTCCTTGTGCTTCTCGTCCTACAGGATGAAATAAACAAATTTTATATAAATTTTTACGCTTTTCACTCGGGAATACCTTGTATTTTTCCTTGTGCAAAGCATGCTCTGCATGCAGATGACGCAACTTCAGCAGACGACTCTCAAAATGGAACAACTCAGTTTTAATGGACGCCAGCTCCTTTTCGGTAAAGTTACTAGCCTGCGCCACTCGCCACAGACCCTGAACCTTCGGCTCAATGAAGTCCTGGCTATGGGGTCCAGAGGAAACGAGGCGCTCCAATCTATCGTAGTGATCCTTGATGCCTACATGGTGACCGCGCAATGTATTCAGGTCGTTTTCAAATTTCTTGACATTCTGTGAATGCGTCTTGATCTCATTTTCATTGGCATCGTTCGAAATCATATTGTAATTGTCCAGGTCCTCAGTGTTGATGGCATCTTATTTGGAGAAAACAATTTAATAAAGCAAGCTTTCTTTTGTTTTTCCGAAAACTCACTCTCATGCTTGTCGGTGTCCACGGTGCCAATATTTTCCAGCAGGCTATAGTATATATCAACCTTATCCTGGTGGTGATCGAACTCCTGCTTCAGGGATTTCAACTCCTCAGAAGTAAAGCCCGAAATCTCTGCCTTCTCCCACAGCCGGTTAAGTTTCTTGTCCTTGAACAAGCTCTTGTTTTTGTGTCGCTCTTCGGGATCGTGGAATTTCTGCAAAAACATTGAAATCGTTAAGCGCCCGTTGCTCTTGCGCAGAGGAAGAGTACCTTAAAGGGCTTCAGCTTCTCGGAATCTTGCGTCTCATCAAAGTGCTCAAGTAGATCGTAGCTGCTCATGATTCCAATCAGCTTTCGGCGCAGCTCGTCTTCCTTCAGACCATCCTTGTCTTTGTGCTGCGAGTTCAGCTGCTTCCAAGCAATCTCCTCCTTGTCATGGATTTTCAGCTCCATATACAGCGACTTCAGCTTGGGCTCCGTCAAACGCTGAAAGTCGTGTAATTATGTATTCAGAGATTCCCGGCAACTACCCGCACTTACGTTCTGCGCCTTCGCCCACACAAGATTCAGCTTGGCCATGCGAAAGGGTCGCTGGATGGTCTTGAAATCTGGGTCGTACTTCTCTTGTCGCACTTGCTCGAAATGCTGCGGGTCGTTAGCCTCCCGGCTGTACTTCTTGCTCTGCTTCTTGTCGGCCCCAACGCCCTGCGAAGCCACCAGCAAGGCAACGGCAAGCACTGCCAGTACCAGTCCTGGCTTAATCATTTTCCTTCGATCTTCAACAGGATCAAAAGCACATGCAAATTTTCGGTGCTGACCTGGCTAAACAGTTATTCACAACAAGCCGTGCTGCTAACTTGATAGGATGGTAAGCGAGCCAGTGTGTCCAGCTACTGATCCCAGAATCAAATCAATCAAATAATCTGTTTAATTTATTAAATGATTTTGTTTTTATAACTATTCCTGTAAGAATAAAGGGGTAAATACAATTGAAATAAATCCAAACATCCAAATATATAAATAAAAAATAAACAAATAAGAAACAATCGATAGTTTTTGGCGGCTTTTATGTAGCTTTTTAGTCCCGGGCACACTGAACACCCACCGCTGCATTACCGCGCCATTCCATTAGCTATTTTAATAGTATTTATATTTAGTTTGCCCGCATTGTTTACTGGAAGGAGCCGTGACAATGAGGACAGAGGCAGCGGTCAGTTGTTTTCTGCTTATAATTAACAGTGTTTGCTGCCAGAGCGGCGGCGGCGGCGGCAGCGTTGGCGAAGAGAACTGGGTGGACCCTCATCCAGCCTGGTCTGATTTCGCAATGGACTTGGACTGCAAGTGTCCAGCTGTGGAGCGGTCTCCGGCTGACATAGAGGATGCACTTGCCCTAACCTACTTCAGGAAGTTCGCCAATTTGCTGTTCCAACGGAAGCGTTTGCAGGTGAGATCGGCGCTCGCCAAATTACCAAATTTGGTGACATGACGTCATGGATGGAAACTAACTTGTACTTGTGTAAATAGTTCGATTCAGCGGCAAACGTCTACAAGCGATCGCTGCTGTTCTCAGTGTTGCCATCGCAGTTGGATGAACTGGAGAGCGTGCACGATGCCCGGGATCTGGACGTGGTGCTGACCAAAATACTGGAGAGTGCGCAGGCGGCACCATTGTTTAACGGCAAACATGGTTGCTCCTATGCGCACAAGGGTTCCGGGGTGTTCGCCTTAATTACGGATATTTTCAAGGATTTTGTTGCATTAGCAAAGATTTCCGAGGTACCTGTTGCGCCTTCTAGGGAAACTTGACACTTTGGATAACGAAAATTACGTCTATGTTTTCCCCAGGTGCAGTTTCTGCTTTTTGTCGCGTTCTCCATCACACTCGGATATATTGTGCGTAAGCGCTACCGATACGGGATAATTACTATTTTTTTCGGAGGTATTTTTCTGTTCGGATATCTGCACACCTATTTGGAATGTAACAGAGTAGGTTACCTCAGGCTGTACTCACACCAAGCTTTACTCACAGGACTTTTACCTACAGAAACTGGAGGCCGACGCCATGCTTGAGGTGATTAATACTAACCAGGAACCAGGGAGGAATGCGGAATTGTCTTGGTTTTCTCGATTGATAAACTATGTGAGAAGTACTTCCCCAGAAGACAAACAAAAAGAGATGATCAAGTGGGTCGTCAATGTTTATATCCAAGAGTCCGCTTTATTAAATGAGTTTTTGCTTTGTTTTCTCTAGAAAATCTTCAAGAATCAATCTTCCTTACTGCCGGCCAGACGATGTGTTCCTTATGTATGCAAACGATTTGTTCCTCAAGCAGTTGGAGGTGTTGTTGGAAAGAGTATCGCATACCATGACAAAACTTACTTGTAAGTGTGCAGTTTCTCAAATACTTAAAACAGAGTCGGTCTTTAAAAGATTTTAAACAAATCTCAATCATTTTTGCTTTAATTACTTTAAGAATGAAACATTTGAGAACTGCCCTTGGTAGTAAATCAGCATTTTAATAACGAAACGTTTTTTCTTCCGCAGCTGGATTGTCATTCCCTTATAACCTGATTGCCCCGCTGTTCTTGGTTGCCTTGGTTGGATACATTATAAAGTTAACGTTTAAATATGTTATAAGCCCCAAAGCCTGGGGCTCACTTATCCACAACCGACCTGCCGCTCCAGTCGCCCATCCGATCGGTGCTAATGAGCCCGTTCGAGACTGTATATCTGGCGATAACCTCAAAATGCTGCTAAATGTAATGAACGTCACGACTGTTCAGCAACAAACACAGCAGCAACAAGCCCTACCCCCAGTTTCGGGCGTCCAGGAGCTGATGGAGCCTCCGCAGACTTCTCCAAATCCATCGCCGAAGAAAAAAGGAAGCCTGGATGAAAGTGATAGCAGCACCAAGAGTAGGGGCAGCAACCAGAACAGGTGCAGCGTTCATGAGGAAGAAGGCTTTACGCTGGTCGATGATCACGAGGATGATGTCGATAATATTGATACGTTGTAGCAGAACGTTTTAAAAGTAATTTGTATTTTTTTCCTATTGTTATTATGTCCGTGATTTTTATTCCGCTAAGTATTTTCTATAAGTCGCCCAGCCAATAATTAACATTTTACATAGATCTGATTTGTCATAGTTAAATTTTTATTTAAATTATTTTGCGTGTTCTCATTTGCACGATAAGTGTTATTAAGTTAAATCTTCAACAATAAGATCATTTAAGTAGGCCACCGAACTGTTTATATTATTCTGCCGGGCCCTTCAAAAAATCGGATATACTCTATGTAATTTGTTGATCCTTTTTTATATTTACAAAATGGCGCTCGGGCTATTATCGATTATCGTCAATATATATATATTATTATAGCAGTGGGCGCTCTGTGGGAGTTGCATATTAATTGAGTGTAAGCGATAATTAAATATTCGGTTTGTCGAATCTTGTAAAATCTAGTTTAATATGTTTACAACTAATAATATATATTTAATATACATGTGTATACATCTATGTATATAGATCTATATGGTGGTGTGTATATATATTTTTGTAAGAAAAAAATTAGAAAAGAACCTCGGTGTAAATATATTTATTCGTTGTATTTTAAATCATGCACCTAAAATGTATTATGCTTTAATTACAATTCATTTGTTATTACTATTATAATTGTTATGCAACTAAGGTATCGCATTTGTTAGTGGAATGTATTGTGTATGCAATATGTCATCCAATACATAAATATTCTGAATAGCCAAAAACCCAGCTTGCTGTCTCCTAAAACTAAGGCTAAAACTAGGAAAACACGAAGCAGAACCCAAAGCACAGGCAAGGCTGGCTACGACGGCCACCTACTACTATTCAACTGTTTCAACTGAGGCTGGCTGCTGGCACATCTGTGTGTAATAGAATAGTCCATGTCTATGGCAAAAACCGAGAGAATTCATCTAAATTGATTTCACAAATCTTATACGCAAATTGGTCCGCTATCATAATCTTGATTAATAATTTCTCTACTCGAATTCAACAATTTCCCTTTATTAGTTCTAGTGTGTAATTTGTCACATCCTCTGGATTCCTGTTGGCTGATCTGTTCGGTTCCAATAGTACAGATGCCCGTATCTGCCGGCTGTGTCCTGATTGGGCGTATCTATCAGATGAGCAACATCATAATTAATGTAATTACGCGTTTAGCAGCGATTAAAGCATATCATTCACTTAGTCTGATTGGTAAAATTTAAAAAACTAATCCTCTTAATATCAAACAACAGCAAACTATGCGAAACAATTCGTCCAACTCCTACGCCTACGCCTACGCACAAGCCAACCAACTATTAAAATAACGAATACCACAATTGGGAACGGTTCTTGTTTTACATACGTAAGATACTTATGTGTGTGTGTTTTAAAAACAGGCAACTTATATACTCTTCTACACTCTACTGCAAAAATGCACCAAATGCTCTTCAAATATCCTTCGATGTACGTGTGTTCCTTGGCTCACTTGATGAATGTAATTGTACTTGAACTCGATTCGGTTCTCTATGTTTCTTTTTTGTTTTTGCAATTAAAAAATGCTCTTCTCTCTCACTGTGTTTCGTTAATGAATTTCAGCAAATAAGTGTAAAATTGTACATACACATTTAATATAATACAAACGTACACTGTCATCTTGTCTTGAAGGAGGGGGATCGTTTGTTCTGCGGATCTTTGCGGGATGCGCGGTGTGGGCATGGCTATGAGTATTTTATACATTAGCTTACATATGTGGCGATCGGGGGCTCGTCTATATATTTCCTTCTGTATTATTCTGGTTAGGTGGTAAATAGTTAAACAGCAATGATAGTCGGGGGGGAGGCATCGGCATCACTGCCTGCTCGGTTGCCCCACAAGAAGTCTTCCGTTAATGGATCCAATGTAAATATTGTATTCGTATCTTAGGCGATACAGATTCTATGTCTTTAAGTAGGTACTTTGGCTTTCGTTAGAGATATATATTTATAGTAGTGTATAGCTTTTCGTTCGATACCTGGTTATGAATGGTTGGTGGATCATGCAAGTATGTAAACATTTGATATGTATGCCGTTACGTTTCAGATGCGATTATGTGTAAACTTAGGGTTAGTTAGCTATGTATGTGGTGTGTCCCGTATATATTATCGTATGTATCGTATTCTTGTATCTGGTGTACTCTGTGTGCGACTAGAAGGATCTGATCTGCTCAAATATAACCTATATATGCAAAATATACTCGTAATCGTAATTGCAATCGTGGTGTGACTTACATCAGTTCCTAAATACATGTGTTGTGTGGCTGTAACTCTAGATATGGACACTGGGTATGGGTATGGGTGTGGGTTTGGGTGTGGGAATGGTAATGTGTGGTGCGGGGTGCGTGGTGTGTGGCGCATGGCGCTTGTGGGTGGAAACAGCTCCCCTCTACGCTGCTGCCCCAAGGCGAGTATTTGTCTGTCACCGTCTCCCTTCAATTAAACTCGACGCAATGCGACCCGGGCCGCATGCCATCCGATGCTTACATAACGCGACACTTCTCCTTGGCGCCTCCGCTGGCACTGGCACTGGCGTCTCCGTTCTCCGGAATGGAGCCATTCGTATCCTTGGATTTCTTTTCCTTCTTCTGTTTCTTTTGCTTCTTGGTATCCAGCTGAAGGGAAACGGTGCGCGTCTTCTCCATGTTGAGCAGCTCCTGGAACAGCTCGGTAACATTGTGATTCGTTTTGGCGGAAGTCTCCATAAAGGATATGCTCCAAGTGGTGGCCTGTGCCTGACCCTCAATCTGGGAGACCTGTGAAAATGGGGAATTTGTTTTGTAAGACAACTTGTGGATTCTTTTGCTAGCAAGTCTAAGCTCAAGAAGTTTCTATCTTTAACTATAAAATGCCAAGGTGTTCTCTTCCCAGTTTTATTTGTGCTTCAATAAATATTTACTAGGCATACGGCAATTTTACTCTTATCCAAAACTCTTAGTTACTTCCTATTTTAACCACCAAAAAGACTACTATCCCCCCCACAATGATTGATAGATTCAGTTGGCTGCTTACCTCACGCAATTCGGCGGTCTCATCACACTTGTTGCCCACCAACATGACGGGTATGTTCGGTATATCCGCTCCCTGTGGAATACAAGAGGTTAGAGTTCAGTCTTGGTTAGTGTTACAGGGAAAATTCCCCACCTTCAACTCCTTAATGAGTGCCCAGATGGGCCGTAACTCCTCCAGACTTTGCTTGGAGCAGACCGAGTATACCATTATGAAGGCATGACCCTTTGAGATGGACAATCGCTGCATGGCCGGGAACTGATGTGAACCGGTGGTGTCCGTAATCTGCAGCGTGCAGATGTTCTTATTGCAGCTGATAACCTGCGGGATGTGGGATTAGTTTGGGGGGCATTTCAGGCTTGTAGATAGCCGCGACACTGACCTGCCTATAGGTGTCCTCTATGGTCGGTATATAGCTCTCGCGAAAGGTACCCTTGATGAAGCGTAACACCAGCGAGCTCTTGCCCACGCCTCCGGCGCCAAAGACCACCACCCGGTAGTCGTTACTCTGCTCCGGCGCAGCGCGCGTCACCTGATTCTTCTGCTCCGTCATCCCGATTCCGGAACGTCGGAAGTGACGGGTCTATTGGATTCTAAGTGGAAACAGCTAGTAGAGATAGAGAGAGAAACACAGCTGGAGCTGGAGCTTGTTGGCTTGCTGTCGGGCGCTGGTGGAATGTTCTACTTGGGCGCCATGCTTTCGTTTATCTGCAACGATTAAGAGCAAAATCAGTTTTTGGCCGCAACGCCCACGCACGCACAAGCATTCCAAGTGGGTGCGGAAATGTGGGGGTGGCACGGCTTCAGGGTCCCCAAAATAAGCAAAAAAAAAACCAAAACAACCCACAACAAAAAAAGGGGAAACAATGCGTGTGTCGCTAATTTTAGCCATGTGCCGCCAAGGAAGAGTATTGATTTTTACATGGCTGCCAGATAGATCGGCATCGCCATCTCCTCCTCATCATCATCATCATCATAATCACTATCACTGCGATTATGATTGCGTTCGGCCGTGCGGTATAAATAGTCAGTGCTTTGAAGGCGACCCCGGACACCGTCCCAAAGGGGTTTCCTGTCCACACACACACACACACACATTGGGACACACGAGGCGTAACTGCTCACTTCCGCTTGATTGTCCTGGTGGCACCTTTTCCGCATACCAACCCCCCGACCCCCCTGGATGAGTCTTCCCCCTGGTTTTGTTTTCACACTTTTTGTTTTTCCTCCTCGCACACACACACACACACACACTCACGCGCGCGCCCTCACCCACTGGCACACCTCACGCACTTTGCTGTTGATTTTTCCTCGCTTTATTTTGGCTTGGATTTATCGATTTTATCTGCGCTGCACTTCCCACTCGCACACACACACACACACCCACAGAAAACGAGGAAGACATAAAGGTTACTCCTACGCTACTTTGAATGTCCTGCAGGATCAGAGGTGCTTTTCCTCCTAACGTTATTTACTTGCATTTCGTTGCACTGGAATTCGTTGCAGGACAGGATCTATTGCCCGATATGACTGAGCTCTCTGCTGCAGGCCGTCCTATCCTCTGCTTCCGATAACGTTCCCGGACCCGCCCACCCACCGCCCCCCACACACACAACGGTATATCGGCGCCTGCGCTGGCCCCCAAAAAGTAACGGAAAGCTTGTGCCCAGTCCACGGGGCCAAGACACCAACCGCGCAACGAAAGCTTTTGCACACGGCTCCAAAAAAACCGGGAGAAAAGCGCCGGCCGGCGTGTGCAAAAGAATTGAATATTGCTTAAGAATTGAGAATTGCTGGCCGTGTGGAAAAGCAAAGCCGCGTTTCCAAACTGTATAAAACCGGGAGCAGCCGCCAGAAAATGCATCAGTTGTGGTCAGCAGCAAAGTGAATCATCATCTAAAAACAAAAGTAAAAGGCCTACTAAGCCCAAAGTCAACTAATTGTGAAGTGATCAAGTTCCAGAAAAACCAAAAAATCCAAGATGCCTTGCCCATGCGGAAGCGGTAAGTTTAAAAATGGCGCCGGATCAGAAGGACTTTCCGGTTGATTTGGAAAAACATTGAGGTTTCTACTCAATGTTTCTTCAGGTTTACTTTTCCCTTAACAGATCCTTGATATTATATATCCTTTAGGGATTATTTAATTGATTAAACTTGAAACTAATCCTTAAAGTTTTGTATTTCCAGGATGCAAATGCACCCAGACCAACAAGGGATCCTGCAACTGCGGCACTGACTGCAAGTGCGGCGGCGCCAAGAAGTCCGCCTGCGGCTGCTCGAAGTGAGCTGGCTGACGAATATCTGGAGAAGGATGGCTTAGACTCATACCTCCGAACTGATTTTCTTTTATTTTTCCACTCACACAACTAAATTGTATTTACAAAAATGTTTTCTCATTTTCCCTCCACACAATTTTCAATTAAAGTCAATTGAAACCTAAGCTGCGTCTTTATGTGTTGCGCAATCACTTCGTTTTTGGGTCTCTTTGGGGCTTTCTAGGTTATATTCCGCTTTATTGGATGCTCATTCATATATATACACATACGTGCCATGGAAAACGGATGGTCAAGTGCTTTCCACATCTGTGCAAACGCGTTTTTATGACTAAATTCAGTGGGGTAAATATGGTAATCTGAGACGTAGCTGCTTTTCTATTGCCAGCGTGTACGAGTGAGGGGGCTAAAGACGCAGACTGGGGATCAGATTTCAAGGCACAGCGGTTTGAACTTTTGACTTGTAGATACGGAATACAGCAGGGAGTAGGCAAATAGAGCTATTTTTCTTTACTAAAAGGTATAGAAGTGATTACGCGTCTTTAAGACATGTATTCATCATAATTAACAATAATTCATAGTTTTAAAGGTTAAAAACATTAATAGGTTACACTTTTTGACAGCTTCACATTCACTAGAATCTGTAGAAAATAAAGTTTATAGCTCGAAAGCTTGCAGATCGTTTTAGCTAACAAGAAAGTGCGAAAACCTTACACCTTACCTCAAAGTCGTCATAATTCATAGTTTTAAAGGTTAAAAACATTAATAGGTTACACTTTTTGACAGCTTCACATTCACTAGAATCTGTAGAAAATAAAGTTTATAGCTCGAAAGCTTGCAGATCGTTTTAGCTAACAAGAAAGTGCGAAAACCTTACACCTTACCTCAAAGTCGTCACCGGAATAAGTCAAGAACAAGAACCCGGGCGGACGTTTGCTGAGAAACGCAAGTTGGCTGACCTATGGGTTAGAGTTACGAGAGACCCCGCAACCTCTAAGTGAAAGACCCTCATAGCGAGTTATAAGTAAGTTCGCATTTATTTTGTTAGCCTACCAATGCAGCTTAGATCTAATACTAGGCTAGGTGAACACATTTATGGAGGATTATGGGGACTCTTACGGGGGTAAGCCTAGTGCGCAGTATGTAGACATATATGAAACGAATGAGTGTGTATGTAGCATGTCTTCTTTTTGGTTATCAGCGTGGCCAAACAATAACGGGCGGGAGATATCACGGCAATTTCGAAACGTACAAGGTAAGAAATAGTGGGAAACGGGAGTGCTCGGCCTACTTGATAACAATGTTCTGGGCCAGCCGCTTCACAAAGTCCACGTTCAGAAAGTTGGCCATCAAGGTTAGCACAGACTTCTTGGGCGGACGGCAGTGTCTCAGGCCGGCCTCCTGGCAGCACACATTCGGAAAGCAGTCCAGCGTGGATGTGCATGCCTTTGGATGCAGGTCAAATATGGGCGGGGGCGGAGCAGTGCACTCCAGGTACTCGGTAACTGTCAAAATAGTTTAATTTGTTTAAAAGATTCAAATCAATTTACTACAAACTTACGATAGTCAAAGGAGCGCTTTACTGGCACCGGCGCCGTTTCCAGTTCCGGCTGAGAGGTGCGACAATAACGCCTCCGACCATCTGGACAGCAGACTCGTGGCCAGCAGTCCATGTCCGTATTGCACTCCTGAACATCCCACCAGAGCTCCGCCAGCGGTCTGCTGGGGCATTTGCGAGGTATCAAACCCAGAATGGCTGCACGAAGAAATTATTAAATTAAAGAAGTGGACAAAATCTTGGAGATAAGCTCTACTTACGTGCATGTGGCGTCTCCTCTAAAGGCTTAGGAACACCTGAGACACAGCTGCTTGCTCCGAAGATGTCGCAGCACAGCTCATCGCGCTGCCAGACGGAGCAGTCGCGATCCGTCTTACAGATCTTGGGGAAGAGCTGGAATCGCACCTCGTTCTCCCGCGGACAGTTGAATCTCAAGCGGAGCTCAGCGGCTGCCCGCTTGCCCTTTTCCTTGTCCGCGTCCTTGTCATCTGCACTTGGAAAATTCAAGGTTGGCAGAGCAATTCGAAAGGGTCCATCCGTAGAGGGTTTCAGTGTGGTCGTTGTGGTTGTGCTGGAAGACCTTGTTATTGTTCTATTTGTTGTTGTGGGGCTCAGTCTTCCAGCTGGTGGTTTCCTGGTGGTCTTGACCTGTTTCCGCTGGCTAGTCTTCTCTTCTTTGGGACTGAACTTCTTGGGCGGATGTGGCTGTTTGGTCGGCGGACGCACTGCCACCAGACTCTGCTGGCCAAAGCTCCAGAAGTTGGGGCTAAAGAAATTGAAGCCGTTGGCCAGGCTGGGACGCGGAGCTGGGGAATGTGGAAAGTGGGTTAGCTGTGTGCTCAGTGGCCATTAGTGTTTCTGCTCCAAATAGCAGACATTACACGTCAAGTAAAGCGCAGTTCCCGCCGCTCATAAAGAGCGTTTGTTTCATTATTTAGCCAGCTGAAAGCTGGCATGAATGGTGGATTAACCAGTTGCCCCATGCTTTCCACCCACTCCACGAGACTGCGTTCCCAACGCAATTACGTGCATCGCTGTGGCAACAGCAGCTCGGTCCCCGCTGAATCACCTCGACTGGCTGAGAGCATTACCCCCGGCCCATTAGTGACACTTCCTCAGAAGATGGTGCTTTAAATTTCCGAGCCATAAAACGGGCTAATGGCGAGCCAAGTTCAGGGTGCCTACAATTAGACGTGCCCACCCTAAGCCAGACTAGATTATGACTACATGGATTCTAAGCCGCCGGTGTAAGCGATCGTGATCATGCAAATTACCAAAGGCCTAGGCCCCAATAATTCACGGCCTTGGGTCCGACTCTCCGGCTCGGATTCAGCCAAGGTCTCCTGCTGCTGCTGCTGCAGCAGTCGAAGGCACCGATTCGAAAGCTCCGCTGCTCCAGTTATCGACGCTCCACACCTAACCTATGCACCTATGTGGAGGTTGGCGAACTCCAAACTCCAGACTGCAAACGGGTATATCAGGTTTTCGACACTTTGAATACCCAATTGCGGTCAGAGTAATAGATTTGCAAATCCAAGGCTAATCTATTTGTCTATCGTACTTTGTTGCATAAAATTTAGATTTATTTTGGTAATAAAAAAAGGTCTGAAAAAAGTCTATCCAAGTCATAAGAAATACCTTGAAGTGTTAACATATAAAAGTTATAATACAATGGAATTATCAAAAAAGATTCCATAGATGAAAATATCAAAACATATAATTAAATTCAAGTCTATTTTTTTTTTTTAAATAAATTAAAACCGGAGGAGCTTGACCTCTTATCAAGTTTAAACTCAGCTGTAATCATAATAAACAAACCAAATCATTATAAAAGTCTGAAATTCCGCTAGATATTATTCCTGTGAGATAAACAATGGGGTATTCCCGACTTTGGTGCTTTAATTTCACACTTTTTTTACTTTTTGCACTCAGACAACTTCTTCGCCGGTGTTGTCTCTGTTTTTGCATTAGCAATATCAATCTTTATGGCCGAAACCGAAGCTAGGTCAGTGCCAGAGCCAGCATCTTCGACCAGTTTGCCTGACATTCGAACGTTCACCAAGCCAAAAGCAAGACAACAATGGCCAAACTCTAATTAAACCAAACTGGGAACTAATAACTTGAAAGATCTTTAACTTATAATTGCATACAAAATTTAATTGTTAACTTTTTATCAGATTAAATCACAATAATCTAATCCCTTGAATTTGATTTTGTACCTCATTTCTTGTAATTGTCTTTTAATGACGGCGCACTCACTGGTCGTTGTTGTTGTTGTCGTGGTTGTTGTACTCGTAGAAGTGGATGTTGTTGTTGTTGTTGTGGAGGAGGCGACAGGCCTGCGCCGGCGTACAATCTGCGTACGCTTGCGCTGGTTGGATGCACTTTGCTGGTGCCGCCTGGCCTGATCCGTTCCCACTGTCGCCTGCAGCTCTCGTGCAGCTTCATTGGCTGGCAGTGGAGCTGGTAGCGGTAGCTTGTATTGTGCAACCCCGCGGCCAGCAGATGCCTTTGCCGCTGTTGCACAACCGATGGATACGGCAGCTAGAAGCTGCAGCCACAGCAGTCTCATACCGTCTAGATCTCTTTTTTGGGGGTCACTGGTCCAATGACCTCACTTTTGGGAGCGACTGCAATCTGTGGCACCTGAGGACAGCTAATCAGTCATCATGACTAGCAGCGAACACGGTGGGAATATATGCTGGTGGATTGGTGTTGGCTTTAATGTTGGGCAAGCGCGACCACGTTGTTTAGACACCGAGCGACCGCGTCAGACTCCCAAACCAAATTGGCGAATGTGCAAAACCGAATTTTCGGCAGCGGAGCCGCCAGCTGAGATGGAGCGAATCGGCAGCCAGCTAAGAGAGCTAAGCGGGGGCTGACCCGCTCTTTAGCGGCGCAGCGGGGCAGGCCCCAAACTGGTTTTGGCTCTCGGCCTAATGGGCTTTTAACTGGCTTCCACTGCACACTCGCTGCGCTGATCGGATAGGATCGGAGCGGCGCTGTTGTTGATGGCTAAAGTTGATGCAGACACCGCTAACCCACTGTCGTAGAAATGAGGAAATGCAGGCCACCGGGCGCAGGAGATTGCTTCCGGCTTTCGAAAAGGACCCCATCAATTAAGAATACACAATGTCTTGACAAGTTCGCGTGGGATTGATATCACGTAACTGAGCTGGCCGCTAGGCTGGAAAGGAGATTGGAAATTCAACTATGAAGTATTTGTTGATTTTTGTTTTTCACTCAAAGTCGTACTAAAATGATTTATTGACTTTGCTACTACTACAAGTACTTGCCTGACCACTAAAACCAGAAAATATTTCTATCTTGTGTTAAACGCATTGGCAGCCCACACCCAGTTTCCAAGCTATTGGCCAATCCGCCCATTAATGTTTATTATCAATTAAAACTGAATACCGGCTTTGCATCAAAGAACCTGTTAATATGAAGGCTAATTTAAAAGTGCCAGTATTCGAAGATTGCCTAGTCCAAGCCAATGCTATTTGAACAATAATACAAATTGAGTTTATAGCTATTACATTTCACAGAAATTTGCAACGCCTTGAGCTTACTTGTAAGATAAAAGCCACCGCCAAATAGCGAACCATTTAGATGTGCATCTGCAATTCGACACTGCCAACAGTGAAAGAGTTAGTTTTGGGGGATGATCAACTCGCTCTCAAGCTTACGAAACCGGTTGTTTTTGCCGCTTAATGTGAATTTAGATGACACTGACTGATCACACTCGAGTTCGTTAATATGTACATGAGTACAGGGAAATGCACACTTTTTCCGGCAATCATCGCCGCACCGCACCGCAACACAAATTACAACACTCATTCGACTACGTGGTTTCTTGTTATGGATTTAATTAGATGGAGATTTAAACAAACTGGTATTTTAACAAAGATCCTTCGTGGAAGGCGGCAACTGTTAGAATCCTGCGTGCTCTGGCGTTGTCGTGCGGGCCCTTCTGGTTACTTGCATAGGAGATTACTGTGGAATCGATGCCAGATGTTGTGGTGCACACGTTTTAGCTTTGTCGTCGCTTAAATCTCCAAATGATTAGATGGTTGCTGTTGCTGCTGTTGCCGGCATATTAATATACGGAGTCCCCATCATCTGAGACGACTGCGTGCATTAATATGCCGAATGTTGTTTTGCGACACGCTCTAGGCGTGCCTGACGGCGAAGAGGACGTTTAGTCCAGCTGCAAAAATAAATTCGATTAGTTTGTCGTCACCTTTCACTCTATTCTGTTGAAGTACTCACCTTCTTGAAGCCAATGTCGTTGGCGTACTCCCTGAAGCACTGACGGCAGATGTTCAGGCCATACTTGCGGATCAGACCGTGGCGGTTGGAGCAGGCACGACTGGAAGGTAGAAACGGGTGAAGCATTAGATTGGTTCGGCACAAGAATCGGGCAACTCCAAAGGCTTGGCACAACAACAATTCTACAGCAAGCGCTGTCGCCGTTCTCGGCTGCTCCGCTGCCCTGGGCGAGCGTCGCACCGCCTCGCACGGCTTTTACTTTGGCCACCCTCAATTATGGAAACTGTTCAAGATGTTTAAACACGTATTTCCGTACTCAACCGGGGGCAAAAGAACAAAAGAACATTCAGCAAACGAGTGCAAACAGAAGGGCAGGCGCCATGCGTGCAGGGGGCTGGGCGTGATTAACCTCACTTTCTACGGGCATGCCAAAGCGAGCAAAATACGGGATACGGGGCAAGCATTTAAACAAATTGTACATCAATCGATGCGGCAAGCTATGGTCCATCAGAATCTTACCAGCTTCGGGAGCCTTGGCCGTATTTGCGGGGATGCGAGTACCAGAGAGTAGCGAAACCCATGTTGGCGTTTTCACGAGAAATTCGAAAAGAAAGAGGATCTAGAGGTGGGAGACGGCCGATGGTTTGCGATTCGCACCAACAATCGATAAGGAACAGGTATCGTAGAATTTTTTGCTCACAGCAACGTTTTAAAAAAAATTAAAGGCAAATGTTGAAGAATGACTTTTTGTCAGCGCTGCGGGTTTCCAGAAAACACTATATGTTTCTCTTTTGGTTTCTGTTTTTGTTTTCATCGTTTTTCCTCCTCTCTAGTAGTTCCCGACGTTTCAGTGTGGCTAGTATGGATCTATCGATCCGGATCGAGGTAACTTTTCAAAAACTGTAACAAAGTCAAAAGTTAAAAAGCCCAGTTGTATGGTTAGAAGTTATTTAGTACAACCTTTCTATTTGAGCAAAACGCTTTCTGTATAAAAAAAGAAAAAATAAATTGTTGGAATTTTGTGAGCCGTCGCTACCGCTTCATTTGCGCGCGCAGTGTTGAAAAGTGTGTTTGAAAAATTGAAAAAAACGCTTTGTGTTTTTCATGTACAGCGTCGGTTTTTCAGCTGCTGTTTGAGTTGTGTTTATATCGTTTACTAGTTAATTTTCCACTTTTCCGTACCGCGTGGCCATTTGGGCGTCGTAATAAAATAGTTTTATCCATGGACGATTCGCGCCGGTCGATCGCGGGAAAGGAAAGTATAAAAAACAGGATTTCCCTTGGAACATAATTGTTCTGATTGTGATAATGCGGGTTACTGTATGTGCATAGAGTTTTAAAACTACAATTTTCCTGCAGATGGACTCTCGTCGTTCATCGATCATGACCAGCGATGAGAGCACTATGTATTTATCCTTTGACGGGGACGACAAGTGGCAGTCGGCGTTGGTTACCCAGAGCAGCCAGTTGCTGGAGATGCATGCAAGCAGTAAGATGGATGCAGGGGATGACAAGGATCTCAGGCGCGCTGTCCTGAAGGATCTACACCAGCTGTCGATCAGCCACGATCCAGACCTTAACTCGCCCCTACGTCCCTTTGACAAGAGCGTTCTGAACAGACACAACGCGTTGAGCTCAACGCCTTCCAAGGAAGGCAGTGTCCCGGCAGTGGCAACGCCGCCCCAGACCACTCCTCTCGACCTGACCGGCGTGGATAACAAGGAGAACTCGCACCCGGATGGCGGGGACAACTCCACGCTATCCAATTCGGACTTGACCGCCAACACGGTCAAAGCAAACACCTTGAAGATCGAGGACGCCACCGCAGACGAGGTGGCTGAGCAGGAGGTCGCCAAGCCAAGCGTAAGCACAGTTTATCCTCTGAGTGATAACGTCGTGCTGGAGAACATCACCGAGAGTGAGTAAGCCCCCATTTTCTGTGAAGACTCTTTTTCATTCGCTTCTTTTTAACAGTTTCCAACGAGGAGGTGTCTGTGATGGCTTCGCCTCCTGTACCGAAAGCTATTCCTCCGAAAGAAACAGAGGAGGTCAACGAAGTCTCCGAACTGATCGCTAAAATTCTTAAGATGACCACCGATTCGATGGAGCCATCGACCGTAGCCACAACAAAAGTGGAGGCTGGCAAGAGGCAATCTATGGCCTCTTTATATTCGGCGCCTTTGCCACGCCCCCGACGTTCGTATCTGCCCACCCGCATGTCGGTTGTGGTGAAGACTACACTGAACAGTCCGGCTCGCAAGCGCCGTATAAGCTGCCTTCCCGTCTCTCGCAGATCGGTTACTGCCCAGGGACCTTCCCGTAAATTGGACGCTGCCACCAACACTAGTGGCCAGAAAAATGCGCCTAAGCCGCCGACCAAAAGCGCTCCCGTTATTTTCAAGTGTAAAACTTGCGAGGCCACGTTCCGCGTGAAGAGCCTGCTGACTGTGCATGAGCGCATTCACAATTTGCCTGAGAACGGTCCCAAGGCCGTGAAGCGCATGCCAAACGCCAGTGCAACTGGGGCCAGTGGTTCGCAGAATCGCTGCAAGTACTGTGACAAGAACTTCGCCCTTGAGCGCGCTCTGCACATCCACCTAATGGAGAAATGCGACAAGATACCGCCGGGGGAGAAGCGCAAACTGAAGTACACTGAACTGAACCACGTGAAGAAGGCCCAGCTGCCGAAGATATCTGTTAGTGCACCATCAAATCCACCAAAGCCCCAGCCACGCATGAGCAGTATTCCGACCAAGGGTAATTTGACCACCAAGAATCCTGCAAGCAATTCGGTTAAGAGAAACGCCAAAGTAACACTACACATGAATATTAACCCAAAGTAACTTTGCAAATTTTAAATATTTAATTGGAATAGAAATATAGATTCTCTTAGCCGATATTATGTAAGATTGTATTATAACTCAAATTTACACTTATTTGTAGCTTTTTCGAATGGAACCCAACTTATGCCACCGCCGTCCGCGAGGAAGGTATCCAAGAATGTGGCCCATCTCGGGGTCTATCGCACTCCCACCAAATCCGTTCCCTGTCACCTGTGCAAGCAGTCGTTCAAGAGTATTCTCGAGTTCACCACTCACAGCCTGAAGGTGCATGGAAAGGGACCGATGCAGAAGGTCGCCATCGCTGATGGGGAAGATGACGCACCGAGTGCCATGGATTAAATCAAACGTTTCGATTGTAGGCGTAGTCTAGGTCTTAGTTAAGTGTACTTTAATCTCTTCCCCCCAGTTTAAATACACGTAAATACATAATCACTTGGTCTTCTTTTCCGGCGGGGGCTTCATGTCCACTCCCTCGGTTTTGATGTCCAGAGGTCCTGTGGCGTTGTTCATTTCAGCGGCTGCATTGATTTCTTCTCCCGCTATCGCCGACTGCTGAATGTTTTGCAACATGGGCGGTATGGGTGGCGGAAATTTGCGAAGCAGTTCGGCCAGCAGCATGTCCACACGCTGCTTTTGAAACAAAGTGCCACTATTTTCTTCCTTTGCCGCATTGGCGTCCTTCTTGTCAGCCTTTGATTTGTCCGACACTGAAATGAATGAGGTTTTTGATTAAAAATCCTTAGAAGGTGCATTACCAGGTCTACTTACAAACTTTGTTGGTGGAAAAGTCCCAGGTGTAGCCCTTATTGGGATGGTAGCGGGCATAGCTGCTGGCTTCCTCAAACGCAGATTGCAGATTCACAACGGTATTGAGCTGAAAAGATACGCAATTAGAAGATGAATGTCACTTAAGGTGTGACTACCTACTATGCGGGCATTGATGACGTTGGCCAGATCCGGGGCCTTGTAGACAGTGCCGCCAATGATGTAGTAGTCGGCGATGGGTGTCGCCTCCGAGGGATTGTGGCGATGCTGTTTGCGGATAACATACAGAATGGGCTCGGCCACATGCAGCAGGATGTACTCCAGGCCGATCATGTTGCTGAAATCGTACGAAATAAATGGATGCACAGCTCCAAGGTCAGGGATACGTACTGTAGATGCTCCGCTCCCAAACGCTGCATCCGAATGGTCTCGTTGTTGCATATATGATCGTAAAAGGGATTGGATTTGCGACAGAAGTAGTCCATGACGCTCTGCGGGCTCAGGGTGGCCATCATCTGGGTGTCATGCCAGGAGAGGCGCAGGTGGTCGTTGGTCATCTGTCGGCTAGCCATACTGGCGATGCACGTGTCCGGCGTCCGGCTTCCGATCTGGGAAGTACTGGTTGCTAGGTTCTATGGCCGGCGACGCGACTTTTGGCAATGGCAGCGACAGCGGCAGCGGCTGTTTTCTGGGTCAATGACGACGAGAACGCTTCTTTCCGATTCCTATTCCTATTCCTAGCAGTCGGTTTGTTTACAAGCTATTTTCGGCTGCCAATTTGGACGTTTGATTTTTTTTTTATTTATTTGTTGTGCAATAAATAATTTAGCAACGCGGTGTCGTACGTCGCTCCTCTCCAAACTCCTCTCTCTCGGCTCTGATCCTGTAAGTTTGCCGCTAATCCTTTGCCCTGTTGCAGCGTTTGTTAAATGTGATTGCAAGTTCGTTGCGTTTTTCCTGCACTTTAAAACAAACAAATAAGTTTTTGTTGATATTATTTCCCTCAACGATTAGTGTGACCTTAGAAATGAGTACAAATTTTCCTCAGCCACATTCGTTCAGAAAAAATCAAGTAACCATACCTGGTCGCACTGTCGCACTATCACATACTTTTTAGCAAGTGGGCAGTTCCGTGGCGGCGAAGAAGAAGCAGGGGCCTGCGAAAAAGTTTAAAAATAAACTAATTCCGTTTAAAATCAAACTGATATTCAATTTTCCGGCGCGCAATCATCACAGCAGCCGCTCACCGCCCAGTCAAGACGTAGCTGCCGAACGATCGCACACGAACACAAATAAACGGATTAGATCAAAATTTCCGCTCTCACGGATCTTGGGTCGTTGCCGTCACCATCAATATTGGGAATATCAGTTCGTTTTGTACCCTTCGTCGTGGCGCACGGGAAGCAGACGCTGATCAGCGCACGGCTCTTGCAATGGTAACCAACCGCTCATCCGTAACCATAATCAGTCACAAAATCAATATGTTGCACCCTCTGGCCCCAGTGTACTCGTGCCTGTCCAGTTCTAGAGCATTTGTAAATAGACGACTCGACTCCACCTTATTTTCCTCCCGCATATTAGGCCTTCAATCGTATCACCCGCACAATACATATATGTGCGTAAGCTTTTGTAGGCGGCCAGTCAAGGTCGCATGATTCTCGACCAGGCGCGCACATACATACGCACGAAAACGTTCTTTTTTTACGCCTGCCTCACCTTGATTTTCAACAATATTCTATTTATGTGTGTGTGCTGTTTCCATGGCTGCACCAAATCTTTGTTTATTCAACCTGATGTGGAGGCATCTTGAAAGTTCAGTGTAATCTCTCCGTACCTGTCCCGTGTAAATAGACGCCGGTGTGTGTCCAGTGTTCAGTGTTCAGTGTGTGCCTTGCTGATCTCCAAACGGAAACGACTCTATTCTATTCTCTTCTAGATTATTGCACACTTTAGTACGTTAAGCGGACTCCGGATCCGTTGCAGATCCGTAGCACAGTCAGTTTCAGCGAAATGCGCTACATAAAACCGGAACCGTATTACGAAGTAAACTGAAACAGCGCCAAATCTCTTCCAGTCCCACACCGCTTTGCATTGAATAGATTGACTAATCCGTATCTTTTGCAGGGGCTTCCACCATTCAATGTCACCGGCAGCCCGTTCAATGTGGTTCCAATTCACAACTACCCGGAGCTGATGAAGGACACCTGCGCCTTGATCAACGCAGAATGGCCGCGCTCGGAAACGGCGCGCATGCGCTCACTGGAGGCCTCCTGCGACACACTGCCCTGCAGCCTGGTGCTGACAACGGAGGGCATGTGCCGGGTAATCGCCCACCTCAAGCTCAGTCCGATCACATCCAAGAAGAAGGCCTGCTTCGTGGAATCGGTGGTGGTGGACAAGAGCTACAGGGGGCAGGGCTTCGGCAAGCTGATCATGAAGTTCGCCGAGGACTACTGCCGCGTGGTGCTCGACCTGAAAACCATCTATTTGTCGACTATCGATCAGGACGGCTTCTACGAGCGCATCGGGTACGAGTACTGCGCACCCATTACCATGTACGGGCCGCGTCACTGCGAACTGCCCAGCCTGCAAAATGCCAAAAAGAAATACATGAAGAAGGTCTTATAGACGTCAACGCCAGTAACTGTAGTGAGATTAGCCCAATTGGGTCATGCTGAGCCCGATCAGCGTGTGGCGGTTAACTAGTCAAATTGGCAAACGCTTGAATTCTTCACGGGCTTACCTGCCAGCAACTGCACCGGGGCCGCAACCCGTGGGCACCACGGCACCCTGCCAATTGTCAGTTGTCAATGGTGAGGAATGCTTCCACGTCCACAGGGGTCTCGGTGTGCAGCCAGAGCTTTTGATTCCATTACACCGATAAGCAAACACTGTGTTGATTTTTGGATATTACTTTCCGCGTGTATTTTTTAATCTTTTTGGTTCTTTTTGTATGACAAAGGTGACCATGACCCCACCCCCTTCGTCTGTTTGGTACATGTATAAGGACTATATGTTAACTTAAAGCCAACTGTGTATAGCCGTTATGATTTGTTATATAGTATTTGCTCAAGCGTGTGCCTAGGCATAGTTGCTCCTAGACGAATATCTACCTGCCTGCGATGATAATAAGTAGGAAAGAAGCTCAAGTATCTTCCAACGAAACATAGCATATACATAGACATATCGAGCCTTAGCATTAAGCACCCAACGAAGGCAATAACTTCCAATAATAAATCGTGTAGAAATCGTAATTGAAATGCCAATTTATGCTGCAATTTATGTTTTTGTTTCTGGGCGGAAGTGGCGAGGCGACGCAACGGAAGCAGCTGTCTGCAGCATGAGCGATGCATCCCCATCTCGCCGAGATGACAAGTCCAAGTTCACGGCTGCGGCTATCTATAAATTTATGTTATTTTTGCGCATCCAAATTTGACGGGGGCTCGGACGGTCCCATATGGTTAATGCCCGCCGCCGCCCAGCGAGCAGCGTCATGCGAAGTGCTTCTGTTACAGAAATAACCGTGCAGTGATGTAAGGCGCGAAGAGATCTCTGGGTCTGCCAAAAAATGTCTCTCTCGTGTCCCGGGTGGGGTGCTCGTCTCTGTTCTAATAGCGGAAGCTGTTGATTTGATCTCTGCTGGCTTGGCTGGCCCACACGGTGATTTTTTATGGTTACACATTGCTCGAATACCTGAATGGCGTTTGTTGCGACAGGTGCTAATGTGCCGACATTTCGGGGTGTCCGTGTGTCCGGTGCCAAAGCGAATCCGCACGTAATTGCAATTAAATACGTACATTATCTTCTAAAATGGAAAGTTTATTGTGCGAGCGCTCACATTACATACGTTCTGGTTACGTATACATTTGGGGAATCGGGGGGACTGGGACTACGACAGGAATACCAATTTAAATGTATTTGTACGACTCAAATTATCATCAGCTGCAAGTGGATATGTAGGGTCCAAAGTGGACAAGCTCTAGGCAGTCTTCGGGGTCTTCCCAATGCCGCACACCTTGCCGTAGTGCTCCGGCTGGTCCAGACTGTCGATAATGAACTTGCCCAGATCGTATTTGGAGACAAGGCGGTAGGGAGCCTCGTCGTGCACCACGGTGTAAGCGGTGGACGGCTCATCAGCGATATGCGGTGGCAGGATGGCAATGTAATCCAGCCCGGATGCCTTGGTTAGGTCCAGCATGCGCTGGTGCTCCTCGTTCAGCTTGTGGAAAACAGCTGGCACCTCCTTCAGCGTGCGCAGAAGGAACGAGGACATAACAATGGAAAACTTTGTGATCTTCTCTTCTTTCATCGCCTTGATCAAGTTTTCGGTGCCTTGGGATAGTTCTGTGGTAGCCTCGAGCTTGTTGCGGGTGCCCAGGATCACGGCCACTCCTTCTACGCCCTCGATGAGGCGCTTCACATCCTCGTATTTGGTGGCATCGCCCTTCACCAGTTCAACTTTAGACTTGAAACGCTCCGGAACGGTGGCCTCAGTGCGATAAAGCAGACGGACCTTCAGACCTGCAAGACACAAGAATTAGCAGCCGTTCGGCGACACCTCATTGACCCCGCTGGAGTACCTACCCTTTTGTAGGGCGTGATCCACGGCACACTCGCCGGTCATGCCGGTGCCTCCGATGATTGCAATGCGTTGCATAATGCCTGCTCCTTAATTCCAACGGGAATGTATTGCCTATTGTCCACTCTTGGCCGTGCGAAAGTGCAGTCTCACCTGTGATCCAGCAGGTGGTGGTGGTTATCTAGCAAGTTCCAAATCGCAAGTGCCTCCAGCGACTGCCTTCTCACCTTGCCGGCTGATTCTATATGTCTCTCTCACGCACACCAGCAAGCAGGTGTGTTTGTGTGAGTCCCGGAGCAGCACAGAACGCGATACTGGCAACACCAGATATATGTATATAGATAGCAATATCTGGTAAGAACAACAACTTTATTTACAAATGCTTTGTGTGCTCATTTGTCATGGTGATTAATATTAATTTTAAAAATTACAAATTTGAATAGAATGGATCAGTCTGCAGCACTGGTCGCGCACAGTGTTGTAAAGTGCTCCTCAGTGAAAAGCTTAACCGCCAAAATTTTGGTTACGCCTGCGACTCGTCGGAATAGGGATTGTCTGCCGGATTCTTTACCCGCCGCAGCGTAATACCCAGCTTGAGTTCGCTCAGAAAGTCGGTGGTCGCTGGTTTTCGTTCGGGTCGTGGCTTGATTCCGCTTATTGTGGCCGCCTTCTGGTCGACTTTCTGCAAGGATCGGAGGAGAATTAGAAAACCGTGCAGAGTTGCTACTGCTTTGGAATATGGACATACCTTCAATGCTACTCCCTGACGTATACTGGCGAGGAGTGCGCCCCGATCATCTCCTCCGGCAGAGGCTACAGGAACAGCCATTGGTTGTGACTTTAGCATAGGCGGCGGTGGCGGAACTCCGGCCATACCACCTGGTGGAGGCGGCGGGGGTGGTGGCACTCCACCTGCAGCGGCAATCGGCATGGGAGGCGGCGGTGGCGGAACGGCTGCAGATGGTGCTGGCGGCGGCGGTGGAATATGTACGGGACCGCTTGCTAATTTGTTATTTTGCATTTGCATCTGTGGCGGTGCAGCTGGGGCATGGCTGTACACTTGCAGCGGTGACGCCGCTGGCGGTATGTAAGCAGATGGTGTCCTAGCCCCAGATGTCGGTTTAACCGGAGGTGCAGGTGGCGGAGGCTTAGCGACTGGCGCATATAGCACCTGTGACATGGAAGCCGTCGAATTGGTGTTTGGAACTATCGTTGGCTTTGGCGGCGCAGGTGGAGGAATGCGCATGGTGCCCGCCTTGCGCTGCGGAGATATGGTGGCATACGTTGCGTTCGGCGCCTTCTGAGGAGGCGAGGGCCGCACCTGACGGATGTCGATGGCCGCCGGATAGCCATGTGCATGTGAGTTGTTCGCCGTGACCGCCGAGGGAGGTGGAGGAACCTTGGGCCGGTTTACCTGCTGCTGCTGGATCTGCTGTGGCTGGACCTGAACGGGAATCACTGATCCCACCTCTTGCTGTCTGACGGAAGCCGGAGGAACTGGTCCTGAAGCAGGCAGATCCATGTCCGAGATGTCAACGAAGCGTGAGGTGATCGAGGCATAGTTGGAGAAGTTCGGAGCAGGCGCTGGCTTCGCTACTGCAGCCATTGGTGCCGGCGGAGGCGAGGGCGGAGGAGTTATCTGATTGTTGGTGGAAATGGTGGCGTAGAGTAGTGGCCTGACGGGTTCCTGAACATGTGGCTTGGCGTGAAGATCACTCTTAGAGGGCTGTAGGAGTGGAAAAGCCTTTAGTTGCTGGCAGTTACGCTTCAAGCACTTACCATCCACGTGAAGTTTGAGTGCACAATCTTCTTGATAACGTCCTGGCGCCGCATATCGCTAATATCCGCCTCCGTAATGCCCCGCTCAATCATGTACTTCCTCAACACATTGTCGTTGGACTCTGCGTTCAAATCGAACGCGTTCCTTGTGCGATCCCGAGTCACATCGCCGGATACATGCTGGAAGTTGACGGGACCGCTGATTTCATACTTGGAGCCCTTGCTGCTGACCAAAACACTGGTAGCGAAGCTGGGACCCGCCAGGGCCACGGCTGGCGGGGCGCCGGTATACCTATCCAGGCTGTTTGATGAGGAGGAGCTCTTCATGCCGTCGAGACTGCTGCTGATGCTGGCGTTATCGGCGTAGTAGGGCGGCGGACGGACTGCTGGCGGCGGATGGGCGAACACGTCGCTGCTCACTTGCATAGACGGCGGCTGGAAAGAGAGAAACGGCTGCGTTCAGGATCAGGCTGCGAGCAGGGATGCTTATGGATGACTGATGGGGTAAGGAGATGGTGCTGCTTATCGCCGGACATTACCACCCAATAACCGGGCCCCTTATTGCTCCTAATTATGTCATAAACGTAGGCGCGCCGCATGATGGCCGGCAGACGATCGAGGTCGTCGGACAGGTTGGCCTTTCGCAGGTACAACTGGAGCATTTCATCGACGCCCTGACCCCGCACATCGAAGGTCTTGCGGAAGTCAATGGCCCTGCCCTCCAGCTGCCGAAACTCCACGGGCTCGGAGATGTAGGCGTACGAGTAATCCTCCATCATGGCACTAAAAAAGCGGATACGTAGTTGGGAGCTGCGTTAGTATGGCTGCTAAGGATCGCCTTGGGTGCCGCCCCACTTGGCTTTGTCTCGAATCTCTCCCCCGAGCCGTGCGTCCACAATTTGCCCTGCGGTATTATCTAGTTGCCAATTTGCAGATAAGAGTTGCTGGTTCAACTTGTGTTTTTATCAATTTCGGATTCGGATCGCGGTGGGCCTTCACCGTCGCTGACTCATCGCCTGGTTAACTCAGAGCCTCTAGCCCTAAGGGCATACGTGAGCGAAGAGCAAGAAGCAATTACCGTATGCACCGGGGAGGTGTGAAGGGTCCAATTAGGTACAACAGAACCCGGACGAAGATAGATCAAATCGAAAAAGGAATCGGATCGGCAGCCGGAGAAGCAGTTTGAACGGCACAAAGCTGTTTGGCGGACTAATTAACCGCGGTGGTATGCCATGTTAGGCACTGCGTTTACTCATTTCGCGAACCGCCTTATCTGGAGCCGAGGCTCTGATAACTGATAACCGGGGGCCAGTAATAACCTGGTCCCGCGACGACCAACTCAGGCAGCGACAGCCTGAGCCAAAAGAAAACATAAACAATCGGCGTAAACTATATTTTCGTAGTGGCTTCATGATAAACGCTTCAACTGTCAACTCGCTGGCTCTCTGGCAGGTTGGGTAAGTCCAAAGAAATTGATAGAAATAACGATAATGACTAATGTCTTCACAGAAACCGGAAACTGTCGTCATCGAAGTGGAAGTAGTACATATATTCCCTACTTGTACATTATAATGTCACATTATGGCACATCCCTTGCAACTTATATTTCAAGTCCCTGCACATGCAGAATGGCTAATATTTCAAGGAACTATTTATTTGTATATGGTTTATCAGCAAGGAGTATCATCAACGTAAAAAGGTAACTCTATATAGTTGCTCAAGCCTCACAGAGTTAGAGATGAAGTCGGACAGCTCCATTTTGAAGGCAACCCTGTAGAGTTGCTTGGGCTTCGTTGAGTTAGCCGTCAGATCTAATGACTTGCTATATGGTCCAGGAAAGGCATACCTCAGTTACCCCATTACCAGCAGCCGGAACGTTTCGTGAAGTTAAAAGTTTGCTTTTTCTTTCAGGAAAACTGTAATCTTTCGCTCTGTTCAAAAATTTGCCCGACTATGTCGGCAAAACTATAGAAAAAACTGAATATTTGATTTGTCTATAAGTGTATAGTTCAAAAAGTTTCAAGCCGTAATGGATCCCGAAAATTTTGCGAACCTTCAGGAAGGTGAGCAGCAGGCGGGGGAATACACACTGGCCGAGATCGAAGTTGATATGGAGTCGCAGCTGACTCCCAATGACCTGGACCCCGGTGCTACGGTGCTGCTCTCCATTGAGGGAGAGGGAGATGGAGAGCGCATTATGAGCCACGAAGAGTTGTCCAGGTGGTTTTTGGTAGAGCCGACCCCAAGCCCGGCACCGATGCCCACAGATGTGGTGGTGCAGCGTACCCTGGAAGATCCTGCTCTGAAGCAGATTCTCCAGGAGGCCGACGGCAAGCCGGATTTTGATCCTGAGGCCGAGCAGATGAAGATTCGCAGCTTTCTGGCAGGCTTTACCCACAACAAGATGACCACAGAGCAGTCTGTATTTCAAGGTGCTGCAGTGCAGAGCTTAAAAATCGCCTCCTATTTCATGCTTTTCTTTGTGCCTCCTTCTAGGATACCGCTCGAACGCAACTGGCTTTGGCAACCGGATCAAGTGCCCCGATTGCCTAGGCAGTTTCGAACCGTCTTCAATCCAGAATCACTCTTGCATCTTTGAGGGCGAACGGAAGTCTAAGCCCAATCTGAAGCCCGTCGACGAAGCTGATAAACAGGCGGCAGCTGCAGGAGTTGCCAGTGCTGCACCTGAGCCTCCCGCTTCCCCTTCCCCAAGCAAAGCGAACAGCGTTCGCGTGATTGCGGAGAACCAGATCCGCCTGCGTCGCTTTATGAATGATGAGTTGAAGTACGACATAACCACAGGCGTTGAAGGCTCGCGCAGCCGTAAGCCCGGCAAGGGGCTTCACGAGTGCAGCAAGTGTGATCGCAAATTCGTTCATGCCTCCGGCCTGGTGCGCCACATGGAAAAGCACGCCCTAGACCTGATCCCCTCGCAGAGTAACCCACAGCCGGCCGCTTCTCTTTCGGCCGGACTCACCGCCGTAGTAAAGTGTAACGTTTGTGGGCGCATCTTTTATGATCCTCATGTAGCGTTAGAGCATGGCCACGTTCACTTCGATGTACAGCAAAGTTACCAGCCGGAAACTGCGACCAAGTATGCCGCCAATATAGATTTAAATGAGCTTATAAATGACAGCGGATCGCTGCTGAGCGAGAATTGCTCGGAATCGGAAAAGCCGAATAGCCTGGAAGACCATTTGTTTAGCACCCTGGTGCTGGGTAGCGTTTTGCAATGCGAGTTTTGCGAATACCTGTTTGTCGACATCACGGAGCTGCTCGCCCATTCGGCCACTCACCCGGTAAAGCGGCGTTTCGAGTGCACCGCCTGTGACATTAAGATGGATACTGCCAAGGAGGCCAGACTCCATTTCGAGACGGACTGCATCTTCATGCGCGAGGCGCTGAAGTCGCTGAGCGTTTCGGTCAGCCGCTATTTCGTGTGCAATGTATGCGAGCTGAAGTTCGGCAACTCGGAGCTGCTGCAGGAGCATCGGTAAGGGGGATAAGGTTGTGTCGCATCCAGGATAACCTTTGTGCCGTTTTTTAGCTGCACCTACCATCACTACTTTCCGCGGCTCAGTCCGCATGGAACTCGCCTGCTGCTGCCCTGTGATTTTTGTGAGGTAATGTTCGAGTCCGCCAGCGAGGTTCAGCCGCACAACGAAGAAAAACACCTGAGCAAGAAAAAGCGAGAGAAGGAGACACGTAGCACCATGGCCAGCGGACGCCAGCGCCAGTATCTCTGTGACATCTGCGGCAAGTCCTACACCCAGTCAAGTCACCTGTGGCAGCACCTGCGCTTCCACCAGGGTGAGTACGAATACGCGTAGAAATTCCAGTTCCAGCCATTGATCCTACATTTCATCCGGTGCCAGGCGTGAAGCCGTTCGTCTGCCCGGAGGAGAAATGCGACCGCAAGTTCACCATCCGACCGGACCTTAACGATCACATCCGTAAGTGCCACACGGGAGAGAGACCGTTTCACTGTCTGGTGTGCGGCAAGCGTTTCCTCACAGGCTCCGTGTTCTACCAGCATCGCCTCATCCATCGTGGCGAGCGGCGATATGAGTGCGAAGAGTGTGGTAAGCGATTCTATCGCGCCGATGCACTTAAGAACCATCAGCGCATCCACACCGGAGAGAAGCCGTTCAGCTGCCTCTTCTGCACAAAAACATTTCGCCAGCGTGGCGATCGCGACAAGCACATGAGGGCCCGTCACGCGCACCTTGATGCCAACTCGCGCCTCATGATGCAGATGCAAAAGTTCCAGCTGGAGTCGGCCGCAGCCGCCAAGGCCAAGGGCAAAAAAACCCCTCCCGGAGTCGCTGTGGCTGCTTGTGGTAGTCCCCCCGCTGCAGAGGGTTCGGAACCCGGAGAGGTAATGTCTTCAGAAGAGCACCTACACAATCCCGAAGCGAACGAGGAAGAGTCCAACTATTTTATTGTGGAGCAGTACATGCAGCCTGGGGAGGATGGCCAGAACGGTTTCAATATGCGGGAGGGAGCCTGCACCCTAGAGGAGCAGGGCTGCACCATGGAGGAGGAGGAGCAGCAGATAATTCTGTACGAGACACAGCCAGGACGGGATATGGTGAATTTGGGAGACGGCCAGCAATCGAGTCGGGATTTGATCACTTTTGACTATAAGCAGCCGAATGAGCAGCCCATGCAGGACGGAAGCTACGTTCAAATGCTGCAGGGCGACGATAATGCCAGAGTTGTGGTTGTGCAGAACAACCCAACACATCCTATGTTTTCCAATTCCTACATGTAATCAGATTTGAACTCAGACAAAGCGACAAACGAATAATGCCATTTCCAGTATTGGGAACATTACAAGCTACGATACTGTGATTTTTCCTTTGTATATCAATAATTTACATGTTTGAATAAATAATAATTCATTTTTAAATTTACAATATTTATTACAATATAAAAAAAGTAAAATAAATATTATTTAAAATAATTGTACTTCCAGCCAATTTTGGAAATTACCTTCATTACAAATGAGAACACAAATAGTAATCCTTTTCTTATATAAATTTTGGATTTTTAATTTAAAATATTTTAAATTATATTTCAGCATTTATTAAAGCGGTTCGTACATCTCCTGGTGCCTCAACAGAGAAGCTATGCCAGCATCCAAAAGCCGTACACGACTGCAGAGACCAACAACATGGTTAGGCCATAGTGGATGATCTGCAGGCTGTAAAGTATGAACCTTGGTCTTTAGGCGCATATAATCACAAATATTAATGTATTTACCGTTTTTTAAACCTCAAAGCCTTGGTAGTGGACTCCTCAGTGATCGGCTCCTTTGCTACATACTCGCGTAAACCATTCATCGCGCCGTGAATATAGTAAACCCAATCCAGGCGATCCATATCAAAGTCATACAATTCGCGATCTTGTTTCGACAAAGCCTCCAACAGTCCCTGGGTGTTCGCCATGCCAAACTCAAAGGTGGTTCTCATGAATGGACCCAAGAGGGCCATATTTTTGTGTATTTTCTGATAGAGCTCTCCCATCATGGGCCTGCGGCCAGAGAGGCGAAGTAGCATGTCGAGGAAGTAGCCCGGAAGGGTGTGGTAAAAAAAGGCTGCCAATGGAAACAGAAGGGGAGGAAAGCAAAGGACAAACGGGTACCACAACATTTTGGTTAATGGAATTCGATCGATATGCGTATACCCTTCTTCCATAAAACCCTTAATGGTTAACTGGTTTTTCTTAGTGGAACCAAACGTGTAAATAGGAGGCTTTTCTGTATGTCCCTGTTGTCCAGTATTGACACTTGTTTTCCAGGCACAGGCCAATATTACGTTACCACAAAAGTCAACCGGCACCATGTTTAATATTGCTTTGGGATTGAATGTGAGTACCCGCAATACACCGCGAGCTATTCCAAAGATTAGAGCCTGGGGTCCGTATAAACTTTCTGTCCATCCAATCTCGGGATCCTTGCTGACAGGCATAACTGCGAATAAGTTACAACGCTACAGTTAAGCAATTCCTTAAACATTATTCACTTACTGATCGAAGGTCGGAAGATGCACAACGGCAGGTTTCCCGCCTCCCTTCGGATCACGTCCTCCGCTAGAGCCTTAGTGTAGGTGTACGTGTTCGGAAAGGATCCTATCAACGAAGATGTCATGCTGTCTATCGTCTCAGCACTCAAAAGCTCCTTCAAGGCCAGGACTTTGTCCGAACCATCTCGTAGGTACTCCGGATAGAACCTTTCATCTATGTCGGTCACCGCGGAATTGGAGTAGGCGGTCGAGACATGGACAAAGGACACCAGCTGGGTCATCTGCTTAGCTAGCTGAAGCATCAGCCGAGTAGCGCGCGCGTTAATGGCCAGGGACACGTGCATGGCCTCGTCAAAGCGGACGGTGGCTGCTCCATGGATAACAACTTGCACCTCGGAGATCAGGAGGCTTCGATCGGATTCACATAAGCCCAGATCCGGTTCCAAGCAATCGCCTGCAATGGGACAGACACGCAGCAGGGCATCTGGCTTGGTCTTCAAGAGCCCCTTAAAAATCTAAGGAATTTCGGATAGCGATTTGTCATTGAATTAGGAATAGTTATTACCTACCGCCTGCCTCTCCCAGACTAAAATGCGTTCTTCAATAGACACGCCGCGCTTAGGTCTGAAAAGCGAGTATATTTTTTTTACCTCGGTTGTCCTTAGAAGCTTCTCAATGACCACTGAAAACCAGGACCATTAGCTCTCGAAAATATTTCAAATAATTGTGATACCTTTTCCCAAAAATCCTGATCCTCCTGTCAGGAAAACGGTTTTATTTTTAAAGAATTCTTGAATTCCTGAATCCATGTTGCTTAGAATCGAGAGACGTGTTTCGCGAGTCAACCAAACGGATGAGACTAGAAAGCTTTTCTAATGGTAATTTCTTTTTATATGTGCAACAATTTACATTTTACAACATTTCCGGATGTTAATGAAAGAATTGTTTGTATATTAAATCACCATTAACGTTAGCCAGCAAGGAAGTGCATTTTTAATTTATTGCAGTACACCAGACTTTTTGTTTCCCTAAGCATCAACAATATCATTTCAAAATCATTCCGACTAATTTGAATGAGGAAATATTGTATTTCGTATATTGTATTTGCTGATACATAGATATCTATATCTATAAGTAAGATTTTAACAATATATCACATTTCTTAAGTGCAGATTAATTCAAAGTTTATTACAAAAATTTACCTAGCAAAGAAATTTTAGCGAAGCCTCAAACCCATCTATTGGCTTGGAAGATTTAAAATTTTAAACCAATAAAAACTTGAAATTATTAATGTATATTTATATTCTGAGTAGTTTTTAATTTATACATAATATTACTTACCGATTAAAACTTGAAGAAAATATCAACAGAAGACACAAAACAAAAGGCAGTTTTGGGTGGTTATAATTTATTAGAATTTTTATTGACTTAAGGTATATATAAATAAAATATTATTCAAGTACAAAGTTATATATACTCATTAATATTATTTGATTCAAGTAAATATATATTTCAAAGTGGCGGTGTTTTATTATATCATTTTTTTGTTGTCAATTAAGTACAATTTACTGTTCCTGCTCTATTTCTAAGGGTTCGCGAGTGGCACAGCACAGACGGATATAGTGCGTCCGAGCCCCGAGATCCCAGGAGATATATCATTTATGTATGTATGTAGTAATGTTTATTATGCGGGCAAGCCCCTTCTGATTCAGGTTTGGAACCTTAGCTCACGTTTTCGTCTCGGGGGCTCGGGGGATTGCGAATGCTTAGCGAACCCTGACTTTGCTTCAATCCTTGCCCATGCAACATTGTTTTTTGTTTTGCTTTTTTGTATCTTTGTGTGTAATTTACGTTTAATCAATGAATTTTGGATCACAAACAGTAAATACGTCTTTAACGATAATTGCAGTTGAATTAAACATATATTAAGATCAGGGGAGGTTGTTGGGTGTTTGGGTTTTTTTTTTTTGGAGGTTGGGGTGGGGGCGTTGTTTTAATTATAAAAATATGGTATCTGCATTTTACATGTTTTTTGTTTTTGTTTTGCTACTATCGTTTTTTTGCATCGAAATTACCATAAGTCCATCCAGCCTTAAACAAGTAATTTTTTCGTCACCGATCGCACACTCGCGCGCACTCTCCATTATCCATAACACTCGGTTTTGTTTCTCATCATTCAATTTTCAATTCAATTTTGCATTTAAACGCTACGTTGCCTTAACTTCAGTCCTTTCGCAGAAAACCTAACCCTAAATGTATTTAGCTCTTCGCCCGTCTCCTCATCAACTTCGATCTTCTGTTCCTCACATCCCCCGCATGCTGCAGACACTAAACATAAATTCAATACGTACAGTTGACAGTTTCAAGTTTACAGTTTCATATATTGGTTGTGTGTTGTGTTTTTATGTGGCAATTGGCTTGTTAAATCGTAAATGGATTCATCAATCATCCGCTCCCTGCACTAAATGCTTTCATATTCCCTCCTAACATCCTTCCGATCCGCCTCTAACTTCGTCTTTGGCCACGGATACCTGCTCTAGCTATCCTTCTACTCTCCTGTAAATATTCTTTTCTGTATTTCTGTATTTTGTTTGAGTTTTCAGTTTCAAGTGGTTTTAAATGCACTAAAAGTTGCACGGACCGTTCGCTCGTTTGCCTGTGTTCTTCGGTTGTTGTCCTTCTATCCTGTAATTGTATTTTCTTGCTCGATTTTATACCTTCGCTAAGCCAATGAAATGTGTGTGAAAATATGTTTCTATTTTATTATTTCGATTTAATGCGTTTATTTGTTTGGTTGATGGTTCACTTTTTGCGTTTATAAAATGCCAAAAAATTTGTGCAAATTTCTAAAACTTCATTTTTGGGTTTTTGTCCTTTTGTTATTATACTAAAATATTTGTTTTTGTTTTTTGTTTTAACTTTAAAATGTACTTTCTTTTTAGATTAAATTTTTGTTTTCTTTCTTTTTCTTTCCATTTTGTTTTCGTTTTTTGTTTTCATTTCGTTTCGTTTAAAATATTGCATTTTTATTTTATATTTTTTCTTTTGGAGGCTTTATCCCTGAGTGATTTAATTTCATTTGTTTGTCATTTATTGCAACTTTTACTTTATAAACTTATTGTTTTATATTCTCTTATTCGATTTAAGTGTGTGTGTCGTCAAGAAAGAGAGAGAGATTGAGTGGGTGAAAGAGAGAGACCAAGAAAATCAATGGCAAATAATAACTCCTTGTTTGCGCTGAAGGTAGCTTAATTATTTATAAGTTTGTCACGTTATGTTTACAATTTGTATCCTGGGCCCCCGCCTTCGGGGCCAACAACGAAACGCGTTAATAATATATTCGGCTGACCTCTAGTGTAGTAACTGTATTTAGATCTGTTTCGCATTAATTTTTGGCTAATATATGCAATTACTTATGAATCGTAATCGTATCGGCTGCCTCCTGCTGCTGTCATTAAAATATTTGTACTTCACTGCAAGTGTTTCAATTACAAACTGCACTGTAAGCTACTATATTAGATCTGGCATCGAATCAAATCAATGCCAGCTGTCGAATTGATTAAGTATCTTTTTCTGTGTGTGAGATGTGCCCGAAAAAAGATTGATTTGGAGTGTGAAAATGTCGCTCTGGCTCGAACTTTTGACTTTCTGATTTTACAGAATTGGGAATATATTTTCGTTTTCACAGATACAAGAATGAAATAATTAAATATCTTAAAAATGTATGTGAAATCGTAGCAATCGTCCAAAGTTCAAGCTCAGTGGGTCATTAGCAAGGAAACAAGGAAGAAGTCTTTACTTTACAGTATCCGTATTCGTATCTGTATCTGCATCTGTATTTTGTATCTCTATGTGTATCTGTTGGCTAGCGTATTTAGTTGAAGCTGCGTATATAACTATACAATTGTTTGCAATAAGTATGCTGCATCGCTATATGTCTGCATATGGATCTCTGTTAATCGTTAATCTCAAAAAATGCTTTGTATTTGAACAGTAAATTACGTTGTCACTCGCTCGAAGTGTTTGCACTTTATTTCGGTTATTGTTTTATGCCTTTATATTCCTATTCGGTTTTCATACGCTCTCTCTTTTCATTTGTATTTATATATATAAAAATATCGATTTATACAGTTGTGTTTCGGTTATTGCATTGCATTTGCTTTTGTAATTTGCTGCGATCCTATTGCTATTGCTGCTGCTTTATGTTGTATATATTTGTGGCTCTTAACGCTATTTGTGGTTATCAGTTATTGGTATTGGATTGGTAAGCTTGGTTATATGCTGTTCTGTACTGTACTGTGGTAGATATAGCAGTTTGCTGGCAAACAATGCCGATGGCTGGAAGTTGGGCACGCATGCTGCACGCATGCAGAGATGCAAGTCATGTCTTCTGTCTGCTGCCTACTGTTTGCTGCTGTGACTCGCGTCCAAGTCGAAGGTTTCCTTTTGAACATTCAAGTTTAAAAGCTTAAGATTACGTGACCTCGATTCGGGGTTTCCCTCTCTATGCCTACTATTGGTAAAATAAAATACAAGACTAGAAGTATAAATTTCGCTTTTAGAGCAGCTCTTACTTCGTTAAAATGTGCATAATTCTAGACGAATCTCTCCAAGGGAGCACACATGTGTTCCGTGTGTGTTGTAGTGAACAAAAGCGCCGCCAGGGGCAACCAAAACAAAAGGCAAATCAAGAGGTTCATAAATTGCACATACAATACATATAGTAAATCGGTTGCAGACACATATTAACTTATTCTTAGAACAGCGTTCGATCGATCGTCTCTCTAGTTTTTCCTTCTTGTTTATGCAGCGACTACAGATCACAGATCCCCGAAAAAATGAGAAACGAAAGCTACGCGACGGCGTTATCTTTCCCTAACATATGCGCATACTAAACTCGAATTTAAATCTGTCATTCTGCTGATTTGTACATTTCGATTGCTATACTTTTTTTTGCTCCACTCTGCTTGTGTGTTTGTGCGAAAATCTCAACTGAAAGAACTAAAGCTAAAGAACTGAAAGTGTCGTGAACAAAATCGTACTAATACTTGCATCCAGTAAGTATAACTCGTGTTTATTTTGAGGGTTATTGTATTGGAGTTGGGTGACGCTCAGCAGGACCCCCGGTAAGCTCCCAGCGAATTTCAAAGGCAGCTCGGCTGTTCACGGCCACAGGCGATACGATCTGGATCTATGCCCGCCGCCGCCAGCAGCCCGGCCGCCCTTTATGGCTTGAAATTCGTCTGGGAGTTTACCAGAAGTCCTTGTACGATCCTCAGGAGCCGTGCAGCGCGTTGTTCTGCGCACTGTTGCCGCCGCCACCGCCGCCGCCGCCTCCTCCTCCACCGCCACCGGATCCGTTAACGTTCTGCGCCGACACCTCCGACTTGACGCGTCGGGCGATGTGGGAGCGCGTGTGCTTGCGCAAGTGGTCCTTGCGATAGAAACCTGCAGTAACAAATCGATAAGTAATCACATATTATAGGTGCTTCGACTCCAGGACACTCACCTTTTCCACACTCAATGCATACGTGCTTCTTCTCGCCGGAATGGATGACAATGTGCAGAGTTAGCTGTTCCTTGCGCTTGAAGGACTTCATGCAGATCTATTGAAAATAAGGCAGAAAGTTAGTATTTCAATTGTCTATAATTTTTCCCAACTCGTTTAATAGTCTTTATATCTTTTGTGACGGTTGTTTCGACTCACATTGCACACATGCGGCCTGTCCGGTATGTGGGAGAGCTTGTGCCTGGTCAGGTGGTCCTTGCGCTTTAGCGCTGCATTGCAGATGTCGCAGACAAAGCGCCGCTCTACGGCGTGCGAGATGACGTGCTGCTCGATGAGGCTGCGGTCCGGATAGGCCATCTGGCACTCCGGACAGCAGTATAGCGTCGAGCCATCCAACGCCTTTGTCTCGCGGATCTCGCCAGGCTTGGGGCGCGGCTTCTTCTCCTTTGGTGGTTTCTTCTTTTTGGTCTTCTTGCCGGTGGCTGTGCCGGTGGCGCCGCTGGCGTTTGTGGTGCCTACTGATCCGGTACTGGATACCGCCCCGGCGCCGCCATTTGTCACCGCACCATTGGCATTGCCATTCACCCCGTTGCTGGCTCCTCCTCCATTCGTTAGCGCCGCTCCATTGGCGTCCGTCATGTTGGTCATATGACCGCCGTGCTCCATGCCCACCAGTCCGTTGTGATGGCCCCCATTGGCCCCATTATTACTTGGCGTCAGGGCAACGCCGCCCAGCGCCAGGCTGGCCAGGTTGGTGCCGTTCTTGAGGACATCGCCGGTGGACTCCTTTTTAATGGTCTCCGAGTACTTGAGGAAGTGCTGTATGGAGATGGGCAGTGTGGCGGAGAGCAGGTGAGACGAATAGTCCACCGTGTTGGCCGTGTTGGCCAGCGTTTGCCAGGATTGGTTCACATTTTGCAGGATCTGCTGATTGAGGACTATGGAAATGGGAGAGAACAAATTTATTGTAGTGCGAAAAAAGGGTGGCATCTTCTAGAGACTTAAAAATGTTGGTTTTTGGCCCAAAAAATACGATTAAACATTTTTGTTATCATTTTTAAATGTCTAGAATTTCATTTTGACCCATAAATTATTACCTAATAACCCTTTATTTATTTTTAATATACTTTTTTATTGCCAAATTTAATTTACAAAATGTTATTGCATACATTTCTAACCCCAAATTTCCAATTTTTTTAATCAATAGGCATCTCATTATTATCTAATCAACTCCTGCATAATTTTCATTCGAGCTACAAGGGAAGCCTACCCCAACAGCAATTTCCCAACACCTTTTTTCCTTTTTGGGGGGCGTGTCAGCTGCTTTCTAGTATATGTGTCTGGGTAGCAACCAAGTTTTCGTCCTTTCCCTGTTTTCTTTGACAGCTGGACAGTGCCAATAAAAATTAGGGAATCTTGGCTACCTAATAAACAATGGTTTTACACAGTTACTTATTTAATAAGGAAGTTATATTATATTTTTATAAATATAAAATATAGATAGTAAAATAATATATATTCACATATATTTATTACTTGAGAAACAACGAATTTTGATTTGGAAGGATTGGTATAAATCCGGAAAAGGGCTGTCTATGCTGAAGAATCCCCGGATAGTAACCATTATTTACTGCCAAGGACACACCCACCCTCCTCACATCCAAGCGGTGCAAACTTCTCGCCTTTGCAGCGTGCGTAATCATTGGGATGAGAGGAGCAACATTCACATCCACTTGTTTAAGGTGGCACAGCGTAAAACTGGATGAAAAAGTGTGCTATACCCAACCCACCTACCTAGCTACCTGCCCCTGTCACTGCCCCTCGACTCGGGGGATGGCAGACAGGCCCAAAAACATTTATAAATAACGAAGCCGAAGGGAGACGCACGACGAGTGATGACTGCGTCCTTGAAATACACATATACCGACCCGAAAGCTCTGTACATACACCAGCCAGCTCAGCCTCCCCCAGACCCAGCAGCACGAGCACCAGAACCAGACCCAGACCCGGAGTCAGAGCCAGAACCAGAGCCCGAGCCACCCACCCACGCAGTTCCGCCCACTCAATCCCCGACTGGCGGCTCGCCGACGACTCACCTTCTTCCCGGTCACGTTCGATTTTTGGATGGATTTTACCCTTATGATCAGCCGCAGCGGCTGCATTGAGAAAGTTCAGATCGCCCTGCGGCTGTGAGTACGGTATGGATATATTCTGGCCATATTGCATGTTGTTGGCAGCCGAAACTGAAAAGATAGAAATTTTCACAATTAATATTGGGTTTTTGATTTAGCTCGGGTTGCATGGGTCAGGAAAGAAGAAAGGGTTCTTGGATATTTACACATTGTGAACACCCTTTAATGGAAATTCGTTATATGCTTAGGTCTTCTTTTTTAATGTGTGTGTTTAGTCGGGGATTTAACACTATTAACTGTTAAAACACTGGAACACAACTCGATTCGGCCCGCCGCTCTCGCACAACGCACTCTGGCCGACTAACTACAACCGACTGGGCCTGACTGGAGTTGCTGCTCCTGGTTCCGGCAAATGCTTCCCTCCGCCGACGGCCTCCTCGTCTGTCTCCGGCCGGCTCCGAATCGAATCCCGTGGCTCAGCTGGCGAGCCGAATAAAGATCGGGTGCCGGCACAAAAACAACGTACGGCCGACAAAGTAACGACGATATGGCACGACACACGTACGCCTATATACGGATATATATACGCGTATATATGTATGCATGTATCTAGGGCCAGTAACTCGGTGCCTGTGCCTGTGTGTAGGCAGCAACATTTTCTGCATACAAAAATATTGGGGAGGACTTTGGTTTGGATAGTAACAAAAAACTTGACCTATTGCTGATAATAGATAAAAAATAATTCCCATAAAATTACGTATACGCAATTTTATAAAGAATAAAATTGCGTATACGCAGTGGTGGCTTTGATTTATCTCATAATATGCAAAATGTTTTTATTTATTTTAAATGAGGTTTCTTATGAAAAAAATTAATTATTTAATTGAGTGTTACAATATTGCAATCTTACAAGCATTAAGGATCAATGTTTAAATTTTAAAAAGGGGGCTTAGAAGTGTTTTTTGTAATTAATTTTATTTTTAATAAATTTAAATAACAGTGGGCCTAAGAAAAAAATATAAGAAAATCAAGAAATTGCCAACTGATGTAAGTAATAGTAAGTAATTTAATTTGAAATGAATTGCCTCGATTAGCTTCGGCGGCATATTGGAAAAGTGGATCCAAGTAAGGCCTCTCCATCAAGCAATAATCAGCTGAAAGTTCTGTAGAAATGCAGATAAGTAAATGCTAGGCCTAGTTTTCATCCTTAAAAGGTCCACCCTAACGACCATAAATATGTATTGGTGTAGTATAGTTAACGGCGCTTGTTCCTACTCGCCGAACGTGCGTGTGCCTACAAATTGTTGTTGTCTGCTGGCTGTCGTCGCCCTCCCCCCAAACCACCCGCTAACGCCTCCCTCTTTTGGGCCACACGCTGCCGTCTGCCAAGGCCAAATTTTCACACACACACTCACACACAAAGAGAGACGCACACACGTGTTTTCGGTGCCCCGACAACGCATACACATAGGAAAAAGGAAATTAAAACTGAAACTGAAAATGCCGGCCGCGCACACGCCCGAATGTATGCCATAGGAAAAGCGCTCGCCGCATTTTTTCTTCGCTTTTTCGGTGGGTGTGTGTGTGTGTGTGCATCTTCCCCGCTTCCCCCCGGGATCCGCGTTGCCTGCTTCTTGACTTTTTCTTAGCCGGGTGCTCGGTTTTATAAATAACATTCTTGGGCTGTTGCCAATTGCCTGGCTTTTCTATATGTACGTCTACCTCAGATTGTTCCTGTGTCCTCCATAGGGACGATTCCGGATGGAAGGATTCTGATTCGGGAAGCAGTTTTTCCTAAATTTTATAATGTTATTCACAATTAGGCAAATAAAAAAAGAACAACGCCTGCTGTCTGAGGCCGCGGAGGAAGAGCATTTCCCTCTCGCTGACGTGGTGAAATTTATGTGTCCCTGTGCGTGTGGCCTGTGTGCTGGTCTTAGTCTCTGTATAAATTACCATTCGACGACCTTGGGCCATAACTTAACATATTTCTGAATGCTTTAATTCTTTTCGCCTTTTTTTGGGTATAAAAAAAGCTGCTAGCTTTCCTAAAGTGTTACTTTAATAAGATCGCCCAAGTGGCAGTAATTTAAATTGAAACCATATGGTTATGCAAATGATTATGCGTAGCAGTCACGAGAAATTATTTATGTAAAGCCAATGGGAGACTGGGGTTGGGAATAAAGTATTATCATCAAAATTGCATTGCAAACGTCAAGACAAGATAAACTAGTAGTAATGCACTATATTGGGTAGCCTGAAATAATTATGGAATTTACTACAAATAATTAAAGTAAAGGTACAACAAATTGCAGCATACTTTTAAACAGTTTTTCAAAGGACTTCCTTGGATGAATTAAATCATCGAATGATCTTACTAAGTGATTTAATTAAAATTATTATTTGATTTAATTGTTAGAATATTAATGATATATAGAAGAGTAAAATAGAAATAAATGCAGGTATAATTTAGAGAATTAGTCATTTTTAAATATTTAAAGGATGTTGATTTTAAAGGAGATATCTTCCTATCAACAAATTCGCTAATGCTTTAATATACGGTACGTAAACTTCCATTTAGTTCCCAAACATAATACATGGCTTTTAATACAGTACTTAGTATTAATAATTTAGTAATGCAATTGCTTAAGTGTCAATTGGTTAAGGCATCATCATCGACATCATCCAGCAAACGGCTTTGAAAACAAATGAAAAAAATGAAAATTGAAAGGTAGCCATAAAAAGGGTTCAAAGGCATCCGGAAAATACGGACTGGAGTGGCCAAAAACACGGACGACAACAACAGAGATGGAGACGGAGACATGGTAACAACAAACAGCGGGATGTGGATGTGGATGGCAACCGGCATTCGTCGTTTTCGTTGGTTCGGTCGTGGCATTTCACTTTTCACTTCACTTTCCCATGAATAGGATGACGACAACGACAACGTGGAGCATGGAGGAGGCGAATATATTGCCGGATTCGGACTCGTATTCGGAGCTGGAGCCGGAGTAACGAGTCAAAGTCGGTGAAGTCGGAAACACGGCCAAGCGAGAGTGAGAGAGCGGCGAGAGTGGAACAAAATGGAAAGGAATGCGCCGGGCAGCGATTTGGAAAACATGGCGTTTATCTCGTCCTGTTCGTGTCCATGTGCCTGTCAATGTGTGTCGCTCGTGTGAGAGGCAGTGAAAGCGGTGAGAGCGCCCGCGCGGTAGAGGGAGCAAATGGCATTTCCACTTTTTCCCGTCACATTTGTATTTTTTGTGACTACTGGATAAGTTTTCAAAACATCTACACATTTTAAAAACTTACTGCATTTTTAGGTTTTGTTTTAAACGAGTTTGAGGGCTGAATTCTGAGATCGAATGCCAAGCTGGTTTTCAGCCAAAAATAAATTGGTAAAAAGAAAAGTTCTAAGAAACGTATAAATATGGCCGCAATTTGGTTTTTTTAGCTTTTTTGCTCCGAAAAATATGACATCACTGTTGGGAAAAGCTGCAACCCCTAACGGAGTTGGGCGAAACTTGACCCGAAGTGTGCTGCCAGCGGAGAGCGATAGAGTGAGAGCGTTTGGCAGTGAGGTGGTGTGGCGGGGGTGGATAAGTAGAAGGGGTGCAAGCATAATACACTTTAAAAATAATGAAAAAATATTTGCCAATTAATCAATGGAACAGGAAAAGTATAATATCTGTACCTACACAAAGTTTTGTTCAAAAATAATACGGTAAATTTAAAGAAGAAAGTAAATTTAAAACTCCCAAAGTGTTAGTAAAGAATTATTATATAATTTTTATTAAAAGTAATTTAGATCAAATTTATATCTAATATATTTGAATATTTACTTTTCGTAAATCAACTAAATTAAAAGTACTAAAATACCATTTTTGGTTGTTAAAAAGGTTAGAAGCATAAAATTAAAAACTAGAATGTTCAGCACTAGAAGAAAATGCTTTTCAGAGTGTACAGTAACACGTACGAGATTGAGAGGGGTAGAAAGCAAACGGCGCCATCGCCAGAGTTTAAGTCATCAGCGCCAGCAGGACGAAACAAAAAAGTCAAAAGCTCTACGGCCGCTTTAAGCCTTAAAGTCAATGGTGGAACAACAAAGAAATAAATAATCAATGCTCGCTAATATTTATCTATATCCATTGAAAGGAAGGGGTTTCGTGGTTGGGGGTCTGTGTACCCATCGTAATTGCTTTATCATGCGCACTTTTTTAGTGTTGCATACATCCAGGCAACGATTTGGGGGTGTAACCAGTCATTCACACCCGCGAAGCACATACCACTATGTACAGTTCTCATAGGTACATAGCTTTGTACATATGTATGTATTTATGTACATAAAAAATGCAAATGTTTTATGGCTGGGGTGTCTGCCGTACATTAGGGGGACGTTAATAAAAGGGAGTGCGAAGTGTGTCCTCGACAACAAGATACCCGGTGTCCACTGACATTTTGAATATTCAAAATAAAGGCTTAAAACTCATTCTCCCAAAATTTTCAAGCATAATTCAATATATCAAAGAAGTATAATTATTTTATTTCCGCAACGCCGGGGCATAAAATATTAAAACAAATAATACAAACTAAATGAAATCAACAAAGTAAAAATAAATATTTAAATTTTATTTTATTATAATAAGCTGGAAATTTTAAATATAGTTGTTTATACAAAGATAAGAACACCAAAACTATTAAGTTTTTTCATTCACATTTAAATATTCCTATCTTTATCTTTACACATATCTCTTTAAATGCGTTGTATTTCTCTATCTTAATTATACTTCAGTTTCGGGTTTTCCAACAGCTGACGCCCAAGCAACATTCTCCCAATCTCCGTCAGGTATTTATCTGTTTACATTTCCAGCAAACCATGTCTAGCTGCCATGCATTTCCCGGTAACCCAATAATGATTTATACAAGCAGCCCGGCCAAATTATCGGGTAGGTATCGAGAGATAAACCTCGAGCAGGTCAGAAAGTCGCAGGGCAGCGATAATGCAGCTAATAAGCGAGAAACGCAGGAAAATGCAGTGGCTCGAGTACGTGGGACACCATACCTGCCTGGGATCAGCTTGGGCACTCGAATACCACCGAATGCCGAATACTGAATACCCCGCGCGGCCGACCCGTGGATTACACACACTCTCGGTGTGTGTACAGAGGCAGATAAAAGAGCAACCCACTAATACAGGAACAACACACAGACACACACACTGGCAAACGCATTTTCCTGTTATGGCAGCAGGTAAAAAATATAAAACGCTAAACTGGAAATATAATGCGTAGCTCAAAAGGCGGGATCAATGAACCTAAGCGATGCAGAGGAGTTTGGGTCTGGGTTCGGGCTTGGTTCTCCACTTTCCAATAAATGCAAGTGGAAAATAATATCTGTGCAGTTGCCAGGGCAAAAATAAATTATGAAATGCTGCAGTGGATGCCATGTGGGGGATGGGGGTTGCCCTGGGAATCTAATTATGCAAGGAAATGCAACTAATTAGAATTGATAAGAAGAAGGAGCCGATGGTGCGGGGATGAACCGGGAGCATGAGGGTTTTATGCACTCAATATATCAGGGGTGGGCCCGGTCACACCCTGCAACTACAACAACAACAAAAAAAGTTGCAACTTGGCAGGAAGTCAGTGCAATTAAAAAAGCAATGGCAGGCTCTTTGGGGGTTGGGGGTTGTAAACTCGCACACTCGCACAGAGGCAACCCAACAAACATACATATATGTATTTAATTGTATTTCTATGTGTGTGCTTAAGTAGCTGGAGAGAACGAAACCCACCCCTACGACAAAAAACAAAGTGAAATGCAGCAAATTCAAAAGTTATTTGAGTTCATTGCATTTTCAAGCCACGCAAAACAACAACATCAAGCAGCAGGAATGGTTCGCACACACACTCACACCAATACACCCCCACTCGGGGGTGGGTGGTAATGACTCAAAACATAGAGCGTCGGATACTCGTATAAAAAAGAGCGCAGAGCAACAAAAACAACGACGAAAAAATCGTTATATTCAGCTTTGATGACAGGGTATACTCGTACCCGTACTAAGTCGTCGCTCCACCCCGCGACCAACCCCCAAAAAATTGTAGTGCGGTTTACAAATTGGACTAGCTAGCTGCTGCTGCTATTCGCCTGAGGAAGACATCTTCTTCGCTGGCCAGAGCGCCTGCCAGCCAGCCAGCGTTCTACATCAGGGTTGGGGGTGGAAAACCCGCTTGATGCCAGTTTCACTTACACTCACACATGTCTACAAGCGAATGTCAGTAAGTAGATCCAGATGGAAAGCAGCCTTTTTCCTGGCGATGTACGAAAAGTATTGTTTAAGGCAATCAGGGGGTGTTGTTGTTTTCCAGAAAATAGTGAAATTCATTTAAAAATGCAAGATACTAACATACATTTGAATAATACAAAGTAAATCGAGGAGTTTAGTCATATTAATTAATTATACTAAATGATTTTAAACCGCATTTAATAATAATCATATAAACCATCAACTACTGCAATTTGATTTTAAACAAAGTTTTAAAGTACTTTGATCATATTTATATTTTAATAATTATGTGAAATTCAAAGTTTGACATTGACAATTTCATTTCCATTTCTATTGTTTTGCTTGGACGCATAAAATATGTTCTACAAAAACAACTTCATCTTGTTTGTTGGGGTTCCTTATGACTTTAATTGTAATTGTTTCAGAAAAGGTCGAAGTTATTTAAAATCAAGAATGAATATATTTTGTGTTTTAAAAACTGAACTAGAATAACTCTTTGAATTGTACTTCCTTAAATCATAATCAAAAAATTATATTTATTGGCCATACAAATAAAAAAAACTACCTATTATCATCATAACTCGAACCTACTTTATGGGAAGTGGACGTAGCTTGAAATTGTAAAAGTTTTATCATACTCTTGGGATAGTTTTGTTGTCCTTTTAGTTAAAGTTATAGGGCTATGACCGTAGAAACATAAAATGTACTTATTGCGGCAGTTCATTTCATAAAAAACTCTTTTTAAATCATATTCCAACTCAAACTAAAAAGAATCCAATAACTTTTATTGACATAGCGGTTTAGAAACTCAAGTAAAAGTAATCCAAGTTCTTATGGCAACGTTTTCGCGGTCTGAATCATGTTTATTGCTACCCCCACAAGGCCCCCAATAGCGAATCCCAGTGTGTAGGGCATTAGGCGAGCCCATAGCCCGACACTCTCTGCCACCACCTCTGCCGCGGTCGCTGCCGCTGCCCGAGTGAGAGTGTATTTGTTATACCCCCCTGAACGCTATGACGCCGGCGTCGCTGCCAGCAGCGGGCGAAAATAAATCGATAAAAATAAAATAAATTTTTAGTGATTATGTTATACAGACACATGTGCATGTGCATGTGCATGCGCTTGAGCAGGGGGTAATGTATATATGGCTTATGTGTGTGATGTGTTTGTGGCAGATGCACTTACCGTTGGGCACATTCTGATTAAAGTGATTGCCATTGGTCTGATAGCGCTGCACATGGTTATCGGTGCCGGCGGCCGCCGCAGCGGCTGCTGCATTCACGGCGGCGGCGGGGGGCGTACCGAAGGCGCCGGGCGTCTGTGCATCAAATTTAGCGGCAAACTGATGAATGCCTGAGAAGGGGCCGCCGAACGCGGAGAAGTTCATCATGTCAGGATCGGCGGGTCGGCTGAAGCAACGCGGATGTCGACGCGGCCACGCGGGGCCCTCTGCGGAATATTAATAATCCTTTAAAATGCACTCTCTTCGCTCTCTCGATCGGTTTCTACACGACGAGTCCCGTTTTCGCGGTGACGAAGAGTGGGTGGTGGAAAGTGGTAATCGTAATGGTAGTGCTAGTGGTGTGCCTTCTGTTGTTGTTTTCCTCCTTTTTTCCGCCGCCGCTGGTGGGGGTTGGTTTTCTTTTCTTTCTCCTTCTACTTCTTCTATCCTCCTTTCCTCACACACTCACACACCGGCGCGCGTACAAGCGCACAGTTTTATGCTGTGCTTTGCTTTTTCGGGGGTAGAAAAGCAGGCACCAACACAACAAGCACTCACTCACACTCGCTCACGCACACACGCGGAGAACCACTTTCGGTTTCGATTCTCGACTGCGGCTCTGGCTTGGTGCTCTGCCCTGGCTCTGCTCGAACTAAACACAAACACGCACATAGACACACACCCCGGCGGAACGGAGCGGAATCGCACTAAAGTCTCGCTTACGATTACAACCGGCTCGGCGAGGCTCTGACATCAAACTAAAAGTAACATTACAACGAGGCGAAAGAAAGCGGAAACACTGGGCCAGGCAGAAGCAGAGGCAGAGCGAAGCGGACGCGGACGACGGCAGCGCTGCGACGCAAATGACAGTGACAGTGTGCCCAGGGACAGAGCGGGTATATCAGTTCGCCCGGAGGTATTGGTTAGATGTATCTGTGGGTGCAACTCCGGCTCGCCTGTCTTATCGTTTTGGAAGCTTTCCGCTAATCATGTACGGCCAATTTTATTAATGTATACTCAAGAAACTCATTAAATCGAATAGTAGGAGATTGAGTTTCCTTGAGTAATTCTCTCAGTTAATGAGTACCAACTGGGTCGCATACCCTGTGCCTGCACGACTGCAGCATTCTTACATGTTTGTATTAGTTCGCTGTATGTGTTTGTACGAATGCCTGTATGTGTGTGCCGCTTTGAGGGTGGAAGTTTTTCTACTTCTCTGGAAAATGCGCGTTTATTTGTACGTTCTGTTCCTTACATTTCGCTGCACCGAGCGCCGGGCATATGACACTGGCCCCAGGCCCCTGCTCTTGCTCCTGCTGACTAGCCGAGATTAGCCCTTGCTCCTGGTCACTTGTCAGAGATTGCTGGGCGGCAGAAGATATTCCATGCGCGATCCGTGCAGGCGAAGTGCAATTTATGCTGGAACTGAGACGCCAAAAGCAGACAGACACGCAGCCAGACACGACACGAAGTTCGCTGTAAGTTATCAGGATGAAAACCGGTTGCGAGCGTAGCATAAAAACTGGTTTCCACCAAGAGATGAGCTACTTTTTGTAGCCGCCAACAACAACTGAATTGACAACGCGAAGCAGGATGACTTTTTGAAGATGTGTGTGGATTTGGATATAGAGTGCGATCCAGAAGAGGCCATAAAGATTGCACTTTTTTATGGGAACGGAATTAAATTATATGTATGAAACATTGTATTCTTTGCACGATTTCAGTTCTGTAATATTTGTTAAAGGGTAACTAGTGAGTTTAAAGATAGACCTTCGTAAAGATAGTAACATATATTTTGTATGTAATATTAAAAGTACCACTAATACCTCTTGCATTATCTTAACTTAATAATATTAATATATTAATAATAAATTAATATTCTTAGGCATGACACATTTTTGTTCAATAAATAAAATGTTCCTTTAATATTCAGAGTTTTTATGCAAATAATAAACTTTCAGTAAGAATCCCCGTAGGGTATTCAATCGTCGGCGCTGGCTGCCCGTAAGAAAAACGCACACACAATGCGCCTTGTATTTTTATTTGGTTTTCCAACTTTTTGGGGTTGTGTGTGGTATTGCTGTGCACTTATACGTTTACATGTGAATGTATGTATGTAGCGGCGTATGTACGCCGTGTGTTGGAGTATCTATGTGTGGTTATATGCTTGTGTGCATGTATCTGGATCTGTTTGCCTACGGCGACAAGGAGAAGGACGGATGAAGAGAGGCAAAGCTGAGCGGAGAGCGCAGCGTTCTCGAGCTCATTGCTCTCGTTGCATTTAATTCTGCTGCGCTGTATGTTGTCTTTAATGAAAGTGAGTGTAGCGTCAAAAGAAAGCAGGCCGTGTGGCTCAGCTGCACTACGCCGACAAGTTCTGATCTATTCTTGATTCTTATTCTGATTGTATTTTAGAATCTTTTCTTTTTCCTTTGGGTTTGCAAGTGTTTTCAGGATATCCAGTGGAATAATTACTATGAATTCCGGGATTTAAAACAAACATTTAAAAACAGCTTCCTAAAATTTAAGTACACTTATTAATTTTTTTTAGATACATTTACTATGTTTCAAAATTAATAAAAACAAAGATAAGAATAATTTTTAAAGAGGTAAATTTTAATCGTTAATTAAACTAATAGGAATTTCCACCAATCATTAAATATTAATTTAACACATTATTATTACTTTATAAGATCTTAAAAATAGGTAAAACCCTTTAAAGTTTAAACTCTTTTCTTCGAAAGACATTCATCAATTGACAAAGGCAGCGCACTTTCAAGTCGTTTTGACGGCAGCCTAATTTTTATGTGTTAATGCCATACACACACGTGCACTTGCATAAATGGCAGTGTATGCACGTCTGTATGTCTTTTCTCATTCTTGTTTTTTTCCTGTTGCAGTCTTGTCTTCTACTCGTTTAAATTTAAGAGGGTTGGAGTTTTTACGTTCTCTCGCATTCTCCTTGCTTCGCCTCTCAGTCTCTCTCGCTTTCTCGCTCCCTCTTGCCCTGGCGCGCTTGAACCTTTGAATGCAATGCTTTGTTTAGCTTGATTTTCGAGCGAGGCGGCTGTTAATGTTACATGTGTTTATCTACAATTTATATGCACATTTTCCAATTATGAAATTTCTCGCAGCCGGGGCGAAATGTGCCGAATATCGGCAGTTTCCTTAAAACTCGATCACCGGCAGTGGAATGTACAGATACGCTCACACGGGCGTATACCGCCGAATGTACCTGCAGATACACACACACACACACGTAGCATGCTTGTGTGTGTTATTATGTTGGTCCCTGTGTGCGGGCAACTCGTTCCCTATTCCTGTATCCTCCTCCTCTGGAGACATCTCTCTCGCACTCGTGCAGTTGCATCCCGCACTGTTTAAAAAATTTGCCGCTAATTCCCACACTTGGAATTACGAAAACCCACTCTACCAGGACAAACCCCATCGCCAGAGGGCAAATATTGAAAATGTCAAGGCCCATCATCACGCAATGGGCTTAGGATAAAATAAAAATACGATTCTTAATGGCGTTAATATTCACTTTATTAATTATCATGAGCTTTTAGTGGGACTGGAGAGGAAAGGCTTACCGGGAAAAGACGGGGGCGTCGGGATGGGATTTTAATCTTAGCTAATTGAAAAGGACAGGCACGGCTTTGCAAAAAAATATATTAAATCCACCTTTTACACCTTTCCTAAGAAGCTTTTACAAATTTTTATATGTTTTTTATAAATAGCCACATATCGTTATTTGTATGTATATCGTATGGATATGATCCTTGGACCAGTCGAGCACCCCCAAAAACATAACATTTCGGATTAGAATATTTATGTATGTATATAAGTTTTATGTATAATTATCTTAGTTTTCTGTGCAGTATTTGTACACATGTATGCATATATTGTATGTATTTATAAAAGGTCCAAATAATCAATGTAGAAAACAAATATAACTTAAATAGACTAGAAAAAAACGTTCATATACCAAAGATCAGCGATTTTTAAGGTTAATATCACAAAATTATTCAAATGTATAACAGCGCAAATGAATGGGTTGAGTCAAGCGGAGGCAGGCATTACAAAATCATAACACATAACACCGACTATATGTATACGTTTATGTATATAAATATCAATACTTTCTGTTCATTATCTAGTTTGAGTATTCAGGATAGAATATTTAACGCTTGAGTTATATGGAAATATAATTGTCTAGTTTGTAAATGGAGAATATATTGCCAAAGCCACGGACTAACCCAGCGCAGCCGTTAGCAGGGGCTCCCAGGCCTTGTTCGTGTCCACATAGAGCTGAGTGCACTGCTCGGCCAGGGTGTCTCCGTCATCCAGTATGGTTATGGGAAAGAGATCATTCTGTAAAGCCCATAAAAAAACATTGTTATTATATTGAATCTAAGATTTGGAAATCTAGTAGGACAACATACGTTTTTAGACTGCCAAAGTTGTTCTAGCAAACGCAGGAAACGTTGCATCTCCATGCTACTGGCAAAGAAGATCACCAGATCATCCAGACTCTCCAAGGGCGCTTCCTGGCAGGAGAACTCCAGTATGCACCACCAGGTTTCGGCCCGCGAGGTTATCTTAATGCCCGTCATGGCCTTTATGTCCGCACAGGTAAGTATGGCCAGGCCGGAATCCTTTCCATAGACACTAGTCATACGTTGCGACTTTCCTGGCGAAGTCGTGTCTTCCTTTAAGACCTCCGCGTCATTTGTGTGCTTTGTTGGCGTGGAGCTCAACGATGAGAAGGATTGCTGTGTGCCACGCGTTGGCGTACTCATGGTGGAGCCCATCTGAAAGGGAGTAATTATTATTATCCCTTATTTTTTGTTTAAACAGCACACACTTACCAAGCTACTGGTTTCAAAAACACTGAGTAGATCCTCATCTAGCAATATTTCCTTGTTCTCCGGTGCTGCTGCAATGTTTTCAGCCTGCTGTTGGCTTATTTGCCTCAACGGAGCCGAAAAGTCTTCGCGCAAGGTTATCAAATGGTTTTGTGTGACAATCAAAGTGCAGCCCAGGGTTTTGTGTTTCTCCTGTGGCACAGCAAGCTAAGTGGCGGATAATAATTAAAGGAGTTCCAAATGCAAAAGCTATTCTTCCACTTACACCACTGGCTGACTGCAGGAGAGCCTGCAGCCACTCGGAGGCCACGTACTCGTCGGGCGCAGCCAGTTGCAGCATCTCGCCCTTCAGCACTATCTCGAAGCAGTGCGGCCGCTCCGATTTAACAGTCCGCCGAGCACCTTGACACTCGGCCAGGGCCATGGCCCAGCTGGGAAGTCTCTGCGTGGAATCGTTGAACATGTATAAAACGCCAGCCCTTGAGAGAAATTTTCTTATTAAACCCAAAGCCCCAAAAGTATCTCAAGCCACTTACTTCAATAGGAAATATCCTGGTTGCCAATATATCCTTGAGGCAGATGACGTGCTTGTGCTCTGCTTAAGCCGTCGGTGCATCAGGAATCCCTTGATGGAGGGTCCCAGTGGTTCGCTAGGCGACTCCACTCGCAGCGCTCCGCCGGCTGGCACGTTGACCACCGCGTAGAAAAGCCAGTGCTCATCTCTGCCCACGCAACTATTGGCACGCACAAATGCCTGAAGAGGAGCCAAATGTTCGAGGGTAAGTTGACCCACTGCTGGCAAGGTGGAGCCGCTGCGCCGTGCGCACAGCTCTAGATTGGCCACCAACGATCCGGCCGGATAAGGTCCACCCGCGAGCAGAACCTGCTGCATATCGCGGGTGCTGTTGCTCAGCAGCACCGTATTGCCAAATGGTCCCATCTGAATGCAGAAAAATAGTTATATTTACAGCTCAAAGCGGAGATGCAGACTGTTCTTACCAGTATAACATCCAGGTCCTTGTAAGCCAAAACGAACCTGGCACGCAGACAATTCCGATCCAAATTAGCCACATACAGTGTTTTGTCTGTCAGTAAAACCAAAACAGGAGTCATAATGCCATCGAAGCTGTAGCCGGTATACAGTTTAAAAACCTTAAAGAAAAAATATTTTTTAACTTCAGGATATATGAGGCGAAGTCTAGGAAATACCTTCATCAACAGCTCGTTTGATTGCTGAAGATTCAGCAAAGTTTTTCCCTTGAATAAGTCAATCGAGATCTCTCCTATGCCAAGTTCAAAGCTGGACGAGCTGCAACCTGGCAAATCGGGGTCCAGGCTGATGGCCAGCTCTCGCCGCGGAGAGTTTGTGCCACACATCTCAATCTCCATGGCAATCTCAGCATTTAGATCGTCAATCAACTCGTAGTTCTTGGGCCGCGCACCCTTCACGTAGAGATCAGATCCCGTGTGCCTTTGTTCGGTTCGCAATTTATCCGCAAAGAAGTTATTTTTGCGTATAGAGGTCTCCATGATTTTCTTCTGCGTAACATTTCGAAGAAAGCGATTTATTAGCGAGGTCTTGGCCGCCGCCGGAGCTGGTGGCTTCAACAAGTGTGCGTAATCCACGTCGTTGTAGTCAACAATGACCATTTCACTGTCCATTGAGCGTTTGTCGTTGGTTGTATCCGTTGTGGTTATGGTTAGTATATCGTCGAATTCCTCGCTGAGAATCGTGCTTTTTGAATCTCGTCCACTGCCACCGCGTCCCGTAGATAGGTATGTACTGGGACTGTGCAGACTGCGGCTCTGGTGAGGATGCTGCTGGTCGTAGTATCGTGCTGGCTGCACGGGCTGTCCACGTTTTTTGAGCGGAGAGGCGAGGTGACGGGACTGTCGCTCCGTGTTGCCCAGCTGCGGATTTATCGCGATCTGATGATGGTTGCTACTGGTGTTTGTGTTGGAACTGGGTTCCGATATGGTCGATGAGGAGTAGTTACGAGGGAGCTTGCTGGCGGAGCTAGAAGGCGCCGTTTGCTGTGGCTTCGACATTTTAGATGCAAAATAATCCTCTGTGGCTGCCAGTTCTTTCTTCTCCACGGGTGTTGCGGCAGCACTTGTGCTCTCCTTGAAACTGCGAAAGAAATTGCTGAAGGTCTTTGCAATTGGAGCGTCCATAAACGACTTCTTATGGCTGGCCGGCTCTGCAATGGGAGTGTTCTGCTCGAGCAAGCTGGCCACGCTGGTGTGCTGAATGGAGGACGAGAGCTCGGAATGTGGCGGATCACCAGTTTCGTAAGACACTCCCGTGTGCTCGAAAACGGTGCTCTCGCAGTTAATTATAAACTTGCTGCGAAACTCCCCGTGTGCACTAGAGCCCATTATCGGTGGCCCTGTTTCCTTATCAAACTCCTCTTGGCGCTGCAACGTTTGCGGCTGTTTTGTATCCATTGGAGAGGCTTCTGTGGAGCTGGCACCTTCGGCGCCATCGTCGTTTTTACGCCGCAACTGTTCATCCACGTTGTGCACGAATTTCTTAACTGGTTGTGCCTGCTTGCTGCCATCGAGGCTCTTGCTCAGGAATGGCTTGGCTTTAAGCGGTGGCGATTCGGCCACTGGTCGAGGTTTGTGATCGGGAGTCAGCTCTGGAATGCATTCCACTACTGCCTGTAGATCCTCGGAGCCCTCAGGGACACCGCGCTCAGGCAGTGGCATCGTAAATATGCTCTTTAGCGAGCCAAAGATCATCTTGCTGCTGTTATCCAAAAGTTGGTGCTTGATGTCATGCACGTTAAACTTCTTCACCCGCCCATTGAGATCTTGTTCGAGTATGATGTTCGTCTGTCGCTTCGGTTTCTTCAAGCAGCTCGACTTGGGCTTCTTCTCCTTGTTCCAAACAGACTTCACTTTGGGGCTGTCGGCATCTCCGATATTGGGCTCCGAATAATAGCAGTTGTCACCTAATTAAATGGGATCCGACAAGGTAAGTTATTATTTAAAGGCGAGAAATATAGACCGATCTTACCGATTAGATTGTTGTTGGCGTTGCTCATGCCGATGCAGTCGCAGGAGCTGCTCTTGGCCTGCTCGTACTGCTTTCGATTGCCATTGGAGTTTTTGTCCTGCTCATCCGAGTCCAGGCTGGAGTTGGAGCTGCTGCACACGCACTTGTAGAGGTGCGATGGCTCCTCGGCTTTTGGTCCGTATTCGAAGACACCTGAGGTATCGTAGTGCAGACCAGCTGCCTCATCTGTATCGAAAATATCCGTATTGGCATAATCCAGGACATCGGAGCAGGCATTCCGGTAGACCAGGTGTCTCTTTCGCCTCGCTCCACCACCGCCGCCAGTCGCGTCCTCACCATCGTCTTCCCGGCCCGCGGCACTCAGTTCATTGGGTCCTTCTGGACGTTCCCGGTCCGGGCACCAGGAATAGCGACCCGGAGCGCCAGCCACTCCCGCGGAATTGGCAAATGCCAACTTTCGGCCGTTTTTATATGTGATAAAGCCGTGCTCGATATGAATGTTGTCGGTGCGCGTGTTCTTCAGAATGTCCTCGTGGAAGGACACGCGCTTCTTTGGCGTCTTGGCAGCGGATGAGGTCTTGTGCACCTTGCGACGGTACACGATCTTCTCGGTGGTGTCGAACGTGGAGCACTCGCTGATCGTCATAGACTCCTCAGGCGCGACGACGGCGGCAGAAGTCACATTGGAGTTGGGGTCCACCGCGGATGGGACGGGATATGGGGCTGATGGCCGCAGGTTTTCCTCATAGGAACATATGGATTCCACCATTACGTCGCTGTTTTCCGAGTCCAGCATTTGGATGCCAGAGTCGCTGGGCGTTGTGTCCTCCATGGTGCTGCTGCTGTTCAGGCTGCAGCTCATCTTGTCCACGGGCGAGCTCACCTTGCCCGGGCCCATGCCCAGGTTGTTGTTGGACTTGGGATACAGAGGGGATTCCATGGTACTCGTATTTGTTTTTCGCACTTGTTGGGAGCTTTTATTTATTCTTTAACCTTTGAGGAAAAAAAAATGCAAAGGTTATTGTGTATCTCGGCGTTCTTGCAATTAATCAATATCCACAAGTTGCACAATGCGCCGCAGCGAAATCGCGTCACCCTGCATAAAGGAAAATGATGACCCCTTATCCGCCGCCCCCCACCCGAAAATCGCACCGGGCTTAAAATTTTCAACACCTCGGTTTCGCCACTCACCTGCGATTGGCGCGCAGATATCCATGTTACTCTGGGTCTCAATAATTTTGATTATTCGCTTACACCTGTTTGGGGGTATTTATTAATAGCTTTTTCGCCTCACGACTACATTTTAAAATTGCCAAAACCCAAAAGTGAACAATCAATATTTTGACCTGACAGTGTTGCTACCGTTGCGAACAGCTGATTGAGGGCGCCAGCGGTGCCGGATCGGAAATGGTTGGCAACGCGACTGTTATTTCTGTTCGACTGTTGTTCTGTTCTCTGTTATTTTCCTTTTCTTACCGCGATTAAGAGTGCTCAAAATTAGTCGCAAATTTCTTTGAATTTGTAAACAGAAGCTTTTTACAACAATTATAATAATAAAAATGATGAAACATCTAAAGCGCATTCATATTTTAATAAACCTTAACGCTTTATACAGAGAACGTAAAATCACATAATAATGATAACAGATTGATTTGTATTTCTTTTTATTGTTAATAATGATTAATAACAGTTAATCTTCTGTTTTTGTTTTGCACAGACAAAAATAAACAACTTCACTTTAAAACACAAATATTCTTAAAAGATAGATTAACCAACAAGGATTCACAGAATATCCTCCATTTCTTTTAAGTGATTTCTAAGTTGCTTGATTCTGATAATCATTATTTACGATCCCTGATTTTATATTTTATTAAAATGTGCTAAATAACTTATTTTTATTAAAATTATCTAGCCGAATTGTAATTTAATAATCGATAGCGATAAATAATATTTGCAGCCCGTTGGCGCCCATTTTCTATTTAATTTCGTAACTTTGCTTTGGTCAAGCTCTTTTTGATAGAATTTTCCCAGATATTTTTCGCAAAATACAGAGTCCACATTTAAATTAATGCCCTTGTCCGAAGGTACGCACACCATTTCCTGTTCACCGCCGTTTCGCTGGGCCCCGGGGTCAGTTGTCAATTTGAAAAGTGAAAAGTGCGAATGCCAATGAAAGCGAATGAAACCATAGAAATTAATTTATCACACTTTGCAGCACATCACAATCGTCGCGATAACTCTGCATGCCGTTTGTTTATTGGTTTTTGCAACGGCCAGAAGAAGGCGAGTAAAAAATAATTCGCTGCACTCGTTAAATAATCCTCTAACTGCTGGGCGATGTGTCGTGCGAAAAAAGCAATATTAAAGCCAAAGCTAGTGTGTTCATAATAATGCAAGTTCCAACTCTGATTGCGCTGGCAATCTGCCTGCACACGCTGGAGCAATCGATCCAGCCGTGCCACTGTGTTCATGGTTTCAGGTGGGTGCCACTGCCATTGCCCCCAGTTTCATCAGATTCCGCCACAAGGCTGACGTATTCCCCTTTTCGTTGGCAGAAACAACACGGAGAGCGCCGAGCTGGTCTCCCACTACGAGTCGAGCCTCTCGCTCCCGGACATTCTGCCAATTCCGTCGAAAACCTACGACAAGAACAGGGCTCCCAAGCTGCTGGGTCAGCCCACCGTTGTCTACTTCCATGTCACGGTCCTTTCGCTGGACTCCATCAACGAGGAGTCTATGGTGGGTAATTTTTACTGATTTAATTTTAACCATAGATATCACAAAGCTGTATGGTTATCCCATTCTTCCCGCAGACCTATGTGACGGACATTTTCCTTGCACAAAGCTGGCGTGATCCTCGCCTGCGGCTGCCCGAGAATATGAGCGAACAGTACCGCATCCTGGATGTGGACTGGTTGCACAGCATCTGGCGACCTGATTGCTTCTTCAAGAATGCCAAGAAAGTCACCTTTCACGAGATGAGCATCCCGAATCACTATCTCTGGCTGTACCACGACAAGACGCTGCTCTACATGTCCAAGCTCACGCTGGTGCTGTCGTGCGCCATGAAGTTCGAGTCCTATCCGCACGACACGCAAATCTGCTCCATGATGATCGAGAGTTGTAGGTGGAAATGTGTATCCTAATCCTTCGCCAATATCCAATATCGCTTGAAGGTTTCCCTGTATCCGCTTCTTTCAAAATGTTTTCCCAAGGTGCCAGTTCTTAAGAAATCTTCGATTGACAGTATCTCATACGGTGGAGGATTTGGTGTTCATTTGGAACATGACTGACCCACTGGTGGTCAATGCGGAGATTGAGTTGCCTCAGCTGGACATATCCAACAACTACACAACCGATTGTACCATAGAATACTCAACAGGTGAGCATATAGAAGGATATATCTCAGTATAACTGAGATAAATCGATCTTAGTGGTTTTTAGGCACTTAATTTTCATTTATTGCTAACATATCTTTGTTTTTTTTTCAGGAAACTTCACCTGTTTGGCCATAGTGTTCAATTTGCGACGGCGCCTGGGCTACCATTTGTTCCACACCTACATACCCTCGGCTTTGATTGTGGTCATGTCGTGGATATCATTCTGGATCAAGCCCGAAGCGATACCAGCACGTGTCACATTGGGAGTGACCTCGCTGCTGACCCTGGCCACCCAGAACACACAGTCGCAACAGTCCCTGCCCCCGGTTTCGTACGTAAAGGCGATAGACGTCTGGATGTCGTCCTGCTCGGTGTTCGTCTTCCTTTCACTGATGGAGTTTGCAGTGGTCAACAACTATATGGGACCGATAGCCACCAAGGCGATGAAGGGCTACTCGGACGAGAATATCAGCGATTTGGACGACTTAAAGGTGAGGTAGATGAACGGTGAAGCCAGAAACTCTCTCGACTAACGCCTCTTAGCTTGCCCTGCAGCATCATCGGGAATCGATTATCGAGCCACAGTACGACACTTTCTGCCATGGCCATGCCACAGCCATCTATATAGACAAGTTCTCGCGCTTCTTCTTTCCGTTCTCGTTCTTCATACTCAATATTGTCTACTGGACAACGTTCCTCTGATGGCGATTTGGATGTGGATGGGTGGCTAAGAACACCAACAGTAAATGAGTAATAATACCAAAGGCATTTGTTTAAAAATGTATATTATCGTTTGTAAGCCACAAATAATTGCATTAAAGTATGTATTATATATTGATTACCATGTAGTGTATATAAATAAAGGAAAGCGTTTAATAATAATAATAATAATAATAATAGGGGTTAGTTTAAACTTTAGAGGAAGCAATCAAGAAATGCATTTCAATTGCGCAACAAAGGTGGAATATTCTTTGGTAAATTCACTATATATACCTACATATATGTATATAGTTTGTGTTGTTTATGCATAAGGCTATATATATATATATGTATATCAAAATGTATGTATACAAAACTTGCGGTCGTGGCGGTTTTTCCATTTTCATCGTTAATTTATAATATACGTAGTCTGATTTTGTGTTTGTTTTGTTTTGCAATCACATAATTTATATAGTTTCTTTACATTCACATTTACAGTTGGATTTCATTGATTAACTAACGTTTTGTCTCGCTCTCTGCTAACATAATTGGCATAATTGTTGCTATAACATTTATGTTAATGGGTGCGAGCGATTTAACAGATCAAAAATCAACTAGGGCAGGGCTTCGACGTACGCAAGATAGTTTAGCTAAGATGATATGATACACAGATTCGAAGTATTAAATAAGTAGTGCTAGAAATAATAGATACTGGTTAGTTATACGACGAAACAGCGAAGTGAGGGGGAGTACGGAGTGCGAGCAACCGAAGAAGATTTTAAGGATATTTTAACTTATTGCAAGCACGCTTGCAACTTTTCAATCCATTCCTGTGCCAGATTCGCGTTCATCGCATAAAAGTTGTAGGTGCGTTTCGACGTTTTTAGCTGAAATGGAGGAAATGGGAATACTTTTAATATAAAACTGTATTTAAGGGCTGTACATATTTATCGCACATATTTAAAAAGGACTTTTGCGTACAATATCGATACAATATTAATATGTTGAACTCACATCAAAAAATCCCTTCTCATCCACACCTTTGGCGCCAATTTGTGCAGGTTGTGCGGCAGTTACAGACTGCACCTCAGCCAGTTCTGCAATATTTAAATAAAATTAGAATACGCAGCCTCAACTATTAATTCTGTATACATACCAATGATGCCCTTGGGAGCGGTATCCTCAGATGTGTCGTAGTAACGAAGTTGGTGCTTAATAGAGTCCAGGACAAACCAGCGCTGTTTCCATCCTTTGAGCAAAGCGCCTCGCTTATAGAGGTGTCTATGGGATTTTTATATTTATTATTAATTTAATTTTATAGGTAATATAAATTAAAGCATATGAACTTACCCTTCGTGCGTACGATTTTCAGCCACGTTACTGCTAAACTGATTGTAGAAATGATGGCTGGAGGTGCGTGCCGTTGTGGCGGCACTGGAGGCAATGCTGGCCGTATCGCCCTGCGACATGCTCACATTCGGTGGCCCCACAGATCCATCAATGGCCTTATACTTGGTGCAGTTCTTCATGGACAGTTCCGTGCACTTTTCATGGTACGAGTTGCCGCAATCCATGCACCGATAGCCGACTGGTCCCCAGAGGAGCTTGGTGCAGTGGTTGCAGTTGGTGGGGGTGGTGTAGGGATGCTTTTCGAAGCGATGGGGATGGAAATACTTGTCCTGGTAGCCCGCCAAACGACCCTTCATAATGATCTCCAGCGTGGAGCGCTTGTGCTGATGCGTTTGCACGAAGATCTTGCCGAGGGAAGCGTTGCGGGGAATGGGCTCCACCTTAGGTACTTCCAGACTATTCCACACCTGCAACCACTTTTGGGGTAGAATTCCTCGCTCCGTCTCCGCCTGCCTCACCTCGCTGAGCAGACAGACATAGGCATTGGGATTGTACTTCTCTGGGTTATCGTAGCCGGCTGTGATGACCATGCGCTTGCCCTTCATCTCGGACAGATCGATTTCGTCGTCCACGGTGGTTACTTCCAGATCGTATGGCGGTCCCTGTGCCAGCTCCTCATTGGTGTAGTAGCTCCACAAATCCAAGGCAGCCACATTGCTTTGCGGCCGCAAGGTCATATCCTTGTCGCCGGAGTAGAGGAAGTTGTAAAACACGGGCGTCTTGTTATGCTGCCTTTCGATATAATCAAAAATGGAGTGGCCGATGCGACTCATTGGCGCCGGGGTCCGTGGACTCCTCAGGTCCAATGGGTACACGTTGCACTCATCATCGGAACCGTTCGACGCCATGCCACCGCCTCCAAACAAGTGCTTGGCGTTCAGCGATCCGCGCTTGTCCTCCATGGCAGCGATACCCGAGTCCGAGCGCTCCAGTTCGCAGTCAAAGAGGAAGGTGCGGAAACGGCACGACACAGCATGGTAGGCCAGGAATCTCAGATAGAAGTCATTAAACTCGAATGCCATGGGAAACTGGCTCTGCAGCTGATGGACCACGTCCAGGAACTGCAGAAAAGTGGGTGCAAATACGATGTTTGTGTTGGCATGCGAGGGCTTCAGGTTACTGCGATGCGCAAACCGATGACCGAAGGCCAGCCACTCCTTCTCCACTAGCACACGAAAGCCGTCCAGTGTTCGGTAGTAGGGATCCAGGCAAAGCTGGGCAATCGAGCTGAGCTGGGCGGTAACATCGGAGCCATCCTCCAACGACAGCATCACGCTGCTCTCCTGCAGATCGATGAGGTCCACCACCGCCCCGGATAACTGCATCAGCGAGGAGATCTGCTGCAGCCAGTCAGACTGCTCGACCATTTTGGCAAAGCTCTGGCCATCCGCCTCGTTGGTGTTATGCGATGGCATGCAAGCGCGTATTAGCTTCTTGAAGGCCGGACGCGACTGCCTAATGTCCGGGTAATCGACGGGAATGAAGTCCGCGCAAAAGTCCACATTCATGTTTGATTTGGCCTGTGATTTCTCACCCAATGCGTACAGTCGCATCTTGCGGAATGCTCCATGCGCGTTTGAGGTGCTTTGATTGCCCTTCATCGTTCCACCCTTGCCTCCTCCTCCCTGGCCGGATTTGCTGCCGTCGTTGCCCATATCCAGGTTGTTCTTGTGCTTGCGCGACAGCTCCGGCGTGAGGCACTGCCGATCGTCGGAGGAGGGGCCATGGCCCAGCAGCGAATTCATCGAGAGATTCATGCCGGAATACTGGTTGATGGCCAGCGGCGTAAGCTTCGGCATCGTGTTAATGAGGGCCAGGAAGTACTTATCCTGCTCCGGGTAGTGGGTGACATCGTGATGGGCGTTCGTGTTGCTCCCCGTCGTGTTCTTTAGCATTCCGATAACGGACTTGCTGTTGGGCTGGGCACCACGGATGAGCAGGGCTCCGTTTGCGTGGCGCCAGGTGGGTAGCGGGATGCGCTGACCCTTGAAGCAGCGGCCCAGATGCATAATGGCCGCATCGCTGCACTGGGCAGGCGCCACAATGATAGCTGGATAGGATCGGCAGGTGGCGTAGCTGGCATTCACGTTGCTAATGCGGAATCCCCGCTGCGACTCTGCATCGAAGCCAAGTCGCTTCCAGTCCTGCACATAGCTCCGCTCCCGCATCCGCTCCATATCTTTGATGGTGAGCACCCTAGGCATGGCATTGTTTTGCGTTTCAAACTCATCGCCGTCTTGCAACTCATCGTCGATGGACTGTGTTTCTGCCCCGGCGTCCGCTCCTCCACTGCCGTATTCATAGTCCGAGATCAGCTTGCGCTTGGTCTGCTGCTTCTGCTTGTATCCGGCCTTTTTGGCCGTGCGGAGCAGGGTCTTCTTGGCGAATCCCTTTATCGTGGAATACTTTTCCTTCGTTTTCGGCGGAGCCACGCCCTGGAGTATGGTGCCGTACGACTGGAAGGCAAAGTACTCGAACTCGTCGAACGGATGGCGCGCCTTGCTCAATATTTTTCGAAAGCTTTCGATTTGCTCCGGCGTCACCTCCGGATCGAAGGCGACCTTGAGCAGCTGGAAGCTGCTGGAGCGCAGCTGCAGTCCTTCGGGCAGCGTCTGATCCAGGTGGGCCAAATACAGCACCGATATCTTCTTCTCCTTCAGCAGGGAGGCAATGGGAAAGGAGCGGACGATGACTTGTTCGCAGTAGAGCGGATCGCAAGGTGAGCCCTTGAAGACCACGCGATAGTTGGTGAGAAACAGGGCTCCCTCTGCGGGTATCAGGCACTGGGTGTCGTCTTCGCGTCCGTCCGGCATAAGGAAGCAGCGCAGATGGTCGGTCACGAACTCCTCGGCTGGCAGCAGGCAGGGCGTCTGAATCTTGGGTTTCTGCACATGCGGATGGCGTTTTGCCTCCAGGTAGACCGGTTCTAAAGACTCGATGTGCATGTGCACTACACCCGGCACCATATCATGCAGGTTGCGTATGTGGTCGGAGGTCACTCCCCCCTCGGTGCACACGCAGTCAATGAAGCGCGAAATTGTCTTACCGACAGAAACGCCAATTTCCAGAGCATTGTTCTCCTCGAATCCGTCGTCGGAATGTTCGCTCAGGCTGTGGGAGCCAATAATACTGCAATGGAAAGGTAATTTGAGCTCAAAACTAAATACTATCGATTGCCTTCTTTACCTATTTGAAACACTCTGATTTTCGTCCAGGCGAAATGCTGGCTTCGGTTTGCTGGCGGCATCCACGTTGACATCGAGCGGAATCAGCAGGGAGACCATGCGGTTGGCAAAGTGTATGGCCTGGCTGTACAGCGTTGACTCCTCCGACTTGGCCAGTTCGGCCTTCTTCTCCTCCTCGATGGTGGGACTCTTGCGCAGTTGCTCGGCCGTAATCTCTAGAGCCGTAGGCTCCTCTAGGGGGACCTCGTCCAGCACACAGTTGGCCTCTTTTTGATGCTCGTTTTGGCGACGATGGAGCAGATACAATGCCTTGATCTGCCCCTGAACATCCTGAAAGAATGTGGACTCCCAGAACTGAATATTCTTCCATATGGCGTGGTCCTGGATTTCCGTGTAGGCGAACTGCACCACTCCCGTGGAAAGTTTACGACAGAAAATCGTGGACATGGGCAGCAGGGCCGCTGCTACCGTGTACTCGTCAATCCCCGAGGAATTTTGCAGTGCCTTGTTCATAAATCGCACCACCAACTCAAACTGCTGATGGTCCAGAACCGCCTTGTTGCCATGCACATAGCCAAAGAACTCCCGACAGAGGATCAGTCTCGCATCGCGATGTTTCAGCGTTCGCATCACGGCGGGCAACAGCTTTCTAGCGTCTGCAATTCGGTTCTCAAAGATGTAGGACACGCACGTCCGCAGCACCTCCAGCCGTCGTGCCGAGTTCTGGACATTTGGACGAACATCCAAGGCTTCCGGCAACCTGGGTCCCATCGGTATGATCCTGTGCTGATTGCGCGTCACATGGAAGCGCTGTGGGACTCCGTTCTTCCGTATTCCCTCCTGGATGATCAGCTCCACCTTATCCGAGCTGATGCGCGGAAATGCAGGCTGGTGGATGCGATGGAAGGAGCCCTCGGGAGGACGTAGCACCTTCTGGGCATAACTGGTGTGGGCCAAAGTGCCCTCATTCTCGAACAGAGTGCGTCCCAGTTCCTGGATATGTGTGAGTATCTGAAATATAAGGAAAGTGAGATGATTCCTTGAACATTTTGGTTTAAAACTCCCCATTAATACTTACGAGATTCCGATTCTGCGCCTCCGATTTGAGCAATTCGTTCATGGAGCTGTAGAGCTCATCCCAGGCATCGGAGGCTCGCCAGGGGGGCCCTCGCTCATTGACAAACGTGGTGAAGAACATGCTGTCCAGAACGCGGAACAGGAACTCACTCTCAATCAAGTCCCGGGCGCCGAGAAAACCGGCCTTGTGAAAGGTAATCACTGGCTTGGGATGAATCCTAATAATGGTGAGGCAGGAGCGGTAGCCCTGCAGTAGCTGCGCGAAGAGGCGCATGAATATGGCGCGAAGTTCCTTATCGATTTGTGCGTCAGTCTTGGACAGGGCACTTGGTCGCTCCAGGGTGGGAAAGGCCAGGTCTGCCTGCGCCAGATTCGGGAACAGGATCATGCTTAGCAGCTCCTGAGTTTGCTCCCACAGCGGCGAAGGGAGGATGGGTACCGGCGGGGTAAGCGACGCAGGTATGGTGACCAGGCCGCCGTCTAAGTCCACAACAATAACATCCAACAGATCCGTAATCTCCGTTTGCAATGAACTGTGTATGCCCATAATGAACGGCGTCGGCGTGGATAGCACCTCCGTGAGCGGTGCCGGCAGAATGGGTATGTAAACGTGTGTGTACCGAAAGGGATACATCAGGGCCACCAGCGCCTTGCAGCTCTCCGTCAAGTGGCAATAGCACTTGGACAGAAACAGTATCTTGTTCTCCGTCATCACCGCACAGAGCAGAATCAGCACATTTTTAATGCCCAGCTGTTTAAAGAGGAAGTGCACTCCACTGCCCGTGGTGGGCAGCGAAGAGCTTTGCGGCGGCTGCAGGGATTGCTTGTCGCCGGCTCCGATTGAGAAGCGCACCTGTGGCCCGCCAGCCGGTGGCACTTGTATGCATCCCAGAATGTTACCGATGAGCGTCTCCATGCCGTACGCCAGGTTCTCAATGTACACGGTGTAAATGGTGCCCAGACAGTTCTGCAAGAGAAGACAGTATAAGGAGATGGGATACAAAAAAAAGCAAGTTCAGCGTTAGATTTTTACCTTAAAGGTGTCGGCACAGTCCAGCCGGGATATGAGTACCAGGCACTTTGGCGCATACATGACGCTGTGGTGCGTTATGGAGGTTGCAGTCGTGACGCCATCTGTGGCGGAGGGCGTACCGCTCGGTAGCAGCCTAGTGCTCCCAATGGTCTCATCCTCGTCGTCGACGATGCGTGTCTGCGTGATGGCCAGCGTCTCGTGGAAGCTGAGGCAAGCGCAATAGTGCTTGTTCGTATCGATGTCCGTTAGCACGGAAACGAAGAACTTGGGCTCCTGCTTCTCGTACGATAAGCTCCAGCCCAGCGGCTGGCAGAACTGCGGAAGAGGGGAACATCGATAAGAGGAAACGTAAGCCGATATGGATATGTATGAGCTGGCGGGGAACGCACCCATTCAATGCCTTCGATAAAAGGGGTGTCCGGCCAATCTTTCTCGGGAAAGCGCTGCACGATCTTGCCGCAAGTCGGCTGCCCGCCCACATTGCTGGCGGTCTCTGTGGAAAGAAATTGAGATGCCATTGGGGGATGCCATTGTTAATTCCAGGGGGAATTAACTTACTCTCCTTATCGCTGTCGTAGCCGACAATTACGAAGTAATCAGCGAGTCGGGACATCTTGTCCAGCACATTGCCGGCCCTGGTTGGAGGAGCGTCGCGTCGTCAGTGGCCAAAACTGGGAAAACAGGGAAGCAGAGATGATGCTTTAGTCGTGGTTTCGCAAGGGGAAGATGACCACCTTCGGCGGCGGTAGCAGTGCCGTCATCCAATTTGATATGCTAATTAGGCGCTCTCTCTCTCTGCGTTCGGCATAAATGATTAGCTAGCTCCATGCTGATCGACTGGCCAAATTGTTATTGTATTTTGCGTTAGCCCCGGAGGCGTTTTTTCAGGCTTCTCGGGTCTTCGTCTTCGCCACTTCTTTTTTTTTTCTTTTCAACCACACCCCGCGCCGCACAAAGTGGAACAACAGCGCCGGGCAATCACTTGCAGCGTCTATATATATAGATTGGGACACACACCTTGCAGCCGGCTGCAGCCAAACCGCCGCTCACGATACAATTTTAATTAATTATAATTATTTTTAATTATAATTCTATCATATCCCCGCTCACCAGTGCTGCCACTTCTTAAAATTTGAAACTATCGCTTATTTTTTTTTAACTGGGGTATTCTTTGCGACTAAATTACTAAATGTATCGGCGATATATTCCGGCTAAAAGAGTCGTCCGCTAAATTCTAAAACGAAATCTTCGGTCGGATGCCATTTGTATTCTTCTCGATTACATTTTGTATATTATTATTTAAAATTTCTGTAACATTAATCTAAAATTTAAATTAATATGCGCGCTACCCAACACTGCCCTAACGAAACGCATATCGATTTTCCAATACATCCGTTAATCGTTTTTAAATTTGTTAAAGGAAAACTTTTTAAATAGCTTATTTAAAAACAAATAAGATGTATTAGTTTTCAAAATTTCTATTCAAAGTAGAAATAAATGTAAATGGTATATACTTTTATCCGTAACACCCGTAAGGTCGTCAAGCACTAATCCCAAATAAAAGGCAACAGTAAGATTCGTTTGGTGACTTAATTTTCTTTTCAACTTATATATAAATCACGATATCTTTGACATTATGAACTAGCGAGATATAAATACATAATAACATTGATGACTAACTCGTGTAAGAAGTAACTTATGATAGGGTTTTTTTTTAACTGATCTTTACAAACATATGACGTATACGTAACGTATGTACTATTCTGCAGGGCGATCTCATCTCCTCTTCAAGAATGACCGCCGTTCTCTGTGGCCTTTGTGTCCGCCGTTGTTGGGCCTTGGTTAGTGGCTTCTTGTGGCGGCATGGTGAGCGTCACTGCGCCCGTATCCGTGTGCTTTATGTGCTCCATTTCGATGTCCGAACAATTCTCGGAGTTAGACAGGGCCGAGTCCATCGAGGTGACGGTCATATCCACGGCCTTGTCGCTGGTGTTTGCAGATAGCAGAGGCTTCTCCACTGCAGGCTTCTCCTCCGCATCCTCATCCCGGCTGGGGGCCACGAAATTATTGCTATTGATGTCTTCGATGGCCTTGCGCAACTGTTGAACGAAAATTGTGCGATTAGAAGGAGTTCTTTTATAGGTGACTCTTTAAATGTTACCTCTTTGAGGCCCACCACGCCCACAAGTCGCCCGATTTTGGTGACATAGGCGTGATTGATGCCCACCATGGAGAACAGCGAGTGAACCTTGAGTATGGAGGTGCGTTCCACCAGCTGGAAGGGCGAGGGATCGATATGCACATTGGCCTTTTGCAGATCAATGGGCTTCAACATCTCCTCGAGCTCCCATTGCTTCTGGTCCTCCGGCGACATGTCAATGACACGTTCCCTGGGCTACAAATAAATATAAATTATAATTATTTAATGAAAGTAATTATTAAATAATTATTTATCCCAGACCTACCAACTGCACAGACTTCGTCTTTTGTATGCTCTTGTTTAGGGTTAGTAAGAAAACAGAATAGAAATGACGGTTTTTTGTTTAGTATTTATTTGTAATTATTACTCCTTCTTCTGTCTTCAAACATAAATATAATCACCTACCTCCCCTTCTGTTTCCGGAGTTGCTTCTTCATCGATATCTTCTATGGAGTAACCCATTCTATTTAATTCTTTGGCAAAACTTTTCTTACGCAAAGGCGAATTCTGGTCTTCAACTTCGTTGGCAAAACGAATTTTCGTGCACCTTTCTTTGGGAACTAATTGCGGCGAACTATTTACATCAGCTACTTTATTTGTTTTAAACTTAATGCTTGGCCGATCTGGTGATGGGCTGGACTTATCTCCAATTTTAGATAATGCAATTTCCGTGCTTTCATTTTCAGCAGGCTTTATAAAACGCATAAATTTGATTTATTACTTTATAATCTAGTTTTTCTTTTGATAGCTCTAGCTTTTCTACTATTATTAAAATCATTTCAGGCCTTACCAATGTTGTGGTTTCCGTTGAAATAGGGTTTACTTGCTTGCAGATATTAAATGGGGTTAACATTTCTCTATAACATTTTTAACATCTAACTACTTTCTTGATAATTGACAGGAGATGGCAGCTGGTTCATGGTTAGGGAACCTACTTACCAGCATAATTTTATCGGTTACAAAATCCCAATTACTTTGTGCTTGCTTGAAACGATAGATTCCCATATTGGCATCTCGAAAAAGGCAACCAAAAACCCAAGATAATCCCCGGTTTTGCATCAACTTACCAGCTGAACCTTTTTAGAAACACCCGGAGTGCTTGGAGTGCGCTGGACCTCCACTTCGTTGTGGCTGGCGGCCGGCGAGAGGGAGCCCGTTTCCGGATCCGGCTGCACGTCCTGCAGCGTGGTGGATTTCTTGAAGATGGCCTCAAAGGCCGAGCGAATGCGGAATTCGGAGTTCCCCGTTATCGTTGTGTACGGCGTGATGCTGGGACTGTGGGCCAACGGCTGCGGCGTGTAGGTCTTCAGATTGAAGGAGTTGGTCTTCTTGAGGATGGATTTCCTGGGTGCCAGCGAACTGTGCATTGTTTCCGCTCGCTTCTTGGGTGGCAGCATCTCGTCGTTGGCAATCTGCCGCAGGCTGAGAATGTCCGGAGCTGGTAGCACTTCAAATCGTGATGGTCGTCTCATCTTCAGCTCCACTTCTTGCTTCTTCTTCTCCTCCTCAAGTGCCCGCTCCTGGGCCTCCTTCTGCCACTTCTGAGCCACCTCCATGCGCTTCTCTCGCCCGATGTGCTTCTCGATCATCTTGATCAGCTCGTAGCGCTGCACGGAGCCCAGCAGGATCATGTTATCCGGACTATCCACCAGCGGCAGGGACCGCAGCGTCTTGTTCGCCTTGAGGACTTCTTTGAGCTTCTGATAGGAGATGCCGTGCCATATGTACTTCACGTCCCGCACCATAAAGTCCTCCACGAATATGCTGTACATGCCGGAGCTGGAGGGCAGGAGATCGGGCAGGTACGGCAGCTTCTTAATCAATATAATACTGTCGTAGATCGACGGTTGCAGCAGCGCCGCCACGGCATTGGCCACCAGCACAGCAATCATCACCGGCACCACATGCGTGATTTGGCCCGTCATCTCGAAAATGATCACGGCCACAGAAACCGTGTGCGTCACGGAGCCGGAAAAGGCGGCCGCCCCAACGACAGCATAGCCGCCGGGCATGATGGGCGACAGTCGACCGCCGTATCGAACGCCATGTGGAAAGGTAACTGCCATGAACTCGCCCACCAACCGACCGAATCCAGCGCCGATCTTGAAAACCGGAATAAACATTCCCGATGGAACTGGTATCGTGGAGGCGATAATGGAGAACATAAACTGCCAAAGGAAAGATTGTTTGGTCATTATCAGAATGAGGTTTCTCCCAGAGTTGCAACTACCGTGAAAAGGGTGTATATCACCAGGTTTCCAAACACGCTGGTGTAGGCAGTCATCCAGTGGGTCACCACTGCCGCCTGCTCCACGGTCAGATCATCGCGCGACCAAGTGAAATTGCTGAAAAGCTGCGTCACCTGCTCGTGGGTGCTCAGTTCGCCGGCCAGGAACTGGCCAGTGCCCAGGGGAAATGATATGCTGGAGACCAGCAGGGCCAGGAAGCCAGGATACAAGAAGCGACTGAAAAAATAAAAGTTAACTCAAGGAATATTGGAAATTAACAGGCGTAAACGTACTTCTTCTGCAGGAACTTGTTCATGCGCTTATTGGAGCGCATGAAGAGAACGTATCGTCGATGAACCCACACATAGGAGGCACCACCCAGGCCGCACACGAGTCTGAAGGGGAAAGTAAACCCTTAGATCCTGCGAACATCCAATTCCTTAAGGACTTACCCAATCAATGCAAAGACGAACAGCTCTTGGGGATCGAAGGGGAACTCGGTGGTGAAGTTCGTGAGGAACAGGGCCCGCACAGTGTCGGCATTCTGGAACCAAACGGCCAGCAGACGGAAGACAGTGGCGCCGCATACCGCCGCAAAGAATCCGCGCCAGTAGTTGCGCACCGCAAAGTATGTGGTGGTGACCTCAATGCTGAAGAGCACACCTGTTGGGTCATTAGGATTAGGAATAATTCGAAAAACGAGAGGCATATCCACTTACCACCAACGGGCGCCGCAAAGCAGGAGCCCACACCGACGGCACAGGCTGCCGCCAGCATTTCGGAGTTTCGCGACTCATTCTCATATATGCCTTGGAATGATGTGACAAGTTTACTTAATAATTGTGCTACAATACTTGCTATATGTACGAAAGGACCCTGGGGAAGCACGGAGAGAGACAGAGATACGGATGCGAGACTTGTAGATTTTCCAAATTGCACTTGCTGCGCCTCAGCGGCATGTGGCATGCAGTGAGATCAATTTTTATACTTACTTCCTTTCCTAATGGCATACCGCTGCCCAGAGTTGCCGTTAAACCAATCACCTTGGCCACTAATGTCTTAAATGTGAGATACTCTTTCAACTGAACGCCGCGCAGTATGGTCTTCATTTCGGGTATACCGGAACCTATAGAATTTGCATTGAACATACTCTCAGGGATTAGTGAGTAGTAGGAGTTGTGGGGCAAGAAGCTGAGTTGTTAGTGGTTCGAGTATTTAACATACAGACACGAGGGGGATCAGAGTTTCTTTTGGATGGTGCCAAGTGTGCTTGGAGTGGGCAGCTGCCGGAGTGCAGTGGTACTATGTATGGGTCAATATCAATATTATTTCATCAAATAACAAACCTAACAAAACCCTGGGGCCCTACGAGATCTTTTGGTTGTGGGAACAAAAAGAGCCTATTTCACTTGGGAATTGTTTAAACAATATTTAAATCCTTCAGTTTGTTTACCCTAATCAACCATAGAAGTAAAGTAAGTAAGCACAAAATTCATACAATTTCTACAATTTTGGAAAACCGATTTTGGCTGAAGAAATTTATGAGGACACTTTGGAGGATTATTTAATTTTGAAGTCAAGCTAACTACTTTTAAAAAGGAATTTATATGAAATAAAAATATTATTAAACTGGTAAACAATTGCTATTTGTAGTTGGGAAAATGATTGAAACTAAGCTGAAATATAGACACTATGTGAACATATCTTTAACTACTTAGCAGATTTGATTAAATTATTGATTACATAGGACTGAAAATACATCTAAATATAAGTTAATTAATGCCTTTTCTAAGGCTTAACTAGGAGAATATAAGATTGGTTAACTGTACAAATGGTTATTTATGGTGAAAGATTACTAAACTACCAAAAAATATATAATGATATCTGATATCTAGGGACTGGTTAATACAAACTCTTACCTATACTTTGCGGTGCGATGAGATGGACAAAGCCGGCCGAGAATAATATAAGGCAGACTGGGAGCGAGACCCATGCGATGTACTGAACAAAAGGCTGTGACGTCAGGTCGCGATACAGCCAAATGCGCGCTGGAGGTATATAGATATAGAAACGTAATGGGTACTAAAATCGGGCTAAAAAAAAAAAAACTATTAAAATCGGCACTACCGTTTGTACAGATGGATATGCCCTTGTCCATGATAAATGAGAGCAGCGCCATTATGATGCCCAGCAGCGCCAGGAAGACCCAGTCCTCGCCCAGCCGAGCTATCGTGTGCTTCCAGATCCATGAGGACACCCGCTTCGCCCGCGTCGAATGCTTGCCTAGCAGTTCCTGAAAATATTTCCCAGCACTGCTGCTTTATAAACTGATACGTTTTCGAGATACAAAGTCATGGGACATGGGGCCACCTTTCTGATTTACTTGGCCAAATGGTACATGATGATAAATAATCGTGTATGATGACCATACCTTAAATATTTAGTTTTCTCGTATAGTTTGCATTCAAATCGAGAGCATCGTGAATAATAATATATATATTATCTGTGAGTGGGTGAGAGATGCTAAGGCGTTCTATTTTATATTACCTTATTCCTTTGTTTATCTTCCTGCTTTCGTCGCTTTTCGAGTATTTTGAGCTTTCTGGCTTCATCCTTGGCAAATTCTCCTAGATCTTTGGTATAACGACCATACATCTGTGAGGGGAAATTGAAAATTAGTTAATGGTTGAGCATTACGGATAAGTGTTTTAAATGTACCCATTTTTATATTATTCTCAAACTAAATAAATATATTTAAAAGCAAATAATAAGCTTTTTGTTACATTTTGTTGTAGAAACAAACAAAAACGTCTGCACAAAACATTCTAGACAAATGCCAAGAGCATGAAAATTGATGACAAAGTAGAGGAAATGCACAAACCACTACACTAAAAAAATTAAATTAGAAATAATTCCTATTTGCCATAAAATTATAAAATTAAATTAAATATCAACCGAAAAACTATATGGATTAACAATAAATTAAATTATTTATTAAATATCAATTCGATTTTTAAATAATCTCATAGTAAGCCTATTATAAATATAAAAAAAAATAAGAAATCTTTAAGATTGTGTTTATTTATCATTAAAATGTATTGTATATTAAACATTTAATTTATTGAGTTACTTTCTGTTTGGTAACTAGTTAAATTTTTCCACACCAATAGTATATATATAAAAGTGCATTAGTTCCGATAGTGAATCAAATTTATTTCTGATTTGAAGGGTAAATTTATTCTTTGCAATTTCTTTGGGGGTCAATGCAAGAGGTCTGTTGTGGCAACTGAACAACAAAAAACCTTTGTGTTTATTTGAGAAATAAATCTTTTTATAAACACTATTCAGAAAATAAATTTTAAAGAAAATCCGACATACATTCTAGATTCCAATAAAATCCTAAAGAGTGCATTTTAAATAGTTAAGGTTTATTTTGTTTTATTTTTGTTAAATAAAGGTAATAAAATGACCCAGATAGGAGATTATGCTTATAGAATTTAACCTATTTTGAATTAAGCTAAAGAAGAATGGAAAGCTTGTAATGGTTTTTCTATAAAATCGAATTTAAATTAATAAACTTTATTCTTTTTCCAGCTATATTTGAAGGTTTAGTGTTTGCAGCTACTTTTCGACACCATTTCAATCAGATTTTAAATCCTTAGCTAATTCTTAGTCACCACAACATAAAAGTATTTCAAATTCCTTAATTTCCTTTACATAAAATAAAATTATTATGCCAAAACCCGTTATTAACTAAATTCATAACATTCTGATGAAATAATAATTGTTTTAAAAATTGGTATTCCGGAATCTAATATTGATTTGCAGGGGTAAACTTCAGGGTGATTTCGTTCTGTGTTGCGCTTTGAGGGTCAATGTAAGGGGAGGTGTGGTGTCGCTGCAACTGCTGGCCATGAACACGGATGCGGACTACAACTAGGTGGCCCTACCGGGGGCCACTCACATAGTAGAAGGCCTCGATCTCGATCTCAATCTGATTCTTGTCATCGCCGGGCGGATCGATGCTCTGATTGCGATGCTGCTCCTTCTGCTTGGCAATGATATCATCCCAGCGCTGGCGCACGGGCGTCGAGTGGGTCTTGTGGGCACGCTCTCGCTCCTCCCTGCGCCGATAGTCCTCGCGATTGATCAGCAGCTCCGGCTCGAAGGCATACTCGCGAATGTACTCATCCTGGTGCGAGTGGCTGTTGTTAAACATGAAGCAAGCGATGCACACGAACGAGGTCCCGCACTCAAACTCAAAAATCACACTCAAGTCACGTCACAGTGCAGTTGCAGTTGCTGTTGCAGTTGCAGTCACACGAATTCGGGCAACGGTGGCGGCGGCCTTTGACATGCCCGCGGCTGTGGCTGTTGGCTGTGGCTGTTGGCCGAATATTTGTGTCGCATCTTGTTGGCCAATATTATTTTTAGTTCTCGGTTATCTCGGCTGCCGCGGTGGTAACGTACGATGAGTCCCCGATTCTCACTGCCAGACGTAATTAGAGGTGGACGACGCAGCTGCCCTTGAGCCCCGTCTCGGAAATGCGGCGGTTGTAAAATTCATTGCAATTTTATTTATAACATTTCACACAGCACCCCATTCATATATAGATTTCTGATTTATCGAACTGATCCCACTGGCTCTTTCCTATAGGTTCCTTATTAATCCGCCTTTCCAAACGACCGTTTCCATTATCTATTGATTTTCGATCTCGCGCGACTTCCGACCGCCACGAAGGAGGCTTCTTGCGGTGGCGTAAACTTTTTTGAAACTAAACTGTCTTGTCGAGCTTTCGGCGTTCTGTGTGTGGAAAATTATTGAAAATTTTCTTTTGGCTAGACTCTGCGCCAGGGTAGCACGCTGTTTCGAATATTTTTAAAAAATGGCCCAAAGGAATACTTGATCAAAAACGAAATGTTTACACAAAAATATGAAAATCGGAGGAGGGAATTGTTTTCCAATTCTGTCTGCTGCTGCTTGGCCATCAAAAGCAATTGCCTTGGTATTTCGAAATGGCTCATAAATTTAATTGCACGATAATGTATTATCAATTTAAGATGTGCTCTTGAAATAATGTTTTGGGAGTTTGCTATAATCTAAAGGGGTTTTTGCACAGTGCTCACCTACTGATGGCCACTCTTTTCCGGCACCCTACTGCCCGTAGCAATGGCAATAGTTGTTGCTTGTTTTAAATATAATAAACACTATTCATTATAATCGGATTAAAAATAGCTAATGTCTTTTGCCCGCTGCCTTGTCATTCGTCGGACACGGTTTTTGCATTGCTTTTACAGAAGGAGGCCCAGATGCGAATGGACGCGGGAAAATCGCCAGAGTCAACTGGCAAACTGTGCAGGAAAGGCGGCGACGAGAGCGAACGAAAAGCTTGGAAAACCATTCAGAAATCGTAAAAAGTTTTTGTTTTGATCGATGGCTTCACGGCAGATGTGTGCGCCGAATAAAGTGCAAATAAAACAGCGTCTGGCTACATTTCAATATCGTTAAGACTCAAATAATAAACAATTCGAGATTGCGAAAATGTATATATAGCATATAGCATACATTTCATTCAAAATCTACAGTGCGAATGAAAGGAGGCGCGTTTTTTAATTGTTTCATTGAGCTTCATTTAAAATCACTGTTGATCTGGCATAATTTTATTTTACAATAGCCAAACAGATGTTTGCGAAAAAAATAAAGATATTTTACGACCGCCTTTACGTGAGCATTGATAAAGATACTGACGCTCTTTGCGTCACCAAAATTGGGTAATAATAATAATAATATGGATAATCAGACTTATCACGACAATACACCACGTAACATATGTCTATATACCATATATATAGTCAAGGTAAAGATTGTTTTGCGAAAATTGTTTAATCGAGAAATGAAATTTTTGTAATGAAATAAATACCCAAATAACTATTATTATTATTTTAAATTAATAATAAAATGTTTATAATTATTAAAATTAAATAGGTTGATTGCCTCATTTAATAAAACTTTGAGTGGGATTCACTTAACCCCAGATCAGACAATAATATAAATGCTTTAAAAATAGTTTGACATTTCGTGGTACATTAGATCATTTTCTTTAAATTAGAAAAATAAAATATGAAAGTGCCTTCCTGAATAAATTTTTTTTTTTATTTAAATATGAAAATACACCGAAACTTATTTATTTAAAATCAAGAAAACATAAACTAACTCCAATATTTATATTATTTTTACTTCTTTCTATCTATTTATTTTATAAGTATTTTTTAAATAGACAAAAGTTACAAAATATCTATAATATTTGTAATATTTAATATTTTATTTTAAAAACAATTATCTTATAGTTTGACCGCAGCTGTAAGCCCACTTATAGAATCAGAATGCAAGTTCCTTAGACAGATAAGACTTGATTGCCCTGTGTTACCAAGCAGCTAATGGATTTTTCCCACTACTAAGTATTAGAATTTCTTTTACAGATCCCCTGGAATGCTTACAAGAGTATCGATGTATCCGATGGGATCATCGTCGTCCGAGGAGTCCGAGTCACGGGCATTCTCGGCAGGCGGAGGACACGGATAGAAGGCGTGCGACTTGATCTTTGGCTGGCGCTGCACATGGCGCAGCTCTTCCTCCATGGAAATGTTACTGCTGCGCCGCTTTCGCAATTGGCAAATGAACTTCTCAAAGTCTGCCCACTCCGAGTCCACCAGCTCGACGTTCTCCTCCCCGAACTCCTCATCGTGGATGATTCGCTCGACTTTCTGATTGTTCCGATCGCGATTACGATCACGATCGCGGTGCCGATCGCCAAAGTAAACCATATTGCAGGTGTCAGCTATGGCAAAACGGGAAAGGGAGCGGAACTTAGGGACAGACGATTGGATTTAATGGGTTTATAGCAGTTCAAAGCAATCGATGGGCGCACTATCAGAGATGGGACCGATACGGACACGGTTTCGTCACATCCATGGCACAGATAGGGAACATTTCCCGGATTTCAATTCCGATATGTATTTCCAGATATATTCCCGGCCGCGTGTGACCCGGGCAAAGTTTTCAGTTCAACTGAATATAGTGTGATGAGGATGGCCACCGATCCGGTGCCGTTTAAACTCAAGATTCCATTAAATTTAGTACACAGACACCGACGCACTCGTCTGGCCGAGCTGCCCGCTGTCTCAAGATACACTTATAAGTAGTTCACATCTACGAGTACGTATGACTCTCGAGCGGTCAAAGTTTGCGTGTAAACATCAATAGAATTTCATAAATTTAATAATCTGGGGTCTGGTCAACGGCAAAAAAGTGAAAATGCCAAGCGCTTGGTTGACACTAAACGTGCACAGTGGGCTGGGTCTTAATTACACATATATCTTTCATTCAAAAATAGATTCTGATAAGAAAAACTATGGGGGAAAAGGGAAAATGTATCTATAAGATACATCAAATATGGTTTTAAAGCTTCTGAAGTTTTCCATGCGTTTGATGACAGTAATGCCTTTCATTGGATTTTTCATGATTGCAGCAATGGAAAATAATTTTGATTTAAAGGGAATTTCTTAGAATAGTATTAATTCAACATAAAAATAGTAATTTATTCCCATTTATTTATTTAAGCCAATGCTGAAAGATCCCAGGATTTTAGCGAGGCTTTGCTAGCATTCAACCCACTGTGCCGGATCACTTAAGCCGCATAAATTGTGATTACTTGCTTTAATAGTCTCAATGTGTAGACTAGGCATTGGGTCACATGTCTTTGAGCATTTCTTGGATTTATCATATTTAAGTGAAGCGGTTGTTTTAGTACAAGTACGCCTGCACTATTTTAAATTTCATTATTATTATTATTATTATTATTGGGTTGGTCAATCCAAGCTGCCTTCCCCCTTCTAAGCGAAAAAAGTAGCCCTTAAAGGGGTATTAGATTGTGAGTCGGGGTGTAAACAAAGTGCTTAATTCATAATCTTTTGGCAATTATATTTAGCAGGAAACTGATATTTGTAGGAATTAACTATATCGACACTTTAAGAGAGACCGTTAAGAGAGTGAAAGCTTTATCACGTTCTGTTAGATATCAGTTGCACTGCTTAGCCCATTAAGCAGTATAGGACAGACATCGGGTATTATGTTTCTGTTAAGCTGAAAGTTGTCATTAAGCTGATTAGGGTTTAAAATTCGAATCCCAAGAATGCATAATTATATATGTATTTAAATTCCAATAGAAGGTTATATTTGGTTATATTCCTTGGTCAAAATAAGTAAACATAATTCTTAAAGAAATGCTTATCAAATTATTATACTTCTGAATCTTTCAGATATTTCTTGAAAGCTGTTAAAGTTTTCACTAATTTTTAATTGAATTTGCAATATGTTTTAATGTAGTTTGCCTTTATATTTTGATTCTATAATATATAATTGTATTTATGCATTTACTACTGTAAGAATTGTCAAGGAACTCTTGGGAATTCAGGAAGGAATTCATCTAAAAACCAAAAGATACAAAATATATTTTAGAGCATCTTTGCAAGCATACTCTTTATCCACTGATTATTATTATAATTTTAATAAAATCTATAAAAATCTCTCTTGGACTTAGGTTATATGAAATTATTGCCACTTCCAATAAAAACATAAGGAAGTCTATGTAATAAATATCACATGATGACTTAAAATAATATTTAATTTTACTTGGAAATAAGAACTATGTGTCATACACAAGGAATTAACTTTGATATATTAATTATTCCCCAAAATCTTAGTTCAGTCATCGCACAAGCCTTTACAGATATCCATATACATACATATATGGCGAGTGAGAAAGCGATCCGAGTGTTTGCTGCTATATCGGCGACACGATAATTTACTTACTTTTCTGTGAGGCGACATTTTCGAGCTCATATGATAGAAATTAGCAGGCTTGCGATAAAACAAAGTGATCTTGGCTAAAACTGGGTGGCGACTGGGGAGCCAGCATCTCAGGCGGCGCTAGAGACACCTCCCAATCCGCCAGAAGCTGCGATAAGGGCCGAATGGCAACAACACCTGACGCACTCCCAAAAGGATGAGGCCGCAAAAGCTACCGAAATTAATTAAAAATTGAATGAAATCTTTGGGCAAATATCGCGTGTGCTTAGCATCTCGCGGTGTGTTCTATGTGGGCCATTTGCCGAGATCCACACACGGCCAAAAGATAAATCCCCAGCGCGTGAGCGTAAATACCAGGCCATAAAAAATATATATAATTTTAGCTAGATTACTTTATGATCCAAGCGAAAAAAAAAACATATCTCTATGGGCCATTAAAAATATTATTTGCAGAGCTCATAATTCCCAATCCAAAGGCGGCTCTTAGTTAGGAAAACCTACAATAAACTAACTAAACTGAAGTGATTATTGATAAAGACTCGATTTTGATGGATGGATCGCTGCGATAAGAGTGAAGTGGATAATGCTTTATTTGAGCTATCGGACGATCAATAGCTTCATAAGCTCATTTCCTTTTATAAATTGCCATTTAATAAATTAGATTTTATTTTTCCTTCTTCAAGGTTTTTTTTTGCTCTGCCTAATTGGATGCTCAAGTGTGTAGATACTTTATTTTCCTTTAATTTCCTCTGTCAAAAGATAAGCTACATTTTCTTCATATTTATTGTTGTTAAAATCTGAAGGTGTTAATTAGAATGTGTCAGATAACTTTGGTTTGCGTTGGTTTTATCTGGACTACAAGGGAAATTCACTAATAAATAAATAGCTAGCGATTTCATCTAAATAATAAATCAGAAACCCTTTGTTTAACTCGTGGGAAGTTTACTTAATATTACAAAAAAAAAAAGCTGATCAACATTATCTTCAGGTGGTATGCTGCCTTACTCGAATATTGGCCAGGCACATGACAGGAATTAAAAATTCACAAACAAAAAACGAGCAAATAAAATGAAAAAACAAGTAAATAGTCACATGTTAATCACATGAGCGGAAAAAGTAAAACAAGAAAACATGTTTGTAAAGGCATATCGAACGTAGATATACCCTAAAGGAAAATATAAAGATATGATTCCATTAGAAGACATTAATTCATCTTTGTATTCCATAAAAGATTTATTCATATAATATATATACTATTTGCCAGTATTTTCATGTATTTAGCAGCACCTTTCTTGAGCCTGTACCTCCTATGGGATCACAGAAACATATCCAACAGTAAGCGTATTCACGAATCAGTTTCGGGCCTTAAATCGGTTCTAGTCAACTAATTATAATCGAGTAAAGCCCCCGTGCTAATAGCACCAACTGTGACAAGACTGGAATTGCCGAATCTAAGCGCCATACCGATGTGTTTATGTAAATACAAATATAATACACAGCAATTTATTATCAACTCGGGAGTTTCCAGTCAACCAATTACGATAAAAATAAATTAATAACAAACAAATGCTGGTGTGGGAGGAGGGTGGGTTGCTCCCAATGCAAACACATTTGTGGGCTTTAAATAGATAAATGTATTTTCCTATTAGCACTGGTATTTACGGCTCTGTTAATAATCGAATATTTATTTGATTTTCGCTGGGGAAATTCACGATGGCATTACGCTATTTAATAGATTAACACTTGATGCGCTACCGTTATAGGTATTTGCCTCGGCAATATACCAGAGTTCACGCTTATGAATCGGATTGCCATTGTAAAACAATCAATCAATTCTCGAGCAATAAAATTGCTTTCATGATAACTGGCCGATTTCAGCGGCGCCCTCAATAAACCACATGAACGATAATCGTAACTGGGAACTAAAAAAGGCGTTGTGATTCACAGAAAAAATTAAAATGAGCGTTAACTAAAAATTTGAAGCTACTGCAAATATTAGATATATCATTTTAAAACATTCACTTTCCTATGTCTTTGCTCCCTTGGATACAGAATAGAACTGACTCACATTGAGATTATTGTTTCACCGACTGAAGAAGAGAATATTTTGGTTTTTTTGGCACAACGAATAACGCAAGAACAACAATTGAAGGAGGCGATGGGCCAGGGGAAATTTCGAAAAAATATAATGGAAAACCCAGCATCGATTCTACTTTTGAGTAGACGCAACTATGTTTGTATTTATGATATTTCCTAGCATTGAACAACATGCCTTTGATCAGCCAGATCGGTATTGGAGAAATATTGACAACCGAATGCAACTAACCGCAAACAAACAAGTCAATAGAGAGTGACGCCGTGTCAGGTGATAGCCATCTTGATGTAAAAAATGGCTTATTATATAATCTGGAATTAATGATGATCGAAATTATCTTGAATGGGTAATAGCGTAAGCTATCTATAAGTTAGATGCTTGATAAATCTTGAACTATTAGAGAGGCTAATGAAATCTTGATAGTTTTAACAATAGTTTTGGCTTTCATGTTACTTTGTATGAAGATCAAGTAATCTGAGAGAGAGACAATTTGATAGTATAAATACGCAAGCTATTAATTATTTTAAATCATAAATATTTAAAAATAGAATTTCTCATATATCCTAGATATTAAATCTTGAAATCCTCATTGATTAATAACCTTTCAGATTACAAACTTTATCACTTAAATTATAATATATAATTCCCAGGACATCCCTGGCTATTCCTAAATTATTTTCCCCCCGCTTTCACTCACCAGCGTGTGGGTGTAGCCCAGACCTCCTTCCTCTTCATCTCCCTCCGGCAGAGGACTTCCAGGAGTCCTGTCATGATGATGGCCCAAGGACGAGGCATTGGAGTAGGTGCGCAGGGGCGTCAGGCGTGCTTGTGGCGACGGAGCAATGAGCAGGGTCTGCCCTCCATTTCTGGTCACCTTCATCTTCGGCCGGCAGTGCTAAGCGGCGACTCGGAAGTGAAATATCTGGAGCTCGGTCTCAATCTCAGTCTCTCGATCGCGTCAGCTGCTGTGGCACACAATGCAAGCGGAGGGATTGCATTCGTCACTGGTGGTGCGTGTGTCGTATGGCTTTTATGAAAGCAAATTCCTTGGTCTCATTTGTGCATTAAATTCAATTATCTGCAATGCGACGAAGTCACAAGACCCACTTCCCTTTGAATGGCCACTACTTGGGAGTGGAGTTGATCCGCCGATCCACCGATGTGGCCGCGGCCAAAGATTATTTATGAATATGCTGCTGCTGCCGGCAGACGGCGACTTGGACTGGGAAAACTGCTGCTGCCTCTGCTACCGATACCGAATCCGATTCCGATTCCGTGGCGGCGTTATCTCTGAGATCACTCTTTACTTTTGTCTACACCGTTGGCCGAATCCGGCTGGCGATAAGGTGGCCTATACAAGTGTGTATGTACATCTCAAGTGGCACACTTAAGTGTGTGAAGGCTTAATTAACACCGGCAAAGGTACAAGCAGAAGCAGTGGCAAAAATGGCCCATCAGGAAAATGTATTACAGTTTAATTATCTTCTTATCGGAGGTACGGAGAGTGTCTGCAACGGAATCGGAATAAATCAATATGAAATATGGAGTATAAACAAACGTATCGCATTGTATCGGCTAATGAATTCGCCATGGATGGAACATGAGGGCCTAACAAGCTGTGCAAGCATCTCAACTGATAAGTGCCGCTAAAATGGGCGAAATAATAACAAAATAATAACAGGTGTATAACATGCCGGTGAGCAGGTAACAACATTAGCGTTTAATTCAAAGCGGCACGATATGGCAGCGATTGGAAATTGTATTTTTTGCTCATAAATGCTCATCACATTCGATTTCCGAGATCTGTGAGGAATAATTGTAGCTAAATTATATGAAAATCTATAGGATGCAGATCATAATAACAAATAGAAGTAGTTCTAATAATTTTTTTTTAACTTTCTAAGAAGAACTGACTCTCATTTTTATTGTTTTTAATTAGAAAAATATAATTTTTTATTGATTTCATAATAGGAATTACTTTAAATGGTTTAAAAAATACATTTCCTTCAAAGATTTAATATAGGAAAGTATGACTGGGAAATCATTGTCCAGTTTTGAATAGGGAAACGTGTCTCATTTTTTTAGGTACAATGTTTATTTAGATTCGCACATATTCCCAACTGAACGATAGACCTGACCGTAACATATAAACCCGAATAGTACATATGTATATAGTATGTTTGCCTTATCATTCGGGCAACCTGACACTAAATACTACATAGAGCACAGGAGCTGTTCTGCCGCAAAGTGGATTATGGCGGAATAATTTATGAGCGTATTATTTGCTATAAACGACAAGCTTCTATGAGCAACTCTTCAATATACAAAAGATTTATTACATTATTTTAATCTTTTGTCACTATTATGGCGCCTATTTTTCGCTAATTTATTGGCTTGCAGTTCTCATTGAATTCCCCCTATCGTCGTGGCCCTTAGAAGCTCCAAATAGCAAGTGGAAAGTGGTTCTATCAGGCACTGATTTCTGGTGTTACTTGTTGAACGAAATACATATAAATGAGTTTACATATACTTTTTGTATTTTTCCCATGTTTTTGTTTTGGCAGCGACTGAAAACCAGATGATATTCATGACAAATTTAAATGGGTCTCGAATTATAAATTAATAGCTTTTGCGAGTCTGTGATTGGATTCGTGTTCATTCGTAATCCAATTAGGGCTATGAATGGGATTCGAAAGCCTTTCAATTGGAAATGCACGTTCCCTGAATTCTTTAAAGGAGGAAGTGAATTCCTAAACGCTGGGCAATGGGATAAAATAGCTGAAATGCCTTGATAATTGCAAATCTGAGTCAGGGCATTACGACACGGATTTTGCAAAGCACTTGAAAAGCATATAATAAAGACGAGGGCACACACATCCGAGTATTTGTTCTAGCAGATAACAGAAACCCAACACTCTCCACCGGGGGAAGAAGAATCTCGTCGAAAGCGGAATGGGGCCAGTTTCAAGTCTCTGGAATACTTTTTAATGGGGCCCAAAGCCAGTGCCCCTTAAAACTTAAGCCCTAATGAATTACCACACTTAAGATATCTCTTTTAAATCTGCAGTGCTCGTCGCCAGTTGCTGTGGGTTAAAAATACAGCACGAACATATTGTTCCATAAGTCCAAACAGAAAACTCAAAGCTTGCCAAAAATATACCTAAATTATTTTTGCAAACACAACAGAGGCCAGGGCCAGCCAGCAACATTTGTAGTAGAGCATTCGCACTATATAATTATATTTTTTTTTTTTTCGGGAATTATTTCACGCGGGGATTTACAGGGGGAGATTCATTCCACCTGAGAGGTGAGAGGTTTCTGATTTGTTTTGAAAGTTTTTTAGCCACATTCACACCCAGCTAAGATACTCCCTTGACTGTGGCAGCACGGGCTCGTTGTACTCAATATAAAAAATCAATTAAAGTGGCGCAAAGATGCAAAACGAAAACCTCACGAATACGAATGCGAATAATGAGAACAGAGACCGCCGCCGCCGCCATCACCTGCGCACACCTGTAGCGCGTGTTTTGGTCGCTTCAGTTGTTGTTACGGCGATCGCAGCCGTAGGTTCCACATACCAAGTGGGAAGTGTTTGGGATTGATTGCACTGGCACTGACACTAGTAGAACTTAGGAACTTGGGGTTGGATTCGTAGTGCCAATGGATCCGTTTGGCGGATCCCCACAGAGTCTGTATCACAGCGCGGCAATTAGCATGGGCGATAGCGTCGGAATATTATTGGAGAATTATTGGAGAGCAGCTACCGATGTCAACGCGACCGCTTCGCGCTCTGGCATTGACTGGCGTCGTCGTCGTCGCCCGCTGTCGTCGTCTGCTGCCGCTGGTGCTGCTGCTGCTGCTGCTGCTCATTCTCGCCAAATAGGTGTTGTGCTGGAGTGGAGCCACTGCTGCTTATCACCCGCAGTCGCGGTCGCGCTGGCGGTCTCGGCCAAGATTAATGACGTCCACAACGTTACAGTATTTTCCATATTCGCTCGCCTCTAATCGTACGCCCGTTCGCAATGATCAGCTCGTTGACTGCCAATTTTTGGGGGAACTTTGAGTCTTTAAAAAAGGGAATCATGCCACCTTTGCAAGGATTTCCCCACTTAAATTGGAAAATTCTACTTCCAAAGAAAATGGTAGAGAATGGGAGCAAACGGGAGCTCGTAACAATTCTCCATTCGTAGCGCTTATCTCCCTTGGGCTCTTTATGGGCCCAAATAAAAATCTGTGTGTGTTCGAGTGTGAGAGCCCCTGGCTTTGACTTTTGGCCGAGTTTATGAATGGGATTTGAAGGGCGTTATAAAAATTCTTCACGAGCACTCCTTGGACTCGGCCTGCAAACCAAATAAACATCCATTAAACTGGTTTAATATATTTTATTCATACAATTAATCGCAATTTAAAAGTATCTCCAGCTCATATTATTACAGAATATTTCTTGGAATAATACTTTAAATATAAAATAAGTCTTCATAGACTTCACATAAGGATATATAGTAACATAAAAAGTTAGCAATTACTTTGAAAATTTCTGTTTAATTACAGATTTTAAAGATCATAAATATCAGTTCCCAAAATCATTGTCTTTCTTATCGCTCGGGATACGATACCCTTTTCATTCTTCTTGATCCCTGGATTATCTTAGATTGCAAGGGATTTGCTTTCTTATCTTATAAAATTCGAAGAAATCTGTAGTTGTGAATCATCCATTGTTAGATTTGGGGAGAGTATCCAGCAGTACCGTATATATTTTTAACTTTTAAAATGTTTATCTTTAATATATTAATATCAGAATATTTACATCAAGTTACAAATAATACACGAGCATATTGTATGTATTTGCCAAGATCAAAGTCGGGGATTTTTTCAGCTTTACAAAAAACTAAACTGGACTAGCGCGTTTTTGTCGGTGGTTTTCCCTGCAATCCGAAAATTCTTAATTTATTGCTTCTATTAAGCCGGCATCTGAACGCTTGTTGCGCAAATTTTAAAATCAGCCTCTCAATAAACAAATCAGCGAACATGTTTGATTCATTAGCACCTGGTATTTGTATAGCGACGATATACGAGGGTGGAAAATATGACGGGAATGTTCGAAAATACACAATACCAGGTAAGACAGCAAATTTATGAATAGCTGCGATAATATATAATGCCACAAGTCAGTTTGCGAACGTTTTTTCTGTTTAAGGTTTATAGAGTTCAAATTGATGGGGTTGTTGAAAAACATTTCCCTTTTTTACTAGAAAAAACGAATATAATTTCTGGGGGAAAAAAATAAGGGAATACTTTGTGCACAGGAAAATTATAGAGGCATTATTTTTTTTAGCCGGTTTAGATCTTTTTTTCTACGGCCGACACGCGCACCAAGCAAGGTCTATCAAATAGATACAAGTGATTAGCATGATATCATTTCAGTATCTTAAAAGAGGAGAAAAAAACTGAAGCCATAATTAAGTAAATATTTATCGCAAAAAGAAAAGCTGTGTCACCGCGTCGCCTGTCAAAAACGCTGAAGTATCTTTGAAGCCGCCGTCGGACGTTAGCTGTCTGGCGTCTGCCAAAACCCCCTCCGAGAGTATAAGTATATTTAAATACGTTTTCCTTTATTTTACGAGATCTCATAACCCGCCGCAGGGCAAATTTCTTGATACTACGTAATGCGTTATCTATTTTCAGCATACATTTTATTGCTACAATTATGAGAAATGATCATTGGATCAAAATAGACACCCGAGCCTTTATTGACAGGTCGCTATCTGTGTATCTATCTATCTAACTGTATCTATCGCGACTGAGATACCGGGCTGTCAATGAAGTCTTAAAGAAAGTGATATGTGGAACCTAGTGGACTTTTGTCTCTTCTCTGTGATTCGCAAATGGCGTAAACGCTAATGAGATATCATTAACTGGGAGAACCGGAGACGAAAAAGGCCGTAAAGCCTTATAGTATTTAAGCGATACTTACTTTGAACTAGAACTTGAATCTCAAGGAATTCCATATGGAATATTCCTAGCAAAAATTATCTTTGAAATAGCGCCACTTTTTATATCTTTAAAATCATGCATAATAACTATTATATCCCCTTGACATCAGTAAAGTTTGCATAGTTTATAAAGTGAGCATGTTTACCCATTCAAAATTTAAGCAATTACTTAATATTTATTTAATGCAGTTTATATAGTCAACTTAGATATAGCTGCACGATCTAAACTAATGTAACTATAAAGCTCTTACACCAACGACCAGAAAACTACAGGAATGTAAAAGTTTAAAATTACATTTTCTATTAAAATGTACCATCATTTTTTTCTTAAGCAACTTTTGAACTTATTATTTTAAATATAACTTTATTAAATTGAATATTGTATTACATATTAATATTTAAATTAAATTTGTGTAACAATTGAAAAAATAATAGATTTCAATGCGGCTATATGAGATTGCTCGGACGGCAAATGATATATGGTACATATTTGCATACATATATAGACGCTATAAAAAAAGTCACTCAAATGGATAAGCTTTGAAAATCAGAAAAACTTTTATATTGGGAATAAAAATATTTTTGATTATACTTATTACTTATTATTTATAATAAGTATTAATTTATTATATTTATAAAATACTCAGGTCAGATTGATTTATTCATTAGTTAATTTTAAAATGATTTAAACAATTTTTATCAAAATGTAGCCCCCATAAGTACCTCTTCTTTCTCATCATTTCGTATTTATTTTCCCCACGATTACCTTTATTGGTACTGGGGAAAACTCATTCAGCCGTTACACCCACAACATGTGTTACGCTAGATGCTATTTATTACATAACTTACCTTTGTATTCAAATTGTTTGTCTATCATCGTGTGCTAGAAAGCTAAGACCTAAGGCTGTACAGCAGCTGTGTACCCAAAAGCTTGCCAAGATCAGAGAGGACACTGCACAGCCTCCCTTTCCACATCACATGATAAAGAACATTGCGACACCATTTTATGTAAAATCAAAGGTTTATTTTTAGAAAAACTTAAATGTACAATTGAAACTTAGATATAAGGATTGAAATTTCTGGAGAAGAAATACATACTTAAATTAAACCGAGTTTCTTTCTCTTGTATGAAGTATTGGCTTGCAATCAGCAGTGATTTCCATGTCTGACCATGTCTTGTCTGTCTACAAATCAGTTGGTTAGTTTTCTTTAGTGCAATACATGGTTGTAAGGGTGCCCTTAGCGTTTTATAGTTGCGGCTTGTTCATTATTTTATTAAATACTTGGATCTACATTAATTTCAATGTAATCGGGACAGAGAAAGGGCTTCAGATGCGCCGCGAGAAGTTGCCGCCACCGTTTCCGCCGCCATTGTTGCCCATTCCACCGCCTCCGTTGCCGCCGTTACCTCCGTTACCGCCGCCGTTGTTTACATTTACTCCTCCTCGGGTCTTGCCATCGTAGAAGAGCTCAATATAGCGGGAGCCCATCTGTTCTCGATGGCGCTTCATGGCCACCTGCGAGTCCTCATAGGTGTCGAAGTAGGCATCAGCAGTGCCACTGTGCAGACCCTTTTTGTTGTAGTTGATGCGCACGTTAGCTGGCCGGATGGGCTCGAAGAACTGCAAAGAGAAGACGATTAATATCTCCAATATAAGATCAAATTTCAAAAAAGGAATTTACCTTGAAGACATCATTTTCGAACGATGTGTACGGAAGTCCTCGCATATGGATGGTGTAGTGCTCGACATCGTTTCCACGGCCGCCGCCAATGGGCCCGAAGTTACCGCCACCTCCAGAAGTGTTTCCACCGCCAAAGTTGGAGCCATTGTTGAAGCCTCCCCCTCCGCCGTTGTTGCCACCTCCAAAGTTCGAGTTGCCGTTTCCATTGTTGTTGTTTCCTCCAAAGTTGCCAAAGCCAGAGTTTCCGAAGTTGCCGCTGTTGTTGCGACCGCCTCCGATTGGGCCAAAGTTGCCACCGCCGCCGCCGCCTCCTGAAGACCCGAAGTTGTTGCCGCCATTATTGAAGCCTCCCCCGTTATTACCACCAAAGTTTGATCCTCCATTGTTGCCGAAGTTATTGCCTCCTCCAGGGGAACCGAAGTTGCTGCCACTGTTGAAGCCTCCGCCGCCGTTGTTGTTGCCTCCAAAGTTGCCGCCTCCATTGTTGCCGAAGTTTCCAAAGTTTCCTCCGTTACCACCGCCTCCGTTGTTGCCGAAGTTGCCACTGTTTCCGCCTCCGCCGCCACCGTTTCCGCCGCCAAAGTTACCGAAATTGCTGGGTCCAGAGTTGTTTCCGAAATTCCCGCTATTTCCCGGGTTGTTGCCAAAGTTTCCTGAGTTCATCAGGCTGGGCAGATTGTTAAAGCCGAGCATATTGTTGGCGCCAACACCGAAGTTGCCATTGTTGCCCCAATCTAAGTTGTGTGGAAAAGCAGGAAGAGATTACATTTTTAATTAATTTTAGGTAGAAATCATATTTAAGTATGCGGTGAACCAATAAAGGGTCCGATATTTCAAACATAATTTTGATTTAGAGAATTTGATAAAATAGTTTTTTACTATTGGATTTATCGCAAATTGATTACTGATCTTTAAGGGAAATTTTAAAATATGATATAATTGATGACATTAATTTAAGATATTTATTTCTATTTTCAATAAAAATACAAATAAATCAAAACTTTACCATTGCGTCCGCCGCCAAAATCGTTGCCACCACGATTGGCGCCACGATCACGGATATCATATGGGCCAGGACGTCCTCCGTTGCCACCGCCGCCGCCGCCGCCCGTGGCTCGCTTCATCTCAGCCACTGAGCTGCGGAATATCTCAATATACCTAAGAAAATTAAACCAGAAAGGATAAGCTTATTAGTAGTTGTATTTGCTAGGCAGATGCTAGGGTCGGTGGCATTTTCTTTTAATCGTTAAGTGTAAAATTCGAAGAATTCGAAGAAACCATAAATGCAAATTTAAAAATATAATTAAGCGCGTCACAAAATTATAGATTATAAAGACTTTTAGTTCATATTAAATATTGTTAGAATAAGCTTGTGTTTTCGCTTTTTCAAGTACAAGTATTTAGAGCCCCACCAGACCCGTAGCTATGGGAGATTCTTTGCTAATTGATTGATTGTCGGTGACTGAAATAGAAATTATTTATGATATAAACGTAGTTTATTTTTTAATAATATTTTATGAGTATATTCTATGAATAATTGGTGTTCTATTTGCCCTTGTGTATTTCAACAAGTTCACAATTGATTACCACATTTAAATATTTTTTCTTGTTTTGTTGTAGTAGAGATATGATGAATAAGAAACCCACCTGTGCCCAATTTTTTCCCGATTTCGGCCCAAGGCTTGTTCAGTGTCATCCTGGCTTTCGAACTGAACAAAAGCTTCCCCAGTTGCACGACCCCTTCTGTCCATAACAAAAAGTATGCCCTCCCGATCCGTTTTGATTTCCAACCCTGCCCATGACGATAACCAACAAAGATTTATACAAATATATAGATTTTATATATATACATTATGCAGGTATATTAAGCTTAGATAGAGAGAAAAAGAAATACAGAGGTTGATAAATGAGGTTACAGTTTGGTTCTAGCATCGCAGAACTTTGGCAGGTTCTCGGAAAGAGTAAGTTTTCATTTAAAATAAAAATGTATGCAATGCAGCCGCATAGACAAGGTGGGAGCAGTCCCGACCACAATGTACACTACAGAACCCAGTTCCTGAAGCTCTCGTAGATGTGTGAATAATGATCTGAGTTTTACCCAAAAATTCATTGGGATAAGCGCCGACAAATAAAAAATAAGTTAAGATTTATCGGACCAAACGGACGTGACATTAAGGAGGAGCTGCGTGAACCGCCAACCCCACAACATCCACAGAGGCAGGGGCCCAAATCGAATGTAAATTGTATGCAAGTGTGTAGTTAATATGAAAAGTGTAAAGTTGAAAAAGGGACCGCAGACCAAATCTCAACGAAGTGCAAAAATAAGTACATGCGGTCAACCACTGTGTTTGCTCCTTAAGGGTACCTAAAGTACGGAAAGGTGGACAGAGTAGGGGATACTCACCCGAGAAGAATTCCTCGATTTGTTGCTCGGTTACAGCATACGGCAGACCACGGAGCTTCACCACAAAGGCATTGCCGTGGCCGCTGATCTTTCGCATGGCTTCCTTGGCCTCTTTAGGTGTCGCGGTGAAAACTGGTCAGAGAAAAAAAGAAAAACAGCTATGAGAAAAGGTATAGTTTCTATAGTGAATATGTCTCATTTAAATAAATATTTTTAGAAATAAAACGGACTTTTAAATAACAAATTAAACTGTGATCTATCTTTGTTACACTTTTGCTATTACTACTTTTTTTGTTTTCTTTTGAATGTCACCTAAAAGCCCTTGATATGCATATTATATATATTTTTATTATAATTAAACTTGATTAAGTTTCAAGATAATATTGCGGTTGTAACCGCCAATGACCGAGTGCGACCGCTTTACTTTCAGGAAACCTCTAAAAACTAATTGCCAAACAAAACCGGATTTTTAAAAACGTGGTTTTCTTAATCAGATAATTAATCATTTCTTTAGAGTAATTTCTTAAGGGTTGTAAAATGTTTAAATGATTAAAAACGGAAGTGAATATGTGATCGCATTTTGAGTAATCTTTCCAACTCGTCTTAATGGTGGCGATTAACAATCCAATTTAAGCTAAATACAAAAATAAATATGAAAACGTCAAGTCCATAAAAAATAAAGCCGATTAGTCAATCAAAATCCCCAGCTACTTGTAAACTTTAAATCATTTTCTTGGTAATGTTAGAAAAATCACAAGTCTCACCCCTGAATGTATCTACTTAGATTGTTTTTAAGCGTTTTTTAAAATGAAATTCAACCAAATTAAATTGCCAGGATTTCGAATTTAAGGCACACAAAGGTACAGTCAACCCCTAGTAACAAACCCTCAATGTAGCGGTGTCCCATGCTGGCTTTGTTTAGCTTTCGCGCCTCCTCGACGTCCTCCTGGCTGGCTACCTCCACATAGGCCTCGCCGGTATTCTTGCCGTCCACACGGCTGGTTACCAGATGGATGCCCTGCGATCCATTGGTCACGTTGACGTTCTCCAGGAAGTCGAGGATCTCCTTGTGCGTGGCGGACCATGGCAGGCCGCGCAATCGAACAAACTTGGGGCTTTCGCCCACGTTTTCGATCTTCACGTTGGCGCAGTCGCCGTCATATTGATCATCATCATCCTGCTGCTGGTTGCTATCCTCGTTGTAGTTGTCGCCATTGTCCTGCTGGCCGTAATTATACTGCACATCAGCGTTCGCCATTTTCTGGAAAGGAGATGGAAGGAGGGCGAACGTGCATAAGCCGGATGTTTTAAATATCGCTGGGAAGCGCAAGATGGCAGTTTTGGTAATTCAATTATTGCATTAAAAACTAGGCAAATTGCCTGCTTAAGGCTTTGTAAAGCCGGGTGATTAATGGCTGCGACGCCTGCGACTCCTAACACACAGATTTTCGCACCGCGTTCGCCATTTTGGATTTCATCCACCCTCGCACAACGCCAGAGGTTATTGCAACGCTTTTACACAATATGTACGCGTGAAACCGACGGCAATTTATGCCGCCACGACGTAATTACCTATTCCAAATGTCTTGCAATATTCTATAGACGTTGTTCTTTATCCAGATTGCCTTTTTTGCACGATTTTTCTGAGAGATTTCCCGGAGAGCACGCGTCCAATTTTCTTCTAGAGACGTAAGAAAATATATCGATATTGTTTATAAACAAATGAAATTTTCTAGCCCTGAATATCGATTAAAATATCGGACCGTTACTCCTAGGTTATTCAATACTGCATTTATGGGCCAACTAGAATTTTTGCCCATATTTATGTTATACATTCAAATATTAATTCAAAATTCACCCGTGAAAGTACCATTGGTGAAAGTTTCCCAGGTGAAAATTACAAAAATATATAAACATATAAAAGTAATGGTGACAGTGGTAACATCGCTGGTGAACTGCACATTACTTCTGGTATATTCGTAATCCTTTTGATATGTTTTTCCGAGGCCAGCAACGGTCACCCTGTGCACGAGGCTTGTTTATTGGGCAAGAAATTGAATGATTCCTGTAATCTTTGTACATTTGCGTGAGTTGCTAAACACAGGAGACATTTAAATTCCATTCCGGCTAGAATCCGCCTACAACCGACTTGTATATATCCAGAAAACACCCGTAGCAGCAGCAGAACAGCGACGGCGGTCGCGGGCAGAGCAACCGCAGAAACACCTCTTCGCTCCGAATTCATGCGACTCGGGGAGCGTGTCGTCTATCTTAGTCGTGCAGCAACATCAACAGCAGCAGCAGCAGCGGAGAAGCAATAGCAGCCGCAGCAGCAGTGTCAATTAGTAGTTTCGCATACCACCTCATTCGCACACCGCATACCACACCACGCCACACACCATACGGCTCTGCCACCCCCGCCCGCGTATCGTTTGCCCCCGTTGTCCCGTCGGGTCCGTGTTATACAACAAAATTGTTCCGTGTTCAAATCGTTACACCGGCTAAAGTCGCGCAAAGTGCTGACCAGGCAGTGTTATCCCCATTCCGGCTCCGGTTTATGTGCGTGCAACCTGGTCCTAGAGGAGAAAGCGGCTGCAACTGTGTGTGCGAACTGGAACTGGCTCTAGAACTGGTCCGGACTAGCAGGTCATCGCCGTCGTAAGAGGAGCGCACACAGCAAGGGCACAACCGCAATTCACAAGCAGCCCGCAGTAGAAGTAGAAACAGAAGCAGAGGCAACGGCAGCAGTTCCACCGGATCCACCATGAACATAGACGACTACGAGTCACTGCCCACTACCAGCGTGGGAGTGAATATGACGGCGGGAGGAATTGCGGGCGTGCTGGAGCACTTGGTCATGTATCCGCTGGACTCCGTCAAGGTGAGCGCGCTTCCAGCGAACCAGATGGTAACCGGAGGAGCGTAAACAAGCAGACATAACCTCACAAACTCGCGTACACAATCGAATTTTGTCTGTGCCAAGTGCCCACTGCTTAGGCATAATCGTGATGTAATTCCTCGGGCACCTCGAGTGCAGCCAAGAGCTCTTGGGGCTTTGCTTTTTGGGAGTCATAGCCACTGCCACTTTCGTGCTTATCGGAGCACGTTCCATTGGTTTATGCTGCGCCGATAAGATTAGCCGCTTTGCTTGTGACAGTCAGTCGGCATGCCACCACCATTCCATTATCTCTTATCGAGCCAGTTGATCGCTTAGCCTAAAATTGGTGGAGTCAAGTGATTCCTAACTTATGCATATGCAAATCTAGCTGCCTGCGTCATGTACTACTGGACGCATATATACATATACGCCGCGAGTGCAAGTGCTACTCAGTATTGACCGATTCTCGGCCCGCCATACCCCACTCGGGTATATTGATTTTCGTGAGCTTGTGGCCCCCACATATGTCGTCAAATGGCGCGGTGACAGCCGGCGGGCAGTTCGGTGCCAGCCTAAAGCCTGGCCGGGATTCCCGGCGTCATTATTAGAGTCTCCCCGCAGTCACTTTGACGAGTTGCAAAGAACTTTTAATTGAGCAACGGCAATCGAGGCACTTTAATTCGCATTATTTTGCGTGGGTTTATAAATAATTACGGACGCAGCGTTGTCATTCTGATTTCACACTTTGTCCGTCTTATCAGTGGCACCCAATAAGGGGGCTGCTGGCGCAATGATCGGATCTATGAATCACAGAGCCGCCTACTCCCCCCCATCGCGAAGTTCTATCGAGCATTTATGTAAGGTTCTCTCTATCTCCTATCGGTTCGTAGTACCATTTAATTAGGTTTCCATTGCTCTCCAGACTATTTTTTCACCTTGAATTGCGTGTTGACTTGTGATTGATAGCAGCGCGATATACTATATATGGATAAGGTAGGGGTGCTATCCGGGAAATCTTATCTCCATCGCAAAGCCCACGTCCCCGTAATTTACAACTTGGATGCTGCTGCTTTGTGGATGACGGGCACGCCTAGAAATATACATATGTGCAATCAAATGCATATGTAAGCGTGTGTATTTACGTTGCCGATTGCAAGTATATCAGCGACTTGCTTATATATCAGCGAAAGTTTTTCCCCCAGCAATGTAAATAATATATATTTATTTTTATATTTCATTCATATCGGTTAATAGGATTGTCTGTTTGAAAACAAAAAAGTAATTGCTTATGGAAAATACTTAAATGTAGAGCACTTTAGGCATTGGCTTTTTATAATAATTTCGTCATTAACTAAACAATTTCACAAAATTATAAAATTCAGCCAAAAATATAGGATATTATAGCTACTCGGCTGTTTTCATTTAGTTTCCAGTTCCGAGAATGCAAGCTTTTAATTCTGTACCACTTGTAATGATGAAATTCACATGTTGAGGTCTCGACAATGTCAGAAAAAGAAATAAAAACTGGGTAGTCCCCAGTAATTAGGTTCTGTAGTGTTTGGCTTTGGAATATATCATGAGTAACGATGACTGGCAGAAGAGCCAGTCAATGCGGCCAAGTTGTCTTAGATCAGATTACCTATCGGAATGTTTGATGTTGCTATCAGGCTAACCAGTTAGTAGCACCGGCGATTACCCACTTTATTTTAGGGCAAACAATAGAAAATACTAGAATGAAGGGCCCTTGTATTATTCACAAATATGCAATTATTTTAACCGCTCTATTACTGCCTATTTATAGACCCGCATGCAGAGCCTTTCGCCGCCCACAAGTAACCTGAATATATTGTCAACCTTTCGGAATATGGTGACACGTGAGGGTCTTTTAAGGTAAGCATTAGCAGGGGAACACACAATTGGTTACACGACTTACGCCTCCTTGTGACCCTTAGACCCATTCGTGGAGCCAGCGCTGTGGTCTTGGGCGCTGGTCCAGCGCATTCACTCTACTTTGCTGCCTATGAAATGACCAAGGAGATGGCGGCCAAGTTCACAACAGTGAGCAACCTCAACTATGGTAAGTTTTGAGTAGCAACAAAGCAAAACCATCGTCCCCTAACGACAATTGGCTTTTGCAGTGATTTCGGGTGTAGTGGCCACACTCATACACGACGCCATCTCCAGTCCCACAGACGTGATCAAGCAGCGCATGCAAATGTACAACTCACCGTACACATCGGTGGTATCCTGCGTCCGGGACATTTACAAAAGGGAGGGATTCAAGGCCTTCTACAGAGCCTACGGCACGCAGTTGGTCATGAACCTACCATATCAGACAATACATTTTACCACATACGAGTTCTTCCAGAACAAAGTAAGTGCCGGTGAATATCTCTGTGCTTTGGCAGCAAAAAATTAAGCCTTGACTCCTTCTTTGCAGTTAAATCTGGATCGAAAATACAATCCTCCGGTGCACATGGCCGCGGGAGCGGCAGCTGGAGCCTGTGCGGCGGCCATCACTACTCCCCTGGACGTGGTGAAGACGCTTTTAAACACTCAGGAGACTGGTCTGACGCGCGGCATGATTGAGGCCAGCCGAAAGGTTACTATTAGTCCAAAACAATCTTTTTAAATAGCCTTTACATGTGCTCACCGGCTTTAAAACTTCAAAATTTCAGATCTACCACATGGCTGGACCATTGGGCTTCTTCAGGGGCATGACTGCCCGTGTGCTCTACTCAATGCCCGCCACGGCTATTTGCTGGTCCACGTACGAGTTCTTTAAGTTCTATTTGTGCGGCATGGACCGGGAACAGTACAAATCGTCAATTGCTGGACGCTCGGAACCCCGCAAAGCGGACTACGTGCTGCCCAGGACCGATGAAGAGGAGCAGAGCGATCAGGATCGCAACAGGGAGACAGTGAAGGACACTGCCGCGACCCTACACCCCGCTCCCACTTCGGTGAACGCCTCCGGTGCCATCAAGACGGTGTGTGAGCTATCCACGCGACCCGTTGCGCCCACAATCAATCTGCATACACGGCACACGGACGTCGAGAGTCCGTACGAGCGACGTGGCTTCTCCACGTAGGCAGCACCAGTGGGCGTGGCCGCGAGCGAGGCCTACGTTCAACACGTTTGCAGCAGCAGCGACAGCTAAACCTAAGCGTAGCTATTAGTTGGCGGTCGGGGTCGGGGATGTTGGTTCTGGAGACTGTTGGCAGGTGGACGACGACGACACGGTGTTTGAAACGCCTGCGGGCGCTCCACTGCCCACCCAAGTTCACCTCCAGCCCCCCCTTGCCTCAGCTGCTTGTATGAATACTCTGCGGGGAGTCGGTGAGAGAGTTTTATCACTCCATAGTCGGAGGTTAAATCGTAGTTGTTGTTCTGCACAAAACTCTCGCTCTCACACCTACGCAAAACTCCAAACACACACACACACACACACAGCCTATACACAAACACAGTTTTAGGAACAATGCGAAATTCTTGTTAAAAATAATGCCTATGATAATGAAATTGTATCTGTTATATTTCGAAATGAGAGAACCTTCTTGTAAAATACTATTACCTATTATTATTATGTATTACAATTATGATTTACTACATTTATACATACTATTTTTTTTTAAACAAGTTTCAAAGTATATACGCCTATATATTTATGTTGATCGTTGTAAAGTAATCGAAAGCAAAAATGTAAAGCACACACACACGAAGCGAGCAAAGCTTCAATAATTAGTAATCAAATTACACACACTGAAATCTTCAAACTGAGATGTTACAAAATATAAACGAACCGCAGATACCAGACAAAAACCAGAGAAACCCAGATTGCCCAATCCAGACCCTATCCTAACTAGTTAGCCGACTCACTGTAGCCTAGGAGCCCGGCTACAGTTGTCCTCGCCGGGCAATTAATTGCTCGTTTCTCAGCATTGTTTTACCCATTGACCATCACACATTATCTTTCGTCTAGTGCCGAGGATCCAGGGATAGCAGGAGTCCCCAGACTACACAATAATGATGCATCATATTATTACGTTCACTGTTATTTCTGTTTATATATATGCATAATATATATATATATACGAATAGGCTACACCGACTATTATTAAACTGTAAGGTGTAGCTGTAAAATTACAATTTTATTGTTAAAGAATCCAAACGAAAACAAAAGCGGAAAGAAAAAACCCATTGGCAAAGCAAAAAGGCCCATTAAAAGGATGAAAGAAGAAACATTTTGTTTTATGTCAAATGCATTAACAACAATTGCCTTTTTTTTATTTTATCCGGATAACAGAGTTCGATCGATATAGCTAGAGGATTGAGTCCAGGCCCCGGCGACGAGAGCGCTGCGACAGGATTGGACGAGGCTTGTAGAGATCATCATTGGTGTACCTTTGCTGCTGGCAGAGCTTCTGGCTAAATCGGCGGGCGTTCATAGCGTCTGCAGAAAAAACAAGCGCATTAATCAATCTTCGCGGAATCACTCTCACAGCGTCGGCAACCGGAAGTCGCGCGGAGAGGCGCTTACCCAGCACGGCTTAGATTGGGATAGGGCTAGCCTCACACACAGCTATATGTGTTTATTAATTTATTAAATTATGTGGATGCATGTGGAGAGAAAATAGAGGTGGTAGAGAAATCACAATGAGGATGAGCATGAGATGTTTTAGCTGAGGGATGTATCGAAAATTTCAGAATTCGTGAAATGATTCAATACACCCTGATTAGTGGATTCCCTCCCATACGTTCCGACTGTCTTAAGAATATGATACTTGGTCATGAGACTGTACGTACCGTGCTCCTGCTTCTCGAGAGCCTCGTTCTCCTTGGAGTTGACGCTCGCCTCGGAGGGCGTGGGCGACGACTTGGGCTCTTCCGGACGGAGCCTTTTCGTGGGACTGCCAGAGGTGCTACTACTACCCAGGCTGGCGAATAGCGGCGGCGGTGTCGATTCCCGTCCGACTTGCGGCTGCTCCTGGAGGCTGCTGCGTCTTCGCTTGACTGTTCTCCTGCGAAGCTCACGTATGTGAGCTGCCTCTACCTGGGCATTGTCCTCGCTAAGCTGGTTCACCAGATTTTGACCCTCCTCAATTAGTCTATTGATGAGCTGCAGACGGTGCGTAAACTCGTCAGCGTTTTCTTCAAAGTGGGTTACAAGGTCTCCAGCTGGTTCATCGTCACTGAAGTTAAGGACTTGTGGAGCAGGCATATTCTCTGGTTTCACAGCCTCTGTCTGCATAGCCTCTGGTAAGCTTCCCTCTGAAGGCTCAGAGGTCTCGGGTTCTGCAGGATCCGCCGGTATGCGCTCATTCTCTGCCAATGGCTCTTCCAATCCCTTTCCGTCATTGGTTTCCTCGTCAGGAGAATTAGGTACGGGCTCAGCCTTTTCAGGTTCTTCACTTAACCGATCCTCTTGGGTAGCGGGCTCCGCAGTCTGATCTAAATTTTCCTCAGCCAACTTGTCCTCTTTGCTATTTTCCTCCTTTTGCGACTGGGAACCAGCAGTCAGTTCAATGAAGCTACTCGACGATTGCTGCAGTATGTCGCTGACGATGACAACTCCACTGCAGACAGCGGACGCACTGTCACAGGCGCCATTGCTGGCACTGCCACAGTTGGAGTTGGAGTTGCCGTTTGTGCCATTGCCGTTTTCCACCGACTCGCTGGCTTTTTCCGGTGCCACCTCTGGCCTGGAGCTCTTTGGCGGACAACCCGAGCTGGGAGGTTTTCCCTCATCGTTGGAGTCGGAGCTCCTGCGCTTGTTTAGCTTCGCCTTGCTCTCTGTGTGATCATCCTCAAGCGTTGCTGTCGTGGCGCTGTTAGATTTGTTGCGATCACGATCACGAACACGATCGCGATCTCGCCCTCGATCTTGATCTTTCCTCTTAGATGAAGATGAAGAGCTGCTGTTACTGTGGTGGCTCCGACTGTGACTCTCCTTTTCCTTATCCTTTTCCTTATCCCGATCTGATCGTGACGAAGATGAACTCGATTTGTGTTTTTTGTGTGAGGATGAGGAAGAGGATTCGTGGCGTGATGAGGACGTGGAAGATGTCCGCTTGGAGGAGGATGACTCACGATGTGTTTTGCTAGATGAGCTCGTGGAGCTCCTGTCGTTTTTGGAACTGCTGCTCCTGTGCTGCGAGCTGGATGAGCGGGATGAGGAGTGCTTGGAACTGGAACTTGAGGAATGTTTGCTGCGCGATTTGTCCCTACTGCGATCGCGGTTACGGTCGCGATCCCGATCTCTGCTCCTGCGCCGCTGCTTATCATCCGAGTGACTATGATTCTTTCGCTCTTTATCTTTGTCCTTATCCCGTGAGCTACTCTTAGACTGTGACGACACCGAAGAAGGCGATGCTGTGGATTCACAGGCTTTGGTGACCTCGCCTTTTGGTGCCTCAGCCTCTTCTGGTAGGGCAAATACTTTCTCTTCCTTGACTTCGCCTGCCTCGTTGTGTGGTTTCTGGTTTTGCTGCTTTAAGGGACTTTTACATTCCTTCGGATCGGCTTCCTGAACAACTGCCTCTGAAAGGAGTCCAATGCTGCTCTCTGTCGGTGGCGGAGTGGCAGGTGGCTCTACTTTTTCAATGGGTTCCCGTTCTGACTTAAGTTCTGGTGGTGTTGGTGGCTGAACAGATTCCAGTTTTATTTCTGGAGGTGGTGCTGGCTGGCCAGGTTCTAGCTTGACTTCTGGAGGTGTTGGTGGCTGTACAGGTTCCTCCTTAATTTCTGGTGGAGGTGGTGGTGGTGGTGGTGGTGGGGGCTGCACAGGTTCCGGCTCAATATCTGGAGGTGCTGGTGGTAGAACGGGCTCCGGCTCAACTTTTGGTAATGGTGGTAGTGGTGGCTGATGAGCATGTATCAGTTCCATTCCAGCATTGTTGGAATCGTCTATATTCGCCTTCACCTCCGACATAATGGCATCTTCAATAGAGAGTTCGAGTGGGCCACCGTTCGTGCCCGACACGGAATTTCTTCGCTCAGTGCCTAGAAAAATATTAATTTTAAGAATAAAGTACACATATTTTGGGTCAAGGCCATGGTAAACCCACCCTCGAAGGTAATTGCATCCTGCTTAATATCAAAGTGCAGTTGCCGACTGCCGTTGTCCACGCCGACAGCTACACTCGCATCGCTGGAGTTCTCGCTGAACTTTGGCATCTGCGCCTCCTCTGATATATTGGCGGGCATGTTGGCTATCAGTTCAACGCTGTTGGTGGCGGGCGCTGCGCGCTGTGCCTCCGCCACAGACCCCGAGGAGGAGGCAATCGTGAGGCGGCTGTCGCTGGACACCTGTGATAGCTGCGACGCCTGGGAAACCCCATTGATCGAGTCCGAATGATTTAGCAAGCCGTTGTTGAGCCCTTTACTTGAGCTAGGCTTATCCTCGCTCAACGGTTCGTACGAAGGCGAGGTGTCCTCGTCATAGTTCCTCTCATCGTCAACTCCGGGAGGCAGGTCATCGTCCTTACTGTCGTCCTTCAGGTCTGACTTGACTGTGGCCTGGTCGGAGTCCGGACTGATCTGTTCCAGGTCGGTGGGCATCAGCCCATCAGCGCCAGTCTCCACCCTGAGCAGACTGCTGCCGTTCAAGTGGCCTGCAAATGGCGGCAAAGGCGGAGCGGGCAAGAGAGGTCCAGCAGGCCTCGGCGGCGGCGGGGGCTTGGTGATGCCCAGGTACTTGTAGACGATGCTCTCTATCTTTGGCTCGAATATAGTGGCGACCTTGGGGTTGACCACCTGGTCCACGATTTGGTCCACGCCCTTGTCCAGCACCTCGGAGCTACAGCACACGAGATGTCTATTTATGTTACCAAATCGTCATCCCATGTACTCACTCTAGTAGGTGCTTGCGCAGCCTCTCCCGCAGCTGCACCTTGTTGGTGTCTGGCGTCCAGTGCTGCTTGGCCAGGAAGTCGTTGACCGCCGTCTCCACACGGGTGCGCACATTCTGGAACGCCGGCTTCGTGTCCACGTCCGCCAGGCAGCAGTTGAAGCGGAACTCGTCGAAAACTCCCTGGGACTTGACCTCGGCAATGAGCGTCTTTATAAATTCGTCCATGTTGTGTTGTTCGGCAGCATAAACATCGACATCGATGTACATATATGTTTCAACATCAATATGGACGGATTTGCGACTCCGCGACAGCTGGTCATACGAAAACCGATTACAAATTTTTATTGGCGGTTCGTAATGGTCACACCGATGTACGCAAACGGTCACACAGCAGCATTTTTGGCGCACGCGAAGCGCTTGTTATTTGGAATTAGTTTTTCTTGTATTGGTTAATAGTTTATAGCAATTAAATGAAAATGAAACTATCAGCGGGTTCACACTCCGAAATAGAGGGTGGTGGAGCCAAAAGCACGGTACTGCTACATTCCGCGGCCGATCTGGACACCGACGAAGGAGCTGCTGGCAACGCCGAATCGGTGGCATCAGAAATCGCGGACGCTGAACAGCCCACGGAACATCAACCAAAAGCGACTGCGAGTCGAAATGCAGCTGCTGATGCTGAGGTGGCGGAACAGGCGGGGCCCGATGCAGACGTGGACACCCAGACGCCTACAGGCAAACACCAGCCAAGGCGCTCCGCTGCGATCAGTGAGTACAACAAAAGAACGTTCCCGCCTTATGTCCACCATATGCTAATGCGTCTGTGTGCGTGTGTGCTGTACGCCTATGTTTGTCGTTTCAGGGAAGCGCGATCTAATCAATTTACAGTCGAACCTGAGCCCCAAATACATTGGGTTTGCCAACGCCAATTCACCCACGCCGCTATCCGACTCTGACGACACGGTTCGCTCGACACGCCGACGCGCCAATCAAGCGGCGGCGGCCCTTAACAATAGTAGTACCTGCGAGACCCTTGTCCAGAACAATGCATCACCGAATACCACCAGGGAAAGTGACGGTGTAAGCGGTGAAGGTGTGCATTTCCTCGATCGCGGCGAAAGCCGCAGCTACTTGAGCCCCATTGAGAAACTGTTGATCAAGAACGGCGCCAGTTCGCCTAACAGCACAGGATTTGAGGCGGATGCCGAAGACCAGGGGAGGCCGCTTGTTCGAAAGCAGCTAAAGCGCAAAATGAGGCGAATGACCAAATCGAAACCGGCTTTGGATATAAATACCGAGGGCGAGTCCGTGCCCGGGGCCCTTGGAGAGATTGAAGCAAAGAGAGAGCATCACGACAGGGAAGGCCCATCAAATGAAGAGGCCACGAACGAAAATAGCGAAAATGCAGTCATTATTAAAACGGAGACAGAGACTGAGACTGAAGCTGTGTTTGCCGTGCAGCTGGATGTAAGTCCAAAGAATAGTTCAAGCTCCCGATCTGAAGAAGTAGATATGCAAACTAGCGAGTCAGCTGAAACTGAAGCTGTAATCAGTGATGAATCAAAGGGACTGATATTTGCTTTGCCCATGGCCGCCTCCACAGAGGTGGATGTAAAGTCACCACCACCTGACCTGAGTTCCACTGCGTTTGAGGTAAATGCCATGCTGAAATCGCCTTCTTCCGTGAGCATAGACAGCGCCAAGGGCATGTCTATTGTCACTGACCCCGGTTGGCCCACTTATCAAGTTGGTGATCTGTTCTGGGGCAAGATCTTCACGTACTGCTATTGGCCGTGTATGGTGTGTCCAGATCCGCACGATCAGATCGTTGGGAACATGCAGAATCATCCACAGCGTACGTCCGTGGACAATACTACAATGCCCATTCAGGTGCATGTGCGCTTCTTTGCGGACAACGGGAGGCGTAACTGGATAAAGCCCGAAAATCTACTGCCCTTCGCCGGTCTCAAGGCGTTCGAGGAGCAGCGTGAGGATGTACTTGCCAGGCATGGCCCGAAGAGCGCCAAGTACCGGCAAATGGTACCCAAGCGGACAAAGGTTGCCATCTGGAGGCAGGCCATTGATGAAGCACAAATCGTTGCCCAGCTCCCGTACGCTGATCGTCTTGAGAAATTCTTTGAGATCTACGAGAGCGTTGTGTAAGTTTACATGTTTTTTATTAGCTATGTTTTAAATCAGATAACCGGGGACTGAACTGCAATGAGTAATCTCGTTCTGTAACAACTCTACCATTTTGCCTATTTCCAGCACAATTAATAAGCAGCGGCGCAAACGTACCAATTCCATGTTGCAGGACACCTCGGATGTGGGAAGCAGTCTTTACGACTCCAATGACAACCTGCACAACAAGCCATCGATGCTTGACTTGAAGCGGGAGCGTTCTGAGTCTCCCTTTAGTCCCGCCTTCTCGCCCGTTAAGGCCAGGAACGACATGCGGGCCAAGCGGCGGAAGCTGAGCGACGGCAACGAGGCTGAAACTGGCACTTCGAATTCTCTTACCGTGACCCCATTACCAGCCCAGAGCCAGACTGGAAGTAGCACAGATAAGATCCTCACACCGGATGCCAGTCTCTATGAGAATCCCGAATTCGGTCAGCTTTTCGATGCCGTCAAGGAGTACGTGATGGTACACCGATCGGAGGAAAGGGTGGAGAAGGTTTTGCTCGGCGTGGTTAGCAACATCTGGTCGCTAAGGTACATCCAGATGCGAGAGCTAGAGCGGGACATAGCCAGCGGCGAAATGGATCAGCAACTGGGCTCTTCTGTCGTAGAGCGTGGCCGGGGAGTTGGCACCATTAAACGGCTGTCCAATCGATTGAAAACTCTGATGGTACGACGCAGCATGACCCCTGTCGTGGCTCCCAGTCCTACGCTCACCGAGGCATCTGCGGAACGCCGGCCCTCAGAGGTGCCAAAGGCTAAGAAGTCTCTTAACCGGCCCATTGACGAGGTGGTCCAGGACATCTTACAGCTGGACAGCAAATATCTTTTTCGCGGACTTAGCCGCGAGCCGGTGTGCAAATACTGTTACGAGCCGGGTCACGATACTCAACGATGTTCAAGCGGCTGTAATAGTTGGCTGCATGCCGACTGCTTGGAACGCAAGAAGTCTGGACAGAAAATGCCCAAAGCAGGCAGTCGAAAAATGGCGTTGTCTCTACAACCGTCCACCTCCAAGTCGCCCAGTCCTACCGATTCGGAGCACATAACAGCCGATGCCGTGGTACCCGCTAGCGCGATGTACACCTCAAGCAGTGCTCCATTAGTCTGCCAGGAATGCGAATCTGGTGAAGTCGAAGGTTGTATTATATGTCACCAGGTTGAACCGCCATCTAAAGCGGCACAAGGCTCGGAAGCTAAGGGGGAAGAACCCCCTCAGCAGGCCCAAGCAGCGACCGAGAATAATCTTCTCACGTGCAGCCAGCCCATGTGTGGAAAGCGCTTCCACACGGACTGCTGCAAGTACTGGCCCCAAGCCAACACAAGCAAGCAATTGCCGCGTTGCCCACGACACGTATGCCACACCTGTGTGTGTCTTGATCCCAGCGGCAAGTTCCAGCAGGTGGGAAACTCCAAGCTGGCCAGGTGTCTCCAATGTCCGGCCACCTATCACCAGGACTCGCACTGCATTCCAGCCGGCACCAGAATTCTCACTGCCACTCAAATCATCTGTCCGCGACACAGCATACCCAAATCGGATGCGAACCTCAACGTAATATGGTGCTGCATTTGTGTTAAGGGCGGCGAGCTTCTCTGCTGCGAAACCTGCCCAATCGCTGTTCACGCCCACTGTCGCAATATTCCCATCGAGAAGAGCGAGAACTACATCTGCGAGGAGTGCGAGAGCGGGAGAATGCCGCTGTACGGCGAGATAGTGTGGGCCAAGTTTAACAATTTCCGCTGGTGGCCGGCTATCATCTTGCCGCCCACCGAAGTACCTAGAAACATATTGAACAAGACCCACGGGGATAATGACTTTGTTGTGCGATTCTTCGGTACCCACGACCACGGTTGGATATCGCGGCGTCGCGTCTACCTTTACATTGAGGGCGACAAACTTGCAGGAGATTCTCAAAGGACAAAGACTCTGCTGCACCGAAGCTACAACACGGGCGTGGAGGAGGCGACTCGCTTCCTGCAGATCGTCAAGGAACGTCGGAAACAACAGGCAATTGGTCGGCAGAGTGCCAGTAAGTTGCATCCGCCGCCTTACGTAAGAATCAAGGTCAACAAGGCTGTGCCGCCGTTGCGCTTCACCCTGAATATGGAGGATATAAGTGCCTGCGGCTGCCCGTCCGACGCTGAGCATCCCTGCGGTCCCGACTCTGGGTGCATCAACCGCCTGCTTTTCAACGAGTGCCATCCTGAAGTCTGTGGCGCCGGCCAGCGATGCGAGAACCAAATGTTTGAGATGCGCAAAACGCCACTTATGGAGGTGGTCTACATGAACGAGCGAGGATTCGGACTTGTGTGCCGGGAGCCCATTGCGCAGGGTGATTTTGTGATCGAATATGTCGGCGAGGTGATTAACCACGCCGAGTTCCAGCAGCGCATGTTGCAGAAGCAGCGGGATCGGGACGAGAACTACTACTTTCTGGGCGTGGAAAAGGACTTTATAATCGATGCGGGACCGAAGGGCAATCTGGCCCGGTTCATGAATCATTCGTGCGAGCCTAACTGCGAGACCCAGAAGTGGACCGTAAACAGCATCCATCGCGTGGGTCTGTTTGCCATCAAAGACATTCCAGCAGTACGTAAAAAAAACCAAACCTTCAAAGAATATATTAATAACACAGGTCTACAAAAATTGACCTTACAAAAGTACGGTGAATAAAACCTTCAGATTGTGAAAGATCTCGGTCTGTATATTGCTAGTTCAAAAATCAAAAAAATTTCTCACGTTCCAATTTTGAGGAAATCGCCCTCAAAGTACCAAAAATGACCTATTTTGGCACTTTTCAAACGCTAATAACACAGAAACCGCGCGTGTACCAAAGTTGAATTTGGACTTAAATGAAAGGCCAATCTTTCCCCTTTCAGATTTCAGATGGGTCCTGATTTTAGGACGTCAGGTTCAGGAGCTATATCGCTTTTTCTGAACTAACTTTTGAGCCGTTTTTTTGCTATGTTGTAGCCCTGGAACTCAGTACAAAATGTGATGACTCAGATGTAACTCCCAAAAAATTTGTTCTAGTTTCAGGGCTACAACATAGCAAAAAAACGGCTCAAAAGTTAGTTCAGAAAAAGCGATATAGCTCCTGAACCTGACGTCCTAAAATCAGGACCCATCTGAAATCTGAAAGGGGAAAGATTGGCCTTTCATTTAAGTCCAAATTCAACTTTGGTACACGCGCGGTTTCTGTGTTATTAGCGTTTGAAAAGTGCCAAAATAGGTCATTTTTGGTACTTTGAGGGCGATTTCCTCAAAATTGGTACGTGAGAAATTTTTTTGATTTTTGAACTAGCAATATACAGACCGAGATCTTTCACAATCTGAAGGTTTTATTCACCGTACTTTTGTAAGGTCAATTTTTGTAGACCTGTGTAATTGGTCTTATTTTCCTGAGCAGAATACCGAGCTTACCTTCAACTATCTGTGGGCTGACCTAATGAACAACAGCAAGAAGGCCTGCTTCTGCGGGGCAGCACGCTGTTCCGGGGAGATTGGTGGCAAGCTCAAGAATGTCGCAGCTAAGGTGAGTCCTTACCTTGTTCCGGACAAATGAATTCAACTAACAAGCTTATATTTGCTCTTTAGGAGGCCAACAAAGGGAAGACTGCCGATAAACTGAAGCAGATGCGTCGCGGAAAAGGTGTCCCTGCCTTTCGCATTCATGTCAAGAAAATGAAGAAGCCTACCTAGCTAAAGGACACAGCGGATGCCAATAGGTGTTACGAAGGCTTTTAAATGACGTTGGCTTAAGATATATATTATTTTTTTAACCTGGCATTGTTTTTGTATTGCGGAGCCAAGCCTCTGCTGCGCCACATGTATTTATTTACTACACAGTTAAAGTTAATTACGTTTAGTAGACCAATTTGGTTCACAGTTTGTTCACCAGCTTAAAGTTATTTAAATAAATCAAGATTCATTTTTAAGCGTCTACTTGTCTATATTTATATAAAATGGTGTAGTTTAATCAATCAGTTCCGTTTGGATGATATATTGGTTTGGTTTTCATTTCATACATGGAAAACATTTGTTCATATTTCACGGTTTTCGGTTTTAGTTATAGTAAAGCTAGCACTTTGGCATATATAAACTCGTATATGACTATAAAACTAGACATATCCAAGGCTAAGATCTAGGAGTATGCACTTTAATCTTAAGTGGATGATATGCACTATACAAGGAGTACAAAAAAAAGTCGAGTTCCAAAAATAAAGCAAGGCCCAGCCAGGACGTTAGCGTCGGTTAGGGCGTTGCATCAGCAAAGTAGCCAGAATTAAATTTTGGCACAATGGCGTCAATCTTCTTGACGATCGTATTGAGTGACTCCCGAGACATCTCGTAGAGCGTGTTGAGTGAGATCAGACGCAGGCCCTGCTGGTTGCACACCTCGATCACGGACCATTTCTCCAGCAGCTTCAGGCAGTTGCGCACCGAGTCCGTCGATATGCTCTCAGCTGGAATAAGAATTTAAAGTTAAAAAATACTCGGCAATGGTATTAATAAGTCCCTTACCATAGATACAACTGCCACGCCTGACCTTGCCGGTCAAATCATTGATCACAAAGCTAATGAACTCGGATTCCAGCATGGAGTTCCGGTGGAGTATTTGCAGGGAGTGTGCTACAGTCACATATGTCCATGCAAAGGGCGCCAGCACCTCGCAAATGTAACGCTGCTGCTGCAGGGTTTCGCTTGCGAATAGCAACTGTGTTTCGTCACCGTCATCATCACCGTTGGCCACGTGCAGATAGTCATCCTCATTATCGTCGTCGAGACTGTCAGCGGCCAGACTGCGAGCCAATCGCTTAGATTCCTCAGCATTTTTGAAATCTTCTTCCAACTAATTATAATATGATTAATCTATCAATGCTAAATTCAATTAAATCTACAAGGACTACGTTACGTTACCTGCTCTGCACGGATGCATCCAATAATCAAGAGGTCGTCCAAGTGCTTGTAAAGCAGGCTCTCTAGGACTTGTGTGGGCTTGTTCAATATGAACTCATAGCGATATATCTGGCAGTTCTCTAGGGCAGTGTCTATCAGCTTCTTGCGCGACACCTTTGCTTCTTTTCCGTTCTGTGCCTCGGGGACCAGTGCGTGGAACGTGGTCAGCAGTATCGAACTGAGGGCAAAGTGTGGGGTTAGCATGTTTGAGTAGTAGGCCAGCTCGATAAAGCTTTCCACGGAATTCACAGGCCTAATGACTAGGCGACCATTCTCATCTCGAAAGCGAGTGACTAGACCTACAATTTAAAATCAATTAAGCAAAATGTAAACACACAAGTACGCAGTGCATTAGCTACCTGAGCCAAGCAGGTCACAGGCGTATGCCAGGATCTGGGAGGATTCACCGGAAAAACCAATGTCCTTACAGCCGTATAAAGAATTTCGCAAGTCGTCCAAGGCTGCGGCCAGAATTTGCTCCTCGGCGCCGTTTCGGTAGCGGGTGAGCAGCAGGAAGGCGAGTGCATTGGTAGACATCACTGAGGTGGCTGCCGCACAATCGAAGACCACCTGGCGAGATATGCTTTCGATGAGATTGCGGTGCTCCTCGCACACCACATCAGTGCCATACAGCGAGGAGGTGGACTGATTGTGCTGAAGTGTTCTAGAAATAAGATAAGAGAGATCTATGCTACTCGAACAGGACAAGCTGTTTTTATGATGATATTCCTACCTGGCCGCTGGCTTGTATACCTTGGCCAAGTTGCCATCCTCCCGAGCGATCTTGTTGTACGAGTTGACCAGCTCGCGTATCGAGTACGGCTCGTTAAAGTCGATGCGCATTAGGCCGTAGTTTGATCGAAGAGCCTTCCATATGCCTGAAATGGCCTTGCTGAAGGACTCGGGAATTTTCTTTTCGCCCTTCTGCTCCCGCACGAAATTTCCGTCCACCAGTCTTTCGTAGTTCACCGACACGGGCACCAGCAGGGCGTCAGGTATGCTGCCGTCCATGAAGGCGTTCACGATCACAGATAGGATGCCGCCCTTTGGCATGCAAGGCTTGCCGGTGCGCGTCCGTCCGCCCTCGATGAAGAACTCGACGTTATGACCCTGCTTCAGAGCGTGAGTAAGATACAGATGCAGGGCGGCCCGATACAGAACGTCCTTCTTTCCCTCAACTGGGTCGATCTTTCGCTTGATAAAGAAGGCGCCCAGGCCTCGCAGCAAACCCCCAAAGACAGGTATTTGCAAGTTATTGCCGGCGGCTACCAGCGGACTGCGTATGTCATTGTTGGTGAGTATCCAGGTAACCATTATATAGTCCAGATGGCTGCGATGCAGCGGCACGAAAATCAACGGAGTCCCCGGTGATTTCTCCGTGGCAGTCTTAAGCATTTCGATCTGTTTGGTGTTCGTTACCACGCCAGATAGGAAGCACGGCAGCAGCTTGTACAGGATCCAAGATGTGAAGGCCAGCAAACCATTGTTGAGTGTGGAGCCCATGTCCTTCAGGATACTGATGGCGCGCTGCTCTTGCTTGCGTAGAATGGCCTGGTATGAGATGCCCTGCTTCTCGTCCTCCTCCTCCGCCGCCGCCGACTGATCACCGCTGGCGCTGCGGGTGAGCAGTCGATGACCGTTTTTGGCGTACCGCTGCTCTCGCAGCGTCTGCTCGGCCGCCTGTTTGATTGCGTGCTTGAGCACAACATCGTTGTGAACGATCTCGGTGACCTAGAGGACCAGGACAGATCAAGGTTAACGCGCACGCTCCGCGGCGTCTAATGAAAAAGCTCACCTGTCGGTACTCAAACTTCTCGCTACGCACTACCTGCGCCACATAGGGAAAGACGACGCCCCAGTCGAACAGCCTCTTGAACGGCTTCTGACCCGACTGCGGGGTAAGCTCCAACATGTTCTGGGTTCCGATGCCATGTGCCACCGAGTTCTGCACTTTGGGCTCCTGCAAAGAAACGATCAAAACGAGATGCTGTGATGCAACCGGCGTACGTATATAGATAAGATGTGGGGCGAGTGAAACGCCAGTACCTCGAACCAGCCGCGAGCGTGAAACTCCTCCACAACCATTATTAACACGCAATTCTCCAATGGTACTTTAAGTTTTCGGAATTTCAAAGACAAAATGGAAATCCATGCGCCCGGCTTTTTTTGCAGGAAAGGTCGATAGGGCGATAGGTCCTGCTTAGCTTTAAGGACTGTTATCGATTGCCACGATGTGGCAGAAACGCCGCGCGTGTTTTGAAATTGAAAAACAGCAATTGAAAATTCATTGAGTGGAAATATTTCCTTATCTGCGATACTCGATGTTTCAAGCCAGAGGCGTTTCTGAGAGGCAGAACGAAATTACTTAATTGACTTCTTAAATTCGTTTTTTAAACGTTTTTTAAGTCTGTTTTTTTATTTAAGCTTAACCAGTTCAAATTTATGGCCACTTAAGCTGACTGGAAAGACAATTTAGTTATCTTAATCACAGGTATATAAAAATAATAAGATAATAAAACATAAATAAAGGAAATTGATATTTTATTGCCCGTAATGGTGACCGGTCTTTATGAAACCCTTTATATTTTTGAGCAATTATAAAATATATGTACCTCCTCTTACGAGACTCTAGGAAGCTACGACCCTGCTGCTGCGTCATAATACTATATGCCTGTGGGGTTAATGGGTACCGATTGGTGGCTGATAGATGGGGAAACTTACATTGGATGAGCGCAGCGTGACCAGGAGGTCGCTGCGTATGGTGTTGATCTTGCCCAGGGACGAGCGGTAGCTCAGATTCAGGTTGGGAAACAGGCCAGCGATGATAACGGGTGCCCTGTAATCGGAGAAGCGCACAATCAATCAATACATTGCAATATAATCGTCGTGGGTGGTGTTAAAATCAGGAGCACGCAATTAAATATACGGCACCTCTCTTCATCAATATTCGACCACTTGAGCGGTCGACAGTCCAACTTTGCTAGAGTTCAATACCCGCTGGACAAGGGAGTGTGTGTATTTTTATATGGAAACGTACACCAGTTTTTAAGTAGTGCCTGCTACTGATAAGTGGGTAGTTGCTCATAAAATATGGCACAGAACTGAACTTTGAGCGTGCTTTGTACGGCGGAATCACCACTCGAAAATCAGCTGATGTTGGGCAGAGGCTAGGCGTGCGCTGGGCATGGCTTTTCCCAGAGTAAACATTAAGATTTTTTTAAATGTTTTCATTTTATTAATCATTAGTCGACCCTGAAGTTTCTTGTTGTAAATATTATTTCTAAGCCAAATATGTGCATTTCGAATAATAATGTTTAGTCCGTTGAAACCTATTTTTGTGGGTATTGACTTTTAAGTATTATAAAAAGCACGTATGTACTTCCTGCAGATATCACTTTCTGAACGCTACATTATTTTGTTTTTGCTTTATATTTTTATAAAAATAAAGTTATTTGCAGGCACAATCCAAACAATTGCATAATTATTAATTATCATTGTTCGGAGTGTTTTGCGTCAATTCGTATTATAAATCTGCATACTGAATTAAAAAATTTTAAATATTAAAAATGTTGTCAATTTTTAAAAATCAATATTCAAATTAATTCAAATTTCAAAACATCGATAGTCCCTATAATAAAAAGAAGTTGCCAAAATTTACATAATCATCGATTGATCGGTGTTTCCATTGATTTTTCATCATCGCTCAGCCAGATCCGTTAGATTTCTGTTTTAATATACATAATTAATTTTGCATCGCAAAAGAGAGCTTTAATTATGTTTCGACTTCATTGCAACAAGTGCTATCGCAACCGCAACCTTGAGCCGGCCTTGACCTTTCACTTTTCTCAATGCCATCACGTTGTCTGCGCAAGCTGCTTGAATGACGCCTCAAAGGACCAGAAGTGTCCACTTTGCAAGGTTACGCTGCAAACAATACCCATCGCCAAAAACATGCCCGGCGACATGGCCAACTATTTCGAGGACCCCAATAAGTTTCTGCAACTCTTTCGCAAGATCTGCAAGTTCCAGAACGATCAGCGGACGTCGGACAATTTGAGATTCACGCGCCAGATGCAGGAGCAGCCGGCCATGGAACTACAGCTTGAGGGCTTTGCGAAAATGGAGGCGCAGCTTAACCAGCAGGTCAACTTAGAGAGGGTGCGCATTGCGGAAATGCGCAACTACATATCATATTATGAGCAAAAGGAGCAGGCAGCGCGACGTCGCAGCACGGACGACTTAAAGGAATTTAAGAAAGCCCAAAAGCGTCATCGCCCACAGACTCCCTGTTTCGATACTTCGGATGACACAACGTTGGACGATTCGCTTGTGGCTAGCTTCTGCCTGGATGGAGGCATGGATTTAGAGCCAAAGAAGCTTAATCGTAGTCGTTCAATGACTACCTCCGAGGACTCGTATTAAGTCTTATCTTTAGTTGTTAAGAAAGAGTCAACGTTCATTTAGTTCGTAATCTTTCATATTCATTCTTGATGTTATCAAAATAATTTTAGATATTAACTATCCTATAAGTTTTGATCTCTGAAGATTCATCTGAAGTTGAACATTTGTGTTAATAACTTTAAACTTACTTACCAAACATATCAATAGTAATAAGACTTGTTTAAAATATCATGTTTCCTCAGAAATATATGTATATAAATAATATATCAAAGCGAAGCTAGTAAATCTTTGCTCTCAAAATCATAAACTAAACACGGACTTAATCACACCATCATACTGGCAATCTAAGTAGTAATCTCAGAGAACTCTCAACGATCATCTCAAGCTGTGGAAAATTTCAGCGGACTAAGCCACTTGAATATATTTTAGTCTTCTCGGTGAGCCTCCTGTTTCTATGACAGGGGTGCAGGCCAAGTAGGAATTTTATGGCCGATACGAGATGCGGCCCCCACTTTCTTTGTGGCCCGAAGCTGGTCGAAATCCAGCGAGATTACGGAAATAGCTATTGTTAAATCTTAATCAGATAATTAGGTGCAAATTTAACAGCGGCAATCGCACCGATAATTGTTGCCAAGAATGATTTGCGGGCCAAGTCGAATGGGTGTGGGGGGTTAGTTGTTATCTCTTCGAGTGCAACATCGGCAATTGCGCCTCGCAGAGATGGTGTGGGAGCTGGGCGCTCGGCAGAAAGTATTAGTGCTGGGGTAAACAAAAACACAATTGACGTCACCAAACAGATGACCCTAGGTGTCAGCCTCCCCCTAGTGTGGTGAATCTACCCCATTAACACGTGGATGCTAGTCGGAAAATTACCTACACTATGGAGGCCCAAACGCATGCGTAAGTAGACAAAGGGCCGTGAGTCATGGCCATTGGAGCAACCACCTGTGGGACCAACAAACAAAACAAAGCATATCCACAGTCGAAACTCACTAAATTAAACTTAACTTATCAAAGAAAAACTTTGAACCTCTGATTTCTTTTTTTGGAATTATTTTTACTGATTATTTGTGAAAAAAGATAAGACAATGTCATTGTAAAATCTATATGTTCTAATTGTTTAATCTCGATGTTGATTAAATAAAATAAATAAATAAATAAAAAATAGATATTAATTGAAAGAAAGAATGCTTTTTTTGTATTAATTGTAGGATTTGAAATAGTAATGTAATTTTTATAAAAATAAAAGGAAAGGGTAAAGTTCTAATCAATATAATACCTGATACATGAATTTATAAAAATATGAGAATTTAATATTCTAAAAATTATATATTTTATAGCGTGTCCTATGTTGTCTGGATCGACCCTAAATTTAAGCTTAGCCAAGTATTACTGTGGATCATTTTGCATGCATTGGATAACTTGAGAGTGCTCGTCTATAAATAACGGCGCTTCTTCCTCAGCCGAGTTACTTAAACTACGATGAGTAGGAGGAGCAGGGGCGGGCGGGAAGGCTCGGTTAATAGGTGCCCGCAAGGCGAGATTTATTTGGCTTCCATTGGCACTGCAGCCCATGAACACTCACCTCGTCTTGGCGAATATGTAGTAGACAATAAGGGCAACTGATGCAATCTCGATGCCGCCGAGCAAAGAAATCTCGGCGACGCGCTGGGCAAAGTTCAGGACGGTCGTCAACATGGTTATGTATGTGCTGTGCTATGCTGGACTCCCTTCCAAGTATCAGCCGGCGGCCAAGTGATCGGAAGTACTCTCCGATTTCCGATGCGGACTGACCCTGGCGATTAAACCAGCGACCAGCGGCGACCCTTTAGTATCTGCGACTAGTGCGAAAATAAATATGGAGACGCAGAAAAACGGCGCGCATCCAGCGCTCTCTGCTCGCTCTACGCTCTCCCTCAGATGACAGCTGCTGCTGCTGCTCTCGCTGTGCTCCGATCGGTGGTGGTTGGCTATATTATTGCGTTCTACTCAATATAACCAGACATTGGTTGCGACCCGCGCATGAAAAGATCGTATGATCCGTGGCTTGGCTTGCCGTCCGAGATTACCGCCCGATAGCATCTATTTTTTGGCCAGCATCCGATGCAGTGAACAAAAACCAAGCTTATTTCCGAAACCGGTCCAACGGCTAGCTAGCTAGCTGGTTGGTTATTGCTCGAAATTACAGCGACGGTTAATTGAATCAAGTGCTCGTCGTCGTCCTTTATTCTTTCGATGCCTTTGTTGTTTTTATTCGGACCGGGAGCCGGGAGGGAATGGGATTGCGATTCACTTTTCGTTGTTGATGCGCGACATTCGACCGCGCAGTTCGAGCGTTCACCGTGGAATAACGTCGGCGGCGACGCTCGACGCTTAATTAAATGCCAATTAACGTGTGACAATAAATATGTACGGTCGCCGTGGCGAGCGAACGTGCACGAAGAACGAGATCGGCGCAGCACGAAGATAACAAAAGCTACAGCCACACAGCCACCGTTATCAGTGGAGAACGAGTGATAATAGATCACTCGAGCAGCGAGAGAATCTCGAGGCGGAGCAAAAAGAGAGCGGTACTTAATGTGCCTAAGACTAAGAGTTTAATATGTATTACTTTCGCTCTGTATTATGAATAAAATTCATACAGCTTTTGTGGTTTATTATAATATAAAAGTGTGTCAGCTCTATACGGGGAAAGTAAGTTACTTCTTCGCTGGCTTCTTGGCGGCGACCTTCTTCTTGCGGGCGGCCAGGAGCTTGGCGCGGTTGGCCGCGGCCTTGGTGGCCACGTTGGCGAAGTGCGACTTGGCCAGCTCCACATTCTGCTTCTTGGCCTTGGCCAGCAGCTTGGCCACGGTACGCTTCTCGGCGGCGAGGGCGGCACGACGCTTCAGGACCTCGGCGTAGGGGTTCAGCTTGACCAGCTGGCGCACGTTGCTCAGAGGGTTGAGGCGGCGCTTGCTGCGGAACACGCGCTTGCGGGGATCGCGCAGAACCTTGCGGATCTCCTCGGACTTGAGCAGACGCGACAGGTCGGTGTTGGCCATCTTGGGCTGGGGCAGGTTGTAGCCCTTCTTCAAGGTAGCTGGCTTCTTCCAGGTGCCGAACAGATCGTTCAGGCGCGAGAAAGCCGACTCGGTCCAGATGACGAAGCGACCGACATGGCCGCCGGGAGCGAGCTTCAGCAGGTTAAGCTTGTCAACGCTGATGGTCTCGATTCCGGGGATGTTGCGGAAGGCCTTGCGCAGACCCTCGTCCTTGTGGTAGACCACCAGGGGACCACGGCGGGCGATGCGGCGACGGTCGCGCATGGTACCACGGCCAGCACGGAAGCGCTGCGACTTGTACACCTGTTGAAGGAATAGAAGCATGGAAATGAAGCATTAGTGTCAGACAAAAAGCTAATGATTCTATGCTAGTTATAAAGTCAATTTTGAGATTTTTCGCCTTCTGCAGGTATTTAAGATACGTTTAGTTTAAGTCATTCAAGACAGAAGCTCTAAAACTATTTTCAAATAAAACATTTTGCATGCATTGAGCTGTAGCTCTTCCGTTACCACGCTGGAAACTTTTGATCAGGTTTCAAACGTAACGCCTAGAAGAGCAGTTAATCTGACAACGCAGGAATCCTCGCAAACATCTGACCACCACGAAGTAAGACAGTTGTTTACACGCTGCCACTTTAAGAGTGTATAAATAATCACAGATATTAGTTATTTCAAATTTACTGTCTTGCGGCATAGAAAAAAACAAAAGCCTATCAGAGCCGAAAGGTGTAGTAATGTTTTTGAAGCAAACAATTAATTAAATTCAAGGTCACTATAAAATTTTAATAGAATTAAGATGTGTTTACGAACGCCACTTAAGATTAACCACTCAATACGCACCTTCTGGATGTCAGCCCAGACCTTCAGGCGACGCAGGAAGATGACAGCCTGCTTGGTCTTCTGAACCTTCTGCACGTCATCGGAGACGACCAGGGGGATCTCAGACACTCCATCGATGACATGGCCCTTGGACTGGACCAGAGCGGGCACACCGGAGGCGGCGATGGCCGACACCAGGGCGTAGCGGCGCTGGTTGACATTCACCTTGCGGTGCCAGCGACGGAAGGTCTTGGTGGGGGCGAACATGCGTCCACCACGGCACATGTTGCCGAAGGCTCCCTGGCCGGAACGGTGGGTGCCACCGCCGCGGACACGGGGAATACGGGCCACGGCACGTCCAGTGCCCCAGGACTCGGCAGAGGTCTGGTGACCTGTGTAAATGAATTAATCAGTGTTAGTCCAGGCTGGTACATCCCTTTCAAGGGTATTCCACTTACCGGCCAGCTCGCTCACGGCATAGGGCTGACGGTTGTTACGGCGCAGCAGCTGGTGCACCTCGTTGACCACATCCGGACGGATGGGAGCCTTGAACACGGCCGGCAGGCAGATGTTCTTGTCCTTAGCAGCCTCGTTCTTTTCCGTGTACACGGAGACCAGAGGCCTAGCGTTGCCTAAGCTCTGAAAGCAATACAAGCGAATTCGAGTTTAGTATGAAGTCAGCATCACAAACACAACACAGCGTTTCGCCACCGCCGCACATTCCCAACACGTGGAGGTTAGGTCGACACTTTCGCACTATTTTCAGCTCGTTTCGTGTGTTAAACCCACTGTGCTGGCGTGCCTGGCGGTCGCGGCGCCTGTCCCGCTCGGATTCTCACCATTTTCGTTGAGTTTCAAGTCCAATGAATGGGTTTAATTTCTGCAAACGCAGATACCGTCCTCTTTTTAATAAGAACGACGAAAAGAAAGAAAGCAAGAGGGCTGCCGGAAATGGTGGTGGCGAAATTATCGAATATCGATGTTTTTACCGATGTTTTTCGATGTTTTGTTGATATCGATGTTTGATGACTCGATGTTTTCGCATCACTAGGATTACCGATTGGGATTTCGCGCCATTGTTTTCCCCATACAAAATCTGTTCCCAGTTACCGATTGGGAATTCATGCCCATTCCCACTTGCATACAAAATCTGTTCCCAGTTACCGATTGGGAATTCATGCCCATTCCCACTTGCATACAAAATCTATTCCCAGTTACCGATTGGGAATTCATGCCCACCGTTTTTTCCCGATTGGGACTTTGTGCCCTGAAATCATCGATGCATCGAACATCGATATTTTTAGCGATGTTTTCCGATGTTTTTGTTGATATCGAGTATCATGATCAATTAAGATTTGCGACATTGTGCGCCCAGGTCACTCTATTCCTCGGCGAGTGTGCTTTTGTGCGTTGGTTAACACTGTTTATGTTCGATGTTTTTGTTAATATCGATTATATCGACATAAAGCCGGGAAGTATTTTGTTATTATAATTCCACGGCCCCACTGCTTGCAAAAGTACAAACAAAATAAAAATAATAATACAAATAATGGCCGGCGAAGTTATTGTGGACGCTTTACCCTATATTGATCACGGTTACGACGATGTGGGAGTCAGAGAGTCGGTGAGTGGATGAAGCTAGGGGTTAGTCTTGTGTATTTATGACCGTTTTCGTCTCTTTAAGGCCCTCGCCATGGTGGAGGAGGAGTGCAGACGCTATCGCCCCACTAAGAACTACCTGGACCACCTGCCGCTGCCGGCCTCCTCGCCATTTGAAACCCCACTGATGCTCAACGAGTTCGAGCGCATCCAAAACCGCCTGCCCATGGAGACACTCTCCATGAAGCGCTACGAGCTGCCTCCGCCTCCATCCGGGAAGCTGTCTGAAGTGTCCGCGTGGCAGGAGGCCATTGAGAACTCCATGGCCCAACTGGAACACCAGTGGGTACGCTCCCTCAACCTGGAGCTGATGCTCGACTACGGCACGGAGGCGTGGAAGTCGTACCTCGAGGTATTTACCGCCATGCAGGCAAAGGCGCAGCTGCAGCTGCAGCAGCTAAAGAAGGACATTCAGGACGTCAACTGGCAGCGTAAGCAGGCGCAAACACAGGCTGGCGAAAGACTGCGCTCCCTGGAGGCACACTGGGTGCTGCTGGTGTCCAAGAACTACGAGATTGAAACAGAGTCCGCGGAGCTGGAGAAACTCGTCCATGCCGCCCGCCAGAAGTTGGAGAGCCTTGCTCCGCCAGCTACTGCAAATGACACGGCTCCTACTCCGGAGCACACCAATGGATTTGGCCAGGACGAACAGGACGAGAGCAATGGCAGCAGTTCGAGTGCTAGTAATAGCAATAGCAATGATGCCAACGAGGCAGAATCTGGTGGCCAAGCCGAGGAAGAGAAAGACGAAGCTACAGCCGAGGTCCAGGATGAATCCTCCAACGAGTCATCAACTTAGTCATACATATGGATTTCTAACGTTAAATAAACAATTATAAAAGTAATGAATAACTGAAGCTTTTAGCTTTATCATAATAAAGATTCATGTTTCCGATTAAAGACATTTGAGGACTTGACTCGCATCCTTCTTTGTTATTTATGTAAGGCTAAGCTTGAATTTCTAGAAAATTAACAAAATAAAGAGTTAATTTTTTTGTTTTCCAAAGAAATGGTATGACCGCTTTTTATTTTAGATACGTCCGTGCGGTATATTTAGGCGTTGCCCCTGCGGTCACACCAATAGTTACGCTTGCGCATTGTAGACATCTTTCAATTTTGTTTATTTAAACAAATTAATGGATACAAAGTCGCCCAAACTATTAGTGCAGACCTTTTAACAGTGTGAAAATGAACCGGAACCCTAAAACTACCGGGTACAAGGACATCTAACGGCCTAGAAAACTGTAACAAAATACGCCTGCCACTCTAGGCGCGCTTGATTGTGTGTGTGCCTGCCATTGATTACATAGTTGGCATAGCCGATCCGCAGGTGCGAGCGAGAGGGCCGACGTGCAGCATCCACATCCGAAAAAGGGGCAGCAACAGAAACTGCATTCCATTCCCCGAAAGCAGCCACAGCAGCAGCCTGGATCCATGAGAAAGGTGCGTATCGCCAGATGTGTGCCACGATCTGCTTCTAGTTTCCTTTCTCACCGTCCCAGTGAGCGCCATGCATCACCATCATCCGCCGTTGCCTATAACTGGCGGCGTTAATGTCGTTTCTTCGGCGGCTGCCGCCGCAGGAGGTGGTGCAGCGGGATTGGCGATGGACTCCTCGCCAGCAACTGCCACCGGACCAACGGGCCCCGCAGCCACAGCGTCAAATTCAAACACCCAGCAACAGCAACGACGGCGCAAGAAGCGGCCCAACTACAACTACAATGGCATCCGCACTGTCGAGGTTCGCAGGGGCTACAACGGCTTCGGGTTTACCATCTCTGGTCAGCAGCCCTGCCGGCTGTCCTGCATTATCAGCAACTCGCCCGCGGAGCAGGCTGGCCTACGTTCTGGGGACTTTCTCATCTCCGTGAACGGCCTCAACGTCTCCAAGCTGCCGCACGAAACTGTGGTGCAGCTGATTGGGAATTCCTTTGGCAGCATCCGGATGCAAATCGCCGAAAACTATTACTCGGACAGCTCGGATGAGGAGAACGCCAATGCCACGCTAAGGGGACAACTGCTAGCCGCTAGCTTGAGGCACAAACCGCGCTTCCTGCATCACAAGGCCAAGCTGCACAGGCTGCGCAACTCGCCGCAGAAGAAGCTGCCTCTGCCGGAGGCCGTAGAGCCAAGTCCAAAGCCATCCTCTGATCATCTGACACTCAGGCCAGTGCTGGAAGATGCTCCGCTGGTGCCTAGTTTGTCCAAGGCGGCGGCGGACGTGGCTAATGTCAGCGCCATGGTTCGGGCGGTGGGCAGTGCTGCCTTGGAGTATCGCGTTATCGTGGGCTATTTGGGCACCATAGAGATGCCCAAGCAGATTTCGCACAGCTCCAAGCTGCAGACGGTGCGCTCGTGCATCCGCAAGCTGCGCCAGGAGAAGCGCCAACCCACCATCGTGCTTATGTGCATTACCCCAGACAGCCTGAGCCTGCAGAGCGCCGGCGGCGGAGTCCTGGCCACGTATTCTTCGGCAAGACTCAACTTCGTTAGCTCCTCGTCGGAGAGCGAGAATCGGTTCTTCGGCTTGGTGACCAGCGCCGTGCACAACACCCAGATCGAGGAGGAGTACGAGCCGAGTGCTGGCAGCGGAGTAGCTGCTTCTGGCCACATCAGCATCTCGCACAGCTGCCACGTTTTCGTCATCGATACAAAGCTGATTGAGCATGCCCAGCATATGCAGCGGGCGCACGAGTTCCGTTTGCAGTGCACCCGGGACCCCATCTCCAATTTGTGCCTTGAGTTTCCCAACAACTCGGAGTATGTGGTGAACCTGGTCCGCAGCATGTACACCATGAGGATCTTGCCGCCGGCCAGTCGTAGCCATCAGGCTGAATATGAGGCTGGAGTCGCCGGAGCCGCTGCTCATTCACCACAGCCCTCGAATCATAGCGAGATATCCACCACCACCTCAAACTCCGACTCGGGCATTGGCTTCAACAACGATTGCACCAATATTTCGGATCGTATTCTGGTCGTGGATTTCCTGGGAGCCGAAGCAGGAGCAGCACATGCCGGGCCGCCAGCCCATCCGGCACCAGCGCGCCCATTGGGCATTGTGGGGATCCCGGACAACCGACTGACTGTGCGGGCCATGCCGGATCCATCTGGCCATCCAAAGTCCCCACCAGGAAGCTCATCACTGCGTCGGCCCAATCTCCTGGCCAGCTTTAATCTCATTAAGAGCCCAGCCACGAATCTCACCTCCACCCGGTCTTGCGATGATGTGTTGAACCTGTTTGTGGACGACTCGCCGCGTGCATTGGGCGCTGTGGCCTCCATGGACGACATCTCCCTGCACTCGGCCGCACCGTCTCTGGATGAGGCGCATACCTTTGCGCATCCAGCTTGTGTGCCCCGAAAGATACGCAGATCCTTGATCTTGGAGGCTCCCTCAACACCGCACAAGCTGAGTGCCCAGGTCTTTGGGCAACCTGGTTCGCGTCATTCGCTGGGCTTCGAAGCAATCGACAATGTCCAGTCGTCGTCCGCTAGTATGAACTGCATTGATCAGGCCATGGATACGTGGGCCAGTCTACAGAACCTGCACAAATCTCACCGGAAGGAAGCCAGCCTTTCAGCATCCTCGTCTACGCATTGCCTTTTAGAAGCTACCAACAGTGAACCGGATCTGGGGGTGAGTGATATTCTTTGGAAATTTTCTTTATGGTTTTTTTTATTACACTTTTTTAAAATATTTTTTAATTGAATCATAACTTGGACTTTGTCTGGGGTTTTTAGGGAGGCAAAATGTGAATGTAATTATGAATAATTCCCATTAAAATCATATTTTATTGGAAATTTGAAATATTAATTATAGTAAACATGACTTTAAAACGCTTTTAAAAAGTTCTGGGGTTAATTTATAGGACAAACAATCTTAATTAATAATATTTATGGTTGTTATTATAAACTTTTGTTATTTTCAAACCCTCTACCTTTGTGAACCGTTCCTGTGCGCAGGCAAAAATCTGTTTACCTGGACGCCGCTCCAAGTTATCTGGGTTCTCGAAGCTTATCGCCCCCCTCCGCTGCTTTCCACTCTTCGGGCCACCAAGATAAGCGGCCAAAACTCTCGCACGCTCTCCGAGTCCCGGTGGCCATATATCGGCGTTTCCTTTGTCATTCGTTTGCCGGGCCTTGCTTCGTCCGGACTCCGGAGTTTTAGTAGCCACATTGACGCTTTGGCAATAGGTGGGCCATAGTTACGCTCGTCGCGCTATCCGCTATTTCGGTTCCCTTACGATTTACAGCCATTACTATTGGGAGCTCCTCCACTCTTCCACTCTTCCTTCTTCGCTGCTACAGTCGCTCCGATCGGTATTATCTGGGGAGCGCGTCATATGTGATAAGAGCGGAAATCGCCGGCTAAAAATAAAGTGCTTTGCTCCAATGACGTCATAGGCGTAGGTCACGACGACGACTGAAGCCGAGCGTTGGAGCCGCATCAGAGCAGCTGCGTCGACGTCTCCTGGGCCAGCGAGCTTAATTCAATCTAAAGCAATTAATGGCGTCGACGTCTGCTGACCTTTTCGCGGCTGCTGCTGCCGGTCCCCAATCTGCCGATTCCCATTCCCATTCCCGATCCGAATCCGAATCCCCAATGTTTTCGTCGGTTCTTCGTAATTTAGTTTGATTTTCGATTTGACAAACACGCGATTCTGTACGATTTGGTCACCCGTTGGGGTTTCACTTTCGCCGTATTGTTTACTTCGTTTGTGGAAATTACAAATAAATAAAATTAACGTCGCGCAAAGCTGCTCCATAAAAGGTTCATCGCCAGTTCAAGGAGCTCACTCAGCAGTTGTGACTGAAATAAAAATATATAAATTCTCATTACGATAAAACAAGAAAAAGAAGGAACAAAGTCTGGCAGAGAAAACGTGTGCTGTGCAAATTGCATTCAATTCAATTGTGCGAAAAAAATAAATTTAACAACAAAAAACCAAACAAACTGGCAAGCAACAGCCAGCTCAATGCAAAAATGTCATTTCGAGAACTCGTTTGTGGCCTGTACTCGGAGGAGAGCCCGGTAAGCTGACAACATGTGTGGATATATCTCACACTTATCATTGTTTTCCCGCTGATCGATGATGCCTAAAGTACTCCTCTGTCAGGCATGATTGACCTTTTGGTTTCTAACCTGTAATTAGAGTGTATTTGGAGCTCCCTTTTTAGGAACATGTTACTCATTGTGTCAGTTGCTATTAGCTTAGCTTTATGCTTGGCTGACTTGCAAGCGATTCATTCATTTATCGCAGGGCCTTCTTATTCTACAATTTCTTTACTTTCCGACGTTGTTTCGGGGAAATATATGAACAAATGAAATAGTATTTGGAATTAGTAATCTCTGTTGAATGTTCGTAGGCTTTCAGCACGTTCTTACCCCTTTGATAGCATGCACTAGTTGCCTTCTCATTGGCCGTAATCAGCGAACAATGCCTCCTTTGTCCACAATCTTATTATATGGTGACACCTGCACAAGTGTTAATTAAACAATCCTGATTACACCAACCTAAAGATAGAACAGGCCGAGTTAGAAGACTTCTTAAAATAAATTTCAGAGCAGAAATAACTTGCTTCGTATTTCTGTATAGAAAATGAGCAAATATTTATATTTGGTTAATGTCAAGTTAATTAATTAACATATATTAATATCAAACATGGCAACATTACTTTAATAAGTCGATCAATCATAGTTTTATCTGGAAAGCACCTGCATGTGGCATATGCCACTGCCATTTAAGGGTAAATTAAATTAACAAAATTTCATTAAAACGAGTAAACTGTATGAGTTTGCTTGTAGCGTGTTTAGTTTTAAAGATTTCCACCACGATAACAAGCAATTGACTAATGGGTGAGGGGACAGTGTCAGGTGCCCTTTTGACCCCATACCGCTCCGCGGTGACTTGACTTATTTCTAGTCTTTGCTGTCACGCAATCCGAAACATGGTTGGCCGGCTGTTCCAACAGGTTGACTCCGCTCTGACGGCATTTTGGCGGCAACCTGCGCGGTTTCCCTTTGCGCCAAGGCGGAGTGGCACATGCCGTCACAGGTGCAAAGGGAAACAACCCTCCTGCCTGCAGTCGACAATGAAGGAAATTAAGGAAGTGAAGAGGGAGGATAACCTGCCAAGCGAACGTTACTCGGCTTCCCTTCTGGCCAAGCGGATCGTCATGGGAAATGGGCTCGGCTAGTGAACGCTTGACTTTGGCTATCTGGCAGCGGTTTGGGTAATTCAAGTTGTTATTTTTTTTGTGGAGCATTTAGCCACGAAGCGGCCTCTGTCTGTGACTTCTGTTACCAAGGCCTAGGAATTTGTAACGTATTTGCCGTATGACGCACGTGGGAATGGAAAAACCTTAGAGCTACATATGGCTAACCGAATGTATCTGTCAGATAGTCTAAAGTCGCATAGCTGCAATTATCAGCAGCCGCTTATCAGTGGCTCTCTGTCACCCAATCCGCTGTGCCAAATGGCAAAGGCTAAAACAAAATATTTATTTTTAAAATGCATTATATTTAGCTGGCTCAACATAACCGTCTGTGTGATTGCTTTTGTTTTTGGGCTTTGGGCCCCATGTTTTGATAGCAGCGAACAAAAAACTGAGCGAATAAGAGCAGTGAATGGGGGCTGCCGGTCCGAAGTACGTCAGAAACGCTGCTAATAATAAACACCTTGCGCTCCAGGCACGTAACCTGCCAATTGATATAGCCAAAAGCAGTTGTCTGAAAAAACCCAGCGGCAGACAGCAAAGAAAGATCAGGCCAAAAGGCACCCTTGGGCGATCACATGATATACCCTGCGGATGACTGTCTGCAGGTCTTTCCCATGCACTTATTAAAGTCAATAGGGTTTTAAGTGGAATTTATAATGAGTGGGAGAGTAAAACAATTAAAAAATATTTTTTTAATAAAACAATCTTTGCAAATACTACCCAGGCAATACCATTTATTTATATAATATCTTATGGATTAAGTCTAAACGACAGTCCTGTCCAAAACAAGCTTGTTGTAAATTCTGATGTACTTATATTTATGCGTAAATCAATAAACTTTAATGTGCACATAAATATTTAATGCATTTTAAAGATGGAAAATAACCAAATCGTACGAAAAATTCCAGTTGAACTCTTCCAGCACTTTATGATGTAGTTCTTTAATTAGAACTATTATAACTTTATTAACTCAATGTAATCGTATACGATTTTTAGGATAGGCCACGCCTGTGACTCAATGCTGTAAAGCCCCTCATTATAGGGTATAGAAACATTATAAAAAAGTTAACTGCAGTCTTAAATTTATGCATTCAGCAAGTGCTTGGAAAACACCTGACTCGACTGTTCATTTTCCACCCTGTCTTCGGGCTGATATGTTCAGGTTTTAGTGCTTACTAAATGACTAACTGACCAGCAGCAAAAGCAAAAAGCAGCGTTACAGTGATCACTGCTTAATGAGATTTACATTCACTGCATTTTTATACCCTTGCCAGGGTATTATTATAAAGGAATCGTTTTCGATCTTTTAATTCATATATTTTATTTGATTTAATTTGATTGTTGATCAGCATTAGCAGATGAGCAGATCTGGCAATATGTTAATCTTAAAAATCTGCCACAGAAATGCTTTTAAAATGTAAATTATTGCATTTTTGGTTTAATTATATTTATTTAATTTTGATTTCCCCACAAAAATCTTTAAAAATCCATTTAAACTCGAAAGAGTTTCAATATTTTAGGCCATCTTATTGGTATCTGATGGTCAAAAATCGAAATATTTCTAAAACTCATATATCTTGAATTCACCAATAAAATTGGAATAAATTAATCATTGAATATTGTAACCAATTTTTTTTAATTTACAAAAGAAAATGGATTAAAAAGTTATAAATAAATATTTTATTTTATATAATAATAATAATAATAATAATACCGAAATTTGTTTCCTGTAAACCGAGGCTGCACTGTAACAAGAACAGGGAAAGCGGCAGGGTCAGAAACCGCTTGTAAACCGCGCGCATGCGCTCTCCTTCGCTCGCACTCGCACACACCCTTCGCGCGCTCCCTCAACAGCTGCGTTGTGGCCGCCGTTTCAGCTGCTCGGTGTTGTTTTCTGCTGCCATTGGTAACGTGTTGTAATTGTTGTTGTTTTGCCTTCGATTTGAGCCAGGTTAACAGCGATCGGAGCTGCGAACGTCGCTCGAAAACCGTGAGTGAGTCAGTCATCGAGCGCAGTTCATTCCGATCACAACGTATATTTAAAATACCTAAGATCTCTGAGCAACTGAGAGTTAACAGGCAAAATTAGCTGAATAAACAGAACGTGAACTCCGTGAAACACCTTTAACCGGGTTAATTACCCGGACCTAGAACCAAATTATTGTGTACGTCCAGAGGCGATCCATCAACGCCCCCTGAAACGAGAAATCTCGCACTCATCTCATCGCTCGCACCGAAGAAGAGCATCAAATATTGGCTGGGGAAATAAAAACAGCAGTCAATTGAACTTTTGGCGGCCACCAAAAATAGAACGTGCTAAATAATATACAAACATCGATGCTGGAAAAAAAAAAGAAACAAATGAGCAAAACATGGAAATGTTTTCTCCGACGCATAGGCTGTGTGCGAATTCCACTGCACAAACACATTCCATTTCCAATTCCAATTCCATTGCCTTGATATGCAAAATAATCAAACAAATGAAATCCCCAATCGACGTCATTGCTAAAAACGCGTAAAACGCGATAGCGCACAGCATAAAATCGCCCACGAATCGCCTGCGAAACGCTAGCGACTGCAAATTCCAAAAATGATAATGGCCAAGAAATGATTCCAATTGCCTTCCTGCTGCTGCGGTATTTCCCCAGCGGACTAATTTGATTGATAAGTTCGTGTGGGCGTGTCTGAATGTTTTTATAAACTTTTCCCACAAACTCTTCAAGTGCTGCGAGCGAGAGAACGAGTCATTCGAAATGAAATTACCGTCCAAATACCAAACCGTGCAATAAAAACGCAAAGTTTTATATGGAATTAAACGCCTGCCACGCCGTTCGACTGTTCCCTGAGAATCCCCTTTAAAAAATCGGCCCACAAGTGTCTTATTTATTTGGTTTTGGTGTAAACGAGCCCAGTGATTCTCCTTTGCCGCCCCCAGAAAATGATTCCACTTAAAAATCGACCAGAAGAAAAAAATCAAACAAATCCCCGCCGGTGGCTACTTCCACTTAAATGCCAAAAATAGTAGGAAGGGGGAGCAAATATTCCGATTTTGACCTATTCAACGGAATAGCCCCAGACAGCTTTCCAGATTTATTACACTTGCTGTGATTTCTATGGAATTTCCCCGAATTTCGAAAAACATAATGCCAATTTAATCACTTTCGTTGCGGATATACATTCTCATCTCGTTCGATTTGTTTATATTCTCCTAATGATGTCACACGCAGTTCGTGGTGAAAACAATGAGACGCGCAATATGGGAAATCACTTTGATCTATCGGTTGTCGTCATGGAAGCCTTCGGAATTCATTCGATTTGTATTAAGAATTAGTCACACATTAAAGTACAGGGAACAAAATTAAGAATGATTTTAAAATCATAATATGAGAATTCGATTAAAATACATATATGAACCGAAGCTTAACTCATGATTTATGAATGGATAATTATATTATTTGAATATACATATTATGAGTAGCTTAAAATTATTTTTTCTTCACTGTATTCAGATCTCAAAGACATCATTCTAACGTGACTCTGTAGAAACACCCAAGTGAGCGATTCTCAATGACGCTGGTTGCATCTATAGACGTGGAATTCACTTTACCCTTAAGACCCCTCAAAGCGATAAGGCAGCCATGAGTGGTCACGATTCTCGGGTGTCTTCTGGTTACCCCGATACATTTATTTTCCCCCATTTGGGTCAAAACTATTAAGTTCTTGGCTCATATTGCGCAGTCACACTTTTCTTTCTAATGTTTACACGGCAACTTTAAGCTATTTTTGATACTCAAATATTGATAAGAGAGTTTGTTGTTGACTTTAGACGCGGTATGAATATAATGCCAGATGCCAGATAGCGGGGGAAGCGAGTAAAGAGCTCTTTTTATGGGCGCCCCATTAGTTGTGTTCTATATATTACGTCCGTAAACATAATTTAAACATTTATTTCTGTCTCCCCCTCCTTTTGTTTGGATTATAAGGTTTCTTCATCAACATTTTTGGTGGTCATGAGTTGCCTTTTGATCCCACTCACTGCGATTGCGTAAACGAGCTGCTGGCACCTCCTTATGGAGGAGGGAGCCCAGAGCCGAGAGCCCCATTAAGTGACGCATCACTGAAGTGACAATTTCCGTCAGCAGTGTCTCTCCAGTCTTTAGTTATTTCGTATGCGAATCACACGTCTGCCAGTCGCCTCCGAAGAAAGCAGTTATCCGCAGGGAAATGGCAAAGTGCTTACTCAACATCGAGGTCTGGTGTCTGCTGCCGCCTGAGTCTCGAGTGCGCAGGCGTCCCAGAGATGTGTTCTCTTCAATTTGCATAGCTTTTCCCCTTTCGCATTTCCATGCTGCTGGTGTGTGAGTGCGTGAAAAGTTTACCTTAGCTCAGCAATTTGGCCCGGAAAATTCAGTTGAACGCGAACAGTCGAACGGCGTGAACGTGGCTAAAACACATTGCGGAGATATAGACACGATCTTCGCCAGAACTTTGCGTTTCGATTGCACAGTCTGTGTGTTTGAGTGTGTGTGCCTAGCAAAGTGCTAATTGTAATAACCAAATCAAACCCATTTAGGCAAGTGCGCGTCATGAACAATTCCACCAGCAGAGGCAGTGGCTCCAGAATACCCGTCACCAAGCCCCGTCATCATCATCATCAGCAGCAGATCCCCAGTTCCCAGAGCGGTGACAGCATCGCCAACATGGTGGAGCGCTTCGTCCAGTCACTGAGCCAGCTGAACGACTCCGGCACCTTCGACAGCAGCTTCGAGATCAAGCGCATCCAGCCAGGATCCTCGGCGGGCTCTACGCCCAAGCACGTGCGCCATCGCTGCCTCACCGAGTTGGACCGCGAGAACCTGGCGCGGTTTGTGCGAGAGTTTGAGGAGCGACAGGCGAGCACGCCCAAGGCCAAGTGCAAGATGAGCTCGCCGTACATCTGCCGCAAGGCCAGGGAGTTTTACCAGAGTGCCAGTGGCCGACGCAGTGCCTCGCCGCAGATCAGTGGACGCCCAGAGACCGTCAAGGAGGAGGAGAAGTCCGGCAACTTGCTGCCCAGGCGATGTGCCGAGGCTGAGGACCTGATGCCGCCACCTTTGGCCATGGCTCGCGTCCAGGCGGAGCGACGCAGCTGCCGCAGTGCCTCCCGGGTGCTGCAGTTCTTGAGTTCGGCCACCAAGCGGCGCAGCGGCAGTCGGAAGCTCAGTGAGCCGGAGCCGGAGGAGATACGAGCCGATTCACCTGTATTAATCCGCGTGACCAGTTGCCAGGACCCGGAGCAGCTAGGCTGCCGGCCACTGGCCATGGGTGCTGCGGGAGAAGCAGCTACAAGCTCTGAAGATGATGACGAGGAGGAGCACGACGACGGCATCAGCTCGGCCAGCTCCAACCTGACCTCTCAGTCGGGTAGCTCCAACAGCCGCAACCTCTCCCCGGACTCCTCCTTCGAGATGCACGCCCCCCTGCTGCCCAGCTTCAAGGTGACGCCGCCCCGGGCTGTCTGTCGTGCTGGACGGAACGCAGCCTGCGAATTTGCACGCTTCCTACGAGGATCCTTTCACGCCAAGCGTGCCTCGGTCACCACACTGCGACGATCCCTCAGCGATCCGGATGCCATGCAGCAGATGGATTTCAGCAAGCCGCCGCCACTTCGCGATGCCACCAATGTCATGCGCGTGAGTCACTTTTAGATTCCAGCCCCCCAAAGATTCCAAACAGAATGAAAAGTAAACCTGTTAATGGAGCTACGGCCTAGTGGTGGATAATGTTTACGAAATTCAGCTAGAAGGCACTTATTAAGACTGTATTTTATAGCTTAAAACTAATTTAAATCCAGCAAATGTGTTTTTTTTAATACTACATTCTTTAGGTTAGATATAGATTCGATTGTTTATAGTTTCCTAAAATTCATTTAAACTAATAAATGCAATTTTCGTATAGTATTTTTGTTTAGTACTTATTTTAAAGCAGCAAATTATAAACACTGAAAATAAAAACGAAAGCGTTTACTAATGAAATTCTTTTCTTTTTTTTTGCGGGTAATTTTTAGATATTATTTTTTTTTTTGAAATTTCTTTCATGATTCTGAGATTCCATAAAATTAGCTGCGAACTTAGCTGTTATAAAATACTTAAACTCAGTCTTATGATGGCCCGTCTTAGGTGATTTTCCGTGAAATACTTATCCATTTCTAGCGCCTGTAGCCAATATAATTAGCTGAGTGCTCCTGCCCAGCTGGTGCCAAGGTAATTCGCCCCAAAGATTCATTCCCTGATCTGCGTTCCCCTCATTCCCAAATTTGTTTACGCCAACTCTTCATATTTTTTCGCTGGAAGCTGTTTATTTATGCCCGAGTCGTCGTCAATCAATTCCCATTAATACGAATCCGTGCAATCCGTCGAGGGTTCCGTATGGCGGCACCTGGCTTCCGATGAATCCCCTAGAGAAACCCCAGTGATCTTCGAACTCGCCGACCTCATGATGTTTATCTTGCCATCGCTCGATGCATCCTAGGTCTAGATTGGATTATAGTTTATAGTCCCATAAAATGCATTTGTTTGTAATGCCACAAATCAATCATTGATTTCTTCTGGGCTTCTGAATCTGTGCAGGATCAAGTCACTAATTGAGGAAGATTGCTTTTGATGCAAGATAAGAAATAGAAAGAGTACCTTATGGATACATATATGATTCACTCTATCCATTACCTTTGGTATGCAAAGTGCCAGGTGAAGATGTCGTCGCGTCTAATTCCTAATCGGGACACCACTTGCCCGCCATAATGACTTTCTAATTGTCGCATTTGTATGGGTGGCGCGTGGCGCATTTCACTTTTCAATGAGCCCCATTGGCGATCCATTGGAGAACCCCTGGCCTTCGTCTTCGTCTCCATCTTCGCCTTTATTGCCCAGCGTTTTACGGTTGCCAAGTGGGGAAATAGCCCACGCTGCTTACGCTATTTACCATCTTCATTCATCAATAAAGAAATTAAGTAAATATTCCTTTCGGGTTGCCCACATGGTTGGTCGTAAAATAATTGTGGGCATTGTAAAAAGTCAAGCTATTCGCATCCGTAGGATTCCTGTACATATATCTTCCGCCTGGAGAGCATTCGGAACGCATATGACCCGCATTAGCTCCCATAAAATTAACGAAAAACGAAAAGAACCAAGAAAAACAAGCGGCATGCCGGATATTTAATTTAATTCACAGCGAGCCGCAATTGCTCAAAAAATACAATACAGTCAAACTTCATTGGAAATTTTTTAATTCTACAAATAAGAGCTCGTTTATAATGGAAATTAAGAAATAATAATGTATCAATACTAATATTATTAAATATTACAAGAAACATGGATTATAATGCAAAAGAGTCAGGTATAAGAGTTAGGGAAATCTGTTTTTATAGTTTTTATAGAATTATGTTTTGATATTTTATGTTATGTAATTTCAAATGAATTTCAGTATCATAAATTACATGTTTCTAAAATATTCATAGCATAATTTGAAAACTTGCCCCAAAATCTGTATAATTTGGGACAATTATTACTATAAATTTAACATAGTGAAGTTGCACTGTACTCAAATGTAAAATGCTCGGTTGTTTTTTGCATTCCGAGGGTTTTGGGAACGGAACAGATCCGATTATTCGAAATTATGCTCATACATATATGTATGTAGCTACTGTAGCTCACGCACAAAACCCAGAGAAAAGCCAGAGCAAAGTGCGTAAAATGTGGAAAATTATCGTTCCCTTTTTTTTTTTTTTGCTATCCATTTTAAGTAAACAAATCATAAATAACTGTGAAATTATAGACAAAAACGCACAAGCGGTGCAAAAAATTGGAGAGGTTTCCAGGGCCCTCACATGATCTGGAAAGTGGCCACAGTTGGGGGTATCCGTATCCACGCGTTCTTTGCGTATCCAAACGCCCATCGCCTCCCCCTGCCTTTGGATATCTGCAAATTGCTTAATTTATCAACCAAATGCGCAGCAAAGGCAGTAAACGCAGCAGTGGGGAAATAGCAAAGGCAGTGGCAGCGGAATCGCAATGAGAACAACAACAAAGCAGCTGCCGCCGCCCGCATTCCAGTTTGCCTTTGCTTGGCATTTTAATTATTCCAATTGTCTGGCTCTCTTTGTTTACATCGCTCGCGAAGGGAGATCGCTTAATTTATTTGCCAGCGTTTTTGGCTAAAAATAGAGCAATTTATATACTCGGCGGCACTTTTTTTTGCGCACCCAACTTTGTGGCTCATTAAGCCGCTTTGCCATTGCCTACTTAAATGGGCATTTGTGTTGCATGTGCAAAAATGCGCCAAGCAGCCTAATTAATTGGCCAAAACCAAAATGGCATTTAATTAACAAGCAAACACAATGCGTCACTCGCCAAAGGAGAGAGATAGAGAGAGTGAGAGTGATGGAGAGGTGAGGCCACCCTCCCACAACATGCTGTGTGTGTTTGTGTGTGGTTCATTCATAAGCAGCAATGCAAACAACAAAAGCAAATGCCAGGCAACAGCCGGTGTCAGGCAAATAGGCAAAGGCAAAAACAACAATAAGAACAACAATAATAGCAACAACATAGAGCGACGAACGAACAAAAGGCATTCTCATTGTGAATGAGTAAGCAAACACACACACAAAACTAAGTCGAGTTCGAATTTCGAAAAGCGGAGAGCCACCAAGAGCGAGAGCGCCAATAGTTGGTTGCCTCCCCCAAAAGTTGAGCCAGCTGTTGGGGGGCCACGATCAAACAGTGGAGTCAATTTAGGAAATTATTGTTAAAATGCATTAAAATAAAAATTAATTAATATAAACCTTGATCTTAGCTGAAATCCTTAAATTATGTTGAATGAAAAACTCAAACTTAACCTCCCACATTTTATATCAGCATTCCCAATCACCTTATTTTAAAGACATAAATGTTTGGTAAATATTTATTTAAAAAAATCTATATACATACATCTGTAAACTTAAAAATATCTAAAGATAAAAAATATAATAAGTAACATTTATTGTTATCTGAATTGGTTATTTTCCACCCATTTTTGTCCTCAGTGTAGATCGCTCAATTTCGAATGCACTCTCCCTTGTTGGGCCACTCTCTGCACTGCTCTTTCGCTCTCTTTGCTTTGTATCTGACGTTCGAGCTAACGATAATGTAAAGATTTCAACTCGCATCCCAAAGATACTTTTCGCGTTGAAGCGGCTGGTACGCGACTCTCGGGGGTTTTCTTTTTCCGTGAAACGCAGAGTTATAACTATTGCTCGCTTGCTAGTGAAATAAAGCAATTACATAAAGCCCCGGGGCAAAGAGCGAAGTGCGGAGTGCTGAGCAGCAGTGAATTCGAGTGCGAATAAAGCCAGAGAAAATTAAAGTAAGCGCCAAAGCGAGTTGACAAAAGCGGCACGTTTTCGCTTTCTGCCATTGCAAAGCCCACGCAATACACACACACACACCTTTGTCAAAAGACGCAACAAATAATATATAAAACTTCAAAAAATACAAAAAAAGTTGAGTTCGCAGCGTTCAAGCCGGGTAGGTTCTGGCTAAATCACGGTTATGGTTAGTTTATCATTTGCATTCCTAACGTGTTAAATCTTTTATATCTCTCCCTGCTTCCCTCTTGCATGATCCAACCCCAATACGCCTATTTTTCAATTCTTATTCCCAATCCGTAATCAAGAATACTCCATAGTTGGTGGCCTTTTCTTAGATAAGATTCGATTTCATTGTTGGAATTTCATAAATATGGCATATATATGGAGTCGAGTGTGCAGTACACTCATGCCCACATACAGTAGAGGTCATAATAATATTATCAAATTGTAAAATACTTAAGGAAAGGACAAGAAAGTCTGTATAATAATATCTTTTACGATGCCTTTTTCGGATGCCTTTTAATGATTATTAATTTGTTTACAAAGAGTTTTTTGCCGCAGCTGCATAGATACAGGAAAACGCACACAAATATAGGGGCTGTTTATGATTTATCAGCCGATCCCAGAATTTCTGGCGCACTTCCAGGAACTTCTAGGCGGCGACAGATATTTAGCGTCTCCGAATGGCGACTCCCCCGAAAACATCTTCGTCATATTTGATATCATACTCGACCTGACTTTACTCAATGTGTAGACTTTGTTTATCGCCCGAAATGCATTTCTCAAGAAACAGATACGCGTGATATTTGCTCGAACCCATATATGGATTATGGGTGGGTTTCGCTTCCAAACGAGACTACGTGATATTGTCGAGTGGATCAGCGCTCGATATGATGGCGCTTCTGGTGAAGCGAACTCCCCTAGCGAAACCCTTCAATGGAAGTTGATTTTCCATCAAGTTCAGCGGACCGTCAAATATTTGCCTGTTGCGGTTCCCCCGGCTTTATCGGCTCCAGACTCCAATTACCGGAGCCCTGCTAATTAGGTGCCACCCCAGATGGCGACAGGTTGCCGATCGGGCAGTGCCAGCGGAGAAATTGTAATGTGGATAAGCTTGGCAGAGTGGTAACCCGAGCCGAAAGCCACTGCGGATAATTTAGTCGTGGGACCCTGTGAGGTTTCAGCTCTCCGCCGCCGCAAAGTGCAAACTCAGCCCAATGACTTGGCACTCGGCTAGAGAGAGAGAGTTGAAGTGGAGAATCCATGGCTACACAGGGAGCAAATGTTACAAGACGCCAAGGCTAGGAAAAGCTAACCAAAATGTTTATTTCTTAAAGTGCTTTCTTTTTAATAGGATCTTTAGGTTAAATTTTTAATGATAGATCGCAATCGAGGATGAAAATCTATTAAATACATATTATAATCCTTAATTTCTCGGTGTATAATGATGAGTTTATTTTAAAGCGAAGCAAAGAGAGTGCTATCCACGGCGGCCATGTAAATGGTAGTGCAGATATGGACATGGATGTGAACGTACCCACCAGCTGAGGCACCGGAAAATGTCCAAGTCGGTGCCCACTGAAGCGAAGAAATATGCTCTCCACTCCCCTAACTAAACATCTGTCCAGTGAATGGAACGGAGTGGAGGTTGCAGCTTGGCGGCAGCTTCTCTTTTCAATGTATTTTCTTCGGCTGTGTGATTTTTTAGTGGCTGAATTTAAATGGGGGCCCATTCTGACGTAGTTCACTTCGTATAGCCTTGGATAGCCTCTAATTCGCAGTTGACTTTCGGTCTCTGGGAGTCAACAATCTGCGAATTAGCCAGCGTTTATTTATTTTAATTATTTTCTTTGGCAAATTGCTCACTTCCTACTTATGACTGGATACCCCTTGCACCCGGCCATTGTTTGGCAATCAGCGTTGATTTATGTTCGCCCCGCAGCTCTTACTCGTTGATTTCGATGAGTGTTTGTCAGACTGTTTGTCGCGCTTGGGTCTTTTTTTTAATTTTTTTTTTTTAAGAGAATTTTTAAAAAAATTCTGGGCCCCCTTGGAAGAAAAACAAAGCCAAACTCAAGTGCAGCTTAAGTAGTTTCCGAGTATTTTATGACTTTTGACCCACATATTTAATTTGCTTTTTCACAGAATGATAAAAAGTCCATTCCGAGGGCTTATCTCAGTTCGTTGCATATATTTCCCTATATTTTTGTTCACTTATGGCGTCACGGGTTTTGTGGAAATTTCTTGAGATGATGAAATTGCCTTTTATGGTTTGTAAGGACTTATTCATTTATGGATTGACGTAAATGCCTTTACAACAATTTTCAATCCGCTCAATTGGCAGCGTGCGTTGGAGAAGCTTTTTATAAACGAACTCGAGCCCAGCTCTCGATACAAATTGATTTCTATTAATGAACAGAAATGACTGAAAATTGCTTTTCCCCTTCTGAAGGTTCATGAAGACACATAGAGAGTAAGCTAAAACCGACCGGAAATGTTTAAAATTTCTCTTTTATCTATAACGATCATCGGCAGCCGACAAAACGAATGCTTTTTTTCTGTGTTTGAGCCGGGGAGGGGAGTGAGTGAGTTATGGTTTCTGCGAAACCCGAGATCTGAATAGAATGATGGGTCTAGCAGAGTTTGGGACTGGAATTCATTAATCTCGCGCAAACAGGGGGATGGCGGACAAAAGCTGTCGTTAAACGAGCAGTCGGTGGGAAATGCACAAATACACAATGATCACTCTGGGAATAGAGAGAGACTCTCCGTCTGTTTGAGCACCGATTATCGTGGCTCCAACAAGTGCACTAAACCGGAGGGAATAGCTGGCAGCTTGGAAAACCACCACCATCATTATTCCATTATCATCATCATCATCATAAGCACAAGGGATTCAACTCCCAATGGGGAATAGGAAAGTTCTGGAGGGGGAGCCACCATGTGCGTCATACACACAAATTTATAAGCAAACTGGAGAAGTTCAAAAGTTTATCGTGCCCGCCTTCTGACCATGATAATGACATGCCGGACTCTGGGTGCCCGCAATTTGTAGTTGTAAATTGTCCATGAATCGACATCTTCTTTATCCTCCATCTCATTGGCCACATGCACTTGGAATGACTTGGTGTTAATTGAAACGAGAAGAAGTAGGGAGATCGTAAAAGAATTCTCTATGCGTTTCAAAAATATATCTTTGCATTCCTTAAAATCGTTAAGATTTTTACAAAAATCTAGAATATTTTATCTATGAATAATAACAGAATTTCTTGATGCATTTATTTTTAAAGTATTCGTAAAAAATAGCTTTACTTTATTTTTCTGATCCCTTTTCTCAAAAATCGAATTTTTTTTTAATAGTCGCAACTTTTTTCTTCTTTTTCTAGAACCGCGCTCTGCCCGCCAATGCCTCGCCCTTCCGCCGAGCCTGGGGACAGTCTTCCTTCCGCACGCCACGCTCGGACAAAGTGGCCAAGCAACAGCAGCCACAGCAGGGCCACTCATCGCCCCTGGTAAGACGTACTGCATCAATGAACGCCTCCGACAACGATGTGTACATCAAGACACTGATGGTCGATCCGGATCTGAAGCCGACGCGCAGCCAACAACAGCTGAGTCTGCTGCAGGTGCCCAAGATCCTCACCACACCCGCCCCGCCATCAGCCATCTCAGTGTCCGTGAATAACGCGGATTCAGCGCAGGACCATGGCGGTCCCAGCAGCTGGGGTGGCTCCTTCGAGCGGATGCTACAGGACGCTGCTGGTATGCAGACCTTCTCCGAGTTCTTGAAAAAGGAGTTCTCCGCGGAGAATATCTACTTCTGGACAGCCTGCGAGCGGTACCGACTGCTCGAATCGGAGGTGGAGCGAGCGTCTCTGGCCCGCGAGATCTTTGGCAAGTACTTGGCCAATAGCAGCTGCGATCCCGTCAACGTGGACTCGCAGGCACGCAGCCTCACCGAGGAGAAGCTCGCCGGAGCCGCTCCCGACATCTTTGCGCCGGCCCAGAAGCAAATCTTCAATCTGATGAAGTTCGATAGCTACCAACGCTTCATCCGCTCCGATCTTTACAAGAGCTGCGTGGAGGCAGAGCAGAAGGGCCAAGCACTGCCCTACAATGGTACCGATCTGGACGAGCTGCTCAAGACGAATTTTCACATGGCCGCCTCCTCTAAGGTGAGTTTTCGAATGATCTCATAGCGATCAATTTTCATTTACATTTTCTATCTGGTTTCGACAGCTCAAAAAATCGGCCAGCAATGCAGAGGATCGGCGGCGCAAGAGCCTACTTCCCTGGCACCGGAAGACGCGGAGTAAGTCCCGCGATCGCACGGAAATAATGGCCGACCTGCAGAGTACATTAATGCCGGCGCCACCATTACCACCACCCGGCCTGCTTACCAGTGCATCCCTTAAGCTCGTCTCCGGACAGAACTCAGTAAGCGACCTGCACAGTTCACGCTCGTCGCTGTCCTCCTTCGACGCAGCCACCACAGCCGGCGGCCAGGGAGCCAGTGTGGAGAGCGTGTGTTCGCTGTGCCGGGTAATCCTGACCGATGGAGCCACCACAATTGTGCAGACACGGGCCGGCGAAACGGTGGGACAGCTGGTGGAGCGGCTGCTAGAGAAGAGGAACCTGGTTTATCCCTACTACGACATCGTGTTCCAGGGTAGCACTAAGTCCATTGATGTGCAGCAGCCATCGCAACTGCTGGCCGGCAAGGAGGTGGTTATCGAGCGACGCGTCGCCTTCAAGTTGGACCTGCCCGATCCCAAGGTGATCTCGGTGAAGAGCAAGCCCAAAAAGCAGCTGCATGAGGTGATCCGGCCCATTCTCAACAAGTACAACTACAAGATGGAGCAGGTCCAGGTGATCCTAAGGGATACCCAAGCGCCTCTGGACCTAAATCAGCAGGTGACCACGGCCGATGGCCAGCGACTGCGCATTGTGCTGCTTCACTCGGATTTTCAGGCAGGCGGCGGTAGTAGCGTGCCGCCGAAGCAAAGCAAACCGATGAAGCCGCTACCCCAGGGCCAGCTGGATGAGCTGACAAACAAGGTGTTCAATGAGCTGCTGGCCAGCAAGGCGGATGCAGCGGCGGCAGCTGGCAGTGATAAGCAGCGCCCAAGCGACCTGTGCTCCATGAAATCCAATGAAGCCCCCTCTGAGACATCGTCCTCCTTGTTCGAACGCATGCGCCGCCAACAACGAGACGGCAGCAACATTCCCGGCAGCAAGCTGCCCAAGCTCAAGAAGAAATCAACAAGCAGTCAGCAGTCCGAAGAGGCGGCGACGCATGCGACGGCGGGCGCAGATCCCAAGAAGCCCATTATAGCCAAGCTTAAGGCGGGCGTGAAGCTGCAGGTGACGGAGCGAGTAGCCGAGCACCAAGGTGGGTAGCCTTGCCGTGCCTCCGCCTACGAACTGACAACTAATTTCCTTTTTCTTTACCTTTACAGATGAACTACTCGAGGGCCTAAAGCGAGCACAGCTGGCACGGCTGGAGGATCAGCGCGGCACCGAGATCAACTTCGATCTACCCGATTTCTTAAAGAACAAGGAGAATCTCAGTGCAGCCGTGTCCAAGCTGCGCAAGGTGCGGGCCAGCCTAAGCCCCGTTGGCAAAGTGCCACCCTCTCCCACAGAGCTTCCACAGCCGGCTCCCCGGCTGTCCATCACACGAAGCCATCATCCGGTGTCGCCCATGAAGGTGGACCAGGAGCAAGAGACTGAATCGCCTACCGAGGCACAGGACCAAACTGAATTCACCAAAGCGCCGCCACCGCTGCCGCCCAAGCCAAAGGTGCTGCCCATCAAGCCCTCCAACTGGGGCGTGGCCGTAGCCCACCCCTCGAGCAACTATTGCAATAAGTTCTCACCCACCAAACAAGTGTCCCCTCCATTACCCAAAGAAAAACCTACGCCAACAGGGACGTTTGTAAGCAAAATTCCACTGGAACTGGGCCGCAAGGCTCTCGAAGAGGCGGCGGCGGGGTCACGGTGTGCGTACCTGGATGAGCCCAGCAGTAGCTTCGTGTGATAAGGCTGTCCCCGATGCAATTAAATTCCCTTTTCTGATTCTTGTATATATATCTGTGCACTATTTATTGACACTGTCTGTTGTCTACTGTATTCCCTACCTAATGTCCACACACACACAATCCATGACGATACGAAAGTATGTAATCTACTGAGTGAACGCCTTCGCCTGTATTTATAACTATCAACCATAAGCATTAGCTTTACTACTTTTTGTATAAATATATAAACAAACATATATCAACTCTAGCGTGTATTACTGCTTAATTGTCTGCTTCTTAACAAGGTACTGAATATTGAGTTTGATGTAGTTTTCGACTATTAATATTTACATAACTATTTAATGCTCTATTAAAGGTGACATATTAAGCTTTCTATATAAAATAGTTTGTTCCGAGGACTACCTAACAGGAATATATTAAAGAGGGATGAAAAGCCAACCTTCTTACGTTGCATTAGGACACTATTGTGCCAAACTCTTAGCCACTAGAAATGTAAGTAAGGATAATAAACCATAAAAATCACACAAACTTTTTCCAGATTTCAACTTTTTGTCAATCAGAAAGTTCAATCATTTCAAAACGTAAATGGAAATCTCCAGATTTTCTTGGTGTATAAAGAAACATAAATAAAAACCCTCAAATTCAGAAAATTAACCTATAAACAACGAAAATTTCACAAAATAATAAAAACAATTTAAAATAATTTTTAGAAATTATAATTTTTAACTAATGGCGACTCAAAAACTATTGGACAACATTAACGTGCAATCTTCTGAGCCGCCAGGCGGCCCACAAAAAGTACAATCATATGGCCATAGACGGCTTCGCCCTACTCTCCACCGGGGTGGCCAGCTGCACTTGCTCTTTTGGCTGTTCGCTCGTCGCTTCCAGTTGTTTGGCCTCCTCGCCGGAACTCAGCTCCTTGGGTGCCTCCACCTCGACATCTTCGATCAGGCGATAGGTGATGGGCGCCGGCTGCTTGGCCGGTAGCCAATCGGGAATAATTTTGTCGTGAAGCCTCCACTTGCCGTACTCGTTGGATATGTGCTTCTCGAAAACCACGTACTCGAGCACATCCTTGGTAAGAATCTCGCTGCCGTGCATCAGGCGGCCGAAGCGGTCGTAGATGGCCAGCATCTGCTGGCTGTGGAAGCGCACGGTGACCTGGGCGAACTGGTTCTCCTTGGTGATCACCTCGGTGCAACGGGCGTGCACAACACGAGGTGGCTCCAACGACTGGAGGAACTTCCAGCGAATCGTCTTGTCCTTGACGTTGTGCATCATCTCTGGATAGCAGCGCTCGCTGACAAACTCGCGAATCTTGTACTTCTCCTTGGCCGCCATGTGCGTGTGCGCCTTGATGTAGATCTCCTGTGCCTCCGCCCCAAAATCGTCGGTGCTGAAGGACTCCTCGTATGAGCGGATTTTGCGCACGGCCATCAGGCTCTTTGATTTCTTCTCCAGGAACTCCAGCTTCTGTTTGGCACCGGTTGTCGAGATGAGCGACTTTTTACCATCGCCTTCGGGCGGAACATACGCCTCAAAGATGCCGCCAGTGCAGCTGATGTGGAAGGGCCGCTCCATCCAGGGACGAGGCGGCAGCACACCGCGCTCCTTCATCCGGCTTCGCATCTCCTCCTTACTGATGTCCTCCGGCTTCTCGCGCAGATTGGGCAGATCGATCTTGACGAACTTCATTTTACGCAGACGCTTGAACTCCGGCTTCCAGTGTTTGGTCTGCCGGTGGCGCACCTGCTGCATCTGAAGCATGTTTTGCACGGGAGGAGCCAGCACGCTCAGGCTACCAGACGAGGCTGCGGGCATTGCCTGCATTTGTCAATGAAAGGGGTGTTAGTAGAGATATGTGCCAATGCCCATGGACTCCAACACCCACCTGAAGCAGTCTAAGACAAGTTTTGGCCGACACAATCTTCTCCATTGCAATTTATTTATTATATAAAAACAACTCAATAATAAACTTTTGGACGACTGAACGGCACGGATTGACCCGAAGTCAGCTGGCCACACTTAAGTCGATAATAAAGCAGAGGAATCGATTGGCATCGATTGCTTAGAAGCAGGGATCGAATACTTAACGGTCTTTTGACATTTGAACTATATTTATTTATATGAATTTGACAATTTCAGAAGAATGGTTTGTAATTTAGAAAACTTTAGATTTCGGAAGGGGCTATTGGAAATTCGGAAACAATTCGAACGAAAGAATTATTAGTTCCGGTTCCTGAGCTATCAGTCTCCATCCGTCTCCTCCTCACCATCCACACTACAGTCACCGCAGTTCGGTGGTAAGTCGTCGAGGAAACGATAGCCTGCGGTTTTGAACATCTTGGCCTTCAACTGGAGGAGGGTGCAGAACGTACTTAATTATATGATCTCAGCAAATCACCGGCTATACTTACCATAAGCTGCTTGTACTGGCAGTCATAGGCGTTGATGGCAATGTCTCGCTTCCGCAGTTCGTTGCGCAGAACGTCGATCTCCATCTGCTGGCACTTGGCCCGCTGGGCAGCGCTCTTGGCGGCCATCACCTCCTTCTGCATTTGTTTGCAACGACACTGTGGAGAGAAAAGATAACCTATTAGATTTTATTGAATTCAGAATTTTGATGACTCGCCTTGAGTATTTCCTCGTTTCCTTTAGCCTTGTCCACCTCGTTCTCGTAGTAATTCTGCATGTCCTGCATTTCGCGTTGCATATCGTTCAAGCACTGGTTCTGCTCTTCGAGGTTGTTTTCGAGGTCACCAGAATGGCGTGCCGCCTCCTCGGCATTTTGTTCCAGCTGGTTGACCTTATCGTTGAGCTCGGCCAGCTCTGTGCACTTCTTTCTCAGGGCATCGCGCTCCGCAAGGATCTGCTGGATATTATTTGGATCCTTCTCCGGCGAGTACCCTCCCTTGCCACCGCCCTTCATTTTCTTGTCCTCTGCCTCTCGTAGCAGAATCACCTCTTTTCCTAGATCATCGATCTTCTTTTGCAGATAGGGAATGTCATTGCTTTTCTCCGGGTCGATCTTGACGCTGTCCAGCCGACACCTCTTTGACTGCTTCTCGATCAGCCGCTTAAGGTTGCCGTTCTCCGCCTCGAGGATGTCGTGGGCCTTGTTCATGTCGTCAATGGCCTTCTGTAAGCCGGCAAGTTCCTTCTCGTCCTGCGGAGTGATCTTGCCGTCTTTGGCTAACTCCTCGATCTTCTTTTTAAGGTCTTTGCTCTTTTGTGGGTCGTAGCGCTGGTCCATTATCCGTTTTATATCATCACTCTCCTCCCTGGCCGTTTTTAGTTTGTCATTGGAATCTTCAAGCTTCTTCTTTAGAATGTTATTCTTGACCATAAGATCGTGCATGCGCCCAATTGTGTCGTCGGCGGCATTGATTAGGCTGTCGCCCACCAACATATTACTTCCGTACACATCCTCCGGACTTCCATCAGCAGCCTTCGATCTTGGTGAACCACTCCCTCTACCCCCTTCACCACCACTTGATGACTTTACGGGTGAGTTGCAGGCCACCAGATCAGCAACGAAGTGTGACTTTCTGTCCTCGTTGGCTGACCACGACCTGTCGTCTACTGTGGACGGATAGGTCTTCAGTTTAACGCATGCTTCAACGCACTCGAAGTCGTAGGACTCGTTCTTAAATGGCACGTGAAAGAACTCCCTTTGTGTGGAGTACGCCATGGCTGGGCAAATCTAGGGTTTAACCAGAAAAGAATCCAATTTTTGTGCTAACTCTTATCCAATTTAAATTTGAACTGAAACACGTCCGACATGGATTGAGTCTTCAAAATATGTATATTGCTAAAATGATGACGATTACAAACAGATCCGACCCGGCTATGGGCTGACATCTGACAACCCGCCTGCTGGTCTGCGACGACTATACATCTAGTTAACAATATTAATTCTTTTACTCCAGGCCCTGGGCTCGCCGCTCCGCTAGCGATTCATCTGCAGAGTTCATGGAGGAGAAGCCGCACGGTTGCATGGTCATGCTGGCTGTGCCCGAGCTGATAGTGCGCAGAGCACTGGAGTATCCGGATAACTCGGCCAGTGGGGCATTTACCAGAATCATCTGGAAAGGGATAAATTCTTAGAAATTCTTATAGGGTCTTAAAAATAACCGAAACTCACTTTGTTACGATCACCCTTCGGAAGGACATCATTGATCAGGGCTCGCCGTCGTGAGAGGTCTGCCATAATCCCAGAAATACGTTCACTGGGTGCCACAATTTGCAGGGCCATAATGGGCTCTAGCAGACGCGTTCCACTCGTGCTGAGCAACTGTCATTAAGCATTAAGTATTATTAAGACACCAATAAAGATAAATTATTAGAGATCTCATTTACCTTTTGAACGCACTGAGCCGCCGTGGCCATGACGAAGGAGTCGGCGGTGCCCCGACCAATAATGGCGTTGTGCAGACGAATCTGCGTCTCCACCACCTGTCCACCGACGCGCGGACCGCGCTCCAAGGCGCTGATGGAACCCTTCCTCAGGACCTGCAGAATGCGTGGGCGCAATGTGTTGAGGTTCGGCATATTTTCCGGAGACTTATCTAAGCTTTTGTTCAAGATCAGAGAAAGTCAGATTATATTTTTTAGACGAGCACTACTTTCGGTCACCTGAACAAGTCGCTTTGGTCCCTCACTAGCTCCATTGTAATGCTGACATTCTGCTTGCTGCCAGCGATTTCCTTCTCCACACTCAACGTAGTTATAGCGGGGGACTCAATGGTCTCCTTATAGGCAATCTGCAGTGGACCCAGGTCGACGTCGATTTTGTATTCGCTCAGGATGCGCGACTTGATGATGTCCATATGTAGCTCGCCCATTCCGCCGAGCACCGTTTGTCCAGTGACCGTATCGTAGCTGACCCGTAGACTAGGATCCTCGCGCTGCAGCTGCCGAAGAGCCTGCTCCATGGCCGTTTGCGAGGATACGCTGGGCGGTTCGATGGAGCAGAAGTACACAGCGTCTGGTATAGGCGGATCCAAGGCGAAGAGCTCGTCTGATTCTTCAAAGTCTTCATCCTCTTCCTCCTTACTAGGAGATGTGCCTAGACTTTGCTTCAAGCGTTTCTGAGCATTTTTTAGAGCTGACTGACTGGAGGTCAGCAGGTCGCCCGTCACTGTGGACTATGTAGTGGAAAATCTTGACTATTAAGTGTGTGTATTGAGTACTGCTTACCTTCAGGCCCGCGCATATGACCACATCTCCGGCCTGCAGGGAACTGACCTCTCGATATTCGTCTGCCAAAGGCTCATACAGTTTAGACACCACCTCCGCCTGGCCACGAGCAGATATTAGGCGCATGCCTCGCTTTATCTCGCCTCGCAGAATCCTCACCAGCGTCAGCGGTCCGCGCTGCTTGTCATGCACAATTTTAAAGACCTTGGCAGCCACCTCATTTCTGCAATGGGAAGGCGTTCTACGAGTTGAAGAATTATCCCTTAAGAATAATAATTACCCGAAGCAATCGTAGATCTGATTGCGTTCTTCCGGCGCCGGCAGATAGGCATTTACGGCATCCATCAGCCGCTGAATGCCAACGTTTTTGTACGCCGAACCCAGGAGCACGGGGACCACCTTTTGCTGGCTTGTTGCCCGTCGAAGGGCCCTTTCAATTAGAGCGCCATCAACGTTGTCAAAGCTCTCCGTGCTGATAACCACGTCAGCCAGTTCGTCGTCCAATCCCGACAGCGTATCAATCAGTTCGTTACGCCTCTCCTGAAGCTCGCGCAGATCATCTGAGGGCACCAGTTTGGTCTTCTTATAGCTGCGGCCCAGATCCTTTTGCTGCCAGCTCAGTTGCTCTAGGGTAATGACATCATTTATTGCTGCGGGGAAATCCAGTTCGATTATATACGCTTTTTAGTGAGTTTATGGCCAATTCTAACCCAATACTCCATCCTTGCTCTTCACAGGATACTGTAAGCAAACAGGCTGCGTTTCCAGTTTCGCCTTCAGATCGTTAACACACTTCTCAAAGTCTGCATCAGGACGATCCATTTTGTTGACGAATATCAGACGTGGCAGCTTGTGCTTGTCCGCCTGCGACCACACAGTGACCGTCTGAGCCTCCACACCAGCCGTTCCATCCAAAACCACGACCACACCGTCTACGGCGTACAGAGATTGCTCCACCTCCATGGTGAAGTCAATATGTCCGGGTGTGTCCAGCAGATTAATGCTAAATGGATTTTGAAGAGTGTCAAGACTAGGGAGTAATGGAAACATGAGTTCCTACCGGTGGCCATTCCAGGGAAACGTGACCGCCGAGCTACATATCGTTATGCCTCGCTCCCGCTCCTGGGTTAGGTAATCGGTCACCGTATTACCGCGATGAACTTCGCCCAGGGCACGCGTCTTGCCCGCATAAAACAGCATGCGCTCTGTGGTCGTCGTTTTGCCTGAAACGGGTTAATTTTCCGGTTAACTTTAATAGAAAATAGCATTTAAAGACTATCTGCCTCACCTGCATCAATGTGTGCCAGAATGCCAATGTTTCTGATTTTGCTGCTGTAGCTTCGCTGCGGGATGTGAGCTGACAACCTCCTGAGCCACCTGTTGCGCTGTTGCAACCCATTTTGCCAGGCATATTTAAGCATTTTCATTGATAAATTAACGAAAATACAAAACGCCTGCAAAATAAATACAAAACAGCTGCTTGGCAGCAACAGTTATCGATAAGTACCGTTGATTGCTAATCACAATCGAACATTGAAGATTGCGGCTTTCGGTGTCGCTATTTATTTCCCTTAATTTGTTATTTAATTTTGTTTTTTGATTAATTCAAAATGTCCACACGCCCGCGACGAGCCGCAGCCGGTAGACAAAAGTTGGTGATTGAGCTTTCCGACTCAGAGGCAGATGTTGAGACCCAAGAAGCCGATGAGTACAGGCCACAAGAAGCAAATAACCGCAGAGTAGATCGCGCTGCGGATGGCTTGGCCGGCGGGTAAGCAGGATAATCTTCCTAAAATTTCTATTTGGTTAAAGTTATACTAATCCTAATCACATACAGCACAAGGCGCAAGCGTTGGCCCACCTCCAAGGATGCAGCTGCCGAGGCATCGGCTCCCAAGAAAAAGCGCGCTAAAAAAGGAAAAGAGGACGAGAACGCCTGTCCCAACGAGACCAATCTAGAGCCGCAGGACGAGGCACCTCCACCACCAGTAGCACAGCCCGATGGTGCTGCTGTCAGGCCGTCGACCACAGGCCGAAGTTCGTTCTGGGAGCGCCGCAAGGTGTGGAACATACACGAGCTGCTGGCCGAGACGGAGAATATCCAACCGCAGGCAGCCAAGAATATTGTGCAGCTCTTCGAGAACGAAAACACCATTCCCTTCATATGCCGGTAGCTGAGGTATTCATTCCTAGAATCAATAGATACCAATTAATTTATATTCGTAGCTACCGTCGAGACCTGGTAGACCACATAGCCCCCGATCGCCTACGCGACATCCGGAACACCTACACTGATATCGTGGATCTGCGAAAGAAGGCCGAGAACATTGTAAGTCAGTTGGAGCGCGAAAACGTACTCAATGCGGACATTCGGGACGAGTTAATGTGTGCCAAGACGACCGAGGAACTGGAGTTCCTTTACGCCCCCTACAAGCCGGCTAGCAAGGGCACTCTGGCAGAGCGGGCCAAAGCCCTGGGTCTGGAGGAGTACGCCGACCGACTACTCTACGGCTCTGCACCCAAAGTAAATATCGAATCGATTGTGGATCCAGCGAACGAGGGCTTGGCAACGGAAGCCTTGGTAATCGGTGGAATTTGCAACATTATAATGCACAACATCAGCAAAAACACCAATGTTTTGGAGGAGATCCGAAGATTGTAAGCCTTTCGTTTTACGGTAACAAATTATAAATATATTTATGTGCAATTCGAATCTACTTTTTCAGACAAACTGTCCATCGCGTGTTCCTCAAGTGCAGCAAGACAAAAGAGTCGGCATCATCAAAAGCAGGTTCAAGCAAAGCTAGCACCAGCAAAGGATCCAGCGGCATTGTGGACAAAAAGTTAGACAGCTCCAAGTTTGAGAACTACTTTAACTTTCAGGGTGACATCAAGACCATAAAATCCTATCAGATGCTGGCCATCAATCGTGGCGAAAAGCACAAGTTCCTCTCGGTAAAAATCGAGACGAGCGACTATCTCAAACGGGATCTGATGCGCTTCATTACGGATCAGTACATGTCTGAGGGTCTGCAGTATCCGCTTCGAAGGGAGGTCTTCACAAAATCTTTGGAGGAGTGCTATTCAAAAAAGTGTAAGAAAAGTTTGGGGTACTCTATATATCGTGTCATAATCTAAACAACTTACAGTGCAGCCTTTGATGTGCCGGCAGATTCGAGCTGATCTTAAGGAGAAGGCTCAGAAGGCAGCCATAGATGTTTTCGCCAAGAATCTGAAGCAGTTGCTATTGATGTCTCCCTTAAAGGGCGAACGCATTCTAGGCTTGGATCCTGGTTATACTAATGGCTGCAAGCTGGCCGTGATATCCGAGACAGCAGATGTGTTGGACACGGGTGTTATATATCCACACGGGGCCAGAGCCAACAGGCGAGCTGCCGAGCAAAAGCTGATTAAATTTCTTTCCGAGCACAAGTTGGTCTAAGAGAGATTCATTGACTGAGTTAAGTTACAAGTGCAAACTTTGCCTTTCCAGCTGCCAAATTATTGCCTTGGGAAATGGAACTGCCTGCCGCGAAACGGAGCACTGGTTGACCGACATGTTCAATGCCGGAATTCTGGACAACCGAAGCATCCGCTACAGCATCGTTAACGAGAACGGCGCTTCTGTTTACTCCTGCAGCGATGTGGCCAGTAAGGAATTTCCTAATATGGACACGAACGAACGGAGTGCAGGTTTGAATATTGCGAAAAGTCACATAAACAACTCCCCTCCCAACCGATATCTTTTTAGTTTCCATAGCACGTCGCCTGAACGATCCGCTCAGTGAGTATGTGAAGATAGAGCCGCGTCACCTGGGCGTCGGCATGTATCAGCACGATGTGTCTGAAAAGACCCTGACGGAATCGCTGAAGGACGTGGTCTCTGAATGTGTAAGCTATGTAGGAGTGGACCTAAACACCGCCAGTCTCAGTGTGCTCAAGTATGTGTTAGTTAGCCAAGAGTCGTGGCAGAAATTTAATATTTAACCCACCGCCCGCAGACACATTGCTGGACTATCGGAGAAGAAGGCGGAGAAGATTATAGAGCATCGGTCGCAGAAGGGACCGTTCAAGACCCGTAAAGACCTGCTCTCAGTGAGAACTATAGGCGAGAAATCGTTCGTCCAATGCGCCGGATTTGTGCGCATCGAGCCGCTGAGCGTTGGTGGACGTTTGCAGAACCCCTTGGACTGCACCTGGGTTCATCCCGAAAGCTACAAAGTGGCGGACAGGTAACTCTCCGATTGGTAATAAACTTTATTGTTAGTAAGGATCTTTACTGCCTCTGTCTCTGTCTCTGCTCCTCGACCGCCTTCTCCAGCATAGATGTGTCGGTCAACTCTTTCTCTAAATCACAGTTGTCCCGAGGAATCTGGGCGCAAATCTTAGATTTAGAGACAAAATCAAACTTTGCATTGGTATGAACCTCGCAGGGATTGGACTGCTGACACCAACATGGCAGATAAGGCTTTAAGGGGTCCCTCTTATCGCACCGTTTGCAAGTGCAATTCTCCATGCCGGAACTCATAAAGTCCCTGAAGTTGGTCTCCTTGGTCAACAGCGCCAAGTAGTCCTCAACTGAGTGCTCCTTCATGGGATCCATCAGCTCTGCCCAGGACTTCATTTTGACAATCACACCAAAAAAGTAGGTGTTCAGGTCTCCAATGGCCTGCATCACCTGGTCAAGTTCCAGCAGGAAGGGGCTTTTCAGGGACCTGTCTAGCCTCGACAGACGCACCTCCAGCTCCGGCATGGATTCGCGCACGTCCAGGAACGCTGCCATTAACTGTGTGCTAAAGGGTGTAAAAGTTAGCGAATGAATGGTTACTATTTTTCGATTCATGTTACTTGGACTTATTAACGGCGTTGTAGGCCCGCTGGAACTCGCAGAGGGCCCGCTCCTCGGTCATCCGGCTGAGATACTCGGGATACAACTTGGTGCAAGCGGTATTGCCGGCAAGGAGCCGATAGCGCACACCATGATATCGCATCTCCTTCACTTTCTGGATCTGCAGGGGCTTGGCCTTTGCCAGAATTCGCGTTAAATTTCCCAGTTTTTTATCAATGGCTAGGATCTGCTGGTGGGCGCACTGCTCTAGCTGGAAGTCACCGCGGGTGTAGGGATTCTTGCAGTGATCGAAGGTGGGCTCTAGCAAATGCAAAGGAATAGTCGATCCGCGGCAGGGCTTGGGTAGAGGACGACGCTTGTATCGCTGCGGCGGATACTCCCAGCAGACGCCAAGTCGCGCTTGAAGTGGCATAGCAATGGGATGGTCCCAGCATGCTTTATATACGGGGCCCTCGTTGTGCCCGTAGATGGCTTTATCACCGCAGAAGCCAGGCTCAGCACCGCAAAGGATATCGGTTACCTGTCCTGTCGGCATTCGCGGTGGATAGTGCCAGCGCTCGTCATATTGGCGCTTCAGCTGGCCGAGCTTCGACATAACGAAAATGGAAAATTTCAAGTATGCGAAAAATCTAATATCTAAACCTAATTTGTGTTTTCAGTATTGTGGCGGAATGTGACATGAAATTGAAGGATATAGGCAAGGCTAGCTTTATAGCACGTATCAAGGAGTTTGCCGCCTCACAACCAAAACTAGATCGTATGGCCAAGGAACATAAGTTGCCCATGGAAAGGGTGAGTGAAATCATAGCCAGAAGTTATGTCCGGATTAAAATATTTTATATACATCTTGCAGTTGGAATTCGTGTTGGTTGCTCTGCAGCGCGAATTGCTCCAAGATTATCGTGCCGATCTGGACAAGCGGCCGCTCTTCAAACAGGGGCTAACACGGCTGGATGAGCTCAGTATGGGCGATGTGGTGACCGGTGAGTAGTGATCTTTTATGGATTACCTTTAAGCACGCAACCTAACCAATCTGTCTGCCTATTTAGGAGCGGTGACTAATGTAACCCAGTTCGGCGCCTTCGTGGACGTCGGTGTGGAGCGCGATGGGCTGATACACAAGAGCCATATGAACAACAGTGAGCTAAGCATCGGCGATCGCATTGTGGCATCGGTGGTAAAGGTGGATTTGCAGCGACGCCAGTTGGGCCTGCGGCTGGAAAACATGCTAGAGGAGACGGACACGTCGTTTACCTTCAAGACGGAGCAGTAAAAACAAACGACTTTATGCTTTTGGAAGTATTTAATGAGTCATATCGTAATTGTTGGGTTGCTCACAGGAGCATTCATATATATACTATATATAGATCATATATATATATATATATGTATATGTGTATATGCATACATAGTATAACGGCTTTCCTAACTGTACTCAAAGCTTATTTGTTAGTAATAAATGTTCACATAAAAATCACCGTCTCTACGATCTCCTCATCGCTCTATAAATGGGTTTAAGTTCTCTTAAATGAATTGCCGAAGGGTGATTTATTGCTTTAAAACTAAGTGTGTTGCCCTCGAAAGCCAGCTTAAAAGGTTTTACCAAATAAATATACAATATGCATTCATTTAGGCGCTTGATTTCCTCTTACTGCGTCTTCTTAACAACTTCACTTCGATTTGTTTGTTTATGTTTTTGTTTCGAATTTATTGCCGTTTCAGTAGAGTTGTTAAAAATAATTATAAACAATGTTATATTATCTGCATTTACATAATTACACAATACAATATAATATATTATAATATATTCAAAAATATATATGTATATAGTGTATTTAAACTTATTGTTCCTCCCTCCTCCTGCTTCTCTTCAGGCCATACTCGATATCAATTTCATATTCTAGCTACATGGACATGTCGCGTAATCAACCGATAATTAATTGTTTGTGTAAATAAATATATTTCCCATACATAATATTGGAGTTCAAGTGTAATGTAATGTGATAATGCATAGCAAAAGGCCAATAAACAAGTCGTACGCAAAACATATCAAGTGGTATGGTAATAATTGCTCAGGGTAATGCTAATGCTCCTTCTTGTCCTCGCTGCCATCTGCTTGGCGCAGAGATATTCAATAATTTATAATTTTTATTTTTATCATTTATAATGATAGCATAGGTAATGATGTAAGTATTGTTTATCAACTCTCGTAATAATAAGTCTATGTGTGTATAAGCAGTTTTCATTCTCGTTCTTCGTCAGCAGCCATCCAGCAGAAGAAAATATGATTTAAATAAGTCGAATCAAATCGAGCATTTTGCATATTACAACAGATGAAACCGATATCATCGCGAGACCCGGATTCGAGTCCTCGAAATTTAATTTGAATTTGTGGATAATCTTCCAGCCAAATATCTTCTGATGAACGACCTTCAAAGGTAAATCGATTCTCCTTCGTAGGCGTTTCAAATTCTCGGTTACAGTTAATTATCGTGTGTGTTCTTCTTGTTGGTAGTCTAATTGTCTCAAATGATCCCTCCTTAACTCGCTCCTTAACGGTTACAGTTACAGTTAAAGTTAAAGTATTTGAAGTGCACAGATTCCGAATTTCTTCAATGGCAGACACGGCACAGCCGCAACGCTTTAGTGTACGTACAGTGTACGAGGGTGTGTGTGTGGAGGTGGAGGTGTGTGGTGCTGAGTGTATGCGAGTGTGTTGATGTGCTCCCGGCGGAGGAGGCAGCATGTGGCATTTCGGAGTATTCTATTCAGATTCGTTCGTGTGGCAGTGCCTGCCCGCTCCTGCTTCTCTGGAGGGAAGACAAAAAAAGATAGTTACATGCTTGATTGGGATGTGTATGGAGGAGGAAGTCCAATATGATATATCGAAAAAAATCTAAAACTTTGATTTATTTAATTTTAAAATATCGAAGTTTTAGTATTTCATTTTCATATTTTTCGATATACCGACTCCCGCGTCAAATTCTAATAAGGATAACGTGAGTCTGGACTTACCGGTGGCCAGGATGCGCAGGATGCGGATGTGTGGGATGTGTGTTTGTGTGTTGGTTGGTGGTTTGCGAGTTGGAAATGATCGAAATCAAGAGCGAAACGAAACGAAATTATTTCTTTTTCTTCTCTTTTCTGCAAATGTAGAACGAACGGTAAGGTAAGCGGGATTAGCACTTGTGATTCGAAACAAAACAAAATTCTCTGATGGATGAAATTCGTATATAGTATATATAGGTTCGCACTAAGCCAAGCTGGACACTAGAGTGTTAACGAGTTTAACATTGGGTATTTGGCATTAGCCTGCTCACATTCAAGACACATGTACGGGTCGGGTCGGGTCGGGTCATTTACAGGGAGAACCTCTCTTGTAGCGACGCTAGCCTCCTGCGTGCTTCGTGTGCTGTGCTGTGCTGTGACTGTTGCTGTTGCTGCTAAGGAGCATAAATCTTGGCATGAGACTAAGCTGGCTAATGGCTTTTCGAATAGAGCAAGCGCCGCCAGAGGGGGCTGCTGCAGCAGCAGCAGAAGACATCGAGCCATCTGTAAGATTGAAGAATTCTTCCATTTGGATTTTGCTTTTGAACGGGTGTGTGTTAAACGCAATTGAACGGGGAAACGAAATGCAACGGGGGCAACGAGTAACAGCAACTGGTTTAGGGTCCATCTAGGGTCCGTCGCCGGGTTAGCATGAGTCCCAAGTGGGTTACGTATAATCTTGTGTGCTCTTAACCATTGGTTAGGGTGAGTGTGGGTGTGGGTTCGGTGTTTTATGAATCCAATTGATGGTATTTTCTGCTGGGTGTGTGTGTGTGTGCGGACTTGTAAAAATTGTTTAATGCTATTTAGTAGATGAGAATGTGGCTGGTTTATTTATATTTAGAATGCTTAAAGCTTAGGTTTAAACGCTAAACGACTGCTACTGATAATGAACCACATTTCGTGTTTTTTCTATATATTTCTTCGCTAAATTTAATTTTATAAATATATTTATATTTATGTATATATTGTAACGCCAAAACTTCGGTCAGCTACAAGTGCTACAAAAAACAGTTTGTCTATAGTTCTACGGTTCTATTCAAATCTTGAACCGAATGCCTTCGTTAGTTTCTAACTAAGTTCCTAATTATCATTTACGAATTGTTCATTGAGTTTTCACAGCATGTGGTGTGTGGATGTGGCTGGTTGCTTCCAAAATAAAACCATTATTCGCACAAGAACTAATTACATTAGGGGTCTGATCTGATCTTCGTCTCCTCGTGGTTTTAATTGCCTACGCGCAACACTTAAGTCTGGGATTCAGTTATCGTTTGTTATACGTAGTTATTGTAGTTAAAACTGTTCAAAAAAATGTTGTACATCTGTGGGGATGAAACAAAAGGAACAACAACGCACACGAAATATATATTTACACAGAGATGGGGGAAACACATTAGATCATAATGGTGGAAACAGAACAATAATGCCAGCAACACAATAATATACAGCAGCAAAGCGAGTCCCGGAGCAGGTAGTTCCAACAGATATTGGTAGACCCCGAAATCCGGGGAGCTCTGCGGAACGAACAATACAAGGTTAAGGGAGTCTCGGGGAGCACACAAAAACACAAAATAGCAACACAAGCAACAGAAGAAGAAAGGAAAGGATGCGAACAGAACAGAGGGGCGACCGGAGAGCGATCGCTTAAACCACACAAGCTGAGAAAACTCCCATTACGCGTCAGCCAATGTCCTGCTGCACATTGCCGGAGGACGAGGAGCTGCTGCTGCCGCTAGGGCGTTGCTGGTGACTGTACCTGTTCGTTGGCGGTGCCTGCTGCTGCTGTTGCTGATCCTTCGGCTGCTGCAGGCTAATACTTTGCGGCGTAGAAGGCGGGCATGTGGTGGTGTTGCCCACTGGGAATGTGTCGGCCTCTTCGTCATGCGCCGCCGCCTGTGCCGGCTGTTGGGCCTGCAGCTCCAGCTGCTGCTGGTCGGCTAACATTTTAGCGCTCAATATGCTCACGTAGGTGCGGTAGCGACGGATCTGCAGGGTACGCAAAAGTTAGAAAGGAAAGTTAGTCCAGGAAACGGGGTTAGCCTTACCTCGTACTGCAAATAGTTCTCCTTCTCCTTATAGTTTTGCAGAGGGAGTCCTTTGCTGGGAATCGGACCCTTCTTGTGCTCGTTTAGCTCCTGCTCCAGCTGGGCCAGCTGCAGCTCATGCGATTCTAGCTGCTCTTTCTGTAAGATGAACGAATGAATCATGAGATGAACATTTAGTAGGAGAATCTCTTCTTAATACCCACCACCATCAGCTTGGACTGTTTGCTGGGCAGAAGCGGACGCTGGAACCTCTTTTGGCTGCCCACACCGCCTTCGAGGGGTGGCGCCGAAATTGCCGCGCACACGTAATTAATCGTCTCCACCCACGACTGGAGTTCCTTGGAGTCGCTGGTCTGGAACAGATACTCGGCCTGATCGGCCGTTTGCAGACGGAACACATGTTGCTTCTTGGTATAGTCGTTGGCCTTGGTGGCCAGTGCGTGATGTATGCGTATTGCATTGTGCAGATTGTCGGACATCTGTGTGTTAAGAATATTTATAAAATTATATACTTTAGCCCCTGTCGTGTCATCAACTCACTTGACTCTTGCGAAAACCGTGCTCGTCTTTGTGCAGATACAGCACAAGATCACGCAGCGTGCAGTAGAACATTTTCCAGGAGCGTTTGCCGAAGGGAGCTGCAAATACGACGAAATATTATTCCATATTGCCATATTTTTCCATGTAGATCGATACTCACTCTTCTTGGAGCTGCTGTCGTAGCAGCATTTACGCATCACATAGCCCTTTTTGTACTCCACAGCCGTAGCCAGTTCCGGCGGATCGAGGAATGGATTCTGTCCCACATTGGCCAGAGCACTGTTGTTGGATCTCTGCTGTTGCTGCAGTTCGGCCGCATCCTCATCCCTAAAAGAATAATTCCGACTTTAACGTCAAATATCAGTTTATATTCGATAATTCACACTTACAGCGCCCATTCCAGCGGCTTGGTTTTGATGGCCTGATATAGAAACTTGAGCACATCCTTGGGGAAGTTCTCGCCATCGTTGAGATCAGCCAAGTTGTCAACAAACTCCGCACAGCTCATCTTGCGATTGATGTTGGCACCGTGCAGGTCCGTATTTAACAGCATTATGGCACAGGTGAGCGTGTGCACGGCGTCCTGAGAGTTGAAGGTGCCAGGATTGCAGTCTAGGAAGCGCTTGGAGAAGTGCACCAGCACACGTTCCCGCTCCTGTGTCTCGCCGGACAGGGAGAATTGTTGTAGGAACTCGCGCAACGCTTGGTCCAGTGACTTTTTTTCGAAGGTGAAGTATTTTAGATACTCATCGGCCACCGCCCGACTGAAGTCGTTGCTGTAGAGAGAAAAGTCCAGATTGAAAAAACGATCAGGGCTAATTTTTTTTTTGGCTACTCACTTTTTGCTGAGATGTCGCGACACGTCGCTCTTTTTGAAACCGTCAAGGGAGTGCAGTCTTTTGGCCAAACGAATGGCCGAAGGCATGTCGACGGCCTTGGGCGAGTAGTGATACGAGTGGAGCGACTCCACATCACTGCCATCGTCAGAGACAGGCGGCGAACCGTCCCGCAGTCCGATGGCAGTCGTGCCGAGCGGTTCATCTGTCAGCGTAACCACATCCTCCTCTGAGCGACCGTTGTTGCCGCAGCTACTGCTGTTGCTGTCCAGGCCGCGCACTTGGATGACCACCTTGTGCTCAGACTGCTCCCGGTCGCGATCCCTCTCCCGCTCCTTCTCGCGTTGCTGCTGCTGCTGGGCACGCAGCTGCTGTTTGAGCTGCTGGCGCTGCAGCGCGGCCGCGTCCGAAACGAGAATGGTGGAGTCCGAGTCACTGGGATCGCTAAGTACCATGCCGCCTAGAATATCGCGAGAACTCAATAAATTATCGTCGTCTTGGTAGTCGGGACTAGAAATATTCGAAATGGCCTCTGAGACGCTCTGATCGTTGTTGCCACCACCACCAGTTAAACAACCACCACCACCAGCACCGCCATTGCCACCGTTGTTTACGCCTGGGCAGCTAAGCAGACCGGGCATCCCGCTGGGCGGCTGCGCGACCTGACCGCCCTGCTCCCGCTGCTGTTGTTGCTGCGCGGATGTGGGACCGTTGCTACTGCTACCCAGGCCCAGGGCGCCCTTAGAGCCCGATGAGGACATCACCGACGAGGACACCGACGTGGGCGATGCCGGACTGCCCACAGCCGAGTGCTGGGGCGACGAACTAATGGAACTTGAATGTGAATTTGAATGCGATTGCTGACCGTAGAATGTCTGCTGCTTCTGCTGTTGCTGCTGGAGTTGCTGCTGCTGCTGGAGATGCTGCTGGTGCTGCTGCTGGAGCTGCTGTTGGTGCTGCTGGAACTCCTGCTCCTGAACCTGCTGCTGTCGCTGTAGGGCCGCCAATTGATGCGGCTGCAGTGGTGCATTATAGGTCCACACGATACGATCGCGATCCGAAGCCTAGGATGTGCAACAAACCAGAGATTAGTAATAATGAAATAGCAAGTGGATCAGATATTGTTTATATAAATATGTATGCTCTATGGATTTTATGTCAGATCTTGAATTTCCATTGGCTGACCGCTGCCCCATCTCCCAAGGGCGGGAGGAGTCCTAACAAATTTTCCGAGTGCCGGAAGCGTTCGGTGTCTGTGTCTGTGTCCTTGTGAGTGTTGGATACAGGCTGTTGGGGTGTTGTTCGAGTGTGTGTGACAAGCGTTATAGAGTGGCGATGTTCTTTTGCTCTCTTCTACATACAAAACTCTTTCCAAGCGCAGGCACAAATCAAAACAAGCAAAAATTGGAACGCAATCGAAATGAAAAGTCACATTAATCAGCATGCCAACTATGCGAATGGCAACCTTTTTGCATAAAATATAGTTTAGTTTGCTGCTGCAGTTCATCGTTCTTGGGACAGTAGTCGTCGCACACGTTGCTGGGGATTCGCTGCATTCGTTGGCGCAGTTGTTGTTGTCGCCGACCTTGCTGGTGGGGCTGCTGCTGTTTCTTCTGCTGTCGCTCCGATTGTTGTTCCGCTCACCCTCGTTGTTGTTGGAGGCCAATGACGATGAGGAAGAGGAGTTGTTTACAATTACAGTGGCCATCGACTAGAAAGCTCACCGAGACAATAAATTGCGCATATCAAATCGATTCGAGAAGAGTAGCCAAAGTGGGGAAACAAGAGAATGGAGAACGGAGAACGGAGAACGTAGAACAGAGAACGTAGAACGGAGAAAATGAAAAGAAGAAAGAAACACGAAACCAGAGAGTAAGATAGACAGAGAGTAGTTTAGTAGTAAGTATAAGTAATTAAGTGGAAAGATTAAATTAACAAGTGATCAAGAAAAACGGTGGCTCTAAGTCTAGATCTAGATATAGGTCTAGGTCCAGGTCTAGGAAGGATGGGAGGATGATGCTGATGACTTATATAACAATGCATTGGCTAACATACACACACACACACACATATAACATGGACGTGGGGACAACAGACTACAGAAACCAACAGTTAACGAAAACCGAAACTCTACAAAAGCGAAACTTCTCAACGGGAGCGGGAAACTCATTAACTACGAGTCGAGGGGGTGTCAAGTGTTGTGGGAGAGATCTGGCGGGAAATTCGACGTTGGCTCTAGCTATGTAGCTCTATCCAGCTCCGTCCAGCGTAGGCGGACAATCCTGCGGAGTAAGAATTGCTGCATCACAGCGACGTCTCACCTGCGAGTCTTCAGAGTCCTGGCGCGTGTCCAGCAGCGTGTTCAGCGAACTATTCACATCCTCATCGATGTCGATGGGTATCACGGCAGCGATGCCTTCCCGCTGGATCTGCTGCAGATGGTCCTCGGACTTGCTGGTGCGGAAACCGGCGGCATCACACTTCCGCACCACATGCCCGTTGTGGCGGCGCACTACAACCGCTCCGGCACCGGCACCGGCGCCACTGCCCGACTCCTGCCCGGCCAGGGAACTGGGCTCCGGACTGGTGGGCACCGAGTTGGCCGTCTCCTTGTCGATCAGCGGCGTTGACAACGAAATGGGGGAAGTTGGCACTGAGAAGGAGGTCTCGTCCAGGCCCAGGCCACCCGCCTCGCTCTTGACCGTCGTTGACGATGATCCCGAGCCAGAGCGCCCGGCACAGTCGACGGCATCTCGGTGCCGCTGCTGCTGGCGGGTGGCCGTTCGCTGCTTGAGGGCACGTAATCTCTGCTTGGCTGATCCGGAACCCAGCGAATTGGTGGAGTAGTCCTCATCGCCGGCGTCGTTCTCCTCATCGTCGTAGGCGTCATCGTCATCGTCGTCGTCCACCAGACATTGTCGATCACTATCGTCCTCGTCACCGCGCCCCAGTCCGCTCTGATAAGTTTCGATGTTGGTGATGTCGTAGTGCGTCTGGTCCTCCTCGCGCTCCTCTACCTCCTCCTGCTCCTCAAGCTCATCATCGTTTTGGTAGTACTCGTAGCGTTGCTGATTCTGTGGCTGGCGATATCGCTGCTGTTGCTGCTGGCGTTGCCGCTGACCGTCCTGGCCATACTCCGCCTCCTCGTCTCGCTCCAGCTCTTCGCACATCAGCAGCGTATCGTTGGTCAGCGAATCCTTGCGGTTGTAGCTGTTGTTAATGCTATCCCTCTGCTGCTGCAGCTGGTGCGGCTCTGGCTGTTGCTGCTTTCGCAACACTTTGGCCTCGCGCTTCACCGAATCCGAGCTGGTGTTGGTGGGCGAGTCCACTGACGAGGAGGACGTGGGCGAGGATTCGCCGGATGCACGCGGCGCAAGAGCGCCGTTGATCCTCGGGTTAACTAGACGACTGGGCGAGTCCCGGAGACTGTCCACCTGCAAGAAGTTGTGTCAAAGTGTCTTCATTTTGTAAGAAGTATGTCAATTCGCTTACCTTTTTGGCCTGGGCGGGTAGGAGATTACTAGTCTGAGGTGTCCGGGACAGGTTGAGGATCAGATCACCGGTCATCATGTAAGCCTCAAAGCGTGGCGCCTTCGCCGGCTGTGGTGGCGCCGAGTTAGGCTCCGGCTCCCGTTCCTGCTCCCTTTCCGTGGAGAACCGCTGCCGGGTAACCGGACTGCCGCTGTAGCTGTTCGAATGCTGCAGCTGGGAGGAATGCCCGATCCCGTTGCCGTTTCCGTTCCCGTTCGCTGCCTTCGTCGGAATCTGTGAGGGGCGAGGCCGCTTATTCTGGGGAGAATGAAGCAACGGCACGGGCTTGGGAGCGGGGCACTTGAGCGCCTGTGGAATGCGTGAGGGGCGGAAGGTGGGCGAGGTGGCCTCCCCTCCGGTGGGCGATGTCGGTCCTACTATACCCGTGGTGCTGCTGGTCGTCGAGGTGGTGATGCTCGTCTCCACCACCTTTATCTTGGTGGAGCTGGCCGAGGAGTTGCGGCTGTGGGTGAGAGTGTGCGAGGCGGTGGTCGTGGTGGTGGTGGATCCACTCGCCAGCAATGGCGACGAGTTCTGGCGCAGCGAGGGCAAGTGCGTGGGCGACTTGTAGCGCAGCCCGCTCTGCGTAGACGTGGGCGTGGTTGCCGTTCCCTTGACGCCGGCGGCGGGACGATGGTTGGGCGAGGAGTGGGGGCTGCTGCTGTGGTAGTCGTAAATATTAGGCGACTCAATGTCCACATAGTGCGGACTCTGGGTATTGGCAAGCTGCTCTTTGATTCGGGCCTTGAGCTTGGGATCTGCGGGGAGAATCGTGTCGTGAGGAATTAGTTTATGTCATGTTTTATGGTAGGAAATCTTTGACAGGGATGCAAGCTGATCTTAAGTGGCTTTAGTGGGTCTTTAAGTGAGCAAATAGTTTGTATTTATTATTATTTTAATTAAGATTCTTTCATTATCTATGATATTGCAGTCAAATTATATTCAAAATAAATGCTTTTTGAGGTGAATAATTTCCAGGATACTGGAAAATTAGTATAAAAATCTGTTACATTTTATTAATTTAAATTAATTTGATTTAATTACTAACGATTTTAGGCTTTGCTTCTACCAAAACTTATTTAAAAAACATTTTCATTTATTTGCTTTCTCCAGCAGTAATTGAGTTTATTTCAGTTCAGTTCGGTTTGAGTCAGTTTGGTTGGGTTTTCTGCAGAACAGGTTTGCATCCTTGAGTTGGCAGACGCATTTCCACCTACCTCGCTTCAGCTCCAAGGTCACCAGCTGTTCCGACAGACGCAGGCATTTGAGAACTATTTAAAAAAAAGTGTTTGTTTAAAATGAATATTGACTGCTTCACTCCACACACTCACCTTCCTTCGTTGTATAGCGATGGACATCCGTGCCGTTGACTTTGAGGATGACATCTCCGGCCTCAACCTGCAAAGATCCAAGAGATTGAGTGGGCTAATCACTGACGAGGGCAAATAATGGAATGGGATGGTTGGATGGATGGATCGGAGGGTATATTATATTGACGAGAAAAGCCTATTGATTTTCCTTCGACTCGCACCGCCTTTTGTTATTATTATTCGCATGTTAGGCGAAACCCCGGCTGTCGGCACTTGTAAACTATTTTTAATTTTCTTCTCGATGGGCCTTCGCAACGCGTGGAAAAGCGGCAACACGGCAACGCGGCTACGGCGGAGAACAGCATGAAATCACGCCGTGGGACGACATTGGCGCCTTATTTACTTGCTGACGTACAACGGATGAGCTGACGGAGCAGAGCTCTCGGTGGCCGGGGCTGGTACGAGAGTGGTACGTGGAGCCTTCACCTCCGGCCAGCGACAGCGGAGGAGCTCATAGATTATTCAATAAATATGCTAGGCATTATTAGTGCTGGGGATTCCGTCCAAAAGCGCGACACGCGCCAGTCATTCAGTGTTCCGGGGTTCATGCAAAATGCACAAGGAGCAGAGCAAATTACTTTTATATACTTTTATTGCATAATTAGTTTGACAGGCCTCCCGATTCGGCTTTTATTATTTATGTTATGAGGAGGAAGCACTGGCTGTGCTATGAATGCGCTGCAGGAAGTTGTGTGCGCCTCCTTGCGAGACACTTGACGCGGACTGCGGCTGGCAATTAAAACTAAAAGTCGCACTAATTCATGCTCTCACAAATGCCACGCTTGTGGGGCATGATTATGGCTCCTGCTGCACGAGAGCAGTCTGCACGAAGAGAGCTGGAAATGGGGCTGGTAGAAAAACCCGCCCAGAGAACTTTGCAGCCAAGAAGTGAGAGCCAAGCTCGCTCCCTTGCCAAGTGCAATATATGTTGCTGCTCCGCCAACTGCTGCTGCTGCTGCTGCTGGGGGCGGCGATGCAATTCAATTAAAAACTGCGCTTAAATTAATTGTGCCACCAAAAATGGTTGCCTGCCTGTAATACGTAACCCCCAAAGGGACCGAAGGCGGGGTGTGGGAACTGCAATTTCTAGGCGAAAAGAAAGTTCGTAATGCAAATTTGATGTTTTCCCCTGTGGCAGGCAGGCAGCATCTGCATAAGCCAACACGACAAAGGCACCAAAGCCACGGCCTCCCCTTTCTACGATGGAAACATGTTCGCCGCCTTTGATAACAAGCCGCGATTAATGGCTTACGGCGAGGAGGAAGCTCTCTGGGATTCGATTAGGCACTTTGCCCACAGAGCCACACACAACTAGAGACACAGCTGGTAATAGCAGGTGTGCGCACATAGACGCATGCAAAAATTGCTTTTGCATTTCACTTTCACGCTCCGAAGGGGAGCAGCGAACGATAGCAATGAGATAGGACTACAGTGGAGCATAGATAGGGTCAACACAAGCACTATTTCATATTTTAATCAAAGCAGTAACTAAATATGTGCCACTTTTCCAACATCCCTTTTTAAAATAATATAAAAACAAAACCCCTAAGATACATTTCTACAAGAGACCTGCTCATGAAACCGATTTGCCTCCAAGGATCAAAAAACTTAAATACTTGTACTTGAAATTTTTGGGAGAACGTGCTGTGGTCGTTAGACACGATTGCCTGCCAATTAAGCTTGAGTTAGGGGGGGAATTCGTCCCAGGGAAGTTCGACTGTACACTGGAATTGAGATACTTATGCCCCCGGGGCCAAAGTTGTTTGGCCGGGCAGGCAGTCAAGCTAGTCGAGCAACCAGCAACCAGCAGGCTGCACAGTTAAGAGTTAAATCAATCAGTCACACTCGGCTGCAGCTCGTTGCAGGCAACTCTCTACCCGGCTTTCCTGGTGACCCTCTTCATCTCTTCAGCGCTGCTCCGCTGCAACCGTTGGCTGCTCAAATTGAAATTGGTCTGAATTGATTGGTTTTCACATCCAACGACACCAACGGCAATCGGGATGACTCTTCCTGCATTCAGTTGGCAGCCACTCTTCTCTGCTATCTGCAATGTCATCGGCATGCCCCTATTCCAGAGAATAACAAAAGCCAACTTCTACGACTGGGGAGTGTTGCAGATACGAGGCACAAGTGGATAAGCCGCCCCTTCAAGCGGGAATAAAAAGCAATCTATGTTGAGGGCCAGAAAATGAGATCTCCGGGTTTTAGATTCACCAAAATATAAGGCTTTATACAAGGGGGGAAGAATTTATTTAAGTTTTTGTGGTCAGTATTAAAGACTAAAGAACTAAAGAGTTTCCATATAATTAATATTTTGTATTAAGAAGCACATGCCTTGTTTTAAACAAAACCGTCAATTAAACTAGAAATGTAAATCTTGTGTTTGCTGTAATTATTTTTAAATCGATTCTAACCCATAATGCCTCTAAAAAAAAAAAGCCTTATCAGCCTTTTCCAATACGAGAAATTCTAGTTAGACTGATAATGCGCGAACTACATTGCCCTGATGTGTCCGCTAAGATATACTTAACATACTATTTAGCATTCACGTCACATTCGGCTTTCAATTATCGAGTACTTGAAGCCGCAATTAATGCCAAGTGAACAATGGTTTTGTTGGTTTCGTTTTTTGTTTTGTTTGTGTTGTTTTTTCGGGGGTCTCCTTCGTGCATTTATAATCGAGTTTGCCAGTTGGCTTGTGTATGTTTTGATTTTGGTTCAATGACGCTTTATTGACACGAACTAAACCAATATCAATTAACAATAGCAACAACCCAGGCGCACAGCCGAGTGGGCGGTAAACAAGGCGACTGATTGATTGTGTTAGTGGCAACGACGACGACCCAAGTCAAGTACGGATCCGTTCCGGGCACTACCTTCACCGTTATTTGGATGTGGATACTCTATGTATTGCCGCAGAGTCGTTGACAGACTGCAGTAATAGGAAAACCCAGTAACCTCCTTTTCGCCGGAGCAGAGGAGGAGCCCCAGAAAATCAATGTTGAGGCAGGCAGGCAGAGGCAGTCAGTCAGATAGTAGAAGCCACCACGTGGGCGTCGCAATTGACGCACACAACGGTGGAAATGTTGAGGGTCGTTGTCGTGGACTGACAAGTGGTTGGAGAGGAGGCGGAGGGGGGTCTGGCCGTAAGGGTGCGGATTGAGACAGACACCTGGGACTGGGACTTGTAGCTCACTCAATCCATCGCCTGTTATTGGACTAATGATTTTGCCACTTCTTTGGCTATTTGCATTCTACACGGTTTCGCTTTCGCCTTAGCCTTCTTTGTTTACCAGTTCTGTCATTCCCCAGGCGTGAGGTTTACATTGGACATCAATCAAGCCGCCTATTAAATGCAGAAATTTAAAGCTTTAAAAGTTGAAAGTGGATAAGAAAATAGTTTCTCTTGATCTTTAATTAATAACTTAATAAATTCTTGTTTATTCCTAAACTCCTGTTAGCAATTTGAGAGCTATGCCAAAAAGGGTTCTCATCTTGTCGTATTTGATTAATAAACAATTATATTCACAGACCCTGGGACAACAACAGAGCTCAAATAAATAAAGGCGCACAGCAGCAGGCCCACGCTTTGTCGCTCTGCTTTATTTATTTCGACGACCTTGCAGCTATAGCCATTCATTGTGGATTTCCTTTCATATTTGCACCAAATAAAAGGGGGGAGCAATACAAATTAGCATGAATTGGTTTATTTCATTACCACGCTCCGGTGGGTGTTGTGTAATCGCGGGAATCGGAAGTCTCTGAACGGTCTGGATGGCGAGCGATGTTATCGCTGCGCCGCTTAGCTAAATAATTCCGGTGATGCGAGGTGTTCCGACGGTGGCCCATTATGTTAATATTGTGTGAACTGGCATCGCACTACGAATGCCACGGAGTGATTGAGGAGGATTGAGTGATTCACACCCTGTCAACCTGGCACTGGAAGTGGGTTGGGGTCGAAGAAATACAGAAATCACCTGCTAAACCTTATTAAAAGGGAGCTCTTTCTATATGCCTCTGGATTCTGGGGCAGATTTGCTTGCTCAATTTTCTAACTACCTCATTAAGTAGAGATTTCTCCAATATTTTGTCCTATATTTTCTCTAAGAAACACTAGTAAATTGATGTTAATATGCTCTTATGAATTATGACCATGTATAAAGTCGTTGAACTGGTTGACAATTTCCAAGTTTTATTAGGTTTTATTTTTAGTTTTAACAGGAATTACAAAGATTAAATGTTTTATACTTTGTGAATCATTTCTTTAATAACCTCTCTCGGGTATAATTATATTGGTAGCTTTTCTTTTTTTTTAATTAAATATTGCACTCGCTTCGTCTTAAATTTCAAGGCTGAGTGTCGATGGCGTCACAAAGCTTGTTATTATATTGTATTGAAAGCACCAAATAAATGATTCACCCGGCTACATTACGCTCCATAACTGCATGTTTTCGGCCATGTAAATATCCGAAAAATGTGTGCACTTTCTACGGCTCTCACTCCGCCGGAAAATCAAAATAGCCGGGAGAATTTACAACACTTGGGCGAGTGTGCGAGTGAGGCGCTCGTGCGGGATTTGCATTTGTTTAAAACGCGTAAAAATGACTCTGCAACAAGAACAAAAAGTAGAGCCCCCCTAAAAACAACAAATGTTTTTCAAACAAAAACTTTTCGCTTTTATAACTGTGTGCGTTGTGTATCTGTGTTTGCTCTGGTGGCTACACTGAATAACAAAAATTTCAGTTTATTTTTGTGCAATTGAAATTTCATATACAGTGAGTGCTAATTCAGAATTTTTTGATTTTTGAATCAATTTTGTAATATATTTATTGATAAATAAATGCATATTTAGGGATTTGTAAATTAAACCCTAACAATAAACAAAGAAAGCAGACCAACATTTAGTAGCATATTTATCTGTATATCTTTTATTCATTATATTTAACCGCGCTATTTTCCTAGTCCTAAAGCCTTTGTTTGTCTTGATATCGACGCTAAGCTTTTTTCAATAATATATTGTTTTCCCTGTGTACCTATAGCTAGTTTGCAGTTTTTGGACTTTATTTTAAACAGTGTGCCTCTGGCTAGGCAGGGTTTATTTTTGTTATTGATTTGCATTCGCCTTGGTTGCCGCTGCAGTTGCTGCAAAAATGCCAAATGTGGGCCAGCAATAGCAAATGCCCAGGGAAGGGAGCACAAATTCCTAACACAATGTGCTGCCGACCAAGCAGGAGGGGGGGGCCAAGCAAGCCGGCTAATTGAGCATTCCAAACAAAGCCAGAAAAGGAAACACAAGGAGGCGAGGTGAATTCAGATGAGGATGAAGGACGAGGACCTGGATGACGCCGAGAGGCTGAGGCCGACAAGAAGTGCTGCCACTCAATTTGCAGGCAGACAACCGCCAAGTGGCAGCATTGTCGGATGCATTACGCCGGCCAGCAACTGTTGTTGCTCCTCCTCTTGCAGTTGTTGCATCTTTTGCAATGCTTGGACGCACACCCAAGGGAGTGAGGTGAGTGAGTGAGCGAGCGAGCCGGTGAGCACAAACAACGCCAAATATAAATGCTCGAGATTTAGCGCAAAGTTTACTGCCACCGCTCGCCGCCCAGCTTTCTACAAGACTTTTTGCCTGCCTGCCTGAGTCGGAATCTGATTCAGCTGCAAAGAGGCTATTTTATAGCCAAACCAAGATAATTTTTAAAAATGTTATTTTACAGAAAATAATGGCATTTAGTTAACCCATTCTTCAGGGAAACCCCCAGTTCTTTAACTTGTGAATTATACCCTATAGTTATACGTTTCTTTCACTTTAATCGTTTGGCTTATTTACCTATAGCAAAAAAAGCATAATTTATAATTTATATGTAGCTGGCAGCACTGGAGGGTAGGCCAGCTTGAGTGGCTTATGCACTTATTGTTCTTATTATTTCTCTGATTGTTGTAGTGTGTGCTTCTGCTGCTGACGGTGTTGCTACTGCCACCGCCAGAGCAGTGCTCGCTGTGCCGTGGCGTGCAACGAACCGCAGCGATGGAACGCTGAGTAGGGTACCACCTCGGCCTCCATCTTACTGCCTTCCAGCTGAGCCGAAGCAGCAGCGCACCACCCCCAAAGCCCAGCTCAACCTCAAGAAAAGCCGGGTCGAATGGAACTGGGCTGGGCTTGCTGCTGCCATCAAGCAGAAAGCAAAAAAGCACCAAGAAAACCAACTTAATAAACGCGTGCGCAATTTTTCTACTTTTGTAATTCAATTAAAGCGAGTTTACTCTACTTTTTTTGCACTTTTGACTTCAAGTGAACTGGACGAGCGTAAAGTTTGAATACTCTGTCAAAGGGGTCTGTTGTTTTGGTTATTATAATACGAAATTTGCATAATTCATTACAGATATCATCTTTATTATTCATTTCAGGAGTTGAAAAGAGTACCTTTTATTATGAATGTATTAAAATATTAATGATAACGATAATTTCTACAGAATCTCTTAATTTTAAAGTAAGTATCCTTTTATTTAACTACGACAGCTTTGTGAATGTTTTTATAAACTTCTATCAGACTTAAGTCAGCTAAATCCGAATTCAATCTAAGATAATCCGTAATAGTTACAAATATTCAAAGCATAAAGCCCAAAATGGTATTTAATACATAAAACTATCTGAATATTTCCTAATTATCATGTTAATGATTATATTTTCGCATTTTTACTATAAGAAAGCCTTTAGGTTGGATGAGATACACAAATAAATGTTCTAGACTAAAGTATCTTTAGCTATGAAGGCGCCGTTCCTCCAAATACTAGTTCAAAGATACACAAGTTCTTGTGTTAGCCTCGTAATAGGGATTCCAAAGACCCTTGGTAAGGGCATGAAATAGCAGAAGCTAAAGCGGATTCCCATCTCTTGACATTTACTTCTATCGCAATTGTAATCGAGTGAATGTGATTGTTGTTGCTTGGCCGTGCTTTTCAGAGCTTGAAGTAGTTGTGGTGTGTGGCCGAGCCTTCTATGTACTGCATATATCTTTATATATACTTCAGTCTGGTCTTGTTGTGAACTTCTTAAACGTGTCAATTGTCATTACCGACAATTTGCCAGCGGAAATGAGAGCGTTGATCGGGATCGCATGTGGCCAAGTGTAACCACTTTTCTAAAAGGGGTACAAAATCAATAAATAGCTCAGAGCTTCTTCTATTTTTTCAGCGTTCTATCTTTTTATTTCCTTTTTTTTTTTTTGTTCTCTGCGCGACTCGTCGGTGGCAATTAATTTGTTACTACCAGAGGGCGGAGCATCGCGGCTGGCAACAACAATAGCCGGCCGAAGAATTAACAACAAAAGCGGCAATGGCGAAAAGTCGTTTGTCATTTCCAGTTAACGAGTAATTAAGCATAGCGTTAGAATTTTGCAACAACGCCACAGAGAACAAAAGAAGCTCCAGCTCCAGCTCCAAGCTTCGGTTTCAAAAGGAGGCAGTGAAAATGACAGCGAAAAAGTCTGGCGAGGCACACACACCATACTTTTGAACATTTATGTGATGTTTAAAAGGTTTCTGGCCGTTATTTGTTTTGTTTTTATTTCAGTTTTAGTTTGCCCTAAAAATATGGGAATATTATGTTTCTTTTCGCAAACAGATGGGTAAAAACTAAAGGCATTTGCTTGAGTGGAAAGGAAAAGAGAAGCAATCTACTGGCCAGTGAAAAAGATTAATGACTAAACATATAGAAAAACCCTAGAATGTAATGGTTTGGTACGAGGGATGGTTTTCAAACCTCACTGATCTTTTATTTGTGGAATTTGTGGCTTTAAGGGCCATTGATTAGCAAAGTAAAGGCCAAATATTGTTGTAGAAAATTATGCTTTAATAAAACTTCCCCTTAAAACACTGTTTCTTTTCATTTCAAAAGGGTTTGTAAGCGTCGGAAAAGCATCAAGAGTGAGTTACATTTCTTGTGCAATTAATGCACAATTTGCCACTCAGCCACTCGAGAGTCACGCTCTTTTGTCGTCGGGCGAGTATCATCTCTCATATCAAAGTAATGTAATGTAAAGTAAAGTGAAGGAGAGGTCGGAAAATAAACAAACGCGAAACAAATGCAGGGGGAAACAACAACAAACAGAAACAGAGTGCAGCAACTGCAGCAAAGAGGCAGAGATGCCAGCGCAAAGGCAGGGGGCGGAGGCAGAAACTGAGAAGGAAAAGGAAAAGCGAAGGCGAAGGCGACAACCGATGACAGCGTGGACAAACAGATGTAGATGCACACACACAGTTTGTACACACCCAGTCGAGTGAGTGTGTGCTTGTGCATTCATTGAAAAATAAAAATGTACCGCAACAAGAATGACGGCATATAAAGTGTACAAATAATTGTCACCAAAGTTCCGACACGTTCAATTCCCATTAAGTTTTAAAATTAAGCGATGCAGTTCAAGCAATTTCTTTTAATTTTTACAGAACTTTTAATGTGATTCCAATTAATAAACAATAAAAAATGTATTATTACTATTGATAGGCAATTTTTACCTCTACAATTAATTTTACTTTCCTTATTTGACTGATCGAATAAAGCAGTTAGTAATTGCTACAATTAACATATTTTTATAATCAACATAGCTTCACTATAGCCACAACATCCAGTTCGGATCGTCAAACTGCATTAATCAAGCAGTTTTGACATTTTTTTGGGGAAAATAGTGATTTCTTGAGTGCGAAGCGACACCTCCCTTCCCATTCGTCCCCCCCTCTTTCCAAGCATAATAAAACCAAACAAAAACAAAACAGGCGATAGATAGACAGATAGAAGACAGGCGAGACAAGACGACAGCCACAAAACAAGCCGGGCAGCAACGACAACAATAACAACAAGTTGCAAGCGAAAGCGATAAGAAATTGAAAAAGTGCGTGCCGCTGTATCTGTGTGCGCAATGCGAGTGTGTATTTTATGGATACAGATACACACACATGCGAGATGCAGTTCGTTGCCTGAAGGCAACCGCCGAATGCCGCCTTGTACCTGGTGGCTTTTTGTTTTGTTTTCACGTCTCTCGTTTTGTTGAGGGGAATTACTTAATAATTTAACCAATTCGATATTCGAAATTCCCAACGCGTTTTTTGCACTCTGCTTTCACGCTTTTCGGCTTTTGTTGTGTTTGCCTCAATGTTTCTTTGGTCGTGCGCATAAATTTAAAAGCCAAAACCTGGACCAGAATTCTGGTGTTGTTGTTTCGTGTAATCGTGTTTATTGTTGCCACGTCCGATAATTATAAAGTGAGTCTGCCTGTGTCCCGGTGCTTATATGCCTGCGACTCTGGTGACTTTGTCTGTGTGCGAGCTAAAGTTTATTTATAAATTGTTGTCTTCGAATTGCTTTTTATAGCGCTGCATTTGCATTTTGTCGATTCGTTAAGTTTTCCTCTCTTCTGCACTTTTCTTTTGAATTTCGAATTAGAGTTGCGCCAACACACATACAAACACACACCCATTGATCGCAATTGAAATGTGGCCCACGTAGGGCCCATTCTTAGCCAATATCCGCTGTTCGTTGATTCGAGTTTTCCTGGAAGCCACCCATTTCGTAATAGTCACCAAAAAGACAACAACTATAGAAGCGTTTCCAATTAAATGTTTACTATTTAAGCGAGATACAATATCTTTTCTACAGATAAGATACCAAAACTGTGTGGCTGCCACACTTAACTAGAAGCAGACTCACTTTAAAGAGTTGCATAAACATGGATCTTTATGCAATAAATAATGAAATATGAATCCTAACAAATGGAAGTACATATGTCTCAACTATGTGCCTAACTTTATAAATGATTATTGTTCTTTTTGTATTTACTATTCCATTAAATTGACACTAAATTGATCTTTACATGGGCAAAAACAATCGTAAAACCAACAAATTGTCATTTCATTTACTTTTCTTTTTCAATATTTGCGCTTGCCTTGTGTTGTTTTTATTTTGCACTCGGCTCTAAACATTTGAGTTGAGTTGAGTTGAGTGATGATGCGACGACAGTAAATAGTAAATGAAAGCAAAACAAGCCAGAAAATTGATACAGAGTGTCTTTTGTGTGTTCTGTCCACCCACTGCCACCTAGTACCCCCGCCACAGACGCTGCTCCCATCAATTAAAGCGACGATGACATCACGGGCTACGGCAAACAATGATGACACGTCAAAGGAGGACTCTCTCGTTTCATTTCGCATAGCTTTTTCGCCTTTTTATTTTCTCTCTTATTTTTTTTGTGAGTTGTGCAAATTGAAATGCTTTCACATACACGAGTTCGCCGCCAGACAACAGCCATCATGGTCATCACCATAAAAAGCTGGAAAAGTGGAAAATATTCTTATCAACGATGAAGGGGCGGGTCGCTAGCTCAACTCGGTTCAACTTTTCTAACAATTTCAGAGAAAAAAGCATTACATTTAATAAAAGTTTTACCCCAGGGTAAAAACAAAAACATTTGTAAATTAACTAAATTCCTTGAATTTTGTACTTTTTTAATTAAATTCTTATAAGCTCTAGTTTCGAAGAAAGTTTTTTACCCAACATTTCATAGGCCAATAAATTATCATCTTTAGGATAAGATGATATATTTACGTAAAAAAAAAAAAAAAAAAAAAAAAAAAAAAAAAAAAAAAAAAAAAAAAAAAAAAAAAAAAAAAAAAAAAAAAAAAAAAAAAAAAAAAAAAAAAAAAAAAAATTATTAACCCTCCCGGTGCCCCCCTCTGTCCCCTCTCCTTCCTCCCCTCCCTTCTCTTTCAGCCCGCCTGCTGCGCCGCCGCCCCTCTTCTCTTTTTGCTTTCTCTTTGTGTGTGGTGGCCAGCCGGGCGCTTGCCGTCGGGACCCCCCCACGCGCCCCTTCCCCCCCGTTTTTGTTTTCTGCCGCCCCCGTTTTGAAGCGCGCGCGCGCAAGACGCCAAGCTATCCGACGGGCGGCCAGGAAATCTTCCCTAACAAACCCTTTCTGCCCCTAAAAAAGGGGGTTTGTGTTTTTTGTTTTTTATCCCTTGAAAAATTTTATATTTTTTTTCAAAAAAAATTTCTTGCCCACAAAACCAAATATTATTTTTTTTAAATTTTAAACCGCTATTAACATGCTGTTTTTCGCATTTAACCATAAAAAATAGTGAGCTTTTCCATTGTCAAAACACTTTGTTGACATACTGTATATCTTTTATTTTATTGTATTATTTGTATATTGCTCGTAATACTTCTAGAGGCTGCCATATTTCGTACCAAGAACTCATTTGTTATAAAGATATTCGAGGAATGCTAACAACCTTAGAAGGAATTCGACTAGATTCACAATAAATTGCTACACGCATTCCAAGATATTTAAATCTTTTCTTAGAATTGATAGATGTTGACAGGGAAAATAATATATTGTGTTGCTAAGAAATTTATTTGTACCATATATTTATTTTCAGAATTTAAGACTAATAATTTGAAGTTTATACAATATACAATTCATCTGTTCCTAGCTTTGGTAGTTGTCCAAAGAAGTAGGACAATATTTGCAAGGATATCCTTGACATTTTGGTCGGGTTAACTTAGGGTTCCTTGGGGAATTGAGACTTCTACAGTTTGGCCTGTGAAATGAAAATGTTGCAGTCCCAAAAGTGAAGCCAGCAGGGAGCTGTTGCTGCTGCTGTTTGCTGCCCGGTGGTTGATGAAGTCATGGTTGGGTGGGGGTCAGTGGGCGGGGGCCACCACCCGGCCCAGACGGGAATGACACACCGAGACGGAGACAGAGACCGAGACAAAGGCAGGCAGGAGGGTAGACGAAGGAGGTTTTTGGGCTACTCACCGCTCCGCAATCGGCTGCCGGCGAATTCTCAACAATGTCGTAGATGACATGTGGCGGTCCGGTGGTGCCGAGCAGCGAAAATCCGAAGCCGGAATGCTGCTCGCTGCGGCGCAGCACCACCTTTAGTTCCTCGGTCATATTGATGGTTCTTCTTTCTGGCGCTCCTGCGGCTCCTTGTTCCAGGGATCGGCGTCGGTCCGTCCCTATTGCGTGAGGCACTTTTCGCAGTTGCGCTTCACTTTTTTAATTAATTCTCGTTTTGGGCTTGGCCAACACTCAGCTCCACTTCATTTACACTCAGACACTCGCTGCCGCACACTCACACTACAGACTCTCACAGCACACGCAGGCACAGACGCACACACGCATTCACGGTTTACAGCCTAAAATTGACGCTTTTCTTGAATTTGTTTAAACATTATTGCACTTTTTATTTCTCTTTCTTTTCACGCTTCTTTTCGTCTACGCAAACTTGTTTAATTTTTTCCACCTCCCTTTCTGTCGCTTCTATTCGGTTGGTTTCGTTTCTGGCACTTTTCGCCGCTTTTTGCGGGCCGGGATTAGGGGGGCTTAAGAATTAATTAGAATTAATTAGAATTAATTCTAGGACGCCCGTGGGTGCCAGCTATAGTCGCCGACATTTCCGTCCTCTTATTTTGCCACAAGTCGCGTTGATTAATTTCTTTTATTCCGCGACGAAAACGAACAAACCGAGGCAGTATGGCCAGTTTAGCCAACATTCAAAATGTACACAAAACACTGCAGTATGAAGCGAGTGTTGCACGCCCCTTATTTCGAAGCGAATTCCATAAACCCGATCCATAAACCAAATCCGTAGCACGCCACCTCTGTGTCAATGCTTGAAACTGAAGCGACATGTTAGCTAACAGCGAATGTACGTTACAGAATTTTGCGGGTGAAATTAACAGAGTTTTGCGGGCGAATTCCTTAGAGGTGCAAGAGGAACAAATTAGAGGTGCGAAATGTATCAAAATATCAATGTATCGATAGGTTTAGTACAACTAAATATTTTTATAACGATATTTTTAAATTTTGATGTATCGAATATCGAAATTTTTAAAAATTTATATTTCATATTTCATTATTGGCTGAGTCCTGGGAAATTGATTCAATATAATATCGGATCGATCGCTTAAAATATAACTTTGATTGGGCTATCGATCTGCCTTCTTTCCATCCGTTGAGCATCCGAATTCTATGGACTGGTTTTAACTATCGTGGTTTTACCATTCACAACGAGAATGTAAACAAAGATGGCCAGGTACAAGGGAAATATGGAAGGCGCCAAATTTAAATGTCCAAAATGTCTCGAATTCCTAGTATTTAATATAAAACGGCTTAATTTTAAATTTAAATAGATATTGTGAACCTTTTCGTACTTCAATGCTGCGGCATGTCACCCGTTACCCATATCCATTCCGCTCCGCCGATGGCACCCCGCCGCATCACCCTTGTGCATCGCACAAATGCCGAAGGTATGGGTTAAACAAAGGAGCACTAAAAATATAATTCCACAAAAATTTAACAAAAAATCGTTAAAATGTTTTTTTACACAATTTTATTAATATATCTTTAGCAAAGGTACCACAATAAGTTTTTGAAAATTGGCATTTTGTCACCGAAGTAATCTTACTTTTATTAACCAATATTTCAACTTAAAAATCTATGAAAATACTTCATGCTTTACTTAAAACTTGTAAAAAATGCAAAGTGCTAAGTCTTATTAACATTAACTTTCGAATTCGTTAAAAATTTTAATTTTTTTTTATTTTTTTAAAGATGAGCCACTTTTATTTATTCGTTTATTATGTGCCAATTATGAAATCAAACTCCACTTTGCATCTGGGGAATCCGGGGATCTACGCTCCATACGCAAGCTTAATCCGTAGCATAATCTTAAGAACGCGTGCAATTGCGACTTTCAGATAAATATCTCCGACTCGGTTTACGACCTGCCGACGGTTAGCTGTCTATTCAAATTTTATAGCTCCCGCAGTTAGCTGGTGGGCACAAAGCACTTGACTCATGCGCAGCCACATGGAAATAGATGTCTGTCCTGCATCCACTTCCGTTACTGACCGGACGACGGGGGATCGGATTCGGGTTTGTTGTCACAACAGTTCGGTGCTGAGACAACAAACCGATCTGTGGGTGTCATAACTGCTCATATTCGTAGCTCGGGCACGCGACGATTCCCGTCGGCCTGTCTTCTAGGGGTTGTGTCCAGATGTTGCGCGCAGCACAATTATCATATCAGCAGCACATCATTTGCAGCTAAGTGAAAAAACAGATTGAGGCGCTCGCAGGGGAAGATTTCTTTAAAAAGCGGCTCCAGCGGGTCCGAGCTCTCAGTATTAATTTTTCCCCAGAAGCTAAGAGACCGAAATGAAGAACTATAGCCACGCCATCGCAGAGTACGAGTCCAGTTACTATGTGGATATTACCAGATCTTGGCTAAATCAAGCTGAAGGATATACGGACTGCAGCTATGGATACAACCAGAGTGGGGCTTACACGGACTGCAATAAAATGCAGGCTAACTGGTCCAGAGAAGCCATCGATCCGTGGGTGCTAAATGATGCCAACTCAACCTGCCATGATCTTTCCAACCAAACAACTAACAAACCGAAGGCCAGCTCATCGAATCGCAAAGAACGCACGGCCTTCACCAAGTCGCAGCTTAAGGAGCTGGAAACGGAGTTCTGCTTTTCAAACTACTTGACCAGACTAAGGCGCTACGAGATCGCTGTAGCGCTGGAGCTGACGGAGCGACAGGTCAAGGTGTGGTTCCAGAACCGTCGCATGAAGTGCAAGCGCATCAAGCTGGAGGAGCTCCAAGGAGTCGATAGCAAGACGCCACAGTTCTAGTTTGTACACAGACATATTTTTAACACAATTCAACTTACAAAATGTTTTTGTTTACTTAACAACTACAGATAGTAAAGGTATTATAAGCTACTTCTTCGACTTCTTGGACTTGCCTATGGGCAGGGGTTTGGCCAGCTTCTTAGCTGCGGCCAGCTGCAGCTTGTGGGTGGCGACATTCTTTGTTGATACCTTCGCTGACTTGGCGACAACTGGCACGGGTTTCTTTTTCTGGATTCCGCCAGTTCCGGGCTTGCGCTTCAGCTTATCCGACAAGTTTCCGGCGGCGACTTTGATCTTCTTTTGTGCCTTTTTAGTCGGCACCGGAAGATCCTCCTCATCTTCGTCGCTGTCATCGCTGGCCTGTTCGTCGTCGTCGTCCTCCTCCAGCTCGGACTCATCATCGCTAGCATCCTCATAGTCCTCATCGTCGGAATCCTCGTCGATGGTGGTGCCCAGTAAATCTTCTAGCTTTGGCGACTTCTGCGTCTTGTTGGACTTGGCTGCCTTGCTGGTGGAGGCTTCGGCCTCGGTCTCTGCCTTTTTAACATCCTTTGACTTCTTAATTGGCTGCACAAGCAGTTTGGAGAAATCGATGCCCAAGTCCTTGTACTTCTCCTGCAGTCTCTGGATCTTGTTGAGGTTGTTTACGGTTCGTTTCTGGCAGGCGGATTCATCCCAGTTGTTCTGCTTCTTTACGCTGCGCTGGGTGGCTTTGGTCACATCCGAGACGTAGATCTCCTTGCCGGCCTATGCAAATTTTATCCATTTATTTGTGTTTTATGAAGACCTTTTACGCATGGACTCACCTTATTCGTGACTTTCTTCACGGAGGTTCTAAAGTAATTGAAGACCTGCTTCTCTGGGGGAATATAGGAGGCCTTGACCACCTTCTGGAACATTAGGTAGTTGTCCATGGTGTCGGCCGCCACCTTGGCCACCTCCGGATACTCGAACTCGACAAAGGCATAGCCCTTGCTGTTGCCGGTACGTAGCGAGCGGGCCAACCGAACACGGAGCACCCGGCCGAACTGCCGGAAGTACTGACGCAGTTGCTGCTCAAAGAATCCGTGGGGTAGGTGCTTCACAATGATCACGCCGCGCTCCGGACCCTTTACCTTTTGCGGCTTGGCCTTGTCCACCTTTTTCTTCAGCTGAAATATGGAGGAGGTTTACAGTTATCCGGACATCCATCTGATCTGATGTTTTCGTTCTCACCTGCCCAGAAACTACTTCCTTGGGTTTCTGTATTGTTTTTATTGGCGTGGCCTGTTTCTCCGCCTTCTGGGGTTTGGGCTTCTTTACAGGCGGCATTTTTAATGTTTTTATTTATATAAAATCAGAAGTAAAAGAATAAAATGTATAAAAACGCGCCGCACGTGGAGCTCTTCGTTGGTGGTATATCGATATACATCGAAATTCATTTTCCAACACCGATGTATGTTCAAAAAATCTATTCATTCAATTGGACTGGTAAGCGTTAAAACAATAAACAATAAATAAAAAAGTAAATAAATTGATTTTTCAAAATTATTTTAAAATAATATTGAATATTTTGATTTAAAATACGAATAATATAAAATATGGCCAATATCGATCATTTACATCGGGAGGTGGGTCAACCAGCTGGTCACTCTTGATTTCGTCTTTTGCGCATTTTTTGTTTACAACAACTACACGGATAAACATTTGTAAACTAAATGGATACATCCGTGACATCGCTTAATACCTCGGTCCTGGAGGAGGACGAGATGTGCTTAGGGTATACTCACGATGACATCAAATCCTTTCTCGACAAATCGTCCATTGGCTGGTGGTTTCCTTTTGTCCAAGAAACCAAAGACGCCAAGCGGGTAAACTTCAATTAATTTAGCTTAAATAATAACTAGCAATATTTATATTGTTGGCTAGCTGCTGGATCAGTTCGTGGCCTGCTTAACATCCTGCATTTCTGCGAATCCTAACGAGCTCCTGGATCTGTTCACTTTGTCCATTATGGTAATGACCTACCAGAAGGACCACTCCCAGCTGATGAAGGAGCGCTTAAGTCTACTCGACATAGTCTGCCACCTTCCGGTCACTCTGGACACAGAAGGGGTAAGAACTGCCCCTTATACACTATTTCCTGATTCATATTAACCTCTTGATCCCAGGTCCAATACATTGTCACTGGTTTGCATAAGAACTTGGTAGGTGAAGCGCTTGGAAAGGAGCGCTTGGAACGGGTACTGGACATACACGCAGCCATTTCCCCTTTGGTAAAGTCCTCGAAACTGGGCAACGACATCGCAGTGGCCCTTTTGCTCACCATTATGGGAGAATACGCTAAAGTACGAGTCGAGCTGGGAAGCAACAATGTAAGCTTTGCAGCTGGTGTTTAGTTATTTCATTAATCTGTTTATTAAATGCAGGCGCAGAAGGCCTTCGATTTGGCCAAACAGGTCGACTGGCAGGAGCTGGCAAACAGTGACCGGCATGCCGATATGTTTATGCTAATCCGCACTTTCAGCTTAATTATCAACTGTCGAAGCTCTCGGGAAGAGTGTCCGAATTGGAAGAATCTCAGTGCGGAGATTCACAAATACTTTCTACAAGTGCGGAAGGCATTTGATAATTCGATGGTCTACGGAGCCTTTGAAATGATGGTTAGTGTTGCATGAGTTTGGATAGGAATAATTTTAAATTTTGTTTTTTAATTTCAGGTAGAGCGTTTCATTGCATATTGCGTTGTTCGTGGCGCCACGTCCAAGTAAGTTAATGAAAAACATGTATATTTATTGAATGGACATATTTTATTTCTTATATTTAGCCCCCAATTCTGCAACTATAAGATCTGTGAAGAAACAACCGACGTAGAGGCTTAGAGCTAGTTTCCTGAATAGGTTTTGTTACGTTTATATTTTTGTATAAATTAGCATTAAGACAATACCTAAAGTATTAAGAATTTATGTGCATCTGCACATATTAAGCATACAGCTAAGATGAAATAAACACACCAAATTATCTAGTTATTAAAGGTGCGGGAAGAGTTCTTATATTGAATTTAAATGTTTAATCACTGATCATGATGCAAGATTGATGAATTATTATTTAGACTATTTTTGTTTTGAAGGAAAGTTGTAAGCCAGGGCAAAGAAGAATAGTCGAGGTCGTTGACCGATGCTTTTGATTAAAGCTTTTTTTAAACTTAAATATTTATTGTTATCCTAAATATTTTATTTTATTGGTTTTAATTTCAAATCGTCATAGAAAATAAAAAATAACTGTCTAAAGGGTTTTTAGTACATTTCCTCCTGAAAAGTGTGATTTTTTGGCGCTCTGGCTGCGGTCACACAACGCCCGACGGCACGTGTTGACTGCATTTAAAAAGCTTTTTTAACAACATTTGCCAGGAGTTGCAGTGGCCGAGCCAGTCGCAGTAGTTGCTCAGCATGTTCTACCTAATCGGCCTCGGCCTTGGCGACCTCAAGGACATCACGGTCAAGGGTCTGGAGATAGTGAAACAGTGCAGTCGTGTGTACCTGGAAATGTACACCTCGATTCTGGGCTGCAGCCTTGAGGATATGGTAGGTATCCCTTGACAAACGTTACCCCCACACTCACTCACCCGCCGCCCATGCTACTGCAGCAAGAGTTCTACGGGCGGCCGCTGCTGCTGGCGGACCGCGACCTGGTGGAGCAGGGCGCTGACGAGATCCTGGCTGGCGCGGGCGAGTCCGACGTGGCTCTGCTGGTGGTGGGCGATCCGTTCGGGGCCACCACTCACACAGACTTCATATTGCGCGCCAAGGAGAAGAACATCCCCTACAAGGTGGTGCATAACGCCTCCATCATGAACGCGGTGGGCTGCTGCGGCCTTCAGCTTTACAAATTCGGAGAGACGGTGTCCATTCCATACTGGGACGAGACCTGGAAGCCAGACAGCTTCTACGACAAGATCAAGCTTAACCGCCTGCACAACATGCACACGCTGTGCCTGCTAGACATCAAGGTGAAGGAGCCCACGCCAGAGTCTCTAATGCGCAAGCGCAAGGAGTATATGCCGCCGCGCTTCATGAGCGTGGCGGAGGCGGCCCACCAGCTGCTTGCCATCGTGGAGAAGAAGGACGCCCTGGAGCGGAACACAGTTCTCAACGAGCAGTCACTCTGTGTGGGTCTGGCTCGCGTCGGCCAGGAGTCGCAGCAGATTGCCGTGAGCACACTGCTCGAGATGCGATCCACCGACCTGGGCGGACCGTTACACTCGCTCATCATTCCCGCCAAGGAGATGCATCCGCTGGAGGTCGAGTTCCTGCAGCAGTACGCCAGCCTGAAGCTGGACGACTACAATCATTAATTAACCGCTGCAAGTTACCTATTTAAGTGTCTAGGAAATGTCCGTGCATGCATTTGAATTGAATTTACGAAGCTAGAAGCTGGCAGCTGTAAGCTCGCTCGGCTCTCTCTGTGCAAGAAAGGAAAGTGATATCGCTTGATGCCACCCGTATACGTATGTATGTAGCCCGCCTGCCCTCCGGCAGTTGAAATAAAACGCATTCACCCATCGTACATTATCGGGGGCTTTAATGGGAGGGCAGCACATCAATAGTAGAGGCCTCGCATGCGGCGTGAGGATCCTTGGCGGTCGTATAGCATGTTGAACTTGTTTACGAATTGGTGCATGTCGTTGCAGCCCTTGGTTAGGGTACCCAGATAGCTGATCAGTCCGACGTCGTTGCACTGCGTGTAGAACTCCTCCTGAAAGGCGGGCACCTGCATCACGGGCAGCCGGTGACACAGGGCATAAGCCTCGCGTAGAATCTCTTGGTTCGCCCGCAGCTTGCCGGCTTCGACGTCCCGAATGTACTGCAGCACGATCTTGATGCGGGTGTTCAGCATCTTAATGGCGCTGTCTTGGGCCACCAGATGCTCGGCCACCACACTCTTTTCACCAGACTCGTTGGAAGTCATGCGTGCCACATGGTCCACTCCGATGCGCTCTGCCTCCTCTGTGGCCAGTGTGTAGGTGAGGGGCACAAACAGCATGGTGGCCTCGCCGTCCACCAGGTCGATGAGCGATTCGAACAGTTTCAATGGGAGCTGGTCGACACTCCGGGAGAGCGGATTGAGCTGCAGCAAGATGGGACACTCGTTGATGGCGGCAATCTGTTTCTGAATCTTTATGTCATCCGCCGTGGGGTTCTCGCCGGTTGTGTACCAGCCTATAAAGTCGAGATCGCTGAAAACCTGTGAAATGCGACGATTATAGAGTTTTTGGCTTTCGAAGATTTTTGGTATTATCCACCTGCTTGTACTGCTGTTCCTTCTTGTTGTAGTAGTCCTTGTTGATCACCGTTTCGTCCCCGATTATGTCCGTCTTGAGCTCGAATGAGTTCATAATCTCAATGTTGCGTCCCTTTTGCTTGCCAATTATGGCTCCGTACACCTGGCGTGGCTCGCCGTGCTGCGCTCGGAAGCGCGTCCAGTGCTCCGATATATTCATTATAACCAGGGGGTGCAGAGAAATGGTCACCGAACCACTGGTGCCCGGCGCAGCCATGATATTTCCCTTGGGCGGCTGCTCCGCCGCGGGATTCTGGTTTGGGGTCGGATCCTGTGAGTTAGTGGCGCTGCCGGAGGCTGACGAGGTACTCGGCTTGGCCGACATGTCCACATCTACTTCCATTTGCTCCATGCTGTCGGGTGGCTCTCGATTAATCGTGGTTAGCGGTAAAAAGTCAACTTAAATTCTTTTTGTTCCTTTTGTTTGATTATAAAGCTAGTGTGACCGTAAGTTGGCCGATAATAAATACAAAGTTTTTTTTTTACAAAATGACATTTGATCCATAAGCCCGAAGCGTTGCCAGACTGACTGCAAGGGCAGTCAGTCAAATAATTGGTTTTTGATTTTACTTCAAAAACAAATAATTTTATTATTACTTAAAATAAATCTAGGTTAATTTTTTATTATTAGAGCTCGTGATTGTCTCTATTTCTCACCTACACACTTTTATCGCAAGTTTTACTTTTATTTTCGCAGTGGTTGCTTCAATTTTAAGAGCATGGTCTTGATTTATTGCCTACTGGTATTACTAGTTTTCTATTTCAACACCTTTAATAGCAATAGAACGGAATTTGTTATTATTCAGAACTTATGTTACTGCTATTATTGATTTCCTATGTCGACACTTTTAATTTATAAGTCGTTCTTTGTGCTTTTTGCAAGAAAGAAGTCTTATCAATTCCGGTATTTCCGATTCAGATCGGATTCTATTGTCAGCTCTTGGAATTTATAGATCTCTTCCGCCACAATGACCCTGCTTTGTCCCCCTTCCCCCGCTTACTAATAAGCAAAACCCATTTGGTTGGTTTTTTGAAATTTTTCTTTTCTTCGTTTTTATTTGTCTTCGCTTTTAATTTTGTGCTCGCTCCGTGTTTGTTCGTGCGAATTTTGTAAGTTAGACTAGTTGGCTTAGGACTACAAATATTTAACATTAACATTTAACAGGCTATTTACAAATCGTCTATACACAATTACAATTATCACTTATGACTATGGGCGGGCAGCCAAGCGCCCGAATCGATTAAATCTAAACGCGTTTCGTTTGTGAGGTTCTAGAATTAGGCGACTTACACTCTAGGCAGATCTCGAAAATTGACCCAGTTTGTTGTACAGTTCCACATGCGGATACAGAGAGTACAGAATGCAGAAGCGGCTGGCTGGATACAGCAGCAAGGGCAAGCGAAGCGGTCAAGCAAAGCTGAGGGACAATCAGATTGCGCATACGCCCCGTGTTCGCCTGTTCCTGTTCATCGATCGGTCGTCAGCCGGCGCTTCTCTGTGTGTGCATGCTTGTGTTTATGGCTCTTAAGCTTAGCTTAACGTTAGTTGAAACCTTTGTACCAAAACTACTTCAAACGTTTCATCCGTTTTTCGTCTGTTGCCAACACCAATCTGTTTTCAGTTTACACATTATTACAATTAGTTCCCCCATCGAGTTGAATCCCTGGGACTGAGTCCGTTTTAGTGGGCTTTCAGCTTCTGCATTGCCATCGTCGTGTTGTTGTTGCTGTCCGCCTTGGTGGGCGCTGCCGTGAGCTGTTGCTGCTGCTTCTGCTCTAGTTGCTGCTGCTGTGCAGCCTTGGACTTCCTGTAGCTCTGCATGTAGAAGTTCATGAAGAGGCAGAAGAAAATGGAGGCGTTCAGCAGGAGCAGGGCTGAGATGAACTTGGAGAACTGACACTGGTTGCTGAAGAGGGCGCGGGTGGTGTGAACGATGCACAGAACGAACTGGGCCTGTAGAAGAAATAAAATAAATAGAATAATCTCAATAATATATTTAATGTCTTTTTTAAATGTCGAGAGCAATCCCTTTCGCTATTCTATGATGCAACTCCGACCTGCAGTGCCTAATTATAGGTATTTATCTTTAGAGCTTGTGGGAACCATACGGTAAATAAAGTTATTACACCTGAATGCTGGGAAAGTTCTACCCAGGTAGGACACACGCCCCTTTAGTAGGCCACAATCAACGCTCGCCGAGCTGGACTTGACCCTCCTCCTTATGGTCATTGCTGGCCACATGAAGGGCAGAGCTAGTCTCGTTACGGAAGCTAACGTTAACGTCATCCAATTAGCCAGGCCATTTATTGTCGAGTCATATAGCCAACTTGCGGATCTTTGAATGCGCCTAACAGGCGGCACTGGTGGAGCACCCTTGAGCACTTGCCCCGGGTAATCAATAAGCACTCAATGTTGTTACAACTTGCGCACATTGATTAGAGTTAGCCAGAGTGTCGGGCTATTAACTAGCCATGATGTTAGTGGCTATGTTTAGCCAATATCCAACAAATTGCCACTCGATTGCCCCTTCCATTGGCCTTTGGCAACCCCTTGGCGCGTGTTATAAAACCCATATTTATCGACCGTATTTGATGTTGACTGATCATAAGATACATATTTTGATGGCACCCACTTCTACTACTTCCACTAACTATCCAGTTATATACACTTTAATAAATTATCCATATTTAATATACTGTGGGAAATGAGTTGAAAACAAAGTAAGGAAATATTATTTCACCAAAGGAAAGTTATAGAAAAACTCAAATTCCTTCAATTCTTTCTTCAATTTCGTATATTTAGATTTCCCCTGTAATCTACTTTATTTGTTTATTATTATTAATATTTCTTTTGATAATAATAATAATAATTTATGATATTTTTCCCCTCTGCACACGCATCTATCTCGACAGTGTGCAGTTTTCGGTGACCTACAAATAATCATGCTGGTCAGCCAAGCGGTGCAGGTTTCCATTACCACTGCATCGCAAAGTCACTGAGCCAATAGCGGCAGCAGTTGGCCAAGATGGCAACTGCAACTGCTGGCCAAGTTTGCGTCTTTCGGTCCGATCAGCTTGTTGAAAGCCAACGTCGACGCTTAAACGCCCCAATGCACGAGGCACGAGCCTGGTGGCGGCACCGTGGCCAGCGATGATTGATGGAAGTGGGCCAATCTCCGTCGCGGAGCCAATGGCCAGCTTCCTTTTTCTAAAATTTGTGGGAACTACTTCTATGGAGAGGGTCTAAACGGTTTCGTAACGAGCCTTCAATATCTACTTCTTTGTTTTCCTCACATTATGCATACAAAGATTAGAGCCCAACCGCAGTAGCCTCTTCCATAAATTGTTTGCAATTAAATGCGAAATTATTTTGCACGTTTTCTTAAGAGTTTTGACCTCGAAGCGTGTTTGTGGTTCGTGCCGGATTTTCTTAAATTAAATTGGTGTTTTAAATTTGTGTAGTGAATAGATTTTGAAAGGTTTATAAAGCTCTCGAAGACCGGCGGCCATAACTGTTGCCAATAAGTGCTCTAGTTTAGTACAATCTTAAAGGCAATCTCCTGTTAAATTTAAAATGTTGGATATTTTATGAGGCGGTGACCTGTTTATGTTTTATATTGATTTTTTTCTGAACCGATCATTTAGTTTATCAGCCGAATTCACTAAGGTCATCTTAGGAAGCACCCTTCAAACGAGTTTTTGCAACATTTTGGCAAGATCTTAGAGGTTTGCCTAAAATGGAATTTTTATTTTTTACGAACCTACTGACCTTAGGGTCCAGCCTTAATTGTAAGACGTTTTAGACGTTATTTCAACAAATAGTAACTAATTACTTGGCAGAAATTACTAGGGCCATAAGTTTACTTTATCTAATTTCTCGGTAAATATTCATTAAGTTTTTGATAAAGTATTTTTAACCCACTGTTGCTTCTGATTGCATAATCTTGCCGCAGAGCATTGAACGTTGTGTCTGCCGAACAAAATACAGTTGCACTTGCAACATGACTGATCGGCGATTGAAAGTGGCAGATTGCTTGTTGACTTTTACCCAGTCACGGAGCCAAATGGCAAGAGTAGTCTGCCCAGTGGTCGCCATCGACGACCGCAAAGCGGTAGCCAAAGCTGCGTCAATAAGTGCTGTGAACTTAACCTGTTTTTCAGACAATTTTTCTGAGAAGAATATATTAAATATTTAGATTTTTATAATATTAATTTGTATCATTGTTTATTTTGATGGGTTGCCAGTGTTGTTCTTGGCAAAGTTTTCCTTTTCTAGGAATACTTTCTTAGGCCTTTCACTATGTTAAATTCAGGTTAAAATACTTAGTAACATTAAAAATATTTTTAAAAATTAATCTATGTGTGCTTTTATGGACAAAGCTTTCGGAACCGGTTATCTATTCTTTAGTACCCCGATTTATAGTTTAATAATTTCCCTCTTGGCAGCACTGTTATCCCATGTGGGGACTCCAGCTGGAACGGCAGCCAGGGGCACAAGCAAACCCGGAGGCATACGCAGGCATTGTTGCAATAGCCGACATAGACACTCACCCAGTTGGTGTGGCAAGTTCGTCGCGGTGCTGGACAAAAGTGAACGCTCCGGCCTGCTCAACTCCATTGGAGCTCCACTGAGCGTGCTCGGCGCTCGGCAGTGGCCGGCAACATTCATTGCCGCAAAAACGGAACGAACACGAAATGATAATGTAATCGAAACTGGTCGGTTTGGTGCACCAAATGTGGAAACTGTTGGTGGAATTGGAATTGGGCTACCTCGGCGAGCTGCGGGGATGTTGCAACGAGACGCGGCCAGCTAGCCAGCCGAAATGTTGGCAACAGCAGCCGGCAATCCGGCAATCGGTAAATCGGAACTTAACTTCAACTTGGGCTTGGTGGCGTTTTTTAAAATTTGGAGCACGCTACGCTTTTTGTGGCTAATTGGCCGACAGGAACCGAAAGAAGCCAGCTTGTTGCGCATGCGATTGCTAACACTTGGCCAATCTAGAATCACAGTAAGCGGCAGCAGGTAGCAGCCGCTGGCGTGACAGATAAATTATCTATGAGATGCGTTTGCCTATTCATTAAATATGTCAGCGCAGCACAGCAATTGCATAGGGAATACAGAGAGAGAAGTTAAAAGAACTTAAGGGTTGCTGAGAGTGAGATAAACTCTTTGAAATATTTGGGAATTTATCAGACATTATTGATAGATTTTTATTTAGAAAATGTTCATAAATTGTCAAAAGAATTAATCGTTAACCTTTTTCTAAACTTTATGCGTCATATTTGTTTTGAAAGGTTCCTAGTTAATTTTCTCATTTTTCTCTCGGTGCAGAATCAAGCTACTGCAATTGGAAAACAACAAGAAAACTGCACAACGACATCCACAGAAACAGCAATCAAAATGAGCACTCAACTGGCTACACATGCAAAAAATGTTATAGACGCATAAAACGGGCACAGTGAGCACTCCCCTGAACCGACAGGGTCGGAACTAATGGATATGTTGGATGTGTAACCAATTATCGATTAGGAAAAACATAAATCAATCACATGTTTTATGTGGTGTTAAGAAAAAGAAATGTATTTCCAACAGCATTTAAGATCGCAAATGAATGTATGACCAATTAGAGACATACTAAAACCACCTGTAATTAGCTTTGTGGTAATCAGAATAAAATAAATTGGTCTTTCGAAATAAGACGGACATGAATTTTTTAATAGTCAATAGTAACTGCTTTTTATAGAGAAAAAAATCTATTTTTTTATGGACTTTTAAAGAATGCCCACTGCCTGCCTCCTGCACAACAGCTTTTGTGTTGGAAAAAACAAACCTGTGCTTGCTACTTAAGTTAGTCACCGAACGTTTGACAACTCAACTGTGGAGCAGAGCTCTCAAGGCGATTCACTAACTAGCAACTACGGCAATAACAACTCTCGAAGCGAAGGAGGCCAGCCAGCGACGGCAGAACAAACTAAACTTGCCATATTCCATGCGTTTCAAGAATTTCGACACTTTGGCAATAGGATGGAGAGAGAATGCAATGGAACCTACTGGATGCCATATGTCTGCATTGGTCGAATCTGTCAATTATGCGTGGCCAAAGACTTGAAAGAGACTGGTCAGCAAGAACCGTTCAAGTGGAGCCAAGAGCCAGTCTAATACGACTTGGAATTGTCAACGAAAAAAAAACCAGAACAAGACGAGATTCTCGATTGTGTCGACATCGCATGGATTCGCTTTAGTTTCAGCTGTAGATTCACTTCACTTTTGCTTTCGGCGACAAAGATCTCGATTCGCGCGGTTGCGCAATTTGGCCAGAATGTGTGATCGATGCCCGAGAGTTTCGGCCTTTGGCCCCCAGAAGTTTGGCCAGATAGAAATCTGAGGCTTAAGACAAACAGCCGGCGCGGCGGAGGCCGAATCTTAGTTTCAGAGTGGCATTTCGGCATTTTGGCAAATGCAAGAGGCACAGCTAGAAGCATTGGCCAACATTTTATTTTGGCAATATAAACACAGACAGCAACAGGTATCCGTGGTGCCGCCTCGGTGTGTGTGCCTTTGGGCCCAATGAATAATGCCAATTTATGTGGCAGAGGCTGACTCTGCGTCCGAATCTCTTGGTCTAAGTCTGAGGCACGGCACGGATTGCCGGTCTAACTGGTTTGCATTTTTGGCGGCGTCTTGGCCAGCCAGCCAGCAAGCCAGCCTGCCTGCCTGCCAATTGCCAAAAGCTAATAGCAACTAACGGCTAAATTCGATCTATGTTCGAAAAATATATTTCACACATGCCGCGCCGGACTTCTAAACACGTTTCGTTTTTGTATGCTTTTAATTTCTGGCCCCGGAATCTGTGCTGGAACTGATTCCATTTTAATGAGACCTGCCCCCCGCTGGGTACTTACGATTTGCAGCTCGGTCATGTACTTCTTCCACCACAGGAACTTGGCGTACTCGGGTCCCATGGCGGCCATCATGTAGTAGAAGTACATGCACACATGGACAAAGTTGTTCAGCAGATTCGGGAATGTGGCATTTCCACCTGCAAGAGGTAATTTTGATTGGTTACTGATGCTCTTCCTAAGGGGAGAAAACTAGAACCAAAGAGCGGCATTTCCATATTGATATTTTCAGGTTTTTCGAATTTTAAAATCTCAATTATTAAACAAATCATTTGCTAATGTTTAGGATTACTTAACGAAAAGTTCTACTGGCATATTTATGTATGCAATTAAGCAGAGAAAATTTGCATAATTTCTTTATTTAAAGTATAAAAGAATTTCTTATAAGTCCAAGTCTTTACTTCTATATAGTTTTCAATACAACTCACCTGCCAGGAACTTGACCAGCACCCAGGTCTCCAGCGGCGTCACCGAGTGATGGTACACATGCAGCCAGGTGATCTGACTGGACTTCTTGCGCAGCACAAAGAACACAGTGTCGGCAAACTCCGTCAGCTTGGACAGGTAGTACAGGTAGCACAGGTTAAGCATCTGGGGGGGAGGAAGAAAAATAGGGGTGTGTGGTCAGAACTACCGATGCAAGGTCGTAAACATATAGTAAATAAACATATGTACGTGCTCAATTAGCACAGAAATCGCGGCGGCGAAAAGAAGATCTTGCGCAATGACATTGACAACGTTTTCGTTCCGCCGCGTCTCGTTAGGTTTCGTTTCGGGTAGTTTCTTTTCTTGTTCAAGCACTCAGCTCTTCTGTTTTCATTTTCATTTTCATTTGCTGGCAAGTATTTGCCATGAAAGAATCTTGGCTGGCTGAGGCTAGTGAAACGCTTGGCCATCTCGCGAGTGCACGCGGCGTATGAGCAATGTAAACAATGACGACTTTTATGGCGGTGCTAAGGCAGCGTGGACTTGTGTAAATTACTACTAAAACTAGATGACGGATGCTAATGACACTGAGGTCCGAAACAGAGTTTATTGACTTGTCAGCGGCTGGGTTTTTGATTTTTTTGCTCAACTCTTTGTTGCCCGTTGCGGATGTGAAATCGATCAAAGAACGGAAGAATCGGAAAAGACTGGGGAAGCTTGGTCTGGCCAGTGTGGTTTTCTCAGATTTTATGCTCTATTGATTTAGAGCCCAAACACAGCCAAAGTACAATCACAATTGCAAACAAACGGGCGGAACAAACCGGACTGTTTAGGCCCGCTTAAAAAGTTGTTAATTTGATTGTAACATAAGCAATCGACAGAGGCCTTGAGGGTGTGGCAGTCTCGAATATTTATTGCTAATACTAAAGGGTTTAAGCGATTGCAATTGGTATCGGAGAGTCTTGCATCTACCTGTTGATTTTGTAAGGTCTAGGGAATATTTTGGAATTGATTTTAGTGTGAGAAAACTATAGGTTTTCCCCCAAAAAGTGTGGGATATATTATACATAATTATTTAAGCGGTGACCGCAGCCTGAACTTGCCTCTGTTACACTTTTACAAACATTTAAATGCCTCATTTGCGGTGTACAGACAAATTGGCATGGAAATTATGCATTTAACTTTAAATCTCTCATTACACAATTATTTAATTTAATTGCTGGCTGGGGAAAAAGGGTAAACAATCGATTAAGAGGCGTAACAAATTGCTGCCCGAAAAGCACTTAGATGTACATAGAATTTGGATTAAGAATCCAATCTCCAATCAGGTCTCCATCTCCATGTCTTAATTGCCCTCGCCGAGTACATTTGAATGTGAACTTTGTGCCGTCATAGAGCCGTAATTAAAACATTTAGCTGCCGCCGCTTCTGCGCTATGACTGGTCAAAAAACTTAGCTTTAAGCTGAACTCTACGGGCAACTCAAATTGGTCTTGAGGCTTGAGACGGAGTCAATGAATCATCACAAAATAGAGGCAACGAACTTGCTGGCCAACGGCGGAAGATGAACCCACCGGCAAGGTGAGCTAAAAAAAAATATAAAGAAATCCCAGAGAAAACCGGCCAGCTGACAAATGCCAAATTATATAATGGAAGCCATAAACTCCTTAACTCCACGCGTGTCTCTCCAAATAGAAGATCATTTAGGGGATGGGAGTGGATCTGATTCGGATTTTAAATTCTAAATTCTATTTTAATTTTTGACGGACCGGTTGCCCTCGTCCACTTACCCTCTTGGAGCTGGGACCATCGGAGTAGTCGACCGGTTGGCACTTTAGATTGTAGTAGTTCAGCCAGCCGGCCATCAGGTGCTGGGGGAAACCGGAAAGGGAACGGCGTTAGCTCATAAGTAATCGAGATCCGGACACGGGACTCACCTCGTAGAACATGTAGCCGCTGAGAGCCACCTGGAAGGCATTGTAGATGACCAGGGTGCGGCGTAGCTGGAAGGGCTTGCGGTCGCGCATGAAGAGTGGCCCAAAGACAAGGACCCAGGAGAGGTAGATGGCAACCAGGCCGAACGTAAACATCGGATGCTCCATGAGCGGGAAGCGTTCAGCACGCGGATCTGCGAATGGAATGGAGGAAAGCCATCAAATTAATTGCTGCAATATTGTTTTTAATTAATCTCGCTTTCGGTTTTGTCTATGCTAATGCAGACTAGCTTTGATTTGCATTTCATTAGCCTGTAGCACTTCGCGTTAAGATAACCATTCAATTTATCCCCGCTGAATGGAATCGTGGATACAAAAATAAAAACAATTCGCCGCCGTGTTGTCACTGAATCGATTAAAGTGCCAGCCATGTCGCCTGTCCACTGAGCAATAATTGTAAGCTATGTGACACATTCAATAAGAAAATAATTCCACTAGCACTTCTTAATAGACATTGTCGTCATAGCTCAATAATATGGAGGAACCCCCTGATATGGAAATCAATTGCAAGTGGCTTAGCATTATTTTTTAAATAGACCAACTTTTCCATAGCCCTAGGTTGTTTACTACGGAAAGTGATTAAGGCAATAGTAAAACTTATATTGTAGATTTAATTGCAAATACGGCAGTGGAAGCCTGAGATCACGTTTTCTGCTGGATATTCTTGACCTGTTTAAGTTAGTTATTGATTGTGGATTGTTTCTCATTAATTCAGAATGTTTCTAAGCTTCACTTGTTTACTTTTACAACCTTTTGGATTGTTTATAAAATAATTATTAATTAAATTGTAATAATTCTTTTTGAAATTAAAAGGTAATGTCTAAAGGAATATATAATAATAATAATAAAATAATAAAAAATACTCTGTTAGATCCAGAACATTTCTAAATATCTTAACTCTTTCTCAATTTTGTTAATCTAGCAAAGTTCTAAACCTTTTCGCCCGTCATCTGTCAAGTTCGTGTCCTAAGTCTTTTGTTTACGGTCGCATTTTTTGAATGATTTCGCCTCGTAAGCATGATTTTGGCACTGTTTATTCCCTATTAACTTGGTTTAGTATCTCTAAAGCCGGACTTTAATGGCATCTGCCAGCCATTGACCTTTCCCCGCTGACACTTTTCATTGCCAGGAATGTCAATATGGATCATACAACCCCAACATGTCCGCTCGAATGTAGCAAAATAAAGCCCTAGGGCAATCTGCGTGTTCGATGTGCCTTTATTGTGCCTAATAAATACATGCTCAGCTGCACACGGCAAAAACCAAAGGCAAGTCGTCGTCGATGTCGACGGTCGCATCATAAAAATGGCTAAGATAAGCAATGTAAATACATTTTAATTACGTTAATAATTGTCAAAAATACAATTGGCATTGCCAAGGCCGCCATTTAAGACGCACAAACACACAAAAAAGGCACAACACACACACACACACACATACACAAGGTACTACGACAACAAAAACAACCTTTTTAATTGTCCTAGAAGCTTTTTGTTTTCGGGTTTTTTCTTCTTTTTCTGGTTTCATTTTCTCTTTCGTTTCATTTTAAGTGTTGCTTGTACTCGTTTTGTACTCGCTTTATTGGCGTTTAAGTTTTTGTTATGATTTGGCAGCCATAAAAACGCCAATTCATCATTTTTATGCATTAATAATTTGACTATTTTGGCTGATTCACTTGGCGGCGGAGTTTTGACAAATCGATTGAAGCATATAACAAGGAGATATGTATTTCCCCCTATAGACACTGGGACACCTACCGCCATAATCCTCTTCCACCAGTTGGTAGTAGCGCTGGACCAGGCCCGTGTAATTCCGCGAGATGTGATGCGTCTTGAACTCATCCAGTGCAATGTTGGCAATCTCCACGACCATTTCGAATCGCGAGCTGCTGTTGTAGTTGTGGTAGTTCATCGTCATGATGCTACTGCTCCTTTCTCGTTTTTCGCTTTTTTATGATCCAAAGTGCAAACACTTTCTGCTGAGTGCTGTTTATGCTTTTGTTAGTTAGTTTTTATCAGAGGCTCGCCGCAGGATTTCGCATGCTGCGCTCAAGCCAATCACTTTCTAATCCTTTCGTTGCCGTCGAAGCTGCGGCTGACACTCGCTCAGAAAAATCACTCTTCGACTCGCTGACTTGCTCAACTCGATTACTGGGATTCGCGTAGACTTGGCTGATTCTACCACCACACCGTAGGAATGTTTATGCTCAACTGAATCTGAAACTTCTCAGCAATCACAAGATAAAGTAACTTTTCGCGGCGGCAGCGCAGCGGCGCCGGCAATCGCGGCTTAGCTACTACAACAACCACGCCGATCGCAGCGGCGGCGGCGGCTTCGGAAACTCAACGAACGACGAATGCGCACAGAACAACGGAAGTTTCGTTCAGTTGGCTTGACGCCGCCACCGCACTGCAGGCCAGCTGCACCTGTGTGCGTGTGCTTGGCCCAGTGAGTTTGATTTTGTTGCTGCCACTCGTTGGGTGGTTTTTTTTCTCGATTTTTTAGCATGTTTCGTTTGGCATTCAACTTTTGATGCTGCTGCCGGCTGCCGTTCGATGGTTTCTGCGGGTGAATTTGCTTTTTTATAGGTCAATGCACTAAGATATGCTGGAATTAGTTTGTGTTTGCAAATGGAAATAGCTCTCTGGCAAAAAAGGAATGTAGTTGACAAAGAATTGCTGTTTGTCATCTTGATTACAAGTGGCCTTTGATTCTAAGGGTGATTTTGCGTAACCTTTTGTTTATTCTTATGCCTGTTATGCAACTGAAAGGGAGTGTCTGTAGTTAATTAATTAATTAACCAGGTTTTACAATTGAAAATGATTTTTAAGGATTTCTTATTGATTTCTTATTGATTTATTTTTAATAATTGACACTAAAAATTAATCTCAATACTAAATTTGAATAGTTCATAAAATATACAAATAAATATTACAAATTTGCTAAATAAATTCTTAAATTAAAACATGATTCTATGGGGAAATTTACATTATTGTTAAGCCGTGCATAAAAGCTATTTATAAATATATTCCGAATGAAATTATTGTGGTTATGAAATTACCGAGAATTCAGGGAATTTATTAAAGTATGTAGTTTATGGTTATATCTCAGAAATACCTGACACCTTAAATCCTCTTAAACAAATGATACAAAGTAAAGATGTTCAGTTTTTCCATTGGTAAAGTAACTTTACTTGGGAAAGTTTTATAATTACTTTGGTCTACGTTACATTTGCAAACAGTTCTTTTTTTCTTGTTATGACCCATAAGTTCATGCTAGCTTCGGGGACTCCCTCACCACATTACACCTTACAATTTAATCCCCACATTTACGAATGGAAAACAAACTTCTTGGAATGTAATTGCAAGTCACATACTTTTATTTTCCGTTTCTAAGGAGACAAACTGGTTCTCTGTTAGCAAAGTAGTAACACTTAAAGCACGCTTTTTTAACAACATCGTTAACGTTTGTGTATGCCTTACTTTGTGACACATCATATTAAAGGCTTAAGCTAGGTTAATTCCTGGACTTCCGGCTTGTTTTCGGTTGACCTCAGGTGGTGTTTACTTCAGAGCGTCAGAGTGTTTTTTATTTTTGTAAATCCCATTCATGCTTACAGGCCAAACGTCCAGCCAGTCTAACCTGTTATTGGGCCATCGGCCCTGGAGGGGTTGCTTGGGGGTCCGCTGATATGCTAAACGAATTCTCGATGGGCTAGACATAGACAGTCGGGCAGCATCCATACCAGAATGACCGGCGTGCGATACGTGTCAGGGAGGTACGTATTTTAGATCAAAAACGAATGGCACGCGGCACACAGATCCAGAGCACTGTCCTACATGAATTTTGAGGGGGTTTAATATATGAATATTATATATTATTATTGTTACTTCTTTTAATTTGGCTTAAGATACTTGATGGGATTTGACGTTTTAAATAAATTATTTGCAATATTTAAATATGAAAATAGTAAAATATGTTGAATTTTCGGACCAGTGTAAACAATCCGGATATACTGACAAAAAGTCTTCTTTTGTTCCTGTTTAAATAGAAGAATTTAATTTTTATTTAAGTTTTATAGTTTCTTTCTTGACAACAGGTCAAGTTCGTGTTCTAAGTCTTTTATTTTCATCCCTGAAAAATGAAAATATTTGTATAGTAGGTCGCCCTTTCATATATAATGTGACTGGATTTACATATGTTCTATCACGAACCAGGAATTCCTGTAATGCCAGGCGTGGTCAACGTCTCAAGGTAGCGTCTAATTCAAGATTACAGACAGATCCATAATCGATCCGGCGATACGTGCAGAATGCTATCGTGATCAAGGCAAAAGCCACTGGGCTGTGCGTCGTTAAGCCGAGCCAAGTATCGGACGTGCGACGGAACCTTCATCGAGGCCTTTACGACAATATCTTGCAGTAATTATGCCATTGAGTGCCGCATGAACGACTCTCCGTACAGAAAGAACCATTTTCGTTTAGTGACAAATTAACGCCGTGCGCATTGAGCGCCAGGCAAATTGTTCTTCGAAGTTCAGCCCGGCCGGTTCGACCTTTGGCTTGATTATTTTGGCCATGTTGGGGCCGAGACCGGATCGGCAAGGATGATGACGTTGCCGGCTATGACTACGGCTACGCTGCTAACGGTTGAATGCGGATTGGCCACGCTTGGATTGGACTCTTCGCTGCTCTGCTCTGCCCCGGCATTTGGTTTTCACCCGTGGCGGCTCCTAGCCGCGGATGAGCTTGGTAACAGCCCCTCGGATCTCACGGTCTAGGTCTAGGTTAGTCGGAAGTCAAAGAAGGCAACGCCGCCAGCCAACCGGACCAAGATTTCGATGATAAATGTATGCTTTGATAGCTCCAGTTTTGTTGTGATTTTCTGCGTCGCTTTTTCTACTTCAAACGCTTCTTTTTTTCCATTTTGCAGATTTCCGTTCCATCAACGTGATATTGCCATTGGCAAAATAGCTTTGACTTCATCATAATCAATAAGTTTTGAATATGTTTATTATGGCAAATGCTAAATGTTTGTCGCTTATTATTCGCCTGATTAATGGCCCTGGTGTTGACAATTCTTTGGTATTTTAGTCGGGAAAGTTCGAAACGGCTTAATATTAAGCAATTTGCTAAATAAATGTTTTTTTTTTTTCTATTCAATGAAATTTGAATTTACGATTTGCTACTTGAGATATGAATCTGGCTAATTTTATAATATTTTGCTTAAGATTTATATATATCTTTAGCAATTAGTACTTATATCAAAGTCACACATTAGGTTGTAGTTATTTCGTTTGCTTTTATCAAAAATTATATATTTTTTTTTATGTTTGTAATGCAAACTTGAAAGTATTTAGTGCAAATAATTTGTGAACCGGAACTTGGCTCAATGTACTCGAGGAATCTGCAATGAAAAGCTTGATATTATTCTTCAACGATATTAATATCAATATTTGAATCCATCAAATGGTTAGCAAGATTTCGTAGATTCTATCCGCATCCGTTAAGTAACATATAATGTTTCGCAATGTTTGCTTTATCGCTTAGCTTAGCTAATTCTCCTCGGAGCACAGTGACCACTCGACGAATTACTGCCGGCGAAGAGAATGATTGTGCATAAATTTTAATAAGCAAGTATATGTAGCAAATAATTAGCAATCATAAATTAATTAGCACTGAATGGAATAAGGTGTGGGTGTTAACACGTCAGACCGGGGACATGATGGGGCGTTTCTGGAGCGTTTCAGAATGCTTGACCGCTGACCGCAGTTGTTTTTCAATTTCCAATAACGGAATGTTTTTGAAAGGCTGGACTGGACTAACCCCTGATTAAAAGGTCGGATCGTATCGGGGCCGGTAAGCAGCAATTACCAATTACACTGCATCAACGACGGCTTATTAAGCCTTTTTATTAATCGCTCTGTGAGAGTAACAACATTTTTGTTCAGAGTTTCACAATCGCTGCTATTGGATTGCTAAATGCTTCATGTCAACTCCACCGGCGATGGTTTATCTTCAGATCTGGGCCATACTTAGTCTTAATTGCGTTGCAATTTGGTGCAGAAAAGCCCGCAGCACGCCCTGACCTTGGGCACGACGGCCCGCAAAAGAGACAAGACTTTAATTTAAACATTGGATCATATCTATATCACACACATGTGCAGATGATGTGGGCTCTCGGAATTTCAAGCTCAATATACGTTGGCATTTGCGCGGCTAAGACCTGGCCCTAATTGAATGGGCAAACCCAGAAGCTGCCTGCCCAGATTCAGTTGGGTAATCGTCAAAGAATCGGTAACTGAAGCTCAAGCCGCCAAGATGGCACGTTCGATGGTCACTGAGATGGCCAGCGGCGGGTGCGAAAAATATTGTTTTGGGGGTCGAAATCTACTTTTTAGAGGCCTTAGTCAATATTAAAGGGGGTTTTTATGTAAGAAGCTATACAGAAATAAATAAATATGTTAACAAAATTAAAGACAAAGATCTTCTGAGGCTTTTCAAGACTTTGAACCTGATTTACCTACATAATTAAAGACATTTTAAATTTTATCTCTCTTCTTAACCTTTTTTATATGAATAACTCTCTGATCCAAATAAACAATTCAATTATTAATATTTATTATTGGTTTTTTGAGCTGTCATCCCTCTTGTTAACGCCACTGATTGTGGCTAAATAATGTTAGAGGCCAAAAGCAACCACTGCGGCTGCTAATCAATTGGCCAAACTTGTGGCCAGTTACAACTGAAAATAAAAAAACATCAAGTGAAGTACATCCAGACAAATGCACAAACATCTCAAGCTTAAAAAAAATGTATATGAGCTCAGCTCGGAGATTTTGTGTAGCTGCTCATCAGTTTTTAATTTTCGGGTTTATGAGGCAAAACGGCAACCGAAATGATAAAGTTCTCGGCAAACCACAGTTCGACGCTTGCGAATGTTGAACTTGAGAGCGGTGAGATACATATTTTTGAATATAATTAAGAGCGGGCCACTCCAAGAATAGATCTGCTGCCAGCCAATTAGCAATTAAAAGTTCACTTTGAACTTGACACAGTTGCTGAGCGCGAAAAAATCACAGACACTGTGTATCGCCGGTATTGAGAGCTGGCGAAAATATCGAGACTAGAATGTATAATTATGCATCTTAATTGGCGGCGGCTGCTAAATGAAAACCGCTCTGCGCTATCGAGTCTATTAAGCTTCTTAGGCATTTTCTGCTTCATCGTCATCTCAACGTTCGATCCGGAAACGGAAGTACGATTTCTTTTTCTCCACATATTAATCTTTTTGTTTTTCTCTCAATTTATCGCTCGAAACGAGTTCCTCCCAAGGGCAAGCCAACGGTAGTTGCTAGTTGGCCAGCAACGATCCAAAAATTCGATTGATCGGATCGCGCGGAGAGTGCGCGAGATACCCGCTAGATGCTATATATACTAGATATATATAGATTCGGCATTTCCGTGCTGGCAAACGAGTTCGATTTGCGCAATTAAAGCCACTTTGGATGAGTGGCCATAGAGCGGGAGCGGAGCATCGACCTGTTACAGCTTCAAGTGGCTCGGGTCAGCTCAACGACTCGTGTCATGTAATCTAATCACTAATCAGCTCCATTTAACCTTTGTTTACACTCGGAGGGAACACACACAATTAATTAAATAGAAATTAGATTATGGATTGTCGATTTTGGATGACGTCCTACAAATTCGTACCCTACAATTATTTATAATTTATAATTACTAAGAACTTATGAAGTCTAGAAAATTGGCCAGGGGGATTTACAAAGAGATTAGGTGGGACAGTTAAGGTAACAGGAGTAAATAATCTTTTTATCAAATAATACTTATTTAGCCAGAGGCAAAGGCACGACTTTTAGATACCTGGTATCTAATGCATTGAGAGTTAGCAGAGGTGAATGTGCTTTAATAACTTTAATCTCAAATTATAGAATTTAACAGAAAATGTCGCTTTTCGCAGGAATTATATTGAGCTACATTGTTGGTGCTGCCTAGAGCTTGAAGAAGCTGGGTTCGGAATTCTTTTTTTTAATTTGAAAGCAGGAATTAACAATTTGGATTTTGTATTTAATTTATATTTAAATGGTTTACAGCAAAAAAAAAGAAGAGATACAAAAGACTTAGACAACGAACTTGACTGCAGAACCAAAAACTAACGGCGATAAACTTGAACAATTTTCAAATAATCTGGCAACTTTTTGGGCAGCTTTAAGCCAAGCTTTGCTAACACCAAACCTAGATGCCGCCAGCAGCGTGTGAAAAAGCCAAACATGGCTAACCTAAGCCGGCGGACCGCAGACAGCTTTAATGCGGCCAATTAAACATTTAAGAGCCTCATTTGCAATTGCTGTTAACAATCTTACGACTAAACATAAACAATGCTGTAGGGCATAGAAATAAACACAGTTTTAATGATTTCATTTCGCAGAGCTGGTAGGAAATGCTTGGGCATCTGAAATCGATGATCAGTGATCAAATTGTTGGGCGCCCTTTCCGCCGGCCTTGACTAAAAGCAAAGCAAAAAAAAACCACCAAAATATTGATAATTAAATTATAATGTTGTGTCTCATCGCCAATTAGGAATTCTACAATGCGAACACGCGAAACAAGACGAGGAGATTTTGCACATTTAATTGTTGTTCGTGCGACTGTTTTTGTCTACGCAATTTGGCCCAAAAGAGGCGGCGGGGGGTACGCAAAAACTCAACAATAATTGTTTAACGGTTTGCTGGCCATTTTGGCTGTTGGCTGTTGGCTATGTAAATGTTTGCGGAAGATATTTGCATAACTCGCGCGCAGCCAGCAGCTCGCAGCTCCCAGTTTGATCGCATGAATCGAACATGAATCGGCGTCTGCAGCGACGCAGATAATAAACTGTCGTCTTTTGCATATTATTATGATCTGCTATATGTCGGTCTGTCTTTATGTCTATCTGTCGGTCTGTCTGGTTGGTGGGACAAACAAAAGACGCATGCAAATGGCAGCAAGCCGGAAGAAGAAGCCCCCTTAGCGGCACACACGGCGTATGATTGATTCCTGGCAGCGGCAAAGCCATCGAAGGGATTCACCCTCCGTTGCGCCTGACATTCACCCACATCTTATGCAGTCCAATCGAATGCGAACTGGTCGCGATTCGCATAAGTTTAAGCCAAGTTTAGCAGCAAGTTCAAGTTCAATTCGCCGGTGACACAGTTAACTGCGAGTGACCCCAGCCTCAGCCTCCGTTTATGGTTGGTGTTGTTGTGTGTGTTAGCTGGTTCCATTGGCCATCGTTGGAGCTGGCTTTCGATCGCTTGACCCGGAAGCGGCATCAATCTGTGCGATCTCTGTGTCCGATCTCTAGAATCCAAGCCCTGGGCCACCAGAACTTGTATGTAAATTGGCCATCCGAAAGCGTGTCTCCTTGAATTAACGCCACCTCACATTCAATTTTAATATCGAATTAAATTTCGGTCTGTAAATTAGTTGTTAATCGCCGTTTCTTGTGTTTGTTCTGACATTGCTGGTTGGGGCGACAACAAGAATTTCGTTGACGCGGCACAAAAAGGTCAACGGAATTCTTGACCAGCTACGCATTTTGTTCTAGAGTTCAACGTGACGGAGATGGAGCGCCGAAAGAGTATCCAAAATGTGGGTCAAGGTCGGGCTAAGACTCGAATAAAGCTTGAGAAGAATCAGTAAGCGGGGAGAATTACCAGAAAGGGAAAACAAAATAGAATGAAAATCTCATTCTGCGGTCATTTGGGAGCGTTCACTCGGTGGCTAATGGCTAATGATGAAGAATACTCAATAATGAGTTTGGAGAGCGTTCAAAGTATAATTGAGCAATTGCGGAGAAAATGAAAGTCCATTAGGCGTATTCTACACAGTAGTATATTTTATCTATTATAACCTATTGGGTATTTAAATTTTTTACTGCTTATACCATGTGAGTGAAATGCTGAAAATTTAAATAAAATGTTAAAATATTGTATTTAAAGTCCACAAGGGGATGACTCTATTCTCTAACCCGTACTTCCGTACTTCGCACTTCCATTTAAACGAACAATTTCCCTAACCCTTAAACCCAAGCCCAGATACTTTGCTTTCAAATCAAATTCCTCATCCTTTTAATTCCAACTCAATTGCTTTGACCATAACGATCGGGAACGGCAACTATTCAAGAATATTTTATGATTCTTTAGATTGTACGAAAAGGCTGCCTGGCCAAATAGAAAACGAATTAAAATTCAAGCGAATTCAGGCAACAAAGAGCCGGCAACACGCACGCACACCTGAGCATTATAGCCAACAAAATCAATATTATCATAGAAAAACGAGACCAGGCGATCTTCCGATACGTGTACATATAGAATTATATATGCAGGCAAACCCATACCAATCGAATCGAAACGAAACGATCGCACAAAAGAACATTTCGACCAGAGTTAATGCCAAAACCAAAGCTAAAGTCAAAGATGAAGATGAGCAAGATGCCAAATAGCCGAGACAAAAGTTGTGCCTTACACAAAAACTAAAAACTGAGACTGCGACTGAGATAGAGATAGACTCTGAAACTGCGACTGAAATGAACTGAAACAAAAACAAAATCGGAAAAGAGCCAAAGATACAGCAACACCAAAAAATCGAACCTTTAGACGAAATTTTTATACATAGCCGCGTACACCTCGGCGTAGCAGTTCAGTGCGCGTACAAGTCTCGTGGGTAGCGGATGCTAGCAAAGGTATATCCACCACTCCATATACTATACTACAATCCAGCATCTTAATATCAGTCATAAGAAGCAGATGAAACAAGACTCAAAATACAGTTGTCATGGTGTTAACATTAAGCGTTCCCGCTGTTTGTCGTTGCTATTGCCGTCCGTTGCTGTTGTAAATTAAGTGCACGGCAATCGAAGAGATTGCAACAGGTGCCCAAGCTCTTGATTTGCAAGTGCCAGTGTGTGTTGGTGTCTAACAGAAGTGATCAATCAGATCAGAAATACAAGAAATTTGCCTTAGAATTCGGTTGTAGAAACACACAAGGACTAAGACCTTAGAACACTGTAGGAAAAGTGCTTAATGTCATTAGATTCTATATTGAATAATCTAAGAATTAAAAGTTAACTTCCCTTTGATATTCCTTAAAAAGAGTTAAAACCCTGGCTTTAAATGCCTAAAGAGTAAAGTAATATTTTATATTAGAATCTATAATAATATATTATAATAATATTGGTTATAATTTTATCCTATTCAGAGGTTAATTGAAGCTAAAAGTTGCACAGCAATTATTTTTCTTGAATTTCAAACAAATACAACAAATATCTCATTTATGATTATAAACCTATATTCTTTTATAAAATTGTGTTAAAAAAACATTACTTATCATAAAGTAAATATTGTTTATGGGAAACTATACTCATATTTTTAATGGCATGTCCTTTTTGCTTTAGACTTTGGGTCATTATTCAAATTATTCAAATATTTCTACTAAATTCTTGAGATATATGTATGCAGACACACTTTCTAGAACAAAAATTGCCATATAGGGAGCATCTTCGATTCTCACCTGCCAAGGTCATTAAACTTTTGCGACATAATTTAATTAGCCAAAACGAAACCGAAGCCTTCTTCGGTCTTCGGTCGTCTTTGACAGTTGGGCAATAGGTGACACAATTTTCTATTTGCTCGCTCTAGGCGTGCCCAAGGCCCGGTTGACAAAAACAAAAGGCAAGAGCCGAAATCCCCGAGACCGCCGGCCATTTAACAAATGACTAACCAAGTGGAAATGCCTCTCGAGACATGCTTGGCGATGATCAGCCAGACACGACGGGGACTGCGCCCCAAGAGATGCGACAGTTGTCCAGATTGCTGGCCATTCCCACCCATTCCCCCCAGAAGTTGGAAGTAAACAATATAAAACTATGGCAAGGTCATGATATAGAGCTGAAAATTGATAAACTGGATTTTTTGAGCGTTTCCGTGCATACTAAAATACAGGTGTTTAGCACCTTAGCACCTGTTATTGCCGCCCCGATTCTGTGGCGTCAAATGTTGCAGATAATATTCAAAAGGCCTGAAGTGCAGGAAATGGCTGAAAAAACCTGATAGCCACCGCAGAGTGTTGGCCAATTTGCCCTTCGACTGGCTAGTAGTGTTTCTGTTTCACTCATTTATTATTTCAATTTGTTCGCACACACTCCAAGCCCTCCTTCAGTCCCAGCCAGACCAAGAAGCCGATCAGAATAGCCTCGAAAACGACGAAAGAAATCATAATGCTATTCGATTACCGCGCTCTTAATCGGCCTTTGCCAAGTTCAAGTGTGAGACTCGAAGTCAACGAACGTGATTATGCCTTTTGGCATAGGTAGGTGCCAGCGCTCGTTCGTTGGCTGCTCGATGCTCAATGCCCGATGCTGGCTTGGCTTGATGGCTCTCTAATGGTCCTTCGAAGACCTGGCCTGTGAATCTAGGTTCTTGGGATGATTAATCATTGTGGAGTGCCAGCGTCAAGCACTCCATGAATGACTCTGACTGCTTCTGTTGAGAGACTCGCCAGACAGACAGACAAACATAATTTCCACGCTGCTATCCGGGTGGGTGAGAGGGGTGATCTCCACACGTGAGACACAGTCTCGGTACCTTGGTATGTTTTGGGGTCTCTTTGGAATCTCAGTCGCAGTCGCAGTTGGAGTCTGAATTGGAGTCCCAATTCAGCAGCTGTGAGGCAACCGGAGGCCATGAGGTGGCCACCTTAACTAATTTGTTGCGGCCTGTTGTGCTCCGCCGCGGTTGTTTAATTCATAATAATGAATATAATTTACTGTTACTGTTACATGATAATTTCACGCATTTCACCGTCACCGAGAGAAACAGCGACTCTTTCGAGTTTGATTGCCAGTGTAGGTCTTTATTTATACATTTCTGGGCTCGGCAACAGTAACTAGCTGGCGACAACATTAGCATAACTTATAACTTATATAGAGAACCCGAACTTGAACCCAAACTCATCCCGACTCCCTGTTGTTCTTCCCCATTTAGATTTCGCAAAACTCGTTCGTTGCGACGCGTGCTTAGCAGATTTTTAATTCCCACATCGAAGCGATCAGCGACTATATAATCGTATTTGTGGGAGCAAGAGTCCAACAAGAATTTAAAAATGGCAGCCGTCAACGCAACGCAGGTGGACTATTGGAACTTTCTGTTCACCGATCTGGCAGGTAAGTGGTGTCATATGCCTGCATTTATCTCGTGGCTGATCCCCACTTCCACTTCCACTTCCTCAGATCCACGCACCAATGACTGGTTCCTGATCAAGTCACCGCTTCCGCTCTTGGGCATCCTCGCCTTCTACCTGTTCTTCGTGCTCTCCTGGGGCCCCAAGTTCATGAAGGATCGCAAGCCCTTCAAGCTGGAACGCACCCTGCTCGTCTACAACTTCTTCCAGGTGGCCCTCAGCGTATGGATGGTGTACGAGGGCGTCGTTATCTGGCGGTACTACAGCTGGCGGTGTCAGCCGGTGGACTGGGCCCCCACCCCCAAGGGATATCGTGAGGCACGAGTGGTCTACGTCTACTATCTGGCCAAGATAACCGAGCTGCTGGACACCATCTTCTTTGTGCTGCGCAAGAACGATCGCCAGGTGACCTTCCTGCATGTCTACCACCACACCGTGATGCCCATGATCAGCTGGGGCACCAGCAAGTACTATCCCGGCGGACACGGCACCTTCATCGGCTGGATTAACTCTTTCGTGCACATCATCATGTACTCCTACTACTTCCTCTCCGCCTTTGGCCCCCAGATGCAGAAGTACCTGTGGTGGAAGAAGTACATCACCAACCTCCAGATGGTGAGTAGTGTTTAGATTCTCCGAGAGATTAGCCAGATTTGCTGCTTAAAAAACATTGACTTGGAAATGAGTAGACTTAACTTAAACGTATACAAACTCACACCACTGATAATTCAAATGATTTCGCGTGTATTAACATTTTTACATATTTAATTTTATGAACACAAGATTTAGTCTGGTCTTCATAATTTTCCAACTATTCTTTCCTTAAAAAACTCTCTTATTTTTTTCAATAATTCAAGAATTAAAGCGGCAAAAATTGATAAATACTTCCTTAAAATTACCACTAATTACCATATATGATCTCGTTTTACAGATCCAGTTCTGCTGCGCCTTCATCCACCAGACCCAGCTGCTGTACACGGACTGTGGCTATCCCCGGTGGTCGGTATGCTTCACCCTGCCCAACGCCGTCTTCTTCTACTTCCTGTTCAATGACTTCTACCAGAAGTCCTACAAGAAGAAGCAGGCGGCTGCCAAGGCCAAGGCCATCCCTGCGGACAATAACAACGAGAGCTGCGCCAAGGACCTGAATAAGGCTGTGGAGCAGCTGCAGGAGCAGAAGCAGAAGGCCTTGTAGGCCGTCGCACCCACCACAAACACCAGGCGCCCCACTCAATACTCGTACAAAGCGGGACACCACTGAGAGCCACCACGTTCTATGTGCAACTTTGTTGACTAATTTCTTAAGCAATCCGCCGCCAAAAATCAGAAACGAGACACAATATATAGACATGTATTTGAGCAAACGAGGTTCCCCGGTCTTCGCGACTTGGAGACACCGATACACACATTATGTAAATGTTCAAACAGTTGAAATTGCTTTTTGCAGCCATCGTCATCATCGCTCGCTCCGTTTGATGTTCGCATCTGGCGGACAACAAATGAAAGAAGTTGTATGTCTTTCGGCCAAAACTGAACTAAGTTAAGTAAACAGGCAGAAGAAGCGTTAGTTGTGTAAATAAGTGTAGGTACGCATATGAATATGAATATGAATATGTTTTCTTTAGAATTTATATACTTGTGGTATGTAAAGTAGGCATAAGAGAAGTGAAAAATAATAGTAAATAGCAAATAGCAAACACCCATAAATTCAACACACATTTTACAAATAAAAATATAGAATTTTTTCTACAAAAAATACCGAAAAAAAAAACAACAATGAGAATGATTCTTATTTCAATGAATGGCGGGAACTTAAGGTCACAAGAATCCATTGATCTTGAAGGTCTCTAAGGGTATTCACGAACCAATTGCAGACTTTATAAAGTTTGTGGTTTTATAGTGACTTTTGTGACACTTCAAATTTTAATTAAATTAATTATGTTTATTGCTTAAAATCTTTTATCAAAGTTGTTCTCCTAAGTAATTTCAACTAATAATCTGAATTCAAAATTTGCAATTTATTTTTTCCATAAGTAAAGATCCAGAGTTGCTAATTCGATTAGCTTTGACCTTGAAAATATTGCAGAAGAAGCCATTTCCTGTAATCAAAAATCATAGAACAATCATAAAGATTGCCTCATTATTTGGAGAGTCATACAATCTTAATTGTTAATTTTGTTTGTTTTCTCAGTTAACTTGGAGGAATCTCCCAACAAGCCACACCCATGCGGGCAACCTCACATAAATCTCTCGAGGAAGCCTGTGGTCAAGGAGCTCATTTAAATCGAATCAATATCTAATATGTTGAGAACAATCTTTTCATTCATTCGGCGGCGGAAGCTGCGACATCCGTAATGCGAAAAGTGATTTGAATTTGAATTTGAATTTGATGGGGCGTGGCTAGAACAGGTCTTTGGGGTGATGATGGTGATGCAGCACGTCCAATTTTTACGTGGCTCTGGGAACGCTGACCACCAAAGCTTAATTCAGAGGCACCTTGAACGGCGGCTCCGGCCGAGATAAGAGTTTGATAAATTCCGCAGCCTTTTATTGAGCAATCAGTCAAAACGGAACCACAGCGAAGCGGAAGTGAAAACGCATCTTCGAGTGGGGTTGCTGCTGCTGTGCTGCGGATACAGTATCGAACCGAGAGCCGGTTTCCTCTATTCGACAACTGACCTTGATCTTGACCACAAAAACACGACAAGACAAAGACGAACCTCCGAGCGAAAAAGTCGTCGTCTGTCTTCAACTGGCCCCAACCGGAGCTATATCTCTGGTTACCAGTTTTATGGCCTGATCAGCATAGAATCGATCGAAGATCGAAGTAGAAGTGGAAGAACAGAACCTGTGCGAAACCTTTTTTTGAAAAATTTCCATACTGAAAATGGTGGGAAAAGAGCATACTTTTAGGCATTGTTTGCAGCAAGATGATGAGGTCTGACCTATGCAAATGTGGCAAATATAGTAATGCCATCGATAAAAATACCCAACTCAAAGCAGGAGGAACCCCACAAGACACAGATGGCATTCTAAATCAGGCCCTTGAACTTTGACTTCGACCACAAACAACATAAGTTTTTTTAATCTATTTTTATTTAAAAATCTGCATAAATAAACGGGCGGTGCTGTGCTGTGCTGATGCTGGGCATGTGTGTGAGTCAAGGCGAGGGAGAAAAAATTGATTAGAAATTCTAATTTGGCAGCGACATTCACCCATAGCCATTCGTCGCCAAGGTGTCTAAGCCGGGCCGGGGAAGAGCCACAGACCAACAGACCAGTTCTCTTGTTTGGCCAGAAGAACGTGTTGCATAATCGCGCCAAGCACGCGTACGCAGTTACCTAGGACAATTGGCAGGTGAAATCTCAGCGATTAATCGACAGGCATTAATCACGCTTTGTGCCCCGAAGAATATCTAATCCGTCTGAATGGCTGCGGCTTGCAGATCTGCATAATTCCGCCGGGCGGAGGGTGCGCGTGGCCCGGGAATCGATTTGGCCACGAATCTGCTGTCATAAATAATGGGATCCAACTGGTTTTTCGGTTATCTAACCCCCAGCCTCGTGCAGAAAACCCGAAAAATAAAGAATTCCCAAAACCCCCCATTGGCGAAACCCGAATCGCGCCGGCAAAGAACAGAGACAGAGCGCTGGGCTCTCCTTATTAAATATACAAAAATCAAAGTTTTATTGAATTTTTCTTGTTCTTGTTTCGAGAAACGATTTACGGCTGCATTTCATTAATAAACTCTATCACACATTCGCTCGCACACCCTCGCACACACAGGCACACTGGCTAGAAAAACATAAACACGTAAACATTCGCACACTTAGGGTTCTAGCTACTTTTTGGGTTGAAATATCTTCGTCTGTCCGGCATAAACATTACGCTGGCCGATCCCTCCTACATGCCGAGATACAGAGAAACTGATATAGATACAGATACGGATACAGATACAGATACGGATACGGATACCTTACGAACTAACTTCTGAAGCCCCGCGCTACGAAGGTAATTGCTAACTGAAACCCCTGGAAATCCTCCAGCTCCCGGTCTCACTCCAGCTTCAGCGGCTTCACGCTGTTGTTGTTCAGATCGATGTAGGCCTTTCCCGGCAGCGAGTTCTGCAGGCTGATGGCCGTCGCCGACTTGCCGTTGCCCACGTTCATCGTCTGCGGCATGCATCCCATTCCGCCGGCGGCCCTCAGTGCGGACTTGGCCAGACTGCTGCCCGTCGCCGATCCTGCGCCGTCGACGGTCTTGGCCTTCTTGTAGGTCTTGCGGTAGAAGTTGCCGAAGAGATATAGGAAGATGACCGTGTTGCCAACAAAGAAGAAGGTCAGTGTCTTGGGCATGTTGCAGCCCTTGGCGCCAACAGCCAGCATGTAGCCGAGGATGAGGACGAACTGGATCAGCTGGATGCTGGTCATGTACTTCTTCCACCAGAGGTACTTCTGGTACTGGGGTCCCATGGCGGCCACCATGTAGTAGAAGTACATAATGATGTGCACGCCCGAGTTGAGGATGCCAATGATCACGCCCTGCTCACCGGGCACGTACTTCAGGTAGGCCCACGAGAAGAGCGCCGTCACTGTGTGGTGGTAGACGTGCAGGAAGGATATCTGGTTGTCCTTCTTGCGCAGCACAAAGAATGTGGTGTCCAGCAGATCGATGATCTTCGAGAAGAAGTAGAACCAGGCGCCGGAGTACAGGGCAAGGGTCTGCTCCCGGGTGCGGGTAATCTCGCACTTCTTCGAGAAGATCGAGGCCATCACATTGCTCTCCCGGATAGACTGTGGAAATTGAAGAGAAAATATTTATTTATAAGCAATTTATTTTGATGATTTAATTTCCATATATCTATCTTTGACACCGATCTAGGAATGGACTTTTAGATTACTGAAATCTAAGCTTATCAAATTTCTTAATGAATCAAATTTCATATTTGAATATCAATCAAATTTCATTCATTCATGATTTTGATTTTTCTCTATCAATTACCAATTCGGGTTTAGAATTTAAAACAATTTTTGTTTGCGTTTCATCTATATGTTTAGCCTAAAAGTGTGGAATTTGTAATGCAAATACTGCCCAGCCCATCATTTTGTATGTTTAACAAGCAGTTCGCTACGCTGATTATTAAAAATGAATAATACATAAATCGGGATCAGTGCTCTGAATAATTCTGACGCCTTGCGGCTTTATGGACTCACCGTGCGACACATCCAAATGGAGTAGCAGACCTGGAAGGCATTGTAGAACACCATTATACGCTTCAGATCCATTGGCTTGCGGTTCTTCATGTAATCGGGGCCGATTTTCAGGACAAATGCGAGATAGACCAGCACCACGCCCACCACGGGCGCCGGAGAGCTCATGAGGAACCAGCTGTCCACCGTCTCATCTGGTTAATAATTAATTTATAAAATTAATATTTAAAGTTAATTACTTTGTTTAGCATTTATTAGACTTACCCACGCCCTTGGCCAGGCCGGAGATGCGCTCCTCGACAATCTGCATGTAGGTGGTCATCGTGGCTGACTCGATCTGCAATTGGCAACTGCAAAGAGCGAGGGAAGGGAGAGGGAGCTTTAGAAAATTTCGCCCAAAATCGAGAATTCAGAGCTCGACGTCCGAACGCCGCGTTGCCAAAATATTGAATGAAAAGATATTCTAAATCCCGAACGCTCCGCACGTTTCCAGCTCAGAATGGGATTCGGATTCGGAATCGGAATCGTGAGTTGCGAGTTGCTAGTTGCTAGTTGTGAGTTTCGTGTCGCGAGCGTTGATTATGCTGGCTAAGGAGAAGCTACAAAAAAATAAACGCTGAGGAGCCGAGCTGCCGCGCAGGCGAGGAGCGTGAGCTGCATTGGAATTTCTGGGCGAGATACGCCAATGATTTTTTAATGAAAGGCGCGAAGAAATCGCCAATTGAGCTATCCCCAATCGAGTGATGAATGACGACAGCAGTCGCCGGACAGAGATAAAGCTGGCTGCCATCGTTGCACTCCCAATGTCGTTCATATATCATATCGATTTATATATGTATATATAAGTAGCAGATCTGAAGACGGCTTTAAGATCTTAGATTCTTGGTGCTGACACGACCGCAAGTCAATGGCTTGAAACCTGAAAAGAGTCGCACCCAAGGCTTCATTTGAATTTCTTGCCTTGGCACTAAAGTTAGTCCAACTTTGGCATTCATTTTGTATCTTGTATCTCCGCCGAATCTCTGTATCTCCGTATCTCACACACACATACACACTGACAAACCCATTGGCTTAATGTTCTAGCCATGTGGATGGGTGGCTGGCGTTGGCCTCGCTTCTTGTTCTTGCCTCACATTGTTATTTAAATTGCACGCGGAAAGAGTTTGATTGAAAATGGCCTATCAAAAATGTATTCAATTACAGTGTGTGTGCGGTGAGGGAACTCGTTTTTATGTAACGCGTCGCCGTGGCTTTCCGTGTGTGTTTTCTTCATTAACCACTGACCTAGCCAAATTGAACCGGAACTCGTCGTCGTCCACCGGGCAGCAGAAGATTCTCGACTAGTTAGATCGCCTTGTATAATTAGCTGCTCAATTCGCATAGATTTATCCAGTCAGTCGTCGAACGGAATTGATTTTATTCAAAGTCCGACTGCTCCAGCAAGTTTGTAAGCAGGGCCTGCTGCCTGCTTGTAGAGCAGTTTCGGTCTCTAATGACAGCCGAACGACTGGAGCCTGGAGGGTGCTTCAGTTTCTGTTCTAATTGCAACAACGGATGGCATGGCGTGCCATTAGACGTGGAGTGCATTCGCCTTGAGAGTTTCCCGAAGAACAGAGCAAACACCTGGCTCCGCCGCTAATTGGTCCCACTTGGCGTATGATTGATATGTGGCTACTGCTGCTGATCGACAGCGACTGAGACTGAGACTGAGACTGGGTCTCTGTCAGGGTTAGAGCAATCGATCGCCTTCCCATTTCCATATAGCCATATTGCCAAAGCCATTCCCAATCGAAATCGCCATCCCATTCCCAATCCCAATCCCATTCCCATTCGTATGCAAGGCACCTGGCATCCATAGACTGACACTGGAGACAGGAAAAGTGAGCTCGCATCATCGCCGCGATCATCATTATCATCATCATCACGACCAAAAATGTGACGCCAACTGTCGACGGGTTGAGTCAGGCGACTGTTCCGCTGGCTGCCCTCGGGGCTGCTGCTGACGTTGATGGGCCACCCGCCACCTTTTTAGGGAAACCCCCAGCTTAGTCCAGCCCCCGAGCACCTTCTGCCACAGTTTTGGACACCCAGAGGCCGCCGTGCCTCGATTCTAGCTAGGCCCAGCTCTTCCGCAGTTGGGGATAAATAAAATGTAAAATAAAAAAAAAAGAAAACAAAAGGTACAAATAAACGCAGACACAGATACAGAGACGGACTGCCGCGCACGCATTAAAATTATGTGTAATGTATGCATAATTGATTTCGCTTTTGCGAATTTGTACCCTTTAAGAGCTGCTTGTCGAACGCCGTGTCAGCATTATCAGAACGGGGAACCGAGAACGGAGAGCCTCCGTATGGAGTACCGAGTACCGATACTCGGAATTGGATTTACCCAGCTACCAACACGGGTTGTCCATAATTCCAAAGTGTTTCGGTCTTTCCTATTTGCTTCCCTTCGGCTTGTGACTAATACAAATAAATTGTATCTAAATGCCCAAAAGCGTCAGTCTGGCCGGTGCGGAAAAGCACCCGAAAAAGCGTTAATTTTTATGAATTTGCCTCCAAAAATAAAAAAAGGTTTAAGCCGAAAAAAACAACTTAATTTGCCACTAATTCGAGATCTAATGAAGGCCGATGGGGCATTAGTCTTTCATCAGGCAGTGTGGCTATTTGTATCTGTATCTGTAGTTGCGATTTAAATGTTGTTGAAAAGCTGCAAGTTTTGCATGTTTATTTTGCAATGTTGTGCTTAGAAGGCGAATGTTTTTAGCCACGTGTCTACACAGGGATAAAAAAGAAGGAAACAATAAATAAAATAAGATAAAATAAATATTTGTTAGCATAACTAAATATTTGAAGCATTTTCCTAACTACATTTTTTTTTTAATGTTAAATCGGATGTTGAATCCTATTTAAGATTGGTTAAAATTGATTTTAATTGTTAAAATCATTTTGTTTACTTTAAATAAACTGCAAAATTAATTTCCTAGTTGGTTATTTTTTAGCAAACAATATAAAAGTAAACTTTTCCCTGTGCATATTCTTCAGCTCCAATGGGGCTGATATTTTTCTGTGGATTACAGGTGTTGCAGCTTAGATTTTTCACACGCACTTGTCTGTTTGCCAATGACAACAATTAGCCATGTGAAAAAAATAAAATTCCCGAATACATTAAGGTTGGCCCATTGCAACTCTGAAAGGGGTTGCGTTGCACCTGAATATCTCAGAAAAATTAATGGGTTCTGAGTAAGGGGTATGTGGCATCGGGTCGGGTCACATTTTCGTGTCTGTCTCTGTTTCGGTTTCTGATGTGTTGCGCATTGTTTTCCCGACGTGTGCAACAGGTTAATCATTTAGTCTTGCCTGTGTCAAGTGCACATGTTTTATGGTTTCATGCTTGCTTAGCGCTGTAAATTAATTTTTTCTGCCAGCCGAGGCATTTACACAGAGGAGGCAGAGAATCGCGCCGAGTCAGCCAGCACTTGGCAACCACAGCACCGCCACATATATACACCCAAATCCATACCTATATCCAGCAACTGGCTTAAGTTGACACCGTGAAAAATAAAGATCATAAACTATAATCGGATTGCAATTGATTTTTTTGTTTAAACAATTAGAAGTGGTTAGTTCCAGTAGAGAGTTGTGACCCAAATCACTGTGTAATTGGGGTTGTTAAGCTGTAAAATTGTTAATTTTAAAAATATAGATAACAGCTGGCTGGTAGAAATATTTATTTAAGAGGCAAGAATACTTAAAACTTGATAGGTGCCTAATGCAAAGCTGAATATATAAATATATATTTTTTTTATTTATCATAAAATATTCCATAAATTTATCTAGTATTTTGCAACAAGCTTTAGAACAAAAAGTTTTGATTAATTAAAAATTAATTTGGCATGTTTATGATAGATAATTTTTTGAGAACCGGATCATCTTAAATCATCATCTTAAGTCATTTGTAAAAGATCTGTTTTCTCCCTGTGCACAGAGTGTGTCATAATTTTTGGCGCTGTCGACTTTTCGGGCCGACTGACGGACTGTCGGACGGTCTGTGACAACCTTTAATTACTTGGTAAATATTTGCAGCGTTAATTGGATTTTTCTAAGCCCGCTGGGCCGACTGGGTCTGTGTTATCTTTAGGAATTGTAACGGATATGGCCCGTGGCCTGTTCGTGGGAACTCCGACTTCTAACGTGTTTGCCTAACCATGAAATGTGGTCATCTTCGCGAGGCGTGGGCTTTTGGTGGCCCGAAGGCCGCTTGCTTAAAGCGATGCGATGCAGCTGCAAATTGAATAGCAATCGATTACAAGTTCAAATCGTTTACTTTTGGCCGCCTCAATGCAGCAGCCAGGCAGCCAAGGTCTTGGCCTTGGCTGACTGGCAAAATTGCAGCTCCTCAAGCCAGTTTTCAGCATTTAATCTATGTGCGATGCATTGGGTTAAGGTCGACGAGAAAAATCAGACGGACCATTGCAAGTATTTCAGTGGCAGTTGCAGTTGCAGCAGTAGCAGCACCAGCAGCAGCAGCAGCCGAGTTGGCCAGGCCTAGAGCGGTATCTGGCCCACTTCTACTGCCCCAAAATCGGCTCTCTAATTTATGCAACACTTTCGCGCCCCAAAAATCCGAAAAAGAATTCCATCACTTCCGTACCTGTTGCGTTCTTTGGGTTCTATTGGGGCTCGTTCGGCGGACTCCCTCCGTTGACTTGGCTAACACACACGCACTGGCACAGGCACACACAAACACTGTCGCACAACCGTAGCCTGAATCTGGCAGGGGATCGGATACAGATTAAAGCTCGGACTCGGACTCGGACTCGGACTCGACCGTCTCTACTGCGGCCAACGCCAAGAAGACACTAATATGGAGTTCTACACGCTCGGCTGTATAAATAAACAAAATGAACGAGCTCCGCGCGCCGGCCAACATTCGCGGCTGGCGTCGCTGCCAACGTAGCGAGGGCAGCGCAGTCGGCGCTCGGACCGCTCGGCGTATACTTAATTTGTTCCTTCGCTTTCATTACTCGTTGCAAGTCAAAGTCGGGTTAATGGCGTTTTGGTTACTTTTCTGATTTTTGGATTTCTGGTGCTAAGGTCAAGTTTGAATCAATTAAAGCGAATGGATATGGTTAGCATTTTGTGGGCAAAAAGAAAGCAAAACTGCTTACGGCAGCAGCTACACGACGGCGATGGATTTTCTTGGTTTATTTTGAACAAGTTTATTAACCCTTTCCCGATTGCCAAAAAAAAAAAACAAAACAAAAAAAAAAAACATGCAGATCCTATCGCAAAAAGCGAGCTCAAAACGCAAAGAGAAAAACAATAAAAACTTACACAGGAAAAAATGTGTCAAATAAAATTATGTATACGTAGGATTTTTTAAGTTCTCGTGTAATATAAATTAATTTAGAGTATTACTTCTTTCGAAAAAATTCCATTCGATGTTTAAATGCAAATGTTGTACAAACATATTCCATTTTTAATGCACATACTAAACTTTAAAAGAAAAACCTTGACTTCGTATTTAAATTTTAGAATAAACAATTAATGAATAAAGAAAATAAGGAGGAAATCAATTAAAATATAATGTTTATTAATTAAAGAACATGTTAAAATACATTGAATGCACCACCAACAATTGCTGACCGTCTTCATAGATATTTCTTCCTGTGCACTTGCCTAGCCGTCACACAAATTGGCTTTAAATAAACCGCTAGACAATTGATTTATTATCGCCGTCACGTCATGGAGCTGGAGCTGGAGCTGGGCTGAAGCCTACTACTAAATCGTACAAGTCTGGGACACGCCCCGTTCCAACGGCGATTCCGTCTCTATCACAGGCATTTAGTTATGCAAACTAAGGGATTAACACATTTCCAGCTCGCTGGGAAGCGTTCGGTGGGAAATTTTACGCACTTTCCTAAATCAATTAGGCTCCCCGCCCACGTGCTAAGTGCCGGGCCAAATATTAGCCAAAGCCACAGCCAAAGACGATGCAGTGCAGCAGCTCTTCCGGGTCTTTAGCATTTCCATTTCCATATTGGCAACATGGCGAGGCAAAAACAAAAAGCCGTTTTGCATTTGTTATCGTTCGCTTGTCATTCGCGTCGCGTTTATTATCGGCGTTTCTCTTTTGTGATATTGACCCTGAACTTCAGCGGCAACTATTTTAAAACCGGCGATTAATACCGCTAGTCGGGGTCTGTGCGAAATCTGCTTCAGATCCTTGGCCGAGTTAGCGGTGGCGGTGCTTATCAGAACGCCAAGAGCCGAGAGCCAAGAGCTCAAAACTCATCGTAGTCGGCTGATTGATGTTATTGGCCTGGATTTGTCTTCATCATATTGATGCATATTGTCCATGAACAAGACGCTGAGTTCTATGAATTTTGGTCTTGATAATATTAACTGATTTCAAAAAACTAAGGCGAATGTTAGGTTCAAACTGCTTTAAGCTAAACGTTTTTATGGGCCATAAAAATTCTATAGTCTCGTAGCGGCAGAAGCTATAAAATCCGAAAGCAATTGGGATTCCAATAGATTACTAAATTAGTGAATCTTTAACTAGCCACTTATTTCAATTTACGAATAAATACAAAGGCATCTAATCATTATTTTAAATATATTTATACAAAAATGATAGGGTATACATAATAAGGGTTTAATTCAATTTAACTCATAATCAGTTTATGAAACCTCTATTGATTTTTATGCAATCTAAGAGCTCTTAATTAACGCTTTCCTACACGAACTGTTTTGGAACTTGTTCTAGATTTGAGCTGAGCTTGTTTTAGATTTATACAAAAATAATATTCTATTTAAGTGCTTTGCCACGAGCTTTCTCGCCACTCGGAAAATAACAGTGACATTTATTTATAAATATTTAAATTTAATTTAATCCCAAGCTTTAAAATGGGAATTCGCCGACAATCGGCTTTGCGACCACTCATAACCACTAGTTTTGAGATAACTTTCCGTTTATAAACAATTATAAGGGGCTTTTGTGTATTCATTTTTCCGTATTGCTTCAATATTATTAGAGAGCGGGGCAAAACCAATTAGTAATAGAACAGAATTAATGACAAAATAATAGATTTATTGATCCTTTAATATTATTACATTAATATTACAAACATATATCGTATTAAGTAAGACATTAGGAAATTAAAACATTAAGCTTAACAAATAAATAAATCTACATGCATAGATACATTTATTCCCCGAAAAACCCTTGCCATATTTTAACAGCGACTTTCCATTCATTGAATCCAACTTATAATTTATGCAAAAAACAAGAAAGAGTTTATTATTATATTTTGCATCTTGTAATTTCGTCATGGTCGGCAGTTACCCATGAAAATAATTTGTTTGTAAAATATTTGGGTAAATAACAATATTTAGCAGGTAAAATTATCACCCCATTGAGTGCCATTAAAAAGCCGTAAGTGACTAACAATGTTTGACTAATAATGAAATCACATTGTTTGCCGGCTGCAACGTGACTTCCCAATTTTTTGAATATTAGCGCCACGATGGGGCGTTGCCAGACGGTGCGACTAGACTGCCAAGTGCAAAATGAGTCAACAGCTGTCTGAACCAGTGTACCGTCAATCATATGGTGGTTTGAGATTTTTCTTTTCGCGCAGGCAGCCACACCAACAAGAAAATTAAGGAAAAACACATGAAGAAAACTGTTTCTGCAGCTAATTAAATCGAGTGCAGCTTGTTTTTCCCAGCGCAAGTGTTAACTTCAAGCGCCTTCAGTTGGAGTAACGCCAATCGCGCGACTTTCAAAAAGTGAGTGACGCACTATGAGTGCAACGGTTTGTGGAACGTTAACCCCTGGTTGCCCCAAGTGTTGTGACACCATTAGCACGAAAAGTTAGTTCGGGGAAAAAATGGAGTGCGCAGGTGAAAATCTGGTGGGGGTCACTTCCCAGCCGCGACTCCACGTGGCCCTGCACTTGGGCTGCTTATCGATGGAAATCTTCTGGAGTGCAGATTGCACATTAACCCCGCGCTCTCGTCCCCGTCAATGATCTTATGTAAAACTTTAATTGGCAAGCTAACTCGCTAAACGATACGATCAACAACAGAGCCACACAAACAAACAGAAAAGCAATAGATATAAACATAAATACGCCATGTACAGTGTTCAAATATCGTGGGATCCAAAGGTCACTTGATACCATACTATATGGCGGGGCGATTGGCAGGGATCGGGACAGCCGAATAGGCAAATAAACCCATTCTATATCAAATATCAAGTTTGCCTGTTCAGCTGGCGACGACTGCGTTGAACTAACAAACGTTTCCGAAACTAAACAAAATTTCGAAGTATCCAGTAACTGATTTCAGCGCATTTAATTTCAGAATCTGCTTTTTGGAGGCTTACAAAGGTAGTCCAGGGAACCTAGGATCGCCATGGACTCGGCCACGAATCTGCTGGAGCGCCACAGCTCGACGGGCGACCTGAGCAACGCCGAGGTGGAGGTGACCACCAACGTTAAAACCACCTTTGGCATGGACTCGTCCGGAAACTCCTCTGCCGAGGCGGTGACCACTACGACGGCCACGTTGCGAGGCAGCGGCAGCGACGAGGCGGAGGAGGATATCTTCGAACAGGTGAAGATGATACTGCGAAAACGTCGCGGCTGGGGACCAGAGGATTCGCTAAGCGCCAATGACTTGGATCTGCTGGAGTACGACGACGAGCTGGGCGAAGAAGATGATGCCGGATGTCCGCTGCCCTCTACCCCCGAGGACACACAGCTCATCGAGGCGGAGGTGAGTGTTGGTTGACGGAAAATTTGCAGTTAATCGACTTGCGCAGCCATCTGTGGTAAACGCTTATCGCTGACCCGCCAGCCATTGGTTATCACCTACCACTTGTTAGTCGCAATTTTCCAACTGTCATTTGAATGTCGCACTCTTATCGACGCCAACTGGCCCACATTGTGGCCATTGCATTACCTCGATGGCACAGGTGGAGCTCTCCTTCACAGTTCTGCTTCGCTGTAAAACCTTATCTGGGCTCTACGATAAATCAAATTGCCCAATTTGTGGCCCATTCCTGCGCAATCAGAAAGTAAAGCCTTATCTATATTCTGGCTTTCTCTTCATTTGCCGGCTGTCAAGTATATTTTCCTGATTCGGGACTTGTACTTGGGTCATCTGGCTATTTCGTCTTGCCTTTAAGCAACGGCTTAAAAGGTCACGAGTGGATTAGGCGCGTGAAGCGTCGGCTTGGCCCTTCCAACAACAGCTAGGCATTCAGCGTCAGATGTGTCGCTGATAATGCCGCAAAGAGAGAAAGAGAGAGAGACCAGGCTCGGGCGCGCTTATCTTATCACTTGACGTACTCTGTGTTTTCTCGTGCTCTGCCAACTACGTTTAAACAAATTGTTTTGACTAAGTATGCGACTGCCGCAAGCTTCAAAGTACGAACACTTGTTGTTTCGCACACTTAGTTTTAGTTTTGCACGAATCTCTGTTGGCCGCTCGAGATGCCCGACGACAAGCTGCAGACACAGCCGGAGGTTGTGGTGCGTGTGAACCCGGACCCGGAGCCGGAAGTTGGTCAAGAATCAGAAATTGCCAATAGAAGCCAGAAAGAGGACGCAATTGAGGCGCAGGCAGGCGGAAAAGTCGTTAGTCCCATTTGCTTTTATGTTTCCATTGACATCCTATTTGGAGTAATCGAAGCTTACAGTTTAATGTCTTATCAATTTTTCCCGCAGATGACGGAAGTGCTGAAGGCTGGCGTTCTTTCCGATGAAATAGATCTGGGTGCACTGGCCCACAATGCCGCCGAGCAGGCGGAGGAGTTCGTACGCAAGGTAAGCTATATGGTCCAGGATAAGTTAAGAAGGGCTAAGAAGCAAGATTCCGTGTGATGTTTTGAGATTTTGTGGCACAGTTTTGAGTTAAATAAATGGTTTAAGGGCTTTGTTGTCTTTGTTTTTATTTTGTGTTTTAAATTGTATTTTGGTGTCCTTTATTTTAGCTATTTTCCTGTATCATTCATCCAACTAATATCGCTTATTTTTCCTCATTTTAGGTCTGGGAGGCTAGCTGGAAGGTTTGCCACTATAAGAACCTACCAAAATGGCTACAGGACAACGACTTCCTCCACCGTGGCCATCGCCCACCTCTGCCCTCGTTCCGCGCTTGCTTTAAATCGATATTCCGTGTCCACACGGAAACCGGTAACATCTGGACACATCTGCTGGGCTGCATCGCATTCATCGGCGTAGCTACTTACTTCATAACCCGACCGTCGGTGGAGATTCAAACACAGGAGAAGATCGTCTTCGGCGCCTTCTTTATCGGGGCCATTGTGTGCCTAGGATTCTCGTTTGCCTTTCACACACTTAGCTGTCACTCTGTAGAGATGGGAAGACTGTTTTCTAAGTAAGTGGCGGCTGCATCTAATTTGTTACGATTTAACCATTATTAATTAATCAATATGCGCGCTTGCAGACTAGACTATTGTGGAATAGCGCTGCTGATCATGGGCTCCTTTGTACCCTGGCTGTATTATGGCTTTTACTGTCATTACCAGCCGAAGGTTATATACCTGTCGGTGGTGTGTGTGCTGGGCGTTCTCTCCATTGTTGTCTCTCTGTGGGACAAGTTCTCGGAGCCGGGACTTCGGCCATTGCGCGCGGGCGTGTTTATGAGCTTTGGCCTGTCCGGTGTCATTCCAGCGATTCACTACAGCATCATGGAGGGCTGGTTTAGCCAGATGAGCCGCGCCAGCCTGGGTTGGCTAATTCTCATGGGTGAGTGTGCCTCCGGGAAGGAAAAGCTTATAAAGTAAATTATTGAATTTATAAACAACATTCGCAGGCCTGCTTTACATCCTGGGCGCGCTTCTGTATGCCCTCCGTGTTCCCGAGCGCTGGTTCCCCGGAAAGTTTGACATTTGGGTAAGAATGGACAATCTTATTTCCGCCTTTAAGCTTTCCTAACTTTCCGTTGTTACCCTGCAGGGACAATCTCATCAGATATTCCACATACTGGTTATTGCGGCTGCCTTTGTGCATTACCATGGGATCTCCGAGATGGCAATGTACCGGGTCATGTACAGCGAGTGCACTGTTCCCATAGAACCAATAACCTTCTAGAAGCTGGAGTGAAATGCCAAGGAACAATCATCAGAAAGAGTACCAACATACAATCCACGCATACTTACTCATAAAACATTAATTAAAGCGAACTAGCGCAGTTTTACAATGCAGCCTTTTTAGCGTTTGGTGAGCATTTGTACCTTGTTATACGAGTCCGACAGAAGCAAATTCACGACAGAAAGAAACATACCATCAAATTACGCGCATTTATCATCGAAATCCTGCTAAATTTTACAAATGAATAGTAGCGAAACAGTTGATTGTCGAATGGATTCTCCGCTAGAGTAATTAATATATGTACAATTATTTATACAATTTCCAATCGTTTACTTAATCTTACTCTAAGTTGGGTAGAGTTGCTAGCAGCTGCTATTGGCTGAGCCTCAGCCAGCTAAGGTTCGCTCAGGGTTACCATTGCTAAAAATCGTTTTCGAAAAGCCAGCCAAGCAATTTCTACTTTAAGTTATGCAATTAGAAGACCCTTTTATTGCTTTCGGATCACTATGGGGTCTGAATTTACACTTACACATCACATATTTCGCACTCATCCCAACAAACACACACAATCACACACACCAGGAGGGCGCATTGGAGCCATAGATATTATCTTACTATATATACATCATAAAAGCGAATCAAAACAATAAAAATCTGAAAAGACTTCTCAATCAGATCGTTTCTACTGCTCGGAATTGGGGATATATCTGCATTAATTCGCATATTTTATAGCAATGAGGCTTTAGACTGCGATTTGGCAACGGTTGCCATCACCCTAATGCCTCGCCATAAATATATCGCCCCAGAGAACTAGAAATCGGCATCATCGGGGTTATTAGTTGAGTTCAGTCTGCGCTTGCCGCTGATGACTGGGCGAATGCTGCGCGGATCTCGAGTTGACTTTGACCCCCTTGATCAAGTGAGCAGCCGTGGTCTAGTCTCGGAACCTGCGTCCGATTCCCTCCTCCGCTGTCGTGTGTTCTATGCGGCGTCATTGTCTTCGTTATGTGCCAGTTTCTATTAATGAATCCGCAGATCATTAAGCCTTTTATTTTATATTATTTTTCGCAAATAATCGAACTTTGTACTTGACAAGTTGTCGGCACGTGTCTTTCAACTAAATGCTATTGCAGCATTATTTTTTTTTTTTTGTTTTACTCCACAAATTCAAGTTCAACAACAGCAAAAAAATAAAAGAAAAGAAAAATCAAATGACTCGGTCAAAAATAAGGCGAATATCAGTTCGGAAGTTGAGCAAATTGGGAGAAAACCAAACCAAAGTCAAAGAAAAATATTTTAAAAATGTCTTAATGAGGCATAAGCATGTGCATAGCTAAATGGTACAGTAGATCTTGGGTATGATGTATTAGCTTCACTACTGCCTCTCTTCTTTTTCCTAATAATTTAAGGAATCTTTTTGTTGTGAAATCAATGGAGATGAGATACAATATTAGATCTATATAAATACATGCTAGCTCTTGGTTTTTATTATATTTCCATTTATATTTATTTTAATTTGTTTTAAGTCCGATTATGATAAGTTTGTAATAATTATAATAATATTGCTTTGTCAAAGATTTCATCAACGCATCGCAAGCGATCAGTTTTCGAAATAAAAGACCTTAACTTCCTTAAACAGAAAGACCTATGACCTATGCAGAAGCTAATGATGCCTTACTGTGCATTCGATTCCCCACAACCTGTTGCTTCCACTCCTCCCCAGTCCTAATGTGCCATAAAAAAAATACTACTAAAAGCCAAAGCATTTTACGTTTTATGGTTTAGAGGTCCGGAGATCATAAAACACCCTACACAGTATCCCCAAAACTTCGCGCTGAATAAAAAATGCAAATGAATGCCAGGTGGGGAAATGGTCTCACCTTCGCATTTTGACTGTAACCTTTAGTTTGCCTACTCTTTTTCGTACCGATTTGCCCAGAGCTCCCCCTCAAGTGTCATCTTCAATTCAGGCTGTCTGATTTTACCAAAAAATTCGACGCTTGCCGCTTTTTCTGGGCTTTCACTTTCAATTAAACACCAATGCACGCGACATGTGTGTACTCTAATTACTTCCCATCGCATTTAATTGGACAATTTGTTCGTTTCGACCAAGTCGGTCAGTGTGGGACCTGCTCTTCGGAGCACTGGGCCAGCCGGAAGAGAAGCTGCGTCGATTTATGTATTTGGCTGTCATCGTAATTATGAGATATGCATCTGTATCAGAGACCGCGTCCGAGTTCGTGTGTGTCTGGTGTGCAGTTCAATGTCGACAAACTTCGAATGCGTATGTGGAGTTCATGCCGCCACCCAGTTTCAGCTCGGCTCTTGGCTGTTTATTAATGGTCTTGTGCAGTTGCTTTATGCGTTAAATTCAATAAACATACATAGAGCCCGGCGCAGACTGAGAGCGAGACTTTGGAGACTGACTGACTGACTGACAGCCAGCAAGTGGCAACTGGTCTTTGAAGGTTTTTGGCGTTTAAGTGTTATGGTCAAGGCTGTCGCTAGCATCCGCTGTGTGTCCAGTTCGTTAGTTCATTGATTTCCAATCAGCCTCAGTTCACCTCGGACTCGGACGCGGACTCAAAGTCTGGTGCTGGCCAAGATTAGCGGGCTGCGCTTTTTGCTCCATTGCTCTTTTTTTTTTTACCGCGTTCTCTAAGTGTTACGCATTAATTGAGTTTTAATGTACGCAGGCGATTGCTACAAGAATTGCCACAAAAAAAAAGAAAAACGTAGGGACAAGCCAAAATTACAAAATTAGGAGCAAAACACGGCAAAGGAAGGGGCAGAATTTTTTGCTCAATCAATCGTATTCTTGCAGAAATCCCCAGTCAGATGATTTTCATGCAAATTAAGCTATCTTGTCAAGTTCAAAAACATTAAAGCCGTATAATGTACGCCACAAAAGACTGGCAGTGTTATTTATTTTTTTTTTTATTCGCTTTCGTTGTAAAGGGGCTGGCTGTCTGTGAAATAAAACAAACTTTGAATAAAAACCTCTAATCGAATAAGTCGTTAAATGAACAGCAGCAGTCGTATCTTTAAATCGATGCTCCGGGGCATCGCAGCAAGTTCGTGTCCGAAGTCTTTTGTTTCCGCCAGGCGACATTGACTTTGAAATGGTTTGGCCCAAAGACAAAGTGAAAATTCGTATGGAAAATTTACGGAAATCGTCACCTAAACAATAAACTGATTGATTGAATGGCAATCAGGAAACACAGTCGAACATCTTTAACCTGAACCTGCCCGATTGTAAAAAGTGTCTCGAGCAGACTGTAAGTTGGATGGAGATTTACTTAATTCTTGAGATAAAAAACCACACTTCGGGAAGTGGAACTGTTTGGCGATTGCCCACTTTAATATCGATTGGGCCCGCCTTGAAATGAGTTTAGACAGAGAGTTCGTTAACATTTACGTACAAAAAGCTGCGTAGAATCTTCCTCGAATTGCCAAAAATATTTAGCAATTGAAATGAGGCAAAGCACCCGCCGCCGCGCTCCGTCGCCAAATGAGATTCGGGCACGCGTCGGGCATTCCAACGCCGGCGACCTTCGCAATAGCGGAAGCTCGATGAAGCTACAGCCAACGCTGAATTGGGCATCGGCCGGATCGCAATCCAAAGATTAAAAGGCGTCGGCGATCTGTGAATGAATCGATGAAATTTCGGCAAAGTGCAGGCCCCTCGCTTATTGTGGCCGTACACATACATATATATTATATATTTTTTTATTTTATGTGGGAAGCGAGGGCGTGGCCCGGCGGCAATCACTTGACAACCAAATGAGGCTCGAACCTGCATTTTTTTTTTATTGCTTTGTTTTCTTTCCTTTGATTGAGCAATTAGCGATGAAGCCAAATGTCAGGGAGTTATAGTTGGAGTCGGAGTCAGTGCGTCTCGGCAATTGTAGACTTCTTTTCAGCCCCGAACAATGTGTAATGCAGTTGGCAGTGCAACGCCGCCGACTTGGAGAGTGAGTGAGGGAATGACGCGGCTGAAATGCATCAAGTGGCCACTGGAAGCTTGGCTCTGCTCCATGCCCCTTTGGCTGGGAGGCATTTTGGGGCCATTTAATTGCACAATCGCTTTTGCACATCTAGTAGCATTCAACTCCCGCCGCCAGCCAGCAGGCACCCGCTCCAGCTCCCAATGATGAATGCCTGCCTGCCTGCCCGGAGTAGAGCTGGAACTGTCAGTTGGCTGTTATGATTTGGCGCACTGCAACATTCTCTCCCTTCTTACTATGTCGATTTAAAAATAGTTGCGCCACGGGAGGCGGCGATCGTCTATTACTTTAATTATCGACATCTCATTAATGTCTGCATATATTTCACGCCACCTCCGCTGCCGCAATTGTTGGGTAATTAGCCGCAGTGTTCTGGACGTAGAGATCCTAGAACTGGCCCTCACAAACATGCAATGACTGCCAGCCGAAGTGCTCACCTGCTCACCTGGTCGCCGATGATCGGCTGCCGAACGGAGCCGAGTCTAAAAACCGAATTTGATTGCGACTGCGAATCCGAATCCGAAGCCCATGTATCTGTGTATCTGTATCTGTATCTGTGGCCGCGGCGCATAGAAGACGGCTTGTAGGGCCCGGATATCGCTTAGTCTGCTGTCGGAGCGCCAACTGCCAAGTAATCGCTGGGTACTCGTGGAGCTGGCCGAGATCTGCCTTCTGCCGCCTCGTGTTCTGTGTTCTGGCCGCCAACGCCGCGTATACGTGATATTACCTCGAAGGATAACAGAATCCCAACGCCGTTTAGTGTTCGTTCTTTGCTGGACTCTCGTGTGCATTTGTGCCGTGTGCCGTGTCGTGCCGCAAATAAGCCACCGACAGATCCGTCCGTTTAATATTTCGTCCCGAGAAATTATTCAATAAATTCAACAGAAAGGCAAGTGCTAAAGAACAAGAAAGACAATGGGAAATTGTGCTAAGGTTTTATGCTAAATTATGCGCACACGCTAAGCTTTTGTCTGGGGCAACCTGTTAAAGGTTTTGAGACATTTTTTTGGGGTCATTGCGAAACGACCCAAGCCCAAAGCAGCTCCAAAGACCCGGGCATGGACGAATTCGAAAGAAAAATACAAACTAAATATTGTATAAATAAATAACATGTCGGCGGCGGTGAGGAGCGGTATAGGGAAAAGAAAAAAAAAAAACTGGCTTACAAAACCACCTGTAATGCCCGTCCCGAGATGAAGATGGTGCCCCCAAACCCATGGACCCAAGACCCATGCCCAAACCCAGCCAGCAAGTCGTCGGTTCGTGTGGGCCAAGTCAATCACATTGCTAATGCGGCTGATATGTAAATCGCACGCCGATTGATCAATTTTGATCGTTATTGTAGTCCCTCGCATCTCTCGACCTAAAACAAGTTGCCACTGTCGGCCAGTTGCATTTACCCCCGATTTGTGCACAGCAAAAAAGTCTTGACTGATGATCGATTGACTCTTAATTCATTGCAAAAGCAAGCTATACTTCACCGCTGATTTTGGCGAGTGCATGTCGCATCCGATTTCATCTGGCATTATATCATCTTCGCTGCTGAGCTCTCCTCTTTAGCCCTGAATTTCGCGTTACATTTTCGACACAATGGGAACAACTGGACAAGTTTGCGATATATAAATAGCAATCAGAAGAAGTGCTAAACGAAGAGATACACATCAACGGAAATCCCAAAGTCAACTCTCGCTCATTTACGTTTGTACTTTGGGCCAAGTTGCGATGTGATAAGAACCTGACAAGTTTATTGAGCGCCTGCTGTTAATGGGGGGTTTGTTGATCTTTTATTTCGAAATATGTTCATTCATGAAAGCCGAATTGGAAGATCACGCCTTGTCTGATCATACAGTTACCCATATTTTTTTCATTTTTCACCAATGTAATTCGGTTGGGTCTGCCCTTGGCAAGAGGCACTGAAGCTGACGTTCACGCATGCGCACAATTTGTTTATTTATGATTTTATTGCTGTTTTCTTGGCGTCAACAGACGTCAACAGTCTCTCTGGGGGCAGAGTGAGAGAGGGGGCGAGGGGAAGATAGTTAGACTGTCGCTGAAATTATCTTGGTATCACACAGCGTCGAGGCCTGGGATCGGGTCCACAAAAGGTTTCTGCTGCACATCCGTTCGCACGTTGGCGGTCGACTTTAGTCCGAAAAAGGGAGAAAATGAAATTAACAAATAGTCGCGGGTGACTTGTCTCCATGTTTATGACCACTTCGGTGACATTTCTGCGCCCTGCCAAATTACATTTTAATATTTTGAATCCAATTGGGGTCACATGCGCCGGCGGTCACACCCACAGTTAAAAAATCCATCTAATTTCCATCTGGTTTGGGATTTCTTAATTTTTTCTTTCGGCCGAGTGCGCCCGCGAGTGCCTTGTTTGCCCAACAAGCCGACAAAAAAGTTAATAATAATGGCAAGGTAAATAAATCGCGAGGCAGAACAAGGCGATGGCTATGGCGACGGCGATGGCGATGGCGATAATGATGATGATGATGTAGGTGATGACAGTGGCAAATATTGGAGGTCAGAAGTCGCTGAGAATGCTGAATATTTATGGGAGTTGTGGTGGGCACCCAATGGGCCGGGCAGCTTGCTTGCATGAATGACTAGGTCACTCTGGGCACCCTTGGACGGGACCAGAATGGCTCTTGAAACTGCAAGTGCAATGACATTAATATCAGAAGCAAGAACAGTGCACGGAGTCGAGTGTTATTGAAAACAATGATCGCTAAAACGATCGCCAAAGCTGTTAATTGCCGCAGTATATCGAAGCACCTAATTGTTCATAATTAAAAGAAGGGCCTGTCATCCAGCTGGCGATCAATAGGAAAGCCCATCGATATACATATATGTATGTATATTGAGTTAGATTGTGGCAGGCGCAATTAGTGACTATTTGTCAGCGATGTAATTTATTCAGTCGTCGTCGTCGCTGCCCAAACGAAAGACTTAGGCGACGAACTTTGACTTTTTTCGTGTGCATGGGGTGGGGAATATTTAAGAATATTCATCGGTATTTGCATATTTATAGAAACAAATTGGCAACTTTTGAATAATCCCATACGAAAAGAAAGCTAATGCGGAAAATTTTGCATTAGCAACGGTTTCGTCAATGGGAGGGGGGGCGTGAAATGTCCGATCTAATCGGCGGCTAGTGTAGATCCCACACAGGGGACTCGATTTCCAATATATCGCAGCTGAATTGACTCAATTAGCACTCACAGAGGTCTGTTGTAATGGAAACCTTGTCAATTCTCTGTAATTGCTCCCAGGAATGCCCGCAAGTCAGTTAATCTCGCTTTCCCAATGGAATTTTTCTGCCTAGCCACACGGAAGTCATCGATTGCTCAAATCGACTAATTTATGCGCCTGCATCAACTCACTCTAGCGACTAGTTCAAGGTCAGAGCACGAGCTAAGGCTAATGCAAAATAGTTAAGCCAATAACACTCCAATCTGCATACGAAAAAGAAACATTTAGTGGCCAGTGGGCATATAATACGCCTCCGACAGCCGCCGTCGAGGTGTTTATGTTTGCCTAGTCGGCATAGGCACGCCCAAAAAGCGAAAAACAAAATGAAAATAAAAAAAACCGAACTGAACTGAACTGGGAGCACAAAATATGACGGCTACTCTCCAATGCAAGAGATCAGTTCGGTCGATTTGGGGCTTCAGCTACAGCTCCAGCTTCAGCTTCAGCTCCAGCTTCGGCATCGGTTTTTTGTTTCCTCAAAACGTGCGACCTTGGTAGCGATTTTTAATGCGTTACCGATGCCGATGCCGATGCCGATGCCATTGCCTTAGGTCCATTCAATCGGTTGATCAGAGGCTGCCGCTCCGGCTTCGACTTCAATATTATGCCCTGTCTTTTGTCGCGGCCCCCGTCCTCAACATTCCGGAGCGATGCGATGCTCGGTGGCCTCTTATCAGCCTAGAGAGTCTGTAAATAAGTAGAACCTGCCTTCAGAATCCGTGAAGCATAGTGGCAGCACATTGCGTATACGCCACATGTGCTGGGCGGACCAAAAATGGTGGCCAGAGCTTGGCGACAGAACAAAACGTGCGACTCTTTGGGGCGGCGCGTGTCTAGAATTTATCGGCCGACTTCTGGCTGATTATCGCATAATAATAAACTGGAATGTGACGTCAGGGCGGGTGATATTTCTATTTATTTACTCTGCCATTATTGGGCTTCACTCAATATTTACTCGGTTGGTGCTGCCACGCACTCTCGTTCACTGTCAGTCGCTAATTGACAGGTAAATGGTTGCCAGTTTTGCTGGAAAAATAGCGATAATTTTGCGCAATTCTTAGCCTGATTTTATGCAAAAAAGAGATCAGAGCCCAAAGTTTGGTGTGGCGATTGGGTTTTCGGGAATTTCTGTCTGCCGGATGGCGGGAATCAAATTCTATAATTCATATGCAAAGTAATGCTGACCGAACAGTTCTCCCTGCCTTTTGCTTTTTGGCCATAAAGTCCAAGCTAATTTGCATTTGAACACCATAGGCAAATAGATAGGCAAAAATGTTTACAACACTTTCCATGAGATTTTGTTGGGCGGTGACGAGATGGAGGATCTCAGAGACCGGAAGGTGAGGGGGGAAGCCACATGGAAGCGATGATGGCCTCCTGATACGAAACTGGAATTCTCCAATACCATCCAACTATTTATGACTGCTAAGTGGCCATAAAAGATCTTCTTCCACACGGCCGAAAGTCCCAAAACTAAAGTCAAGTCCAAGCTCAACGCTCGATAGTCGAATAAATCAAGAATTAAATTTCGCCCCTGACCGTGGCAAACCGGTAGAATATTTATTGATTTTGATTATATAATGTTTTGATTTTTGCATATTATTTTATTTGAGTTTTTGCCGGTGAAATTCGATGAGAATTGCGAGGGGAAATCATTAACAGGTTAGTGGAGCAGCCACATATATAATAATAATATTGATTATAGAACGATTACCGCAGGCAAATAAAACAAGTTTATAACTCAAATGCGGATATTTGCATAGATAGATCCGATAATGTGCTGACTCCAAGTTCCTGTTACTCGAACATAACATAATTCCTCATCGTTAGTTAGTTAGTTCTTGGCCACTTCGAAGGCTGGAAAGTAACTCAAATGGGTTTCTTCACACCCTCAAAACTACTACACGAAAGCCCTGCCTGGTGTGGCGGCAGCGGTCGATTGGAACTGCCGGCCTTGCAATAGCACTCGACAATGGCACTCGAATAAATGCAAATAAGTCGGACGAAATTCTCGTTAGTCAATATCTCGCTGAATGAATGCATTTTGGGCGCGCGCAGCTCCGCCAAGAGTGCGATGACTGAACAGAAAACGCTCGAGCTGGCGCTCGCTGGGTGATTCCATAATGGCGTTCACTTGGAGTGCGAGTGCGAATCGGAGTCGCAGATGGCAGGTGCCCACGTAATTAATAGAGAGCCCCGGCCCGGCCAAATGATGGCTCAAATGGCCAAGTGAGTTACACGAATGCGCCAACTGGGCCAGCTATTTGGCCAAGATCTCTGCGTGTTGCCCAATGCGGTGCGCTAAGAGAGCCATTATAAGGGTGAAACCGCCTAGTCACCGGGTCACATTTGCCAAGGATCAATAATACCGATCATCAACGTTCGCCAGAGTGGCGTCCATCATCCCAATCTCTGCTGTGAAAAGACAATACCTTAAAATTATAGCCACTTGGAGCTGTCAAAGGTCGTCCTTGGCGTTCCTGTCTCTTGTGATTCTTCCGGCAAGACACGAAAGAAACAAAGGGAAAAGTTCTGGACTCTTTACTTGCTCAACTTCTGAACTTGTTCTGCTGTGTCACTAAAAAATAAAGTATCCACTATCCAGCACTGAAAAAATCTAGTCACAATAAAGTTTAATAAAAACGATTTAAATTTGTCAACTCCTTTTTTTGTTGGCATAATAAAAAAGGAAAATTAATAAACACAAACCACAATGAAACTGAAATAGAGTAACATTTTTTATTTAAATTTTTGCAGCTGTATTTCGTACCAGAAAAATCACAAGAAGACTGAATTAAATATTAAGTTATGATATCATAAATAAAGTAAATAATAACATTTTATCAGGAAAGACAACCAGTTAAAATTGTAAATATTGATGGGTAGTGACTGAGCAAAGGATTTTCAGCATGAACAGGGCTCCAGTGTCTAGCCAAGCGAATATCACGAACATCAAAATTGAGATTCAGCAACCAGTTTCTCCTCCCTGAACCATAAAATTAATGATGCATGGACCTGCCGCGCCGTCCTTGGACTATCCTGCCTCCTGTGGTCATATCGGGCTGGGTTTTTCCAACAGCCAGCCGCAGGAAGGTAGGAGAACCAGCGGCTAATTTGGCCAAGTTAACGAACGATGAACATGAAACCAGTTCTGGGCACGTAAGCCGGCCGCATGGTGTCCCTTGTTTTCGTCGGCTAACCGCCACTTAACAACAGCAACAATGCAATGTAAATCATAATGTTGGCCGAAAGAATTAAATCGCTGATGCGACAGTTCGTTCAGAGCTGAACTTTTTGGTAAATTGTGAATTTAAACTGTTTGCCTGATCGACTTTTTTGTTTTCCGCCACTTCATCATAAATCGTCAGGTTATTGGCACTGGGGAATTTGCATAGCTACGCCTGATTTACACGATTAAACTAATATGACATTTCGCACCCGCAATTATCCACACACTATATATATGATATGTATATATTCTGATCCGGCGTGGCGTAGGCGAGGCTTTGCCTTGGCCAGCATTGGCTTGTGTGTTCCGCTGATTAACAGGAAATGCTCGAAGCGCGTAAACCAAACACAGATCGAATGCGTTTCGCGTCTATTAACTATCTCCACGGCCGCCGAAGGTGCTAATACACAGCAGTGCATCATAACTTATCCCATAACTTTAGATCAGGCTAATAATATTTAATTACTCTTCATTTACAGTTGGCAAGATGTCGTCGGTCAGGCTAAATGAGACGACAACCATCGTTGACCGAATGGTCAACTTCTTTGTGGAGCACGAGGATCTGCGCACCAAGGTGGGTATTCCAAGATAACAAACATATATTAAAATTTATAATTTAGTTGTAAAACTCTAAACTTGAAAACTGGATTTATGATTAATCTTAAATTCTGTAGTTTGTGGTCTTCAAATATTTAAATTTCCAGTAGTGTCATTCTGATTTTGCTAATTTATTTCCTAAACTTGTTTTATATTATGCCATTGTATTTATTTATATATTTCACACAGCAACTTAATTAAATACAAAATAAAATGTTAAATACAAGAGTTGACTGCATAGATATTATAATAATTAAGTATATAATTTGTTTTTTAATATAAATCTAAATTTCTCATTATATTCCTCTTTCTCCTGCAGAGCTGGTTCCTTTCGAATGCCCCCGGACCGCTGTTCATGATCCTCGCCGCCTACCTGTACTTCTGCCTGTACGCCGGACCCCGCTACATGCGCGACCGCAAGCCCTTCGAGCTGAAGAACACGCTGCTGGTCTACAATGCCGTCCAGGTGCTCCTCAGCTGGGTGCTCTTCTACGAGGGCTACAAGGGCGGCTGGGGCGGCCACTACAGCTTCCGCTGTCAGCCGGTGCCCTACGAGTCTGATCCGATTTCCATGCGGGTGCGTAGTCCTATAATATCCGCCTTTATGTACCTTTATACTGAACCCACTTGTCCCCAATTCAGATGGCCCGTGCTGTGTGGCTGTACTATATTGCCAAGATCACAGAGCTGCTGGACACTGTGTTCTTTGTGCTGCGCAAGAAGCAGCGCCAGATCTCGTTCCTCCATCTGTACCACCACTCCCTGATGCCCGTGTGCGCCTTCATTGGCGTGAAGTACTTCGCCGGCGGCCATGGCACGCTGCTGGGCTTCATCAACTCGTTCATCCACATCATCATGTACGCCTACTACCTGCTCTCTGCGATGGGACCCAAGGTGCAGAAGTATCTGTGGTGGAAGAAGTACATCACCATCCTGCAGATTGTGAGTGTTTACAGACGATTCAACTTGGAGTTGTCCTGGCTAACCGCTCTGTTCTCCTTAGGTCCAATTCCTGATCATCTTCGTGCACACGCTGCAGATCCAGTTCCAGCCCAACTGCAACTTCCCCAAGTCCATTGCCGCCCTGCTGACCTTCAATGCCGGCCTCTTCACCTACATGTTCAGCGCCTTCTATGTGGCCAACTACAAGAAGGAGGCGGCTGCCCAGGCCAAGTTGGCGGCGAAAAAGGAGTAGGGAGCAACGTTAGTTGGAGCTCCCCTAATCTGTACACACTTACACTTACATTTATGGTCCTGTCTCTCCCAATCCCTATCCCGATCCCGCTCCCAATCTTCCTGCCCATCCCGCTCCCAATACCCAATACCCATCACCCAATCCCTAGGTATATAGATGAATATTATACAGCCTTTAGTTGAGTAAGCTTGTTTCGTAGTATTTCGTTAGCTTGAGGATAGCGGCCCCTTTTGTACTTGTTTGGATCAGTCCCCATTGCAGGGTGCAAGAGATCCTTGCACTTCCTGTATTGGGATAGTGTAATGGAACCAAATATTATAGTTTAGTGATTGGATATTATCCTACGGACTTGGCATGCAATGAAAGTCAATGGCAACTGGCCGCCACAAGGACAGGCGAATGGCGTGGGTGACTCCGTAAAGTGACCCGTGAACTTTTGCCTGTCAACGGCACCTAATTTGCCAATGCCCCCACTTTATGATGCAATGTAATCTTGTATATTTTATTTGCGAACAATAAACAAACGATTCATTAGGTAAACTATGGAAATCTGCCTTTATTTACTCGGGTCTTTTGCTATACAAACTATAAGTACCAGGCACATGCAAAGCACTAAAAAATGCGCTTCAATATTTGAAGTTCAATAAATGATTTTGGGGTTCTGAATACTTTACCTGCATTTAACCAGAGCTGAAACCTCTCCAAAGTATCCTATGGATTTTAAAGTATTCAAAATGTATTTATTTTATTTAACTTTCACTCACTGTCTCGTCGTATAGTTTTATTTTGCCTGCACATCGAAAATAAGCTGCATTGATAAGCCGCTTTCTTCATATCAAAATAATAATGGAAGCTGAACCCAAAACGCTGCTCTCACGAAACGCAGTCCCAATTATAAATCTTGAGAACTGCGTTGAGGGCAGGGCTGCTGCCGTGGCTCAAAAGCTAAGAAAGGCTCTGTCGGAGCAGGGCTATGCTCTGCTTAGTAAACACGGAATTTCGATGGAAAGGTAAACTATAAATATTATAATTCCTGGGATATAGCACTCAGTAATGCTTCTCCAAGATCAAGACTGCCTGGGAATATTTCGATGGATTTGTAGACTTGCCGGATGAAGTTAAGGTAACTGATGAACGCACCAAGGCTCCGGATGGAGAATCACGGTTATGTGGGTCCTGGAATGGAACGATTTGTTGGAAGGACCCCCGAACTGCCAGACTGACGACAAGTAAGAGATAAAGACCTTTGTAATGTATATATTTTCGCTTTTACCCTATCCGAATCTAGAGTTTACAGCGCCTACGAGTTGATACAGCAAAAGTTTAACGACACCTACGGAGGCCGCTCGAAATAAAACAGAGAATCTCGGACATGAGTCTTTTATTCGAGTTTTGTAACAAGTGTTAGAAAAGTGTTCAAAGTTAAGCTACACAAGGAAAATTGATATTATAAAAGAAGAGTTGATGAATTTAACATCTAACATTTAGTAAATGTGACACTTCTTCTTGGGATTCATCGGGGAACCTTCAGGGCAGTTAAACTCATCGGAGAAGTCATTGAGGTTCGATAAGGATCCAATAACTCGTATGGGGGCTGGCGCGTGACTGTCGGGTTCCACTGCATTATATTTTATGTCCCTGCAATTATCTTGAGCGAAGCTGAGGAAGAACAACTGCTTGGCTGTAAAGTTTAGGCTCGGCAACAGCTCATTGTCTAGGATTCTTCCGCTGCTATCCATCATATTCTGCCTCTTGGACCACTCTTTATAGGCGGCTAAAGCGAGGCTTAAGCCTCCATTATCAGCGATGTTCTCGGACTGAGCTGTGTTCAGCTTATCCGAATAATGTTCGTACTGTTCTTTGAAGCAAGCGTCCCGCTCCAAGTAGTTTTTATCGGATAGTGGATCCCACCATTTGTTAAAATAGTCGTCATAGTAATTGCGACCATCGGAGGAAAATCCATGGACCAGCTCATGCCCAAGAGTATAGCCCATGGTGCCAAACATGAGGGCCTTGGGATACGCATCGGCCCAAGAATAGTACCGCTGCAGGAAGGCCACTGGAACATTGATAGTGTTAGTGTTCAGTATATATGTTGGACTATATTGATTATCCTCCCTTATTACTTCATCTTGCCGTACAGCAAAGAACATATTTATACGTCCTAGATTCTCAAAGTAGTTGGAGTTGGTTAGGTTGAGTCCCTCGAACTTCTGGGTGAAGTTGACCCCTTCATATGAAAGTATATTCAGCTTCATCTTCTGCAGCTTGGCGTAGGCAGCCTTTTGTGTTGGGGGTTTTATCCAATTCATCTGCGGGCTGAAAATAGTCCTGTTGAATGCGTCCTTGATCTGGTGCCACATGTCCTCTATATCAGAGGCTGCCTTCTTGTTTCGCCGATAGAACATGTTCTCCAATTTCTTGAGAAAGTGCTTTCTGGTTAAATCAACGCAGTTTCTGGATGAACGCGGTGGTACCGATTCGTAAAAGTTTTGAATCAGATAATAGAATATGTAGTTAGCCACAATCCGCTGAGGCACGGATTTGATTACTTCATTTAGGTGTTGAGTGTAAAATATGTTTTCCACGGAGATGAACTTTATCCCGACAAAGGTTGCATTTAAAAAACGGTTGAAATCCGAGATGGGTAGAGGGTCCTCTCCTACTACAAATACATTCAATGTAGTTTTCCCGTCTACTATCCCTCGGGATAAATTAACTTCAAAGTCGAGCACCTCCCGAGCCGTTTGCTTCGCCAGACTGCTTTCAACATACAAAATATTCTCCAAGATGAACTCGATCCGTTCCAAGTGGTTCATGTAAGAATCCTTCAGAACAATCTTCGGTGGGCTTAGTAATGCCCCATCATATGTAAAATGGAATACTTCGATGATGGCGCTTATTCCGTAGCGGTGAGCTATGCGTCCAATAGTGTCCAGCCAGTTAAAGTCCTCCTCTCGCCAGGAGTCTCCAACGAGCACTGGCATTGACCCAAACTCGGAAATCAGATCCTTGAGCTGCTGCGTGTACGTCTTCAACTCAATCCGAGTACACGATTCGTAGAAGCGTTTTACCTGGACATCCTCAGGAGTGTCGTATCCATCTTGCTTCGTGCTAAGGATCTTCTGAAGTTTACGGTTGAGGCCCTTTTGCAGGGTTTGAAAGGACCCCGTGCTGACCACATTCAAAACATTGGCCGGATTAATGTGCTTATAGTTACCACAGGCAAACTCATAAAAGTTGCTGCACGGATCAGCAGTGGTGTTCATGAAGCTCTTTATCTCGGCGGCCTTTGCTAGTCGTAACAACTGCCTCATGAACGGGGTGTCCTTTATATCCTCCTTGGAGAATGACGCCTGGACACTGCTCACATATAATGTAAGAAAATTCAACAGGAATAGAATAGGGAAACGCATGGCTCTTGTTTGGTTCCAGTAAAACAATCCACTGAATTTTGAGGACAAGTTCAAGTCTATTTATTGCCGAAAATCGTGAAGCTTAGTTTTTAATGATTCTTATCACATGAATTGTGTCAATTGAGGTCTAATGACTATACTTTCTGTTTAAAACTGATTATAGGGGAAATTAATCTGTGGGTCTTAAAAAATTGCTCAAATTAATCAGAAATTTAAAACAAGCTTAATTGGTAGTCCATAAACTGTTAGCTTTACCACTAACACCACACTCAGTTTAAAGCATGTTTTCAATTTAATTTAGAATTACTTTTTTGACATTTTAAAATCTTATAGTTATTTCATCAACTGTAATAATGATAAGGCCCAAATGTTTTTTTTTTGGAATTAAGTTTCTTTTTTTATAGCAATATAATTCTATTTTATATTTGTGTTATAATTTAATTCTGTGTATAATTTAATTCTGTGTGCCGCAGTTTCGTAGACAGATTTCTGGTTTAAAATTAAAATTGTAAAGCTCAATTGATCATGATTGTAGGGAGGTAGTGCAGATTCCCAGATCGAAAGTTTCGATATAAGGCAAAATGTGATTTACAGCCAATAATTTAATAATAAATAATAAATAATTCATAATAAATAAAAGAAATATAAATATTAAAATTAATATTAGTTTTATAAATATTATATAAATCATATCATACTCAAAAGTCTGCCTTTTTGACTTGCGCTTAAGTATTTGAAGTTCCATAACTGTTTTTTAAGTTTCCAAATGCTCTTTTTGAAGTCATAAATATATATTTTACCTACAATTAACCAGACCTGAAACCACCCAAAAGTATCCTATAGAATTTGAAGTATTTAAAATACAAATTAATCTCATTTATTTAGCTTACATTCACTGTCGTCGGTTAGTCTTGTTTTGCCTGCACATGGAAATACAACATATTAAGTTTGATAAGCTTCATTGATAAGCTGCTTTCTTCATATAAAAATAATAATAGAAGCTGAACCCAAAACGCTGCTCTCACGAAACGCAGTCCCAATTATAAATCTTGAGAACTGCGCTGCGGGCGGGGTGCTGCCGTGGCCCAAAAGCTAAGAAAGGCTCTGTCGGAGCCGGGTTATGCTCTGCTTATAAACCACGGAATTTCTGATGAAAAGGTAAACTATAAATAATACAATTTCCCGGTTATAGCACTCAGTAATGCTTCTCCAAGATCAAGACTGCCTGGGAATATTTCGATGGATTTGTAGACTTGCCGGATGAAGTTAAGGCAACTTATGAACGCACCAAGGCTCCGGATGGGGAAAATCACGGTTATGTGAGTCCTGGAATGGAACGATTTGATGGAAGGACCCCGGAACTGCGGCATGCATACAATATCTGCAAGCTGGGGCAGGATTTTTTGCCCGAGACGCAACTACCAGGATTTACGGGACACATTAGTTCCCTGACAGATGACTTCAATGCCCTCGGTAGGTTTATCCTCCGGGCTTTGGCCCTGTCCCTAGGTGCTCCGGAGACATTCTTCCTCGACAAGCACTCGTACATGTTGTCCGACGATCGCTTCAATCTCACCACTCTTCGGATGCTCTACTACCCGCCGATAAAGGACTTAAGTTCTAAGGACATAGTTCGTTGTGGAGCCCACGCCGACTATTGCACCTTTACCCTGCTGGCCCAGGACTCGGAAGGCGGGCTGGAGGTGAAGCTTCGCGGCAGCGATCAGTGGCAACGAGTTGGTCATCTGCCGGGGGCGCTCTTCATCAATTGCGGCGAAACCATGGCCTCGTGGACAGATCAACTGTATCATGCTTTGGTAATACAGAAGACTGCATCAAATTTAATATAAATTAAAAAGAATTAAAATTATTTCCAGCAACATCGAGTGGTGGTTCCTGAGCAGAAGGAATCTCGCCGTCGTGGCCGGCACTCCATTGCCTACTTTTGTCATCCCAATAGCTCAACGTTGATTGATCCCAAGGACTTGAATATAGATTCGAAAAATAAAGTGTAAGTGAAATCTTGAAATTAGTTTTAAACTTTGGTTAATTTTTATTACCTTATTTTTCAGAATATATAACGCATATGATATAACAATGGCTTTGGCGAAAGGAGCCTATGGGCATAATTACTCTTAGAGTACAACAAAATCTATGACTATAAATATGAAACCTTGTAAATTTTCATAATTTATATAAATATATAGGATAACTCTTGCTAGCTTCAAATATTCTGTAAATTTATTTAACGGCCTCTGTTTACTTGTTACTTTCATGTACTTTACACACCCCAAAAGTATATAGCACCGATAATTCATAACACTCCCAAAGATAAGAGTCGAGTAAAGCACATAAGAAGGCATATTCCGGGTCAAGAATGTCCAGTCTTCTCGAGAACCTCGTCGCGCCCGCATCGTAATCGCCGCAGCTCTCAGATAATAATCTTTTTAGACACAATCTCGGTTTGTTGTTGATTTACCTACCGACAACTGTTTGTTAACAATGATAAATACGAAGATAACAGAGGACAAACTTCAGACGCTTGTGTCACGCAGCTCTGTGCCGATCATCGATCTCGCCCATTGTGGTAAGTTTCCGCACCGCTCTTCCCAATTAAATAATAAATAATTTAATGAGAGAGGTCAATGAAAGCCATTTAGTTCGCTTTATTATAAATTCCTACATCAACGTATTTGATTTAATTTATTTAATTTATCTTATTCATGTTAAATACAAGAAACTGTGACGTTTTTATAAAAGAAAATTATTTACTATTGATGATCTCAATTCCAGGTAAATCCCTCGTTAACCGTGTTGGCCAACAGCTGCACAAGGCTTTCACCGAAAAGGGAATTGCTTTCCTCGTAAACCATGGAATTTCCGAAGAGAAGGTAAGTTCGGCTTACGTATTACCATCTTTAATGTTGTGTCTACCTAAATATTTATACTCTTGCTTAGATCAAAAATGTCTGGGATCAATTCGACAATTTCTTGGATCTTCCGGCTGAGATTCAGGATCGCTACAGGCGAAAGGATGGTGGGAATTCAGGATACGTTAGTCCGGGAGTGGAGCGTTTTGATAAAAAAACTCCAGAGCTTCGACACGCCTTCAATATTTGTCAACTCGATGACCGAAATATTCCGAGAGATCCACTTCCAGAATTTGCCGATGACATTACGACTCTAGCCAGTGACTTGAAAGCCATGTCCACATATATACTCAAGGCCATGGAGGCGGCCTTGGAGATTCCTCCCTCCTACCTTGTGGACAAGCACTCCCAAATGCTGGCTGGGGATGAGGTCAACATGAGCACTCTGAGGATGCTCTATTATCCGGCAATCGTGGACGATGAGCCGGGTCAGAGTGAGGGCGCCATTCGATGCGGGGCCCATGTCGACTATGGCACCTTCACCCTTCTCGCCCAGGACTCGGAGGGTGGCTTGGAGGTGCAACTGCCGGGCAGCGAGAAGTGGGAACGCGTGGGCCACCTGCCAGGGGCCATTCTCATTAACGGCGGCGAACTCCTATCCATTTGGACGAAGCAGCGTTATCACGCCTTGGTATGCCCACCCGGAACCAAAGTGCAGCAAATTCAATTATCTGATGCTCATGTCTCTTTGCAGCCACACCGCGTTATTATACCTGAACAGGATCATGTGCGTACCCGTGGCAGGCATTCCATCGCCTTCTTCTGTCATCCAAATAACTCAACAATGATAGCTCCCAACGATCTCCTGTCCACAGACGCGGAACAGACTGACGACAAGTAAGAGATATTGCATTTTCTATAGACTTTATATTTTCGCTTTTACTCGATCCGAATCTAGAGTTTACAGCGCCTACGAGTTGATACAGCAAAAGTTTAACGACACCTACGGAGGCCCCTCGAAATAAAACAGAGAATCTCGGACATGAGTCTTTTATTCGAGCTTTGTAACAAGTGTTAGAAAAGTGTTATAAATTAAGCTACACAAAGAAAATTGATATTATAAAAGGAGAGTTGATGAATTTAACATCTAACATTTAGTAAATGTGACACTTCTTCTTGGGATTCATCGGGGAACCTTCAGGGCAGTTAAACTCATCGGCGAAGTCATTAAAGTTCGATAAGGATCCAATAACTCGTATGGGTGCTGGCGCATGTTCGTCGGGGGTCAAAGGCACGTCCACTGCATCATTATCTATGTCCTTGCAATTATCTTGAGCGAAGCTGAGGAAGAACAACTGCTTGGCTGTAAAGTTTAGGCTCGGCAACCGCTCATTGTCTAGGATTCTTCCGGTGCTATTCATCATATTCTGACTCTGGGACCACTCTTTATAGGCGGCTAAAGCGAGGCTTAGGCCTCCATTATCGGCGATGTTCTCGGACTGAGCTGTGTTCAGCTTATCCGCATAATGTTCGTACTGTTCTTTGAAGCAAGCTTCCCGCTCCAAGTAGTTTTTATCGGATAGTTCATCCCACCATTTGTTAGTATCGACGTCATAGTAATTTCGACCATTGGAGGAAAATCCATGGACTAGCTCATGCCCAATAATATAGCCCATGGTGCCAAACATGAGGGCCTTGGGATACGCATCGGCCCAATAATAGTACTGCTGCAGGAAGGCCACTGGAACATTGATAGTGTTAGCTTTCAGTGAATATGTCGGACTGAATTGATCATCCTTCATCTTCATCATGATCATTTCATCATCTCGCCGTACAATAAAGAACATCTTTACCCGTCTGAGGTTCTCAAAGTAGTTGGAGCTGGTTAGGTTGAGTCCCTCGAACTTTTGGGTGAAGTTGACCCCTTCATATGCGAGTATATTCAGCTTCATCTTCTGCAGCTTGGCGTAGGCAGCCTTTTGTGTTGAGGGTTTTATCCAATTCATCTGCGGGCTGAAAAGAGTCCGGTTGAATGTGTCCTTAATCTGGTGCCACACGTACTTTATATCAGAGACTGCCTTCTTGTTTCGCCGATAGAACATGTTCTCCAATTTCTTGAGAAAGTGCTTTCTGGTTAAATCAACGCAGTTTCTGGATGAATTCAATGGAAACGAATCGATAAAGTCTTGAATCAAAAAATAGAATATGTAGTTAGCCACTATCCGCTGAGGCACGGATTTGATTACTTCATTTAGGTGTTCAATGTAAAATATGTTATCCACGAAGATGCTTTTTGTCCCGACAAAGGTGGCATTTAACAAACGATTCACATCCGAGATGGGTGGAGGGTCCTCTCCTACTACAAAAAAAAAAAATGAGTTTTTCCCGTCTACTATCCCTCGGGATAAGTTAACTTCAAAGTCGAGCACCTCCCGAGCCGTTTGCTTCGCCAGACTGCTTTCAACATAAAAAATATTCTCCAAGATGGACTCGATCAGTTTCAAGTGACTCAGATAAGACACCTTCAGAATCATCTTCGGCGGTCTTAGCACTACCCCTCCATAACCTAAACTGAATACTTCGATGATGGCCCTTATTCCGTAGCGGTGAGCGATGCGTCCAGTGGTGTCTAGCCAGTTGAAGTCCTCCTCTTGCCAGGAGTCTCCAACGAGCACTGGCATTGACCCAAACTCGGAAATCAGATCCTTGAGCTGCTGCGTGTTCGTGTTGAAATCAGTCCGAGCACACGATTCGTAGAATCGTTTTACTTGGACATCCTCAGGAGCCTCGTAACCATCTTGCTGAGTGCTAAGGATCTTCTGAAGTTTACGGTTGAGGCCATTTTGCAGGGTTTGAAAGGATCCTGTGCTGGCCACATTCAAATCTTTGGCCGGATTGATGTGCTTATAGTTACCGCAGGCAAACTCGTAAAAGTTGCTGCACGGATCAGCCGTGGTGTCCATGAAACTCTTTATTTCAGCGGCCTTTGATTGACGTAACAGCTGCCTCATGTATGGGGTGTTCTGTTCATATTCGTTGATGAATGTAGCAGCCTGGACACTGCTCACAGATAATATAAGAAAATTCAAGAGGAATAGAATAGGCACACGCATGGCTCTTGTTCGGGTCCAATGAAACAATCGACTGAATATTGAGGGAAAGTTTAAGTTGGTTTTTGTCGTAAAAACGAAAACATAGAAACACGTTCTTATCGCTTAACTTTTAATATTTCTTTTCACGCAAAGTGAGTCAAGTGAGTGCTCAGGCAATCAAAACATAATAATTTTAATTTCAATGAATTTTCTTCTGATTAATCAAATAATCTTTCCGCCATTTTGCGGCAATGTGCGCCCCTCTGTTTATACATTTCAGCAGCATTCTTTTGTATATATTTTATTGTTGATACAATTAAAATTTAACGACACCTACAAAAGCCCAAAATAAAACAGTAAATCTCAGAAATTTTTTTTATTGGAGTTCTTTAAGAAATTGTAGAAAAATTTAGCCAAAAGGACAGTTGATGAATTTAACATCTAACATTTAGTAAATGTGACACTTCTTCTTAGGATTCATCGGCGAGCCCTCAGGACATTTAAACTCATCGGAGAAGTCATTGAGGTTCGATAAGGATCCAATAACTCGTATGGGCCTTGGCGCATGATTGTCGAAAATCAAACGCTTCTTCGCTATATCATTATCTATGTCTTGGCAATACCTCTGCGCGAAGCTGAGGAAGAACAACTGCTTGGCGGTAAAATTCAGACTTGGCAACCGTTCGTTTTCTAGGAGTCTTCCGGTGCTATCCATCTCATTCTGCCTCTTGGACCACTCTTTATAGGCGGATAAAGCGAGGCTTATGCCTCCGTTATCGGCGATGTTCTCGGTCTGATCTGTGTTTAGCATATCTGGATAATGTTCGTACTGTTCTTTGAAGCAAGCTTCCCGCTCCAAGTAGTTTTTATCGGATAGTTGATCCCACCATTTGTTAATATCAACGTCATAGTAATTGCGAACTTCGGAGGAAAACCCATGGACCAGCTCATGTCCAAGAGAATAGCCCATGGTGCCAAACATGAGGACCTTGGGATACGCATCGGCCCAAGAATAGTACTGCTGCAGGAAGGCCACTGGAACATTGATAGTGTTAGCTTTCAGTGAATATGTCGGACTGAATTGATTATCCTCCCTTATTACTTCATCTTGCCGTACAGGAAAGAACATCTTTATATGTCCTAGATTCTCAAAGTAGTTGGAGCTGGTTAGGTTGAGTCCCTCGAACTTCTGGGTGAAGTTGACTCCTTCATATGAAAGTATGTTAAGTTTTATTTTCTGCAGCTTGACGTAGGCAGCCTTTTGTGTTGGGGGTTTTATCCAATTCAGCTGCGGGCTGAAAAGAGTCCTGTTGAATGCGTCCTTAATCTGGTGCCACATGTCCTCAATATCAGAGGCTGCCTTCTTGTTTCGCCGATAGAACATGTTCTCCAAGCTCTTAGGAAAGTGCTCTCTGGTTAAATCAACGCAGTTACTGGATGAATGCGACAAATACGAATCGAAAAAGTTTTCAATAAGATAATAGAATATGTAGTTAGCCACAATCCGCTGAGGCACGGATTTGATTACTTCATTTATGTGCCGAGTGTAAAATAAGTTATCCACGAGGATATGCTGCATCCCGACAAAGGTGACATTTAACAATCGATTCACATCCGTGAGGGGTGGAGAATCCTCTCCCACTGCAAATATTTTAGTTCCAATTTTCCCGTCTACTATCCCTTTGGATAGGTTAACTTCAAAGTCGAGCACCTCCCGAGCCGTTTGCTTTGCCAGACTGCTTTCAATGTCCAAAAATAATATCAACATTGACTCGATAATGTCCAACTGTAACATGTAAGCTTCTGGATGCTCCAAAATGAACTTCGGCGGCCTTAATACCACCGTTTTTGATAAATAACTCGATGCTTCGATGATGGCGCTTATTCCGTAGCGGTGAGCGATACGTCCAGTAGTGTCCAGCCAGTTGAAGTCTTCCTCTCGCCAGGAGTCTCCAACGAGCGCTGGCATTGACCCAAATTCGAAAACCAGATCCTTGATCTGCTGGAACTCAATCCGAGTACACGATTCGTAGAAGCGTTTTACTTGGACATCCTCAGGAGTGTCCTGGCTATCTTGCTGCGTGCTAAGGATTTTCTGAAGTTTACGGTGTAGGCCCTTTTGTAGGTTTTCAAAGTGCCCTGTGCTGGCCACATTCAAATCTTTCACCGGATTGATATGTTTATAGTTACCGCAGGCAAACTCGTAAAAGTTGCTGCACGGATCAGCCGTGGTATTCATGAAGCTCTTTATCTCGGCGGCTTTTGCTAGTCGTAACAGCTGCCTCATGTACGGGGTGTCCTTTATATCCCCGTTGGAGAATGACGCCTGGACACTGAGTAGTGCAACAAAATTCAAGAGGAATAGAATAGGCACGCGCATGGCTCTTGTTCGGTTCCAATGAAACAATCGACTGAATTTTGAGGACAAGTTCAAGTCTATTTATTGCCGAAAATCTTAAATCTTAGTTTTTAATGATTCTAATCACATGAATTGTGTCAATTGAGGTCTAATGACTAGACTTTCTGTTTAAAACTGATTAAAAGGGAAATTAATCTGTGGGTCTTAAAAAATTGGTAAAATTAATCAGAAATTTAAAACAATCTTAATTGATAGTCCACAAACTGTTAGCTTTACCGCTTACACCACTCAGTTTGAAGCCGGTTAATGTTATAGTTATTTCATCAACTGTAATAATGATAAGGACCAAATGTTGAGGCCTTAATTGTTTTTTTTTTTCTTTTTTTCTTTTGGGAATTAAGTTTCTTTTCTTAAAGCTATATAAACATAATTTAATGTTTGTGTTATATTTTAATGCTGTGATATTTTAGTGCCGCTGTTTCGTGGACAGATTTCTGGCTAAAAATTAAAATTTTAAGGCTTAATTGATCACAATTTTGCGGGAGGTAAGTGCAGATCTCCACATAGATAGTTTGTCAGATGTCAGATATTGAAATGATAGATACTAGATACTGTCTGGTGCATTATAAAAGATACTTGTGCTACGTAAGAAGATTACGTTTTCGATCACTTTACGTTGTTCGAATACGTGTCTCTAGCCAAGTTACCCACCGTTAGTCATCAGAGCTATCGACGACCATTTTGATGTCAGCATTTTTCGAATTTCTCTTCATGGTTTTGGGTCCGATCGAGACAGACGCTGTTCCCCTCTGCACTCAGGTGTATCTAGGTTAAATTCGCGAATGTGTTACAAAATGATGGAAAGTGTGCAAAAAAGGCATCAGAAAGAGATACAGAAATTGACTAAGTAGATTGTTGGCCAACTTTTGTGCTGTCGTCGTCGTCGTGGTCGGGTCGAGTTCGAGTCGAGTTCGATGAAAAGCGAAACCTGTGCGAAAAAAGAAAGCGAGTTTTCACTGTAAGCAAACGCCCCGCGAAACATCAAAATTTCAGCTGAATAGACTCCGGCTTCAAGTTAATAATCATTTGCAGTGTGCCGCCTATACATACATACAATCATTCGTATTTTGTTTTTGCCACGAAAGGCGAAACTTCACGCCACCGCGTCAAGCGCTTACTCACTCCCAGCCACTACTTGCCCACTTTTTGTATCTTCCAAGAGCCCTGCCCTGGACACTCCACCTCAGTGTTTGCATGCAGATGGACGAGCCAGACTTTGCTCATCTGGCATTTCCTCGGCGACTCTGCAGCCGCCTGGCAACAGCCGTCTCTGCGATCGGTCGCTCGCTCGCTCAGCTGGTCGCTCAAGGGGTGAAAATACAGCCAGCAGCAGCAGCAGCAGGGCTCACACCTGAGGCGAACGGTAAACGGTATCCGTCAGATACAAATTCAAGCAGAGTATCTGCGCCTGTATCTGAGCGCACACACACACGCACACACAGAGATGCGGAGCTACCTGAGCCACGGCCACGTTAATGGGCATCGCAAATATTGCAAAGGCAAATCGAGAGACCGACTGGAAACGTCTGGCTCTGTGGCTAGTCTCACCTTTGGTACGGCTATGTACATACGTACTGCGGGCTCAGTGAGTACGGTTCCGTCCGATCCCCCCGCGAGAATGACAAGTGCTAATTTAGTTATCACAATTTTTGATTTGATTAAATTTTATCTAATTGCGACGCACCTGCAGAGAGTACACCGCAGGGCGAGCTCTATCGCTCTCTCCCTCTCTGCCTCACTCGCAATCAGTTTTGCAAAATAAAATCGTAAACTGAGGCAACGCCATAGCCAGTCAGGTGCGATAAGCCTGAGAATCCAGAACTTGGCACTCGGAAACCCGCCGAACCAAGACGGTTTGCTTAGTCCGCAAGAGAAGTGCCGCGATCGTAGCCAATTTGGTCCGCCACGCGCCCTTCTAAAGTCGCCCCAATCGCCGAATCAGCCGTTCGAATTTCTGAATTCGCATTTCGGATCGGCGATAGCCCCCTCCTCCGCGCCCTCGCAGCTCCTCTGTTCTCAGCTGTCACTCAAAGCGATCGCTTTCGCTCGCAACCCAAACAAAAACAATAGCGGTGGCAAAAACAAAATACGATAAACTAAGCAGGGGAAACCAAACAAAAACACAGAAAGAGCACTCGGATGTGCGATTCGAATGTTTGTTTTTTCGATATTCGCTGAATAGCTAGCCCCCAATCACCGTCATAATAATAACAACAATAATAATCGAGTTCTGTGCGGTCTGTCATTCAGTTCCATTTAGTCGTCGGCCATCGCTGGAAGTGGTGCACCTCGTCTCCGGACCGCCGAAGTCTGTGATAAAGCGTGCACAAGTGCGGCAAGTGTTCTTCGCCCCTTCGATCGCAACCAAAGAACTTTAGACATACTCGTCCGAGTCCGCTTCCAATCCAAACCATACACACACACAGCCATACGCTCCGGCAAAATGATAAAAACAAAGAATAGCGACGACAAGCTCGACACGCTCCTCTCGCGCAGCGTGGTGCCGATCATCGATCTCGCCCACTGTGGTAAGTACGATCCCCCACTGCCATCTTTGAGATACGATCACGTCCCGCAACACACATGCTGCTGATCGTTGCTAGGCAAGATTTCCAGCACTGTGTAAAATAGAATAAATAAAAAACCAATGGGGAAATTATTAAAAATTTGCTAAACCCAACCGGAAATACATGGGTTTCTATAAAATTTCTATCAGTTCTGAAAAAATTTACTTATCTATAACCAACTGACGATACGAAACGTCTTGGGAATTCCCACGGAAATGTATTTTTGTCATAGCAAAGGTGACCGTTTTTTAACTTCTTAAGCTGGAAAAATGGTTAGCTAAATTAAAACAATAATTAATCAATTTAAACACATGCTTCTGTAAGAGTTTTTTCAGTTTAATATAATGTTCTGAAGTCATAAGTTTTCCCTTGTGTTTCTTATCAATTTCCGCGTTAATATTAACCTTAACAATGGGATTTGAACTCGTATAAAATTCATAAGAAATTCAAAGAGTAGTTAAAAAATTCAATGAATCATCGTTTGAAGAAAACATAAGCTCGGCAAGAGCTATAAAAATTTGTTAAATTTTTAATTATATTAATGACAATGTTTTTGTTTGAATTTTCATAGATGATACATATATATTTATTTATGGGAATTTCACATAGAGAATTAATGGTGATGGGATCATCATATTATATTTTATATATACTGATAATATTGAGATTATTTTGTGATTTTCTTCCCCTCTGTAAACTGAAAAACTTCGCAGTCAACTGGGCATAATTAAGTGCAGTCGCCATTGAGTCATCGACAGTTCTGTTTTGGGGTGACTATGTACGATCGTTAATGGCTGACAGGGCTCCCTTAGTTAATTGCAGTTACTTAATTTGTTCGTGGCTTTGCAACTACGTCGCAGCTAAGTACAACTAATTATTCACTTGTGTAACCTGCCAGCTTCTCTCCGAGTGCAACTGCCAATGAAAATTGCAAAAAAAAAAAAAACGATCTTGAAGTTAGCTACGGAAAATCTTTCTAAGAACAACAGAGGCCTTATACACTCTTATCGTATTCGCAAAGAGGCCACTAATTGGGAGTAGATAGTTAATCTATAAAGTGCTTTAATGGAACTATGTACGTAGTGGAAAATATCACGCTGTTACGGCCTGGTATTTCGGAATGATTTCTTGGAAACATTGGACATGAGTAACTTGTCAATGGTTGCTCTTTTTGCTATTATTGGGGATAGTTTGTGCGTTTTACTGCTAGATATTTACCGCATTGAATAATGTGTAATTGAGTAGTCTAAATACCAATCCACATTGTATAATAATCGAAACCCATAAATATTTATAAGTTAAATGGAAAAGCTTTGTGAGCTAAAATATGTAGCTATCTTCTTGTATGCTCCAGTATCTCTGTTGTTCTCAGAAATCCCCGATTGATGCAGTGCAGTTAAGATACACAATAGTCACATTATCTTACTGCACTTAGAAGCTATCTACTTGGCCTTTGTTTATGTTTGTGTTTATGCTAGATTATCAAAATACGCAGAATCTTGGAGATACATACATTTCTTAATGAACACTGCTGCCAAAAGAGGTTACTGATTTTATAACTTTGTTTGTTCTTCCGCGCTGGCCCTTTTTTGGGGCCACAACCAAAACCAAATTTTCCATTTACCCATTTTGGAGCTGGAGCTGGAGCCGTGCCCGTGCGTTAACTGGGTCTTTGCCGATACGTGACACAGTTTCCCCGCAGTAATGGAAATGTACGCTTATCTGGCCGTAAGTTGGGCCCCGGGTTCACCTCACCCAGTCCACTTGGCCTGGGCACAGTGAGGCTTGGCCTTGAGGGCAACACTCTTGACCTTCGCGGAGCACTCTCTCGAACGGCTGAGCCATTGACCCCCAAAGCAGCTAGAAGCAATTAAATCGCTGCCTTGCGGCATTTTTGTGTCAACGGAACTTCAATTGGTTATTTTTTCTTGCTTTTGTTGACTTTTTGTTTTACTTTGTTGTGCTCTTATTGTCGGTTCCGAGGTGGAGAGGTTTTTGAACTACATCGTGGCAGGGGAAATCGTGGCATTTGTGGAATGTTTTGATACGCAATGCCATCACCGCCATAGTTTAGTGCGGAAACTCAAACAGAAAAACGCATCGGAACATTAACGTTTGTTTGAGTTACGAAACCTGATTCTGTTTGAACAGCGACTGCGATTCTCAAGCGTCATTTGCTTAGTGGTTGCAGCCTTATTTGCTCACTGCCGTTCGACACTTGCCTGTTTGCCAGTTGCCAGTTGCCAGTTACCAGTTTGGAGACGAGCCTCATGACGCATCTGGTTAGTGAATCCCCCGGCGTCATCACCGGGCCTCACCTCGACGCGTTCAACACAAACACCAGTCGTAACGCCAGCCAGCAGATACTACCAAAAAAACGGAGGGGTATAGCCAGCATGCTAAGTAGTTGGGCTCTCCGGCTGAACCGATTGAAACCAGCTTAAACCTGTTGATTCTCAACATGCCAGTCGCTTTGTTTAATGGCCACCTCTCTTGGTTGGCGGGAAATAGAAATTGCCAGGCGGATTTCACCTGACCCCGTCAGGTAATTGACACAGAAATATGTTGTTAATGCAGGCTGAAAGCCCGAATTAAGTTCTCACAAACAGGAATGCCAGTTCACACCTCTCCATCTCCTCCTGCAGAATAGATGGTGGCTTTGCATTATTCTGCTACTGCTGCTGGGATGTCGTTGACGCCGGATGCTTCAATGCCATTGAAATTATTTTTCCATTAGCCCGACATCTGCAAAGCGCGCTTCCCCCCAATTCGAACCTCTTTCCAATGGCCGCAGTTCGGCTTTCTATAAATAAATTATATTGCACGGCCATATTTCTCGGCGAAATTCGGCAACTAAATTGCCACATAACATATGGATGTACATACGTACATACATATATAGGGGCACAAATAGGTCTATAAATATTGAATTGAGTTAATCCAAGCGAGAAACTCAAGTGGCGAATCTATTGGAATCTATTTGTGGACGATGTTTAAGGGGTTATTCCGACTGAACTGAGAGTTCAGGCGGCCATCGCAATTAAATTGTAAATACATCGAGCCAAACAATGGGCATGCTCAACGCGTGCCCGCCATTTATGTTCCGACCATAAATGCATAAAAGCCAATCAATTTCAGCGATAAACTTGTACAGTAAACAGAACGCAGTGCCAAGCAAATAAAATGGAAAATAAAAAAGAGAGGAAAACCCAATCGAGACACCGAGAAATTCTGCTCTGCGGCAGGCAGCGAGGCGAGATGATCTTCGGCCATGGGATGCTTCTATGTACTTCTATCGACTGATTCAACTGAAATACCCTGACTCAATTAGCTAAATTAGCGACAAGTTAGCACTAACTACTCGCTGGCATGTGGCGCTGTTTTTCAGCTGGCTGGCAAAACTGGCAAATTGAAAGGCGACTCGCATCCCAATTGTTGACTAATTGAATTGCATGCAAACAACACGGAAAACGGGCAAAACACAAATAAAACTGGACCGCTGCCTAATGAAAACGAAAGGCGATCCGATTCTATCCCCTGGCCTGGCGTCAATTGGAATCATTCAATTCGCCCGACTGACCTCTCTCCGCGCCTCATCATCATGATTCCCCACATCATCATCTGTCATCTCCATCTTCATTTGTGAATAATATTAAATTCCGCCGCCTGGCGACAGAGCTCCAGGAAAGCCACTCTCACGCCGCTACCCGGAATGATAAGAGCTGCGAAATCGTAATTTGTTATTAACTGTGAAATTCTCAATTGAAGGAAGCCTTATCAGTCCGCACTGCAGTGCGTCACTGCCCCAATCGGGAGCTGAGGGCAGGCAGCAGTAATTTCCAGTAGAACCCAGAGAAACCTATTTATAGATTGCGCATACGCCCGGTGTGACACCGAGGGCTGAGGTGGAAAATATAATTACTTTGCTTTCATTCATTCATTCATGACTTGTCTCTCTCGCGATGAGTAAGTGATCACATTAGCGACCAAGGGAAGTTCCCGGCCATCCGATATCTGTGAGGGCGCCTCTGCCCTTCCAGATAGAAGACACTGTGGACTTGGGCCGAATGGCAGACGGGGCGGAACCACACGACTTCCGCTGCGGTTTTTCCTCGCATTCTCTATTTAATTTTCCGCCATGCATTGTCAATGCCGCCGCGGCCATTATCGGCGTTGGCATCGCATTGAAATTGATTGCATTTACCTTTATTGCATTCGGTATGGCAAATTACGGGCGTCTATCGAGCTCGCCCCTTGCCCGCCGTGGCCGAAGACGACTTATTTGAGATTCCAAGTGGATGATTATCTCACCTGCGAATAGTATGTAAGCGGCACGTGGCCGCTTAGCCACACTTCTCAATGGGCCCTGACATTCAAAGTGCTCGAGAGTCAGCAATTTAGCTATTTATTGGCTTTGGTAGTACAGAGAGCGTACATATATATACAATCTACCATAAATACGGGCCATACTTTATGGGGGAGCACAGCTCCAACGCGGGCCAGGTGGAAAAACATTTCCAAGAAGCCATAAAAAAACGACCACAAAACAATTAGCGATTAAGTGGCAGTTCCTCTGGTTATTCCCACGCCCACTAATTCATTCTCGTATCATGATTTCGTTTCAGGCATAGAGGAGGTGCCGGTCAAGTCGGTGGTCAACCGTGTGGGTCATCAGCTGAAAAAGGCTCTCTCCGAGAAGGGCATGGCCCTGCTGGTCAACCATGGCATTTCAGACGAGAAGGTAAGCTTGATATCCCTATTAAAACCAAGTTAAAGGGAAAATATACATAAAAAGAGGTCTCTTGAGCATGATATTTATAGTATTGGTTGTATCTAAAAGTAGGATTTTATTGCCTTCCTATATATATATCCAATAAATAGAAAATAAATGTATAACTAATTTATTGTGCGTCTCGTATCTTATTCGGTTATTTCTATTATTATCCCGATTGGCTAAAATTTATGGGATTAGCATTAAAAAGTTCTCTACAAAAAATATTTAATAAATATAATTAAAGACATCTAACTTATGGGCGTCTTTTCCTTCAGCTCAAGACTGCGTGGGATCATCTGGATGACTTCGTGGACCTGTCGCCGGACGTCAAGCAGCACTATATTCGCACAGATGGGGACAAGCATGGCTACGTGAGTCGCGGCCAGCCGCGCTTCGATGGCAAGGCCCCGGAGCTGCGTCACGCCTTCAATATCAGCACACTGAACGCCCAGAACCTGCCGGAGGAACCGCTGCCCGGTTTCGCGGACCACATCAGCACCCTGGCCACGGACTTTAAGGCGCTGGCCAGCTTCATCCTACAGGCAATGGCCGTCTCGCTGGACATTCCTAACACCTTCTTCCTCGAAAAGCACTCGCACATGCTGTCCGGCGACCACGACAACATGAGCTCCCTGCGCATGCTCTACTACCCGCCGGTGGTGGACGACGAGCCCGGCCAGAACGACGTGATCAAGGGCCGCTGCCAGTACAGCTATCAGCGCTGCCTATCCAACCAGCCGGACTTCCGGCCGGAGCACAATCCCCGCGACGAAGACGATCTCAATGAGGTCGATGGCCCCAATGGCCAGCTGTTCGAGCACAAGCTGGGCAGCGGAGCAGTTATCCACTGTCCGGCCCACGTCGACTACGGCACCTTCACCCTGCTGGCCCAGGACTCGGAGGGCGGGCTGGAGGTAAAGCTGCCCGGCAGCGAAAAGTGGAAACGCGTGGGCCACCTGCCCGGCTCCATACTCGTCAATTGCGGCCAGATTTTGAATATTTGGACGCAGGAGCGATATCCCGCATTGGTGAGTGTACAGATACTTACTTTTAGTGGAATTCCAACTAATTTATTTCAATATTTTCTCTTCAACAGCAACACCGCGTCGTTATTCCTGAACAGGAACACATTCGTGCCCGCGGCCGGCACTCGATAGCCTTCTTCTGCCATCCGGATAATATCACAATGATATCGCCCAACGATCTGCCCAATCCGGATGCAGCCCAGGACAAGGCGTGTCTCAAGCAGCGCAAGAAGTCCTTCAAAGCGGCGAAAGAAAGGTGAGTTTGGCTGGCTGTAATCACGTTTCCTGTGCTAACTCGCTCTTCTTTGTTTGTTTTTATTTCTGGTGCTTATCGCCGACGATAATTGGTGGCCGTAAATTTCACAGAGTCTACAATGCATATCAGTTAATACAGAAAAAGTTTAGAGATACGTATAGCAGTAACAATCACTCATAACGGCGGCAGAATGCCATGAGCAACAACCCGTCGAGCCATCCATCGCATCTCTACCTGAACCGGATGGAATGAAGTTCGCTGTGGACATGGAAGTGGAAGTACATAGGAAGTGAATATTCAAATGAAAAGCCAAAAGACACAGCCGATGTTTTGAACCTTTTTATTATTACCTTTACTTTTATTCCATACGATTGTAATTGCTTCATTTCATTAATTTATATGTATCGAGATGCTATATACAATACATGCATACATATACACCGTAAACAAATCCCTTTGTATAATAAATATATCTGTATAATTTAATATAGTTTCCACTGAAAAACGCACATGTTAACGTTAACACTTACTTAAGTCAAGGGGTTTCTTTCGACTAATTCTGTAGCTCGTGAAACGCGGAAGGTACACACTCTGAGTACAACTCCGAAATTGACCGACAATCGACCACAGGAGCCGTGCTAAAACTGACTGTTTGTTGCTTTGTAAATATTTTCCACACATTAATTAACATTTTCCTCTCTCGCTGTCAGTATTTGTTATTAGTTGCTGTTCATATTTAATGCCACCTGGCCGAATGAATATATGAATTTCGCATTAGGTTGTAATTACTTGAATGCGGTCTGCTTTTAAAATTCTCTTTGCGTTTTTTGTTAGCCTCCCAATGGGTTCTTCCCAACTATTCACATACATAATACACACATTATATAACAATTATTTGACTACCATTATTAATAGACACTCAGTTTTTGTAGTTTTGTGTTACAAAATAAGCTTCGGCTCGGCGTTGGACATTTAATTTAATTGCGAGCGATATTATTTTCGTTTAATTTGAACATTGAGCCGCATTCGGATATGGATTAAACCATATACTGGCTATAGCTTAGGTACACTGTATCTCCTCTGACTGGCAACATGGCTCTGTCGAAAGGGTAAACATGGGGAAATAAAATGATTCAGTCTGAATACAGTCGCTGGCAGAAGTAGGCTCACAAGTCATAGTCATAGTCATGGGAGGAGGCTGGATGTGCGAAATTCGTCAGCTTATCTGGGATTGCATCATGGAGGAGTGACTGGCCAGCATACCTATCCCAGCGACTGTAAACACCGTTGTGAGCTCAACACAAATTGCCATAATTTAATTATTTACTTTTCGGCGTTTACGCGATTTTTTCGGGTTAGTTTTTTCTCGTTTTCTCATTTAAGTGTCACATGCTCACCCCGTCAGTTGACATGCCAATTTGTTGTTAAACCAAATCGCATTTTCTGTTATTTATGGCTTTTATTGCGGTTGCTGCTTTGAACAGATTATTATGGTGCTCTACGCGGACACGTGCCACACTTTTTAGGGGCGGAAAGTGTGCTTAGAATACCCTAAAGGTACGGGGTATTGCTATCTCTTAACAGCAATCGGAATACTTAATTTTCAGGTGTCAAGATACTCGCATATATTTTATATTTCCTTATTGAGCTGATGCAACATTTCGACGCACCTTCTACGGGAGGGCAATGCACCTGTCCGTCCCTCCAGCACTTGGGTAAACAAAGAAAATGCCGGCACTTGTATTAAAAATAAATATTTCCAAATTATTTTTAATTAAGGGAAAAGGAAAAGCGTTCAACCCAAATGGGCAGCTGGGAAAGGGCATCTCGCAGTTTGCACTTGAGTGGAAAGCTTTGGGCTTAATTTAGTTAACAATATTTGGCTACATTTCAAACGTTATCAACGTCGCTGCTGCTGCTGCTGCTGCTGCTGACTGTAAACTTTTTTCGTGGGCGTTTCGCAGTTTAAACAAAGCGCCGAGAGTTAAATTAAGCAAATATTGACATGCCCACGGGCCGGACAAGGAGGGTGCTCGAGGGAGGGTGGTACTATGCTCATTTGTCGACGACGGTGAGCTCTTAAGCCGGCGCTTTAAGCCGGCGCTTTAAATAATGACTATGAATCGTAAGACAAAGTCGGCATTTTATGCATGTCGTACATATAAACAATATATATTTGCAGCGATTTGATATTAATTTTTTTGTTTGGCAAAAACAATTTTAGCCAGCTGAACAGACTCAACTCCCTTTGATTTATGGGGCGGCGGCGGCGGTGACAAATTCAGCGAGGGCGTGGCAGTTACTGCGATTGTATCTCTTTCAACAAATTCGCAAGTTCTGCTTCTTTTTTCAATCGAAGGAGAAACCAAACGGATTTGTCTTTAAGGTTGAAGCTTTAAGATTGTCCAAGCAAGAAAGTAGCATCATAGGAGTTAGTGGCACTTGGCAGAACCGTTTCATGAGTGTCAGTTGCATCTGGTTAAAGGTACTTGGCTACACAGGTATAGTTCGTATATAATTTATAGTGAGAGACTTTAAGTCTGGGAAACTGGAGGCGGCGGCTAAGTAGTATGTGGCTAATAGACCCAATGGATATGTTAGTCGTGCGCTAGGCTCTACATTTATAGTTTATATGAGCGGAACTCGTTTTATCCTTTATCGGTTATGCTATATGACACGCATGTATATATATATATTTATAGTGAACAAGATTATTTTAATGGCAAACACTTCTTAGAGAAATGAGAAACGAAATGAGAGCTGGAAATCGAGTAATCCGCTTACGGCCTGGAAATATTATTTGCATCTCGTATTTTATGGGATAACAACTAGCATTAAATACGTATATCAAACATTCAATATTATGTTGTACATATATATATTAGCTGCATGCCGCATTTATAAACATCTTTCTCTCTAAACATCAATCGGTTATTCTGTGGAGCTCCCTATGCTCCATGACACATACTAAATATGTATGCCATCGAAATATTTCCATTTTCATTTATATTTCAATTCATGTTGCACGTCAATTTTCTGCTCTCGAAGGCTTTCTTTAATCTGTGGGATTGTCGTTTTGTTGTGGTTGCTGTGGCTATTATTCGTGCTCGAAATTCTTTCAGCTTTCAGCTTTCGGCTTTCAGCCAGCGTGAGCGGATCTGTGTGAGTGAGTGTTGTCGAGATATTTCTTTTTAATCTGGCCTGCTGGGGAGGGATTGTGGGGACACGCACATCGATGAAGCACTGCAGCTGAAATCAAGTATACGCCCCCTTAGTTGGTGTACAGTGGATGAAGCTGCTGCATCTGGGCGTCTGTGGTGGGCGTGGCGGCATATTGACGGGCGCGCATCACGCTCATGTGGATCTCGGACGAGGCCGTGGAGTTGACGCAGTTGGGCATCTCGGCGGATCCAGACCCGGCCCTGGCTCCATTCGTTCCCCTCCTGCTCGGGCCGCCGAATTCCAAGTCCCGGTCATCGTCCCGTCCCCCGCCGCGGCGGCAGTAGGAGAACGGATAGGGAAAGAGGCTCTGTGTGTGTGCGAAAAGAGAACGGCCATTAGATATAACGAGATGCGGATAAAGTTCGTATTTTTCATGGCTCGCATATTTCAGTTGGAGTACGCTATATAATTTAATAGAGTTGGCTTGCTAGCAGCTACTGTACGGCACTCAAAGGTTAAGCATACGACGCGTGGGACAGGCCACAGGACAGGGAGGCGGAAGGCAGGAGAGTGGGTGGCGGCGGCACATGTCTGTGACAATTTGGTTTCACACACACAAAAACAAAAGGGAAAACCCAAAAAAACGGAAAGGGAACAAAAAAAATGCTAAACGAAATGAAAGGCCGCCGCACATACATACATTTGTATAAAAAAAAGGACCAGTCCATGTGGGTGGGAGTGTGTGTTGGGTGTGTTTCGAGTGTGCGTTGGTGTTGTGTCAAAGTGTGCAGCATAAAAGGGAGAATTTTTTAGAGAAAAAATAACATTTCATCATCACAATATACGCTTGTGTAGAGCAGGTGTTGTTGTGCGAGTGTGCGGGTTAGCATTCGCATACGCATAGGCATACATACAGAGCAGAGTAGATCGGAGTAGAGGGGGGCAGAGGGATTCGGTTTTAATTTAAATATTACATTTCGTTTTAGGCTTTCCGTTGCATACTTTGGCGCGCTTAGCTCGTGCTGGGCCAGAGGCAACGAATCAGCAAGGAAAGCGCCAGCTGTGCGTGGAAGAGATGGAAGAAATGGTAGATGGTAGCAGTTCTATGTAGTATGTGGCAAGTGGTAAAAGGCAAGTGGTAAGAGAGATGTTAGAAAGCCAGACAGGGAGCCATTTCACTACTAGTTCACCCCCAAGACGGAAGGTCTCCAAGCGATGAAAGAGAGAGCAGTGAAAGCAGTGATTTAGCTAGAGAGAGAGAGAGAGAGAAAGCAGGCAGAAGAGCAGAGAACGTGCACATTTTCCAGTTCTTCAGGCAGAGGAAAATCTATTTTTCTTGCTTAGCAACCAGAAGTAGAAGCATTTCAATCAGCTAATAAGTACAACCGCTACGCTATCTACACTTTCCACCAGGCACTGGCTGCACAGAGAAGGAATATAGATCCAGTGATTAGTAACTCTGAGTTTTTAATTTATTCTATTAGAATTACAAAGCAAATATCCATTAATCAATTTTCAAATTTATATACAATTAAAAAAAGAGAATGTCAACCAGCTTGACTTAAATAATTCCAATTAATAAACTAGCTTTCAAACTGACCCTTTAAGCAAATAAAATTCAGAGTCATCAAGTTAATACAAAATATAATAAACACTGATATATTGATCATATATTTTTTCTCTGTGCCCCAACTCCTACTACCAATAGCTACCACTATAATTGCTAAACGTGAGCCTCTTCGTGTGGGCGCTGCTCTGGCTGCGGCTGCAGTAGTGTCGCCAGTTGCAGTTGCTGTCGCTATTGTTGCTACCGCTGCTGTGCAATGCATTGCCCGATCCTTGGCGATGGCAGCCCTCGCCGAAGCCCTTAACTAAGTCTAAGACGGTGCAGGGAATTCAGTTTTCGGATGCCCAATTAAAGCGGAATTCGAATTGAATAGAATAAAAGTCCCATCAAGATGTCGAAGTCGGAAATAAATGCAAATTACTCCTCGCTGGCAGCCCAGCTCAGCCGCAAACTCACCTTGAGGGTTTTCTTGAAGGCGGCCCTGAAGTCGCGATTGAAGTACGCATAAATAATGGGATTCAGGGCCGAGTTGAAGTAGCCGATCCAGAACAGGATGCCAACCAGGAGGCGGGGCGTGATGCAACTATCGCACAGCGAGGACACGATGTACCTGGCATTAAATTGAATTAAAAGAAAGCTTAAACTTTACGTTAAAGGCCCTGCAGAGCTACCCCTTGAATTGATTTAACTGGAAATAGTGTAAAGAGAAATAGTTAAGGAATACGCACCACAGGAAGAAGGGCAGCCAGCAGATGAGGAAGGCGCTCATTATGATGCCCAGGGTGCGGGCGGCCTTCCTCTCTCGCCGCATTGTCGTTATGGTCGACTGCTCCACCTGGATGCTTGGGCGCGGCTTGGGAATTTGGCTAATCTGCAGATGCTTCTCCAGCAGCAGGGCGGCCACCTTGGATCTACCGAGCACACACAAGTAATTAGCGATAATTGGCCAGCGCGGCCACGGCCACTCGAGGAGCTGCGTTACCTGTACACCAGCCGCTCCTGACGGTCGGCCTCCTGGTAAATGCGGTAGTACATCGACAGCATCACGATGCCGGGTATCCAGAAGCTCATCGACGAGCTGACTATGGCGTATGCCTTATTCACTTTGAACTCGCATATCTGCAGCGGAGTGGAAATCAGAATCGGATGGACAACTCAATTAGTGCCAGTTTCGAGGATTGATAAATCAAAGCGGATGGTGAAGTTGGAACCCTGCATGCGACTGAATGGATGCCAGTGGCGAATTCTAATGGTGCTTAATGCGTTGCAATTTCCAGCTGTGGCTGTGCCTGCGGCTGCGGCCAACGCTGCGTATGGGCAATGCGATTACTGCAGCGTTAAGTGCGGCAATAAAAACTCAATTAAATTGTGCATTACCGCAATGGCGCTTGACAAAAGGCCACCCCTGGCAGCAACAGAAGACGTCTAATCAGATTTACGGCCAGAACGCGGGCTTTCCGTCCTCAGGCCCACCTTGCGCCTGACAGTTATTAGCATAAACAAGTAAAACTAATTAAAGCCCCGCGCAGATGCTAATGTATGCAAAGGGCCTTCAATGACTTTCATGACTGGCAGGCGGAACGCCAAAAATTATTCACAGCCTGCGCCCAGCCCAGTCAGCCGCAGTCTCGCGCACAAAAGCGGAATGGAATTACGTACATTTATTTCTACATCAGCATTTTTTATGGCGCAATGATAACCGCATTGCCGGCAAAGGCAGCTGCCTGGCTGCTGACTGCGCAGGAATCGGAATGGGAGCGGATCCGCCTGGAGAGCTTCCTAGCAGGCGTGTCGAATGTGGCTGGAGGAAACCAATAAAACGGAGTAATAAATATGCTACCTGTCGGCTGTGCGCCTGAAAGGCGTAAAACTGCTGCTCCAGCCACAGCCACAGGAACATAAATCAATTTCCCGTTGAGACGGGGCCAGTCCAAAGTCAAGGACGGGCGGACGGACGCACGATTCCATGTAAAATGCATGCAAAGTCGATACACAGCGTGCGTATCGACTAAATTAGAATTTTCTATTAGTTTGATGTGCAAGAAAATTGAATAAATAATGCAGGTTGTAGAGCGACCGACATTGAAGTCGAAGCAAATCTGTAGGTCAACGAAGGTCCACTCAGGGTATGGGAAAATGGCTCCTATTCCTTTCACAGGTAAATGTAATTATCCAATTAAACGCATTATTACCCCATCTTAAAAGAGCCACTCACATGCGGATTCGATTTGAGATACTTGTAGTTCTCGGTCGTTGTGTACCATCCGGAGCAGATGGGGAGGAATGAGAGCAAGGCCGGCGAAAGCCACACCATCAGCAGCATGATGTACACGCGCCGCTGCGTCATAATTAGTGGATAGTCCAGCGGCTGGACAATGGCATAGTATCTGGAGGTTAAACAGGTTAATTAATAGGATTCAATATTACAAACTACCTTAAATTATACTTTTAAGTGGTCCTATTCAAACCTCTTAATCTGTGTTGGCAAATGGGGCTTAACTCACCTGTCGACGGATATACAGCAAAGGTGCATAATGCTGGCGGTGGAGAAGTAAACGTCAAAGCTATTCCACATGTCGCACATCACGGAACCGAACATCCACTTTCCCGAGATCATAACGGAAGCATTAAATGTCATCGCACAGAGGGCGACCAGCATGTCGGCGACGGCCAGTGAAACCACAAAGTAGTTGGTGATGATGCTGCAGGGCGAGAGAGTGTATCCAGGGATTAGCCTAGGGGTGCAACTGCGGAAAGAGGAGACTCGGGTGCAATGGAAATCGAGATTACCAAAGTTTCCAAGTTGAATTTGTGCATTAAGTTTGCCAGTCACTCGCAGCTCACAGCGCTAATCGCTGCCAGACTTGCCTTCGAAGTTGAGTTGAAAACTTTTTGGGGCGCACATTGCGCATACGCCGCATGTGACCGCCGTTAAATGCGGCACGGCGCTTCTGCGAGTGGATTTCATTGTTTAATGGGTTAATTAATAATTAGCTTAACGCCACCGCAACTTCCACCAGCAATCATCAACGTTGCGTGGCACCGCAAAACGTTAAGTCAATTATGTGCACGCGGCGTATACGCAATGCCGAGCAGCAAATACGTTTATCGGCCGTCAGAAATGATTTTCAAACATATATAACCCCTTGCCTGAGATGAAACCGCAACCGGCAACCGAATGGAAGGTGGATATAGAACTTTAAAGCCGAACTGCCTGTGGGGAATACCGGGAAAGCGGGCCAGAACTTCTCAAATGAAAGTTTTGCTTTCAGACTAAACGGTTTTAGCAAAACTGATTTAATATGAAAGGTGAACTTTTGAATGCAGAAAGTTGTACTAAGGCCTTATCTATTAAACTCATTAACAATCGCCCCGCATTTAGTTATATTTCAGCAGGACATCGAACAGAGCTCCGCCCACAAACCTAATTACGGCAGCCGCAGACGGGTGGGAAAAGGTCGAGTAACTCAGGACAAACTTAAAGCCGCAAAGTACGGGTACAACGGCAAAATACCCGCATCAAAGGCAACACGAAAGTGTTATTCAGGCGTTGCCCAAAAGCCGATTAAATGGAGGCCTGGTGGTGGACTGCCGACGGTGAGAGGAAGCCGCCCGCCTCGGCGCTTGATAGGTGTCAAGTTTGATTACAATTATGAGACGGCACTTTCCGCTTGCCGCCGCCGCCGTCATTCCTGAAAGCTTAAGTTAATGGGGAAAGTGAAGAAAGTGCGCCGCAACTTGTCCGGCGTTAGCTAAACTTGATCTCTGGGCCCGAACCTTTAATTTGTCACCCAATTTATTGATTCGGGGCGTATGAATTATTTAAGTTGGGCAGGACTACTGCTGGGAAGAGAGGCACTCCTTTGAAGCCAGGACAAGGATATGGTGAGCAAGAGAATAAAAAAAAAGATGTGGGTCCCCTGGCCATAAAAGGGCGGCGTGGGCGGCCGATGTGTACGGCCTAAGTGGGAATACATGTTGTTTCGTAATTAAGTCTAATTTGCCATGATGATTTAAACTGCGTAGCGAGGCAGAAAAGGTGAAAATGGTGCGGAAAACGCACATCACAATGAGCACACAATAATGAAAAAGATGCTGGCACAAGCAGTCGAGATAAAAATGGCAACATGGAATAGGCGTAGTCAGGGTCAGGTCCCAAATTGCCTGTCCCTGGCAGGCTAAATGAGCCTCATCCTCAACCCCAGCACCAGCCTCAGCCTCCGCCTCAGCCTCAACCTCAGTCTCAGCCTTATGCTCATGCTCATCCTTAGGCACAGACAGGGACTGAGACTGCGACTGAGACGCAAATGTCAGGTGTGTGTGTGTTGCCAAGGCAAAGGTAATATGGCAATGGCATTGGCAGAGCCTCTTCTTGGCTCTGCGCCTTGACATTGAACGTCCCGGGGTTAGGCCGCGCACCATTGTCACCTCGCCGCCTTCCCACTCGTTGGAGGAGTGTTTTATGTCGGGTTCTTTAAATGCCACCGAGTTGAGCTTATGAATTTGTGGCTGAAACACGTACATACCTGGCTGCGGGGCTGCCTGGCAGCATGGCCTACTCCCCGAGCCCCCCATGGCCTCATATCTCATGTGAAGGCGGCGCTCAATTCATAAATTTGACAAATTATATGGCCGCACATAAAGTAAATGGCAATGGCACCCCGAAAGCAGGCAGCAATATTTTTATGCTCGTCCTTTATTAACATTTCTAATGTAATTACGCACGTATCTAGCATTTAACTCGAATCAACCAGGCATGGCCCGTGAATCCTGAATCGTGAATCGTGAATCCTGAATGGCAAATGATGGTGTCTAAATGCTCGGGAGCCGGACAAGATGAGTTCTGTGCGCTTGACACGCAAAAATGATGGAGAATATGATAAATGATGACAAATTAATGGCCGCAAAAACGAGGTGGCTAGCTCGTAAAGCCCGGAGTGGTCAAGTCGCACAAAGCCGCTCGCTTGGAAGGTGCAAAAAGCGGGGACTACAAGCCACAGCCATGTCCTTGACAGCCACAACATCCGCGATTCGTTGACAATGTGGCAGTGCACAGCTCAGGCAATTGCACAGAATCAAAAGAGGGCAAAAAAACGGAATGATTGTGGCACAAGTTGGGTTTGCCTTTGACCTGGGTTACTGGTTTAAATAAATTTACACTTTTTACAGACCAGTTACATATATTTTTCGATATTTAATGGCTTGAAATGTAGGCAAACAATTTATATATTTTAATAAATATTTATGTTGAGGCTTTTGCGTTTTTTAATACCAATAAACTGGCTTCTGAATTATTACAAAAATTATCAAATTTTTGTTATGTTGAAAAAAATGTATTTTTTACCTGGGGTTAAGTTTCATTGAGGTTTGATTTTGATTGAGTTTTTATATGCGAAGGTAGTTTAATTAATTTTATAGGAAAATATTTTAAATGTAAATATTTGCTGTTTGTTTTTTTTTTTTGGCTATGAAGCAGAGGTGTGCTTGCAGACAGCAATTGTTTTTTCAAGGTAAAAAGTAAATAAATATAATAATCGAAGAAATGTCAATGTTGTGAAAACAAGGGATTTATTTTGCTTTTAAATAAAATAGAAAAATATAAATAAATATAGGTAAATGGATTTATGGTTTATTTTACTTATTTTGTTGTCAAAGTCGTCAAAAATCATTTATGTATCAACACCGCATTTTGAGTGCTCATTGAAAAGATTTTATGAAAACTTTAATGGATTGAATTGAAATTTCAATTCAAATAAACTTTCCAAGAAGTCACATTCAAGTTACTAGCTTTTTTGGGACTTTGATAAATTTATTATACGCAGAGTCGTGATTATCACTTAGCACCTAATTCCCAATGCTTTGGGAAAGTGTAATAAAGTCAGAATGTGTGTTGTGTATACAACGAAATGGAAACCCTGACTGGAAAGGCTTTCCCCCTTGATTCAGAGAGACAAATTAATGGAGCGGCGGCGACCAATGTCAATGTGGACACATGAACACACAACCAGCGGATGCACGGATGTGGAGAAAGGATGAAGGCGGCAACTGCCGGCCGGGACTCACCGCAATTTCCGGTGCCGCATGACGGACACAATCACCAGCATGTTGCCTAGGATGGCGGCCAGGATGATGAAACCAATAACGAAACACTTGACGAAGACTAATGTCAGATGTGTGCTGTCGTCGGCGTCGTCCGAGGAGGCGTCGCCGGCGTCCATGTCCTGTGCCTGTCCAGCCACAACGTCTTCGACGGTCACCGCAATGCTACTCCCTCCACCGCCCGCGCTGCCCAGGCCGCCCTCATCTATGAGGCCCTCGGCAATGAATTTCAAATATCGGGCATGTGACGCCGAGTCCTCCAGCACGGGCAGCCGTTGCCTTTCCACGGGCTGCAAGTGGAGCTGGAGTCGTGACTCCTTTATATCGCCACCGCCGATGCTGCCCTCAAGCAACGTCCTGGCCGTGGTGGTGGACATGGCCTGAAGTCTCTGTAGGAGCGTCATGGTAATGACCACAATCGGTGCTGCTGTGTGTGCGCTTAGTTGTCGGTGCGGCCAACTGCTGGTCTAATGCCAAGAAAGAGAAAGCTCAACGGGGATAACATGCTGCCTGACATTTGCTCTCGATGGACTCGTTCTCTGATGACGGTTATTATTGCCCAATCGTTTGCCAAGTCCTGCAATTGAAAAAGATAAACGATTTATTATATTTTCTCTAGGTTATTCTCTCTCCATCGAAGGGAGCTACATTGATTCAAATACCAGTTTGTAAAAGGAAAAAAAGGATACAAAAAAAGTACCATTTTAGGCCAAGAAAATTTCCATTTTCACAGCATTTTTATTGACCTTTTAGTTTAGGATTATGAGAATGGCTGGCATTTTCTCAAATATTTTATTGTAAATTTAATAATTATTTAAAGACTTTTAGCTATCTATCTATCACAAGCAATTTAACATTTATTTATAGTTCTTAGTTGACATTATGTTTAATCCTTTTATTGTGCTGTTAATGTATCAATAATTTCAAGTGGCTTCAAGTGGCCAAAAATATCTCTTTAATCCTGCAGAGCATCTCTACTTCACCCTCATCTATTGACTTCTGCTTGAGATTCCGCAGCCGCGTTCTGGATTCGATTTCCATTTACATTTGCATCAATTTGGCATTTGTTGTGGCAGCTAAATGAACCGCAACGTGCTGGCTATTTGTCTTCCAACAGCCCCTCCCCATTCCCAAGCTTCCCTAGCTCCCCGAAAATCCACCGATTCCTCCGATTCCGCGACTCGCGAAGCATGCAAATCTCGGAGGCAGAAGAATAAGCAGAATCAGAGCCGAGAGTTAAGCCCATAAACACCTTGCGTCTTTGATGGCATTGTGTGGGTTTGTATCTATATAAATTTCGTTAGCCGCAGGCTCCGCCAGACAATGAAATTGAAACCAGGCTTTGGCGGACTGTGGACTACGGAGAGTAGTGCCTGAAACGTAATCCCGTTCAATTGGTTTAATTTACCATAAACAGCTTCGGTGTTCGGTGTTCGGTGTGAGGGGAAAATTTCCGTTTCGGTCCCTGAAAATTCGCTTCCTTCCTGGCCCAGGCAGGCAGCAGCTGATGGTGGAAGGGCCGCTGCCAGCTGCTGCTCGCCATATTTAAGCATCAGCGCGACAGAGGCTTATCATTAGCAAATGTCAATTTTCAAATTATGTACATTTATTTTGCAATTTGCTTGCCTCGTAATCGATGCCAGCCCCCCACCGCCTGCTGCCACACAAGTTTCGCCTCATTTCGGCAAATACTACTTGAGCGAGCGAGCGAGTGGCAGTGCCGGTGGCTATACTTTTCCATTCGGAGGCGGAGAGGTACTTACTCGCCCCTCGACGAAAGTAGGCAAACATTTGTAGGAACGTGTAATTCCCATGTTGGGAGCAAACTAAGCAAACTCCGGCTAACAAATACGGCTGCCAGCAAAGGAATTGTGTTTATTTGCGTGCGCTGTATATGTACATACAATATATGTTATGTGTTTTGGGTCTGCATATTCGCAGTTTCCTTGCCGCACCTTTAGGGAAATGAGTTTTGTGTGGTTGGCTCTCGTGTGCGGCTGACACTCGTCAACAAAGCGACCGCGACTGAAGTGAACTTTAAATCAATAAAGAACAACAAATTGAAAAGCCTCGAAGGTGGCCCGCCCGCGCTCTTCGCTTTTCGCATTTCCCATCCGAGAGATGCCATATAGTGTATACACGCCGAGTGCTTTTGTCAAACGCATTGACAATGCGCCATAACAATAAGACGGAATCCCGGAGCCCGGCCCGGACCCTCCTGGGATCCCAGTTCCGGTTTCAGCCTTTGTCTGGCCACGAATCGCAGGGATGGCGCTGACTGACGACGACAATACATCACTCACAGCAGGTGTGTATCAACGGTTATTCTTTAATATACATTTATTTTTTGGGGTAAGTCGGAGATCCCTCCAGCGTCTTTACCTTTTTCTTGCCCGAGATTTGGCTTTGGGTCTCACCTTCCTGTCTGGTTTGACCTTTCAAAGTTAGCTGAGCTTACAGTGGATGCAAATGCTGAGCGAGCGATTAAAATGAGGAGCCAAAGGAGCCTAAGGAGCTGGAGAGAGCTGAAAGAGATATCAATTCAATTGAAGTTAAAATCAATCAGGGCCATCAATGCGCACATCAAATGAAATCAGTGGCATGTTTTTGGCCAAATAATATTTCACTGCTCGTGCTCTCTCTCTCTCTCTGGGCTAGGTCACGGGTCGTGGGTCGTGGGTTCTTGGGTCCTTGGCTTGGATGGGTCGTTGCCAGGGCATGCTCCACGCTCTGCGCTCCACTCGCATTGTGTGAATGGATGTGATTTATTTCAGTCCGACACGGCCCATTGTGGCGGTGCAGCCGAGAGCTGGGAACTGGGAGTTGGGAGTTGGGAGCGACTTTGGCTTGTTACTTATTTATTCTTACTTATTCTTTGCTTATTTGAATTTGCCTCTGTTTATTTACAGCTGAGCGCACTGGGCCAGGCCACAAGCGTTGATGTTTGCTCTTCTCAGCCCAGGCAAAGTCAAGAAAAAAAATTAATTTGGAATCTTTCTTGTGCTTGGCTTTGGTTTTGGATTGGGCTTGGGTTCGGTTCAGCTGGGGTTACGGCCTGGGTCTCCGGCTCAGTCGTCTGCGGCTTTCCACCAGATTGATGGTCAGCTTTAATTACTTTTCGAAAAGCGCTTTTTAGCCCGCCTTTCTTGGCTCTTAATTAATTTTTAATTTATGCAAAGAACGGAAAAATCCTCTTGCTCATTCCCCTATCCCTTTTCGCTAATCGATTTGGACAAACATCCGAAAATGCCACTTAAGCACACGCAGCGCCTTCTAATTGAGTGACCCAATCGAGTCGCAGTCATTTATCACTGGGCGGAATTACGAGCAGGACAGACAGCAGGCAAACTCATAAATATGACCCTCGAAAAGCGATTTAATTGAGTGCTAAGAGCCCCGAGAGTCCGAACAGCCTCGAGACAAAAGAGCTGGACAGTGCCTGCCGGCAAGGATGTGAATTCGGGCTGAAACGCTTGTCAACCGACGAGCAGATCGAACCCAATCGAAGGCGGAAATCGAATCGAATGGCAGCGAGTCGAAACTAATTGGACGCCTGGAAGTATGCAAAGATAAATTGACATCGGTCAACCGCCAAAGGGGGGAGGACGAGCAAGTTAACTTTGTTTCGTTTATGTCGACCATTTGCCAAATCAAACAGCAAAAGAAGCGAAAAAAGCGAAGGATAAATTGAGGAAAATAAAAGTATATACAACATAAAACACCACGTGGGTGGGCTCTGGCGGTCGAGGCAATCAGGCTGACGGGCCGGAAGTGAAAGTTCAATTATTCATCTGCCAGGACCTCAGCTCCGCCCCACCACTCCGCGCCTGGACAGAGGCACAGAAACACAGACACTGACGCATATTCATATGCTGGCCATCAGCGGACTTGGCCTTGTTCGCATTTACATTTTAAATTGCAGTATTACGAGCCCTATTTGCATTGCTCCTGGCCCGAACAACGCGCTGCCCATTTTCGAGCAGCATTCTTTGTACGTTCACAAACTCACAGGCATTCACAGGCACTCAACTTGGCTGGAAATAGATGAGCATTTTAGTTGGCATTTTTCAGGTCTGCATTTCTGAGGCCCGACAGCAAGCAGCGTTGACAACGACAGCTGCTGCTCTTGCGGCTCCTGCGGCTCCTGTGGCCTCTCTCGCCATCCGGAAACTGAGATGAATAATGAACTGCATAATTTGAACAGCATTTGGAAAATATTTACAAAATAAACACAGGCAGGCAAGCAGCAAATATTCGTTACACACAAATTACAATTGCAAATTTGAGTTCGAATAAAGAATGTCATTGATATCCATTTATGGAAATGGCAAATACAGCATTAATTAGTATATTAATTATTTAGGAAGGCCGACCTCAAATGCATATATGCATTTGATAAATCAGGGCCAGAGACAACTTTTAATTAATTTTCAGATTTCTAACCAAAGAGTAAATTCCTCAAAACATAACTAATTTGCTATGAAAACCATTGAACATTTTGCAAGAAAGTTTGGCTTGAATAAACCTATTTCGTTCCTAGCGATTTTCCACAGTTTTCCCAGGCTCTGTTCTTCCTGCGGGGCTGCTAATTAAATTGCATTCTTGTCCACTGGCAATTGGGTCAGACATTAAGGCTCTTAAGATGGGGTGGTTCTGCCTGAAAGATCCCTGCACTCGCACAATTGCCAGCCGGCGCCCAGCATTGCCATAAAAGTGGCGGTTATGCAATTTTTAATTAATTTCGCTGGCAGCGGCTTCGTTTGCGGCACAGCCTCACATGTGCTGGGTTTTATCTTGCGGCTCACAAATATTTTCCTTGCCCAAGCGCTCATTTCGCCATTTGCCATTTGCCATTTGCATGGCAGACTCCGAGGCAGCGCACCCGCATCCACATCCCCGAAACTGTTGAATATTTCAGGATATTTACACGTCGAGCACCAGGGCCAGGCCAGGATCCATGATGCATGTCGCTCCGCTTCCGGCTGTTGTTTATATCATTTATACGGTTACTGCTGGCCAAAAGCCAAAAAGTGTGAAAATTGTTTGCCCACACGCGCCCCCGTCATAGTTGAAGCCTGCGGTCCCTTTGACCGCTGCCCTGCCACTCGTTAGCTTCAGATCCTGTCGCATTTTCACATGCGGCCAGCCAGGCTTTATTAAAATAAATTTACAACTTGCGGAAATGACTTAAAGTACGCATACATGCGGACGGACAAAGCACAGAGTATAATTCTCCGGACTTCCTTGATGACAGAAAAATAACGACCAAAACGTGCTAGAAACGCTTTAATTGACAAACAGGGTGCTTGCTCTCTCTGGGGGGAATACAAGTATCTCAAATATTTAGCATATTCTGTTGACACATTACAACGAGTGGCGCCTGGAGTAGGGACAGAACAGTTGGTGGTACCTATGGCCAAAGAGGTTGTGTTGGAATTTAATTATAAGAAGAAAACCTTTTACTTTCTGGGAATATATTTATGAGGTCATAATTAAAAATAAGCTAAGATGGTACCCCACACGGTAAAGGTGCAGTTTTCTATTTACACCTGTAAAGTTTTGTCAAAATCAATCTGTAGCCACCTTGCTAGTGCGCAAATCCTCTTAATGTGTCTTGTGGCGCTTAGCTGCGTTACCTGAAACTAAATTTGTATATTCCGCTTCACATACACCCTGTCGAGGACGTAATCCCGGGGTAGCAAATTGCTAAAAGCTACGCACGACTGCCCATCCACTGCGAGAACCTTTGGCACGGCTATCTGCGAGCCTGCGGGTGCGTATGCCATTGCGCTTGTGTGTTTACGTGTGTGGGTGCGACTGTGTATTTGAGTATGCTTAGGTGCCAGCAACAACAACAACCACAACAACAACAACAACAACAACAACAGGAACAACAAGTGCCAGGACATTCGGTTGGTGAACGGTGCGCAGGTGGCAGCTCTCCAGCCGCACTGCGCCTGCCTTCCGCATGATTTTGCATTTCAAATTATTTCCGAGTGCACTGGAGGTGGAGACACCTCCACTCGGGGGGGGGGCGGGGGAGTGTGTAGGGAGCACGTGCAGCCTCATGTAGCATAGGCAGACACACATACTTCAAAAGCCGCTGGCTTTTGAGGCAAAGCGATGGTGGCAGAGGGGCTACACGCTGAGAACATTTTTCAAAATGCCAGGCTAACAATAGAAAAGATGCATCCTTATCAAGGACACAAGCACACACTCGCCCAGCTGCTTGGAGCTGCTGAAAGCAAAAAAACATTATGGAAGACCCCAGCATTGTTTTTGTGGCTGCTTCTGCTGCTGCTGCTGCCACTGCTTGTGGCATGGCAGAAACTAAAAACAAAAGTAGGAAAATGCCAGAGGAAAAAGGGGGCAACAGAAAGAGCCTGGCAAAGAGTGAAAACACAGGAAAGTATTTTGCTCAATTGTTGTTACTTTTAGTGCCGATTGTTTCAATGTGCTTGTGAGCCAGGTAAGGACACAGACACGGAATCGGGGCAGGTGGGCTGCAGGGGGGCAGCACTGCTCTTGGCACGAGTGCCGGGTTGGTTTTGGTTTTGTCTGCTTTCCGTGGCTCTAAACGGACTGCCAGCTGAGCAACCTGCAGCCCGGACCAGGACCTTGAGCGATTAGGGGTTCGTTCTTCTTGCTCCGGCAAATAGCAAACTTTGCCAGACAAACGACGGCAGCCAGTCGGTGGCAGCTTCATTAGCGTTAATTAATTGCATGGCCCCGAGAAGTCGACGACGATTCAAAAGTTCTCCAGACGACATTGACAAACGGAGCGCAAAATGGCCGAAGAGTATTTGGGCAATGGCTAAGCAAACTTTGGCCAAGTGGCCGCTGCTTCTGTTGCTGCTGCTGCAATGCCCAAACAATTAGCATGAAATCACGTACGTGGCACGGCCAGGATCTCCGACTCCGAAGCCGAGTCACTCACCTAAGTCGATAGTCACTGTCGATGGCTTTGACTTTGGGTTTGGCTTTGGCTTTGGCCTTTTCATGCCAAGTGTGCGACCTTCGCTGGCGATTGAATTTGACATTGTGCTCGGCGGCAGCGCCCAGGTCCCCGGTCCTTCGCCTCAGGCCGCTCCATCCGCCATGAAAGTCAATTGCCATTTGCATTTATACCCCAGCGAGTGAGTGACTCTGCCTGTGTCCTTGTCTCTAAACGGAACTGGCCCCAAAAAAGGCAGGCTACACCGAGGGAAAATAGATTAAAAAGTCTGTTAGAATATCCCTTGAAATGATCATGCATATGGCATTACAGGAAACTTTAAACAAATCGTGTAAAACTTAATTTAAATCTTTAGCAAATAGAAAAATCTTAAAATATACTCATTTTTCTTGCTGTGTACAATTGAATGTGTGCGGGGCACGCAAGTGAATCGAATGTCTCTGCTTTGTTCTGCTCTTGGGCTCCGACTTTTTATGGGACACCGGAGCACACTCGAGTGTATAAATGTGAGCACATTTTTATGGCATTTCGCTGGCTAATATGCCAGCAATTTTCTACCTATTTTATTTACCCCGGCACACATCCCCAGATCCAAGGATGCGTAAACATCTGACGGGGAGCTAGCCCCGCCCCTCGACGATTTGGGGCCAACTTTCGACAGCCATTAGCAACAATTACATACTTTTCACAAATTGAGTTTCGGATTTGAGAGGCATAAACATAAAACGTAATGGAATTTCAATAAATGTACAAGTTTTCTGAAAATGAAAATGTAAATTCAGGAGCGGGCCACTCGCTGTGCTCCGTCTTAAATTTCAATAATTAATATTATTAAGTGGGAGGGCGGGGGTCAGCCTGTAACCGAAGCCAGTCAATTTCAGCTTCTAACTTTTTCCAGACAGACAGTTTCAAGTGGCACGTGCTGAGAGGTCGGGCCACGCATTCGGGCCATAAATAAACATTTAATAAGCCAGAAGAAGTTCAGTGTCCGAGAATACACATTGAAATGTGATCGGGAACATATTAAATGCTAACTCAAGTGATTTTAAAGCGAAAACCATAAGAGCCATAACAAAATTGCTATTCCGATTTAATGACTTGTTATTCGCCAGTAAATTTCAACTGCAAACAAAGTCGGAACTGAGTAAAAACTTGTTAAAATGCAATTGCATTTCAATAAATGATTTATCAGGCCAAGAGCTCAGTCGCTTTGCAAGTGTTAGCCGACAAAATGCAGTGAATTATTGCTGCGAAAAGTTTTCACAATGCCAACTCGATTTTGGATTCAATCAACTGGCTGCTGCCACAGAGTCTAATTTCGTTTTTATTCCGAAGCGTTTGACAAATCGCATCGGGGAGTGGAGGGAGTCGAGTCCCTTTTTGTTCAGTTCCGATATCCTTTTCACGGCCACGCTGAAATATTAAGCAGACAAATATGAAATCCCATATTGATGTCCTCTCGCAGTCGGAGGACAATTTAACTTTTATTGCTGCAGCATATATAATGCGATTTGGAAATGGAAACCGATTGCCAGCAAAGGTCATCCCCATTTCGGATTCCCCAGCTCTATCTGCCAGATTGCTTGGGGCAGCTCTCAGGCCACGTTGAGTGGGGGGAAAAGCTGGAGGAGAGACCAGCTTTTCTTCCAGCTCCTCTGCTGACAGACAGCGGCGGCAATGTGCACACGAAAAATCACAAAAAATTCAAGCTGACAAGAAACAATACGAACAAGACTGGCATCAACTTCAGCATCAGCCTCAGCATCCGGCGCAGTGAGGATAAATATAGATATGGATACATCCCAGCAGGCTTATGGCCTGTCCTTTGTCTGCTTTACGATTTGCGGACGATTTCCTTCGGCCAAACAGGAAGGAAATTTAAAGTTTCACCACCGAACCGAACCGAACCGAACCGAAGCGAACACCATAAAAGTGCTCCATAAAGGTCAAAAGGCGGGAGTTTGATGATCCGAGGACTGTCCATAAAGCGGGCCATGCAACTAAAGTGATTGAATTAATATTAGGGGGCGGGATATTGCAGCAGCATGAGCAGCAGGTTGGTGTCCGAAGACAAAGGACAATCTCCTGTTGGCAGGCCACGCACGCACCATACCCAAGTATACGAGGCCATATAACCGGCTATATGTGAGCTTGGCCACGCATCATAACATGTTCATATACTCAGGACTCAGGACCCAGGACACAGCACCAAGCACCGAGCATCGAACACCGAACGTTGAACGCCATTAAAGTCAAATGCTCTACGGGGAATTTTCAAGGCGAAGACGCCTGCTGGAAGGTGGCTAAGCATCCGCCCTTATAGCCATTGTGTGTTTTTGGGTTTTAGCAAAATACAAAAATCACAAAATCACATAATGACAAGGACAGCGCCATGAAAACAACCAGAGCTCTGCCGAAATCAAAGTGTAAAATGTTGAAAATCGAATTTGGTCCCCAGCAATGAGAAGAAAGAAAAATAAAACAAGAAATATATAAAAAGGGAGGCGGCGGAAACGGAAGTGCGGGAATGGGGCAATGGCGATGGCGGTGGGAAATGGCGAGGTGACTGTCAGACATGCCATTATTTGTTGATGTATTAAAGCTTTTATTTACATGCAGGTGAGCGCCATTTGTTTATATTTGTATTTGTATTCAATCAGCGTCAACAAGAGCCAAACAAAAAGAGAGAAAAGAATCGAAAAATCACATGAAAAGTGAAGGCAAATCAAATAAAATCAAATCACTGCCTCACCGCCTCGCTGCCTTGCTGCTGCCTTGCGCGTGTGTGTCAATTTTTTTTCGTAGGATTCCCGCAGTAGCAGGAAAATGTCAGAGCCCAAGTGGTAAACACTCTGGGGCCTCTTCAATGGCTTTTTGGGCCAGCTAATGGCTGCAATTTCGCGCTGTCTGTTCATTATCATTCCTGCGATAATATACTCGGCGCTCTGATGCCGATGATTATGTTGACTGATATGCCCCGGCCCTGAGAGCTGGGGAAACTAGCTGCCCGGATAGATAATAATATGTCTAGGCCAACGGCAAATGGGTTGCACATGGCCTACTTGCCGCTGGATGTCCTTCGTCGGTGCTTGCTGAAGGTGGGGTTGGGATGTGGGAAGTGGGAAGTGGTTGTGGCTGGTAACTGGCAACGCTGTTCTATGTTCCATCAGGCAGCGCAGTAATGAAGCTATAATTAGATAAGCGCAGTGCCGCAGCGAACTACTCGGAAAGCCCACCAGCAGCAGCAGGAGCAGGGGCAGGAACAGCCGGGTATCTGCTCCTGTGCCGTGTGTATCTCACACACACACACACACACTAAAAGTTTCCTCTGTATTTTTAGCCAGCGAAATGTAACAAACGTTTGACTAACCAAACTCCAGCTGACAGATGAGCAGGAGGCCACCGCTTGGCGAGGGGGCAACACCGGAGATGGAGACCGAACGAGTGTGTGTTTATGAATGGGTGATTCCTTTCCTCGGCACTCATCCATTCAATGCCCTCGCAGGGAGGAAGAGTCCTGTCTATTTGCTGGCAGCTAGTTAGTTGGGCATACATTGTCAACGGGCATCCGTTGCGTATACGTAACGTGGCATGATTTTCGGCAAACGAATCGATTGAGTTATTCCGCTGGAATTGCGATTTGTGTTTCTCTAATCATGGATATAATTGAGTCCGCAAATTGTCTGAATACCTATGTATATCTACCCATACAGGGCGTAATTATGTGGGTAAATGGGAAATTAGGGATATCATTGGACCCTTTAAAGGTTGAAAAGAAAAAAAAGTGTTGCTTTTATTAAAAATAAATGCATTCTCCTTCCAATTACGGCATTATTTTCTCTGACATTTACCTCATATGCGCATTGTGTCCACTAAAATGGAACGAGAAGTTGATTTGAAAAGTTATTTATTCAATTAAAACCTGTCTATGCTACTGGCCACTGCTAAACTTTTCCAATTTCCCCTGATTCAGTTAGATAATTGGCACGTCATTCAATCAAATAGCAGACAAAGCACCATTATTTCTATAGCATAAGCTTATTAAAAACACACTCCAATTTATTTCCAGCCAGGTCATCAATCAAAATTCGCCCCCCAGCTCCGCCCAGCTGCAAGTCGTTGCAGTGTCGGATTCCTCAAGGTCGTAGTTCTATTTCTAAGTAAGCTACCAGCCCGGCTATCAGTTTAGCCGACCTTGTCGAACTGGGCTGGCCAATTAAGGGCCAAACAAAGTGCGGTCTCGGGCAATGAAAATCAAATCAGATCAGGCGCAGATGAAGATGCTGGCAGCTCAGTTCAGACGGCTGGAGAACGATAGCCCATTGAGCCATCAATCAAACAATCACTTAATGAACTACTTCAAAAGCAGACGATGGCTCATTCTCACTTTCCCTTTAACTTTCAGCAGGCCCGCCTTCCCCGAAACAAAAGCACGAACAACAATCGCAGACAAACACGCCAATTTCCACTCACAGTTGTGTGTTTTCCCGTCTTTTTTTTTGGGGGGCATTAATTGCCAGGCGCTGCTTTTGTGCCATCGATTGAAAAAGTTTTTAGCAAGCCACTCCTGCCTCATCCACCGACACCCTAAGTACTTTGCCACAAAACTTTTTGGAGCACATAACGCTTAAAATGCGTTTAATTGAGAGTCATACTCGTCGGAGCGGTAGCCAGCAGGACGCCAGTTCGTGTTGGGGAAAACCCCGAAAACTTTTGGCCCAACTATTCAAACAATTTCGGGCCAGCAAAATATTATTGCAAATAATTCGTTTAGACAGTTTACACATTGTTAAGCGATATCCGATCTGGGTCAAATTTGGCTCCGAGGTATTTCTCTAAAATTTCAATTGCCTGTTCTCGGCTGCTCTCGGCTGCTCAGGTGGCCGGGCTAATCCGGCGGCAGCTGGCAAGCAGGCAGGCAGGAGGAAGAGGGTTGAAATTAATATTGAAATTGTGGCCACAAATTCCACTTGCAGTTTGCCCAAGTAAGTATATCCCGAGAAGTTGCCTCCGCCTTGTATGTATTTCTGGTGGACGACCGCAATTTGCCGAAAAACTTTTGAACTTTTTCGAAAAGTTTACTTTATCAACTTCTTGTTCATAGTTGGGTAAGACAAATCAAAAAAGCCCCGGAAAGTGGACGGCTGAGCAGGGGGGGGGGAGTAGGAGAAGCAGCAGCAGGAGGAGGAGCAGGTGGTGTAGGCAACCAAATTACTACCCTAATGCCTAACAAATCGATCCCCGGCTACGTGACAGTTGCCAGTTTAATTAAAATGAAATGCGCTAATGGAAATCCGAACCCACGCTGGCGCACACCGTCATGTGGGTGGGCGGTGTATATGGGTGAACCGCATTTCGTTATGATTAAACAGGCCCACGACGAGTCCTGATGCGCGAATAAACAGCCATCAGGCAGGACGTCCCGAAATGTAGCTTCAGGGAAAGCGACTGAGGTGAAGACGGGCGAAAGCAAGATCCAACCATGTGTGTGTGTGGGTGTGTGTGTGTGGTAAGCATTTTCCGTCAGTCATGTCTATATTTCGGTACGTGAAATATTTATAATTCCATTTTGAACAGCTCAAGGCAAAGGATAAGCTCGGCGCGGTCGAGACTTTATTTTTAGACACTCGAAACCAGAGCAAATGTGGGCAGGTGGGTCCGTAGGAGGAAGGGGGGAAAGGTGGGCGCCGCCGAGGTGAGCACATACCAAGAGCCCTGGCTCGAGGGCCACTTAAAGCATAGGAAAACTATTAAAATTTATGCGTGGCTAACAAGAAAACAACAAAGCTGTCGCGGCCATTACCACACTCACACAGCCACAACACACAGGAGGCACACACAGACGCACAGCGGGGAAATAGGATGAAGGACAGGGACAGGAGGGACATGTAAATGCTGACAAACAATAAAATGTGGCCAGCGAGGCAGCGCGGACGGAGTAATCCCTCCTGCTGACAAGTGCCAGGACCTTGGGCGGAGTTCGCTGAACTGGCGAGCGGAGCATAAGAGCCTACATCAACGAATCCTGTGGAGATCGGGAGGAGACACCCCGGGGACATACAGCGCAAAATATGCCATATGTGGTGCTAAAATTCAAGCCCACATTTCAAGTGGTTGTGGCGTAGACACCACGGCGTATACGCAATGTAATCTAATCCGGTCAACCAATGAAATAAGAATCAAATTATAAGGCAGTTAAATTATTTAGGAAATGAATGTTCTGGAAATATTTTCTTAATATATTTTATAGCAAACACTAAGTTAAAAATCTATTTGTTAATGTTTTATTTTAAATAGTCACTGCGAAACGTATTAAATAAAGTAAAATGGTTATAAATCAGCATCATTATTGTCTTAAAATCTAACAGGAAATCACATTATGTTAATCTATAAAAAAAATTAAAGATTACTTTGATTAAATTATAAAATAAACAGCTTACTTTTTCGCTGTTTAATATTAAAAACTTTATATTAATTGTACAAGCACAAAAAACATTCACAACCAAGGCAACTTTAATTAGTTAATTACAAATAAGTTTCAATTAAAAAAGTAAATCTCGTTCACTATTTTTATCTGCACATAAAACTTTGTTAATTGAGTTTCAAGGAAAAGTTTTTTATTCATTTTCCTGGCAAGCTATCAGGACTTCCCTGGCAAACTAGCGACCTCATTATGCATGTAAAATGTAGCACTTTCCGCGATCTTTAGAATTCAATAAAGCAACTATAAAAACCCCCGAAATTGTTGACAAGATGTTGGCTTCCCTCCTCCTTTTTTTATAAGCCACCAGCCAAGGCGGAAAAACTTGGGCCCGCGATGGCCAACTTAACGCCTTCAAGTTGTAAAACACTTAGCGGTTATTTCATGTTTTTCCTGCCTTCTGCAGGGACTCCCCTTCAGGGAGTATATCAAGGATTGGGGAAGGACATGGTGAGGGGCACACGCGAAAAAATCCGCGCCAGGCAAATTTTTGCTGTGTTGTAGATAATTTAGCGCAATTTACGTGCAAATTTGCTTACGTTACCCGCCAGTGGAGCAGTGGAGCAGAGGAGCAGCGGCGCAGCGACGGGAGATAGCGCACAGGTGTGTGCCGAGCCTTTGGCCCAATGCGGCGGCTAGCAGGCTCCGAGAATGTCGAGGTCCCTGATTCAGGATAAAGATACGTAGGCACCGGAGCGCGAACACAACCGACAGCAGCAAAGGACAACGCACGACTGCTGCCGCCGACCAGGAGCCGATGGCCCAGCACGCCACCCGTATCCGAGGGCGGTTCCGAGCAACTCTGCCTCGTCGTCGGTTCCCGCGTCGTTTGCTTGAAAGTAAGCAGAAATAGAAATATGAACGAGAAGGAATGGATGCATGGCAAGGACACGAATAGGAAATACCTGGTAATTTGAGGATTTTAGCGGCTCTCCAAGAGATTCTGAAGAATTTTATAATGAAGCTATTGCTAAAGCTATTTATTAAACAGTTTCCTGATTCTTTAAATGAGAAATGTACTATTTATAATTTAAATCTTTATATATTGCAAATCGGGAGTATTTAGTGGTTATAAATTGTACTCCGCAGCCCATTTCCCTTTCAGATCTGAAAGAAAACACTTCTAACTCGATTACTGTGTTGATTTCGATCAAGAATAAATATCAAATACTCCGAAGACAGCATACCTTCGACCTTAATGGGTATTGGGTATAAAAGAAGTAACCAAAATAGCAGCTGGGGCAGCGGAGTCGACTCCGACTCCGTCACCGTCTCCGTCTCAAATAAATCGCTAGTAGATTATTCGTGCTGGCACCCAGTTGCTCCTCCCCTCACCTCGCCGTCAGCGCCACGCCACGTTTGTTTCTTTTACCAAAAAGTTTTTTGAGGCCCGCGCCTGTGTGTATGCTACGAAAAATTGACAGGCACAACGCAAAGAGGACATTTTTTCAGTGCTCTCGTCTGGCTTTGGAGTCCTCGACTGCCCGTAGCCTTTGGATAAGTAATTTTCGCTGTTTCTATTTAATTTATGACTCGTGTTTCCGTCGTGTTTCATTATTTGCCTTTTATTAATTTGTTTATTTGTTTATCTCTGCATCGTTCAGCTCCGCGCGGAACTGGCTGCTCACTTCTTGTTCGCATTAAAACCGTGCCAGGCCACTAGGCCAGAGGCTTTCGCATCCCGATCCCATTCCAGCGTCGTGTGAACGCAATGCCCCCGCTTTTTATGTACTTTTAATACACTCACATAACCTGGAGCGGGCTTAGGTTGAGATAGACAGCTCCATGCAACCCATACATGTGCCATGTCCGTTGCCTTGGCTTACTGTTGCTTCAACTCTGCTCTGATCCGCTCGCTCCCCCCAAGTTCTGTTCCGGCTGTGGGCGAAACTTTCCCTGGACGCCTTTATCTTGGCGTAGGCGAAGCCGTCGACATTCTGCCATTTTCCGCCACTCGCCACCACTGTTGCATGCACAGCAGGCCGGGCCGTAAACATCTTCGTGGGAAGCAGTGCTGAAAAGTGTCTGTCTAGGAAGCTGTACCCAGTCTCAACTACTGCCAGTGATTTTACAAAGAATTTGAAATACAACTCGGTTATTTTGGCTGCTTTTATTTGGTTTCCTATAGCAATTATAATTTTATTGGTTTCTGAAAGAAGAATACTTTATTATATTCGCTCACGAAACCCAGTAAGAAGTACCTTGTACCATAAAAACGTAACAGAAAGTCCCCTTATCATCACTGGCTGTCTGGAGTTTAGCTCCTTTATCCCTCACCGCTTTTATTATACTCTTCGGGCTGCGGGGTATTATAGGGATGTCAATGCAGAAGAGGTGGATTAATTAGAGCCCTAAAAATGTGGATTACGGCAAGCCAGAGGTTGAGGTACGAATGTATGTGGTCTGGTCACGACGTCTTTAAATGCCGCTTCAAGCTGAAGTGTGTACCAACTTTGTCTTGGCCATATTTGCCTGATTTATGTACTTCTCATCTCATATTTAACTTTTAATGAACTTTAGTTTATGCGCTCTCTCACTTTCGCTCTGTAAGGGTCCGTAAACAGTTCCGTCCTGTTCGCAGGGATTTTAGTGGCCATTCGAGTCCCCAGCGCTTGTTGCGCACTTGAGGCATAACGCTCATACGCCGTGTTGCACAAGTCACATAAAGATGATGGCATATTTTTCGGTTTAGTGCGAGCCACTTAATAGACCACAAAACGCAGCCAAAGCCTCATAAAGCACACAAACACACACGCGCACAACCAGCCAGCAAATGGCCACAAATGACACGTTTGGTGTTAAATGGAGGTCGTCCAGTTCGCATACCGAGTTGGCGCTGTTCGTGTGTGTGCGATTGTTGGGGCAGGCAGCCCGCCTGTGTGTGTGTGTGTGTGTGTCGCAGTTACAGCTAAATTGTTTGTACAACATGCATGTAGAACAAGCATAAATCCAACCGCAGCCACATCCTCATCCACATCGACACACAAACACACACAACAACAAGGCGAGACAAACTGAGCCCAGCCGGCTGGCAATTAAAGCCGCTGAGCTTCACTTCGGCTCACGCACACTTACACGCACACACACAGACACTTTTGGCCTGGAATTACAGGCACACATACATACGTGTACAGGTGGCTCCCATTGTGATGGCCCTTCTTCATTCATTGTTTTATTTGTACTGCGGACCCTTAATCGTATTAACCGTTTCGACAATAAATCAATCGGAATTGCTGCCAGCCATCTGGACACTTTTACGCTTCATTTGTACGGCTAAGCCTCGATATATTGAGTACTTGAACAAATACCCTCGACCTTTGATTAAGTAGGTTGGTGTAATAACAGCAAGGACATTTAATAATATCAACCGTAAACCCATTTCGAGGCCTACTATTAAAGTACCTTCAAGAGTAAAATTCTGGTAACTTTCATTGAAGGCTTGTTAAAGTTTAAAACTTATTTTTAAAATGTTTGGGATGTATGTATTATTTTAATCAGCTTGATTTTAGTTATTTTTATAACTTATTTTAAAAGGCTTCGAATTCAGACTAATCGTTTTCCCGGAAACTTAAAGAGTTAAATGAATGTTGAAAACAAAAAAACCACAAACAAAATTTAGATATAAAACTAATTTTAGGTTTTAAAACTTGGATTCTTTTCCAGTTCCAGTAAGGACAATGGTTTTACTGTACTTAACATTTGTTTGATCGCGACCCTGGTGTATCCTGGTTGATTTTAAGTTAACCAAAAGCCCTATCAGCGCGTGTATGTGAGTATATATGGCCTTCTTGTGGCTGTAGTGGCAAGTATCATATATGTGAGCTCCTGCTAATGAGCTGTAACCAAAGGCAACAGAAGCGACCACAAGGCCCAGAGCGCCAACATTTACAACAAATTGAATTCAACAATAACTACAGACACGGCAGGCTCGGCACACATATACAGGAGAAAGCCCGCCGGCCGTCAATCACACACACACACACACTGGGGAGAAGAAAGTTGAGGAGAAAGCAGGAAAAGCTCTGTCGTGAGCTGTCGCCATTGTGACTTTTATTGCAGGAGGCAGTTGCCGTTGCTGCTGCTGCTGTTTCCACTGCAATTATCAGCTGAGGCTACAAATATGGGTGTACCTATGCCAAAACAGCCAAGGCTATAATAACAATATCAATTCAGTCTGCTGGCTTCTTTAAAAGACGAATAGGGATTGTATCCTTTCGAAAGGGTAATCACATAGAGGATCCGAAATAAGTTTAACATATATAAACATCTTTATTGGTTGGCATTATAAATCTTCAACATATCATATATACTATAAATATATTGTATAAATCTAAAAACCCATTAACACTATATTTCTGCCCTCAGCTGTAACACGAGGACAATTTGTCTTAGTTGCCACTGGAGCAATAGAGGGCAGAGGAGAGACGGAGCAGTGGCAGGCAGCTTTAATTGCACGGACCAAAAAAAAAGGCAGCCAGAACAAAAACATTGCACGATGTGCCGGCTAAAACAGCACAAAAGACCAAATTGGCTTTTGGCTAACACGGTGGAGAGAGACAAAAGAGAAAGCTAAATGCAAAGGCAAAAGCCAAAGTTCTTTGGGCACTTGTTGGGATACCAGGAAATTCCGAAGTTTCGTCACAATTAATAAACTTCCGCGCAGGAATTAAACATTTTAGGTAAAGGAATACATTTAAAACAAGGTATTTAAATCTAATTAAATACATAATAAGAATAAAATATTGTGAAATTTAATGAAATGATATTTTATTATTTTTTCCCATACCTCCTTTTAATTTTATAAATCCTTTTAATAAAATAAATAAATAATTCCTGCAAAATTTAACAACATTTTGTAGACTTGTTTGAATTTTCAAAATATTTTCATTTAACGGTAATTTCTCCAGGACACAAACACAAACCTAAAACTGTCTGGCAGCATTGTGGATGTGCTGGCCCTACGGTCCCTCTTTGGCAAACTCGGTCACACAGAAAGTGAGTCAGGCGGTTTAACGTGCGGTTTTGCAGTATTTGATTTATCTCGTTTTTTAATAAAAGTCGCCGAAACACAGAAGAATATGTCGACCTTGGCCTCTCCTTTGTCCATTGCTGGCACCCGCCAGTCGGGCGCCTCGGTGCGCACACAGAACGGTAAGAAACACGGGTATTTACCAACAGCTGCAGAGCGTCTGCCGGCAGAGCACGTTTCTTACTCACCCAGGCGGTCACGCTCCGGCCCAGAATGTTCCGGAACATTTCGGGGGAACGGCTGTGCTATAAGATTAATGGGTCTTCCTGTGCAGGCCACTGCAAAGAATATGTTGCAAGCTCCGAATTACAAGTCCCCCAAAGTGAGGTTATGACAACTATGATTCTCTCGTTTTCCTCCAGTTATGGCTGCCCTGTCCATATCGAACATCGTGAAGAGCTCGTTGGGACCAGTGGGTCTGGACAAGATGCTGGTGGACGACATTGGCGATGTCACGGTGACCAACGATGGAGCCACCATCCTGCGTCTGCTGGAGGTTGAGCACCCCGCTGCCAAGTGAGTTTTGGTAAAGAAACCCCTCGAATTAGTCACTAATTGTATGATTTTAAGGGTCCTGGTTGAGCTGGCTCAGCTGCAGGATGAGGAGGTCGGCGATGGCACCACTTCTGTTGTCATACTGGCCGCCGAGCTGCTGAAGAACGCCGACGAGCTGGTCAAACAAAAGATCCACCCCACGTCCATCATCTCCGGCTACCGTATTGCCTGCAAGGAGGCCTGCAAGTACATCTCTGAGCACTTGACAGCTCCCGTGGACGAGCTGGGCCGCGACTCACTCATCAACATTGCCAAGACCTCGATGAGCTCTAAGATCATTGGCGCCGATGCCGAGTTCTTCTCCGCCATGGTCGTGGACGCTGCCCAGTCGGTGAAGATCACAGATCCCCGTGGCCAGACCGCCTACTCAATCAAGGCCATTAATGTGCTGAAGGCTCATGGCAAGTCCGCTCGGGAATCTGTGCTGATTCCGGGCTACGCCCTGAATTGCACCATTGCCTCCCAGCAAATGCCCAAGAAGATTGTGAATGCCAAGATCGCCTGCCTGGACTTCTCGCTGCAGAAGACCAAGATGAAGATGGGCGTCCAGGTGCTTATCAACGATCCCGACAAGCTGGAGGCCATTCGTGCCCGCGAGCTGGACATCACCAAGGAGCGCATCAACATGATCCTAAGCACCGGCGTCAATGTGGTGCTGGTCAGCGGTGGAGTTGATGATCTGTGCATGAAGTACTTCGTTGAAGCGGGCGCCATGGCTGTGCGTCGCGTCAAGAAGAGCGATCTGAAGATCATTGCCAAGGCCACCGGTGCCGCCTTCCTTACCTCACTCACCAACATGGACGGCGAGGAGAGCTTCGACGCCGCCATGGTGGGAGAGGCTGCCGAGGTGGCCCAAGAGCGCATCTGTGACGATGAGCTCATCCTCATTAAGGGCACAAAGGCACGGTAAGTACAGAAATTTAGTAAACCAAAAGAAACGAAACTCATAAACACGATTTTCTGCAGCGCTGCTTCCTCCATTATCCTCCGTGGTCCCAACGACTTCTACTGTGACGAGATGGAGCGCTCTGTGCACGACGCTCTTTGCGTGGTGAAGCGTGTGCTGGAGAGCAAGAAGGTGGTTGCCGGCGGTGGCTGCGTGGAGGCTGCCCTGTCCATCTACCTGGAGAACTTCGCCACCTCGCTGGCTTCCCGCGAGCAGCTAGCTATTGCCGAGTTCGCCAAGTCGCTGCTGGTCATTCCCAAGACTCTGTCTGTGAACGCCGCCAAGGACGCCACGGATCTGGTGGCCAAGCTGCGCTCTTACCACAACTCCAGCCAGACGAAGCCCGAGCGCTCGGATCTCAAGTGGACCGGCCTGGACCTGATCGAGGGTCTGGTGAGGGACAACAAGAAGGCAGGAGTGCTGGAGCCGGCCATGTCGAAGATCAAGTCGCTGAAGTTCGCCACGGAGGCGGCCATCACCATTTTGCGTATTGACGACATGATCAAGCTGAATCCGGAGGACAAGAGCGGCAAGAGCTATGCCGATGCCTGCGCCGCCGGCGAGCTGGACGGTTAGACATTCTCCTCACCTACGAGGGACACTTCTTCTATTCAGTTTAGGCACTTAATTTTAATTAAATCACTCACAACTGTCGCCCGCTCCATTTGATTGTAACAACAATGTAATTGTGTTGCCTTTTGCGATCTGTATTAACACCGCACATCCGTAATCCTTTCTCATCCACGCTTCAGGACATAATAAATCGAACTTCAGAATATGCTGAGGCGCCAACTAAACTCTGGAGTCACATTGTTTACGTTATTACGGGAGAGTGGTGGTCGAGAGATGAGCGCCCAGAGAGCCGGAGAGTCGGGCGAACGCTATAAATAGCGTCTGCATCTATTTCGTCTATTTATACAAAAAGAAAACACAGCAGAAACGCACATTGCTCGACGAGTTTTTAAAACTTAAGGAATACTTTTCAATAAAATGTCTGCTAATAACGAGGAAGGAGCCGTTGGCGGGGATCTCAACAACAATGTCACAGCTCCAGCCCCGGCAAACGGCCAGGACGTAGTGCAGCCGTCGGAGCAGCCGCAGAATGAGCTGCTTGACATGGTGTTCACGCTGGAGAGTGAAAAACAGGCCCTGCTAGAGGAGTCTCGCAAACGAATCGGAGCGCTCCGCAAAGACTTTGAGGTTAGTTTACCAGTCTCCATCGGATGCAGCCATCCACTGACCCTGATTCCAGGAAGCCAAGATCGAGAATGAGCAACTGAAGAGGCGAGTGGTGCAGCTGGAGCAGTCCCTTAAACAGTCGGTTATGCTGGGCGGCACCGACGCCCCCAAGTCCCGGCAAGAGCAGGAGGAGCTGCTCGTGAGGGCCAAGACCCTGCTGTTCGAGAAGACCAAGGTGAACAAACAGCAGGAACAGCAAATAGACGTGCTCAAGAACCAGGTGGAATCGGTTAAGGACGTGCTCCAGGTGACCAAAGATATGCTGCAGCTAAAGACCACCGAGTGCGACCACACGCAGGCGCGTCTGGAGAAGAGCCAGCAGTGGATCAAGGCAGAGCAGGACAAGTGTGCCCTCACAGAAAAGAAGCTGGTTATCTCCAAATCGGTGTATGACAAGCTACGGGCCGAGTATGACACTCAGTCCAAGATTTTCAAGGTACGTTGCGACCCCTCGATGCCCTCTATTTCTAAATATTTTCCACTTGCAGGAGCTGAAGTCCGCCTACGAGCAGAAGTTAAAGGTTCTCGGCGCGGCACTGGAACAGGCCAAGAAATAGTTGAACAATTAATAAACTACGTTAATTAAATGCACACATCTCGTGTATAAGTTTAATAATTTAATGCTCTTTGTTCTGTTCCGTCGTCTCTTTTGTCGTTTTACGAGCTCTGGGAGGACGCCTGCTGGGACTGCTGCTGCTGGGCCTGGAGCATCTTGGCGGCGGCCGCCTGTTTCAGTTCCAGCACACCGATCACAGAGTTAAGGAAGCGCGTCTTCTGCAGGTGGATCTTCTCGATTTTCTCAATCTGCTCCTGTACATACTCTACCCGGCGCTTGAAGTAGTCCTTGGAGCCCTCTAGGTCCTGTTTATAGAACAGATGGCGACAGAAGCTTAGCAGGTGTACAAATGGGACTGGGATTACCAGTAATATATGTACCTTTTCGATGTAGTAGCCGGTGCCGATGTCTATGACAAAGTTGTTGAGATCCTTCACGCGTCCCGGCACGTACATACTGCTGGTCAGCGGCACCAGAATCTGACGGTTCTCCCAGTTCGGCTGGAACGTCTCCAGGGCCTCCTTGGATCCGGCGTACTTAGCTTTGCAGCCGTGCAGCGTTGACAGCGACTCCTGTATGTTGGTCATCTCCTGCAGGAGCACGAAAACGGGAACTTTTAGAAGCATGTGCATGTGCCATTGGCAGACCCCTCCGCACCACCGCCCGACCCTCCTGACTCATCGTGCCCACGAGAGATGAGCGACACCCGCACGCTACTCACCTGCTCGAACTCCTGCTTGATCTGCACGAGCTGCTCCGGACTCAGCTTGGTCAGGTCGATCATTTCGGCCTTGCCTGGTGCATTTGCGGGGGCAGCCATGGTTTGTGCTTAAACTTATAATTTACAACGAGTTAATTCCAATTTTATTCAGTCGCCGTGCGAGACAGGGTTGTCGCCGGTATCGAAAGGCCGAGAGAGCTGCCACCATTTACGAAAACCTGCAGATATAAGGAGATGCCACCCTTCTTCAGCTGAATCGAAAAAAAGAGCGCAATATTTAAAAATTTTAAGCCAAATTGTTGTTTACTTCTGAATTGATAATTTTAAATAGTGATTTGATTTAATTGATTGATATTTTAGCCTACTTTACAATTATAATTGTATCATGAATAGCTATACTCGTGGTTGCCTGACTAGGATGTAGTCATAATAATTGTATAATATATGGCTTTGGATTTTCTGTCAATATTTTGGAATAAATGTTTGTCGTTGTATACCAAGCAAAATTTTAAATTTAAAACGTCTTTTAGATTTCAGTGGACATAGTGGAAAAACATGTCCTTTACGCAAGATGCATCGCTCCCCGATCCAGAGGAACTGCAACAGAATCGCCCGAAGAAACCCATTTCGGTAAAGCATTTATTCAAGAAATTATCGATCGGTCGCCTTTTTGCTCGAAAAAAAGCAATAAACGGGGGTAAGAGTTCCATTAAAATGTATTTTAAACTCATGTAACCCGTTAATATTATCGATTACATGTCGTGTACATAATTCGGACTTTTTGACCATTGTCTTTGGCAGGTGGGAATCAGATAGGCTTGGGGCAATCGGTCGTCAACGAACCGGAAGAGATGCATGAAATGCAGGAGATTCATAGCCACGGTACCACGCCGGCTGAATGGGTAGACCCACAGCATTATTGCATTCAGAGGCCGCATCCTCAGTATGAGCCGCAGCCGGAGCCAGAGCATCAGCCGCAGCATCAACCGCAGCCTGAGCCGCAGATGGCCCAAACATAGAGCCAAAACATCTGCAGATTAAGCCTTAGCTTCTCTTGGAAAGTGTCCAGCTACCGACCGAAAGAGGCCCCACAACGCTGTCCACTGTCTAAAGGATAGATTTCAAATTTTTAGAACTGCAGTCCATCATGTACTTACTGACCTGGCGAACACCTTGTACAAAATCAAATGTTAAATACAACCGCTTCACACCAAGCTCGATGCTGTCTTTTGTTTTCAATTATATTTTTATTTATATTTATTATATGCAATGTTATAATTCTGTGTTTTGTCAGTCATTCTGTATTTGTATGCGTTTTACAATTTTGTTTTTTTTTTGGGTTTCTTTTCGTAAATTAAAAAATCTAACACAAAACAAAGCAATTTCTTTAACAATCACTGCCGCTACATATACATACACGATACAATTTGTTAAATATATATATATATATATTTATAAGTAGGCACAGCTCAAGCGCTGCGCGTCCAATACATATTCTTTGTTATATGTGGGTGTTGTGTTTCGGTTTATATATTTATGTATAGATTAGATAACAATGATATTAAGCCTAAGTAGAAGTAAGTTTTAGTACCGATTCTGGCGATCTTTCCTTGCTGTCATCTGCCCGGCACCTGCGCTTCCACATCGCATCCGATCCTTGAACTATTACGTTACATGCTTTAACTATTACTGTTACTGTTACACATACAACTAACCTTACTCCCCCTGTCACTATATCATACATAACATTTACCTTGACTCAAGTGTGGTTCATATTACTTTCATCGAATTCGAATAAATACCTTGTACGTAATTAATTTGTGGAAACACAATGAAGAGAAGATAGCCGGGGCGGATATTCGAAATTCGCTTTGAATTCGTGTGTGTGTTTTGTGTGTGCTCTCTGATAAATCGCAAGGCAAATTTGTATAATTAGTTATATATTTAATTTGGTTTTGGTTTTCATTTTGGTTTCCTCTTGAATCGAAATGAATAAACTTTGTGGTTTAGTTTAAATGCAGAGTTTTCCTTGTGCAGCATTAACATTGTGAAGAGATAGAGAGAAAGAGTTGTCGTTGCCGTTTGGGAGAGAGTGTTACATAGATAAGTGGGAATGGTTATCAACAGCGTTTAAAATTGTCGTTACTCGTTTGGATTCATTATCAAATCGAAGGGACGTACGTAATACATAATAATAATTGTTTCGTTATAATTATACTCGTAGGTTATATCGTATGCGTGTATATGTTGTATAGATGTACATTTATAAATAGTATAGTTTGATGTAGCGTGTATGTCTTGTATAATATATATTTATATATTTATGTCCGTGTACGTGTTTCGCTATGTACTTGTAATTGTAATTGTCCTAGGTGTTCATTTCAGCTAGATTCGCTAGTTTGTCTGCCTTCCCTACATACGTTTCCATCGCCTGCTTCCTCGTTCTTTGTATACAAGTTAAGGGTTTAAAAAACTCGAAAATATATCAAAAGTTTCTTGAAATGCAGTATATATGTATTTTAGTTGTTAAATATATATATATATTTTTTTTCTTGTTAATATATAGTACTTTCCTAGGTATATACAGCATACCTCGCCTTGGTTTCCACTAAGAATTTGAGAGAAGTATGTCCAGTAATTTCGATGGTGTTCAAATGCGTGAGAGTGAGATCGGGGGTGTGTGAGTGGTGAGTGTGCGTGTATTAATAAGTATATGTATATAGTTTAGTTTTTTGTATATTTGATCCAAAATGATACACTAATTTATGTATTTATAGTGAAGCAAAAACTTGAGTATAGCGCATCAAAATGATATTTTTGATATTATTGGATACTGAATTCAATTACCAAAATGGCGGCTTGCAGGAAGTCGAATCTCGCTTCGAATCTATAGGGAAGGACACAGGAATCGCCAAGGATTTTGAGCCAATTTAACTTGCGCCGAAAAGCGAGCTATGAAAATCTGTCAATTTATTGGCTTTTTTGGCACCTTTCGGCGACTCCTGCGACATCCCCGTATGCGTCAGTGTCTGTGTAAGCGTGTGAGTGTGGGTGTTGCGGTGACGGTGACTGCTGATTGTGTATACGTCACGTTGGCTTCGAAAAATACGCTTAAAGCTGCTATAATACTGTAAAATTGTTGCATGTTCTCCTCGTTTTTTGGTTTTTGTTGTCGGTAAAGTAATTTTCGCTCACATTGAATAGCAGTTGTATTTGTAGAAAAGCTAGGTAGGTTCGCTTCAGTGTCTAAGAGTGTCCTAGAGTGTGTGCAGTGTGTGTAGCGTGTGCCTAATGCGTGTTTGTGTGTGTGTGTTTGTGGTGTCTTGTCTTGTCACTTGATATGTCTGAGTTCATATTGCATGCAAGGATGCGATGACAATATTTAGTCTCAAATACATATAAAAAGTATATGTGTTCTGGGCTCGGGACTTGAGGAATTGGGGGACTAACCAAAATTCGCATTGAGTTGCTGCACGCAAACGAAAAAGTCGCATCACGTATACGTCAACCAAATCAAATCGTGGGGTAACTTCTACTCTGTGTCTTTGTATTATTCTGTTTGATTCTCCATAGTTAGTTATCCTTTAGTTTATATCATTTACATTTTAACTAATTAAAGCCGCTTTCAATTCAACAAACAATCCGTAGCATAAATTCTTGAACTCGTTCTCATCCTCATCCTCATCCTCATCATTATCATATTATTGTAAGCGACGGACTATATCCTGTCTCGTACATCTACAGCACCACATATTTTGTAACTTTACACGCTGCCTGGGCGAAGAAGGAACCCGCTCGGAGCCCCATTACCGGTTATTACGTTTACTTTGCTGAATTTCTGCTAAATTGTTTAGTGGATTCGCTAGAGGACTTGCAGCTTACTGGGGACTTCGTCGATCTGTCGTAGCATACTTTGTGTGGCGAAATATTTTACACAATTACTTGATTGGCTAGTGGCATAATTTATCATAACGCAGTGATATATATAATATATATATAGTTTACTCGTTTAGTGTATTTTATATGCTTATTCGCTGATGGTTGTGGCCGCACTCGCGTGCTAGAGTTATTAGCAAGTCTTGAGTTGAAGCTATAATTTCTTAGGCGTAATCTAAACGTTACCGGATGCTGTTATCTAAAGTATTTTTGCGTGTCTATCTGCCTGCCGCTGACTTATCAGCTTATCAGCTTATTGCCCTCGAACCCTTATTATCCTTCCTTTCATTTGTACACTCTCGTCTCGGTCTCGATCCAAGTGTCGTCGACTGTGTCAGCGTCTAATTAACTTTATGAGGCTGCTAAATAAATATATATATTCATATTTATATATACGTTATGCTTGTGTGTATCTTAGGGGGACATTCACTTCGGCTTTCGGCTTTGCACTAATTGCATTTTATTGCTAATTTGACGATAATTCCTCGCTACCCCAGCGCCTTACACGTACCACTCCTTGACGTCCTTGGAGTCGCGCTTCTTGGCCTTGGGCTGCACCAGTCCTGCCATCTGGGGCCGGCCATCGCTGCCGTAGCCTAATGATCCACTTCCGCTGGACATCATGCCGCCGCCGCCACCACCGCCACCCCCATTTCCGTTTCCGTTGTGTCCATTATGCATCTGCTGCTGGCCATGGTGCTGCTGCTGGCCGGCTCCACCTCCGCCCTGGTGATGATGCTGCCGCTGCTGGTGGTAGGAGCCATTCGTGCTGGTGTTACCCAGAAGCGCCGCATTCGGATTGTGGGAGCCATAGGCCGCTGCCTTCTCGCTCTCCGTCTTATAGCCACGATCTCCGTTGGACTTGAGCCACAGGACCAGAAGGATAACCAGCACCACGGCGATAAGGATGCCGGCCACGATGCCAATGATCATGGCAGTGCGCTCCTCCTCAATGGAGTTGATTCGGCCACCCTTGCCCTTTGGCCGGTAGTTGTTCATGTTGGTGTTGTAGGTGTTGCCCCCGTAGGGTCCATAGGGAGGCGATTCCTGCGGCGGAAGCGGTGGCGGAGGCGGTGGAAGGTGCTCGTCCGGCAGCTGCATGCGATCGTGATCGTTGCGTCCAGAACCGCCGATGCCTGCATTGTATATGTCATACGGCGTGGTTTCCCGCTCCGTGACCGTATTCCGGACATCCGGCGACGGCGTGGCCTGCGTAGTAGTGGTTGTCGTGGTCGTCGTGGACGTAGTCGTGCTCGTGCTGGTACTGCTGCTAGTGGGTCGCTGGGTGGAAGTGGTGGCTGCGCTGCTAGTGGTGCTCGGCTGCCCGGGAGTGCTGCTGCCACCTCCGGAGCTACTGCTGCTGCTGCTGCTGCTGGATTGAGTGGTGGCATAGGACGGAGTGCTTCCACTGCTGCTGCTGCTGCTGCCGTGCTGCTGCTGCTCTGTGGTGACATCGCTGCGTCCGGTGGTGGTTATCGTGACCATCTCATTGTTGGACTCTGCAAGCAGTCGGTTTGGTTTATTCAAGTGTTCTCAGGTGCATATCTTAAGCCTATATGTTTTCTTGTATGTGTAGATATTTGTGGTTTGTCCCGAGATAAATATTATCCTTAAATAAGAATTAATTTAATCTATTTTGAAATATTTCAAGAATGATCTTTCATGGTTTTTAAAGAGTTTAAACCTTATCTTAGCTCTTCCCATCCCAAAAATCATGTCAACTGCCAGTTTTGCTTTGCTTTTCATAGTTTATTCAACACAGTTAGAGAGGATAGAGATTTAGATATTGAGAGATATGCTTGTATGTTGGGAGTGTGTGGTGTCCTGCTACTTGACCTGCTCGCTCCTGGCACGACCTTCTGTGCTGATATGTACAAATTGGAATTGGAAGAACGGGTACAACTAGGCGATATCGAGGAGGGAACAAATGTGGAGGGAGAGGAGCAAACTGGAGAACGGGGAAACGGGAAAAATCACATCTTACACTTGTTCAGAATTGGCTTCTTTATCGCTACTATGTACAAAACATATACATCATCGATCGGTGCACTCATATACTCATATATGATCATACATATATGGGTATATATATCGCTTAACCCTTGTCGCTTATCGCTTAACGCTTAACCCTCGCTCAAAACGCAAAAACCTTGCCAATGATTGGTGTGGCTGTTGTTCTGGTTCTTGAAGTTTTCTGGCTGTTCTTGTTGTTGTTGTTTCTGGTTGTTTCTGGCTGTTTCTGGCTGTTGTTGTTGTTGCTGTTGCTGGTGGTTTAGCTCTCGTTAATGCTAGGAGTTAGTTATACAGTTTTAGACAGAGGCCTAGAGTTGGAAGCTTAGCCTAAGTGCATTGCTTTGGTTGCTTGTTTAGCTTATGGGAATTTACAGAGTATCCATGGCGCAATCACAGTCAGAAATATGAAGGCGATTTCACATTCTGAAAGAGACACATAAGGCGTACTCGTTGTCAGTTCAAATTAGAAGGCAATCAATCATCAGCAACAGAGTGGAGATGAAGGAGAGGCGACATTGTTGCGTTATTGCGATTCGTTTTTTTATATTTTCTTTTTTTTTGTTTTTTGGGCTGATCTGAGCTGAGCTGAAGATGACACGGCGACTGAGCGACTGACTGATTGGTTGGATTTTTGGTTCTGGTTGGGTTGATGCATTGCAGGGGGTGCGATATATAGTTATATACGTTTGTTCGGGGCTGTTTCAATGGTTTTGATTCTTTTCTTTTTGGATGTGTAAGCGGTCAAAGCATTGGCATAGCTTCCTCGATCTCCGTGGAGCATTGAACAAACAAACTGAAAAGGCAAAGCGTCACTAGCTAATTGGTTATATGATTACACAAATTCGATTATAGGTTATAACTCGAACTGGAACTGGAACTGGAAGTCGAACACAACGGAACCCACAGCTTAATCGTTAACACGTTCTCTACTTTACTAGGGTAACTGGGGCGTATACGTAATGCGTATACTTAATGCGCATACTTAATGTTGTATACTTCATGGCGTATACTTAATTCAAATTTTGAGTGGGACTAGCTAATGTCTGCAATGAAGTGTGTGTGTGTGTTTGTGGTGTCTGCTGTTTTGCTTTATTTGAGCGTGTGTGTGTTTCTTGTGATTGATCCAAATGCCAATGACAAAATGAGACCACCACACTGCTGGATAAACAGAGCCACTCACCTGCACCCGCTCCTCTGGCTGTGCTTGTTGATGTGAACTGCTCCGTGGTCTCCCCGTAATCACCGGATCCATGGACGCAGTCCTCGTCATCGCAAGCCCTCTCCGTGCCATTGGTATTGCCACCGCTGCCGCCGCTGCTGCTCCCGCCGGTGCTCAGACTGTTGCCCTGCTGCGAGGTGGTCGTCTGCTTGGTGGGCGGCACATAGACGGGCGTAATCAGATCATCGCCGCTGCCCGACTCGAAGGGTGGCGTGCACTCGTCCTCGTCATCGCCGCGACACCCGGACCCGGCTCCAGAGAAGATTAGATCGTCTAGGGCACCGGGGAAACCACTCGCCGGCGTCTGTCGAGTAGAGTTCAAAGTCTAATTTTACTTCAGTTGATCTGGCGGCAGCCGGGCCAAGCGTTAGTTATTGTATGGGGTTTTGTTAGTTGCATTAGTAAGTTGCTTAAGTGCTGCTTGATTAGGTATATGGATATGTATGGATGTGAGTATGTATAAAAGCCAAGGGAGATGTAAGAATATATTGCAGAGGGATTTCATAGAAATCTGAGGATCCCTTTTTATTATTCTAAATTTAAAACACTTTCTAATCTCCAGTGGCTTCTTTTACGAGTGTCTGAGTTTATGTATCATATGTTCGATGTGAGCTTAGAGAGTCATGCAGCATTGGTGCGGACGAGTTCTAGTGCATAGTAAATCGGTAGTATTTATATTTCTGTATATATATATTCACAATTATTGGTTAATGTGCGCTGTGCAGCAATTGTTACAAATTGAGGGAACTCAAAACGCTGGTTAGTCTCGATTTTGTTATATTTGTTTTTTGTGCGTTCAAAAGCGTTACAGAATAAAAACGAAGGCTCCCGAGGGAAATCATAATTTCAATTCAAATGCAGCATTTACACTAGGTTTATACAGTTAGTAATTAGCTAATACTTTTGGTTTAGTTGAAACAGTTAACGTTTATACTGAATGTCGAACCGAATTTCCCGCATTTGATTTTCATGACGATGACTTCAATGTACAACGATTAAAGGCAATGGGATATTTATTGGGCTATTGAAATTGTGCTTAGGAACTGTACATTATTCGGATTTATCGGTGAAGCAACCAAAAAATCAAATTAAATCAATGTCAAATCGTTTCAAATCGCTTTGGGGAAAAGGGGTTCCACAACTCATGAAGCGGATTAATACAATAATTTTGGTTAGATTTTCGTTTTTGGTTTCTTTTTTTTGGTTTTTTTGTATTTAATTAAAGAAAGAATTTTGAATAAACTTGATTTACGATGAGAAAAATACTTGGAAAGTTGAAAGTTGAGAGGAATTCAAATAAAATTTCAAATAAATTCCCTAACCTGCTGCATTCTCTGCAGATCATTTCTATCTAATACTCCAGTTACCAATTGAACATCTCCGCGGATGGTGATATGGGGGTCGCGCTCGACGGCCAAGTCCAGGATACGCAACTTGTTCACCGACAGCCCGGCAATCACGCCAGCGAACGGCCGCTCGATGCGACTGCGGCCGTTGCGGCTGAATTTGCCGCCGACCTGGACGTTGGACATGGTATTGAACACGGTCGAGTGATGGCCTGCAAATCAAGCGCAAGAAAATCGTATATAACATAAGATAACCCCCGGTTTAAGGTGATCCCTGCACTTACTCTGCGGCGTCAGGGCCTGCACATTGTAGTCGTCCAGCTGGAGTGTGGCATTGCCTCCCTTTCGCTGGAACCTCACCACATGGTACGCATTGTCGTTCACCTTTGTGCCGATCTCGCCCAGCGGCAGATCCACGCTGCCGATGTTATACACCATGAAAATGTTGCCCTCCACGATCTCCAGCTCCATGTAGTCCTGGGTGGTGTGACTCTCCACCCGCAGCAGCACTGCATCCGGTCTGGTGGTAATGAACCCCAAAGCTATGTTGTCCTCCTCAGTGTCGGCCTGTGCGTTCTCAGGGAAGGTGTACTGCACCATGCCCTTGTTGTTGCCAAACTCGTAGGCAATGGATTCTGTAAGGAATTTTAAATTATAATTTGAGATTAAAGCAAGCGGATTTAAGTTTAAACAGGTCACCGAAATTTCAATTAAAATATTTTCTCAAAGACTTCTCTTCATTTACCATCATAACAGGTGGGTCCTGTGTAAGATGTCATGTCACACTCGCAGGCATACGCATTCCACTGCTGCACACAGATTCCCCTATTGGCACACGCATTCTGGCTGCACTTGGTGGGTCCCTCGCAGCCACTGACCACCAATGAACTGGGCACCACAGCATCACTCGTAAGCGATGGCGAGGCATCGCCCAAGTCCAGCGAGGACAAGCAGCCCTCAAAACCGGATCGCGACGAGATCGAGGCCGGCAGCTTGGCATACATGTCCTTGAAGACGCCCCCAATGTACAGGATGCCCGCCAGCTCCAAATGCATATTATTGCCGGTCAGGCTGACGATCTCAAACGAGTCGTCCACGGTGAGAGTGTGGGTCTTGGGCCCAGGTCGCCGGATGCTGACCTGGTGCCAGCGGTTGTCGTTCATGTGGATGCGAGACTTATCCCGCATGGTCACCGGTCCATCTCCCAGGTCAAAGGTGTAGTGAATGTGCCCATTAACCAGTTCCACTGCCACGAAGTCGCTGCGCCGTCCTCCGTTAAAGACCAGCAAACCATTTGGCTCGACAGTCTTGAAGCGGAAGTCAATCGATATGCTGTTGTAGGCCTTCAGCATGGCCAGACCCACGTAGGAGTGCTTGGAGCGGAAGGTGGCCGCATGGTAGGGCTGACCGGCCGGGGAGTTCACAAAGCGCGCTGTTAGCTTAAAGGTGGCGCTGGGCAGAGCCGAAAGCTCCGGCCCCAGGCTCTTGACTATATCCAAATAGCTGAGGAAAGAACACAAATAGGGATCTAGAAATCAAGAGGAGTGAGAGGACGAGGACACCCACCGCTGGCCATTGAATACCAGGCCCTGCATCTGGCCAACGAAATTCGGCATCGTCGAGGTCATCTGGATCTCCTCCTCGGCATGGAAGAGCCCGCCCAGGTGGATCGAGCGGATCTCCATGGTGCTGTGCCGCCCCAGGATTGTCTCGGCTGTGCAAAGAATATTTCCAAAAACAAGAAATGGATAAAACTCGGGCGCCTCGCCATGGGGTTGTCAAGCCAGGCTCGGCTTTGCTCTAAGTTGTTGACTAGGCGGAGTACCGTTAACATTGGATACATATATGGATATACTTGGATATATATAGGTTTTTTTTTTTTTGGTACGAGTAGTAGAGTATATGGAGTATAGTTGGTGACAAGAAGCACATACGCATTTGTAGTCAAAGAGTATATAGTTGAGTATTAAGAGTATTGATTAGATATAGGTATGCGGTTTTAGTAGACATAGATCTAAGTTTGGTTCATAGATTTTTCAAGCAATTGTTTTTCACTCGACAGGTGGCTGAATGTTGTTGGAATTCGATTTGAGTATTATTGTTGATATTATTATTATTATTATTGATTTGTTGCGTTGCATCTTGGTACATACTAAAGAAAGGTGCAGATTACAATACATATGTACTGGTACGGATAGTAGTAGTTGTAGTTAAGTTAAGTTAAGTTAAGTTGTTAATTAAGACAAAACGAAATCGATAATCGAAAATCGAAAATGGAAATGGAAACTAGCTCGCGCTAGTGGCCAGCGCAAACCAAAGGAAAGTAAGTAAAAGTAAAGAGTTCGCTAGATTAGATTAGTTAGTTGGTGCGCTTTGTTCTGGTTTACATACGAATATGCATTGATCGACATTTGAGGAATACTTATATATCTTTTGGTGTGTGAGATACATTTTCAATACGATTACGGTGGCGGTGACATTTCAGTTAATTTCATTTGAGTTTTTTCTCTCAGCTGTGCATGGCTCAAAAAAATAAAAATCAGATTAAACCGAAACTGAAACTGAAAAACATGAGAAAATAGGCAACCTACAAACGGGCTAGTAATTTGGAAATGAAAAGGTCACAGAGATATAATATCGGTAATAACCATGTTAATTGATAAAATGGTAAACAAAAAACAATTTCGGGGGGTTTTTGCTTAACGACATTGAACTAAACATCGATGGGTATCGGGGTTACTGTCCAGGTTTCTCTTTTGTGGCAATGGTAATGCTTTTGTACTTTTGTAAATGTGTTAATCTGTGCCCTAGAGAGTTCCATGTTTGTGTGTTTTGTTGTAGTTCTCTGTATATGTGTGTGTGTGTGTGCGACGACTACGTCTAAGTTAATAAGGGTGCATTAGCCTTAACGAGCGGCCACATTGCGCATACGACCCGTCGGCCCACTGAATGATTGACATCTTGACATGCAAATGACTTTGGCGACAGAGAGAAAAGGAGAGAGCGATAGAGGCAGAGAAAGAGAGAGAAAGTATATGCGAGACAGAGACAGAGACAGGTAGAGCGATGTGGTGGGCAGAAGTCGAAGTAGGCCACTGTTGTTGCAGCTGGCAATTTGGCGCATTCAAAGTTACTTATTCATACACTTGAATTGCTGAGTGGGCTGAGTAGAGTGATACGATGCGGTGGCGAACGATACGATATATACGATATACACTGGGTTAATACACACTATGTAGTATACACTGTACAATGGCTAGCCGGATTCGGGGATTCGGGGCTCAGATCGTGAGCAGGTCATGCGGTTCGCTATTTCATTCTGACTGACAGTTATTGGTTTTGGTTCTGGCTACTGGTTACTTATTATCGTGGTTTTATTGTTGCTGCTGCTGCTGCTGCTTTTGCCTATCTTTTGGGTGCTCACATGCAAACACTTCACGTGACGTGAGTGTGTGTGCAAACGGTGCGAGAGAGAGTGTGGGTGTGGGTGTTGGTGTGTGTGACTATGCCTGTGCCTGTGCAGGTGTGCGGGACTTCCGGTTGGCAGTGTGTGAATGTTTGTGTCTCAGTGTTTTTGTTTGGCAGGAGCAGGATCTGGCTACAAGGACACCAAAGCCTTTGAAGGCCGAAAATAATTTATAGATACGACTGGCCATAAAAGTTATTTTATTTATAAATACTTTAAAGAATGCTTACTTGTAGAATAATTTCATATTTTAAAATGCAAATTAGTTTCGTTAATACGGGTGCATTAGCCTTAACAAGCGGCCACATTGCTCATACGACCCGTTGGCCCATTGAATGCCAAACTTCGGCTTGAAATTTTATGTAGCATACTTATAAGCATCAATTTGATTTAAAACTTTTGATAGTTTTTCCATCTTAAGCGTCGCTTAAGAAAACCTTAATTTTTTAAAAAATTTATAATTATAAGAATTTAATTCCTACAAAATTGAAACTAAAATAAATCATTCTAAGCAAAATTGCCTTATCGGCAAGAAATACTGGCCATAAATGTTATTTAATTAATGAATACTTTATGGAATTCTAACTTGAAGATTAATTAAAGGTATTCTAACTTGAAGATTAATTTAATTTTTAATTTTTGATATGCAAATTAGTGTAGTTAATAAGGGTACATTAGCCTTGCCGAGAGTACACATTGCGCATACGACCCGTTGGCCAATTTATGTAGCATACTTATGTGCGTCACTTTAATTTACAACTTTTGATAGGTTTTTAACTTTTATCTTCATTATAATAAATAATTCCAAGCCAAATTGCCTTTTCGGCATGAAATACTTTAGACTGGCGCTCATTGCTCGCATTTCCTTTCTGTGTAGCCATCCCCATAGCCTGCCATTGATTGATTTCTCCTTCGTTTTTTTCCATTAAGGTGCTTTTTTGTTGTTTTTGTTTATTCACACTTACACAACAAGAATCTAATTGTACGTGAGACACGTTAGGCTTGATTAGTTAGTTGCAATTTGGTTGCGGTTGCGGTACTGTTGTTGTATTGATGTTTACGAATAGTTGAGTTTACTTAACACAAAGCTAATTACATATTAAATGGTGCAAAATTACAGCCCTGGGCGCTTCCAAACATTGTTTTGCCCTCTCGTCTCAATAAGCCAGGCTAAAAGGAGCCATATTTTTCAGCAATTCGCCGATGGCGTGACTTTTATCGAGCGATTTGGGCAAAAAAATGTTTCCCCGCGTTCTTGCGTGTCGATTTTTTTCTCTCGCCTAAAAAACATGAAACAAAAAAACGATATTGTACATTTTAAATTAGTTACACTGCGTTCCCGTTCATTTTGCATTGTTTCGCCTTACTCATTTTCTCTGTGGCATATTTTTTATTTCCTTTTTTTCTATTTGTTTTATTATTATTCTCTCTCGGTGGCATTTATTTATTTATTACTTTTTTTCAAGAAGGTCATTAGATCACGATTGTGATTAGGGAACTGCATTTGCATTTGGCATTGGTATTAGCTTTTGTTGTTGTTGTTCGTTGTTTGTTGTTCTACATTCGACAGGAGTCTGAAACAAACACCTTTTAACGTTTACATACCGCACGTGTCGTTTAAGTTATGGTACAGCAATTATTTAAGTCAATTTCATTGTTTAAGGATATCATAGGTCTGTAAACAAAAACTCTTTTCCAGATATAAATATTTACAGAAAAGAAGAGGAAACACAAGGAATATTTTAGTGGGAAATCAATAAGAAATAATGCAGTGGGTTTCCAAAGAAATATATATTTTAAATTACTTCTTAATGTGACTTAAGACTTAAGATATTGAAATTTCGATACTAAAATGAATATATTGCTTGAGCCACTTTAAAAATCATTAAAAACTTTCCTTGGCAATCCATAAAAAATCAAAATAAAATAAAAAAACCTAAAAATACAACTCTTTTAATCAGGGACAAAACAATGTACAAGACAATCAATATAATTATAATTATAAGTATTTATAACATTTAAGGCTGATACTTTACAGCTTTCCAACTTTCACTTGCGTTCGCATTTACTCATTTAGATTACATTACGTTCGAATACGTTGACTGTGTGGGCTTAGGAATTGGAATTTGAATTGTAATTGTAATTGGAATTGAATTGGCAATCTTAACTGGGAAATCAAACCAAGTAAGTAATTAAGTATCGCAAATGAAAACACAACATCGAGATGTTTGAAATAGAGTTTTGAGAGAGAAACTTACAAGAGCAAAGTATATAAAAAATTATTACGAATGAGTTACGAATAATGCGATCGAGTGCGGGATCCATCCGAGATCTGATGGGTCCTCCGACTCGACTCGCATGGATATGTATGCCATAGATGATTAAACAAACTTTCAGAGAGGCGTACAATGTGTGGAATGGTGTGGAATGTGGATGTGGATGTGGAGCTTGGTGTCTTATGATGTTCAAACTATATTTGCAGATGCTTAACGATGTTCAGAGATACAGAGCGAGGTAGACATAGGTGGATAGACAGTAGAGCTGTTTAGTTCATCATCATTATTTGGAGCAAGGAAGTTTGAGAGAAATGTGTCATGAAAAATGAGAGAGAGAGGAAAATAAACTGGCTAAATACTTTTCCAAATAGTTTTCTTTCAACTTTTTCGTTAGTATTTTTACTGCATTTCGTTCAGGTGTAATCGCATGTGTATGTGTGTGTGTTCGTATGTGTTTGGTTGTTTCGTGAGGTTGTGTCTTTGGTGTGTGAGAATCGTTGTTAACTGAAAAGCTCTCAAATGAAAAGGTTTAAAGTGAAACTTAAAAACGGAAAACGCGCTGCTGACTGCACTTTCCTTCGTTATTGATTTTCTGTTTTTCTTCGCTTGTATCTTTTTGATTTCTCAACTGTCCTGAAGCACCTTCACACACCTTCCTGCTGAGAGGGGCATTGGCATTCCTACTTGAACTTGAACCTGGTTCTGTGCGTGGAGCACTGGTCATTTGGAAGCTAATCGGACTCGAGTCTGAGTCCATGGGGGATTCTTACAACTCGTGGAGTCGGTTGGTTGGTTGGCTGATTGGTTGACTGGTTGGTTGGTTGGTTGGTTGGTTGGTAAAAAAAAACGACACGGCACGACACGTAGTAGGGCATAGATGTGCTGTTGATACATACATAACATACCCCTGACGGGGGGAGCCCCGTCAACTTGTAGCCGCAGATTGGAGGCTCTGCGCGAGAAGCGGATCGTGTGCCAGTTGTTGTCGTTGAGCACCGACTGGCCGGCCAGCAGGTTCTGCAAGGGATTATTCACAAGCTCAGAAAAACTGTCCGTACATATCGGAAAGTAACCTTTTGTTTTATGAATTTATTTTAAGAATTTGCAGGAAAAAATTTCTCAGAGGAACTAAAATTGTTATTCCTGTGAAAATGTTCTCCTACTTCATAAGTAAAAGGTTTCTTTCCAATTTGAAGGACAAACTAAGAAACACATCCCCACGGGCCAACTCACCTTCTCCCTATCGCTCAGCCTGACACTGGCCCGCACCCTTCCCGCCACGAGAGCAATCTCCAACCGATCCGGCGAATTGGACTCAGCGCTGGTCAGCAGCAAAAGTCCAGCAGGACGCGAGGTCTTGAAGCGGATGACCAGCTCTTCGGTCTGCGTCTTGGTGCCCTGGCCATTGCCCAGCCAGATGGTCATGTGCTGGCTACCGTTGAAAGCCAGCGTGGCCAGCTCCCGGCCGCAGGTGGGTCCGCCGTACAAAGTAGCCGAGCAGTCGCAGATGGGGCGGTTCCAGCCCTCCAGGCAGGTGCCGCCGTTCAGACAGGGATTGCCGTTGCACACGTTGCTCTGAACGTGGCACGAGGGCTTCACGGAGGCTGCTCCCAAGTGGGTTATCAGTGGGTGACCATCGCTGGCGTGACAATGCTACGGCACTACTCACCCGAGTCCTGGACGCGTGCAAAGGCCGCTATATCGATCGCCTTGCCACTCAGCACCAGGTCACGCAAGCAGCCCACGAATCCCTGGCGCAAAGTGGCGGTCCAAATGGCCGCCGGCCAGGCCACGCTATTATATGCAGGTCCCACGCCGCCAAGGTACATGTGCCCGTCCAGCTCGAGAATGGTTCCATCGCCGGGCGTGCGGAAATCGTTCCAAACCCCATCCACGCTCACCTTGGCGTCGCGTCCATTTCTCCGGAGAATTAGGTCGTGCCAGTCGCCATCGTCCACGCGGCGCCTTGAGGCTCGCACCTTCGAGGCTCCTGATCCCAGGTCCAGGTGGATGTAAATGTGGCCGTTCAGCAGTTCAATTGCGATCAATACGGGCTGGTTGATAAGAGGAGTCGCGTTAATTGGAATCGTGAACATTATTCCTGCTACTCACATTCTTGGCCCGTGGTTGCTTGGATCCGGTTGCCAGGACTATGATGCCGTTGGGCTCCTTAGTGCGGAACTTGAAGCTGATGGAGCTCTGTTTACCAGTTTCCCAGGGAGGCAATACCTAAGCAGAACAAAAAATAAATAAACAAAGTAATTAATATGTGGTTTTATTCACAGTTGGAATCTGGCTTACCAAATGGGACTCGCGGGTGGTGAACGTCACGGGATCCTGTGGGTCGCCACTGGGGCACTGGTACTCCAAGTTGCCAGCCACCTGGATGAGCTTAGAGCCACTCTTGGCCAGGTCTATTAGATTCAGATTCAAAGTGTCTGCCGAGAACTCCACCTTCCGCAGGCAACCCACAAAATTGTTGTGGACGCGGGCTCCCAGGAGAGCCCTCGGATTGACTGCTCCGCCCACATAGACACGCGACGAGGATAACATGGTGAATTTGCCGGCGATGTGCGAGTGATCCGTGTATACATCGTCTACCACGGTGACCAGCTGAAAGATAAGAGTTTCCTTTAGACACCAAAAACTCGGAGGATCATCAAGATGCTCACCCGACAGAAGCTGGTGATGGAGGAGATCTCCTGGATGCGACGGTGCACGGTGACCTTGTGCCATTGATGATCATCAAAGCGCACTTTCGAGGGCTTAATGTGCATCTCTTGCTTGCCGTTGGCCAGTCCCATGGTCAGAGAGACGCCTCCATCGCGCAGGGCCAAATTCAGATAATCCGTGCCGTGTCCCGTGTAGAAGAGAAGGCCGTTGGGCTGGCGGGTGCGGAAGTAGAAGGATATGGCATCCTGGGCACTCACTATTGGCTCGGCACCCGTCTGGCCCAAGTCGTACGAGAGGAACTGTGTACCGCGGAACGTTGCTTCCGATGGCGCCTTCTCCTTCTCACAATACTGGCCATCGTACTCGAGGTTTCGACACTCGCAAATTGGACCGGAATCAGTGGATATGCAGATGCCGCCATGCTGGCAGGGATCGTTCCTCTCGCAGGCATCTGTCGTGTTGCCCCGAACACCCTGCAGGAGCAATTTTCAGATATTGTGATATATTTATGTGTGTGTTTCGATGCTAAAGATTTCTTTATTAAGGATTTCAGTTTACAACAAAGAAAGGTGGGAACACATTTAAATGAAGGGCTATAATTCGCTTAAAGTTTAAATATAAATATATTTAACAAGAAAAATTAACAAATATGTAAGAGAATTATGTTGTATATTTCGCAGAATTATAGACATAAATATATATCGTATATATTATAGGATTATATATCTTTAACTCACTCTTAAAGGCCTCTCGCGGGCTGGCAGCTCTCCATGATCGCAGGGCACATCGCCGCACTTGATGTCTCGCGGCTGCTTGATCTCCTGGCGCCGTGTGGAGCCTCCCGGCTGATCCGCGTAGACTAGGTTCCGGATGGCGCCCCGAAAACGCGGCTCGAAGATGACGCTGGGCAGGGCGAGCAGCGCCAGCTTGCTGCTATACCAGTTGGGCATTCCGCCCACGTACACATCGGAGTTGCTGGCGAACTTGCCGAACTGGAACTCCTTGCCCTTGGTGGATCGCTGCTGGGAGACGCCATCGACGATGAGCGAGGTCTGCTCATCGTTGCGCAGCACCTGCACCTTGTGCCAGTGGCCATCGTGCAGCTCCCGGCCCACGGTGATGATCTGCGCCCCTCCGCCCAGATTATATCTCAGTCGGAGGGCGCCTTCAACAAGCTTAAGCTCGAAGAAGTCGTAAGTGCCGCCGTCATCGGTGTAGAGTACCAGTCCGTTGGGCTGCTCCGTCTTGAACTCCAGCTCCAGGGTGCCGTTTAGGCCGGTGTACCACTTGCGAAAGGTGTAGAAGGAGCTCTGCGATCCGTCCAGCTGGAAGCCGGCGGTGATGGTCACGAAGCTTGCCGCCAGGCTGACCAGCAGAGCGCTGACGATGAGGACGCGGTAGGAGCGGCGGTACTCCACCACCATGGGAGGCACTACTGAATCGCTTCTCCGCCGGCGGCGAGCCTTGTTGAACCGCAAGTCCGGGCAGGCGAAGGAGGCGGAGGCGGAGGCAGAGGCGTGGGTGGGCGGGAGCCGGAGCTCCGCCAGATTAGCGTGTTCCTTGTCCATAATCGGTGGCTTGGCTGTCGTCACTGACGCAGGAGCATGGTTCTTAATAATGGCGGAGTCCTGATATGTTGCACTTGGCGCCTTCATTCACACGCACAGCGCCACGTACACGCGCAAGGATACGCACACGCACACTCACCCACACAGACGCACCTACGCACGTTGCGCGCGTAAACGTAAAGTGTCGCTATGTTCTCGCGTCCTTCTCTCACTCTCCCTCTTTCTCTCTTTTTGCGTATTCCAGTCCTTGAGCGAGAGCTTTCTTCCCGTCCTTCCTGCGTCGGATGTCCTTGTGTTGGCGTTACTCGGAAATCGTATTATCCGCGCCTGCGCGAGGGCACAGGAGAGCGAAAGCTCGGGCAAGCGAAGATGGCTGCGGCTGTTAACGTGTTCGAAGAGCTGTTAACGGAACTGCACTGATTATTGCTTTGGACTTCGACTGATTTCTTGCTGATTTTAATGCTCTGCACTTTGAGTTTTTGTCATTTCGCTTAATTCACTTGGTTTTCACACTTTATTTGGCCAACTTAGCAGCAAGACCGCGTCACACCGCGATACTAGATGGAGCGGAGGTGATGGCTATGGTGGTTGTGGGGCCGAAAGCTTGCCGGATACGGATACCCCTGCCACCCGAGCCTGTGGCGCCCACGAGCGCTCCAACGTACATGTACATACTAAAAATTGGGAAAATTTTTCACTGCATGTCGAGAATATAGGCGAAAAATTTTCCAAGAACCGTTTTCACTGGCCCCAGAAAGAGGGATTATTCCTTCATTCAACTAACTAATCAGTTATTTATGCGTATCGATTGACAACTATTGATTTGATACGATTTTTTTCACACACTCTGATTTTTCAATTACACAATTATTTGGCTATCTTCATTGGATTTTAATTTATGTAGGGATTCGGAATTGCCTTGGCCACGGCGCGATTTTATTTAATGTCGGGGGGGAGTTGAATTTATTTTTGCAGATTTTTTGTTCAACTTTTTGGGGATACAACAATTTTGTGTGTCGAAATTTGCTCCGCAGCGCCTTCTTCCGCTGCTCTTGGCTCCGTTATCGATCCGCGCTGCATCCACGACGAGACTGAACTGCAATTTCAAACTTAATTTCCTCGCACTGTTTCCAATGGATAACGAAAGCTCCTCCAGCTTATTCACAAAAAGCCACTGGAGCGGTCTAGGAGACGTGAATTGGCCGCTCTAATAGTATATAACAGCGAAATTGTGGCTTCAATTTTGTTGATTTACATTAAAAATAAAATAAATTTACATTAAAAACCAGCTTTTAAAAGAAAAACAAGGATCCTGTCCTATTCAAGGCAATTTTTGAAGTGATTTGCCCTAAAAAGTATGCTACGAACGGCCGAAAGGACGTACGCTTTGTGTGTAGTGTATGGGAATGCCAAAAATTAAAAGCTCGCTTACTTCGCACGAGGCATGCATATGCGTACTACTAACACACCAACGCGCACAGGGGGCAGCTGCCCCGTCACCCACACTGGCGAAATGTGCGCACAGCACGCAGGTTCATAACCTGCACCACTCAAAGCGTATTAGATGGGACACGCATACATACACACCAACTCGTGTGTGGGCGGGCGTCCATGTGGTCACACTCGTTCGCCCACTCATCCCCCGCTCCGCCCCCCACGCACTACGTTATCACTGAGACGACCCGTGTAAATTCCTTGACATTTACTACGCCACTTCGACAACTCGGTTTCGAATTCGATTTGCATTTGCAACGGAATGTGTGGTCCTGTGGGTGTCTGTAACTCCCATTTTCCCCTTCTCCCGCTTGGCCTCCTGCCTTGATGAGCAATTGCAAGGCCGTCGCCGCCATAAATCGTGGCCACAAGCGGGCGCACATTAACTTGAGCACACCAATCACGCACTGACCATTACGCTGGGGACAGGGACTTCTCGGTTTCCTGTGGCACTTACATTTTTTAATAATTTTTTAACGCACGCTAAAGGCTAAACAAATTCCAGCACGTGCTGCCCATTGTCCTTCGTAGTGTGACGTTCGAGCGGACTAAAGCAGGAAGTGGGAATGTCGAAAAGTTAAAGGGGAAAGGAAAAGCTCACCTTTCAAACGAGCGCCATTTTAACGGCTTTGCCAGGATATGTGGCAATTCTTTCTTGTTTGTATTTGTATTTTTCGCAACATTTTATATTAATTATAAAGTTAGATATTTATTTTAAGATAATCAACAACATATAATCGACTTAGAACAAATAGGATTATATCCTCTACATCCTTGTTGGATAATTTATACAACATTTACAGAATGATTTATTATTGTACTTTTACGTTTTATGAAATTCATTAATAATAATGAATAAAATTCAGTAAAATTATATAAATAAAATATAATCATTATTTTTGAATCAAAACTTTTATACAAATAGTAAAAATATGAACATCATATTTATTTTAGAATAAAAACAAAATAATCATAATTTTTGCGTTTGCTTAAATATTCTTACGAATATTTCGAAATCTGCTTTATAATATGCTAATGACTTTAAAATTTGATCAATTGGAATTATTTTAAATTTTCACATGTTTGAGCTGTTTTTTTTTGCCGTAGAATTACACATAGTATTAATAATATTAAAATACGATTTTTCATTTCCAAATATACCAGAAATAAGCCAGAAGTAAGCTAAACTGACAACACAGCTGTAACAGCTGTTCTTATCAGTGGAGTGCACTTTACAAGGCGTCCTTTCCAAAAGATTTGCACAAGCCGCAAACCATCTGCCGGATATCTGAAGTAGTGCTCTTGAAACCCGGCAAAGTTAGTTGCCATACTCCAAAGTCTCTGCCCGATCCGCTTACGTAATGCTCGCCAATTTGGGCAAACGATTGGGATCGAGATCCGTCCTTATCGCCCGGTTAATGCACACAGAGCGGAAAATACGGGTTAATGGCGCCGACTTGCACATTGTGGAGGCCGGCAGTGGAGAGCGGAGTCTACTGCTGATGCCTGGAGCCCTGGGCTCTGCCTGGACTGACTTCAAGCCGCAGATCGAACAGCTTCCCAAGCTGCTGCCCGGACACACGATCATTGCCTGGGATCCGCCGGGTTACGGCAAGTCAGTGCCTCCGCAACGCAAATTTGGACTGGAGTTCTTCCGTGAGGATGCCCAGGCAGCAGTGGATCTGATGCGAGCCCTCGATAGGCCAAAGTTCTCTATTCTGGGCTGGAGTGATGGAGGAATCACAGCCCTCATTGTCGCTGGTCGCCATGCGGAAGCTGTGGACCGCCTGGCTATCTGGGGAGCTGGAGCCTATCTGAACGCAGATGAGGTCAAGGCCCTGAAGAACATCAAGGATGTGGCCAAGTGGTCGCCACGCATGCGTGAGCCCATGGAAAAGGTTTACGGCGTGGAAAGATTCGCTCAACTCTGGGCCGAATGGGTGGATGCCGCTTGTGCGTTCTATGACCAAAGAGATGGTGACTTCTGTCGCTCGGAGGTAGAGAAAATTAAGGTACCAACTATTATTCTGCACGGGAAAAAGGATCCCATGATAGCAGCTGAACATATACCCTGGTTAAGGGAGCACCTGCCCCAGGCAAAGTACCACGAGTTCCCCGAAGGCAAGCACAACATCCACCTGCGCTATGCGGAGGAGTTCAACCAACTGGTGGCTGACTTTTTCAACCAAAAGTCATAGGCGATTTGTCGAGGAAACGCAATTAAAGGTCCAACATTACCGGAAATATTCTTTAGGTAATTTACATATCTTATTCGAATTTCGGGTTGTAGCTCATATTAAATTATGGAAAACTGGTTTGATAATCTCTTTTATATAGTTATATTTTTAATAATGAATAAAAACGTTTTCACTTAATATTTTTTATATATTTTCTAACAGATAAGAAGCTCAAGATATAGAGGTTCCGAGTATGCAGGTGTCCATAGGTCATATATATTTTCAAAAAAAAACTGAAAGTTTTGATGAATCAAATTCATATCTAAACTAAAGGAAATGGTCTATCTATGTTATGAATCACACCAAAAATTAATTGAGAAATACCCACACCATAAAACACGGCGGCTAGATATCTGTAAAAGTTAAACCTTTCGATACTCATTTTGAATCATGAAATTTTCCATTCCTTTCTGAAGAAAGTCAGAGAAAATAAGCTTTCATAAATCCCAATTAAAAAGGACAAGATTAAATTCTTAAAATGTTCAAGTCCCCAAAGATCCCATAATAACCTCAACTTTCTCATATCTCGCCCCGCTATGGAATCACCAAGCTTTGTTTTTTTATGAGAACTAGAATTTAAAATTTATTATTTCACAGAGCGCAGATCAGTTGGTGGCCAGTTTACTGGACCGTCTCGATGAGGGTCTTCACGTAGTCATCGTACTGGGCCTGGAAGAAGTTGCCGGCCACGGGACCGCCGAAGCTGTACTTCTGGATGTAATCGCGGGCCTTGACGTTGATGCGGCCGGTGCGGCTGGTCTTGGACACGAACTTGTCGGTGGTGATCTTGTCGTTCTGCTTGAACACCAGGAACACGTAGCGGTGCAGGCCAGTTCCCTCACGGGGACCAGCGCCGATGTACTCAGCGATGGTCTGACCCTCGGACACCTTGTTGCCGGGGATGTTGATCACCAGCCAGTGGAGCAGCTCGCGGAACTTGGGGTCCTCGCGGCTGGGTGCATCGGGATCCACCACCAGCAGGGTATACAAGGAGCCTTCCTCGGCATCGAAGGTAACCGTGGGCTGGTCCTTCACCTGAGTGGGAGTCAGCTCCTTGCCCAGCTCCACCTGAACGCCGGACGGGTAGGTGATGGTGGCCTTGGAGGCGGGCTTAACATCGATGATGTCGGGAATGATGCCGGCGGTGTCCATATTAGCGGGTTCTGCTGCTTCTGCTCGGTGTGGCGTTAGCGAGGTGACTCTGGCCCGGATCCACGATCGTCTGCCTTTTATCGCGGGACGGAGTCCGCCGCCGCCTAATCAGTTCCGTGCACTTTCGGTTAATACCCCAACGCATAGATAGCGAGATAAGCGATTGGTTATACTTTATTGACTGGGAATAGAAAACCCGGCATGATATATGCACAAACTAGCCGGTCATAGTCTTGTTCCGAATGGGCACCCAGTCGTCGTACTGCGCTTGGTAGTAGTTCGCTGCAATGGGCTTCCCTAGGCCATGCTTGGCAGCAAAATCCCTGGCGTTGAAGTTCAAACGACCCGCACGAACGCTGCAAAACCAAAAGAGATGCATTAGAACCGGGATGATTGCTGGGATAAGATCTCTTACGTGTTGGGAATGGTGGGCGTATCGATCTCGATCTTGCCCGTCTGACGGTAGAGGAGGAAAATGTAGCGATGCAGACCGGTGCCCTCGGGAGGGCCACTTCCGACATAGGCCGCCACAGGTTGACCCTTTGACAGATCGCTGCCCGGAATGTTAACCACGGCCCAGTGCAAGATCTCACGGAACTTTGGCTCCTGGCGGCTGGGAGCATCGGGATCCACCATGAGCAGAGTTATCAGATCAGACTCTCCAGCGAGACCGTCCCAAGTAATGCTCGGCTGATCCTTCACCTGAGTGGGGGTCAGCTCGTTGCCCTGCTTCACCGCATTGCCTTCAGCGTAGGTGACCTTGATATCGCCAGCGGGAACCGCATCCAGAACATCGGGAACTATGTCATCCATGGTGTTACGTGTAACGTGTCCGTTAAGAAAAATGACGCTACTGTTTTTTTTGGGGCTCTTATCACTCCACTCACTGATGACCAAGCCGGCTGGGTGATAGCAAACGCAAAAGCTTCAGCCTGACAAAGCGGATGTCTTTCGGTTTGATTTTATTAAAATTTCCAGTTCTAATTAATTAATATCTGGATGTTGAGAAGCCCCAAGGTTACTCGGTCGCGCTGGCAACAGCTAACACCAACAAATAATAGTTTTATGGACACAGCGAAGTAAATTTTATCGCTGGTGCTAAACTGATTGGTCAGTCAGTGCTCCGACATTGATTTGTCTTCAGTGGAAAAATGGGAAAAGCCCTTCGAGATAGCACAAAGCTTTCATGCTAACTGGCATTTTTTAGGCCATTTTTACTAGAAAGGCAAAGATCACTAAAACAAACGAAGCTGAGGCCGGGCGGATGAGTCACAGCTTGAAACTAGTTTCTTCTTTTTTTGGAAAAATTCTCAATTATAAATAAATTTAAAGATTTATGCATTTTTAAATTATAAAATTAAATGTAAAGTTACGAAGAAGATTTGTACGGTACAAGTTGTACCACAGTGCACACCTGATAGTAAAGACACTACTTGTGTGGATCATAAAGTGGTCTATCCTTCATTTATGGGGCTGTAATAATATTTTTGCTTTTTTTTATTGTCAGCAATATGGGTCATCAATCTATCATCTGATATCAATTCGATAATAGAGGGGGAAATATATATAGAAAATTAAATTTTTAAGGTATTAGTAGCTATAATTGGAAGAGAATCTGAGCTTTGTAGTGAGAGATGTAGAATAATAGTATTCTAAAACCGTTGTCATGAGCCAGACAGAATTTTATATTCGACTGATTGTGTAATCTCAAAAAACAGCATCGAATTCATGTTTGCCGACTCTCAAAAAAAAACTTCAAAGAGCAGCCAGTCGTCTAAGCACCGATTTTAGTATATATATCATGCTATTTATTAAACAATTCGAATATTATTAACAATTGAATATCAATATTGATAGCGCTGACAGAGAGTTTTGGTCTATTAAATACGTTTAGTTGCATTTATCGCCTTTGTTCTTTGCACAATGAAAATAATGATTAATATATATATATATATTTATAATACGATAATACAAATAATAAGAATTGTGAAAACGTGAGCGTGAGATTTGAGAGGCGTCCCGCGACGCGTATAAAACAACATAGTTTACAATTACATAGAGTAGGGTAAATAATAGTACCTAGTGGTATGTCTATGGGGAACACGCCCCGCCCGCATAACCAGTGCGCGCGGTGGCCGTGTGTGCGGTATACGGCAATATATGGGATCCCGGGGACGGACCCGCTACTCGGGCGCCCGCTGGCCTTGCTGGAACTAATCTTGGAATACATTAACTGCTGGTTCAATTTGATTGAGGAAATACCAATAGATGCGGTAGCACGTTCTCCTTTCATTTCGTTAAATTCAACTGTGATACTTCTGCTCCTTGATGGCTGGCCACAGGCCGACTTAGCAGCGCGTCTCGTACAGGCCGCTGCGTCCGATGTAGCGCACCCATTTGACCACGTCGTGATCGGAGTAGTTGAGCTTCGGCTCGAAGACCTTTAGGTAGCGCACCTTGAAGCCAGATGGCGCGAACGGAACCTCGAAGTTCATGGAGATGGGCGGCCGAGTCCACTTCTTTTTCGTGTCCGTCTCGAGCAGCTCGATCTCGGCCGAGAGTTGCGTCTCTTTCATGCCCGCCATGCGCTTGATCTTCCACACGATGGCGTTCTCCGAGGCCTTGTACTTGGCCTTGCCCTTCAGGCAGATCAGCTGCACTCCCGAGGTGTTTAGCGGCGTGGGTATTTTCACTTCGATCTTCTGGCCCAGCAGCGAAGGCTTGAAGTTGGATTTCAGCACCACCTTAACCTCCATCTTAGTGCGGCCGACCTCGCGCACCAGTGGAATGACCCGGAATGGCAGTGAAATGTCTTTGGTGGTGCGGTAACGCATCAACTCGAACTCTCCGTCCGGCGGGATGAAGCTGATCGAGTGCTCTGTCTCGAACTTGCTCAGCTTGACGCATTGATGGAACTGGCAGTCGTCGATGACCACAACCGGCTTGCCGGAGCGGGAGGTTTCCGCCTCTGAGTTGCCGGAGAGACCGCGGCCCTTGGACTCCATTACGATCTTATCGTTGATGCCGAACTTGCACTCCGGCATGCCTGCGAAATGAGATTGTTAAGCTATAGGTCTTGATTACACTTGATTTACGGCTACTAACCCGACAAGTACGACTTCATCACCACCTTGCCGGCCACATGAGCGGATAGCACTTGGCCCTGGGGGCTCATCAGGAGGTTCACGTACTCAAGGACGTCCAGGAATAGTTCGTTCCGCCTGTACTTGATGCCCTCGCGGCGCCAGCCAATCTGGCCAGTGACTTGCGAAGTTATCTGCATCTGCTCCTCCTTGGTGGCCGACTTGATGCCCTGCTGAGTGATGAAGGTCTTCAGCGTGCCGGAGTCCGTGTTTTGCGGATACCCAAAGTCCAGGATTTCGTCCAGCAGCTCGTAGATGAGCACGAAGTTGTTCTTGATGTTCTCCTCGGAGATCTTGCCGAAGTACGACTGCATCACCTCGATGATCTTCAGCAAGAACTCGAACACCATGGCGGCGTTCACATTCTGCTTGGTCACAGCCGCCAGCCAAATGTTCGCACGCTGCAAGCGATAAAAGAGCGGATGTTGACGAATATCCGGCGGACGATGCTGGGCCTAGGACTCACCTTGATGTGGAAAAAGCTGGTCCGCGCAATGTTGGTCACTGGCGAGCGGACCTGCTGGCGGGCGTGGATGACGTTGACCCGAAAGGCGTCCACGGCATTGCGTCCGATGTCGTCGCGATAAACTCGCGAGATCAGCACCTCGCCCTTGTGGTTGTAGACGAACAGGCCGCCGATCATCTTGTGCGCTGTCTGCTGGGTTGTCTGTCCACCTGTTTGGAACCTGTACGGAAAGTTTGCCTCCAAAGGATTCGCACCGAGCTCCAAGCGAAAATTTTTATCAGAAAATCAATTTCACTCCCCTTTAATGTGACCGTTGAGCTCAGTTTATATACCGAAATACCAGCATTTTTGCAATATACCGCACCTACAATCGATAATTTCTGAAGGAGATCCGGCCACCCCGTCACAGCAGCCAACTTAACTTCGTACATGACTTTGCGGCTTTGACAAAAACAAAATTTGTTCAGAAATCAACAATTTCTTTTGAAAAAATCAACTATTTCTGTGTTCTAATCGAAGCGTAGCCAAAAATCCAAACACAATGCCTGCCGAAAACCTAGAGGAGCAGGGCCTGGAGAAGAACCCGAACCTGGAGCTGGCACAGACCAAATTCCTGCTGACTTTGGCGGAGTACAAGCAGGATTCGGCCCTGAAATCGAAGCTCCTGGAGGCTATACGCGCGGACAACATGGCTCCGTGGTACGAGCACATCTGCACTGAACTCGGCTGGGCCGTGGACAAGGATCTGCTGGCACGCATGAAGGAGAACAATCGCGTGGAGGTGGAGCAGCTGGACGCGGCCATCGAGGACGCCGAGAAGAACCTGGGCGAGATGGAGGTGCGCGAGGCGAACCTGAAGAAGTCTGAGTACCTGTGCCGTATCGGCGACAAGGCTGCGGCGGAGACCGCCTTCCGCAAGACATACGAGAAGACCGTGTCGCTGGGTCACCGCCTGGATATCGTGTTCCACCTTATCCGCCTGGGACTGTTCTACCTAGACCACGACCTCATCACACGCAACATTGACAAGGCAAAGTACCTCATTGAGGAGGGCGGCGACTGGGATCGTCGCAATCGTCTGAAGGTCTACCAGGGCGTATATTCAGTGGCGGTTCGTGACTTCAAGGCGGCTGCTACCTTCTTCCTGGACACCGTCAGCACCTTCACCTCCTACGAGCTGATGGATTACCCCACATTTGTGCGCTACACCGTATACGTGGCCATGATTGCCCTGCCCCGCAACGAACTGCGCGACAAGGTGATCAAGGGCTCCGAGATCCAGGAGGTGCTCCACGGTCTACCCGATGTGAAGCAGTTCCTCTTCGCTCTGTACAACTGCCAGTACGAGAACTTCTACGTACACCTAGCCGGAGTGGAGAAGCAGCTGCGCTCGGACTACCTCATCCATCCCCATTACCGCTACTACGTGCGCGAAATGCGCATTCTCGGCTACACCCAGCTGCTGGAGTCCTACCGCTCCCTCACCCTACAGTATATGGCCGAGGCCTTTGGCGTCACTGTGGACTACATCGACCAGGAGCTGGCACGCTTCATCGCCGCCGGACGGCTGCACGCCAAAGTGGATCGCGTGGGCGGCATTGTGGAGACCAATCGACCCGACAACAAGAACTGGCAGTACCAAGCCACCATCAAGCAGGGCGATCTGCTGCTCAACCGCATCCAGAAGCTGAGCCGCGTGATAAACATCTAATGTAGTTCCATAAAAAAGGTTTATTCAAATTCAACATTTATTACAGTGTAAAGCTAATGCAACGTACAATAATAAAAACGATAAAAACTCATGGAAATGCTCTAGTAAATTGCACGCGCACGCTCGCCTATGTATTAACTAAATTCTTTGGAATCCTTTGTTTTGGTAACGCCGTCTTTAGTGTATTTGAGTATTATTGCAATCATTCCATTTTTGTACTTAACTGTCATTTGACCTGCTAGTTGGACCTAAGCCTACCGTGGCGCTCATTGCGCATCGCCCTCGTTCTTCCCCTTCCACGACGGCTCCTCTTTGGGCTCGTGGGCATGGCTGCTGCCGGACTCGCTGCCCGGGAAGGCGATGGAGGGCTTGTTGTTGGCCATAAAACTGCGCGCCATTTCCTCGAGCGCCGCTGAGGAGCGTAGCCCACAGTCCAGGGGCTCATCAATCATCTCCTGTGCCCTCTGTTGATGTTGTTGCTGCTGCTGCTGATGCTCCGCCGAAGCCTTGGCCATGTCATGCAGATTCTGTACCATTTCGTGGATGGGCGAGCCCTGGGCCAAGGCCTCCGGCACCATTGGTAGGGCCAAGTTAGCTAGATTGTGACGCCGCAAATCGGCTAGCCGATTCGTGCTCAGGTTGATCAAGGCGTTCATCATCACCTTGTTGCGCTGATAGTCCTTGCGCAGGTGCTGGCGGATCTCCGTGTGGCAGTGCTCGTTGTTCGTCACGATGATTTCGCCGGTGTCCGTGGTGGTGACGCGGGCCTTGCAGTTGAACTTGCGCGACAGGTTGCACTGCCAGTACTTCTTGTCCTTGCGCACGTACTGGATGCCGAAGGTGTGTCCGTCGTGGACCAGCAGCGGCTTGCCGCGCTGGCTGAGCATGAACTCCAGCTTGCCCTGGAACCAGTGCTCGCCGGGTGCGACTACAAGATAGGACGAGAATACTGGTGAGGATCGGTACGGATCGGGTCGGCTTCTCCGATGAGCCTAGAGTTAACCTCTGCTCTCTTTCTCTCTCGGTTGATTATGTTTTTTGTTTTGGATGCGCCAGGACGTACACGAATGAGCCCAATTATGTGTGTGTTTTTGTGTGTGTGGTGTGTGTGTGTCATGCAATTTACTTACCTGCCCAGGTGGTGGTTAGGTGGATGCACGTAATAAAAGCAAATCAAATTGGACCTGATATTATGGGTAGGGAAATCCTTTACACAAAGTACATTATTATCAATCTTTAACATTATATGTCGATATTTTCAACAATCTTTAAAGTTTTTGGATCAAATTTCTTATAAAATTTATAAATATAATTATAGGCCGTCTTTTTAAAGATTTTTTATTAAGAGAACATAAGCAAAACTGATCTCAGCAACGCAGCAATTAAGCTAAGAGAAATAATCAAGGATGAAACGGCTATCCAATATTTACAAACTATGATATAATATCAGGTCCAATTTTAAATGCAATTATAAGTATTCTACTTTTGTTCTTTTCCCTTTTGGTTAGTGGCTAAATGATAACCCACAGATATACGCACAGGGCCACGAAATATATCCAAAATTACACTGGTCAGCTTAATCTGGGATTCATTTCACAGCACCTATTGAATCGTTCTTTTTGGTTTATCAATTCGCATTAATTTATAAAATACAATATGCACATCGGTACTGATATATACAACATTGGTTACTTTTCTCTCGAATCAAATTCAATTTTCTACTACAAACTCTAGCTAAGGGAAAATAAATTACTCCTCCGCTTGATGGGGGCAGTGTGTGGCGTGGGCTTTCCCCAGTGACAGGCTTACATGTTCTCCATCTTGAAGCTGTGCCTGCTGTTCGGCGATATCGTAATGGAGTTGATAACGTGCGCGGTGCCTGGGTCCGTTGCTCCCTCCGCGGCGACCACCTCCTGCTGTTGATGATGACTTTGTTGCTGCTGCTGTTGTTCCTCCACCGGCTGGGGAGGCGGACTCTGGGTGTGGAGGGAGTGGCTACTGCGATTGGACTGTGGACTTTGTTGCACATGTGCCGGTGACAATACCACTCCTGCGGCTCCAGATCCCCCTCCCATTTCCAGGTGGTGCTGTTGCGGAGGCGGAGGATTGTGAGGCGAGTGCTGCTGTTGCTGCTGGAGATGATGGTGGTGCGTTTGCGGCTGCAGGTGCATCAGATTTGGGTTATGCATGAGGTTTGCCGACCCGCCATGGTGCTCCAATTGAGGCGGCGCCGGATGCTGCTGAACCAGAAGATTGGGCAGCGCCTGTCCGAGATGATGATGATGGTGCGGGTGTTGTGGGCCGGCTGCTCCAGGAATTACTGCTGGAGGCGGTGGCGGTGGAGGCGTCTGATTGGCAAACATGTTGCTCACTCGGTTTCCATGCTGCAGATCCGTACCCAAATGACCACCACCGTCTGCCAGGGAATAGCCCGTCTGGCTGGGATTTGAGGAATTGAGAGAAACTGAGGAGCCTGCCACTGATGCCGCTGCAGTTGCTGGCGCTGCGGCAGATCCCTGACCGCCGCGCATGTGTGGCGTGTGATTGTGTACGCCCGTCGCGGAGATAATCCTGCCCAAGTGTGTTATGCAGCGCGCCCGGCACATGCTGATCCGGTACGACTTGCACAGCCAGTAGGTCTTCATGCCCTGCTGCGTGGCCACCGTGTTGTTGCGATTGAACACGCAGTTCCCGTGCAGCAGCGAGGTGGTGGACAGCATCACCATATTGCTGCCGTCTGCTCCGACGACACGCCACAAACAAACGGACAATGGTTGGATCATTAGTGGATTGTTCTTCGCAGAAGCGCTTAACGGGTGTTATTTACAGGTGGAAGGGAAAGGGTCAAGCTAATCTGTGGTGGGGAGTGGCTGTGGTTGGTGGAGTCGTACTGCTCCACGTGGAATATGCAATTGGGGAGTGCGAGTTCTCGTGTCTGTGCGGTTTTTTGTTAGGTGTTACAAGATTTCCATCGTGTTTAGCACTTTAAGAATTTATTTTTAAGGCAGTTTAAACTAAGAAGTGCTACTTAAAATGGCTTTAATAACTCAAAAGTCAAAATGAAATTAAATAAATTAACTTGGTAGAGATGCATCGAATTATTTTGTTTTAGTAATGCTTTTGTAGTTTGCAGACACGCATTTCCTCTCTTTTTATATTAGAAAAATTCTACTAATTAAAATAATATCTTTTTCTGAAGCTTTAAATTCCACAAATTGAATGAATTTTTTAGAAATATGTGATTTTCTGTTTAGTTCTGCAAACAACTATTAAATTAAACACCTTCAAAAGTGAAATCATTGGAAATACCAACATTATTATTACACTTTCATAGAAACCCAACAATATCTTCCTCACGCTGATCAAAAAATAACTCCAGAAGCCTATCAGTCTGCCACAATTGGATCTTGACAACAATGAAAGCCATCAGTTGTTTATCTAACTATACCTTCGGTTCGAGTGCGTCTGCTTAAGACTTTTACCCCAGTTAAATCAGCAAATATCCCTCTACAATCAATAGCGGCTTTGTTAGTTTTTCCATTTGGTTCCATTCCTGGTTAGGAGGGGGAGGCAGTGTGATCAGTGGGCTAGTGGGTACGTGGAATGCATGATGATGTTATACGGGCGGGCCGATGATGATGGATGCAAACCAAAACCCAGTCTTATAGAAAATAAAATAATAAATATGAACGAAGGCCAAGCTATATATGAACATGCAACAGAAAAGTGATCAAAGATGGCCAAAAGGCAAACAAATGGAGGGCACCTACTTGAGGGAATGTCCATGTGATTGGCAAAGTTCTTGGAGTAATCATTGGGCATGAACAGCTCGTTGGGATACTCCGTTCCCGATCCCAAGGGTCCATTGTTGCTGATGCCACCGGGTCCCCCCGAGTTATTCGAGCTGCCACTGGGACCACCGCTGCCGCCGCTGTTCCCGCTGTTGTAGAACTTGTAGCTGTCCAGATTGAAGGCCGGCGCAAAGGGATTACGGATGGCTGTCGCCGACGAGGCTGAGGAGGTTAGGCTGCCAATGCTGCCCGAGCTTCCGCCACCGCCCGACGAAGGCCCGTGGTGGAGGCCATCCGATTCACGCTTCAGTCCGAGATCGTAACGCGGCTCAACCATGGATATGTGCGGAATGGGCGGCATAAAGAATTCTTGTGTGCTCAGGGTATTATCCATTTCAGAGTTATTGTCCGTAGCCTCGGCTCCGCCTCCGTCACTTCCGCCGGAGCCGTGATCCTTTAACGAACGTCTTAACTGTTTTCCCGAGTAAATGGACAGGGAATCGTTGCCGAAATCCGACGGCGCCGTCCGTTTGCTCGGCGTGTACAGGTGGCTGCTGGCCTCGTTGGAGGCTCGGCTGGCACCGCCTGGCGAGGCGTTCCGCGAATTACTCTGGCCCTTGCTCTCATTGTGATCCGTTTCCGATTTGCTATTATTATTGCTATTAGAGTTTGAGTTGTGATTGTTGGCGGCGGTCCCGCTATTGTTATGGGTATTGCTGCTCGTGTTTGGCGATTCTTCCGTCTGAGGCGTCTGACTAGTGGACTTCTCTGAGGCACTGGAGCCTGGCGAGGAGTTGGAGTTGGTGGCCAAACCCTTGATTTGCAGTAGCTGGCCAATCTTCATGAAGGACTGCAGTTCCGTGTGCTTGACATTTACCACGCCCTGGTACATGAACTCCAGCAGCTCCAGCATAATGTTGAAACTCACATCTTTGAGTATAACTGCAAGGAAATGGGAAAATTTTAAGACTTTAATTTGCGGAATATTTTGAATACAAATTAAACATTTTGGGGGATTTTTAAATATTCTCGGAGATTACGGACAGAGGGTGTTATGGGTTCCCCTGCCCAAAAACCCAAAAACATGATTCAACGTAATTACTTGTTTACATAAAGACTCGGGATCAGCAATAACATCACTAGGAAAGGAGGTCACTCTCGGCATGCAGATGTTATCATCGAAACGTTCAAATACTAAATCAATACATAAAAACACAGCTACGATAAGAAATCTGAAAACTTAAATATAAACTCAACAACAGCGCAGTAGCTCAGCAGCAGCAGCAGCCATAATTATAAAATAAGCAGCATGGAATATGTATCATGGGCGAGAGCTGAGCTCTCGACACGGCCTAAGAAGCTGTGAGGCAGTCCGGTAATCGGCTCCGCTTCTGCTCCACAGTGGTGTGGATCCATCTATCATGCTATGTTCTATTTGATAATAGTTTCTTATTTAAAACATTAAACTTTTGATAATTAAAAGCGGAAACGGGTCCATGACATTAAAGTACTTGGGTTTTATTTTATTTAAAGCTTTCAGGTCAGGAATATGTGGGAATAAAATAACTTTTGATTTAACCTAATACACATGTTGGATTTCCTGTTGCTGACAAGCTTAACATAGTTTCTGCTTTAAAAATTGCTTTATTAGGTATACAAATAACCCTTAATTAGGGAATAATAAATATTTATACATATACTCAAACATTCATACAGCTGAACATCATCAGATCAGATCAGTGCGCTTAATCCTTATCAGTGCTTTCCCCATCATCGTCCCCTGCCCACTGTGCCTGTCTCTCGCAGCATCAACATCTAGTTAAAAACAATATTATCACTTGTTCTCAATAACAATTTTATTACACAAACACCCGTACAGAGCCCGGTACGAGTGTTGGTACATATGTATGTAAATATATTAAATCGACGGATCAGCAACAGACAAACTTGGTTGCTTAATCTGACCGCCGCCCGACGACATCAATTGTGCCTATCATTTGCCGTAGCCGTCATTACGGGACGTTTTGTCTCTCGCCTATCTATCTATCTGCGCCTTGGCATGTCCGTGTTCGTCCGAGTGATCGCATGGCGAAGATCAAAATCCGGGGTACAGTACGGAGCCGAGCTTGACTGCTCTGATGCCGGATAGATACGTGATTACATATGTATAGGGGGGGTACTATCAATCCGCATTAGTTCTGCGCCGTACAAAAGAGTCAGGGCAGATACACTTCGAGCATCGCCGGAGATAAAGACCGGGCGGCCCTGGATCAAGACAAAGAGATCAACACACTGAACTCTCGATCTCTCTCTCGAATCAATAAACCGTTTATGGGCTTCGAGCTGTAGATAAACTTTGTCTAAAGTTCACGGAGAATGTGATAAATCCGTGCCAGTGGCTGCTGCTGCTACTGATAAGGAAATCGAGAGTCCCCGAAATTCCGAATCCGGGCATCTCAGTCTTCGGATCTTCGAGTCTCGAATGCTGTTTGCTTAAATGTATGCCATGCTTCCCAAGAAACATTAAATGGGCGCCTGACCCGCTGTGATCTTTGCTGATATCAGAACGCTTCGTAAATAGATCGAGGGTGCTGAGATTCGAGGGCTGTGGGGGAAATTGGAACTGCAGCGATATCTTCCTTAGCTCGCTTTCGATTTGTTTCGGCCCCGCCGAGATCACGCCCACTCCACAGGCTTCGGCCAATCGGATCGCAGGCGATCGATTTCGAAAACAATTTTATTTTATGATTATGATAAATGTTTATCGAATCAGAACGCCAATAGGCTCTGTTGTTGTTCCCTCGGCACGCTAGTGGAGTGGCCTGCCTCATTTTGACAATGTCGTCGCACAAACATTCATAAATATTGGTTATCTCCGAACGCCATAATAGTCGAGTAGTCGAATCGAATCGAGTCGTCGCGCTGGTAGTAGTACAACCTGATAAAAACCAAGAAGCCCAGCGACAGCAAGAAGGCTGGCCTTAAGGTTCCTCCTATTCCTTTCCCTATTTATATTTTTCCTTCCCTTTCCCCTTCAAGGAGCCTCAACTGGCCCAGGGATTAGGCCAGCTTAGCCAATTGCCTCGTCTATTTCCAGCTACTGGCTACGGCTGGGCCCCATAAATTACGAATTGTCAGCACAAATGGCCAATAAAAGCATTTATGAAATTTCGTATGCTCAAAGTCAAAGTTTGATATAATATGAAGAGACCATAAACTGCTCACTCCCGTACGTAAGCAGCGATTAATGCGATCGATTGGGTAAGGCCAGAAGCGGAAACAGTAGAAGGGGGCCAATAAATTCGATAATTCATGCCCATAAGGGTATATTTAGGAGGGGATTATATGGCAAAAGCAAAATGTAAATACTCCTTTTAAGGGAATTCTTAGATAATCCACTGTTTTACAATTTTGGGAACTTAGTTTAACAGTTCTAAAATGTATAAATAAACAAAAATAGAATAATAAAGTATGCGCAAAAGGCTAAATCCCAATTATTTTATGTACAATATTTTTCTTATGCCAGTTCATTCCTTTAACTATATTAGAGATATTCCAAGAAATTATACTTATAAAAATCACTGATCTTCCCACAAGAAACCATTATAAAGCACATTTGATAATCTCTAAAAATGCTATAGATTCTAAACAAACAAATTGAAGATTAAACGCCTTGAAAGTCCGAAAACCCAAAGTCCAGAATGGCTGAAAATGGATTAATTTGTTGAAATAAATAGTGCAGGCCTCTATAAAAAATTGTTTACCCCCTCTGGAGCTTGCGGAAAACAAAAACCCCGACGTCTTTGCTTTAGTCACGGTCCGGCAATATATTAATAACATTGGGTATTTAATATTTACGACAAGTCCATCGATCGATATTATATTATCTACCCGGACCCGAACCGTTTATGGCTAGTAAGCAACCGCAGCTATATTCGATCGCCGTGGCTACTTGAAATCGTGAATGGCAATGGGCAACGAGGGATGCGGACTGGGGGCAGTGGAAGCCCAGTGGCTTTGTAGTCCGTTCTTGGAGAGGGCCCAATATCACACATGGCACATGGTCCGGTTGTCTGGAGTGCGTTATCTAACCAGCAATAAGTTCAAAATCTTATTTTACGATCAAGAGAGTGATACCCAAAGTAAAGTGGCTGGCACTAAACGCAAGGCTGATAAAACGCTGCCCCCCAGACGATGTCCGTCTTGTTTATGCCAATAATAAATAGATAATTTTCGAGGATTAGCATTGTATTGGGTTGCGTTGGGTTGGGCTGGGTTGGACAGGCGTAGATATAACCACTCGACCACTTGGCCCGGACGGAGTGGATTGATTTACACAGCCGCAGCAGCGGAAACAGCAATGACTGCAACAACCACACGAGCCCTCTAATCAATATCTCGAAAACTAAAGTCTCCGGAGTATGGACGGAGCGGAGGTGGCGACTGGTGGGGACCCAGTTGCTCAGTTGGGCAATAAATGATTGTTAAACGCGATAAAAAGATAAAAATATTTAGACTATTGTTGTTGCTGCGTGTTACACACCCGACGAACAATGGGGAGACACACAAAGCAACATCGGGAACGCCGAACGCCATTTGGCTTGTTAGCACCTCGATGACTGGTGTTGTTGCCTTGTTTGTTGGTTTATTTTTAATAACTTGCCCCCGCTTGCGCCTAGCGTTATTTATAGGGTATATTAATATTCTTTATCTTTGGAAATACCTCTTGTAGCAGCGTTCAGTCGCGGGTTGGTAGGTTTGGTAGGTAGCACCTTTCTGCTGCTACTTGAAAAGATAAAACCTTATTTTTTATTGCCGCCTGATCAGATAAAGCCACCGTGCAGCAGGCAGCCGTGTTCAACACGACCGCCAACGAAATCGGACCGAGCAGCAGCAGGAGGGGGTTGCTCGGTCTGTCCCGGCGATATCATATCCATATACCATATATAGTACCACCGTTCTAGAGTCCATTTGAAGTACATTTGATGAGGTCAGCAACGAACCCAATCTCCCCGATCCGATCGAAGTGGGGCTCTGACTCCGTCTCTCACCGTGCACCTTATCACGGTGCATAAACCTCCTATGCGTGGCTTGTGTAAACAATTCGAGCATGGATCTGGAGGTGGAGGACTCCTGCAGCTACCACATAGCCATAGACAACGTGGCGGCAGCCCTGTTCGCTGGAGGAGGATTATCATCAGACCTCGATTCTCACTGGGTTGCTGCTGTTTGTCTTTAGATTTATGACCATTTTGCAGCTTGAACACGATCATGGGCATGAAATTGACATAGTGAAAGCTGGGATTTTAATATTTAAGTTATACATTTTTCTAATTATTTTATTCTTGATATTTAAATTACAAATAATTAATTTACACAGAATGAAATTTGATTCATATTTAAAGATCTCAGCCATTTTTAATAGGTCATTAAGAAACCGTAAAATGTAGTATTTTTAGAACAATCTTTAGATTTTTAATTGCTATATAACATCTTGAATTTTTTGGAATTTTCTCTACAAATGTTTTAAATCTTTAAAGCTTTAATTGATTTCAGCGATTACCATGTTTCTTTTTTTTTTAATGTTTCCAGAGTTAAAAAATAAATTTAGCACAATAATAACCTGTCGATTAAATTAACCGAATATTCAATATATAATTGATTTTTTAATAAATTGCTAGTCAATCGATCATTGTTTAAGATCTTTTTTTATAATGCCTATAAATGTTAATTGATTACTTTTGTGAAACTTATCATAGAACTATGATACAATTTACTTGGAGTTTTAAAGAAATTGGAGCTATAAAAAATGTTCTAAGACCCACTTAGCCAATGAACTGGTCAACCCCAACTCCCACTATAAGATTAAATCAAGGCAACAACCTGGTAATCTTTTAGTTTTCCCGATCCGAAATTAGGAAACTACTCCCGACTTAAGTTTTACCTGCAGCAAGCCCTGCACGTGCAGAATGCTGCACCTGAATTGAAACCCCTCCTGGAGGTAAAAGTGGAGGTGGAAGCTAAGGTGGAGTCGGAGCTGGCCTGATAACCGCTGAATGTGTCATGGAATTAAACCCAAAGGTTGATTTATATCTAAGCGGCTGACAGCAGTGACGAACAGACAGGCTGACGTGTGGGCTCGGGCTGCGGCTCCCGTCCCCGATAAACTGACACCTAGTGAATCCAATGACGAACTGACCAAAATAAGCGGGAACCGGCGGCTCGTTGAGGAAGTACACGCAAGAGTATATGCCCCCAGAAAAGCTGATATAATGGAGGACACAATGTCGCAGCTTGCGCACCAGGTGATGACCGTTGGCGAAGGCGTCAATTGCTTGGACAAATACAGAGATGGGAAGCGGATGTCGCCGCGCTGGGGCGGGTACTTACTAATGGGATGCTGGCAGGGATTGGTGGTGAATATCTCCTGGAAGTAGGGGCTGCATATCGCCAGCACTATCTTGTGCGCCTGGAGCAGCTTCCCGTCGCAGGCGAGGGTCACGTCGACCAGGTCGCCGCGGTCGTAGAGGTTCTGGAAGCCGCTGGCTATGTTGTCCTGGAAGTTCTTCCAACAGAGCTTGAACTCGTCGTCCATGGCGGATCCGCGCCAGTCTCCGGCAAATCAGACTTTTTCCAATAACAATTGATGCGCACAGACGATTTTGCTATTCTCGTGCGAATCTGTTTTTTATGGCTTTTGTTTATCCGCTTTGCGCTCGTGATTCGTTCACTGTGGGCTTCGCTTTGCGGCCAAAAATCACTATTCACGCCTTCTCACGCACTTCAGCTACACCGCTTTCTTGGTTTTGTTTTTTTTTTTTCTTAAGCGCTGCTTAATCCGCGTTCACGCGCTCACGATCTCGAGTCGTCCGCGTCCACAGGCGCATTGATTTTGATTTGGGCTCTAATTAACACAGTGTGATTTAAACATTTTTATCGGATGGCGTGAAAAGCAGCGACGCTGTTTACGTTCCGGCTGATAATGAACCCCTCCGCTCCCCGCCTCTTTGTCATCATGTGTGAACTGTGAAAACGTGGCGTTTTGGTAGCGCGTCCGAGTGGTCACACTGATTGCCAGAAATTGTATTGCGAAAAAGAGTGCAATGAAGGAATAAACAATAATATTATTTTATTTAATTGTATTGTAATTGTAAAAATAAAACTGTATTTGTGAAATAAATTCGAATAATTATCACAAAATCAAATAACCATGAACTCAAAACCAAAGAAAAATGTAAATTCAAATATTTTCCTTACACTGCTATTTACATTTCCAACTTGGCATATGAAATCATAATAAAACTATACCGAGGAGTTTATGCCTGGAGATTTACGCGGAAAGTCCGAATTTTCCACAGACTATAACGGTTTCCTATGTTTTTAAAAGACAGCGGGAAGTAATTACCCATTTCAATCGATACACAAAATCGATAGACGATTGAAGCACTATAAACAGTTTGCCTGATAAGAGCTTATCTTAATTGGTTTGTCCACAGCTCCGTTCCAGGTGTATACGACTGAACGTGTGCGCTTTTGTTATAGTTAGAAGCTCATTTCCTACGGGTTCATGTGGCCAACGAAGAACTACAGTTTGATAGCGGGCCTACCCACGGTCATAAATAACCCACTTTACATTTTAAACAAAAAGAGAATAAAAGTAACAGGGCGGCTTATCAATTAGCCATGAGTCGTTTGCACGCCACAGGTGCACACATACGCATTCGTCGTCAATTGGCCACCGATTTGATTTGCCTGATTTAGTGCTCAAAGAACTTTCAGCAAATTGGCCCGCTCGACTCGAGGAGTATTCAAGAGCATATCATAATGGGTTGTTGTTTTAGTAAGTGATTTGCACGTATATATGTACATGTCTGCATAAATAACAACGACGAAATGTTTACAGGTACGAGTAAATCTGTCGATTTGCCACCTGTTCCTCCGGCACCGGGCAAACAGCGCTCAACTTTACCGGAATTCCCAGTCTCTGGAAATGTGACCACAACCCCTCCTGGAGGATCAGGATTTAATGGAGTAACTAATGCAGCCCTGGAAGACGACTAGACCTGGATAAATAAGCAATTTAGCCACATGGAAAACGATTACGCAGAGGGAAAATTTCTAAATTATCAATTAGCAGATTGGATGAGTCACTACCGTGCCGGAGGTTTCTCAGTTGACGATTTCCTGTGCTTATAGTTTTAGTGAAAATATGTTCTTTATTGTTTGAAAAATATAAACCTTATGCTAAATTAAAGAAAATTCTAATCAATCCGAATTTGTGCATGCTTTTAGTTCCTATTACCTTTTTAATTGCCCGCCAAAGACGTCGCTCTCCAACACTAATAACCAGGTTGGTATTCATCGAATGCCATCAAGACGCGCGGGCACATCATTCTCCGCCAGCACGTGTGCGGGTGTTTTTTGTTTTTTACCGAATTCTATGAGAATTAAGCGATAATACAAGCACAATGGCCATACAACCTAACCGGCGAAAAAGGAAACACGAAGAACCCGACGCGGAACACCAGGACGACGGAGAAGTTGCGGTGCCCAAGAAAGTGCCTAAGGAATCCAACACTCCAAAGAAGAAGAAGGATAAAACCAGTAAAAACACAGAAGAAGCAACAGGGGAAAGCCCGCCAGAAACTAACCAAACAGAATCAGTAGACTCCTCACCAAGCAAGAAAAAGGGGAAAAAGTCAGAAACATCCACTGAAAATGAAGCGCAACAGGTGGAGATGGAGGCAAGCGAATCTCCCTCCAAGAAAAGCAAAAGGAGAAAGGAAAAGCAGAAGGATGAGGATGAGGTTAGTCCGGACTCCGGTATCGAGCCGGAGGAGAGCCACCTAAAGTTTCCCAACGACTTCAAGATGATGCAGTTCCGCACAAAGCTGCGTAGCAATAATTTTATTACTGGTAAGTAGGCTGTCCATCGTTTTGAGTTTATATTTACCATTGGCTCCCTTTCAGAGCTGCGGCATTTCCTTTTTATGGTCACCACCAGACCGAAGATCGTGGCCAAGTACATTGAGAAGCGCGGGAAACCCTTGGAGCTGGCCGAGGCTTTCGACAGAATCGACAAGAGCAATCTTTTCCATGTGGACTACCTCACCGAAGCGCTGCAGCGTGTCGTTATGGAAATACTCACCAACCAGAAGAGCCACATGGAGTCGGCTGCCCATGGCTGTCGCTACTTCCTGAAGGCTCACGGCGGAGTGCTTGAAAATCTGCTACAGTCGTCGCGCCCCAGTCATCGTCGCAATGCACTCAAGCTGCTGACAGCGATCGTGTGCGTGGAGCCCCAGTTGGGTCGCCAGGTGTTGAACTCCTACGACGTCCTCTCCAACGTGACTGTGATGCAGCAGATGTTGTCTCACGCGAGGAACGATTACCAGAACGAGGACACAGTCCGCAAGGCGTACATACACTTCATTCTGGCCTTTCTGGTAGATGGAAATACGTTGCTTATCCGGAACATCCTCGACCGAGGTCAACTAATCGGCCTGCTGGCCAAGGGATTGGTGTACGATGACCATGTCACCACCTGCGTGGTACTGAACGCTTTGAGGCAGTACGTGCTGGAGAACCCCGAAATTCAGAAGACGAAGAAGGTGCTGGTGTTCGACTTGGAATGCTGCAAGAACCTCCGCCGCCTCTACGACTGGGAAGGACCCAATGGCCTGCCATCGCTGTTTGAGAAGAAAAAAAGGAGTAAACAGCCGCCGAACGAACAGGAGGCGGAGGCCGTTTCGGCTGCAGTTCACGAGCTGCTGCTGATGCTGCTCACCTCCCGCAAGCACGGAATCTGCTTTGATGCCATGACCCACTACCGCCAGAAGCAGAACAAGCTGCAGGGCAAGGTGCTGGGTTCGCTGTACAAACCCTACAAGAATCCCCGCAAAACAGAGCTAGTTCTACAGACGTTGAAGGCGTGTCCGGACTTGGGACGCAATACCGTGAGGAATTGCTCGTTCCTGCTTAGTCCGATTAAGAATTCAATCGAGGAAGTGCCCGATGCAGCGCTTTTCCTGGCCCAGGTCATCGATGCAGTGCCTCCCAGTGCGCTCTCATCGGCTTTCGACAAGATGACACTCACGGACTTCAGTTTCTGGATCAAGGAGTTGTGCCTGCCAATCGAAGCCCTGATGCACATCACGGGCAAGAGTTTCTTGAACCACACCGACTTCCGACTTAGACTGGCCGTGCAGCGTCTCCTGCTCTCCATGATGCGACAGTACAGCAACTATGTGCGCGCCATTGCCACACGGGAGCAGTCGAAAAAGGCGGGCAACTCCCTGCGCAAGTTCAAGTTCGATTTGCTCAACCATTTGCTGGTCCATTTTCCCACCATGGAATCCATTTTGTACTCCCTCTTCCTGGCCATTAAGCAGCAGAGTCAGGAGGGAGTGGATGTTCTGGACTGCCTGTCAATTACCTTGGACCTGGTGCTGCTCATGTGCAAGGAGAACCGGGCTTTCGTGAATAAGACCAGTCAAATCCTGGATTACCTAAATGTGCTGCGACCGTTGTACCAAACCGATTTCGATGAGCCTAACAAGCCGCAGGACATCGTGAAGATTCAACTGGAGCTAAAGTCGATCAAGACCATTCTGTTGCTGTTTCCGCGCTCCCTAAATCCCAAGGAGAAACTCTTTGACCAGGTTTTCCGGTCGTTCATCAAAGCTTACATGCTGGAGGATGTGGCCATAAAATCAGAGGCCGGCAACATGCTGAACCGCCTCTTCCACAATACGGGTTTGTTTGACTCCTGCCGCCACGAGATCAACATTTGGCTGGAGGCACTCATTGGTTTTGAAGCCGATACTGTGAGCAATGTGGTAAGCATCCTGCTGATGATACTCGGCTTGGATTGGAGGCAGATTGAGCTGCCGGAGCTGAGTGTAACGGAAACAGCCATCAACACGAAGAACCTGAGCAAACTGTTTGCCCAAATCGAACAGGGACAAACGGTGCAGGCTTATGTGGAAACGCTGACCCTGAGCAAGATGATGCCGCTGCTTTTGAAGGGAGTGGAAGTAGAGGCGCCCTACGATGCCTATGTGGAGTTGGTCTTTCTGCTCCTCTTCCACTATCACAGCAAGCCGGAATGCGTGCTTCAGCTGTACGAAGCTCACCTGGAGAGGTACAGCGATTACATGAAGAGCTGGCTGCCCGGTCATGGGAAGGACAAACCGAAGAAACTACCAGCTATCCTGGCCGAAAAGTGGCCGCTGCTCAAGCAAATGCGCACAGTACTCACCGGCGAGGATTTGCAATCTTTTGATCATGTTTTTAAGGCGGAGAGGCCTGAAAATAACTTTGAGCTGCAACTGGGCGAGGGACAAACCATTTTGCTGCACTCTAGCCTCAGTAACCCACGTCGCAACATGATCTATGTCCAGGATCTGCTCTTCGTCCTCAGCAACCTTTTCTCCAGTCAACGACTAAGCAAACTGCAAGCAGAGCTTATCGCCGATTATCTTATTAAATTCCTGCAAGTCGCCAGCCAAGTTGACGGCGGCAAGGATGAGGCCCAGGAGGAGGAGGATCAGGAGCAGGAGGAAACGTATACCCAAAATCTTCTGCACTACGTTTACAATATCCGTCTGGCACATCTGCATCCCAACGAACTGCTGAGCGAAACCAGCGCCACTCGCCTGAACTACGTGATTTTCCTACGGCGGCTAACGGAATTCTGCCGCACCTTGCCGCGTTTCGAGAGCTACTCGGCGAACTACCGCCTGCATCTAATCAAGGCGTTGGATATTGCGCTGGACACATCGGTGGATAAGCTGGAGGAGCAGCAACAGCTCGTGGAGTGTGTGGCTCTGGTGGATGCCTTCGACTTCAACTCCAGCGAATGCTCCCAGATGCTGGATCTTCTCACTACAAAACTGCAAGCCAACGACTTTACGCCGAGCAACAAGCCCAATCATTACTTTGACCTGCTTCTTCGCCTGCTGGGACGACTGACAACGCTAAAGGAACCCATCGATTGCCGGAAAGCCTTCAAAGTCTTGCTGAACTTCTACAAGGGATTCTGTGAGCTGAGCGAGCAGCAGCTGGAGCCTCTGGAGGCGGCTCTGCTGCAGTTCCTGGTTCACTACCATCACCACTTGGCTGAGTGCGATGGTGAGTTTTTCTCCTGTTTCTTCACAGCCTCTCGAAAACTGAGCAAATCCGCCATCCGCCTGGCCAGTTTGCTTTTGGAACGTCAGCCCTCGTTGGCAGAGAAGTTTGCCGAGCTGCTGCCCAGCAATTTGGAGCAAAAGGAGCTGGTGTATCCCCTTCTGGACATTGCGTTGACCAAAAATTATCAAATACCTCAAGCGGTGCTGCAGCGCTGCTATCAAACCTACAAGAATGGCTTCATGAAGAGCATTGAGAAACCCCAGAAGGCAGCCCTCATCTACCGGGAGCACGCGGAGGCCAGCGCCCGGCTCATCGCCCTGTGCATGCCCAAGTCGGAGTGTGTGGATTATTGCCAGAAGCAGCTGAAACTTGATTCCGTGGAGCTGTTTCAGGTGCGAGTTCTGCGGGAGATTTATTGGCAGGCCTTTGCATCCGCCAAGGACGAAAAGCAAAAGGCTACCGTATTCGTCAATTACGTAAACCTCAACGTTCAGCTGCTGGCGCTCGATTTGAAGAAGCAGGCCTTGGACTTGGCCAAGTTGGAGCAAATAGCTTGGAACTGTTGCGAGTGGTGGCAGACGAATCGAGAGAAGGATCTTCCCCTGGATTGGAGTCGCTTGCTAAGCAACCAACAATGGCTGAATTTTTGCAAGAGCTGCTTAAAGCTGGCTCTCCACCTTGGCGAGGAACGACAGCCTGTTCAGGATGAAACCAATGGGCTTGTGCTTAAGCTGTTGGCCTTCCTTTGCGACGGGATGTATGCGGATTACAACATGGAGGAGCCGGCGGAGGAGGATCCCACGACAGCCCTACTTTACGAAATGATTTGCACCCATTCCTGCTGCTTTGACCACCTGCTGGGAGCGCCTAGTAACACAAAGACCCATCTTCTTCAGCTAATGGAGACTCTGGCCAGAAAGGCACCCAGTGCCCTCCAATCGGCTCACATACCCGTGATCCTGGGATCTTACCATGCGAAGCTCTCCGCCTCCGATCGTTACGGGCTGGCGCTGTTGGAACACTACGAGCGCTTCGATGTGGGCTTGGACCAGTTTAGACCCTTCATCTGGGGCGAGAGTGCCGTGGCACACTACGCCTTGAGAGCAGCCGATGACGATGAGCGCGCGCGCTTGCAGCAACAGGAGACCAATGTGACCCAGGTGCTGGCATTGATTATCCGGGAGACTTGCGAGTACACCATCGAGAATTTCCCCATTTGGAGAAGCCTGCATGCCAGCCAGCAGCTGCCCGAGTCCACGTTCCAGAATCCTGCGAAAAAATCTCACAATTTCGGCGATAATCAGCTGGAACAAATGGTCGAGCAAGGCCGTGAAGACTTCCCACAGGAACTCCGTCGCATCTGTCCGAAACGCGAGAAGATCTACGATACCTGCTACGATCCCGCCTTCCTGCTGCCCCTGATGATGCATTGCTTTGCACCGGAGTCCGTAGTTTGGGCTCGTTGGCCGGTGCAGAATGGATTACTGGCGGTTAGCTTCTGTGGGCTATCCTCGCTGGACAAGGACATGCGCCTGGCAGCGGCCAGTTGCCAGCAACGCTATCGCACCCACTTTGAGCTCTCCAAGTTCTATGAGAAACCGCTATGGACGCAGGCCTACGACAACATCCAGGCGGGACTGAGCGAGCTGAGAAGCACATGGCTTGCACAGAGGAGGACGCACGGAGGAACTCCACGCGTACCTCTGATCCCGGCCCTGTTCATCGCGCACAGCTTCAACCTGAGCACAGAGCCAACGCATCTTCTGTACAAACGACTGATGATGTACCTCCGGCTGAAGCAGAGCTTCAACTTCCAGACCATACCCGACTTTAATGTGTTCTTCTATTCCCAGGAGCCGGAGCACCAGCAGTATCGTGAGTTCATCATCGAGTTGCTGCGGTGCGGTATCAAGTGCAGCGCCGATCTCTTCCTGCTCGTGTCCACCAATACTTTTAAGGTGCTGCTTGGCTTTTATGGCTCTAGTTTGGCTACGCTGGAAACGAATCTGCTGCTGTTATCGGTGCTCTCCACGTGCGTAAAGATCCCCGGCGCTGTTAAGATTATGCTGGAGCACGCGGGCATCTTGTCCTGGCTGGTGGGCGTCATCCGCGACACGGAGTTCCATCAGTTCGACATCATCGAGGGCATCATCAGCATCATCAACAATCTGTGGTATTCCCTGGCCGCCGCCCGGTCGGAACTGCCGGACTACGACCATCTTCAGTTGCGTGTGTATCGCCTGGTGGTGCAGCTCTTGCCGCTGCTCTCGCCTCGCATTTCGGTTCCTGGCCTGGGACGCCTGCTGAACGTGCTCTGGAGGAGTGGCTCGGCCAGCGGTCAGCATCGCGCTTTGTCCGCTGCCCAACTGGATGTCCTGATCGAGTGCCTGGCCCGACAGTGGCCGGATCAGCTGGCAGGAGTGCGTTACGTGAAGAGCTATGGCGGCTCGGGTGCCTGTTCCCGGTCGGAGTACTGCGACTGGCTGGCCAGCGATCAGAAACTCGATGTTCATGCCGTCCTTGCACTGTCCAGCCTGAGGGAGTATGTCAGCGATTGGTGGCAGGCTCACAACGTGGAGGAGAGTAAGGAGGAACCAAAGGAAGTGCTGGTGGAGTCCAAGGAGTAAGAAAGCCTTTTTTAATGGTTTTTTTCACTAAGTTAAGCTATTGAATTGTGTTTATTATGTAGGCAAAAAGAGTCTTCGATTTATTAAATTGTATGCAACGAAATCCAAAGCGTCTCCCTGAGTGTTTTATCGGGATGATTGAGCGGTCTTCTTATCTCCCAAGCCTGACTTATTACTGCCGTAACTCATGCAGTATCAATATTTGTAGGAGTTGCCCCGAAAGCGAATCACTCAGTGGAGTGTTGAAAATGAACTGTCATGTCGCCGGCTGCTCCATAAGCCTCGTCAACCTTCATTAGTCGGCCCGCAGTGTATGACAAATTACGGGCCATCAGCATAACAAAAGATCGGTTAAGCCAAAAATGAAGAAAATCCGAAAAACAAGACATATGGCAAAACCCTTTAGTGTTCGTTAATTTGGCCAATCCGTTTTCACACGCAGCAGCCACCCGGCACAAGTGGGCGTCCACCGATAACCCCACCCTCCTCGGTGTGCCGCGACCCCAGGCACCACCTGCAATTTGTTGGGTCAACAAAATGTTAATCACCCGAAAGAGCTTTGGGCATAAACAGGCGAGCGATCTTCGGTCGCCGGATTTCTACTATAATATTTAAAGCAAAGTGCGCAGAGTTGACGCAATCGGCAAACGAAAATATTCACAAGATTTATGATCTTACTAGATGTCTCGAAATCTAATCCACTTTGTTACATAAAACCCGGGGTTGGGTCGCGCTCTAGAGTTGCAGATGGAGATGGAGACGCAGCTCTGGATCCGACATAATTGATTGATATTGCTTGGCATTTTGTTGTTTATGAGGCGGACGTCTTGCCAAAAGGTATCAAATGTATCGTCGTTTGGCCTGAAAAATATAGTGGATCGAATAAATGTATAAATTTCGATTAGCCCGCGGCATAAGCAACATGGGAATAAATAAATAGAGACTGCAAATGATCTGGGAAATCAACTCGCTTGATGGATAATATTAATATTGCCTCGCTAGTTATAAGGCCCTTAAAAATTGGTCGTAAATCGAAGGGTCATTAATTGGGCACATTGTCATAATCTGCATGGACTAATAGCTTTATTCGATTGATTGGAAGATGCAAATAAATATATAAAATTTAAAGGTTATAGATACTTTCAAGGTTTAGAAAATAATACTCATTTAGAGAGCCAATTGGGAATATATTTTTTATGTCTTTTGACAGCCTGGTATTCACCTATTTGTAATGTAAGTGCATTTAAATTGATAAAAAAGTTCTTTATTGTAAATAATGGGTTTTCTCTTTCAGAGTGGCTTTAAGATTTCACTTACTTCACGCATCAATCAAAATCCTTCAATAAATCTCAGAGTTTCACTGGCATTTCAGTTTCTCCAGCCACCAATCAATAGGCGTGAAAAATCGGGACAACGCCATGGCATTGAACTACGCACAATGGGTCAAAAAATAATATATAGAGTTCAAAAGTTCAGCCGGTAGCCGAAGCAGCTTCAGCAGCTGCCCAAGATTCCGACAAGACAATGAGGCGGGATCCCTGTGGGCGTGACCACATTTCGCTGAACAATTAAGCGGCTGTCAAATGATTGATTTAGCTTACTTAAAAAGCGATTTCGTCTAATCCGGAACTGACAAGGCCCCGCCGCAGTGTAACCAAAGACCCCAAACGGCGACGGCGGATCTATGGGCATCCCCGGGCCCCTCGGAGCGTGGATGCATATGATTATCCATAGTAATTCGTTAGCAAATCTTTTCTCAGGTTTCAGCGGGTTGCCTCTTCTTCTGGGTTCGGTATGGGGATTTGGGATTGGAGCTGCTTCTGCCGCGTTCATATTTCACACCTTAAACGACAATCCACGATGGCTTTTTCGACTATTTGCATTTTAAATTATTAGTTTTAGTTTGGCCCTCATTGACACGTTTATTTCGTGGCGCACAAAGGCCTTTGTCTTATGTCAAACGTATGCAATTTACACAAATTTATTTATAAACAAATTTCTCGATTGTCTGCGGGCCTGTTTGTGCCATTTATTGAGCTCGTTGCTCTTTTTTTTTTTTGCTATTTATGGTTTCATTTGCCACTGCCAATCATAAATGCCAGGGAGCTCTGGAGCTCCAGCTCCTCCCGGGAGAGAGGGGCCACCATCAGGTGTCACAATGGAATAAAGCTAAGCCCCAGGCCTCGCTGCTGATCGCTTGCCCAGATGGATGGATGGATGACTTTATTATGCGACCGATTGCTATGAATTATGTGAACGGTAGTGGGAAAAGGGCGTGGCCAATTGAATCAGGTTGTTGCTGAGGTCAGCGTTGTTAGTTGCCAAATCGAGCACGGCGGAGGGTCAAGCTTGCGGTTAGCTTGAGCTATGACAGCACAGAGGATCACCACTAATCGGATGCCAATCCGTAACCGCAAAACTTCATTAGGAATCCAGTCCACAAAGCCACTGAAAGCCAGCAGCTTGCATTTTCAATTTGTCATGCACTGGGGAGAAATTTTACCCAACAAATATTATATATATATATAACATTAGGAAAATGTTTCGGAGTAGGTACATTTATTTTTAAAATACAAACTAATCATAATATTTAACTAAATATCTTAAATTTCATTACAGTTTTTCACTTTTCCTAAGATTTCCTGAGTGTACAATAGCAATCCCCCAACTCCCGCTAAATGGCCTGCAGCTCATCACGTTGCGCCTCCAGTTGGACATGGGGAGCATGTGCTGTCTGTCCCTGGCCACAATCAAAATTTGTTCAGCATACAGAGCAGCAAACGATTTTGACTTGGAAAGAGTCAAATTGAAAATTTGCAGGCGGAGGAAAACGCATGGAGCAGCTGGAAAAAGGGTGCAAACGGGTTCAAAAGCTCACCAGGCAACGGCGTCGAGGCGTCTCGGCATCATTTCAAATATCAAAAGTCACGACGAAGAAAGCTGGTTTGCCGCGCGACTTGTTCGATGTTTGGATATTTGGTTTTTTGGCTCGCCTGTGCACCTTTTCGTTGGTCTTTACGAAGCATTTGGCAAATAATGTGCTGCTAAAAGATGTGACTCCAGACTCCGACTCCCTTGCACTCGGTGGCACAAGGAAAACGAGTCAGACGAAAATGCTTTTCACTGCCTGCCGATGCTCCATTGACAGCGGATGAGAGACTCCTCCTCCGCCTGCACCATCGCCGCGGGGTTAATTTCTCATGCAGCTAACGGTGGCCCAATAGGTGTTATCGCACCTACCGCGGAAATTTGGCAATGCACACAAAATGTGTTATTAAATGCAATACTGCATTTACATTTATTAAAAAAAGAAAAAGAAAAGGTGTTAATATATTTATTTTTAGTGAATTCCTTTGAAAAGATGTTTGATGGTCTGCATGATCCTGTCCTCACCTTTGTTGATCAAGTACCCGGCTGCTTCTGGAATTTAAAATGAAATAAAACAATTAAAACGAAGAAATCCTTGATTTTCCTTACGCTGCTTTCTCAGTTAATAATTACCATAAATGGCGCCTCTCAGCGCTTCCAGGTTGCTGCCACTTTGGCATTCAGTGGCTCATCACAACCGCTGCAGCTTTTCAGCCTTGTAAAAAACCGAAATAAAATAATTGCAAAACGGGCCAAGATAAGACAACTTTTTTCAATAAGCGGAAATGGAAAAAGGCAACCGGAAATCAAAGATTCAAAAGCATGCGTCTTCAGAAATGAGTTAATTTACATGCTGAATTGGCGTTAATACGGGAGAAATTTGCACGGTGAAGAGGTGGCACGAGGAAATGGCCAACTTCAGCTGCATCTACGATGCCAACTTTGATCTGCGGCACGTGTGTGCGTCTGAACTGGCTTGGAGCAGAGTGCTCATTAAGCGGTCGGCTGCTGTGGGCAAGGATTTGGCCGAAAACGAAACGAGTTGGCCGCGAAGATGCCACAGAGCGCGCTGTTGGGTAACTTGGAAAGTCTTTGGACGAGACACGCATAAAACACGAAACGAAAACAAAAATAATGCAAGCAAAAAATAAATATAAAACTTAATCAAGCCGCAGGCTGCGCTGTTCCACTAGAATTGAGTTGCGTCATGGCGGCGCCGCTAAAAGGTGTTGGGAATTGGCCGAGCTGCGAGCCAAGTTCAAGCCCATCACAACGACTGGGGGCAGAGAGCCATAATGAGCTTGGCTTTCATTCATTAGCCGCCTCCAGCCAGCCGGCTGGCCACATTCGCGCCATCTGCAGCATCTTCAGCGAAACTCCAGTGCTTTTGTCTTTGGCCAGGAAACCTCGACACGCTCGCGCCTCAGTCTGCAGCGAGCGTTCAGACGGTTTGGTTCAGTTGTTGTCTGCCAGCAGCGGTTAGCCGCCCCAGCGCCCAACTCCCCCGAAAATAAAATATCAGTCTTATTTCCTTCGAACAAATCTCGTAAACCAAAAGCGAACGAAACCAAATAGATCAACTGCCAGCCGCGAAAATTATCGGCCGGTGTGTGAACTGTCCGCTAATTCGAAAATAACGATTCGAAATTTGGCAATTAAACGAAAATAAAGTGCAACGAGGAACGGATCGGAACGGTCGACAGCCAGCCGACAGGCAGATAGGCCGTAAACCCACCTAATGAATACAATATAAACCAAATACAATAAAGGAAACGTTAGCAGCTAATTCGCATTTGATTAGTTTATGTTTTCTGTCTCGATTCGAATATTACAATTTGATTGCGTGCAACGTCTGAGCGACTGGGAGAGAGCGGAGCGACGTGGAGCAGAGTCATCATCTGGCCAGCTGGATTACGACGCTATAAAATTGGATATATCCTATAACGATCGAAATGCTTTTGGTGAGTATTACATCAGAGGTTTAAATTAACTAATTTGGCAATAAATGTTTAATTTAAATTATGTGAGGATTTTATATTTTTTTAATTGGCTTTTTAATTATTTAAATTTATTGAAAGAGAATATATAAAAACATTGACTTATTTGATAGTTTCTCTCTGGATTACTCCCTGGCAAGGATTGGCCAAAATTAAACATAAAAATTGTATTTGAGTTGAAATCAAAGAACAAGAAACCCGCAATTTTAAGCCAACTTCTACCTAAAATTTGTCTGTGAAATTTATTTATATTTCCTTTAGATACATAGAATAAATAGAAAATCAAAAGAAATAATAATGGCTGTAAAGTGAATGATTTTAAATCGTTTCTTTCCATAGATTGATTGTTTTGATTCATTCCCAATTCATTCCCAATTCTAGCTTGATTTTAAAATATAAAATTTATGTCCTTTCATAGATAGCTTATATTCTTTTCAGTTTTAGCTTAAATATTTTATAATATAAATTGTATAAATCACTAATTGTATTAATTCTGTTCTCAATAAATTAATGACAGGTGATAATAAAGTTATTTTTCACGATAAACATCACTTAGCGCTCCCTAACCCGCATTATAAACTCACTTTTTCTTTTCTATTAACCCGAAAGCTTGACTGACGACCCTCAGTAGAAATTTCACCAAGTTTGCTAATTAAATTACCTCAATTAGTGAGAGACAAGCCAACTGGCAATCCCCGCCCATTTTTGGCACATCGAAGACATCATCAGTGTGGGAGTTTCGAGCTGCGATCTGACAGCTTCGATCGACGCCAATCGATCAGATAACCCTCGCTATTCATGAATATATGCATGGGATCTTTTAGTTTTTTGGCAAGACCAAATTATTGAAAGTCATTGGCCAAGTCATTTGTGTAATGGCTTTTTAATGCCATTTAATGATTCCATTTGGGCGCTGGACACGGCCAGAGAGGCAATAAAACAATTTAATTAGCGACATATGAGACGCATTTAATTTAGAGATCACAAATGCGTGGTGCCCAGCAGCCACGGCTACCGATCGAGTTGTTTTACGAGCGTTAATCACTCACTGAAAGGCAGAAAGTCCCTCCGATTAAGACCGTTAAAAGCGACATTAAATGCCGTGACTTTGAGGCCAGACTTAGCTGGGGTTGTGAATGTGAGTGGCGGTGCTAACAAGACCTCCAATCGCCATCGTTTAACTCAATTAGATTGGGCAACCAATAGCGTAGCCATTTACAGGATTTATATGCCTTCTGGCCCGCATGTAATCCAGAGCCGGAATAGCAGTTGTAGTCGCTGTCCAAGGCGAAGCCATGTCCAAGCCCACACCCCAAGCATATCCGATTTCGGCTTATGCAATCGACAGTTTATGGCCAAATTCAAATCGACGTCGACCTGTTCGCCAGCCAAAGTTGAGAGTTGGCTACAGCCTGCGAGTGGACCTGGTCGAATCCCAGTTTCAGTACCAGTGCCAGCCAGCAAGTCATCTGTGAAGACGTCCCAAAGCGCAAGATGTGTGCAGATGCCTGCCGCTGTTGACATGCAATAAAATTTCACTTTTCACCGTTGCATAATTGCAGTTTGACAATGCTTAAAATTGATTATGCTGCGTTTTCCTTTTTTGCTTTGCTGTTTGCCTTGGCGAAAAAAACAGCGGCGGCTTCCTTGCCTTCCGCTGATTTCACCAGCCCAAAATTAGCCATCGGGTCATAAATCATGCAGAGACATCCAGTGTCAAGGGATGAGCTGGGACAGCTGCCAAAATTGGATTTTCCCAGATGGTTGAAAATATTACTAGAGGTTCAAGGTAAAAGGTTAGACAAGTGGCAGTTCTTTGCTTTAAAAAGAATTTTCATTTTTAGCCTCCCTAAAAAACTAAGATAATCTTTGGAATAAAAAGTTAGGACAGAGATGAAATTGCACTTTATAATTATCCCAAAAAAGTTACCCAATTATACAAGTACTTCATAAGATATTCCCTAATGTCCATAAAAGAAAGCTAAAGCGATAAAAAATGAAATGGTCTTAACAATGCTTCCAGTCATTAGCTTGAATTTCCCCAAATAAAACCAATCCCTCTTTTATTATACCACCGATGGTATCACCCCCGAGTTATCCAGTCTCTCTAAAGCATTTCAATTAATGTTTTCAAGTGCCCCGGGGCACCGATTTTCACAGTCATTGATCGGCAGGGAATGGTATTTGATTTGCTTATCGAGGAGCGAGTGTAAGGTAACAAAAAGTAAAAGTGCCACACACTCGCTCACGATCTCGGCGCTTCATTCACAAGATACAACATATTCAATTCATGGATTCAACAAGAAATAAATAACAAGAAACTGGCGCCCGCCCGCACACTGAGCAGCAGCGAGCATCATGCATATATCGTGCCGGGAGATCTGTATCTGTATCTGGATACAGGGTCTGCACGAAATTGTGCAATTGTCAAAATAGCAATTTACAATTTACCCTATGATGGATGGCCAACGAAGAGGATACCCAGAGACGGCGACGGCTTGTGGCATAAATCAGAGCCACCTGAGATAAATAAGCAGGGCCGCTGAGAAGTGTCGTTGGCAAGTGCAGTGGATGATTGCGGTCATGCAACGTTTTTAGGGGGAGTTTAGTGTCGAGTTCGTTGCCTAAGTCTTTTGTTTGGTAAGCTTCGCCACGCACTTCTCTTGGGTTTCAGCTCTCCGCTAAAGGTCAACAGCAGCCCCGGCTGCCCTGGCAATTGTGCGTCAAGTAGTAAATGGCACACGACGCTGCACACACAATGTAAGCGATTTACATAATAATATGTAACTATATAGACAGGCAAACAAAGCGCTAGGCGCTGGGCATAAAAACATTTACCACTTCCACTGGCCACCGCCACGGATGGAAGGGAAGCTGAAGCTGTGTAACTGGGAGCCGATGATCTCTTCTTCCTCAAGAGCGACAGAGAGAGTGAGACGATGCCCGGGCATCGATAAAAGTGAAACCGAAATTGCCGAGTACACAGCCCAATGATGCCATTGACATTGCATTTTTGTCTCAACGCGCCATTAGATGTAAAGAGCAAAACAAAAAGCGAAGAAAAAAATGGGGGAAAAAAGAAAAGAAGAGATAAAAATAAAGAGTTTCCCTGCCGAGTGGCTCCTCCCAGCTCCGACAGCTTCGAACTCCCCAAAACAATGGGGCAAACATTACGCGAATGCGCCCGCAAAAAGCCCACAACACAAACAGCAATTGCTGTGGAAAAACCGTACAGCAATGTCTGTTGGTGTATGTGTGCGTCTTGGAAATTTATTGTAATATGCGCACATTGGTAATTTTGTCTTATTTTTATTATTATGAAATGTGGCCGTGTGGCTAAATAAAAGCCGGGAAGATGGCAAAAAGCGTTGGTCAATAAGCTGCGGCGGCTATAGCTGCCGATGAAGATACGGATTTTCACTAATGTCAGCGAGAGTTTGGCGTGGCAAAAAAAAAAAAACAGTTCGCTGCGGAAACCTGTTGTAATAGACAGACAGACAGTCAGGCATAATATTATTATTATTATTGCCATTATGCATCCCCATCTCAATCGGTGCCAGAAAATTGAATCCGATGCTTGAACTTCGTCTGCTTATCGGTTGATCATCGCTAAACTTGACCTCTGGCCAATCAGCCAAAATATGGCCAACCTTTGTCTTCGAATGCGATTCGATCTGCCATATCTATGACGGCTTACACGCAACCAAAGCCCAATTAAATGCACATAAATATGCAAATAACAGTCAGCAAAATGGGCCCTAATCGAAATGTAAACAGCTATGAGTTCGGCGAAGATCCCCTCGCGATATCACGTTATTGGTCAATATCCCGACCCAATCAATGCCAATCAAAAGCTCGCTTCCACGTCAAAACAGCCTAGGCCCGGCCACTGTCAATCGCCTGGGATTAGGCTAATATCTCTCCGAGACAAAGCCTCAGAGATATCGGAATAGGGCGCGTCAGCCTCGACATTCGAGTGTGAAATTATGGAAATTATGCCCGGGACTTGCTATCTATATGCTATCAGCTATCGCCCCAGCCACTCGGAACGAGCTGGAAAGCTGCTCAGATGGAGGGGAGATGATGCTGCTGTGGCCCACACACGCAATTACAGAGGTTTTTTATTCGTTTTTTGGACAACAAAGCTTGGTAGCCACAAAGGCAGTTAAAAGTCCATAAAATACTGTAACAAATTTATTGGGTAACTGAAAACAAGAGGAATCATCAATGGGATGAGTCAAAATGGAAGCAAAACACATCGATTTGTGCATGCTCTATCAGAGTTTTACTTAATTTAAGATATTATTATTATACAAATAATATAAAAAGATGGTAATAAACAAAAATAAGACAGGATATTTCATACTACAAAGAATAAGAAAAGGATACAGCTTAGAAAACCTCACAAAAGGCAATAATATTAATTATAAAATTATTTATTTTTAAATTAGATGCCCTATATTACAAAAAGAAGTAAAGTTAAGCTTATAATCTTATCTCAAGTTCACCTGCAAAATATTTAAAAGCAAAACTATATTTGACATTTTTATGGAAATCGTTTGCTGGAGATTTTTGTAACACCTTTCGGCCAGAAATCATCATTTTGATCATTTTGTTTGTTTTAACTATCGGCCGAAATTTGGTTATGAATCAATACCAATTTGTATAACACAATAATAGGCAATTTAAACAAAAGTAGTCTTGGGTTAAGTATACCCAAAATAGGGTTTCCTTTCAGTCGTCAGATCTTTGGGCGTGAACTTGGCCTGGCCATAAAAGTGAACAGCATGAACTGGATTTTAATCTAATATTTCTCTATTATAATCTTTGATTGCAATTCATGCGATTGCATTTTACGACTGTGCTGGGATTACAACATAATCTTTACAACATTAATATTTATATGGTGGCCCACATAAAGCATAAACATCAATTTGCACCGGCTCGCCAATTGGCGGACTGGTTGGACTTTTGATTGGCGGGGATGGGTTTTGGGAATGGATTGCGTTATGCGGCAAGCGGTTACATCCAGAGCCAGATAAACAACTTTCGGCCAGGTCTCGAAATTCGGGGTTTATCATCTGCCAGCTGCTTAATAATGCGTGGCCACTGGATGCCACTGGATGGCACACTGCATTAAACCACAGGCTTGGGCAATGCAATCCTCCGGCGGAGCCTAAGTGTGCAGCATGTAAAATGTAAAACTGAAAAATGCATCTGCAAAATGCGAAAAATGACTGAGGTGCAGCGGGGCTCAGCAGGCGTGAAATAAATCACAGAAAAGGCGGGAAATTCCAAGGAGACCTCCCCCTCCCACCGCCTCGAACTGACAGCTCGAATTACTGGCATACGAATATGATGTACCATTTCTTTATTGTTTTGTTTTCGAGTGGAACTGGGTTACCCAGTCTTCAGTCTTCAGTCATCGCCTTCGAAAGTGAAGTTTGGTCAGTTTAAGCTTATGCAATTGCCGAGATTGCGGAGATATTTGCTTATAAGAAGAGGTAACCGAACGAACAGACAAAAAGAAAACACTTTCAACCCACACACCACACGAGAGAAGAAACACAACGTAAAATAAATAATACAGACAGCTCTGGGCCATTATCCATTGAGGTATTGCTAATTTATTGGCGTTGTCCGATTGTTGTTAAATCACTTTTTACACTTTATACACTTTGCCGCAAATTTGTGGCCAAGATTGGCTTGGTTGTGACGGCTTCGGGCCTTTTTACGGAACTCAGCGGCCAGCGAATATAATTATGGATAATTAAAGGAATTTTATTAAGCTGCCTTATGGCATTTTACGCGCTTGTTAATTTCGTGCATTTACCATGTGAATATTTCCATCCAATTAAAACGGAAATTTGAGGCCCAGAGAGGGTCTTCGCTTTGATTATTGTTATTATGTTGCCTGTGAACTAGTACGAATATTAAACAGAGAAATTTGACAACCCTTTGGCAATACTTTTCTAATTAATTATTGTACTTAATTAATTTTTTAATGCAAATTAAATGGAAATTTCAAAGATATACCTGCAGATATATTACGGGATTTTTAACAAGGGTTTCTTGTCTTTCAAATGATCAAGTTTTGCCCGCAATTTCAGGTAATATCTAAAGCTAAGCACTTCCGCTTTGGGCTGCCTGGAAATATTCGTGTTTTTAAGTGCCAAACATTGCAGGGAAATAGCCCGAAAAGAAATAAAAATGGAAATGCCTACATGCAATTGAGCAGTTTGCCTTTTAATATACATACCTGCAGAGGTTTCCATTTGCCTGAGACCGACGACCATTACAATTTATGATGATTGCTATTTCTGTGGATCCACCACCTCCTCCTACCCCTTTATGTTTATCTTCATCCCATTCCCCAGCAAATTCAAAGCCGGCAAACTTGATTAGCTTAGCGCCAAGTTGACGCCACTGACGGACTGTCCAACTCTCCGGCTGACTGACTCGATGCCGACGATGATTTCCATAGCAAAATTGACGCAAATGAGCAGCCAAGCAGGCGCAGCCATTGATTTTGTGGCCAGAAAGCTGAGAGTGGCTGCCGGAAAGTCAATGGCAAAGACGACGAGAAATTAATTCCCATCAAAAAGCGCTACCTTTGCCCTTTCGCAGAACTTGAACCCTGGCCTTGGCTCAAGCGGAAGGCAAGCTGCCAAGTTAAATTGTGAAAAATAATGGTTATTTTCACCAGACTATTTAATGTTAAAAAAAGGCGAGTCATGTTCGATTTTATAGTGACGGACTTCAAAGGAGAGACGCCTTCGGTTTGTCTGAAGGCGAACAAGTAGAAAGTTTTTCGGGGGGCCAAAGCCCCAGAGTCAAAGGTGTTGAGCAGAGCTGAAAGATTGAATTGATACCGAAGATGGATCGATATGAGAAGATATCAATTGAATAATTGGTAATTGTTTTATTTTGTGAAAAATTTTTCATTTAAAGTATTAATGTTTTTGTGTCTTCCCTTTTTGTATTTCAATGAAAATATTTAAAGCTTTGATGTTTATCGTATTAAGACAGTGATAATATATTTCTTTCAGTAAAAAATATGTATATCCAGATGGATAAATGTGATAGAAAATCTTGCATTTCTTTTAATATTGCCAAGAAAATAGCTAAGATTAAAATATATGTACATACATATACATATGTATATGCATGGCTTATATTCCGGGCCTTGGGAATCTCTGCATTGAACCTAATAAAATGTTGTATTTTATTAAATATACTTTCTAAATATAGCTTTCTTTTTACACTAATAATTTTTGTCTGTGTATTGCAAAGATTTATGCAACATTGGCATTCCACAACGATCGAGAGAGTCCTTGCTGCGAATCCAATGGCCTTTTCATTTCATCTTCTGCTGCTCCGACTGCTGATGATGCTGATTAAATAATTTCCAGCCAACGACTGGGCCACGATTGTTCAGTTCGGCTCAGATGTTGCTGGCAACTCGAACTAATGCCCAGTGCCAAGTGGCAACAACGTGACTGCCACACAAAACTCCTGGGCGCCCACAACGATTCCAAAGCCGAGACTTAAATCGAAAACAACGAAAACGAAACCAAATCAAAGCGGGAAACTCACGTAGCTTCTCTGCTCCAGCAACAGGTGGTCAGATGGGTTGTCTGGACACCAGCCAGCATCCAGCATCCACTGGTCGTTGATGCAACAATTAGCCTAAACTTTCAGCAAACAGGCAAACGAGCAACGTTGCAAGTCGCTTACCAATTTGCAAAGACTCTTTCGGTGGAGCACAAACCACCAGAAATCAATCGTCAAGCTGTTGAAAATGGGAAATTGTGCAAATGGCCCAAACGCAGCGACAGACGGATTCCCCTCAACAAATTGAGAAAAGCCAAGAAACCCCATGAGTGGGCAGTCCGACCAACAAAAAACTGTGTATAATGCGTTATGATTTTCCATGTGCGCGAATGCCGGAAAGATTACCGCGCTGCGATTAGCGAGCTTCACATGGAAAACCGAAGGGGTCGCAGACTCTGTTCAGGCATTTTCCAGCAGGTTGCACAAGTCCACTACAGAAATTGGGCTTGGCCAGGAAAATGCACGGGAAACTTGATAATAAATCATGAAAGTGGCCAAAAGTTTAGGAAAATCAAAGAGTTTTCTATGGATGAAATGTATGAAACTGATAAATAGATAAATATAGTATAGCTTTAAATCTCACAAATGTTGATTACATTTTCCTTCAGTTTAGTTGCAGTTTACCCAAGCTTAGTACCAGTTAAAGGAAATTGCTTAAGACTCCATGAAAATGCTGAAAAGAGCACTTCGGCAATATCACTTAAACTAAAGCTTTGCCATAGGAAATGGTTAAGATGTCACAGACAATTAGCCCAAGAGCAACTTAGCCCTAGCCCAAGGTGTCTCCAACTAGCCGAGCATCAAAGCCTCAATGGCCATTAAGGCAAATGAGGCCTGACACTAAGACCCCATTAGTAATGAGCGAACTTATTAAGTTATTAAATTTAAAGCCCAACCATTAATTCTTCTTCTTCTTCTCCCACGTACAGAGACACCTGAACAGCCTACCCTGGGCTTTGCTGGCGGTCCTCCTGCTGGCTGCTCTCAAGCTCCATATGATTAATGCCGATGCCAGTGCAGAGGCGGAGAACTCCAGCACCGAGAGCAACGAGATCATTCCACGGGAGGCCATCCAGAAGCTGGACTACTCAGTGCGTCAAGCGCTACTCCGGGCTATCGATAAGCTGGAGCAGGAGGAGGCAGCCGCTGCCGGGGTTACGGAGAGCGGTGAGGACAGTCCCAGTAGCAGTGGATCCCGATCCTTGCCTCTAACGGAGACTTCCACGCTGCCCTCGCATCGCGAAAAGGATGAAATCCTTGAGGAAAGTACCCACAAAGCGGAGCCAGAGCCTGTAGTGCCCACCGTTCAGTTCTACACCGCCACCTTTGACGAGAAGAATGCCCAGGAGCAACTGCTCTCCTCCTTCATCGATCGCTCCAAGCTGTGGAAGAAGACCACTCTGCGCAAGCAGAGCTCTCCGTCCACTGCCCTGCCCATCGAACCGAAGTCTGCGGAGCCGGAGGGTCCGGAGAATCGTCAGCTTACCCGAAGTGTGGACAGCTCCAGTTCTGGATCGGTCAGCAGCAACGAGATCTCCCACGACAGTGGCAGTCATGAGATTAAGTTCGAGATCAGCAATATAAGGAAGGCAGCTCCCACGACACCCACAACAACTTCAACGTCCACAACTACCACCACAACTACTCCAAGGCCCCGCACCACTCGGAGGCGCACCACCACGACGACGACAACGACTACGACCACAACTCCAAGACCCACTCACAACGAGGATGGGGAGAACATTGAGCTGGTGGACAAGCAGGACATTCGCATCCAGGAGGCGCCGCTGGTGACTGCCTTCACGGTGGATCTGGATGAGCGTGGCACCGCCCAGAAATTCCGCCCCCTGCTGTCGGGTAACCAACGGACTCCCACCTACTCCCAGCAACAGCAGCATCAGCATCTGCTGCCCCACATTGGACCCACAATCACGAAGCTGAACGTGCTGGAGTCTGAGCCACCGGCCACGCCGCTGCCCACACAGTATCCACCCACCAGCAGCACAACCACCACCCAGATTAGTACCAGCACCACCGCCAGCGGAGGTTTCTCCACCACGCCCGCTTTCCTGGCCAGCTCCACCAGCAATTATGTGAAGGTATGTATGTAGGCAGTGGGAAAGCCATGAAATCATGTGTTTATTTCCCCAAATTTTCATTTTGTAATTATATCTTGCCAATCAGGCAATCAAAAAAGTTTACACCTTAAAAAATGCACACTCATGTACAATGAATTTTAGTTTTAAGTTTCATTATTAAAACTAAAATAAGTTATTAGATTAAATTAATACTTTTCGACCATTAGGAACCACTGAACACTCTGCCAGAGCCTCCCAGCGTTAACAACTATCTGATCGAGCGTCAGCGGGCTCTGGAGCAGCAGATCTATCAGCTGAAGGTACAGGCACAGCAGCAGCAGGCTCTGATCCTGCGGCAGCTGAAGCTGCTGGAGGAGCAGACCCAAAGCCGCTTCCAGGCCTCGCCAATTGCTCAACCCAGCACATTGCAGCCGCAACAGCAGCAGGTACAACAACCACAGCAGCTCCAGCAGCAGTCACAGCAACTCCAGCAGCAGCAGCAGCAGCAACATGGTCCGCTGGAGGCCATTCAGACTGCTCTGCAACCGCCCTCGGTGGGTTACTCCATAAGGCCTTCGGTGGAATTTATACCCAGCACACATACCAAAACTGTTATTTATCCCACATATCCAATTGAGCAGCAATTGCCGGTCCGCGATGCCGTTTCGGGTCATAAATTCGCCCTGCACGGCGGCAATAGCAACAACAACTATCAGAAGCTTCCAGCGCCGTCAAATGCGGTGCAGCAGATTTTCCAAAACTTGCAGCAATCTCTGCAGAAATCGAACGAAAACAACGTCGGCGGCAATTTGCAGGGCCAGCCCTCGAATCAGTTTGGCTTTGCCCCGGCCGAGGCGTCGCAACTTCAGGCGTTGCCCCAGCACAATTACAAACAATTTCAACAGCCGCCACAACAACAACAGCAGCAGCAGCAGCAATTGCTCCTGCCCAACTACGTGAGCAATGCGCTGTTCCAACAGCAACAGCAGCAGCAGCAGCACAGGGCGCGCCAGTTCCGCCAGGAGACGGGCGTGGGCAACTTCGGGCTAAATGCCAACGTGGAGATCCAGCCGAGCAACTCCTTTGCCACCACCATCGTCAGCCAGCAGCCTGCTTCTAATCCCAATCCCAGTCTGGAGAACCAGAACTTTTACAGGCAGCACCTGACGCCGCAGCTCAGCAGCCAGTTGCAGCACAACGCCCAGCAATATCTGCAGCAGCAACAGCAGCAGCAGTCTTCGGGTGGCGACACCAGTTCAGGTAATGCACCCTTCAAGAGCAGACAGGGCAGCCCCAGCGGCAGCCTCCTTAGTCAATTTAGCAGCTTAAGAAACCTTGACGAATTGAAAGTAATCAGTAAAGTTTTAGCTCTCAACCACGGGATACCGCAGTTCTCCTCACAAAACCTGCACTTCAACGGGGCCTTTTGAGCACTTGCACCACCACCTGCACCACAATCACCACCACCCGACGCACAGCCCATTAGCCCAGTCCATGGTCCGAAATCCCCTCACAACAAAAACGAACCTCCAAGACCCACTGTATCCTCTTACACCTGACCGACAGAGAGTCGGTTGTCCACAGCACTTCTTCCAGTGGATCTAAGTTTTACGCACAACATCTTTGTAAATATTCATTTTATTTTAAAACATAAGCATTAAGGCCTAAGCGAAATAAAGAACAGAAGGGAGTGGGATGATCGACTGGCGGAGGAAAGGAGGAGTTTAAGGTGAGGCAGTTGGCAGAGTAACGTGTTGAAATGTAATAATTATTTATTTTTTATGTGAATAAAGTTTATCTTAAAGTACAATGGAAAGTGGTTTTTATGTATAGCTTGAAATGCATAATTCTGTTTTCCCCAAAACCCAGTTTAAAATAACAAAATTAAGTGCAATCAGTAAACTTTATTAATCATTTTAAGAAAAGTAAAAAGCATTTGGAAACAATGCCGGCAGAAGCATCACCAAGGTACGACTCTTGGGCTCATCAGTTGGCTCTATGGGTACAACAGGGCGTCCCAAGACAGAAAATTTACCTACAAAAAAGCTTAGTGAATGGGGAGGTTACTAGTTTTTAGGATAAGTTTACACACCTTTTAGGACATCAGCAGATCCTGCATCCGGTCGGCAATATGCCACTGAGAACAGGGCCAAGAATACCAAAACCACACGAAGAAACATGGTTTCTATGCTGAAATCCAACTAATGAATGTCTAAATAAGCTGGGCTTATATATCACAAGCAAGTAAAGCTAATTACTTCTTAAGTTAAGTCATTAACGATGTAGTTTATCTTTTACCTGTCAGTATTCCTATAAACAAACTAGGTTAATTTCTGATTTTTGTAGAAGGCTAGCCAGTTATCAATAAAGGTTCTATTATTTAATATTATTGAGTCAGCAATAAATTCAGGATTCAAATATTTCTTAAGAACCTTAGCATTGGTTTTACAAAAGTATTACCAAAAATTAGAAAAGTCAGTATATATGAACTATATTCATTAGAAAACACGTATTTTTTTAACGAAATTTTCGACATTTCTAACGGTCAAATTACTTGTCTCTAATATTTTTTAATAATAAACACTTAAATTCGTTATTAAATAAATGTTAAATTTTGACAGTTAACAGAAACTGTTAATCGTCGCCATCGGTAGCTTTCTCTAATGCCTATCGATATTGGTGAACGTTACATATACAAAAAAACAAAGTCAGCTCTTCTCGCCAATCAATTTGAATTTAATTAATCCAATTGCGCGAAACGCAACAATTAAGCTTGCAATGGATAAGCGACTATGTAATTTTAGCAATCACCAGTGCGAAATGCTGACAGAGCGATTAGAATCGGGAAACGCAGTGTGCGGCTGGCGTGAAAGCTTATAAAGCTTTCATTTCAATTCTTTGATTCCCTTTGAAACGAGGGAATGTCGCAATTTTTGTTTATAAACAATAGTTTAGTAGGCTGCCAGCCATCGCCACCGAAGGAGCGCCATGTGGTCCCGCAGCAGCAGTTCCAGGCGCCAAGTGGCCGCAAGTGACGACGATCCGGACAAGGTGTTGAGGCAGGTGCAGGAGCTGAGCGACTGGCTTTTGGCCAATCCTCAGGTGAACGGGTGCAACTCGTTTGAGAACCTGCACTTCTTCCTGCGCACCTCCAAGTACGACGTGGAGCGGACCAAGAAGAAGCTGAGGACCTTCTACCAGATGCGAGCAGAGCGAACAGAATGGTTCGATAACCGCGATCCCAAGTTACCCGAGATCCAGGAACTCCTCGATCTCGGCGTGTTTCTGCCCATTGGTACAGATGCGGAACAGCGAATGGTGGTTGTCATCCGGACGGCGGCCCATGATCCCAAGAAGCATAACCAGAACAACGTCTTCAAGGTGAGTCAGCTAAACGTGTCCAGCTATACTATGTATATACATTCAAATCCGACCTTTGTTCCACAGACCAGCAAAATGATATTGGACCTGCTGCTCAAGCTAGAGCCAGAGGCATGTGCCCGGGGCATGGTGGCCATTCTGGACATGCAGGGCGTCCAACTGGGTCATGCCCTGCAACTAAATCCGAAGCTCATCAAGCGTTCGGTGGAAAGCTGGACAGCGTATCCGTGTCAACCGAAGCTACTGGAGTTCACTAACGCGCCGCGCCATGTCAACATCTTTCTGAACACCTTTAGGTTGGCATTCTTTAGAGATATAATTTCCGCAACCTTACTAATCTAATGTAATTGTAGAATTTTCATGACGCCCAAGATACGATCCCGACTGTTTGTCCGTAAAGAAGGAACCTCTGTCATCTGTGATCAATTACCCAAGGATCTGGGTGGCCAGGGTCTCGGCTATAGGGAACTTGCCCTAAAATGGAAACAGTTGCTGGAGGAGAATGCCGATTTCTATGTGGAGCAAGACAAATACAAAAGCAAGCTCAAGTGATTTGGGGTTAGTGTGACGACGGTGATAAGGCGGCGATTAGCCAAACGCCTGAACGCGAGAGAGATTAGTTGGACACATTTTCAATGCGCAAATGCACCCAGGCGCAAATCGGTTGTCATGCATTAAGAAAGGTTGCCATAAGTAGAGCCTTAACCCCCACAAAACCATAAATGTATTGCGTCACTTAATACCTTTTCCAAAGAGGTATTTTTATCATTTTTTTTTTTACATATATTTGTATTGTTTCTCAATAAAAAGTGTCAATGCACGATAAACCAAACTCTGCGGCTGTATTCATAATATTCTCTTTATTAGTATAAAACGTATCAAAAATGTTTATCAAGTCTACAATTATTATCAGTTATTGGGTGCTGGTCGACCGTCGCCTCACATTGCCGGGGGTTTTTGCATTACAAAATCGTTTAATCCGCTGCAGGGCGCCGAACTACATAGCGATAGTTTAATAGTAATAAATACATACATACATACATACAGAAAGAAAAACGATAAACAAGGAAACACGCTTAGTTTTGTGAACGTAATATTGTGGATTCTCGTTAGCGGGGATTCGTGTTAGTAATAGAGGGCGTGCTGCTGCCGATGCTTTCAGTTTTCTCCCTTACAAATACATATAAATATGATTTATATATCTCTTAAAGTTACGATTCACATATAAAAATATAGTAGTTGCTCTGGATCGGCAATTAGCCAGCCGCCAGCCATAGTTCGGCTTTCTTTACCGATCGTCCGAGTTTTTAGTGGGAGCCCGCGAAGCACTGAACAAAACTTAAAAGCTATAAACGAGGAAAGGAAAGGAAAGGCGGTAACTAACTAAAGCGTAATACACAAGTCTGCCAGAGCGCTCCCATCACAAGTCTAGCTGCAGGCCAACGCCAACCGCACAGCGACCGCTGCCACCGCCGGTGTCGGCGGCACCCTGCAGTGATTCCTATATCTGCCGCTCGTCCTTCGCCGTCAGCTTGTCGATCAGTTCCTGGAGCGGGGCCAGCTCGCGCCGCTCGATCAGGTTGAACTCCTGCACGAAGAAGATGAAGTGCTTGAAGGACGTGTTCAGGTGGGCCTCCTCGCCCAGCGTCACCACCTCGGAGAAGTGCTGGTGGTAGATGTGCGCGTACACCCGGAACAGACGTTTCAGTATGGTCTTGGCGGAGGAGTGAAAGTTCTTTGGAAACGGCACACCGATTTTGGACGGAAATAGGGTTTCGTCGTCCAGTTGGTCCTGCACCCAGGTCATCAGATAGTCAATATACTTGGGGGCGCTGCACTTGATGGGCTTCTTCACGGTCAGGCCGTCGGCCCAGTGATATTCGTATTTCGGGCCAGCCGACATAATGCCACAGGTCTCCTCAGTGCAGAACTCCGTAATGGTGCCGTAGAGCATGTTGATTTGGTTGAAAAAGTCCACGGCTGTAGGGAAATGATCAAGAATTGGCATTAACTAGTGGCTATCGTTGGTAAATAACCACTCACTATTGACGGCCACCCACTCGTTCAGATCCTCGCCATCCGGCAAAGCCACGGCGTTGCGCAAGTTGCCCGATCCCAGTGTGGCGGCCGCATGTTTCATGAGATCATACTGGTGGGTGCCCTCCGGAATGTTCTTCTTCGGCTTGAAGGTCTTGCTGGAACGGGAACCGCTGCGCAGAGGGAAAGGCGATTAGTCGTAGCCCCAACAACCCTCTGAGAAATGAAGGAGATGGGGAAATCGCCCCACCGCAGAGCTTGTGGCGAACAAAGCAAGCTAGAGGGTGGGGTGCCCCAAGCTTTCTTTGTGCGGCACACAGGACTGCAGATGGCGATATCAACCGTGATTTTTGTTGCTTTTTTTCTGATTAACTTACAACAAAAAGTCCATGGCAGGCAGTTCTCGTGCTCTGCCTTTCACCTGCTACAAATTGGATTTTCCGCTGCAAACTCTTTCCCAGCGAATGCCACTATGCTTTTCCGGCTCTCCTGTGACGCGTCAGCCAGCAAGTTTCGTCGTTGTTTCCAGCAATTACTGCCGAATAATAATCAACAAAATCTCTGGAATTTGCAGCAGGTTTCTTTCTGTGGCCAAGAGCGAGTGGAATTTAAGCTTCTTCAGCGAGGACTTCGGGAAGTTACCGTGTCGCAGCGGGCCGGCAACAGCTGATGTGAGCAAATCCAGTGATTGTGCAGTGAATCTCCTATTTTCTGTTGTGTTTATAAACGCAAAAAATTGTTATAAATAAAAATAAAATTGCTTTCACACACAAAGACAGTTGATGGAGGTGTGAACGGGACAACACGACAGGTTATCGGGCCATCAACGTGGCCAGCCTGTTGAAACTGCTGTGATTCCGTCACATCGGTATTTTCTTTTGGTGATGTACCTGACCTAACGTGCTGTGGTCACACTACAGTCGTAGCACGTGGAAAAACAACTGTTGGAGCGTTTTCTGTGGATAAATATAAAATTTTATATTAAAACAGCATATATTCGGCATAAATATGGTAAATATTAAATCAGTAAGAAGCTAACATTAAACTGCAATAGAAATCGCTAAAAATTAGTTTGTTTGCTTGAGAAAAACTAACCTAAACTGTAGGCCCTAAAGGGAGCACCCCGAAGCACATGTGTTTGCCACCGCACCAAACTGATAATCTCTTGTTTTCCCCTCCTCCAGTCGAGTCTGTATGTGCTGTACGAGCATGCGGCGGGCTTCTCGCTCTTCTCCGTCAAGGAGTTCGAGGAGGTGTCCATGTTCCTGCCCCAGGTGGAGTCCTCCGTGACGGATCTCGCCAAATTCAACTCCATTGTGAAGCTGGCTGGCTTTGCTCCCTTTAAGACGGCCATCGCCGCGTTGGAGAACATTAATGCCATTTCCGAGGGAATTGTGCCGCAGGATCTGCTCACCTTCCTCGATGATTTCTTTGCCAAGCTGAAGAAGAAGAAGTGCACCCTGGGCATTGCTGATGCCAAGCTGGGAGCAGCCATTACTGAGGCGATTGGCGTGCAGTGCAGTCACTTTGGAGTTGTTCCTGAGATTCTGCGTGGCGTGCGCTTCCATTTTGCCAAGCTGGTCAAGGGTGAGTTCATGTCAGCTCGTGGTAAATTACTCTATCTAATCAAAATGCTTTCCTTTCCGCCGCAGGATTCACCGACAAGTCGGCTGGCGTTGCTCAGCTGGGTCTGGGCCACAGCTACTCCCGTGCCAAGGTCAAGTTCAACGTTCATCGTTCGGACAACATGATCATCCAGTCGATTGCTCTGCTGGATCAGCTGGACAAGGATGTGAATACCTTCTCCATGCGTATACGCGAGTGGTACTCGTACCACTTCCCAGAACTGGTCAAAATCGTTCCCGACAACTACATGTTCGCCAAGTCGGCCAAGTTCATCAAGGATCGCAAGAACCTTACGCAAGATCAGCTCGAGGACCTTGAGAAGATCGTTATGGACTCGGCCAAGGCCCAGGCCATCATCGATGCCGCCAAGATGTCCATGGGCATGGATATCTCCATTGTGGATCTGATGAACATCGAGCTCTTCGCCGAGCGCGTTGTGAAGCTCTCCGAGTACCGAAAGAAGTTGTCCACATACTTGCACAACAAGATGAACCTGGTGGCGCCCAATCTGCAGTCATTGATTGGCGACCAGGTCGGCGCTCGCTTAATTTCGCACGCTGGTAGTTTGACCAATCTGGCCAAGTACCCGGCATCGACAGTACAGATCCTGGGCGCTGAGAAGGCACTCTTCCGCGCTCTGAAGACCCGCTCCAATACGCCCAAGTATGGTTTAATCTACCACTCCTCGTTCATCGGACGTGCTGGCCTGAAGAATAAGGGTCGCATCTCCCGGTTCCTAGCCAACAAGTGTTCCATTGCCTCGCGTATCGATTGCTTCCTGGAGCAGCCCACCAGCGTTTTTGGCGATACGCTGAAGCAGCAAGTCGAGGACCGCCTCAAGTTCTACGAGTCCGGCGATGTGCCGCGCAAGAACATCGAGGTGATGAAGGAGGCCATCGAGGCAGCCGGCCAGGAGACAGCAGCCACTGCACAGTCTGAGAAAAAGAAGAAGAAGAAGAAGCGTGCGGCTGAGGATGAAGCGGAGGCGAATGGTGCCAGCAATGGAAACGGAGCCGCAGCTGAGGCAGATAATGGCAACGGGGACGCTGATGGCGAGCCAAAGAAGAAAAAGAAAAAGAAGAACAAGAACAAGGAAGCCGTGGAGGCGTAATTGTCCCACCGACATTCAGCTTAGTCTTAAGTCCAATATAACGTTTTACTTTACACACTTCTTTTGTATTCTCCTTGACCCAGACGGATCCCATTTCAAATTCAATAAACCATACTACTTAGGGTACTTTTCCCCAAAAGATTTGTCTACATCTTATTATTATTTTTATCGGCGTTCTCTTTTACTTTATATCTGATTATAGGCGTTCAATAAAATTGATTTTATGGAAGAAATTGACCAAAACTCCAAATAGGTTCCATTAATTAATTTTTAAATTGAGTATTCTGATTTCTTAACATAATTATCATATATACTTTTCATTCCTATATATTATTACATCTTTACTCATATATCACCCGCATTATCTGGTTTTTTTTTTAGATATCTACGAGGTAAAAATCAAGAAATTCCATTATAGTTTTTAATTTGTTTTATATTTCATATTTCTTTTACATACATTTTTATATACAGACACATCGTAACTTTAACTATTGCTAAAATTGTTTGATTTCATTACTTGTAGTTTATTTATTTATTTATTTTTGTTTAACAATTTCAATGATGGATCGCTCAGCCGTCCGTCCGTGCGTTGTGCTAACAAATCCGTTTAGTACAACCATTTATTCAACTACTACACTCACTGTATTGCATTTGATGACGACATTCAAACTCTGAGTGGACAATCAGGACGGATGTGGAGTTCATGCATGGGTGTGATCCGAGGACTGCATCGGGGGTGGGAGGGACAGGAAAACTGCGATTGTTTAACAATTAATTTAGCAACAAATTGCACGCTTCGCAAACTTTATACAGCACAAGGGTAAGGCTAAAAAATAAAAGCTGACAAATTCAGCGAACGTGTAGTTGTGAATGTGTGTGAGTGGAAATTGGAAAGGTAATTCAGGGCGAAGGAGAGGTTGGGGTAGGGGTAGCGGAAAATTAGACTAAACAATATCATTGAAACAAGTCGAATGCCGACGAGCTATTATTGTTATTATTGCTGTGATTCTGATGCTGCTGCTGCTGCTGGAACGCTCCAAAGTTGGCAAATGCTGATTGGTTTTGTGGAATGCTTTGCTGTGGGGCCTGTGCTCCGAACAGATTCGGACTGGTCATCGGCGACAGTCCAGGGAATCCGCCGCCGCCGGTCTGCACATTCAGTGGCGCCTGGCCTGGCTTCGCCGGACTCTGGGTCTTCATGCTGTTCATCGACAGAGCTGGTGCACTTGTCTTGCCAGTCTTGCTCATCAACAGGTTGTCCAGATCGATGTTCAGGTTGCCGGCCTTCAGATTACCCGACCAGGTGGCGCCCACATTGACAGGCGCGGCGGCAGTAACAGCTCCGTTGGTATTGTTATTATTAATATTATTATTATTGTTGTTGGTAACAGACATCGGCTGGAGAAGATCATTGCCCGTGACGGCGGCGATGGGAGGCAGCATATTGTCTGGAAAAACAAAAGCAATAAAAACGTTACTATTGGCTTTCGGCATCGGGTTCATTTGGTTTACAAAAAAGCTGGCTTTAGATGTGCGGCTTCGATAGAGTTGCGAATGCTACTACTTGGTGATCGTCTAATGAGATGGTGGTCACTACTCGGAAGCGTTTGCGCGGCAAATCAAGTTGACAAGTGCAGTTACGTAGTCAAAGAATAGGTTCGTATATAGATATTGAGCTAATGTTATGGCTAGGGCGCTTATTGCTGCTAAATTGGGTTGCTTTTCGTTTACCTAATGAGTCCGCGCCGGTGGCGCAATGCCCGGAATATTGAGAAATGCTTTTCAATTCACCATTTTTAAGTACATATATATTTGGGAAATTAAATTAGATCCGATGTGTGTGTTTTGTTTGGGTTGCAATACAAATATGCAGTGGGAGAAAAACAAATAAACAAAAGAAAGTAGTTTAAATGATATAAATCCGTATATACCTGGAATACAATGGCTTGTGTCGGCTTCAAACTTATAGCTAATTGTCATTTTAATATGGATAACATTGTAAAATACTGGGAAAATGTTTAAGGACACGGGTTTCAATGCTATGCGTATGTGTGTATTCTGAAATGTTTAATATTAGGATATAAACGTAAGGTTATGTTTAAAGATTTCACCAGCTAAATCTATAGAACAAATATTTGAAATATTCGAAATGTTAGCATGTCTCCTAAGAAGCCATAACAAAAAATTCCTTATCTTCAATCTTTTCCAGTTGTATTTCAATGAATAAATCCACGGTGTAAAAAGGTATAACTAAGCAGCTTGTTGCATGGCGGCTGTATCGAAGACCTGATAGCAGGTGTCCAGGATGCTCTGTGCCAGATCTCGGCACTCCTCTGATGTCTCCCCGCCCACAAGGGGGGAACGCACAAAGTCCTCCAGCCAACGCTGCAGCTCGTTTAGAGACTCGGCGAAGTGCTGGGCAAGTACGTGGCCGGGGGTGGTGACCAGGGCGATACCAATCAGCTGCAGAGTGGCAGCGCGCACGCGAGCCTCAGCGTTGAAGCGCACAAAGGCGCACAGGTCGAAGATCTCGCGAGTCATCACCGGCAGAAGTGGACAGTTCTGGGAGCACATTACCAGCACAGACAGAGTGTGCAGCAGATTAACCAGTAGCTGGGTGTCTATGTCGTGGGCAATGTCCTCGTACTTCACAAACAGCATCTGGCGCGTCCGCTGGCCCCTCACCAAGCTGAAGAAAAAGGTGCCGGCTACCGGATGGAAGGGATTTGCTTTTTCCACTCGATCTCCTGCCTTCGGCTTGCTAAAGTATCGCTTGGTTTTGGCTCGAAGCCGTTCGCGGATTACCCTTTGAGCAGCCGCCAGACGTGCAGCTGGACTCTCTTCCTCGTGCTGGAGCTCAAACTTTCGCGGCTGTTTGGCAGCGGGTGGGACTATGTCTAGGCTCACAGTCTCACTTGACTGCATCTCGTCTCCAGAGAGTTCTTTTGCCGCCGCTGCCAGCACCTGGAGGATCAAGATACGTACATTGGCCGCATAGGTGGAGTTGTCGGTGTGGAACTGACGGCACAAATACTCGGCGCATGGGCCGGGGTGGGCCACACAAATGGCCACACAACACTGAAACTGAGTGCGTTCGAAGTTCTCGAAGTAGAATTGCATTTCCAAAGTGAGGAACAGTTGCAGCAGATCCAGGGCCAGCTGTGCATCGTGCCTGGCGAGCTGGCCACGAATAAGAGACTCCGCTGTGCCCAAAGCTCCCTCAAACACCTGATAGTTATCCACTTTGGTGCGAAGGAGATGCAACAAGTCCAGCAGGAACTTCGGACGCTGCTCGATGGTACTGGTTATGTCGTTAGACATGTCATAAGGCTTCAGATCATCATCATCTTCATCCAGTGGCTCGTCATCGTCCGAGTCCAGCTGCATCTTGACGTTTTCCGTCCTGGAGGCTGGCTTCTTATTGGTATCGATCTTGGGGCGAGTCGGCTGCTGCTGCATTTCCTCAGAGCTGCCCATAAATTCCCGGAGATGTGACTCCAACTGTTTCAAGTGGACTTCATCGGCCTTCTCATCCAGATTGGACTTGCTGGGACATTCAAACGCCGCTAGCTCGTCCAATTCCTCGAAGATGTGCCACTGCGGTGTCCCCTTCATGGAGTCGTAATCAAATCGGAGTCGATCCTCCTCCTTTGTATCCGGCAAAGCCATAACGTTAAAGAGAAGCTCCACTGTTTTCATGCCCACATAACGTTGCAATGAGTCTGGCGACTGCAAATGGTTGCTGAGGCCGTCGTGTAATTGACGCTTGCTGTCTAATTCTACTTCCAGACCTCGAAAGAGACATTTTCCTGCCAGCACGATGAACTTGGATATGGCCAAGTGCTCCTGGCTGCTCAGTTTATGCAAGGAAATGCGCTTCGACCATATGCCCAGTAACTGGTTGAAGAGCACCTGCAGTTGACCAGGCGCAGACACATTTAGGTAAGTCGCCAGGGCCTTGATCTGCTTGTTTTCCACGGGCGTCCTTTGTAGGGGTAACTTTTGCAGCAGGCAGTGCTTCCAGTGAGGGGCTTCCAGTGCCGATGGTCCCAGCAGCACGTAGAGATTCAGCTCGGCCGAGAGTGCCGATTGTGCGACCTTTATGCAAGCACTCGGTTCCAGATGCATCATGACGACTTGCACCACCTTTCTTCCTCTGGGTGGCACCGCATAATCCTTTAGCACTCGTAGGAAACCCTCTAGAGTTGAGACATCGTACTGTAGGTTTATAATCTGTGACAATATCCAAGAGTGTGGGGCTACATCAAATAATTCCTCGTCATCTTCGCATTGCAGCAGAAAGTGTACGGATTTTAGCCATTGACGCAGCAGAAGCTGCTGATAGGGAACAGGAGCAAAAGTCTGCGGCATCTGGCGACCCAGACGATTAGCGACATGGGCGGGCAGACCGACGAGCAGTTGAAAGAACGCCTTCACCTGGGCATCCAACTCCTCCAGCCGTCTCTCTGGCATTACTTTGATGGTGCGAGCAAATCGCTGCATTAAGGAGCCCCTCTGACGGGAGATGTGCAGCAAGGCAATAGGAACCAGGCAGTCGTCCTTCAGCAAATTCTCCAGCAAAGAGGCTACAGTGCCCGGAAACTGATCCAATCCTGTCTGAAGCGTCTCAAAGGCGACTAGAATATAGTCAAAGCTGTGATCTAGCTTAAAGAGATTCATGAGTTCCACATCCTTCGATGGTTCAGGCCAATCCTGACTGAAAAGCTCGACCACTTGGTTCAGCAGCGACGCGTATTCTCCGTTGGCAAGTGAACTCCAGTCGGACGTCTGACGGTCGAGACCCACCATCTGCTCCGGTGTGGTAAAGCCAGGCAGGGCATTCGAATGGTGGAGTTCCTTAAGAATAACAGCCACCTGGTTGGCCGATGAAGCACTCTGGACACGCTCCAAGTCGTGCAACTGCTTCTGCGCCTTCACCAATGCCAATCGCACCGACTCCGGCGGCGGCGGAAGAGGAGGCGCCACCAACTCGCTAATGGATGCCTGCTCTTCGACAGCTGCGAGAGAGAACGAGAAGAGAACGTGTGCATCCGATTGGAATATGTTGCCGTTTATGTGTGGGAGGGTGGGAGAGTGTTTCACTGTGTGTGGGCGAGGGGAGCTCGAGGTAGAGATAGTGGCTCTAGTCAAGCTCGGGAGGCGCGCCGTCATGCAGCGGTTCCTAAATACATCATGAAGTGACTGAAGCCAAGACAATTACTCTATTGCTATTCTTAGGCCTAAACCTACAGCTAACACTATTAGTCTACGCGAATCGTGTTGAAACTCACCCATGGGCATGCTTTGGTGTATGGACAGATCGCCCAGACCTGCCAGCAGATCCGTAGCTGTGGTGGCCGACGCCGTCGATGTGGGAGCAGCATTGAAGAGGTCGAAGGAGTCGTTGGCCGGAGTGGCCGTCTTAAGCAGATTTCCATCTAAAGCAGAAGTCGACGTAGTCGAGCCTTGGAAAGCAGCAAAGTCGGCGAACTCATCGTTGGAGGCCGGGATAAGGCCCGTGGAAGGCGGCTCGCTGGCCGGAGCTGCCGAGTTACCACCGAAAGCCGAGGCAAAGTCACCAAATTCTTGCTGACCAGCATCGCCAGCTCGCGGATTGAAGTCATCATCGTCATCCACAATCACTGCGGCGCTGTTCAGGGTCTTCTCCTGCGTTGGCGACGGTGAGCAGGTCTTGAAAAGATCGTCGAGCAGATCATTGCTATTGCTTTGCGTATTATTGTTTGCCTTGGAGGTGGAGGGCGAGCTGGCGCCCATGAGGTCCACGCTGGTGGGTGTGTCACGGTGCGTTGGCGAGTGGATGCCGGCAGCACCGCCGGGCGCTGGCTTACCAAAGCTGGCAGCCGCACCAAGATCGATCTTCTTCTGCGACGGCGCAGGCTTAGTGGCAGCCGTTGACGTTGGCTGCTTGGACACCGGCGAGCTGACGGTCTTCGAACGGATGTTCATGTTGAGGCTGGAGGGCTTTGCCTCGCTGGCCACTTCGGCGGGACTAGCTCGATCGTTGTAGCGGTAGTTACGTCTGTGGTGAGGAAGGGATTACATTGATGTTTCATCTTCCTGGTCTCTTTTATCGAAAAACTTACCTTGGACTGGGTGAGTCGCTGTCAGATCCCTCGCGCTCTCCATCGTAGTGAGTATCATCATCCTCGTACCGATCTTTGTCGTTGTTCTTGTCGGAGTCTTCAATAAAAATCGAAAATAATGCTTAAAGTTTGATATAAATTTTTAAAAAGCTTGCTTTTACTTACACCAATTGTCTCCACGACTGGACCGATAGTCCCCGCCATCGTTGTAGCCTCCACTGCTACTACCTCCGCCACCTCCACTATAGCCGCTGTAGCCACCGCTTCGCATGCCCATCGCATCGCTGCTCATGCCGATGTACTTGTCCTTGTTCTTCTTCGCCTTCTTGCGCTCCTCGCGCAACCGATCGTCGTCCTGAATGAAGTCTATAAGCTCTCGTACCTTATGCCTAACGTTAATACCCTGATCCTTGCCGCCCTCGTCGGTGAACGTGTAGTTCTCCAGCGAGCGCAGATCGTAAATGTGCTCCCTAGAGGATGTCACCACCCGCTCTGAGCCGTTCCGCACCAAATAGTTGAGCAATAGGAGGCTCTATAAATAGATAAGTGCCGTGAGGAACTGAAGCATTTGATTAAGGGTTTGAATGTCACCTTGTAGGTGCGGCGCCAGTTGGTTTTGTTGTCCTGCAGCATGCGCTTCCACAGCATGGACATCACCTCGGGGAATGTTTCGTATGAGAAGGTGGCATACGCCAGCTCCTGCATCAGTGGGCCCGTGGGGCCCCAGGGATCATCGTTGGTGGCCTCCCGCACCTTTCCCTCCGTCTCCGTGTAGTTCATCACGACATTGGTGCTGTAAGAAAGATGAGATTAAGGTTAAACTAAGTTTAATTTTAAAATAAAATCGAACATCCCAAGTAAAGCCATAAAGCTTGAGCTTTTAATGTGTAAAGAACACATTTACACCTCTACTATAGTTTATTTTTTCTTCTACGTAACTCCCCGATTTCTATCTTAAAAAAGTTAGATAAGCCCTTGAGCTTTGCTTTATTTATTGATTGCGTTTATAAAGCTGATACCAAGCGATTTTACCTGCTAATCAGAGGTAGTATCTTTAAATAAACGATGTGCGGCAACAATGCGGTTTTACAATGCTCAGATAGAGATAAATAAATAAAAAGCTAACAGTCTTGGCTGTCTTGATAGGCATTCGAAACGTGACGGTGACGGGAGAGCGGCAGCAAGTGCCAATTGTCGCAACTGGGCCAGTTTCTCTTATCGGGGAGGGACAGATAAGACTCAGGAAAAGTGTTCCGTCCGCCCTGTAGGAACCTGGAACTCCGCTTCACCCGATAACTGGCCATTTCGTTTGGAAATACGAGAACTGTGCGCCTGATTAGCCAGAGAGTTCGGCCAAACTCTAGCCAACCATAAATGGGGCTGGTGGTGAAAGGGGCTCCCGTAATTAATAACAAAAACAGAAACAGCAATTTCACTGGAAAGCCAGCTAGCCAGTCGATGTGGCTGGAAGTGTTAACACAGGTGGAACATTTTGTTATATTTGGGCAGTAGCAGCCGAAAGCAAACAAATTGTTTCTTGATAAACCCCCGCTCACACTCACACCACCACTGCTCGGATATGGGTATCGGGGTGTCGGAATGCGGCTGTGTGAGTAAGCTCGTTCAGAGCTCCGAACAACCTTGAAAGCAGCAACAAAAGCAACCATAATCCAGCAACCGAATGCAGCGGATCCAAACTAATTGATCCGCTCCGTGAATAATCTGGGACTGGGGCACGGAAACCAACTATTAACACCTGTGCGGAGGAGGGGGCGTGGCGGGAAATTGTAGAATTTCGGGGCGTGGGAGCGGCCACAACAAATTCACTTGATTCGAGGGGAAGTGGTGGTACATACAGACGGGGAGCTATCTACACTCATTCCTGGCTACTTACACCTTGTCCGCCAATTCGCGCACTTTCCACATGCTTATGAACTTATCAACCATTTTGGAGCAATCGAGTGCTACGGAATTTTTCACACAATCTCGACGAACGGTGGCTGGAAAACCCAACTACAACAACTCGAACTCGTTTTTGCTTGGCGTGCCGTTTTAGTGTTTTCTCGTGTGCTGGCGCACTTGATTATTTAATTACGTATTTGTTTATTATCGTTGTTTATTTGTTTTTACACTACACTTGCAAACAAAAATCTAAAAAGTTAAACCAAAATTTTAAAACAAAATCACAGCAGCAAATTTTTTTGGTGAGTTGTCGCTGGTCTGTCTTCGATACACCTATCGATGTCGGTTGGAGGTGGAACTTGGTCGACGGCACTTTTCTGGGATTTTCGACACTCGAAGCGAAAAAGCAGGCCGGGACACTGGCATTTCTACCAGATAAAGCATAAACTGGTAACACTGCTCCAATAGTCAACAACAAAAATCGTCGTCGACGACATATTTTATTTTTCAAAGCAAAGGACGCCGACAGAAGCGAAAACGCGCGCCTGAACACAAGGACATCACCATTAGGTGCTCATTACTTTGAACCATCTGCTGTTAGAGCTAGAAGATCTAAGCGGGTAGTGCGAAAATGGATGACTCACGCGAAGAAAGCCAGTTCATCGTGGACGATGTCAGCAAGACAATTAAGGAGGCCATCGAGAGCACCATCGGCGGCAATGCCTACCAGCACGACAAGGTAAACAACTGGACCGGCCAGGTGGTGGAGAACTGCCTCACCGTGCTGACCAAGGAGCAGAAGCCCTACAAGTACATAGTGACTGCCATGATCATGCAGAAGAACGGGGCTGGTCTGCACACGGCCAGCTCCTGCTACTGGAATAACGACACCGACGGGTCCTGCACGGTGCGCTGGGAGAACAAGACCATGTACTGCATCGTCTCCGTCTTCGGGCTAGCCGTTTAGAGGCCAGCTGAGGACCGGAAGATCATCCAGGAGAGGGAGGAAGAGGAAGAGGAAGTCAATAATCGATACTAACTTATAAGGGGGAGGGATTAACAAGATTGCCGTCGGAATCCAAGCACTTTTCGGTCGGCTAGCCTGCTGCGAGGACGAAATTAACCATAAACCACAATGGAGACACGTTGTATCCCAAGGAATTAAGCGCCTAATGTTATTCTTGATTTTCAATTTAAAAAATCCCAAATAAAGTAATGTAAAAAAAATGAATTACCTTTGGAACACATTGTTTCCCACAACAAACATCGGTTGGAATATTACTAAAATAAACTTTATTGATCCGCGTGCCCGGGTTTGTTTAATCGATGCCGGGGCGGGGTGTCCTTGGCTCGCTACACGTCGACTCCTACTTCTTGCGCTGGAATCGGCGACCCGCTTTCAGTGCTGGAACCTTGCTGGGCAGGCGCAGGCTCAGCGTATCCGAGCGGGATTTCGGCAGGGCGTTGACGATATGGGCGTACTGCTTGATCCGGTCCTTGCTGGTGGCCAGTAGGCGGGAAAGATCATTGATATCCACTTCGTGCTTCTCGCTGATAAGCAAAGCCAAGACAATAAAGTGTGTTAGTGCCTTCTCTGTGCTAAAATTGGTGCGGGTTCCTCGCTTGGCCACATTCGGATCTGCAAAACGATGACGGATATCGTTCTCAATCTTCTCCGTGATCCGTGAGAGTTCCACCTTTTGCATTTGTCGGGAACGCAGGGAAATCAGTGACTGCAAAGCGTCCATGTATATGATTATCTTGATGTGCAGCATGTCCTGCTTGGAGGTTATGCTTTTTTCCTGGATCCGGATCAGACAATTCTTTAGGTATTCAGACTTTATGCTACAAGGAAAACGATTTAAAATGCCAAAACGTTAACTAAGATCGCGGTTTATGAAATCGTATACTTACGGAAGGGTCTGGGCTGGCGTAGCGTACACCACCTTGGCCTCTTCGTCCAGGCGTTCGAGCAAAGCGCTGGGAATGACATCCGTCACATCGTAGACTTGGTCCAAATTGGTGGCGGCCTTGTCGCACTTTGGTACAATGGTGGCCAGGTACGCTTCGTTGCTAGTGCTCACATCCGCCAGTGTGTCGTCGTCCTCGTCATTCTCCTGTTGGGCCGACGACTTCACCGTCTCATCCAGATCCTGGCGCACCACATCCACATTGACCAGCATCTTTTCGTGATTGTCCACGAACCGGGATGCCTTCCGTCCCCCGAATTCCTTTAGCAGCTTCTTGTTGGCGAGCTCCCTGCTCAAAGTGGGAATCTTGCGCTTCTGAAGATCCGGGTCCTGGTAAATTTGGTTGTAGAGTAGCGCCTGCTGCACGGGGATAATCTGCATTGTGTCGGTGGCCTTGTGGCGAAGGCAGATGTAGGTATCGTACTCCTGGCTCTCCTGCACTTCACCTTGGTACGACTGGTCGCCGGCCACCACTACAGCTCTCTTCTTCCGCTTCGCCTTGCTCTCCGTGATAGAGAAATCACCAGTGCCTTCAAGTGATCCATTCTGGAATTTCACTGCGAAAGGAGAGATATTTGATTTTTTTAATTTAAGAATTGTTGTCTTTTCATAACTTACAAATGGTGGGCAGCTCGTTAATTTCAGGATTGTAGACGGTCTCAATAAGCGTTCCGTCATCCGTTGTATCATCTATTGTATCATCCATTGAATCATCCGTTGTATCATACATAGTATCATCCATTGCACGATCAATTTATTATTTAAACAATTCCTTACTTAAAAACAAACTGCACGTGTAAAAACAATAAGGATGGGAAGAGTTCGATAACACTGTGAATTCAATTCATTCCTTTGCTGTGGTCGATTTTATAGTTGGCATTTGCTATAAAGCAAAGTTGCCAGAATATTTAAAGTAACAAGGCGGTTAATTTTAAATTTTATATTAATATTATTTTAAATATTTATTAAACCTTTAACCTAATATTGAATTTAATTTATACATATTCAAGAACATTTTTTTATGTGCGCTGGACAACTTCCGGTGTAAAACTGAATCCGGAAAATGAGTAATGCTTGCTTTTCACGACCTTCACCACTTGCTGCAATTTGAAAATAAAATAGTTTATATATTTTGTATAATTAAATTATTTTACCATAACCAGTTTGATGAGAAAAACTGCAAAAGTGAGAAAGTTTATTGCCATAATGGGCGCCTCGGGTGGGAAGTCTATATCCGATTCATCCAGCAATCCCCGGCGACGTCGTCTTTTCCGCTCCGGTGGCTGCCAAAGAGCCGCAAATTGTTGTTCTGTTTGGAAAATATATAAAATATTTTATTTTATTTAATATACATTAAAAAATAAATTTAAATTTTTGATATATTTTAAATGTATTTTATACGCACCAATTAGCCGCATAAGATTGTCGCGTAGATTTTGTAGTAGCTTTATTTTCTTGCCAAAGGTAAGGGCCGATTTATCGATCCAGGTCTTCTGTAAGGACTTAAGGAACTTGAGAAATCCTTGCATGCTGGGCAACTCGATGCCATCAGCACCCTCCGACGTCTGCTCGTTGGTCTCCTCTCCGCTAGATTCCTCACTGACGTTTTCCTGAGCATTTGACGAGTGCCTTCTGGATGTGGTCTCCACTTTTGGGGTCACCACCTCGACATTCAGGTTCGTTGGTGCCTTTGTGGAGCTCATCATTATTGGTGGACTATTGAGACCAAATCGCTCTCGCTGATATTCCAGCCAGGCAGCACTGGGCGTGGTGAAGTCATCTCCTTGATGACTGATCTTGGAGAGAATTAACAAAAGAATACACTTTATCATAAAACGAAACATCTTCTCTGGGGAATTGCTTCTCAAGAACTGATACGAAAAAGTGAGGAAAGAGTTTTTCTTGCTAAGGGTGTCAGCCGTTGCAGGCCAGTGATTTTTGTGATGCAGTGACGCAGGTGGAGACAATCATGTGGGTGACAATGAAAAAGTATACAGTCATGGGCAGTAAGAAAAATCTGGGTTCTTACAAAAATTGTATTTAAATAGTCTCATGGGCCTGAAGAAATCTAAATTATATTTTTTTCAATGCTCTTTCTTGCTAACTTTTAGTTAATGAGCCACTACTTACCTCTCTAAGATTTAAAGGATAGATATCATTGAACCCATTAAGCAATCACTATTATAATTACCTATTTCCCTGCCCATATCTGTAAATAAAGAACGAATGCACGCACCACATAATTGTTAAGCGTTGTTTATTCAGCTATATTTTCTCTGCCATTCGTTTTGTGGTTGGATGTGTTTCTGTGTCTTATGGCAATTGGTTCTAAGCTGGATCTGAGTTCCGCAGTTATTTCTGGGCCTATGTGGTGTATATATGTACCTTCCGTGTATTATTCATAGTTATTCATAAGAGTTGCCTTTAGGTGGTTAACGAATTAAAGCTATCGACTAATTTTGATTCTAGACAAAAATTTAGCACACCGAGTTGTAAGTTTTGAAATATTATTCCTTTTTAAGCAGTTATCGAAAAGCGAAAGTTATAGAGAATAGGATAAACTTATGGGCTAGGCATTATGGTTGTACTGCTATTTGATGTGCCGGCAGAGATGGAACCGCATCCATTTCAGGGCCTTGTCGCTCATCGCCTCCGACTTTCGCGAATCGCCGCAGTCCGAGAGCCGATGGCAGCCGGCGCAGTCCGCCGGAGATGGACGATAGATCTCGGTGGTGATGGTGGTATTGGTGTTACTTTTGGCATTGGCGGCCATCTCCATAATCTCGGTGGTGCTCTCGGTTATCTGCCCGGACTCACAGCCAGGTCACATGTCGCCCGCGCAGTCCCAGCGTATGTCGTCCGCCTCATGGGTCAGGTACCGTCCGCCGCCAACCTGCGTCTCCAGATTCCGAAGGTCGCGGTAAGTCTGCTTGTCCTGCAGCCAGTAATGCTGCAGGCTCTTGTCCACCGTGTACCTCTTGCGCTGTTTCACCTGCAGCAGGTTGTTGATCAGGTCGATGGCTGGTGGAGATAATAAGATTATTCAGTGATTTCTCTAAAAATTTTTAACAGCGCTCACCATTAGAGGAGATCTCCTTCCACGGATTGGGTGGATACATAAAGGCTGCGTTCTGTATTTGGTCATTGATGTCCTCTTCCTCGTTGAAAGGAAAGGTGCCGCTCAAGCTCACATAAATAATAACACCCACGCTCCACATGTCCAGGGATCTGTTGTAGCCCTTGTTCCGTAGCACCTCGGGGGCGAGATACGCCGGAGTGCCAACCACTGATCGCCGGAAGGATTTCTCGCCGATAATACGGGCATAGCCGAAGTCGCAGAGCTTCACCTGCGGGAACTCGGCATCCGAGGAGAGCAACACATTCTCTGGCTTCAGATCGCAGTGGACTATGTTCTGCGAGTGCAGGTACTTGAGAGCAATCAGGATTTGGGTGATCAAGAACTTGGTCACCCGCTCACTCAGACGACCCCTAGCATGCGACAGGATCATCTCCAACATGTCGCCCTTGAGCTTCTCCATCACCACGAATATCCGTTCCGGCGTCTCGAACATTCGCTCCAAATTAACGACTCCAAAGTGTGCGATGTTCTGCAGGATGGCCACCTCGTTCTTCAGCTGTGCCTCCTGTTTGGTGGGAAATCGCAGCTTGTCGATCACCTTGATGGCCACCTCGCGCTGCGTCTTCTTGTGCACGCCTCCATAGACTACGCCAAACTGGCCGGAGCCCAGGACCTCGTCCGGAAAGATCTGGTACAGCTGTCCCATGTCCTGCACTTGTTCCTCAGACTCGCAGCATTCTGGAAGAGGATTAAGTAATTTTTAGGTATTTGCAAATAATTTACACTCCTGGAATCCCCTATGACCCCCATTACCCTACTCACGTGTGTTGTTAACGTGCATGAAAGCCTGCCGGATGCTGGTCTCCCAGCTCTTGGCAATGTCACTGCCAATGCCACTATCCGGCGGCGGTAATCGCACGGCCTGCTCCTCCTTGGCTCCCACCTGGGGATCCTGACCCACGAAATAGCTTAGGTTGGGCAGGCGCAGCTCGAAGCAGTAGTTGGACTCGGGTCTAGGATCACCTCGATGACTCTCGATGGCCAGGAGGTCCGCCAGCGGCAGCTCCTTGTGGTACTTGCTGCCCTGTTCCGAGACAAAGAGCGTTATGGTCTTGGAGTCCAAGCGCCAGTAGTAGCGCTTCACCGCCTTGTCCAGCGAGGTAAAGTGCACCAGCCAGCCCTCCTTCAGGGCCTGGCCGCCGCGCTTCTTGGTGTGCTTGACGGACTGGACGATTCTCATCAGCGGGATGTTGGCACTGGGCGATGAGGAGGATGAGGACTGCGACTGCTCTGACTGGCCGTCACTCGATTTGCTGGTATCACCACCACAGCTAGAGTCGTCGCCTAGCACTCCGTTAACCAGCTCTGGCGGCGAGTTCTGGGCATTGGTCAGGGCCTTGGGCGCTTCCCGGGGTCGTCCGGCCACCAGATTCACTCCACCCGTCGTTTTGTACTTCCCGTAATCCGTTCCCGAGCCTGGGCCTTCGTCGCAGTCGCTGTCGTCGAATTCCTCGCGGAAGAAGTTGTCTCGCTCCTTGGCGCCCGCCTGGATCTGCAGCTGGCTCAGTTGCGCCTCACCCGTGCAGTCGTGGGGCACCTTGTCCATGCACTTCTTGTGCGTGTTGTACTGGCAGTCCCGGCACTGGAGTCCCTGCTTGAACAGGCCCTTCAGCAGTTTCTTGCACAGCTGGCACACCGTGGGGATGCCGTAGGTGTGCACCATGAAGGTGTGCGGGATCCGGAGACCAGTCAGTCCGTTCCGGCTGCCCGACGAGTGGGTGCGCTGATGCCTGCCAGGAATATTCTGAGAATTAAGCAGACTTAATTAGCAATTTGAAGTGGGACTGGATGAAATGGTTGTGCATGTCCCCAAGGCAAGGACACCATTAATTTCGCTAATTTGCCAAAAACTAATTTTCATAATTTCCCAGTGTAATCCTTTGACCCCAAAGAGAAGTGAGAAGTCTCCGGATGTTTACCTAATTATCTAAAGGTTGACAGTTTTGGGCTTTAATTACAATTATATTTTATCGGTTTTGATATGAAAAATAATGCAAACTATGAAGTGTTTAAAAAATGATATAAACGCTAAATTGAAAGTAATTCCAAAGAATAATTGACTTAAAAATAACAACTTATTAATAGTCTCAACACAATTAAGCGTAAGCTTAGCAAATAGTTTGGCTTGTAAATAAGTTGAACTGAAATTTATAATAACTTTGTTATAAACTTTATCCATAAGCATGATTAATGGATTGCCAAATAGCAAATTGATTGAAAACCAAACTGAATTAACAAATTTTCTAAAACACAAATTACAAACTCAAACTAAACGAAAGCTATATAAAATTTCAACTGCAAGTTTGTCCATCTGAATAGCCATTCATCAAATTTCAATAACTGCTATTATGTACTTTAAACCAAAGCAGATCTAAGCAATTTCCCAGACAATTTCCCATTAATTTCACGGCGCCTTAAGTATTCCCCCCCTGAAAATCCCCTACGAGTATTCAAAAGAGTTTAATATATGTGTGCACAGGATAAAAGTTTATTGAAAAAAGCATAAAAAATAATACAAAGTAAAAGAGTGGCGCCACGTTAAGTACAATTTTAAATACTCGTAGGATATAGCCGGAAACTGTCAACCACCACCCTTACTCACTATCGCAATCTCACGCACACAGACACGCACGCACACACTCGCTCCAGCTCGCAATCTCGAAGGATACAAGGACACCAAGATACAAAGGGGACAGGCCCCCTTCGCCTCCTCCTCTTTCTGGCTGTCAATTCTTAATAATATCATTCATAAGGTCCGACATGCGCTTTACCAGTGAGCTGCTCGAGTCATTCCGCCCGGTGGAGTCCTCCGTGGAGACGAGCGACTGCTGGGAGCTGCCGGACGGACTGCGGGGCGCCTGGAGCGTAAAGGAGCGCCGCGAAGTGGCGTCATTCGACCGGTTGCAGTTGTTCGGTATCTTCACCACGCAACGCTTGTGATAGTTCTGCCCGCATCCTGTGGGTGGCAGTGGAAGTGGGAGTGGGAGTGGTTTTTAGTTTGGGGATTAGTCGGGTGCAGTTTCGTTTTCATAGCTGGCTACCAGCCACATTGCCACATACCATCGCATTTAAGACCCTGACGCACCAGACCGAATAGCATCTCGCCGCAGAAATCACAGAAGGTCGGTCCCTTGTAGGAATGCACGTTCAAGCTATGCGGCTTGAGGGTTGGCATCTCGGAGGTTGGATACAGAATGGCTGCAGGGAGAGAAAACAAAGTTTACTTTGGGTTTAAATATTAAATTTAAAGGGTTTAGGTTTGGATTTATATGAAAAATATAGAAAACTTTGGAGCTTTAATTTAAATTCGAATAAGAAAAGTCTCTACTTACGACTGGCGGTCAGCACAATTTCCACAAGCGTCTCATCGACCACCTCCGCTGCCGAGTTGATGATGTGCAGCACATTCGGGGTGCTGTAGTCGTGGACAAAGAGGAGTATGCGTTCCGACAGATACGTGAGACCGCTGTCCGGTATCTGAAAAGGGTCAAAACAAAACAGAATAGAGCACGAGCTTCCTTCTCAACTGGCCGACACAATCACAATCGCAGCGACACTGTCCATTTGCTATGTTTGGGCTTCATTTAACGCTCATTTCTACATCGGACGGGCCATTATCATATCATATTCATATCTTAATTGATTGCCGATAAGATCCAAGCCCCAGCCATATGCACAAAATATCATATTGATTTCAATTGATACGGAACAACGCGGAACAACTGAGGAATTTAACAATGTATACAGACATTGTTGCAAATGCTCTAACAAATTAAAAAATTATATTATTTTATAAGAAATTTAATACTGAAAACTGATGAAAATAAGGTTAACATACAGGAGAGATTGAGGTCGACTGCTAACCAAATTACTTGTTCACTCTATTCAGTAGCAGCCGAGAGCTGCTGTTGTACGCATTTCCGGATGGGAGGGACACCGGAAGGAAGGGAGTCGTGCCAGGAGCAGATGTCTTGGTTATGGAACACCACCAGTTGCGGCTCGGTTAATTGAATTGGCCATGGATAGCTGCCCGTGAGCGACGCCGGCCGAGCGGAAATGAGTCCATGCCTATGTAACTTGGACTAACTTAATGAAATAAAGCAATTATTGTGCGCACATACATTTATTAATCCGCCCTGTACTCTATGTGGCCCTGCTTTCCCTTCTCTGCCAGTTGGAAATACAGTGAATAGTGGATTATTATGTCTATTTTATAGGGATTTTCTCTCCGGCGAAAATATTGTAAGTACAATAAACAACAAAAGGTATTATCTACTTTTACTAAACCTAATGAAAAATTCACGAGTATCCGTCTTGTTGGTATTGTTTGTGTCCCACAGGGACTACTGTTAGTTTATTGGCTAACCAAAGTTGGTTAGAAACTATTGGCTAAGTGTGCACCGTATGTTGACTGCCTTGCCTGCTGGCTGTCGGTGGAATATTTTACCATTTACATGACCACTTTTGCATAATTAACGAAATGGCAAAATGGGTCACCACCTTAAGTTCCCACGCCGGCAGTTTGCTCATGAAATGGTCTACATTTACCTATTGCCAAGAGGCTTAAATATAGAGTAATTCACCTATTGAACGGAGTCTCTAATTGCAAGAATTATTTAACTAGTATATAGGCTAAGTAATTCCCAAAAATAAAGTCACTTCTGGCCTCTCACCTTTGTGTTGATGAAGTCGCAGGCCAGATCCTTGAGTGACTTAAGGGTCAGGGCGTTGGCAGGCACGCAGACTGCATCACGGACGCTGCCGAATTGGAAGAGAAAGGTAACTTCCGGTCCTTCCATGATAACGGGAACGCTGCCGACACCGACCCCGCTGCCGCTACCGTTGGAGGCGCTGTGGTTTCTCTGGGCCAGGATTGCAGTGGTCTCGGAGGTTTCCTCCTTTCCAGGTATTCAATAAAATTCCTTCTCTGCTTTTCCGCTTCGCTTGCAGTGATTCCCCAAAGCTTGGTCGCTCCCCCCGGTATTTTGTTATAGCAAATGCCAAGGACAAACGTAAGTTTTATGGTATGATGCGCCTGTTTCGGTATTGACTGCGCTTTGGATTCGGTTTGCGGTCCAAGGAATCCAATCGGTCACGGCTCTATATGTCCGTGCCAGTACTCCGCCGCCTTTGGGTCATAGAAACCAACTAGAATGATATGAAAAGAAGTGGAAAAACCTTTTAGTTTGACGAAAACAGCACTTTACCTAATGGCTTAAATTATTTCAATTGGAATGCAATTTGCTGGGGTGGCCAATCAAAGGCATATGTAGCATAGTCGCCGAGGATACTTTTTCAATAATTTAAGGGTTAAAAAACAAAGGAAAATATATCTTAAAGGTAAAGGTAAAGCTTTTTAGGAATTTAAGACCTACATGCTGACATTGTGAGTGTCTTAGGCTGACCAACCTCAACATTTGGCTTGGGTTCCCAATGGGATTTCTATCAAAATACCAAGAAAGGATCCTTAATGTCACAATGCAGGACGCTCTGATATCAAATTATTTATTGATGGACTCACTGCGAGCGGATTAGTAAGTTAGGTCATGGAACGTGTATCGCAGAGACAATGGGGCCATAAATAATCCTCCAATCAATTAGCCAATTCAATTGCCATTACGTAGCCCTCTCGATTAACCATCTGTGTGCTGTACACACCCGTCATTATATTTTTGTACATATTATACAAAAATAAAACTGGTTGTTAATTGCGATGAGAAAAACTGGACAGATAAGATCGCGGGACTCTGTCGGGGAGATTTGAATTCTTTCCAAGTATTTCCAAGTGCCCTGCACACACTGCAGTGTGTGTGTTTGTGGGTGACCCATTTATGGAGTGGAGAGGAGTGTGCGGCACATTAAAAAATAATTATAAAATCATGACGGAAAATATGTGTTGGCCATGAAAGGAATGCCAAGAGATGGAAAAGAAAGGGAGACAGAGCAACGAGAAAGAAAGCTAATTTCAGCATGTCGAATGTACATATGCTCTTGAAAGATATAACAAATATTTTTCAATTATTTGTGGCTATTATAACCTGATTTTCTTTAGAGGTTCTTTGAAATTGGATTTATCACGACTCAAATTGATTTAAAGATGCATGAAGGAAACAGTATAACTCTCATTTTATAGGTCTGAAAAATTATATCACCTGGAGAGACTATGTATTCCCTTTGTTCTTAAATACATGATTTTAGTTTATCTTTCCGACTTGAATTATTAGTAGTGTCAACCTTATAATACCCTTCGAAAGGGTATACAAATGAAAGAACAACAAAACGAAAGCCATGAAAGAGACTCGGCAACTTTCTAAATTTGTATCTGAGAGAGTTTTTTTCTGGATTCTCGCTCGTTGTTGTTTTTTAAGTAGGTGTATCAGTCAAAAGTAGCAGCTGGGAGCTGAGTGCGTTTTGAATTTCAATTGAGGCTGCTTGCTGGTGTCTGGCATCTGGAAGCGGAGGAGGCTGCTCCAAAAAGTCCTCAAGTGTTTGGCCCCAAAAAAAGAGTCCGTACAATAGACGAGAAATAACCGAAATTGGAGCACAAACAAATGACGCAGCACACAGCACGGCCTAAAGTCAAGGCTGAAACGCACACACACATATACACACGGCGCAGATATTAAGATACTTCACGGTATCCATGAGATACATTTGGCATTTACATAACAACTCAAGCAACAAGCTGGCGTTGGCCCTCGGCGAAATTCCGTTAATAATTTATTAGGCAAATACACACTTCTGAGAACGTTTTCACCGCCTTGCATCCAATGGATGCCACTTGGCCATGGTGACTAAGCCGAATTCTTCCTCTTGCCTCGATTTTACTGCCACCACACACTTATTCCTTGCTGCTGCCACCGTTCTAGTTGTTTTTGTTGACTATTATTCTTCTATGCGCTGCAATTTGATGTCACTGCCATCGCCGCGGCACGTTCTGAGTTTGTTAAGCCAAAAGAGCAACTGACTTGGCCAACTGACTGCCGCCGATGCCGGAGACCCAGTCCCAGACCCAGACCCAGTCCCAGTCTCAGTTCCCCGCCTCCGTCTCGGTGCCTGTCCGAGACCCAGACGCAAACCCAAACCTAAACTCAAACTCAGACCCAGTAGCCAGCGCAAAAGCAACTCAAAACCCGTTTTGCTACACTGACAACAAATTTAGTGAAGCTCTCTGGGATAAAAGTCAAAAGGGGAAATATCTCACCGCCTGTTCCTTATAGCCATTATGTCCGTCTGTCGTTTATGTCCGTCTGAAGTGTATATCCGTCTGTCCTTTATGATCGTCTGCTAGTTGCTTTTTGACTGTATAAACCCTACAGGGACTAAAGGCTCGAAGAGTAACATCTTTTTAAAGGATGCTCGCAGGACAAGTTTATTCGTTTGTTCTTACAAATCATAAATCTCAATCTAAATCATAAATTAAAAACTAATTTTTGAGCTTTGAGAATGTTTTTTAAATTCATTTTAATCCCTAATCTAATTTTATCCGAAGTAATATAATTAATAATAATATTTCTTTCTGTGTAGGCGAGTGTATAGAGAAAGACTTGGTGGAGCAAAGAGAGAGAGAGAAAGACAGACACAGAGGCAGGGGGCAGAGATGGAGCTTGTGTGTGTGTGTGTGTTGGTGTGAGGCATGAACCAAAGCACTCGACCCGGCATAGTCTTACCCCGGCCCCCAGACTCTCTCCCATTTGTTGCCCAGTTTGTTTGTTTCCTTTGTTTGTTTGTTGTAACAGCCGCCGCGCTCTCCCATTTCCCCCTTGCCCCACAATTGGGCTTTCTCCCGCTCTTACTCGGCTTTAGTTTTTGCACTCTTATCCCCCCAGTCCCCACCTCATCCTCATCCATTTAACGCCCATTTTCTTCGCTCGCTGTCATTGTCAAGGCTGTGCGAGAAAAACTACCTGTGGGGTGGCAGCATGGCTGGAGCAAGGGGTTCTGTGGCTTGATAAGCGATTTTCCAGTTACCGTTAGCCGGCCCCAGGGCCAAGGTGATTTCCTTTTCAGCGACGAGAAGAAGGTTCCACCAAGGCTGCAAACGTTGTGTGTGTCACCAAGCACAATTCCATAAATTAAAAAACAACAAACTTGTGGCAATGGGAAATTTATAAGAAAAACTAAATTCTTCATAAAACTAAGCTTCATAATAATGTGTATACAATAAAAAATAAGAGTATTTTATATATTATAATCATTTTTATATAAGAATAACTCTCTCACTAAGAGAAAAGCATTCTTCTTTGAATTTAAATAGATTAAAAGGCCTTACAGTTTGGCCTTAGTTTAGCATATAAACATTTGTAATGTTAAATTAAATCATATACATATATACTATAAGTATGCTTAAATTATTTTTAGATCAATAGGTGATCAATAAATTACAAAAGCTCATTGCCAAAAGCGCCAAATTAAATTCATTTCATTAATTACGGCCGTTAATTGGCAAACACATGATTTTTCAGACTTGCTGCTTGTGTTGAAACATGAAAATATTTACATGAATTTGAATATATATTTGAATAAGCAAATAAACATATTCATTCTTTAATAGTTTTTCCAATCTCACAGTCATCTCTATTTCAAAATATGCATTTTAATAATGGACGGATTTCAAAATATGCATTTTAATAATGGACGGATAGCAAATGAAAACTTTTGTTGAATGTTTTATTTTATGGGTTTCTTACTTTAGCCCCCCTTCTTCCCTTTGGCTTTCTCGTTCTTTTGGAGGTTGTGCCACCGTACTCACATGTTTATTTGGTTTGAATATTATTAGATTTCTCGATTCATGTGAAACAAACACAAAAAGAAAAAAAAAACTGAAATTATATGCAAATAGACAAAGACGACGCAAAAGTCGCGCGCTCTGTTCTGATAAGAGATTCATAGGAGACTGGGCTACGGGCCGGCGATAGAGAGGGGATTCAAATGGCATCTTCATTATCATCATCAGAACAAGCATTATCATCATCGATAGATAATTAGCAAGGTGATAATAATTCAAAGCTGAGCACGAGAATGAAAGCAAGAACGAGATGCGATGATGATGCCACGACAAGTTCAAATTCCACTGTGGGTGGAGTCCAGGCGAAAGCCATACAGAGAAAATAAAAGTGATCATTGATCACGTAATAAACTATTTTATAATTTTCAGAACTAATAGAATACCAACTGTTAAAGCGAATCCCAGCGAAGCGTTCAATAAAAAATATTTTAAAGTATATTTAAATAATGAGAAGATCTTGCATTTTGTGTCTCTCTAAAAGCTATTCTTTACGACGAAAATAATCCAGAAATATGCTAAATTTACTAATCTTTCATTTTTATTAAAATCGTGTTTAAAAATCTTCAGTTTAATTAGTTTCTTCTTGAATTTATAGCCTACAATAAAAGCTATAAAAATATATATTCAAGTTCTAGATTACCAAAGAAATATATAAAAAATACAAATAAATTGTTAAATTAATCAGAAACTGTCATAAATCATTTGCTAGCTATGAATTTCATATAAACAGTGTAAATTCCCAATTAAAAATGGGAAATGGCACAAAGTTTCACCCAATATTTTCTGATAGTGTGACTCTCGAGGGATGTAGATGCGATAATGGGACAAGAGTAATAGTATTCCATGTTAAGTGTGTGTGCCACAGGCTGACGCACCGGTCATAAATACCAAGGCCAAGGAACAACTTGAATGTGTTTTTGTTTGCTTTTCTAGCTCAAGTGCCGGGCGGGGCGGACGGAGGGCGGAGGACACCGAGCGGGCGGTTCTCCGGATAAAGGAGCAAATAAATATTAACGGGCGCGGGCGCAGACAAACATTTGCATTGGAGCGTGGCAGGACAACAGCCAGTACAGTGGCTACTCGGTAAATATTATGGCCTCGAAAGTTGAAAGTGATTTATTGGCAGCAAGGTTCCATGGGGAGTCATAAATTGCTATATAAATTTAAAGGAAAATAAAGAAAATTCGTACTCACTCTTGTTTTTTAATTTGAATAATTTTTAGGGTATGTGGAAGTTGTGGATTTATTGAGATAGTGCTTTTTTATATACAAATTTGAATTCTTTTTAATTAGAGAATTATATTCAAACAACGAAGTATACTATGAACTCAAAAAAGCAATTAAAAATATGCTTTAGGGGTCATATTTTCTAATTATTATTCATAATATATGTTCTTAATTTACCCAAATTTGATAAATTTCTGTAAGCAAGTTTCCGCCATCACGTATCACCCAGTAAATTAACAGGGAAACACATTCCACTTATGCACAGGATGATATAATAACGGGAAACGACTAAGGATCCACCGAGTGTGGCACTTAAAGTTTATTGTTTCTCGAGGAAAATTTTATTCATTTCATTTAATTTCTTTTCTGGTGGCGTCACTTGACGACTTCGTGCCCCGTGCCCCAGACACAGTGTCGATTATTTTTTTACACTCATTTAAGATGCAACACTTGGCAAAAGTACTCATTATGTATATATTTATATATAGACTTGTTGAAAATTTCATGTAATTAATTTGAATAATTAATATGCACACAAACACTTGCAGAGCCGAAGCCGTAGCTAGATACCAACACACCTGCACTTGTGCCCCATTTCCCGGGCGCGTTTTCCTTAGAATTTTCAATATTTGTGTTGTGAGTGTCTGTGTGTGTGTGTGCCGTAGTATTTTCTTTATTTTTCTTTTTATTACTCGTGTGGCAGCATCGTGAATGTCCACACGTTGCCTTGTTTTTGTCGCAAAAAAAGGTTAACGAGAAAATTTCGCACGTTTGTACTTCGCCTCGGCCACCGCGCAACTGAAGCGAAATTTTCAAAAGCAATCGCAAATCGCAAAAATCAGAAGCAGCAGCAGCAGCGGCAGCAAAAGCAAAATCCAAATGGAATCGCCGAGCTCAACTCAACTCGGGCTCGGTGCTCCCTGCTCCGTGCTCTCGTTTTCGAAAATCTCCCCCAAGACATTTTCCGCGAGAAGGCAGAGAGCACTCCATTGGCGGGAGAATTCAAGATTCTTGGGATGCTGATTCCAAATACCGCATCGCTTTACACATTTTTTCGACGTTCCGTTTGACGCGCTTCCTCAAACCGATTTTATTTTATTTTATTTACGCTCTTCGATTGTTTATTTACTAATCTTCTCGATTTCGGCAGGGCGTTTGTTTACAATCCGCGGGAGAGATGTGGTAAGCCATGGTCGCTAATCTTTCTCACAGGTGTCTGAAAAGCTTGGGAGTTGTAACGAAGAGAGTCAAGTGAATTTTCAGAAAAAGAGAGTAATGACTAAGAGAATTGCAGGGTTGTTAGGTGATTCAAATTATTTTTATAAATTAGAAAATTATAAGTTATATTTATAGAAAATTAAAGTAAAATGAAACTATATCTAATTTAAAAATAACTTAAATTTAAATGGAATGAAATTCTGCAACGTAAAAAATGAGATGCTTGTCATACATGGCGTATACGTAATATAAGTATTAAGTATACCTAACATTATTTATTCTTTAATATAAAATATTATTATTGACCCACCCGGCGTATACGTAATATATTCACAAATATCAAATATTATTCTGGACCCACCCGGCGTATACGTAATATATTAATAATTCAAAAAATTATTAAAGAGAAATAAAAAGTTTAAGAGTGACGACAACCACTCGAAGAGAGTCAAGTAAGTGGGCTTTTTATGGGGCGGCTGTTGCTCCCAAAAAGCTCTAGATTGCACTGAGAAAAAAAGAAGAAACTACAATAGAAATTTCAGATGCACATGGTGGAACCGAGGTGACTGGCTCTGTGGGGAACCCTCCTTCCGGCAGTTAAATGGAAGCGCGTAAACTGCATATTATGGTAACACGCCATGGCGGAAAGGTAACCGGAAACGTAAAGCTTTTCGCCAGGAACGTAATCGCTTTTCCACACTAAGAGCTTTCCAGCAGAGCAGAGCAGCGTCGGAAAAATGGGGGAAAAGAACTGGGCCAGTCAAACGAAGCAACTCCGAAAAGGGAAGCATAAAATTGCTCTAGCAACACATGGCGTTTACCCTCAGAAAAATGTTGTGTGCGGTGGGGGGCGGTGGTTGCATGAGTCTGGATGAGGGTGGTTATTTTTCTGAGGGACGACCGACCAGAGGCTGGCTTTTGTTGTTGTCGGGGCTGTGCCGCCTGCCAACTGACAACAAAAGCGCCGCACGTAATATAATAAAGAGATTTTCCATAGCATACAAAGCGGGGCTGCGTCGAGACAGTTGCATGCGTCCTGCTGCATGGAACGAAATTTGCAAAGTTTTTAAAGTTTACTGAATTAATTAAGGATGAAATTTAATATTTGAGATATATGATACATAAGAGATTACAGTTTTTGAAACGAAATCTCTTTATGCATTGTTTGTTCTTGGAGATAAAAAATTGATAAATTAGAAGGTAAATGAAGTTCCCTTTTTGCAATATTTTATAGAAGACTTTAAAGTGATGGCTTTCTTTCTGAAGCAATAAATATTTTCCATAAATAATAAAGGTTAGAAAATATATTAATAATAGAATAAGTATAAATAAAAAAAGGTTATTTTTGGGTTTAGACAGCCTTTTCCTGAATACAATGAATCGATTTAAAAAATCTTTACTTAAGAAATGATTTTCTATGAAATTTCATAGAGTTTTCACATTCAAATTTTATACTCAAATTTAATCATAAAAAATAGCTTCTTTTTTTATAAAAATTATACAAATAATAATGTTTTCAGTGCTGTGCCTGGTCCTCCGAATGCGCCGACTGTCTGCCAGTGCCAGGTCCACGTCTAAGCCCCGCATTGTACAATGTACACACATTATAATAGAAATCGGTTTTAGCTGAACTAAAAATAATTGGCCTTGCATCTCTGCCTCTTGTTTTTCATCCATACATCCATACACAGCCGTGGTACTTACTATATATGTATGTTTGTACATAGATCCGGATTCAGGACTCGTGTGTGCGTTTGGGGTCCTTGTTGTTGCGGGTAATCAACAGTTTGTTGGCACGCGCTGCCATTTTGGCCCCGGGGTTGCGAGGGACGCCAAGGAAAGGCATTTCGCAATTAGCCCATTCTTGTGTTCATGGGAATCCCCCTCGGCATTTAGATTTCCAAATTTACGATAACCATTCGAGAGTGCTATTTGGGTTTTATTTAGAGAGGATGAACATGAATTCTCTAATTGAAATAAGCCTTAGACATTTTATTTTTGAGCTGGCCTTCAATCGTATGCTTATTGGGTTTATGGGATGTGTTATCAATAGGTTTTTGTAATGGTAATGAAATGTGGAATTAATATAAAAATTTAATGTTTTATAAATTAGTTGAGCTTTTGTTTAATTAAACTGAAGTTCTACAAGAATAGTGTTATCATTAAAAATTAATTTATATTTCTAGCATAAATCGTAAATCATTTGTTATATATATTCAAACAAATACATATAATAATCATTACTAAGGAATTAAACCCGTTCGAAAAGTTATTCTAAGAAATAAATATCCCAGCCTTTTTAAGGACAAACTTTTTTCCATAAAAATCCCCTAAAGTGCTCTCTTCGCTTTCTATTATTTATGCAAATTTCTGGTGACTGTCCATTCAGGTCTTTGGCAGGGGTTCTCGTTCAAGCGAAAGCATTTGAAATTGGAAATAAATCAGAGGCACAAGCAGCAACATATTTGGCCCTTCGCTCTGTAAAAGAAAAGTACAAACTCAGCGAATTCTCGGTGCTCGCACATTAAAGTTGCATTTATTTCCGGGATAACAGAGGGGCTGGCAGTGCGGAGTTACTGTATACATAAAGTCGGGGAGCCATAAAAAAGGAGGGCGGACTCAGGCTGAGGCTGAGGCGGAGGCTGCCTAATGCGGCAATTGTTAAACCAAATGCAAATAGACGTTGCAGTTGGCAGTCCCTGAAGAACTCAGGCCGCGTGCCAGGCATAAATCACTCCACCAATGTCTGCCGGCCCACCGAAGCCCCTTCCGCCGCCCGGTTCGTTTCCGTTTCCGCATCCGCATCCGAATCCGCTTCAGCATCCGGCGGAGCCTCCAGCCTCAGCTCAGACTCCATCTCCAGCGGCAGCTCCTTGTCGACGGTTAGTTTGGTAACGCTCTCGAGAGTTCTTATGGTTTGCATATACAGCTTCTTGGCCAACTCCTTGTCTTGGCCCGGCTCCGAACTTTGCACGATTTCGCAGTCACTGCAACGAACAAGAAAGGCGAAACGGCAAAATGGCAAAAAGGCAAGTTAGTTGTAGTAAAAAGTGGCCAACAAAGTGGCGCTAATGCGGCCAACAGGATCTGGAGTGAAGCACGGCGTGGCCATGGCAACTGCACTCACTTGAAGTACTCGCCGGTGACTTCCTTCAGCTGGGGATCCGTGGCCAGGCGGATGGCGCACTGGGCGCCCTCGTAGGGGTTCTTCATGAACAGCCACATCCACGGGTAGGTGACCGCCTTCACGCAGATGGACGACATCAGCGGCGAGCTGCACGGAAACGGAAATGGAGGCAAAAAGTTAACCAATTATGTAGCCATTGTCAATGCGAACAAGGAGCTTAATTTTGGCTTCAAGTGTTTAAACTGAATAATGCTTCTTAAGTGGATTTTAAAGGCTTTAGAAATTTAGAAAATACAAAGATTAAAATTTCGAATACAAATATAAGTCAACTCAGGAAGCATTATAGTTTAACTAGAGATACTAGAGATAGATTTTCCTTTAAGTTCCCTTTGAAAAAAGGTAATCCTATGGTTTATTGTAATATTTAGAAATAAAAATATTTTTCCCTATATTTTTTTACACAATATTCTATAAAACAATAAACCTTGGGATTTCAGCAATAGAAATTCCCCATCCGGCACTTGTTTACGAAGTTTATAAAATATTTGCAAGTCCATCAAAAAACAAAATAAAGGCGGAGGAGATTGTATCTCTGATTTATTTACATCGTTTTACCCCAATAAATTTTTGTGGGCAACAAGAGGAAGTACTTCTTCTGTTGATTGCACTTGGCCAGCCAAATTTGTTTTGATAAACAATCTGGGAATTTTCGTCAACTTTTTAAGTTATGCAGAAACTTAAAAATTAACAAAACAGTTTATTGCTCAAGTTTCTGGTCCTGCTTATCATTCAAGGCAGATTCCGATTTAATTTAAATAGTTAAATCCCAACTAAGTTCTCTATAAAGTTTGTAATAAATCCAGCCTCTTAAGGAAACTTCAAACAATTTCCTTTTGGTGCATTGTTTTAATGACATTTTCAATTGGGGCGATAAAGGACGATGGGTCGTGGTGGTGGTGGCAGCGTTGGCCACCAGATGTCCTCCATTCAATTCAACCGCTCAAGCGTTGATCTCCAGCTTTCGGCCAACTCCGCTGCCGGCTGCTGGGCGTCGGCCAATTTCAGCGGCTGAGCCCAACGAGTTGTGTGTAATGGCCACCCTCGACCCAGCTCGCTGCCATTCTTTCACTCTCCGGCTTTTCTTTTCTGCACTGAAAGAAACTAACATCTAAAGTGTTTGGGTTTTATATAAGATCTCGCAGTTTACTCTTTATATTTTCTTTAACAATAAATGTGAAGAATTTTTGTTAAATAAATAGTAGGAAAGTAAAGTTCTTGGATAAAATTAAAGATATATATTTTTCCGTGTGGCAAGAATGCTGGCTTTTCAGAAGGATTACGAACTTGCGCGCAATTTGCTTAGCTGTCGCTGTTAACGTTTCGAGTCCGCACATCCTTTTTTCCTTTTTGTTTTTGGTTTTTTTTTGTCTGACGGGCAACGAACGGTGAACGGTGAGCAAGTTCACCGACACTTGAACACGATAAAACGATAAATAAATAATTAATGCGTTTAACTTTTCCATTTACGCTTTTTCCGTGACTTGAGCATTAACTGCTTTTCATTTTCATTCATTTCATAGTACGAACAGGTCCAGGATTCACAAAACAGGGTCATCATGTGTGCTCAGAGTTGGGCAGGTCTAGTACGTGGCAATTTCTACCTTAAAATTGTACTTAACTTTGACTAAATAATAATGAATATCAATGTTCCTTCTTAATTATATTATTCTTTGACAAAAGGTATTATTTGTACATCTATTTCAACTATTTTAATATGAATAGAATAAAGAAAAACATATTTTAGTACTTAGATTTCTTTGCAATTCATTAATTTCATTCAATAAATTTGTACCTTGTACCTTTCTCACCACTATGAGTTCATGTGTCTGACCTGGCCCTGGACCCTCACCCTCTCCACCCTCCTCCTGAAGCCCGGGAACACCCATTTCCCTGCTAAAGTTTATTCTCCTTGTCCCTGGGTCGAGGCTGGTGTTGATTCCATTCATCGTTTTACGCCAACGTTTTCATAGATACCAGTATCTGTCCTTGCCCCCTCCGCCACCCCTTGCCACCCACAATCCACCCGCCATTAAACCCTTCTCGCCACACCACTGGTTGCATTTTTAAAGTGCATAGAAAGCTGCAGGGGCTGCAGCGATGGCTTGTTGGGTAAAATGGAGAAAAAAAGGAAAATGTCTAAAACAAAAAATAAATGTATGTGTACCAGGTCGTGGCTTAGACTCGGGGGTTACTCCTTAGGTCCATTGATTAATGGCTGTTTACAATGTAGCAATATATTGGTGGGATTACTAGGCGAAGACTAATAAATTTCCGGGTTAAAATGGGAGAAATTGGGTGTTTTTGGGAAATTGAATGAAGTTTAATTGAATTTTTATAGAGAAAATGTCGATTAAGATAAGAATGTTAAAGGGAAAACGAGGAAATGCCATCTGAGTTCCCTTCTTTAATGTAATTAATTATTTAAAATCTATGTATTTAATACAAATATTAAATATATCAGGAGTGCACACATCTATAAGGTTAATTCTCCTGCAATTACACTTCCATTTGTGCTATTCAATAAGCCATAGTGCGCTGTTTCAATGGAATTAATATTGCGTATACGCCCCGGTACCCGCCATGTCTGATATACTCACACACCTTTCGGATGTCGGTTCGCTCGCGGGTGGGTGGGATCAGTGTGTTCAGCTTGACTCGCTAAGCTGCAGCAGGGCAAAGTTCATTTAAAGACCCGACCCAAGCCACCTGCCACCGGCAGCGCGGAAAATCTTTTGCCTGTTCGTGTGAGTGCGCTGCGAGCCAAATGAAAAAGCGCAGCAAAATGGCTTGAATGGGAAACAGAACAAGCCTTTTTTCCGAGAATTTTCCTTAATGCCACAATAGATGTACCACGGGCGGAAATTGAATCCGCTCCAGGGCGGGAATTAATAGCATATACGCCGTGTTAATTGTTTTTATTGGACTGCCATTTAAGCGCCTGAGGAGGGTTCGGTGGGTTTAAGTGGCTTTTTACGGCGATTATATATTAATGGAACCTATGGATTGTCCATATGGCAGTCAGGGATAATAATAATGGCTTACGGCTGTATTTTTCTTTGTTGGATCATTTTTTAATGGATTACTTGGATTTCTTTTTAAAATTGAAATAAGATTATTATAAGCAATTTTTCTGCTAAAAGACATAAATCATAAGTACAGGTTATCAGGATTATTATTTAATGTTGTTCTTAACTCAAAACAAAGCTTATTTAAAGTCGAAAATTGTAGAGGAATTCTTTTGGAGTTTCTTTTCATTTATTGAACAAATTCTTTTCATACTTCCTGCCAGGAGAAAAGGGGTCAATCTGCATTGATTCCCAAATGCATAAGAGCTGCAATCTGGAATGCCCAGCAGGTATCAGATTTCCATCAATGGCAGCGCATAAAAAAAGTGTCAGGAGTGTCAGGATGTGGGCGGGGTCCTGGCAAAAAAAGAATTGCAGTGCATGGTTGAGACTGACAGCTGCTTCAGCACTTTTACAGTTGCCAACGAAAGTTGCAGCTATCTCCGATATTGGTAGATGTATATATATATACATATCTAGGACTGTAGTATGCGGGGAACGGAAGTAGGGACGGAAGCGGGGGAGCTGAAGGATCCTAGGTGAAGCACAACAAAAGTTCAATTTGGCGCTACAAAGTCTGTAAAAGGAAAATCTACTTGCAAAGGCAAAACATGTAACAGAATGCAGCAGCAAAAAGCACAGCAGGCAGACATCCGATGGACAGGAAGCCAATGCATGTAAGTTTTGTGCACTGCAAGAAATTTGATTCAATTTGAAATTAGAGTTTATAAAATGAACTGTTCTAAGAAGAAGTACATAAGATTGATTTAATACATTAAAAAAGATCCAGAAATGTAGTTATTCATACGAAATATCATTATAAAATGTTAGAAAATTGTTAAAACCGTTTCTTAGTAAATAATACTTAAGAAACCTCTTTCTCTTTTTTATAGAAATAAAAATCCATTTTAAACTGCTCGAATTTCTCCCAGTGCTGCTCACACATACATATGTATGTATATGTACTATGCTATGCTACATCAACCAGTCTTGCCATACATCCAAGCGCATGCAGGACCCACACTCAACCCACTCGGTACATCCATAGCCACTTGATGTTGCTTCCGCTGTTCATTTGCTGTTTTATTGCCGCTGCCCGCAGCAGTTGGCCAAGTTTGGACGAGAATGGGAATTTTTTCCTGGCCACTAGAGGTGAGCATGTGTTTTATTTCGTTTAATTTGCTTTGACTTTGCTCTCTTAGCTGGCGGGTGTGCCAGTTGCAGGACAACAAAATGGGGATATTTTCTAGGAGGTTGAAAATAATAGCAAACTGATTTAATATGAAGAATTATGATACGATGGATGTTGATATCAACAGATAAGGTGTTTAGCAAATTAAAACTTATTTAAAAAATACAAAAAGTAAGACTCAGGGGTGCCCCAGCATTTTCCCCTGTTTCCATTGATCTCATCTATGATTCAGTGCCCATCTCTACGATGTGAGCTTGGTGGCTTGAAGCTTCCATTGTTCTTGGGTCACGTGCTATGCCAATAGCAGCGGCGGAGGACCCATTACCACATCTCCATTTTCCCCATTTCCAGGTTGAACCATCCGCCATTCTGGCCTTCACCTGTCAAGGTGCTGCGTTTTATGTCCAAATGATTTGTACGCTCGCCGAGGCATTTGATTTCCTTCTTTCGGGCCACTTTTTTTTGCTGCTGTATTGTTATGGCCCTTTGCAAATTGTAATGACGCATGTTAACAATGTTTCAGACTCTTGCTACGAAGAGCAGGAAAATGGGGGAATGAATTCGTAGCTCCAGCCGGCATTTCCATCCGGTAGTTAGACTTGTACGAATGCAGACAGTACAATTTGTTGCTATGATGGATTATGATTTTCTGGCTTGTGACAGCCCAACTTTTGCCACAGAAAGTGTGTCTAAATCTGTGCCTCTCTGCCGCCACCCCACCCTCTTGCCACTTTACATCATTTATTGCCATTGAATTGTGTAATTTGTTGTACGTGTTGGCCGTGTTAACATCTGCCATTGTGTGTGAGGCGAGTGTGTCTGTGCGTGTGCCACACACTTGAGCACCTGCTCCATTGTCCTCGAGTGAGGTGTGTCCACCTATTGTCCTACGGTTTAAGGCTCCCTTTTAATACCCATTTACATGTGTAAAATGGCTTTGTGCACAATAACTTCAAAATGTAATTAAGCCTTTCTAATACTAAATAAGATAATTGAGCCCAAAAGGCATACATTTAATGCAAACTAAGCTACAATAATTACTGGAAAATTATTTAAATCGTCTCAGTCGTAGAAAACTTTGATTTTCGTCTGTGCCAACTTTTATTTAAATAAGAAAAATGATCGAAAAAAATCTCAAAACATTTTGTTGTCCCCAAACTCATTCGCAGTGGACATCGTAAATATATGTGTTTCCTGAGAAATGATTTCGCATTCAGGGTAAAGCTGTGTTCGTTCTACCCGCACATTGTCCGAGAATTCTAATTTATAACTGCCAAAAAATAAAAGGAAATCAAAAGAAAAACAAGGGAAAACTTTTGTGCCAGCTTAGGAGAGCATCAATAAATTTCGCATTAATTCTGGACCCGTCATTAGGCGACTGGGCCAGGGCCACGTTCATGTTCATGGCCAGGAGTTAGTTCACAGTGTGGCGCCAACTTGATGCTGACAACCAGAGATGCCAGGATCTAAATAAATTATGAAACCTAATATAATTTCTTAACATTTTTCAAACTGAATTTTCTTAAATATATTTTTCATATTTAAAAGGACGTTGGACATTCCAAAAATAAATCAAATATCTTTCTTTTGCCAGACATTTTGCTTCTGATGTATGTATATTCTCTATCTCAGCAGATGATGATGATCCCAAAAGAAGTATAAATCTGTCCAGAAAACTGCCAAAATGTCACCGTTGCTGGCAACATCAACAAAGCCAGCAACTGTCACCGGGGTGTGTGTGTGTGTCTGGGTCATAACTCAAAGCGACGACGTGGCGGGCCGGCGGGCGAAGTTGACCCGACCGGGAGCATGGCCTGGCCTGACTCGAAACTAAGACCCTCTGACCCGACCCCGATCCTCTCGCCCGCCGTTTCAATTGCGGCCGACCCGCGTCTCTGACTTGGCCACTTTTAATTACCGCATTTGGCCTTTGTTGCTGCCGCCCTTTGGGTGGCTCGCTAGCTCCTGTGACTGTGCCAGGACGAGTGGCAGTGAGAGTGCGAGTGCCACTCGATGGCAGCTCATCTGCATCTGATGATGAGGAGTGGGCGTGGCCGGGGCAAGTTCATTGCAGCTGTTGTCGTTTGCTTTGGTTGCCACCCACTCCAATAGCCAGTGCACAGCGAGAAATATCTATAAGTTTTTTACTATGCCAAAAAGAAGGCCTCAAGATATGTGGCAAGCAAAGTAATAACTCCTTCCTTATTATATTTAAATAAAAGTGATTCAGTTTGTTAGAATTATATTGAAAATCGTTTCTTTAAGTGTACTTCTGATATGGTTCCTGATAGCTGTTGTTGCTGGCATTTAGTCCTTCCGCAATTTGCAACTGTTTCTCGTGTTTGCACATCCTTTTCTGTGTATTGTACAAATGCCCTTCTCGACTGGCCTTGCTTTTTTTCTCACAAACTCACAACTAATTTGCATGCCTTAAAAACGGATTTAGAAATCAAATGTAGATCCAAACATTGCGAAAATGGTTACGGCTGAATATGCTCTGGCCTAAGTGCTGGCAACTAATGGTAATCGTGTACCATAAAAATCGATGGCGGCCAGAAGTGACCATGAGTCGTAATGAGATTCTGGTTGAGGGAGGTTTGTTTAATGTTCTTTTCTTGGGTTTATAGTTGTGTGTTTACGGGCGTAGGTTTATTTGTTGATTTATAACTATTTGTTAGAGACTATTAAGTTTGGAAATTAATGCAATTTGCGGGAAAAGGTTGACTAAACATAATGTTTAAGTGAATTCATTTCAATTACTCTGAGAATCAACCATAAAAAATCACTTAAAAAGTTTATTTATGCTATTTTTAGTATATACATTTATACCATAATTCTTTAAAAATTAAATGCTTTTTTTTATTCTTTGGCTTATTGGTTTCTTAATATGCATATTATGAAACATTTTGTTTAATTCTAATAAGTATTTAAGGAATTAATGATATTTATTATTTACCTATTTAACAAATTAATCTATGACAAAAACATTCTCTTCAGCATTGTATTGTTATTGTTTCCCAAGTATTTGATAAACAACATATTTTTCATCAAGCTCTCTATCGTAATTATATATTTCCATATTCTTAAATATTCATTCAGAATTTAGCTAACTTATTTGTAACGTTTAAATGAATTTGTCCTTCGGTGACAAAATTCACCTTGATGCTTGCTGCCAAAAAAAAAAAGAAAGGAAAAAGGAAAGGGACTTTCCACGCCCAAGTGACTTGGCAACTTTTTTGATTGCATCAAAACGAGCCGCCCCCTTTAACCGACATCAGACATAGATACAAACAAATAGGTACAAGGATATCAAGGGAGAGATAGGAACTGAGAAAGAGAGAGAGAAATATATATATAGACAGAGACAAAAACTGGCCCTGCTTAATGAAAGTGCAAAACTTTCCCGCGCGGCCACGAAATGAGCTTAAAATGTAGTTAAAGTTTCAGCTGCATTTTGCACTTTGCTCCGCTTTCGTTTGAATTTCAATTTGGGCTGCGGGTTTTCTTAGCCAAGTTTGGGTTTCTGGTTTCGACGGGTATTCCCTAGATATTTCCTATACATATTCTCTACTTGCTACTTGACTTACTTGCGAAAGTGTCGGGTGCCACGAACGAGTCCTGGGGTGCAGCAGTTGACCGTGACCGCGGTACCTGTGGGGAAATTAGTGGTCCTTTGTTATTTGTTTCTCCAAAATCAAGAATTCGCACAGTGAATGCATTAATAATTCAGAGTGCAAGCTATGCAAAAAGTATTCACTGAGATAAAACTATGATTTCATTTGGAATTTCAAGAATATTTACTGTGGTTTATATACCTTTCAAGGTTAAAATAATTTTTTAAATACTTTAAATGGTTGAGTAACAAGTTAAAAAGTAATAAAAAACACAAAACTCATTAATTAAACCTTTGCTGACTTAATGGCCACTAACTAAGCAATTGAGATAGCCCCAAAAAAATGATTACAGTTCCTCTGAGTGCAGTTCCCGATTCCCCATAGGCTTCTCCTCTTACCTTTTAGCTCTTTGGCCAGCCAGCGGGTGGCAAGCAGGACGCAGAGCTTCGAATGGGCAAAGGCTTCGCGGGCATGGAACTTCACCGCCCAGGTGCCCACATTCAGGGGATCGTCGAAATCGATTTTTGCACCTTGGTGGGCGTGGGCCGAGACGAACACAATGCGTGCCTGCTCCGAGCGCCTCAAGTGCGGCAATAGCAGCTGGGTGAGCAGGAAGGGAGCCAGGTAATTCACCTGGCTGTGCCGCTCGAAGCCGTCCTCCGTGGGCACATGGGTGTTGGCGAACACCACGCCTGCATTGTGGATGAGAATGTCGATCCGCTCGAATTCCGCCATCAGCTGGCTGGCAAAGTGATGGACACTCCGCAGCGAGCACAGGTCCAGGTAGCGGGCCTCCACGAAATACCTATCCGCCGGATCGTCGTCCTCGTCCGGCGATATAATGGGGGTGCGGCATCCCAGCTCCCGCTTAATTATAGCCGCCGCCCGTTCGCCTGCCTTGAGATTGCGACAGGCCAGGATTATGCGGCCACCACGTCCGGCCAGAGCCTGGGCTATCTCAAATCCAATGCCGCCATTGCCGCCGGTGACAACGACGATTTGCTCGTTGATTTGATTATCGTTCGGACAGCGCTGGCCGCTCATTAAGGTCCTGGTATGCGGGCGAAGGAAAGGAGAGATTAGTGGGGGAAGGAAGTGGGAGTTTGCCAGTGTGGTCAGTGGCCAGTGGCTAGTGGTTTATGGGTTCACTTTCACTCGGAAAATATGAGAGATACAAGTGAAGATTTAGTGTAGTTTACTGTATACCATTATTAGGGGGATTTCCCAAAGATAGAGTACATTTTCCTAAGTGTTGCTGGTTGCGGTCTTGCTTAAATTTGGCTTATTGATAGGCGTTAATATAATCAGCTTGCACAGTTGCATGATGCTCGAGGGCAAATAGGATCTTGACTAAGTCCGCTCCCAACTATTTGGTAAATAGTGAATGTTAATTTATTGAAGCCTTAATAAACTAACTAAAATTACTGCAGCTGTAATATTCACAAAAAAGTATTGCATTTAACAGCACAAATGCTATTCGTTTCATCTACTAATTAGAGCTGATTTGAGGTACAACAAAAATGAACCGAAAGACCAATTTAAATACATTTATTTCTATATGAAAATTTACCATTGAACTAAATCAATTTGCTTGGCTGTATAATATTTCATTTGCAATTAGTTTAATTGGTTAAATTGGCTTTGAATTCCTTGTTGGTTGGTGGGCTCTAATTTAGTTAAACTCAAAAATTTAGTAAATATACGCGTTTTTCTACTAAAATCAATAATTAATTAATTAAAGCCTCACTGCTTGCAGTTAGTCATTTCCTCTTTATAATGTTCACCGCATTCTATTTGCTGCACTTCATTTTGCACTTAGCTCCTAGATTCTCCAACGCATCCTTCATTTTGGAATTCATTTGACATTTCATTTACTTTGAGCCAAACTTGCTGAAAATCGACTTTGTACATATTTTGAGGTGGCAGGGAAGAAGTCGAGGAAGCGAAGGGTTGGCCAGAGTGCCATATTGCAGTCGCTGCCATTTCCGTTTCCGCTTTATCCTTCTGCCGGCTTATACTAACACCTGCAACTGCGAAGTGCGAGATAGCGCGGGGTCACAAAAACCGCGATGCTCCGAGAGAAGGAATAACAAAAAAGGTGGAAGTAAGAATGTTATAGTTGAGATATGCGGACTGAAAGATACCGTTTTTTCTTTAAATATCTATAAATTGTGTTGAAAATGCTACTTAACTATATTTAAATATTAATTTCCGATTTGTAATATTTTATATAATATAATTTTATATTTAAAAAATGGCAGATTTGTTTAAAACACATTTTTTAGGGCCACCAATTTTAAGGGAATCACACAACAATTGTATTTCAGAGGTTTAAGAAACTCTTTTGGAAGAAATTTTAACCATTTTTGAATTCCTAAATTTAAAACTGGTATTTAACTTGATAAATTTTTAAAATTACAAACAAAATATGTTCTCTTTTCAATGAAATTCAATTAAATCGATTTTCATATTCGCTTACAATAATTTACTGAACTTAATTAAGTGGATCGCCACTAATTTGGAATACCCTACAAGTACCGAGCACGCACACAAAAAAAGGAACTTAAAATAATCTTTAGATATTACATATTATCCGGGTCTTCCCTGCAGCGAACTCCGAAGCCCCTTCCACTCCATCTCCACTCGTCCGTCCCTTTATGAAATCCACTTAAAAAGTTTTTCGCGAATGGTGACAGAGGGGCAGAGTTTTTACTGGGGGATGCTGCGACATTTATTTACGTGTGTCCGAGGCGAAAGTTTTTATCCCCCGAAATGAAGAGGTGCGAGTGGGGCAGTGGGGGCGAGGAAGAACAGTTTCCGTTGACTCATCGCACTCACCGCACTGTAATCACAACGCCCACCGCCAGGGCAGCTATCGTGGGCCACCACGTAGCGAAGGGATCCGCCTCCTCGAACATGGTCAGCAGACGCTCCATCCTCGCGTTTTTTGTGTGTTTTTTAAAGGAACTCTTCACCACTTGCTCACTTTCTTTGGCTGCACTTTCCCTTCCTGTTGGATTGATGAATGCAATGAATCAACAACGAATGGTGACGTCGTCTGCCCGGCACAATAGTTGAACGCGAACTGAACTGGCAACTGTAGTAATAACTATAAATTCTCGTTGCGTGGACACCCACTGGTTGTGGGATATACACGTATGCCTGTAAAGTGCAGTGATGTTTCTGTAATGTGAACGATGTCTTGGGAATTATTTGAATATTTATAGGAAGCGAAAAAACAATGACATTTATCGTGAATTATTTTATTAAAATTATAGCCTATCTAATTCTTGGGAATTCAGTTAATGAAATAATATTTTACTAATGTTTTTATTTATAATAAAAAATGATTGTTTGATTCTTTACAAGTGTTCTCTTTTTTTGTATAGTTGAATAGTTTTTCTGGAAGGTTCAGAAGGTCAACTCTTACCCAGTGACCACTGTATAAATGCGGGTTGGTGACTGATGTCGAGAGCCCAGATTTCCCTAGCCGACCCGGGAAGATGCTGCTGCTGTTGCTGCTGCTGACAATTGAATTTAAATGCCCCTCCGCTCGGCATCGCCTCCTATTTTCTGCGTCCCCCTCAAAAAAAAGTCACCGGCATATTTTCAATTTACATAAATGCTTGTCGAGCGGCATACGAAATGAGCGCTGGAGGGAGATGGCATTAGATAGAGGACCCTAGTTCCTCTTTTTTGCTCCGTACTTGTCAGCTTTTCCACCTGTCGCCGCTTTAAAGGTTAGGTGAAAATTTGCACAAGTCGCGATAAAGGAACGCGCGAGGGTCGGGAAAATTCCGCTCGGTATTTACACGCATTTTCCATTTTTTAATTTGTGTTTTTATTTCGCTTTTCAGCAATTTTTTTTCTTTTTATTTTCTCTCGCCTCTTTTTTTGTGTCCTCTGCGGTTTACGCATTCGGTTTGCATATTTTTGTATGTGGAAACGCAGACTAATGTAATTCAATTAATCTTCCAGGCAGTATTCCTTGCAGATCCCCATTTTGTCCTTCCATTATGTACATTTTTTTGCTTGGCCACAAATTTTAATTACAATTTAACAGCTGTTGGCGGTGAGCTTAAGTTAAAAGGAGGAAAGAAATATGAAAAAGTTGTGTGGTTTTTCGTTTATCATGGCTCTGATTTTTTATTGTTTTAGTTTAAATTGTTAAACTATTAAATTTTGTTGAGTACATACTTCTCTGGCTTAAGGCATAAGTTTAAATGTGAATTGATTTATAATTTTTTTTAATGAGAGTTCGTCATAATCTGAAAATATTGCATACACACATTGATCTTAAAAGGAAATACTAACCTTCATTTAAAAGTCTCCATACTAAAATACTTAGAGTCAGATGACGTGTACCATATTCTATCTGCCCCAAAATACAAGCCTTTAAATAACCAGCATCCCCATTCATATTACCTTGTGAAATTTCATACCCAGACGAGTTCTTATCATACCATCATCCCCTGGGTCTGTGAAAAGCCAATGCCGATACTCAATGTTGCCTATTCACTCCTGTTTGGTTAATTTCATGCTGCCAGTCGGGTCCCTTACCCGTTGGGCACTCCGATTCAATTACAATGCATCCATAAAACATGCCAACAACTAAATATATTTTTCGAGTAATTTAGTCTGCAGCACACAAGCCAGCATCGGAGCTGCCCTGGCCCCTATGGAGGCTATGGAAATTGCACTCGATGCACTTTACGCCTCCGCACTCGCAGTTTCCATTTGTTGTTTCCATTTCCGGTTTATCAATTGATTGAGCAGCTCCACCCACCCCCCCACATCATCCAGCATCCAGAGTTGTCCCCGACTCTTGTCCAGAAAACCAATGAAATTGCACACTCGAATGGATCTTTGTATGTGTATTAATACTTTTGTTATATTTTTCGCCTTTGTTTATTTAACGTTTCGTCAATTTACAAACTTTCGTTTCTAATGTCGCCTATGCATGTGTGGGAGTGTGTGTGTGTGTGTTAGCCAAATTTGCATTTTCATTTGAATTTTCTTCTGCGTTGCCTTTCGTTTCGATTCGATTCGATTCATGTTCATCGTTACATTAAGTGTTGTTTCATTGGTTTCATTTGCTTAGTTAGTTGTTTTTTGCTCAGACATTAATCTTTAATGCTAAATGGTAAATTGTTTCATTCAGATATTATGCATCTTGTGCGTGTACTTATAGAGGTAAGTGTAAATGTGACTGTATGATAGATGGGGTTAAAGCATATATTACGTAATCACTGTGTAACTTGAGGCTTACGTAATATTCGCTAGCCCCTAGATATATGGATAGATAGATAGTGTATCTGCATATTTTTGTTGTTTGAGTTGCATGGAACTTGTTCTCCCTTCATCTGCAAAATATATAGTTTTCTTAAGCGAAAGTGCTTGAGTGTGTAGGTGTTTCTATGTCTTTGTGTTAAACGGTATACGTATGGATAGTGTGTTTCAAAACTACAAATAAATAAAGAGAACTTTAAAGAATTGAACTAAATATAAAAACCTGGAAAACAAAAGGTTAATATATGCATTTTATATTGTTTTAAAAAGGAAAGTAAAGTAAAGAAACTATAAGATTGAAAGTAACTTGTAGAACCTTTAAAAAAGAACCAATTGAAAAAATAAATCTTTAATTATTTGTAGTTTTGAAACTCATTATATGTGTGTACATCTTAGTTGATATATCTGCCTTTCAGTTTTCAGTATTTTTAAGAAGCTTAAGCTTTCGAGCACTGATCTGTGTTCAAGAATTCTATATACAGATGAGAAATTGAAGTCCGCTTAATAACAAAGAATTAACTAATAGAAATTTAATAACAATGTAAACATTTCGAGATTCACTAAGAATTATCAAACGTGTTTAAGCTTTGTGTTTTGTTTTGGTTTCATTTCTTTTGTTTAAAATTAGTATCACTAACAAGCTTTTGTTTTACATTTCATATTTGCTATGCTCTGAGATGTGAGTGGGTGATAGATCTAGAGTCCTAGCGGGGATTCCCCTCACCGCATCTCACCAATGTCTTATTTTCCATCTACTTTAGTTCAGTTTAATGTGTGTTGTGTGTGTGTGTTGACTTGTTACTAAAGTTAAAGTTTTACTTTTGCTTGGTCGTCAATTGTAAATATATTTAATTATAGGTATAGAATTTGTAGTATCTATAAATAGGTATATGTAACCGCTTATATGCACAACTAATCTCAAGAATCGATGCAATTCTGCAATTTTCATTTCCAATACAATTTGAAAAACGTCCGAAGGACTTGAGTGTATCTACTTAGAGCGAACTCCTAAGAGAAGCCATCTGCCACGCCCTTCCCCCATCGCCTTGGCTTTACCTATTTAACTATATCGTATGTATATAAAGGATTTACAGGCTAGAAATTGTAAATTTATGCTACATAAAGTTGAAAAGGACAATAAAAATAGTCTCTCGAATATTTACAGCGGCTTCTAGGGTATTGCTTTCGGCTGTGGGTATCAGTGTGGGTGTGGGTCTAGTTTTGGGTGGATATGTGGAAACTATCGGGGAGAGAGGGGTACTATCATTATTGCCATCGTGGCCTCGACATATGCATACTAAACTGGAAAAATGTTTTGCAATATTTGTGTGTTGGATAAATTCCTCTCCTGCTTTTTCTGTTTTGTGGAATTTCGTGGCCGTTGATATTCAACTTTATTTGATGTTGTCAGCTTTTTGTTATAGTTTTGCTTGCTGCTGTTCTCGCCTTTTTGTCCGCAGAAATTGTTATTAATAATTTATTGATACAACAATTTGTGATATTTTTAGAATTTGCGTTGCGTTGCGTGCCATTCCATTTATTTATTTATGTACTTATGCATTTTTAGTGTTCGGGGCTGTCATCGTGGCTGGGAGTTCTACCTAGCTGGTGTGTGTAGTTAATCGATTCTGGCAATGTGCGGATTTGATTATACTATATACTATATACAAATTGTTTCGCCGCTTCCGATTTATGCTGCAGACTTCTCTAGTTTGTTGCTTTTTTAGATTTCCCATTTGGTGTTTGGTTGATGCTTTCACATTGCTGATATTAGGGTCATGAAATCTGCAAATATAGCGAGGCGAACAAATATGAAATTAGATTAGCGGTCGCTCGAATATGCAAACATAATTCCACGGGCTGTCGATAACAGCCCATTGAATCGGCCACTTATTTGTCTAAATATATCTATATAGAAGCGTATGCTGCTGGTTTTGCACATCCGTTCAATGAATATCATAGTGGTTGCAAATATTAAATTTGTGGTCAATCGTTAGAAGCTTATTCACTTAGTGTCTGCTAGAGTATGTTTATTTGCCAGAAAAGTGAAGTGAAAATATCCTATTTTAATTGGTTTTAAATATATAAAGGATACTCTTTGCTCAAAGAAAATTTGTATGACTTAAAAGAAGAAAGGATTAGGAGGCAGAGAAATTAAGGTTTTATGAGCACATTTATAGACGAATTTTCAAGTATTTTACGTCTTGATTTAACTCTAACAAACTAATTCATAAAACATAAGCTTAAAGCTAAATGACTAGATTATAATACCAGGATATTATAATCTTTAATGGCACATTAATCAGAGTTTAATACATCATAAAAAAGTGGTCTATAGGGAATCATTTTTAATTCCATCATTAAAAAGCTGTCATCAAAATTATACTCCCTCTTTTATTATTGGATCTCTAGGAACTTTAATAATATTTACAGAATCAAGAACTAACTAAATTTAATGGCTCCAATAAATTATGCTCATGGCAGCCCATATTAATGAACTTTTGCTGGCAATTAGCCCATATAAATTTATTACGCAATGCATGGGGGTAATTTCCGGTAATGCGATTTGGAGGGAGCCTCGAACATACATAATCGAGGGGCCGCTATTTGGCAGCTGCCACTGTCAGGGCCATTGCCATTGGCTCTCAACACTTTCCGGCCATGGCTCAGACTCATTTCGTATAATGGACCATTCAGTTATTTGTTATTAGCCCAAATGGGCATTCAAGAAACCTAAAAACCGGCAGGAAAATATGGCAACACTTCGGCTCTGAACTGGGCCCAAAAATGTAACCAGAATCCAATCGATTTTGATAGTCACAACCCGAAAGGTTTTCTCCAGGGAGCAGTGGATGAGGGTTTTTTTTTTGTCCTGTATGGGTAGAAAAGCGCGTCACAGAATGATAATTCAGTAGCAAATATATATTTTTAAAATTTACATTTAAATAAGATAACTGAAGGATTCCAAAAATAAAGGTTTTATTTTATTTTCTTATGAATTCTTTCTGCTGCCTTGTAAAAAATCATGTCCTTGCCTTATAGCCCTTACTGACACTGTACAAGGAGGACTGTTAAAAAGGATAAGAGGGCCATGAATTTTCAGAACCTGACAATTTTTAATCAACACCCAGCTGGCCAACAGCAACAAATGGCCCGAAACAAAAAACTCGGCTAGGAAATGTCTCTAAAGCAAATAATAAAAAACCAAATGCAAAATATTCTCTGGCAATTTTGGCACGTGCACGCCTCGCATTTGTTGTTCTTGTGGTTATTGTTACTGTTTAGTTGTTGTTGTTGGCGATTGTGTGAACCTTGATTAACGCAACAGGACGACAACAAGGGATGAGGGTTGGAGGGGTATTGGGCTGGCAACATCAGCGGCAGGAATATTGTTGCTGTTTGCCAAATCTCTCAGCGCTGTCTCTCTAAATTTTAACTATGAATGTCCTGGGCCAACGACAGTAACTGTAAATGTGAACTTGACAAAAAAATGGAGAAAGGATATGTGGGAAATATTGGGGTTACGGTTTGGAAAAAAAGAAAGTGTTCTTTGGATTATATTTTTCCAGAATTTATTTTTAATGATTTCATAAAGTAATAAGGAGTCTGAGAATATGTTGTGAATATAATATAATTATAAGATTTATAGCAAACGATTAAAAATATATAAATAATTAAATTTAAATATAAATAAATGCTTTCAAAGTACTCGTATGATAGTTTATATAACTCTAGTTTTTATAGATTTTATCAATCTAACTTCTAAAGAGTTAAAAGAGATCAAAGCACTTAAAGGACTCTCCTTACATTCACCCACTTAACTCTTATATTTCACTAGAATTAATAAATGGTTCTAGTTTTATTTTAGCTTTTATCTTTCATATAAAAATACCTCTTTAACGATATTTTTTCTCTAAGAACTAAGACTTAAGCAAAGTCATTAAAACTTAATTACTTGCAACTACATACAGCAGTTCATGCAGACTATTTGCGGAGTGTATTTGCCAGTTTGTGTATGGGGGCTTGTGGGGTTTGTGTGTGTGTGAGTTGGCAGTAAAATTTGTTTACCAAAACCTTCTTAGCTTGGCTTAGTAACCCCCGCACCGCCATTGTTTGTGTATTTGCATTTCGGCTCCTCTGGCTGCCTTGTGCGACCCCCTAGGACCCTCCTAGAGCCCCAAAAACCGCCCGAAACCACCGAGTCACCCATCATGCCGCCCCCTTTTCCGCACCCCTTTACCTTCACCCCCTTTTTGGGTGTGAAATTTCATGCATATATGTATGTTTGTATCTCTATGAGTGTTGGTGTGTGTGTGAGTCTGTGTTCGTTAGAGAGTTCGTGCCTCGCCTTTGGCCTTTTTGCAGCTTTTGCTTTTTAGCCACTTTTGTTTGCCTTGCTGTTGTTGCCTTTGTTTGCCGCTCTCACCGACTCCTTGTTGCCGGTTCCTGGTTCCTTAGCTTTCAGTCCTGGACAGCCTCGAGTCTTTTGACCAGGCTGGCAAAGGAAGCGTCGCGATGCCATAATACATTGCAAGTAAGTGAAATGTAAATCGTTTTTCCACCACTTTATTTTTGGTGTAAGGAAAATATAAAAGTGCATGAGGAAAAGATCAAGTTTTGAAAAAGAAAAAACCATATAGTTTTAATATTATACATTTTGAAAAAGCTAAAGAAGACGGAGTTAATGTTTAAAGAGCCCTTATTAATTTTACGAATATTGTGACTTCGCTTCTTTAATTGAAGTTTTCTCCTGAATTTATAAATACTTTTACGTATTTGAAATGAAACTTGTATTAAAAATTAATTCAATTAAAAGCGGATACATTCATGTGAAAAAGAAACTTCCCAAAAAATAATATTTTCTTAATTATTCTTTACAATATAAGTCCTTTTTTTAATATAATACAACGTCGCACTCTGATAAAACAAAGAAAAATAATGTTTTGTGATCGGTATAGTTCTTAATGAAAAATATAAGCTTTTAAGGGATATCTAGTAGGTCCTTAAATAAATTATAATTAAAGCTGAGATCAAATATTAATAAACTTCTAGTGAAGTGTTATATAATCTCACTTCCCTGAGGTGCAGGGTAGCACCGGGTCGAGGTCAGAACATTTAAGCCTTCTGCTCTCGCCAGAATTTTATGTGTCACCGCAGACAGCGGCGGCAGATGGGGATTTAGGGAAAAATTATATGAAACTAACCGCAGCTGCACAGTGGCCATGGGGTGGCAGGAATCTCGGACTCGGCTTTTCTTTTTTTGTTGGCGGGACCGCAATGTGGAACGTGTTATGCAAATCTGGTCGGAATTGTAGGTAGGTTTTGGTGTTTTCCCTGCCGGTATTTGGCCTGCGATGAGCTCTGTTGACCATCTGCAACGCCGGCGGTGGCATCAAAAACAATTTAGCCGCTCCGGTCTACACCACTCAGCACTTTTTGTCGCCTCACTCTATTTCCCCCCCTTTTTGATTCACTCAAAATGGTAATTTGAATTGCAAAAAGTCCATTGTTTCGTGCTTATTGCTCCTTTCATGTTTACCTCCGCCGCCAAGCAATTAGCAATGCAATGAGGGAGAGCCTTCCGCAATGGGTTGTCGCATTAAAAATGATATCCTAAGTAGATCGTACAAATTGCTCGCAATTATATTTAATAGCTCGTTCAAGTGGGAGCCATAAATGTTGGGGATGGGTTCTTGAGACGCCCTCGACTCGACTCGACCCAGTCCATTCCGTTTCGCTGCTCAAAGGCAAAAGCAATTTATCAAAAATCGGTCAAGAACACTCGGGAAAAGAAAATGGGAAATGCGTGACCTTTTGCCAGGGAAGGAAAACTGACATGAACTGTTGTACCCGATGGATAGTGTTGTGGGCAGCCATTGAACGATAATTGCAAGTGCACTTGCTATAAGTTATCTTAAGGATACAGGATAAGTAATGTAAATCATTCAACACTAAATAACATCGATCCAAACTCGAAAAAACTAATTGTTAAATCTTTTTAAACATTTAGCGAAGAACTTTCTTTGGTTGTATGTATCCCCCTGAGTTAATTGTAGACTGCTGATAACTTTTAAACTTAACAAGAGAGTGGGTCAGGCATACGGTAGAATAAATGAAGCACATGTCCAATCACTTGTGCCATTTTGTTCGCCAATCAAAGTTTTCACAGTGCTTGATATGGAAAAAGGCGAAACAAAAGGGGGAAAAGTTTCATGAACTTTCTGCAGGCCAACTTATCGACGGTCTCCGGGCCACAAAACAATCAAAGCGGCACCAATGCCCCCAGATGAGGGGCGTAGGGCCAGGTGGGCGTGGCGGCACACATTCGAGGGTAAACAATAAACTTCAATTATGAATATTTGAGCAACCTACCAAGGAAGGAGGCAAAGTGCAGGCGAAAGAGTTGAAACACGCTCCAAGGTGCGACACTGGCAGGAAAAGGACAAAGTTTTGCGTCAACTCTCCGTGGGAAACTGAGGAAACTTCGGTGCTAAGAAGGTGAGGACAGGTCAGGAGCAGCGAACTGACTTTGATCTTGGACCTCTTTCTCTCTCACTCTCTCTGGCTTTGTTTGCCATTCAAACGCAAATAATAGAGGGCCAAATTAAACAAGCCCTCCTTGAGTTTGGCGCAATTAAATTGAATTTGCTTTCGGCTTAATGGCCATAATAAGCCCGGTAGCCCGCCAGTCCTTGCTAATTAATAATTAAATTAAATCCGTCCGTCGCCGGAGCCGTAAAAGTATTAATTGCTGTCCACAAATCTGGCTTTGGCCAATCCCCCCAAGTGGCCAATAACCAACCATCCAACCAAGGCAAACACCCACCCACCCACTGACCCAAAGCCCGTCAATCTTTCATTCCCGAAGTGTTGCCTTGTTGCTTCCGGTGGCGGCAGCTCGAGAACCAATTGCACATCCCGGCAAGCCCAAGGAGCGCCACAGCAGACCGAGATTGGATTGGGCGATAATAAAAAATGAGCAATGCTCCCCACCTCGATGTTATACGATCCGGTGGCCACCCAAAGGTTCTGGTAGGAGCTGGGGCCACGACTCTTCCGCTTCCCGTTGGACAACTTCCGGTGGCAGCAGTTTGGCGCCATGTCATATTGACAGCCTCCACACGGTCTTATTAATATTGAAGTAACGTGTTACGGGTGTGTTTGTATATGTTTGCCCTCCCAATGGCCGCATAAAATGCTTTGGCAATATGGAAGAGGGAGTTTGGCTCTAACTGCACGGCGAGAAATTGAAAGAATTGAATGGGAGAATTGAAAAATAATATTTAAAACTTAAATGTTACAATCTTACTCTTAAAATATTGACTAGGAAAGTTAACAAATACTGTAGAAATCAATAGAAAATATTATTTAATTTCTGAATAATTTCTATCTCAATTTCACATTTTAAAATCTGGAAAGTCCTTGAAAAGTTATAGAAAACTTAAAGAGAACTTAATAACTTATAAACATTTTTCCTTTCAGTGTTCCACGCGTGATAAACATCCGCTGACGGTATGAGAGCAAAAGACAGAGATCCGAAATTGTATTGCAATAAAATGATTTATTTGCCCATATTTCCATTCGGTAGGAACCAGGCACTCGGCGGAGTCCAACTAAAACTGGAAGTGGAGCCACTGACAATGTTGTGAAATATGCCATTGTCTTATGGCACGCGTCAAGGACAGGAGCAGGATTCTCCTTGTGCTCCTTATATGTCCGTGTGTGTGTGACTGTGTCAGGACTCATAAAAATGTAATAATTCCATTGGCGAAAAGGTCAGCCTAGACATGGCATGTGGAGTGTGTTGATAAGACCGCACACGGCCGTAGCAACAGATTTCGCATCTCCCCGGCTCGGCTCGGGACTTCCTAGGACTCCGTTATGTCATCCGTTCCTTCGTTTTATTGCAGCCGCAACTTTTATTAAATCGCCATGAGGAACAACCGAAGGAGCGGCCAAAAAGGAGATGAGGGCAAAAAAAATATATTTTCCGACTGCCCTGCAAGAACCCAAAAAAAAAGAAACGAAAAAACTGAAACCTTATCTGCAAATGTCGTTCGCCTTCCTGCCTTTTTTTTTCTTTAACGATCCGGATCCTGGGGATTGGCGGAACGAGTGAAGAAAGGAGCAAAGGAAAGGATTCACTTTGGCCTGCCTTTAATGGCCTTAAAATAGCCTGCCATGAATGCTATTTGCCGGGTTTATCAACGGCAATTGAGCCAAGCCATTGACGTAGATAAATTTAATTTACCTTCTATTAGGCTTGTCGATTTATTTGGGAGTATATGTATGCTGATTTTGAAAACGAATTTGCTTGATGGAACAATAACAACGAATTTCGTGTACCGGCTTATCAAAGGCCAAATTGAGTTAAGTCGGTACAAAAGCCTGCCATCTTCCAGCAGCAGCCAACTGCCAAGGGAGGCGCTCGATTTCCTTTGACAGGTCACGGTGGCGTATGCGCAACATATCACGCATACGCCATGGTATCCGAATACACTAAAATTCCCGCCGTCGCAACAGCAGATTCAAGCACGCCTCATCAATTCTATCGCCATTATGCAATGACATTCAAAATATATAGTTTTATTTAATTTTCCGCTTGCATTTGCATAATGTCCGTTTATTTGCTTTTGCCAAATTATTTCGGCTTAAAACCAAAAAAAATAATGAAAATTAAATTTAGCCGCATTTATACAATAATAAGTCACCTGTCCGACATTGATTGGAACATTATTTTATACTAAGGATTAAAAAATAAATAATTGTTTCCAGAAATATAGAAAATTGATTGGAAAATGACTTATTATTTTTCATTCCTAATCAATGAAAAATATTTACAGAAAGAGAAAGATAATATAGAAAATTGATTGGAAAATTATTTTATTATTATTCATTCCTACTCCATAAAAAAATATCTACAGAAATAGAATGGAAACAGAAGGGCAGCTCAAAGGCATTTGAAAGGCAATCACTTAATCAATTTTCGAACCGGCATTAGGGGCATAGAAAAGCCTTCAATTTTTTAATAATTAATTGAGGGACAGGCTACAGTGAAATTACAGCTGGGGAAAGGTAATTTAATGGCATTTTAATTACAAAAACCGAAACGAAGCGAAAAGAACATAAAGGCACGACCTTCGCTGTTATTGTTATTATTATTATTGTTGTTGTCGCTTGTTACAAATGGCCGAGCTATAAATTGTCAGAGCCATAGTGTCCATCATGTTGAAATGCTTGAATTTTTCATCGCTTGCATTTCAATTTCATGGCCGGCCATTAAAATTGACAGTCAACCGCACACACACTCCCTCGACTGAACGCCCCCGAAAATGTGTTGAGGCAAAGATATATATAGAAGGTAGGGAAAAAATAAAGGAAATAAAAGAGACAGTAGGAAAAAGTACTAAAAAATATCCTGTCTACGAATCAAGTGACCCAAAAAGGGTTTCTCTGTTTGAATTTGTATTGGTTTTGTCCCGGAATGCCAAAATAAATAGTCCTTGTATTCATAAACTTTAAGCCTAATAAATTATAACAGAATTTCCCTTAAGCTTATATTATATTTTGTTTAATTATCAATCCCTAAACTAGGGTACTGACACCTTCGAACCCTTTGTTATTCCTCCCTCAACTGTTGTCAATTTTTCGTTGCTCCCTTTGCTGGTCTCACGTTTCCTCTTGTTTGTCCTGTTTTTGCCCAGCATTTTTTCTCCTTGTATCCTTGTTGTTTTGCAATCCAAGCGCGATTGAGTTTGGCTTCTTCTTCTTCTCTGTGAAAATCTGCTGATTTTTTTCGCTGCTCGTTCTGGGCAGTAATTTCCCTGCGTTCCCTTTCGCGATGGGTGCCTTGGCAGTGCCTTAAAAGCATGTTGCATAATTTACGCGATGCGAACTGCCAAGTGCCGGGTCTAAACCGGGTTGGCTTCAGCTGATTTGCCTTTTGCTTGGCTTTTGGATTTTGATTTTGATCTCGAGGCAAGGTTCCGGCGGGTGCTCGTTGGGATTTTGGACCCGAAAAGTGTGCCACGCTCGGTTTGAAATGTTTCTTTGCATTTAAGATTTGTGGCTGCAACAGCTGCTGGCGTTTAGAGTCAAACTAGCCGTGGAAACGGCTAATGTCAGCGGAAATTACGTATTCATGATTCACCAGGGAGAGCGTCAGAGGTTACTCCCATAAAATGGTTTAACTAATAACGAAAAATCCCTTTCCTTTCTTCCTGTGTACTAGTCAATAAATCTGACAATTACCGAGTGTGTGCCGGGGATTCGGGCGATTGATTTATCGCTTGATTGAAACAATTTGATCTGGATGCGCTTGACAGTCGCTTGATTTACGCAAGTGACAAACATCGGATAATCGGCCGGCAGACATCGAGCCATCAAATGTGTCCAAACGACCAACCCCCCGAAAGCGGATGATTAACCCTCTACTAGTCCCATCGTCCACAGGGAATTCGCACTCAGCGCGATGGAAATATTAAATTTATGCTCGCTAAACTTTATAATTAATTACATTCGCATAATAAACGAACTTAAATATGAAAATGAAGTGCAAATACAAGCAGGCAAGCCGGGAAGGTGCTTAAATTGGATGGGGATGGAATGTTGTTGTCGTTAGAACTTGTCAGCATAAACAGAGAGCCACAGAAGAAGCAGCTCCGCCGAGCAACAATTTAATGGAGTTTACATGAAATTAATTTCCACAAAATCAATTTCAATTTGGAATATATAAACTGCTTGGAAAAATGGTGTCAAAAGGAGGCTAAAAAACGAACCAATATGGCTGGAAAGGGGACACGGATTTCCGTTGTCGTGTCATTGCGGCATCGCTGTCAAATTTGCTTTTAAAAACAAATTGATGAAACACCAAAAGTGCATTTAGTTAAAAGCATACTCATTATTTTTGTAAAATGTTTTGCTAGTGATTAGGCGTTATATATTAAAAGTTTTGCTTCATTTAGTATAAATAACTAAATTAAAAAAAACAAATAAGTCTGCCTGATAACTATTTATTTCAAAGGATTCAATTTCCTTTCAAAGAACATATTGAAGTTCATTTCTATAACAACTTTATTTGGACATTTTTTATAATAAATTCATTTAAATGTGGCTTAAATAACGCTTTAATATTCTAGCCTTTTGAGGCATTCAATTATATATCTCCCTTTGTGTGTGTTTAATATTATGGTGGCTGGAATATGGTTTACACCAACAACCATGACAGGATAATGTGCACGAGAGGCCTGGCTCCAAGGAGCACACTTACACACAGAGGCTCGATTGCCTGGATTAGTCGTGTGGCATGTTAGGGACCCTCTGGCTCCCTTTGCATCTCGCCTCCCCTTCCGAGGATAATATCATCATCAATCAGGACAAAACAGATCCGATATGCATGTGTTGTGCGTACTGGCAAACGATACTCTCGGGTACGCCAATTTGTAGGCACAAATCAAAGGATATTCCCGCGGGTAAAAGGACTTGTATCTCGTATATATATCCATATCCATATTTTATATGCATGTCATTGGGAGGAATATAGAGGGGGACCTGCAGGGAGTCAGCAGTAATTTAAAGTCAAGTTTAATTAGTTTTAGAGTTGCTCATTCCATGAATTTTATAAGTTAAACTAGCAAGGTGCAGTTTTGCTTGCAGTGAATAATTTTGCGTGTAAATATATCCGAATATATTTGAATTTATCTTAAAGCTGAAGTTCTTATTTAAAAGTAATAGTGTATTAACTATATAAATTAGTGTTATTGATGTTTTTTTCGTAAGATGGAATGGTTCGGTTTCTGACACAACTGCCAATTCCCATTGATGTGCGCCAACCCCCTCCAGAATAAAAAGGGAAGAGCATTACTTGAAATATTTATTTAGAAAGCTAAGAAAAGGTTTGTTTACAAAATTAAAAGAGAATAAAAATTAAAAAATCAAGTCAAGTAGGATTTCAAACTGTTGGATTGCTCAACGCTCGCAGATTCACCACAGTTGGCACGTTTCGGCCTGAGCTTGATCCCTGCGACAACCAAACGCCCTGTCGAAGGGTTGAAAGCCATTCAGAAGCACCTGCAGACGCAACTCATCGTTGTCGTGATTCAAAAAGGTTAAGGCATCGCCATCTCCGCAAAAGAACTGCGCCAGATTGAGGAAGAAAAGTTGCTTCTGTGTCTTGTTAGTGAAGGCTAGGCGTCTCTGGTTTTTGTTTTTTTCAAAATAAGTGGCGTATACGAGCCTTAGGCCGGATATGTCTGCTAATCGTTCGTTGAGGTACTGCGTCTTATTCTGGTACATACACTCCAAGCCTTCTACGAACCGTGACGAGGAGAGGATCTCATCGCCCATTTTGTATTTGTTTCCGTGGCTGTCGATTCTGATTCCAGAGATGTCGACGGCGTGCATTAGTTCGTGGGCGAGGACGAACCCCAGAAGACTGTACTTGAACACCTCGTGACTATCAGGTACGAAGAACGGTTCCTGCAGAATGCCATACGGCACTATGATGGTATTCTCGCGTATCATGTAGAGCGGAACGGAACTCATGGCCGTGCTGGGATCGGCCATGTAGAAATACTCTCCTACACTCGGCGGAGGATGGTCAAGTTGTGCCATTTCCTTTCGGGTGCGGAATCGCAGAAAGTTTAGATCCTCTCGGCTGTAGTCCAAATCACCGGTAGATACTTCCAAGTCCTCATAGAACTGACTGACGAAGCTTGGGTGGTCCAGGCTTTTTGGCAGATTGCCAATATTAAGGGAGATGGCCTGCACCTTCCGGGCGACCATCCTGCGCTGCTTGGCGGTCAATCTAAGACGGTTTCGCTCGATCTGCAACAGGAACTGGCGTCTCAGTTGGTTTAAGATCTGCTCAACCTCCAAGGTATTTTGACGCAGAGTTTGCGGATGAAGAAATCGATCTTTATAGAGAAAATTTGTAGCCAGATTCATGTTGCGTCGCAGGTCCGCTATGCATTGAATAGGCTCTGCGCTGTCCATTGTTTCCTCGAGCAGATGGCTGACAAAGCGGGTCATTATATAGTTAACCACCACCTCGGCGTCCGATGAGATCATAAGTCGATTAAGGGCCGTAAAATAATCCAGGTTCTGAACTTGCAAGCGGAAGTTGTGGGGAATGGTGTGGCCGACTATTGCCTTGATAAATCTTGGCCAGTTTTGGCCCGTTCTGCGCTCCATCTGATATATATTCATGAACCGCGTCTCCAAGTCTTCAACAACTTTCGTTAAGGCTTTAACAGATAAGTCCAGTTGTCTTATCTTCCGCGCCAGCGCAAATTTGTTTCTTCGAGCATATCCTATCTTTTGGAGCGTGTCAAGAGTTTCGGCAAACCCATTTTGGTGCTGCGATTGTCCCTCAAAGGATGGCATACTAAGGTCCACGACAATTTTCCCACTGTTTTCTAAGCTCGGTATGATCCGAACATTAATTAGGACGTTTCTGAGGCCGTAACTGTGAAGATGTGCCAGGGTCTCCATCCACTTAAACTGATCCTTTGGCCAAGCCGTTCTTTTGGGACTGAATTGGGGCCACGTTAGTCCTTCGGCTGGAGGTACTAGTCGCAGGTAGTGCGATATATTGCGTGTGCTGGCCGGAGCGTCGCGACAGGTGATGTAAAAACGAAGGGCCTTTGCTTCCACAGTTTTCTGCTTGAAGCCGGGCGTCCGCGAGTTTCTCTCCAGCTCCTCCATTAACTGGAGCAGGTCTTGGTTGACCTTATAGTCCAGCATCTGGGTGATTTCAGAGAAAGGGTCATTAATGTGCCGAGCTGCATACTTTCCGCACGCATGCTTGAAGTAATTGCTGCAGGCGTCTTCGTTCTCGTCAACATAGCTGAGGATGTTGTTGAGCAGACGAGTATTTGTGCTGATCTTTGCAGCTAGAGAAGCACTCGCAAAAAATAACAGACAGTTAATCCAACCCATAGCTGACAGTCAACTGCATTAAGAGTCTGGAATTCAGCGATTGGCACCCAGAGATTCGCGCTTTATCAGGCGAATACTATGTGCCGAGGTTAAGCGAGTCCTGATAAGGAATACCCCAAGCCACCCGAAATGGTGTTCGATTATATCAGTCGTTGTACAACTTACTTATACTTCAATGACTCACTGATTAATTGGATTTGGCTGTGCGTTGATTCTTCGTTTTTAATGAACAGTTTTATATTTATAAAAGATATTTATGCATTAATGTCAACCTAATTAAAGGTTATCTATTTCCTATCTGCAAATGATATTAATATTCAAAGTTATCTACATGAATTCATTATTATTTAACTTATTTAAGAGCTAAGCAAACTTCCATTTATAGTATATTTCCATTAAGTGAACAGCAAATAGTTAGATAAATGCACTTAAATTTTGAGCCAGTCTCAAATATCTCGTGTGCGTGTGCACTTAAAAAATTTCAATGCCTGCTTTCAGGCTGCGAACCGGCTGATGTGGAAAAACAAAGTCGGTGGGAGGAGATAGCCTCGGGGCCAAGCCTATGCAAATGGGATCCGAGACCGAGCTCATGGTAATTGAATCACGCTGCGAGTTGTAAGCGACTTGTAATGCATTCCCCTCCCCCCTTCAATTTCATCCACAGGGCCCCGGGCTGGCCATTAGAAAAGTGCACAAGTGGGTGGTGGCGGATGGTGGGATGTGGGATGCGGGTGGGTGGTGACATTTCTGTTTGACAAACGGCATTTCAATGCTTTCAACGCACACGCAAGCTAGCAAACAAACAAACAAATAACAAATATCATTACAGCGACTTACACATGCTAACGGCAGGCTGGCTAACAACTATAAGGAACACATACATACAACTAAGGTCAAAATAATAACAATATCTTCTAGATAAAAAATTAGGGATAAGATAAACAAAACATTGAGTTTCTAGCGCAACATAGCTCAACTTTCGCCATAGATTTTATTAATTAAAATTTTCAACTTCCACTTCCTATTGCTATTTTCTTAACCTTTGCTGTTTGCACGAATATGCACACTCGAAAGGATATGAAAGCCGGCGACGACAACGAGCATACATAAAAGATGAAGAAAAATTGCATATAAATACGGAAAACACTTGCCACGGGGGGAGGAAAGTGAAGGCGAAAAAGGGGTGGCGGGGCTGGGGGCCGATGTGATGGTGATGAGAGAGCTGCTTGGGATTGTCAAGAGGATGTTCGGATGGGAGGCGAAGACAAGCCAGCCGCCGCCGTCACTTCGATTGAACTTACCATGGCGTATACGTAATTTATGCATCTATCTGCATACAGTCAAGCATGACTAAAAAAACAAAGTACAACTTGTATGCTGAATATTTTACTTTTAATTTATTACTTTTCCAGTGAAATATAAAGAGCTTTTTAAAGAATTTAACTGAGAAAGGCTTTGGTTCCTTTTAAATCCTACATTTTTTATTTATAGAAGCTCGACTGTTCGAAGTTAAAAGTATGTAAAATATATGTCCTTATGTGTACCCTGCATACATATGTACATATATCATCTTGCCTCTTCTCATACGTCTTCATGTCAAAAGCATTTTCGCGTTGACAGCAACAACAATAACTGGGAAATAGCATTACAAAAAAAAGAAAAAATGAGGGAGTTTAAAATGGAAGGCATCAAACTTACAAGGGCCAATATCAACACGTACAGAATCGAATACAATTTAACACTTTGTACAAGAGCGCAAAAAAAAAATAAAATTTTTAGTATGCTTTTATTATTGGTTTAATGTTTAAAAATATGTATTTTTGTGTAATAATGCTATGACTACTTCTCCTTTAATTTTAAATAATTTTAAACACACATATTATGGTTTTTCTATATTTAAAAACTATTTTATCTCAAGAAAATCCTTTTTAATATTTAAAAGCCTTCTCTAAGATGCTTTGCCAACGTTCCAACAGTCTGACTGACACGTTGCTAAGATATTATTAAGCTGCCAGTGAGGATTTACAATGCTCCCTTGTATTTTCCTTTTATTTTCTTTCTTTATTTCACAGTATTTCCTCCTTGACACCTTCTTATTGTTAGGGAGATCCCAAAAGGGTTAAGTCTATGACATTTTCCTATATTCTATATTTAAATTTAAATGTTCATGCATTTTCTATGTTGGCTTAGAGCGAAAGCTGCAACAACAATCACACGGAGAGGAGATTTTGCATCAACAGTCGTAACTTAAACAGCAGCAGCATACTTACTTACACTCGGATAGAAATTGAGATATATATGGTATATCATATTTGTAACTTTAAAGGTATAATTCGTAGGGTTCTCTGATTTATTTTAAAGTATATTATCCTAAAATATTTATGGGCACAGATTTTTTAATATTTTAAAAACGCGATTGCTGTATTTTATGAAACTATGATTTCTATATTTATAGATTAAGTTAAATGATATTTAAATTTCTCCAACAAGCATTCAAGTATTATCTGTTAGAAAATGTTTTTTAAATAATATTTTTAAGCCTTGGTTTATAGACTTTAATTATGTTTTGTCCCAAAGTACAGTAGCATCTACCACAGCTCCTCCATCAGTTCCATTGGCAATGCGTAAACGTTGAACTGCTGTGCCAACTATGACCAAGGAGTGGTGATGGGTATGGGGGTAGTAAAGATACGAAAGAGGGGTAGGTGGAGGACGGATGGACGGATGCAAGGGGGCTGGAGAAATTGGGGCTGGCAGTACATTTGTGCGGTAATCTTTGCATGCACAATGAGCTCTCGATGACGTCGCGTGTGTGTTTGCTCACGGCCTATCTGGCAGCCGCAGTGGCTGGCAACATTTTGGCCTCGCATGCAGCACAAACAACTCGAAGTGGGCTTAAAGGAGGCAGGCATCATGGGGCTGCAGCAGGTGAGCGACTGAACAAGTGAGCACAGGTGAACGAGAGCGTGTGGAAAAACAGCCGAGGGCACCGTTTTCCCGGTCCGTTTGCACTGCAATTAAGAGTCTGGCCAAGAACAAATCCACGCAATTTTGCACTTGGTTCACATTTGGCATGATGACGAGCCTAATTACACCGTGAGATTTCAGATAAGAGAGGGTAATAACGAATAATAGTCGCAAATAGCATATGCTTTTTCTTTGAGTCAAAGAAAATGATATTTCACATTTTTAGAAATCCAGAAATTATAGTTTACAGTTTCATAAATTGCTTAAACAACATAACTCCCATATCCCTCCCATGAAAACCAGCTAACATGGCACTTTGTGGTCACTTTGAAATCGCCATACTGCCCCAATATTTTCCCCAACACTTCGTACGAATTTAATCTGGGAAGGCAACGAGCTGCCATCGACACTTGCTACCTGCCGCCATAACCATAACACAAAAAGACGCACTCAAAGCGCTCATAAAACACTTACACTCAGTGCCACCGACCCCACATTCACACTCATACCCACACTCACGCGCTCTCCCAAAGACACACACGTGCGCTTTTATACACTCATTGTGGAATGGGTATAATTAAATATGAAAACATATGTTTCCCCTTTGCTTTTCACAAAAGCCCGGGACAAAGTCAGAGGAAAATCAATAAGGACTCCGATCCCGGACCAGGGCCATTGAATTCGCAATTTATTTACCATATTTATTACGGACCAACAACCGGGTATGACTGGGCGTGGCCATTGGCCAGTGGCCAGTACACTGGATAATTTGTATTTAAGTAAGTTAAGTAAATCAGTTGACGAGTCGGCGAACGAAAATCGTCAAATATTTATAAGCTCCACGTTGAGCTTGCTACAAATTTTACGACAGCGCGTCCCGGAAAATGGGGGAAAGGGTCTTGAAATTAAGGGTGGCGGCCTAGTGGCATTGTCAATTATGGGAATTATGAGCAGTGAATGCGTCAGAGAATACCGGCTGTTGGAGCTCATCCACCGCCAACTTCCTGCCTCGTTCCTCCTCGGTGCTCCCTTGGCAATTGCGTCAGCAGTTAATTTTTATGTATTTTTAAAGCGCTGCCATATACCCCGTCCCCTGTTTACGGGCTTAATAAGTAGGCCCCGGCAGATTAACGGCCGTAAGCGACAAGCCGGATAAATATCTCGGGAGCGACTCGAGCACTCGATACAAAATTTATGCACTTCACTCGAGAGCTGTTCTTCCGTTCAAAGAGAAAGAAAATCATTTTAAGACAACACAAGAACAACATGCAAATAAAAGAAAGTCGACTTGGTTTTGCAAAGTCGGCCATAGCTTTGTCTCTTGTATTGTTTTTATTAACGTTTAATTGTGGCACAAGTGGGTACATAGCGGAGAAAGATTACATCTTTAAATGAATATGTAAAATATTAAATAATTTGTAAAAAGTAAATAAAATCCTCTTGAGTTTTGATACAACCAATTCATTTCTCTTTTATTCTAGATTTTATTTTGCAAGACTTGAAATCAAGATCATCGAATTGGTCCAAAATGTAAAGAAATAAAATAAAATAATAGACATTCTATCTCTAAATTTATTCTGGACTTTATATAAAACCTTAAAAATCAGTTTTATAAGCATGAAATATTCCCTATATTCCCCCAAGTAATGGGTGCTTGGTGAAGAAAAGAAACCAAAGCCAAAATCATGTTTAACGCATTGAGGAGTGCACTCAGCATGGATGCTGGGATAAGTATGATGATGAGCGTGTTGTCGATATACCAAGATAAAGCCATCGACTTGTTGTCTCCCTTGTTGCTGTAAATGTATTTCTTGTTTTTTTTTTGTTGTTGCAATATGTACGCTTAAGTTCATGCACAGAAAATTACAAAGAGCCAAAGGAGGACTGTGCGTCCTGGCTTCCTTGCTGCTGCTATCTGTATTATGCTCTCGCCCCATTATTGTTTCGCCAGCGCACTCCCCCTCAGATCCGGCAGCTGCCTCATCTACACAATTGTTGCATTAAATAAATGTTTTTTGTGCTGGGCTTCGCTTTACGTGCTTACATACGAGTACACGGAGAAAAAACATGCTATTTAAGGTAGAAATATATTAATTACTAGCCATGGATTAAAATGAAATTGAGTTTATTAAAAAAAATGTCGGTATCTTCAACTTGTTGAACTGTTTAATTTTTATTCTAGTTAGATTTGTATATATTTTAACATTACTATATTTTTCCCAGTGCACATAAGAAAGCATTCCAGCAGAATGGCGGGGAGAGGCCTTCCAGGCACAGACGTTGATAGATTTCCCTGCATGGCCGACACTCCTGGGCGAAGGAAACGGAAATGGCTGAGGGAGGGGTGGCACGATGGCGGAAATTTAGAAAGCTCACCCACCCACACACACACACTCACTGATGGCAATGTTTGCGGTGTGTGCAGTGCGTTTTAATGAGTTTTTTGTTCTGCCGTAATTATTTTTGCAGTCTGTTGTACTAGCACAAGCACAAATATCCCCGAAGGACCGACTAGCAATCAGGTCCTGAGCCATTTTAATGAAAAAATGTTAAATGCAGGAAATGCAACATATTCTCTCTGGATTTCCCTTGGTTTCATTTAGATTACATATTAATGTCCCAAGAAATGAGATGAGAGAAGCAACAGAAAGTATTTTAATTTAAATAAATTCGTACATTTCCTTTTCCCTCTTTCATAATCCATCAATCATAATAATAAAAAAAAACAAAAACCATTGGTTTTTCTGCTGTAGCTATTGACCTTGTGAATGCAGAAAATTCCTCGCAACACATGTTTTCATTGAATAATCCTCTTGATTGCTTGAACAACTCAAAGAATCTCTTCACTTTAAATTAAACAATTTAATGCATTACAAATTTCTTGGGAAATATCTTTGAAAAGGGCTTTTCATGGCATAGCAATTAGCAAATTGGAAGCAAAAATGCCAAATGCCAAATGCAAAATGCAAATGGGCATTAAACTGAAACTTCGGCATTAATCGCCTTCACATGTTCGACTGTGGCATTATGTTGTTGCCATTCCATATTTACATTTGTAAAATTGGAGCGCCACAAACAAATCCTCCCCCCGCCTGTCAGTCGGTCGTTCAGCTTAGCCCCATTATTATTATTATTATCGGTGGAGCAGCCAACTGCCAGACTGTCCAACCACCTGACATCCCTGCCATTGTTTACATTAATTTGATTTAAAATGCAACGCCTGCGAATCAAGCTTCTGCTGCAGTGAGTCCCTTGCTAAGCTGCCAACTGTAAACAATTTGTGATTTGCGAAATGCTGCTGCTACATGATGCCTGTTGGGTTAATTAAAATGTTATTAAGGGGGCGGCTTTTCACGAGAATTTGCCATTTCCATTACAGCATCGCGTTGCGTATACGCCATGCATGACGGCATAAAAAGTTAAAAGGAGATCCGTGAATGCAAAGCCTTATTATCTGAATTTGTAAACTCTTGAAATTAATACTTAAATACTTAACACTTAAACCAGGAAAAATTTCAATAAACATTATTTAGTTTTCAATTGTGGCATTAATTAATATTCAGCTATATTGAAGGCTATAATATATTATAAGTTTGGGCATATTTCCCAAAATAAAAGCAACAACTTGCGAATAAAACTACGCCATGAATTTCAAATGTTTGTTAGGATTTTGTGAAATTTTCCCATTGTTATATAGTTTTAGGAATTCATAGTTCCCACCACTTACTCTCGTTTTTTTTTGTTTTTCATAAATAGCAGCAAAGATTAAATACCATAAAGGGCTGTGTGTGTATAGTCAGGTATTAACGAGCAACACTAAGTCTTAATACCCATTATAAAATGTTGTTTGTTATGCTTATTATATTTCGTTTGCGTAAATATTTTGACCGCCATGGGTAAACATATGCGCACACAATGAATCCGTGTGTGTACTCTTCGTGGTTTTTCTGTGCAGCATTTAATTCGCTTATTGTGGGAGAATTATTGCCCCGGTATTGACTCAGTGAAATGTACTTTCCCTCTTTTTTTAACAGTTTGCTATGAAATACAATAAACTAACACACTTAATGTAGGGTTTTAAAGGTCGACGGGTCGGACATGTGTACAGTGTTTTAATTGCAGCGTTTACACGCAATTTCTTATTACTCATTTAATTCGATCAATTTGCTTGTGCAGCAATTTTGTTTTATTTACACACACACGGACCTGAGATCCGGTGAGGTCAGAGAAGGCTATTTTTAATGCTGTTGTTGCTGCTGCAGTGGCGTTAAATTTTGTTTTCAATTTTCAACACTTTTAATAGCCAATTAATTAAACGGGCAAACAGCAACAAACGACTATCTACACAAATATGAGCGAGTACAGAGGGTGAGTGTATCAAAAAAAATGTGTAAAAGGTTTTTAATGAAATCTTTTATATTTTTAAATATTTATCTTCTAAAATAATTGTAGAAAATAAGTGAGTTTAAGTCGATGAAATTGTAAATTGTATAAAAGGATGTATGACTCTTTTTCTTGAAGTGAATTTTTTACCATTAAGTAATTAACATCTTAACTCTATACTTCTTGACTAACTCCAAATTATAATTTTATTAAAGTTTCAGTGTAACCATGCATAAATATACACAAGAACATAACTTTGTGCGGCGTATGTGTTCCATAGGATATATATATATATATATATATATTGAAAGAATTTCCCCGTCGGCTTTTGCACATGAACCAAACATTTTTATAATTGCTGGCCGAGCTTTTATTATTCCGCCGCCAGCTGCTCGCTTCCCACTACGACTACGACCTGGTACACCTCGTACACCTGCCACACATCCCATCCTCCCACCTCCATCCTCCAGCTGGCGACTAGTTTTGAGGCAAGGAACTTTTCGCTATCGCGCCATGCATAAATCATCGACCTACTTGACCCTTATAATTTATGCTGGCTAAAACAATTGCTAAATAATGATTTTTTAAACAAAAGCCAGCTAGTTGGGCCTGCTAGCCCAGCCGGGAAAATTGTAAATTATGAATGCGAATGGCGAGAGTCAATTAAGAAAATTACTATTTATGAGGCTAACATGACAAACATTTGGGAGGAGGGCCGGAGGACCCCAGGAGATTAGTGGTAATTTGCAGTTTATCCTTGGCCCCCAGTACCGCTCTTGTCAAAGTTTTGTATTTATATCTACGCATGAATAATTTAGGCGTCAAGAAGGCCCCCAATGTCCGGACCGAACTTGGTTTCTGGTTAATGGGTGAGCAAGAGACTCGTCCTCCTTTTCCTCGGGTTGTTTCCCTGCGAACACTTTCCCCCTCGAACTTTCTGTGTTTTAGGTGTCGGTTATTACAAGTTATTTGCATGTGCCAAACGCCACACAATTTCATCTTTGTTTAATTTAAAATTTTAATGAATTAAGCAAAGACAAATTAGTTACTAGGTTTCCTTATGAATTCCCTGAATTTCTCTTATGATTATGAATTCCCAGAATTTCTCTATTGTATACACAAGTTTAAATTTAAAGCGTTCGCCTAAGATGTGGCTAATCGATGGCAGGCTTAAAATAACTTTCCCCCGAAAATGTAATTAAATTATAGGGAAAAACAACAAGTGGCACATACATATAAAAGCCCGAGGGTTGACAGCAAGTTAGCCACACGAAAAGACTGCGGTCAACCCTAAACCTATACGCATATAAACGTTTATTTATAGGACGAGTACACGAACCCAGACAACCGGTATTGTGCTTGCCACACGGGGCGTATGAGCAATGAACTACTTCAAAAGGATGTCAAGCGGTCATCAATTCGACAATGGCCGTGCACACATTTATTTTCTGATTCCAGCCCAAGCCAAGGGCGTAACCTTTTTAAAATGACTTTTGGGCGTTACCAGGGGCAACAATTAAAAACGAAATCTCATATATGTATATACATAAGCTAACCCCAAATGGCGGCAGGAAAAGGGCCTGGAGCGGCTCACTGATGTGGCAACATTTGTCAGGACGGCGTCCAGTCTCGAAAAAGGTATCCCTGGCAACGCACAGAACTCAACTTTCACTTGATTAACAGAGGGGGAAAAAAGGTGAAAGCAAAATCTTAAAGGGAAATTGGCGCCAGGTGTGACAGGTGACAATTTAATAACAACTCGCAACCCACCAACTGACTCAATGACGATTCGCATTCATATTGAGTCGGGCGAGGCAGCAGCTGGGACGACAATCAATCAAAAAGTTGCCAAAAAGTATATAATTGAATGCTTTTGTTACTTTCTGCAAAAGTTACTTCAATTGATTCGATTTAAATAAGCCAAAATGGGAATAAGCGAATATGGAAAGTAGAACTTTCCTTTTTTGTAATCATAAAAGAAATAATTTTTTATTTAAACTCCGAAGATAAATGAGAAATATCATTGCGTAATTAAATTCTTACTTAAGTAATCCTTAAAGAGATTATAAATATTAAATTTAAACTTTTTAAAATGTTATTTCTTAGACTTGCAAAATAAAAATATATAAGTATTAAGATAAAAACTACTCACACAATGAAAACAGCTCCTGTTCCTCTTCTAGCTCTGCATTCGTTTCACCTTCCATTTCCGCTTCCGGTTCGATCTCCGACTCCTGTTGGCCGTCGGGGATTGGCTGTCACTATGTACTGGTCGAGTCGCCGATCGGCGAGGCTATGTTGCTATTGCTATTGCTGTCCGAAGCGGAGAGGGGGCGACATATGCCCAGGCGCGTGAGACCCGGCGGCATGGACTTCAGAATGGCCACCGCCTCGTCCAGCTCCAGGCCCTGCAGCAGGCGATCGCCAACGCTCATGAGACGGTCGCCCGGATATATCTCATTGGTTGCCTCGGCAGCACCACCGCGTATCAGGCCACGAATTACGATCACACTGCCCTCGGAGTCTAGGGGATCCTGGTAGTCCAGAATGGAGAAGCCAAAGCCATGCTCCGTCTTCTCAATATCCACGGCGGTCACTTCGCAGCTCCACAGGGCGAGGCCCGACACGTTCTCCAGCGACTTGGAGCGTCCTCCTCCTCCTGCTCCATTTCCTCCCGATCCGCCTGCTCCGCCGCCTGCATCCGTCAAAGTCGCCGTGCTGGACGTGTACAGCGAGCTCTCCGACTGGGCCTTGCTCAGCAGATTCTGGAGGCTCTGGTGACCACCGGGCAGGAGGCTGCGCGTCTCAAAGGCCTCCGGGTTTTGCGAGGTATTTATCACCGACGGAACACGAGTGCCCCGGGCACACACCAACTTAACGCGGGCCGGCAGCTCTTTGAGGATTTTGACCACATCGATGTGACGCAGGCCCTGCAGCTTGTGCTCATTCACCTGCAGGAGCTCATCGCCCGGCCGCAGGATGCCCTGGCGGCCCACCGGCCCGTCGGCGAGTATGGAGCGTATATAGTGATGCGGACGCTTCTCAATGCCGCACTCCACGTCCACGGTGCCTTCGAGGCTGATCCCTAGACCTGAAAGTTTATTTATTTCGGCAACTAAAATTTCACTGTCGGGAAACTCACTTTTCCAGGCCACGCGCAGAGAGGCGGCGGTTGGGCTGGCCACCCTCGCAGGCGCCTCATTCGTGGGCGTGGGCATCTGGCCGGGATCGGGATCGAGATCGGGATCTGTGCCGGGATCTTCTGGTTCCTTAAGCTTACTCGACTCTGCCCTAGACCCCTTTCTGGCACTCGCCACTTTCTTTCCCGTTTCCGGTCCCGTCTGCGTCTCCGTTTCCGGCTCTGGACACTGCTCATCGGTGTCGTTGCCACTGTCATCGGCCAGGTTCGGGCTCCTGCCATTGGTTAGCGGCGCCACTGGACTGGTCGTGGCCAGCTTTGTCACCCCGCCGCTGTGATCGCTGCGGTCCAGCACGTGCGACATGTTTGACTCCACGGTGTCCCGCGAGGGAAGTTCCACAAACTCCTCGCCGGCTCCCGAAACGCCCACATCTTCCGCCTCGGCCTCGTCACCTTCGGTGGCTATGGAATCGGCATCCAGCGACTTGGGTGGCAGCCAGCTGAGCGTGGCTATCGAGGGTGACCCGGGCATTGAGAGCTGTGACTCCTGGTCCTGGTCCTTCTCCTGATTCCTGTCCAAGCCAGATGGACCAGCACTGCCCTTAATTTCCGTAAGTGCCACTTGCAGATGCTCAAACTTCCTGCCTCGCAGAAACCGCTCCAATGTCAGGTGAACCTCGATGTCTGTATTTCGAAGCAGCTCCACCGCCTGGTGGTTAGTCACCCCGGACAGAGACCTTCCATCCACGGCCACGATGCGGTCATTAATCTGAATCTGACCGCTCGTCTCCGCCGCACTGCCCTCGATGATGCTCTTCACGAATATGCCCGAGAGATCCTCCTCCTCGCAAACGTAACCGGCTACGGTTATGCCCAGGCCATAGACATTCTTGTGCAGCTCCACCACGTAGGTTTCCGTTTCCGGAGAGTCCATGTAGGAGTCGGGGGAGCCGGAGCCGGAGCCGGAACCAGAGCCCGATCCCGAACCGCCATCTTCGTTGGCCAACAGCTTGCGTTTGCTGCCGGCTATCACAGTCTCTATGTGCTGGTGCTGCTGTTCCTGAACGGACCGCCATTGGGTCTCCAGGGGCAGCATCTGCAGGGCGGGGCGTGGCGGCGGCGATAGTATCGAGAAGGGCACTATATCCAGATCCAGGCGTGGACACGGTCGCTGGCCAGCATTGGATTCCGCGCCGTTAGGATTGCCGCCCGGAATTGGTGGCAGTGGGAAGTCGGCCAGGTCGCCGAGCTCCGTCAGCTGCAGCTGCGCTGCAGGCGCTTCCACGGCGGACATCTCGGAGCCCTCGACGGGACCGCCGCGCACGAGACCCACCAAACTGGCCACGTCCATGCCTCCGACACAGATGCCGTCTCCGCCGCTGCCACCACCACCGCTGGATGCGGCTGCTGCAGCGGCTGCTGCTGCTGCTGCTGCCACGGCAGCGGCGGTGGCAAAGCTCGGATTCTGGAAGAGATGACGCGACAGTTCTTCCGGGTCGGAGAGGAGCTTAGTTGGTATAATCGGCGCCTGACAGGCCAGCGTTTGGTAATCGATGGCCGTCGGCTCCACCGGCCGCGCCACAATCAGACGCACCTGAGCTCCGGTCTGACGAAGAACTGTGGCCACCTGCTCCGAGCTAAAGCCCCGCAGATTGACCTCGCCGATTTGCAGCAGATGATCGCCCAACTGCAGCCGTCCATCTCGCTCGGCCACGCCCCCCGGCGTCAGGGCCTTGATCACCACCCCAGTGCTGCGCCCCCCCACAAGGATGAAGCCGAGACCGTTGCCATCGTTGATCAGATCGATAACCTCCACCTGTGACCATTCGGTGCTTAGAACCATCTTTCCCAGCTGTTGCTGCTGATCCGGATGCCTGCTCCCGCTGCTCTTGTAGTTTTACCAAATGTCGTCGACGCTCGTCGTTGTGTTGTGTCGATTGCTTGTGTCGCGGCTCCTGCTAACATGTCGCAATGTCCGAAATTTTGCGGTGGTGCTGTCGGCAATTTGGGTTTGTATTTATTTTCGCTGCTGCTGCCACTGCTCCGCCGTCAAGTGTGACATTGATGAATATTATGATTGCCGCCGCTGCCGATTTGCTTGTTATTATTGCGATCGCATCGAGAGTCATTCAACCGACAATTATGGCCCGGCAACTGCGCTCCTGGCACCGACAGCGCCAGCCGCATCATCCACGACCGCAACAGCACAGCGCACCTGTAATTATGCAGCACACGCACGCCAATCAGTATGGATGTGTGTGAAGGTGGGATGTACTATATGTATGGGGAGTACGCGGCGTATACGCAATGCATGGCGAGATGGGTAGCGTATACGCAATGCGGGGACAATGAGTGGGTGCAGGAGTAGGCGTGACACGGGCCTGAAGCGGGAATTTAAATTGCTGCCCCGCCAGGCATAACATTCGCCTTTCCCTGCGAATACCCTTAGTCACGGCTCATGATTTACGTACACATATCTGCCAAGGTATTAATTGAAAGGTGTCTTTAATAATACCACTTATTCAATTCAAGTAAATTTACAAGAACTTTAAATAATAAAAAGTTATAAAAATAAGGGGTGTCGTAAAATATCTACAGAGATTCCCCAGGAAACATGGGTTTAATTATTGTTAAATTAAAGTTTTAAGAGGTTTGTGATAAATCAGGGAACAAATATTATATTTTTTACTAAAAATTCGGCTTACAACCATATTGTGTTGAATAAAATATAAATATCTCTATGAAAACATAAACAGATGTGTATTTATTTCCTATTTATCCCTTTTTTTATTTGGAAAATCCTATACTTGACCCATCTGCTTAGTGAGTTGGCATTAATTTTTGATCAGGACTGCCCAGGGTATGCATAACTCGACATCGGTGTTCGTTTAACGTATCCGAACGTATCCTCGTTTTCTTTTTTGCTCCTTCTGCCTTTTTAATGGCACCTTTTTTGCACGATTTTGTAATTTACATGCACACACACGCACTTGGCCAACGGGAAGTTTTTACCTTGCCGCTCACGTGCCACGCATGTTTGGCACCAGTCCACACACCCCCACCGACATGGCTCCCTGCCCCGTCGGCTCTAATTGGAAAATGCCATGCCACGTAGGAGGCTCGCTGCGACTGCTTAGTGCTGCATACTCAGCGGCGCCGTCTTGGCAGCCAAGAAACAATCTGCAATCGAGCGATAAGTTTCGAGCAGCAGCCGCAACTGCCACCAATCACTGACAAGCCATATGGCTAATAATGGGGGTATATAGCGAAGATGGGGTTAGGGGCTATGAGGAGGTATGTCGGAGGCCAACTTGCTCTGCGGTTTTCCTGTTTCTTTCTTCCCTCTCGAAGTCAAGTCTGGTCGGACACAGCTAATACAGCTAATTGTGTTGAAGACAGCAAAAACGTTGATTTTATATAACCTCTCATCAATAAAGTTGTGATGAACGGAGTCTGGGAAGGCCAATTAGGTTTTTATATACTATAAATGGGAAATCAAGGCATTTCCAGCGAATTTAATAAAGTTCTTTAAAAGTCTCTTTGACAGAGAATCATAATTAAAAAATGTTATATATAAATCACTGAAACTTGAACTTTGACCCATGTAAGCTAAATATTACTGTAAACTCAATCGAATTGCTTGCTTTCACCTGAACTCATTAATCAAAAAATACTTCCTGCTTGGACTTAAGTTAAAGATTGGCGGCTTAAACCCTCCTTCTGGGAAACTCGAGCTAAAAACTCAAAAAAAAGCTCACTAATGACCTCCTCGTGCAGCAGCTGGACGCAAAAACCGTAACCGTAAACCAAATCCTGTTCAGTGGGTTGTCGTTTTAATTGTTGTGCCCCCTCCCGTGCCCCCTTGCTGGGCCATACGAGTTTTGGGCCCATTGTACCGACGTATCTGGCAGTGACTGCAGCTGTCAATTAAACGCTGATTGACTTTGCATTCGCCGGACATGGTCTGGGCACACGATGCGTATGATTAACGCTGCTTGTGCCGGTTCCTGGTTTTCGTCCTGTGCCTTGCATTGATCCCCGCCCATCGCTGGCCACAACATTTCGCTCTTTACCTGGACTCTGGACAGTTTGTTTGGGAACAATCTCCCGATTTGGTGGGGTACAGAAAAAGAAAATGTTACTCAAAAGAATAAATAAAGTAATAAAAAATATTATTTAATAAACTTATGGTATAATTATTCTTTTATCTTAGTGCTTTAGAAATATAAATATATATTTCTTGTGAGAATTAAGCAACTTTCTTGTAGATTTATTTAAAAAATAAACCTTGACTTTGCAATAAGGATTATAAAGTACAAAATAAATTGTGAAATCAAGTGTCAACATGGAACTCCGCACCAGAGTAATGTTCTGTTTGTTTTTCTCTGTGCCAGTAAGTGTGCTTCATTTGACTTGGTTGCGGTCCGACGGGAGTGCTGAAAAATGTTATGTGGAGCGGATGATGAAGGGGAAGAAGGACCAGGAGCAGGAGCAGTTGACGTCCCAGGCCCATTACCCGGGGAAAGTAGGCCAAGCGCGTTTGAAGTTGCCACTGCGTTTGTGTGTGTTGGCTGCTATTTTTGTACGCCTCAAGTAGAGTCAGCGGTTCGTTTTCCTTCTCTCTTTCACTCCCTATCTCCCTCTCTTTCTCTCTGTCGCACTGGGACTCCAACGTCTCCTACGCTGGGTCCTAAGCCCATCTCCCTCTCACTTGGCTTGTGCCAGTTTTCGGTTTCGTTTAGGAACGCCGTTGGCCACTGTTGCTTCTAACGCACTTCAAACTGCCGCGGCGCTGACCTACTGAGCATTATTAGCCGGCTCACGGCACAGGGCTCACAGCTCGAGTTTCGGCCCAAGTCCCGACGTCAGTCAAGCGTCGAAAATCGATAAGCGGAAAAAGAAAGGTTAAGCCCAAGTCGTCAAAAGCGAAGTTCTACGTACCCTTTGAGGGCGGCTTTAAGCCTTTTGTTTGTATTCATTTTATAAAAACCATGTTCTATTTTATTAACAAAATTATATATACGTTTATGTTTTTGTATTTTATATTAACATAAATATATAAATTAAATACTAAAGAACAAGGTTCATGTTGTTATTAAACATGATAATTTTGTGTATTAAATGATTGGACTTTCCGATTTTTTTGTTTCAAATAAATAAAGGTATTAATATATGGCCAATAAATAAAATTGTTTTTATTTAAAAAGCAAAACTTAAACAAATTTTATCGAATTTCCTTTCCACTGAACACAGGGGTGCTAACCGCAAGCATGATTTAAGAGCAACAAGAAGGTTTTTTTTATAAACAAATTTAAATATGGATGCCGAGGGAGGCAAGAGTTATTTACCGCATTTTAATAATAACTCAATTTAAAAGTATTAATAGTTGGGTAAATATTTATAGCAACAAGCCATTAGTTTCATATTTTCCTATTGCGCAGGGTATGCCCCATCTTAGGAGTTCAGGCCAAGTCAAGTCTTTCTGCTGCCGTCGGAGCCTCTTGGTCTTGGTCTAGCCGCATTGACTGTGGTTCGGAGCTCTGAGCCGTGAGCTCTGGGCTCTGAGCTTCTAGGTTCGAGGCTGTAGGTTGGAGGTTTCAGGTTATAGGTTGGTGGCTGTGGCTGTGGCTGCGGCTGTTTGCTGGTGTCGTGTGGCTGCGCCTTTTGACCCACCTAGCCGCCATCGCCACCCGGCACCCGGCGCCCCACAAGCTCTTAGCCAAATTGCTGCAGCCAAAACAGGGCGAGAGCAAAGGAGCGGGTAAACGAGAGAGTGAGAGAGAGTATGAGCAAGAGGGAGACGGAAACGAAATAACTTGTAAACTTGCGGCACGCAATTTGCAATTACTTAGCCGACGGTTGCAAAAAGACATTAACGCATGCAAAGGACAAACGAAAAAAAAAAAATAAAAAAAAAAATAAAGAGCGACACCCCCCGAATAAATATTTCCTATTGATTTAACAACAATATGGGGACAAAGATTGCGTATACGCCGCATGCTATGCTTGCTTTTATTATTTGGAAGGGGGCGCAGATTGCGTATACGCCGCGTATTTCAGATGCGTTCGCAAGACTTGGTGCGGTGGCAGCGTCTAGGAAACTGGTTTAGATTGCGTATACGCCCTGTGTTCTCACAGCTGGCCAACATGGAGCATTAGGCAGCATAATTACCCGCACTGGCTGGCCAGTCGATGGGCCAGCAAACGATTTCCGCTGCGATTCCGTGGCACTTCATTCACGCACTCCACAAACACAAGCACATGGCACGCACCGCACTCGTTTGTTTGCTCTGCCAATTTTCCCGTTGCGGCCACAATTTTCTTACACACTCTCTCAGGAAATTTACGCGCGCATTTTCCGGCACAGCAACACGCCCGCACGCCACGAAGCTTCTTGGCCAAATGAGTTTCCCGCTGGCCAACACCAGCCGCTACTACTCGTACTCGGAAGGATAGCGACTTGCTCTCCATGCCCATGCGCATTCGCCGGACACATGACTCCGGAATGCATTGGAGAACGCGGAGAACGCTGGCCGCTCGCAATATTTACAATTTGAAGCTGCCTGCCAGGCGGCCTTTCATTCAACTGTCAGATTGGGGAAGGGACGCTGAGAGCGCAAGCTCCACTGTACATAGACGGTGGTGGTGGAGCTTTCAAGGGGGATTGCTGGAAACTAAAAACAAAAATTCCTCTTTTATTCTGTTAGATTTAAAGTATATTTTCACATTTCTCATAAAAAAGTTCTGTTACCATTATTGACATATAATTAGCTTCGTAACACCTGCAATTTCTGTTCAGATCATTTGATGAAATCATTCCATTTTGTTTATAACTATATTAACCCATTATAAATCAAGATATTACAATTTCAGCAATACAATTTAATTTGTTATGAACCTATTCTTTAAAGCTATTTGAAATAAATAAGTATTTAAATATTCAGAACTATATTCAGAATTAGTTTCAGTCAAAAGTTTGCAACGCAGTGAAGGAGGCATCTCCGACCCTATAAAGTATATATATTCTTGATCAGGATCAACAGCCGAGTCGATCTAGCCATGTCCGTCTGTCCATCTGTCCGTCTGTCCTTCTGTCCATCTGTCCGTCTGTCCGTTTCTACGCAAACTAGTCCCTCAGTTTTAAAGCTATCTGAATGAAACTTTGCAGTTAGGCTTCTATATACTCTCACTCACTCACTCACTCACTCGTACATATGTCGGAACGGGCCGGATCGGACGACTATATCATATAGCTGCCAGAGGAACGATCCGAAAAATTTTCAAAAAAAAATTAGAACTTTGTCAGTTTTCAACCAATTTTCATTAAATTTGATATTTGCCCATTTAGTATTATTTCCGAATATCGTTTTTAATTTCATGAAAATCGGCTGACTATACCCTATAGCTTCCATAGGAACAATCAGGAAAATAAAAGAAAAAACCATAACTTTGTCAGATTTCAACATATTTTCACCAAATTTGATATTTAGCCATATTTTAGTATTTCTGAATTTTGATTTTAATTTCATGAAAATCGGCTGACTATATCCTATAGCTGATTAACATACATGACAAGAGTAACACACAATTAGATGACGTGAAATTATACATTCAGTCAAAGGAAGACCTTATTTGCTGCTTATATTAGGAATGCTGCTCAGGATCTAGATGGCGACATTTGCATTGCAATACGTGATGATTTCAATAATATTGTATAAAATAATTTAATGCGGGCAGTATGCATATGATTTGCCTTTTGGTTTACTGCCTAAACAAACTTCTTGACCAGAAATGCCGGCAATTGCTTCTCAGGCAACCAACAAACCGCCTGCGCCTGCTCCGTTGTCCATGACAACCGATGGCAACGATAAATAAATATCCAGGTGTCAGGTGCGCTGGGTGCTGGGTGCTGGCTGCTGGGTGGTGGGTTGTAGGCTGCTGGTGTCAGGCGGCAAGCGGCAGGTGGTGACCGCTCACCTGGGCTCCAGTGACCGAACAGTCGTCGGTTGGCAGCGCCACCGCAAGGCAGCCGAAGGAGTCAAAGTAACAAGAAGCGTGGAATGCTCCAAGTTTCCCCAAGCAGAAGGAGGAGGAGTAGGAGGAGCACCTGCCCCAACTCGATGGGAGGCGGGTCATGTGTCAATCAAGGCAGCGCATAAATCCAGACGGAAATCGAACCCAGCAAACCATTAAATCGTAGCCACAACTCCAGGCAAGCGTCAAAATTCATAGTTTCACTACAAGCGATTCCGGGTAGTTCTCAGTAAAAACTACAGCAGGACACACACAAAAAAGTTCTAAAACGATTTTTCCCCAAAACCATCACAGTACACCTCAAAAATAAATCCAACATTGATCTTCGTGAGCCGTGGAATAAGCGCAACCAACGAATACTGTTACGATAAGAGAATGTCGGGAGCCGGAGAGAACGAGAACTCAGATGAGGAGTACTATGTAGACGAGTCCTTCGAGGAGGACTCGGAGTCTGAGGTTGAGGAGCAAGACCACGAGCAAGAGCAAGAGGAAGAGGCAGAAGACGAAGACGTCGAAGAGGAGGAGATTGAGGTGGATGAGCTGGACGCCAATGCTGTTCTTCTCGAGGAGAGCGACACGCAGAGCGAGAGCGATGTGGAGGCCGAGTTCCTGCGTGGCAATGTAAGTCCTCCTCGCCAGGAGCTGACCATATCCCAGTTCAGCTTTAACGCTCCATCCGCATCGCGCCCACAGCCGCACGCCCGTCGCCAGCAAATGGTAACTGGCCGCTCGACCGGTGGCTTTAACCGTGATCGTATGAAGGCCTACCCGAGCTCTTCAGACGATGAGGAGAGCCAGGTGGTCATCACGAAGACGGTGGCCGAGGTGAATCAACTCAGTCTGTGTTTAGACACACCCGAAGACGATGAGACGCCCTCGGTGCGGACTCTGATGCCGGGCAGTGCCCATGCACCGACTGAGGATGACGACGACGACGACGATGAGGACAATGAACTCGAAGAGGTCGAAGAGGTTGAGGAATTCGAAGAGGAAGAGGAACTAGAGGAGGACGATGACGGAGCCCAGAGTGATGGCACCATGGCATCGAACCATGGTCACCAGTCCGACGAGGAGAGCGACGAGGAGGAAGCCACTGATGTGGAAGTAGAACAACTCGAGGAGGATGAGCCAGACGTCCCTGTTCAGAAGGAGAAACCGGCGCTACCACAGGAGGATCTCGTTTCGCTGGTGGATGCCAGTGACAACAGCAGCGAGAATAGTGTAAATACCATTGGCATGGCCGGTGCAGAGACGGACGTCACCCTGGCGGATACTTCTCCAAGAATACAAAAGCAGGTGAGCCGGGAACAGCCACCGGAAACATGCAGTCAGACTGAACCAGTTACGGTGATGGAATCCAAGATTGAGGAAGAGAAGAATGTGAAGGATGCCGTGGCGGATCCTCTAAAGACCCTGGATAACTTCCTGAGCAGTAGCGAGTCCGATGTTATCCAAGAGTCGGATGAGGCTACCGTTAGGTATCTGGAAAAGCAGATGACCCAGATGTCGGAGATGATAATGAAGACATTCCGGATCAACGGTGGAGCCACCAATAGCCAGGCCTTTGAGCAGCTGGCCAGGGCCACGGAACTAATGCATAGCCGGAGACGCGAGGAAAGCGAGTCCGAGGTGACATCGATGACGGAATCCGTACCGACTAGTGCTCGTACCTGTGGCGAAGAAGAATCCCCCTTGAGAATGCGCTACCAGCGCTCCCAGGAGGCACTAATCACAACACGATCATCCAAAATACCCAGGCCGAAGTGCAGGTGCCCTTCGGAATCTGAACTCCGGCAGCAGGAACAGGAAATGGGCCAAAGCATGGCCATGGGCGAGGAACTAATGGATCCTGGCATGCAGCTCGGTATGGGAATGGAGCAGGACTATCTCATGGACGAGTGTGGGCAGGGGGATGGGCTGATGCGGCATCCGTCACAGGGCAGATCCTCGGCGTTCAACCGGCGCGCGGCCAGTAGCACTCCGAGCAGCTTCACTAGTGACGGACGCCAGTATCCCATCAATGTGTCGCGTTCCCGCTGCTCCAATGAGAAGGTCAAGTGAGTATTTCCCTATTCCTATATGCAGATCTTCGTCTAGCTTCTATATATTCCTCTGTGACAGTTACAAAAACTTGGGCCGCAAGAGCTTCACCTTCACCAATGTCCAGGTTCGTGAGATCGAGCGCCAGAACCAAATCCTACTCCGAAAGATGATGACTGTGAAGCCCACGGCCACTATCAAGGCGAGCACCAGTACCATGAAGTTAAACGCGAACGCCCCCGAGGTGAGTTATGCCCAATGGAAATGTCCTCGCAAGATTAATTATTTATATCCCGCCGGCAGCGACAACCACCGCCTGCGCCGCGTCTCACCAGCGCTGCTGTGAACCGGAAGAAATACCAGCGTCAGATTGATCTGGACAACGACGTGCTCAAGCGGAAGCTGGAGGCCATTGGCACCCGGCGCCCGCAGTTCAAGTGACGTCTCCAACTGTGTTCATTATATATGTTTAATGCGAATTTACAATATTAAAATTAATTGCAAGTTGAGAAATGTAAAAGAATCTGTATAAACTTCATATAATTAATGGGCGTCTAGAATTCGTAAGCCAGTTGTAAAATAACAATAGACTTAAAACAAAAATTGTTCTTAATTCAGGAGTGAGAAATATAAAAATTTTTTACATAAATATGATACTTAGCTTTAAAGTTCATGATTTTTGTCTTGCACAATATAAGAGGTGAGAATGTAAAATTGTAAAATTATTTAAAAGCAGAAAGGATTTATAATAATTAAATATAAAATTAAAAAAAAGTGTCTAAAGAAATTTGCAAACAAGTCTCATGCTCACAGAGTCACCTCGTTGATCTTGCTTAGAAAGGTTTCTCCCAATGCCTTGACTGCTTTGAAGGCAGCATCACCATTCTGCTCCTTGAACTCCTCCTCATTCTGGAGCTTCACTTTCTCGCGCTTTTCCAGATCCCGATAGATAACCTGTCCAATCTGAAAATAAGTAAAGTTTTTTAGTTTGTTTCGCAAAAGAAGGGGTTTTTCACTCACATAAACATCGATGGCGGCGTACATCAGCTGGTTCTCATCCAGCGGAATGACATGCCACTTGCTCATCCTAACTTTCTTGCTCTTGTCCATGGCCTTCTTGGCTATGAAATTGGCTAAGCGTTCCAGGCTCCAGCGTCCACCGGTCTGACAGATCTCATTGCACCACACGCCCAAGTCCACACATTTCTCGATCAACGGTTCAGCGGAAACCTCAGGAAAATCGCGAGCCAATTTACGGAAATCTCTGAAAGTTCAAAAAACAGCTTAGCAAGAAACATTTTTCTTGTAAGTAATAGACTCACGCTTTAATATTGACGCCGTGCAACCGAACCTTGGGATGATTGATAAGGGCCACCAGGGCCGCGGGCAGCTTCTTCAGGTTGCTCAGCTGGTACACATAGCAGCATTTTTCATCCACACAGATCTGGATAACCGAGGACTTGCCAGGTCCGGTTTGAAAGGAGAAAGGCCACTCCATGTCAAAGGCCATGGGAACCACATCCTCTTTTTGCTTCTCTACCCATTGCCTTAAGGTTTATAGAGAACTTTTTTAGGTTTTCAGGTTTATAAGATGCGTTTGCTTTAAACTTACATCACATCGTCCGCCGATGCAGCGATATCCTGGTTTTCCGTGTAGTACTTGATTTCTCCCTTGTACTTAATAAATGGCAGCTTTACAGGCTCTTCTTTTTCCGGGGATGCAGGTCCATCCTCAGCCATGGAACGGGTGCTCCTGGTGGTCCTGGAGCTCCGCCGTTTGGGAGGATTTTCAATTTCCGCCGTATCGTTTTCCTCTTTCTAATGATCCATGCCATTAATACTTTTTGCGTTTTCGGCAAAGAAGAAAGGGCTTTTCTTACCAATTCCGGAGTATCGATATTCTTTCGCTTGACCGCCGCTGGCCTTCCTCTCTTTTTGCTCTGCTTCGGAGTGTTATCCTCTTCCGCATTTTCCTTATCCTTCAACTGTGCCGCTTTTGGCGTTTCCGTCTTGGCTTGTTTGACTGACGTTTTGGGCGTCCCCTTTTTACCAACTGTCTTCGCCTATACAAGTAAATGAAATTATATTTTACACATCGATAGAATACTTGATTAACTCACCTGATCGGGCATTTCATTGGCCTTTGATTTAATGGGCATTTTAATTAAGAATTTGTCCATTAGCGGAGTTCTTTGTATGTTTTTCTCGATGTTTTGTTTATTAATGATTCCCGCCAAAAACATTGAGTGGCTGTATTGCAAAAATACCGAACTTTGCTTTTGAAAATCAACCAAAAGAATTTAACTATTTTCCCGCCAGTTTTTATTCGGAAAACTAATTTTACGCGGAGGTAAGACTTTCTCTAGCATTTCCCTGGAAAATCTAATTTTCCAGCATGTCGATTCGCACCTAGCTTCAGAGTTTTCAACAACGGATAAACGAAAACGGAAGTAAAACCGCGAATTTCCTCACACAGTCTGGCAGCACACTGAGCTCCTCCAAAGCCATTTAGGTGTGACCAGTAGCCTTGCAGGGGAAAACCTTAAATTGTCAGAGGAAAAGCCGGCAAACACATTTATTAAAAGATACTTTGATTTCATTTGTTTATATTTATATTCCTGAATCGCATAATATCCCATAACTATGTCCTCGGCTGTGGTATCCACACACTATATATCCGAGAAGGTGGCCCGCGTCCGCTGGCTGCCGGAAGCGCTGCAGCAGAGCGAGCGGTTCGTGACCGGCAGCTGGGACATGGACAGGAATTTCGTCCGCCTCTGGAAACTTCAGTCGAACCAGCATGTCGGCGCCACGGGCCCTGATGATGTGGACCAGATACCGCGCTGTATGGACAAGGTGGCGATAGAGGATGATGTTACCGCCATGGAGTTTGTGGACAATTCCACGCTGGCTGTGAGCTGTGCTGATGGTGAGTGTTTAAAATTCGTTACCGCCGATTAAGTCTTTGAAATTAACAATATATTCAATTATAGGTCATCTCAGTTTGATGAGCGTGCAGCGAGCAGTAGAGGAGGATCAGGTGCAGCGCCTAGCTCGAAGCGACCGGCTGCATTGTTTCCAGCGCAGCCAGGAGCCAGCTCCCTGCACTGACCTTGCCATCTACGGCACAGACATAGCTACCGCCGGGGAAGATGGACGCGTCAACATAGTCTCTTCTGAAAATATACGTCAGGTGAAACGCACCATAGAGGCGGACAGCATGGCATTGTTCTCGTTGTGTTACGTTAGCCAGCAGGAGCTGGTGGCCGCTAACCGCATGGGAGTACTGCGTATGCTGGACGCACGTGTAGCCACAGAGGCGCAACCTAATATCGGCATCATGCTGCCGTGCAGAGATGACAAATCCTCGAACTTTGTCTCATCGATCACCACACATCCCAGCCAGCAGCACATACTGCTGTGCGGCAGCGAGGAGGGTACGATTACAGTGTGGGATCTTCGCAACCTGGAATACCCAGCCTCCTATATCAGTGCCCACGACAGTCCCATCAATGAGATTGGCTTCCATCGCCAGGATAACACAAAGCTATTCACCGCTTCCGAAACTGGCGAGGTGTGGATGTGGTCTGAGAACAGATCTTACGGAGGCGATGCTAACAGAAAGGATGGGAACAGCCCCTGGTTAAGCGGCGATCGGGTTCGTGCTCTGATCAATGTGGAGGGCGTTATCACCGGCACTCGCAAGGCAATGAATTCTTTTGATGTACACGGAAGCCGATTGGTCTGCGGTGGAGATACTGAAGCCGTTTACATAATCGATAATATCGCCTGAAAAAATAAGTTTTGTAAATTATTTTCGTACAATATATTATAGCTGTCGTTAGTTATATATCTGATTGGTTTCGATTCGTATATACTTTAGCAATGTGTGAAATATAGGTGAGGTAGGTAATGTTTGTATCAGAGTAGTTTTTTTTACAAAACACCTTTGAAAATTAATTCAACTTTGACATTCTTTAAAATGTTATATTTGATTTTATTTCGGTATACGCAAAATTGGCTTAAATCAAAGCACCTGTCTTACATTTAGGCCTACAAACTATAATTATTTATATTTCATTATGTGTTTTATGTATGTTTTGGGTGCTGCTGTGTGGTTGGTCGTCTCATGACTCGTCCTTATATCCTATTTCGTTGGCTAATTTGGAATAGATTTATGCGTGTTTTTTCAACTACATTATTATACCATGAATACACTAACTTGGACTCAATAATTAATATTCTATTATTATTATTATTATTATTTTAAATACATTATTTCTATTTACAGTGTTGCCATAGGGCCTACTACATTTGTTCACTTCTCCACGATTTAACTGAAATTTTAATTTGAGCATTTTAATCTGCATTTTGGGACCTAGGAAAACGTTATCGGGAAGTGCCACAGAACTTGTTATTGGGAATATATTGAAAAGTGTTTTTGGAAGGATGCGATGCCTTTATAGAGTAGATTTTATAATTTTCATACTTTGTTTTAATTGAATTGAAAACTATATAAATTTCTGTGGCACCCCTGTATTAGTATATATTTAAGCATTTTAGAGGAACCCAAAAATTTGCTTTATAGCAACTCATATCGATGTGTGATATATATCCATGGGATTATCTAGTTGGAATATCATTTCGTAATATATTTCAATTTGCATGCTTTAACTTCGTCACTTTTTTAGTTGGATTTCTTTGTTTCGTTGGATTACCTCAGAGCTAGTACCTGGTAGATACTACCTATATAACATATTTATGAATTATTCATTCTCCTCTTGTGGATCCCTTAGATTCAAGGCCCCCCCTAGTAGAATCGCTCGAACTTGGGCGGCTTATTGAGTGCGCAGAAATAATACCCTGAATAGTTTTGTGTGGCTCCGGGTGGAGTGTAATCGCCGATGCTGTAATTCCCGTAGTCATAGTTGCCCATGTGGGCGGCGTGGTGGTGATGATGCTGATGGTGCACATGATGTGGGTGGGCATGTGGGTGTGTGTGCGGGGGGTGGTAATGCTGGAAACCGCCTGCACTACGTGGCTTTTGTCATGTAAGAAGGCTGTTGCCCCCACCACCGCCACCGGCACTGCCGGCAGCTCCTGCTCCAGTTCCACCATTGCTTCCACTATTGCCATTGTTGTTATTATTGCCGTGGACGCGCATGTGCCGATTTAAGTTTCCCGATTGCGAGAATCTATGGTGGATGGAAAGCAATTAATTAATACAAAATTTTGATTGGTACTTGCAATTATCTATCATTTTTTTCTAAACAGAGTAATCCTTTGTAAAGTTTAAATTATCGTAATTACAAAAAAATTATTCGGAAATTTGTGCTGGAAAGTATGCTGCAATATCTTACACTCCTTTACATAAATTAAGGAATTTATCTATTCTATTCACTTTTAAAATGTAACTTTTAAGGGCTTTCAATGAAGTACGAATTATTTTACTTATTTATTTGTATTTATTATTATTTTTTCTTGAAGTTATTCTCAATATGCTTATTATATTTAAGATTTTAATTTAAGAACTGATATATCCCCAGTCTGGAGAGCCAATTATATTGTCCTAGGACTGCCCATTGTTTGATTGAGTAATTGAGTCTGACAAGTTCGACTTGAAAAGTTCGCCTCAATTCTGCGAAGGACTCACCTGAGCAGGCAGAGCTTGCACTGGTAGGGCTTCTCGCCGCTATGGATACGAAGGTGCTTGGTGAGGGTGCTGCTGTCCGAGAAGGACTTCTTGCAGGAGGAACAGCGGTACGGACGCTCGCCGGAGTGGGTCCGCATGTGCGTGGTGACGCTGGAGCTCTGCGAGAAGCGCCGGTCGCAGATGGGGCAGCGGAACGGCTTCTGGCCGGTGTGTGTGCGTACATGGGCCGTCAGGTTGGCGGCCTGCGAGAAGCTCTTGTTGCAGTCGGGGCAGCGGTACGGCCGCTCGCCGGAGTGCGTCCGCAGGTGGGTCTTGAGCGTACTGGGACGGGCATAGGTTTTGCCGCAGAGCCGGCACAGGTTCGGTTTCATCTCCCCACCACTGCTGCCCTCGTCTCCGTCGGGATCCTCGTTGCTGTCCTCCTCGTCCTCGAAAGCGGACAGACTCAGGCCGAGAGCGGCTGCCTGGTAGCTGGTGGGACTCTTGTGGGGCGGCGTGTATCCCTGGTTGCCCACTCCTGTTGGGTAGTATCCACCCAGGGCGGAGCTGGCTGGCGGTGACGGTGACTCCTTCTCGCCCACGGTGAGCGGGGCCAGAGAACCCAGGCCCGATGGAGCTGGTGCCCGGAAATCCGCCGTAAACGAGTATGTGGCTGAGGTGGGATAGTGGCCCGGACTCAGGAGCGGCGGATACAGCACATTCACCGCCGCTGCTGCCGCCGTGGAGGAGTTGCTGGGCGGAGTCCAATTCATTTGGGAGCACTGCATCGGAACACCGCTGCCATCGGCTGCTCCGTAGCCGTGATGCATCGTCATGTTCATGCTGACGTTCACACTCATGCTGGGATACATGGCCGCCGTCGGTGGCGGAGGCGGTGGAGCACCACCAGCGGTCTCGTAGTAACAGGCAGCCGCGTTGCCTCCTCCGCTGGGACCTCCGTTGCTGCCGCTGTTGTTACCGCTGCCGCCTTGGAGGAGCGAGTTGCCACCGTGCGATGCTTGGACTTGGGATTGCTGCTGGAGCTGTTGGTGCTGCGAGTGCATTTGGCCGTGATTGTGGGAATTGGGCGATATGAGCATCTGGTGGGGATGCACCGTGTACGAGAGCGAGGCCTGGTGCGGATTTCCGGCGGCGAAGTTATAGGAGGCGCCGCACGGCGAGAAGGGGAATAGGCTGGGCAGCGGATCAATGTCCAGTGGCGGCAGGCCCGGAAAAGTGGAAGCCATCTCGTCGGTGCTCCAGTAGCTGGGATTACCCGATGATCCTCCTCCGTTGTTGGTGCTTCCGTTGCCACTGCTCGCCGGCGGTGTGGTGTTAATCTGGATGTGGCCGCCTCCGATACCCACGCCCACTTCCACGCCAACGCCCACTCCAATCGTGGGATCGAAGCAGCCGCCGCAATCGAAATCGCTGCTGGTGAGCGAGGAGATGGGCAGAGCGGTGTTGCCCTGGCAGGATAGGCAGCCGACGCAGGAAGCGGCGCACTCTTGCTGCACAACCGGAAACGGAAGGGAGAGAAAAACGGGATTGGGTTAACAAAACTAGCAATAAAACATGCTTAATTTAAAATTTAGTTTGAAATTAACAATTTAAAATGGATTTTAATTCAAATTATTGTAATATTTTTAGTTTGCGAATATTAACAAATATTTATTTTAGTTTAAAACGGAGGTTGTCCGAAAAACTGACGAGTTAAGAAGTTAAGAATTTAAGTTACAACAAGGACTAACTTCTTATTTAACAATGAAGTATAAATGGTTTAGGTAAAAAAAGAAATTATAATATCAGAGAGTTTTTTGGAAATAGACAATTTCTTAGCAAATTTTAAAACAGATACTGAAGGGATATTTTAAAAACGTATAATATCTTGTTAAAAATAAATATTTTTATATATTCTCTCAGTAAAAAAAATTGTAAAAAATACCTATTAATTATGATTTAACTCTGTGCAACTGGCACAACCGAACGCGACCCGTTTTCCGGAGAGATTGAACGCCCTTTGACAGGAATTCCAGGACTCACCTGGGGGCTGTCCAGCGCCAAGCCGAACAGGGGATTGTTGGGCACATAGCCCGTCTCTGGTTCCACAGGACCGCCGTTTGAGACATCGCACGATATGTACATAGCTCCACCCTCTTGGTCTTCCAGGGAATCTGCGCAGCCAGAAGGAATGACAAAAATAAAACAACGTTTTAACCACTGCAAACTGAGCAGAGATGCTCGCCATCAGCTTGTATCCCACGGATACATTTCGCGTGCGGATACAACCACTGTGCGCTAAGCTCCGCCCCTTGATACACACGGAGAGACCGCCATTTGCTTTGCTCTCATGAGTCGTGGTGATTTTGTATCTATGTTACTGCATCTGAAAACGGAGTGCTTCTATGTGTATTAACTCACCCAGAATTATGTTCAGGAGTTTGGAACCCTTATATAACAATCCCATGACATGACTCCAGTTCTGGAACGTGTGGACTCAGCGCTCGGGTCTTTGTTTCTGCTTTTTCTACGCTTCATCTTGATGTGTTAGAGACCAACTGCAAGGCGAGAGAACAATATTTCCAGGTTACCTTTGGCTCATTGCGTAGTTTTTTTTTAAATCAAAGCACCAAAGGGCTTGAATTGCAGAATTATTTCGGGCTTCGGCCGATTATATTTAGGGCATCGGGTTAAAAACTGATTGGAAGCTGTATTTTAACGAACTTTTATCGTTTAATAATAAGGACCAGATTTTCAAGGGATATCTGGATTCATACTACATTTTAGAATTTTATAACATTTTTTAATACGTGCTAACTTTATGCTGGAAACTCAGAAGGTGGCTCTATTCCTAAAATTGATAAGTAGACAATGTATTGTAAATCGAAAGTTTCGAAACGATATAATTTACAAATTTTTAAATATTCAACGAAGATGTAATAACAGATTATAACATATCTGCACTTAGGAAATATAAACGTTATTGCAATTAAGTAACATTAGTAACTTAAAAGCTTTAAACTTCTGTTTTAAAGTAGAGGCATAATTTAGTTAAGCTAGAATATTGCCTTTATTTACTTCATTATGGTTCTTTTGAATGCCATATAATATAAATAATAATCCATTCAAAGTAGTCTAAGAAATTAAATAAATAAACATAAAATCTTTCATAAAAATCAAAATATTAATATTCTTTTTAGATTAATTATTAGAATCAATATACATTTTCTTTTCTCTACGCTTTTTACACCTTTAATAAATTCTAAGAAAAAAATCGTCAACTAAATGTTATATTTAAATTTAATAGAAAATAAAATACTTTCCATTAAAGTTTTTTAATTATTATTATATGAATGACTTATTTGAATTTTATTCAAATCTAGTATTGAGATCTTATTGAGTTTTATATTTTAAACGCAATCTTGTTTTAGAGAACATTTTAATTTTTTTTTTTAATATATTTCTCAAGAATAGGACATATTTTGTTTTAATTTAAGAACTATCTATGTATTATAAAACTAAGAAAAATGATATAACACTAATAATTTCAATTCTTATATCCTTAAAAATTATCCCCTTTTCGTCAAATGCATAGATTGTCCAAGAAGTTATTTATCTATATAATTTTTACAATAAATTGATTGAATATCCAGTATAATTGTGGCATTCCGGGTTTTATTTGCAACTAAATTTATATATTAGCACCTTGTAGATAAATTCACGGATTTCATGATCTGAAGAACACCAATAAACAAGAAACTTCACTGGTTTTGTTTTTAACTATTTCTTTCAAGATTTAATATTGAAACAGCACGATCGTTGCTTTGCGATTGAATATTGATTTGGATGTGTTTGGAACCGTTGTGCAAAACTTTGAGTTTTCGATCTGAGTGCGGGGCAAGAAGCGACTTTTGGCGACGAGCATAAGACGGCGACTAATTGTCAGTTCCAGTTCGAGGCACCTCGTCCCAATATCGACTGACATATCGGCAGAGCGGCAGCAAAGCGACAACCACAGAGGAAGAAGCAGGGCACAAAAAAATACTCACTTAATTATAAACAAGCGACAAAAGGGCGCAAAAGACAACGCAGCAGCGGCAACAATCTCACTCGCACTCACACCCAGTACCCAGATATAATGACACAAGTACCCAGCACTACACATGCAAGACCCTTGCCCAGAGCAGCCCTCTCCGGGGGTACACTGTCCCACAGTCATACCCACTCCCAGATCCATCCACCAACACAACAACGTTGCCGTCATCGTTGTCGGCCAACCAATGCGCTCCGTCTACCGGCTTTTGCGGCCACTACCCCTCGAGTACCGACCTCCGATCCCGCCCAGTCCCAGTCCCAGTCCCAGGCCCAGTCTCGAGCCCATTCATACGTAGCCGGCAACATCGGAGGAGCAGCAGCAGCAGCAACAACATCAGCGGCAGCAGTTTTCAGTAGTTTTTATTTGTCACCCAATATCTTTACAGCTCGACATCAGATATCAATGAGAGGGGTGTGAAGGGGCTGCACTGTTAATAAATGTGGGGTTTTATTTGTTTAATACAAATTATAAAGAAAATCCGCCTGAAGATACAATCAGATTGGAGTATTAAAGTGGCTAGTTTTTTATTAATTAATTGATATATTTAAACATATTATTAAAGGATAAAAAAAGGTTCCAGGATTTAAACAGGATAATTTTTAATATTTTATACAATATCTGTTTCCTTATAGGCAAAAAGTAAATTCGAATTTAGCTTAACCTTAAATTTTTGTCTATCCTTTAATTATTTACAATTAATATTTTGTAAGAAACAAAACTAAATGATTTCTTTCTCAGTGCAAGGGCTATCCGAGGGGCGTGGGCAGGGGTAGTTGGTGCTGACTGGCTGGCAACCATTGATCGTCTTCGACGGCATTCTGCTTCCTTTGCTCCATTCCTTTTGTGGTTAAATGCGACAGTCCATCAGGCTGAGTCGGCAACCCCCTGACTGGACTGCTTCTGTAGCTGGTAAGTATCTTTGTATCTGCTGGTTACATGTGTGTATCTGCTTCTGTGTTGCCTGTATCTGTATCTGCATCTGTATCTGTATCTGCCGGTGCTAATTCTCGTTTGTAGCTCGGCCAATGACGACTGTCTATCGATCGATGCTCTTGTAGCCGGCCGACAATTGCAAATAGTTTTGAATGTTATTTGATAGTTCGATTTGTGGTTGTCGCAGAAATAGCAGGAAAACAAAGACAATCCAAATGGAAAGGTGATGGAAAAATGATGAAACGCTAATGCCCCGCTAGAGATATAGCTGGAGATCTACGCCCAAAATCCTAGCAATTCTCATTAAGCTGAAAAAGTTCACACGCCTGAAAAAAAAGTATCACCCGAATTGGCCAAACCAGTTAAGTGTAAGGGCTTGCAAAGATCGCTCACACACGCACTCCGATGCCCAGATACCCAGATATCCAGCTATATCCCCTGTATCGGCTTACCTTAACGATGGGAATTTCAGGTCAACCCCAGCCAGCGTCGTGTGTGTTAAAATCAGATCGATAGCTATAGTCCGATCGTATCCGAACCAGTTTTTTATTTTATTTTATTATTTTTTTTGGTTTGATCTCGGTGTCGGTTTCATGTCAACAACTTGGCTAAGGACCTGAGCCACTCGGCTGTTCTGCTGCCGATTGTCAGATCGGATTAGGATCCGCTGCTCTCGGGGTTAGCTGGTAGCCAAGTCAATCCGGGTATCAATAACAATTAGGAGAGCTCTCTCAGGTGTGTTCAGGTGTCAGCTGATCAAACGCCCTCGACTGACCGACCACAAGAGTCCTGGGATCAGCGGGTTTGCAACAAATTGAGCCGCTGGATAAATATTTGGTTACCCCCTCCCTCTCTCTCTCTCTGTATCTCTCGAGGACGGGACCTGTTATCGCACCAGCCCATCATCCACCTCATCTCGGCCTGATTCCGGACACGTGGAACTGTTTGCTCACAGGCTCATCGGTAGCTTCTGTTTGTTTTGCGTATTTAACATGACAAACAATGGCAGGACATGATCCTGGCGATGCCAATCCCGCCCTGCAATACCCATGTTGCCACCAGCAACGCGTTTTTCCATTCATTCTCATTTGACGTTATATGTTCGGTGTGTTTCTTCGCCTTTGCTGCTCTGTTGTATTCCGTTGTGTATTGGCGAGGCTTCGAAAATCAATGAAATACTTTTCGGGTGGCATTGATGGGGCTTCCCCGGGTTTTGGCTGCGCTTTGCTTTTTTTATGCTGGCTGCCACTCACTCGGGAGTCATTCAACATGTTAATGCCATTCGGTCATATTAGATGGCGGCTAAAATGAACTGAACCAAGTCGGGGAAGTCAGTGGGAGTTGGAGATTTATTATTTTACATTTACTTTAAGAGTTCGAAGAGTAAAAAGTCAAATTTATTATTACCTTTAATTCTTAGCTTACATTGTTATGTTTTCATATTGCTTTTAAATGTTGATAAAAAGAATATCTCGAGTGATTTAGTAGACCAAGAATTTACATTCAAATGAAAGCTAAATAGAAATTGTAGAGAAATATTATTCGTAGTATATTAATTATTATTATTATTGTTATAAAATCTGATTTAATCATTGTTTAGTTTAATTGTTATAAAATAAAGCATTGTGGCGCTTTTGTTTTTCCAATTTCAAACAGATCTCATTGTAGATTCCATGCGATTTTATCTTTAAAATATATTTTTAAAGCCAGTACAATTTTTGAGAGCAATTTGAAAACAGATACAATATCAATTAAAAGTATAAATTGTCTTTTATTGCTTAGATATTAAATAGAGAAAGAAAGAAATGTATTTTCTAGTTTATTTTTCGACAGAGACTGTCCATCAAATGGTAAATAATATATCCTTTCCAAATTAATCGACAACTGCTGCTGCTATATATGGTTTCCTTGATGGGCAATGACTTAGTGGGAATTGTAAAGTTCTGGAACAGGAGTTTCAAAACATCTGTGAGTGCAATTGCAGCGACCGATGGAGAGTATCGATGACCGCGTGACAGGCACAGCCGTTGGCAGTTGACATTTGCCGGACAGGACGAACGGCTATCCTTGACAGCTGGACGAGCAGGGATCGGGATCGGAACTGTCGTCGCATAACCCACTTCTTATTAAAAACCTAAGCCAGCTTATTAAATGCGCGCGACTTATTACAAACCCTCCTCCTCCTTCTCGAGGAGCTGGAGTGCAGCGAAGGACTCCCCCAAGAAAGGAGCAACCTACTTGAATTACAGCCGAACTTGGCCACGACATTGTCTCTTCTTCACTTGAGCGGAGCGCGCCAAATTGAATTTGTAAGTCGATACTTTTGGAAAAACAAGGAAGAGGAGTTCAGGGCCAGCCTGGAAGGGTTGCATTGCCCACCGAGTCCGGTGCCTCCACTCCACTGACAGAGACAAACCAATGCAGCGATGAAGACGCACTTGGTGTTTGTTTTTTATTGAGGAATCACTTCCGCAAACAACTGCTGTGAGAACATCCAATTGATGACAGGGAACATAGGTTTCTCCCAGGCCTTTTTTGTCCTTCAATTATCTGCGGTGCCGCACGCTCTCGTTATCTGCAATTGCATTTTGGCGAACCGCAAATGATTATCCTGTAATCCCTTGGATAAATATTAAATTTCAATTAGGCCCGTTAACATATTATTAGCCACCGATCGGCACTATCATCATCGCAGCGACCAGGAGCAGGTCACGTGCCCGCCCCGAGTAGCTGATGATAATCTACGCAAAAGCGAACAACCGCAACCCTCCTCCTTCGTCAGGACTCACAGGATGGCGAGGTGGTGACAACCGGCAGGAGATGCGACTGCAATTTTATCAGATTATGTCTGTCCGTGGAATCCCCTGGGTGTCCTGCATGCCCCTCAACCCTCCCTTTGAGCCACTCAACAGGTGAGAGAGCTCGGCGAAATTTTGTGTGAGAATATTTTGGCTTTTTCCCTGCTTTCGCCGGGTTCCCCATGTGTATCGGGTTACCTTGTCTGCTCGGCGGCGCTGTGATTTGTTGCTCTAAATAATTCTCATGGCCTGAAATTGAAACGTTTTAACTAAGAAAAAGATATAGCTTTTAACTGAGCAGTAAAACTTAATTCAGAATTATTTCATTTAGTAATGTTGGATGGTCAAGCAGCTCTGTTACTAACCGCGGCTTCATGTTAACAGCGACATGCTGGCTGTTATATTTCAGGGTGGACCAGTAATATAAGACACTTTTAATCAGCTTCAAATGTAAATTGAAAGATTTATCTCATTCTTAAATATATTGCATGGGTTCAAAGGTATATTTAATTACTTTACATTTTTAAATCGAATAATTATACAATTTAAAAGGATAACTACGGTATGGTTTCCTTTAGATCTAATATAATAAAACATTTAATAAATGAATATTAAGTAAATAAAGTTGGTTCATTCATCGATATTAAATATGACAAATTCCCTAACATTTGAATTTATAAAATAATTACATTTACTTCTTCCCTGTAAATAACATAATTTAATATTTATTTCCCAACCTTTTTTTTACTTCTGGGTAATATAAATATTTGTAACTCCTTTAATCCCAATAAACAGTAAGTAAATAATAGTATTATTATAAAGTTTTATTATTTTTTATTTTATTTATTGTGATGGAAAACTTAGACTACAGTAAACTCCCCCTTTATAACAAGAAAAGCAAAATCAGTTGAATGCGCATAAGCGAGTGTATCTATTGCTAAGAGTGGCTGTCCAAGACACTACTCCGAATATCCATTTAGATCTTGGGATCCTGGGGTGTCAGCTTGACGATCTTGACAGACTCCTCCCAGATCTTGCGACCCTTCTCCTCGTCCAGGGCGGCGGCATTCAGGGTGGCCTCCTTGCAGTCCATGTAGTACTTGCCAGACACATTGGCCACCTCATCGGACGTGGCCAAGTAGATGGTGGTCTGGGCTCCGGCCTTGGTGGTCTTGAAGAAACCCTTGGTGATGGCCATCATGGGCAGGTTGAGCGGGAAGGGCACATTGCGCCAGATGCCCGAGTCGATCATGCCGGGATGCAGGAAGTTCACGGTCACCCTGGTGCCCTCCAGCCGCTTGGCCAGCTCCCGAGCAAAGTAGATATTGACGAACTTGGACACGTAGTACAAGTACGCAGCCGGGAAAGTGCCAATGGGATTCAGCTTGGCCAAGTTGACCGAGGACAGGCGGTACAGCTCTGAGGCCACGATCACTATGCGGGCCGGAGCACTCTTCTTCAGCAGATCGATGAGCAGATGCGTCAGCAGGAACGGGCCATAATGATTGGTGGCCATGGTCAGCTCCACACCATCCTCGCTCGTCTGTCCGCGGAAGGCCAAGGCCATGCCGGCGTTGTGGATGAGCACATCGATCTTGGCTTCCGTCTTCACGATGTCAGCGGCAAATTCGCGAACAGACTTCTGGGAGCCCAGGTCCAGCTTCTTCACCAGGACCTTGTTGTTGTTCGTCTCCTTGACGATTTCATCTGTTAAGTTTTTCAAATAAAATTGTAATTAAGCAATAATAAATAATTAAAGGAAACCATTACCCTTGACGGCATTGGCAGTTTCCAGGTTCCTGCAGGCCATGATGACGCGGGCACCGCGACCAGCCAAATCCTTGGCCGTCTCCTTGCCAATGCCACTGTTGGCTCCAGTAATGATTACGGTCTTGCCCTCCATTTTTGTCTGTAATCAAAGTCAGAGGTTAATCAGTTAATCGCAGACACAAAGCGAATAATATGGGGTCTTGGGGTGGTTCGGAAATATCCGCAGAATAGTAATTAGTATGGACGATCCCAGTAATCGGAGTTCGCTTGGAACGGAATGTATCTTAGCTTTGCTATTTACTAGCAGAGCTCTTAATTGCCGAGAGAGCTTTGTGTGACTCACGGGTAAGCGATCTCGCCGATTGTAATCAAGATACTACGGCTTAGACGTTTATGGGATGCTTACAATGCAATGACAGGCGGTAACTGTATCTCACAGATGTGACGTACCCTCAGCTCTCAGAAGGTATCTAATTAAATCTGTAATTAAGTCGACGCGCCACAACTGACCAAGGTAATTGTCGGACGTACATACATTTACACATAGTTAATTTCTTGGTATATGGAAATAATATATATTATTCAATAATCGGAAATACGCCTAAAGATATTCAAGTTAATTGTAGGAATGGTTTTCAATCAATCTGAAATTTTCCTTACTTTAAACTGGAAAGATTCACTCAATTAGAAATTACCTATTGACCCATAGAGTTGTCTAAGGTTTATTTTTAAAGGGAAATAGTGGCGTTAATTTTTATTTGTAAAAAAAACTGTAAAAAATATATGTGTTTTTTTTTATATCTACAGCTTTTTAATTGATTTTCATTAACAACTGCATGTGATCTTTGTCTGTTTCCTAAGTTTAGCTGTGTGAACTTGGCTTAGTGACCAACATCCTCCAAAGAAGTGTTTTAACATTGAATTCATTAATATTATTTCATTGATCTTCCATATAGAAAGCCATATAATTTGTATTTCCAACTGCTGAATCTAAAAAGAATCCGCAGCGGAAGTGGCAAAAAGATCCATTTAAGGCGAGAACTGTGTGAGTCTGGTCACGATTTTTGGGAGTGGACAGCTATTGGGTGACTTTTGGTTACTAGGACTAGGCTTGTGGTTCGGGGGAGGTGCTTTTGTTACCTCGGTAAAGCATCGTCCCGCCGTGATGCGCAGATAGAACCGAATGCTCATCAGGGTGGCCACTATGGCCGCCGACAGAGTCAGGAGAAAGATGTCGCGCACATAGTGCTCGGTTGGCAACCAACCGAAGACGAAACCCATCCTACAAAATAGTCCGAGGTGTGTATAACTACGTGTACATGTATATATCTGTGTCAATATGCAAAGCAGATTATATAATATCGAAGACAGCAGAGGCCAGACGCTTGTCTGAGGGCGCAACGAAACGGGTTTGGTATTGGGTTTTGAGGTTTTTAGTTTTTTGGTTTTTCGGTCAGCCTGCGAAGATTTTCACAACTCCAATCGTTTATCAGAGTTCGGAGTCTGTCATGAAATCGATTTTGGGGGCTGTTGTGAAAACTTACACTTTCACTTTCACACATGTGCGTAATTATGGCTTATTATGATGAAACGCCGAAAACAAAGTGAAATAAAGTTCATTGGCTGCCGAAAAACGAAGGAAGGTTGAAAAAGAAAGAAAGTCTGGGGTTTCATATAGTTTTGAGTTTCTGACTCTTTTTTTCTCTGGTTATTTTTCTCCACGTCCACGTCACAAAGATTTCTGTTTCTGCTTTCCTCACAGACTCGAAGACTGAAAGACCCAAAGACTGGCTCTGGTTACGCTTGCAAGCACCGCTGAAGAACCCCGCCCCGAATGCAGTCGCAGTCCCAAAGAAGATATGTGTAAAAAAGCAGTCTAGAACTGACCCGTTTTCGGCTTCTGCTCGCCAACAAGTTTCTTTTTTGTAATGTGCACACTCACCTGTTTTGGCTTCTTGGCTGATCTATAATTTATTGCAATTGCTGCTGCCTGCACTTTGGACTATCTGCGAAACGAATCTGAATCTGAATCGCAAGCGAAATCGGAAATCGGAAGATCCAAAAGCTTGCTACAACCTTCGCCTTGAACGACTGCTCGGAGACTGAATCCGAGCTCCGAATATGTGGCCGAGGCTGCGGAGAATGCGCGATCGTCCCCACCTGAAATTGGTGTTGCTTTTGCCATAGTCGCGGTGATAGCCATAGTTATAGCCGTGGTAACAGGTTAGCCGGCGGAGAACCCGCTTTCATGGCTCCTCTTTGCACCCGTCTTCTTTGCCGGCTCTCCAAGCGGGGTCATCCGCTTGGAAGAGAGAAGCGTCGAGGCAGAAAACTAGTTACCAGCAGTAAGAGAAAGATCCGCGGCTTGGATATATATGTAAAGCCACCTGTCGTGAGCTTTTCAAACCTGGCCAAGTCGTATTATGGCTTAAATAATGGGGGCAGAAACTATGTGGAAAATAATGAGGAGTAGTAATTCGTATTTGTTTGTAACCGAAACATTATTACCTCTCAAACGGCGGCAACTCAAGGGGAACCCGCAAGGGGGCAGAGCGATTAAGCTCATAAAAAGTTGTTTACGTTTGTAAGAGTATCTGTAAAATACTAATTACATACAAAAATAGCCATAAAAGAAAGTTTTGTAGTGTTATTTACTATCTAAACTACAGTTCAAAGCACATAGAAAATGGTAGGTTTTTGTTAAGAAATGAAATTCAATCTACTACATATTTTGTACGACTTTTGTAATATTTATAAAAGTAGAAAACAAATATAGGTTGTCTGAAATAAATTCTAATCAAAAACTAACAATTTAAACCTTTATTTCATTTTATTTTTCAGCATATAAGATAAATTTAATGCATTAAGCACAACATTCTATCAAAAGCTTGGCCCAAGCTCATCTAGTTCGTTGCCGAAGTCTTTTGTTATTCATTTGAGAGAGATAATTCCCAGAGAATTACCGCACAAATAAGATTCCCTTAAATGCAATTAATATTGTATTGTAGATAAACACATATTTACATTAGGTTATGGGCATTTCTATAATATTCTACGTGCAGTTTTCTCTACTTTTCGATGGTGTTTTGCTGGCGGGTTCCTTGGTGCACCATGTCCGTGTCCAGATGCTTGGTTAAGGTGTTGTACCACTCGTTCATGTGGCTGGAGATGATGTTAAAAAAGCGAGAGACTTTTGTTTTAACGGTGGTAACAAGGCTTTGGGATAGAGAAGTGATGCTGTGATCCTTGTTTGTGCTCGGTGTGTTTCTGCTGATCTTCATTATCTTAGACTCCTTTTCCTCCGCCGACTGGGTTGTGTCCTTCGGTTGAGCATCATCCACTTTGTACTCGTAGAAGGAGTACCTTCCCAGAGGCATCATTTCTTCGCGATCTGTCTTGTCAATGGCATTCGATCGCATTTGCTCCAAAGAATTTGTCAGGGGAACGGCTCGACGTCTTCTCATTGCAGGCAAATCCCACCAAGAGGTGATCCCTTCATCGGCTGGCTTCTCGGGTAATTTCCGTGGCAACAAAGAGGTTCCTTCCTTGGCCCCAAAGATGTTCAAACCTGCTGACTTCTTTGCCAAATTGCCAGAATCCAAAGTTGCGTCTCGTACAGCTTCATCGCCCAGGGAGAACTCGTGCTCATGCTCGCTGATGTGGCTGAGGAAGTGCTTTCCCAACTCCTTTTGTGCCTGCAGAAAATCATTGGCCGCATGTCCTAGCTTAGAGTTACGCCTGGCACTCCTGGCGTTTGGCACGGGTTCCACATCCTCTTCGGCCTCTTCCACGGGCTTCGATTTGCCAGGACCGCTTTTAGCCATGGTTGCCTTGCTGGAAAAGGGTTCAGGGAAGAGCAGGGAGTTTAAGGTGGCTCCTAGATTCAATCGCTTGTTCGGCCTTGGTGCAGGCAGGCCCTCGAAGAACTCTGTGGGCAAGAGACGCAGCCTGCCTCTATCCTCGGATGGCTCCTGTTCCTGTTCCTGCTCCTGTTCGTCATCCCTTTCCGCTGGCATTTGGATGATTTTCAGCTGACTCTTGGCCTTGGACCTACGCTTCTTGGGCACTACGGGCTCAGCTTCTTGCTCAGCCTCCTCGCCGTCTACACTCTCTATATGCTTCAGGTGGACATCACCCTCTGGAAGGCGTGTATAAGTGGGCGGTTCCTCTGGCTGTTCCCCCAGACGCTTGAAGAACTTCTCCTCATCGAACTCGTCGAAATCGAAGAGGGGCTTGCTCTTCCTTTCCGGCTTCCGAATCTCCGTGATCTTCTTGGTCAGAGCTGTTTTCTTGCCATTTCGGTTGTAGAAGAAGGGGCCGGAGTAGCTGGAGGTGTCTCGCCGGGCCCTCTTCCGGGTCATGTCGCTGGTTTCTTTGAGAACATGAAGCAGCCAGGCGATTGCTTCATGCGGCTTCACCGACTGAGACTTGCCATCCTCCGTTTCTCTTTTTGCGGGAGGATTTGCTTCCTTGAAGTACTGCAGCAGACGCTCCAGGAGTGTGTCTACGCTATCCTCTTTATCCGGAACAAAGCGGCGGTTCCGGTTGATCGAACTCTGAACCGATCCCCTAGCCACGGCTGTCTCCTCGATCAGACGCTGCAGCAAACGATCCGCAGAACTATAGCGGGAACGCCGCTTATCACCGGGGGTTTCGCCGCTCGACTCACCCGCCTCAACCTCCGTGAACTGGCAGTGCTCCAGATTAACGTCTGGCAGAACCCAAAAGCCCACCGACATGCTGGGAGTGATCAACTGCAGCGGCTTGCTAGCATCGTGGGCCTTGATCAAGGGAGGCAGTGTAGAGTTGACATGCAGCCGGACGTTGTTCAACTGCACCCGCTGGTCCAGTCCAGTCAGCACAAACTGCCAGATTTCGCTGCTGCTCAGGCTACTGGCACTTCGCACCGTGATGGTGGTGGGCTGCTCCTCTGTGTTGACCACCATAAAAGCCAGGCCACCGGACACAGCGTTGGCGCAGTGCGTATACAGTTTATTGCTCGGAGCGAAGACATTCAGGGGTCGTGCAGGGAAAACCCTTGAGCCCATGACCTTCTTGAAGACGGCCGTCACATACATACTGAAGTTGGGCCGCTCGAAGTCCTCGAGGGTCATGCGTTTGAAAAGCACATCAAAGCCACTGCTGGCCGCATCTCCCAGTGTCTGGGCCCAGCGCAGGGCATCTGTCGTCTCATCGCCCACCAGTCGTTGCGAGGATCGCTCTTCAGGTAGAGATAGCCACAGGGGCACACCCTGTTGTTGCAGTACCCGCAGAGCAGGATCGCTGTCGTACAGGTAACTGCCCAGACTCGACTTGGGCAGCATGTTAACAGGCCTGGCAAACATTTAGAATTAAAAGAAAATCCTCTATTTCAGCAAGTATCCTTATAACCACTTACTGCGTCCAGCCAAAAGCTGTATTTAGATCCTTGGAGATGTCCACATATCTCTTCGTTTCATCCGCACTGCTTCCCGCTGAAATGTCGGCTCCCATTAACCGCCAGTCGTCCACATATGGCTTGAAGGTGTCCGTCATCAGCTTGAGGGTGCGCAGCTCCTGGACATAGTCCTTGGCCCTCGAGGTGCCAAAGTCTGTGCCCAGCTGCCAGATGCAGTCGGTGATGCCCACCATGTAGGAGGTATTCAGGATCTTTAGCGTGTGCATCGAGTCCCATTCGTCGGGGGCGTATGGCACCGGGATAATCATGGTCCAGTTGACGGCTCTTCGAGAAGGAAACTTTTGATGAGAAGGGATGCTAAGGCAAAAAGCTGAAACTTACCGCGTCCATCGATTGAAGCCCTTCCAGATGATCTTTGTGGGATTCCGCAGTCTTGTCGGTGCATTGCTGGCAAAGTAGAAATCGCCAATGAACTTGATGTGCGCATCCCCCAGCAGATTGGCCAAGTTCGTCACGGCCTTGCGGTTCTTTCCATCCAGGGCATCGTATAGATCCTCTGGCCGAACGGCAAAGCTCACGAACTTCTCGTTTACATCGTTATAGGGACGATTCACGTTCAGCTGGACCAGTGTGTCCGCCCGGCATACCACCGCCAGTCCCAGTAGCACCACAGCCACGCGCAGATACCACATTTTGTAAGCTTCAGTCCAGAGTTGGAGATTCGAAGACCTGCCAGTTGCTTGCTGGCTCCACTACTGCCCGGTGGTCTACGATGACCCGGCTAAATAAACTCCGCCGGGTGCCATCGGATTCCGCTGATCTCGGCAATACTTTTCTGCTGAGCTCTGCCCTCGATGCGCTGACCTTTTTCCGCTGCACCTACGACGTAACCCAAGCCATCGCGAAAGTGGGCCGTGGGTTGGAATGCTTCGTTTATCAATGAACCAGGTGAGCTGACCTAATAAGGTTGGGGTTAGACCATGGGGGCCGTAGTCTTAGGCATCCTCGCCCACGGTCGCCAGTCATTAGAAGCCGAAAAAGATGATCTTGAAGTCTTGCCTTGACCGCCAGCAGTTAGTAGAATTTTTCAATTGTTTTTCTTTATATATTTCGTTTTTATCGTAGCAAGGTGATACGAAAAGTCTAACATTTCTGTTTTAAGGGATTCAAATTATTAGGCACGTACAAGAAGCCCACAAACATTTAATGCGCTCTGTTATGACCAAGTTCGCGTTATTTTATAACATTTAAATAAATCGTAAGCCCAAATTATATTGAATATTCATTAACAACAGGCTATAATTCATTTTAACAGTTGGGTACTAAAGGCCTCTATGCTTATTTTACATTTGATTTGCCCCTTTTGCGGGCTTTATATCTTAAAAATCAAATATTCCGATTTGCCATCAAAGTCTGAATTAATTAATAATAAAATATTGTAAAACATTTATTAAATAAAATTGTTTTAATACGAAACTATATTTATTACCAAGACAATCTATCAAAATATTTTTTTTTATTTCAGTTTGTATACTAAGTAATTGTGCGTTCTTTCCATTTTCTAAAGTTGTAAACAGACATAAATTAAATTTTAATCTTTTATTAAATAGAAAACTTAAAAAAACATCCCGCTTTTGTTTAAATTTCAACATTTCACCAGCGCCACATACTTTCTGACGTCATATTGGCGCCACTCAACAGAAGCGAGTGTGTACACACTGGCGCCTTTACATTCGGAAACCAAGACCCAAAGCCCAGTTATTACAAAATTTCAAAATTTGTTTGCATTCTTTTTATTAAAATTAATAAAAATCAAATCAAAATAAAATAAAGAAAAAGGTTAGTTGTATATTCGGTTTTAATGGATGACCGAAAACCGCTCCACTTAGGGCCTCCATGGACGCGCAATGATGACCACCTGGAAATGACAATGGCCAAGGTTGTGTGCTCTACTTACCCCTATCAGAGAGACGACTGGAGGACTGGACTGGAGAATCGTCGAGTCCCACCGGCCAGGTGCTGTGTTGCAAGTGCGGAGCTGAGGTCCGGGGCTGCTGAAGTAGTAGCGCGGCGGGCGTCTCTCATCGCTTCGCATACTTTTCGCAGCCGACTTGCAACGGAAATTACAATAATATATACATGGTTGTGTTAAATGAGAAAGGGGAAGGGGGAACGTACAGGTGGTGTTGGACAATTGAATTAAATTCAAATAATTGGGGGGAATATAAACCTGTTGACCGGTTAAGGTAGTCCCGCCCATAATAATTGCTACGATAAGAACGATATAGAATTGCTTTTGGCTGGCTTTTGGACTAGGTCCTACTTGCTGGCTGCTGACTACTTGCCTCTGCTACTTGCCTCTTCCTCCTTCTTCACTCCTTTTGCCTGATCGATCCTCCTGCTTCTGCTTTTGCTGCTGCTGATGCTACAATTACAAAACTACAGGGCTGTGTCTACATAGATTTTGGGATCGAATTGATAGCAACAATGCCCGTGGGCGACACTCGAGTTGTGTATTTTTTGAATCTTGTATTTTTCGCTACATTAAAATGTAAATTTTGTTAAATATAATTACGCTGACTGACCTCAGACAACTGCGTGTACAGACTGCTTGCTAAAAGGTATGGATTACATTAAGTGGTGTTTCGTTAAATCTAAAACAGCGGGTATAAGAAGTTAGTTCCATGTCGGAAGTAAGTGCCTCCACACATGGTCAAGGTTCGCTTGGAACTTGAATTGTAAATATTAAGTCTAGGGCAGCGTGCGGCGGCTGAAAATGGCCGCAGCGCTCTACTCGATTTAAAATTATGAGAACTTAGTCTAGTTGAAAGTCGTAATAAGTAATACATGTTTCTTTTTTTATATAAATTGTGTGTGGTTCTGCGCACTGATTATCAAAAAGTTACCAGCGGCCTCCGGGCTGGAGCTGCATTCTACAATCAAATAAACATATCTCTCGGCTGCCGCTTTGAAATTTTACATACAACTGATTCATTTTATAGCTTGGGGTTCGTTGGTGTGGAAATACAAATATTTAGCTTGTGGGCATTATCGCAAATTACAATGTTACTTAAGTTGTTTGGTTGCTACAATCATGTGAAATTAAATTAACAATTCTATGGATACTGGATATTGAGTTTCGATGCGCCTTAACAATCAATCACCATGTGCAAACACAAATCGAATGGAATCCTGGCCAGCTGCTGATGCTGTGTACGTGTACTGCTTGCTTGCTGCTCGCTGCTAGCTGTGTGCGATCTGAGATCTCTAGTCTGTTTAGCTCACACACACACACTGCTCTGTACTGTACTGGACTGCACTGGTATGGTGTGGTCTGGCTTGGTTTTGGTACTGATCTCCCTCTCTGTCTGTTCTACTCCAAGTCTGAACCACGACTGCACTGCACTGATCCTGATTCACTCCCTCTTCTGTCATGTTTGGTTTGGTTTTGTGGTGCTCGGAAAACTTCTTATGTCTATGAACGTGCGTTCATACTCGTTATTGATCATTGAATTGCGTATCGTTTACTTGACTTTGATATTTGGGCTTATACTGAGCGACTTTTACATTATCACCTATAAAATGTCGATAAATGAGAAACGTTATTTAAAAACAATTGGTATGCAAAGGTGGGATTCTTAATTGGATGGTTGGTTGTAGGTTTGTTCTCTAAATACGTTTAGAAACTAAATACGTAAGGCTTAACTAGGGTTGTATTTGTTGTTGTTAAGTAGGGTAGGTCGGACTGTCTTAGCCATGTTTGCTTTTCAGTCCCAGTGATGCTGTTACAAACTACTATAAAATAACTGCCGATAAGGGCTCTAGTTTATAAAAAAAAAGTAGGTAAAAAAAATAAACGAAAATCAAAAGACGGGTTAATTAATGACCATAGAGAGTTGGATTAGTGTTTGGTTAAGTAGATGGTCTGCCTTCGCCTTTGGGCCTTAACTAAGGTAGTTTATGGTGGTTATGATAATGTCTCACCTCGTCTGGTATCTCATCTCTCTCTTTGTCTCAATATCTGCGGTTATTGCCACTGTTATTGAAGCCCTGATTGTTGCCGCCATAGTTGCCTTGGTTGCCACCGCCTAAAAAAAAAACCAGGATCGTTTAGAACAAATCCACTTTCTTTCTTTCTACTAATCACTAAATCCACACTAGTGGAGTCTGCTTGCTGGCTATTCATCAGGACGTACTTGCGCCGATCTTTCATATGCTTAACATAGCGTTGGCCAGCGTCAAGTTAATCTCCAAATTCTATCCACGGTCTAACAGTTAGGTGTCAGGGTGCTGTGTCTCGTTATCTGGGTGTTTATAGTAGATTGTTTGCTGCTGCTGACTGTTCTGCTTACCTGCTTTGTTGTAGTTACCGCCTCCTCCCTGGTATGGCTGCATGCGGTTGTTGTTGAAATTGCCACCACCACGCTGGGGACCGCCGCCGTAGCTTTGCTGGTAGCCACCAAAGTCATTGCCACCGCCGTTCCAGTTGGAACCACCGCCAAAGTTGCCACCGCCATTGCCATTATCCCAGGGACCCATGTTGTTGCCCCAGCTATTGTTTCCACCGCCGTAGCCGCCGCCGCCGCCACCACCACCATAGCTGTTATTGCCCCAGTTGTCGTTGCCTCCGCGGTTATTTCCCCAATTGCCACCGCCATTCTGCAACGTCAATTGAACAGAATCCATATTAAAATCACTATTCGTTTAGAAGGTCATCTGACAGTACTTACCCAGTTGTTACCGCCATTCTGGTTGCCATACTGGCCCCCACCACCGCCCATATTGCCACGATTGCCACCGGGACGGCCACCCTGGCCGCGTCCACCTCCGCCGCCGCCTCCCTGCATGTCATTCTGCTTAGGCAAGGCCTTCTTCACGTCCACCATTTTGCCATTGAGCTGATGTTGCTTTTGCACTGCAAAGAGAAGAAATGCATACTCAATTAATAGGTCAAAAATTATATCAATTAGCCCGGAAGCGTACATCCAGGTACAAGTGTGCCAAATACTCTTTCATCGTTGGTGCACAACAGCACCACCAACAACAACGATATAATACTGGCTGGGATTTTATCTTACAGTCACAAACGCCGCACGAGCGCATCGAGCATCGCTGTGCGGAGCTGGGACTGTGGACCCTAATGTAATTGACTTAAAATGCATTTGTAACGAGGCTGCGTGTTACACTGAATTGGTTTTTAATTATACATTCGCATAACATAGCGTAAGCCGACGCTCTAATTCATCTCACAGCGTTTAAAAAGGAAACTAACCAGGCGTGGGGATCAAGCCCGTCAATTTGTCAGTACTGTGAAGGCAGAGAAAGGGTTTCTGTTCAGTTAACCTATCTAGAAGGTAGTGTGCCATATACTCTTTCATCGTTGATGCACAAGAGCAGCACCAACAACAATGATATAATACTGGCTGGGATTTCATCTTACAGTCGCAAACGCCGCATGAGCACATCGAGCATTGCTATGCGGAGCTGGGACTGTGGAGTGTCAGACTAACGTTATTTCTTAGAAGTTTTATACTTTCAATATGCTCTTTTCAGGTTAAAGGAACTACCAATGTTTGGGTTGATAAATTATTTGCATTTCAAAACTATTTTATAGTATAAGCAATTGTAACGAGGCTGCGTGTTACACTGAATTTGATTTAATGATACATTCGCATAACATAGCGTAAGCCGACGCTCTAATTCATCTCACAGCATTTTAAGGAAAACTAACCAGGCGTGGGGATCAAGCCTCTTAATTTGTCAGTACTGTGAAGGTAGCGAAAGGGTTCGTAATCAGTTAAAATATCCAGAAAGATGGTGTGCCATATACTCTTTCATCGTTGGTGCACAACAGCAGCACCAACAACAATGATATAATACTGGCTGGGATTTCATCTTACAGTCGCAAACGCCGCATGAGCACATCGAGCATTGCTATGCGGAGCTGGGACTGTGTACTATGATCGAATAGAATCAATTTGCAATTGTAACGAGGCTGCGTGTTACACTGAATTGGATTTTAAATACATTCGCATAACATAGCATAAGCCGACGCTCTAATTCATCTTACAGCATTTTAAGGGAAACTGCCGAGGCCTGGGCATGAAGCCCCGCAATTTGTCAGTACTGTGTGTGAAGATACAGGGGTTGTTTTAGTCGGAGGCCACTGTGGCACATACATTTTCATCGACTATACATGCGGGGTGACTAGCCAACAAAGATATAATATCTGCCGAGTTACTCTAACAGTCGCAAACGCCGCACGAGCACATCGAGCATCGCTGTGCGGAGCTGGGACTGTGGACACAGGGTATCCATTTCGTATACTAAATTCCAATCCTACTACTTACACACAACTTTATCCACGGGATCGTAGTCATCGAACTCCACGAAGGCGAAGCCGCGCTTCTTGCCCGTCTCCTTGTCCATTACAATGTTAATGTCCACAATGTTTCCAAAGTGTTGGAAATAGTCGCGTATGCTCTGCTCGTCATGGTCGTCTTTAAGAGCTCCCACGAACAACTTTTTCACGGTGGCCCCGGCATTGGGCGAGTCGATTTCTTGGCGGGGCACAGCCCGCTTGGGTTCCACCACGCGGCCATCGATTTTGTGCGGGCGCGACTTCTGAGCCTCGTCGATCATGCTCGAGTGCGAGTAGGTGATGAAGCCAAAACCACGAGAGCGCTTCGTTCGCGGATCCTTCATCACCACCACATCCACGATGTTTCCCCATTTCTCAAAGTGTGCCTTCAGGTTCTCGTCTGTGGTGCGGTAGTCCAGGCCACCGATAAACAGCTTTCGCATATGCTCCGGCTCGGTGATGGAATCCTGCGGGAAGACCAAAAATATTGATTTTCATCAATGACTCAACGCCTAACCTCACTACCGAGACACATGCGTAATTTTCAAAATGGCGACCGGTGAGACACCTGGGGACACCACAGCCATTTTCGACTGCACTTTAATTCGTTCTACTTACGTCATCGTGTCCGTTGGAGTTTCCATTTTGGTTGTCGTTGTGTCCACCCATAATATTTGTTAATAGAACTAAATTTAATGAATTTTGTTCTAGATAAAATAGAAAGTTTCGCTGACGCACACGCGTTTGAGTGAAAAAGCGATGAAAAGTGTGACCGTTACCGTTTGGTTGTGGAAAATAATACATATATTTTTATCACGATATTTTTTCGAGAAAAATATATACCGGAAAATATATAAATATATCGTTATTCTTCATAGAAGTGAAAATTGATGTAAAATAATATACATATATAAAATATATATATATTTTATAAATATAAAAAACTTTAAATAAAAAAAAAAACAAATTACCTTTCCAGCAGTTCCACTCAGTCAAATTCTATATTTGTCTGCAAAAAATTAAACCGATATAAGCATGTACATAAATTTATACGATAATTTATACGGATAATCTTGACGGATCCGATGGCCGATGGCCAAAAACTATGCCATATGAGCCACGACGGGCTGCAACAAATATATAAGTTAAATAGGCTACTCAGCACTCAGTACTAACCGATAAGAAAGAAGCCCATGATGTTGGCGGTTTATTTAGTTTGATATAAATCCTTATTAAGGAATTGGGTCTTCGACATCAGGTACAACTTCTTCCTTTAAAAGAGCCGTAGAAAAGTAACGGAAAAGTCTAGTTCGAACGACAGTGTGCCCACCAACTTTTCCGCTGGAAAAGAATAAAATGCGACAAAAGGCGCCAAATCGGACTAGCTCGGAGTACGAAAGTCTGGCAACATCGTATGACACTGAGGTTCACCGTTGGACATATTTTTCAAATTTGTATTCAAATTTATTTATTTAAATATATTCCATGTAATTTTATAAAAATAATAGATTTGTCCGAGATCAAATTAATAAAAAATTGATCAAATAATCTCTAAAATATAATTAAAATGTATTACAAAGATGTATGTATATAAACAAATGTCAGAAAAATGTAAAATCCGAACATATTCGTTTTTTGTTTGCTTAGTACACTACACAACTAAATTTAAAAAAAGTTTTAAATTTAACAGCTGCAACTATGTTATTTTAATTATTTACCTAAGAACAATAATTTTCTCTCTCCTGATATTTTTGAGTTGACTTTCATCTTTAGTAAATAAATTGCAAGCTGAGATATTAAATAAAATCATAAATAGCTTATATGATTACATGATTACAAGATTACATTTGGAGCTATATTTTCCCAAATGCAATTCTCTTGTTAGAGCGGCAAAGCCCACTTTACTTGCACCGATAATAAGAGTCCTCTTGTAGTTGTATTGTTATTTTTTATTTACGCCCATTAAATTGTCCCATATAAATGGCATATCTCTGGTTTATTTTCATTTGCCTTTGTTTTTTGTATGCATATCAGCAGTCGGCCGCCTTTTTGCAGTTCAGTGGCCAGCGCTCAAGGAATTACGCCGTCGGTTGTTGTGCTGTGCCTACGCGTGGAAATTTGTCCTGGAGGCAGCGACTTTTCCAGCTCATTGAATTGGCCGGGAGGAGAGGCCAGGTCAAGATTTCTCCCCGGTTGGGGGGTGCGAAGGATGCGCGGCGGGCACGTTTAACAGCAACCACGTGACGGCAGCGTAATCTAAAGCCACATCATCATTAAATATTTACACTACATTATAATTCCAGTTCTTTTCTTACGCGACTCGTGTCCCACTCACACGTTCACTGGAAGAAAATGGTTGTGAAGGTTGTACAGCTTTTATTTTTCGGAGTTAGCAATGTTTACATTTTTTAAATAAATTTTAATTTTATTATATTTCTACATATTAGTCCTGTTTTTGTTTTTTGTATAAATTTCCCGATTTTCCTCTATTTTTCCGAGTATACCCAGAGTGAGATAGAGATAGAGAAATGATAAAAGACTGAGAACGAAGAAGGCTCACTGCAAAAGGACGAAGAAAGAGTCGACACTGGCGACACAACCGCAACATTCAATTAAACGTAATGTGTTGTTTGTTGTCCCTTGAAGGACAGGTTGAGCCTACGCCCCTTTCGCCGCCACCCCGGTTCCGGGGGACCCAAACCCGCCGTTTCTTGATAATAAATGTAAACTTTTCACTTGAAAAATTCACGGTGCGCATAAAGAAGGAAATAAAATGAGATGTCTACGGATAATACGGAATTGCTCTGGCTGTGGGTCTGGGTCAAGTCAAATATCACAAGAGAAATCCATTAACCTGTGTCTCATCTCAGCTAGCTCTCTCTCTCCCAGGCTCTCTTCCCCTTGGATAACTTTCGTGTGCGGCTTATCTTGGGGTTTTTGTTTATAAGAAAAGTCATAGGGAGATCTCTTAAAGTAATTTGCCAAGTTTAAGGTCCTCTGCCTGCAAGTAGGCAACACTTTATTGCCGCTTGACTCAACAGCTTGGAAAAAAACTCGACAATATATATGTACCATATGCACAGGCGCACCCATTGTTCACCTGCCAGCACTTGAAGGAGAGAAAAAAATAACAACCACAAGGACAACAACTGCGGTAACAGAGTTTAGTTTTCTATAGGCCGGAAGTTGGCCGGGCATATAAAAGGCTTTCCGCTGCTTTCCTGCGAAATGTTGCATTTCAAGCATTCCCGGACATGAGCACCCAACAATATGCACACCCGAGCAGTGCATCAACTGAGCCAGAAGCGTCTGAAGGAGCGCCGGGCACAATGAACTTAAAGAGAATGCTTAATTCCGACAGACAGACACTGACTCGAGCATGTTGAGGTTAACTTTAAGGAGGGAAATTCCATTGAATTAGGTTAAATAATCCTGGATCTAATAATAACTGGAAGAAGCCCCAAATAATATAATTTTTCACTGCATTTCTGCCAGCCTTCAGTTCTGAGGCAGTGAGCAAACATTTGCTAGGCTCTGGTCAAGCACATTGCAGGATCAAATCCAAAGGACCTGCTCCAGAAAAGTGGGTAGACCGAGAGGGGCGTTGCTCGGTGTGCGGAGGGGCTGTGTGCTTTCAGCACAGTACAAAAGGCGGTTGAGAATTGATTTCCTGTTTAGACATTTAGGCCGATTCGGTAACCATTGGGCAAAGTTCAAAGCGAGGACCGAAGCCACCAGGTGACCAGTGGGTGGTGCGATGCTGGGACAAACGCTGCAGCAGATCAAACGGCCAGCGTGGCCGTCGAGTCCCTGGCTTATGATAAAGCAGCTCCGTCCATCTGGGGTTAAGTATATATATGCCCCCATTGTCCGTCCTAATCTTATTTATTTGTTTGGATTTCCCGGTAAGCTGAAGCCTGACCGTTAGCCAAATGAAATCGTTTTTTTTTTTAACCCTGTATCCGTATTTTTCCGGCTTTTTTCTTCCTGATTTTTATTTTTGTTTTTGTCTTACTGCTTGTGTGAACAATTTCAATTGATTTTATTTCATTCGCTCTAAGTGGCCGCATGGCATTAATTTAATGTAATACAATGTAATGTTCAATTCGAAACTTATGCAAATGAAACGGCAATTCAATGAAATTTAACAAGCCGACGGATTTTTTCTGGAATGTTTCGTTTTTATTATATTATTTGATTGCTGTTTTTACATGTGGCAAGTGTGGTCAGCTAATGAAATGAAGTTCATTGTATCCTGCTGAAATAATACTTAATAAAGTGTATCAAACATATGTTCTGAGAGTAAGTACTCCTTTCCATATTTATTTGTGCTGTAATTGAGACAATAATGGAATTAATAATACTGCTGATTGTAAGTCTAATAAATTAATCTACATTTTACATAAATTCGCTACATTGTCTTACAATTATTTTCTTCAATTTAGCTCCAAAGTATTTACATTTCCTGACTAGCACAACTCCGATATCCTTTTAATGGCCTTTACCTCCATGGCCTATCTGGGAATCCGTAATTTTCTGGGCTCCAACACAAGTTGGCAATTTGCAATAAAACACTGTCAGAAATATTATGTATATTTTGGTGCGCCCATCTGCGTTTTGCTCTTCATTTATTTCATTAACTACAAAGGAGCCGAACAATGGGGTGGCGGTGGATATACTCAGGGGATCGGCTACCTCTCGCACTGCTGAACAAAAAGCCGCCACAGGCACTTGGCCAAAAAGTGACAAATTGTTTCAATTCAACAAAAGGCGAAGCCAAAGGAGCAAAAAACAACGAAATGAGTAAGAAGGCAAAAGCACAAAAACCAAAAAAACAATAAAGCCTGCACAATAATGGCCTAGACCGAGAAGATAAGGGGGTGTGGAGAGGGCGATTTTGCATGGAACTGAGCTTTATAACCCTTTTTCGGGGCTCACCCCTTGCTTATGCTACACCGAGAGCAACTAAACTGAGAGTTGATAACAGTTTTGATATTTTATAATCAAAACATTTATCAAATTTAAATCAAATGAAACAAAAACAAAGACAGATATTTTCATATTTGAAAACATACAAAAATTTTCTTTATATAAAGTAATACCGTAAATGCTGAGTGATTTTAGAAGGATACTTAAAGGTTTGAAGAATCCAAAACTCGCTTGAGTAAAATATAATTTAAATTCATAGACTTTATTAATTTTTCTTTGCGTGCAACAATTTTTTGTAATATCCTTTTTCGTTGTTTTCTTTGTGTCATTAGCCTCCGTGTCCGTGCCCGCGTCCCTGTCCCGTTCCGAGTCCGTGTCCTTTTTATCTGTTGTACATGACATTTTGGCCTTTCTCATAAGTCCCGGACAGGCGAGCAAAAAGCCGGACAAAAGGTAGCAGCTTTCAAGAATGATGATGGCAATTTGCGGCTGATCCTTGCTGCTCTCGCTCGCTCACTTACTCACTCCGAGTCTGTTTAGTCCTCCTGCTTTTATCTATATTTTCAGCAGGATGCATAATTATCTTAATTGTAACATAAAGCAGGCACAGAAATTTGGATGGATTTTTAGGCATTTGAACTCATTGATTCTCATCGTTATTTGGCTATGTAGTTATGGACACGTTCCGCAAGCCAAAGAATGAACAGTGGTTCAAATGCGATTTAGATTAAGAAAAACGATGTTAAAATGAAATACCTTAGACCACTCTGCTTGAAATGGCTTAAAAAAAACCCCCAAAGTACCATATCTGTATGCAAATTTAAAGCGAGTGATAAAAATTTAGTCCTGCTCTGCATTGGAAATGCAGTTCGGCAAAGCAAATATTTCAGCGTAAGTAAACTACATTAGCAACAGAAGCGCACATACAGACAGACATGGAGCTGAAGCTATGCGAAGGCGGAACCGGAGCTAGTTGGCCCTCGGTGTATTTGCTGGTGCGTCAGGTGCAGCTGAGTTCAGCCCGGTTCAGTGCAGTTTGGATTCATCCCAGGCTCGCAGCGAGCGAGCCACCTCAATTTATCCGTATTACCCATCCGCCCCGTGAGCCCGAGCTCAGTTTCCCGTATTTGTATCTGTGCGGTTGACAGCTTCCACAGCCCTCGCTTCACTTGCCACCGAGAGAGCACCGGAGAAAGAGTGACCCGCAGAGAGGGAGAGATGGCCAAAAATATAAAATAGGTTTGCCGGAGGGCTAAGTGGAAAATGATAGAAAAAATAATGAGATGTTTGTGCATACGAGATATACATACTCTCCAGGCAGCCAGGGAACACAGAGAATTAACTATAATATCAATGAATATATATTTGCAGGACCTCTATGAGTTACCTACTTTACCCACTTATAAACCTCGACTCAATAATCAAAGGTTATAATCAAAGACTGCTTTCTGCGCTACTCAAACATTTGTCTACATTTTGGATTTATAAGTTAAATATTGACAAAAGCCAGAAAGCCACTCACGAGAAATACAGAGGCCAAGGAGAACGAAGGAGCGTTGACAAACAAATGCGATTAAAACTTTGGCCGAAGACAAACAAACAAAAGTTTTAAAGACTTCTGGGGCCGCAGCAACAAATTAATGAAATAGTTTTGATGACTTTTCGCTTCATGTCTACCATATATCCCGGCCTCTCACATGTGCAATGAGTGGAGTTCTCTGTGGGCAATTAATCGAAAGTGTTTGCTGCATAAATCAAGACGACTTATTCGTGCCACCGAAAAGTATTCAAAGTTATTTGCCAGCCAAGAATGCGGCATGCGCCGTAAGTTATGCAAACTATGCCACAAGGAGCACTTCCTTCGCTCCTCCAAGGGTGTCTGTGTGTGTGTGTGCTGGGTGTTTGATTCGGAATGTGTGTGTGTGTTCTGTTGGGTAATCAGGCAGCAAGTAGGTCAGCGGCAATCAAAGCCAGAGATCCCACCGAAATGGAAATCAAATTGTATTGTTATTCGTGCCTGCACTCAGCTTGAGCTGTGCCGGCGCCTTGAGGAATAATTTCTTCCTTCCAAGCCACTGAATACAAGGTATTTATTGCATTCTTGGGTAGTAAGTATGCACGGTTTCAAGAAATTAGTGTAATCACAAAAGGGCATTCAGCCACAAGAAAACACACACAATCAATGAGATTTTAAAACCCATTTAAATGGTGTCTTAAAGTATCAAATACAAATTAATGAGTTTCATATTTAAAGTGAAACTTAAAGAAAATTTTAGACAGTAATTGTGGAAAGTAATTTTTTTGTTTTAAAAGGACACTCTAATAAATAAAAATTTTTAATTTATATTCAAAGCGGAATTCTTTACATTTTTCCATTAAATTTAGTCAATTTGAAGAGTAGCTTACTTAGCAGAATCTTTTCCAAAGGATGAAGTTCTTCCTTCGTCCCCTTCCGCTATTCGATGGCTTATTTTACAGAAAATTGCCTTCTCCTCCCCAGGAAAATTGTTGTACTAAGTTAACCCTAATAACATTTGCTTTTTATAGCACAGCCAGCCCTCGCAGCGTCGAAACACGCCCTAATGCCAATTCAATTTGACTGTTCCTAATTACTATAAAATATCGCGGATATTTAGCATTAATGAGGCCAGTGCGATGGGAGACGAAACCAATTCCCATTTTCCCCTCTCTCCCCAGGAAGAAGAAGTTCAAGTACAAGTTTTAATTGAAATTTAAGCACTTAATTTTCCCAAAAGTAGGCAGAGGGAAAAGTGAGATGCTGCTCATTGATTGGGGAGGGGGATGGCGTGGGGAATTGGGGCTATATAAATAGGTTACGCCGGGAGGTGCTGACCCCAGAAGTAAAAGATACTCCTTGCTGATGATGTCGCGCAATAATTTACACCGGCCATTTCTCTCCTTCTCTTTATTTATGTCCCGCAGATGTCACGTGTTCCTTTTGTTACTTTTGGTCATCGCAATTTTGGGAACCGCTTTGGGGTTGGGTTCAGTGTTGCTAACATGGATATCTTATGACTATATCGGGATGGTCTATTCCGAAAATACTTATTATATTCCAAATTATTAGCAAGAGGTTATAAATAACTTGCCATTTGAAAATATTAAATAAAATAAATAATACATAATATTAAAATACGATTTTCCATAAATACACACATTATTTGATTAAATTTTGTATTAAATAATGATATATACATATTTTTAAATATTTATTTGATTACTTTTTGTTAATTATAAAAAGCCACAAAAATGGTAGACTCTTCACAAATAACTGTAAATATTGAAAACATTGATTATTCTTCACAAGATATTTATGTTTTAAATATACAATTATGTAAATAAAATAATTTCTTACTAGTTAGTAAATTATTTCAACTGATTTTCCTTAACAAAGAAGACAACACTGCTGTGACCCCTGGGCGTGTTCCTTTTGAAATGTTAGCCTTGAGTGAAATATGGCGCAAGTTCATGGGGATACGACATCAGAATGATGATGATGCCTCCAAGTCGGACGGCGGTGACAACATTGTCGACGTCTATTGCAATCAAGAATTTATGTTTTCAGAGCGCAGTTTGTCTTGACGAAGGAAGGTGGGCCTTCGCCTTCGCCTTCACCACCGCCACCGCCTTGGGGACTTCTTCCGGATTTCGAGCCCTCCGGTTCCGGCTGACAGGGGAATGGGTTTTTGGGCTTTTGAATGACTTTAGTTGGAGTCTCTGTTCGCTTGCTTGGTTAAACGCAATTTAGCTGCATGGCTCAAATTTCCGCTCCGCTATCGCATTACCTTCCTTCACATCTCACTTTGGCCCCGACTTTTCCTTTCCTCGAATAAAGATATATATATACATATATGTGGGTTATCCCGTTGTGGACTTGTAAGCCAAGATGTGCAAAACTCAGCCGGAATAGTATGTGAGTTGGGTTAGCAGTGGGTCGCAGGTCATTAACTTTCAACTTGATGTTTGGCCAAACAAATTTTGATCGAGTTGCAAAAGCTTTTTTCAGAAATTGGATTGAAATTTGCGGAATAAAAATTGGATTTTACCAAGTGTCTTTCCTTATAATATGAGTTATGACATCTGGGAGCTATAATGTAATGGATATTTATTTTTAAAAAATACTTTACGTCTTTCCTTTCTTTTTGGGTATAGCGAACTCTAGAGTCCGATGTCCGTTTGATTCCCTTACAATCGTCAGAGTAAAAGCATCTACATTTCAAGAAGGCCAAGCCGAGATAATTCATTAGCGGGCTTTCGGTTTCCTGGGAAACCAATTAGTACCAACCAGGAGCAACTCGGACCCATTTCAACTCCACAAAGCCTGGCCTACCGCCTCGAGGTGGCCACAGGATAATGTGCAATGGGTTTTAGCGGAAAAGTAGACAACGTTTGACTGACATCCCGGCATATTTATGGGTTGGAGTTGGGAGGAGCCAGGACACAAAAGGACGACAGGTTGCCTGGCCATGTCAAGTGCAGTGACTGGAGACAGGTGAACGTCCCTCATCCAAAACCCAAGAAACACAGCGTGAAGGAAGCTTCGGACTTGGGGAATGCCTGACGATAAGAGGCACTTGTCTTCGCTGTAATGGATTATTCGACATTTTTCACGTGTGCTCTGCCCTGCGGTTAGCGCTTAACACATCCTGAGAGCCACACGTGGCGAATATTAATTTGCGACCTCCTCTTTCTGGCTCCCAAGCGAGCTTTTGGTTAAACAAACTCTTTTTAGTCTATTTTCGGTGTCTTTCCAGATATGTATATAATGTGCACTGGGAACTCAGGCTATAAAATATAATATAATTAAATATTTTATAATATAAATATAATATTATACCATTACCCGCCCAATATTTTTATAAAATTGTATTTATTTCCATACAAATAAAAATATTTAACGTTAAAAAAACCATCAATTTGAAACGTTAAATTCAAGCGGTAAGATTAGAAAATACTTTATCAATTAGTTACCATAATTCTTGTTATATCTTTTTTATTGCAGGAAGCTATAACTAATTAGGTTTTAAGTATTTTTATATATTCCCTAAAATTCTTATATTCCAAATATATTTTATAGATTTTTTCCGTGTGTATGGGTGCGTTTTGGAGCCGACGATAGTCATGTCAGCTGCCTATAAATAACCCCGTCTTGACATCAAATAATCATGGCGGTGTCAGCTTTGACTACATTTCGTAAAGGCAGGGCCATGTCCTGTGTAAAATATTACCACAGGCGTTGAAGTTGTTTGGTTTAATATGCGTGAACTAATTTAGGAATTTCCAGGCTTGTGTTTGAGAAGCTTTAATCGGGTTTTGTTAACGAAATCAGGTAAACCAACAATAGGGAAAAAGAGCTTAAATTACTTGTAGTATTTATAACTTTTAATGGGGAATAACTTTGCAGTTTAATTCTAATAAATACCATATAATACTATTATATATTTAATAAATTTCATATAACTTTAACCATTCTTATAACCCTTAAATAAGTGAAAACTATAACTTAAGATCCAATCTCTTGACACATCCTCAAATTCTCGGGAAGGATAGGAATCTAGAGACTCGGTTTATCATCTCTTCTATAGATCCAGCCCCAAAGCACTTTTCCCTTCTTCCCGTCTCGGTAACTTTTCGCTTGAATTCTTTTGTTTGTGTTTGGGCTAACCGAGGAACCAAAAAGAATTTTGCGATTTCCATGCACGTTTTGCATGGCAAAAGGCAGAGCGAAAAACAACAGTGCCCTGAAAATGGGAAAAATTCACGGGGTAGGGAGGGAAAGGTAGCTGAAAATAAAACATCAATTTTTATGCGACAATTTATTGCGTTACCTCCGCTTTTCTTTCCTTCCGTTCCGTTTGTCCTTTCCTCCCCCAGCTTTCGGCGAGTGGCGAGCGTGTTGGGCACGTGTACTTTGTATTTTGGGCATACCTTTGGGCGTCTGATTACATAACAGAAAATGTCAATGTTTGTCAGCCGGCAGCTATTAGATTAGACAAGGCGGTTACCTCGAACCTGGATCCTGGTCCCTGTTTCAGTTTCAGCTTCCTTGCCACATTTCTAAAAAAATATATATTTTCGGACACAGAGAGAAAAGAGAAATGCAACATTTTGTAATATTAAATTATGCAGTTTTATATTTTCTAGTTCTTATTAATTGATGGGAAATACATTTTTATTTAATAAATAAATTAATTTTGTATTATTTTAGTTTAAGTTTATTATTGTTTTGTGTTTTTCTGTGTATTGGTAGATGAAAGATGGTAGATGGGAGATGTCCTCCCTGTTGACTGTGTGCGAATTGTCTGCTAATCTTTACAAATTTCAGGTGCGCATTTGTTTACGAGCTCGCAATGACAGTGTTGGAGCCATGACTTCTGGCTAAGCTTGGGCTTTTCCTTTGGCCAGAAAAAGAAGAAACTAAAACGAAACCAAAACGAGGAGGCGCGACAAAATACCAAAGTCAGTGGAGCACAGTGCCAGCTGCTTGGCCCAGTAATAAAGTATACGCCCCGTAAGCCGCTGGAGTTTCAATCACAAGAAAGGAAACATAGAACAGAGGTGGAATTATATATTATCCTGATCGGCTGAAGGGCATTTAATTGTTAAGTTAATAAACTATAAAGAAAATATAGAGAAATGTAAGTAAATAGAAATTTTAGAAAAACTCTAGGTAGGTAAAAAGTAAACATTTATTCATTTAATGTAAATGTGTTCTAAATTGAAGCAAATTGGTTTTACTAATAAATAAACTTACGGTAAATTTATGTACAATTAATTCCTAGCAAGATCTTCTCATTCACTGAATAACTTCTCTTCCTCCCTCTCTCTCTCTCTCTCCAAACTCCATTCATTCCCCGTGTTAGACTAATGTTCGACCTATGAATTCTAATTCTGGCCCCCTAAAATATATGCTTTCAATCAACCGAAGAGGCAATTCAATTGAACCGTTTGTCCATGCTTTTAACCTTCCATTCACAGTGCATCGCTATTGTTCCGAGAATCCGACAATCCGTTTCCATGCAGTTAGCATTCGGGGGTATTAAGTGTCATCACCCGAACCACCACCACTCGAACACAAAGCCCATGGCCAGTGTTAAATGAGCGAATCAGACTCCTCACAGCATTCAAGCAGAGATCGGGCTTGGGTCCATCAGATATGCAATTAATTTGGCCATCAATGCACCGCAGGGTGCCGCTTTCAAGCTGAAAATTTAATAATGACTTTGATTCGGATGTAAAATGGGCAATGTGAGGCAGAAATCATGCGGAGAAAATCGTAGATTATGAAATATGTACATAAATGCTATTTCATGAATATCAGTTTTAATCAAAGCTTAATGCAACTTGTGTTTAATTTTCACAATAATTAAGTCCTAGCTCTGAGCTATTCGAGTTGATATTCCTTTGGTTCAGAAAATAGAAATGTTTACCAATACAGAGTTAAATTTATATTTAAAGGAAAGTGCCTTCTGTGTGCACCACATGAATTCCTCCCTCTTTAAGAGACATTCTCTGGCTGGTTAAGCCTTCTGAAATATTTGACATTCATTATTTAATACGAAATTCCGCAAGCCAAAGTGAAAATTTCAGAGACTCACCCCATCACCCTTTCTTATTTTTATTAATTTTCTTTGATAACCAAAATTTTTGTGGGCGAGGGAGGAGACGTGGCTCAGATATAAAAAATGATTGCAACTTCCTGACCAAACTGGGAGCGAAAATGCCGGGCTGCAGGCGCCAATAAATTAAGCTTTATGCGTGGCTAATAGAAAAAACCGTTTCCACCTGACGGTGTGTGTGTGGCCCACATATGCAAATTGTTGTGCCACCCACACAAGCTTTTTCAAGAATACATAAATTACATGCTTAAGCAACAAAGGGAGAATGGCTGAAAAGGTTTCATAAAAATGTATAAAAAAAGAATAAACTATTTTTCCAACGATTTGCATTGCATGAAAGGAACGCATAAAATGCGCCTGGGCGAGAGGAACTGGGGGATGGCTGGGAAAGGGTTATGAGGATATTGAAATAAAAATGGAGAAATTCAAGAAGGCAAATGTCGGCTGCATAAACCTGGAGATCTGTGCGATGACGGGGCGTGTGCGTAATGCAAGTGGCATAAAGGTTGTCCATATCCTTGTAAAAAGGGCACTTTCCTGGCTTCCTTTATGCCAGTCAACTTTTAAACTTTACGAGAGAAGCTTCTAGCAGATGCTTTGACAATGGAAAAGTGTACTTTGAAATACATTTGATTAAGCAAGGCGTTTATATAGAAGATTGCGCTTTGATAAGGGTTGAAGTCATAGATATCCATCCATAAAAGAAAAATCATATTATAAGATTTAAATGTCTTCAATCACTGCAATTATTAATTTTCATATTAAAGTCCGTTTTTAAAATCGTGTTATAATTTTTGTAGACTTCATTTTCTATTCAGAAACAAACTCTTGAGCACTCTTTCTAGTATTTATTATTAATCATTGCCTTCGCTGATGATCTGTAACTTTTGCAGACAAAACTTTTTTACATTCTTCGAAGCTAACTGAAACTTTTAGTTTAAAAGGGATATTTTCCTAGTACAGAGTCAAAGTATACTTTAACAAGTTGCTGCCAATTAAGTAAACTTGGTGCCCATCTTCAACTTAATCTCTTAATATTCACCATTTAAAATCTCCTCTTGCGAAAAATTCCCTGAAAGCAAATCATTCAACTTTCAGACTTATCGGCACTGTACACGAAGTCAAAAATTGGTGAGAAAAATAGTTAAAGTGATCTACTTTTCGCTCCACTTCAATTGTTTTGGCTATTATATATTTGAAAACTTTTTAATTCGAGTGGAATTGATTCTTGCTGCAGTTTTGGCTAAGAGTCATTGGTGGTATTTCCAGTTTTTAAGCCGCATCACTTACAAATTTATTTCTACTTGAAACGATTAAGCTGAACAATGGTTGGTTATTTGATTGATGGAAAACATCTCAATGTTAGACCAATAAAGTTTAAGTAAAGCCTTAGAAATAATTTGCAGATGAAAAGCAATCTATTCTAATTGAGAAAAGAAATCTATAAAATGTCCACTTAAATATTTAAAAAACGAATAGGAATAAAATAAAGCTTTAATATTACTTGCCAAAATTTATTTGAAGAAAATCGTGTTACGGCCAGCATATTTCGACCATCTGTTGGCCACGTTAGAGCTGCCATGCTGCACGCTTTGTAATGTGTCCAATTGCATCAGGCATTCGGGAGGAGACGGATGTCAGCCGCTGCGAGGTGCCACATCCATCACATTCCGGTGCAGCCAACTGGACTTTAAGAACTGATGGATCCGAAGATGGCCGAAGGAGCGGATGCCGGAACAGCTGCTGCCATTGTCTATTTGCTGGATTGCATTTTTCAGCAAACTTAATTAATTCTGGAGCCCGTGCCATAATAACAGCAATAATAATAATGGGTTATGATGAGACAGCACGGCAGCAGCAGCGGCTCATTGAATTGGCAGGGCCATAAATTGCATCGACCGTTTGATTTATGGCCAACAGCCATGTGCAGGCCCAGCGCCCGATCCTCTGGACATGGCCTCCTCCTAATTTGGCACTTAAATGCAGCGACGTGCGTGGGCCGCCGAGTCACTGGCTGACTTACGTATGTCCAGCTCTTCCTAGCCCTTTTCCCCTGGATCCTGCCAGTTTCCTCTCGCGCTTTGGTAGGCATATGCACACGTCCTTGCTAGCGATTCCTATCACGCGCCGCAAAATGGCTTTACGTGTTTGCCGCCTCCGATACTCCGGTGACTGGTGTCCTGCGCCTCAACGCCATCTTCCAACTCCCGCGCGAATTATGCGACTCAGTGATGTCAACTAAAGGAAAAACGCAGAGGCTTAAAGGGGGAAAATTAAAATTACGCAATAAATAGAAAAAAATTTTGTTCTTTATCAATTATAGTTTATTTGATTAATATTAGAAAATTTGGTTTTGAAAAAGTAGCATGGAAATGATGATGACTAAATGAGTTCTTAATGAAGTATTTTTGATCTTCAACAATCCCCTGCTTATATAATTTATATTTATTATATTTTTTAATCTTTATAATAGCATTAAATGTATAATTTTTCCAGCAAATCAAAAAATCTGCCCAAATGTTCACTGCTGGTGAATGTGATGGCTGCCGCATTTTTTTTAGATCCTTTGGCTTCCTGCAACTACGGCCCTGTTGCTCCTCTGATGCTGCCCCCTGGCATATTCGGTAATTGGCGCCTCTGGTTGTGTGTAGGTTGCTCTCTTGTGTGTGTTGTTGGTGTTGTTGGTACTGGAGAGCGATAGAGTGTGCGTTGCTGGTTATAGCGTGACGCGGCGGTGCAGCATTAAATTCTGCTTGCTACCCATCAGTGCAGGCTCGGAAAATTACTACGAAAATTGATTCACGGCCGTGAAAAATAAGTGGAAAAAACTGGCGGAAAAATCATTTATAGTTATGTCTATGCGGCTTTTTTGCACGTCCTGTGAGGTCCTTTTTTTGGTTTGTTGTTTTTGTGTGATTTTGTGAATTTTGCGCTCGTTAAAAATTATGAAGTATGTATATATTTTTTAGTCTATCATTAGAGATACTTTAACTACTCCTTTTGTGAGTTATAAGTGAAGTAAAATGATAAATTTATACGAAAAATTTTAAATTCCTTAAAAAAATGAATTTTTATAACATTTTGTAACCTTTGATGGCTTAAAATCAATAATTTATCTTTATGCGGACAAATGATCAATTTATTCAAAAGCCAATATAATATTAATTAACAGACGAATAATAAAACTGGCAATATTTATAGACATAACTTATTATCAATCCATAAATAACAAACTGATAAATAAAATAATATAACCTGTATTTAGCAAAGGGTAAAACAACATAGATAATATTCATAATAATGGCCATTGATTTATTTCCCTCATTAAAATAGTTATAAAGCGAAAAAGGTAAATATCTAACATTTGATTTTATTATTTGTTTCAGGCAATTTGTGATTTAATTCCGATGGCAGTTTATATTTTACAGATAAACTGGCAATAAATTGGGTTAATAATTTATTGTGCAATTTTATGTGATATATTTTTGTACTAGTTTTCGGTGGCCTTAGTATGGGTGTCCTTATTCAATTGGCAGCTAGCTAAATTTAGAATTTGTACCCCCGGTTCCAATTGAGCTTCTTGCACTTTAATGAACTGCCAATTGAGCCCTGTTCACCGCTCACTGTTCACTTTAGCTCCAATTGGATTTTAGCTTTGCCTTTTGTGGTTTTTGCTGTTTTTGTACTTGTTTCGAGCGCGTTCCCTGGCCTTTTTTTGCCTTTCCTCTAATTGAATTGTTCGCCGGTGCAATTTAATTTCTGCCCAGCATCGCATTTTCTTTATCGGGCAAGGCAACAACAAGAACAAAAGCAAAACAAAAACAAACTGGGCAAAAAAGGGTAAAAACAATGGTTGGGAGGAAGTCCGAACCGGTCCGCAAATCGCAAGGTCATGCCGGGGGGTGGCGGGGTGAGCTGCGTGGCTGCCTCTGCGGATGCAGAAGTAACAAGTGTTATTGGGCTGCCGGCAAAAAAGGAAGCTGTGGAGAGAACCAAACGTGAAAGGTAACAGATGCGTGAAATGATCGTTCCACGGGAATGGGGAACAAACATAGGCGCATGCATTAATTATTTATTCAAAAGGGGGTATTTGGAAAAAAAATGTAAATATTTATAAAGATATAAAATCTATAAGACAAATAGACATGTCAAATGTCTGTATATTTTTAAAAATATTTTAAGGGAGTGCGAAACATATAATACTTATAGACGTAAATAATATTCTATGCATATTTTATAGAAAATTTAATCATTATTAATTCAACATTTAAAGGGTATATAAAATAGACAGAAAATTAAATTAGCAAACCACAAAAAGTTTTTCCAAAAAATCTTTTTTGCGAAACCACATTCTGATTTTCAGGCTGGGTACACAAATGGGCTCACTTCGATTTCGAGAGAAAAAACAATTAACAAACAACTACAAGACCGGCATGTATAATATTTTAGGATGCCCATAAATGTTTACTTTTATAAACGTAAACAATGAGAAGCTCTCCCCATTAAAATTATCGGGCATCTCTCGGCAGCAGAGGCACCGCCTTTGCTCTTATGTATACGCCAGCTGCAAAAAATATAAGAAAATATAATAATCTCTTTAAATGGAAAAAGAGTACAAAAATAATATTAAATGAGTATAAAAAATATAATACAATAAAGTTATTACTTATACAAATAATGACAAAGAATATAAATAATAAATATACACTGTAAATGTTCTTAAATTTCTTTCTAATTAATAATAAGTTTTATTTGAATTATGTTTAAATTGAATTATATTGGGATTTATACCTCGAAATTCCCCATTTTATTCCACTGTTTGATCGAAAGGGTTTAGAAGACAACGATCAGAGCGAGCAAAGATATATGTACTATATATACATACATAATAATGTGAAACAAAACAAAAAGCGAAGCCCGAAAAAGAGGCCAATTGAAGAGATCGAACGCCGAGACCGCCGTTCGAATGGCATCAGTTGAAATCGAATCGTTGCCGGGAAAACAACGCAGCCAAGAGCCGCGAATTTCTTAGCATCGTGATCCGGCGAGAAAAACAACAATACGACATTGACATTCAGGCGGGCGCTAATTGATCGACGAACCCCCTTAACGAACACCCGGGTCAAGTGCTCTCAATTGGAAGTGTCAGGTGGCAGCATGGGGCAGCTTGGGGCGCCCCTGCTGGGGCTCGCTTTTCTCGGAGCTCTGGTGCCGGTTCTGGCCGGATCCGAAATCGCCTGCGGATCGCTGGAGATCAACGAGATTGCGGACTTCCGAAAACTTCAGAATTGTACCCATGTGGTGGGGCACGTACGGATCGCCCACTTGGACGTGCCTTCTGCGAACTTTAGCCTCCAGACGCTATCGAGCAATATTTCCGAGATCAGCGACTACTTGTTGGTGTACCGCTGCAGCGGGCTGAGCAGCCTGCAGGAGATCTTCCCTCGCCTAAGGATCATCCGTGGTCAGGGTCTGCTCTTCGATCAGTACGCCTTGGTGGTCTATGAAAACAGAAACCTCAAGGAGCTGGGCCTGGTGGAGCTGTTGCGTATCCAAAGGGGATTCATTCGCATCGAATCGAATCCGATGCTTTGCTTTGTGGAAACCATTGACTGGATGTACCTGATGGGCAATGGAACACAGCAGCACTACAACTTAAAAGTAAGCCAAGGATAGCTTTATTTATTATAATAAAAAGTTTCATCAATTTTTTTTAATTTATTAAAAGTACAACAAGCCGCCAAGTCAGTGCCCTTTGTGTGGTGGCTTGGCCGCCGACTACGATTTCCAGCAAAACCAATCCCTGCAACATTGCTGGAACCTGAACTCGACCCAACTGCGCCCGGGTCCGCTGCGTATTAAGGATTGCCCCGAGGCCTGTGCAGGCCTGGGATGCGACAGTGCCGGAAAATGCTGTGATCACAACTGTGTCACCGGATGCTCCTCCCAAAACTGCTCCCTGTGTGCCAATTATCAGGGGAAGTGGGGCTGTGTGAATCAGTGTCTCGCCAGCTACGAAATAAACAGGAGGAAATGCATCAGCAACAGGGAATGCCGCGATCTGGGAAGGATTCCTTTGGTCCACGGTTCTCTCTGCGTGGACAAGTGTCCCGGAAATCAGAGGAAAGTCGTGGACGCCAAAGGTTTGGCCCATTGCCAAGTGAAGTGCAAAGGCGACTTTCATGTGAAGACTGCGGCGGACTTGGAACTCCTGCAGGATTGTGTGACTATTAATGGATCCTTGATTATAGAATTGGTTAATATTAAGGGTAAGTTTCTTTGAAAAGGAGTAATTTATTTATGCTTTGACTTGATTCTATATCTATTTTAAATTACAGAGAAAATTGTGGAAGCCTTGGAAAATACTTTGGCAACAGTCAAACAGATTACAGGCTACCTGAAGGTTATGCATTCTGCTCAGTTGTTGACGCTCAGCTTTCTCCAGAATTTGGATGTAATCCGAGGGGATAAACTAGTGGAAAATAAGTAAGTTTCAAATCAATGGATAATAATTCAATTCAATTCACTAAATTTATTTAAAATTCTCCTATTAGATATGCCCTCTTCGTTCTAAATAATTATCACCTGGAGCACATCTGGCCACCCAACCACCAGGTGATCATTCAGCGCGGAAAGCTCTACTTCCACCTGAATCCTCGTCTCTGCTATGAGAAAATCCAACAGTTGCAGGGCTCCCTAAAGAGCGCCGAGAATATATCGGTGGCCGATGTGTCTCCGAACTCGAACGGAGAGCGCATGATTTGTGTGAATGCAGTGCGAACCCTGAGTCCAAAGGTGGATGATTTAAATTCCACTGCGGTGCGCATTATCCTGGACTACATAGACGGCGAAGCCTTGCAGACCCTCCTAGGATACTCATACTACTACAAGGAGGCCCCGTTGCAAAATGTAACCATGTACGATGGTCGACATGGCTGTGGTCATGACAAGTGAGTGAGGATACTTAAACCCCCTTCAGAGCTCGTTTAAATTTTCAATTTATTCTTTTTCTGGCTCAGCTGGCTCATGAATGTTGTGCCCTCCAGGAGCCGGCGGCACGTCATCGGCGGGCTAAAACCATATACACAGTATGCGTATTTCGTAAAGACCCTCACGCGAACCGATTACCATCTGAAGGTGGATGCGTACTCGACAATTGGTTACTTCCAAACCCTGCCAGATAAACCCAGTCCCGTGTTTCGGATCCATGGCAACTCGGAGATCAGCTCCCAGATAGTGAGTGTCATTATTAACAAAGCAAGCTGCTTAAATAATTAACTATTCCCTTTAAAGGTTCTTCACTGGTGGCCACCGCGTCGCCCAAACGGCGCCATCAAAAATTATTGGGTGACCTATGAGAAGCATAACACCACCAAGGAGGAAAAGTCCCACAATTATTTAAGTTCAATGGCCTTGGTCTCAAAAGGTGCCGAGTGCGAGTGCATGGATGTGGTGCCCTACGATTCGGGACCTCAGCCGGATGACGAGGAGTACTACAACAAGGATGCGCTCACCTACGAAGAGGCGCTGCCGAACCTTATATATGTTTCGTAAGTGAATGCAAATAAACCTAAATAAGTTGCTAATTTCTCGCATTTTCAGGCGCTATCAAACAACCCCACAAAAGGTGTTCGATACGGTGAAGGACTATGCCGATCTATTGGCCATTAAAAAGCCCACAGCACCACCAACTCCACCGACTACCACTGCGGCTCCCACCGAAGCTGAATTGTTATATGAAAAGAAGCATGCATTGAACTACGAAAAGATTCGAAAGAAAATCGAGCAGAAACAGATGGACATGCAGGATCCGAATATAGAGGCCTATAATATCCGTCATGCCATGCCCAAGTGCCAGAGCGCCCACGCCTCCGTTGGCCAGCAGGTGGAGGAGAAGTGTGTCCTCGAGGAGGTTCCGGAAGGCATCGATCTGCCCGGTAATCAGCACTCCTACACTCTGGCCCAGCTGGAGCCGGAGACCACCTACCGGGTCACCGTGCGAGCCTGTGTCGATGGCGTGATCAATGGTTGCTCCACTCCGGCGGAGGCGTATGTTAAGACCACCAGTCTGCGGATGGAGCGGTTTATGAGAGGTGTTTAAAAGTGATATATATAGGTGTTCATATGACAGCCGAATAAGTGCAGAATCTGACGTTAGAAATGCAGTTTGTTATTTTTTTGTCAAGAGATTTTAATTACCTTTTGACGAAAAAGTTGAGAAATTTTTTAATATGTTTTAGGTATTTTGATTCGTATTATTTGTAAAATTTCAAATTGAAAGAACTGTTAAGTTGGTAGAGAAGTTGCTGATATTTTTTACTTCTAATTTATATCATTAAAGTTTTTATTGATTATCCTTCAACACAAATAATCACAGCTTTAATGTCTCCAATGTTGTCAAAAGATTTCTGTAGGATTTTTGTATGCCTTTCGAAACGTGAAATGTTTTTTTAGTGTCATGTTCTCACTTTATCGACGTGTCATTTGGGGCCAACCGAGTATTAGGTGTCTCCCGACTATAGTTGTGTTCATGTTCCTCGCAATGTATTGTAAATGTGTAAATGCCAAATAAATCCTCGACAAGCGACAAAATGTTTTCATCAATCTATGCTAATTTGACTTATCAGCTCGTTGGGCTTAGCAGGATGTCGGTACAGGAAGCCAGAAGCCCTGCTCCCAGGGTAGAGGAAGGGGAAATACCGTACTGACAGCAGTGATTTTTGAAATTGTCAACTTGGCCCGGAAGGCGGTTACCCTGTTGTGGGCTTGGCTAAGGCTTAAGCCTAGGCGAAACTAACAACAAAAGCAGCTACCTGAAACTGCCAACGCATGCCACTTAATATGCAAATGTGCCACAAAAGAGCTTTAAACTTTAAAACACTGACAAAAACTAAAAATAATCCCGGCAACCTGCGCAGCAACAATAGGGTCTGGGTGGGTCTTCGAGTCAAGTCGAGTACGTGTCATGTGTCGCCTTGTTTGTGGCCAACTTTTCGGCGCAGCTGGGAAACTTCCATGAAAACGTGTCCCACTCAATGGGGGAAAGCGCTGCGTGATTGACGGAGGACGCGGCCAGGAGCCACAAAATCGGTCGGTGGGTAAACTGTGGAAGGGCTTTCTGAGTGCCAGCAGAGGAAAAGGATTTCAATTCTGCCGCTGACACTGACGCGCAATTTAACTGCCTTAGACGAAGACGAGGTAGCGAGCAAAGTACTCCAAGTTACCTGCTGCCTATGTATGCCCATCCGTGCTCTTGAATTTTCACTGGAAAAAAATATATATTATATACACACAAAATAAATGAAAACAAACTTGTTTTTGCGGCTGTAAATAAAAATTTAATTTAAAACATATTCATCAATCAAAACATTTGTTAATTTGACTTAAATTTATCAGAAATTTTCTTCGGTGTAAAGCTACATTTTGGAGTAAGATATATATATTTTTGGAGCTTATGAATACAGGATTGAACTAATCTTCCATTCAATATACGATGCTTCCCATTTAAATTAACTGGCAGAACTTAAAGCTAAACTCCAGCCAACTCAATCCCACTTATCCCATGTCCTTCCGCGCTATCTTTAAGTGCCATCCTGTGGGCCCCAGGGAGCCGTAGGGAGTGTAAAGAGTGTAAGGTATGTTAGGTGTGTTTCAGTTGTGTTTCAGTTGTGTTTCAGGTGGCTGTGTGTGTGTAGCCTAAACCAATTGTATTTCAATATTTCACTGTCGCCCCTCTTGCTTTTACTGTTGCTCCATTTTTCGCGTTACTTCCGCTGTAGTTGCAGACGTAGTCCTTGCCGCGTAGCCTCGTTATCCTTGCACTCGTTTGTTATCTATGCACTTGCCAGGCCAAGCACTTTGGGTGCGGTTCAGCGGTGTCGGTGTGTCAGTGTCTCAGCTCGTCCTTCGTCCGTCAGTCAGACGGACAATATAGCTGAGTGCTCAACGATTTCAAACAGTGTTGCTGAAAAAGTATAAAGAAAAATAGCTATTTATAAAATAGCACATTTAGAAAATATAAATATTTGTTAAGTACTCAATGTTTGTTTACAAAATAATAAAATAGAATAGATGAAAGGACATTTAATTATAGAAAAATAAGTATTTTGAAACTATTATATTCTCAGAGAAAACCGAAACTTAAATGCTTACTTAACACAAAGGATTCAAAGAATGTTTTCAAAAAGACTGAATTTTTTTTATTTAGCATGATTGGCTATAATACACCTGAGTTGGCAACACAGGTGGCTGTGGCATGGCTCATGGGTGTGTGTGTTTCAATTGTCCTTGCCCCAACTGTGGAAACGAAAGTGTCGGCATCACCTCCACCATCGACGCATTTGACTCTGGGTTTTCGGATTTCGCTCGGTACGGTAATGGTAATGATGTGTACTCCTCCGGTTCCGAGGCATTGATGTATATAGTGTACTATACTCTCGCCTTTAGAGCTTGTGCGTGTGTGCAGTTAAAGCAGTGCCATAAATCTTTTCTCGAACTGGAAAGAAAACTATTTTAAGGAGATAAAGCAGAGTATTGAAGTCATAAAATTCTAGAAATAAAATAATTTATTGGAGGGAAGTTAAGGTAGAATATATTTATTTAAAAATAAGAATAGATAAGCCAGAGTATCACATCAATAACAAAATTTATTTGAGTGCAATTGAAGTTAAATTTATTTAATTAAAAACAAGAGTTATTTATATTGTATTAAATAACATAAATCAACATATTGGTCTTTATATTTTTAAATTATTCTTTTATGTATCTTCCAAGCCAGAAAGAAGGTCAAACGATTGATTTGAGATATGCTTGAAACCTTTTTTTTTCTGATAACCTTTAACCTCGCTTCTCTGACAAAAACACAACTGGACCCCCACCCCATCTTTGGGGTCAGCAGTTCGTCAGCTTGGAAATGCACATCTCGCACACACCATTGTCCTTTTCAATGACCATTGCCATTGCTTTGTTATCTTGTCGTTTTGTCTGGCTTTAGTCACATTACAAATCCAATTGCCAATGCGAGATAAATGCGCTCGGATAATATAAACTGGCGTGTGTGGGGAAACGGTCACTTAGCCGACAGGGCATGCACTAAGTGACAGTCAGAGGGAAGGCTGGTGGGAGATGGCAAGTAGCTGATTTTAATTTAAGCTAAATCAAAATGTGCTGAGGCAGGAGTCGGGTTTATGGCCCAATACCAAATGGAACACTCAAAGGATATGTCTGTACTCTCTTTCGGGTATTCCCAATACTCATCAGAGAAATGTCTCTTTAAATGATACTAGAATAAATTTGGTCAAGATTATAAAATAATTATTAATTCCAAAAACTCTAAACCCATTTTCTAGAAAACTTTGCTTTCGACTTTAGTTTTCCTTACCCTACATTGGTTTTTTTGGCAGTGCAATGTCCTGTCCCGGGACAAGCAACAGAGGACTTGCTTTTCCGAGACTTTTTGCCTGACTGCCTGCCATACCTTCGGTCGGCTTGGTTTTCATAAATAATGCAAAGCGCTGGAAATAGTTTTTTACGAGACCCCCTGCCCTCTTCACTGGCCAAGCCTCTATTAAAAGTCGGGCATGGCTGCCATTCAGATGGCAGATAGTTAGTTTTCCACTTAATTGTTCTGGAAATAATTTAACCCCGTCAAGCATTTGTCAATTTCGGGTGAATAATTTAGCACGCCATTGACTTCACGACCTGAGTCACCACCCGTGCGGGGAGTGTGCGTGTGTGACATAAGTGAATTCAATTTGTCGGCATTTTTCCTTTTTTTTTCTGGGTCATTATGTATTATTTTGTATGGATAAGCATGCAATTTCCTAAAGGCCAGTCGCCCTGTGCGGCATTTTTCTCTGTCTGGTTCACCGGATCCTGACAATCGACAGTCATTGCTCCAGTTGTGTGCGCTAACCGATTTCGTGGTATGGGAAATGACAAGTGGAAAATTATGAAGGGAATATTAAGGGGCGGAAATAGAGGAGAGACGGCCTTCCTATTGATAGGTTGAGTGGCTTGAATATGGGAGAAATTCACTTTGCAAGGAGCCAAGTCTAGACTCTCGACAGTTGAAATGGGCGGAGACTCTAGTTAGCTGGCTTGTGACTTGGCATTATTTATAAAAGAGTAGAATTTCATCATTATGAATTTGCTTTTATTCATGTTTCCATTTTATGGCAGATTGTATAAAGGCAAAAATTCTGTTAGTGTTCTTTAACTAACTAACCATTTCACAAAAGATCTAGTCTCTCCACCTATCGAGGCACAATACCTGTTCCACATATCCTTTATTGCTTGCTTCTCCGTTTTCACAATCGAAAATTCGGGGAAACCCATTGGAAACTTTGCTTTGTCTACCGCTCGCGTTCAATATTGAAAATTACACCTTAATTAAGTGGCGTGAGCGCATTGAAAATGTCAATAAACCGTTTCTGCCCGAAAACCAATATCCTCTCGCACTTGTCGTCCCCCCGTACCCCCTCTATTTTCATTCGCCTCGATGTTTGTCTGCAAATTTGAACAAAAACAGTTTCAATTGTTGCCGCGGCGCCATATTTGTCAGCCATTTGCGACGCTTTTCTATACAGCCCGGGTGGGGTTTTCCAGCAGGATGGGCAGGAGGGAGGGTGGGTTGGTGGTCCTTGTTCGATTTCCGTTATGACAGGACGCATTCATTTCTGGCATCATCACGGTTGCATGATGCGTTGGCAAAACGTGTCATCGGCACAACGATTCGTTCCGCCTGACAGTTGACAACTCCATCAGAAAGGTAAACTGATGGCCAACGAGGGGGGATTTGTGGTGTGCGGCAGGAGGCAGATGGAGAGTCAGGTGGAGTCCAGCTGCAGGTATGGGAACAGCTGGTGGAACTCCTCCTCGGTCTGGGGCTGCTCAATAAAATGTCATTTAGTGGTGCTGTACGTGTTAGTGGCATATACAGTCAATCCTGCGGAGGTAAACCCGTTATTGATGAGCTCGAGAACAACTGGTATATAAAAGGAAATACTTAAGGAAAGTCTTTGAAGTCGAAATTGCATGTAAATTAAGACTATGGATCATCTTAAAGACTTGATTAAATAAGGGAGGCTTGAGGCTTTTCATTTTCGTCATGTTTGTGAATTTCCGTTTCCGCTTAAGAATAAAATATTTAGCTATTATTGTTTCTACTGTTACTAATGCGTGTGTGCCCTTGCAATTGGTTGATGGCCTGGCGTAATTGGCCTGTAATTGAAAACTTTGCGGATAATTAATTGCTGAAAGTTGCCTCACGACATTTATATGGTTTTAGCTGAGGTTTGTCCCCACCATTTGTTCCGACTTCTCCTGGTTTCTCGTCCTTTCTCTTGTACTTCCTTTGAGCTCCCTGAGCTGCAATTGTAAGTTAATTAAGCGACAGCTAGAGAGCGAATTGAGACTACTTGGAGTTGCCTTCTGGGCAAAGTAAGTTTTTGAGACTTGCCAGGATATATAGTTGTAGAGATTTTGCCTTTACGTTAGAGGTAATGAAATAATTAAGTGAAAGATAAAAAAAAAAAAGATTTACTTTACTTGAAAAAGGGTGTCACATATACTTTTACTAAAAAAAAGATTTTACTTTTTATAGTTTTAAATAACTAAAGTGCCTTTAAATCATTTTCTTTGCCTCCTTAATTGCCTACATCAAATAATAATCAATAGAACAATGCTTACAGTGAATTTATGCCTTAATTAGTCTTCATTGATTGCTGTAAATAAGTTGGCATTCATAAATCTCACTCACGCAAGTATTCAATAAATGTGCTTGGCTGTCTGGGATGATTTCATTAATTTCCATTTGCCTTTTACTTAAGTCACTGTCTTTGTTTCAATCAAATAAATATTTTCCCTTTGTTTATGGAAAATCCAAAGCATTAGTCGGGCCTCTTTGTGGAAAGTCCATTTGAGAACAGAGCCCGTAAGTCAGAAGTTAATGCCATCTGTATAAAATTAATGCATATTTAAGCATCGGCCATTGACTCGAAGCTCGGCTCGAGTACTTGGAAATTGGGAACTAATGAATTCTTAATGCGTTTAATAACACATTTCAAAAGGGCGCCACACCGGGAGGGACTTGCTGGGTCGTTAACACCGGGACGAAAGTCATTTGTCCCCATTCAATCCACTTTGCTGCCACCCCTACCCCGACCGCGTCCTTGGCATATGTTCTGGGACTCATCAGCAAACGGACATGCATTGGCCAGGACTATAAACAAAGTTCTTAATTTCCGCGCCACATAAAACTTATCTTCATTTGCCGTCCATGGCATTGGGGGACTGCCTTGGGGCCCCTCGATCCCCAGGGTTCCTGGGTCATAAAAATCACAACATAAGCTAAAAACTTTATGCTGAATGCAAACTGGCAAATGGCAAACCCAAGTTTCCCTTTGCCTTTTTTGTCCAATGCATTTCCACAAGGCTGAACAGTGGCCCAAAAGCTGAGAATAATAAAATGAATTAAACATTTTAAATGTAATGTATAATTTAATTTTTTAAATATAAATAGAAATATAATTATGTAGATTTTATTAGGTTTTCGTTTAGCTTAAATCTGACGTGAAGTCGTGGTCACGGTGCTAAGATTGTTGTCCTCCGCCATGCTCGTTGTAAGCAAAAGTTTTGCGGCTGAACTCGAATGCAGGAGTATGTAGCCGTAGAGAGGAGGGACATCGGAGACAGAAGGAGGCGTATAGCTTGGACCTGGGACTAGCTGCTCGTGTTGTTGCATTATCTTAATGTTCATTAGGTTAAGTTTTTGTGCATTTCCTTGCCGGCTGCTGGTTGCTAGGTTCTCGATGGTGTTTACCAGGATGCGGTGGCTGCTCATTTGTGGGCCAATCTCCCGTCGACATCCGGCGATGCTGTCAATCCAGCAGCGACTTCCATTTCCACTTCAACTTTTACTTCTACTTCATCTGTATGAACACTTGTGATAATAAAAATAAAGCTACAGATAGAACAAAATATTTAAAGAGATTTAATAAATGAAAAATATAGTAAATATGTAATTCTAGAAGCTAAATTTCACACTTCCATTTTAGATGTTATATAAAATGAAAAACTTTATGTAGAAGATATTAATTTTTTTTTAGGTATTTAGTTTGATTTAAAACTAAACTACTACTTCTACCTATTCGCAGAATTATTATTTTTAATTTTTAATTGCAACTGTAGATGAGTTTTGCTCGTTGATGAAGGTTGGAAAACTTTTGCATTCCGTTTCCTAGGCAAACTCGGCACAACTTTTGTGTCCAAGCCCTTATTTCTCTCAGGATTTTTTATTTCTTTTGGTTTTGTTTTTTACCATTTCGAAATGGCTGCCTATCTGGTGCTCTGTCTGTGTCTTTGTGTTTATGTTTCCTGCTAAAATTTAATACAAATTTAATTAAAAAATATAAAAAACTTTATATTAACTATTTTTCAGATTTTTCTTAATGAAAACTTGAAATTGGCGCCGGGTTTTATTGAATCGCAGTTTCGATGACTTTTGTGTTTCACTTGTTTCGCCTGTGACAGTTCATTTGTATCTTACATCCTGTCGGATTTGTCGCGATTTGACATTTTTATTATAGCTCGTGCTTGTGGCATAATGGAAAAAAAGAAAAACGGAGAAAAAACAAAGGACTTTGTGCATAAAAGCAAGCCCATAATAAAAATGGCAAATGAGAGTGGGGTGAAAGTGGATAATTCTGGTGCCTTTGGCTTTGTTGACTCCTTTCGCCTTCTCGCCCTTCCTTTTGTGTGGTTGTTTATTCTTATCCTTTTTGTTGTGGAATTTGCTATTTTTAAATACCTTTTCGTGGGACTAAAATGTATATTTATTCATTTTTATTAAAAATACAAATCTTTCAAAGGTCTTAGAGTTAAAATTCGGTACTTAAAAAGAGTTTTAATAATTTAAAAGTAAGAGAAAAGCTAAATATTTATATATATTTAAGAAAAAGAGTAGACAAATATCATTGCTTCAGGACTATACTCTCGTCACGCTTTCCCAGCTTTTCCTTAGCTTTGGCTTTATAATCAGCCAACCAGTCGACTCACTCGCTGTGTGGGATTTATTAAGTTTTTGGTGTTGTTAAGCTTTTGTTGCTGTGGCTGCCGCTCTTTGTTGGTGGGTCTGACTTTGACACTTCTGTTGTAGTTTCCCTACTGCTGCTGCCTCTGCTTCTGCTGCGGGCAAAAGTAATTTGTATAAAAGTGCAAGCGACTTTTATTTGATGCGACACAATGCAACTCCTCTGACATTCGGCCAGAGATAATTGAATAAATTTCCTCTCACAGAGGTGAGGGGATCTCACCGGAGGGTATAGAAGCCACAGCGCTAATTTGAATTAGCAAATGGAAGAGTTTCTTTGCTAAAACTGAGTAGTGGGTGCTAAAATAAAACAGAAACTGGATATAATAAGGGAGGATGTTGTAAGAAAAAAGGAGAAATACATGATTATTTGTAGATACACATAATTATATTGATGAAAACTTAAGGGTAGTCAGTCGAATTGGACAAAATTTCCTTTGAATTTTAATGAAAAAGGTCCTGACCATGGCTTCAATGCAGGGAACACCCACAAAGACCGAAGAGACCGTCGCCCAAAGTAACCAAACATGCAATTGGTTATCGGCTATGCTACAGGAACATGTGTAGAACACCGCACACAAAAAGGGGCACACCTCAACCTGGTTAACCTGGCAACGGCAACAGCAAAAGCACTCGCCCAAAGAGGCCGTGTTTGGCATTGTGCTCCTCCCGACTCCGGACTCCGGACTATGGACTGTGGATTCCAGACTTCGATGCTCCGATGGAGACCAGTTTCCAAATGGTAACCGACACCCGCACCACATCTGGCTACCATGGCCCCTCGTTGTACCAATCAACGGCCGTGTCAGTAACAGGCCAAGCTGCATTATCACGGCCGAGGCCCTAGGCTAAACGTTGCACTCACAGAAAGGCAGAAAAAGGTTGTCAAAATAGAGATTTAAGATGTTGTCAATAAAAAATAGTTTAAAATTTTGATGGGATGAGTTTTTAGTTAAGACTAAAAATATTTAAAAATGCAACATATATATATATATGTATTCCTTCCAGTGATACATCTCGAGCTGCGGCAAAAAAGACAAGTGGAGAAAACTGCACAAAGGCAAATCGGAAACGGAAGTTGCATGTGAAAACGGTCGCAGTGTCCTCCACGGAGCGGTTGCACACTGAGCTGGCTTCGATTTTTCCTTGTTCTCTCTGTTGTCCTTGTTGCCCTGGCTCCTCATCCTCCATTCTTTCATTCTGTCTGGCTGGGACTCTTGAATGGCTAACTGGAATTGACAGGTTTTGCCTTTTTGTGCCAAGTTCTCTATATCCCCAGCCATCGCCTCCGCCGCCTTAATGGTCTCTGTCTTTGGCTTGTCAATGTTGGCTGTCAGGTTTTTCCTTTATTTTTCTGGCTATGAAATGAGATTTTCAGCTTTCCGACATGCTGCATAATAGTTTATTCCATATTTCATAGCAATCCTCCTGATGGGATTCACATTGTGCCATTGCTGCTGGCCACTTAATTTGTCATTGATGCTTTTGGCGAATTGCAATTGCCAAATTTGTGTTCTGAAAGGGGAATTACGACAACGACCGCTAAACAATTAAATGTTGTCTGTCGTCGCCCATAAATTTTTGATTGGTAATGTGTTACGTCACTGCGTACTACTGGATGTTCCTGGCAATGGGAATCCCCGAGAAAAATGGCATTTCGTCTGTATTTGCATCGCTCGTCGACTGAATTTTACGCCTCGTTGGTTATCCCAATCCCTTGCCCCTCCCTTTTGCGGTCGTTCTTCTTTCAACAGTCGCCATCCACCCACCAAGCCATGCCACGCCTAAAGGGTCATACGCACATTTCAATAATTGTGCAACAACTGGAAGCGATTATGCATTTCATCAGACCAAGAGAGAGAAAGAGAGTGGGGGGACACACAGTGCCACATTGAGATCTGGTGTACAAAAATCAAGCAAATGGGGACTATGAGAAGAGACTGAAAACAAACAGGGAGAGGGTTAAGTCACAAGGAAATGCTCTTCATTTTTACATTAAAAATTATAGAACTAAACATTGAATTTGTATAATTTTATAATGAAATTTAAGGATTAAGTTCCCTTACATAAAATCCCATTAAATATTTTTATTAATTTTTCTAACTTAACATTTTTCAGGGTATCTCCTTGAACTCTTAACTGATTTTTATATGTGGAAATATTGCAGAACGGGCCAGTAGTTGTTGGGCTTCGTTGTTATACGAGTATTGTATCTTTGCCTGTACATCTGCTGAGCTGATATGGCATTTGGGAAAACGGGCTTTATATCATTTGTGGGCTTCCCCTGTGCCGAGTCCGCGCTCCATCCCATAGCATTGTGTTCGAGTTTGGATGGGCGTGTGGTATGCATGTCTGGCTTTCATTTTGAGGTTATGCAAATTGTTATGCTGATATCATAATTAATTCGGTGGGGAAACAGGCCGGAAACAAATTGGGCTTTGAATGAGTTATTGTATTTTTGCGGTGAGCTGCATTTTTGTGCTCCCTGTGGCTCTCGGTTAGGGGATAGTATAGCACTCTTCATGGCGAACACCGTAAACCAAAACACCAGCGACACATTTGGCTCCTTCACTTTTAATGAGTTTCACTGCTATTGGTTTTAGTTTCCTTTGCTTGGCTTGTTTATGGAGCTGGCTAACACTAGCCACTGGCAAACATTATAGCCTGTCATAAAACGAGCCACAAAACCCAGAGAGCGCGTCATCAGCGGACTCTAGAAATGGGATAACTCAACTAGCTCGAGGTTTTCAGCCACAAATAATCAGCGCTTTAGTGTCGGGCTTCTGTCTGGTAATGTCCATTGTTTACATGGTTTGGTTGTTGGGTTCCTCCTCACCATTTGGATATGGATATGGAAAATCTAGATGTTCACCACCACTTCGTTTTTCCTGCAGCTGGGAAAGGGAATGATAAATTAGCTGCATATTATAAATTCCTTTGAGTTGAGTTGAGTTGTCGCACATGCGATGCGACGATGGCTGCTGGAGGGCTCATGTAGCCCATGGAGCTCATGGTTCATGGCTGCTGGCAATTGTCCGTGCATAAGTGTGCGTGTGAGGCGTAAGTAAGCCACATTTGCATACGCCAAGGGGAGATATAGAAGTTCTCATGAAATATATATTCAATACGTTTTACTTAAGGTAAATAATTATGAAGATGTTGATCGCTTTATGGTTTTAAGTTTGCAGTAAATAGTAAATCTACTTTATAGCATTGGAAAACAAATATAAATACTTTTGCAATTATTAAGACCACCTTCGTGACCGCAACTGTAGCGCCTTCCCGTGTCTCCGAGTCGTGGGGCGTTACGTGGCCCGAGTTGAGTCGAGTTGAGTTGCTTGTTTGTTTGTTTGTTTGTAGGTGGATGGATGCTGCCCGACTGCCTGGAGTGTGTTTCATTTTACCACCAAGGCCGTAAATACTGAGGCAACAACAGCAACAATGGCGATGGCAAGTGTCCGCCCGTCAGGACCGCCAGCCCAGCCCAACGCCCCCTTTTTGTGCCATAAAGCGAGTGTGTCACAGGGCGCAGCATTTGCCTGCTATGTGCGGTTGCCTCGGTTGTCGGTGGTCGGTGGCGTATACGCAATGTGGCCGACATTTTGCCAAAGTGTTTGTGTAAACAAAGTTGTAGGCCGTCCATTTGTTTGCTGTTTGTTTGCCAGTTTGTTTATTGTCACCAACACACACACACACACACACATGCAGACCGGTGTTGGTCTGGTAAGCGTTTACCGAAGGCATTTCCTTTTTTTCGGCCATTGTTTGGCTTACCTTAAACATGCTTTGTACACAGGCTCGTTATGCTTCCGGTTCCTCTTCCGTTTCCGTTTCCGCTTGTGTTACTTTTTTGGCATTCGTCATTGGAATGATCATTTTGATTGATGGCTAGCGCATTTATATTGGGCATTTTGTTTGTCCTGCCTTATTCTTTCGGTTACTTTTACTTTCCCCTCAATCTCACCCCCCCCCCGTTTGAGTTCGTCCTCGCCTCACGGTTCATTGCCAGCTCCACCTGATTATGCCCCACGGTCCGTGTGACATTTATGTAATTGTATTGCCGCTGAGTGAATGAGCGAGTGAGTGATGGCTCTGCCCTGCGGGGAACTGTTTCCAGTGAAATAACCGCGCACATACACATCCATCCAGGTTTAATGGCATTCAATTACCAAAGGGTTGAGACAGATGCGAAAGTTAGCAAGGAAAAGAAGGAAAATGTCATTGGAAAATTTTTGTAACTGGCAAGGTATTTGATTTAATGTTTTACTATTAATAAATTAACTAACTAATCTTTATTAAAAATATTTTCTAAGATTTGTTTGCTCTAAGTCCTTTGAGCACATTCAGGGTTCATCTTCAGTTTTTATATTAAATATTTATAGATATATATAGCATGATGTACATATAGGGCTTATTTCATCTGACACCTTTAACTTCCTTGCCTTAAATGGCGCAAGGTCACTTCTTTTTCCTGCGACAAGCGGGCATTCCATCAATGCCTCCTCCTGCCCTCATGTGTGGCCATCTGCTGCCATCTTCTCATCTTTTTCGTTTGTGGTCTGTCTGTGCCACACGGATGCCCTCATTTTGTTTGGCTTGTTTGATTTCTATTATCCTTGAAAGAAGATGTCCTTTTTGGGACGGGCTAAATAGATGGCCTCTTTGCTTAGGCGCTGGCCACATTTGTTTGCCTTGTGTCCTGTCTAATTCAATCTCTTTTTTTCGGAGCCTTCTTTGTCTTGGCCTAGATTTACTGGCGGAAAATTAATGTGGCAGGTTTTCGTGTCAGCGAATGGCGGGCGACCAATTTGTTTGGCTGCCGTTGAGCCTTGAGTCTTGAGTTGTGAGCCTTGAAGGATCAAGGTGAGCTACGGCCGCTCCTGTAGCTGCCTCAAGTTCTCTCCGTTGCTTTAAGTGGAGGGAAAAGGAAAATGCACTTGGCTTTAACAATTAAGAGCGTCATGCCGCCCCGTCTCTCCCTCCTCCACTTTGCGGCGGCAATTTCAGCTAATTTGCTGGCACTCATAACATTTGAGGGCGTCGTAAAAGGGGGGAGGGAGAGAAGAGCTTAGCAAAACTGACGAGGGGCTCTGAAGCCCCTACCGGATATTAGCGCAAACAAAATGCAACACTTGAGCTGAAAAATTACCGTAATGAACGAGCTGCAGACTCCTACCCTTCCCCGCCACTTCGGTCGCCTATTTTGCCCTGAAGGGTTGCGAAAATTGTTTAATTACTGCAAATTCTTGCACTGGCTCATAGCTTGCTGCATGGAGAGAAAACTTTACGAGTAGTATTTAGTAGTATTTTATTTCTTTTAAATATTATATTTTCTTAACCAACTTAATTGGTTAAGGAATAGATCAAGTTTAAAAAAGACAGACATTTAGTTTGAAAGTTTAGCAACATTTTCCTCTCGGTGCAGTTTGAACAAAATTAAGGGGGAAACATGAAGAGTCAGCGGACATTGGCTTGACACATTTTCCAGTTCTTGCTCCCTGCTTCGTTTTTCGGGTTGGCTGATTCTTAGCCTCAACTTTATCCGTTCTCTTTGCTGGGTGGCTGCTCCTCCTCCTGCTTGCGGCGACTCCCTACATTTCATTAATTTGCTATTAATTTGTATTTTCTTTGCAGTTGCTTCTGTCGGTCTTTTTTCCCCCCGCCGGCCTTCTGCATTATTTCAATCCATTTGGGGGCTAATGAACTTGCTGAAGGGTTCTCAGTCACCCAGTTTTCCAGCCATTTTCCACACCCACCTTCCCACCCACTCCACTTGACGTGTGCCAGACTGGCTTAGTTTTTGACGAAAAGCGCTTTGAAAATGCCTCTTCGAGTGGCTGAAAGCAGGCAATGATAAATTTGCTCGGGGTGCGGTGAAAAGCTGTTTGAGTTTTTCGGTTAATTCGAATGACAAATGTGCCTGGGTACCCGGCAAAGAGCCCAGACATCGTTGGCCAAATGATTGTTGACTCTACTTGGGTTCACTTTGCTGCAAATTGATTGGGAGACACAAATGGTTTTATGTCTTTGCCGGGTCCCAATTGGAGTTTCGTTTTGGAGTGGAAATGTTGGTCCTTTGCGCTCTTTCTATCAGTGATCTGTGTTCTCTCTGTCATGGTTTCTTTTGTGTTCCTCTGCTAGTGATTGCCTTATAAATAATTCATGTATGAAAAAGAATAAACTTTCAAAGTTGTTCTGTTTAAAACTAAGGTAAAGGTAGTCATGTCTGCTTTTCAATGCTAATTAATACTCAAAAACTTTAGTCTAGTTGGGGGAAACACATTGTAAGGTTAATTAGAACATATGGAAATTAACCTTTAGTGACCCCCGAAAACCATTATTATTATTATTTCTAAATATCGAAAATTCCGATGACAGGCAACACGATTAATAATTGTCAGGACTTGGCCTTAATATTCCAGCAATTCCATCTCATTCCTCTGCTCCTTCCCGGGAGCTGCCTCTTAATCTGCTCAGAAATCTCCGAGCTGCGAGAGTGAAAACTGTAATTAATGACAGGGAGGGGAGGCTGGGAGTAGCAACAAAACTGTCCATTTCACTAATCTGCAGTACAAATATTTTATGAGCACACTAACATGGCCGGTATCCCGACCCCTTGCCCCTCTCCACATACATACATATATCTTTATTTATGTATCTGTGTGTTTGCTTAATATTATGAACTGGCTGAAGCTCTCCATCGCAACCCAGGGGCAATCATATTCAAATTAATATACCCAATGTGTTGTGCAGTCATAAATTTTAAGGCCCGGCCAGTAAATGACTGCCACTGGTTACAGCCACAATTTGCTGTTGGTTTTTTGTGCCCAGTTTCGGGTTCAGGCTGTGAGCTGGGGGATGGTAATGGAGATGGCGATGGGAATGAGAGTTTTCCTGGCACGGCACCTTCACCTTGTAAACAAGATAATTATGGCAGCAACTATGACAGCGAGCTTCCTGCTCCTGGTGGTGTGCTGTGTGCTGTGCGCCGTCCTGGCCCCAAAAGTAAATTCATTTCCTGCCAGACAATTTTGACTGCTGCACGAAATGTTGACAATGTGCTGGAGTCCGCATCGAGGACTGTGGGCCACTTAATGAGAGTCGTACTGAGTCATTTTGGGGCAGGCCAGAAGTTGGGGCCTCTCGCCTCAATTTACTTGGCTTGTTAGCGCGGCATGGGTAAACATGGCTAGATGTCGGTTTGTTTTCCCAGCGAATGGAATTTCTGACAGTCTTTCATCTTTTGGGTTAATGCAAGCACACAGGTGTTGCTTTATGGCTAACCATAGTTTTGGGTTCAACTTTTATACCTCTTAACCATATTTTAGAAATGATATTTGGCAGCTCAAGTTGCTTTTGTTTTACATTAAAGTATTAACGAATTGCAGTTAATTTAATACCAATGAAAATGTTCCAAGACATAATAGCAACATTGGCATTGCAATTTATTTGAATTTCCATGGCATAATTGTATAATATTAAGTAGTCAATATAAACAGCAAGACTTATGAGTTCTTAAAATGGGAAAATGCTTTTAGCGTTGTTATAAATTTATTTGCATTAAAATATGTACAAATAATGCACAAGTATTTTTGGTTCAATTACATTAAAAAGATTGCCTTGGTTTTTATTGTATTATTGCATGTGCTTTACCTTATTCTTAATAACTTTTGAATTAAGTACTAAATTATTTATAAATTTTAGCTTTATGAAAAATATGGCAGACTTTATTTACAAGATAAGATTTCTTAAATGTATTTAAATTCCCAAAATGGATTATTATGTATATACCCTTATGTATTGGATTTTCATAAATTCCAATTTATAAACAAGATTTTTAAGCCATTTTGTTTTCTTTTTTGATCAGACCTCCGTAGTAAATTGTTTTAGCCAGGGCTTAAATCAACTTCTCCTTCGACTTAAGACGCTAATCGAATCGGCCCAATCATATATCAGAGTGGCAAGAAGTTAGCACCGAACTGGCCGAGGAGGGGCTCATTGCAAATCATATTCATTTGAGCCTATTATTGGAAAAGTTACTTCGATAAGCTTTTGTTATGATGAGCCACGATGATGATGATGATGCGATGAGCCCTGGGAGATGCAAAGGCAACCGCAGATCTAGCCAAGTGCCCATTAATAAGTGGCATGCCACAGTTTGTTGTACGAGTATTATCAACTCTCCAATGGCCAACACGTGGCCCCTCCTCACTCTTATTTGGCCAAAAAAATCGCAAAACTTTTCTGTGTATATATTTTTTCTCCTCTTCACATTGATGAAGTTATCGACAGCTTAAGCTCATTCGTTCCTCCTAAAAAAAAATTTGGGATAAATAACAAATATAGCAACAAGAATGGAAGTTTAACAAAGTCGAAGGATTTATGCCCTTTCTGATTTTGTTTACATATCAAATTGGGAAATATTATTAATTAAACTTGATTATAATTACCCTTTAATATTTCATTTAAACAAATTTAAATTATTTTTAAAGCATGCTTTTACTTAAATATATATAACGTTGTAGGGCATGTAGCGTATGAAGAATTTGTCGGGGTCGTATTTTATTTATCATTTATTCATAATTCATACAATTTTTCTTTAATTACATTGTTTAAGATTAATAAATATAAATACAAGTAAATTCTGTAATCCTTCTTCTGGGTCTCTGATGTCTAACCAAAATTAGAATACCCTCCGAGGAGGTATAAAAAGGAGAGCCAAAAGTTTGTGCGCACAGATCCGCCCGGAGCTATGAGCACCGCTCCGGTGCTTCGTGGTGCTCCTCCGTACTTTATCTCCTGGTCCAGATCTCCCAGCCACACCGCTCCGCACCGCATCCCCCGTGGAGCATTAGAGCGTAACACGTACGCCAAACTTATTGATTTTCGGTCTGTGTGGCATGCAGTTTTTGCGGCTTTTGGCTTAGTTAGCGAATTATGAAAATATTTGCGCTGCGCCAACCGGAAGCTGTCCGTGATGAATCACCGGAGCGAGGTGAGCAGTGAGGAGGACTCCCGGACGGAGAGGCGCACCGGGATGAGAGATGAGGTATGAGGAATGAGTGGGTGTTGTGCGGGTGTGTGTGCCGGCAATTCAGAAATCTCTCGTGCGTGCCTCGCGTATCCACACATGTGTCCTTCAACCCGCTCACTCTGGAGGAGATTCGCTTCAATGGCAAATAAAAAATACAAATAAAATGTTGGTTTATGCAGAGGGTCAAGGATACGAAGGAGAAATACCTTTTAAGAATTCCAAAAGGGTAAAAAAATAAATTAAACATCTACAAAATTTAGATCTTAAGATCGGAAACTGAGTTTAAGTACCAAAATGAATTTATTTATTGTAAATTGTTGGCTTTTTATGGATCTATTTTAACCACTATTTTTGTTTTTTCAACGAAATCAAATACCTTTCAAAAATATTCCTTGTTCAAATCAATGAAAGGCAACTACTTCTTGCCAGGTCGTAAAACCAAAACTCCTAAAACAAGAAATCCGAACGTGAAACAAACTATGTAGTAACATCATCTATAAAAAAATTGTTTTTCTGCTGTGGAAAAAACAAGAAAAAATAAACAGAAAAATCAAAATAAAACGTGGTCATTGAACAGGAGCCATAAGAGTTAGACAGTTGGCATAGGAGAGTGGATCGAACAGGGCTGGGTGGGGGCTGTATCACTATACACCATATGGGATGAGGGTGAGAATGAGTGGAGACCTGCAGCAGTTGAGCCATTTATGTGTTAAAGTTGCGGCATTAAAACGCAGACCCAACCGGTCGCCAAAGGGTTAAGGCACTGGCCGGGGCCACCATAAAAATTGTTTGTAGTTCGCCTCGTTTTCCATATAAAACGAATTTGATGGATGATGTTATGTTGTTGCGCAACTTGGGGAGCATGTGTTTTGAGACTTTTGCCGGGAGCTAAGCAAATGGTGTGCTGTCAAGGATGCGGAGGAGCAGGAGGAGGAGGAGCTGGGCTCCAAGGGAGTGGTGTTGGGCTTCCGTCGAGCCGGAAGCCTGGATGCGTTGAGATTGGAGGAAAAGGCTTGGCGGCGACGTGTGGCCAAATGAACTGGAAAGTGGAACCCCTACGACTAAACTGAAATACAAACAAGTTGAGGATGAATTTTTGTAAGGAGAAAGATTTTTATCAGGACTAGAATACACTTGGAGATATTAAAATAGAATGGAGGTTACATTTTAGATAAACCAAGTTTGAAATCTATAATAATCAGGAAAACATAATATATAGAAATTATATCAATGGGAATTTTTTTTTATTTAAAGAATCTTTGAAATTTTAAAATAAATTTATCCGATTTTTTAGCTTACTCGATTGGAAAAGCTCGAACTTTGATTAATTGCCATTGCTTAAGGCCTGATAAGAATCAATCATGTTTGAGGATGCTTTCCCTCCGATTGCTTGGCCGAGGTATCTGTCCGCCAAGGACTCGCATCGTCACAGGGGATCGAAGCCGATGAATGAAGCGAAAATCCCCGCCCAGGACATTGAAGCGACCGTTTCGGGGCCTAAGCTCCGAGTGAATCCCTTGCAAATCCCTGCACATCTCCTAAGTGCGTGGAGGCTTTCTTCCCAGCTCTTCGCTCGCTTCTCTCGCAGGACACGGCTGTCAAGTTTTACACCGTTGGGTGCTAAAAATCATAAAATCAATGCGTCATAAAAGGCAACTCTGGCCGTGCCAAGGCTAGAAAGAAATTGTTTGAGCTGCGTATTTTTATTTTTATGGCTTTTCAATGCCCGCACGCAACTCACACTCTCACCCACATGTGTGTTTATGGCTGCACTGAAAGAATCTTTAGAAGGACTTCGGCTTGCGAAGGCACTTTAATCAGAGATAGTTAAGTGCGCGTCTGAGATTTCACACAATTATATCTTTGGCTTGGAAACTAATTTCTCCAATTTCCGGTAAACAATCGGATGTCTGCACAGCTAGAACAACAGCAGCGAGAATATAACAATAAAGTAAATTGCACAAAGTGAGCGAGAAAGCATCTCGTTGACAGAAAGGGCTTCCCGCTGCGAGTGCGAGTGAAAAAAGGGAGTGCGGGAGAGTCTCACTCGGAAATAATTAAATAAATGAAGCAGCTGCAGAAACATTGCTGAATTCCGCATCAGACAGACAGCCAGGAGGACAGGCGCAGACACAGACAAGATAGACATCGAGTCAGTTTCGAGAAGAGTTTGCCAGAGATGGGGGGCTTACTCACCTAGAAACTAAACTGAAATATCTGAAAATAATGTAAAATACTATATTAATTATAATATATATCAGCCAAATGTCTTTAAATGTTGACAGAAATATGGTTATAACTTTGCGATTCCTATAAAATAAAACATTTGAAGCCCAATATTACGTATACGTAATATTTGTACATGATTTGATGTTAAAATCTAAAATAATGGAATATATAAGAATTAAATAGGAAATGTACCTCTTAAATAGTTAACAAATTTTTTATTTTGGGGTATATCTCGAAATGTTTACAGAATTCTGCTTATAATGTTACTATTTCAATAAAATAAATCAATTAAAGTCTCGTATTACGTATACGTAATATCTTATATTTTTCTTTACAACACATTTTAATATCAATATCGGAGAAAATAAGATTTTTATATAGAATTCTGTTTTAAAATTTATAAATTTTTGTATTATAAAATAGTTTAATAGCAAATAATGTACAACTTTTGGCACTGTCATCGCTAGAGACTCCAGTGAAGCGTTTGAAACTTTTGCCAGCTGAATGGAGAACATTTTTAAGCGACCGTGTTGCTGCCACCGTTGCCATGTAATTTGATTTGATGTTCTCTGCCGTTCCAGATACTGTGCATACTACATTCCTGTTTTTTCTGTCGCTGCCTGGCGTCGTACTTTGCGCATTTCTGGCACATTTTGTGTCGCCTAATGAATGACAGGCAGCAACAGCCGCCGCCGGCGTCTGTGTAGGCATTAGACGGAGGGTAGCAAGGGTAGATCTGGGGGAATAGGGCAGCATAACTGCCATAATGCTGATGATAATGGGGATGATTTTAAAACGCGCGTGTTTCGCCTGCAATTGCTGTCATTCCGAAGTCATTTGCGGGCTGCCTCTGCTCGTCTGCGTGCCGGAAAGTGTTGCCTACTTATTTGGATAGCAACTTGGCAGGAGTTTGAGCAAAAACAACACCCGAAGTTGAGGTGTGAGGTGTTTTGAGGCCAAGGATTAAATGGGATTTAAATTGGAGAGTGGCAAGCTTGATCTGCAGAATAAAATAAAATAAAATATATTATATTTTATTCTACATACTTCCCAGTATGGGCCATCGAAAGCTTTATGTATTATAAATCACTTGTTTGGCTCAAGCTATCCAAATATATAAATTCAAATAACTAATACGAACTTAATAAATACACCAGTCATGCCAATTCAATTTGTTTTGTCCACCAAACAAAGTTCTTGATCGATTGCGGACACTGTTTGTTTTTCATTCGAGTATTCAGTAATAAAGTCACCAATTTTCCCATGTGCCAAGCTGAACGAGTCATAAGCCCGGCCATTATTTAAACAAAATAATTCAACAGCATCGACTGAGTGCTAAGCCCTGAACCCCGAACTCCAACCGACACCAACACGTTTGGCACTTGAATAAATGCAAACAAATAATAAAATGGTTATAAATGCACTTTATACAAATATTTTACATGCCAACACAACAAGCAAACTTCGATGCCAGAAACGGCCTCTCCTCTCCACCACAGAACAAACCAGACCAGCACAAGCAAAACATCATCATAAAAAGCATAGCAGAAACAGAAACAGGGGAACCACCGGCAGCAAATAATAAAAAATAAACAAATAAAGTATAGAAAATATAGAAAAAATCATGAAGCAATAAAAAGGGGAGAGGTCTGCAGCAAATGCCATGACAGGCGGATCCATAAAAAGTTATGAAAACGTGTAAAAGCGACTCGCTCTGGCAGGCATTGAATGGAAAATGTAGGTGGAAAGGGGCGCAACCGAACCGCAGGGAAAGGGGTCATGTTCAAGTGTTCGAGATGGCAAATAGATACATTCCGAGCTGCATTCCCAGTCCAGGTGGGAAAAACACAAAAGACCAGTGAGCCCAGTTATAGTAGTTGGCCCAAACCGCATTTACATTCGATGGTTAGCCAGGTAACAACAAAAGGGAAAGCAATTATTTAGGGGAACGTAAGGTTGATATAAGGTTTAGAAGGTAAAGTGGTACAAATATATGTTTTTATATTGAGAACCAATAAATATTTCAATTAAATGTAAATCATTGTATCCGATAAATAATAGAACCTGAATTACTAAAATGACAAAAAAAAATTAAGTGCTTATCTGAATATTTGTATAATAAATAAAGCAATAATTTTAGAAGCTATAACAATCACGTAGATATTAAAAAATATTTCATAAATGTAGCTCACTAAAACGTAATCACAATCCATTTATGAGTGAATTCACCCACCGATATGTCTGGTCAATTAGGATGCCTAATGGAGCTTATTATTTATTGACATTTAACGTTGAATTAATTCCGACTGCAGTTGAGTGGAAAACGCACAAGGCTTAAGTGCCACACCAATGACTTCCCTTTCAAATCAAACAATTTAATTTAATCTCGACAGCAGTTGCTTTTTTCGCCGCTTTAAGAACATAAGCTCAATGCCACTCGGCCATATGAGAAATTGCCCGTCCAACTTTGCCTTTGTTTAGCTTTGTTTTTGTTTCTGTTTCTGTTTATGTTTGCTTTGTATTATTTGCGTATTTCTGCTGGCAAACAAAGTTTCCAGCTTGTGTTTTTCTGTTCATTTTTTATTCCCCCAGCAGTATGCTTCTGTTTTGCTACGCCTAGCGACAGAAATGAATTTATTTTGAATTGTTTCCAGAACTGTTGCAGAACTTAAACATGCTCTTAATTTAAGCACAGTGCAAAAAGTATACAGAGTATATATAGTCTTCATATTTGTTGCTGAAATTAGCGCAAAAGTTGAGGGTTTATTGTACTTACGTGCCTTCGGGGGCGAGCTCTGCAGTCATTCCTGCGAGAGAAGCCAGACTTGAAGAAGTCCTGGGAGTCACAAGTTTAGCCAGGACACAACTTTTCTTACACTCTCGTGGAAAGAATGTTTTTGTGAAAATGTATTGTCTGGTGTGCAAATAATTTTGATAAAGTTCAAATGTAAATTGTTCCTTTCTTTAGAGCTTGCTTAAAACACTGTAATCTTGTAAGGTGCATTTTAAACTTAATTTAATTACTGAACAGTTTTGTACATTGATTGATTTATAACTTGACAGTAATAGATGCACTTTAGTAGTTCATTTACCTATAAGTTGGGGTTAAGTACTTCCATCCAAACTTCGTAGGCGATCAATACACACTAGGAGCCCGCAAATCTCAACAAAGACAATACTCCTCCCCTATCGGTTAGGAAAATGTCTCAAGTAACTTGGCTGGCTTTGAGTTAAGTTGTCAGAAATCTCTTGGCAGACACTTGCCAGTCTGAGCCAGGACATTTCCACCGACAGTCTGCTACAATTGAACTTATTTGCTGTTGTCGGCGTCATTAGCCGCATTTGTGTGAAATTAAGTTGAGTTTATGACAAAGCCAAGAACAAAAACAAAAAACAAAAAAAAATATATATAAGAAACGACCAAACCCAGGGCGACAATCGAATTTTCTTTTTCCTTGGGCTGCACCATTATGGTTTTTATTATCATCAATATCGCATGTTACTCGTATCCTATATCTATATGTATTGTGTGCCATGTGGAGCAATTAATTTGGTTTGTCTTTTTATTTGTTCTCGTTTTAAGTGTTTTTCCTTGCCTCCCTCTCCTCGAGTGTCCCAACGTCTTTATGTTTTATTCCAGGACACCATCCTCCCCTTCCTCCTGGACCATCGTTTTTCATGGTTCTGGCTTTATGACAGCGACAGCTTGAGACAAATAAAGGATGTACGATTGTATCGCCCCGCGTTCATTAGGTTTTTGGTAACTAAGTCCAAGTGCGGGGTCCCTTCTCTGGCAGCAGTTTGCGCACTTTGTTCTTGCGGTCGCTTGAACTTTATGACAAAATAATGTGGCTCATTAAAAGGCTTCGGCTCGGTTGAGTCCGCGAGTAAACAGGACTTGCTGCTTAATGGTTTGTTTAAGGACTTTTGGTGCGTGTACTTGGCTTTCTGATTGATTCACTGATTGCGATTGAATTGGTGTTGGAAACTTTGAAGTATAATATTTGTTGTTGGTTGTTCGGGGATTATTTCTTTAGCAGTCTGAGTCATCTCGATTAATGTCGTATAACATTATGACAGAGAGGGTTTATTTTTATTCTATTTAAGCAGTAAAAAATATATGTTATTATTTCTTAAATATTTCTATCAATTTATATTCTTATAAATAATATATATTTCGGCAAATACAAGTGTTCAAGCATCAAAAAGTCGCTTCCGCTTCCGTTTGCCGTAATGACAAGCGACAAGGGAAGGCAACTGTACCGCAAGCTGCCGCCAAGGACCTTCTGAGAATGTGTGCGTGTTTATTGGCTACTTCCTTTGAAATAAAAGCAAGGAAAGTAGTACGACGAAATATGTCAACTATCCGGCTTCCTAGAAAAAATAAGCGCGAAGGGTACTCACTTTCAAACTAAAAAAGTATTATCTATATATTATTCTTCGAAATTGAGTTAACATATTTTAATTTGGTTGTTACATCTTGCAATTAGTTTATAATTTCCTTCTGCTTACACAAAGTTTTAAGTTACATTTACAATTGCAGGGACACCCCATTTTGCCACAGTTTTTCTTCCATTTAACGAATGAAAATCGATGGCGGCATCGTTTTTCTTTTCAGCTGTTGTCTTCTTGGTGTTCTTCCCCTGTTTGTATTTGCTTTCCCCCCAGAAAATGAAAAATAAACAAATTTCCTAATGACAATTCCTGGCATCGCATCGCATCGCATCGTAACACGAGAGAGTGAATTGATATTGATGCCGAGTGTTGGACCGAATCCAAGGGGCGTGAACTTTCTACGGTTCGAGTGCCTTAAAGTTCGAGCTCTGTATGAGTTGAAGTGGAAAATTAAATTTTTAAGTTGTCCTCTTTTCACTTTTATCTCCGGCTGGGTGTGGCCTCCTTTAGAGCTTCCTTCCTGTTGAGCTCGGCTTATCTCTTCCGATGTGGCTAGCTCTCTGGACAGCTTTCTTAGCCAATCAGGTCCTTCCTGTCTGGCCTAGAAAACTTATTACCCAACCCGTCCACTCACCTCCTTGCTCACCTCACCTCACCTACCTCACCTTTCCTTTTCCTAGAAGTATGCTATATAATCGCATTTGCATAATGTTTTGTTTTTCAGCGCTGCTGCTCCTAGAGCAACGTTTGCTTTATTTCCATTTCCATTTATATTTCCATTTAATTTTCCTGTTCTTTGGTTTTTTGGCGGGGCTTTCCGCCTATCACAGATCACACATCTAGGCCTTGGCAACTCTTTAAGTGGAAATTCCAAATATATATACTCGCTCTTTGCATTACGTTCATGTGGCCAAATATTGTATAATATGCATAAATCACACAGACAATTAAATGCGTTGTTTTTTGTTTTCCTACACATTTCATATGTAAATGAAAGGGAAACGAATTGTTATTGGGACACCTTCGGTCGGTTGTTCCATGTCTGCATCCGTCTGGCGTTGGGTTTTTCTGTCAGAGACTCCCTGGCATAAGCGTGACAGAAGGCCCGAAAAGGAAAACTCAGTGGAAAAGTGCTTAAAAATTGTACAACAACGAAGTTGCACTTGTTTAAATTTAAAAATATAATTGTATTAAAATACTAAATAAATAAATGTTTTAATAAAGGATACTGATGTATTCTTTTGGAGCTTCTTTTAAATTTGATTGTCAAAGATTCCTTGGTTATTTTTACTTTATAAATATATTAAAATTTTTCTGTTAAAGTTGTATTTGGGATAAAAAAGGGTATTCAAAACCAACTAACAAAATAAAATCATATTAAAGTAGAGGAAAATAAGTTGCTCACTCACTCACCAACAAGCAAACATACATATAAATCACATAAATCTTTTTATTTGTCACTTTTATTGGTTTTTATTATTGTACCTTTTTGGGCTGTGTGTGCGAGTGTGCGGCAAGGAGTGTGTGTAATGGATGTGTCTGTGTGTGGGTGTCTGAGTCGTCGGCAGTTGACACATGCGTGCCAGATAATGTCGCGAAATATTCGTTTGTTCGCTTGGCTCTGTCAGACACTCAGACGGCAGCTGTAAGCAAAAAAAGAAAAGCGAAAAGAAGCAAATTCGTATTACAATTGTGGTTTCAAAAAGAAAAAGAAAAATAAATAAATAAATAAACAGAAGTGTGTGGCTGTGCGAGTGAACAACTACATTTTCGCCAAACGCCAGAAATATTAAATTACAATAAAAGCAAAATATATGTTTGTGTATTTATGTGTTTTGCCATTTCGTTTTTACTTTTATGTCCTGCACACCTCCATATTTGTATCTTTTTAAGGCAGGAGTATCTGTAGCTTGTATCTGTATCTGTAACTGTGCCTGGGCCTTGGTCTGGGCGATTCTAATCAGCGGCCAAAACTAGCACAAAGAGAAATCGGAGGGGATTATTTTTTATACGAAATTTTATTTTAAGATGTCCCTGCTTTAAAAAATATGATTTTCCAAGACAGAATATCATTATTTATTCTATGAATTAATAATCAAAAATTATTTAACAATGTCCATTGGGAATCTATCTAAATTAAATCCTTTCTTTTTATTTTCTCCGGTGTACAATGACAGCAAACAGAGACAAGCCGGCAAATAAACAAACAAAACGCTCGAATAGGCAAAAGAGCTTTCCTCCTTTGTGCGACCTTCTGGCCCCCGGGTGGCTCCCCGTTCGATTTTGGCCAAGACCCCGAGACCCCAAAACCCCATTGCCAATGCCAGACAGCAGTTTTTCTTTTTCGCCTTTTCATGCAACACAAAACTTGACAAATATACTAGCCCCATGCCCCGTTTGCCCCTGTTTGTGTGGCGGTCTCAGATGGCGTCTTTTGGTCCTTTGTCGGCGGGTCTGTTGTCAAAGCGTTTTTAATTTGTGCGGCCACCGAAATTGAAAACTGTCAAAACTGTTAACGTGGCCTCTTTGTGTGCTCCTGATTATAGTTTATTTATTGTTAATCCTTTTGCGAACAGGCGAAAAGGAAGCTTAAGCTGATGTGCGACGAAAATACAAAATGGACAAGCATCAGTTGTAATTTAAAGCCGCTGCAAAAGGGCTTACGTTTTACAAAGTTACGGCATTAATTGACATTCTTGGCTAAAGAGCAATAATGTAAAAGAAATCTGCTGGTTTAGCCTAAATTAAATGCAATAAAAATTCATCAAATTCTTCGTAAAATGCTTTATTAAAAATCTCCTAAAAACCAATAACATTCTTTTTTGCGTTGCCAGGACATTAGCTGCCATAAATAAAAATGCTGATCCTTTTATTCAGATAATCTGAACTATTTATATTGCCATGATTAAATAGCAAACACAAATTGTTCGCTGCGAACGCTGTTTTAATTAAAATTCAAATTTAAAAAACATGGCCTACCCATCATTGTGCCACAAATTAATCAATCAGTAAAATCTTGTTTAATGTTTTCGCCAGCGAAGCAGATTAAAACCCCGGGGAAGGGGCGAATGTTTTTGAGCTGCAGTAAAATTTAATATTTATTAAGGAAGGATCAAAAAGAGGCGGGGGCTGGACGAGATGGAAAAATGGAGGCGGAAAGCAATTTTACTGAAAGGCGTATGCCATTTTCACCGATAACTGGCAATAGTTCGAGCTTAAGCGCATATGTAAATGTGCCTGTACGTGTGTGCGGGTTTGCTTGTGTGTGTGTGTCTAACGGTAACGGTGTGAAATGGCGCATACGTAAGCAGCGGCACCATGGATTTATGGGCTTTTACCCAGGAATTATAGACGGTTGAGCTTTGGGCCTTCATTTCTTGCTCGTTGTCCGACGACCGTTGTGCGTTGTCTGTTGTCTGCTGTCCGTTGTCCGTTGGCTGTTGGCTGTTGTCTGTTTTCGGTGGCTTAAAATCCAATCGACACACAGGATCCGCACACGGTGATATCCTTCGAGTCCTGGTTGGCATTGGAGAAGGCGTGCGTGTTATTTACTGACCGGAATTACCACTTTCAGCGGAATAATAGATTACACGCATCCTATACAAAACTTGTAATTGCTTTTGCCTGTTAACATGTGAATACAGATGGCCAAAATGGGGCGTGGTCAAGTCCGCCTACGCCCACACTCTTGTGCATAGCTAATGGCCTATACACCAAGGAAATGCAATTTGCCAAAGTTTACGCCAAAGTTCCAAAATCGAATAAATTTCAATTAATTGTAGAAAAGATTTTATTACCAATTTTAGAGCTTGAAATATTTTTCATTATTTTCCTTTTGGCAATCACATTTTGTGCTTACCTTGTTAGGAAACTTAGTTACAAACGGGTGTCTTTAAAAATTTAATGTAGGGCAAATTAAATAAAATAGTAATAAAATGTCATAAAGCTTGGTTTCGTATCAACAAAATTAAACATAAATGTAAATTCCAAACAATGAAAAGTAAGAACTATTTATTTAAAATATATTTTTAAAGGATCAATTTAAGTTACTTTTTCGTTAAAAAAGAATTCTTGCAACCGAATTTCCTTTCAGTGGTTGGCCTAAATCTGACGCACTTCTTTTTAGCTATCATTTAGACCAATATCATACAAATTCAGTTGGATTTGTGGTTTCATGGCTCATTTAAAATGCGAATTTCTTTTGGCTCACTGTGTGCCCCCATCACCGAAAATTGATGACCCAAGGCAATCGCTATGACAGCCTGATTCAAGTTGGATTTCAGTTATATAATCGTAAAAATTGCACATTCCGCACAAAGTCCGTTCCGATGCAATGATGACGAGAGAGCAGCGACAGCAGCTGCACAGTATTAAGTGATAATTTCCAAAGTATACACAGACATCGGGATATTTGTTATGGCTGAGCAAATAACCAGATGAAGTTGTAAGGAAAAAGGGAGAATCCAAGGAGGGAGAATTGGGAAAGGGAATCGAGGGAAAACATTTTTCCTTGGAAATTGAGTGAGCAATGAGGGGATTTTGAATGAGACATGCAATTACATTATGATTAATGGTGTATTCTCTAGAATTTATGAAGAAATTTTAACTTTTGATGTAAAGATTCAATGGTTTATTAAATTGAATAATTTTAGGGAATATATTCTTAGCAAAACTTTTCACAGCCTTCTTACCCCAATAATAGTTTATTCCCTTTTAATTTAATATTTTTACTTTTCGATTATATTAATCTTGAGTATTTCAACTTAATTACAAACTATGAGTAATTAATTTTAATAACACCCATAAACACAGATCATAATTAATCGGATTTCAGCACCAGTTTGCTGATAACTATACCAATTACAGATTGACTTACTGATATCATTATTTTGTATATCGGATTCGAGTTGAGACCACTTTAAAGCGTTCTGTCACGCCCCGAGGCCAACCCATCATTCATTATTTACGCGCATTATGCCGAGTAATCTTTCATTAAGCCCAAACTTTTAACAACAATTTCCAGTCCCCCTTTCCCCCTCTGTTATCCGTGAATTGCCTTTATCCCACACCCTCCTTTTGCCTTGCGACCAGTTTAATTTTCACATTGGCCGCAGCACGCGCCCAAAGAGTCAATAATCTCGACTGTCAGCACATTCAGCTGAGCCATAAACAAAAACAAACAGACAGGTCCGGGACAAGCTGAGGGGGATGGAGGGCCATTTACCTATTTTTTTAATTACCATAAACAAAAACAACCAGCGAAAAAATAAAAACTTTTATCATTTATCAAGCGAACATTGTTGTTGCTGTTCGTTATCGATAAATGCAATAAATCAAAGCGAGCGCCACGTAAACAATCAAGGAACAACCGGGGGCCAAGGATGATCCAGGACCTGCCATCGGGAAGGGGGAAAAAGAGGGCCTGCGAGGGCTCCCTCCACCATTTCATGAGCTCAAAGTTTTCATTAATTTTCAAGGCTGTGCATACCTTGCAACTTTTATTCATACATATATTCGTTTATTATTTTTTATGCTGCCAACTCGAAGTGCTTTCCAGCATCGCCTCAATTACTTCTCAGACTTTTTTTCGGGCTTCGGCTACAGAAAATAAAGAAAGTAATTTCGTCTATGTAGGTTGTAGGGGAATTCAGGATTGGGGTGCACTGAATTGATGGGTGAAATTTAAATTTAAAGTTTATTTTTGATCAGAAATAATATGTAGAAATTGATTGAAATTCTACTTTGTTGAACTTTAAAATATTTTTAAATCAAAGAATAAAGTTTATTAACATTCTTGAGTTAAATTCATTTTTAAACTTCAATAGTTTATCCTTTGGTAAATATTAATTTTCACGGACCCTTCAATTCAGAATTTTCCCTAATTTCCACGAAAAGCCCACCACCTAATTCCCCTGATTTCAATAAAAAGTAAGCTTAAATTACTTGTAATTTGTTTTAATGCCACTTGGCGAGTCAAGTGCCGTGCGGCAAAGCGTTGCAGATTAAGGTTGGAAGAGTTGCAAGGGTTGGCCTGCTTTCGGTGCAGTTAGCCATTTGATTTGATTTACTGGGAAAGTTAATGAAAGTTTACCGGTTGCCAACAGCTAAGTGAGTTATGAAACAATCTGGGCCATATACCTACAGATACATTTGGTAAGTGCACTAGAAGGCGATCATTACGCATTAGAATTGAACTACAGTCCCGAGAGAAAGGCTTCAGTCCACGATTTTCCACTTATTTCCCACACACACCACACAGTCACAGTGGCCACGAGGATAATTTCGTCTGAAACTCATTTCGTTTAATGGCGTTCAGGTTTATGCGTCAAACAGAAGCGGCCAAGGGTCTCACGAATGCCAAGGGGACAGGAAACGGATGCCATTCCGATGATGTCGCGCATTCAAATGGCGGATTGACAAACTTTTTCCTGCATGTGTGCAGGACGAGTGTCCCTCGGCTGAAAAGAGAAATGAAAGAAGCAGGAGTAGCGACAATTGCGCCACGTCCTTTGCCTCTTTGGAGTACAGTGAACGACTAACCATTGATCGGATATATGTAGGTGCTATAGATCAATATCGGTGCATATCATTATTGGAATTTTTAAAATCAATAAGTAACTTGAAACAGGGATTTTCAGCTCCTAGAAATCAGTGCATACTTTCCGGGGACTCACTCCTGGCTAATAGGAATCGAGAAACACCACGCACACAAGCACGTAAATTCAAATAGAGCCATTAGTTCGCGGCAGGCAATCACCACTGTGGTCGTGTGATGTGAGCAGAAGCAATTAAAATGCGGCAAACGACGCAGTAAATGAAGCAAATGCTCCAAATGCGTTCGCCAAAAGCATTCTGCCCCATGCACATGTGTGTGAGTGTGGGTGCTGGTCTGGCAGTGTGTGCGTGCGTGCGGTTTTGGGAACTAAATTAACAAAGCAACAGCAACAACAATGCCAGCCAGCGACTACCAATAACCAAAAGCCAGCAACTTTCGTCATGTAACTTTGGACAATGAATGGCGACGACTATATGTCGGAGAGAGAGAAGACATCATTTGACGTTGGCAACTAGAAAGAGAAGGCGACTGGCAACGGTAGGAAAGAGATGGGGATGTGAAGTTGGGGCGCTGACGATAATGGTTAACAGGGATATTGGGCACTTGGACAGCCACATACGAAGGACACTCTCTGCTCCGCTATGCTCTACTTAAGTTGGGGTGCATCGATCTATACTTAGTAAAGGAAAGATTGTAGTTTTACTTTTATTACAAAAGATTCAAACTGGAATTTACCTTAATACCTTTGGTAAATATATTAAAATGAATTCATATTGCAAAAGGGAGTAAATAATAATTCAGTTAAAGTTAAAGAATAAATTAAATTAAATTAGAAGTTTGTTATTACTATTTTAAAAATTCCCTTATCAAGTTCCCTTATTTCCTTAACTCAAAAATCAAACCAAAAATCGTACACTTGCTATAATGGGTAACCAACCACTCAGTAGGGTGTGTTGGGGGCAACCACAGCGTAGCAAAAGGATTCAACTGCAAAATTACTCAAATTGAGTTGGGATTTGAAATTGCGTGAAAAGACGGCAGCAACTTGCCATTACCATTCCATTCCAGCTAGTCGAGCGGCAATCATAAAAGTCAAGCGGAATCTGCTGGCCCCCGACCCTCGGTTCCATCCGCTTTGAAGTGCGGAAGTCCTTGGAGCAGCGACCAGGACCAAGACTAGCACCAACCAACCCCACTACATCACCAGCAAAGCAACCCACCCGCCATGGCAATCACTTTCACTTTGCCATTGTGCATAGTTGATGTGCTCTCCTTTCTCCGCGCAGGTCCTTCCGCCCGCCTTTGTTTTGGCGTTTTAATTAAGTTCTCGCACTTGTAATAAACGACATCGCTTGATTTGCTCAGTGCCGGAGACTGAGACCTTGACTGCCGCCACTGGCCCCCGCTGTCGCCCATTGGCGTTATTATGGTAATTGGAGGAACAAATTTGACAGTCAGAACTGATTGAGCCCAGGCCATCGCCTTTGGCTGGCTGACAATTTGCGCTGATCAGACTTATTTTTATTTATCCCCCTTGGACTGCAGAAGGGCACTAAGGAAAAATGTTGAGGATAATAAGAGATTGCGAGGGTCCTTATTTCAGGCAAAAGTAAAGAGGGGATTGAAGGGGGTGGTACCAAAAAATCCTTGAAGGTTTCTCAGCTGATAATTAATTAAAGTCCTGAATTATATTCATGAAAAGCTTAAGCTAGTCTTTAACAAAATATTCATATTTTTATTTCTCAATTTTACAACTGTGTAAATGCCATTTTAAGCTGGGCTACAATTTGTTGTTATTTGCTTCTAATTTGCAGTCACCAAACAAATATGAAATATGTTTATGATAATCCAATTCGTACAGTTGATGGCTTTGTTCTATTTTACAATGCAACCGTATCCATGGACAATATGAAAATGAATATTTCATAGCCTCATTTTGTGCTCTAAATGCACAGCTGAAAGGACCCAACAAAATAAAGCCATTTTGGGGTCACTTATCATACTTTACGAGCGACCTCCAAGGTCGGGCATGGCTGAGGAGAATCAGGCGATGTTAATGCTTCCTTATCGAGCAGAAGACACAAACACAGGCCCAGGCCAGACCGTGATTTGTGGCCATTAAAAACCCACCCAAAAAAGAGTAGAATGCCTTTGATTTATTTGCTGGCTTAAAGCAGGCCCTCCGCCTTGGCCAAAAACGAAGCCACTTAGACATGCAATATTAAAATTATAGTAAGCTTCCGTTGGCATGATTACATGTTTATTTTGAAACTAGCCTGGGCACAGGCATAAATAAATAAAAATGCTACAATTTGTGTACATATTTAATTACATATCTCTCGATAAACTTCCAAGAAATCCAATTTGCCGAAGCCTCGTAGATTCCTTTATTTGCATTAATGAATATTGATGAATTTCATTAAGGGAAAATCAATTTCACAGAATGTGAAATTCGGTGGAAAATTGAAGCTGATGAGATGCTTTTAATTGAAAGCATAAAACGCAAATTACATATTACGGGTCTTGAAAAATTCAATTAAAGTGCAATCAGTGCATTCTGTGACATATTATTAAATTGTAAACAACCTTTTGTGGCAGCCGCAAGTGACACATTTACGGCATTGGATTCGATTTTCATCAGCACACTTTTCCGGTCTATAATTAACGTAGTATCATCACCCTGGACAGAACCGAACTTGATTATGGTCGCATTACTGTCATTTGATTAACCCAATACACTTTGCACAACCACTCAAGGACGTAAAGGTTAAATCGCTTTAATTTGCTGAATTTAATGCCAATGCGAACATTTACATTTTGTGTTCTGTTAGTTTGATTTTTATAAGTTTTATTGAAATTTTAATTTATTCATATGCTGCGACATTCGCTGGTGACTCGAGGGCCTTTTCCGCAGGGAGGGAGTGAAATTTAATCCACGTAAAGTAAACAATGGAATAACAAGAAAAAATGTTAAAGCAAACACGGGGTAGAAACTAAAATATATAAACGATATTTGCAGTATGTGAGTTGCATGTTCATCAGGCGCTGGCTGAACCCGATGGGGATTTCCACTGCCCAGCCAGTAATACTTAACAAATTTTTCCGGATGGATTTATTTGTCCATTGTGTCTGTACTCAAATACAAAACGTTGTCAACTATGGAAAAATATTCAATTTGTTTATTCAGATCTTGAATGGTGAAACGGATAAACTTTGTAAAAATATATAAAATATAAAGAGTGCTTAAAATGTGTAAGCACAAACTGGAAAAACATGGAATTGTAACAACGTTACGTTTTCAATTAATCAATTAAAATAACATATTTTCCTCACAATTTGAAGGCTTAAAATCAATAAAAATATGGGCAGTTACTACTCAGACTTCCACAGGATATAGTCCGAAGCCTTGGCCTCAATTACAGCTAGCGACAAGTTAATTGCCATGTAAAACAGAATGACATTAAATTCATACACATGTAAGGGTTGCAACGGACAGAGTCCTTCGAAGTTGGCGGTGCAAAAGAATTGATCAAATGATAATTAAAAACGAGAGCAACCCAATAAAAAATGGGCGCTTAATGACATAATAACAGATGACAAATAATAAATTGTACGCCGAACGAGGCGGACGAACTGCGCAAATTATTGCGCCAAATACACGCAATAAGCAGGAAGGCAGGATCCGAATTCCGACGCAGTAACAGTTGCCGGGTCCTTGTGAATTATTGCAGTAATTAATACACACAGGCAGTGTTCATTATTTTGCAGCCAAAGGAAGGAGGAGAGGCGGTCCAAGATGGCGGAGGGATCCGGGAGGTAAGGTATTATGATTACCATTAAGCATTAAGGCCGAAGACCCGATTCCTAGATAGACAAGCCAGATATATGGCAAGGGCGTCATTAACATAAGTATCAACATAATCTCATGTTGAACACAACAGCTCAACGAGGCCCGAAAAATATGTAGCCTGCAATGAACTATGGCTCACTCAGGATTTTCTCTTCCTTCTGACATACTTTTAGAGGGTGTAATGATTTTGATACAATCTTATAATAAATTAATGTTAAATACATTTAAAAATTATAAACAGCTACTGTATTTAGGCAAATTAAATAAAGGAAGCAAACGTTTATAAAATATCAATACGTTCCATGAGATATTACAATAAATTTGAGTTTTACTTTGCTTCTTATTAATCTTTGCTGAATCTAGTTACAAATATGTAACTTAAACTTAATTTTTTTTCTCAAAAAACGTTACAACTCTCTTTGTTACATTATGCTATTAAAATCAGGGTACTCCGCAGTCGTTATTCTGATGTCAGCATCCTTTCTCGCCAACCTTTCACCACCTTGTCCTTGGGGGTGGTTACCTGTTCGCTGGCATAACTTAATTATGACGAACGCAGTGAAACGGAGCGAATCTCGAGGCTGGTAAGCCGGGAGGCGCTGGCGCCTGCGGTGGTTGTTGCTGCTGCCTGGCCGAGCAAGAAAAAGTGTAATAATAACTATTTGCATTTTATGTGGCGCTTATTTTAGCATAAATTTTGTAGCTTATGAAAATTATTCGTGTATCCAGCTCAGCCCAGCCGCCAGCAGCCTTCACCTCTGTGCACCCGATTCCCAGTTGGCTGCGCCCCCAAAAGTCACAAGGCGAGGCAAAGTAATGACCCGACCGGTCACACGGTGCGTATGGGTAATTGTGAAAAATGCATAAAATAGTTGTAGTCGTCAGCGGCGGCTCAGTTGTGTTTCACCTGCTTACGTAAGCCATCCAACGTTGGGTCGGTATTTAAATTTAAAAATAAGGCTATGCATAGGAATTGGATGAAAGTTTTCGGGAAAGTTTTGCAATTATGCAAAGAAGGCCAAACACGAATTGGGTTAACTATCTTAATTAGCTTACCAAAAAGGTGCAAATGTTGATCATTTCTAAGTTTTAGTACTAGCTACTTGTGCAATATTTTAAATAAGGATTAAGTTGCTCTCAGTCTTTGAATTTAAAGGGAAAATATAATATTTTTCTATCTGTGCGAAGAAAAATACATTTTATGTTGGCATATTTAGTAGTTCTATTTCATTCGGAAATACGTTTTTTATTTTAGAGATTATTTCTTTAATTTCCTAGCTCAACTTTTCAACTCTAAAAATATATCAAAGAAAATCAAACTAAATAACAAAATTTAAGCCAAGTGCAAAATTTCTATTTTATATCTTTGTCAACATTTTAGGCTGATTGCTCTCGCTGCTTTCGGCATTGTGGAAATTTATTTTCCCCTCGCGGCCACTTGATTCTCCCATTTGAATATGTTGCCGGGACTTTATATCAATCGGATTCAATCAGCACTTACCAGAGTTATATTCCATATACACTCGACTCAAGGTCAATTACAGTCGTTTGGCCTAAGTGATGCCATTCAGTAGTCGTGCTGCTGAAAGCCTGCCCAACAATCTAATCATTAGCCACTCTGGCCATATTCAAAACGCATTTTATAATGGGCCTGGAGGCTCTGGCCTAAGCCCACTTGACAATGGGACAATTCCCCATAGAATAGGGGATCCAGCAATTCGCAGCCATCGATTCTGATCATGATTTTCCCAGGAGCTCACTTTTTTCAGGATTTTCCAGAGACACTTCATTGTGGCCAGAACCTTAACGCAATCAAGATAAATCGACGACAATTGTGGCTATGCGGCTATGTGGGAGTGGGGCAAGTGGCGAATTCAGTTTATTGACAAGACGCCGCTGTGGCGCATTTATTGATTTTGTTATTATTTCGAATAATACAAAAAATACCGGAATCAGAGAAATGAAAAATAAATAAATTTAAATAAAGTACTTTGCTGCAGAGTCGGCCATTTCGTGTATAATTTCATTTGGCCTGGCTTTCAGGAGTGTATGTTGTCTGTGAGGCCGGGCTGTTAACCAATATTTACCGAAATTGTGGACGCATAAAAACTGCAAAAATATTTTTGTTTCCGTTTGCCTCTGTTATCCTTGTTTTTTATTCTTTCTTCTTACTTCAGGCAGGCAGGCGCGTGTGTTTCACATATTTAAATATTTAATTAGCCCCCCAGGAAGCCGACATCCGACAGCCAAAAGCCTTCAGCTTTGAGCCGCGGGCATTGCAGCCTCCTCGCAAAAAGGTCAACTTGAGTGTGGGGCCTGATTCTTTAAGCAAAAACCAATTAATTAAGAAGGTCAATATTTGTGCCTACGGAGAGGCGGCATAGGGAAAATCTCTTTGAAAGGGAGCCATGAAATATTTAAAAATGTTGAAGCACTTGCCAGGAAATTTTAGCAATCGAAGGGCCCGAAAGGAAAACAGAAATTAATGAATAAAACAATTTTGGCAGAGGCGTGAAGTAAACAATAATTAAGTATTGAAAAATTCTAAGACGGTGCGGAATTTATATTGGGTTCTCCTTAAATATATATAAATAAAAGCCTGAAAACATTCTTAAAAACCTTAGCAACAAAATATTTAACAAAAAAACAATTTAAAATAAGATTAAACCACTTACCTTCGCCTACTTTAATCTTCCTAATTCCTCCTTCCACAAGATGTTCTGTCATGCTCTTCCAATTTATGTTTATATAATTGCTCCTCCCCAAATGTAATTTCTAAAAAATATTACAAAATAATAACGCCAGAAACGGAAATGTTCCACATAATGAAAGCAAAGCAAAAGCGAAAAAAAGGAACCCAGTGCCCGGCGGGCAAGGATAGTCCATTTCCGAGCTAAACACGAAAAATTCGAGGGAGAATCGTATTAAAAATGTGAATTTCCACCCAGACAAGGAAGTTACCCGCTGTTGGCACATCAGAGAATGTTAATTAAACGCAATTGTAGTGGCGAACAAGTCAGCTCTGGTTTCAGCTCCCCACGCAAGATGTCAGGAAAATGTTTTCATTTGTCATTAACAAAACGGCCTAACAGACCGTTAAGGAGCCAAAGCGGAACGGGGCGACACGACAGGACACACAGGACGCGGCACAGCATGGAAAGCGCACCGAAAGGTCGTGCTCTCGGCCATAAAAGCAATTCAGAATGTAATTACGGCACGACGGCATGAATAATGCTGTCTGGCCGGGATGTGTAAGTGAACTTATTATAATGTGCCGTGCACGCGACTCCAACCGGCGACAATTGATACTGTCAGCGGTGCGGCATTGAAGGGTTCCCTCGCGTCACTTGCAGGCTCCCATCGTGATTCTGATCCTGGACACCGGCCAACTACTGCATCTGCCCAAGTGGTTAAATTCAGATGAGCAGCGCAACTGGACTGGACTTAATGGCGGCCATAAAGTCGGCGAGAATCGTGCGAGATTTAATTGTAGTCCTGAAACACAAAGAAAAATCTGGCTCTCGAGTTTGGAAAATATTTTTAAGTTTACTAAGATAGAAATTAAATAAGATTTTTGATCTTGCTTTCTTAATATACTAAGAAATTTTTTATTTAAATAATTCCTCAAAATTCTGGTCAACATATTTTCTCACTGTGCCTGCACACACACTTTCATTCGGATTTAGCCCCAAAATGAAACAATTAAAAGGCGCCGCGGCGAGCACTTTTGCGTGCTGCCCCCAACAAGCAAAAAACCAATTTGAATAACTCAATTAATGACAAGGCCAACAGGGCCACAAGTGGAATATCCTCGAACCCTGCCAAGAGAGCAGGGAAAAAAATCCAATTTTGATTTCAATTATTAAATTTTCTCGGGGAAAAATAAAGGACAAGCCCCGACAGCATGCAGAAAGTTATATTAAATATTCATTATAATAATCTACAGGCTGGAATAAGTCAGCGCGAAAGTAAAAGTTGGCATTTGGTTTTCTCGGGCTTTTCACACAGCCAGAGAGCCAGACAGTCAGACAGCAAGTCAGCCCCCATAATTCAAGGGACTTTCGCTTCGCCTAGAAGAGAAGTCGAGGGAAAAGTTTGCCCCAAAAAGGAGGTGGGGCGGGGGACCAGCGCACATTTTATATGCCGGCAAACATATTGAATTCCAATTTTGCGCTTCAAAGTTAACGTGCTGCCATTACATTAAACGTGATGAGAATTAACAGCCCCCGATTCATTCGGCCTGTGTTTCTGTTTATTTCCCATCCCTTGGCGATCATGTGTGTGTGTGTGCTTAGGGGCGGATGTCCTTCTGATTGGGGGCGTGGTCATAGGCAATAGCAACGCCTGACCTTTTGCCAGCACTAAATTAAATTTGATGGCCCACAAATAATGCTGAGTGTCTAATTATTTTCCTGCTCATCCCCCGACAAAGGGATGGCTCTTCAAGTATCCTTGGCACACTCTGCGTATACGCAATTAGCTTATGAACGTCATGGCCGGAAATGTATGGGAATATGCAAAATATTTACTCAGCACGTTAACGGCAGACATTTGCACTTGAAAGCAGCAAAGTGAATAAGCAAACCCACACACGAAGATATCATATATCAATGCATACTAAATGACTGAAACTATTTGGTTTCATTAAATCTGGGAGAAGACCGATGACAACATTCCTGGCTTGTCGACAGGACTCAAGCTCAAGTGGGGTTTGGCATTTTCAAGGAAGGAACTAAGCTCAAGTAGCTGAGTCTCTCAATTGTGATTTTGGTAAAGCAATTTTGGTTTAGCAAGTATTTAATACTAAGTTTAATTAGGGTCACTTATAAGGGTTATTATTAATGAACCACAGAAATAATATAATTATAAAAATTCTAGTTAAATAATATAAATATTTATAATACCTAAAATCTATATTAATTAGAAATCTATTTAATTTATTTAAATATTTACAGATCTAATTTAAAATGCAATAAACACCTAGTTTAATTATTATATTATGCCAAATCCGTTTACAATTTCACCGAAACTTCTGTTGAAATAATCTAGGAGTCCCTCGACAAAGCCCAAAACGTAACTGATTGAACAATTTGCAGTGTGCAGTCCCCACAACTAATACGCTTTTAATTACAATTTGCGGTTAAATGGCATAAAATGCTGCACAAATACTCAATGGGAGGTGCTGCCGGTTGCTGCACAAATAAAGTCAAACAAAAATTGTGCAACTAATCTGAATATTTGATGAAATTGCCAGGCACACACAGCCGCCTCCAATCAAACTAAACTAATTTAAATCAAATTTTCCAATGCTCCAAACAAAGACCACTGGCAAAAATTCCACCATAATGAGCGCCATTAAAAGTACAAAGGGGATTCCCCACACTGGAATCCTATTAAAAGCACAAACGCAAATGTTCCCCCTCCCAGCTCACATTTTATACAATTACGTGTGAGCTTGGCAAAAGTTTTCATCCCTCCCCCCTGTTTTTTTGCCATATAACTTATTTAGCAATTTGTCATTCCAGTTTGCGTATGCAGTTTTTTCCACCGCAAAGTCAATAAAACAAAGTTCAACGGGGGGTAAAACGGCAAAAAGGAGAAATCAAAACCGAAATCAGTGTGTGCCAAAACCCCGGCACTGTGAAAGAGCTCAGACAGAGCGGGGAAAAGGGGGAACATCGAACAGCAAGTGAACAAGTAGCCAATGAAGTATGGTGCAATCAGATGCATTTTCTCTGGCAAACCTAACGAGGGAAAAACTTCGATTCATTGTCTCGCAAATTGATATTGTCCCAGCAGTGTGCCGAGGACTCGAATCGACAGCAAGGCACTTATGGGGTATAGAATATCTGGCGAAAGTTGTCAAAGATTTCGGTTGAAATTGGCCCAGTTTGTTAGGCAACAATTCGTTTACATGATAACAATAAAACTGTTTTTGCGGCTCTCCCTCTGCATTTTCTTTAAATATTTGCCAGATTTATTAGCCTGCCAGATGCACACAAAACTTTTACGGCCATGCTGCATTTTCGTATATATTTTTTCCATTTTAAGTTCTTCTATGTTCCTTCCCATATATATTTTTGGTCTATTTTTTTATTTATTTTCTACACACACATATTGCTTTTGTTGTAGGGAGCTGGTGGAATATAAATTGCAAGCCGCACAGCGGAATGCGCAATTACAGTGGCGAGAGTTGCTAAAAAACGATGAGCCCATATGAGTAAGTTCAGGCGGCCAAGGTTTCAAGAAGAAACTTAAAAGGATACTATGTATTATGTTTTAAATAAATAAAAATAAATGAATTGGAATTAATAAATCTTGTTTGAGTTCATAAAGGAAATCTACGAATCTACGAGATCCTTTTGTGAGGGAAAAGTTGTCATGAAAACTCTGAAAATAACAAGACGTAAGAGTAGTTTACTATTATATAAATATAATAAAATATAAAGTGTTATCACCTAAGAAATATTTTTAGCAAGAACAAATCTCTGTTAATTTAAATTTAAAGAAATTATAGATAACTTACTTACTCAAAAACCTTGTGAATTTAAACGTATATTTTGTCGGCTGATGGAACTTGGCAACACAACACCCAACACACAAGAGCTCTCTGTGTGTGTATGTGCATAGGTACACACATCCCTCTAAGTGTGTGGGTATCCATTTTGGCGTATATCTACGTGAAAGGGGGGCGGTGGGAGAAACTGTTATTACAAAGTAAAATTTTCAGTTGGTGTTTTCTTTAGCATTTTTTTGTATTTACCAAGAGGAGAAGAAGCAGCTCGCTATTGTGCCGGCAGCTCGCTGTTCCTAACCCTCTGACCCCCTCTCTCTTACCCGCTTGCTAGCCTCATTTGTAGTGAGGTTAACTGCTTGATGAAAGCAACATTCTGTAAACCAAGGCTTAAAGCCTTTTGAGTTTTACACGAAACACTCGAAGAAATTAAATATGGCTTAAAAATACAGTTAAGAAAATGGTATACAAAATAGAAAAATTATTTGTATCTTTTTAATTAGAAAACAAATAGTAAAATTACGAATTTATTTACTATTTTATTTTTAGAGAAACTCTTAAGGATTCAGTTTAAAGAATATGCTTAGAAATAGCTCATTACCGTAACTAAACGTACATAAAAAAAATTATTTTAAAGGTATAAACATTCTTCATTTGTTTAATATTTAAAATTAAAATTAATTATTCAATAATTTAAATATGCCTAAAATTTCTTATATTCTTAACAAAAATAATCTTGTAAAAGCAAATAAAGATCCTGCTGTACCGATTTCTTTCAGTTCCTATGTGTGCTAACGAGTTTATAACAATTGTGACCTGGTCCTGGCAATCTGGCACTGTAATTACAGCCATCTACCGGCGAGGATTCGCATTAGCAGCCATCAATGTGTATAGCACCTATGCGTATGGAATCCACGTAGCCCGAAGAGATCTCCACACTCTCCACATTTTGGACACGCGCGTGATTTTTATGATTATCAATAATACTTAGCCCCGGCGGGCAGGTGTACAAATTTCAGTGGATTTGGCAGCGAGAATTTATGATCCTGGCGGCCCATAAAAATGCATGATGCGTACGTGTTAAGAGGGCTTTGGCCAAAGGCCAAGGCTAATGCGGCAATGGGAACGGGTCTCAGTGGAATACGAGTGCTTTCGAGTATCTCTTCCCTGTGCTTATGATTGACATTTTTATTTGAGCAACATACTTTTCAATTACTTTCCCATCCCCATACCCGTTCCCATTCATCTTAATTGCATTCTGTCACTTACCACATTTGAAAATGTGAAATATGAAATGTGACACATCTTTCACATTTCATTCTCCCTTTTTTGCGGTTTCATCTGTCACTAGAAAAGAAAGATTTTCCAATCATTAACATGCCGTCAGCATAAAAGTCTGCTCCTGATTCCAACTTCATGGCTTTGTTTGTCTGGACATTTTTGTGGTTTTATTAAAAAGTTGTTCGTAAATATTTTCATGGCCTCCCTGACTCTCGCTTGATTACTTGCCATCGTTAATAGTTTGATTTTATAGTGCTGTAAATGTGTGTCATTAATTGCTTTTTGGAAAGACTCCTAAACTTTTTACGATGTCCGGCACTCGCGAGATGATGAGCCGGGAGCTGAGTCAGCGGTGAGTCAGAGACTTAAACCGAGTTAATTGCATTGGCAGAAAGTGTTTATGTATGTGAAAGCTTGCACTTTTCCTGGAGCAGAGGTGATCGGAGTTTATGGGTAATAGATTTGCGGTGGAAGCAAGTGGATGGATGTAGGAATATCCCTCTTTAATATGTAGCCATGATTATGTCTTCATATTTGTGTCCAGGATTCTCTAGACTGTGAATGTCACGAGTTTGGAGATTTTTCTATACTTCTTATTATTCATATTATATAGTATTTCATTTTATTTTTTTAGCAAATAAACACAAAAACACACAATGTGTTCATCTTTATTCATAATAAAGAACAATAGCTTAAGCGAACATATTTATTTGCCACAAATAAAACTATTATTTCATTGACATTTCTCTTTTTCCATATCCTTGCAGACCTAACCATGGCTTCAATAAACGTACTCTCCATTATTCATTAATCCTTGGGAAAATTCCTGTTGTTTCCTCCTTCATTAGCCCCGCTCCGTGGCAATTGTCCGAGTTAGTATGCAAATTATGATGCGCAAATACATTACATGACTTGCCTTAAACGCTCCGATTACAGTATCAAAGCCATAAAATCAGCCGCAGAGTCCTGACCTATGAATATATATCTATCTATAACCATGTATAGCCATCTATCTGAATGCCTGACTGCCGGCGCTGATCCCGCGCGTGTGTCGTGGAAATGTCAGAAATAATAACGCGAGATAAACAAGCGCAATTGACATGCAAATACAATTTTCGCATTGGCATGGGGGGTGGGGTTTTTGGGGAAATGGAAAAATCACGGCGCCAGAATAGGACTGACGCTGGCTGAATTTCAGCTGAGCTCAGTTTGTTGCCTCTGTCTCAGGCTGACAAGGAGGATAGCTTGCAATACTTTTGTTTTCAGCTGCCAGCCGCATTTGGCTACGAAACAAATATAAAATATTTGCCCTGCCCGATTCCATTTGTTGTCACAAGAAATCAGAGTCTGTCTGGGTCCCAGCTTGAATATCAACCTGCGGCCGTTTTTAGACGCAAACAAACCAAATTGGAGACGTCAGCTTAACGTTCCTGCTCCTTCATATATATAATAGATATATACACACAAAAAATCAAAGAAACAAATAAGAGTTTATATGAAATATATGAAAATTAAGATAGAAGGAGCAATCCTTCTCAAGACGAAATATAAATATATAAAAATGTAGTTCACAGTAGTAAAATTGAATTAAAATCTCGAATTAAACTCTGTTTTTTCAGTGCACTTTCCTCTTATATATTTTTATATATATGGCCAAGAGATACAAATATGTTGGGCCACACGCACGGGTAAACAAGTTCAATTAGCATAAATATTTCGGGCATAGAAATTCGCATTTATTGCCAACGTTTGCGTTTTTATGTTTATGTTATTATCCTCCTCCATGCTTTGTTGACAGTGAGCGGAAATGGCAAAGCTAATTTACTAATTGTTTTCATTAATTAGCGGGGGATATGTGCAAGTGGCTTATATGCTTAGTGACTATTTGATTGTTGCCCAGAGATACGGAGTTGAGTCGGCGGAACATATGCCACTTCTCTCCGGCAGGAAGTGGCGAGGGATGAGGCTGATGGGGAGGAAGTGGGGCTCTGTTCAATGACCCACTTGGAAAGTGACAGAGGAGGAGCCATGGAGAGCTCACTTACTGCCACACTCTGCCCCTTTGCCATTGCAAACCAAATAAATAATCAAAGAGGAGCCATGATGTACGAGTCGAAGTACAGCGAATAAGCAGATGCTCTCTTAGGAAGTGTGAAATATTTTTAACAATTAATAAATTATATTTATATTTATCCATTAACTTCTAGAGTAAATATGTAATTTATTAGAATTATAAAAAATATAGAAATCTTTCTAATCAAATCAAATCTTTAATATTCAAACTTTAAGAGTATTTTGTTCCCACAATTTCTACCAAAAGTTCAGGCAGCTTGGGTTTCTACTTCGTTAGCTCTTCAACAGAAATGCACTTGATCAAAACTGGCGGGCTGTGGAAATATACCAAGAAATAATAAAGAAAAAAGAAAAACCAACCCGAAATTGTGGCCAAGTGAGGTCCTGGCGTGGCACAAAACCGAAAGGCATCCACACGTCTGTTGCCATTGAGTGCAGTCGACCCAATTCGACTCCAAACAGATTTCAGGGCAGCCGTCGCCCAGCGAGTTGGTGAGTCAGCCGCCCATCAGATGCCAGCCAACTCGAACTCTAGTTCAGAGTCAGCAGTCCGAAGCCAGAGTTCGGAGTCCTGATGCCTTCCGCTTCCGCTCAGCTAGGTAATGCTCCTAATTGCCAAAGTTCAATGCCTGCGGCCGCATATGCACACGATGACCTGCCCCTAAAAGGCGAATTTGTGAAATTGCAAAAGGAGTTTGGCAGGCAACATGAGTTGGCAGATCATTTGGAGACCAAGTGCGGTATGACTTGCTGACCAGACCCCGAGGCGACATCCTTCATTAGGCGGTGATGAACTTTTTGGGGGCGCTTTGAAAATAGAACTCAGGAATTATTCTGCATTTTCTAGTATTAACTCCATAGAAGGTGGATCCTTTAATTTGTATTTGATTTTTTTAAATATATTTTTAAAAGAATTAGAAATTAAGTTACTACAGAATCACTCCGCGAGCTAGATGTTTATTCTAAAAACTATTTATAATATTTTCTCATTTCTATATAGTCTAAATTTTGAACTAACCTTTAATCTTCATATTTTGTCTTTGTGGTTCGCTAACGTTGTGGCGCGTAAGGAATATAACTACGCAGAGCCTATCCCAAGAAATTTCCCGGCATTTCCCACCTTCAACCCAACTGTGGAAACTTGGCAAAGATTCGAGCCGAGGCTTATTAAAATGCGAACGTGTTGACATGCACTAAAGCCAACTGCCACTTAGAGATACTCTAAGGCTAAGTAAATATGCAGCCTGACTTTGGCATTACTCATACGCCATGTTGCCGCTTATGCATGCACGCGAAAAATCAATTATTTAAATGGAAATATTTCTCCACGCTGCGTCGTCCTTGCTGCCCTTTTTTGTGCTGTGGGCCGGGGAATACAAAATGCATATGGCCAGGCAGGCGGCGGGTGGTTAACTAAAAATATTAGAGCAACTTTGGCAACATTTTTAATCAATTTGGTCATGGGGCGGTCAGGCCCCCAAGCTGTAAAATGAAAATGACACAGAGCGATGTAAGCTGCCTCCTGCAGTTCACATTGTTTGAAAAAAAAAACAGAATAATAAAGCATTCACAAGAGCTATGAAAAAAGAGGAAATATGTGCAAAAGGAAAACTTATTGCACACTCACAGGCGCGACACGTTTTTGATCTGTTTGGATGTGTTAGTGGCGGCTAATTTAATTGCGAACGCTAAAAGTTTTGTGGCACGCATGGAATTTCAGAAGTTTCCAGTTTCCCGTTTTTTCCGCAGAATTTATGAAAAATTACACCATTCCCGATATAGGGGGTATATTAGGGGGCATATTATATGTATGAAACCAGCTACAGATGTGTTGTCGCTTCGGGCTAATTGAACTGAGCTCACAAAGACATGCCATACATAATTTAATTAATTTAACAGTGGGTGAAATATGCCAGCAAACCTGTAATCAAAACAAAAATAATATCGTTCCGGACTTTGCACAGTCGTTGTAATTTAAATTAAATTTTCATTTAGCTAACAGCATGCAACTTGGCAACTTGCAAATTGTTTTTAAGTTTGCACTAGCATCTGGAAGTTAAGTCCTTACAAAGTTGAGGTCTACTTATACCTAATGAGAAAATTAAACTTGTTGAACATTTTTAAACAATTCTTTAGATAACAAAAGTTCTTAAAAATCTATAAGATGTAGCTGGAACAACTATAAGTAGAAATAATATCATTTCATTTGAGTTCCTGTTTAAATTTCAGAATATATTTCAAACCCTGACACTTGCTGACTGGTGCTCGTCGAGAAATGTCAAGGCAATATACATATATTGACATTTGTAGACAAAAGTTGCTTGGTAATTATCTTATGTGTGATTAGTTTTGGTAATTGCCAAGCTGTGTAGCATCTTTCTTATTCCTCTCTGAGCCGGAGTACTCTGGCAGCACATGCATAAATCATGAAATTATCTAATAAGTCCGCCGCATGACTTATTAAGCACTGCTCTCGGTGGATTTGATGGATATGTATGTATCTGTGCGCGTGTGTGGGTTGCTAAATAAATAAGATAAGCTTTAAGTATATTTTCAACTAATTTACTAAAATTTGTTTGCGCAGCACCCAAAACGATTTTACTTTCCCACGAAACCATTTAACTTATTGGCCGTCTCGTTTGTGGGTTGAGTTTGTGTGTTTCTTCTTTATCGTTTGATGTTGGCTGCAAGAAAGTTTTAAGCTTCTTTTCTGGCTAACCGCTTACTCTTAACAAATAAAGAGTATTCTTGGAGCTTTGGACTCATTAAAGGTTGTTCTGCTGACCAGCGATGGGAAATCTGAATAAATTCGCATTATTTATGATCATTTTTGGAACTAAGCCAAATTTTACTTTTACCATTAATCTTCATAATTTTTATTGCTATTGCCTGAAAAGTTTTCACTTTTGTTTGCTTTACTTTTCACAGCTTAAAGACAAGGAAAGTTATGAAATGAAAAGGTTTATTTAGGGATTTATTTATATTTCTAAGCTAACATAATCTTCTATGAAGTTTATGCTCTTTAAATGAATCCTTAATTTTTAAGTTCTATTTATATTTAATTCTATTATTTTATCCTTCCGTTCTCTAGACTTTCCCATTTTCTATTTCATCTTTTGTTATCTGCATCTCTTTACCATTTTATTCGCTCGATTCAGTGCTTGATGACCAAACCCAAAACCATAATTGACTTGTTAAGCAAACGAATGCAACGAATGCTCGGGCAGGCTCGAATGGAATTGGAATTGGCTTAGCAATGGGCGAAGCCATTAAAGTTAATTTAAAGTGACTCGATAGTGCGGCTCTCTGGCTAAATTAATAATGGTTTATAGCCACAGAGGGAGACAGCCATACTTTTGTGGCACATGTGGCGTATGCGCAATGTTTGTTTGCCGGCTTGCAGTTATTAAAATGCAGCAAGCAGCAGCAGTGGCAGAAGCCAGAAGCATCGGCAGCAGAAATAGTGGTGGCAGCTGTTGTTAGTGCGCTAATTTCGCTAAACATGCAAATCACATGTACGACTCGCTGCCAATGGTTGTGGTGCCTCCCCTCACCCCACTCTTACCACCCACCAAGCACACACACAAAGAGACACACACACAGCCTAATGCAAAATGCACCCTAACTGAGTTCAAGCACTTGAGTTGATGTCGCGGCCCTGGCACGCGATGTGCGATGCTCTTGCCTGCCGTAGGCATTTTGCCTTGCAGGTTGTCATTACGATGAAAATTGTGCGCACAAGTACTTAATAACAAGTGCCGCACAATGTGGCACACACGCACACCACCAGCGGCAATCCGTATAAGCCAACACAGTGAGAAATAGTTTAAATTAGTTGGCATATTAGGGGGATAGTTTAAGCTTTAGATGAGTTTAAATATTTATTCTAATTTGCACTTAAGACAATATATACGATAACTTTTTTAAAGAAATATTTAGTATAAAGTATTAATATACTCTTCGCTCCCTGTACATATTTATATAAGTACTCTGTTTTGGGCGCACAACAAAGTGTTGCTAGTGAGACAACGTGTCGCATTAGCAATGTGTTGAATTTTCAATGATTTGTAAGTGCCAGAGCTCGGCAGTATCTCCCACTTCAAAGTAACTGCGTCATACATGGCGTATACGCAACATTGTTGTCCGCTCCTTGCAATGGCAGCTGTTGCCTCAAGTCACCGCCTCCCTCCGCACCCAGCCCCTTTGCAATTGCATAAATTGGCAATAGTGTTCAATGTATTTTTAACTCTTTTGCATAATAGTTCCCTCCGCAGCTGTTAGACAAGTTTAAAAAAAAGAAGAGAATACTGCTCAAACTGTATAGAATCTTTGCTAGGTTGTTGAATTTAATTTGCTGCATTTTCCGCTGCGGTCAGAGGGAAATTGCCGTTCAATGCCTTTGATTAATAAAGAATTCATTTAATTCAAGAACTCATCGCAAAGTTCATTTCGAAGCACATAAAGTTTAGCATTTGCAATGTTTGCATTCTTGGAATTCATGGTTCCTAGTTGCCTGATTGCTGTCTTGCCAGCCGCAGCAGCAGCAGTTGCATGTTCATCTGTCTGGCTAGGGACAAACATCATCAAGGAGCAGATGCTCCTGTTGGGAATCCCATTCCAATGCATACCCTCCCCCAACGATTCTCCCCGGAGGCTGTTTCTGTTGCGGTAAGAAAATTCTGAGGCTCTCAACATTTCCCCGGGCTGGATGCTGCGTCCTCACACGTCTCTGATTTCCCGCTGTGCTCGTCGTAAAAAGAAAATTAAATAAAAACAACTACGGGCGAAGGCATCCAGTTGTTGCAAATTTAAGACAAAATTCCCTTGCTACACTGGGTAGTGTTTGGGGGAGTACTTGGGTTCATGCAGTTTATGTAACAGGGAGAAGCTCCCGAAATCCTTTGGGGGAAATCAGACTTTGACTTCATGATGCTGTATTGCTGGTTCATTCGCCTGGGAAAGTTTGAATATTTTTCACTGGCCCACTGAGTAGTGGGTATTCCATTGTCGGGACACAGCCTCAATTATTTCTTCATTCCGGCAGAGTGTTGACTAGTTTTAGGCGCCGCTCCGGGCCAAAGAATTCTCGCGTTTTTATTTCCAGCAATTTACATGCGTCCTCGGCAGTAATTTGTAACCAGAGAAGGCACGAGGCACATTCCCCCCATCAGCATGCAGCGCTCCTTGCAGGCACCCAAGGCTTCTAGCTCCCTCGCTTTCGGCCATTTTTGCTTTCACTTTTAAACGTGAGTTTATATTCAATTTATTTGATTGTTTGCCGTTCGCCAGTTTCGTACTACGAAAGCGGCGAATTCGCTTAGTTTTGTGGCATTTGCATGCGACGTCATTCGGTTTGAATACCATTTCACTTCCCATTCAATTTCACTGGGCTTTAACTTTGTGCCATGAATGATAATTGAGTTTTACTTGCCCTTTGTTATGGCTTCCCCTATTGTTGTTTTGGTTTGTCATTGTTTGCCATTTGGCCAATAAAAACGGCCCACAGAAAATAAATAAATGGATATATTTTGTTTAGAACACAGACTGCAACAATATCTAGGGTTATTTTTTATCTTAAAGGTTCAGGGTTTCGAAATTTTTAAATATATTCAGTCTGAGGAATAGAATATTTGTATTTTAAATTCAAAGCGAAAACTTAAAACGAATTTACTGTTAAAATATAATTTTTATATTGAGATTACCTAGGAAAATATATTCCTTTATTTAAAATATAAATTTTAATGAAATTCTCATGATTCTCTCTTTCAAATTCATAGTTTTATGAGTATTTTTTGTATGCTGGTTATTGATAAATGCATCTAATCAATCTCACTTCAAGCGCTAAAATCGCTCATAAATGCATCCATAAATTTCAACAATGCCGCCAATCGCTTTGTCCAAATCACCCCCCTTTTGCCAGTGGATTGTTCGCTTGTCGAGTAGTTTCAAAAATTGTGTGGTATAGTTTTTAGTCTGGTTAGACCACGAGCCTGTTGTTCAGGCAGAGTATTTCAATTATTTTAATTACAGCTGGCAAACTGTAAGTTCGCAATTATTTGCCAATTGCGGTTGTCACCACCGCCCCGACCGTCCATCAATTTGGCTGGCAATTAATTTTACATAATTTTCGCGATGCTCTTGCCTGTGTTTGTTTGTGCGGTCTGCCGACCAGGTTTTGGCTAACTTTCAGCTCAAGAGTGCGAATGAAAATCAGTCAAAATGTTGCAGCAGCGGTGCGCGTAATGAATGTGTGAATAATTTATGAGTAGCCTGAGTGCCTGAGCTGCGATGGTGTTATAAAAGCGACAAAAGCCGTGTGAGCCAGTAAGGGAGTTGGGTGGCTATAGCCCCCAAGCACCTACAATATTTATGCAGAGAGAAAAATAAACGAAAGGCCCCTTTACTGGTAATGATTTAAGCATCAACTTAGAAAATGAAGTCGGTATAATATTAAAGACAATCTTATGGACTTTGGGATGTGAGATTCCTGAAGAATTCCTATAAAGATTAGAAATATTATTTTACGTGTAGCACACAGTTTCCAAGCCAGTTTCCCGGTGAATCTCCAAGCTGTCTGCTTGCGGTTCTCTTTTGATTGTCCCTCGCTGGCCGGCAATCAATCAGAGCGTCTGCTCGAGGCATTCTGGCCGAGACTCTGGCTAAAAGCAGCCACAACTCCAGCACCCGAGGCGGCAGCTGCACCTGCTGCCCGTGGGGCAACTTCATCTTGGCCAGAGCCAGGAGTTTCAGATCTCCGGCCCCAAAACGCATGAAATGCATTAGGGTTGCTTAATAATTCAGCAGCTGCTATAAGCCACTGCAACTCGGCTCTGCTCAGCTAATTTCAACGTCTAAAACTCCGGAGAATGAGATGTGGTGGCAAAATGCAAATTCTGTACTGAGGAAAAAGAAAGGAAAATGGCAAATAATCGCTTAGCTTAACGGAAAGTGTTTCCAGGCGATGGGTTTGAGTATTATGAACCAGATTGCAGGGGTGTCTGCAGACAATAAGATCAGTAAAGGGTTAGACAGTAAACCTGGGAATTTGCCTTATTATTATTGACAAACTGGATAAAAACTGATGAAGTATTAGAGTATCGAAGCGTTAAAATTATGACGTTCTTTGTATCTTTGTTTTGTCAGCATTATTTACCATAAAGTAAATATTTCAAGGGAATTACTTTAGCTTTACCCGTTTGCCATTTTTCCGAAATCACAAGGCCAGCATCTGAAAAACTCTTGTTCACTTTTCGTCAGCTTAATTAAAAGCTCACTATTTTCTGCTCACTTACTTACTTTTTTTGTAGTGAAAGAGGAAACGCCATAATTACAGGACGCGCTCTTCATTGCCGGCTACTATTTATATTGGTAATGAGCGCACTTTGCTCCTTCCCTCGGTTCATAAGGAATGCGTTACTAATTATTTGTAATTTGCTTTGATTTGTGCCACTGCTGCAAGTTGGCAGTCAAAGTGCCGCTTAAGCACATTTACGTGCTGTCCATTAATTGGAAATATTTAAGGCACTCGAGTGGCACGGATTCCCTGTGGGCTGTATTCTTTCCTCTCTCTCCCCTGTTAAATCATTTATGTTCATCCAATTAAAAGTTAACGTCTAATTATTACGTACAAACGAGTGCAGCTGACCCCGGGGCTGTGGAATTCGGCCCACGCGGCGTATGAGTAATTTGGTGGAGAAGGTGCGAGGGCAAACATTACCTGGCCCTCGGTGATATGCAAACGATTTTCGCGTGCAAAATGCAAATTAAATAGATACTTAGGCTGCTGAAAACAGCGTTCGAAATACCTCTTTGTACGCCAGGCCATTTTCCTTTAATTTTCGGTTGGTTTCTGGTCGGCAAGGTGGCCAACAATGCATGACGTTGATTGGGCTAACGTTCCCTGTTGGCTGCGTGTTTTTGAAACTAGGCTTACCATTTGGGGTCACTGCACACATGAGCAAAGCTGGTTTAGTTTACATTAACGAAAATTCAGCTTAAACATATTTCTAGCAGCTCTTTAAAGAATATATTCCGCTGATATAGAATTTTATTTTTCTCTTCAAGGCACTCTTAAGTCCATGTAGATCTTTGATAAACGTAAATAAAGAGAGATATTTTTTGTAACATTTTCACATAGCCTTAATCATATTTAAATGAATAAAAATCCTTGGGCTTCGCAGGGCCCTGCCTTTTGAATTTTCATCACACTTTTTTGCTGCATAGTGTAGTCAATGTTAATTTTTGGCGGCGATAAAAAGAATTTCGGCTTTTTTGGACGGCCAGCTGCCTGCCGTTGTCGCTTATCTCGCGCAACACAAACAGCTAAATAAACAGGTACACAGGACCACACTCTCGAACACACTCCCGCACACTCACACGGACACTAGCTGCAGCTGCAACAACAAGGACTTGCCACACATCGTTGCACGTTACAGAAATCCAACAGAATGGGATTAAAACTTATTTAGCTCCGTGCAACGTTTACTTTTTTGCCCCTGTCTCCACGCGGGCTTCTATAAATTTATGACACGCTTCGGTGTCCTTCCGCCACCCACCAAACTACACACACACACTCACCCTCTCCCTGCCCCCTTTTTCCCTAGAATGCTACACGATTTTATGCTCAAGTCCGCGTCTCAAATTCGAAATACGCAAATAAACTGGGCAGCATTGCACAGCTGCATGTTTGCCGTTTTGCTTTATGCCATGCTTTATCTGCCTCGGCTTTTGCCTTTCAAGGTGCACCACCCCCTCCCCTCACCCCGCTAGGAAAAACCGCCCCACCCAAAGATAAATGTGATAAATGCGCGCAAGTGGGCAAATAGCGTTATAAGCTGACCGCAAGCTCTGCAATGATATAGTTGTTGCTCCCTAAACATGGCTAATATGCAGCTTTATGCGGCGGTCCGAAACCACATGGACCAGGAATGAAAAATATAAAACTTTAAGTTCTCAAAAATTAATATTTGCCCTAATATATTTGTACGCCCCAAGAGTTGACTCTTTTTCCATTTTCAATGCCAGTTAGGTAAATCAAGAGCCTTTGCCAGCAGGAAACTTGATATCTTCAGGTGAGTTTGCATATTCAAAATATTTGCCAGGCAACCGCAGCTCTTTCACCTTTTTCGGCACTGTTTTTTAGCTTTTGACCTCGGCAAACATTTTTTGTCTCTATGCAAATTGAAGAAACACACAGATTCCTGTGTATGTTTTCCCTTTTCCCTTACGGCGGGTATTCAACTTTTATTACAGGGTTTTGTTAAAAAGTTGACAGTCGTTTCTGAATTTTACAAAATTAAGTTTATATTTTAAACTGTATTTTATTTTTTAATAAATAATATATAAATGTGATCCTTACGTATCCTTCTGGGTAAGAGCATCTCTATCCATTCCCCTTGTTTTATTTTTAATTTTTTTTTGCGCTCTGGAAATGAGTACCGCATGGTGAAGGAATTTTCGCAATGCCTCACACGTGGCTGAAGCTGTGGCATTCGGTGCACTTTTGTTTGCATTGCGGCTAGGCGAATCCTTGTCCCCTATTCGGCATCCCCCCGCACCCCCCTGCAATGGCCCCGTTCTCGCTTGTATTTAATTAAAAGTGCACATTTTTACATATTCGCCAAGTTTTTAATTTCCATAATTAGCGTTTCCAGCGTTAATGTTGTTGTCAACCGCCAGCAGTAACAACAACAACAAGAACAAGAACTACGACCAAATGGCATTTTCGAGTATGTTGTGACACCAGGGCTCACCTCACACACACACATGCGCCTGAGCTGTTTTCGTTTTCGTTGCCTACTTATCCGGGCCGCAGTGTCACATGTAAGCAGCTGCCAAAGTGCTCCACTCACAGCGTCGGTGTGTGTGTCTGGTCCTGGGCATATCTGTGAGTATGGGCGCCTGTGGGTTGGTGTGAGTGTGTTGTGCAACATAGTGAAGAGCGCTTGTTGCCCCTGATGATGCTGTGCAGTGTTTTTGCGGCGTTGATTTTGTCGTCGGGGCTTTGATGTAAGTCTTGCAGACAGAAAAACGTGCCTTAAAACCTAAAATTTGTGATCGAAATGGTAAACGAGAGCAGAAAGGGATCAGGCTTGCCACAAAATTGTTTTCAAGTGAATACCACAATATTTTTACAACTATAAATTGATAATTGAAGTTAATTAACTTGCAAATGTAACTAATTTTATACTAAATCATTATTTAAATCAATGTGCCAGAGCTTCGAAGTTATCGCGCTGCTATTTGCTTACCCCCTTCAGCCATTCGAGTTTTGAATTTAGCCAGCTCGGTCTTGGCCGCATTATTAACTTGTCTTCGGTCTGTCGGCGGTAATTTGTGCACTGTCAACAAGCCGTTTTAGCGGTTCACTCACAGCACGTGTCTTGCCTGCGGACTGACTTAACGTGTCCTCCGCCAATCGGAGTGACAGTGACATTACCGCAAATCAACTTGTCTTCGCCTTTAGCGTCAGTAATTACATCCAATTCCAGGACCAAAAACGGCAAAAAGACCGAGTAATTATTTAGTGATTGCACACCAAAAATATATATTGAGTTAAGACAAAGGCAGCTGGTGGCTAAATTGGGACTTTCACTGCCCTCCTGAAGGACGACCAATGGAATTAGAGTCTAATTTCATTGCAAAACAATTTCGAACAAAGGCGGTGGCAGGAGGAACCTAATAACAACTTCCAAATGTGTTGTTTACCCACTCATTTTGGTTTTCGGACCGACAAAGGAGGCTTTCGGGAGGTGCAAGGGGAGTAACTCCCTATAATGCAAATTGGCTAAAGCTCCACAAGGCGATTGCAGGAGTTGTTCCGCCCTGCTATTGTGGGTGTGCCTCAGTGTGTGTGTATGTGTGTGTATTCAGTTAGCCACAAAAGCCGGAAATAACAGCATGACCTAGATTTGCATGCACACACACACACACACAGAAGTGGTGCTCGTAGGGTGCTATCCATGTTTATATAAACAGCCACCTTTACCTGCTGCTTGACTGCCACTTGCTGAAATTTAAAGTGTAAACTGCATTTGACATTTTGCTGTTTAAGTTGGCCAAAAAGGCACGAATTTGCACAGCTGTGGGTGTGGATTTCAATAAGCTTGTCTTCTTGTAATTGATTTTTTACGTTTAAAGTAATTCTTAATCCTTGAATAGGTTTATATAAACACTACTATACAAATATATCCCCTTAAAATGAAAACTTTCTATATTTTTAGCATCACTTTTTCTTTTCCCAACACTAATTTCCTATTGTTAAGTCCTTGCCTTGTATTTGCATACTGAATCCCCATAAATTTAGCAGCATTCAACAGCCAACAAACTTCTTATCTCTTAATATACTCATTAACTTTTGCCCATATCAAAACAATCATCGCATGGAAAATTTTGCGCCGCATGGAATATATACATATATTGTTGTTTTCCCAACGCAAACACACACAGACGACTGAGTTGGGTAAAATGATTTTGTATAATTTGTAAAAGAGCGAACAATAAACGGGCTCAGCAGGTCACAAAACCCTCGATCCCTGCGGTAACCCCAGCACTTGCATACTTTATTAGTTCAGAGCGTTAAATTAATAATAAAAAGTTTTGAAATTTCAGCCAGCACTGTGAGTTTATTTTGTGGCTTGGACGGAGGACTGGACCTAATACGCAGTCGGGTCGAGGTTGATTATTAAAAAACAAAAGTAATTAGGAGCCGGGAATGTGGGAGCAAACTATTTGCGCCCAAAATGGATTGAAAGCTGTGCACAGCTAGACTCTGCTCCATTTTAATAAAACAACACTCTGGCCCCAAACTGATGTATGCATAATGTATACGAAAGTTTTGTTGGGGGTTTTCGGTTGAAATTGCCTCCGACAAAAGTTGATGAGCAGGCGGAGTGGCATAAATCTGGAAAAAATGAGACCGGCGGACAGCCTGGCAGCCTCCCTGCCACTCTGAGATACCTACATTCATACATGTGCTGCTCGTGTGTGCGTGTGATGCAGACTTAAGCCATGACAGAAAGTCCTTGCCAAGATTTCCTCACGCACTCGTACTTGCACTTTGCCCTTTCACAGTCACCGAAGGCAGTCAACGCTGCCTTCCGTCTGCAAGTTGCGAAAGTCAGAGTGCGAAATCCAGGCAAACAGGAAGTGCATTTGCAGATGTCGCGCACGCAATTTAAACAAGGACGAAGCTCCAGCCCGAAGGGTAATTTCCAAAATCAACCTTAATTCCATCAGACAAGTGCGGCACTGCAAATTGACTTTGGAGGCCAGTTGGACAGTTTGGCGAGTTGCTGAGTTGCTGCCGGCCTGCCGGGCTGGCGACTTGGCCAACGTGTTGACAGGACAACGGGGCGAGTCGAGTGTCTCTGACCTCGTCACCGAATTCAATTATTCAGCAGCTGCAATCCTGAAAATGTGTAACTGTTGCCTGTTGGCAAGCCCTAAAATATTAATTAGAATGGCGCAGCCAGACGGTCGGGTGCAGGGGCAGACAAGAAGGCAGGAAATTCCTTTAGATGTTGTTGCCGCAATTGCGCCAAATGGAGGCGTGGCATTGTCGGAGAACGCCTTTTTCATTATGTTGTTTGCAGGGGGTTCGACCCGCCAGCTCCTCGTTGGTCATATTTTTTGCTACATGGACAAAAACTCACATTAACTTTAATTTTTAAAGTGAATAACAGAGTTTAAAAGCTACAAATTTTTTTGCTTCTTCTCTTAATTGAAATTTCTGTTGATTCTTGTAAATATATTATTAAGATATCGTTACTGGGTAGAATTATTAAGAGTTTGTATTCAATGTAGTAACCGAGTTTTACAACCTTTGGTACTTTTTATCATATTTATTAATTGCACTAAAAATGATATTATAATTATTATTAGTTAGCCAGTAAACAGTTTTCCCTGTGCATTTATGCCTGATTAGAATGCAGCATTATAAACCAAATAGAATGGCAGAGCAAGGATACTTTAAAGGAGAGACTGAAGGGTAAAAAGATAGAAAGGCAGGGGGCGGCACTTGCAACCATTTGCCTTTGAGCGGAAACGCAATGGAGTGCGCTTCACCCGGGCCATTATGCATAAGTTGTTGCTCCGCACTTGTTGCTGTCCTAATGGTCGCTGCTCTAGCCTCCGGGGACCAGGAGGGTCCACCCGCTCTATCCTGTGGACAAGGTCACGCGCTGTAATGCTTTTAATTAAGCACAGCAGTCCGCCTCGCCATGTTTTTGTTTTTCATTAGTGCAATCTAAGTGGCACAATGGCAATTTGCTGGAGAGCTTCTCGAATTCCACTAAACGGCCAGCCTTTTGCTGTAAATTTTGAGTGAAAAGAAATAAAGAATGATTTAAAATTTAGCTCAAAGTATTCTTAAATAATGTTTGAGTTCCTTAAAATGCATTTTTAAATAAATAAATAATATTCTTAGAGAGCAGCAACTTTGCAGACTATAAATCGCATAAATAAATATAATTTTCCTTTTCCCAAGAATAAACGAATAAAAACTTTCCGATTCACTGACTGCATTTTATTTTTGCCTGATGTTTACATTGAATTAATATTTAATTTTCTGCAAATAGAGGAGGCCGACAGAAACCCACTCCAATTATCCCCTGACGAAGCGCAATGGTCATTCACATTCATGGCGGATCACACTCCCACGGAATTCAAACAAGCCGTGTATATTTCACACTTGAATCGTTATTGTATTGAATTTCACTTGCCATACATTTATTTACAAGGTATTCTTTTTATTTTGTTCCAAACAAATAATTGAAATTAATTTCTGAAATTCTCTGGCAGCAATTTACTGGCAAACGTCGCAATCATTTCCATTGAAATACTTTCTCTGAACTTTTTATTGAGTCATTTGCAATGTGTGTGTGTGTGTTTGTGTGTGCAATGCGGCGTATACGCAATATGGCGCTGCAATAGGCAGGCCTAAAAAAAGGAAAATTAAAGGAAAATTCGGACAGATGATTTGCCGAAAAAAACTTTATGAAGTGTATTAAATTCACCCGCCTCGACAAATTTATGTACAATTTTTTTGTCGGTCGCCTGACTCTCTGCTGCTGCCCGTGAAAAGTGCATAAATTTGCATTTATTTTTTCATCTCTTTCAATTTTCTGCCTACGTCCGATGTAAAAAATAAATAAGAACAAAATGGGGCGATTGGAGGGGTGTCTTTTCGCTAGTGCCTATATGATTAATGAGTGCACAATTTAATAGGTGCTCGGAAAAGTCCAGTTCCCGTTCCCATTTCCAGTTTCGTCTCCGCTGCCGGTTTGTATGCATTTCCCGGGCATTTCCACATGATTGCACTTAATACTTATACACATACATGCACAATATACATACGTATGTATGTATTTTTATATTCATACAAGCCTTATCCCATCCTATTTTTTACTCGCTGTAAAGCCATAGCCCCGAAAAAGTTTTCGTCCTGCTTTTTCTCGTCCCGTTGTGATTTATTACTTCAATTGTGTAGTCGCGGAAAATGCATTTTGCGCATTGCATTTCACTGCCGGCAGCGTTTGTTTTCAGCCCCCACACCCTTCCCCTACCCACAGTCCCCTCAAAAATCCCACCCTGCAAAGCCCCCTGCAGTCGGTGAGGTGTGAAGTCGGTTTCACACACAGCACACACGCATGTTTGCGGCCGCTCTGCCACGTACGAGCACAAATACAAATATACCCATTTATGTGGGGGGGTTAGCTTAACCATCTGAGGTTTTCCCCACTGCAGCATATTCGACCGGCGGAACGGATCACAATGAGTCCAATTTGTTTAATAACTTAAGCTGGAGTCGAAGCCTAAACTTTAGGGTTTCCTTTATTTCAGAAATAAAGAGAATAATTTATATAGTATTTAGGGTGTCAAAAATTTTATATATTATTAAATTAGTTTGAAATACATTTTGACATCAATTAGGAACATATTTCAATAGAAGAAACATATCTTGAGTGAGCTTAAATAGAGCTTTTGGGTTTTTAATCTTTGTTTGGTAATTTCACATAATATATTTCTATTAAATCTATTCACACTATTTCTATATTTTCTTTTTTTAGTTACGCTTAAATAAAAAGAGCATTTTAAAAGTCAACTAGAGACTTCTGTCTACCATTGGGCTCAGCATTCTTTGTCTTGCATTCACTCGGCATCTATTCATTTCATTTTGGGGCTGGGATTTTTGTCTGCATGTCCCGTAAATCACACAAATGTCGGGGCGGCTATAAAATCGTAGTCGTTGCATACTTGGCAGCTCCCATCCCCCCGGAGGGAAAGGGGACATTTTCGAGGAAGGCCGACTGTGGTAATATAATTTGTTGGCACTTGCGATTGCAGCCTGCAAACAACTGTCTCTCTCCATCTCTCAAGGTAGCTTTATTTAATTACACCCATTCCTGCTGGCTCTCTCAAGGATTTCCTGGAAGTCACTTAAATTATGCAACAGCTGCCTAAGTTTGTGGTGGCGGCCATTCCGATGAATTCCGATGATTATGCCGATCAGGCTGAGGAGTGTGAACTCAATTTGTATGGCATTCCATCATCAACATCGCACAAATCTGCTTCGACATCGACATAGCCATCGGCGGCAGCTGCATCTGCCCGACTTCCCTGTTGGAATTAGTTTTTCATGTAAATTTAAGCCAAACTATATGTGCGGCCAGCGCCCACCTCTGTTGGCCAAATCCCCACGACCATGGCCAGTTCCCCATGTGCGTTTATTATAATTTATGTAGCAATTTATCATCCCGAACCCCATCGTTCGCAGTCCCCTCTCCCGAATTCCATGGCTAATGCCCAATGAACAGCGGCAGCAACAAAGGCAAAGTTGTCCATAATATCCATGAGCCGGTCCGAATTTTCAATTAGAAATTGGGCAATGTGTGTCCAGGCCTGGGGAATACGAGTGCGAGTGCTAGTGCGAGTGCGCCGGGCAAGTGCATAAATTTTTAATAAATTCTATTGAAATATCCACTGGCCAGGAGAGTCTGGGTAATTTACCTAAAATGCATAGGGATGCCCAGGTCAGGGGCATCATCATTTTTGGCTCAACTTTTAACCAGTTTGGTTCACTAGCCTGGAATTTTAGAGGTAATTTAAACAAGCCACAAAGCCTTCCACTTGACAGAGCATTGCTCCAGAATTTGGAATGACCGATCATGTATATAGTTGGCTTCAGTTGCAGAAAACACTCTTGTTCCGATCAGAAATATTAAATTATATGCCAAGCGACCAGTTTTATATTTCTTTTCACTTGGGTAAACATTTGACACACTTTATATATCCCTTGGGTGCCCTTTGATAAGGGCTTATGACGTAATTTGATCGCATTGAAAAGAAACAACTATTTTGCTTCGATAAGTATAACTTTCAAGACTTATGGGAAGGGGAATTAATTGAAATCAAGCTTCCTTAGGGAATACTGATACGGCTCACAGTGCCATTGAGAAATGCCTCTCCAGGAAACCAAGAAAATCGTTCTCAAAAAAAAGCTATTTATACTCGAGTTCCAAAGTAAATTTGAGTTAGTCAAGAATTGGACTCCGTCGGTTGTGTTCCTAGGCAAAATGCAGCTTCACTTTAAGACTTTCTTTAAATTTCTTGCGGATATAATGTCGTTTCTACAAAACTAAGTCTCTCGTTTACTGAGAGGCTCCCAAGTGGTTCATACCTATACCAGAACCTTAGAGCTTCTCCCCACTTCACTGGTGAATATGGGCTACACAGTCCAGAGAGAGAAATTATTAAGACTGTGAAGAGTCTCTTGCGGGGAGTTGCCTGCCAGCTGAAGTCCTTCATATGGTTCTGCTGCCGCTTCAAGTATATGCAGCCCAATGGCAGATGCTCCGACGGCTTGATGGAGGACTTGGACCGGATCGATCCCTACCTAACTGTGACCCTCCGGAATGGTTCCGTGCTCAGGAGGAACTTACTCAAGGATTTTATCGTGTTAAAAGACACAATGCGGCTCCAGGACGGTTGGAAAGAAGATGAATACACATTGTACGAGGTAGGTGGGTCTTGATGTCCTTGTTTTCCCAGTCTAATTTGAGCTCCTTTTCAATATTAAATTAACAATTGGCATTCAATTACTAACAAAAATTCACAAACTCATTATTTCATTCACAGATTTCTCGACCGATTTGTTGGAAAAAGCACATGTGGTTTTGGTTGGAAGTCTTCTTATTAAAAAAGTACGTTTTCATTGGTTTGCAAAGATTTCACTGAAGATCAGGAAAATAAAACCACGAAACGAAGACTGCAGATACGGCATCCAAGTGCAACTGATGACATCCCTCGAATAATCTGTACTCATCTTCTAGCAGGACGTCCCAGAGTCTCATTATGTCTTAAAACACGATAAAGTCACTGAGCAAGTTTCTCCTGAACACGGAGCCGTTCTAGAGGATCCCATTTAGGAAGGGATTGATCCGATTCACCTCCTCCATCCCTGCAATTGCATTTCGGCTGCATATCCTTACAGCGGCAGCAGAACCAGATGCAGGGCTTCAGCTGGCAGACATATTCCCGCAAGTGACTGTTCACAGCAATTACCTTTCCTACAACACTTAGCCATATTTGCCAGCCAAGTGGACAGGAACTTTGAGGTCCTGGTATATGTATGATCCATTTGGGAGCTTCTGACTGGACGAGACATAGAAATCGAATTATAAACTAGCACAAGAAGCACACTTACAGTAAAGCTTCATTATGCTTGAAACATAATCAACGGAAACCAATTCTTGACTTATTCCTTACGATAATAAATATTATTGTTTTTAATAATATTAATAGCTATTTGAAGTGTTTAAATTTTACTCAGGGGGGCTTTATTTTACTTTATTTCATTGCCATGTTGAGAAGAAATATTTATTTATTTATTGAGGCGAAAAGTTCTTTATCACAAGTCCCATAACGGGCACTTGATAAAATAAATCATAAATTCGGAGTCTTGGAACTTATAAATTGTATACCATATTATTATTATTTAAATTTTCATAAATACAAAAGAGCAAATACAAATATTTTCTGCTTAATATAAAGATCATTTCTAGTTTCGCTTGTTCATAAATTATTATGGTATAAACTTGAATGAAATCTCATTCGATATCATCTGCAAAGGAATAAATATTGTTCTTATTCTGATTTAAAATAGTAAACACCTTCGAAGTCAACAAAGATTATCTTATTACTATAGCGAACTCAAATTGGTTTATATTTTCCTTGAATATAATTATTGGAATCGTCTGTCAGCTAAGCCTTAGCTCAAGCAACGCCTTGATATGTCCAACATGGCCATTTAATGCCTTTCCTCAAGCATATACATATATTATAATGGAATGGCAGTCGGCAAGTGGCAAATGGCAAAAGGAAAAAGCAAATGGAAAGTCGCAAGTGGTGAATGGCCGACAAGCTATGAAGACGCGCCAACTGCAAGACCTACAACAATAAACAAAACCGGCGGACGCAAAGTGTCGACGGCATTAGACAACATCGCATATCAATGCAATCGCAATCGCAATCGCATTCGTATTCGCAATCCGCTTTGGCACTAGATTTATGGACACTGCAACGCAGCAGGCCAACTTGGCAACTTGGCTTACAGTAAATATAAAATGGCTGAGACTGGGAAATCAGCAATTCAAGGGGATTTGCGTGTGCAATCTGGCGACAGTCGGTGACACTCTACGTTCCGGGAAAAGTCGGAAAAGCAGAGCAGCACGGCTCGGCTCGGCACGGCAGTCTAGGAAAATGGGGGAAAAGGCGAGGACAGCACAAGGAGTGGTGAAGAGCAGAGCGGCGAAGGAGGTCTCCCAGCTCAAGTTGTGTGCCATTGCAGTGTCAATACAATCTGGCAATGGTTCAATAGTTGGCAAAATGTTTGCCTAACCGCGTGTGCACTCACAATGCACATTGGACATTGTTTTCGGTCCGGGTGGGCGTTGGTCCCAGATGGAGAGTGCCACACACTGTATGCCACCCATGACCATGTGCCATGTGCACGCCTCGCCAAGCATACAATCGGCATGGGTCGCGCCACCGCAACAAATGAGGGGCAATCAAAGCTGCCCGAGACACAGACTGCTGAAAACTGAGCACTGAACATGAAACCGAACGCTGAACACAGAACACAGAGCACTGAGAGCTGAAAGCTGACAGCTGAAAGCCGCCACGATTCATTTGCCTCCGCGGCCGCCCCATTAAATGGGTAATAGAATCTAATGACAGCGGCAAATAATTTAAAACTTACAGCCTCCCAGCTGGCTTTCATTTAATGGTATATAAAATTTATATTATAAATTAAACACCCAGAGAGTTGGTAAATTAAAAAAGAGAATAAATGTGGAACAAATATTATTAATTAAGTTATTCTCACCTACAGATACAACTTAATCCACTGTAATTAAGCAAATTAAGCAATTAAGATAAATTTTTTCCAATTTAGGCAATAGAAATATTTTTTAATTATATCATAAAATAAAATCCATTAAGTTGAATTTTCTGCTATCATTAGAAACCAGCAGTGATGCTTTTATTTTGAACTACAATTTCACTCAATCAAATGCCTTTTTTATAACAATAAATGTACATGGCATACTTATATTTATGTATAATGTATATTAAACATTTTAAAATGTCCCTTTTCAGGCGTAATTAGAGAATCGCATCTCAGAAGAGATTCTTGGAAATCTGTGGCGCCTTCTGCAGCTCACTGCCACTCGACCGTATTTAATTTTGCGTTAAGGTTCCACAAATGTTGTGAAATCCATATAGAAGTATCCTGTTGGTGGTAGCAGCCGCTTTAGTTTCGCCAGGAGCACTGCCAGGTGCTTCGCGGATGGAGGGGCGTGGCAGCTGGATCCGGATTGTTTGTCGGCTGCAAGCGACAGAGGAAGCGGCAAGAACTGGAACAGCAACAGGAGCAGGAGCCCATTCAGGCGACGTGCTGATGCTCCGTCATCCTGCTGCTGGCTGTTCCATATAGTATATATGTATGTAGCTGCGGCAGGCCAAACACGACAAGAATTTAATTAAAATCTGAAATTACTGCCATCGGCAAGCATTTCGCAATGGCCAGGATTTTGAGAATTTTTAGATGTAAGCATATTTTTTTTTTCAGGTGCGCAGCTTAAACCGAATTTCAGTTTAAAAGAACCGCAGATGTCTTAGCAATATTGGCAGAAGAAAAATATAACAGGTGCCTAATGAAAAGTCACTGCAGGACACAGATCCTTTTAGGCAGTGCCTTTAAATACTTTAACTCAATCGTTGGCACACATCCTCCTAGACATTCCCGTCTTTATGCCCGCCAGAGTTATATTAATGCCGCCTCATTCGATTGGACAGACGAAATAAAAGAATTACTCCAGATGCACAGCGAATTAAATGCGTTGCATTTAAAATTTTAATAGGATAATGCTCCCGCTTGCATCTGGGTGCGTGTGTGTATATCTGCTCGATTCTGACGTAGATTGAATTATTCGAAAATATGGCTATCAACAAACCTATAAACAATGCCACAAAAGACAAGCCTTTCCGATGAAGCCTGGAAGCCCCGGCAATTAATGCCCTTGGTTGAAATTAATCGAATTTCGATGTGGTTTACAAGAAAGTTGAGTTTAACTTAAATATTAAGTATTTTTAATTGCAATAAAGGATTAAATTAGTAACTTAAAATAAATGGGAATAACATTCAAATATAAAAACTATTAAAATAATTTAAGTATTCGTTTTGTGGAATTTAATTTATTAAAATTGATTTATGTATTATATATTAAAATGATTCTTATGCTATTTATGAACATTCTTACAGAGTATTCAATGCATTACATATTTCTTTAATTTTTCCATGGCTTTTATTTCAACAACAATATGTATTTAAGTATAAAGCATCAAGTAAAGTACGTTGATTCTGAAAATATAATTTTATGTACATATATCAATATATATTAATGCATTCAGTTGTTAAGGACATCTGTGGCCGGGCTTGTTAAACATTTCCGTCTTGGATTTTTGCACTGCCGCTCCACACGGCGTATGCTTAATTCGTAGCCGCAAACAATTATAAATTTAATTATAAAATTAATGCGAAATGGTTGGCGGTGTAATTGTTACTACGCCAGTAATGGTATGCTTTTGTGAGTGTGTGTTTTAGAGTGCTGTTGTGTTGGCTTAGCAAAACATTACCGGGGCGTCACACACCCACAGAATGGTAGAGACATTTACATCCCCATGCAAACGTGACAAGTTAGTGCAAATTTACACGATAAATTCATTAAAAAGGTACACAAAATGCTGCAAATAGTTTACCGATTTGTTGTTGTTACAGTACCCTTGTTGTTGTTATTGTTGTTGTCACTGCAATTGTCAGTGTTGGCATTGCATGTTTAGTTGATTCAATTTAATTGTTTTGCAACATGCACAGCGGAAAGCGGGCGTCTGTACGGGGCGGCTTCATTTGCCATTTGTTTTACCCGATTTCCGCTCTCACAATAGATTTGCGGCTAAGTGGAGGCGGGAATATTTCCAAACAAGCAAAAAGAAACATTTTGCGGCATCCGCATAAATTATTAGTTGCACCTATTACCTCCCTGTTGTGCCCTTGCCATTGTTTTGGCAATTCCTGCTCGTTTTAATTAAAAATCTTTCCACCGCAACAACAATCAACGAAATGCGGTGCTAAAAGCCAAACTTTAATGCACATAAACACAGACACGGAATGCGAAATCAGCATTTTGCTGCTTGTTGCATATGCAAATTGAGACCTGAAAACCAATTGTGTCGACTAAATAAATATATAAATATTTGTAGTCTAGGCAAGAATCAATCGCAGGTAAAAATATACAATATATTTTATTAAGCTCTAAATAACCCGACAATATATTTATGGCCTACAAATTGAAAATGCTTGAGAATACGGAACATAAAATCCTTACAGAATTTTAGGCTTAATAATACAATTGCCAACAATATAATAGTAGCAATTTCACAATTTCAAATAACCGTGCTCTCGGCTATTTTTGTAAATTTTATATTTCTCTGAAATTATGAAAATCAAGAGAGGTTGTATTATTACTTATTTGAAATTTATTCCCCCTTCTCAAGTATAGACTTATCCCAAATGTTTAGCCCGAGTCTAGCCTCTTAAAAACAATCGTAGCGTCCAGCTGGGCTTGAAAAAACATATCGCATCCTAAGAAAACATACCCGGCGGCAAGAGGGAAACATAAACCGAAAGCACTCAAAGAAAAATCAAATGGAAACGCACTTAAACGACTCCTTTTGGCCAGCATTTATGACTGCAGTATGCGAGAGTGGCGTGATTTGTAGCAATTTACTCATAATTCCAGCCTGCAAAAAAAAAAGAAGAGAAAAACGCTGGCCCGCAACAAGGAAATGGAGGGGAAAAAGTTGCTAAAGCAACACACCATTATTATAAATATTTCATTAAGTTTTAAGTGCCTCCACGCAGCAGCACAACAATAAAAATGGGCCACGGCACGCGGGAACATTACTCATACGCAGCGTGGGACTTTTGATGCGTGGCTAACGTCGCCAGTCAATGAGTGCCCACTGTTGTGCCGCTGCCTGGGCCACCTTCTGCGGACTCAATAATTTTAATTGCGTCTCTGAGAGTGTGTGGCGAAAAAGCTGGTGGCATAAGCTTTTGTTTGGTCCTTCCACCGACATTTTGGCGCAACAATATAAATTAATTTATACCACCGCAAAGGGACCACCCGCAGATGTTAAGTGTTTTCATTGGCTGCTCAAGCTTTTAGCATAATTGAGTGGTCGGAATTATATTGTTGATAATTAGAAGTGTCAATAAATCCGTTTTTTATTTCCAATCGTTCCCAGTGGTTGATCTTTTTTGCATAAAATCTGTAGAAACATTAAGAGTCCTTTCTAGGGGTTAGAAATTCTTAGATTTTTATTATAGATTTGACATTAAGATCTGGCATATTGGTTAGTGTATTATTTTATATTTTTTATTTTACTTTATGGGAATATTATTTATTCCTTCCCTTTTTATGAAACACGAGTTTAAGACCTTCAGTCCCGCATTGTCCTCGAAAGGCACATCAGATAATGTTAATGATATGTTTTGGATTACTCTTAAAGTTGAAATCAGTTAATTAATATTTTGTGTTCCTTTGACATTTTCATCCCAGCTTTAAAATTTTGTTTTGCATTATAAAATTATTATCTTTTAGGATGTGACGTAATTGTCTGAGGTCCTTTAACATAATATTTTTACTCATTCTCCATAAATATTTTGTCTTCATCGAATATACTTCTGGAGAATGACTGGCGATTGAACAATATCCTGAAGCAATTATTTGTATATTTATTGAAATTACCTCAGTGCCATTTCGAGGCCCGGATGTGTGCTTATTTTTGTGCGACTTTCTTCAATTTTTCATATTGGTTTATTTATTTTTGGTGATTTTCTCCACTGGTTTATTGTGTGGGCCCGGGCTGTAAAATCATAAGGACAGGCTGTGGAGGCGAGGCGGGAACAGACATTCGTTGGCAAACACATCTCATCAGGATTCTTTTGATTTCTTTGCCACACTTCAATACGCATTCGTGGCTGGGAAATAAAAACAGAGCGGAAAAAAGAAAACCCACTGGGGCAGCGGCAGGAAAAGCGAAGGAAAGAAATGAAAATGCTGCAGCAACAAAAAGGAAACGAATGACGAATGAATAAACGCATGGCAGCCTGACACACTGCCCTGCTGCCACGCCCTGTGCCCTCTCCTCCCTTTGTCAGTTTGACACTGGAAAAATTGGTGTTAGATAAGCGAAAGGCGATCTTAATCAGCGAGGAAATCGTGCACTATAAGGCTGCCTGTCCATATTTTGTTTATAAAACTTCTAAAAATCACTTCTTGAAGTCTTAAAAAATTAATGTGAATACTGCACCCTTTTTGTTATTCTTGAAATTTCCCTCAGTGACCCGAGGCGGAAGGAGATACGCTTTGCCCGACACGTTTGACTGACATGAATGACAAGAAAAACGTTATGTGCTCACGCTGACATTAATTGAGACTGGTACATAAAGAGTAATACATAATAATAATAATAATAATAATAAGGACATACGTGTGCGTTGTGTGTTTTTGCCAAAGGATTCCCATTCCTACCACATCAAAAGACTCGTTTAAGGTCCTGAAGCGCATTCTAGGGCTGCAGCTGCATTCCTTCGGTTTCCGGTTTCCCAGCTCCCTAGATCTCTGACTTTGTGGCTCTCTAGTTCCCTGACAAAATGAAGTGCTCCGGTGGTAATGGTAATGTTATGCAGATTGCACTGCAATGCCAATGCGAGGTGATGAGGCTGGGACCGCAGCCGCCGGAGTGATTAGGAATGGCGGAGTGAATGGAACGCGAGACTGCCATCAAGTCGACTGTGGCTTGATTTAACCTTTTCAGCTGCGAGTGAACAGCACCGGGCGGAATTCAGTGGGAGTTTGTGGTCGTATTTGGGTTAACGCCCGGCCCCATAAATATTTAATGTTACGTGACTCAGCCGGTTTTGCAAAGCAAAAGAGCAAACAGCAACTCAGGACAGCCAAGCCAGGATGCCAAAATGCCAGGCAACATGTAATCGCGCTTGTAATTCGAATCTGACATTTTACTTAGAGTCTGGTATTACATGCTTTTTAGAAGAGGTTTATATATTATTTAATAGTTGAAGTTTACTTCCAGATATTAAAAAATAGTATAGAGATTGTTTATTTATTACCAATTTAGATCACAATTTAAGCAAGAGATTTAAGGTGAATTTTCTAATCTCTCGCTAAATGCATTCATTCATGTTTCCAACACTGATTTGGCTTTCAGGGAACCGCAATTAATTACACACTTGTTTTCCTCTGATGTATCTCATCTAGACTGCTTGAAAGGCGGCCCTAAGTAATTTCCATGAAAACTATTTGGGAAAACGAATTTATTTTCCCGCCCACGTATACGAGAACACCTCCGAGCTCAGGTGAGGAACGCCAAGGTTCAATCACTCGAGAAAGTTTCCCAGCAAACGAAATCGGCGACGGCTAAAAATAAAAGTGGGTGAACGAGGAAAGCCAGGAACGAAAATAAAACCCAATCGCTTTGCTGATGGCCACTTTGTAGTGTGTAATTACGGATTGAAATTAAAATTGGTTCGATTCACACACACGCACACACACACACCACACCCACGCCTTCGAAACATTAAAAATAAAGAATTTTAAGGAGGGACTCGCTTCGAATCGCTTGGAATCGATCCAAGGGCCGACACTTCACTTAAACTTAATATTTATTTCCGAGAGCAGAGATGTCGACGAAAAAAGCAAACAGGCAGTGAAATTAAAAATTCAATATCCTGTACAAACAAAGGGGAAATTATAAATAAGTATTTATTGTAATTATTGCATTTTATGTCTCTCTGGCCAACATTTGCGCGATAAGCAGGCCAAGGCACTGGCGCACCTGCTGGTCCCAGTAATTTCTCCCGGCTTTTCCGGGCCAGGACCTACTTTACCTTCGTTTTATTCATGGCTACGCTTTGTTTTCCCAAGTGTTAAATTTTTTACGTTTATTGTGCCAGATTTTCCATCTCCGGCCGCAGCTGCAGCTGCAGACTCCGCCGCTGGTGTACTTGAAATTAATTTTTAACTTCCGTCTATATTTCTCGGTCGTTCCTTTGGACTCCCTCATTTGTTTTGCTTTGTTTTTTTTTTTTTTGTATTTCTTTTGCTTTCTTATCGCTCATTTTACCCTGAATGTTATTTTAGCCGGCTTTCTTCCAGTCCTGTTTGCTGGTGGCACGTCATCTTTGGCTCATTTGCCGCACGCCATTTGGCTGCCTTCCGGCCTAATGACGAACATGCATCAAAATTAGTTGCCAGCCAGGCGTCATAAACATAAAAATGAGCCCCCATTTTTAAGGCCCGGGAAACTAAAATAAATAAATAAATAAATAATTATGATAAGCCATGATCCGGGCCTGTTTTCCCAGCGCTGTGGTGGGACGGACTCAAGGTTTCTTTTTGGAGTAAATTTACTTTTCGGATTGCCAAGATTAATGCCGAATAAATTCTGAAAATAAGTATGTTGATACATAATTACTATAAAAATATTTATGATTATTAACCATGGTTTTGTAGCTTATTTTTTATCAGTTAATTAACAAGTTTATTATCAAAGTGAAAATATTGAAGCATGGTAAATAAGCGGATTTATTAATTCTGTAAATGTTTTATAAATTGTGACAGGGACTCGCGTTTGATATAAAATGTACTAGACTAAGTTTTATTCTCTTTTAATATTAATTAAATTGTTTATTATTTATGTTTATATTTATATATTAAATATTTAAATTTTAAAAGCCTTTTATTCATGTCGAAAAACCTTAAAAAATCGTTCTACCAGTTTTCGTTTCACTTCCGTTTAAGCCTGACCACACTTAACATTTTGGGAACTTTCAGGAATTCGCCCACATTTATGGCTGCCAGTGTTTTTGTTTTTATGCCCAGGACTTGTGGTGAGCAGATGAAGGATGATGCATGTATAAGGGTAAGGGGGATAGGTCCTGTGGGTTGGCTAACTATAAAACTCGGCAATGCGTGAAAAGTACCATGCAAATGCCACTCCCACACACCTACGCCCACGTCGTTTGTGGCTCCTATCCACATATGAATATTCGTGGAATTTTCCTGGACCCCTCGCCACGCTTTCCCGCTTTCCCAGGCTAGGCATGAAATTTTTAATCCTTTTGCTGGGGCAATAATATAGTTTTGTAGTCCGCCTCTATGCGAATATATAAATTAAACGGCAGGCCCACACACACAGACTCGAATAGGAAAAGTTTTTTGCCAAATCCTTTATGAAAAGTTTCGCCTTTTATGGCTTTCCACAGACAACTCTGTCTGTGTGTGTGTGTGTGTGTGTGGGCCCTTCATTGTAAAAGCTAATTAAGTCATTATCAATTGCCCCGACTGAGCTGTGGGATAAAGTTTAGCCCGCCTTCTCGGGGATCTTGTCTTTGAGATTTCCGGAGTGGAATGGCTCGGCTCACCTGCTCATAATTCCTGTCCACTACTCATTTCAACCCGATTTTTCCGCTTATTCCCCTCTTTTTTCCCTGAGACCGTTTCCCCTGCCATATTAATCAATTAGTGACCTTCGGTGCGGCCCACTTCCCACGACTCTTGGCGAGAGCGGGCCAGGCAAAAGGTTAAAAGTACCAGGCAACATTGTCGTAGTTGTCGATGGCCATGTCGCTGATTACGGCCCCAAAGAGAGCGGAAAACGGAGTGAAAGCCAGGGAAATTCGAAAGCAACTGAGAGAGCTTTTTCGAGAATCAACCTGGAAGTTCGAATCGCTAGAGACAGAGCAGCCGAGAGACCGCCTAAGCTAAGAGAGCTTTGTGGGGGAAAGGTTCTCTTGCGAGCTGGCTTTGTTTGCCTTACAGACGTCAGAATTAGAAATTATAATTGCCGCACATTATTCAAATCGTATACATGACCTACACCCACCCACACACACGTTCAGGTGAGCTTTGGCCGCAACGCACTCGAATAGAATTGAATTTTAAATATCCTTCCTCCTGATTGTTGCTCCATTGATTTGGAAACTGCAGTGGGAAGCCGAAGACAGTAGTTGTGGTAATTCGGGGAAGTCCTTAGCTTCTTTAGGGTATTTTGTCATAATTTTAAAGGTTTCATAATTTGGGTAAAATTTAACAGAATAAGCTTGGGTTTATTAATCAATTTTTGCTAATAAAAAGAGCCTATTTGTTGTTTAAATTACTCTCAAAGCAAAACAATAAAAGACCGTATAATTGGATGAATATTTATCTTATTCCAGTAACTTTACTTATCCTGTGTCCATCTAGTCTCTTAAAAAGTAAAGTATTTGACATTTGGTCCCATAAAACTCTTAGTATTTGGCATTTGGTCCCACGCCCACTGACATTGTTCGATTGCACTTGACAAGCGCATCGAGGCTGCCAGCCTGCCTGCATATTTTAGCACTTGACCTTCGCCCCAGCAGCTGCAGCAGCAGCAGCAGCAGGAAAAGTTAGTTTTCCACTCCTCCACATTTGCATTTGCACTTTTTAGGACCGGCTTTAAAATATGTTCTCTCTGGCCAACTTTAAATTCTGAAATCCTAAGGGTTAGGCAGCTGTCAGTTGGCTTTCATTTGTTAGCTGTTTTTATTTTTTCACCTGCCAACCTGCGAAGGCAGCTTGAGATGTAAACGCTACTGGAACTGAGTGATAAACGTAGCTTTTAGCTGACATCTACAGAATGTTGAGTAAAAATTATACCAAATGGAAGTGTAATAATTCTTATTGTTTATAAAACAGTAAGCAAGAATTTATATAAACATTCAATTTAATTATAAGATTACTTAAATCGCAAATATATTTATTTTAACTAACAAGATCGTTAGAAGCACCGTGAAAATATTCCATAATGATCACCAATTTAGAAATAAACTTTGGCTTTGTTGACTTCCATTCCATATGAACCCAGAGAGGGGCCAATGATCAAGGCCATTATTTATGATAATTAAAGCCATTAAGGAAAATTTATCATAAGCCATAATGCACACTGTACTCCCTCCAACTCCCATTCCATCTCGGCGACACTTATTAACGATCTCGCCGAGTCTCTTAATGCCGAATGCGAACTCTCTGCGGGATGGTTCTTCATCTTGACGGGCAAAACTTTCTCCAGCCAGCCTTGGCCATCAAAGTTTGGCACATCAAACACATCTTAAATCATGCATGTGAGCTGTGGGTTATTCCCAGCGGCCCGACTGCGATGCGGACCATGGTGGATGTGGGTAAACTAATCAACACTGGTTGTGCCCCTTGGCCCTTAACCCTTTGCCTTGGGGCCAAGTTCAGCACTAAAAATCTTAAGTGAAAGTTTAAAAAGTTTCCATCCCTTTATGTCGTCCTGCTGTTTTTGCCACTCTGGCTGGTTTTTCGGTGACTTTCCCGTATAAGTGGAAAACTCATTAGGGAATTTCGAGGAGCAGCATTCCCGACATATTTCAGATACGGAGCCCGACTCCCCGACAACTCATCTCCACACATGTGACCGCAAGAATGAGGCGTCAACCGCAAATGCTTCGCCGGCATGCAAATTATGCGTAGTTAATGTGCCCCTTCCCCCGTTGCCTTGCCTTAACCCTTCTCCGCCATGCGTTTGGTTAATTTCCATCTTTAAGACACTCAATGCTGCGGTCAAGGCTGGCCGGGGGGTCCTTTGAGCGAATCCGAAGCCGGTGGAACTCAGGGCCCAAAGGCATTCCATCTGGTCGAGCCACACCAACCACAAAATGCCTTCAGTGTCCAGGACGTAACCCACATCCACATTTCCATTGCCATCCACTGCAGCTGCCAGTTTATTCAGTCAGTCAGTTGCTCAGTTGGTAGTATGGAAATATTTTCCACACACAGAATGACAGAGAGAGGAGGAATGCTTGCCTCCTGGGGAAATGAGGAAAACGGAGAAAGGGGAAAGAACTTAAAGCGAGCCGATCAAATTCTTAAATATGCAAAGGAAAATAATGAATGAGCTGAGGGCATTGCTGGCCCAAAACCAATATTCAAATAAGCAGTAACCATTAGGTTTCGGAATGCAATTGTGCAAAATGGTTTCCAGAGCCAATATTTATTTGTAAGTGTTTCCATTGAACACGCAAAACTAACATAAAATTGGAAAGGCTATAAAATTAAAGGAAAATGTCTAGACACAGAGGTTGTTTTTGTTGATTAAGATAATTCAAAAAGTTCTTGATCGGTTTGGCTATAACAACAATAAGATTAAATATGCTTCACTCTGTTGCGAACCTAATAGATATTAAGTGTGTTAGAAATATATTCCTGGAAAAATGTATAGATTTAAAGGATAAAAAGTAAACATGATTTCAGATGAATTTATCAAAAATTTAAATAAGACAAAGACAAGATAAATTTATTAATATATTGTATATATGTGTGTGTCTTATTATCCTTTTAAAAATATCATAAAATATAACGAAAAATTTGAATTTTATTTATTTATATTTAATGAAAACTGCTTACGTTTTTTCTTCTTTATTTTAGGATCAACCAAAGCCTATATATACTTTTATTGGCTATTTTTAGCTGTCCAATATATAGCGAATTTCCTTGGGGCATCTCAAATTTAATTTCCAGGAATACAAGCCAATTGAAGTCCGAAAGAAAAACCAATCGGAATCCATGTGGGTGTTCAATGTGGTGCCATCCAGATATTCCATTAAGCTGAAATCAGAAACGGAACACTCAAATCAGTTCACTTTTGTGCGGTTCAAGTGTCTGGCGCACATAAAACTGTAAAATGATAATCAAAATTGAGCATTTTAATATTTTTTATTGTAAATTAAAACAATAAACATTCAAAACTTTGGCTCTCACAAAGGAACGAACGAACACAGGGGTTCGCTCCTGTTGTTTTGGCCGTATCAATGGGCCATCTGTTTTCATTGTTATAGGGCAGACGCACGCACGTTCCCAAGGACGAAGACAATTCACCCCGATGCAGGACCTCCTGCCTTCGGTGAGGTGTCGGGCGGTTGAAAGGGCAAAGGGCCGCTTCGAGGGCGAGGAGACAGACATATCAAATCGCTTTACGTTTGTCAAATTTAATTTGATTTTGTGTGAAGTTTATTGGTAAAACGTTTTGGCCTAGAAGGGTGTGGGTGATATTGTACGGAAGGGGTTGTTCAACAGAGTCCTTATACGTGCGAGTGGCTCTGTAACCACACAGTTGTATGTGTTTCCACCCACACTCTGGCAGCTGCCATTTGATAAATGACAGTTGCGTTTCGCAATTTAAATTTGGCCAAATGAAATTAATTTAAATGACACAATTTGGCGTCAAAAATTCTAGGCTAATTGTATTCAAATATTTATAGCAATATTTTTGTTGATTTATAAATTAATTATTCAGAATGTGACAGCAAATTTGCTCAACCCATTAGCCGGAATTGTAGGTGAAATCAAATTAACATAAAAGCTAGAAAGAAATATATAATAATAATATATAAATAATAAAGACTAAAGCTATTTAAAAATATTTAGTATTAAATTCATTGAGTAGAAAAACAATATAACGATAATAACACGTTTTTAATAAAGATAAAGGACATTTAATTTAAAAGGCGACTCATATCCTTTCCCCCTTCTGATGGGTATTCTCCACATGCGGACAATCATTCTTGTTTCCATTGAGACGAAAACTATGGAGGGGAAATTGGAGAAAAGTTTTCCGTCTGCTGATTGCCTACCGTCCATTGACGGATGCTGGGAAAATGGGAAACGGCGGGTGAGTGGGAAATGCAATTAAAGTCTTTGAGCTTTTAAGTTCGCCTCCTTGGGCACTTCGGCCCGCTCATTGAATTTATTGGCGGATGTTGGGGGCATTGCGGATAAGCGCCATAAAATGTACAGTAGCAGATGCCGAATAAAACGCAACAAACGCTCGAAATTTTATTTATTTCTCTTCAGCAATGTCCCGCCTCCTTACCGATTCCGCTGTATGTTCGGGCGTGTGTGTGGGTTAAGCACGCCTCGGCTACAAATTAAAAATTTGTCGTTTCCAGCGAATTTCGGCACAAGAGCCAGCAGGAAGTCACTCAGGCGGCTACCCCGTGTCCTTGTAAATGAAAAAAGAAAACAAAACAAAATCCACTGAAAAACTATTTAGAAGTTGCTTCATTTAAGCCCATTTTCTAATAAGAGGGATTTTCCAGCAGGATATTTTGCTATTAGAATGTGAGGCTTCCTAAAAGGCTACTTTTTTATTTATGTCAAAGGAAAAACCTTCGCAACTAAAATAATATTACTTTATATTTTTTTCTTAGGCATTTAATTTAATTAAATTAAAAATGGGAAAAATGCCGGAGTAATTTGTATTTCTCACATTTTTTCTCCATGTCCTTTAGTGCCCATTCCATCGAAGCTAGCATATAAGGAAACTTCTCCGTCGATGTTGATGTTGGCCTTTTTCAGTTTGTTTGTTTTGCTTTTTTCCCCCGACCAGGTCCCCTGCTCATTTAGGCCCTTTTGTGTTGATGTTGCCAACGAATTGAGAGGAGTGTGTATAAATTCAGTAAAAAATTAATACAACGCGCAATTATGACCAACAGCAGCGAGCGGCGAGTGCCTCTGATGGCCACTGGAACTGTCAGGAGCAACATGGGCGCGAGAATCGTCAATTACCGTCGACAGGAGTGTGGCCACAGGAGGAGTGGAAAATACAAACGCGGAAGGGCGGAAAAAGGAGGGAAAACGTGGTGAGTGGGTGTTCATTGGAGAGAAACTTTAGTTTTCAGAGTTTTTAAAATTAATAAATAAGCTAATAAAAATTAAAAATGATGTACTAAATATTATACTAATATTAATTCTACTTTCTGTCGACGAAGATGAGCCAGAAAATACAAATATATAAGCAGTTGGCTTAATATTATTACACTTTTTCTATTGAAAATTGAACACGTTTAATTTTAAAATAAAAATCCACAAACTCCAAACTTTGGTTGACTGCTTAAAGTTTCGTTTTTCTGAGTTCAAAGTACTTGGCACTGCGTGAGGCACTTCTCACATATCAACAGACCATCTGAGAGTGTCCTGTCCTCCTTTTGTCCTGCTCCGTTGTTATTGGCATTTTGGCTTCGCATTTTGGCACATTGTTTGTTGGAAAAGGACATTTATTTAATTGCCCGATGCTTCGGGGGGGTCATTACAGGAAGTACCCAAACGGCTGGCTGGTCAAACCGAAAACAGGACCTGGACCTGAAAGGCAACTGCAAAAAGGAGAGGAAAAAAGGAACACAACCATATTAAATGCGACAATGGCGCCGACCGGAAGTAAAAATTATGTTGAAACTTTGCTTGTGTGTGTGTGTATGCTTGGGTGTATGCTGGAATGGTTGTGTGTGGTCATGATGATGTTGCCAGGACTTTGTTTCGGGTTTCTCCTCCGGTCTGTGGTTCATAAAAAGTCAATAAAGCGAGTTTATTTCGCTGGAGTATGTCAACATCATTTCTGCTGACAAGTCATTAAATCAAGCTAAAATTGGAGTGAGAAAATACATTAAATTAAAAAAAAAAAATTGTATTAAAAACAAAAACCTATAATGCTTCAAAATTGGTTTGACAGCTAGTTTTATTGTAAACACAAAGGTGCCAGGCAAGTGAGGTCATCCAACTTTATATCCTTGTGTACTCGTGGCAGGCCCTTTCGATTTAATGTCATATAAATTCTATTTCGTTGTTTGCCAACTTTCGATGCCGCAGTCGCCTGCCAATTTTTATTTGCAAATTAATTCCCAGGCAATGCCAACATCGATTTGTCTCTTTGAGTGGCAAAGGAGCTGCAGCAACAGCGGCCGTAAGGAAGACATAAATCTTGAGCATAAATATAAAGTAAGATGCCAAAAGGCGAAGACACTTAGCAATTTAAAAGTGAAATAAATCTGCTCAACTCTCCGCGACTTGTTAAACTTGCATATGCGATGCGCCTGCCATTTTTATCCCCTTTCCATGAAGGAATTGCATTGTGAAAATTGTAGCGCAAAACTTTCTAGGTTCTCTGAGAAATGGCGGCATTATTAAAGTCAGAGCTCTGCAGCACTGCAACTGCCACATGTTTGCTTTTCCTTTTTTTAAGCATATTTCTTTCTTTCTGCTTATTTTGGATATTTTTTCTTTGGCAATGGTTTTTGTTGTCCATTAGCAATTTAGAATCCGCTTTTGGAGGTTACACAGGTGCGCAGTAACAGCAAGTGGATTTTTTCTGCTTGAAAATGTACACAATAAGAAATTATCTAAACTTATTGTTGATTTTTAAAATAATTTTATAAAACAATGTGGGATGTTCTGAGGTATTATTTTAGCTTAAAGTAGTAGCTGTAAGTTTTTTATGTTTGTATTAAATAAATAAAAACCAATTACGGCTTGAATTAATGTTATTTTCACGGATGTTTGAATACTGTTTTATAGAGCATAAAAATACCCTGTAATATAACACCAAATGTATTAAAAATTAAATTAGTTTTCACAATTTGAATCCCCTTTTCCCGAGTGCATGCGAAGCGGCTTTGCCGGCGGCTCAATCGAGGGGGAAAAGTAGTGCAAGGATCCTTCCCCTTGGCCAATGCGCCTGTCTGCATGCAAATATTTATGCATAAAGTTGGCTCTGTGCTCATTTTTGCCCACTATTTTTGCGCCGCCTCGTCTGGGCCATGTTTGTGGCTTTTGGCATTGTTTGCCGGCTGACAACAGTCAGCAAAAGTTTACGCTGCCAGCGGTCGACTGCAACTCAGCCTCGGATTCAGTTTCAGCTTTCGCTGGGCACATAAATCATCTTTCTTCCCACCCTCCCCCTCCCTCCCATTCCCTGGCCGCACTTGCGGCCAACTTAGTTAACGTGCCGCCGACTGCAAGCTTAGGCAACTCTTGCATTTCGGGCATCCAATCGTCCTGCAGCATCCAAGCCCCTCTGCGGCAAAGTGCAATGCATGCAAATGTAAAACTGATTTGTTGTGACGCAGCACCAGCATCAGACTCAGATATACGAGTCCCGAGATCCCCCGATGACACCCACCGGGATGCCCATCAAATAATGCCACACAATGGCCAACCTGCAGCATGCAGCATGCAGCCTGCAGACATCCCAGCAAACATTTGCGAAATTTTGTCAATTTGTGTCCGACAGTTAACCCGTTGAGGATTTTGGGTTAAAATAAGGTTATATATTCGATTTAAAATGGCTTCTTTAAGTATTTCATATAATTCATTTGAGTGACTAAAATGTCAGGAAGTTTTAAATTGCTGCACAAATAATACTGTCCCTTGAAAACTTTTCATATTTTTTGAGCATAGATAATCATTTATATTTTATATATATTTTATAAAATTGTCACTACACATCAATATCAATCTCAAAATATGTTGACAATTTATTATCCTTTAAAGACTGATTTCTTAAGATATGAATTTATATATTTTATTACCCAAGAATCATATAGTTTCCTTCAGTATTGTTCTGATCTGCTCTTTAATGTGCAAACATCATTAATATCACATGTCTATTCCAATCAATTTCCCGCTTACCATAAACATCAAATGTTTGCAGCTTAACCCAATAGGGCGCACTTCAGTGTCGAGGGTTAAGCCGTAGCCGTGAGTGTCAGCAACTTGTTACCAGGGCCAAGTGCTCTCTGTGGGGTGTGGGTTGTGTGGGGTGTGTGTGTGGGGCTTTTGCTGTATGTGACCCATGTGCGATTATCATCACGTAGCAGTGGCATTGCGTTCATTTCACATGCCTTGCCGTGTGCCACTCGCCTCACAAATTGCTGCTGTTGCAGCTGCTCCTTCACTGCGTTGCTGTCCCTCACAATTGACAGCTGCATCCTCCGTCATGCGTCCTGCGAATAGAATCCTACTCACGCAACACACATAAAATATGGATATATGTTTTGGAGACTTTATGGAACGACTGAAAGTTTCTAAAATGGTGTTATGATATCCCAAAGAACTTCAGTCGAAACCTGTCTCCTATAAATGAATACACTTTAAGCGACTCAAAGATCAAGTTTCAATTTAAATGAATTAACCGCGCACTCCGCTGCACCCCTTATTCAATGCACTGCTAACGAGTTCGAAAAGAGTTTATTAAGTGAATTTGCCATTCTGTTTGTTTTATCCGAGGAAAATTCCTTTTTAATTTCGATAAAATGAAATTTAATGAAATTGCTCGCTCGCCCGCTCGTTCGTTCGCTGGTCAAATAAAGAATCGTAGAGCCACTGCTAAAAAAAGAGATAAATAAAAACATAAGCGGAAAGAAAACCATTTGGAAATACATTTCGCAGGCGAAAAATACGAAATATCGAACCGTAGAGGGTGGCCAGCTGGGGGGGAGACTTTCCCAATTCCCAGCACCGGCGGGCTGAGTTTCGCAACAGATTTGAAAATGCCGAGTGGCTCCGCGGGCAAAGACATCAAACCAATTTGAAAAAGCTCACTAAAACAAACAAATCGCATGCAATATTTATATTCTGTGCATTTATCTTTTTTCCAGTTCGTGGATCAACCCGATGCTATTTCCACTGATGTTTTCGCCAAGGGAATGCAATTGTTGCTGCAGTTTCCATTTTTTGTAGCTTTAGGGTGTTTTTTTTAACGGCGCGGCAAGTCAACGAATTCAGCTTTAAACTGTCATTTACTAGACAGTTTCTGAATTTTTAGATAATTAATTTTTTTTAAACCTTAAAGTATACCAAATATAATTAAATTATTTATTTTATTCATGCATAACATATGGGTTTCCATATTAAGATATGTATTATGACCTCCTTAAAAATAACATAAATCTACAAATGGTTGAACGTTTTTGGTAACTCAAATTGATTCGACAATGTAAAAATTAAGTTAAATATATTCTTTTGACAGCGAAAACGTCCTGCAAAATTAGTCGACCGATTCTTGTTACAAGGAAAACCCCGAGAAAAATAAAATAAAAGTCAACCCCGCCGCAGACATTGTCAGCAAATTACGCAGTCCAAATATTTGCTTTGAACAGATGAAAAGTTTCCTGGCCACGGCCCTGGCAAATTGACACCCGGCCAAAAAGCCAAAGTGCAGGCCAAAAACTTTTCGCTGCAATTTGCGGACCTCCTCAGGAAAATCGTGGTGGAAAGGGAGACAGGATCTCCTGCTAAGTGCAGTGTTTAGCCCGAAATTTGCTTAAACAAATAGAGTTACAGGCCCAGAGAAGGAGAGAGGCTACGGATACACTTTGGCTGGCCATATGGCCACACTTCGTAAGAATTCCAAAGCGGAAAACTTTTTGGCGTATTTTGATTGACTTGACAGTTCCAACGTCCCGCCCTTTCTCATCCCAGCCCCCCTTAGGGCACTTTTCCACTCCCACCCCCTACATTTTCCGCCGCTTTGCCTTTCGCAGCCGCTGGCATGTCGCTGGAATTTCAACGCTACGCCCCAAAAGCAACAAGCGAGAAATGCTGATAAAAATATTTTACTTTGTCGTATAATAAAAATTTCATTACGATTTTTGCGGTGTGCGGAGTTTTTCCTCCCTTTCGGATCTCCCTCCTTTAAGTAAAAATGTAAAAATGTGCAATGCATAATAAGCTCGATGGCGGCAAAGAGGAAGCGAAGGAAGTGAAGCGGCGGGAGTGGAGCGAAGAGAACATGGCGCAGCGGAAGCAAAACAAAGGCAAAAAGATGCGCCGCCATTGGCAACAGAATGTGGCCAAACCAAGAGGGACGGCCGAGAAGGACGAGAAGCGAAAGAAAAACTCGGCTAAAGTAAAAGCTGCAGGGAATTTGCATATTAGCTGCACGAAACCGTCGTTAAAGCAGTGTGCAGGACAACCCGATTGATGGTAGGATTGGGTTTACGGGGAAGGAGGATCGGGGAATCGAGTTCCTGGATCCGAGAACTGCTTCTAGAAGCCGTTTTGCATCGAAAAAAATAGAAAGAGAAGAGTAGATGGAGTAAGCTGCCTTCCAAATAGATGCAAATATATGGCAATTCCTGTTTCAAGCTCCACTCCCCAACCACAACTGTCAAAAGGCTGTAGAATAATTCCAAATATTGTCAATGGATCTGTATTATAGATAACTCAGACTTGCTAATGCGTAAGAGTGTACAAAAAAACTACAAACAGTCTATAGAAGATGCTCATATCCCCAGCAGCATACAATTATTAAGATGACAACAGACCCATGAGATGACAGCCGAGAATAAACTTAATATTATATTATATAATTAATTCAATATGTTAATGCTATTATGCCTCAAGAATTTTTAATATATATTAAAAAGATAAAATATATTTTTTAAACATAATTCCCAGCCCTTTTCAGATATCTCCTTAACTTGCGCGAACCACACGGCGTATACGTAACGAGTTCACAGACATAATCAGGCAGCGATTGAACCTCTTCAACGTCCTCTCAGGAGGTCTTCAATCCCCCGCGTGGAATTCTGCAATGCGCTTAGAGCATAATTTGTTTCCAATTGCGACGTCTCGACATCGGCTGCCGCCCACCCCTCCTCCCCCTCTCGGGTGACCCATCAAACTGCAGTGCCATCGCTTCTCCTTTCGCCCTCCAGGCAAGCCATAAACCAATCAGCGAGCAGGGGGAGCAGGTGACCCGAGACGGGGGACCGAGTCGTGGGACCGAGTGCAACCAGCACACATCATAGACACCGTTGCCATTGCCATAGCCATCGCATTCGTCGTCTTCGTCATTCATCATTATGCAAAACGTGCTCCCTGGCTGGCATGCTTTTGGCCTCTCCTCCCCATTTCCCTGCTCGTAGCCCGGAATTCTAGCAACATTTGGTTTTTATTGTTGTGGGCCGCCAGCCATCTTGCCCCAACTATGCATATCCCGGGCATTCCCAACTGCGGCCACTGCGGTGGCAAACTTTACGCCCAGCATTATTTTACTTAGTTGATAAACTTTTATGCTCGTTTCGTCTCGTTCCGGGCCTGCCTCTGTACCCAGTACTCGATCTCCCAGCTCGCAGCTCGCAGCTTCTAGTTCCCAGATCCCAGTTCCCAACTCCCAGCTCCCAGTTCCCACGTCTAATGTCCCAGCTTCGCCATCTGCACAGAGAAAAACTATTGCCAAAGAGCGACAGAAGTAGGTATTTTTACATAAAAAGGCATTTCCTTTCGAGAATTTTTTCAAGAAGAATGATAAAGTATATTTTCCCCTGATTATTTATATTTTTTTTTTTTTTCAAAAGTTTAATATTCTCCTACCCATTTTATTCACCGTGCATTTGCGTTCCTGTATTGCATTGTGAGCGCGGCTTGGCCCTCTGCTCGGGGACCTTTCTCTGGTAGTTTCGCCTGCGTTCCACTTTTTTTCGGGTTTTCCAATTTGTCACTTGCCTTTGTGCCTGGCTGGCTTTTTGTTTATATTTTTGCCAACTGCTTTGTGACAGTTTGACGCTCGCAATTGAAGTTTTTCTTTCCGTTCCGCTGCGTTTCGTTTGCCGAAAAACCACAACAATGCGCCTAGTTGCTGCGGAGGGAAATCATAATTTTAATTATGCAGACCGGGAAATAAATTTGTCATTGATTTTACGGACACGCTGGCCTTGCGGGTTCCGGATTGATGAATGCCAATGTCGGCAAAAACTATTGCAAAAGTGAAGCTTTAATAAATATTTCTATGGTTTATAGATTTGTGAATACATATGTTTATTTGTACCTAAATATATTTCAAACTGTCTAAAAACTGGTGGTAATTTATTATATTTTTCAATTTGAACACAGATTTGGCGGTTAATAAGTTCAATTTATATACGTTATTCATGGCGAGAATTGATCATCGCTCTAAATTAAATAAACGCATTAAAGTGCATGACATCTGTCGCATACCTTAAACTTTCCCAGCGGTCTGATCAATATCTACCCTCTGTCCTCATTCAGGGTCCTCTTGGAAACAGGACCTCAGGCCGTAGTCAGTCACTCAGTTAGTAAGTAACTTACTGCGATTATAGTCAGCACTCGGATTCTACTCCTCTCCCCCGCCTCCGTCGCTCCGCTTGAAAAAGTTTCCTTGGCCATAAGGACGAGTGCGATGGCTGGCTTCCTTATTGGTGCTTTTGTTGCCATAACTGCTGCGGCTGCCTTTGCCTTCTGCAACCTGCGGCAAATAAATTGAAATTCGTAATTATTCCCAACAGCATGGAAATTTATTCCGTTTTAATTGAGTTTTCTTTTGTGTGTGTGTAAATTTTTGGATTCGATGCAAAAGTGAGAAAAACCTCAGGGCAGACCAACTGGAATATAAATTGAAATGGAATCTGCATTATTATGAAATAAAGATTGAGTGGGATGAGCATTGGGGAGGGGCAGGGGGGAGCCTGAGCTTCAGAGGGTCAAAGTTTTGTGGCTTTTCAGCGTTTTAGGAAAGGTTTCGGTATAAATTAGCTTAGCCAAATTCGGGAGATTTAATTTGGAAATTATTTTAAACTATTTGCAATTCTTTGGATTAAATGATGGATGGTAAATGTGCCTTAGGAAAAATGATTGTGTAGAGTCTTTGCCTGCAGATATCATCTACAAGGATATACAATCTTCGACTTCCCCAAGAAGTCCTTTCCTTTTTTTCTTTAATTTTTAGTTTTGCACGTACTCGGAAAATATGTCTCAAACGTTGTTAAAATACGCATAATTATTTTCAGCAAAGGTTGACATGTGTTTGGCCTAAAATAAAATTGTCGTCTTGATATTTGGTCTGACATTTTCCCACCAGTTTCATTGCATTTTGTCTGCCAAGAGAATGACAAAATGTGTCTCGATTCGGCAAATGTTAAATGATTTCAATTGTTGCTCCGTTATCGTTTTGTTTGACTTTCATTTGAATAAGCTTTTCCGACCATCCTCTGAGCACGTACAGAGTCTAAGGCAGACAGACATAAACGGACCTAAAACCAAATCTTATGCAACACACAAATTGCAAGCTGTCCTGCCCCGTGTGTGCGTGCCAGGGTTTCATGTTGTTGTTTTGTCTTTTATTTAACGTTTTCATAAACTACCAGGAAGCCGCCCCCTCTGCCCCGTAACGATTGTTGCATTATTTGCATGGCAACTTTTGCCAGAATATCATCAATCAGCAAACGAGCTGAGCTGCATTCCCCCGATCCCGGATCCTTGGACCGACTTTGAGCTGTAATCTTACACAGAGTAAACGAACTCAACACATGAAAAAATAAATGCAAGGGTAGGACTTAAATTTAAATTACTTTACTTTATATAATTTAATATTATTCCTGACTATTAACAAGTAAAGCATGCAGGTATTTAAGAATATATATAATATTTATCTGAAAGCTAGGATTATTTCTTTCAAGTGCAAAAACGAGAAACCTTCCTTCGCCTTTGTGGATTTCGGACAGATTTTGGGCATCTCCCTGGCAACGTATTATTTATGGATGCTTGTCTGTCCTTACTAATGACCCTGGGTTAGTAGTTAATTTAAAATAAATTAACACAGACCAACGCAGCATATGCAAACTTAGTTTCCACCGAACGCAACGGGCTTGAAAGATTAAATAATGCATTTCATTCACATGGAAGGGGGTACATTTTCTCAGCTTTCCACCGAATTGTAGGAACATCTTTCCAATACATAAAATTTCTGCCTAATTGATCAATATATTTAACTGTTACTTCCTTCCTTCCGTTGCTTTGTGCGTGAGTTTGTTTGCCATTTGAATAACAAATACCAGCGAAAGGGTTTTCCGCGCCATAAAAAAGCCATAAAGCGGCGTTCAGGATACACAGGGCTGGATGCTGGTTAATAAGTCTTATTTTAAAATTAAAATTAACCAATATATGAACTAAAAAAATATAAATATATTTAATATTACAAGAAGAGGCATTTTAAAATATCACAAAAAAGCCTAATTGTGTGCTGTAGTAGAAAGAAAATAATAATACTTATATTTTAGCTCAATAATATATAATATATATTTTTTGTTACATTTTCTTATCAAATTCTGTGCCATCCCTGGCTAGCTGCTACGTGCAACCTCTGACCCGCCGCTACCAATTTTCCATCTGCTGGCTTCACGATGAAACAGACAGCGGAAAAAATAAAAGAATTCGCCGAAATCGCGATTTGTAGCCGCTTTCAGTGAAGCGAATTTTGGCACGCCAAAAGACGTTCACTTATTTTTATTTACTCACCGGATTATGCTAATTTTTAAAGTGATTTAGTGTAGCCAATACGAAGTCAGAGAACCCAAAGCCAAAGGCAGATGGCCGAGAAAAGAACCCAACTCGGCGTACTTGAGAGGAAATAAAAATAAAGCTAAAATAAAATAAAGTAAAATCTAACTGGCTGCCCCTCCTGCTCCCACTCAATTGCGTGTGCTGCAAAATTCCCGTTGACGCACTTCCTGGCCAAAAAGGGGATTCCCGCTTGCCGACTTTAAGGCAAATCAACGTAATTCTTCAAGTTTGATTTCGTGTGTTTAGCTGCGTGTTTGAGTTGGCTTACTTAACCAAAAGCTGGCTTGGAAAAAAAAGAGATGGAAGAAATATATATTGCTGTGAGAGGAGAACGAAAACAATAACAATGAATGTGCGATAATTTTACATTTTATCAAGTTTCGAAGGCTCTCTCTTGGCTCCCGTTCGCCATTCGTTGTCGTCGCCATTTTTTATGCGAGCATTAAGCGGCTTTGGCTCTAAAGCCCTGCCACTTCACTTTGCCAGGACCAGACCTCTCCTCACACACAAACACACACACACACAAGTACAAACACAGTCAGGCGCACGCACCCTCAGCACCCAGAGTACGTGTAATATATAAAAAGTAACAAAATGTTGCGTATACGCCCCAGCGGCCAAAGGCAAATGTCACACACTGAGCAAAGAAACCCTCCGCCCGCTTTCCGCTTTCCGTTAACCGTAAGCAGCTTAGTGGTGTCGTCGAAGGAGCGACCTATGTATGTATGTAACATTGCTGCGGTTATATAAGTAATTCGATTATATGAAATTTACCAAAAAAAGTGAAGGAAGGAAAGAAAAGCTAAGGAAAAACGGGGAGAACCAAAAGTGAGCACTGAAGCCGCACGCATGGCGTTCATTTATAATTAATTAGTAGAAATTTTCGTTAATGGGCATCAAAATTAAACAAATGGGCTCTTGCCTTTAGCCGTTTAGAACCCCTCTGAGTGCTTGTGCTAAAATATTTTCAAGGACTCGGGGAAAATTCATTAGACTGTGAATCACAGGGAATTGCGATTCATGAAGGTCAAAGCGACATGTGGAAAAAGTGTAATCTTTAATTAATGTGTTGGAGTAAATTATGCGCAGTGATTTTAACCTATTTATGAGTACCTATAAGTGTACTTGGCAACCGTTTTTTGTTTTAATTTATTAATTAATTTAATAATATGACTTTGAATGCTATTTTTAAATCCCTGAACAACGTTTAGGCTAGAAAATATATCTCTCAGTACACTTTAATTTTATAAATCAAAAATCTCCAAGCAAACTATATTATATCCAGTTTGACACCTGTTTATATAGTTTTTATTATATTTTCTGATAAATGACACGCTTGGGCCAGCTCTTAACCCAATCGCCAAGTGCATTCGGCATTTTAATTTGTTACATTTTGTTCCGCTTCGTCACTTTAGGAGACAGGAGCATAAAAGCGAAAGCCAGGAGGACAGGAGATGCGAAATTTCATTTTGAATTGTAGCTTGTTATGTTTCTGTTTGTCCTGTTTCACATAGCATATGCATGGGCGGCGTGCAAAAAGGGGGTGGGGCGCAGCAGAAGTGCAGCCAACGTGTCAGCCTGGCCCGTTGCCACCATAAAACTGTTAAAGTTTTAATGACGGCCGTTCGCATGCGGAAATGTACTGCAAAAAATTATGGGCAATATTTTTAAATTCAAAATTTCATAAATTTTACTTAAGGAATATTCAGAACTAATATAGAGTAAATCTTTGGATTCGCATTTCATGATTCGCATAATGCTTTGGGTTCGTGTCTCTTAAATTAAGAAGCTTTCTTTAACTATTTTTCATTTTTTTATATTTAAGCCTTTGTCTTAGTAACTCCCGTTTACTTAATTATTCACTAGTCAGTACTTTATTCGCTGTGCACTCGTGAGGTATAAGGTCTTTGGGCTGTCAGCAGTTAGAATGACATTAACAATAGTTGACAATGCGGCAAAAGCAATTTTGTGCAATGAAATGAAAGGGCAAGTCAGCGGCAGACAGGGACAGCAAAAGGACGACGAGAGAGGGTAGGAGTGACAGGGAGAGGAGGAGAATAATGGACAGACAAGGACAGTTGAGGTATACTGTCAGTTGCTAAATGTCATGTGGCCGCCGGAGCGCTCTTTTATTTTACCGTCGAGCTGCCGCTGCTGCTGCTGCTGCTCCTGACATGTCCCTCGACTTCTTGGCTGACTTCTTCTAATTGCAGCATGTTGCACGTCGCAGGTTACTACTGGCTACGAGTTGCAAGTTGCGGCTGCAATTAAGCAGCGCCACGTCCGTGCAACCTCACGATTTAGCCATAAACAGGCTGCACTCTGCATATAAATAGGTAAACAGCGAAACAGGAAGCCTTTAAGGAAGAATTCCTTACTTGAATAAGTTTTGAACAGTTTCAAAACTTCGTCTTACTTTGTTTTATTTCATATTTATTACTTATTAGCTTATTTTTTATCATCTATAACAACTTTTAAACTACACTTTTGGTCTCTGTATCATTGTTTTAGTCGCAGAGCTCCTCTAAACGTTAAATCAACTGCAATGGCAAAATCGTTTCCTCTAATTTGCTGATGTGCATACAGATTAGATTAGAAAGATGGTGAGGCAGTCGCCGAAAATGGGCGACCATCACTGCGGTTTGGGGTCCTCCTCGTTTCACCACTTATGGTAAATCAATTTAAAACCAATTTTCCGCAATGAGTGAAAAGTGAAAGAAAAAGTCCCTGCGGTTGCCGAGCAAATGAGAAAGGCAAACGAAGAAGCTTTGTTACTCGCCCGTATTAAATATTCATTACTCTAAGCTACTTCGTTCGAGCTCTCAAGACTGCAGTTGCCGGTGAAAGCGGAGACTTTCCCCAGTCGCCCTTTTTATTTTCTTCTCTCTTTTTTTTTTTGGGAAACCTCCTGGCTTTCTCCTGGTTTCCTTTGGTAAGAAAGCTGTTTTTAAAGACATCGAATTCCAATTTCCTTTTGCCGGGCTACACGTTTTGCCATTTTGCTGAACGTGATGCGAATTTACACACACATAAAGCATATGCAACAAGAGACAAGGGCAAGACGTTAAAACCTGTGTACGGAATTTTCCACGAAATACGGCGAAGTGTGCTTATTGCGGCGTACAAAACTCATTGTTTGAGGGAGTTTGGCTAAAGAAACTAAGAACAATTTGTTTTGGCAAAAACTACTTAGAAGGAAAAGGGTATTTTGAATAATTCCTGCCGTTGTTAATAATTAAATTATGCTGTTTGGCTCGGAGGCATTCACAACTGCAATTTAATTTAGGCCAAAGCTTCCTTAAATATTTAAAAATTTACTTTCTTTGGCTTGCTACCCAATCTTTGAGTAATAGGGAAAAATCGAAATTAGCAGAAGATATATTAGAATTAATGAATGCTTTTATAGATCCTACAAAAAGATGCCAGAGTAAACCCCTTGACCTTTGGTGGCGTTAAAAAACTAAGCCTTAACCTGATTGAATTTCTCTCCTGCTTGACTTCAAGGAAATGCCAAGGCATTTATTTCCGCATACCAGTTTATTTTATTTATTTATATATAGCATCCCACAATAAACCCCTAACTGAAGGTGGGGGAACAAATTTCTTGACAGACAGCTCTTCAGGGAATCAAATATAGCTTGAGTTGGGTAACGAGCCGTGGGTTTATTTTTAGTATATGCCAAATTAAATTTGCATAAACCGGAAAAAAGTGGCGAAGGAATTTAAGAAGATGTGCAAAAACACTACCGAATATCGGCCAATTCAACTAATTAAACTCTGTGTTGCTGGCAATGTCATTTATCGCAAAATGAATCAAAAGCAAATAAGAAATTAAATTCAAGATAAAGTGGAAAACTAAAAAGGAAAATAGAGGAGCCAGTTGCCTTGGGCCAAGAGTTAAACCCGTTTATCGATGCCAAATTAGAATCCATCTGTCTCCGGCAATGTTTTGTGTGTCTCATCTCGTGTCTACGATTATGCCAAGTGTATTTAATTTCTGCCTGGCGATTGCTTGCAGAGCAAACAAAGCAATCGGCAGATGGGTTTGCTCTCGGCCCACACTGCGTATGCACAATGTATTAACAATCGCCAGCTCTGTCTTATCTCTCCCACAGGCGCATGCTTCAATGAACCAAAAAACGTTAGATGAAATTACAAAATTAGCAAAACACTTGGATAAACATTAGAAACCATTTGTGTGTGTTCTACCATGAATGCCAGGCAGCACCTCAAACTTGAGATGCCTCACCAGACGTACTATAACCTGGAAATTTAAGATAATCTGATCGATTTTTAGGAAATTAAGAGAGGGAAACTACATCGAGCTTTTGTCAGTTTAATGCGGTTCACTTCTTCTTTGTTTTTTTTTTGCCAAATAGTAAATATAATTTTATATAATTTTAAATTATACTTATTTATAACTCATTTTATTAAACTTTAAATTTCATGTCTAAATTTAATACGTTTTCCCTGTTTATAAATTAATTTTCCAAGCTATGCTTATTGTCTTTCAAATTTGTTTGCTTATTTTTAGGTGGCCTTCATTGGCAACCCTTTGCTGCCAGTCAGTCAGATGACTGGCTCATTAACCCGGCTGCGTCAACACTCGTCGAATGATATATGTCGCATAATTCGCACTGCTCAGGTAAGCACTCGTACGCTTCACGGCGACTTGAGCTATTTAACTACATATATCTCTGTTTGCAGTCGCAGTCGCACTCACTCATCCGCTCACCTGCTGGTCTGGTCCAAGTGCGTTGAATAAATATTTATATGTGCGTCACATGCGGGGGAAATGCAGCAGAATTTCCCGGCTTGCAACATTTCTTCGAGGATGCCATTAGAAGCTTCACTGTTGTGTCATATTTCAGCGACACATGCGAAGCTAAATGACGTCAAGGGGAAGATTTCTATTTGCAATCTGGCTGAGTCCTTTTGGTGCACTGAAAAAAATAATACTAGAAAAAATAAATCATTTAAGTCAATTTAAAACTAAATTAACTTTACAAATATATCAAAAGAACGGTAATTTATTTATTTAAGTATTTAAAAATATTAAAATGAAGGCTAAGAACCACTTTATTCATAGTTCTCTTTTAGTTTGTTGCTGTAAATTTAATTTCTTGTATGAAACTTATGAAAATTGAACAACTTTAACTTATTTCTTAGTGCATATAAATGTAATTTACTTGCGTTCTGCACTCCGGGGTCTGATTTGGCATCGTAGCAGTGCCTTATTGTTCGCTGCCACTTCGACTGGTTTTTGTTTGAGAACCCGGAGCCAACTCCCCAAGTCTCCTGCTTATTACAGCCAAGCACACGTGCTCAAGACGGGGGTGTCCTTGTCTGTGTGTACCATACGTACGTATGTACTTTATGTAAATCTTCGCACTATTGTCTGCGAAATCTCAAGCGCAACAAGATGAACGGGTATGCAAACTCGTCTCTGGGGCACGCTTAAGGCAAGCTTAATTTTTCATGCTGTTGGCAATAACTAGCTCACACCCTGGCCCGGCTCTTGGGCTCCACTATCAATTTGATTTTGATCCTGCTGACGTGGATAGAAGTGCAAATATTTGAAGTTATTCGGCAGATTTATAGATTTTTGGGTACTTTACATAACTCTTGCAGTACAAATATTTAATGAACTTGGAAAACTTGTAAAAATTGGGTTGAGTTGGTTGGGTTTTTCCTTGTATCCATCGCCGGATTCAATTAATGGTTCGCCCTTTCCGGCATATCGTGAATCAACCCACTTATTGCCAGCCATGTCGCGCACATTACTCATCCGCCACGTGCACCGATCCCATACACACCCTCCGGCTTCTGGCCCCCTCCGGGCTGTCAGTCCGTTACAAGCTGACGTGCAATTTCAATGGTCAATCAGAGCGTTCAAAGCAGCTTCCTTGCCCCGTTTTTTATGGCCATGACAATGGCAAGTAAAATTGCGCCAAGCCCCCAACGAAATTGCCAGCATCGATCGCAGAAGCGGATAAGGGGGGGAGGAATAGCAGCAGGAGCAGGAGGAGGAGGAGGAACTGCAGCAAAGGAAGGCGGCTCAGAGGGCTTGGCAGCGGCGAATCAATGATGCGAACGGAGCATGGTTGTCTGGAAATGGGAATGAAATGAAGCAGCTGCTGCCGTTGCCACAATAAGTTTATGGCACTCCATCTGTAACTGTATCTCCTGGATGCGGCCACCGATACGGATGAGTATCTGTATCTGCAAGATGCATTGGCAACGGCAGCGGCAACTGTAAAAGCAACTGCATCACCTGCCGAATGCGTGGCTCGATTTCGTTTATCTCATGCTCCACTTGTAAGCCGAGTAAGTAGAATAATTTCCAAATTTGACAGCAGACATATGAGAAGCCGTTTCGTCCTGAGTTTCTCTCGCACTCACAGGCTCCTCACCTGTCATGCCGTCGAGCTAAAATGCCGCCGGAAACTGCTCTACGGTGTGGTAACGTATGCCAAACGGAAACTCGAACGGAAACATTCAGATTCAGATTCGGATTTGGCTTCGGAGGTGGGCGAGTGACGAGGTCGAGGCTGGCATACTCGTGCATTCAATGACGAAAAGCCCCGGTCGTCTATTCTTCTCTTTTTTTCGTTCCCGTGGAGATGCAAATGTATGCATGGCTGGGATAGTCAATGGCATAAAAAAGGGGATATCGTAAAACGTATAGCCAGAACGGGTTTCCGTATCCTATTAAGTGTGGAAATTACTTTCATATGCACATTTTGATTTCCTAGCTGCACTTCACCGTTGCTTCCATGGCTGATGGGGCTATTCTCTGCCGGCAAATGGCCTGAAAGGTAAGCGACAGGCTTAAAGTGTTAGCTGACGATTGAATCTCTAGGTTTTTGCTGTATTTGAATGGTCTTAAATAACACAGCAGCAATTTCATGAAAAATCGTAGAGTATTGGAAACTCTATTTATATTTCAAACAAGTTTTTAAACGCATGTTTATATTTTTATTAGTTTAAGAATGTTCAATTTAATGCCTATACTCCCACTTGCACTCAAAACCCTAATATTATTTCAAGACTAACCAATTAAGTATTTATAACTATTTAAAGAAGCCCCAGAAACATAATAATTTATTGTACAATTCGATTTATAACAACTGCTAACCGAGCACAAAAAACCCATTTAAATAGTGCCGTAAATTATTACCCAAAACTCTGAAAATAAACTCAGCGTAGCTATTTAATTAAATTTAATTGTTTCAATACAATTGTTAACTGCAAAACAATTGCCATCTGATTTGCTTTAAGAGACAACATCGTGACACCATGTAAGCAGAAAAAACGTGTTCAATTTTTAAAAAGACAAACACGCATGCCGCTTATTGTTCCTTCTTCATAATTAAATTGTTATTAGCTTTATTACCTGCCATGTGCTGCGTTTAACTCTAATTAATTGCTCGAGGACGACAACAAATAATTCGGAATTATGGAAATATTTTCGCAACTACACAGTGAGTACATGTAGGTTACGCGTTACTTGTTTTCGGCTGCTACTACTCGTACTGATTTATCGTAAACAAATCTATAAATTTGCGTGTTTCAATTTAAATATAAACATTGTGGGGGTTCATAACTTATCGGCGGGCATTTCAATAAATCACCAAAGCCAATGATGTTTAAAATTAGCAACAGCCAGGAAAAATAACCAAAATAGAGGAGGGTGGAAAACAAATAATAATAAACCTTGTTACCGTGACCATATAGGCCAAATGAAATATGACACAAAAGCAAAAACGAAAACGAATCGGAAAAGCGAAAGCTAAATAACACGTAGAGCAAAACAATAATAATAAAACTAAGGGAGACGGGTCCAGGGCCCAAAAAAATACCCCATCGGTGATGGGTGAAAGGAGGGGTTAAGGTAAAATTGAGACTTGACAAATGAACTACCCTGTGTTGAATAATATCATTTATAATTAGAATTAATTAATTATAAACTTATATATATTTTCATTGTTAATAATATAGTTGTAATTATTTAAAATAAATTGATATTTCAGCGATATTAATTACTTATGTAAATGTATACAGAACTTCGGCTAAACTAAAATTAAGCACACAATTCCTGGAAAACAAATAAATTTATATGATAAATTGAGATAGATTCGGCAAAAACTGTTATAACTCTCCCATATTCGCGAATACCCTTCGATTAGAGTGTGTGACGAAGAAAGAACAAGTCTGCGCGGCCTGCGTTTCCTTCGAGCGATAAACCTTTACACTTCATTAGGCTTTGGAAATTTCATGCTCCAACAGCTTGAGCGCTGCAGCTACGGCATCAATGGGTTAAGGGCCCAACAGGAGGGGCTCCCTTTCTACCAAAAACGAAAAAGGAAACCGTTCTGTGTTTAATCAATGAATCAGATGATTCCGTCGATTCAGCGCCAGTGTCCATCACTCAACAAGATGCAAAGAGCGGAGGATGGAAGAGATCTCTCGACGATTGCCTCGAGAGTTGTCCTGCCCTCTGGACCATTCAGGTTACTCTTTTCCTGTTTTTTCCAATTTTTTTGCTTTCCTTCAATGTTTTGATGTTTGCCAAAGTTTTTTGTGCGTTTCACTTACGCACAGTTTCCCTAGAGAAAAAGGCTCAAGTTGGTGACATTGTGTTGACATTCAAGGTGCCTCGGCCAACGTTGCGTATACGCAATATTGTAATTTATTCGCCCAACAAACGAAGGACCCATCCAGGTGTTGCACTGTTGCAGTGAAAAATAATAACAAAAATGTCTATTGCAAGCCAATGGGTAAAAAAAATATGTGTTCATACGAACGTGCGAGTGTGTGGGAAAAGTAAAAATAATTGCACGTAAAAGTTTTTTAATTAAAAACTACGCGTGACTTGTGTCAAATGTGCTTGAAAGGTGGCAAAATAATTGAAAACACAATGGAAAACTCTGATAAAAAATGCCGTGCAGCGGCATAACTTTACGATATTCCAAGAAAAACATATGGCTGGCGGCTTAAGCTCGGTAAACCAATCAAGCGGGAGCCTGATTCAAATGCAGACAACTGCCAGCTGACAAAACCAAGGAAGACACCTCTGTAATGAAGAGGCTACACAAGCCATTCGCACACATTTTCCCAATGGCAGGAGGGCACACACTCTAGACATTATTAATTTTAAACGCCCGCTGAGCTAGGCCCGCGACCAGCAGGTGGTCCTGCCCCAAGATGCTCGGTAAATTGGGTGGGAAAATGCTGAAGGGGTGGAAAGGGAGGTCCCTCGAGGCTGACGCTTTGTATTCCGACGTTCATTCATAAATTTTGTGTCATAAGCGCGTGAAAATGGTACAAGTATTTGAATTTAATTATGAACTGTGTCACTGGAAAAGACAATGCGACCGGGACTGGGACAGCGACTCTAAAGTCGCTATGATAAATGGAACACACACAGAGCCAGGGTCCTCGAAAGGGACAGAGAAATGCAGAGAGCGATAGAGAAAGAGCGAGAGTGAGGAAAAGAGATGGAGCAGGGAAAGCGAGAGTTGGCGACTCTGGGCTGCCACTGTCGTCCAAAGCATGCTAAAAATGCTTTTGCTGCATTTCATTTTTATCTTGTTTGCAGCGTGCCCCTTCACCAGCACAGTCCCAGTGGAAATAATAGGAAATTCAAGCAATAAAAGTAAGAAGAATTTAATAAAAAAGATAAGGATAATAAAGCTAATAACATTAGTTTTACATTTAAAAGGTGTAAAAAGAATGAATAAATAAAATCCTATACCTCAGTTTCCTTGACTTAATATATAGAAAAATATGCTGGATGTACACTTTATTTTATTTTTCCCTCCTTTGAAGTACGTTATATAATTTTGCCCACAACCACATGCATTGCACGTGCACTCAAGTATGCATATTTCCATTTTTATAAGAATATTATTTACCTGCATGCTGGCCCATTACTCGGTACTCCCCGTCAATTCCCAGCCATCACAGGACTCCAAAAGGACTCCGTGTCGCCTGACAGAGTGCTGTGCTCAAAGGAAACGCCTCACTGCATGCAACAATGTGCAAGTCAACGCGAACTGGCTGCTCTCAAGGGTTAAGGGATGCGGAGGCCACGGGGACATGGGTTAAGCATCAACCAAAGTCTCCTTTTCGCCAGTGTGCAAAGTGTGACCCCGTGCAATGGGAAAAAGAACAACTCGACTTTACACCTTATTGCAATTTACTGCAAAATTGCACACACTGCTGCCTCCTGCCTGATGCCTCCTGCCTCATGGATTCCTCTCTGCCCAGTTCCGTTTACTTTGGCCGCACTTTGCCTTCTTTTTTCGGGTGGCTGACATACACAGTTGTGCACTTTTGATTGGCAAAGGCAACCGCCGGGAACGCAGTCAGGAGTCAGGAGCTGCGTCAGCACTCCGAAATGCGTTAAGTGTTGAGCAAACATTCGGATTACGGGGGCTCTCCAGAATCTGAAACAGATTTTTCCGAGCTTTCCCTGGAAAATACATATTTATAATTCTTATTAAATACCATTTACTTTCGGGAATGGGAAAGAGAATCTCGCAATGGTGACTATTTAATTTTATTTTACAAAAATATATAAATATAATATAAACCCTTTATTTATTAGAAAATTACTTGGATTATATACATGATTTTTTTATCCCTTTAACTTTACTCTATATTATTTATTTATGAATTTAGCAAGACAGATCTTAAAAATACATTTAAATCTCATACAATTTTTGTTGTAAATCACATGCGAATCTGTTTTAAAACTTCACCCTTGCATCATTAATATTAAAAATATATATATTCTATATTCGTTAACGTCACATCGTCAAAAGACGTTAGGCCATGCTATAAAGTGGCCCAACGTAATGTACCCATTAACGCTGTGAATAAGTTAACATTATTTTTATGAAAGGCTTTCAGAGGGCAGGCCGTATGACTTCCATAATCTGAAAGCGATCCGAAATTACGTAATTCCATTCCGTCGCTATCCAATCAGAGGGCAACTGGAAAACATATGGGGCACGGCACACAGAGACACCACCACGCACACGAGAGAGTGGTATCCTGGCTGATGGCACAGGTTATGCCATTAAATTGCAATTCCTTTCGATTTGTGCTGCACTGCTCGGCCATTTATCTCTCCCCAGCGTGTTTCTCTTCTTTTTGCCTTCTTGGTACACAGAGATTAATAAATATAGATTCTCTTTTCTAAGTTAAGTTGAACAGAAGTGGGATTATTTTACATTTGATTATATCTCAATTAAAATTTATTTGATAATTATTGAGTTACAGATTTCAAATAACTTAAAGTTTACAGTTCCTTTACTTTCTTCAAATGAATACTTAAATTTTAAAATTATAATATACAATTTTTAGATTTACTACTGCCGCCATCTTTTATTCGAACCTTGTTTTCCCGAGTGTACGTGTGTGCCAGTATCTATACCTTATGCCATCTTCCCGGGCCGTAGCCTTTAATCTGCGTCGTGTACTTGACACAAATGCCGCATAAAAACAAAAACAAAAGCAGCTAAAGTTTTATGCAAAACACACTTCCACACACACTCCGGCCGGAGAAAGGGAGAGGGGAGAGACAGAGAGGCCAAGCCGTTGCACTTTGCATAAACGTGGAGCGTAAAAAGGCAACGGCATGAACTTACCCATATGCAGCAGCCAACCGGAGTTGCTTGTGCATAAATCCCGGCTCTGAAATGTATGCAACACATTTATATACCCAGCCCCGATCTGCAAGTATGTGTGTGCGCATCTTGGCCAAGACAATAGCAGGTGAAATCAACTGCTGCTGCTGCTGCTGCTGGCGACAGCAAAAAGGCAGGTAAAAATAATAGCCATACAGACAGGGAGGGGGAAAGGCGCTGCCTTTATTAATTCTAAATCAGAGCAAGCTGCAAAAAGACCGGATTCCCGCATTATACTGAACACTCCTCGCAAAAGAAACGGAAACATCTGAGAATGCACTTAAGCGCTCGGCACCTGATGAAGTGCACTCGCTGGCGTTGCATTTGTTGCCATTAACGGGTGAATGGCGGGTGATTGGCACCCGACACCTGGCACCTGGAGGGTTCAACGAGTTCAGTAAACAGCCGGAAAGCCGGAAGCGTTAGGAGACCACGCCTAATTCTCGACCCAAAATGGTCCCTTCGGCGCGTTCCGCCATCCATCGCCTGACATTTCGTATGCCGCATCACGTTCGCGGCGCGGAGTGGGAACTCTTCACAACAAAATGTATTCACGGCACACAGAGAAAAAGTCTATAAATATATACATGTATATTTTTTTTATAAACATATCGGAAGCCGAAGAAATCAGATAATAGAGCATGAGCCGTTCTTGCTCAAATATCTATTATATTATCCATTAATGGTAGTTTTTTCTCAGTGTCAGCGACCCCAGAAGCCATGCAGCGGCATTAATAGGCTTCGTAGGAAAAAAAGAAATGCAAAATGCTTAGACGTGCCTGACCCAACAAACTCTGGCTGGCAGCAGCTACAATGCCTTTGTGTGCCATGACCAACGTTGCGTATGAGTAATGTGCGGCTTGCCAAGCCGTCGTGGTCGTTGCTGCTGCCGTTGTTGTTGGTGTCTATCTGTCTCTGTTAGGCTTGTAAGGGTGTGGACTGGAAAGTAGTTTTCAATTAGCTCAAACCTGATAGCAAAAAAAAACCCATTGAACAGCATTGAGTGCTTTGTTTTTCGACTTACTTCCCGCAAGGGATTTGTGTGTTGGCAAATCGCTTCGATTGAGGTATTAAATCGGTAAGGAGTTAACTCTATATTTATTGGGAAAGGAAAATACAAGCTTAGTGGCTTGATATATTTATGAAAAGAGTAAATTCAAGCTTATTGTGTTGTAATTAATACATTCTAAAATATTATCTAATCAAGTTTAAGATGCGTTGTAAAATTAATTTCGACTTAAGATGGAAAAGAAATTACTTCATTTTCCTGTTTAGTTAAAAACTTTATTTTTTATGAATATGTGTGATTATTTCCTTAACTCTTTTTATGTTTTACTAGTTTATTATTTATAATGTGATTTGTTAAATAAACTAAATTGATTCAGGGTATTAAACCTTCGTTCACATTGCCATTCCAATTTCTTTTGCTTGGTGTTGCTGGCCAAAGCAACTGCGAAAACAGAATCATCTGTTGGGGGCCAATTCCGAACCCGGTTGAGTGGGCATAGTGGTGGGGATAGAGGTAAGGAAGGGACTGCGGACTGCGGCACATTTGTTTTCATCGGCAATTGGCAAGTGAAAGCTTTTAGCGCGAATTGTGCACGGCAATCACTTCAAGTGGAGAAGAAGCCAGGACCAAAAGCTGCTTCCTGGAATCTTCGTTCGAAGTTTTTTTTATCCCATCTTCGCATCTATCCCTGGATGCTAAATTTGCTGCAGGTTTACTGATATTCAAAATAGGGTATTTTAGTTTTTGTATAAAGTATGCTAGTTGGGCTGCCACGAACTGAGAAAAGGTAAAATAATTTATAGAAATAGGAAGCTCTTTAAACTATGAGGAAGGATAAAAATAAGAAATTACTTTATTGGGCCCAATAAAGGTTAGTAAAAATATTCATAAATCTTTACAAATCGGCATGTAACATAATTTCTAAAATCATATTTTTAAGAAATTCATTTGAAAATTAATAATAAATAATAATTTCCATTTGTGTACTCTCCAAGTATTCAAATTCCGTAAGATCAAGATTACAATTACTTCCTTATTCACCAATTAAAACGCGATTCAATATCCCCTCTACCCCAACAGCAGGAAGAGCATCTCCTCTCTGCCAATAAAATCCTTACCAGTGCCCTATCCTTTAGCCACCTGTTTCGACCGGTCGAATAATTTCCCGCAAAATGCTAAGCAGATTACTTTTAATGCCTCGAGCGTAACGACTGCGGCAGTTAAATTTTGTGTTCGCCGTCGGATCCTTGTGTAATGCAGTAGTAAATTTTTTAATGGTCTTTATGCCCTGATTCCGCGCGTTAAATCAAATTCCGGCTTACCCAATCAGGCCATCAATTTTTCCCTTTTGCTTTGTTGCTCCGTGGCTGGCGGTGCTGTGATTATTTGAGCATTGACTTCAATTGACTGCAGGTCACCAGGGGGCCCGCTGGTGTCCTGGCAACGCCTTGATTAATAAAGCTACACGGGCCCGTCGTCGAATTTGTTTTATTCATAAATTTATAACCGGCGGCCGTAACGAATGGCGGCCGTTTGGCAAATGTTTTATTGCGTACATAAATTGCAATTAGTCGCAGCTCCCGTCGGGATAAATGTGTGCACACGCATGTCCTTGTCGCCAGGGAGTCGCTTGCCACTCAAATGACGAACTGCCTGGCCAGCTGGCCGAAGCCATGCTCCCGCCATCCCCGTTGGGTTAACAAAACATCAATTGACTTATTAATGTTTGTTGTGCTGGAGCTGGTGGGAAAAGCTCGCAAAAAGAAAAAAAAGGAGAAGAAGGGAAAGCTGCCGCCAAGACGCGGTCGCCTCAATTGGGTTCATGTGGCGTCCGTTGGGACATTTCGGTGGTTCGCTTCTCGCCGCAGTCACGTCTGCATTTAATGTGAAATTATGACTTTAATGGCCATACAAATATATGCTAGAAAAAGTTGGGTATACACCCAAATTGCTTAATTTTTTATACACTTCAAGGGGTCCCTTTAATTGCCAGCAAAAGGTCAATGTGCTCTTCGGGGAATAGAGAATATGAAATTACAAAAATATCACAGAAATTGCTCGTATTTTTTACAATTAGCTCTGGGACTCCTCGGGAAAATTAAGCTTTTCTATAGCCTTGATAAAAGGGACAACCTGAAAGGTATTAATCAAGCTCAAGTTAGCTATAAAAGTTATATTATTAAGGTAGCATACAAAATATATATATTTATTTTAACACTATAAATTACACTTCCTGGTACCCGAAAAAAAGGTTCTCAAATTTATAAAAATATATGGAAAATATATATAAAGGTTGCATATTAATAATAATATTATTTTTCATGGAACGCTCACAAGAGTCAAGCGAGTTAACTGACACTTGCAGCTCTCGAGTATCTCGTGCTGTGGAAAATCCTGAAAAAGTGCTAACCAAAGTCCAGCAAATGTTGAATGCCAATTTGATTGATTGACTTGGTCAATACGTGGTGTGTGTGTGTGTGTGTGACTGCCCTTCAGTACCAGAATTCCTTTCACGGCCTTTTCCTCGCGGCCTGTCCGAAAAACAAAAACAAATTGTATGGGCTTCGAATGACAGAAGTCCGAAAAGAAGTAGGCAAACAAAATTCTAACTGCATTCGGCTACAGCCGACGGCTCGCGAAGTTCGGACAACATATTTGTTGTTGTTTTCGAAGTCATTCGGATTTATTTTCGTTACTCCTAATTCTCTTTTCATTTTCTTCTTCTCTTGTGATCACACGTGTTCGCGTGTTGTGTAGGTAAAGATGCGTATAAATTTAAATATTATAAGGTAAGTCAAGTTATTTTTACTCAATTAATAAATTCCTTTGCAGAATTGATCTTAAGCATGGATATGACTTCATCTTAAACTGTTAAAATGCTAAACTCTTTAGGTATGCGGAGTTTCTTTTCAGTTAAAACTGGTATGTATCTTTGTACTTATTTATATGCAAACTGGAATTTTTAATTTGATTCTAACATTAAATTTACAGGTAACATAAATTCCCGGAAGGATCTGCAGTCGGCGGAGGAAGCCCGTGAAACTTTACATTAATTTTAATTTTAATTTTATATTAATAAAAGTATAAAATTTAAATAAAAAAAGGAACAAATTAATCTGGGATTCCAGGGATTTTCTATAGGTTTTCTTTTGTGATTCCTCTGGGATTCTTAACTGATTCCTAGCTGATTCCGAACAGATTCCGCTTATAAATTCACGTTTGATTCAGGAGGGAATCTACTTCGAAAATCACGATGAATTCATGCCCTGATTCACGTTTGATTCAGGAGGGAATCTTTTTCGAAAATCAAGGTGAATTCATGCCCTGATTCACGTCGAATTCCGATATGATTCACCGGTTAGTTCGAATTCACCCCTGGAGCCTCTTTTTCAAAATTTTTGTATGAAAATTCACCCCGTTTTCAGCGTGAATTCACGCGTGAATCACGTTCAGTCCCACATGATTCTTCTATGAATCAGGTCTGAACGGTACTGAAGGGTGTGTTTGCTCCGCTTCTGTGTGCATAAGTGTGCTTTGGTGAGCGCGCAAAAAAGCAAGCTACACTTTTTAACTCCCTGCCGTATCCTGGATCTGTTGGTCTGTGTGAATGTGTGTTTGGGCTGTGGCTTCCTTTCATGCTGTAGGCAAACGCAGTGTAAAAACATTTAAGGTTTCAATTAAGTGAAATCCCAAACGGCCAAAAAAATAAATGGCCGAAAAAAGGCCAGGACTCCGCCGAATGACTGAAGATGCCCGGGAATGAGGCTGAAATTTTTCAAGCAATCAATTTGGGCTTTGGAGTCCAAAGAAAGGGAAAAAGCAAATATATATATATACATCTTTTTTTTTTTGCTGGGAAAGCTGGACCTGACCCAAGTGTTTTGGGCTTTAAGCTGGACCCTCTTGGAGCTTACGTGCAGCATGACAAACGATGGCTGCAGGTCCCCGAGAGCGGAGGACCAACCCTTCCATCAAATGTCAGAGTTCGGACTGTAACAGTCACTTGAGTTATATTGAGATTTATTAGAGGGAAAAGTGCCAGCTCCCATCATTAATTATGATCGACCGGCTGGCAGCGATTTTATTTGTTTTCCCCCCGAATCTTACGAGGCGGCCACCCGACTGCAATTTATGCGCCAGCCGCCTGCATTTCAATTTCACTTGCAGTTTTTCATGAACTGCCCAAAAGTCCGGAAGGCATTGGCAAAAAATGACTCTTGGCCATTGGCCAACTATGTTTTTGTGGGCGACCCCACCACTCGGAGGTGGGTGAGTGACCCTGTTTCCGTCTTTGTTTGCACGGGCTTAAGAAATCAACAACTTACACTTTCTTTGGCCAAAAGCAGCAGCAGCAGCAGCCTCCCAGCCAGCCCGTTGTTTTGACACTTTTGGGCCAAGCAAAAGTTTCTCGGATCTTCCGTGAGTCCTTTTGCCAAAAAAAGGGAGGAGGAAAAATGAGGTTGAATATATTTTCGATATAAATAAATAGTTTATTAAATATTTGTTTATACAACTGAGTAAATAAACCAAATTTCTTATTTAAAAAATATGTTTGAATAATATAAACTACCATTTACCATTTAATATTCTTCTTGAAGCTTAATACCTACTTCTCTATGTGTACAAAATAGTTGCCTAATTGTGGCCACCGTTTTTTCTCAGTATGCAAGCCAAATGGCAGGCCCAGAATCCCCGGACTCCGACTCAAATTCAGATACGGATGCGACGGTTATATTCCTACACCCCATTGCAATACACCCCACATTATATTGTGGCAAAGGACCAAGCATTTCTGTGTGTGTTTGCGGGCCTGATTAAAGAGCTGCTCAACTTTCGGCAGCCATTGGCCCTCCTCCGTTTTTTTCGGGGACAAAGTATTCGCTTTTTTGGCATTTTATCTGGCCGTCGATGCTTGTGGCCCTCCAGTTTCGCTTAACCCAGTTGCCGGCTGCTTTACCAGTTTTATAATCAGCATTCTCGAAATAAGGAAAACTTTGCTATGTAAATTAAATGCTGAAGCCCGCAACTTTGTCCTGACATTTCTCGCCGCTAACCCAGAAATAAATAAATACAAAAAATATGCACGAAACAAAAAATTCGTGTATATATGTATGTTTGTTTATTTGTACGGCGATGTACACTTTTTTATTGTCGCCGGCAAATAAATGTGGTTTAAACATGACAAGTCGCCGTGGGCTGCCAGCTCGTTATCACCAAATATTTTTGCACACGAAATGAGTGAATAAATAAGCTGGGAAAGCCGGGAAAGCTGGGAAAGCCAACGAAAAAAACGCAGGGGAAACACGGCAAATAGCTCTACGGCAAGTCGGAGGTGGATCGAAGGCACCATGGCCACTGCGGTGGCGGTTGGGCCGCCGTTTATGGTCGTCACTTTTTTGGCCGCTTGTTTGACAAATAAAACGTGAAATGTCAGCCAGCCGGACCGAAAGCCAAACAAAAAGAGTAACCAATAAAAGCTTAATTAACTGTTTATGGCCATGGCATGTTAACAGGAACGTGCCGAAATTCGTCCTCAGCCATTAATCTCAAGTGGACAGGGAGCCATCGCTCCCGAAAACCGCAAAAAGGGGAAATACCAAAGCCAAATACCAAGGGTTTAGTAAAGAAAAAGTCCTCAAAGTTAATTGATCCTCATTATGAATACGTTCTTTATTAAATTATACATTTTATATATCTAAATGTTTAATTTAAAATTCTTTTATATATATTTTAAACCTTTTTTTAAGTTAAAGGTACTATTTCGAATATCAATCTTTCATATTTTGGGCTGTCAGCTTGTGTTCGAATTGCTCAAAATCAGATTCGTACGGGGAACAGATCAAAATACACTTGTACCTTTTATAATTTGTTTTATATATTTTGAGTATAAATTTGGGCATCTCTCGCTGCAACCGCAGATCATGTCAGAGGCAGACAGCATCATCTGGAGAAAGTTCGAGATCTCAGCAGCAACGCCGAACAACAGTCAAGTTTCGGTTCGAAGCGAGCTAGAAATTGTACTGGAAAAGCAGAATGAGCTGAAGCAGCTGGAGAAGGTAACGGAAGAACAGGAAAACTGGTCAACTTCGGAGAAGGCTGCGGACAAGGAGCCTCTCTCGCTGCAACCGCAGATCGTGTCAGAGGCAGACAGCATCGTTTGGAGAAAGTTCGAGATCTCAGCAGCAACTCCAAACAACAGTCAAGTTTCGGTTCGCAGCGAGCTAGAAATTGTACTGGAAAAGCAGAATGAGCTGAAGCAGCTGGAGAAGGTAACGGAAGAACAGGAAAACTGGTCAACTTCAGAGAAGGCTGCGGACAAGGAGCCTCTCTCGCTGCAACCGCAGATCGTGTCAGAGGCAGACAGCATCGTTTGGAGAAAGTTCGAGATCTCAGCAGCAACTCCAAACAACAGTCAAGTTTCGGTTCGCAGCGAGCTAGAAATTGTACTGGAAAAGCAGAATGAGCTGAAGCAGCTGGAGAAGGTAACGGAAGAACAGGAAAACTGGTCAACTTCGGAGAAGGCTGCGGACAAGGAGCCTCTCTCGCTGCAACCGCAGATCATGTCAGAAGCAGACAGCATCGTTTGGAGAAAGTTCGAGATCTCAGCAGCAACTCCGAACAACAGTCAAGTTTCCGTTCGAAGCGAGCTAGAAATTGTACTGGAAAAGCAAACAAGGGCTGAAGAGCAGAATGAGCTAGATCAAAGCACTGAAAAGCAGCAGGAGAAGGTAACGGAAGAACAGGAAAACAGGTCAACTTCGGAGAAGGCTGAAGACAAGGAGCCCAGAGAAGATCTTGAGGAAGATTTTGAAGAATTTCGGAGTGCAGAAAGCAGTGGTGATACCGAAGTGTTTTCCCTAGCTTCGTCCTCTGTTTATAAGTCGGAGGAAGCAAGGGACTCTGAAGAAGAGCTAAGACCTCAAGAGGGCTGGGGCGATTCGAAAGCACTAAGTGCCCGCTCGTCCTTCCTTTCGTGCTCCTCCTATGAACAGCTCCGGAACTCGATTCTCAAGAGGGATCGCCACACGTCCACATTAAACGTGAGAAGCCTCGTAGATCTGGACTACGCGCAGGATCTGAATACAACCTTATCCGGCCTACGGCTTAGCTGTTGCTCTTCCGCTAGCAGCGTTATGAAAGGCAGATCCCTGAGCCAAACGCCCACCAGCAGCGACAGGGCAATCGGCTTTGACACCAACAACAATTGTTGGCCCTATTTCAGGCGTTCCGACATCGATAGCGCCCTCTCGGTCTTCAAGCAAGTGGACGAGGATAAAAATGGATATATATCGCTGTGCGAGCTCAAGAGATTCCTCGAGATCCTGGAGATGCCCCAAACCCACTTGAAGACCAAGAAGATGATGGCCCAAGTGGTGAGACGCTCGGAGGACAGACTGAACTTTAGCGAGACTCTGCTTATCTACGGATCCTTGAAGCATCGCCTGGTACCGCTCAAGTGGAGGCACTTACAGCTGGAGACGGGCCAGTTTGTCTTTGACGATGAGGTCGACGTCGCCCAGGTGGGCGTGAGTGGGGCCAAGTTATTCTTTGAGGCCAAGATCGCTCTGCAAACACCTAGATACCCGAGGGATGTGATCAAGGGCAGCCCCGAAGTTGTCAAGAAGCCGCAAAGCGAACCCTGATCCTTTCTGTTTAAATTTCACGTTGAATAACTACAAAATTTCACGTTTATTTGCTGACTGACCTTGGGTCTACCACAATAAGTTCCCCATAAATCATTTTCCAATAAAAGGCGATCCAGAAACGCGAACTCGACTTAAGTGACCAATCAAAGGTAATTGGCGGGCGGCAAAAACAATGCCCTCGTCTTCTCGGCCACTTTTCAATTTTATTTTCCCCTTTGTTATTTCTGGTGATGCAGAGCAAGTAAGTTGGTGGTTTTTTGGCTGAAATTGTTTCTACTTTCAGCTTATAAATATTTACTTAGCTTACCTTTACGATAACTTATCTTATTTAAAAGATAAAACAGTAATTGCATTAATAATCTTTATCTGAACAGTCTTAACTTACCTATAAGAAAGCCTCTTATGGCTTTCTCAATGCAAAATATTATTTCTAATCTGAGGTAACAAGAAAACCCGTCACCACTGACTGCTGGCTTGTGGCTCTTAGCCGTTTTCCAATTTCTCTTGGCTGGGGCAACGACTCCCCGAGGAGCCAAATGGGCGCCACACACGCCAAGTGGCAAGTTGTGCGACTTTTCCGGAAGTTGCCCGGCGGCCTCCAGTCCTGGGGGGGCATACAAATATTTTCGTGCAAATAATTTGCGCGCTTAACTACGCCGGGCATTCGGATACGTATTGTGGCCCGCCTGCAACTAACCCCTCCCGCCGCTGAGCGCCGATCTTTTGCACAGGATATCAAAAAGTTGGCTAGCCAAAAAAAAATATGTAAGAGCTGGCACGCCATATAATTATGCTGCCATTACAGCGGCTGGCTGTGTGCTAATATTTACAACTGATTTGGATTTGGGCCTCGAACCGAACCGAGCACACGCCATATACAAATTAAAACGAAAGCGGCAGGCAACGCTGCGTATACGCAATATCCCGGCGAATTGTGTAATAAAAATCCAACTAAAGTCATGCGAAAATAATGAGCCTGGGCAGAGGGCGACGCGTACCGCGAAGCAAGGGAAATAGTTTTCAAATTAAAATAAATGCCGCAGCTGAAACAACTTTTATGCGCCCACAACCAACGGCAGGGGGACGGTGGAGGAAGGACTCTCCTCGCCTTGCTCTCAGCCAACCAAAATGCCATGAAAGTAAATTCACTAGAAAATTAATTATGAACGACGATGGCGATGGCAGCAGCAGGGCTCTGATGATGACGTCGTAAGTGAAACCAATGCAGCGTTTAGCGGAAAACCCAAGGGTCGCTGGGTGAACGCCATGGGGCGTGGTGCCAGGGAAAGGCATGACCAGCCATACCTTTTAATGGCATTGCCATCAATTTCGCTCAATTGCGCTTACAATCGCATCTAATCACGTTGGAACGACCCCCGAAAAAACTAACTTTAGGCCAAGAGAAAGGTTCAATGGTTTCTAGACAAGGGAATACCTATTAGCTGGAAAAGTGTAAAGAAAATCAACAAGATAGAGATGGTGAAGTGTAAATATTAATTGGGTTTACCTATAAAAGTATAAATATAAATACATTAACCATATTTATTTGAATTATCAATGGATTTGTTTATTCGTAAAGCTCTTGTAAAATTATTTTATAAATTGATTTTTTTATAACTATTATTGTAATCCCAAGGTAAAGCCTAAAACAACTCTGATATAGAGTCAAAAACATACCTTTTCGTCCTGTCTGTCATACCTTTGCCAACTCCAGATGCACTGCAATGAGTAGGGAAAACTTTTTGGATACCCTTACAAAATGTTTATGGTTATTGCTTTATGACTGCCTCGGCCTGATTGTGTGCGTGTGTACACGCGAGTGTGTGTGTGTGCTTGTGGAGGATGTGAAAAGGGGAAAAGGGTCACGTGTCAGATGTCATTGACATGGTTTGCCTTGCCTTTAAGCGCTCGCAAACAAGCCAACACAAACACACACACACACACACATGCGGATGAGAGTGAAAGCATCAGCATCAGAAGGATGGGCGCCGGAAAGTATGCCACGGTTTTTGCCTCATTTGCGCTCAACTTTTTCTGGGTCCCGAGAAATCCTGCAAGACCTCCTCCACATCCACATCCACATCCAACCCCACCTTCACCCCCACTCACTACCAATTGCAATTAGTTGATGTAATAATTTTTGGCAGCTGCGAAGAATATCCTGGGTATTCTCCTCGAGCCGTGTTCTCCTGCCTCCTGCCTCAACTCATAATTGACAGGAACTCAGATGCACAGGCCAGTTCTCTGGGGATAGCGAGGCCGGCAGGGAAAATGAATAAATAGGCACATGTCAGAGCTGTCGGCATGCCTTAAATTCAATGTCACCCAGGGCACGATGTCTTATCCTGTGTCCAGTAATTCAAGTCCTGTGTGCTTTGCATACACTGAAAATATATAATATATGTAATTTAGATATTTTATTAAGAGGTCCCTGAAAAATAAGAAAACATTGGGAAGACAAAAGGTTTTAGCAGATTTAATGAATCCATTATACATTTTATTTTACGTACTTAAGAATCCATCAAATGTATAGCCTAAACATGGTTATTTAATTTTTATATGTGTTTCAAAATAAAACCGAATTTGTTATTTAATATCCCTAACTCCTTATACCCTTTTCACAAAGTTACCTTTGGAAGATCCCTAGAGGACCTTTAGACAGAAACCATATCATATTCTCCCATGTGCGTGAGTTGGGCCACCTAAAACTTATATTTCTATTTTAGAGCTACAGTTTTAGGTCAACGCCCGAGTCAAGTATCAGCAATAAATTTCATTGGTAAGCCACGTGGCCAGCTAATTAGAAATTGATACAATGTAAAGTGGGAAATACGACATTTGCTGGCAATTAAATTTGATTTTAAAATGACTGCCTAACTTCCACAATAACACAAATATTAATAGTTCTAGGTATTCAAACATAATGTTCCCCTAAGAAATTTCAGCTGCAGTAAATGAAAAGGATTAATAAAAAATGTAATATCATTGATAATAAGTTATCTTATTATATTTGTATGCAAATTAATTCCTTACTTTTCTAAAAATGAAAAAAATTACGGCTTCCAATGCGAAAATTCAAGTTTTAAAGTTGTAGCTAGTCCAGCAGAATAACAATAACAAGTCTTCATATAAAGCAGTCCTTCTTTATCTTAAAGGCTTTTATTTATTTTAATCTAAATACTACAACAATTTGTTAAATTTATTGATGTTCCTTTACTACATTTTCAATTGCGTAGAAAACAAAAACCAAAGATTGCAGCAGGAGTTGTATGTTTGAGAAGTATTATTCAACATAGGAGGGTGAGCGAGTATCCATTGAAGGGGCACTAAAACCAACCGTTGGCATACCACAACATCCTTAGATCCTGCAGAGTTCTTTCCCTTCCCCCCTGCACCATCTTACACTTGCCTAGTTGATGTTATTCTTAACTTTATGGCAAGAGTATTTTTTTTAGCTCCCAGCTCCGGCAAAACTGCAACAAGAACCAAGCTTTTCGATTCAATTTCCGTGTTCACAATGCGCTTGTTGCTATTTTGCATACTCAGGAAGGAGCAGGGATTGGGTTTCGGAAGGGGATTTGCATGGGCATGAGGGCATGAGGGAACGAGAATGTGGATGGAGTGGGAGTATTGAAAACATTGGCAGCTTCTAGCGTAGGCGTGACTGGGTTCCTTGTTCTTCGCTGAAAAGTTTCCTTCGCCCTTCATCCTTAGCCCTAAGTAATTCGCTAACATTGCAGGATTTATGCACTCGACACCGGCAAAAACTTGAGCTCTAGTTGCATTTCGCTATGCCGTTGAAATGCGAGTGGGAATTAAATGGGTTTTTGAACCGTCATTCGGTGAGTAATATCCTTATATCGAACTTGGTAAACTATAGTTGCAGGGTGTTGCTAAAATGTATTGTATTTTATTATAACCTTATTTGCTGTTTTATAAAAATCTTCCGACTTAACCAGAGCTTAGCTGCAGCTGAAATTCATATTAAAGGAAAGCAAGGATCCCTTCTCAGACTAACAGAGTTAGTTCCGCTTTACCATTGGCTTGGCGCTCCGCAAGAAAACAGAAACTTCCGTCTGCATATCAATAACGAAACAAACTTGTTATGTACCAAAGCTTCGTAGGAGAAAATCTTGTTGGCCAAGATTGAACAGCATCGGTTAGTTGAGTTTTAGCCTTCTGAATGAAAGTTTCAACAGAAACGAATCAGTTTTTTCGCGGACAGCAGACAACTTAAATGAAATGAAGTGTTAAATTATCAAAGTAGCCTCCGAGCTTACAAATGTCATGATGAAAAACCAAAAAAAAAGAAGCAAAAATCTAAGGGAAGTTAAGGAACAAAGCAAATCCTCAAGCCGCCAATCTATGCAGCATTCATTTTTCTTTTGTCATACATAGAAGCCAAACGAGCTTGATGTTGAAAAATTGAAAAAACGACACCCAACGCCGGGACAGGACTGGAGGGAAAAAAATGAAGAAAATAGGGAAATGGGCGGAGGAGATGGAAAGTCTTCGCCTGACGCGCTTAACCCTTTGCCCTCGAGTCCTTTTTTGCTCCCATTCCTTGAGATGATACTGAAAGGCAAGTTTCATAATGATAATAATTTTGTGCATGATTTATGAATGAACAAGTTTTATGGCCCCGAAACGAAGCGAACCAGGCCAGGCCGGGCGTCTTAGCCGTAAAGCCAATGCAAACGTTAATTTCCAGGGAGTTGGGGGCTGACCAGAGGTCCTTCGTCCTTAGTCCTCGAGACCGGCCCACCTTATTGCACTTTAATATTTATTTCGACTTTGGAGCATAGTAAATTTGCATCTTTCAGCGTTCAAATTTCCACGAGACCAGGTGGAGCAGGTGGAAGACTGGGTGCTAGTCGAGTGTATGTGTGTGTGAGAAAACCCTTTGAAAATCATTTCGGTGTGAAATTGTGTCCGCCGAGGGAGAGAGGCAAAAACGAGAGAGAGAGTGAGCACGTGAGCTCATTGAAAATGCGCGCTAGTAAAAGTTTCCCCTGCCCGAGAAGCAGTGAAAACCTGGCTGGGAAAATCGGTGGCCAGGGGGAGAGCAGCATGTAGGGTAGAAGGTAATGGTACTCTGGTACTTGCTTTGGCCCCGGCTCCAATTCGAGTCCGGCTCTGTTTTTCGCCATTAAATCGAGGTCCCAGAAGTACGCTAGACTTTACCCATTTCTTTCCAGTTTTCTACACGAGGTAGCCCCAGATTAGGCGGGTATATAGGGTCAACTGTGATGATTGTCACCTATAAAACACTATAAATTTAGTGTCAATTAGGGCTAATAAACAGAACACAATTAGGAACTCATTAGGTTTAGTTGGAGGGGTTTAATATGGTAAATTATCACTTAACCTTTGGTAAAATTATACTATATTTAGTATAATAATTAAGGCATAGCTTTTGGTAAGATACTGCTAGGAGGTAAATTATAGTCTAATTTAACTAATTTTGAAGTTCCTTTTTTGGTACTGCCACAACAGGCCATAAGTTGCGCCCGGGTCTCGCGTTTTATAGCCGCTGGGCCACTGATAATATGAAATTAATGTCCGGCGCCAGACCAAGTCCAGTGCTGACCCCAAACCAGACGGTGCAGCTGGCCCGAATCCGAGTCCGAAAGTTACCCAGAGACTGGCTAGGATTTACGGGGCATGCAATCGATGACCAGTTGTGCGGCATGTTGCATGCTTGCAATTAGGCGCAGGAAACTCGACAAACCACAGAAATTATGCACAGCCAAGAAGGTCAAAGTGTGTCATAAATGGAACTCTGTGCTCCAGTGTGTGTGTGGGAAATTTTTCTTTACAATTTCGGTCTGCTTTTCAGCCGAAATTCGCACGCAAATCATGAAAACCGAATAATGCACTGCAGGAAGTTCCGAAAAATAATTTCTTTTAACAATTTGATCAGTATTTAAAATAAACTAACAGCTAAATTGCATTATATAGAAAATCACATTTTAACAACCCCTATCCTGGGATTTCCTTTCTTTTTAACAAAGCATAAAAATAACAAACCTAAGCTCCAGTGGAAAAGCAGAGAAAAACCTTTTAAAGAAACATGAAAATGATGAAAACAACTGATAGGCAAGGGTAAGGGAGATGTTGTTACTTGGTACTCAGTCATAAATTAGATTCTGTTCGTGATATAACTGAAAGAGAAAACGTTTTTGGTAACACATCAAAACTCCATTTTTTGGTTGCTTATTATCACGAATATGTATGGGTGATGGGTGTATGGGTTACACTAGCACACACAGAGCGCACTTGAGGGCGCCATCGTGTATTTTCAAATAAATTCCCCAAATGTGACAAGGACATTTGCATAGAAATTCTAATACCACACCACAGAAACAAACACACACACACACACGTACACATGAGACGCAAAGGGAAAAAGGATCCGAGTAGAAGGGCACAGGGCGGTAAGGATAACCAGGTGGGCTGTGGACACTCGAGTGATGAGTTCTCGGCAAATGTTTGTTGCAGTTTATTTGCGCATGTAATTGAGGTCGTAAGCAACACAAGCCACCCAAGCAAATACCAGGATAAAGGATCGGGGGACAGGGCCAGGAACATCACAAAAACCGGGGAAGACAACACACAAGATGGCACACATGTGTGTATTCCCCTGTTATGCCCCCAAAAACAGGGGCACATATCAGCCAGGATTCCGATGGGACTCGGAATTCATCGACATGAATTCCCATCAATTGTTGTTTGACATGCAATTAATTCGCTTCACTCTCCACAATGCGAAGTAATGTCAGTTTAATATCTAGCAATTGTGGCAAATTTAATTGACTAAAATACATGCTGCGTAGCCCCCGGCAGTGCCATCTAGCTTTTGCAACCGCAACTAGGCTATGCAAATTATTCAATTTCGATGCAAATGCTTTCGAGGGATGTGCTCCAGCTGCAAAAAAATTAAAGGAAAAATATAAACATATTAAGCATATTAGACAGACTCATCTCAGGGTGTGAAATTTATAAAAAATAGAAAATAATACTATTAAATATTAACTTTAAACTTTGCTCCCACTTTAAGAGTAGAATTTCATTATTATAATTCGCATATTGTAAAAAGGAACAATTTTATTTGTTTATATAGTTATTGGCAATGTGATAAATCCTTCAAATACAGCGTATATTTAAGCCCAAACATATTTAATATATATGTTTTGAAAGCAATCCCCTATATTCCCGCACATCTATAAAGTAATACATTTTTTGTAATGAGTTCTTATTGCTTGTCATTTTAATTGAATATTGAATTGAAAATTACATGCAGAGTCCTTTTTTTCGATTCCGTTTTTTTTTTTTTTGCCGCCGTCGCCATTTAATTAAATAGCGGAAATGAACAATTTAATTAATTTATAGCATATGACAAAAACCATCCGCTGTGCAATTATCACTAAAACAACAAAATGAAATAACCATCAAACTAAGCGAAAGCTTCAAGTTTTGCATACATTAATTCCATCATTAGTTATGCAGCGCCAAGTGAAAATTTATGAAACATAAGGAAAAATTCAGTAGTGAGGGAAAAGCTGTATAAAATATATTCTTTTAGGAACTTGAATAATTAGAAAATATAATTTATTATTATGTTTTCACTAAGAATAGAAAGCTATAGTTTTGTTAAATGCTTTGTTAAATCTAAAAAAGATCAGCTTTACCAACTCCTGAACATAATTGCACTCCCCTCTAAAGGGTTGTAAAAATATTATTGAAAATCCTTCTGGATTTTGGGCTTAAGTTCCCAGACAGCCGCTAATTGCGGCCAACGCTTGATGGCTTTCTGGACGCCAGGACGTCTGCTCTTAAATGGCTTAGATAAGGATCACACACTCTCGGGGTCGTCGTAGTAGCTGCTAATCACTTGACAACACGCGAGCTTACAGCAATCGCTCCCCCGGCCTCTCAAAGCGACTCGAGCATAAACCAATAAAACAGTCACACCAACCATTTAATATGCATGCACAGGACCCCCCAATTGAAATGAGTGGAAGGAGCGGAAAAAAGCCGATGGCATGTGTGGGCAATTCATTTATTTTAATGAAAAGTAAATTTCTTATTTACATACGGGCAGGTAAACAGGGCCCCGGGCTCAGGAGACGAGCAAACAGACAGCAGAAATATATATGTATTTTTTGAATGGAAATGTACTCCTAATTGGGTAAGAGGCCATCGCGTGTCTGAGGTCTCATTAAAGTGATTGAGAAATAACGACAGATTCCACATATGGCATACATCATCATAAGGAGAGACCTCAAATAATGGCTCAAAAAGTTATACTATGCAAACATTTCTGCAACAAGGTATTTGTTTTGCTGGCATTGGGATTTTTAATTAAAACTTTCATTTATATTTTTAAAAATTCTGAAAACCCGGAAGCCTTTAATTTAATAAAGAACATGGAAGCAAATTCTCTTTAGCTATTTCCTTTATTTTAAGGCTTGCCACAGGCACCATGAAATTCTTAAAACAAAAGGTAAAATGGTTTTCCATGCTTTGAAATTTATAGTCCGCTTTTTTGGCACATCGCCCACTTGTAGACGCACCTTAAACTCTTGGCAGAAATGCCATTCCCCTTGGACTGGTTTAATTAAAGCGCAGCTGGATGGCAGGATTATGCCATTCTGCCACACACACACACACACACTCGCTTGAGCAACACTCAAAAGCCGCACAACAAATGTGTACGTCAGAGCTGGCATTGATTTATTCAACGCGCGCGCGGCTAAAGTCGCGCTGAAGTCGCGCGGCAGTCGCCCTGCAACCGCCTGATAATCAAATGTCATTCCTGGCGGCGCCCCACCCAAAATACTCACGACAAGTGCTTAATTTATTTTGCATTAAAGCCTCATTTATCTTTTCTTATCGCCTGTGCAACAACATTGAAGATTTACTCAGCCAGCCGGCAACACGCCCCTCCGAAAAATAAAAGGGGGGGAATTGGCGGGTAAATGTAGTGCTCGCAGTGTATTTGAGTGCACGCAGAGGAATAATTGATATTTTCTGTTTTAAAATTAATATCCTTTAAATTGCAAAATTAATTTATTCTAAGAGAAAATGTAAATTACTTTAATAATATAGTTTATATGTGGCTTTATTTAATAAAAACACTTTCCTCAGTGTATTTGTGCGGCCGTGTTTGTTTGTTGCGCCGCCCGACACGCCCCTAATTTATGTGCCTTCAGTTGCAAGCAAGTCTATGGTCAACGCCTTCTTTCCGCAATTTTTTTTGTGGGTCCTGCCTCGTTGCTTTTTGCGGCAATCGTCTGGACAAGCTGCAAGTTGTTACTCCTTGTTGTTGCCGTGTCAATGTCCTGTGTCCTTCCACCCGCCTACATCTGAATGTCCCTGTGTGTGTGTGTGTGTGGTTGCGGCCTTTATTAATTGCAACGCCTCAACAAAAATTGTTTGGCTTTCTCGTTTTATGTTTGGCCGTACAAAAAAATTGTTTCCCTTTCAGCTGTCAACTGCAAAAATGGAAATAGGCACCAGTGACTGGCGGAAAAAAATGTACGGACAACGCCTGCGGTTACGCTTTAAATTGTTGCCAATTTTTTGTGTCTAGGCATTGTCGCTTTCGGCCATTATTGAATTAGGCTTTGTGGTTCAGCCGGAAAAAAGAGAAGGAAAAACCCCAAGCATAAGAGAGGGAAATAAAAATGGGGAAAAGCGAGCATAACTGATTAAACATGTTGAGAAAAAAACTTCCTGTCAAATTCCATCAAAAGTTTTGGGACCTCAAAATGCAAATCGAGTTTATGTTGGGGTTTTTCTCAAATTTCCAAATGAAATATTTCCGACAACTAGTTGAATTTTCTTCCATACAAAATGGCCTATTTTATTTGTTATTAACGGGGAAATTGGTATTTGAAATTTCAGATAAGTCAAGGAAATTTTTGGTTGCTACTGGGACACTGAGGTGGTTTCGTTAGAGAAAAACTTTTTTCTGAGCTAAATGTCTACCGAATTTTTAAGAATTGTTTAATTAAAATTCAAACTTGTTTTTAACTCTTAAAGATTTCCATTTCCTTTACATACAGACCATAAAAGTAGACCATAAAGGTGGATAAAGCAGAGATGGGGAAACATCCATATTGCTTCTGGTTTTATTGTTTCGTGTTATTATTTATGGCAGAGCAAAGAAATCAAAGTGAAGAAATCAAGTTATGTAGTATTAGTATTCAAGAAATGTTTACAGTCATAAGTTAATTACATTTGCTGCCTGCTTTCACAATTACTTTTTGGCTTCAGAATCGTTCACCTGATTCCTAGATTTTCTTTATGGCCCCGCCAGCACCTGCAAGCAAAGCACAAAGTTTTCCCCGCTTAGTGGGTCAATGTAATAATTTGCACAACAGCAGAAACCAAACGATAACAACGCAAACGTGCAAAAAGCTTGAGTGAAAGTGCAGAGAAAGTGCCGGCAAACAAAAACAGCCATCGAACATCGACAAGGAAACCCTTGCTCCATTGCTCCATTGCTCCCTTGCCGTGCTTGTAGTGCTGTTCTCTGTTTTAGTGTTTCATCGTTTGCTAAACGGAAATCGATGGCCAACTCTGTGTTCGAACGAGTTCTCGCACATTGTGTGGCTTATCGCCGGGAAAAGTGTTCCCAGTTATCGTTATGCGAATCGCTTTTCCGCTTTTCCCGCAACTTTTTCGACCAGGGACAGAGGACAACGATTGAGCGATAGAACAGGTCTGGGTGGAATCCTTTAAAGACTTATTATAAATATTGGTGATATTATGAATTACAAATCGTTCATTCAAATATCAGTTTATAAATATAAACATTAATCAGAGTTTGCATTTGATTTGAAAAAGATTTAAAACATTAATATTAAGATGCTAAATCAAGTCTGAATTTTAATTAAATCCATTTCGACCTGTGGAAAGCCACTCTTGAATACACGGAGAGTAAACATTTTTACGAAACAACCGCGAACACCATTTGTGGAATGGCAGCACAAACACATTTGCCAAGCGAGCCGTTTTATGCATTAGCATTTAGCCGCCAACAAACTGCATTTGTGAGCGAAAAAGAGGAGCGCCTGCAAGTTGCCTTGACCATTGTTGCTGGGTCTGTTCTGGGGCCGTATAAACCGGATGCCTTTGGAAGCCATAACACGCATAATTACATGCCAAGCAACAGTTTAGATGCCAGCCATTAAAAATTAACTGCCAGCAGCGCAGTAAAGGGCAAACTCGGACGGGAACGGCAGCGGACGGCAGCGAACATAAATGAAAACTAATTTCGAGTTTTTTTCAATCTGGGTTAAAAGGGTCGAGTCGCTCCGCCAGACCATCCGATTGCCCGTGATGTTGCAGCTGGCACTCGCAATTTTTAATCAGAAGGCAAAATCCTTTGAGCCCCCGAGCGAAGCCAAAGGATCCAATGGAGCAGCCATTCAGCGCTCTTCGGTGGTACAGCTCTATATATCTCTGTGTGTGTTGGTAATTGTAAACTGCTGGCTGATGTTTTTACAAATCATTTGCAATTCATTTGCCAGGCACTTATAAAACGTTTAAAAGCGAGTTTTTAATTACGACCAGCTTGCAGATACTGTATCCTTTCCACGAGTAGTGTCTGTGCGGCGTTAGTATTTGTAACTGAGTCAACGAGTTGGTGGCTTAGCTACACGGAAAAAAACACCAAAATAATATTTAATAGAAAATAAAATCAAAAGTCCAAGAATAAACTAACAATCTATGTAAAAAATCCTTTAACTTTATTTCCAATTTAATTTCCGCACACAAAAATGCAACCAAAATAATCCCAAGTGTAGGCAGTTCCAGGTACGAGCTCTTCAGCAAGGTTGGAGTATTTGTTTCCTTTTAACTAAATCAGCCGTATTCAAGCGCCTGATGCTCCAGTGCTCGACTGCCCCAGCGCATCCTTGGCATCCCCCTTCCCTACTCTTAACCACCTGAGCTCTCTTGCAACGAAAGCGGCTTACCTGCCATTCGCCAGCAGGAGTATGCATCCCAGTTGCCTCCCGATGATGGGACTCCCCTCCGGCAATGTCTGGCACCGTCATCAATGTGGGCAACTGGGGAACTGGGCAGGTCGGGCACTCGGCAAAGGGATACTGCCTACAGGCTGCATTTAGATGAGCCGATGGATTTGTGCTGATTGTGGGTGGGGAAAGCGAGCTCAGGCCGTTGCTCCGGTTGAGTGGAAGGTTCCTTAAAGCGCCGGGAATCCCGCTCAACAGCCATCCACCTTTGGCCACTTGGCAGTGGCTCAAATAGTCGTCCTTCGGCCATCTTGCGACTCGGCAATCAGCGGCCATTGTAAAGGAAGAGGGGGGAATCATGGAGGAGGAAGTGGAAAGCAAGAAGGAGTCTGAGCCAGCCTGTAAGTACCTCGGTGCATTGGCCAAGTCCAGCATCGATGGCTGCTCCCAGTACTGCTTCCTTTTCCTATTCCGCACCAGCGATTTTCCAACTGGCGGCTGCCACTCAACTTCAACTGCTGCCAACGGCATGCATGATGCACGCACTTGGGAAAAATATTACCAAGATTATAGAGTCCAAAATAAGTCTATAAAAATATAATAAAATAACGACAATAATACTTTAATATATGCTACTGATTTTGCTAACAAAAACTAACTTTAATTGAGTCAATTAAATACACCAAGAAGTATGCATTTTATTTACCGTGTGGCCTGAGCAAAACAAGGAAAAAACTAGAACGACTGTAAGGCTCGCTCAGTGTTTGCTTACGTCCCCTTCCCTTGCGAGGCAGTTTGCTATTTATCCTGCCAGTTGTGGGCTGCAGATCTAGGGCCCGATCCAGAGCCAGAGCCATAGCCTGGGAGCCACTGTGTTTGTTTGCTTTTTAAAGTTGCAATCATTCTACACATTACACCATGGCAAACATGACCCATTTCGCCAGCAGTCCTTGTCGCCCTAGCTATTGACTTAAAAAATTCATTTCGCTAGATTTTCTTTTTTTCATTAATTGCAAAATAGGCAGGAGCCGAAACCGTACCCAATCCCTTTCAATATTTCATGGCTTTGCTACGGAGGATTGCTGCCAGTTGGAATACCAATCGGAAAGGCCATTCCCCTCCTGTTAGGATTTGAAAAGGCAGTGTTCTTGTTTTTAAATAATAGATATATTCCAGGCAAGTGCAGATGATAGCTACGACAATCACGTCTTCAGTTGGCATTGTTTGTGTTTGGGTGTAATCCTTTTTATATATATCTTTGGGAGTGTATTGGTTAGTTAAGTTTTAGGAAATTGTAAGAAAGTATTAAAATTTTCTGCATATTTGAGAAAAGCTCTTATAAATTGAAGTAAAACTTAGGACCAAAATTATGGAAAATTAATAAGTCACAGCTTACATAAATAACTATTACCCAAATTAGAAATCAGAGGAAAATTATTTGAATTAATTTACAAAATATTAAAAGTTCATGACTTGGTTATCCCTCTTACTCTTGACAATAAAATGGGTGTTAGCCATGTCGTATCTTTCCCTTGTTTTGTATGAAAATTCCTCCATTATTTTGGCCGTCATTCTTGGAGCTTTCTGCCTGCATTTCCGTTCGCTGCAGTTTTGTTTTGTTGCCGTCGCCTCAGCATCTTTGTCGTCGGTGGCTGTGCAAATTTATATATGTGGCCAGGCGAGATTCCTAGACGCCTCCGCCAAGCCGTCTCCCTTTGGCGTCACACTCCCTCCTGGGCGGTCGTCGCCATGCGTCAACAATGAATTTTATGGCTGGCCTTGTGCGTGCGCTCGTACGGATTTTCCCCATTTTCCAGCTTTTTCTCTTTTTTTTTTGCAACACGCTCTTCCGTTTCTGGCCGTTCGTGTTCGCCCATTTTTATGTAGATTTAAGTTAGTGCCGAGCACTTGAAATTGATTGGACAACTATTGGCTTCAAAAAATTAGAGCGCAACACTCACATAAAACTCAACTTCAGTTTCCAAGCGAGGGCGAGTGTGTATGTGAGCGGGCCAAATGCAAACATAAAAGTCTAAAACGGAAATGGGAAATGGCCGCAGTGGCAAGAAGAAGAAGATGAAGAAGGGAGGAAGTGCCTCCCTAAGTGAGTTGTTACAATATGAACAGTTTGTGGCCAATTTGTGCCGGGTAACAATTGTTTGTAAAAGGTTTTTGCAATTTTAAGAAAGCAAATATCAAATTGGAGAACAGTATTGATATCGAAAACTTCAATTTGTTTTGCAACTATAATTTAAATAATAAACGTAGTACTGAGTCCTTGTGTTTGTTTAATAGGCCAATTATCTGCGTATTTAGCGTTTTTTTGTAACCAATATCAGTCTTTAAGTTCAGATAAACAAAAGTGTAAATGAAAACGAACAAAATATTATTAATTCTGAACAATATTATCTATTATAACAATATATTAACAATATCTTTCTATCTTTACCACTTATAATGACAGCTATTATTTGGCTTTTTGTGACTTTTATCAATCTCTCCACTTAAATACCTCGAACGTGCCCAAAATTGGCAGGCAACACTCAAATCGTAATTATCCTTAGATCCACTTTGATTTCCCAGGCAAGCCCAGCGAGTCCTTTGACCTTTCGCTAGAAGAATAAACATAAGTAAAGAGAGAACGCTGGCTAATGGCAAACTGGCAGCAAAATCTGCATCCGAAGTGGGTTAATAAACCACCAAATGCCAACCGACGAGAAAATCCGGCTGAAATTCCTGGATACAAAAAGCAAAAGGGGGCTGGAAAAACTCCTCCTCCGGATGGCAATCATGGCAATACGATAATGGAAATTGAAATAATTTGCCCGCTTTTGAGCAGGCCCAAAAGAATGTCAGGCTGGGCTGTGTAAAATTCCCGTTGGCCTGCCGCATAAATCACAAATGTGCGGCCAACTTGACAGAGCCAGTGGATGGCGGCGGGGCATTGGCAGAGAACTGGCCAACTTTAACACACAACAGCCAACAGCCACGCAAACTGAAAAGTATGCTACACGGAGCTAGTAAATACGGCGAACACACTCCAGGCTGCACAAACACACACACACACACCGCATGGAAATGCGGGGCATATAATAATAACTTCATGGCTGCCGCTCACAACAAACAACGAAGAATATTGTTGCCTACTTGCAGGCGCAGCGCGAAAGGCAGAAAAAGTTTTCTAGCCGCCTCGCCATCCTTTGGAGCGCACGCAAAAGTCTTGCACTGGAAAATAAGGATAAATATAGGGGTTTATTTATTTTTTAAAACCAACAATTAAGCAATATATGGTATATTTTATAAGGAATGTGAGACGTATTTTTATTGTACAACTTACAAATTTATAAAGGCTTAAAAGCACTAATAACTATAAACTATAAACTGGTGCACAATTAATCGTTTAATAAGCTTTAAATAATGGTATTTTTATTACATTTTTTTGTTAAATATTCAGAATAATTTTATTAGTGGCTTTAAAAGAATTTTTCTAATTTTTAAACATGATTTAATGTTTGAATTTTTGAAAAACGCTTAATTATCACAAAGTTTTCTTATTCCTTAAACTTTTTTAGTCAGTAATCTAGGTATATTTAATCGGCTAGAAGTCTACCTAAAACTGTAACTAATTATTTAAATTAAAAAAAATTTAACTGACATCCTTTTTCATCTTCAAATGTATTTTTCATGAGTTCCATTTACCACTATTGATAGCCTGAAAGTCGCACCTTATTAGCTCAGTGTACCCTTCGCTTAGCTCCTTCTGCCTCGCAGATTTTTTATGGCCCAACAAAGGAGCTAATGTTAAATTTACTGAAAACGTTTGTTTCAAGTGCTTTATTATTATTTTCTCCTCGATTTTCCTCATTTTTTCCCTCTTGCTTTGTTTTGTGCATTATGCAAGTTGTAGACGAAGGGGGAAAAGGCCACAAAGGGGGGCTTGGGGGAAGGCAGAATCAACCGCCAAGAGAATGCCTTTCAATGCATGTTCAACCGATTGGTGTAGCCTTTAAGACCGAAACGATTATGCGACAAATGCAAGGTAAATGAGTCCAGGACAGTGAGGGAACTGCAAGGGGGTTCGAAGAGGAAGCTATAAAACGGAGTATTAAGGGGCTCTCGGGAGGGTAACATTAAGGAGGTGAGAGTGGCCAGACAGGTAGAAGCACAAAGCATTGTAAATCATCTTGGTAGTGGCAGGGGCACCAAAGAATTCCAAAGAGGAAAAACGAGGGGAAAATGTCCGAGCTGGACATGCTGCATACTGTTTATTTTTCATCTAACACGGGCGGTTGTGGCTGGGGCTAGGGGGTGGATGTGGCGAGCCGTGGCGGGAGGCAGGTGAGCGTCAGTGGGCGGTGGTGGGCGAACACCTGCAATGTGCCAACGTCATGTTCACCTTTCAACCGCAACGGGCACTTGTGCATACACAAAACGAAGAAGGCAACTGGAAAGGAGATCCTCCGTTTGGTTCTCTCTTTGGTCCTGCCAGGCGGAGTCTCGAGCATGAAAAACATTTTGCATGCATAGACATCCAACTAGACGAGGGAACACAGGGAAAAATAAAGCATTTCTTAGAAAATATTACACTGAAATGATTTGTTGACATTATTAAAAGCCTTTTCTTACAAGGGAAATGTTTCTAAAACTTTATTTGATAATTAACATTTTTTAAATTTTATTTTCCTTTTCCAAATACTCCTTTAAAGAACTTTTTCTCGGTGTAGTACGAGTCTGTCTCGAAGAAACTAAGCAATCTATGGAATGCCAGGCCACAGGGGTGACACCCACAACAGAGAATAGAAAAATGGGCGGAGAGTCCTGGAGCAGGACAATTACGCAGACAAAAAGCTCCGCATATAAATGACCGGCATGCACAGGAGACTGGAGACTGGAAAGGGAAAGAGAAAGGAAAATGTGAGGAAAGTCGCCCCATTGGGCAAGCATTTAATTTGTATTTTATGCGATTTATGTTTACTTTAGTTGGCACTCATTTTGCATTTTTATTAGCGAGCATAAAAAATGCACAGGGACGACGACGACGATGACGCTGATGTTCGCAGGGTGCAACAAATGTTGCAATCAAGTCGCACAAAAGGTCGCCAGAACTCGTACCCGCAAAGTGTTTGTCATTTATGGTTTTTTCTTCTATTTTGGAACACCGGCAAAACTATTTCTGGCAGCACACAACTGGGGTCATTAAATGTGAGCCCAAACATTTTGCGGCTAGTTAAGCACTAACCAAAAATTCAAAGAACAAACCGGACTAGAAAAGGGAGTTTTGACCACTTTAATTGGAGGCTGAAAAGGAAATGGATTTAATGCATATTCAACTCTTTTTTTGATTATTTAAGCATTGCTTAAACATATATTAAACTAAATGTGTTCTTTCTAATGTGCTAAATGCATCTTAAACTATTTTTTTTACAATTTTCTGCAAACCTTCAATTTAATAACTTCATCAAAGCAAATACAACAAACTTAAAAACTCTTTCGGAGACCGCCTTTCAAAGACAGTCAGATTAAATCTTCTGTTCTCTCAATGACCAATTACGTTCCAAAGCTCTTCTTGACCAGCTCCGTCCACTTATAACTTTGCTGCGAATTCTCCATAATCACAATAAATTTGCCTCACAATTTTTAAGTGGCACGAAGCAGGCAGAGTGTGCGGTGGCATTGATCAGCTGCTGCTCCCAAGGAATCCAAGACTTTGCAGCTATCAGTTTTCCGTTTTCCACTTGGGGCCAGAGGCACTCATAGTTTACGAGAACCGCCAAACCGAACCCAACTTCCCTGCCCCCATTTTCCGCAGCCATTTTCCATTTTGCCGGGCTGAAAGGCCATTAGCAGGCGGGCAGACGTTTTGTATTTAAGTGGAGCAGCGCTCAAACAGCGAAAGGCGAAACCGAGTTGGGGTTGCGCAAAAAATGTATCTAAAATAAAAATAAATTGTTAAAAAAAAACTTGGCAAAAGGAAATATAAACAAGCTGGCCCAGGACATTGAATGTCCTCTGCAGAATACAGTTATTAAAATTTTTACCACGACGAAGGCGCTCCCTCGCCAAGTCCCGGCTGATGATGATGGCATTCGTCAGCCCGGCTTATTGATAGGCACAACATTCTGGCTGGAAATCTCGACGACCTGACGAGCAATTGCCTCCCAATTGGCCAAGATGGCCCCTTCCTTGACCTTTTCGGCTGACTTAAATCCACTTTACGCTCTTGGCCAGACATTAATTGGTGGCAACAGCCCAGGCCCAGGCCCAAGCCCAAGCCCAAGCTCAGTCCCAATCCCCCGGAAAACTGCTGCTCAAATATTATTTGTTTAGGCAAGCAATTAAAAGTGGATGGCCACAATATGAGTTGCTGAAGAGCCCGACGGCAATGATTGTTAAAATGTTGGCAAATTGGATTTCTGCCAGCCAGCGGCGGGCGAGGAACTCGTTGGAGCTCCCGACCAGGTCAGTTGGTCACTTGGTGGCGCTTCTCCCGCTCTCCGCGCTCCCCGATAATGGTTCTCTCGTCCGGCAAAATAGGCGTAAAATGAAACTTTTAAGTACTTTATGGCCAACACTATAAAAAAAAAAAATAAATAACAACAAGCAAAGGCAACAACAGCCAACCAACCAAACACATCTGCCATGTGGCGCTGCTACCAACTTTTCCCGCCCACGCCTGAAACTAAAAACAAAAAACCAGGACGAGAGGCGGCAGCAGGAGCAGCAGCTGAGATGTATATGTGCGTTGTGGCCATGGCAAACTTTCCCTAAAAACAGAAACGATGAAGCAACTTTTGGTCATATTCTAAATATCACACCGGTTGTAAAATGATTATAAAACATAATGTTGGAGCTGTTCTAGCCAGTGGCAGGGGTTCAGGCTCAAGTAACGAAGGAAAAGCTGTTGGCAGAGCCTTGGTTAGATTATCGTACGCATCCGGGGGATGAGGAGGTTGAAGAGTTTGCAAAGATTACCCATTAATTGTAGAACATCTTAAATACCATTTATAAATAATCAATCTCTGATTTTACCAGTTTAAGCAAGTGCTATAAGCAAGTTATATAAGATCCATCATTTCCAGATCTCCCCTCGCACAACTCTCTTAATGTAGGTCCAGCCATGCAAGTATAAAGTTATTCCCAGAAAAAAAAACTTGCAAAAAAAACTATAAAATTCGATAATATTTCATTATCATTTCCGTAAAGGACCGCCCATTGGCCGCTCTGGTATTTAGTGGTCCGAAGGAATGCTACATTTTCCTGGAAAGGCATACCACCCACGCGTAGTTGTATGTGTTGGTGTGAAAACAGCACTGACATTTCATGCACGTGCGTACGAAAAGGTGGCAGGCTGGGGGAAAAATGCTTTGCATAGTTCTAGGCGCGTGCCGAGATCAAAGACAGTCTCCGCTGACGATAAAATGACAGAGCAATAACGGAGGACAACGGCAGTGGCAGCTACAAACAAAAGCGTGACACAGGCGTCAGCCGTTGACAATTGAAGGTTTCTGCCAGGCACTCGCATTTCGACAAAAAAGGGTCCACGGGGCGTATGCGCAATGCGAGACCCAGCAGAGCAGTCGAAGCATTCGATTGACAAGGGGAAAGGTCAGGCATCAAAAGCAATAAAAACCGCCTCCCTGCAGCAGCGACAGCCATAAAGTAAATTCTAGGCATAATCATAAAGATTTTTTCATAAATTGTTAACGAAGCTGGAAATGAAGAAACAAAAGTTAAGGAATATATAGGTATTAATAGGGCCTCCAGGAAATACTAGGTACTATCTACTACAGAAAACCTTAATTTATTCATATAAAAACTTGTTATACTTTCTGTAAGCATAACTTTATCTTCTTTTTCAGCTAAATTCACATTCAAAATACTATTGCAATTCCTCATTCCCAGATCAGAAGTTCTAAAATCCTGTTTATGGTCCAGTTAAACTGCCATAAAACTAATTCCCTTTATCGATTTGCAATGCAAAACATTTGTAGAACGTTTCACCAGTTTCAAATTGCCCCGGCAAGAGTATTTAAACTTTTGTTGTCCCCTGAAAAAAATCTGGGAATACATACACACATACATATGGATTGAAATGTATTTCAAAATGGCAATTTACGCACTGTTAGGGACAGTTCAAAAAAAGATTCAGCTGCAGGCCATGCGCCCAGCGTGTCCCTTTCTCGGTCACAAAATATTTGTCATGGCCAGTGGGGGCGGGATGTGAGGGGCAGGATGTAGGAAGGATGTGGGACATTGGAACGGATCGGAAGGATGGACCCAACCCAACCCCCCGGGCACATACATATCTCTTACTGATTGCCGATTTGATTACGTCAGTGGTCCGGGCCCGAGTCCGAGTCCCCTGGCGCGTTGAAGTCCTGGCTGTGTGGACAAAATTATGCCAAGTATTTGCTTATTAGTTTTTTTTCCTCGCCTCCTCCACACCCAAATAAATTGACATTTGCTATTAGAAAAAGGTTTGGCCTGAAAGTGCAAAAATGCGAAAAACTTTGGCAATGTCTTATGGCTAAGGGGATATGTCTTTGATACGCACACATACAAAATAAAATATATATATGTATATCTCTGAAACGTTATGGGCCTGGACAATCATTGAGCGTTTCAGCATTTACAGATCGAGTGCCAAGGACATTTGACGTTTGTATTGAGTTGTGCCATCGCACAGAGATTCTGGGAGGGTCACTTACAGCTTATGCCAAATGGGACTTGGTTTGTGGGAAAAAAGGGAGAACTTTTTTGTTTGGAAACAGTTTATCGGGTAAAGCATCGAACGTGGGATATTTCATAAAGTTTGGCACTTCATAAAATTTGGCATTTTGTGGGGAAAAGAATTTAGCCACAACGGGCCGGAGTTTACTTTTAATAATAAACAAAAAATACAGATAACTAAAACCTATAAAATAAAATGTGAAATAATATAAAATCCCTAGATCTGCGTCTTACTCATATATCGACTCATAATTTCCTATTAAAGTTGCCTACGAATGTCGCACCTTATCGCCGATTGGTTCCTTTATAGTACCGGGAAAATGTCAACTCACTGCCAAACCAGAGATTTTCCCTAGCTTAAATGCACCTACTTTAGGGGCAATTCAATTGGAACCTGGGCAATAGCAGCAGCAACGGCAGCATCTTGATAAACACTGAGTTCGAGGAGAAGCCCGGACCGACGAAATGGGCGCCCTGCCAGAGTCGGATCCTAAAAATGTCGCCCAATAAGCGGCTCAACGTGAAATAATCTTACGGCAGTAAGTACTTCCAAAGCACTCACCCATTGCCACCCCGGAAAAGCTGCTACTGCTGGGGAAACTGATGCACAGAGAAAAACGAAGGAAAAACAGCAATCAGATACCCGGCCTCGTTTTCCCTTTGACTGAGTGTTTACAGGAGAGATTTTACAGCACATACTTAAGGTTTATTTGCTGCAAGTTCTCTCAGTGTCCTTCTGCTGCTGCCTGTCGTTATTCCCAGGACGCAAATTATGCATTAAGCTGTAGAAAAATGCCGCATAATGTTATCAGCGGAGACGACAACGCGGCTGAGTGTGGATTGTTGGCACAGGCAAGGTGAGTCGCCTCATCGCCGCCCCACTGCCAGTTGGCCGCAATCAAAATGTGTAAATTAGCACTGGCAGGCAACAAATCCTCATCGTTGCCATGATGTCCAGGCAATATCCTGACATTACAAGGATCTTGATCACAGCAGACGGCAGACGGCAATTGCAATTTCCACTTTAATCTCCGCTGCACGGCCGCAGCTTATAATTTCGTTTATAATTACGCACAAGCCAAGTCTGCAGTTCCAGTTGCCGTTGCAGTTGCATTCAGGGGTCAGACTGGCAGGACTCCAGGCCAAAAAGGACGACATGACTGCACTGCAATGTTGTCAACGGTGCTCGGAAAACCTGGCGGCAACACTTTCCCTAATTAGCACAAAACTCGGCGGAAGTGAACCCGAGCCAAGGGGACCGTCGACCAGAGCTGATTTGAATTGAAGTGAAGAGCTGAACTTAACCCGCTGAGCTGCTGCATTTTCACGGTAATGTGGCATTCGGCATTCATGCATCTCTCGTGCGGCATTTGGAATTTCGAAATTGGCCAGCAGCGAATCGAAGCCAAAGGCAAACGTTGGCAGTTTAGGCCAATCAATTATGCACGACCTGGGACAACAAATGCCATAAGACATGGCCAAGTGAAAAGGGATTTATCTAATTTTTGAAGTAATTTAATTTATGGAATTATTACACTGAGTATTATATTTACTTTTGGTCTAGAAAGTTAGCAAGGACTTTGCAACTAACTTAATTATCACGGCAATTAGGAGAAATGCTGGCTGGCTTATTTCGTAAATAAATGGCATTCAATAATTAAATGAAACATGTATTTCCCTTTGATACTATTTTAATTAATTGATTGGGTTTTTATATGAATGAATGCTACTTTTAATTGGTAAAATAAAATCAAACAAAAGGTCAAAAGTTAGCAGATTCAGATTCGGAAAACCCTTGCTAATCCAACTACCAAAATATTTTATTTTTTTATACATTTACCCATGATTTACCTGCCTTAATCTACTTACTTAAATCATACCTGTTTTTAGGTTCAACTCAATTCCATTCTCCCAAATTCTAAAGCTGTGGAAATACGTTTTCTTAATTACTTAAATAAATAAATATGACATCGAAGGTATCGCGGGACACCCTCTACGAGGCAGTTGAACACATTAAGCACGACTCTCAGGACAATGATTCCAACTGCCTTGAAGTCGTAGAACTGCAGATTGGACTCAATAACTACAATCTCAACAAAGACAAAGGCCATGGAAGTGTTGTTTTAAATCACATTGCAGTGCCTCAGATAAGAGTTTGCGTTTTCGGGGATCAACAGCACTGCAATGAGGCCAGGACTTTGGGCATTCAATGCCTCGATATGGAGGACCTCAAAAAAATCAACAAATACCCGAGGTTGATAAAGAATATGGCCAGAAATTTTCATGCCTTCTTGGCCACCGAGTCGCTGATCAAGCAGATACCAATCTTACTCGGTCCAGGACTCACCAAAGCAGGAAAATTTCTCACTCCGTTGTCCCACAAGGAATCGATGAGAGCCAAGATCAGAATACTGGCCACCAAAAAGCCACAAGTGAAAAATATTGAGTGTCTGTCCGTTAATGTAGGACACATTGGCATGACGGCAGAAGATCTAATTCAAAATTTAAATATTTCGATAAACTTTTTGGTGTCTCTGCTGAAGAATAACTGGCAAAATGTACGCTCACTTCATGTAAAATCGTCCATGGGTTTACCCCAAAGAATCTATTAGTTGTTTTTTGTAATTATCAAAATTTGAAATGTAAATGTAAAAATTACTGTACGAGTAAACCCATTAAAAGAAGAACTTTGATTAAATTTGGGAATTTCATTCTCCCTAAATTTTAATTAGAGGCTATTTAAGGCATTATTTTAAATAAACCCACTCTCATTTTCATCTGTCTTCTCTTTCATCCTTTTCTTCCCATCTGTAAATATTCAGCAAAATCCCGTAAGCTGTGACATAATTTCTCTTCCCCTACGCCCCCATATGCCCTTGATGGCACTCTTATTTTGGCTTACGGGGCGTATGTGCAATCCCTTTGTTAGCTCAACGATACATTATAAATTTCTTCTGGAGTTTTTTTTTCTCTTGGATCGAATGGTAGGGAAGCAGGATTGGCCTAAGCCAAGCCAAAGGAGATAAGACAAGTTCACGGCACATGCTGAGCACGCTAATCAGGATGGCATTTTTATTGGGGATCCCAGCAAAGGGGCAACAAATGTGCTGCGCTTGACTTATCCTCAATAATTATGGCTGTTTGGTTGCTGCGTCGATAAGAATGTTGAAATAATTACGGCCCAAGCGAAAACTTTGGGCCGGATGAGTAAACCGCCGCCAGAAAGGCGCCTCTGAAGAATTGGATAGCTGAGGGTTAACAATTTTTAATTGCATAAATTCAGAGAGAATAAATAAAACAATATTTAATTTAAAATGTATAAAATATAAATAATGAGTTATACAACTACAATATTCTTTCAAGGAATGAGCAACATTTTAATATATATTTATTACTTTTTTCTTTAATTTAACCAAAAAAAGATTCATTATTCTCAAAAGCATATAAAAATGATTGTAATAAATTAAATTTCTTTCAAATTACTCCTTTATTATTATTATAAATATTTTTTCTTTGCGTGTAATGAAAGATACGAGTGGAAAAACGCCTCAGCTTGAGTCAAAGTTACTAATGTCTTATTCAAATTGAATATGAGCGGCTGCGTACGAGTTGGAACCCATGGAAAACATATCGGGAAACTCAATTACGAATTCATTTCGCTTGTCAACTCTGACAGCCAGACAGACAAAGTCAAAGTCGAAGAAACGGAGACACAGGATGAGACACAGATATGAGGATGGAAATGGCAAACTCTCTGTTGCTAATTTCAGCTTGTAAACATATTTTAACAAAGATGTCAACAACGTGTGATACTCGTACGCACACAGAGACAGCCCAGATGAAGGCCCAACAATTCCATCTGGCCAAGTGATATATGTCTTTCATATAGGAATACCATAAACAATGTCATTTGACATGCAAATTTATTTATGAAAATAACAGACGAACGGAGCGGAATACAGAAACAAAAAAAGGAACAAAACAAAGACCAGAAATCACAGGACCACGCACACACACCCACCCACCAAATGAGCTGCTGAGCTAAGGAAAAACCAGCGCTGAGGAAAAGGGAAAATTCAGCGAGCGGCAAAAGGCAAAAGGCGAACGGCACACGCTGAGGAAAAACCAAAAAAAGAAAAGGCTAAGGCAGCGGCAAGAGAAAGAAATTCAAGCGTAAAGCAAAAGTAACTTAAGCAGCGGCAAACTGAGCAAATAAAATGGGGTATCTATAAGATGGGAAGGTCGCTCGTTCGGTAGGTGGTGGGCGGAGAAATGCGTGGAAAAGCGGATGGCGTTGAACCCGGACAACAGAGTGAAAGTTACGGCAGTCGCAAGCCCACACACACGCTCACACACATTCTGAAAAATTCAACAGAATGCGGTGGCATGCCAGATAATTTTTGTGTATCGCTTCCCATCTCCTTATCTCTCTCACTGTTCCTCTCTTCTTAAGAAGTGGGTTTATATTCTTGGAAAAGAGTATTGTAAACATTAAATAAATTTAAACAGTTATTTATTACATTTGTATATGCATTTATATGCAAATAAATTAATTACCGAAACCATTTTGAATAAGCAACGCAGGCTCTAGCAATTTTAGTTATTAACCAGGAAAAACTTAAAGGAATACTTCCAAAAAATATCCCCTATATAATATTCCACGTTCGATTTTAAGTCCTTAAATTATAGCTTTATCTTTGAAAATGGAATCATTTTATCAGCAAAGAATCCTTTTTGCGGATTGTCTTGTTCCCATGCATGGAACCTTTCCTTGATTTGTGTTTGCACAAGAAAATATAAACATAAAACTGTTGTTCCTCCAAGAGCATCTCATCTTCGCCTATTTCCCCAGCAGATTTCCCACTCCTCTCTAAGACTTCTTTGTTTTTGTGTTGGCCAATGACAAACAGGGCTAGGGGAGTGGGTCTTTAGGGGTCTCTGGGTCAGGGTCTCAAACTCTTCAGTTGACCCAACTCCGATATCTTTATGCTGGATGCAGACAACCCGGCAAAACAATATGTGTACGCCCAATATTTTGATAAGTGTAAGCAAAAATAAACAAGCCGTGAAGAGCACAGGACCTTTAGGAACCAAAAAAAAAAATCAGCATTCGAGACCCAGAAAGAAAAACCAAAAGTTGTGCAATCGTGAGGCGAAAACAAATGGAAAGTCGAGCTGAAGTAAATAGGGAAAACTGATTTCCTTCCGCCCCTTTTCCGAGCTCACTTTGGGGATTCTAGGGACACATTGACCATTGTTGGGGAAAGTTTTCATCCAGCAAATAGTTTTTTTTTTGTTTATGTGTAAGAGTCTGCATGGGAGGGAAAGTCCCTAGGTGCAGAATATGGCTTTTTGAGTGAACTACTTTATGTCGAGGTAACTAACTTTAAGAGGATAGAGAGGCTGGAACGACGAAATAAAGAATTATAATTTCTAGCCATGGCCATTCTTTGCTATATTTTCTAGCATTATTTTCCTCTTCCTACTTTCCCATTGCTCCACAATTGATATTCCATGTCCGAATTATGTGGCCCGCAATTTAAGTTCCATTCTTACCCGAATTACGCTTATCCTTGGTCCACTTTATGGTTGACAAACAAAATCTAATTAGACGTTTGCCTTATTTGCTTCAGTTCGCGACGCATAATATTATTATGCCAAACGGCACTGCCCTTGCAAAGGCCAATAGCCACAGCAAATTTATTTAAGACTCCAGCGACATGACCCCGATATTTGCCCAGTAGCAGGGGGTTAAGTTTACGCCCCAAATTCTGACTGCTTCGCATGTGTAGAGTCCAATTAAATATATCACGTGATTCGGATATTAAACCGAGCAGCCTTAAATGCAAATAAGGATGTAATCAAAAAGCATTTCGCTTCAATTAGCTAGCAAAGGTAAATAAAAAATGAATAATCATCCATTAATATTTGCACATCATTAGACAGGTTGTTAAATTTAACATTTAAAGAAAAGAAAATTTAAACAATGGATATCTACAGATGTCAGAAAGGGGTGCAGTTCTGCTTTGATTTTTCTGCTATCCTATTTAGCAAACAGACTTTTGCCACCCTTCATGGCGTAAGATTTGCATAGAAATCGAACAAAAAATTTAAAGTACGATCAACAATGTTGAAGTCTCGAATGATGATTGCTATTCCTGCTCCCTAAACACATATCAGTCCCTTCTGCGCAGCTCCCTTCTTGAAGACAAACCCCAAGCCAAAGGATTTTGTGGCTCAAAGCGCCTTAGACCAGAGACTTGTTGATAGGGGTTGACCAAGGCGGCATACTCCTCTCACCCTGCTCCTCCAGACAAACCAAATCGAATCGGATTTAAATGTATTTCCATCGCACACAGACCATATTATATATAATGCACTTAAATGTGCGAAGATAAATGTATATATTTGCGAATCTGATGGATGTGCATCAATAAGGGGAGCGTGTACAAGCGATTTCCCTTCCCTTGATTTCGGCAAGCGAGCAGTATAACTTCTGCATATCTAAAAACTAATAAAAATAGTTTTGTGAATCGAAAAACTTGATGTTCGCGTATTAGATGGCAATGGGAAAATATACATTGCAAGAAAAAAATATTAATACTAGGCTAAACTTTTTTAAAATGAAAGGGATAAAGGTAAATAAAACTTTAAACTATAAATTCAATATACAAAACTCCCTAAAAAGTGTATAGCGCATTATAAGAAGTGTTATCCTGAAGTCCTTAGCTTTATCTCTAAGAATAAAATACAGAATAAAATGTAATTTCAATTAGAATTAAATTATATCATTTGTAAGTAAGGCTTTAGCTTTCTAAAACCAATAAAACAAGCCTAAACCATTATAATCTTTAATGGCAGCAAATTATAGAAATGGGAGCACAAGCACTATTAAATAGAAATAAATCAAAGCTTTAAGTACTAAACTCCCCCTGTTTTAATGCAATTCCTTTCCAAATCTCTGTATTTGTATATATATTTTATTATTTCTAAATGGACTTTCCCAGTGTAGCGGTCCACAAATTGCGTGGCATAAATTGCGGTGCCATTGTTTGAAGTGGCTGCAGAGTCAAAGTCTGGCGGAGAGTGGACCCATGGCCACCACTGTGTTGGCGAAATTCATGAGCCGCAAATTGTAGTTCCGCTTTGCCTGTCCTGCCCCTCCAGTGAATGGACATTGCCGCCCATACATTGGCTCTTTGAATATTTAGCATTATGTCGCATGAACTCATAAATGTTTCACCACCTCCATCCGTCCGTCTGCCCCATCTCAGGGTCCTCCTCATTGTCGCTGGCTGGAATATATAGCCATGACTGCTGCCGGTGACAATGATGGAATACTGTTTGATGTTTGATTGGTTTGCCATTCCGATGGCGACATTGATATGAGGTTTCTTTCGGTGAATAGTCATGGAAAAAAGGGGGCGGAATATAAATGACAAATATAAATAGAAGCCGAACTGTGCTTGCATTTTTTGGGGTGGTCTGATAAGTAGTTAATAACAGAATGACATATTCCGGGAATTATGGGTTGTATTGACTCTGTAAATAGACCCATACAAAAGAGGTTTATAGAATATATATTTATGTAAATGTTAGTTAATTATTTAAGTTATTATGGAGGAGACTATATTTAGATGCATGAGCCCAAACAAAGCAGTAAAGTTAACCTTTTTAGACTAGTAATATTTTAGCTATAATTACAGCCTACCCTCCAATATATTATCTTCCAATTTATGTTAAGCCGCATTTAGTTGCTTTGTAAATTTTAAATAAATATTTATTACCTTGATAGAGATAAAATATAGAGTCTGGCAATAGTTTTTGGCTGATATTGATTTTTTCCAGCAGCTTAAAGTGCCCTTTTGCCGGAACATTCATAATGATTAGGAGTTTATGAACTGCTGGCGGGAACCCACAGCCTCCTTGCCGGTTGCCCAGCCTCTGATGGCGGATCCTCGAACTATTTTACGCTAAATCCAAAGTTAAACCGAAATGCACATAAATCACTGGCCAAAACTTTTGTTTTCAGTTATCACTAGACGCCCAGACACAGGCTGGGTGTGGGCGGAGGGGGTGTGCATGTGCATGTGTGTATGTATGTGTGACACAACAGTTAGTTGATGTTGCCTTCTAAGCGTTTTCAGCTAGCAGAACACAAACAAAACAAGCGTAAATCAACAGCAGCCGCAGCAGCTCATCATAAAACTCATTTGGTTCAGTGGAAACCCTTCACCCAGGACCCAAGCGAGGGAAAAGAGCTGGAGATAGTGGAAAAGGAGGGGAAAACACTCATTTCATTGTGCTTTTTTGTGGTCCCTTCTTTTCTGACCACAAAAATGCTTTTCACACACATACACGGAAATTATAATAAAAGAAATAAAACAATGCAAAACTATGGCATGTTTAGTAGTTGGATTTAACATTATTGGAGCTCTTTAAATGTTTTAAATTAAAGTCTTTAATATATATACTAATTTTGTCTTAATTAACTAAATTCAAAGATCCAATTTAAATGTGTTTAAATCCCTGAAATATAGCCTATTTTCTTTCTGTGTCTGTCAAAACGAATGGTACCCAAATTAAGTACAACAAATGAGTTCGTTGGGGAGTCGGAACAGGGCGGAGCAGGCAGGTCAATCCCAGTGCCAGGACAAACAAGGCTGGCAAAATAAATTTCAGTAATTGATGTTGCTAATTTGTCATTTGCCAGGGCCATATCTCAGACACATTTACAGGTGGCCCTGAGTCCGACGTCAGTCATCGTGAAATCAGGGCCTATATAGCCTCTCGGCACAGGATCTGGCCAGGACCCCAGGCTTCTTCACGCGCGATGAGGTTCTGATTTAAAAGCCGAGGCACGCGTCGCCCACCATCGAATGGAAAAAAAATATAAAAAAGACAGCAGCATAAACAAAAAGTATGGTGAGAGAGCGATGAAATTTAATCGCTTGCGCCAAATTAAACATCAAGAAAAAAAAATGACAAAATAAAATATTGAAAAAGGCAAGTTGATGTGTGTTTGCCAGTAAGTCGAAGTGGGAAATGCTCTTAGAAGTCATTAAATCGAATTGTGTAAGAGAAATGCTGGGGAAATTAATGGAAATTGTTTGAAATTAATTGAAATTGGTTATTTTTTAGGCTTAGATTTAACTTGAAAGAGAACAGAGAGAATAAATAAATATTAATTACTATTCCTTAATGTATAAAAAACTAACTAAAGCCGTGTTTACATGATATATTTAAATATATAATATTTATTTCGTATATATAACACAAGTGCAACAAAATAACAATTGATACAATCCATCAAAGCAGTTAGCATTAAAATACATTGAAATTCAATAGAAATAAATTAAACTTTGATACCAATTAAATTTCAATAAAACAACGAAATGCAGCAGAAAAACTTATAAAAAAAACTATATTTTAACATATTCATTTCGAACTGCCAAATAGATCATCACTCAGTCATCATGGGCTTGCAACTACGCCAAAGTTAATAATTGCGCTCCATGGAAAATTCTTAAGTAAATTTTCCTAACAACTTTTTTGCTGCTTGGCATTTTTTCTTTTCTTTTTTTTTTGGCTCTTCCACGCAGCGTTTCAGCCGGAAAAGCCCAGGGAAGCGGAAATGCGGCGGCACAATTAAGAGCCACGCCCCTCGTAGGAAGGGTTTTGGGGGGGGGAAAGAGTCGTCTTAGCTGGCTGTCGTTGAGTGTAATTAATTCGGTCTTCTCAAACATTTTACGCACTGTTTGCTTGTCTTTTGTCTTTGGTGTAAGCACTCGAAAAGATCCTCGCTGACAACTTTAAGGCAAAAGTTGGCCCCGACAAAATGGGATTGGGTTTGGTTTTGGAAATTGGAAAAACAAAGCTGCAGAAAGCCCAACTCAATCAGTGAAAACTTAATGCCCAAGACTTTCCCACAAAGTTATCTTTTCGCCGGAAAGTGCCGCCCCCAAACAAAGCATAAATAAACTAATTTAAGTTTTCCTCTCTTGGCCGCCAAAAGTGATGTCCGTTGCTTATTTTTTAAAGCGCACTTCTGGGCGCAGACTTCTGCGAGCCCCGACTTGGCCAATTTGGCACGCAAAAGAGATTTCCCCTATTCAAGGGTGTTAGTTGTTGGCCAGCCTTGTCATCAGCAAAATGGCCAAGCCGGATGCCAAACATAAATATTAAAAATATAAAAAAAAAACCTCTAGTGGCACTGTTAAAAATTAGGATCTTCACTTAGCTTGCTTACAGAAAATGCTTTAAAAAACCAACTTAATCTTTTTTAAGATACTATTTCTTATTTTCCCCTCAGAAAAAAATATAAACCATTTGCCATGATAATTTCGCCAGTGGATATTCATTTTTTTATGCGACTCTTCTCACATTTTGGCATCTTTTTTTTTTGTTTCGTGCTCTGATTCGGGGCCAACTTCAGCGCATTAACGTCGGCAAAGTCAAGACCCGGTTCAAAGTTCAACATTCCATCCGAGCTGAGGATTCTCGACTTTCCTGTCCGAGGCACAAATTTGCATATTTGCGGTTGCGGTGTCCGACGCATGTGGACTTTTTTTCTGGGTATTTTTCTCCCCTTGTCCCGTAGCTGCTGCTGCTGCTCCTTGTCCTTGTCCACATCCTTATTCCCACATTTTTTCCTGCCTCTCATGTTTCGTTCTGGTTGCGTGTGTTAGTGTGAAATTTAGCGCCAGTTTTTGTCGCATTTTTGGCCTGGCAACATTTTTCGGCCCTAATAGACTCTGCATAGAAAATGAGACCGGTAATTTGATGGCACCACATTGTAGCCAAATATAGGCAACCTGCGGTGTGTGTGTGTGCGTGTGTGGCCAGCATTCGTGCGGTGAAATCCGTAGATAACATTTCAAGGATGTTTGCCGAGGGTAGAGTGCTTATAGTTCATGGCACATTTTGTGGCAGGCCCCAAAACAAATAAGATGGACAACTTAACCAAGGGAATACGAACACGTCTTTTTTGGGCCTTTAAAAGGTGGAAATGAAGATGTATCCAAAAGGATTTGGGTCGGATATTATATTAAGAGATATTGTTGTAAAGAAAATATAATCAAAGTCGGATATTAATATGACAATTTATATATGTTTTATATGTTGCTGATTTATTTTAATGGTTTTCTGCTTTTCAAAACTTCTTTTACCACAAATATCACCCACACCTAGAATTTTCCATAAACTATTCCTCAACTTTACCTATATTTATACTGTTCATGTGAAAATGGGGAACAGAAACTACTTTCACACCTCACTTCACTTCTTTTTATCGCCATCTATAAAATATGTTCATCATACTCCACAGAGTTGGCTTTGTGTTTGCCCGAATTGTATTTACATTTAAGTGGCTTAAACAGCCGAAAGTAGCTTTTCGAGGTGCACAAGCACAGGTAAACTTCCACCCATCATAAACCCCTCGCTCACCCCCCATTCAAGCCACGCACTTACACAAAGTTCGCGCTCAATCAACCCTGTCTTGAGCCCACTTAACACGCCGGCACCCTTGCACTCGGTACTCGGAGCGCGCTTTGATTTATTTGCCACTCCCCCCGAAATTGCCAGTACGACCTTGCTTTCGACAATTGGCTTTGCGGCTACTTTAGACCTACACTTGAGGACTGAAAGAAAAATAGAGCCTATAAAGGGATTGTACCTAAAAATTGTCGTATACTTAATATATGGATTTTTGTGATAATTATTTTTTATGAATTAACTTCTTCTAAACGTTTAAATGTCTACCTAACCTATATAATTCTCTTCTGAAATATATAATATATTTTTATTTCAGTGTACAATCTCAATGTTCATGTGTGTGTGTGTGCACGTGTCAACATTTTGGCAAAATGTCCACCACTGCGTATACGCAATATGCCGTGGAGTTGCTTGTATGTATTTAAGCCTAAATTATTAACCGAACGGCAGCAGGAGCAAACAATATTGCTTTGCCATAAACGAGCACTTGAAACTAACACACACACACACAGCCACCCGAATTACAAATACAAACACAGGCCAACACACAGAGAGAGGCAAAAATGGGTCGCAGCGGCAATTTCATGAGTCATTTAACCGAGTTGTGCGAGTCGAGGAACTGAAAAGAAATGCGAGGACGAACGGAAGGATCGATGAATGTTTTTTTTGGGTTGCCGTTGTCGCTGTCGTTGTCGTACGGCACATGATTATGTTTATGAAACCGGGGGGCAGTGTTAGTGTGTGCTTGCTGCTGGGTGTTTGGTGTGTGTTATTGGACATTCATGCCGTTGAAGTGCGCACAAAAACATAAACACAAAATCGAAAAAATAAAAACTTGCAACGGATGCGAGTGGCCAGTCGTCTGCTTTATTCCTTATAGAAGCAAGTACACAGGGAGAAAAATATCCAGAAGAAGGCTACAAATATAAGCACTAATCAAGGATTACAAAAAAGCAAATTAAGATCACATTTAAGGCATTGAGCTTCAAATAATTAAATAGCAAAGACATCTGGAAAATAATTTTTGAAGGACGAGAAAAAATACCTAAACTCCCTAGACAAATCTGAAATCAGGTCCTTTATTAAATTAAAAGAAAGTCTTTCTTGAATATGGATAGCTTAACTTTCTTTAAATTTCAAAATTACAAATTCAGTTTAATGCTTAGGCATGATAATAATTCATATAGAATATAGAAAGGATACTTCAATCTGAAAAGTAAGAAATCTGTTTTTCCAGTGAAGATTGTATGTGTGTGTCTGGGATCTGCTCATAAATACAAACAAGAGGCAAAAGAAAAATAGGAGCAAGGGGCGTGCCAAGCGGAAGCACGCAACATTCACATCCACATTTGCCTTTAATCCGAACCTCATTTCGACATGGCTGCTGAAAATGGGAAACAAGATGCACGGGTATTCCGGGACTGACCCAAAAGTGCGGAAATTAAAACATATGTATTTATAGCCGCACCCACTTTGCCTTGTAGTCTCGTATCTGAATCTGGAAATCTAAATCTAGCGGAGAACAACAAGAAGAGCGCCCGCCCGCCTCCAGCTTAAAACTGACCACTATTTGGGGGAAAATGTGAATAAATAAATACAAAGAAAAATAACAACAAAATATGCAACCTAGCGGAGCATGAAAATCTGAATTTAAGACCAGGATTATTTTAAAATGGGATATGTTTAATATGGTGTAAAATCATAATAGAATTAAAAGCTGCTTACCAATTTGTAAGCTATTTTTAAGGTAAAGATTTGATTTTAATTTGAATTTCAAGGTTATGGTTTTGCCTTTATTATGAATTCTTATTTTAGGTTGTTTTTTATTTAAAAGTCCAAATTAATTTTGTAAAATACTAAAAACAATGCAATTTCAAAGTTCATTAATGTTGGCAGGCAAAATTTGAGTTCTCAGCTGCACTCGAACTTTCCGAATTCATATGATCAAGTTGGTTCTACTTCCGGCCACTTTCCCAACGGGTTGCAAAAAGTTTTCCCCTTCGAAAAACAAAAAAAAAAATAAAACTAGGAAAAGAAATATTGAAACGATTGCAACAAGAGGAGGCCCAAGTGCTGGTCAAGCTTCGTTCTCCTTTGCTGTGTTCTTGTTCCTGCCGACAATAATCCGCTTTGCCACGCCTCCAAAGCCGAAGGCGGGCTAAGAAGCAGCAGCCGCAGCAGCTGCTGTCCGGTCAGAGTTAAGTGCTTGTAAAATTACAGTTTGCGGATTTTGAACAAAAAATTAATTTAGGCTGTGGAAAAAGATATTAAAAAATTCAACGGATAAAATACTTAAAGTGGATGTAATCTAAATCTCTTAAACAATATTTTATATTCATTTTAAGTTTCTATTAAGCCAATAGAAGTATAATTTGGAAACTTTAGAAAATATTTATAAAATAACTAAGAGATAAATGAAAAAATTAAGCAAACTCTGTCTTCAATTACTTTAATTTAACGCGATTTTCATTATTCACTTGACTTGAGTTCCAATGCACTTTTTCCTATGGTTAATTTGGTTTTCTTTCATTTACTTGCAAGTCACTTAAACCACTCGGCGGCTAATCCGAAAAACAGCTTAGCGCATTAAGTATACGACGTGTTGGGGCCACTGACCGCCTCAAAGAGCGTATTTAGCTCTTTGTGTGGGTGAGTGGGAGTGTGTAGTGGTGCAGTTCCTGCTCTATAATTTCATTTTAATAGGAGAAGGAATTTCTCTGGACTTTGACTACTCATTTTCCCTTTTCCCCCCACATCACCCCTTGATTCTCTGTTCTGGTTGCAACTGCTGGCAAAACTTTTAATTTAATTATAGTTCCATTTGTGGGCACTGCACACATGCCGGTGGGGGTTGGGGTTCAAAGGGAGGAGGAGGAGGAGCAGTAGCAGCAGCGGAGAGATAGAACAGACACGCATAAGACTTTGCGGATTATGGGGCGTAATAAATGTCTGTACACACGTAAGCAAGTGAGCAGGCCTTTGTGTTTGCACACACACACCCACTCAGGGGGGCACTTAAACCAATAAGAGTTGAACGTTGCAGTTTTCATAGTGCAATAAGATCCGGCTATAAGTACTATATGGTACAGCTGCAGTGAAAATAATACAGCCAAAAATGGTTACAGTAAAATATGAACATACCTATTATTAGCCTCTTATAAATTAATAGTTTGGGTATCTAAATCTAAAAGTCCTGTATTTTATTATCAGTAAATTTAAATTTAAGAAATATTAAAATGATGATTGAATCATTTTTATGTTTATTATCTAGTGAATCTTAGGGCTCAACAAAAAACGCTAAAAACTACTATTTTAGTCAAAATAATTGTTAGTATTAAATATAATTAGTTAACTACACAAAATAAATTGTAGTATAAATAGACATATTAATATGAGCATTTATGCATTAATATTAAAAAACAAACCATTTATTTTCACCTGTGCTTTAATATTTATTCCTTTTACAATAATTCTTTTAAAACAACCAAAATATCAAATTTCTACAGTGCTGAACATAAACGTAAATATATATGCACAGCTGCAGCTTTTCCTATTGCATATATGTACACATATATGTACATTTATTTTAATGCTGATTATCTTGGAGCTGCTCAGCTGGGCGAATAATCTAATAAAATACTTTCCGTGTGGGCAGATTGTGTTTTTTGGCCGAAATGCAGATGGAATCGTAGGAAAGCCCTCAGCTTGGCCTTAATTAAGCAATGGTTTCCCTGGAATCAATCTGCTGAGTGATGGCCTTTCTGCCAGAGCTCTCATGTGCATACACATATAGTATATACATATTTATGGTAAATTAAATAAACCGCACGGCGCTCGGCCTCCATTTATTAACGCACAGATTTTGCCGGCCGCCTTGTCATTGATTTATCACAAGTGGCTGCTGTAACAATTCAATAACTTTTCGGCCCGAAAAAAAGCCGCAAATAACTGAGAAAGACAAACGTGAAGAGGGCCCGGGACGCAGAGCCCGGCCGGAATGTATTACGGCCATAAACTGCAGCAGCCCAGAAAAGCCGACAACAAGTTTACATCCATATGCGCCAGCTGGTTGTTATACCCTGGATTTAAAGGGTACTAAGGAAGGGTATATTGTAGTTATGCAAAAGTAAAAAAAGGGGGAGAAATCAGTTATTTGTCCCTTATTGTGAATAATTTTAAAACTAACCAAAAATAAAATAATTAATTGTCCCTGTTTTCGTTTATAAAATATATCAATTTAAAAATGTCTGTTAATTACTTAAACCTGGGTATTTCCTGGTCAGAACTCTGGCATAGTGTTTACTATTTCTTTTTTTTACTTGGCCCAATTGGCCAACTGACTGACTTGTATTAATATATGGATTTTCGACGGTGAAAACTGGCTGGAAAATAAACTACTGAAGGGGCTCCTGTAAAAGTGCAGTTATGTCAGCATAAATTAAAAATGGAAAAGAAAAAAAAATATATTTTCAGGGCTCCAAGAAATGAAATACATTAAATATATATTTACTATATTTTCTTTATTATACTCAGCGTGTTAAGTATGTAATTATTATAAAAATCGTTGTTAAAAAAAAAAAAAAAAATAATGACATAAACGCCTTTGTAATATACATTTTAATATTAAAAGAAAGTTTATTTCCAATATAAAAATAATAATAACATAAAACACCTAAAGCGTGACTGACTTTCCACAATTTAAAGCCTAAGAAAAGCCATTCGTAATTGATCTAATATGATTTCCTCATCCATTATTTTCCCCAATTCCGCATTGACTAATTACCAATTTGGATCCTGGTTTAACCAATCAAGTTGATGCCATCTGTTTGATGGATTCATCGTTCCTTTGTTTTCCGGAATCCAGCTGCCAACACGGTGGGTGGCCATTGGGCTCTAATCCCACTCAAAACCCAATTTTCTGGACCGCATTCCGGTTTGACTAGCGCAGGAATCACACATTGCGCAACATCCATAAACAGGCTATTAACACCTACAGCCCCGTACAGCTGCTGCATTATAATGCGGGCCTGCCACGCCCCCAGCCCACTTGCAGCGACATGAGAGCCACCGTGCCACCGCCACTGCCACTGCCACTGCATCCAATTGCATTTTGCAGTTGCAGGACTCCAAAGTGCCGAATTACACTTGGTTAGGGGAAATGCGGTGAAAGGGGGTCGAGGGGGCTGGAAAGTCATGCATACGGGAGAGGAAATTATATGGCTGGACATAATATATGAAACATTATGATGATGTTGTCGTCGCGGCTGTGCCATCTTGATGCGGCTTACAGATAGGAAAATAGCGATAAATGTCAGAATAAAATAATATATCATTTAAACAATAATATTAAAGGGAAGATTTTAAGAATAATATAAAGAACAAAAAGTTTTCAACTTTATCTATCTTTATCTTTATCTTTATTTTTTTTTCTCTCTGTAAACACACTGGAAAAGCGAAAACTTTTGTCGACATAAAACAATAAAAGTTTTTCGCTTATTGCCCACTTGTCCTTGAGTGGTTTTGCATGAAGTCCAACCGACCCACTGTTTTCCTGCTTTTCCCGCTTTTTCGAGAAACTTTTCGTCAATAAAATATATATGTGTGTATGGAGCATATTTTGCAGCGACCATTAAGGAAGCGGAACCTGTATATGTACACATATTGATTTTCCATCAGCGCTCACTCAACTGTTTAACTATGTGCTAATATTTATTAAAAGCGAGCGACGTAAGGCCGCACGTAACGTAATGGCACGTAACGGTGTAAGGGCTCTAAGTTACGGCGAAAATGGGAACGAGCACAACATGATGTTAGCCCGGCAAATGTGTGTGTAATGTGCTGCAAGGACTTGGCATTCATTATGCCTCCCCCTGGACTGGATGGCTGAATAGCTGACTGGCTGGCTGGCCTACATGTCGTATGATTAATCCCGTTTCATTATATTATCGCTTATGCCACATCCCCCATTGCTGAGTCCTCCTCCCACTTCGTCCTTTGTCCGGGCATGAAAAATGGTTTGCCCCTTTGTTTTGCCAGCATTTAGTTGTAGACTCGAGTCTCACTTTTACTTACGCATAATTTATTACACATTTGTTCGGGCCATTAACCCTCCTCCTTGACCATTAAAACAACTCAATTAACAGTTGACATAATATGCTTTAGTTTCTTTCGGTTTTCTTTTTTTTTCAGTTTATCCTCCTTTTATTTTCAGGTTTCTCTCATTGTGTTTTTTGCACATTTTAAATTCTTACACATTTAAAAGATTTCTGTTTCAGTTTCTCTTCGTTTATCGTATTTCTGTGTGGCTCATATTTAATTGAAGGTTACTTTCAAATGTTATGTTTTCTTTTAGCTTTAATAACACTGTTGATTCGGGGTTTCCTTTGGGGGGTTTTGTGTTAAATAAACTAGGTTTCTTTAATGTATATATATAGCATTTCTTTATATCATAATTTTATAAATACACATTTACATATATAATATTTACTTCAGTTTTATGCGGTCTTTTAGTTTTCATTTCATGTTTATCGTTCATTTTTTTGCTTACACTTAAAGTATCTTAAGAACTTGCCTGATGAAAGTGGAAATGTAGACAGAATTTGATTGAGCAGAGTGATGGGAAAATACCTTAAATATTTAAATATTTCACTTGACACAAAGGAATATTATGTGCGATAATCAAAACCGCTTGACAACATTTTGCAATAAATATCGAATATAACCATGAAACGCCTCATCAAACACAATGCGAATTCTAATTTGAATTCCATTTTTTTCGCTCCTGTAAACAGAATTTACTCGCATGAAATTTCCTATGAATAGATATTGAATGTTTATATGCTTTGCTGATATATTTTACATGGTTGTTGGAAAAAAGCTTATGAAAAAGATGTCGGGATTGGATTTGGTTTGATTTAACCTCTGAATACTCATGCTTGGTTTCAATAGTTCTTTTTGTTTTCTGTCTGTTTACCTTTGTTTAGTTTTATTTTATTTTTTGCTTAATGCTTAGCTTGATTAGTGAAACTTTTTCCCTTTTATTTTAATCTTTATCAATACCATTTTGTTTGCTTTATTTTATTTTTGTTTTTCTGTGTAACATTTGGATTTTATTGTTTTATTCTTTTATATATTTGGTTAGCTTTACGTGCTCTATGGCAAAGTTTGGTGTGATGACAGAAATTAGTCAGACAAAAAAAAGAATTTGAGTTGCAACCAAGAGAGGAAATGGAAAATAATTTGTGGAAGTTCAGATGGAAAATGTATTTGAAAACATTAGAACATTTATGGAACATTTTAGTTAGATGAAGAATACCGTTTTTTCTTAGTTCCTTTGGGTATTTCTTAATGTATCTCTTTTCGTTTCTTTTAACACTTGACTAATTTTTGCTCGCATTGAGTAACAACAAATAAATGTATGAAATGTGCAACAATTTTCCCTCCTCGCCGACTGTATCCTAAATTCAATTTAAACCGTTCTCTGCACGTTGGGTAGTAATACTTATGTTTATTCAATTTGTACATTACACAAGAACGAAACGAAACGAAACAACTTATTCGAGGGTTTGCTCTTTTCAAATACTTTATGACTTAATTTCTAACCATTCAGATGCAGCCAAAAGAAAAATTCTCCCCTCGACGAGTTCTGCTCTTCCTCCCTCCCTCTAATTCTGGTTTAACTTGTAGCTAGGTTTTCCTTTGCTTTAGTTTTCTTTTATATTTTACACAGTGTTTTCCTTTTCGTTTTAATTTCTGTTATGTTTTTTCTGTTTTTTTTTGCTTTAGCCTGTACTTGAAGTTGAATGTTTTTTAGTTTGCGTTTTGCTAATTGCCTTTCGGTTGAATATTTATCTGTCTATTAGGATTTCGCAGAATGCAAATGAGAATTTTCGCTTTGCCTTTGGGGGAACAGTCACAAAGTGGCAGTCGAGAAGCGTTTCCTGTTCTGGTATTAGCTGGAAAATAAATTACTGTATTCTGTTTTTCATTTCGTTTCGCATTAGCCTAGGTTAATTTTCGGTTAAGTTTTCAGCTATAAAATAGTATCGAAGGTCGGAAAGAGTCGATTGAAAAAGCGCCTCTAGGTATGCTATGCAGCCTATTTACACAATTTCCAATTCTAGGGGAACAGGGGAACAGGGAACCAAGGACTTAGATAGCTTCATTGTATGATACAAAGTCGTACATAAAAAAGGCGACAACTTGGCTTGATTTCGATCTTGATCTTGACATTATCTCTAGCATAGTTCATATCTCATATTTTTACGTTTCCATCGTTTTGGTTTTTGTGCTAAATATTACGTATACGTCGCTGATTCATAGAAAAACGCAGTAGCCAGTAAAGTTATATGTTATATGTATACGCTTTATAGTTATTATAGTTACAGCTTACGGTTGAGTTGAGAGTGGCCTCGAGGGCGGGGCAGCCAGGAGTGGGTGAGTTCACCTGATGTCCGTCTCGAAGAGTTGCCTACACGTTGCCGCCTCCGTTCGTGATTGTAGTTTCAGTTGCTGCCGCGACAGGCTAAAGTCCTCCTGCTCCTGCTTCTGTTCCTGCTGCATCCACTGTCCTAGTATCCTTGGCCAGGGCCATCGGGCACACCAGCGCCATTGCTGGCAACTCAAAAGGCTAGCGAGGATGTGTTGCAGCGCATGTCCCGACGACGCTTCTCCTTCTGCTCCTTGAGCCTTGTGGCTCCTCTGCTTGGCTGGGGAGAGCAGGGGCGACGCCAGAGTGGTGCCCAGCAGCGCAGCGATCCACCGGCAAGCGCCCAGCTGAAGAAGCACACACACAGGTACACAAACAGACAGCGAGTGGGCGAGGGGCGAGGATGCGCTAGTGCCGCGTGCTGCATTGCTGCTGGGAACTCCCCTGGAAACGGAATGGGAAACACCTGTTTAATTTACATCTTTATTGCTGTCCTCATACTCAGACATTTGGGGGCAACTGAAAAGTCGTTAAGTAGTGTTTTGAGTGGGGCAAAAATGGAGGTGACTGTTAGTGGGGTTGAGGGTGTACACGACTTGGGGAAAGTCTCGCCGAAATTGGCAAGGACTTGAAAATAAAATCGATGAATATGTACAGGTAAGAAACAGCTCGGTCTTCCGTAGCATTAGGTAAGTTCTTATACATTATAGATTGCTTATTATTATGTATTTATATACCTCATATTTATTTATTTTAAAAAGACAATAAAAAAGTCTCTGATGTTCAATAAAAATGCATAAAAAATACACATTTGACATGCAAAACAAGGTCCCTACAATTTCATAATCCTTATTCCTCTGTATGTTTCAAGTGTCCTTGCCGAGTTCACTTCAAAAAAGAGGGGAAACTGGCTCGCTCTCCCTATATATCCTATGTCCTTAATGCCGCATAATCCCCCCACACTAACCGGATTACCAGCTTCACACAATAGGGGGACTCGGTGGTGATAACCAAAGAGCTGTCAAACAATAAAACTGCACAGATAAACAGAAAGCTGAAAACAATACAAAGATTGTCGCCAAAGTCAAAACAACAGGCCAACAAAACAAACTAACAAAAAGAATCCTCCGCTCTGCGGCTCGGAATAAAGGCAACACACAGACAGACACAACTTACTGGAAGTGATACAAATACAGGTGCAAAAGCTGCGAATGCACCTGCAAACAGAAAGTGAAAATCGCCGTTGCGAGGCGGAGATATAAATACAAAGTATTTTTAAGAAGGCTTTACTTGGGTCAAAAGTCGTGTTGTGAGAAAGAGTATAGGTTTGGTAAATATCACAGGTTGAAAGGAAGAACTAAGAATATTTTTAGAATTTTTTTAAATACATATTCATACTTTAAATAAAATATCAATAATATGAATATTTTCTTAAACTATGCCTCCTATATCTTATTGGCTTTTACATTAAGTTCTTTAATTCATGCTTTTTTAAAGAAACCTTTTAAAAACTTGTAACTCCCATTCTGATTGTATTAAAGTTTGTTGCCATAACAATTGCAACTGCAAGAAATTCAAAAGTTATGCCAGCTCCTCTGTGGATTGGAAATTGTATTTCCATTAGCAATAACTTAATAAGTTTTGTTTATAATAAAAAAATAACAAAGCAATTTCAACGCACTGCAGCTGCAGGACTCAACTTCCAATAGAAGTTCTTTATATTCCAAGTTTGTAAGCCTGAAAGTCTGACAGAGAATGCAGCGAGCGAAAACTGCAAAGCTCTGATCCCGATGATGTCGATGTCGATGTCCCTGGGGATTCCACAGACAAGAAACAATTCCTTATATATATATATATATATATAAATATATAATATAGGTGTATATGTACAGGTAACAACAAACAATAAAAACAAGGTAATGCCAAAAGTAAGCACAAGAAAGGAAAGTGAGAGGGATCAACTTTCGACTGCAACGCAACAAAGGCAGCAGGTCTGGCAGCTACAATGGCGTTGACGGGCGTATAATAATAATATTAATAACAACAAACAACAGAAAACAAAGCAAAAACAAAAACAAAATGTAACAGCTATGGAACAATGGCGAAAGTAGCAGAACAAGAGACAAAACATAATAATAATCAGAAACAAGTGTGCCAAAGCAGTTAACGGAAACAACGCGCATTGCATGCGCAATATGCTGACAGGGATGAGTGCCCCTCACGCACACCCCGAAAGTCCTGGCTTTTGCACAGCGAAAAATAAAATACATTCCTTTCCACAAGTTTTCAGTAATTTATCAGAATAAATTCAGCCTTAGCCACACAAACTGTTATTCTTTTTTTAATTATGAAAAAATGTATTCAAGATTTTACAGATTTCTTCCCAGCTTTCACTTAAATAATTAATTTGAAATTTTCTCCCCGTGCATGCATAATTGTGTGTGTGCCTTGCGAAAAGACAACCGCCGTGTGACATTATCTAGCAGACACGGTTGCTGCGACAACGACGACAACTTGACATTAGTGAAAGTCGCAAAGGAAGTGGCGTGCAGCAACTGCTGCTTTTGCTTTTTCCTACTTTTCCTGCTGCTGCGAGTAAGTTTTCCTATCCACTCAGCGGAGGTAGGCGGGGAGGCGTAACATAAACATAATTTTCATGTGACACGCGTGCCAGATACCGCGGGGGCAAGGAGGTCAAGACCCCCAAAGTCGAGTGAATTTAAATACTCTTCAGTTAAGTTGGGATAAAATATATGAGGTTTTAATTACCAAAGCCTAATTCAGATAGTCACAATGGTTTAATTTACTTAAATATATTAATGTTTTTCCTAAATTCATCAGTAAGATATAAAAAAAAATAAATATAAAAAATAAAATTAATTTGGAGCTTGACCTAAATGTGTTTATTTATATTAGGCTCCATAATCTCCACTTCAAATTTGTAATCTTGAGCCTATAAATATTTACTGGGTTAACTCTTAAATATTATTTAAAATATAACCTAATAATTGTGTAACAAATCCATTTCCTTAGCTAACAAACTCCTTGAAAGTTTGCATATTCCCTGCATTTCAGAATTTACCCCCTGGCCAGATTTCACTCGGCAAATGTTGATGGCTGCCGGAGTGGTTGGCAGATGGGGATAACTTGATGGGGGGCTCTGTGGATAATGATTATATGGTTGGATGGAGGGACAAAGCAAGGGGGAACCGACGCCGACAAACTGTCTCTTCATTCTCTATGATTTTCACGTGCCACTTTTAGCAGTTTTCACTTAGCTGAACTCTCGCCTAGAATCTGGTTCGGGGGAAATACGTGGGAATATTGAAATAGACACCTATCCCCTACGATTACTACCCTCGTATAATCAATATTTGCTCATTGGTTTCCGAATCGATTCCCCTGAACTCTTACTTTCCTGTCTTGTTGATGTTGCGTTGTAGTTTCAACGTAATTTTGTTGTAGTTTTGTCGCAGTTTCGCCGGGTTTAAACAACACTTTGTTGGACATTTATTGTCACCTCTTCCATCTCCACCCTCCCGATTATCTGTGGCACTACTTAGCACCCTGCTGAGTGTTGGACTCTTTTTCTTCTTTCTTTTTTGTTGCTGCCCTGAATCTTTCCGTGCTTCTGTGTCACTTCTTGGGCTGCCCCGAGGAGCTTAAGCAGCTGCAATTTCTATGGCTGCCTTTCGGACAGATTTTAAGCCATTGATACGCTGACTCAGGCCTGGTGCCAAGTATTAGCTGCTTCAAGGGAATGGGGATCTTCTTCGACAGAAATTCCTTAGCGAATTTCAGCATTTAACTTTCAGTTCGCTTAAATTAAAGCGGTATTTACTTGGAAACTGAGTATCCATAGACCCTCTTTGGGCTACAATAATCTTTTAATTCTTTTGAATTTACTCAATAGCTACTTGGCAAGTCCTTGAGTTCTTTTTTTGGTACTTGAAGTGCTTGAAACAAACTTCAAAATAGCGAGTTTAATAACAACAAGATGCCCTTACTTATTTAGTTGTTATTTACAAGAAGAAAGGCATGCAAAAATCTGTACTTCCTGTTCTGATTTAAAGATTTAATTTTATTTGTAACGGCATTTAATTAGGTCTGCTTTTATTTTACTCCTGATTCTTTATACAAAACAATCCGATTTGTAAAATGTTTTCAGCTTCATTATAGAATTTCCTTTTTGATTTTATTTGGTTGCAGTAAACAGAGAGTGACCCCCTTTTTTATCAATCCCCCATCAGCCCCTTTAACCTATTATTATATATATGTTGTTTTCATTTTGTTGCCTGACATCGCATTTATCCATTAGCATTCCCATTGTTTTATTCACATTTTTGTGCAGTTCCATTTTGAATTTCCCTCTCTTTTAGTTTTTTTTTTTTGGGCCTGGCTCCCCCATTGTTTTATGTCCTGTGGCGGCGGCGGATGATTTTGTCAATGTGTCTGTGTTGTCGTTGATTTTACTTACCATTGAGCACATGTACGGTAACGCTTTTGGGCTTTGCATTTGATGGATTACATTGATAATGCCCCGAATCCGAGGGACGCGCCGATTTAATTAGAAGGAACGACGTGGTCGTATCGCCCTTATTGGTGACCACCGACACGCCGCCGCGCGGCGAATCATAGTTGATAATCTGCGGATGAGATGGAAACTTCCGAAAGTCATAAAGTATTTTTCTACAAATTGGCCCGGCTGCGGGCCGGATGGTCATAACATTTTCTAAGCCATAAACCAGAGGCCAGATTACGCATACGCACTGTTGCACACTTGGCAAATTAAAATTGGTGGACGGAGAGATAAAGCGCCGAGGAGAGGCAAGGAAAGCCAACGAAAATATGCTAAGTAAGGGCAGAGCGAGATTGCAAATAAAACCAAAGCAAAACAATAAAATTAAATCTGTCGAGGGCACAAGTAAAGAAGAGGGAACCCCTCCCCCACTAATGGCAATATTTTTTTCCCCCTTTTCTATAGAAAACCCATAACAATGGCTGACAACCGTCAACCCTTGTGGCATTGTTGCTGCTGCTCCTCCGTACAATAAGCCATCCGTGAAGTGTGAGGAAAACACCTAAAGTGGAAACTAAAACGTGGCTCAGACCAAACAAAACCGAAATCCATTTAAAGCCCAAGCCAGAACCCTTTTTCCCAAACCCCAAGAACCAGGCACCAAGCCAACTTCCTTCCTTAAATGGCATTTCCTTATAAAGAAAATATAAAAAATAAAGAAAGAGAGACGAAATACGAAAGAGGCAAAGTTTTTGCCCGGCAAAGCTAATTTAAAAGTTACTAAATTGAACACTAAAGGGTTCCCCAGACTTCTGGCGGGTGGAAGCGATAATAATGTCCCAAAGTAATTGCGTGTCCTGGCAAATGGCATTGGCTGACGGTTACAGGGCTCAGACTCACAGCATTATTATGATTCCAGAAGATATAGGCCGGCGGCTCCGGTGAGTTGAGTATGACACAGGTGAGATTTATAGTTGAACCGCTTTCTATATACAAATCGGGAGCACCGATAATTTCCGTTGAAGGTTCTGCAAACGAAAGAATGAAAAAAAAAAGTTTAGAAACCAATTAAACGAATGTAATTAAAACAATTTTATTCGGAATTCAGCTGGAATAAAATAACAATTAGCTAAGAGTGAGATTCGCCCTTGGGGCACTCTCAAGTACGTGAAGGGGAATGGGAATTTCAAAGAAAATCCAAGCAAGGGGGAGAAATGATTTTCATCCTTTTGAAACGAAGCAATTGAAATGCGCAGAAAATGAGATGGAAATATTTTGCATTTACACTTCGTTCTTCAGTTACTTAATTCAATGATAATTTAATGTGAAAACTTCAGGAGGATGAAAGGGAAATCTTTTCACGAAAAATCATTTACATTTCCAGTTAATTTTAAAGGTTATTAAAAGCGCTTAAGAGTTTCGCCTAATTTAACTTACCAACGACATTCAGGTGAATGTAGTGACTCATGTGGGGTGTGGTCGACACCTGGCACTCGTAGATCCCAGAGTCGCGATGTTGCGGGTACTTGATCTGCAGCATCCAGTCTTCGGTTTGCGGCTGATGAATGGCCCGAAAGCGCTGATCCGAGGTGTATGTGTATCGGCCCACAGTCAGCAAATGGATGTCCCGGTGCCGCACCCAGGACACCTGAAGCAACATCTAAAATAATCCAAAGAGAGGGGCAAGAGTCTTCAGATTTCAGATTTCATTTGTTTGGCAAACAGTTTAAAAAGTCAATTTCATACGCAGCTGCTCGAATGAGCCGCACACGGAGGGGTTGCCTTTTGTGTCAGACACACACGTGTAAAATGCAAATTTATTTTGAAATATTTTATATGATTTTTTCACATTTTCTGTTCATGTTTCGCTGTGTGTTTTTGCCAGAGGGTGAAACCTTAGAAGGGACAAAGGCAGGGGTGAAATGTGCAGAGTCCTTTTGCCAGACAACCTGGCCCCGCCGACAAATTGAATGTAACACACACGACAACACACATGTCTGTACATAGAAAAAAATCAAATGACCTAGAAATTGTGTCAAAAATCTCTTTAAACTCTCAACAGCGATAAAATAAATATTAAAAGCAGTATTTAATATACCTAAAAAAAAAATCAAATAAACATTCTAAGTTTAAACAAAAATTCAAACGATCACTCTTGAGTTCTTCATTAAAAATAAACACTCAAAAAGCGAAGAATATTTAATTAATTTTTCTAATTAAAGAAACATATTTATTTAAATAAAATCTCTATTTTCCAAGCATTATTTTTCCTTGTGTACTCGTGTGACCACGCCTGAAACGCCTTCAGAAACCACCTGCTGTTTAATGCTCAAGTTTTCCCTGTCCAGGAGGCGCAACATTTTTAAGTGACGCTGATTTAGGGGTTGCCTCCGGCAGGTGGAATGGGCTTACGCTAAAAGGTAAGTGTGGGCGGGGACACGCCTGGCTGTGTTGCGTGTCATACGTCAGCTGCTAGCTGAATATTTTCAATTTCAATGACAACAGCTTAGCAACATCCTGCCTAACGATGAGCGACGACGCCCAGGACGAGGACGACTTTTGGCAAAGTTAATGGCCAAGAAACTCGGCAGAGGATGGAAGGTGGGGGCGGTGAGCGATGATAGGAGTTAGGTCCCTGGACCAGGTGTTAGTTGCCAGACACAAAGGTAAACTTTGGCAGCTGCTTAAGCAAAGTTGCATGTAATTAACACCAAAAGTCCTCAAGCACAAATGCCAAAGGAGTGAGCGAGTAAGGAGGCAGCATCAACTTTTTCCCCCACCACCCCCAACCGCACAATTTTCCCAGCGATTTTCCTCCCGTAGATTTTTATATGCGCATTAAGCTTGTTTACAGTATCGTAAAATTTTTAGCATATCAATATTTTCTTTCATTTTCCCAGCTGCTCTGGCAAACGAACATCAAAATCTGAAAAATTCTTTTACAGCTCAATTTGTGCAGACGAGTCAAGGTACATAAATTTGTTGGCACCTTTTTGCTGGAGTTTGAGGTGAAAATTACTGGCAAAATATGGATCATTTAGCGGGAACTTTGAAAAGTATTCAAGCATATGAAATGTATTTTCAAATCGCATTAAACGGGTTTGTAAAATGAATTATAATGAGATATGAAATCATATATGAAGTGATTTTCCTATATAAAATATAAATAAATGTTTATTTAAATAGAGAAATTATTAAAAAGACCTCCCAAAATCATTAACATATTTGTCATAAAATATATACTTAAAAATATTATCAGTAAGAAAAGGATTCAAGGGGATATCACAAACTTTAAATAAATCCAATAACCCCGTGCACTTCTGTCCTTGCTAAGCTAGTAAAAACGAAAAGAAAAAACTACATAAAATACCTTTTGAAAACATAAATAAAAAGCACTATCTTTTGCTGTGAACCATCCATCCACACAGCCATTAAATGGTTTTCTTTATTTCCATAGAATTATGAGAAAAATGGCGATGTGTCTGTGTGTGTGTGTGGGACTGGCATTAAAACATAAAGCTTTCCCCGGGCAAAGCGCAAATGAAAAACGTCATTAATAATGCAGAGACCATCAACATCCGTTCGCTGTTTATCATTATAGACGGTGTGAAGCAAAGAGCACACGTACTATATGTACACGAGGAGCATAAAACAGAAGGATTTCTCTTTATCTTTTTTCCTTCTTGGCAGTTTCAGCATCGCAGCAGCAGCTTAGCACTCGGCCCAGATGCTGCCAAATCTCAGCAGGAATGATGTATTACCTTGGTTCGGGGGGAGGATGAGGGAAAAAACTGAAGCGCGGAAGTGGGTGGTATTTTGGGGGTGGACTTGTGGCTACGCTTGTGGCATGCCGCAGAGAACCGAAAGCTAATTAGATTTTAAGCTGCCACACGAAGGTAATGAATATATTTTACAGGTTGCCTAATGCTTCTCGGTTTTTCTTCGGTTTTTGCTTATTTTCTTAAGGCAACTGATGAGCCAGAAATGGATACTTTCCAAAGCTTTCTGGCAAAATAGAATTTTATTTTTGCTCAGCAATAAGAATTAGCTTTTAAAATAAAATAAACAGGTGTATTAAATGAGGGTTAAATAGCTTAAGCTTATAAAATAATATTTGTTAAGAAGAAATATATATTTATCAACACTAATAATTGTATTAACTATCACACTTTTCAGCTTTTCAGTTTAAGAAATCCCTTTTAAAATTTATTTTGCCCAAAACCTATTGCCTTATTTTCCACAAAAATTTCACACCCAACAAACTTTTCAGGAAATTTGAAGAGTTTCCTAATTAATAAACTCACACTTCAGGAAACTTATAGACCCAGAGATCGATGAAGTTATCCCACTTAGCGCATCTAATGAAGTTATCCTTGGAACGAATTTGTCTGCCCCACATTGTCGAGGAGCAAAAAACTTGAACATTGTCCTATGGCAAGGTGAAAATCCTTTAGCCACCGCCCCAAAATTGAGGTTGCCTGGCCACCCTTTCTCTAGAATTTAATAATCACGCAAATTAGTTTTCGAAACCGCAACTCAAACAAGCCCCAAACCCGGGCTAATCACAGCCTGCCAGAAAGTTCGCTGCAAAATGGGAGCAGCGGGAAACCCGACCCCACCCCCCGTTTCCCTTACAAAGCCAGAATGCCGGGACATGTAACATATTATTATCGGAAAAACGGCCAGGGACCTTCTCCGGTCGGTGGCGACGCCGCCGGAAGTGACGGAAGCCGAATGACTACGGACCCCTAACTAACTGGACTCCTGCCGAGAAAAGTCAGAAAAACAAAATGAAAGGCGTTTTCGGTGCCTTTTTCCCTGCATTTAAATAGTTTTTTCTGTGGCTGCCCAGGTGGATGAAGGCCCACCGGCCGGAAGTGGAAATGGTAGCAGTGGTTCTGGAGATTGTGTTTGTGAAATGTTTGCGGCACTTCCTTCCGCTCACGACGAAAAGTTGAATAAAGTAAAATCTGTTTCCTGTTTGGGTATAATTAATCATTTTGTTCTTTGGCAAGCGGAACAATTAGCCTGCCGGGCCCCCAAAAAACAAAAAACTAAACCCATGTGGGCGCAGTGAACGTGCTAATTAGGCCCCAAAAAAGGAAATAGGGAAATGTACACAGTGGGACAGGACAGGAGGGACTCAACCACAGACACAAATCGCATTTTGATTTGGCAACGACAACGTAATTACACGATAATTGCGTGCAAAAATTGTCAAATGATTGCGAGATGTAATGTTTAAGAGGAGCTTAAAGCTTTGCAGAATAATAAAATAAAATAAATGTTAAATCTTCCTTAAATTTTCTCCATTTACTTGACTTCAATTCTTCAAAGATAAAATATACAGGACTCCTCCTTTAAAATTCGTAAAATATAATTGTAAATCTGCTTTAAATGAATTTCCTTTTCCAGCAAAACCCACCCATTTTTGGGCCAATATTTATTGCCAATAAAATAAATGCAGACAGAACATTAAGCTGCTATATTTCACTCACCGTCTTGTTGCCCAGGTTCTTGACGCGACAGTTTAAATAGGCCGTCTTGCCCAGCAGGGCGGTGACGTTCTTGGAGAAGGCCTGGTCGAAGTAGGGACCCGCATTGCGGGCCTCCTCCAGCAGATCGATGCTGTTGCGATTGATGCCGGATGCCATCTGTGACGGGAACGTGTTGCTGCTGCCAAAGCTGCTGGCCTTGTGCAAGCTGCTGCTGGGAATGCCAACGATTGTAGTTGAGCTGCCGATGGAGCTCCTGCTGGCATCGGTCGTCAATGAACTGAAGGATTCGGAGGCGGACAAGGACGAGGATGATGATGAGGCTGATCCGACGACTGCCTGGCCATTTTTGTTATTTCCGGTGGCATTGTTGCTACTTCCGCTTCCGGCGACACCAGTGGGACCAGCTGCCTGCTCAGCAGATCCTCCTCCTCCTCCAGCCTCAGTGTTTGGTATGGCATTGTTACTGCTGCTCATATCCTTTGATTTGTACGAGTCACGCTGGGCGGCGTAAACTGGAAGAAATGGAATAAAAATATTGTAAAGTTTAGAAAAAGTATTTTACAAATATATCTTAATTAAATCCTGTTATCTTTCTAGATACACTTAGTTTATATTTAATTTACATTTTATTTTTAAGACCTTAATCTTTAATAAGATATAATTTGATAAATAATTTGCATGATTTTCACGTGCTAAGGAACTTAAAAACTAAAGCCGCCTAATCAGCAACCATCAGCAAAACTTTCATTGACAACAATTCCGAAAAGCAAACAACAATTTTGCTGATAAACACAAAATTGCCGTTGTCATAAAGATTAACAACAAATCAAAGAAGCTAAGTTAAACTAATTACGATTACCGACAGCTAAGGTCCAATTAATTTCACCAATATTGGCAATGAAAGAAATACTGTCTTGAATTCATTTAGTAATAAATTATTTGAGATATTAATATATTATTGTAATTAAAAAGTCCCAGATGAACTAATTTGCAACTCGCTGATAAATTATAACAACGATGAAAACATCGAACTTGGCTAGTCTGGGGCATGGCGATAAGGTTGGCCAAAAAAAAAAATAGTTGGCCCGAGCTCAGTCAGTCCAATGTACAGCGAACTCTGTAATCACGGTTGGCGGACATGACTCTTAAAATAAATCGACCAGAATAACCCACCAAGACTCAGGCGATGCAGACAGTGCGAGTTTTTTAGCAATTTCCTATATAGTTTTAGCTGTTTTCGGTATTTAATAGAGAAAACCTTTGAAAATGACAGTTAAAAATAATTGCTGTTATTATTAATTTAAGGTTCGCTGAACAATATATTAATTATAAAAAGATTTTACATACTGAGATGATAACTAAGATCAACAAACTCGTTTTATCACAGATAATTTAAAATTAAGAATATTATTAATTAAATTTATTCCATTAGTAAATAATATTAATTTAGATGCCATCTCTGACATTAAATAATTTGGATTTACTTTAATTACTTTTAAATTTTCAATAAAAATGTGATGTATATACGATGGAAATGAATATCTTTATATTTTTGATCTCTTTTATCATCTCGTAATAAATTTTAAACATAAAATCTTGGCTAGTAAGCCAAATTATAGCCATTTTTAACTGACTTATACTTTACAAATTGGCTTGCATTTCACACAATCAGCACTGAAAAGAGCGAACTATAGAGTTCTTTAGATAAGATTAAGCGGTTCCAGGTTAATGGGTTCCTGAGCTCTATAAAAGCCGCGATGCGCGAACCTTAGGAAGTCATTATAGCTCATTGCAGAATCAGTTATCGACATGGACTTGGCAATGGCAAAGAATTCTTGGCGGCTTTTGCTTCTTCTGGGCCTTATCCTGGGGCTACTGCCTGGCATGAGTCAGCAGGTGGGTGAAGAAATTGGGGGAGATTCCAGGTGCCAGGTTGCCGGCTCCCGATAAGCCGCGCTAATCGGACATTAATTGTTTGTTTATTAGTCTGATTAGCTTTCCACGTTCTCCGGCATTCCAGGCGGCGCTGACCGAGGCGGATTACTACACGGCCGGAGTGGTGGAATTCCGCCAGTCGGTGCTCAGTTTGACGGAGAACGTGGAGGCCTATGTGGAGATTATACTCTCTGAGAATGCCAGCGCCACGGACATCATTGTCTTTCCGGAGAGCACTCTGAATGGCTCGGGTTCCATGACTTTTGTGCCCAATCCGGATGATGAAATCTCTCCCTGCCTGAGCGATCCCAATGCCACCCACTATGAGGAGTTCCTGGTGACCATATCCTGTGCGGCCCGCAATGCCAGCAAGTATGTGGTGATCAATCTCACTGAGAAACAAAAGTGCGAGAATGTGCCGGAGGACACGAGACCCTGTGCCTCCAATGGCCTGAACACCTACAACACCAACGTGGCCTTCGATCGCCAAGGCGTTGTGGTGTCCCGCTACCGGAAGGTGCACCTGTACGGTGAGAACAAAAACAGCACCCATCTGCCAGAGCTGAGCACCTTCGAGACAGACTTCGGGGTCACCTTTGGTCACTTTATCTGCTTCGATATTCTCTTCTACACGCCGGCCCACCAGCTCATTGTGGAGCATGGAATCACGGACTTTATCTACCCGGCCATGTGGTTCTCCCAGCTGCCCTTCCTCACAGGTGAGACAGACAGACACTTGGAGCTATCAACCTGCTTCGGCTCCGAGTTCGTTGACACATGTCGCTTATCTCGGCCGATCGATTACTAATTGATGGCTCTCGCCACCTCTCGAGATGGAGTGGTTTGAACCGATTATGCACAGGGAAAAAAGCTTGCGACTCAAGTGGCTGTAATCTGATACTGAAAGCAGGGAAAGAAATAACTAATCCATCTCTTCTCCACCACCAGCTGTTCAGGTCCAAGAGGGCTGGGCCTACTCCAACGATGTCAACCTCCTGGCAGCCGGAGCCAGTCGTCCTTCGGTGGGCAACAGTGGCTCAGGCATCTATCATGGACGCAGCGGTGCCCTCACGAGTGTGATGAATCAGGGCTCAGGAGAGAGAGCCATCTACGTGGCCCAGGTGCCCAAGTACCCGAAGAGCAGGTCCGTCCAGAAGCGTGCCAAGAGGGCAGCTACCACACCTCGTGAGGTGGCCACCAGCTCGAGTTACTTCATGAAGCGCGATTATGTGGAGAACTACGAGACAGAGCTACTTGAGTTCAAAGAGGGAGTCACTGGCAATGTCAACAGGACTCTTTGCCAGGGCAGCTTCTGCTGTCACTTTGACATCGCCTGGAGATCCTTGGTGGCAGACAGTGGCAGCTACTACAGCTATCGACTGGCCACCTACGATGGCTGGCGCAATGAGCAGCGAGTGGACGCCAATTACATTCGGAACTGTGCGCTGTTCGCCTGCTCAGGTCCCACCATCGAGGATTGCGGTCAGTTGTTGGCCACCGAGGGAGCAGAGCAGCAGCCCAGTGTTGCCTTTACCCGACTGGTGATCGAGGTCACCTACCCGGAATCACGGGAGTTCCTGCTTACACCCAACACCCTGCTAAACAATCTATATCCCCTGGAGCCCAGCCAGTTCGAGTGGTCGCAGCAGAAGCCCTCTGAGGATAGGTGAGTCTTCAATTGGCCAGTGTTTACGATCTCCTTTTATATAAAATTACTATATCCTTTTACAGCTACCAGCATGAGGTTCGCTTTGCCTTGCGGGAATCTCTGGAGTTGGGCAACTTGCTGACCTTTGCCATTTATGGAAACTATTACGACAATGAGTGCACCTTTGGCGTGGGCGATGAGGAGAAGCAACTATCCTGTGGTTATAGGAGCGGCTCCAGTCAAAAGGCTCTCCTTGGCGGTTGGCTGACCATGCCTTTGGCTATCCTGCTACTCCTTTGGGCCAGAAATTAAAAGTATAAACGATATTTATAGTATTCCTTATGCCAAAGGATCTGAATTCAATCTTAGTTTCCATTGATTGAATTTATCTTTTGTTTTCACGGTGTTGGGATCAAATACAAGTCTTCCCTCAATAATTTCATTGTTCTCTTATCCACATTATTGTTGGAATCCTTATGTTTTACCACACCTAATGCTCGATATAACCAGTATTTTAAACAATAACGCAATCATTTTAACAAGCCTAACTCATAGTTTATTGGAATTAATCAACAAATTTATTGACAAACTCTCAGAAAGAGCACTCCGAAAGAGCTGATGATCTACACAACAGCTGAATTCAAACTAAACATTGATTTAAAGGACTAAACAGCCATCAGTTCCAAGCCTGAGAGCTCCTTGGCCAGAAAAACTCCCACAAAGAACAGGGCATAGCTCTTGACCAGCATCCTATGGAGAATGGTATCAAATTCAGGTTACATAAAGTGCTGATAGAACTATAGTCATTATGCCTCTTGCTATTAAAGAGTCTTTGCTGACATCTTTTGCCATTAAAACTCACCATTGGAACTCATTATTGTAGATACTGCTGAAGATTTTAAAGGGACCTGATTTCACCATTGTGATTCGATTTGTATAATACAATTTTCAGAAGAGTTTATTTTTAAAAATTTATCAGAGCCACTTGAAATGTTGAATGAAACAAAAGGCTCAGTCAACTATGTATATTTTTTGTTTAAGGCAAAATCAATCAAATGAATAATTTTAATATTTTTACTAACCCCACAAACCTATTAAACTCGTACATCAATACCGCATTCGAAATCTCGTAATTCCCAAAGTTCCACTTAGTTTTCGCAAATGTTTCAAATGCAAAAACTATGCCATAAAGTCCTTCAATCGATGGCCACAACAACTGAAAACTGGGAAACCTTGTAACTCGTTCGGGTTCAACTTTTAACAGCCACCATGCCATGCCACCTTTTGTGGCAACCATTTAGGTAATTAGCGAATTACGCACACACCCAAACAGGAGCACACGTTTCCCAACTTTTTGCTGTTTCCCCTCCATAAATATATATATTTTTTTTTTGTTTTCGTGGAAAGGCAACCAAAGTTTTGCCTGGCTTGAAGGTAAATCCAACTTTTTGTTTTGTTTTGCCAAAAAAAAAAAAGCGGAACATTTTTTTTGTTTGTTTGGAATTTTTCGTTTATCAAATTTTCATGTTTTTCCGGGCACAGCCCCACGGCTGCGTGTGTGTGAAGGAAACTGGTTGTTGTCGTAGTTACGAGCCATTTTTATCCGGCATTTATCCATCACTTAGCTACGAGGACGCCAGGGCGTCTGGGCCAAAAACTAAGCTCCACTCGCAGCTAAGCGCCGACAAATACACCCGGACCCACGCATATATCCCGGCTATATATCTCGGGGCACTTGATACGCTTATTACGTCGCAGCTAACGTCTTTTTATGACACTCTCCTCTCCTCTCCGCCAGTTTTATGGTTCCCAGCCAGCGAAGCCGGCAAGACTGGCTAGCTAGCGACTTTATTAGATTAAACATGTTGTGCACGTCGTCCTGGCCCTCGCCCCAAGTCTCAGACAGCGAACGGGCCACCAACTACTACTAGCTGTGATGCTGGTAGGGACCAGTGACTTGGTCACTGTGACACACGCAGTCACTGGGCGGAAAAGTCAATGATTCTTTATAGGAAAACAACTTGTTATTTATTCAAGGTGTCTGAGGTAATAAAGGGAAGCATTTATAGATATTTTGACATAACTTTTAGATCAAAGAAATATAAATATTAAATATTAAGATAAAGATGATCATAATTTGTAAGAAATCTACAATTTAATATTTATGGGAAAATACTTTCAGTTATCTTATAGATATTTAAAGCTTTCTAAGCACTTATAAAATCGAAATATAGAAACCCACCAAAGATCTGATCACGTAAGACGCGACTTGGCTCATCGCTCGTAGGAAAACCCATGCACATGTCCACATGCTTCACCCAAAGTCGTCTCTCGCCTTCCTTTCCTCTGGTGTGTGTGTGTGTTACTGTCCCTATCTACCGCAACCCCTCCAGTTTATTGCCCAAACTATTAGCTGAGCATCAGCTTTAGCCCGCTGGCCATGTTCCTGCCAGATAAGTCGAATATCCTTCATCATCTGCTCCAGCTTCTACAGCTAGCTGCAAGCTCCGGATTTCGTCTTTACTTCCCTCTTTGAGAGCTTTACCTCCCGACCTCCCTGGCTTTTCCTGACGATTTTCCACCCCTTACCACTTTTCCTACTAAGCCAACTGCTATTGACAGGCAAAGCAAAACGTTTCGGAGTCGTCTGCAGTAGTTTGGCTGTGCTCTTTGGTCCGCCGGCTGCCTTCAATTGGCAAGACCCAAACAATGTTGCTAATAACTTGACTCCACCCCTTGTCTGTTCAGTGGGCGCGGTGGTCGCAATGGGGGCGGGACAAGGGGCAAACATGATAATAAATAAAACGCCTCTGGCTAGAAATTAAAATAAATTGACTGCCTGGGACAAAAGACCGCAACGTCAACTGTTAGCTGCCAAACATAAATTAGACCACCAACGAAATTATTTCTTTCTTTTCGTACATTTTCGGTATATTTTTTACTCTTTATTGGGAGGGTACTTTCATTTCTATAGAATAAAATTAAGCACAATTTAATAGTAGTTGGTTTGCATTTGGTTTTTCGTAGAGGATTAACACCGATTCAACTATAATGTTAGTTTACATTCTATTTTGCGTTTATTAGGATTTATTATTTATATATAAAAATCATATAATATTTATAGAATCCTAATGCTTATGTAACTATTTAAATTATATAAGAATCCATTAAACTGCAATATAATAATTTAAGAAACTTCCAACTTCACATTTTTCTACAAATATAACTTAATACGCATACACTTTTCTATTGAAATTTATTTATTATAAAATATTTATTATTTCAAGGGTATCCCAATATTCGTTGCTTTAAATTTCCCTTTCAAATTTTTGTTTTATTTTCGGTTTCATTTCTGTTTTGCCTTAAAAGCGCCCTGCAGAAATCAGAAAGTCATGTGCCAGGGTCGCTGTTTTCAGTGGCAGTTGTTGCCGTGTTCATGTCTCATGTCCCAGTTCCCGGATCCCCCGTCCTGTGTGTCCTGTGCGCCTTGTGTCCTATGTCTTGTGTCCGGGTTTGTTACGTCGACGTCAACGTCAGCAACTTGAACGCAAGTAGACCGCAGGGCATGCTGTTCCTGTTGCTCATCTGTAGCTTCGTCCTGTCTCCTACTTCCTTTATGCCCCATCCTATCCTATCCCCACCCAAGTTTCTTTCCCCCGACTCCTGTGGCTTGCTCAAATTTTACGCCCCCACAGTTATTATTAACAGAGTGGGGGGACTCCCCTCTGCGGTTGCTGTTGTTGTCAGAAACATTTTGAAATGTCAAAACTTTTAGCTCCCCCCTCGCTGACGTACGTTTGACTGTCTGTTTTCTAAGGTGAGCTGGCAATAACATCAGCAGAAAACAAAAAAAAGAAACGACGTTAACGCTTAAATTTTTAAATTCACTTAAAAAATTAAAAATCATTTGTGTGCCCCACGCGACGGGTAGCATAAGAATTTTACATTCGTTTTTTAAATATTTAAAGGCTTCCATTTGTCATGGTGCCTTGGGCATTGTTTGTGCGGCTTTTACCGTGACTCCGACTCCGGGTAAAAGTTGAGCAGAATTAAATCGAGTATTCCTGGGGATGCTCAGCGGCATCTTGTCCACCTTTGTGTTCACCTTTTGGCAGGTGATTTTTCTCTGGAATTTGTAAGCAGGACTTCTAGGAATTGGCAAACGGTAATTTGAGCCAAAAGTTAATACGGTTTGTTGGCCTTGGACAAGCTTCAATGGCCGCGGGATAATTTTTTCTGTTGTTTCTGTTTCTTGTTCGGTTTTATTTTATGAAAGGAAAAAAAACAATGGTTAGCTTGGGTGAATTACAGATGAGCTCAGTGCCTGGACAGGTCAGTTTATGTAACCTTAAGGATATTTTCAGAGTAGACTTAAAGAGCTTGGAGTTCGTAGATTTATTAATAATTTCCAAATTTTGATGAAATAGATACCCAAAGGCTATAATTTATTTTTTTCAATATTAATTATGTTTAAAAAAAGCTAAAATACTTTATGTAAATGTCGAAAAGGTCAGAATTTATCTTGCATAACTTTCATAAAAATCGATAAGTCAAATCACGGCTGTCCCGAATTTTCGCGGAAAAGAAAAATAATTTGAATACGCGAGGCTATGGCATGTTCTTTATCTCTGGATCTAGTGCTCAATGCCTACGACTGGCCGCTTCATTAGGACCTAATGACGATTCAATCCTCTCCGGTGGCATTCCGACTCTGATTCCAAGCCCGAATTCCGGCAGACCGTCATTAAGCGCCGGAGCACGGCATATGAAAAATGAAAGTCAAATACAGGCAGGTGGAAACAAACACACACACACGTCGCCCTGCACACCCACAAAAACAAAGCCCACCCAGGAGTGGGAGCATCATTTCCCCCACATCGCCTGGGAGTTGCTGCTGGCCTGGTCTGGCCAAAACATTGATTTCCCAAGACTTTTCAGGCACACAAAATTAATTACCTAACCTAAAAACGCAGCCCAGAAGGCTGGAGCAACAACACGGAGAGGAAAATGGAAAAAAAGGGGAGAAGAATATAAAGAAAAATGAAGAGCTGGGCTCGAAGGAGGGAAAATTATGTAAGCCAAGGGGCGGCTCCTGCTACTCGATGCTGATAGATTTTCCCTCTCGATTTTCCGGCTCGCTTTGATTTGGCTCGGCCCAGCTCGGCTCTTGGCTCTTGGCTCTGGCTTGGCGTTTTTCTGCTGACTCATTTGGGCATGACAACGGCCCAAAATGAATGATATCGAAAATCGAAATCAATAAATGAAATTGGTCAAATCAATTTGGCAACAATTGCAATTTTGTGTATGGGGGCTGAGGCACACACAGCAAAAAAGAAGGAAACTGGAGCACAAAAATTTGATTAAAGTTTTTCGTTTTTCCCTGTTTGTTGGCCATAAAAAAAGTGATTGGAATGGAAAATGAGCTTGGCCCGTGGAAAAAGGCCAAAAATTTGTTGCTGGAATTAAGGCAGAAGGCAAAAACTATTCAGAATGCAGCTCCCTGCCCTGTTTGTGTGGCAAATGAAAAAGTTTTTAAATCAGTGGCCTGGCTGAGGTTTATATTAATTTTTGAGAAAGATTCAAGGATAGAATTTGTCATTCAAAAAGTGAAATCAAGTAAATTCGGTAAAATCGAAATAAAATAATAAATGTAAATAATTATAGCAATTGCGAAACGAACTGCAGCTAACCAATTCCGTAATCTCCGCATTCTCTTTACGAAGCTTATTATTTCATTGAATGTATAATCTTAAGTACATATATTCTCATTAATATATTTTGTATTTCGTCCTTATATTTGTAATCAATTAATTGTATTTTAATCATTTAATAGATCATTTGTTTGGTATTTTTAATTTCTTTTTTAGTTCAGTTCATAAATCACTGTGTTGTTTAGATCATAATCGTAGCTATATTTACTTTCAAACTAAAAAAAATAAGAAGACAATTTAAGAAGAATCTATTTTTTGTAACAATATTACCATAATACCAAATTTCTAAACGATCGGAGAAGAGGCTTTACTTTACTTGCCAAAATGCTCTATGGTTGAAAGCCCATAAAAGTAGGCAACGCTTTTTAAACTTCAAGGTTTACAAACGAAGTGCAGGACATTTCTTATAATTAATTATTTATTTCTCTATTTGCTTAAATATTTTTCAAAGATTTTGTTTCAGTGTAGCACTTACCTCCATTGCCGGATATCAGAACGATGACAACGACTAGCATGCTGAGCATTATCAGCGCTCTTTGGCAGCCGCTGCAATCGAAGTGAGCGCCGATGCTGCCGCTGAGTCCGCTGGTGTTGCTGCCGCTGTTGCTCCTGCTGGTAGTGAGTGGATTGCCTCCAATTCCAGCGCTGGAGCTGTGACAGCTCCCTGGCCAGAGCCGCGTGCAGTGTGCGCTGATTTCTGGTGGGTCCGAGGGCGCCAGCTCTCGTTGTTGTTGTCGCTGCCACCTAACTTTGCATGTGGCTCGTTGCTTTAAATTCGTTCGTTGCTTTCGCTGCTGCTGCTGCTGCTGCTGGCGCATTTCCATTTGAAAAGTTGCCATAATATTTCACTGGCGAGCGAGTGGGCGTGGCGGCTCCCCCTGCTCCTGCGTGCTCCTTGCGGGTTCTCTTTGGGAAACCTATTTGAAAATGTGTTTGTGGAATAACTGGGGGGCGTGGCTGGTGGTGGCCTGATTAGCGCCTGCCATCATCATCGTCATCCTGCCGCGATGCGTGAAATTGCTGGCACAACAAAAAGGAGGCCAAAAGGGCGAATATCCTTGTAGGTGTCCCTTTTTACGTAGTGTCGCTGTAGTTGGCCGACTAACTACTTTGCATTGGTTCCGCTCGATGGATGCTGACAAATAGCCGCCATTTTCCCAGCGATTTATATTCTATTTAATTTCGACTCGAACACAGTTCCGGCTGGCTATCACTTCATCTTCATTAGCCGTTGTCCGCCATCCGGGATTGCAGGATGGCTGCCAGGATTCAGCCTGCGGAGGAAAACAGTTTCGGGGCGTTAAAAATGTTTGGAATTTCATTAAAAATTCAAACGTCAAAGTCAAAATAAATGGAAATTTGTGCGTTTGTATTTGTGTTTCTGCGCCTCAGTCGTCGGCACGTGCTGTTGTCCTTGCTGCCAAAAAAAAGGACCATCCGACTGCCTGCCCTCTCCTCCACCTGAAACAAGGATGTATATTCTCTTCCTATATATATATATTTATTATATTATCTGGATGCGCGTGGCTTGTCTGTCTTGTTGGATTGGCTCTGTTTGCTTTATGAATGTGTTTCCAGTAACTGGCGACAACAGTTTTTCCCCTCGCTTTTTATTTTTTTGTCTTTTTCGCAGAAATTCGGGCTGCGCTGGCAATATCGTAATGTGATTTTTATTAAAGCCAACAAATAATAAATTAAATGCGCCCGAGGCAGAGTTGTGGAATTTCTAATTTTCGCAAAGCGTTTGGGGACTGACTGTCCAGCTTAGAAATTTGTCTCAGAAATTCTTTAGGTGATTCCAATAAGGGGGAATTTCTTAAGATATTTATTTAATTTAAAGAAAGTATTTATTTATCTAATTACCTTGGAGGATTCCATTACCCACTAATTCAATAAACCTAAAATAAAATATTAAATATTCCTTTTAACCTACTTTTTTCCAAAATTAAATATTATATATTTCTAAATTAGATTTCCACGATTCTTCAATCTAATTTATTGTGAAAACTTTCTGTAAAATTATATAGAAATAGCATAATGTCCTGAAAACTTTGTAAACACAAACAAAACTGCTCTCATTCGCTACAAATAAATGTGGAAAAATATTTTAAAAGGCTGTAAATTATATTAAAAGTTTTCGTGGCACATTAATCTTAGCCGGGCTTTAAACTTTTTCCATAAATCCTTTTCTCACGATCGGCAAAGCGCAGGTCCTCTGCTCATCGCTAATGTTAAGGATAACTTTTCACTCGATTCGGCATTCATTTGGACACGACCCTGGAGAGCACTTTCATTCCATTTTCCTACAAAAACTTTCCGCTAATGTCTCCCAGCGCTGATCGTATTATGCCTATTTACAACTTTCATTATTCATTTTTGCAACTAACGACAAGAGAGAGACGAGAGATACAATGTCCCTGACAGCATCCAAAATAATGGGGCACAAAGCGTTAAACAAAAGGAGGAAAACGGGGCAAAATACAAAATGGAATGGAGAATGAAACAAAACCCAGGCAGGACTCGTCGTCACAGTATAAGTTACAGCAAAAGTTTCATTTAAAACTGTCGAGCTGCGAGTCCTGCGAGTCCCCAGCTGAAACTTTTCAACCTACCACCACCCATGGCACTTTAAAAGTTGCGAAAAAATTCCATCCGTCCATCAGGGGCGGAGATCGCAGGTCCACAGGGGTAGAAAAGTCATCAAGTGCAATGTCAGAGCTTGACAAAATATGCAGCACAGCTTCCGCCACCACCCCTAGTCCAGCTTGGCGTCAATGCGTGGCAAATCCAAGGGAAATGTGCCACAAAACTTTGGCCGGTCAACAATGGATGTGGCGCGGAGAACGAGAACGAGAACTGTCGAAAAGTGGCATAGGAAAAGCTCTCCTGGCTTCAAGGTGATGCCTGCCGTAATTTTTTCCCTTTTTCTCAAGCATTTTTTGTGCGGCTGCTGCTGCTGCTGCCGGTGGTTAGTTTTAATTAGTGCCAAGGTCCGTCGAGGGTTAAGCACGTCACGCTGATGGCCGGGCATTAAGTTGTAAGTGCCAGGGCATGACCGGCTAACCCAACGCCCACTAACCTGCACTTTAACTTAAGCACACAAGAAATAATAAACAATATGCTTCTAAATAATCTGATTTATACATTTTGAAAATAATATGAGGTAAAAGAACTCCAAAATAAAACCTAAAGTTTAAAACGTTCTAATACTATTCATAAATTTGTATTAAATATCATTTTTCCTTTGTCGTAATTTAATCGACGGCTGGAAAAAAGAGAATCCTCAAGATTTATAATCTTAATGTAACATTTTTAACTCAAAAAATTCAATCCATTTTTTTTCAGTATAGCTGAACCCAAGTCCAAGTGCCATGCATAATTAAAGCTCGACGACTCATTATAATTTCCATTAAAAAGTGAGTAGCCGCCACCCAAACAACAGTCCCAGGGCCCAAGGATGAGTTTATCCCCTGGCAAGGACTATTGAAGCATCGACTCGTCCTTTGATGGGCCATCGATGCGTCGACATTTAAAGCGACAGCTGTCACGTCAAACAAAAGTGGGACACGATGGGAACAGGACGCCCGCCGATTAATAAAATATGCATGACCAGAGTAATTATGTTTGATTAACACCCATACATATGTAGATATATATATTTGCGTTTTAATTATGTCTTGCAATTGCAATTCACCTCAATTATTATTTTTGTGCTTAACAATTTTCTTCTTTTGTTTGCTTTTGATTTCCTGCTATTTGTTAAATATTTGCATAATATTTCATTCACTCAAAGTTGTGTTCATATTTTTGTAAAAATTGAAATTAAATAAATATGGTAAAGTAAGCACAATGGAATGCTTTGTGTTGCCTTTGCATTGAATATTTAAATTGTATGTAGAAGGTAAAGTACAACAAAAAAATTAATATATTTCAAGCTGATTAAACTGCAATCGAGGGCAGAGATCAATTTGGGGTTAAAAAAAGGCCTCAAAATACATTAAGCGGTTAAATGTAATTTAGAGAAAGCTATTTCCATTATAATAAAAACTAGGTAAGTGAAAAAATCGCCTACATGGTAAGATTGCTAATGTAATCACAAGCTATATGATTATAAACATTTTTTATTCAAAATTTATCTTACAAATTTAATAGGAAATTTATTAAAAAATAGAGAAAATTAAGCTCTTTTTTCAGCTTTGTCAGACTGTCGCTAAAAATATTCATGCAAATATATTTGAGTTTATTTACTCTTTGGCTTTGGGTTTATAAAGTTTAATATATAAATTGAAAGGCTTTTGTTTGTGTCCCACTTTATTTCATTTTTTGCAACTTTCCACAATTGGGTTGCTCACACAAATATTTCATAAATATACCCGTATATATAGATGTTTATATATATATATATTTATGTGTGAAGCTCGCATGTTAAAGTAAGCTTATGAATTTTTTGGGGGAACTTAAGCTGATTTGGGGCTGACAATGTATGGGGGAAAGTCAAGGCAACGAAAAAGGTTAAGTACAATAAAAATAATTTATGTATTTGGGCAACTTTCTGGAGCAGAAAGTTCAATTTTCCAACCATAAGACATGGCCTTGATGAAGCAAGAGGTAAATGAAATCTTCCCTTTTTTTTTGTTATTTGTGGGAATAAGATCTTTTTGCATAAAGAAGCACCCATTTAACTTGTCAGAGAAGCTGTTCTATTTTTTATGCTGCAAATAAAGGTGACGGCCAACTGGGCAATGGGTGTTCTTACCATATTTTCTTTAGCAATCTAAATAATGGATCTGAATGGTGAATGAAAATGGTAAAGGTATTCCAAGAGCGTGATTTCGGGGGGGTATATTTTGTGGTAGGTCACAGTGATAATATTCTACATAAGTATCCCATACAATTTCTGAATAGAATTCAGAATATGACTTCTTGTCTCAAGAATTAAGACCCTAGAAATGTTTATTAAAAATTAATTAATCTTAGTTTCCTTGCCAATAAGAGCATAGAAATATTAATCTTTATTAAGATTCTAACAAAATTCTAAATCTCTGTAATAACATCAACCAGAAATACCCCAAACTAATTATAGCTACTTCAATTAACCTCTTCTAGATCGTGTATCTTTCCTCATTTAATTTATGATTTCTCCTTAGCCTTTAGGCCTTTTTGTCATTCAAAGCCACCTTGAAAATACATATTTATCGTACGCTGTCCATCATTGCCTCTGATTAGCAGGTCTCACCACTTTCATTAGCATAATCCAAAAATAAACGTATCTCAATCCTTTCACTACACGCCTGTCAATAAGTTGATTGGACCTGAAGCCGTAGCCGACGTCCACCTGTGTGTTTAGGCACGTGTGTTTATACCCAAAGCAATTCTTGGAATTTTCATAATTAAATTGAGTTGACAATCGGAGGCCCATCCTTTCCAGAAAGCCACCACTTTCACTGACCAACCGCTGACCACAACACAGTGAAGCAGCAACAAAAATAAAACAATAAACAAATACAACAGGGCCACCCGTTGCTTCCGCTGTTCGAAAAAACCCCCAAGCCACCCACTCAAACCACTCAATTTCCCCGGCCGAACAATGACACAATTGTGTGGATATTTCCTGCCCATTTTTCCCGAACGCTATTTGGGTGGCATTACACGATTATCGGCGTTAACTAGACAATAAAATAAGAAATTATCGGATAATTAGCTCATAAAATTAATCGGGCTTACCTTAACGCCTCGTCCTTTTTGTCCTCTTGTGGTTTTGCTTTGTTGATTAATTGAATTTTAACTCAATTAAAGTTTAATCAAAAGTTTTGAGGTTCAAATTTTCTCTTTTTCTCTTTCTTGTTTTTCACTCAATTTTTTAAGCTGCCAGAAAAAAAAGACTTTAATATTGAGCTTATCTCCCACGAAAAAGTCTGTAAAATTAATTTGATTTGGGCCTTTTTTTACAGTATATCAAGGATATCTCAGCCGTGTGATTCTCGTATTTAAGCCATTTCTCGCCTCTCCCCTTTTTTATGCAAATATTTCTGGTTAAGCAAAATGCGACCCTAATTTATGGCCCCAAAGGGAGCCACGAAGGGCAACGCAGACAAAAAAAAACTTCAAAAGGGAAAAATCGCAACATTTTCCGCGAAATTTAAAAGGAAAACACAAATATTTCAATAATTATTTCTTAAATTCTTGGATCCCTGAAAAAGTTATATGCCAGTACGACCTTCGTGACCGAAAAGGAAACCTGAAGAAAACAAAGCTTAAAAAATATTTTATGTCTGCACTGAGAAAACTCATCTAATTAAATAGTTTTATTCCCAATTATAATATGAAATTGCTAACTAGTATTTAGTAAAAATCATTAAAAAATACAGTTGGATTGATAGAATCTGGAGCATTAAAGAATATTCCCCAGACTCCAGATTATTATTATTTGTATGTTTTGTATTTCGCTTTATGTATATTCCACATCCGCCGTGTGGCCTTGGCAGGTGAGAGTCGAGCTGAGGGATCAGCTGGCGCAGATGCACTTGGGTCCTTGCGTTAACTCTAGTTTGGTATTTTAGTTTGGTATTTAAGTATTCACGGATCGCTGGCACTTTGGCACATATCCTTCGGTTTTTCCATATTTCACTGGAGTGTTGCATATTTGATTTTGCATCCTGGCACGCATGGCTCCATTTTCCGTATGCCTTTTCCTTTTTAACATATATATATTTATCCTTTTCACTGTGCGTGCGTATATCTCACATTGGCTCATTTATTATTTACCGTTATTGCACATTGAACAACTTTTACTTTCGACTACCGCACCCGTTCGAGCGTTTGTGTGTGAGGGCGTGTATGTGTGTGTGTTTGGTATATTGAGGTTGTCCTCCGAACAGGACTTTCCGCCGCTTTCCACCGTGCAAACGAACCGAACGAGACGACTGCGCTGAATACACTGAAAGCCACACGAACGGAATCGGACGGAAAAGCGAGCTCCAAAGCCAAAGCTCCAATTTTCCCCTTACTCTCGCCGCAAGAGAGCGTGCTTTTCCGCCTAGCACAGTGGGGCCAAATGCATTCGTCCTGCGAGCACACTTCCAGTCGTTACACTCTCGCTCGTAAACTTCTTTTTCGAATTTCCCGAGGGCTAGTAGTAGGTCTTCTCTTAAAAATTTCGCTCTCTTAAGCTCAGCATTCGGCGACCATTTGTTGACATCCTTTAAGGAATTCGTCCTTCACAAAATTTTATTAAAATACTTTTATATTCCAAAGTATATGATTTATTTTATTTTTCAAATGGTAGATGAGAAGATTTTATTACCAAAATGTCTTATTTATTTATGGAAATTTTTAAAATTTCACTTTTAGTCGCTTTTCTCAGAATTGAATGAAAATAAACAATTAAATATGATATATCTTTGCAAGTTTTAATTTTTAAAATATTTTAATTTTGTTAATTTTAAGCCTTAAGTATTTTTAATTTTACCGTTTCCAATATCCTGCGATTAACGCGAATTGCATCTTCATTTCAAACAATCAACCCGAAGCCCACGCAAAGACACCTTTTTAAAATGTCGCCTGATACAAGATACTTTTAATAATTAGAAAGGTGAAAAATCATGTTGAAAAGGTCAACGTCGGTTATTCGTCTTGGCTACCTTTTGGGAAAATTTAAGATAATAAAAAATGTTGACAATAAAAGGAGATTAAAACCCTTTCCAATAAAAATTACAACAAAAAATAAAAGCTAAATAAAACAAAAAAGATGTTGTTAATTTATATTTATAAGCTTTTCCTTTTTTCTTTCTAATGGTTTATACAGATTTTTAGAGAATATTTTCTTTAATTTTGTTAGCACTTTTGCCTTTGTGTACTATTAGTTTTTAAACTAATATGCACCAAGTCTTTCTATATAGACGCCATTATAGTTAAAGCTCTTAAATAATATCATTTTTTAACTTCCATCAACCCCTATCCTGCTGGCAACACTATTGTGAAGGTTCTGGTAAGGTGGGTGGTGCTGAGAAAATGGGAAAAAGAAAAAGAAGCGGAGTGAGACTCTTCAAATAGGCAGCTCCAGACACCCGGCCTGCTTAAGCACTTAGTGCACATTAAGTGCCTGGGATTTGGATTGTATGCTGGCCGACTGCCCAATCCATTCCAGGGCCATTCTTGGGCATCCAAAAGTCCCATCTTCCTGCCTCAGCGCCCAGCTCCTTCGTCTGTCTGCGAAGTTAACTGACACTTACACTTGCACTTCGGCGGAATCAAATGCATTCGTTTCGGGCTCTGGTCTTTTTTATTCAAGAGGCTTTCCCAGCTAACTGGCCCAGAACGATTGGCATTAAACGCCTTCCTTCCCATTTGAGGGGTTGGGGGAGAGTGAGTCCATAAAATAAATGCCGATAAATGGTAACTGAATTAAAAGGACCAAAAGGTTGAGGATTTTCCGACATCAGACTGAAATGAAATGGAAAAAAAAACATTTGAGCATGTTTCCTTACAAATTGGAGCACGAAAAATAAGAACTTTTCTAAAGGAAAAATATGAAATTTTAATTCCTTGAAAAATCTTTTAAAAGTAAACTCATAAAATCCATAATTCACCCATTAAAAGATTACATTTCAGTAAACCGTATTTTAATCACCAATCATAGACCTCGCAGACCTCTTGTTCCATCTAACACTTGTACATAAATCGAATCTTGGCCCAATCGCCCTCGGAAGGTCCTCGCACCTGGCCCATTTCCCTCTCCACTGTCTCACCGTTGATTAAAGCCCGAATTGTTGGCTTCGAAGGATCCTTAGCAAAGGCGTTCTTCGAATAATGCATTACACTCTCATAATCATAGGGAACATCGAAAGTGGTGGTTCTATCCTGGGCCATGAACTGTGACCAGTACTTCCGCGGAATGTTATCGTAATCTATGACCACATACTCATCCCGATCGGGACGACTTTGTTCGTGGAAGAGTCCCATCAAGTGAAGAGTTTCGTGCTGGATGACAGCCGGCATGGTGAGGCATCTTTCGTTCAAAAGGACATCGTGGGAGCCGAAGGATAAAGGCTGATAGCCCACACGAGTGCCGCACATATTTGGTGATTTCTTGAAGCTCACATATCGCTTTCCTCCGGGTGGAGAACCCTCGAATTCCTCGAACTGCACACAGGTTTGTTCACCAAAACTCGCCATAGCAGTCCTGACATTTTCCACCTCCTGTTCGTTATAGTCCTCTGAGATGCGGTAGTATATCTTGTTGCCAGGCCAGCGTTGCAGCGGTGATTGCAAGGCATTACGAGTCTTGGCCTCGGCCTGGTCGTCGTCTACATGGATCTCGTTGTAATAGTTCTCGTAGGACTCAATGCCCTGAGAAGCCACCAGGAGGGGTTCCAAAGACACCAGTAGGAAAAGGAGTCCAACTGCTTGAAGAAACATTTCTGCAGCTTATGTGCAGTCTAGAGCTAAAAATACCTATTTATACCAGTTTGATTTAAATTTAATCAGTTTTATTTCTGTCCCGAAAGTGTTTTTTAAATTAAGGTTTTACATACAGACAATCAGAGTCAGACATATATATAAACATTCTCCTGGGCGAACACTGTGCAACAAGAACCACTTTGTTAGACTTCTAAGTGAATCTTGTGTTAAATAAAATAATAACTCCTTTTGTATGTATAAGCTAAGCTCGAAATATTGAAGCTGGCAAAAGCTCGAGGTATTGTCGGTGAAACTGACTTAAACCAGATTGAAAATCAAAAACTTTTTAGAAAAATCACCATATGAATAGGAAATTAACACTAATTAACACTACAATTGCTTTTTAAACAGCTGAAAAGTCCAAAGAACACTTTGTTGCACAATGTTGTTAGCCAAACACATATATTTCATATGCTCTCCATGAAGGAGTGACGTACCCATTGAGCCCAATTCGACTTTATCTGCGCCCTAAGACTTATATGGCTAAAGTTGCTATTTTTGCAATTGCATAGCTTAACATAGATAGACAATAATTAGACGCTTGCAGTGGGTATATTGTCGAATTGCATTTCATTCATTACACATTGTTGGCTAGAAAAGTGATAATGACTTGGACTTTGCTGCATTTAATTTGTATCCATTTGTGATATTCAGCTGTTCTAGAGCTAAAATAGGTGAGTTAAAATCTTTTAATTTTCTTTACTTCTATTCTTGATGAATAGGTATTAATTAAATTAAACTATGTTTTTATTTTTTGTTTACTAAATTTCAATTAGAATTACTCTCTAGATTTTTTTGTCTTTAAAATTGTTTCTATAATAATATTCAGACCAATTTACAAACTTAGCCAAGCTACACCAAATATTCAGCAACTGTTTCTAGTTTCACCAAGAACTGAACACTTTTTCTAGCCATCAGTGTAATTTCTCAAATAATTTAAAGGGTTTTCTACGAAAATACGTAAGGCTCTAGGGGTTCGGGCTTTGGGTGGCTCCATGTAAAACCAAATTGTTCATTTTTGTTAATTACATTTTGTATATTTCCAAAACTTAGTTTTCTCGTTTATAAACAAAACGCATCACTTGTGTGTGTATGTGTATGAAAGTCTAGGTTGGTGGCCGGTAGTTATGTTTTTTTTTTTTAGTTATTTTTTGGTTTTCCTCAGCTTGGGCGTGGTCGCTGCCGCTTTGAGGAGTTGCCAGCATTGTGTGCCGGTTAATTAATATTAAGCTGCTCGATCACGCCCAGGCTTAGGGGTCATTTATATATATTACATGTACATTTAGTATTCAGTTTTAATCATAATCCATATATATAATAGCAAAGTAGCAAGAACACATAATTACAAAAACAAAGTTTGCAACACATTTTGCAAAGCAAAGCAAAATTCAAAGACAGTAGGTTATCTCTTCTAGAAGTTTTCATTGCATTATTCCTTCGTTTGTTGCTGTTGGTTTGCTTCATTGTAGTGGCTTCTGTTTTGTCATCGTTGTTAGTGGTTTGACGCTTGTCGTCGTTTCTTCGGCCTGATCGGTCGTCATTCGATTCCAGGCACTTCGCTTGCTAACATCACAAATCAGTTTCCAGTCCGTTTCCACTTTGATTCAGCATAGTTTCAAACTCTCTCTCCATCTCTAAATATACAGTGTGTAGACGGTAGTCGTTTAGTAGTAGTTTAGGTATTATTTAATGGATGGCGGGCGGGCAGGCGGTTGAGCGATTGAGTGAATTGAGTGCTTGACTCTCGTCCAGTCCTCGGTCCCGATCCTGGCCTCTAGTGTAGCTCGATGAACTCGTATAGCGTAGCTGGCACCGTGCCCTCATAGCGGATGTCATGTTTCTTGATTGTCCTGGCTGACAGACACGCCAGCGTCGTATATTTCATGGGATCGATGACCTTATGCATCGGCGTGGGGGCCAGCAGACTCTCAAATGTTTCGCCCGCATGGTTTTTGGTGTCCTGGAAAGGTGACCAATGTTTTAGTATGCATTTTTGTCTCTATTTTGATACTTTATACTTACCAAATGCGCTCCGCCCTCTAGGAGAATGTAAGACAGGGGCTCCACATAGGGCTGCATTGTGGCCAGGTGCAGGGGCGTGTTACCCGCTTCATCGATGGCATTCGGATCTGCTCCCACTTCCAGCAGGGCCTTCGCCAGCGTCACTGAAGGAAACTGGCAGGAGGGATAGCGGCCGGCCAGCGTGCCCTCCCGATAGCAGGCGTAATGCAGGGCCGTTCGGTCGAACCGAACGCGCACCTTCAAGCGGTTCAGGCGGTAGAGGGCTCCCATAACTTGATGACGCATCTCCGGAGTCAGGGTCTCGGTGTCCAGCAGCGAGCTCAGCAGACAGCCTATGTGAATGGCACTTATCATGGTGCGACTCAGGGCATTCGGATCGCGATTGCAATCGTGTTGATGCGCCGAAAGCAACGTCGTCGGAGAGGTGGATGAGGCTGAGGACGAGGAAGAGGATGCCGAGCAAGATGGCGACTTGTCAGTGGTCGGCAGCTGCTTCTGCGGCTGCTGCTGATCCTTCTGCTGCTCCAGCGTAAAGGCCTGACCACGCTCTACCTCCTTCACTGCCTTGTAGAAGATCGTCAGCATTCCGTCCGCCTCGATGGGCGGAACTACTCGACCCCTTGGCAGCGGCCGACCGGCCTCGACCAGCATAAAGCTAAAGAGTTCGGCGAAGGACAGCAGGGAAGATTGCGTCATCGGACTGAGCGGCTGGAGAATCTTTTGCTGCATGGTCAGTGCATAAGACCAAAGCTCAATACAGCGGTCGAAGCGTCCAGCGTCCGCATAGTTGGCACCCCTAGAATAAGTCATAGAAATAATTAGTAAATCTTTGTGACATTCATTAAAGTCATCACATTCAGACCTGAAACGGATGTAGTAACTGGTGTCGGGATGTGTGGGTCCAAGAATTCGCTGTCTTATAACCAAAGCCTGCATACGCATCTCGTCTGGGTCGAGTACCATTTCCTCCAGCTCCTCCACAGTGGTCACCTCACGAACCATTTCGTATGCTGGCACTGCCTCTTGCACCTTCTTCACCAGCGGCGGCTCCACAGCCCGTTCCTCGAGTGCACGACGCCACAGGGTCAGTGCCGCAGCCATGTCCCGCTTCCTGTCCACATACGTGGCTCCCAGCAGCTCCAGAGCATGAATCCTGGACTCCCTGCTCACACAGGGTAGCGTGATTAGATGCTCCACAATGGGCATGTGACCGGTGACACTGGCCGCCAGCAGCGGAGTCATTCCATAGTAGTCCACGTCCATGGTGGCACCGTGCTTCAGGAGCAGCTGCAGTATTTGTAGGGATCCCGATTCTGCGCAATCGTGCAGTGCTGTGTTTCCCTTGACGCTGCACCGATTGACGTCCGCATTCAGGGAAAGCAGATACTGTGCGATGCGGAAGTGGCCCTTGTAGCAGGCGATCATCAGGCAGGTGTGGCCGTGTCGGTTCGCCACCTCAAAGTCTGCAAGAGATTAGGTAATTTATAACTATTCCATAGGATCTTCTGATTCTTGGCTTACCCGCTCCATGGTGCACCAGATATTTAACGATCTCGTAATGTCCGTCGAAGCAGGCCGCCCTCAGGGGCGTGGAATTTGTCCTGGTGGTGCTGTTGACATTCGCCCCCCGTCGGACTAGCATCTTGACGATGCCCAAGTGGCCGGCGGCCGCTGCGCACCACAGCGGTGGGGCATCCTCGATGGGCTCGCCATCAAAGCTGACGGAGCCCACCTGCTCCACGTTGGCCCGACACTTTGTCAATAGATATTCTACAATGTCATAATGTCCGTTGCGGCATGAGATGACCAACGGGGTGGCTCCATTCACTTTGGCCGAGATCAGGCTGCCCACTTCGCTGGCACTTTTGTTGTACAGTGTGGCCTGTAATTAGAAAAATAGGAAAGAATCTGGGTTAAATATGGAGGAAAATGGAGCAAATGGAGCATTGGTTTGCCTTATCTGATAATCCATTAATTTTAATAGGAGCAAAACACACACGCTAAGGCGGCATCGATGTTTTCACATTTATTTACATTTTGTTGCTTGTGAAGATAATATTAAAATTATAAAGAATTGTGTAGTAAAACATTTCTACAAACTTCATGCAGATAAGAAACTTCTGAGGAATATCAATAATTTTATTATGATTTTGTTTCGAATTTTTATTTGTTATTGAGCTGCTCCAAAATTGTATTTAATTTGTGGAGTCAAATAATAATATGCATAGGTTATATGCATTTTTTCTGAACTCTTAAGATGCTTTTATCTTATCTTATTTGAAAAGTTTTAAATTCAAAATGGTTTTTCGTCTGATTCATATTCAGATCTAAGCTGCTTTCTGAAATTGCTTCTACCAACTGTCATTTGTTTATAATTTCGTCATGGGAAATTCACTTGTTTTTACTTTGAAGAATTGTTTATACATTTTATCAATATTATATATAGCCTTATCAATGCATTATCACTGGCTCTACATTCATATATGCAATATAATTCTCTTGATATAGATTTAAATCACATAACAATTCCAATTAGCTACGTTTTTTATATTTAATCAATGAAAAAAAACTGATAATAATTTATAATTGCTTCCAAACAAAGTGATGACGAACAAAGCGAGCTGCTGCTGGCAGAGAGGGAAAAACTCAGGCCACCTGAATAAGAGATAATAAATGGGGCGGGAACGGCACATGTGGAGATAAGGCACGAGCAGGAGAGAATCGGACAGATATATGTATATTGCCAGCAATCAGCTGCGGCGGTCTCTCCTCTCGCACTCAGTTGTCTAGCAAGCTAATAGTTTGTATTTTTTTACACATAGTTGCCTCTCTGCCTCCTAGGCCGATATGAAATTGAAATTCATTTATGTCAAACGTGTCTCATTTTCGCCTTATGCTAATTATGTTGTTTGCCAGCGCGTGCAAGGGGGGGTAGGGTGGTTGTGGTGGTGCAGGGGTGGGGTGCCTCGGGGCTGGTCGCCAGATTGGCTATGGAGAATAGATCTATACAATATAATATCATTTCCATATTGGTGCACAGAAACTATAAATTATTTTTTTTTTAAAGTTGTGTGGATTATTTTTATTAAAATATATAAAAAATTAAAACCAATCCATTTATTTTATGAAAACTTCAATTAAACAGAACTAAAGGCACATGAAAAATACAATGTTGCTATAAAAATGTGGCGCAACATTCCATCTTTTATATTTTTTTAGCAACATGTCATTTTTATAATTGATTTGTTGTTTCTTAAATAGCTTCTATAATTTATCTCAGTGTCATATTTATTCTCGCTTTATATATTTATCCAAGACACGTTTTTTAATTCATATTTTTGCTGTGTAAATATATGCATAAATATTAAGGAAATAAAACTTACGGGGAGAAAACCTTGACTAGAGGCAAATCAACTCGCTGAGACAAAAGCATATTGTCAACCCATCAAACTCAATTAGAGCATTCGTCAATACATGTGTGTGTCACCCAAGAATCAACATCAACAGCCAAATAACCCCCTCCTAGCCACCGCCCCTGTCTGCATAGAACCAGAAACCAGATAAACGTTAAAAGGAGAAGCTGAGATATAAGATGCCAGCCGAAAAAATTGGGGAGGGGCGGGGGGTTTTGGGGTGAAACAAAAGACCTTGTGAATGCCGCACGGCTTTTTCTGCTTTTTTTTTCCTACAGTCCAACCAGCCAAGTTCGACAATCTTTGGCATAATAAATGTTTATAACATGAAATTATAGCTTTTGTATGTCTCACATATGTATTATGTCATTTTATGCTTTTTAATTTAATAAAAATGTATGTATTTGTATTTATAGATAATTGTAATTATAATATGGACTTTAGTTTTTTCTGTAAATTTCTGAACTAATTTAAATTAAATTTTATTAAATTTATTTGATATTTGTTTTATTTTATGCAACTACTCAATTTAAAAAGTAACCCCATTGTAGGTCAAAAATCATATAGCTTACTACCTGTAATGAATTTTATTATATACCAAATAATTCGATTTATTTTTGTAATTTTTGAACAGCATCAAGCTGGATAAATTCAATTTATTTAACCCAATTAAGTCATACTGTATTGTTATTTGTTTTAATACATCTCTTATTCTTTATTTTATGCTATTAAAGAGCAGACTTTCCCGATTACTTCCTACTTTCTGTGAAGAGAATTTTCTTTTGGCCATTCGCTTGGTCTCGATATTATATGGCTTTCGTCACCCGACGACGGCATTCTTTGCCTTAACCCCTTAAACCCCCTAACGCCCCGCCAATCAGCGCCTCGTGCGCGTGACAAGAAAAAAATATATAGAATTAAAACCAAAACAAAAGAAAGCAGTCAAAATAAAAATAAAGAAAACATTTTTGGCAAGACTATTAAGCAGAAAACGTATTTTTTTCGAAAACACCGATTATTGAGCTATATTCGCTGCGGAACACAACAAGTGCAATGCGCAAGCAAATCGAACAATGAAAATTACGCATTAATTTTGCGAAAGCAAAAGCAGAAATATGTTTACAGCGACGCCTCATTTCCACTTTATTGACGACTGGCTGAACTTTTCGCTTTCGAACCCCGAGGCGAAATTGATCATCCAGCAGCTGTTCTCCCCTTTTCCGGCTTCATGGATCCATTCATTATGATTTTCATTTTATGATTTGACAGCGATGAATCAGCTGGATGTTTGTGTTTCTAATTAAGTTTAAAATAAGCAAGTAAATACATATTTTTTAACAATAGAAATGCTGGGGAAAACTATTTACAAGCTTGGAAAGTTTTTTAAGTTTCTGAAATCTATTAATCTTTTCTTATATTTATTACAAAGCTATATTTTATGGCCAAGTTAAAGACAGTTCACTAATTTTATTGTTGCTTATTTTCACACCACAATTATAGTACTCAAAGTCGTTAGAACTCCTGATATATTACTTAATTTTAGCCCAGTGTCATATGAGCAGCATTGCTCAGTTGTCTGAGCGCCCTTCCCCTGCATCTTTCGCTCTTTTGGCCATCATTTAACCTTGTTACTCGGGCCCAAAAGCCGAAAAAAGCTTCAAACGAAATGAAAAGTCAATCTGACAATGGGAAAGGGGCAGTCCGTGTGGCACAGAAAGCAAGCGGCACGTGAATTGTGGGCGGAACTAAGGGGGGCGAGGGCGTGGCAGGGCCAGGGGGGCGGAACGGTAGCGGATGTGCCAGCCAGCGGGGAAAATCAATCAATTGTACTCAGGTTGCTCGGCATTATGCTATAATAGATGTGACCCCGCCGATATTGGTTCAGTGGCCTTATTGGCCGTCTCGAAAAAAAAAACAAAACTATGAAATTCAATCAAGAAATTGAAGGAAATTATGGGAAACTCTTCACTTGCTAAATGTTTTCTTTCATTTAATTATGATAAGTAGGCAAAGGTTGCTGACGAATAATTAAACCAGAGTGGAAATGGTCTGACTTGATGGGAATCAAGACTAAAGTCCTATAACTGAGCATCTTTTATGAAAAGATAATTGAACGTTAAATAAAAAGTGAGCAGTAAATCCATTAAATCCCACCAATATTTGCTGTGCAAATTAATGCAGTTTATACACGATCAATACTCAGACATTCTCTGCAGTCAAGTAATCTTCTAATATTTATTTTAGCCATAAACGAGAATCAAATGTTATATGTTCTGACACTTGGATGTAATTTATATTCAAACTAGATTTACTTTGCATAAACATTACTAAAAGCTTACAATATTTACATTTGTCTTGTCTACGTGTAACCACAAAAGTGCATTTCACCGATAAATTAGAATTTGTTGAGTAATTTTCAGCCCCCAGGGAGACATTCACAGGAAATCCCCGAAAACGGAAAGGATCCCTCCCGCAGAGATTATGAATATTCCGGCCGAGAGAAAATGCAGCAGCTAGTCAAAGTTAATTTATTTTCTTAATTCCTATATTTAACCTTGCACCAGAAAAGAAAAACAAAAATACATGAGAAATTTCACTTCCACAAAATGTGGAAATAAATTACTTTTTAATTTGTTGTCTGTTCCTAGGTTGTTTGGCAAATTGGGGAAATGTGAAAACAACAATAACAACAACGTTTTCCCAAGGTATTTATGTATTTTCCTTCTTTTTTTATTTTTGATTTCTCATATTTGTTCTCGATTACAAAAAAAGGAGAGTGGAAACACCTTGAACACACATTTTTTTACCGCTATGCACAAATGTCAAGATAAAACGGCCTAAACACAGCTATTAAATTAAGGCAACAGCACGAACAAACAAACAACAACAACAACAACAAAATTGTTCGTTTCCGTGTAATAAACAATCAACAACTTTCCATTTGTTATTGTTGTTGTTGTCGTTAGCCACTGAAGTTGGCTTTGTTGCTGCTATTTTAGCTATGTTTTTGTTGTGTTTTTGTGTGTGAATTGTTAGCTGGCCGTTTCGCTTTGTGATCAATTTTCTGCTTTGACCGATTTGAATATCTCCTCAAAAGCACTGCGAAAAAATATTATGTTAACTTTTGGAGAATGAAAGTACTTTTGTAAGCCCAGGAAAATATAGTTATATATTTTAAGATAATTAATAAAGAAAGAAGTAATAGTGGGGTTCCTTCAATTTTATTTTAATACTCTGCTAATGAGTGCTTCCCCTTTGAATAATATTTATATATATATTTTACGATATATAAATGATACAATTTTCTTAAGACCTTTATAGGTTCTGCAGAAATAAAAAGTTATATTTTATAAGATTTCTTCGAGTGTCTTTGCCATTCATACACGCATAATTTATTATAATTTTGACATTGAACGAGTTCAATGTCGATGATATGCAAGTAGACAACGCTCAAGTCTCAAGTTCAGCCGTCTTCAGACTTGGTCATCCAACTCCTATATATAATTCAATTTGGGATGCCGTTCGACCGATCGACCATTCAACTGAACACTGACCATGTGCGGTGCGAAATCCGTGGTTCGGGGTACGGGGCCCGGTTGCTGGCTATTCAAATCAGTCAAAGCCGAGTCTGGGCTCAAATTATTTGGTTTATTTGTTAGCTTAGCCACAGACGCGTCTGTGCAGCCGGGCCCAAGGGTGACAGAAGCCGAAACTTTGGGCCATTAAGCGGGGGAGTCAGGGGCAATTTCACAAAAAGGTTCCCCAACAAAAGCCTAGGAAAAATGTATAAAAAAATAGCAGATGAGCAATCACTGCACTTGGAATGATCTAGGGTAGAATTAGAAGCCTAATAAATAAATATTTATCGATGAATAAATGTTCCTGTTCTATTTATTATACAATTATCACTACCTAAAATGGGAACAAAAAGTTGGAACAAGAAGAAAATTTGTCTTTGAAGTCTTAGTTTGTATACAATTTCAAAAATCTATCATAATTAAGTTAAAAAATAAATCGATTTTAATTCAGTAAGCTTGTCTTTGTTAGTTTTCATTAGGTTTAAAATTTATTTTGAGATACGATTCGATAGATCTCTCTCGCAGTGCAGCTGCCGCACAAATTCAATATCAGACTGCGTCGCCGCAGCATCACAGTCAAATTTTGAGGTCAACGGTGCTTTTAACGGAGCATCTCTGAAGTGAGACCATCGAAACTGGTTCAATGAAAGGGTTCACATTAGAGCCCAGACGGCAGTGTCAAGGTCAAGGCTGCTTAGACACATGGAAAAATACTAATTCATTAAATGAAGCGTGGAAAATTTAAGCAGGTGCCCGCAAACCATCAAATCTGGCTGTTGTCCCGGGCAGGCGCCCTGTTATATCGATGGGATTGTTTTTATTTGGTTCTTTTTTTCGCGGAGAGATAAGAGCCTTGTCTCAGGCGAGCTCGCATAACGCTGTGCAAACATAAATAAGAGATAACAGATGGGATTGTATTCACGAGATAAGACCTACTACTATACACACAACACTCTTCCTCATTTCTGACGTTGCGGCTTTCTTCGTATTTCCCTTTGGATTTACGATTATATTTCTTGAATACTTTACGAGTCCCACACGACTTTTTCCTACATTTTGTTGATTTAGTTAATCGTGCAACGAACTTGAGAACCTAAATCGTAGAACAAAGTAAAAGAGCGAACACACATGAACAAAGTAAAATGAGGTCAAAAACATTGATACCCTCAGTTGATTATGAGGAAAATCTATAATTAACAAACATTTTAATTGCATTTCTATACAGAATAAATGAAAGAATTTCCTACTTAAAAATTATATAAAATGGGGAAGATATTTCTCAAAAATTAAGTAGAATAAATCATTAACAAGTTGAGCGTAAAGAGAACACTGCTTGCCTTTTGTCTTTCGTTCTCCTTGTAGAGTCTGTTGGCATCGTAAATAGTTAAGATTTGCGATAAAACTGCACTGAACGAAAATAATAATTGGCTAGAAGTAGTAGGTTCGCGTCTCTAGGCTACTCAATTTATAGTCATGGTTAATTACGCGGGTTGTTAAACTTCAAATCCGGATGTCACCTTCACGAAATTATTATTATTGCTATTTGAATTTAAGTGCTTTGCGCTGTGTTTGGCCAAAAGAGGTCACCGACAGAGGTTTACGACATTTTAAACAGCTGGCATTAAACTTCCTTCCTAATAGACAGCTCCAAAATTGGGTTTAAATTTGTTTTACAAATTTATCTACATCTAGTTGCTAGTAGTTTTTATTTACCAGAGCAATTGCTAAGCTTCTGTTACGAATAAATTACCTTTCGAATGTTCTCTACTTTTTAAAAGCTTTAAATAACCAAGCGAGCTGTGGTGCAACAACTGTTTCAACTAAAAAAAAAAAATCTATAAAGCCGGCCATATGTTTAGCTTTATTAAGAGGTTCTACTTGGGTATTTGGCAACTTGTTTTAGCACTTCCTAGCGCCAAGTTTCACTCCATATAGCGATTGCATAATTCCCAAAAAAGCCAGCCAAAAGTTGCGAAACTATTCTTTACGCCGTCCGCAAATATGGTCAGACGGGTCGAAACGGTTTCTCGATATTGCCACACAATCAATGCAGGAATTCTAAATGTTTCTTTGCTTACGTTTTTTTCCAGTGCAAAAGACCAAAACGAAAACCCCTTAAAAAAAGACTTCAGGAATCTCCAATGGCAAACAAAAAGCTTGGCGATAAAGCCAATGAACGCCATCATTATTTATATATAAACACAGAACACGCACCGCGTTCAAACTGGGTTTTGTATCTATGTATCTATGAGTGTATCTCGCTCCTCGGTTTCAATTGTTTCGTTATCTTTGTTGCTGTTAATTGCCCTTCCTCGTCCGCCTGCTGTTGTTATTGTTGATGTTGTTCTTGTTGGCTTCCTCTCTTGACTACAGATGCTTGGGGTCTATGTATATCTCATACTATATGGTACACTAGCGGTTAGAGGAAAGAGATTATAACTTTTAACCAACAAAAAATACCTATTAAAATACAGCTCCTTTTATAAAATATTTAATTCCTTTTTTGTTTCAAGATTCAACATTTTACAAGTTGTATTAGTAAAATACTTAAATATATAGGAAAAATATAAATTAAAATATTTTTAAATTTAACAAACCTAATTTAAATAAAAAAAGCAATAAATATTTCTAAATTTTATAAAAGCATCTAAACTAATTAATGCATCGTTCGAATTTTCTAAATGTTTCTAGAAAGCTAGTATCGTAGCTATAACTTTAACCCCAATTGTTAAATAAATATTCTCAACTTTACTGGGGACCAATGGCCACAGAGTCAGCGAATGACAAAGACCACAACGACATCCACATTCACATTCACATCCACGGAGAATTGGAGTCAAAGTAAACCAGCAAGATCTGACCTTACACACACCATTGAAAACTAATAATCAAGAAGCAGTTAAATGGCAAGCCAGTAGAAAAATAAAAAACAATTCACGTAAAAACAGAAATTAGGAGAAGCAGGTCCCAAGCTCTGACTAAAGGCAATAAAACGCCGCTAAACTCAAACGAAATCGAAGTAAAAAATAAATGAAATATACAAAAACAAATGCAGAAAAGCATTTTTGCATTTTGAGGTTACTTCAACAAACCGGCAAGAATCAACCTCAACCCCAAAAATAAGAAAAATAAGAAACAGCTGTTGGCCAACTTCAAAATCAGTGTTCATTTTTAAGGTTTTTTTTATTTTTGCATAGACCCCCGAAGAAACACAAAAAGAAACCACAAGCCAAAAACGAATGAGAAAAACCAATAACTAAATGTACATGGAATTATCTTTAATGTTATGCCTTGGCAAATGTTTTGAAAACGCTCAAGAAACGTTGCCTGATTGAAGTGTGCTTCGCTGAGAAAACGTTTTTTCCTTAAATTGGAACGGACTTTTTCGAGTTTTGCTTTGCATGTAATTAAAATCATTAAAGAAGCACTGCAACAGCTACAAACTAAATGAGTTTCAAATGAGAATAATTAATCAGTTTTGGTCAATTGCTAATGTTTACAAGGTTAATCAATAATGGACAAAGTGACACTAACTAAGCAGTCTAGTGCTGTCAACTTAATTTATTTTCAAGACAATATGTAAGACCATTAATTGGTAAAGATTTAATTAATTAAAAATGTTTAGATTAAATTTCTAGTATCTTTCAGGAACTAGTTAGCTGGAAAAAGATCTCTAATTGTTGCGTTGTTCTCTCTTAACTTCTAGATTAAGAATCAAGATCATTGAACCCAACAATCCTAAGGTTAATCGTAATTAATTTCATGTGAGCCAGTTATAGCTGAAATTAGTCGTTGAACCTTAGACACAAAACTTGCCTAAGGGTTAATGTTTACCACCTAATTGAAATGTATAATTTTAAACAATTGCAAGGTGAAAATATTTGAATTATTCCTGGCAACACATGTGGGGTTAAATGTGAGATTTAAATAGCAAAATTAATACTTAAATGTGTATAATTATATATTATAAAAGTATACATTATAATTTTCTAATATAAACATTGAAGTTAAAGGAATTTGAAACCAGTTTAGATAAATACAAATTTCTAAAATATTAATAAATAGTTAGTTAGTCTGTCAAACTATTCATCATTATTTATTGGAATTTTTTCCTTTACTTTAAGCTTTAAATTACAAAAGTTAAAAAAAAGTTGAGCTCGCTTCAACGGACAAAGTTTCTACAAAGTTTCTATTGAGCTATTGAGCTACCGAGAGATCAGAGTTGGTCTAGTTCCCCTCCTCCCCCACCCGCAAGACCATCCATCAATCATGCGATCCGGCCCCATATCACGTTCGCTGCTCCAAAGACGAAAACCCCAAACGAGGTGGGAAGTGGGGAAAAAACGAGGAGGAAGAAGCAGTAGAAGTGGTTAAAGAACGCTGAAATATTTCGTTGTGTGTACTCAACTTTAAGTGGCACTTCAACTTCGTGTACGGCATCGTCCAAACTCTTCGGTAAGGTGTTTTCTGTGCGTTGTTGTTTCCTTCTCTCTTATTATTTTTTCTTATTTTTGGAACAAACATAAACAACGGCGAGCCAGAAAAACCAGTTCTATGAGGCGAAGGCTAGAACATGTTGCACGTCGAACCACCAAGAGCTGGTTGCCTCGCTCCCTCTCGCATTTGGAGCATTAAATGCAGCAGCCCATACACAAAAAAGATAAAGCTATTTCGGGGCACTCCATATATATAGTTTATATATATATTTACTTATTCCATTTGTAGGGGGACAGGCCAGCACCCGGCCTCTTCCCTTCGATCGACCGCCGAAAACTCACACCCCTTAAATGACACATTTCCAGGGTCGAGCCCCGCCGTAAAGTCAGGAAGTTTGATGAAATGAAACCCAACCGAGAACTGAGAACGAACAGGAATTTCCAGCTCATCGATGCAGTCGGGGAAAAACTGTGAGCTTTAAATAAAACTGAAATTTTATTAAGTAAGGGTGTAGATTTAAAATTGAAAATCCCTCTACAAAAATTTTATCTAATTTGAAGTACTCTTTAAGTTCAAGTTTTTGAATTGGTATTCCGCTTTCAGAATTGGTTTTATTAGATCTGGTTTTCAAACAAGTTATTAAGACTTTAAAATATTATATTCAATCAAGAAAAATAAACTAGTTTCATTCTAATAAAATATATATTATAAATAATATATCACACATTTAAATTGATCATAAAAGCTAAGCTTAATTCCGGGTTCATCAGAAACTAATGTTCACGAAACGTGAATAAAATATTAATGCTGCTTATTTATTTCCCCCGGTGCCGAGTGTCGAGCCTTCCAAATTGGAGTGATTGAACGCTTTCAAGGATAACTGTCAGCAGCAGCCGAAGGAAGCCAGGCTGAGCAGCGGGAGACAAAAGCCCAGAGCAATGGCTCTTTGTTCCCAGCGATCGAAATAATAATCATTTTAATAAGCAAAGTGCGTTCGCTTGTAGGCGTTTCTGGGGGGGCAGAATCGGATGGGTGGGAAAGAGAGGGTCTTATGGCCAGCGTAAGAGACGGGGAGAACGGCTCAGCAAGTGACAATCCCGGAAGTGAACTCCCTCTGCTGACGACGTGATTTCAGCTGTTGAAATTCGCTGGCGGTTATTAACGTGTTTCAAGAGACACAACGTGGCCCCAGGCCAAAAACAACAAACAAATAAAATGGTTAAAAATACTTGCTACGCATTTGGAGCACTCATCGGTAACATAAAAACAAATATAAGCAAAATAATAATAACAAAAAGCGACTTGCTGAGCTGATAAGATAAAGCCCTCAAAGGAAATGAATCAAGCGTAGTGGAAAATGTGAAAAGCAAAGCAAAGCAAAGAAAATCAAAGCAAAGGCTTTGGGGGATAGAAGTATAATTAGCTTAAAGAATTTACCCTCGCTGAAAAAAGTATTTCAGCAGTATTATATAATAAAAAATAATACTTTAAGATACCCTTATGTAATAAAGTAGATAGCAGAATGTCTTGAAATGTATTTGTCATTTAATTTGCTTTTGTAATTGAAATAAATTCCTGATGTTTGATATCTATAACAGGTGTGCGTTAGTTATTGATGAATTGCTAATTCTACGTGCCTTCTTGGGTAAAGTTCATTGGCTACTTCGAGACCTATTTTCATAATACATTTTGTAAAAATGTAAATAATATATGTATTTTTCAAAGCTCATTTGCCATTTTCTCGGCCGAACCAATTTCCATTTCACGTTTAATTTATACAAATGCCAGGCACAGACGCATGCACAAACTGTGGCTTAGCTAAACTTAGAATCAAACACATACTAATAAGCGCTTACACAATTGTACTAAATAATAAACACCCACAAAGTGCGGCAAAAAGTATGAAAAAATATAAAACAATAACTAAAGTGGGGGCCACAGCGAAACTAGCCTCAATGCAACAGCGCCAATTGCAGCCTGTTTGTGTTTTTACTTAGTTTGCCAATGTCAAGCCTCCTCTGTGTGGCAGCCAGGCCCCAAAGCTTGGGCCAAACTTAAGAACTTTTGTTATGCAAAGAGCGTGCTGAGCGAGTCTCTTGCAGTCAGCAGGCAAAAGTTTTGCATCCGAAACGCCCACAAGCCATAAGTTGTTGTTATTGTTTTGCTTGAAAAGCAAGCAGTTTAGCAGATTTGTGGCTAAAATAAATTTTTAATTAATTATGGGGAAAGAAAGTTTATTTAGAATATTATAAAATGTTTAATTTGCTTCAATTTTTGATTTTAATGATGATTCTAATGTTAGCTGAATCAGCTAAGCAAAAGGAATACAGAAGTTTGAAGTATAATTTGTTTAAATTATTTTACCATTAAGCTGTTTAAAAGCTTTTAAAAATGTTAAATTATTTATAAGCGGGCTGATAAAATTCACAGCTTAATATTTATTATAATATTTTAAATATTTTTTTCATTTGGAATTTTAAAAATTTGGACTAACGAACTACAAATAGGTCCTCCTCCTATGTTTTCTCCTATCATTTAGCTTTTTTCTGGCCACATTTGCATATTTCGACCAACACTGCTGCAGAACATGCGCGTGTACGGCTTAGCGGGGGAGAGGGAGACAGCGAGAGAGCTTGTTGCGCGAGTGTGTGTGCTCTCTGTGTGTGTGTTTGTGCTGAGAGAATTTTATTGATTAGTCACAAGGCTAAAAAAACACAGTCTCAGCAACAGCAGCTGAGATTTCTAAACAGCAATAACAAAAACCCAATCTCTCCAAGAAATTCCAATTCGAATTCAAGACTTCAAATGAAAAATCTTACCTTCAATTGGGGCAAATTATTGTCCCGCGCAGCGTTGAAAACAATGAATTTGTAATCCATTTTCTGGCTTAATCCGTTAGCATAAATGCCGCAAATGCTTTCTCGCTAAGAATTTATTTATTCCTTTTTTTGTTTTGGCAGCAAAGAAGATTTACTTTGTTATTTCCTTTCCTTCTTTCTCCGCCTTCGCCAAGAAAGAGAGAGCGCAGCGTTGAGAAAGAGCAGCAAAGCGAGATTCTTGAGGATGCTGTTGTTGTTGTTGTTTTGCTGCTGGCTGGTTGTTCTTTTCCTCTATTTTTTATTTCAAGTAATTTATTTTTTGACGTGTGGTAAATTTCTTGCACAAAAGACGAGAATATATTATGTATAACAATTGCGTTTTCGTCGAACTTTTTATTGCCTCGCTTCCGTATTTTCCTCGCCTTTCTTTCGTCGTATATTTGCACACTTTTCTTTAGCCTTTTCGCCGTCGTCGTTGTTGTTTGAGGAAGACGAAAATTTGCTGCTCTTTATGCGTTTTCCGATTTCCTGCGATTCCGGGTATATAACGATTCTTTGAACTGTAACCGTAGCTCTCTAAAGATCGCTAACTAGAAGCCAGAAAACACGCACAAGAACACTTGACACGCTTTTCGATTCGCGCATTCAACACAAAATCAGATTCCCCGAGTTTTTCGAAAAGCACACGTCCGACAGCCAGGAAATTTGTTTGCCTGTTTGACTTGAGCGATGCGAACCGAAAACAGCGCGCGAATTTGTTTTGCTTTGCTTCCAGTTGCGACTTTTCCGTTTTCCGCGGCGCAGGCGGTACGTCAATTTCTTTCCTTGTTGGCCTGGCCCGCGAATATTGAATGACTGCCTGACTGACTGAATTACGAATTGATAGGTGGCATCGAAGCAAACATCGATGTCATCGATATTGTCATTGATGTCATCGATATTGCCATCGATGTTTTCATCGCATAGGTGTTTGGCTAGGAAACCGACGCTTTTCCACCCCTAATTGAGGAACTCTCTCGCGCTGTAACTCTGTAAATTTCACCCGCAAAACTCTGTAAATTTCGCCCGCAAAACTCTGTAATGTAACAGAATTTGAACTATGGAGACTCCAAAATTCTAGCTAAGAAACAACTAGGAATATCCCACTAGATCTATCGCTTATCGATTAATCGCTCCCGCTCTCATCGTTTATGAGATGTCAGTGTTGCCAATTTAGCTGATTCAAGATACATATTTATAGAAAGTGGACAATCAGCTGTTGATAGTCAGCAGGTAGCTTTGACAGCTGACAAAAGATGAATGATACGGGATATTTAACTTATAATTAAATTTAAATTTAAATTTAAATGCCTTCCGAATTGAATTATAAATGTAAACCTCCGTTTTGAGAAAACAGCTTGCCGTGTTTAAATTTATTTTACTTTGGTTTATTTATTGAATTTATTCCATACAATTTCATATGCATTTTGTATTTGTTTTTAGTGGTTTCATTAAATCATAAACAGTTACATTGTTTTACATTGTACATTTGAATATGCTTTACTTAATATTTATTATTAATTTTAGTTCATACTTGTATATTTCTTGTATTAAATATCATATGGTTATGTTTATTATGCATATGTGTATGTGTGTTTTGCTAGTTTGTTTTAAAGGAAAATGTAAACAAAATGAAAACAATTAATTATGGATTAGTTCCCTTCAAACGGATTATCCTCTATTTGCAATAATATAATTAGTTAAAGCTACAACTTAGTGCGCATTCTTGTACTCTTCGCCAACAACTACAACAAAAGGTATGACACATAAACAATAACAAAAAATATTATATCTTTTGTTTAACAACATAGAACATACATTTAAATAAATCCAGTTAAAACATAAGTAAAAGTTTTATATTCTCAATAATTAATAATATTAATATTATTTTTGTTTTGCTTTTACCTTTTTTTTAATCATTTTTTTTTTTATATCACAAGTTAAAATTTTGATTATTGTTTGGTCAATTTTATAATAATATTTAATAGTAGTTGTATATGTATGTATATTATATATGGTATTGGGTATGTGTGTAAATTATGTACATAAGAAAATATACTAATAGCATAATTTAATAAACATATTTCCGTTAGTTTCTCATATAAATTGGTCTAGATAATCAAGTCATGAGTTACATATTGGTTTCTTGGGTTCGGATCGGGGGATTTTGGTATACAGAGCGCAGTACTAACGATTCGAGAGTGATATATGTATATGTATGCGTGTATATATAGTTAAAAATAGTTGATTTTTTGTTTAAAGAGATTACATAGAAATTCGAGTTAGTTGCATGCGTTAAGTTTGAGAGAGACTTAGTTTTGAGTTTTCTTATTTTGACATTTATAAATCGATTTTACTATATTTAAGAAAGATATTTTTTTTAATGGGAGACCCAAGCGATGTGGCTCTTCGGTGATATAGATAGGGAATACATTTGGATATGGTCTTTGGGTTTACAAAAACAAAACATATAGATATAGGAGCTTATGCTTTAAACCAAGTAAAAATCGAGTCTCATTCTATTAATTCCCAAGACTGCGATATGTAGACATCCCCAGCATCTATAACCACGCATATCCACCACATCGCTGGCCATCTCCTCGATTTGAGCTTCCACATTCCAGTGTCGTTATTAGTAGTCGTCGGTGAGGGCCAAGCCTTGGGGTCATCTCAGACCATCGACTCTCTGACGCGGCCCTTTACCTGTAATTCGGTTGCGAGAGACGGTGTGTATTAAAGATATTAGTTTAAATATTAAGGACAGGACTCGTTGCACATCTAGACGTAGGTGGTGTAAGGGGATTTACACATGGAGAGACGAGCGTGCGATATGTCGGGATTGGATTGACTGCCACCGCTGCTGTCCGGGTTTTCTCTGCCAGATCCGTCGCTGTCCTGCATCTCTGTGGGTTATGGCGAGAACACACGCAGCGATCGCAGCAGAGTGGCCAGGACATTGGCCAAACACTCAGCCTGCAGGGCCAACTGTCCGGCGCCAATGGGTCCAATCTCCACGCCCACCAACTCCCTGAAGCTGCTCGCCACATCGTGCACCTTGAGCACAATGTTTCGCGTCTGCAGTGGAGCCGACGTATGCCTGGTCATGTCCTGGGCCAGCTCGGTGATCCTGCGGATGGCTGTCAGGCAGGAGGTGAGGTGCTCGGGCAGCGTAATCAGTGTCATGTCCGACATGGAGGCCACCAGAAACTTGCTGGCCGTCACCAGGGCGAGAGTCTGTTCGGTGAGTTCGTTCCGCGCCCGCTGGAATTTCTCCTCATCGATGGAGGTGCCGCCGCCGGCCGCCTGAGCCGCCGAGCACTGGGCCGCCACTTGGTCCAACTTGATGAGGAGGCCGGACATGGCCACATCGGTTTTGGCCAGCAGCGCCTCGCCGTCGATCAGGTGGCCGTTCTTGATGAACAGCTTCTCGCCATGCAGCTGCTGCGGTTTCTTGGGGAGCATGGGAAGTGTTCCTCCGTTGGTTTGGTTCAAGTGGGGCAATCGGACGGTGGCCGGTATGGGTGGTGAATAGTGGGCGGGTGGTGGTGATGGTTGTGCGGTTGTTGCAGTTCCAGGTGACGAAGGATTGATCGGTGGATTCACTCCGTTCAAAGGACGCGGGCGATTGGCGATGGGCGGCAACGGGGGTTTCTTGGGACCACTCACCAGGACACTATTACTTGGATTTCCTCCCTCAAGCGTGGGACTTCCGCGGGGCGGCAGTTGAGGCGGGCCAAGCTCCCTTCGGTCCTGCTGTGGCGGCTGCATCTGCACTGGACTGGCCACGATCCTCACCTGCTTTTTGGGCGAATAGCGCTGCATGAGCTCGGCACTTTTCGGTGGCCTTGCCGGCGGCGGAGAAAGCTGCTCTGAAGTGGGCGTCCTGGGTGGCGGTTGCAGCTCCTCTGGATCTGGTAGCTCCTCCTTTTTGCTGGTGGGACAGCAGCTAAACTTACTTTTCCGCTCCACGGTGGCGTATTCAATGACATGGGGAGCGGGACTGCTGTTCTTGGCCGTTCCATTGGCCACCGACTGGAAGAACTCCCGCTTGGCCTGCACAGAATTGCTGTACAGACACTCCGTTTCCACTGGTTGAACCACCGCTGGCTGGGGCTGGGGCTGTTGCTGCTGCTGCTGCTGCTGCTGCTCCAAATTCGGAGGCGGAGGTATAATGAACGACATAATCTCCTCGGGCGTTAGCTCCTTGGCGGGCGTGGCCTTTTGTGTGGGTGGTGCCACCATTATTTGCTGCAGGAAGCTGTCCAGCTCCTCGGCCTTGCCCTCGAAACCCTTGGGTGGAGCGGCATTCATCAGCGAGAGCGAGTCCAGTTCGTCGGGCGTTTGGGGTGGCGGAATGGCACGTAGATCTATAAGATCCGTATCGGTTTCAATGAAGGTATCCTCCCTCACTTCGAACCCATAAATCTCTGAAAGCTGGCGGGCTGCCACATCGGTGTCCGCCGATGCCGCATTGCTAATCTCCTTGAGCTGCAGAAGATACTCTCTCAGATTGTAGTCCTTGGTCTCGGCCCCGAAATGAGTGCCATCAGGACTGTGGAGACCAAAGCTACTCCTCTGCGACAATGGCTGCTTGGCTGCTCCTCCGGGTCCTGCTTGTCCTGCTGCCTGTAGCAGCATCATCTGCGGTCTCCGGGCTGTTGGCGACTGAGCCGGCGAAGCCACGGACTCCGAGTCACTCTCACTCTGCGAGAAGTCGGTGCCCAGGGCCTGCAAGTCGCTCAGCAGCTGGCTGAAGCCATTTAGTTTCCTTTGAGGCCTCGGACTGGAAGTGCTGCACAAGCTGGGCTTTCGCTTGGGCGTGGCTGGTGTGGCAGGAGCGGATGATGAAACTGGCGCCGTTTCGGGTATGGCATTCAGTCCCTGGGTTATGCCACTCAGTTCGTGGTTAATGGTCTCCGCCAGCAGGGTCAATGAATCGCTGTGCTTGAGCGGATGTCCTGGCGGAATGGATACGCCAGAGCCCAACATTATGCCGCCCTGCGACTCCTCTGTTGAGGAGACTTTGCTGCTATTGAGACTGTCGCAATCGGAGTCGAATTCCAGCATAGCCACGCCTCCTCCTCCACCGCCGCTGCCACCTCCTCCCTGCTCTTGTTCACTCAGATACTGCTCGGAGGTCTGAACGAGGTGCTGCAGCTCCTGAACCCTTCTGAGTACCTGCTCATTCTTGGCCTCCAACTGGTGGCTGCCCGAGTGGCTGCGTCCCTCGCAATAATTACTGCCGCTGCTATCACTCAAACCCGAATCCTTGGCTGCCTCCTCCAGCAGCTCAGTGGCCATCACGCTGTGCAGGTCCAAATCCATGGCGTAGGGCAGCGACGGTGGCGCCTGTATAGATGATTGCTGCTGGAGCTGACCCCGCTGGACGAGCGGATGATAGGGCGGCGTCATCAGGAAATTGACGCTGTGCGCTCGCGTATGGAAGGGCAACAGGTAGCTCCAGCCAGTTGGGAGCACTGTGTGCTGCGAAAGGAAGCCGGGTGCATTGTCCTCGTCGTGCGGCTCCCGTTCTCGCAGAATATTCAACATGTTACCTTTAGGGACAAAGAAACCATTAGAAGACTCACTTTAAAATAATTACAAGGAAGTTTTACCTGTAAGCAGTCGATAGTAGCCCCCAAGGACTAGGCTAAATTCACAGGCATCGCGATCCTCCATGATGAACTTCACCGCTCGATCGCCAAGCATGAAGATGGATACGCTGCAGGTGACATCGTCCTCGCGATTAACCACCACATGAGTAAAGTCCTCGATGGCGGAAATGGGCTGCGGCTGGCCACGGATTGAATTGGTAAAAATAAATATTATTAATGGGAAAATCTCATGCATTTTATTGCCAAGAACTCACCACCGAATTGCGGGCACTAGAAATCTGGCTAAGTCCAAAGCGCGGACTCACCAGAAGGACGCGCTCGACGCCCTCTCTTTGGTTTGTGCTGAAACATTTGGCTCCATAGCTGGGTAGGCTAGCGATAATATCTAGATAATGGAGTTTGGCCTGGAATTTTAAAGAAAAATATTCAATATTTATATATTTTCTGCACCTAATCTAATTTTATTTAGTTTTGCATTTATTTTCACGCCACTATAAATCCAATAAATAAATTTCCTTTGCAGCCAGACATAACTTTATTACTCCAATTTGAATACTCCCTTTGATTGCATTTACAATCTCCCTCTGTTGCTTCCTCTTTATAAAACTCACCTGCAGCTGCGTTAGGACCTTGCTGGAGGATCCCGTCATCTCGGCGTTGAGCTTCAGGAAGTGTGAAATCAGGCGGCGCAGCTCCTTCCGCTTCATGCCCTCGAACAGGCTCACTGGGACGAAGCGCTCCAGCCCGAACTCGCGTCTGCAAAAATGAAGTAAAAGAAGAGATGGCAAATTGTAAATAAAGGAACAGCATCTCGAGGACTTAAGGCTGCACTCACTCCACCAGCTTGACGGTGAGCTTCGAGGGGGCAAAATTGTTGGCCAGGGCGTGCTGATGCATGTGCAAAGCGGCCAATCGGAGTGCCAATTCCGGCTGAAGCTCTGGGGCGAATCTCTCCTGATTTACATCGTTGCAACACTGCAAGTACAGGTAGTCCAGGGCATGGAGATCCCGCTGGGCCAGCTCAGCGGCCGAAATGGGAACGAAGGTGATTCGGAAGAGGCATCTCAGCTTGTGGGCGCCCGGACGAGCGGCAATCTGTGTGGGGAAAAGGTAATACAAGTTGAGTTAATATCAAAATAACAGAAATATTTGTATTTAATTTATTTAAAGGTAATTCTTACCCTGGCCAGCGACTCTTGTGGATCCAGCAGGGTGAGCTTGTTGCGCTTGAGACTCTTCACATGCTCCAGGACCAAGCTAAACAGCTCTCCGCAGCACAGACAGAGCTTGTCCAGCAGCGAGCTAACCACATCCTGCACGGTTGTGGTGGCATCGTACTTAAAGGACTTGGTCTGTCCGTTCTCGAGGAAGACCTTCAACACATTGGCCATCGGCGGCACACAGATGTCGCCAAGGGAAAAGGCTGATGGCTAACGTAAGCCAAACAAACTCAAGTTATTTATTTTCCTTGAAGAACCGTGTTTAGATAAAAACTCACTGGAAACAGAGGAGCTCCATTGACGCACACACTCTCCGCGAATCGCACTCGACTGGGACGTGACCTCAGCTTGGCTCGCTTGCCCGCGGAGAGTAGGGTGGACTTTCTGCCTGGCAGAATGCAGTGCGCCATCGGCTGGCAGACAAAGAGATTAACCTGCGACTCGCAGGCTCGGACCAACTGAATGACATGATCCCGCGGCGCATCCTTTACATCCTCGCCATTCACCGCCAGAATCTGATCGCCTGGCTGCAGTTTCCCAATGCTAGGACCGCCCTCTGTCACAAATCTCACAATCACGGGACGCTCACTCCCGGCCACAAAGCCAAAACCGAGGCTAGCGTTCCTCTGGAGCTGCACCATTCGTGGCTCCGGTGGATGCTCATCCCAGCGTATGCATTCGGGGGCCTCGTATGTTGTCGTCTTGTTAAGGTGGCTAATTGGGATGATAATGAAATCATTAGGGTATATTTTGTGGGCTTTTATTAGGAGGATTAAACTCACTTGATGTAGTAGGAACGACCCTTGGAGTCTATGGCACGCTCCCAGCCATAGGAGAGCTCCTCGTGTTTGCTCCAATCCTCGCAGGCAGGCAGCCAGCCAGCGGATTGAGTCATGTGACTGAAAATGTTTCAATTAAATGAGTTAATTTGGATAAAAATAAACAATTTAAAGTATGTAAAATAACCTTAACCAAATGTTCATTTAAGAAATGGAAATGAGTCAATGGAACAGTGCTCAGTCAGCTGTCAATGGCAATTTGTAATCCAATACAGCGAAAATGTGTATTTATTACGAACCGCAGAAAAATGCAATCATAGACAGGCAAGTAAGTAAGTAGTCAGCCGAGGCACATGTACATAAAACCAATGGAAACTAGTTGTAGATATGTATTAGTTCCAATTTAACTACAATGTCTTAAACATAGTTTATGTGCTCACAGCTTTGAATCCACTTAATTTCTCTGGTTATGTTTATGACTGAAATGCATTTTACAAGCAATTTCAACTGAGATAATAAACAAAGGTATTTAATAATTGCAGACATCTTTGTGGTTCTATGAAATTGCTTGCAAAATTTAATTGGAATTGCAGTAGATAATACTTCTATTTATAATTTCCACAAGCTGCACATCCCCTTTGACCCTGAACTTGTGGTCAACTCTTGGGGGGCTCACCCACTTCCTTTGCCATCCATATCAGACCACAGCACAGGGAAATATGTTTGTAGTTAGAAATGCATTTCAATTGACATTAATCAACGCTAATTGTGTTATTTGCTCAACTATGCAATAAACAGCAGACCCATAATCGGGACCCCAGAGCTAAAGACAAACCCAGCCTCAATCCACACACCCCAATCGAACCCAACTACAGTGGGACTTGGTTACAGAGAACTAGAGAAAAGTTAAATAGTCAAACAAAGAATAGAAAGAGTGAAATAAATCGAATTAAACTAACAAATCAAATAATACAATAAAAAAATAATAAATTATAAAAGTAAAAATAAAAGTAGTTCAACTATAAAAGAACCAAGTTCGATGCCGAACACCAAAACTCAATCCCCGGCAAATTCCGATTGCAGCCCCCACATCTGGGGGCCACCTTGGTGGCTTCCGTTGCTGTCTTTCTTCATTTCCTGGCTGCACACAATTGTGATAATTAGTTTTGCACTTTTGCACACTCTCGGCGAGCAGAGGACGGGAGCGGGAAGCAGACCCAGTCCGGGTCCGGGCATGGAGCCCGAGCAAAGCTGCTCACTCATTCAGACTATCGCCTCGGTGGCAGACCCAGAGACCCGCCACCCCCAAGGCCAGCCCACTGCCAGACCCCTTTTGGTTATGGCATTTTGTGTGCTTTCAGTTTGATGTGCAACACAGTGTAAAATTATTTAATAGAATTTCGTGCATAATCAATTTATGTGCACCAGCGAGAGCCCAGCATTCAGTCAGTCGCCCATTCACGCTCTCCGCCAGCCACATCCATCCAATCTACCAGGACACAGTCCGTCGTTGGTCATTCCCTCATTTCCGCACTCCCTCAGTTGTTTAGTCCCTGTCCTTCACTCCTTCAGTGGGCCAAATGCCATGGAAATGCTTTAAAACTTTTGCCCAACGCTAATGGTTATAAAAACGACGTACTTTCTGCCTTGTTAAATATGCTTTCTGTTGCCTAGCAAAACTCATAAGAAAACTTATTAAAAAAAGTGGTTTCAGCTTAAGCCACGTCTAAATGTTATGGAAATTAATGTCAAAACTAGATAGTTATGAGTTTGTGATTTTTGAGAGATATTTAACTTTTTGACTTTCGTTGTTAGGTTTATTTATTTGATTTCAGGGATAGTTTTAGATCATTATCTAATGTATATCTTTTGTTAGCTTAGTTTGGTCACCTAAAAGGTGATTTATAAATTCCCATAAAATTGATTAATAAACAAAATAAAATTCCTTAATTTTGTGTCATAAACTGTCAAAGGAAATGTTTGTAACTAATAACTAATAATAAAGTTTAATTTTGTTGGTGGCTATTATTTTGTCTCAACAAAAAGGACTCCTACTAAGACTTTAAATCATGTTAAATTTCTGGAAAGCCCTAAAAACTTTTCTAATTGGCAAGGAAAGCAAATAAATCAGTTTAGTTTCTGCAAAATTTTGTGCAACAAAGACTTAAAAAGTGGCTAAAACTTTTTGAAAATATTTTTGACCATGGAAACTAATTTTTTTAATTAAAAGAATTTAAACCTTAAATAGTATTTATATCTTCCAATTTAAGTGATTAGATGCTAATTTTAAAACTTACTTGCAATAGTAGAGCCTGCCCTCCTTGCCCACATGAACGCTCCAGCCGGGCTTGAGCTTCTCCTGTATGGCCTCCAAGTGTCCATCAATTTCTGGCCAATTTCCGGCAATGCCAGCCATGGCACTCCCATGACTTTGACCCAGTATTGGGCCATAGATCCCGGTGCCGCAGTTGGTTCCGCTTCCATTACCATTACCATTCCCATTGCCAGTTAGCAGCTCCGTTGTCGTCGTTGTTGTCGCCTCCACGGCTCCAATGGGCGCTATCGCTGGGATTCCGGGCAGGGACTGCGGACATCCGTTGGAGCGGGTGGGCGTGGCATGGGTATGGGAATGGGCGATGGAGCCATTTGTTGTCGGCAGCGTTGTTGTCAATTGTGGCGATGATGTTCGTGTCAGTAGCAAGGGTTTGGCTCCACCTCCTCCTCCTGTTCCTCCGGCTCCAACTGCTCCTGGGCCAGTAGTTCCTGTGACTGTTGTGTTGGCGGCATTTTGCAGCGGATAGACATCACTATTCGAACGCCCCGAAGGCAGTAACATCATTGAAACACATTCGCTGCAAGGAAAGGAAAGAAAGGAGAGGTGAAGTGAGACGGACATTAAGTCAAGTCGTTGCCGGGCCATTTTCACACATTGTCCATGCCACAAATCACATTCCGTTCCAAGACAGACCAAAGACCGACCGAGCACAAGTCGACCCACTTTGGCTCAAAACAGGCTCCCATAATTCAACATCCCGGCTGGCAGACTAAATACAGACCATTGGCATTGCCTTTTCAGCTCTCTCGGGTCTGGACACAAACAAAAAAAACAGGTCCCCCATAACAGACATCCCCATAATCATGACCATGATCATCATGATCATCATGATCATTGGTGGTGGGATAGGTTCAGGTTTTAGGCCAACTTGTTTTTAATGTTATGACACAATTTTCGATTTGCTTTTACTGTTTGGTTTCGTTCTCTCAATCTCTCCTTCTCTGTCTCTTTTTGCATATGTTTTTCATTCCTTTATTTGGCAATCGTGTAAACATGGATTGGCCAAGGCGATGAGGAACTGGTTCCCAAATGGGCGCAAATAGTTGGCATTGTTTTTGCCAAGTATTTAGAGCAGTCTGGGGTGGCAGGATCAAAGAGATCTGATTTAGATTTAAAAGAAATATTCTTTAAAGGATTTCGTTAATAATAATAGCTCCCAGAAGAGGAATATATAAATTATCTTGGCTTTTTATTTTGTAAACAAATCGGAAAAGTTCAATAAACCATGGCGGAATATAAAAGAAAATTTGATTTATCTAAGCTTTAACACATAAATACATAAATTATCTTCATTTATAATAATTTGTAAAAATAAAAAATAAAATTTTAATAGATAAATGTTGCTAGAAACATGTAGTCTTAAGTCCTCTAACTTCCATTTTTAATATTTAGTCGTTTCCTAAAGATTTCTCAAGCACCCCACATTAGCTTTTGACCCGAAAAAGTTATCCCCAACCTAAACAGCTATTAAAATATTTGATTTTATGTAAACTTAATCTATACTAAAGGATTACACACATCAAAGATGCAAGCTAAAACCAAAGAAAGTATAACAACATTTTAAACAATTTGTTTTTTTTTTTGCCAAATCCATTCAGGCATTGCCACAGAATTGATCAATCCCGCCCACAATGTTTATGCTGTCCAAACTCTTCAATAATATCAAAGAGCATTTGCATAATGTTTAGATTTCAACGCCTGCCACCGCCATTGACAGCATTTCGACTTTCGCCTCTGACATGGTTCAGTAAATGGTTTGCAAAAAGATTTTTCTAAAATTTATTCCGCTGCGGAAGAGGCGGGCTCGAAGTGCAGGGATGAGTCCATGAGAGTGGGCGAGAAGTGAGTGCCAATGGGCGATAGTGCCGGCTAGTTGGTTGGGTCCAAACAAAACCCAACGAAATACCGCCAACGACAAGAGAGGGTCGAAAATGGATGTGTTTGTTTGCTTGCGCAATTTCATCGGGCGGAAAGCGAGCAAGCAGCTTGGAGAGAGAAAGGAATCGCAGGAATCGGATGATGCTGGAGTGCCATACGGATAGATGCGGCTTCAAAAAACGAGATACGACAGAACCGCGCCAAACAAAGAGACATCCATTAGGCGAGGAGGAGTCGATTCGAGTCGAGAGATGCGGCCAACAAGATGGAAATGGAAAAGGAGCTGCCAAAGAGCTCATCACGATGCTCCATGCTTCATGATAATGCAGGGGGAGGAGGGGAGGTCCATAGATATATTATACACCGAAGGAATTAACTTTCTTAGTGTCTTATATTTACTTAGGAGTTTGGGTAAAATCAGAATTCCTGGTGCCCCTAAAATATTCGGTTTTGGCTTCAGTAAAATGTTTCAAAAACCTTTTATATATTTCCAATTAATTAGGCATCCTTAAAGTTTATTTCTTAAATAGTTTATATTAAATTGTATACAATTTTCACAGAGATATTCCCACTTATTCTCAGTGGACTGTAACGGCTTGGCAAACAACGGGCTAACCGGCAAGCGACATGGTCAAGTTCCTTCTCGGCTTCATGTGTATTTTCCTTCATTTTCTTGCTATGGATGTATGTGTGGTGCAAAAGTTTCATAAACAACTTCACAGGCACATGCTCTCTTACAGTAAAAACTGGAACACTTGAACAATGTTTTGAATTACATATTTTCTTTGTTTGGGAGTGGACCAAATAGACAAGTGCAAAAATGTTCATAAAGTTGTTCGTTCGTTCGTTGGTTGGTTTTTTCTTTATTTTTTCGCAAGCTCTCGCTTTTCTCTTTCTGGTCTAAAAATTCTTGGCCAAGGAATGTTGATTTGTCTCGGGACAAGAACTTGCCAGGCTTGCCCAAAGGATATTTGGCAAATATTTAATTTCAAATTACGAAATATTCCTCAAGAGCTTTAGTTTTAAATTGAGAAAGATGGCGTTTTATACAAAATCTATAAACATTCTTCTAAAATGAGGTCTAAACCAAGCAATAAAAGTCGAAACATAAAATCCCTAGTCTTAAAATTTTCCAATATTTCTCAATCATAATGATCACATATTTTTTACAGGTTCTTGGTAAAAGATTTAATATAAATATTTAGTGGAAAGTCGCAGTTTAGTTATCAAAGTTTAGAAAAAAAGTTGTTTATTTGCATAATTAAAAGCAATTTAAATAAATAAATTTAGGAAAAGACTTTGAATAAATACATCGAAATGACACAAAGTTTTCGAATTATAGGAAAAATAACTCCTCTCACCCTAAAAAGTTAACAGTTTTTAACCACTTTTTTGAACCGCTGTCCAGAACTCTTGACTGTTCAAACATTTTTGCTATCGTCCAAAGCGCTTCAACCATCCATCCAGCCCCAAAGTCCCCAAGTGTAAGCGACACCAAGTACGAAAGCGGTTCGAGCTCCTCGACTCTTTCATGCATTTGGACACCAAGACCAAACAAAAAAGTTGTCAAGATGGGATGTCAGGAGGGAGGGCTGGAGGGAGGAAGTAGGGGCGGATATGGGGACAGGAAAAGGGGGGCCTAGTGGAAACGGGAGCGACACTTCCAGCGAATGATTTGTGTCAACAGAGAGAAATGGCAGCTGAGAAATGTTTATGCACGTGTGTTTCTGTGTGTGTGCCTCTATCTATGTGAGGTGGATGACGTCGGGGCAATGACAGAGATCAGTAAATGGAAACCACACATAAGATAGGTACAGTGCCAGCCAAGGCGATAGGAGCAGATTCGTCAAACTACTTGCTAAGAATTTCCAAGAATTTTCTATTAGAATTACTAAAGTAAACTTCTTAGAAAATAATATACAATATACAATAAGAAATAACAAAATATCGGTTTCAAAAGCTTAATTTGTAAACCGATATTGTGTTATTTTTTAATCCAATTAATTTGAACTTAATTGCAACATTAAACCATTAAAAATCCCCAAGGAGTTCCTCATTGAATAAGCTAATAGATAAATCTTAATCCTGTTTTAATTCCATCAACTTTAAACCTTATTTCAATAATAAAACAATATATTTCAAAATAAAATGTTCCTCATTGAAAAACCAGAGAAAACTCAACTCCCCTTTGGGAATATGACTTAATCCATGGCTTTTAGCTATCAAAACACTTGTAAAAGTCCACTTTGAGTTGTAATTCCCACAGATAATTCCATAAATGTACGGATAAGATCTTCATTGCTATTATTTTGCCAGCAACTGTCTGTCTGTCAGTGCCATGGACAATTGTAAAATGTCACTGCGGAAATTGTGCGAAGCAATGAAAAGAAATGAAATGAAAAGACAGCAAAAGTCTGATGATGGGGCGATAACAAAAAGAGCAGAGGGAGAACGAAAATGTTGACCAACTGTAACAAATAAAAAAGTACAAAAGTAAAAAAAATAATAAATTGCAAACAAACAAACACACTGAGAAACAAAGTTAAGCTCTGCAAATTGTCCCAGTTCCGAGAGCTCAAATGAAAGGTGGATTGTTATTGCCATTTCCCCCTCGCGAAACTCCGCCCACTTTGAAGGAGGAAATTCTCCTTTGTCGGAGAAATTAAACACAATTTGTGAACGCATTTGTTTGTATTAAAGACTCCAGCAATTTGTGGCTCTTACAGTAGCCTCGTTTTTATTTTTTGCACCCCACCTTGCCGCTCTCCTTTTGCTTGGCTACTTTTGCTTTTACCAATTTTGCTCCGTTTCGTTATTGTTAATTGAAAAGAAATTACAGGCGGCACAATGAAATAAAATTGCTTGGCATTATTTATTTTGTAGCCATCGCTTATTTCAATTATATTTAACACAAAGTAAAAGCAAAATAAATGCGAATGTGCATATTAAAGAAAAGGTTTCATACATACATATATTTGTGTATAAAATATCAAAAGAAAGTGCTATATGTACATGCATAAAGCTTTAAAATAAAGAAGTTAAAAATAAAATCTCAAAATGTAATCTTTTAATTTATATTTTCAGATTATATATTTTTAATGAGTAGGTTATAGTTTATACATTTTTATTGAAGTGATCATCGTGTAGCTCGCAGAACCTCTAAGTATGTTGTCACCAAATTTACTTTCAATCAAATTGATAGTAAATTCAAATTATTATTATTATAAAAGTTTATAAACTAAATGTTATTATTCCATTTGGTTTAAATTTTTTTCAATACAACTTATTTAATTTAAAGCTATTTTATAATGTATTAAAATTTAAAATCTTAAGAACTCCAATGAGCTAAGAAATAAAAGTTTTACAAGCAAAATCTTTCTTTATCACATTTTAATACATATTTTCATGACAAATAAAAAACCACTTCAAAACTATTTCTTTTCGCTTTCCCAAAAGCCTTGCCTTGAATACCATACTATAACTTTGAGAGCCCCTGAAGTGCGAATCGATAAAATTAAAGCAGAAAGCTGTAGCGAAACAGCAACCTTAACACCCCATAGGAATAGCCATGTGCCAGCCATTTAGTTAGATCGTTATAAAAATAAGCACACACACATGTACATATGTATATCCATACCCGTTGCCATATCCATATAGACACGGCACCCATAACTACCCAAGCATCGATATATAGGGATATCGCTGCCGTCGCTTGCGGTCGAACGTGATTCTCAAAATGTCACGCACACACAGCAAAATGAAATGGAGGAAAAGCGGCAGCGGTATATCAATTTGTTTTATTTTATTTTTTGAGAGAGTGTGTTGTAGGTAGAAATGCTTTCGCTTCAGACTGCCGCTGATAACATCCCATTCATAAAATCCGACAACAAGCCCGGGGAGCAACCACTGTCATGGCAACGTTGAACTGATATAGTGCCAACATCAAGATAAATATAATGAAAAATCCAACTATGCAAAGCATGCAAACCTCACTGATCAGCTACGTGTGATTGCAAAAGAAATTAATATATACTATATAAACAGCTTACAGAGTATGCGTAGTTAATTAAGTTAAAGATTTTATAATTCATTAATGGCTGAAAACCAAGAAAATCAATAAGATACAAAGTTCAGCAGTGTCATTTAATTGAATAACTTTCATTTGCAACAGCTCAATGAACTCGAAATAAGTTAAACTTAATAAATTAAGGGGATCCGGCTTATTTAATAATATAATGTTATTAAATTCATAGGAAAATGTATTCAAATTTTAACTAAAAGATTTCATTCAATAAGATCAGTTTAATTTTAAAAAATCTATAAAATCTCTGTAATTTATTTAAATAAAAATAGATAAAAGACTTTCATTTACCTAAACTTAACTTTTTAAGTTAACAAAATGCAGCTGAAATTCCTTTCTATTTCATTAATAGAAATGCCTAAACAAATCTTTAACTTTCTGACCCCTTTAAGCAGCATTAAATTCTGTCCATTTGTTGCCAAATTAGCTACATCACTTAAACGCACATTTAATCCAACTAATTCGGCCAGTCATTAACGGCCTAATTTCACACTTTCTGCTGGATATACACATATATCCCGACAAAAGACCCGACATCAGATGAATCGGAAAACAAAGCGAGAACAATGTTACAGCAGATTCCTTTTGCCGAGCGACTCATTAGCAGAATCACTGGGGCACGCCCAAAAGCAGACTTCACACACACACAGAGGCAGTGCGAAAACCATTTGCAGATACAACTGCAGATACTGAGATACATTGGCAGATACAAAACTCACTCGGCAGATTAGGGCTTAGGGCGAAACTTTTAATTGATATACGATACACATACCAGCACGAACCACTAACAACAACTAAAAAAGTCTGGGGAAAAAATCAACACAGTGCAGTCTCTGTAAAAAGTCTCTAAATATACAAATAGTAATAAATATATTTCGAAAACTAGTTTAGGAAATGAAAGAAATATCCTAATATTACATTTCCAAAAACCTTTTGTAACAATTGATTTTCTAATTATAAATCACCCTGTAACTTGACTTTTAGCTCTCGAATAATGAGTTTATAACAAGTTCACCGAAAGGTGAGGCAATTCGTAATAAGGAAAACAAGAGAGTTTATTAAGTGCCTGACGGGCAGGTAGCCACTTCTCTTTCGCTTTCTTGATTCTTCCATTTTTAATAAATATGTATATACAAAAGCGAAATGTCAAATGCAACACGGCCCAGCGGAAGATGACAGCTCATCGCCTGAACGAGCACCTTGGCTGCCACAGAAAGTAACCTCCCACCTGACATAACGTGACGTGAAGTCTTCTTATTTGTCCCAGACCGGGGGTGGAAAAGGGAGGTAAGGGAAACTAAGAGGCAAATGAAATGCAATTTTCACGTACCCAAGTCACATATCATGGGCCAATCGTGAGCCAGAGAGAGCGCGGAGCAAGCAAGGGGGGAAAAATGGTAACGTGCCTTGCTTTTTTGGCTAACCTGATTGATTTCAACATATTCATCAGGGCCCCAGCATTTTCTTCCTCACCTCCTCCCAGATTCACCCGACTCACTTATTCATTCACTTATTGCTATGCTCACACTTCTGCTAAGGCATGTGGATCCCGTTTGGTTTTCAACAAAAACAGCACGTGTATACAGAGGAAAAAATTGTTTAAAAATAAATTAAAGAAGTTAAAAGTAAATAAAACCTAACAGGAGAGTTTTAAGTACTCTTATTAAATATGTATATTAGGAGTCAAACTTTCGAACAGGATCTAACTTAGTAAAGTAGAGACTTGTGATAGATCTAAAACCTGAACTGAAAATAGATAAAGTATCTTTTCCAAGTTCCAAATGTATCTCATTTGTAATTTTATTCCTTTTTTAAGGAGCTTCAGATAATGTTTATTTCTTGAAAAATATTTATCACTTTTATCAAACATTTTAAAAGGACTTTTAATCCCTTTAAATTTAGTTAATTTTCTCGCAGTGGCTCTGTCACTCTCTTACTCTGTATTTTGTAAGCAGTTTCTAATGCCATTGAGCAGCAGTCACGAAACAGGCAGCTATGTTGTATGAAGTTTGAAGGCTTATTGAGGCGATGTCTCAGTTTCGTAGTTCCCTGCCTGCCACAACCAGACCTGTGGCTTCTAAGGGCGGGACACGATGGCAAGTTTGATGTTCGATGAGGCGGGGTTGGGTGATGGCACAAATGTGTTAACAGTCCAGGACGAAGGCTGAGACGAATAGACGGATGGATGGACGGGGGATTATCAAATTGGCCCGGGGATTTTCCTGATTGAGGGGCAGCAGCATCTGGTTAGGCAAATGTCGCCAACTTTTGCGGTTGTCGAAAATTTGCACAAGGAGTTTCCAACGTTTTCCACTTGGCAAACTTTGCTGATGAAATGGTTTACCATTGGGATATACATATATAGTATGGCTTCTTCGCCAAACCATTTACGATATTGAAATCCTATTTGATGCCAGAGATTACATTTTTAATTAAACGGGTGGCAGTAGTACATTGTTCATATTTCGTATGAAAATTCCATTTATTATTCGCAAGAGAAAAGCTTTAGAAAATTACCAATTTTATCACATTATTTTATGCAAATTAAGCGTAACGTTTACCCACACATTGCTAAGCTTTGTGATTTATAGAAGCCAATTATAATGTTGCTAATTGAATGCTAAATAGGTGAAATGGAAAACAAATATATTTATAAAACGTATATGACTCCGTTAAGTGAATAAACGCTGATAAATTATGTTGATAGTACAAGTTGTATGTAATATTTTTTGGTTTTTGAAATGGTTTTTCAAATTTGATTTAATTGCATTTAAATTGGATATTACTCATACGACCTGTGGCATTTTTATAGAGGAAAATAAATCCCTTTCATACTTAACAAATGTCGGCCTTTATTATATGCTAATGAGAGTCAATATTAATCGCTTCAACAAATTCGCATTTATATCGAAATGAATGATATTTTGTTATCAAAGAATTAAAAGCAATTTACTAGCAATAAATATTCTTGAAACTCACATATTAAATAATTTGCCAGGTTTGTTTTATTTCAAAATTTTGTTTGCAATTTAATATAAAACATTATGAATATGTTTCGTCTTCTATACTAATTTGGCTTAAATATAAATCTCTGAAATACTAGTAAATCGAAAAACGAAACGTCTTTAATTAATAATACAAACAAATCAAATATATTTCTGAATAATGGCCTAACCAAATCCAATTTGTCGTTGTCATCCAAATCATTTTCAATTATCCACTTAAGCATCGGTTGAGCCGAGACTCTATTTCTCGGTCTGTTACCCAATCGACAACAGACACAAACCAGGGATTATGTTTCCCCCATCCAAAAAGCGTGTAATCATTTAGGATAAATGGCCTTTCGGGGAGGAGGACGAGGAGAAGGAGAATGCGAAGTGTGCCACTGAGTAGAATGTAAATTTTTTACGAAATAGCTGAGACACTTGTATCATTAACAGCTGTTTCACATGACACATGACAGGGCAGGGCAGGGCGCAGCGGCAAGGCCGTCCCACGTTGATGATGATGAGGAGCAGTGGGTGGGTGGTGGTGGGGTGTAGATTTTAACAAACTCACGCCCTGCGACGCTAATGACTGCGAATGAACCTCCTTGACACAATTATGAAAGGAAGATTCTTGCAAGACAGAGGATGAGGTGATTTCTGGGGGGGTAGGAGCCTGAGCACTGGCACTGTCACTGAAGGCAGCTTAAAATAATGGAAATAAATTGCAAAATTGTTTAATGTTCGTGGCGCGTTTGGCAATTTGTCGTCCTTCAACCACCCAACCAAACCCCCCAGGACTCAGACACACACAAAGACATAGAGCGGGAAATGGAAACCGGATGTAGGACACAATTGGCGGAAACGTTCGGCCGGGGAGTTATTGATTTTCGAATTTAACGGCTTTATGCTTTATTGGCCAAGTCAATTGTTGGCCATTTGTTTTTTGCCGCTGGCATGGCTTCGACTTGTGCTTTTTGCTGTATCCTTTGTCTCAGTCTCACTCGGCGTGTATTTCTTCTCCTTTGGCTATGTTTGCTGTGACTAAAGTGAACGCTGGATAAAGGTAATTTCTTAAGTTTAAATTTTAAAAATAAGTATATCATATTTATGGTAATTTTTTCTACAGGAAATTAGAACATTTTAGTAAAATCAGATAATAGATATGAAAGTTATTAACCCAAAGAATTGATATCTTTATTTGTTTAGCAACATGCTTAGCCACATTTACCTTCCTTTGACAACAATTTCTTCTGCCTTTCTTCCTGTTAATTTAAAGTTTTTTTAATAAATTTTAACATATTGATTATTTTATTGTAGCTGTCCTCCTTATTTCTCCTTTTCGTATATAATATCCCCTTATCGAGTGGCCCCTGTACCTGCATTTACCGTGGCTACTGGTTCTGGTTGGCCTGATCTGAAATTGGCGTTTCCCTTTTCGGCCTTTTTACTTAAACCGAAATGTCGTTTCGATTTGGTTTCTTACAAATGGCCTTTCAGGTCCACTCCTCCCCTCCATAAACCCCCATAACCTCCACTCAGTCCGGAAGCCCGCCTCGTCAATTTGTTTGCCGCTTGTGTTTTGGCGAATTAGCCGTTTAGCCACAGGCAACAAAGAAAAAAAAGAAACGGAGGATAAAAATAGGGAACACGGACTGGATTGAGAGGCTTTCAAGGTGTGTACGTGTGCGCGAGTCCAGGGCGAAGCAATTTATTGCATACGCAGAGGGGCAAATGTGTGTCCTGCTCACCCAGGCGGCTATTGTGGGGGCTTAGGGTTATCAATGAGGCGTTTGAACTTAGCCTTATCGGGGATCTCCAAATAGGCGATGCCCCCGATAAGCAAGATGTCCAACAACTTTACCCTCCTCCTCAAGGAACTTGACTTTGCCCCATAACTTCTTCAGCTAAAGTTGGCGCATTCCATTGCAGACAGAACGAAAAGTTGGCAAATATTCCCTCGCCACCCTCACCACCCGGAGAAAAAACACACAAAAGTTAGTCCCCAAAATAGGAAGAAGGAAGGAGGATTGTCTATGGACCTTGGGGATTTATCTATGCGCCCCAAAGGTTGATTCAATTTCCGTAGAAATGCGATTATCTGGAATGTGCAAAATTCATGTTTTGTCAAAGTTAATTGGAAAATTGAGCATAAGAAATATTTTTTGAGGGGGGAAATTCGATGAATATTTTTGGAAATAGCAAGGAATTTGCATTCCCATTATACGAAAAAGAGGTTAAGTTCTCATTGCTTTAATATTATTTAACTAAAGTTGCTTTTCTTTATTCATAAATAAATTATTAATTCACACACAAAAGCTATTGGTTTGAGTTTATAGCCAATGTCCAGCGGCTCTTTGAACAAATTACTCAAATATTTATTTTCACAAATCCCAATTAGGGAAAGATTGACATTTCTCATTAATTAAATTTGCAAGGACCTTAGCTGTCAGCGCTGGGGGGCAATTCCAATTTAGAAGCAAAAACAGCCAATGCTCGGAACTTTCACATTTTAAATTAAGAATTCTCGAATCGTGTTCAATCGAGGAATTCCATTGCTCTATCCCAGGATTCATTAGGCACCGCGTCAGGTGACTTTCCCCCCCCTCTCCCTTAGATTTTCCTTGCCTTCGCTCACTTTGTTTGCCACTCGAGTGCAGGCAAAGGTCCTCCAGTGTGCACTTGCTATAAATAAACGCACACAGCGACACGTAGCAGGACACACACACACAGCTAGGAAACGCCCCCAAGGCGTGCATTAATTACAACTTCCGGTTGGGGCTCGCCCGTCAAGGAAAAAAAGCGGGAAAAGGAAGCGAGCGACGTCAGATAACAAAACAGAGAACGCCATTAAACTGATTGAATGACAGCCTGATCAACTGAGCGAATGAATGACTAGGGAGCCGTTAGGGTTTGACTTGAAATGTCACGTTTCATTGAAGGGCCACCAGCATAAAAAAGCCCTCCTCTCAGGTGGCAGTAAAAAAGGTCCTGACGTCTGAGGTAAGCATTTTTTGTGGTAAAATTAATGCTTTCATTTAGAATGTTTTATTTAGAATAAATACATTTCTAAAGCAAATTTTCAGTATTTATAATTTATAAAATTGTTTCAATTTAAATTGTGTTTTTTATTAACATTTTAATGTTTAGGTGAATATTTTATATGTTGAAAGAACAGCTCTTAGGTAAAGGTTGGCGTCTTTCAAAACCACTGAGAAAATAGTTATAATCTTAGAAAAATACCTCAGGAATAGTAAAAAAAGAAGCATAAATTAGAATCTAAATAAACATAATTAAAATATTATAAAACATTCTAAATTATATAAACACATAAATTACCCCTAGAAAACTAACATTTCCCATTTATTCTGTTAAACGTTCATTAAAAACTATAAAAAAAAATCTCCTATAAGTATTTATGCGAATTCAAGTGAATACAAAAATCACATTTTTAGCTGCGGCTACATTCGAAATCAAAGAATCTTTTAAAGCATTTTTACGATATCAATCTCAAGCAACTCTAAAAGCAAGAATGAGGAAACCAAATCATGCAATCAATAAACAATGATACGAACGAAGCAATTCCATTCCATTCTATTCCCCCTTTTTTGTTTACACGGAAAATTTGTTAACAAGTGTGAAGTGAAAAGCCGAAGATGGGGAAATTAGTACAGAGAGGTGGGATATAGATTTCCAAATGCCATCGAAAGAGTGGGTGAACAAAGGGATTATTGACTCGGGGCAAGTTTATTTTACGCCAAATGAGCTCAACCGCAAGATATCGATTTAAATCAATGTCCATCCATCTCACCCTGGTCTTCTTTTTACTTTTTTTTTTTTTGTTTTTCCCTTAGCCCCGAGTACGGACTGGCCTGTTCTGCTCTGCCAAGTGGATTTGTCTACATCGAAGGGGGAGGAGCAGAAGCAGGAGGAGGAGGAGGGTACAATGGCATGGGTGATGTGGGGAGGTGGAGCCGGGGGATTTGGGGCGGACTGAGGCAGGTCACGGTGCCTTGCCTCCATGAATGGGGAGCGCGTGCACATGGCTAAAACATGGAACCCGTTGGGCCAGCTTCTGTGCTCTGGGCTCCGTCTTTTTATTTTTAGACATATCGACGTCTCAGCTATAAATATTATTTCTATTTTATTACACATTTTATTCGAAGCGATGTTTTTGTTCCTCTCCCAGGTTTTCTTTTTCGAACTCGCGAGCCAAGTGCTCTGTTGGGTTCTGCGGATCTGTCTCTCTCTCCTGGGCTAGGGCAACATCTGGCCGCAGCACGTGCCAATCCATTTGGAAATCCCTTCCAACCAACCAGTCTGGGCCACAACAAAAAATAAATTATATTACAACGTTACAATCCAAATAGAAAGAGCGTCAGGTTGAGAGTGGAGTTGAGAGCATGCACTAATGTATGCACAGCCCTGGGTTTATGCTCCGAAGAAAGCTATCAAGAAAGTCAAAGCCCAAATTTGATTTGTTCAATTTCAATAAAGTTGTCACAAAACAAAGAAACAAAGCTGAGTTTAAGGCATATCAAAGATATCTGATGTCAGATGCTATGCCTGAGAAAAGTCTTATGATGTCTTTCCTGGTAAAAGTATTTTTTTTTTTTTGAGACAACAATATTTATGAAGATGCTGGAAGAATTCCTTTGGCAAGACAATTAAAAACCTTTTTTATGCGTGACATGTGGAAAAGATTCTAAAGAATGATATTATTTTTAAGATAAATATATTTTATAAGAAATTTACAGGGACTATTTGGAATTTTATACAAAGAAAAAAATGTGTTCCCTCATTTTTAATCTTTATAATAAATGTTAATGTTTTATTTGATATATATTATTAATTAGGCTTTAATCAATTATATTATATATATTTTATTATTTACTGAAGAATTTGTATTGATAATCTTAATTCTGCCATCTATATCTTTAAATTTCAAGCATCTCCTTTCATCATCCATCAAGATCTTTTACTAAAAGAGACTCGTCAGAGTAAATCATAGAAAATAGAAAAAATACGGGCAAAAAAACGAGATCACTTGTCTATGAAAATGAAAACAAGGCAATGTCGGCGGGTTTGAAGACCCCAGAAGATCCGACCCTTAGACCCGCAAATAGATGAATCCGAGCCAAAAGGGAAAGGCGGTGGTGGGATGCAAACTGATGGGATGGGCCGCTGGTGAAGAGGCGTTGGCATTGCGTTGACGACCACGTTAAATGACTGACTGAATGACTAAGTGAGTGAATGAGTAAATGAACGAGTGACTGACTGAGTGAGTGAGTGACGGGCCCTACTCGCTTACATGAGGAGGTCTTCGCTCCATCGAACGATCCCACTGTAAAAATGAGATCTTGACAAGCAAACGAAACGCTGGAAACACAACAGAGAAAATCAACCCAAAAAGCAAGATATCAAGATCAAGCCGATTCAACGGAATTTCATTTAGTGCTGGGTAAATAACAAATAACAAATAACAAATGAACCAGGAACTACGAGGTAAATGGAGGAGAAACAAGTTCAAGAAAAAAATTAAGGTGAAATTCAGTAACGGAAAGTCGCGACTCGCCACTCGAGTCCCCCACCAAAAAAAAAAAGCCAGAACAGAACAGTCATAAAAAATCAATGTTTGAATTCGGTCTTTATTGCTTGATTCTGTTTGGTGGGTTGGGGGAGAACTCCCCCCCCCTGCTTTTGCTGATTGAAGGGGCGGTGGGTGGATATTGGTGGGAAAATCAGAGGGCTGTTCTGTGCAGCAGTTACACTTTGGCCCTTATCAACATTTGTTCAGGCGAGCAATAAACTTCCATCTATTGTGCTGGACCAGGTCGTTACTCGCCTCGGAATGGCCGGAATAATGCTCGATATGGCGGCATTAGATAGTATATATATTGTTTATATATCCCAGTAGTTAATGGAAAAAGATGGGCAAGTCTTTAAAAATATCAACAAAGAAAATTAAGAAGCTCTGAAATAACAAAGAATATCTGAAAATAAAATAATATGTACTTTGTCCATTTAATACCACTTAATAAAGAAAATAACAATTATTAATAACACAAAAAAACAAACTAAACAAATAGAAAAATGTGATAAAATTAATAAAAGTAAACTGAAGTAGGCATAAATATTTTCATTGAAATATATTCATCTTAAATACCAAAAATAAGTTAATACAAATACACAATTAAGTAAACATCCTTCCCATTTACCATTTAACTAATGCTGTTACTCAAAATATCCCCTCAAAACACTCAAATAAAATCTGGCAAATAAAACAAAACATATCACATAAACTTAAGAATCAATCCTGGCCCCAAGAACCTCCTCCAACAACTTAACCCTCTATCTAAATATGCTTACTCGCATCGAACACTTGAAGAGCAGAGCACAAAGACACAGTTTTCCTGCAACCACCCAAACCTCCTCCCCCTAAAGTGCCTTGACCCTTTTGGCCAACCGAGGAAAAAAAGATTATAATAATAATCGTATATTGCCGCAATGCCATAAAAGTTGACCAACTTGGGGGGATTCCAGCTCGAGTCTCGAGATATTCCATACATTTAAATGAACTAATTTGGTTTACGCTTTTTTGGGCGATTTTATGGACCGCAGTGCCGGGCAACAACGGCAGCCAAAAAGCCCTGGGAATTTCTCATAGTGTAGGAGAAGGCAAAAACAATTGTACTAAAACATAAATTTACTTTATTAAATAAAGAAAATACAGCCATAATTCTTTGGCTTCCATTTCGTCTTCTCTGCTGACGTTGTCTCTGCCCTCGTATAAACTTATGTATTTTTCTTGGCTGGCGTCATTGTGGGCGTCTTGACAACCACGCGGACGGCCAACTGGCTCTGAATTCTGGCCTTACTTAACCAAAAATAATTATGTGGGATACCTCCTCCGACACACAAACACACACACATTGGTCACAACTAAATTAAGCATATTTTAGCTATTTTTATATAGAAATAATAATAATTTGGCTGCTTCTTGCCATTTGTTAATGGCTTTGAAATGAGCAGAAAGTCAAAAAGAGCAACCACCAAATATTTCCAATAAAAATATATCAAGATTTATGTCACTCAAAGTAGACAGATGTACACTCTTCCATAAATATTTTGAAACAAGAAACATTATTGGTAATGCTAATAAAATGTAAGGTTTATAGATTTTAAGAACTTGTTTTTACAACCACATTTAAGGGGAAAATATAGCTAATAAACTTTAATAAAATTCTCCAATTTAATCTCATGTCTCAAGGAATATAACTCCCATTTGTATTTATGAAGAAAATGAATAAAAAGGACTTTTAACACCTTTATTTAAAATAAAAAACATTAATTACAAACCTATTTCTTTGATTTTTTTTTTTTAAGTAAGCTAAGTTATTATATCCACCAAGATAAATTCAGGTTATTCCACTCATTTTCTTAGGGTCTTCAACCTCCGCTGAAGATCGTAATACCCATTATATCCACCAGAGTATCGACAAAGGTGGAAACTCTTTCGCAAGACGCCAACAACTATAACAGCTTCCACCTGCATGCCCCACAAAAAAAAAATAAGAAACCGAGAAGACAACAAATAAAAAGTGAAGACGAGGCGTTGTCTTCGGCGTGCTTTTTTTCCACGACTTCTCCCCAACTATTTCACCGGCATTTGTGTCTCGCTTTTTGTCTTGTAATTTATTTATAAAATCTTCCCCCTACACAGCCAGACCAAAAGTTGAGCACAAGACGCACCGAAAACCGAAAAAAATATATATATAAAGTAAAAAAAGGCGCACCGGAAGTTGTGGCTGGGCGCCTCATCTTGTCTTCTCTTCGCATTCTGCATCTTTCGGAAGCCAGACAAATGCTTTAGAGACAAATTACTTGATTTGCATATATATGTGTGTATATAGAAAGAGCATTTTCTCTCACCCGAAAAACCTCTCAACATTGTCAATTTTTTGTGCGCTCTTTTCGGTTGATTCTTTTTTTATGGAAATTTATCAAAAATTGGATAAAGGGAGGAGATGAAGTTGGAGGTTTGAGCGCAAATTTGACACGCAACCAAGCGCAGCAACAGAATAAGCAAGAAAGGAAAAAGAGGGAAACCCCATGAAAAGGGGCGGTAAGCTGGGAGTTTTTCCCTCCGCCCAAAGATTCCCAGCTGTGCCCCCTACTGACAGTTGGACAAGCCGGCTTTGCCTAAGACGGGTCCCATTCATTCATTAATGCCCAAAAGCAGAAGCGACGCGGGTGATATCCCAGAGATACTTTTTTTATTACACGACGACTCCGACTCCCGCCCCCAAAGACATTGCACCAGCGTAATCCCAATAAGACGATGATTCGGGCTGACTGACTAGATGCCATTGCTATGGCAGCGATTACGAAGGAGGCACCAGCTACCAGCATCCAGGCACCAGGCACCAGTAGCACTCGCTTCATCCAGAAACAAAAGTTAAAGCCAAGTTCCAATAGCCTGCACAGTGGTCCAAGGTCGTTGGGCAAATGATAATGCTGACAGATTTAGAGTGAATAGATCAACAGATGGTTTTTATAGATGAACTCGAAGTGAAATTTTTATGGAGTGAAGGGCAACGAACGCAGATCTTTGATGATGGTTTAATGGAGTGTTGTCTTATGGAGAGTTTGTTGAATTAGATTTTATATTAGAACATAAAATTATATATACTGATAACAATCTATATTATGAATCTAACTTTTGCTTTCGATTTCGCAGATAAAATTGTAATTGTTGGTATATTTTTGTTAACCAAATTTCCCTTCATTTCTCAACATTTTATTCTTTTATTTGTCGTTGTTTAATTCAAGTTTTTTATAAATCCCTTTAATATTAGACACAGTGAATACATATAGCAAGTTTAAAGTCAGATAAGTTAACTTTGGAATACTTTCGCTTATCAAAAAGTGCCAGGGAAATCTGCTATACTTTCCAGCTATATTTTGTCATATATAAACGTTTTTTATATTTCAATAAATAATCGTAAATAGGCACATAAACCCAGAATAATTATATTAAACTAGTTTGACAGATTATGCACTATCTCAATGTGATGCTCCACTGATGCCCTTTCCCGATAGAAATACTTATATGCTGGATGATGGATGGCTGGCGCCGCACTGCTGACTAAGCAGGCAATAAATTTTCCAAACCCAATCGCTACAACAGATAATGATGATCAGGTGTAATTCGATCGGTTATAAATAGTCTCGCGTAACATCGCAAAACAATCTGCGCTGTTCGATGCCCCTAATCAGGCGGCACAACATCAACCGGATTATGAGTGCATCAAAGCCCCTTCATGGAATCCCATTACTCAATCGCAGGCCCTTTAATGAGGGGAAGAAATCAGGCAAATTAAATTCAGATCATTTTTAAAACCAGTGTGCAAGGCGGGCTGCTATCCAAAAGCTCTCGTGCAATCGCGAAAATGTAGGGAATTAAGTCAGTCAGTGACTGTGTGTAACAGTTAACTGAATTTGCTCTCCGGGTTGCACAATCGTTGGCGGGGGGAGGCGGGGCAAAGCTGCGGAAAAGGGGATCAGACGAAAGTCTTACTCAATCCCAGTCGCTGCTGCAGTCTGAGGCAAAAAGTAAAACTCAGTTTGAATGCAGCGCAACTAATTAGTTTTGAGGCTGCCTTTCTTGCTGCTGTAATCGCAGTGGGCCACAAGACGGCGACAATTTTCCCACTGAATTTTCACTTTTTCCTTACCCGGTTTTCTTTCGGGCTACGTGCCCCGCCAAAGAAATCAAAGAAGATAGAAAAAAAACGAGTTGAACAAAAGAATTTATGAGCTACGAAAAACTCTTGGCCTCGCATTCGGTGGGAAATAAAGGGAAGTGGGAGGGCGGGGCAGTGTTTCTATCTTTGTTATTTTTCCCATCGGCATTCGCTGTTCTTTCCAAATAAAATTTCCATAAAAAGAAATCCGTAATTTAAAAATATTTAAATTGCTTTTTTTTCGGGCCGGATAAGGCTTAGTGCCAGCGAGTATATATAAACAGATATATTTTCATTCAACTTGTGTGCAAGGTCTCAATTAATTTAGTCTTGGCATTCCAAATAAATGATTTACGCCACAGAGAGTCGTAAGATTTATGTTTTGATAAATGAACTATGCTATGGCTGGTTTGCAGCGAGTTTAGTTCAAGAGTCTAAGTTAAAGCATTGTTTTTGTGTAAATAAAACAAATAGAATAAAACGATGAAGCCAGACAAATTTATGGTCTCATGAAGTAACTGAAAATGTTAGCTTTTAAATTAAATTTTCAGTTCGGTTTAAGTTTTAAAAATCTCAATTGTTTGGTAATTACATTCTTAAATTGTATTCTCTTGGGAAGAATATTTTCTATCTTTTTCTAGTTCTTGCTTTATAAGCCATGGGAAAATGAATCTATAGTCAAAATATATCACAATTTAAGAACGGTTTTACAGTTTGTTTACCCTAAAACTAAATCCTATCTATTAGAAGCAATTTATTTAGCCACAACCTAATCTTTACGAACCGATTAGCTGATTAATTATTTTGAGTTTACTTTCCTTTTTAGTGGCTCCTATAAAATGGGCTTCTAAATAATCGGCAATTAAACTAACAATAGTTACGACCTTCTTATGACATCATTATGAAGTGTAAGCTTGGCCAAACATTAATAAGAAATTCAATTAACTATACCATTTAGTATCAGGAAATCAGAGTGCAAAAATAATAATATCAAATCAAAGTAATCAATGACCCTGCCACAAGGGTATCGAATGGATGCCAAGTGCTTTTTACGATTATATTTTATTTGGATTTTATTTGTCGATTTCTTTGCCAACTGCCTTTGCATGCTTAAATTCAAAATCATGGCCACGGCTCCTAGCATGCGATTTCACGTTTTTTGATTGTTATTTTTTTTTTACTTCGATTTTCGGTCTTTTAGCCACACACACAAGCACTGCGAACGAGAGACACGCAAATAAATAAATAAACATGGCTGAATAAATGAATATTAAATGGCCAAAAGCTTTGACCGAAAACCAAAGGCAACAAAAAAAAAGGCAAATAACGCACAAGTAATAATGGAACCAGAATAAACAAATGAATGCTCGCCAAAAAGTGATATTCGATACGTAAATGGTAGAAAATGTTTAAATGTTTGTATTTGTTTGCCTTATCAATTTGCTATGATAGTGTGTGTGGCTTGGCATTTGTTTATTTTGTCGGAGGGAGCCACGAAATTAAAGTCTAAGCCTGCAACAGGCAACTAAGCCAAAAGAAATTTGAATGACGGCCATAAAACTTGAGTTGAAATAAAGTAGAAGATTGAAATACACTAGCAGTAAAGATACATCTCGAAGAACAAGTATCTCAATCTGATTTTTATTGCATCTCATTATATCAAAAAATAATGAAAAGAAAAAATATCTTGATAATAGTTTATTAAATTATATTTGTAAAATGCCATCATTTCAGAGAAGATTACCTGTTAAAAATAAATCTAACATTTGCAAGTCTCAAGGAAGAATTAATACAAATTAATAAACGAATTTTATTAACCGAAACATTGTAATTATAAGCCAGAATCTAAATAATTCTATAAATCGTAGATACTTTTTTAAAGGGTAACCAAAAGTAAAAATAAAAAAGTCGTTGCCGACGTCATCGAGCAAATATTTTAAAGCTTGAATTGAAACTTGAGGCTTGAGGTTTATTTTTCTAATACTGTTGCCGCCCACGTACAGCGCACAGTAACAACAACAACATTAACAGATACATCAGCTAAAAGATACTTTTACAGACGCACACTCGCACACACAAGCGAACAGTGAGAGCGGCGAAACCGCGAGAGCGGAAGCAACAACTTCGACAGCATAGAAGAGGACGAGGGTGGGGAGGCGATCGGTGGAGCCGCCGGAGGGGGCGTGACAGCGGAGGGGTGGAAGGGCGAAAGGGGGAAGCGACAAAGAGGGGAGTGACAAGCTTTTGCGGTTTTTAGTTACACCAACCTCAACTTGCTTGCCAGCACAGTGGGAAAAATTAGAAATTGAATAAAGAAAAGATTTTCTGATAATTATAGAACAAAATAGTAATCAAATTTTAATATTTAATAATAAAATAATTAAATGTACATAGAACAAAATCAATGCTACGAAGGTGCTTTTATTTTATGAATTATAAATAAAAAACACTATTTGTATAGTATTGAATATCAAAGGACAAATAAAGACCTCCTAAAATAATTCTAAAAATTGTTTCTTAATCATATTAGTTATTACAAATTTTAATAAGAATTATAACAAAATTAAATCGATAAATTACATTAATTAAATCAATATATCATCGTTTGAAATTGGTCGCAATGCAATGGGCTCTTTATTGCGTTTCGTTTCATTGGCAAATTTAACCGACATGTAATAATTGTTCCTTAATATAACATATTTATACTTTTTGATTGGCAAACGATATAAAAGCCCATCCAGCAAGTCATACAAATTACAGATTAGAAGCGGTAGAGGCAATGACCCACTGTGTTCCCTGCGATGACAGTGTCTTTTGCCTTGCGCTATTGTCATTTACTTTGTGGCAAGCAATTACATGCGACAAGCCAAGCGGCAGTTGTGTGTGTGTTGTTGTTGTTCTTGTTGTTATAGCTGTTGCTGCTGTTGATATTTGATGTTTGCAGCTTATGGGTTTTCTGTAGGCGTGGCCCAGTTTATTGTTGCCGCCGTAGTTTGCCACATTTGGCCGGGACAATTTATGTCAAGCCGACTCTTTTTTTTTGGCTTTTTGGGCTCTGCGCGAAAACATGCGTAAAAGTAGCTGCGAAAAGACAGCCCACTGTCCTGCTTCCTCCCCCTAACCCTTGCCCCCATTTCTAACGCTTGCTGAAATTAAAATGCCAGCCAACAAACATCCACAAACTTTTTCTTTATTTTTTTGGTACGCTTTTAGGGTGGCTCGAAATTTACATAAGCCAATGCTTCTATAACAAAAAACAGAACAACAACAAATGGTATCATTGTTGTAAAAAAGGGGTATAATATTCTATTATTGAACAAAGGTAATGGCCATCATAATCGTTGTTTACCTCATAAAAGTCAGCATTAAGCTTTACCGTTTGTTAACCTGAGCTAATAACTTTAACTGGCACCTAAAGTTAATGGAAAATATGGTGGTAGTTTAAGTTTTACTATCGTACTTTGACTTTAGGGTTTGTTCTTGTTAATACATTAAACATAATATTTTATACAGTAATAAATCTAAGGGGATTGCAGCTGGAAATAATATAAATTTTTTAAAAGCTAGTTTAAATCTTAAGAAGAAACAACAAACATTATCCTTCCTAGGGGACCAATGTGAAAAGGTCCTTTGAACAATTATTCCCAAATGTGGAGTCTGCGGTCCACCCACATAGTACCACCCCATGTTATGTGTGGGCGTGAGGAAAGTGCTGAGGGTAGGAGAAGGGAGAAAGATAGAAAGAAAGAGATGGCCTGCGTTTAACAGCAGCGTTGACAGCCGCATTGAGCGCTTGGCATCTGTCAAACGTGTCATACGCAAAATAGCTTAACTGTCATAAAAACAACAAGTGCGTCAGGCAGCGGAGATCGTAAAACGCTTTATTGCAAGCCCCTGATGGGCGGCAGTGGTAGGGTAATGGGGCTGAGGAGGGTGGAGCACACATGGCAAATGTGCGGCGCCGTTTATATCTCACAAATGGGAGCAAACGAGACGGGATGATGGGATAGAGCGAAAGGTAAACACTCGAAAATCCCATTGATGAGAAATTCCTTTGGGAGCTGTGTTTTGATTTCCATAATGTTTATGTTTTATGTTCTAACCGATTTGTTTGAGATATTTATTAACTTGACATCTGTAAAGGGAAATTTTTGAGAGGTTTCGGTCATAAGACTTTATTAAAAAAATTTATTTTTTAAAGAAATAACTTTAGTTTCCGATGGAAGCACAAAAAAGTTGTTAAATGGGAAGTTCAAACCAGGATTGAAATACTGTTAGCTTCAGGTGTAGCTTAGATGGATAAATCCAAGGAAGGTCAACTGTGCGGATACGTAATGTTTATTTATGCTGTTTGGCTTTCCTAATGTTTATGCATTATTATTTATCTGATTTATTTATCAACTATCCTTTGCCGCTCTCCCACTCCTTGTTTCTCTCTATCTATCCCCCACTCTCTTTCATTCTCTTACTCCTTTCCCCCGCTTCTTTCTCTTCTTCGGCTTCTGGTCAAAACGCCAACGCCTCGCCACACATACACACTCGCATAGTTCTTGCCCCATTCACATGCATGCTTGGTTCGCTAAGAGTGTGTGTGTGTGCGGTGGGGTTTTAATAATAGCGCACACACACACATATTATAAAAGCTCCCGCTGGAGCAGAGAAATGTTGCAGTAAAAACTTCAACGCCCGCACTTCTGGCAAATATCAAAAAACAGCAAGCAGAAATCACAAAAGCAAATACAAAACTTTCTTACCAACACAGGCGCACGCACACACACACTCCCTTTGCCCGAGAGGGCGGAAAAGGGCGGTGGGCGGAAGAGAGAGTGGGAGGAACTTGCCACAATAATACTCTTGTTGTCTGCGGCAACAGTTATGAGAGGGAGGGAGATGCAAAAAACAAAAAAAAAACAGGAAGTTTGTTGATTTTTTCCTTCTTTTCAATTAACACAAACGACAGCGGGAATGAGAATGGGGCAGATAGAGAGAGGCAGGGGCGGAGAGAAGAGAACACCTCTCTTCTGGGGGAATTCTACAATTTATGCGCTTTTTGCACGGCATAAACAATTGCTTATACAACAGCGCAATTTTTGTTTATTAAAGATAATTTCTGCTTTTGCATTGCCTTTGCCATGTCGTTGTTAGCCGGTTTTTTTCTACATTTTTTTTTAAATTTGATCACATATTTATAGTTTTTAATATGAAACTATTATTTTGCAACTCTAAACTTTCCGTTTCTTTTTAATTTGAATTTTTGCTCATATGTATACATTTATTATTAATATACATTTTCTGTTTACTTCCCCTGCCAATTGTTTATTTATTTTTGCGCGATAAAAAAGTTGAAACCACAAAAGAAAAACCAACAACACGCACACATATTCATATTTTACCTCTCACAACAACAATTAGTTTTTCATCAAAATGCACTGGACGTCGCTGCCGCTGTCGCCGCTCGGCTGCGTCGCTGCTGCTGCCGCTGATGCTTTTGTTGCTTTTGTATTTGCAAACACACAAAAACACACAGTGCCACACACAATCCCAAAGATACCGGCGCCGCTCGCCGTGTTCTTTTTTCAAACAAACTCCGCTAAACACAGACACACACACACCGAGCGAAGTTCGAAGTCGAAGTTCGTTTTTGTGTTTTTTTTTGCTTTTATTATTAAACAATATCCCGCCTTTCGACCGTCGCGCTCGAAATTTTGTTTTGACGCAACGACAGAAATTTGGATTCCCGAAAAGCGGAAAAACGGAAAACACGTCCGACTCGGGTGAAAAATGGTGGATGGATGGTGGAACTGACAAATTGACGACTGGCTCGATTTGAAAAAATGGTGGTGTCTTGGCAATGCCCTTACAAATGCACTAAAAATGCCTCCACGAGCTTTTTAGTATATTTATTTCTGTTCAAAAGCTTGTGGGGTTTTCACCACACTCTTATTTACCTGAGTTGGATCTTAGCTAAGTGGAGGCACAAACCATTTGCCGCTAAAGGGGAAATAATTAAATAATTTGTTTAACTTAAATATATTAATGAAATTGCAGTGTTAAGAAAAGAAGTGGATCCCATTTATATCTCAGTAATAAATGTTGTTGTATTCTTATTAAAACAAAAGAATTCTACGTTGAGATGCTTTCGTAAATCCTATTTCCAAAGAACTTACATATTTGCTTAAAAACTTTAACAAGAAGAACAGAATTAAGTCTTTTTTATCCAATAAACGGAAATAACAGAATTATTCTTCTAAAAAAATTAATATAAATAAAAAATGAAATCCTAAGTACAGAAATCTGGATGCTTTATTAAAGATATCGAGTAATCAATTATAGATATTAGTAGCATTTCTTATTGCACCAATCCCAAATGCATCCATCGTTCGGATTGCAGCCAAACTCGCCTGGGTAGATTTCACAAAAGTCCTGGGTATTCATAAAGCCACAAAAGCCATTGGGACAGTAATAACTATAGCAGCCCCTTGAGCATTTGTCCCGGAGATGTTCGCTGCAGCCGGAACAATCTAACGCATCTGCAGGGAGATATGTTTTATGGGTGTGTTTTACCTCCAGTTTAACTTGCTAATTTAATTCCAACTCACCGCTTTCCTTGCAGTCGGGCGTGCTGCAGGCCACCAGCGGGGGATTGGGCGGCATCACAACCATCTTTCGGTTCAGGTACTCGGTCTGTACGACATGAGGAGGCTTGAGATAAACCACACTTGACGTACAGACTCGAGGATCGCATAACTTGTGGTCCTTGCTGGAGCACACCCAGTTGGGTGAGTAATTGATGCAGATGCGTGGACTTTTTACCACACAGCAGCCCAATGGCGGATTGTTGCCCGGATAGGCCTCGTCTCCTCGCTCTGTCACACTGGGCACTAAGCTGGGATATATCCAAGGACGTTTTGTGGTCGTCTTGGTAATTGCGTCTGCGGGAATCGACGGTGGTATGGGCTCGTAGCTCTTGTCCGTGTCCGGATTATAGGGAGCGGGTGTAACATACTCCACCCGGTTGATATTCTCGCTGGTTACATTGTACCTGTGCTCGTTGTGAATGACATTGCCGATCTCCAGGATGGTGGTAATGTAGCCGGGTTCCTGGCACCGTCGACCGTACCACACGGTTCCCGGCGGACAGGCCGGTGATATGCAGCGTCCAGCGTAGTATTCGCCCTCTGAACAAACGATTTTGCGGCACTGCTCCTCGTAGAAAATCGAATCCGGTGGGCAGCGCATATACGCTACAGGAGGCGGAAGAGGAATTTCCTCAGTTGTCGTTGTTGTTGGTTCTGTTGTTGTAGTTGTGGGTTCTGTTGTTGTAGTTGTGGGTTCTGGTGTTGTAGTTGTGGGTTCTGTTGTTGTAGTTGTGGGTTCTGTTGTTGTAGTTGTGGGTTCTGTTGTTGTAGTTGTGGGTTCTGTTGTTGTAGTTGTGGGTTCTGTTGTTGTTGTTGTTGGCTCTGTTGTTGTAGTAGAAGTTGTTGTTGTCGATGCGAAAGGACAAGGCACTGGATGCGTCGGATGGCACAATCCATCAATGTTTAGGAAATATTCTGAAATATTCAACAAATAAATTATTTATATAATGAAATGGGAAAGCATTTACAGCAACTTTAATAGTCGAATTTAGCCCAAATATTTATCAATTTAATTTTATAAATTGTATATTCTTAGACTTACCGTCAGGACATTTTGTAGTTCCTTGGGGATAGCAATCTCCATTTTGGTGTAGATACTCGCCTAAATAATAAACAAAACAATAGCAATTATGATTTAGCTCTTATTTGTTTTCTATTCTTACCAGTTTTACACTTTGGATAACAATACCCATCCTCGTTTAAGCTATGTCCTAGAAAAGAATAAAATATATATTAAAATAAAATCTATATAAAATCTATTAAATAAGGTTTATAAATCAGTGAAATCCGGATTATATGGACCTGTAAAACTTACCAAGGGGACATTGATTAGTCTGCGGATAACAATTTCCATCCGTGTTTAAAAAGTATCCTGAAAAGTAACAGCTTTCTTTAACAATATAAATAAAAACATAATACATGCTTAGATTTTGATTAAAATTTTGAAAAGTGTAATTAATTGCTTACAATAAATAAGTGAAGTTCAATGTTGACATTAAACTGCAGATTTTATTGCAATGAATTAACATCGCTGATAAGAGACTGAAGACTTTCCAGTTATCAAACGTTACCCTATATTTTCAGACTTAAAGGCTTGAGAATTGTGCACTTAAAACTTAAAAGTTAAAGGAAGCTAAAATAGGCTCATTGAAATTGTAAACAAAAGATCTTTACTTAACTCTTCTTTAAATATATTAATTATTTACGTTTATAAATCATATTTTTAAATAATTACTTTTAGTTCACAACACCATTTTAATGGGGCATATACATATATATATAAAAGTCTGTGTTTGCACAACAATAAAACAAAAAACAAATATACACAAAATCTTAATGATAATCTTGGACACTTCAGAGTGCGCATAATTATTTGTAGAACTTTGCATTTAGTAAACATTTTTTATGAGTCCGACAGAGAGAGGGAGCAAAAGAGACCTTACCCGTGGGACAACGAGACGCGCTTTCGCACCGTCCATTGATAAACTGATAACCCGGTGGACATGATGGCTCCTAAAATAATTTTACTTTCAAATTGAACTCAGATATCAATAAATGTTTGCTAACTATTTTTTACCACTATATTTGCCAAGGAAATTTCACGGATTAAAACGCTAATTAGGCAGCCGAGGAGAGCCGATCTCAGCGATTTCGTAGTCATACTGATTGATTTCCGGAACAAGATCTACGGGATCTGTTCACGATGACACTCGAAGGGAGACTAATCGAAGTCTCGATCCAGCGATGAGCTCACTGAGCTGGCTCTGAATGGAAAGCATAATTGCTGGCGCCGCGATAACCTTCTCCTCCGGATCCCGCTGATAACGCTGAAGGTTGCACATGGGTACAGCTTCAGGTTTGGGGTGTTTGACTAAGGCTGTTCCTCATCCGCGATCAGTGTGTGCCGGACTCAGCTCTAATCGGCATGGCTAATCGCAAAGTGCTTCCCTGGTGGCCGTTTCTCCTGCTGCCGCTGCTAATCTGCATCACCGGATTTCCAGCAAAAGCTATCGCAGATTCCAATCCGAGTCCCTGCCCAGAAGGTGAGTCTTTCGAGTTGGACTCCAGGCGAGCCAGGGGCTAATTCTGACCATCGGTGTTTGCAGGTCAGGTCTACCTCAATGGCGTTTGCTCCTCTCCGGCCCCCGGGGTGTCCCTGTGTCCCAATGCTCCCATACGTCCCACTGAGGTGGCTCCTAGTAATCCTCCTTGCCCAACGCTCCTGTTAGTCCCATTGTGGTAACTCCTAGTACTCCTCCTTGTCCCAACGCTCCCGTTAGCCCCATTGTGGTGGCTCCAAGTAATCCTCCATGTCCCAACGCTCCTGTTAGCCCCACTGTTTGTGCTCCATCTTGTATGACAACTTGTACTACCAATTGTGTCTCGAATTGCCCAACACCCTGTTCTCCTTCTTGCAATAATAATTGCGGTAATCCTCCTTGCCCCAGCAATCCCCCTAGCAGCAATCCTTGTCCTAACAATCCTCCTAGCAGCAATCCTTGCCCCAACAATCCTTGCCCTAACAATCCTTGCCCTAACAATCCTTGCCCCAACAGTCCTCCTACCAACAATCGTTGCCCCAGCAATCCTCCTACCAACTATCCATGCCCCAACAATCCTCCTCCCAGCAATCCTTGCCCCAACAATCCTCCTACCAACTATCCTTGCCCCAACAATCCTACTCCCAGCAATCCTGATTCAAACAGCAGCACCCCGCAGCCCCTACCCACTCCGCCAACCTATCCGCCACTCCCGCCTCCGCCAACCTATCCGCCACTCCCACCTTTGCCAACCTATCCGCCACTTCCGCCTCCGCCAACCTATCCGCCACTCCCGCCTGCGCCGACCTATCCGCCACTTCCGCCTTTGCCAACCTATCCGCCTTGGCCAACAACAACAACTCCTCCTCCGGATAATATAGTCGAGATCCATTGTCCGGAAGGAACTATCCTGGTGAAGAACCGCTGCCGCCTTGTCTACTGCGGCGGATACGGGGTCTATGCCAGGGGGCGCTGCACACAGGCCCGCTGCCCGCCAGGATTCGTTTGGACGGGTTACAGGTGCTCCATACCACAGCCCACGGAGCTGGGAAATATCCACCTGGAGAGCACCATTTACCAAGAAGTTGGCAATCTGCCCCATTTGATCACAAACAATGTGAACAATGTCGAGGTTAATGCCTCCATTGCCATTCCGGGACAAGGCTCCGAGGAGGAATACGAGGATGTTGAGGTGGTGGTGCCGCAGCCACCAACTGGACCCTGCTGCCAAGTGGTGGCTCCTCGAACCTGCACCGCCCAGGCGAGTCAGACTTACAAATGCTTTAGCCGGACCCAGCAGCAGTGCGGCAACTTTTGCAGTGCCAACCGAGTGGTGCTCGTACCAATGGCGGTCTCCACTTGGATGACGCAAGCCAACAACCAGATGATGGTCATTCCGCCCAACTGGGCGGGTCACAGTTGCCAGTCCACCGGCGGAGTCTGCCAGCAGGCGAACAGTAAGCTTTAGGCTTAAACTCTCTTGAAATTTTTACTGATATTTCTGATATTTCCTGTCCCAGATTTCTACGATTGCAGCGGCTGTGCAGCCGGTAACTCCTTGACCTGCTCCTCGTACTGCTACTCATACAAATGCAGCAGCCATAATTGCGCCTTTTATGATCAGTCCCAGTACTGCGCCCAATATCCTGGACAAGTCGGATGCCGACCCTCCGAAGGATGGTTCCCGACTGCTTAAACAAAGGCTTTGCAAAGAAAAAATATAAATTACTCAACGTTTTTTGTTTAAATGTAGTTAATAAATGTAATGCCTATCAAAATTAAGTAGTGGTATAATTTATAATATATTATTTGATTTTCTGAGGTTTTGATTGTTAAAGTTGTTGATTAATGGCAGTAGTATTTGTTATTGTTTTTAAAACAAAAGAACATGTCCCAGGCTTTTTTGAATAATAATTTCCTCAGTGATTATGAATTATTGTATAAATGTTTAGATACTATATCTTTTTGGGTCTGAAACAGTTTACACCGTTGAAAGTCAATGGAACACCCAAGTGGTCATATTATTTGACGTCACAGGGCAATGTGCTGATATAAGGCGGTGCGTCACTTTCAAACATTCCCTAGATATAAAAATGTGAGCTAAAACTGTATGAAACCGGAAGTTCTTATATATTTAAATATTCAATTTCATTGGATTCCCCTTAATTTTGTGACAAAAGTGACATCAAATCTAAAAACAGCTCAACTGCAAAAATTCTTATCGCCGGCCGGCGATAATCATTCGCCAGCAATTTTTTGCAGCATGCTGATACTTTGAGTGAGTCGAACCCCTATTGAGTGAAAGCTTCGTCAATAATCAATTTATTGATAGTGCTATCGGGTGTTATCTTCAAGGATAGGCAGCGGGTTGGTGGAGGGTTTGTTGGTGGCGATACCAGACACAAGCACTGCAGTTGAGACTCCACTTTTCCCACCAGCGGACGTACATAACAAACGAACCGAGGCGAAGCCAAGAAACGCAAAGCCGCCAAAACGCTCGATAATGCCACATACCGAGGTGAGTAATGGCAATGGTCGGTGGGATCATCAGTGTCCCGGAATTCGGCGCCGTTTTCAAGCTAATTTGAAATTGGTCGAAGGCCAATAATGGCGATAGTGGCAAAAAGCATTGCCAAGTTTATTTTCTTTTATTCTTGCCATTTCGTTATCAAGTGTTCGCTGTGAAATTTTTGTGATTGGCAGATGGTAGCCAATTTAATGGGTCTATTAATAATGGAGATAAGATCACATAGTTCTCGGCTTACGGCTACCCAAAGATCTTAAGTATCTTTATAAACTTATAATGGAAAAAGAAGCTTAAACAATATATTTAACTTAAAAGAAATTTTTAGAACATTCATATTATATTTTTGGCAAATTGAATTGGGATTTTGGGAATTGTCCATATATTTATATGGTTTCTGTTTAATTAAATAAATGACAGCAATTTATTAACACTTGAAAAAATATGTTGTATATAATAAATTACCAAAATGTGTTTGATTAAGAAGTTGAATATTTATAATGACTACCAGACTTTTTTGAAACGAAAATTTCTTAATGAAAATATTGTTTAGAGTCTTTTAAAGAGTAGTTTTATAGAGTTTTGAATTGGAAATTGTACTTTAAAAGTAAATAAAGTATAAATTACTTTCTATAAAAATTGTATTTAGAATTTTTAGGTTCCTTTTCAATTATTAAAACATATTTTTATTAATTATTCCACAAATTAAATATGTGAAAATAATTATTTTGTTTCCACACTTTTAAGCTTCACTTGTCCGCGGTGGTTGGCCTCTTCTTGGTGCTGACCTTTGGCACCACCACCGCCCTTCCCTCCGACACGCTGGACAAAACGATTGTGGTGCACACGCCGCTCAAGAACTACGATCAGCCCACAATTCGGGATTACGAGGAATGCCAGGCGAACAGGGACCAGTGTCTGAGTGTGTGTGGCGATGATGTCTCCTGCATCGAGGAGTGTCCGATATGCCCAGAACTGTACGAGAAGCCACTGATGGTTCAGGGCGTAAATGACACGAGTGTGGTGGCACCACCACAGAACCCCATTAACACCACCAACATTATTAAGCTGACGAACGAGATCAACAACATCATCGAGCATCAAATCCAAAATCGCAATCAGGTCAACGTCCAGGTCCATCAGAATGTCTCCCAGGTGGGCGGACGCTTCGGTTTGGGCTACAGTGACCAGGGTTCCTGCTGCTATGTGGTGCGCCTGGATCGGGCGTGTGAAAAGAAGGGTTCGGAGGGATGTCGTGAGAAAAGCCGCCAGCGGGTCTGCGGTGAAAAGTGCCAAGCGAGGGTGATGCTGGCCAAGCTGGTCGTCCAATGCGAGGCAGAGAATCCAGACAAGTGCCACGAGACCATCGAATATGTGCCCAGGCGGAGGAGAGTTCACTCTAAGCAGCAAAGCCAGCCATGCCAGTACCTCGGCAACAATTGGCCCTACTTCACATGTGGCCAAGGCCAGGGACAAGGTCAGGAGGCTCCTGAAACTTCCAGACCGAAGCGCAGCACTTGCCAGCAGTGTCTCAATATGCCCTATGGATACATCCTGCAAAAAGGGCTTCCCCCTCAGTGTGCAGGCTGCTTCCAAGGATTTGGAGCTCCGATGATGCCCATGTACAATCTTCCCTACGTATACAATCCCTATGTGCCATCCTTCCCAGGTGGCTACTTCCCAGGCAACAACTTTGTTAACCAGAATGGAAACCAGAATGGAAATGACAACGATGTCACGGGATCTGGGGACGATGGTTTTGTTGTCTGCGATGATGATGACATCGAAAAATGTCTGAATGATAAATATGGTTCACTGGAAATGGCACCCGAAAAACCCAAGGAGGATCCGGACTATAATGTCGAAGCTCAGCGCCGCAGGAGACGTCAAAGTGACCGCCACTTTGTGCGTTCAATTTACAGCAAACGAAACCGCAAGGATAACTGATTTTATGCCAGATATATTTTAAAATCTACAAACTCTAAAGATTTTCTGTGAAATTAAATTTAGATACATAAACTACCATGAAACTAGCCATTTGTTTATAGAACTATTTCCAATAAAGAACTTTTTTTAACGGTTTACGATGTTTGAATTCCTAATTTGTTTGAGTGTAATACATAAAAAGTTAAAAAAAATATTTCCAAGAAGATAAAGTTACGTAATCTTTATAAATAGACCTTATCAATCACAGGCCAAGCCGGGTGACTTTTCGAAAGCCATACAACGATTTCGAAAACTAGTTTTTCAGAGACTTTCTTCATCAGCGGTTCAACTACACACAGCACAGTCTTCCAGTTTCAGGATGCTCAACTTTAGAACTTATCTCCTTTGGGCGTTGACTGCCTGTAGTTTATGCCATGGTTCCTTGGCAGAGGATTCCGAATACGTTTGCCTCCTTGACGAGTCGGATTCCGATCTTTCTGATAGCATTCTCAACAATGAGTTGCGACCCCTACTCGAAGAAGAGCTGGACAAATTGCAGGGGAAAATAGAAGAGGTGGAGACCAAGCTAGAAGGCCAACTTAAGGAGGTGCAGACCACAATAAAGGCCCAGCAAGAGTCACTGACCAACATTGACCATCAACTACGGGCAATTTTAAAGAAGATGGATGCCCCCCAAGAAGCAGCCCAGGCGGGAATCCCAGTTTCAGTTGGGAATAAAGAATCATCGGGTAACACGACGACGGCCCCGTCAGGACAGCTATTGTTTACGTTGCCATATAAGACGGTGATAGTCAAAATACGTTCTTGCGACCCCCAAAATGCTGAATCGTGCAAATTGATAAAAAACCAAGTAATAAAGATCCATGACTAAACATCCAAAATATTCCCTATTTAAATGTTTGTTGCATTAATAAAAAAAGAATTACAAATAAAATACATGAATGATGTTATAGCAGCATCATGCAAACAAGGCTTTAATATTAAAAGCCATAAAAGCATCGTAATAACGAAGGCAATTTAAAATGAAAATAAAATTCCCTATAAGCACAATAGCTTATAATTCCTTCTGGTTTCATTTAACTATCAGTGAGTTTGTACTTTAAATAACGATTTATTTGATAGGCAGGGTGAGGTGGAGCAGGGTTACAGGGCGGGGGAGACCTCGTCGCTCTCCTTATAGACTAAACAACGTTTAATAAAATCTTTCCTTGCATTGTATAATAGTACATAATAATTTGATTTGATGTGTGAAACAATTTGTTCTGGCATTTTCCTTTACAGGTAGATAGTTTCGTAGGCTTCTTTATGGGCGGAGGAGGCTCCATTCCGATCGCCACACCCTCCTCACTCGATGAACAGTGGTTGGAACGACGACTACTAGAACTTATGGTAATATTGCGCGTGTGTTGGTTTTAGTTGGTTTGTTTGTTCGCTACAAATTGAAAGGCCTGCCCAGAGCCGGATTCCTACTTGATTCCCAGTTCCTTGAGTTCAGTTTCCTCGTCTACGGAGTCCTCATCGTCTGAGCCATGCACTGACGGGGCCGGTGTGGTATGACCTGGTAATAAAAAATAGTGTTTATTAGACGCTGTATTGCATAATTGTTAAATCTTGCTATCTCTCAGTTAATTAAATGCATTTATTTAATTTTAAAAATTTATATAAAGCTTTCCGAGTGATATTTTAAAAAGAAAACTTGTCTAAAAGTATACAACAAAGTGTTTTTAGCTGCTTATCAGTATATGCATACAGTATTTACACAAATGAATTGTAGTTGCATATGTAAACAGAAATTAAACAAATATTTGTTTACTTTAAGACCTCAAAACAATATATTTTATTTTCGGAATGCAAATATATTTATAATAACCTTTAAGGCGACTCTGTTCAACTGTAAGGTTCTTTGGAAGGTAAAAAACTGAATTTATTCATAATTAACAATCAACTAATTAAGGAATGATATTAAAAATGCATTCAAATATTCAAAAATATACTGAGAAATCGCCGTTTCTTCCTTTCACTTACGCGATGAGGTAGGGCTTGGCGGTTCGCTGTGCGGTCGCGAGAAGATCAAATTGTTACGCGATCCATACAATGACAATTCATCCACATAGTCCGGATACACGGCCTGCAAGGCCTTAACCCTGGCCTGCCTGTAGTACTGCAGGTAAAAAATATTAAAAAAAGTTAGGTTACACAGACAAAAATAAAGTATTTGTGGTATACTAACAATGCCCAGGGTGCGCCAGTCCAGCAAATCGCTGAGTCGCTCCGTGCGATTGCGCTGAATGATTCGCTGACGGCGATTGAGGCGCGAGAACTCCATCATGAAGCTGGACAGCTGCTGGACACTGTTCTCCAATCCAATGTAGCGGCGATCCACGATGTAGATGCCATAGGACTTGGGATCGCTGATGTGCTCCTGCATAAAGCAACCGAATCCAGACAGATTGGTGGTCACACTTGGTATACCCATCACCGTGCACTCGGCGGGTGTATATCCCCAGGGCTCATAGTATGAGGGGAAAACACCCAAGTGGCAGCCACGAACAAATTCCTCGTAATCAATGCCAAACAGAGGGTTCGTCGAGGTAAGGAACTCCGGATGGAAGACCATTTTCACACGATCGTGCACCGAATTGAACAGATGACAGCGTCGGATGGAGGCCAAGACCGGATCATTCCAATCATCGGCCACATTGTGTGTGGTAACCGGTGGCATCGAGTCACGTTGCATGGCAAACATACAGCGCTTAATCTTCACCAGATCATCCTTCTGCAGCAGATCATCGGGATTGGGAATATTACCCTTGAGGCAAGTGTCGAACATCCGCTTACCCACCGCCTGCTGAACGTTGTTGATGGTGTCGCGGAGCTGCTTGATCACAGCATGTCCACGCAACGAGTCCACATTGAAGTTGTTCGTCTTGGTTGGGAAGATTAGGAAAGCCACCACCGTGGTATCGGGCTTTTCGTGTTTTAGCATGGCATTTAAGCGAGCCAGTGACTCGATAAAGATGTCGGCTCCCTTGTTACCGAACTCGTACCGGCCAGCGATGAAGAAGTACAGAGTCTTGTCCAAGTCAAAGTCCATGTGGCTATAGGGAAAGAGAAAGAAAAGAAATGCTTTACTATATGCCCATAAATTTAATACAAGTATAAACTAAACACATTAACAAATACCACACAATCTAATTGGTTCTCTTTAAGTCTGATACCAAACTTGTAAACAGGAATTTAGTTTGCAATCAGAGCTGTACTTGTAATTTATAATATATATAGTTTTCATGCCATTAAATCTCATATTATGATTGCATTCAGTTTAAATTTAAAATCATATTTGTAATCATGCCTTTAGATTACAGATTGTCATGTTTTCAATCGATCGATTAACCTTATTTCAAGGGTGAACATTCTACATTAAAGATTGACCACATTTCCGCATATGATTTACGTAATGTGTCCTCTAAACTGTTTGATTACATTAAAAATTTAAATTTTATAGATCAAAAATAAGAAAAGCTTTAACTTTAACTCACCCGTAGAAATGTCCTCGAACAAATTCATTGATCTTCTCCTTGGCAACGGCATGCAAGTTTTGGAACTCGTGAATGGCTGAGAACTTCTTGACATTCAAACCGTTGGGCGTGATAATGTCCGGTTTGCGCTTGAGCAGATGCTCCGCCTCGTAGCCCGTAATCTCCGAGACGGTAGTGAACACATGAGCCAAGTGAGTGGCGCCACGCTCCAGGCAATAACGATGGTAAATCTGACGTTTGCCCGCCTCCTCGTCCACCGCAAATTTATCCAAATTGTTGTAGAAATCAGTATTGCCAGCACACAAATAACGTCCCAACAAGGTGGCATGGGTGGTGAACACAGTGGCGATCTCCACCAGACGAGTACGCAGAACAATTAGGGCCACGCCAGCTTGCCATTCGTGGAAATGTGCCACTATCCTGGGGGCACTCAGCTCATTGTTCTGGGAATAAGTAACGGCGAAATTACGGAACTCCTCCAGAAACTCGGCGATCATGAAGCCCAGGATAATGGCATCGTTGGTCTCGATATCCAAATGAGGTATTCCAATATGGCACTTCTCCCACATCTCCGACTTGAACTGATCCAGCTTCCAGGCAGCGGATCCGATATCGAACAGAATTAGCTGCGGATTGCCATCGACCAGCCAGCGACCAGTGTGGATTTTGTAGCCACGCGACCGCAATGAATTCACGGCATCCAAAAGGGGATTTCCCCTCGGGAACTCCATCTCCTCCATCTCAGTGCGGGCACAGTTCTCCTTGTAGGGACCCATCATGCATAGCTGCTCGCCCATTTCCTCCGTGGATACATAGGCCTTTGACCGGATAACCGTGTAAATGCCGCCCACCTTGTTGGCCACCTCCCATGCTACCTCGAAGTTCCATCGATTCTCCCGGGAGGCAATATCGCCCCGATCAAAGTAATCCTTCAGGTCCGCCCCGGACTCCACTCTTGAAAAGCGACGATTCATCTGCAAAGGGAAGGGAGGAAAAATGTTAATTAATTAATTAATAAGGCATAAAGCTTAGTTTGTATTTAGATTTAATTAGGTGATCTGACTTTTAAGGCGTAAGAGGTATTCTCGTTGTCCTCAAAGCGATAGGACTGTTGTCGGCGCATCATCTTGATATGCTGTGGGGATTATTGCAATCTAGGCGCCGCTGATCTACAGGCTGAACCTCTCCGCTGAGGCTCTCGTTGCGGACTGATAGTGTCAACTAAATTTAGTCACCGGCTTGACCCACATTACAAGCTACGATTCCTTATCAATACACTTGCACTGAGCTCAAATTTTGCATTATTAGGCATATAAAAAAATGTATTTAAAAATATAGAAGAATAAAAATAAATATTCCGGAAATTACTTTTGATTAAAACAGGATTTGGAATCGCTATCGAACTCCCCAAGATTTTAAACTATAACAAAAATAGAATTCAGAACTGGAATTTCCCAAATTTGTCCCAGTGCAGCGACCGCTCTTGATGTCATAGTCGTTGGGCTGGTCATTGTCATCACACGCCGGTTCATTTCGTTGCATCATCACGCAACGAGGTGCGATCGATCCACTATCAGGCGAATGCCATTGAATCGATGCAGTTTACTGCCTGATAAGCCCATATGGCCGGGCTATGCGACAACCGCCCCCTGTTCCTATCCTGTCCCTGATACTCGGTCGCCGGCACATGCATTTATGTACGTGCCATGCGCCATTAGCCATATGCCATATAGCCTATATAGAAAATCGGACGTTGGGCTGTCCATAAACCATTTTCAGGTTCTATTTTTGGATGTAGGAAATGGCCAACGATGAGTTGCCAATTTTATTTGCATATGTATACAGGAAAATTTGCCAACATTTGTTCATTACTAACGTCACAGATGGGATGGGAACTGTAACGCCAGCAAACAATTATGATTTTAAAATTAACAATAAGATGGAAAAGTTTTTGGGTCTTTAAAAAAAACTAATGTATTGAAAAACATTTCCACTAGGTCAAGCATTACGAGTAAAAATATAATACATACGTATAATATCCGGAAATAAAAAATATTGTGCTATATGAAAGTGTGTTACCCATAAAGATTTTGGTTTTATGTCATTTAATTTTTACAATTTAATATTTAATAATATTTAAAAATAATCTATTAAGAATGTTCTATACAAAGTTAACCAAGGCAAGGTTTTGATATTTGAAAAGTTACGAATTCAGACTTTTATTTATTTTATTATTTGCATTAATTTTTAGTTACGAAATTATTTATAACATTTTAAAATGTAAATAGAAATAAATTATTGAGTTTTTTAACGAAATTAACGTTTATACAGTTTTCATTGGCCGAAATTTAAGTTTCTTCTGTGTCCGATGAACATTTAATTGGTTTTGTTCGGAACGACCTTGACGAAAAAACCAATTATGGCCTGAGCCTATGTAATATCTGAACACTCAAACAAACAATAGCTCTTACTAAAATCGCCAGTTAATGTATTATTTAAGCCTTTGACAAAGGGCACACACCCACTCATTATCTTATCTGTGTTGATATCATAAATATTAGTTGTCAGGACTCTCACACAGTTTTTGTTTTCAATTTACACTTTCTAGGGGAGTTTTGGGTTCATGAAATTAAATAAATTGTAAAATTTGTACTAGAAGGGGAACACTGGTTTTGGCTTAATCAAAAAAAAATTAATGGATAATCCATAACAAAATAATTACAAAATCGATGTACTTAGCACTCCCACTATCTAATCTCTGATGTCATTAATAAATTAGTTTTATTTTAACACTTTGTTCGGCCTTTAATTCACTTGCAGCCGCTAGAGGGCGTATTTGATGCATTACGGAGAAAATAGATCTTTTCAAGTGCACTTTTCTTTCTCGCTCTCTCTCTCATTCCCACACCTTTCACTCGACACTTTGTTTGAAAACAATTAACGCAGAAATGCAAGAAAAAGTAAAAGTGATATTTAGACCCCAAGGGTCGAAGTCTCTCACAATTGATGCGGCAATGTCTTCTTACACTTGATAATTCTTATTCAATTGAGCAATGGGAGGTGAAAATTAAGGCTCCTTCGCCCCCTCTCGCTCGCGCTGCTGCAACACAACTCCAACAACAAGAAGCGGCAGCTGAGAGGCCCCAAGTGCGCCTGTGTTTGTGGCAGAGATATTTTTTCATTGCCAGAGCGGCGGCGGCGGCAGCTAAAAGTCAAATAAAGGTCAGTGGCAGTGCTGCCGCCGCGACGTCGCTGCGAGCAGAACATTAAAAATTGTTCACCATTGTTGGTATAGTTTTATTCTTGCGCCCCTTTTTGTTATTGTTTTTTAATTTTTTGCTTTTCAACCCGCTCAACAAGTTTTAAACTTGATAATTTTGTTGCTGCAGTTCTTGAGAGAGAGCGAGACCGGGAGGGAGAGAAGAGCGCAAAGAATTCGCTTTTTGTTGTAGTTGTGCCGTTTTTTGCAGGCAGCCGGCGCATTGATAACGTCGCTTATCACCGCTTTTTGTTTATGTTTCACATTTATCACTATTCCAGGCAGGTAGTGCGAAATTCTATGTTTATATATGTCTGTGCATATGGCGTCCGCTTGGCGCCATTGGCAAATGCAACAAACACCAGCTGATAACGCAATTTGTTTATATTCGTAATTGTATGTAATTTGGCACGCGCGCAGCTATCAATTATATTTTTTTAAATTCACCTTAAAGCTACAGCAGCCGCTGTTGTTGGCAACACGAAAAACGAACAATTGAAGAAGAATTTGAAAACAAAAAGAATATGTTGTTGCAGTGGGAGTTTGCGCAGAGAAACCACAGAGCAAAGAGAGTTTTTATTTTATTTCCCCACGGTGGAATTAGTGTGACCGTGCATAGAGCGGCGTAAAATACTGATAGAAAGTAGATAAAAAGAAAGGTAAATACAATATGAAAGCGGAAATTCCCGCCTTCTTTCATTTCCGGTACTCAAAAATGAATTAAACATTTTAAACTAATGCTGCCACAACCAAAGGAAAGATTTTTTCGACATTATTTGTTTCGTAAACAAATATAAAAATATTTTGTAAGCGTCTTTTTAAAAAATCAACAGGATTTCAAAGCCAAAATGTAATAAATTTATTGCCTTTAATAATGTTTTACAGTTTTTTTAATAAATAAGAAACAATAGATCTAATCATTTACACGACTTCACGCCTTTATTTATCAAATAATCCATATTATAGATGGGTCCACCAGCTGAATACTCTTAAATCAAAGGGACTGCTGCAGGACTTCCCATGGCCATCCCCAAGCACCATTTCCGAGCATAACGTTAATATCTTCCGCCTGGATGCAGCAAGCAGCAGCGTGGGAGTCCCTGACGAGAGCCATGCAGCAGATTCCAATGACGAGGAAGATTATAAATAAAGACTTCATGATGAGATGCTGGCGGGAGACTGATGTGTTCTTCCAGGACTATCCCATTTTATATACTTTCTGTTGAGAATAGTTTAGCTGATATAGCACATACCAGAAAAATTCTTTGGAAAATGTACAGCTTTTAGTTTTAGTGAATTAGATATGTATTTGTTATTAAATGCAATTAAGCTGAGTTTTCTTTAAAATTGTGAAATTGTTAAGAGATAAGGCTGTGCATTATTAATTCGTTTATTGAATGCTTAAAATCTGTTTACAGTAAATTCCTTATAATAACTTTGCTAACAAAAAAGCTACATGTAGTATACATAAGTGTATCTGTAATAATTAATAAAATTAAAAATTCCCTGAGAAGATGGCTCAGAATATTTTATTTTATTCTCTTTTTCTAGGAGATGCCTGTTTTATTTTTCTTAATAAACCCCATGCATTTGGGGTTATAAAAACCTTATAGAATGTCTACAAAGGTGTGTCAAATATTAAAGTTATTTACCTAAATAATAAGTTATTTACCTAAAAATAACAACTCATTAACCGTGACTTATGGCTAACGTTAAATTAACCCGAGTCGTCGAAGAATTGCAAGGATCTAAGCCCCCGGTGAGCTTACACGCCCAATCCCACTCCGGGCTCCACCCTCCAGGACTCTTCGCTATTTACACGGAGTGTCAGCGCTAAGGACTTCAGCGCGGACACTTGAAGTGGCCAGCGCGCGTCCAATCACAGAGCAAAACAATAATTGTTTACAAATTGTTAACACGCTCGGCAATAGCTGTAGGTGATTGTCACTTTTGACGCGCAACGCCTCTGCCGGGAGCGTCTCCGGCAAACAGAAAACCACAAATCATGCTTGAAGCACAAAGCACTCCTACACTGTTTCTTTTATATGGTATAAGAATCTAGTATCCTTTAAAATGTAAGCTGAATTTTCAGATCCTTTATTTTAGTAGATATTTTTATTAACTAAAACTAAAAATGGGTAAAATAATTCAGACTTTAATTAAGTATTCGAACTCTTTATTTATTTTTTGTACTCTTCTTCTAGCTCACTTTTTTCCAAGTGTATCTGGTTTGCATATCCTTAGCGGACGAGTAACATCCGGTTCGCATATAAAACCGCCAATATTCGTAAGTTACTGATTCAGTCGGACGCGACTCTTATTGGCGCCGGTGACCATGTCGAGTATTATTAGTGCCTGCTCGGTTTGCGGCGATCAGAGCTCCGGGAAGCACTACGGTGTGTCCTGCTGCGATGGATGTTCCTGCTTTTTTAAGAGAAGCGTCAGACGGGGCAGCAGCTATGCCTGCATTGCCCTCGCCGGAAACTGTGTGGTGGACAAGGCGAGAAGGAACTGGTGCCCTTCCTGCCGATTTCAGCGATGTCTGGCCGTTGGAATGAACGCCGCCGCCGTTCAGGAGGAGCGGGGTCCTCGCAACCAGCAGGTGACCCTCTATCGCGGCACCCGAAGGCATCCTCCGCAGCCCCAACCTGCGGCATCAGTTACGCCGCACTCCCAGGCGCTGCACTTCCAGATCCTCGCCCAGATCCTGGTCACTTGTTTGCGTCAGGCGAAGGCCAATGAGCAGTTTGCTCTGCTGGAGCGCTGTCAGCAGGATGCTATCCTGCAGGTGGTGTGGAGTGAAGTCTTTGTCCTGCGAGCCTCTCATTGGTCCTTGGACATCAGCTCTATGGTGGAGGGATGTGGCGATGACCAGCTAAAGCGGCTCATTTTTGAGGCTCAGCAGCTAAGGGCCGATGTGCTGGAATTGAACTTTCTGGAGACGCTCATCCTTTGTCGAAAAGGTAAGGTGTAAGCTAACTTCTCTTTAAAAAAATTTATTTTACTTCTTGTTTTTAGAATTGGCTCTTACTGCTGAGAATGCCGTGATCATGGGAAGTCACTCCAATGCGGCCCTGGTGTCCTTGGCTCGGTACACATTGCAGCAGTCAAACTATTTACGTTTTGGGCAGCTCCTTCTGGGCCTCAGACAGCTCTGCCTGCGACGTTTCGACTGCGCCTTGTCCTGTATGTTTCGCACAGTGGTTTGCGATTTATTAAAAACTCTCTGAACATATTCCTATTAAATAAAATAATAACTAATAAATAAGCTATGATGTGTAACGATAGGTTTATGTTAGTAACATTCTTTTTAAAGTAAAGATCACTCTGCTTGTACCAGAATTATAATTAATGAATTAAGCTTATACATTAATCTTATTAAAATATATTCCAATAAAAAAATATTGCTTTACTTCTTGGACTTTGGATAATCTTTTGGTGCAGGAGAAATGTGGGTGAAAGTGGAAAAGCATTATATAGAAAATTAACAAAATAGCAAAGTTCTTAAAACGCGGGTATCTAAACCTTAATTAAATAAATTTACGCTAAAAATATTAATAAAAAACCACCTCTCTTTTTAAGTAAAATAATTAAATTTAAATATATTTTACCCCAAAAATATAATTTTACATGAAATGTACATACATTTTACAAATGTAGTTGCTTTGCTGTTTACAAACTTTTTTTTAACAGAAATTTGGGATTTATGTATTATTTAAACAAACAATATCAACTTTAAGCGATTTAAATGCCAGGTTCGAGAACATAAAATGTTGTGTTCTAACATGTAAAACGTCATCAATTTATTGTTAACTTTCCCCCATTTGCCGCGAAACACAAATTTCGTCTCATCGATAGTCCTACAAGCAATCGATAGTGCCATCAAACTTATCGTTAGCGCCATTGACGCTTTGCCATCCCCAAAAGAAATGCAAATACAAAAATTACAAAAAATTCGTCGCGAGCGGTTGTGTCGGTAAAAAATAGCGCGTCTCGGCGAATGACGCAGACCAGAAGATACTGCACCTTCTGCACTCGAAGATTTCCATTGCTTAGCCAACAGCAACAACATCTACGCCGCCGGATAGCAGCAGCCACAGCAACAATAGCAGCAGTCGCAGCCCCAAAAACAACAGCACAGAGGAGAAGGCGCGTCCGCATAAAACTCAGTCGCAATTAGTCTCAAAATTCCGAATAGTTTATAAAGAAACGGTGAGTAAATTGATGCATAAAGAGATTTGCAATGTTGCAAAGAGTTCTTACATAATGCAGCCGCCGCAGCAGCTGACTTTTATGGGCGGATTGTTGCTGTTGTCGGTGGTGGTGGTGGCGGCGGCAACGAACCATCCTCCCCGCCCTCACCTATTTCTATCAGTCTCTTGCCTCTCTCTTGTTTTGTTTATAAACATTTTGAAAAAAGCCGCTGCAGCAGCAGCAGAAATAACCCAATAGTTTTTATCATAAGTAAAGTACAAGGTTATCACAACAGCAACACAAAACCCCATCGTCCCGCATCCCGCCCACTTGCTCATTTGTTTTTATACACACGCCATGATTTGCCGACAAAAAAAGTCCATGCTGAAAACGTAAACAAAATTATTGATACACTTTTATTATACCCTTATATTTCGAGGTGCAGAGAACTAGCAACTTATGAAAGCATTGGGAACATACAATTAAAACTGAAGACTAGACTATTCCGTGTTTATTCCTTTAAACAAATTATTAAAAAAGGAACGAATAAGTATTATCAATTATAATTAATTATGACTTAAACTTTATTTCTCGTTCAATTAATTTTAAGGCTTATTTACCTAAACGAAAAAGAATTGTGTCTTTCCCCAGTCCAATTTTGTATGCGCTCTAATTTGAAACTATATAAATATTTCAAGCAATAATGTATTTTTGGAAAATCAAATTTAAAAAAATGTAAAGCATTTTATATGTCGTCAGGTAGAATTGGCTTGTGTTATAATTAGATCAGTATTATTAATATTATTGTGGGAAAATGCTAGTCTAATTGACTTTCAAATGATGTTATACATATATGAATCATATAAGGATATCCTGAATATTTTTCAATCTAAAAAAACCCCTTTTTCGGGAAAGAACCTTGATTAGGTTAAAGTCCCCTTTTTCGATTAATCATTTAAATGGAAGGGGATTTCCTATAGCTTTCTTATTACAAATTATTACTTTTCAATGTTTAAAAGGTCTTATTCTGAGAACTGTGGAATGTTAATGCTACCAAGCTAGCATAAAATAGAGAAAAATATATACAATAAAAAAGGTATAAATAACTTATCACAAAGATTAATATAATCCTTCCCAATTTTCTGAAACTCTAGAATCTGTTAAACTCGTCCTTGCTTTAAGTGAATCTCTAAGAAAGAGTAATCCAGTCTCGGCGTCTCTGGTTACTTTCCAATGATTTCGAGTCCTCGAATTCAGCACCCAGCACCACCCAATCAGCAATCCTGCAGCAGCTGTTGTTGCCACTGCTCCCATTACTCTTGCGTGGGTGTTGAATATTTTTGTTGTTGCTGCGTTGCTGTTATTGAATTTTCCTCCTTCGCTTGGCCATCAGCTGCTCTGCTGCTCGGTTCTCCTTCGTCTACGTCGGTCCTGTTCGCATCCTTTGTTTGCCGGACTCCGATTGGGTGGGGGTGCAGCCGTGACCGTGAATGACAGCCCAGTAACCCCCAAAACACCTACGATGTTATTGTTATCGCATATTTTCCTAACCGCAGCACTGTGGGAGAATTTAAACTAAAGGAAAACTTTAAAATAGTTTTTTGTGCAACATTTGAACACACAAAAATGTATGTAATATGTTGTATGTGGATTTTTAGACTAAATTAAAAACCTAATGCACATTTTCTAAATGGTTTCTAAATGGTTGTCAAGGTACAAGTTTTCTTTAATAATTTTTAATGGTTTCTAAGAATTAAGAACTAAGAATTCAAACACAAAAATAACTTTCTTGTGCTTCATTTAAGCAATTGTTAAAATACCTGTTCTTTGTACAAAAATGACATTAAATTATAAAAATATTTGTTGTTTGAAATTAAATTCCACCCACTGTGGGGCGTCCCCAACTCTGTGGTTGCTGCCTGAATTTCAAACGTGCCAAGTCCTTGGCTGAAAGATGAAGACGTATTAGAAGGGCGATTGAGGTGGTTTTGCAGCCACTGCTGCGGTGGCTTTGTTGCTACTGCCTTGGTTATTTTATTTCAATTTTTTTGTTGTTGTAATTTTAATTGCTTTGAGGAACTGTAGAAGCCCCTGGTTGCTTCAAAAGCCAATGCTGTCGGCCAGGCCGTCGGATTCCCGAAAATTCCCCAAGCACCGAGCAGCAACGAGTTGGGAAATGTAAAACGAAAGCGAAACCGAAGGCAATAAATTCAGAAATGCAAATAAAATGCGAAAGTTGTTGTTCCTCCTGTCGCCATGTATTTGATTCTATTTTTTACCCCCGGCCAGTTGACAGGAGGGGAGGCGTGTGCGTGGGCATCCCTCCTAGGCTGCCAGCTAGGCAACACAACACAATGACCTGGCTGTAAATCCTGACCTTGGCTTTGCATAGCGACCTTTTGCGCGGCTTAGTCCTTTTTTTTCCCCAATCCCTGGAATATCCCCCACCCCAGTGTCAGCGTCGCCCTTCTGTCTGGGGGGCCAAGACGGATTCACTCTCCAATCCGGGTTCTATTTCCAGCCATCTGCTTGGACTTTCTGTTAAGTGGGCGGTGGGGGCGTGGTTCTCGGAACATTATGACAAATTAATACTTGTGAATCCATCTACCATCTAGTGCCCAGGCAATAAAACGATGCTTTGCTAAAGGAAACTTTGAGCCAAACTACTAGCAGCTGTTAAAAAAAAAGCGAGAAAATAAATATAGCTAAGCTATTATCCCATTATATCCCCATAGCTTACAGCATTTTTAATAAAGCATACAGCATCGTGCCAGCCATAAAATTAAATTAATTATTCATTTAATTGCTGTAAAAATTTTGTTTTCTTCCTAGCCTCTAATTAGTATAAACCTTTTCAACATGAAACTACAATTTAATTAACTACACAAAGATTATAAATAAAATCTGTATTTTAGGAATCATTGAGTAAATTTCCTCTAGCTGAACAGGTGATAGAGTTGTAAATAAAAAGCGAAAGTTAAAAATAAATTTGATTAGCACATCAAAACACACTTTTTGTGTGATTAAATATGAAAGCGAAAAGATTAAAATATATATTTTGTTTCTATGGTGATAAAGAGGGGGTTCGAAAACAAAGTCCTAAAACTATGACGATTAGCTTGCTGCTAAAAAAAAACAAACACTCGAAATCAAGTCAAAAAAGTCTTCCAAAGGCATATCAAACACTTTGCGGGCCAAGGAAAGATCACTCGTCTATGCTTTTGATTGCTTTCGGACCATTCCGCTGGCGGACAGATATGGGAGTGCGTATATTTTGCCCAGAAAAAAATTATGTATACGCAGCGTTTCCTCATTGAGCTGTTGAGCGCTGCTCGCTGCTGACGCAAAATAAATGAAACGATTTTTAAAATAAAAGCAACTCATCTTTTTTCCTCAACTGCTGTGTGTTGTCGTTGTCGCCTCTGCGTTGTCCATTCTATGCTATTTCTGTTTGTATTTTCTAGCTTCTGTGCCTTCGATTCCTCCTTTTTGTTGTCTTTTTTTTCGCCGGACTTGCCAATTGATGAATTTAGTACAGAACGCTTTCGTCAATTGACTTGGTTTTTAGACTGGAGCTCGCTGCACTTGCACGCTGACGTCAGGTCGGTTGGGAGGCAAAGTGCCCCTAACTCACTTAACACATCAACGATCCGATTGGCATATCGACTATATTCGGACCTGGGGGAGCATGCAGGGGCTGTAAAACGTCTCAATTACCGATAATAGGCCCGCGCTAAATGTTATCTTTGCGAGGGGGTGAAGGCGGAAAGGGGGCCTAGATGCGTCCATTTGGTGTGCGTCAGTGGGTAGCAAACCTCAGCGGTGATAAGGAGTGGCCAACGGGGACTACCATGGCCAAGATTTATGATACTCAGCGAGTTTTAACCGGTTGAACATACTACCCATTAGAAATTGGCATTAGCACTAGTTAACAAATTCAACTTTCCGGAAGAGTTTAACAGTGAAATATTTATTTAATAAATTTTTATATTTAAATAAGAATTTATTTTATATTCTGTCTGTCTGCCAGACCTTCTTTCTTCCCTTTGAGGACCTGACTCTTGATTTTATTAGGAGCTACTTACATTTCCTTTGACCCTCAAAAATCAACAAAAACAACTATAAAAACTGCTATTAATAATAAAAATTAAAAAATATTTTCTTACGTTGGTTTATTGATACTTTCTAAGTTTTAGAAGAGTAAAATATAATTTAAAAATTTAATTTTAATTAAAGCTAATAATTAAATAATGAATCATCATTTCAATTTGCAATCTTGTAAGATTTCATAGCAAATATTTATTATTTACATTAAAAAGTAGATTAGTATTCACAACGACTTATTGGCTAAGTAATTAATAATTACATTTTCCCATAATTTAATTTGAATTTCAAAAGAAAAAGCTACGTTCACTCACATTAAACTATAGAAACCAATGTAAAGTAGTTCGATTTTCTCATCTGTAAAGGGCAAATGGTGACTGATTTTCGGCAGCATATGTTGGCGATGGGCGGCTCTTAATATAAATCGCTTTTGCATAGCTAAGTTGGCCAAAACTATTTTGGTGTCAAAGCGTTGACAAGACGGGCTCACACACACAGAGGCAGATGTACAGATGTACACAGTTGCGAGTGACAGGAGACAACAAAGGGGCTGGGCTGGGTCTGGGTCTGGGTCTGGGGAAAACTCCTTGGAAAAACGCCCAAGGACTTTGAGTGATAACAATCCAATTTGTGAAAGTTGCATGGAGGGCATGTGGGGGGGAGTGTTGAACGTGTATGAGCCTCCATCGAAAGTTTACAATTACCAGCCGAAGGCCAGCTTTGAAATGGCTGGAATTTTCCACACCAAATATTTTTGGTTATGCCAATCCTTGATAAATGCGAAAAATCATTTCTCTTGCTGCGAAAATGTGTTTGTTTGTTGATATTGTGGTGTGTGTGTGTGTGTGTGTGTGTGTGTGCCCAACGGTGTGTGAATGATTTAATTAACAGTACATGCCTGGAAGTGTCGGGTAATTACGAAAACCTGACATTGTCATGCAATGCCAAAGGTAAATTCAGCCAACTCAGTGAATTCCCTGGGCTCACCGCAGCTCTACGGTGAGCAGGTGAGTGGGAGTATTGGGATGCTGGATGGAATGCTGGTATTGCGTGGATGGATGCCTAATGCCTAACCAAAGGTCGCAATATCAACACTGACTGGTTAGGGAGTGGATGGTGGTCAATGAATAACTGGATTACGTCTAATTAGTCCCCAAAACAAACCCACACAGCCGCTTGTCCAGAGTTCTCTTTAATAATGAGGGAGAGAGTAATCTGTACATTGCAACTGAAAGGCAAATTAAGCTTTAACTTTGGCCATAATTAATCCCTCCATTGAGTTATGTTTCATAAATATTCCTTTGCCATTTTATTAATTTAACATACCTTCCTGGAACCAGTCCCAATTTCACTGATTCGCGGACCCAGCCAAGGCCACTTTGCATTTTGCACACATGTTGGGTGGTGGCAGGGTTGTGACCAATCAATGACCCGCCAATCAGTGTCATTTGTTCGAAAACCAACCATGGGCAACGTACCTCAAATCCTGCACCCACCTTTGCCCTGTGACCTTTGGCAGTAATTATATCTAGCCACAGCAGCCGTTGCCGCCGCTTCATCCGAGGCTCAATTACAAAAGGCGGTGAGCGTAGGCAGGATTCTACAAGCTGCAGTCACAGGATAGGTGTACTTAAATTTCTGGAATTACAGCAAATTACAACAAAATTAGCTATAAGCTAAACCTGAAAACAAAGAAAAAATTCCCAATTAATTAGGAATCAATTTATTAGCCTCCTCAAGCTTCCTGGGCTTAAGTTTCACACGTTGCTCCTGCACAATTTCAGGACACCTAGGACCTCGTGACCTTTGCTGTTTTGAGGCAATTCGGTTGCAGCAATGTGTGGCGACATGTGGCAAGCGTAGAGACGCCATTTGCAGGCTTGCCACTCATCAAGAGAGTGAGCTTCAACCAAAACCGCAAGACTTTGGAATAACAAAACCCCCGCGCGTTGAGCTCAACAAACACTCGATCCAGTGGCATCACAGGAACGATTTAATTAAATTCCCAGCAGCGGCAGCGGCAGCGGTGGGTATACATCAATCGCAAATATCCGTGTTGAGAGAAAGTTGGAAAATTGCAGCGGAAAATCAAATTAATCTTCCCCTCGTGCTATTTGCATATTCGCATTGCAAAAACTGAAACAACAACAAAGACAAGTGCAGTTGGATTCGCCTTTTGTCACGAAAACGAGACGATAAAGTAAATAAGGCCACAAAAACTGATTAACCCGTGGCTCACATTTGTATTCACACTCAGGCACTCACACAGGGAGATCAATTTTGAGTGGCATTTGAATTCAATTACATTTTGTTAATTTACCAAAGGACTAACGAACGAATGGTATTTCCTCAATTTCTGGGAATATCACAATTTAATTGGTTTTCCAAAGGTCAAACGTGGGTTTTTATTTAAAAATATGAAATAAATATTGGCAAGCAGAGGAATTATTTATCAAAAAGTCCTTGGGAATATTAACATAAATATTATTCCTTTAATATTAAATTCCTTAAATTTCATATTAAATTTTGATTTTACTTTCTACAAAATTCACATAGGAACTTAAGGAATCCTTTATCCTTTTTCCGCCTTTGAGGTGGCACACATGCAGGCCACTTATGGCCAAGTCTGCAAGTCTGACGGCGGGCAGAAAGATGTATATAGCTAGCTGAATGAATGGATATAAGGATGCCTGGCGACGACCACTTGATATAATGATGACAGCAATTATGAATGAGTGAAGGTCGCTGGCTAACGACCGGCAAGCAATTCATCATCGTGTCGAAGCCACTGCCTCAAAAATTGCAGGGGCGTGGCCAAGGGAGCTACACTTTTGTCTAGTGAAAAGTGCGCTCGGCCTGTTTTTCTTTAGAGGTTTTTCCTATTTTACATGGATTGCGGAGGATTGCGTGCAGGAACAATGACGTCACATTTCACGATTTGCATGCCAGCAGCTCGTTTATGCTGACTTGCATTTGCCCGCGTCCTCGTTCTCCCCAAGAGATTGGGATCAAGACCCTTGGCAAACAAAGTGCACACGTCATGAACGAATTTTCCTTCGCCACATCTCCACTTCCGTTCCACAGAAGCACAAAAGTAACAATTGTGTGGGTGTGTCCTTTTCGAGGAAATCAATCATCCGGAAATAGATCAACTCGTCGTTGGGTTCCTTTTTTTGGTTTTTGTTTTTGTTTTTATTGTTAGCCCAAGCTCTCAGCTGCGTTGAGGTGAAAACAAAACAGCAAAAATAAAAGAGAAAACCCTGAAAAGTGAAAGTAAAATATCCTTAAGGGAGAAAAGGGGTGCCCAAGTCGCGTCTGGCAAGCTTTAAAACCTGGCACTTGGCCTTGTCAAACCTTTCAAGTGCTTATTCATTTTTTGGTGTGCATAAGTTCGGGGTGTGTGTGTGTTTAAGATGGTTTATCATAAAGAATTTAATTAAATTAAAAACTCATTTACTTTCAGCGCAATTTGCATGATTAAAATTGATATAAATCTTAAAGAAAACTCTTCTTAAATGAGCAAAAGATTATGAAAGGTTGCAACTACAATTAGACTAATTGAAAACTAAACAAATAAACAACTGTTAAGCTCTTTAACTAATAAATACCATAAATATGTGTAATCCCCAGCCTGAACTCTAATTAAAAACCATGAAAAAAGTTCAACTCAAACTTTTGGTCCTAATTTATGCACAGAATTTTAATTAATGAAATTCAAAACAAACATTTTTACCTCTTCCATGCCACCTACCCAATCGAGTCTCGTAAAAACTTTTCCCTGCAAATCTCTCGCCTAAGCCAATTTTGTCTGGCCAAAGCGACGCAAATAACCATTTGCATTTGGCCATTAGGGAGGGGAGAGGAGAGCGCACTTTCTTGGGGCTAAATGGCATATAATTAACTCACTGCATATCAGCAGATTCATGGGTGGCAATAAACGTCTAAGAGAAATGCTATTTTTATAGCATACAAATGGGAGGCAGAACCAACTATGCTTCCAGCCATCGGCGGGGCAATTATTATTAAAATAAAACACACGACGGCGGGTATCCTGCTCTGGGGTCTGGGTCTCCGTGTCGGTCACAGGTGCTAAAGCCGACACACGTCACTGTTGCTGTTCTAATGACGCCAGCAACGTGGCGCCAGTAGCTCCTAACCGATTCTCATTCATTCACAAAAAATTCGCCACTATTAATCAGTCGTCTGGCCCTTTCCCACTTCTCGCCTAACAATAAAATCAAGAGCAGTTGTGAATCAACAGTGCGTCACCATCGCAGCTCTTTCCCCCCCCCCTTTGACAGCCCTGCTCCTCGTAGACCTATTGATTAGCTTCACGTGTCGATAGTTAAGTCCCCCGACCTCCTTTCCCACTCTTCAGACACGTTTGTAGTTTTTGGTTTCGTAGTTTTTCCGAAGGACTGCCGGCAGGGAGCAAACCATTTTTATTGTCCTGCCATGGCGCTCGAAAATTTGCTATAAACGTGTTACGTAAATAACTCTGTTTACTCACAACACCCCCTCGGGCCTTGTTTACGTAGTTGGGTTAGCCAGGAAAAAGTGTGGAAGGGAACTAATTTGCAAGCGCTGTTTACCAATTTTCTTGCATATTGTTTGCTTTTTTTTAGAAATATTTGAAAGCCTGGCCAAGTCATGGTTTTGGTTTTGGAAAATGTCACGAACTTGTTGAATGTAATTGCTGTTTAATTCGGGATTTTTAGTCTATAATTATAGACTGGCTTTAGCCCTTTTAACAGCAGGGGAATTCAACCTTAAACGTTGATAATTGATTTAATTAACCCGAAAATAGCCTTTTAATTAATTGTGTAAAAATAAACCTGAAATGCTTAACCAAGAGGGAGTTTTTAAATAGGTTTTTTATGATATCCTAAGAAGCCTTCAGCTATTTATCTCGCTTGTTATAAATAGAATGAGTTATTTACATACTCTTTATTTTATGAAATCTTAACCGATTTTCCTCTTTTGTTTATTATTAGCCAGCCATGTCCGACGCCGTCAAGTCCAACAACAATGCTTCGTCCGCCGCTCCTGCTGATCCTGCCGCTGGCGACGCTGATCTGGCAGGTTCTGGCAAGGCCAGCGAAGCGGCCAGCGGACCAGCAACACCGCGCAGCAGCAATCACAACAATAACAACAGCGGCGGCAGCAACACCAAAAGCCACAAACTGAAGTCCACACAGAATAGCAGCGGCGGCGGTAGCATAGACAAACTATCACCGGACCAGGACATCTACATCAATGCCGCCGACGGTCTGCCCAGCCAACATCCATCGCTACCACCGGAAACGGCCGTAGACAGCGACACAGAGCCAGAGGTGGATGCCGACTCGTTCGACGACCTGCCCACCTCGATAATCGTGACCAATATCCATTCGGAGGTGTTTGCCAATCCGGAGTTGAAGCACGCAATGGAGGAGCTCTTTCGCACATTCAGCGAATCGGCCACATTCCAGTGGCTTAGGAGTTTCCGGCGTCTAAGGGTCAACTATGACAATGCCATAGCGGCGGCCAATGCGAGGATTAAGCTGCATCAGTATGAGTTCAACAAGAAGACGGTCATCACCTGCTACTTTGCACAGCCGGTGACACCGGTTAGCAACAAGAACCTACAGCCACCGGCGCCGGTCAAACAGTTCCTCATCTCACCGCCCGCCTCGCCGCCAGCCGGCTGGGAGCCACGCGAGGAGGGTGAGCCGCTGGTCAATCACGATCTGCTGGCTGCCCTGGCCAGCCTTACGCCTGGCGAATCGCACGAGCTTCATCCGCAGAGCGAGGACCATCCGGCCATCATTGTGCACACGGCAATGCTGCCCGAAGGAGGCGGTGGTCCGGGTCTGGCTACAACCAAGGCGCCGATTGTCCAGACCAAGTGTCCAGAGCGGGCATAATGGAGACGTTGAGAGATCCGACGAAGCAGCTCAATGGAAGCTGAATATCGAAACCTGAGTTGTACATCCAAACGAAGGGGGTTGGTGGAACCTGGGGACCGTTCCGTTTGGGGCTTTGATTGAGTATTTTTTGTAAATATTTTCCGATTCAATTGTGATTAATTTACACATACACATAAATTTAGCTACGTTCGCGTATGTTTGTATTATTAGGCACTTCGAACTCCTTTACCTTCGCCCTATTACCCCCATTGCCCCCATCAAGTGTAGCATTTATCCCACGAAATTGGCTTCGAGAGTTCATGCGGTCATGTTCTTGGCAAACCGCCCCTAGATGTGTGTGTTTATCTCTCGATATTGAGTCTATGTATAAGAATATCGTCTGGACGGACTACCTGCTAACCACAAACAAACAAACATATATCTCTATCTCTGTGTACCTTCGATGGGAAATCGCTGCCAGAGAGAGGCGCTATCGAGAACCGCGATCCGAAATCCCACACACATAAAGCTACTACTATATCTTCTATGTAAATGTTAATGTAATTCTAAGCCAGCGAAAGGTATCGCATCAGATATCGACATGCATACGTATATAACTGTATAATGCCTATGTGTAGTTAAAATTTAAATTGAAAATATATTCAAATTCGAAATGAATGTTCTCAAATGTACCAAAAACCAATAACAGAAAAAGGAAATACCAAATAACGAAACAAAAACAGAAAAAAACCAAATCGAGCTAACTTTAATTGACGATTGGGTGGTGAGTGGTGATTCCACACTGGAAATCCCTGTGATTCGATAGGGCAATTGAGTGGAAATTACGGAAAATAGTTACCAAGGCCAATGCAATTCGAAGCTACAACAGAATGAAGGGTGAGGAGCTGGCCTTTAATTGAGCAAAAGTTGGGCCAAAACCAATGCTGGTTTCTCATGGCGCAATTTGGCACCAGAGAACAGACCAGTTGGTTTAAAATATCCTCATTAATCCAAAGTTTTCAGGGTCATAATTATATTGAAGACAAATTGCGCCACTTTGTGTGCAGCATATGCGACCAGTCACATGAGTATTTATGCCTAAAAGTAGGCCTCATTATTTAGAGGTTTATAGAATGAGAAATAAGTACAACTTTTAATCCTTCCAGAATTATTTAAAAACGTACGTAAGACAACTTGCTGACACTGCAGCTTTTTATTCACAAAACAAGATGGAATGTATGATAGCAAATCTTAAAACTTATACTAACAACTAGAAGAGTACAATAGAAATAGAAGAATTCTTAACAACATGGAAAAACAGGCGTTTAACAAGGAATTTGAACTGTTTTTTTGTTTTTCTTTTCGTCTTTGGTTTTCGGGCCTCACTTCCTCTCGATATTCTTGAGCGGCACCATCTGCTCGGGATCATCGGGATAGACACTATTCTGGCGCTGCTTGCGACCGGCACACTGACTGAACCAAGTGTCGCCCTTGCCAAAGTTCTCACCATCCTCAATGGACTCGGGCATGGGCTGGTTCATGGTCTCTGGCAGGAACATCACCCAGAAGCCCGACACCAGGGCCACTATGCCAAAGAGCACGGCAGGAATTTTAGGATCAAATGAGTCCAGCAGCGAGATGAGAGGCGTGAGGGCTCCGGACAAACGGGCACACATAGAGCCCAGACCCATGGCCGAGTTCCGGACGACAGTGGGAAACAGCTCCGCCGAATAATTGTAAATCACGGCAAAGGACCCGGCAATGAGGAGCTTGCCTGCCATAACCACAGCAGTGGAGGTGCTGCTGCCCTGGGCAATGAAGGCGGCAACAATGCAGCACAAGCCGCCACCCAGCATCAGGGTGGAGGTGATCGAGCGACGACCCAGGCGATCCAGCACAAAGACAATGGTTATGTAGCTGGGGAACTCCACCAGGCCCATGATGAACAGGATCAGGTAGGGATTGCCATGCAGCTTGCCGGAACTCAGGGAGAGTCCATAATAGACAAGGGAGTTGGCGAACCAGCAGAGGCACACATTCAGTGTCTTCATTCGGAGATTGGGCGTACGAAACAGATCACTCAGTCCGGCGCTGCTCTTCTCCTGCGCCGCCGCCTGTTGTTTGGCCTTCTGCACGTAGTACTCCTTGTCCACCGGTATACCCGAACCATTGATCCTCAAGCCCTTTGCCACAATGTCCACCGCCTCGGCAGCACGACCCTGCATCCACAGCCAGCGTGGAGATTCGTCAAGCCACCACCAGTGACCCAGGAACAGGCAGCCGTGCAGTCCGTAGATCACCTGAAGCAGCTGCCGGTCATGGATAATGGCTCCCCAGCCGGCCACCAACATGATGCCACCAGCAAAGACAGCCTGCGGGAGATTAGGAAAAGATATTTAGGGTTTACTTTCAATAGCAAATCTCTCTCTGTCTCTCTCACCTGGAAGGTAATGCCGCACACTGTCCGCTTGCTGGGTCCCACCAGCTCCATGGTCAGCACAAATCCACAGATGTAGGCACCCGCTGATCCCACAATGCCCAGCAGATAGCGTGCCACCATAAATGAGAAATACTCCGGAATGAAGGCCACTCCCACGCCGATGATCAGCTGGATGAGAGCCGACCAGCAGAAAACCGTTTTGCGACCCACTTTATCGGCCAGCCCGCCAAGGGTGACGGCTCCGGTGAACACGCCCAGCATGAACACGGTCTGGACAATAGCCCCCATCCACCGGCGATCGCACACAAAGTTCCAGTCGATGGTGCGTGAGGTTTTATAGTACGTCGTGTCGTATACGTAACTTGTGCAGGCCACCGTCGCATTGGTGCCCGGTGCACTGGGATCATACATGTGGCAGGATTCGAGTTCACCATTGGGTTTCATGGGTATGGCTGCCAGTATGGCATCCGAGTTCCATGGCGCCATCGATAGGCTGCTGTTGTCCACATTCTCGATAAAGCAGCGGTGCTCCGGGACAGCGGCCACGGTGACCAGGGAAAGCATGTGCATGCCAGCGGTAAGGCCGGAGAGTACCTGCAGGAAAAACTGCAGGAATTGGTACTTGCCAAATTCCCCTGGAAAAGAAGGGGAAGAACAAGGATTTTTAATTTTATTTTTAAATGTTTAATTAAAGAATTTTAATAAGGCAAAAAAAAAATACAATAAGAAATACCATCAACGCAATAAAATTATCTGTAAGTGCTTCGGAAAATACATAAAATTTTTTGTTAGAACCTCCAAGAAGAGACTTGATCTTGAGTTAGAAAAAGGACATTTATTTTTCATTTGGTTTTATAATTTCTGGTTTTATTTATTAAATCTTAATCAACATTTTTGTAAATCAGAAAGTTACAAACCAATCATTTCATATGCGCTAAGAGTAGGGAGTAGACATCGAGTTAGCTCATCTATTTTTTATTTGATTTTATATTTATGGCCATAAAATCTAGTTAATCTAGTAATTTCAATAATCGAAAGGAAAGTAATTATAGAAATATATTTATAAAAGGCAACTGTGCAACAAATAATACTAAAGAAAACACCCCACTTTTATGTAGATGAGATTGGACACTTTATGGTGTGTCTCCGGCATTGTCGTCACTCGAAAGGCTATGCAATTAAATCAAGCGGAATTTATTCAATTCGATTTCAATTGAAACGCATACAAATGCCCCTCAAATATTTGCCCACACTTTGGTTTTGGTTTAGTTTCAGTGGCTTGGATGTCTTGGCGGAGAATGAGAATGCATTGAATCGATTATGACTTCGATCGCGATCGCGTTTGATAGAGGGCACCAGCACCACCGCTAAGGGGCTGTGTTTAATTTCTAGCGGCTTGGTCGGTGTGGGTTGGGTAGCCTAGATACGTGGTTTTGACACATGAACGAACGGTCCAATGTTCAATCAGCCGTTTCAATTGATTTGTGGGTTACGTTTATTGATCATTTAGGCATTTGGGGATGCGATGCTTTCGTACGTTACGTATACGTTACGTTACACACTCGTCGGAGAATTTTTTAAATTTCATAATTGAAATGATTGGCCGAAGAGAGTGTAAAATTATGTCATCGAGAGTGTAAACCAAAGGAGGGGTGGCATGTCTTAATTAATCTAAATTCTGAAATTTTATCACAATCTTTAATTAAATTCAATTACGCCCCCAATATACATAATCAGCGTATAATTGCGTAGAGACAAGGTTCGATAGGAATGAAATCATATTTGAGATAACCAGCAAAAACCCGGCATACTAAATTCTCATATAATCATATCATAACGGATTATCAGAGGCTATATACAATAATATATCAGCAGCACTATTGTTTTGGCTCCAATTTATGGCATCCCAGGGCTTATTATGGTTGCCAAGTGCCCCTTGAATGTGACATTTGTTTTGGCTCTCATTCATTGTTTGCAGTTCTCTTAAAGAGCCCAGGTAACACATAGGTATAATGATGTATTAAAAGCACAGCTTGATAAACATATAGGGCAGATTCTAAGCGTAATAAATAGATGATAAGTGATTCTGATTACGCTGTGGAATATGGCTCATAATAATCATAAAAAATTCCATTCAATTTAGTTTATTTAATAGCCAAATTATTTACTATTCATTTTTTAGGTGTCTCAAAATCTAATACATTTTTTGTTGAGGTAGATCAAGGTTTTTACTATAAAACTTTAACTAGGTAAAGTCATTACTTCATTCACTTCCATCGCATATAGAAATATATATAAACTGAAGGCCGTTTTTGTTTTGTTCTAGCCACCACACGTGGAAGTACTTTGAAAGCCGTTGGCTCACATATACTATACTATATGTACTTATTTAGTAACCTTCTTTTGGCCAGAAAGTCACGAATTCAGCTCTATAACACGCCTCCAAATTCAAAGTAATTAGACCTACTTGTCCGCCAAAGAGGCCTTCAACAAAAGTAAATACACCTGAGAGAGCGACATGTGAACTGTCTGAGGGGCCGGCTGAGCCACAAACCAGTTTGAGTTTTTTGCATTTCACAAACACAGCTTTGAGTGTGCGAATGAATGTATAAATAAATAATAAGATTAATACGTTACAAAAAAAGCCTCTAATGCGTTTATTACTCCCTCCCTGCAGCTCTCTTTCACTTTTTTCCAGCAGGCACACTTCACGTTTTCTAAACTGCTAAATGAAAAACCAGTTTCCGTTTCAGTTTTAGATCAATTCCTGAGAAAAATGTTGCAAAAATTGTGGTTCTACAACTCAGGTGAAAGAAGAGCAGCAGGTGAAATGATTTGATTTTAATTATGGAATTTTTTTTGGGCTAATCTATGACAGCTTTAATGTTAAACAGTAGCTGAAAGATAACAGATTGTTAAAACATTTAAAGCGTTAGGAACTTTAGATAAAAATACAACAAATTTATAAAGTTTATATACCAACTTGATGTTGGGAATTTAAGTTTAAATCTTGAATCTTGGCTCCTGCGATCTGACCTTTTTCTCTGGCCTGATGGATGAGTCTTGATTTATGTGTATTAAATCAGTCATCAGTATAATTTTTATAATTAAGACAAATTTAACGCTACACCCACTGTTATGTATTCCCTTTATTCCCACAATTGTTATTAACTGTTTTACATAAAAAATATAAAATAAAACTTATCTCTCGCCAGCTAGACAGCTAACTGCAGTGCATAAACCTTAGAGTTCTACTGCATTGTAAATTAAATGAAAATTCCCCAGGGCTTAAAAGATCTTTATGACAGGCCCACCTTAGAGTCTTGTGACAAAAGCAATTCGCAATCCCACGTCGCTTCCCCAATTCAGCCATGTTTGCTTGCTGGTTTTAGCGTCACTGTGTTAAAGTCGGCCAAGAAGGTTCAACAAGTGTCAGTCTCAAGCTCAAAAAAATAAATTGAGGCTGTTCCCCCACGCGGTCGTATATGTAGAACACACTATAACTTATCGGAATTGGTTTGGAAATCAAAGAAAATATCAGCAATTGAAAATTTAAAGTCTATAAACTACATTAACCAATAAAGATAGCTAAAAAGCAAAAAAGTTACTAACTATCAAGTTAATTGCAAATACTTTCTGCCATAAGATAATAGGTTTTTTGAGGAATATCGACCAAAGTTAAGATAACTCTTTAGCTTAGAATTAAAAATCTGCAAGATAAGTAATACAAATAAATTTATTTTAAGAATATACAATATAAAAATGTAAGCCAAATATCAACAATTATATATAGTTATTTATTTTCTGAATATAAAATAAGATGCTTTTTTAAGTTCTTTTAAGTTCTGATTTAAAGCCAAACCGATTCTAATCGCATTTTCTAAACAGCAACAGATCCGGCGGAGACTCTGTTCAGCTGTCATAGATGTCTATCACTAGCCGAGGCCTTGGGGATTTATTAAATTATAGCAAAAAAAATAATAAAGCAAAAATAGTAATTGTAATTAAAACTGTATTAGAGGCGGCGGCTTCCTTTGATTGCGTGACAGACACTTGCAGATTAAAACAAAAATTTAATTAGGAAATTTGAATGCAGAACAGAACGTCGTGTGCTGGCGGCTAAATCAAATATTCAAGCGAATTATCCAGCTGCCTGGCCTGGGACAAGTTTGCCGCGGTGATAAGAGCTCTCAGAATGATAAGGGCAACCCAAACGCCTTATCAGCGCGGGATGGAGACGCCTGGCAACGTAACGTAACAGCTGACCTCCCAAAAGTCTCACCTCCACCGCACCTCTAACAACTCACCCAGCTTTCCCATGAGGTCCTCCAACACATAATCCACGGCCATTGTTTATTATATTTTTATTTGTGATATATTCGAGGATGATAAGTAGAAGTTCTTGCGGAGCTGCTTGCTTTCAACAATATCTCATTTTCCGGAGAAGTGGAGTAAACATGGACAGAGCACTGATTGTTGAGGATCGCGAAGACGCCGAGACGGACAACGTGCTCGAAAGGAAAAACCGCGTACGGTGCGCTCGATCAGCTCTCAACTCTTCCGACCGCCGGCAGCATTTGAACTGGCAAAAAGCTAACTGCGAACTGTGCCGCTCGCCGAGAAATCGAACCATGATGATGGAGCTCTGGCTGACACACTCACACAGAGAAGCCTCCAAGTGGCGATAAGGTCGCCGCTCCAAGCTCACATATGTGTGTGGAGAGAGCTTCTCCGCCGTTGGTGGATCGCGGGACACCTACGTTGATGGATGAAAGAGCTATCTGTCTGTTGGAGTACTTCAAATTGGATCAAACTTAAGCCTCATATTAATAGTAAACTTGTGTATAAGATTAAAGTTGGTAGGAGTTCTTAGACATTAAAAGAAATATTTTTTAAATCAAATTTGCATAAATTAATATAGTAAAATGTAGAAGAAAGTGGCTAAATGTAAGAACAAACAGCTAACATTATTTTTAAATTATTTAATTCTAAATAGAAACTTCTAAAAAAAAAACTGTTAAAGTAAAAATTTGCATTCTAACATTCTCTGTGCCTGTCAGCGCCTTTGGGCATCACTGCCATAACTACAATCCCTTTAAAAGCTTCAATTTCTAATTAACTTTTTGTAGCAAATAAATATTCCTTTTAATAGAAAAAATATATTTCATGCCATATTCTCATAAATAAATCATGTAGTTAGCTAGTTAAATGTCACACAAAGGCATCTAATATATATATACCGGAACAGCAAAAATAAACAAAACACCAAAATTAATATTACTACAGAAATATTTAAAAATATTCTAGGACATTCTCCAAGTAATACCAAATTTTGTGTGAATAAAACATGACAGAGGAATCAATGTCTTTTATGTACCTAGACATGCTGGCTGATGTCCTTTACCATGATATGGAGGAAATGGCATCGGATTTCGAAACCAAGAGTCAGTTTTGTAAAGAACAAGAGAAAAAGTTCATGGATAATGCCATAAATGTTAGCTTTTCTTAAACCCCAATTAATAGGTTAATAACTCTTTCGTAATTACCAGGTTCTCTCGGTGCACCAGGTGGTGAACTCCCTAAACTGCAGCATGCTTAGGCTGGAAATGAGTCTAAATGAAAATGAAACCAACTTGTTAGAGGCCGAGCAGATTGTTTCCAGATTGGAGAGGAATTGCCAAAGATATCCCGAGGAACCACAGTCTCGTGTTTATCCTTTGGCTCGTGCCACCTACGAGGATCTTCTCGAACAACTTTTGGCCAGCGAAAAAACTGCTGTTCAGTGCAGCAACATGAGGGCCGAGATCGACGCATTGCACCAGGAAGCTTTGGAGAACCTAGCTCCTAGGAGTTTGGTACGGTATTCGAAACCAGATTTTAACAATTAATTAACATAAAACTACTACAGATAACCCGAATCATAAATTTCCACACTGCCACCCTGGAGTCAATGGAGAAACAAATCAAAAATTACGAGGTCCAGATTAATCAAGTGAAGGGCGAGTTCGAAAAGCTAATGGAGGATAATGAAGCCAAGAAATCCACCGCCCAGTGCCCCTGTCCACTGACTGCGTGCGAGGAGCTAATGGACATCTCTTAAATATTCATAACTTTAGGCATGTATTCTTAAGTTTGGTAACACAATATTTATCCAAATATACTAAATGCATACAATGCTGCAAGTTCAACTTTGTGCTTAAGATTAGGTTTGGTTTTTTGGACTTTTATCGGCTTCTAACCTAGTTATTGGCATCGCGGAAGAAGAGCACATCGTCGGCTATGATGCTGGTGCTGGTCTTTTGATTGCCCTGCTGGTCGGTGATCTCTCCATAGGTGATCTTTCCCTGGACCATGGTGCGCTGTCCCTTCTTTAGGTATTCCAACACGGTGTCGCGCAGGTTGGGTTTGAAGACCACCACGCGATGCCAGTCTGTACGCTGGGCCCAGTCGCCATTTTCGTATCTGAAAGGGAAAAACTTATTTAGTCTTCGGTTGACAAAAGCAGAGCTCTTAAGCTAATTGTTGGATGCCAACTTTAAAACAACAGCGACTGTATTGACAATAGTTTAAACCGCGACTGTGCTGCCTTTCATATTTAGTTCTAAGGTCTATGAGCCCTACTAGCTATAGTTATGACCGTGACTGTAATATCAAACCTTGATCTCAGCTCTATTACTTATTATATTACTTTGAACACGATTTGCCTGCATTTGATATTTGGTTCTATGGTCTATGACTCCGCCTGTCTATGGTTTTGGCCGTGACTGTAATGTCTACAAGTTTGTTCCTTTGACCACGACTGTATTGTTATGGCAAGGGAATGGAAAAGGGAATGCGTTGCCCAGGAAACGCAATGATCACAACTTAATGGCTCCGACTGTGTTTCTGTAGAGCCTTTTGTTTTGAAAGCCATGACTCCGCTTTGACCGCGACTGTGTGGCCTCCTTGGAGATTTCGTTTCAAGTTCAATTGCGAACACATGCTGCGCCGCACGCACACACGCACATGTACTTACTTGTAGTTGGTGTGTGTGGCGACGGAGAACGTGACCACCGGATGCTCCTGGGAGCCGCGCAGTTGCGGATCGGCCCCAACGCGTCCCAAAATGGTTACCGTGTTGACCGCTGCGTGAATTAAGGCAAACATCAATTAGTTAATGCAAATATAACAAACAATGCTCAGCGAACTACGCACTTTTTTCAATTTTGGCGGGCGCCGCCGCCGTCGTGGTGGTTACACTGCGTGCCGGCAAATTTCGCAAGCCGCTCAACAGCGGTAGCAGCTGAAATGCGCAATTGATTTATTGATTTTCTCCTTTAGGTGGGTGTTTTAGGTTTACTTACCATGCGCTTGGATTGTTGCATCATTACTTTAACGAGAGTTTTTCCGGCAGCAACAAAAGTTATAACTTGACCGATCTTGGAACAGCTGATTAGAGGTGCAGCGAAATGCTTAAATTCGTGAAAAAAGGATGTTTTGCTCCACTGCAACTGGTCACACTTATACCGCCGGCGGTAAAAATCTTTAACGTTGCCAGACTGTGAAAATGCGTTGCCAGACCTTGCTTAAAGCGGGAGCTTTTGCTATCCATTTGAAAGAAGAAATTGCAAAATGAAATTCGCTATTATTAAAAGCTGATATCATAAATTTGGATAATAAAATTCTGGAAATATTGTCTATGATACACTTTGTCTTCAAAACAATAATAAAATTATAAAAAGATTGTCTTTGGAAATTTAGGGATCAAAATAATATTTTTCGAGGGAAGGAAATGCTCCAGAACATTGATAAAAGTCCGGCATCAATGTTGATTTATCAATACAGGTGTTTTTTCTTATTTAAAATCAAATATTTAATTAGTTTATTTTTCTAATTTTGTTTTTTTTTATTCTTTTTCTTTTTTGTTCGATTTCGATCTGGGAACATTTTTCCCTATTGGATTTTTATGGACTTTTGGTTGCTTCACATAACAACCGCTAGGTGCTGCAGCTGGTTTATTTAAATTGGATTGGATTTGTATTGGATTTTTGTGGTACTTTTAACAATAATGGACTTTTGGTTGCTACACATAACAACCGCTAGGTGCTGCGGCTACAGCATCTGTCTTTAAACACTGGAGGGCGCGACTGTACATATGCATTTTTTTCTTTTTTGTTTGTAATTTCTCTTTAAAAATGTTTATTTTAGTACAAATTATGATTTTTCTTTAAATTATTTAAGACATTTTACTCATTAATATTTATATTTTAAAATATTCTAAACGTGTTTAATAAACCGAATGGAAAAATAGTTCCCATTTTAAAATTTAAATCAACACTTTAAACTAACTAATATTTCTCCGATTAATATAAAAAATACTAGTTTTTTATAAATTGAACAGTTAATAATAACATTAATTTTAACAATAAAAACATATAAACAAAGAGATTGTTCATATTCAATGAGGAAACGAAAGGAAAATGGCCAACACAAAGCCGCAGCTGGCTAAGAGATTACAATTTTACAACCTCAAACAGGATGTGAGCCCGACGAGTTGCAATCGCTTCGTTTTAAGCCGAAGTTGTTGGCCACGAGTTCTCAGCATCTTGGCTTTCTTCGAAAATTAGTTACTGGCAGGCGGCATTGTTTCAGTTCGAATAGACAAGTGTCCGTTAGTCGGGTGCCAATAAAAAACGTAGAGGAAAAACAGAATTATATTTTATATTCATTTATTGCTTTTGAGCTGAAGCTGCACTAGCAACAACTGCAACTGCAGCAGCAAGAGCTTTGCTTCTCAGCAAAGCTGAGAGATTTCATTCACTTCGGGCGATGACGACAGTCGTATATATAGTCTCAAAAACTGAACTGTTTGTCATCTCCATCGAGCGATTCTGGGTAACCAGCCCTCAGTCAGCTCAGAGTTATTTCACTATATCCGAGTTTAAGCAGCAAAATTGTTCAATATAAAAAATAATAAATTAATAATATTGTAATTTTTGAAATATTTTTGATATTAAATAATGTTGTCTGAAAGTTTTTTTTTCCGTTTTAAAAGAGAAACTTTATTTATAAATAAAATATAGTTTTTAAAGCAATCTAAGATCAACTTTAAACAGACCCTTAAAACCCACTACTCCCACAAAATTCCATTGTTTCCATTAGTTTATATTTATAATTTCAATTTTTCCCAGTATTTTCAAAAAACCCTGAAAATCAACCCAAAAAAACCTTTCGCCCTCTTCCACCAAAAGATCTCCGTCAGTACGTTCGTCCATCCATCCATCCGTATCTATATCTGCAGCCGTAGTCGCAGTAGAGCATTGTGATTCCGTCGATGAATCCAGTGCGCGTGTTGCTGCGACTCTATATAAATATAAAAATCGTATATGTACGGTCGCACTCTCGTATATGTATGTATGTTGCTGGCCTGGCACAGTATCTGCGTGTGTATGCCCCTCGTATCTGTATCTGTATCTGCTGTATGGGGCTCCGGCGATACCAACAAACGAAACCCAGCGAACGAACGTCCCAAATGTCGACGCTGCTGCTGGTGGTGCTGCTTTTTCTATATTTTCAGATTGTATGGCGAACGAATGGCGCGACGCCTGCGAGGCGGAGGAACTGAAGTGGTTGCCGTTGCCGTTGCCGTTGATGATGTTGCCTGTTGTTGGCCTGGCCTGGCCTGGCCTGGCTGACTGGGCTTGTCGAGGACGTTCGCTAGCTGGCTGACTGGCTGGCTGGCTGACTGACTGTGGCCGGGTTCGATGGGATGGCTGTGTGCTCGGTGCTTGGTGCTTGGTGCTCGGTGCTGTGTGCGTTTGCGTGCCAAAAAGCGAGCGATGGAAAGAAATATTCATATGTGCGCCGCCTTTATAGTGAAACTATAAACGGCATCAGCATTCCGGCCACTTGCAATGCGGCGAGACTGCGCAAAAGAAGGACCAGCTCGGTCTTGGCAAAGGACTATCACTCGCAAAGGCTAATCTCGAAAGGGTTAAGAGTTATTTTAAGAAATTTAAATCTTATTAGCATTATATCTATTGATATGTGGAAGCTTAAACTAGGACTATCGATATTTTAACTTATTAAATATTTATAAATATTTCTCTATCACGAAGTTTTTAAACAATGAGATGACAGTATACAAAGCAAGTCGTAGTTTATGGTGGACGTTACTCTTAACCAGATGCTGATAAAAAAAGATTTTTCCTTGAAAAACTTTAACATCTTTATAATAGCTATTTGTTTAACCCAGAAAATAAATAAAATAGTTCAGAGATCGATATTAAACTAGGGTTTCAAAACCATTCCAGTTTCCTTAGAGTTCAGTTAATATTTCTCCTAACTTAACTGGCAATTAAGCAAGTAAAAATTAGAATTAGTTAGATTTAAAAATATATTTATTAAAATATTAAAATTTTATTGAATATTCTGAAAACCGAATAGTACTAAAGACTTAACTAAATTTTAACTGACAGTTAAGCAACTTTCATTTTAACAGAAACTTTAAATACTTTAAAGACATTTTTAAATTAAATATCGTCCGTTATATTATAACCTTTACTAAATAAAGATATATATATATATAAATATAAATTTTATAAATAAATATTTACGACTTCAATTAACTTTAACCGATAGCTAAGCAACTAAGCCCTTAACTGAATATTGCGAAACTAGAACTTAGCCAAAATTAATAACTATTTAAGTCAAGTATTGACTATATTCCCTCCCGATTTCCTATATTTCAAACCTTTGATTTTTCCTAACCCTTGGCTACCATTCTTTAACCCCCCCAAAGCTAGGACCCATTTTGAAACCTGGCGAACCCTGGAGCAACCCCCAAAAGCGCGTCCACGCCTCGAACTGCATCGCGAGCTGACTGCGCACAAAATTTAACCAGAAAATTTAACAGAGCAGCAGAAACTGAGGCCCCAAAACCGAACGAATGGCTCGCATTAAAGTTTATTTCGAAACCGAGTCGCAGGCAGCGCAGAAAGCAGCGCACAGAAAGGAAAACACACACCGACACACACACAGGGAAAAGAAAAAGAAAATGAACACAAAAAAAAAATCCAAGTAAAATTACGACAAGGCAAAGAGCCAAGAGATGGGAATGGGGACCGAGTCGGGGAATGGGGTTGACTGGTGGACGGATGGTGGCTGGTTGGAAGGGGGAAAACGCTGAAAGAAAACAAGAAACTCCAGAGAGAGGGAGAGGGGGGTGGTGGGAGCCAAGGGGAAACAGCAACACCAACTGGCGGTGTGTGTGTGTGTGAGTGTTCGGCGGGGCGAAGGTGAAGCATGCGATGGCGTTGGTTGGCCTGGCTCGACTCGACGCGACTCTCGGCTCGGCCTGGCTTGGCTTGGCTTGGATAGCTTCCATAGCTTGGCTGACTTGGCTGGCTTGGGCTCCGCACCACAGGCAAGTCGGCGACGCTGATGGAAAATAAGAAGAAAAACAAGAAATAATGTTAAAGGAGAAGATAGCGACGGGAGGGATACCTTGTAAAGTTGAGACATTTTAGGTATAAAGGGTATAAATAGGGTATAAATACTTATAACTTAAAGAATTTTTTTTTAAATAAATTGAGGTTTTAAATAAATAACTTAAAATTCTTTAGAATATTTTCTTATAATTTCATATTTATCGCTTATTTAAGAAGGCTTTGCTAGAATTCCTTAAAAATATCTGCAATGCTGGATTTATCTTTTATAGTAACCTAGATCCATATCCTTAATTCCCTCCTTTTTATGAAACTGTCAGAAGCCATATAGTATATACCCTGATATTCTCCAAATGGCGGGTATAAAAATATATATAACCAGCAAATGAACGAACCAACGAACCAGCAGCAGTCCCAACAAAAATGCTGAATAAAAGCCCCAGCACCACCAGAAGCAGCAGCAACAACAACGAGGACGTTGCTGGCGATGGCGACTCTTGCAACTGCAACCAGGCAGCGGCAACATCAGCAGCCACCAAGGCACTCCGAGCTCTGAAGGCACCAGGCACCGCCAGACCTGGCCAAGAACAAGAATTTTGGATCTGCTTAAATACAAAATAAGCCGAAAGGCAAATGCACTTGCTTAACGATCGAAGAAGCATAGTAAGAAAGGGTTAAATATATTTTATAATATTTTATAATGATTATTTCTTATGTGAAATAATAATTCTTAAATTTGCAACATATTTATTGAATAAATATGTTTTTAGGTAGATATTTATAGAGAAATAGTTGGACATATTTTTATTAAAATATTGCTTCTTATAAACGAAAGTCGTTAAAACAAATATGATACTTATAAAGCTTAATTTATGTTCTTTAAACTAATTTGTATTTAATAATTTTCAATTGTGTAAATATAATTAAGTTAATATATTAAAATTTTAATAAAATAACAATACATCTTCATGAAACTCAACTCTATAAAGTATTTTAAATATCAAAATCAAATAAAAAGTTCTCTTAAATAGAATCTTCTGTATTTACGATGTAAATATAAATATTTAAAAATATATAAATACAGAAAATATATAAAAATGTATATAATACCTGAAATAAATCTTTTAAAAACCCACCTCTAGAGTATTTTAAACATTAAAACTCAAAAGAACATCGCCAGAGTTGGGACTCATGGACACGGTCATCGCCTGGGTTTGCGTTGCTGGTGCTCGGTGCTCGAGTCAGAGACATCGTCATCATCGTCGCACCGACTGGTCCTAAGGTCTCAGCTCCCACGGAGACCGGACCCAGAACGAGAATGAGAACGATACCAAGACCCGAGACCGGGACTGAGAGCAGAAAAGAACAGAACCCTAAGTCGCCAGCTAAGCCGAGGCAGCAACGAACGACGAGCAGCAAACCAAGCGACCCGACCCAACATTAAAGTTAAAGTAAAGTTGGAATTTGTGCCTCAACCGGCGCTGGGTACCCCACATTTCCTCCCGGGGACTTCCCCGCCCCACCAAACCCTGTTCTCCCCACCTTCCATCCTTGCGTTTCCCCCTCTGTGCCGCCTTTTGTAATCAGAATAAACGAAAATTCGCATAAGCCTTGGTACAGTGGATATAAAACTGAGTCACCTAAAGTGTAATTTAGAAGATTGGAGAAAAATGTAATATTTAATTATTTAATATTAAACATTAAAAATATGTATGTAACATTTAATACATAGTTTTAACCTATAAAAATTTAAGTACAACTGTAAAGGTTTATTATTTATTTGCTCAAATAACAAAAAGAACAACTGGAACTTAGAGGCTGGTCTAGTGCTTAAATTACTAGAAACCTAAATAAAGTAATATATTTTCTTTTTAAGCTCAATTTTATTCACCTAAAAAACTCCATAAATAACCTTGCTGAAAGCAAAAATTAAGAAATAAAATTTAAAAACGAGCTTAGATGACCGCATCTTAGCCTCGATTGGCCGTCATTCTTTATCCGTAAACCGCATCGACCCACTGTCCCCTCTTTTTTTGGGCGGATAATTTGGGGTAGGAGCGGGAGGATGGTGTGGTACCCGGTGGTGCTGGCGGTGCTGAGGGCAGAGGCAAAACGCAAATGTCAAGACAAACGAACGAATGAGTGAAAAAGCGAACGAAACGAAACGTTAAGGAGTGGGCGGTGGGCGAAGCAAAGTGCTGAGAGAAGGGAGGGTTGAATGTTGGAGGGGCAGCAGTCAGTTGAGAGTGCGAGTGGAGACCTAAAATATTCCCACCACACCTGCTTCCTCCCCACCCCCCGATTGCCAACATTCATTCTTGGGGCGATAAAGGAAATACCACACCGCTGCAGCGCTGTGACAACGCATTTCCCGCTGCATTGCCACCCAAACCCCTCAACCCACTGAACCTCCTTAAGCCCCTAACCCAAGATCGAAGACGATGTCTCTGCTTATACAACTGAGTCACAACCTCCAAAAGCAAAACAATAATAATAACGAAAATTATAATGGTTAGAAACGAGAAGATCGAAAATCGGGGTACCCTGAAAATATGTAATAAAATAGGTTTAATTCAATTTAAAGGATAGCAGAATTAGTAGAATAACCCATTATCTTCCACATAACATATTTTACAAAATAGGTTAAAAGAATTAAGAAAAATATTTTTAAATAAATACGATAAATATTGGATTCTTTTGGCTTACCCACAAACAAGTTAAAGTCATGCCAAATTTACATAAAATATTTAAATTATAAATAATATTTATAAATTTTTAATTCAATTAACGATTTATTTATCAAATAAAAACTGGCACATAAAAGCTTTCACCATTAAATTTAATTCTTTCCTTTTTTAAAAACCTATTGGAGGCAGTTGTATAATGCTAAATCACGTACGATATTTATAGATAAGCAATTTTAACGGTAGGGATTTATTTGTAAAACCTAATATTTTGAATACTGTAATAAACATGACACTGAAGTCTTTCCTAATACCCAAAATAACTTTGAAGTTATAAGCATCAAACTAGGCTAAAACTAAAGAACAGAAAATCGTTATACTTATACTTGTAAATGATGTCTTAAAGCCATCGATTTAAATGATCCTAAAAGTAATATAAGAGCTTCTGTAGATGCAGAATAAAAACTACTGGAAACAAATTTATAAATTATATAAAGCACATTAAATAAATTATGCATGCCTAAAAAAATAAAATATAAATATCCAGGAATTTTTTACACTGGTGGCTTAAAATATACAAAATTGAATACTAAGTAAATATAAATCTAATAATATTCAAGATCTTGATTATAAAAACATTTCTTTGTGTGTAGAGTTGCCTTGTTCCCATTTTGAGTGCTGGCAGTCTTCGGCTGCTGTTCCGTACTCAAACCCAGCTTCAGATTCGGATTCAGATTCCGCTTCAAACTTCAGACTTTGGCTGGCTTTGAGCCTGACTTCGGTTCTGGTTCTCAGACCAATGCCGACGATGACGATGGTGATGACTACCACTTGCCATTTGCGCAACGCAACCGAAATAACAAAACCAACAGCGGCAAAAACAACAACAAGAAGCACACCACACAGCACAACACACTCCCCACACACAAGCTCAACACACACACACCTACTCGGTCATATGAACCATCGATCCGCCAGAAATAGTAGCGGTCTCCGCAAGTGGGTGGCAGTGGGCAGGGAGAGAGCTGAGTGGGGCAGAGAAGTTGGGAAGAAAGTGGTCTCCTCCATTGATTGCTCTCAATTTAAGATGGGTTAATTAAAATTGAAGGGGTTAAACAGGATCATAAGGAGGCAGACACAGAAATAACTTTTGGTGGGTTAAATCAAAAAGGATATTAAGGTCGATCGAGTTGGTCGGGGTTTAAAGGGTTAAGTGATAGCATAGTGAAAGGAATTTTAGAACAAAATTAAAATATATGGAAACTACATCAAATTGACATGAAATACTAATTTAATATTATAACTTAAATAATTATAAGAGAAATATTGAAAGTATATTCTATTATTATACGTGGAAATAATATTTTATAAAAAGGCAATCGAAAATAGTATTAATTTAATATTTTATCCCCTTTTTTTATTACTTCTAGTTTTATTTTTATCTAGAATTGAAACATTATTAAATTCGACAATCCATAATATATATTAAATTAGACAATACAGAATATATGGTAAATATAAAGTATACGTAAAGTACATCTATAGATCACAGGCTCTCGCTTTGCCCTCGATCATTATTTGAGATGACAAATCGATAGTTTGTGATCCCTAACAAGCCAATAAATCATCGAAAAAATCGATTACTTGCGATTGTTTGATTTTATTTGATTGCAACTTTGCACTCGAATCGATTACTAAATCGATAAATCATTGGAGTACTACCATGAATTATAGTTAAGCCAACAATATATACTATGTGTGTGTGTGAGTATGAGCTTGCCGCTCTGTGTGTGTGTGTGTGTGTATGTGCCCCACTTAGGTCCGCTTCAATGGGGCCTAGCCCCTTCGTTTGTTGTTGTTGTTGTTGTTGAAGCTATTGTTGTTGGTGTTGAACCAATGCCAAGTCAACTGCGTGTAGTACTGCCATGAGATATTTTTTTGGGACGTTCCCAGAGTTCAGGCTCGGTTCGGTTCGGTTTGGTTTGGTTCGTCACTCGGCAAAGCAAACAACGCAGCGCAAAAAAATGTTCAGCTTTTTCATCGCTCGTTTTTATTTTTATTATTTTTTGTTGTCGAGAAAGAGAAACACAGTCGATAAAAACCTGAAAGTGTTGGCTATGCGTCATCCGCTGCCTTGCGATGCGATGCGATGCCCTCTTCCCAGCGGCGAACTTGAGCCGATGGCTCAATCAAGGCTGCGCAGTATGCGATCCTTGGGGACCGTTTTTGCGCCGTCCCTGTTACTTTAGCCCGTCGAAATCCTTCAGCTGGGACCAAAAGACCGAACCTGGGAGCTGGATTTCAAGTCGTTGGCGCACACAGATATCGCCCCGAACCACTCATGGACCCACTTTCGACCCACTGCCCATCAGATCCATGGCTCCACACCCCCCCAAAAAAACTCGCCTCATTCATTTAGTTTTCGTACAGCCAAAGCAACAATAGTTCCTCCCGGGTTTGTGGGGGAGGAAATCAGGGGGAGCAGAGCAGAGCAGAGTCCTTGCTGTTAGGTAGATTGCGCCCGGTTTCCCTTACCACCGTTGTCCTGCCACCTCCTTTTCCTCCTCCTCATCCTCAGCCCAGCCGAATGCATAAAAAGCCAGGGGAGATTATAAAGGGTGCCGAGGAAGTCTCTTAAAGTCGGGTTTTCTATAAGAAACTTTAAAATATTTTAAAAGAATTTGTTTATTTCTACTAAATAAAATAACAATCTAAGTCGTTGCATCTAGGAAAACCGGTATTTACTATGAATAGTTCCTGATGAAGCAAATGTTCTGGTACCCACTTATATTTAAGAAATATTAAGGGAATAAATTTGTGTTTAAGGCTCAATTCCAAATGAGGCATATTTCTATTTAAAAATAATAATAAAAAGTATTTAATTGTATATTTAAATTTTATATTGTTATTCCTTAACAACATATAAGTAGGTTCATAATTTTTTTTTAGGTATTTATGGCAAAGAACAAATAAAACTTTTGCAATTAATAAACAGAACTATCAATTGAATATTGATTCCATCATTTAATTAAATTTTAAATGCTGAATTCAATGATTTTGAGTTTGGAAATTCATAATTCTAGAATTATTTTCCTTTCTCAAAGAAAACACCCTGTTTAGCGGCACACATTTGAGGCTCGGTTCGCCTGTCAGTCGGTCGCTCACTTTGCTATTCAACAGCCCAGGGCACGGGGCGTTGTGCAGGGGGTGGCCGAAGGGGAAGGCTCACGGTTGAGGGTGAATGCCAGTCGCTTGTCCTCCCCCAGCAAAGCACAGCACAGCTCAGCCAGCCTCCCTGGCCTCCCCCTGCCCCATGTCGTTTGTTTGTCACAATAGGGCAAAAGTTTCACTGTAACCGTTATGCGACCCACAGACACCACCGTACCCCCCGCCTGCCCGCAAATGTTGGAGGGCGACAGCCCAAATGTCTGACAGGCAAGAGCAACCAACGCAACGCATTGCCACCCGGCACCCACCACCCACTGCCATGCCATGCTTTGCGATGCCATCTCATCCCATTCCATAGACCCACCAGAGCCATCACCACGGCCACCCAATCAAGCCGGCAAACCCAACCACCCAGCAGCAACCCACCTTGCCAAGCAGCCGCACCACCCAACCACCCAGAGCCACCCACCCACCACACTGGCTACGTTGTCGGCATAACGAACACCAGCGCAGGATGAGAGCTGGAAACTGGGTTTGGCCGAAAAGGATTGTGCCCTAAGAGTTGGAAAATATATTTTAAATATATTTTAAATATATTTGAAATTATTTAAAATATTCTTTAAAATATTCTCAAATCGATTTAAATATTTTAATGGTTAAAATTAGTATTAGATTTAGCTTAAATGGTTTATTAGTATATTTTTTCAACAATTTTTAAACCAATTTTAATTATTTAAAACAATTACATCTTTGATCTATCAAATATATTTAAGAAAAGCTTAACCATATCTTCAGGGGTTGTTTTATTAAAACAACTATCAACTATCACTCTTGCCTAAGGATGGTTGAAAATATTTTTAATAAAATATTTAGGTGGAAAATTTTGATATTTTAACTTTGCGATATATGTTAAATAACTCTACCATATTTTCTTTTGTATATATCCGACTATAACAACGGGAAAATGAGATATATAAACTAAATAAAACTATTTCCTGTAATTAATGAAAAGTTTTACGAATATTTTATATTTAAATGAGATATTTATCAATATAAAAAAATTGGATATATGAACGTTTTCGATGTGATATTGAGACAGAAAACTTCAAGGCTTCTACTTGGGGATCCCCGATCTACCAAGCTCATTTAATATAAGCTAAAGACGATCCTACTACCATTCCAGATCGGTTATAGCCCGCTTTCTGATTTCATGGTTATAGAGTAAACGAAACTTGCTCTGAAATACGATGGACTAAACATATACACACTCATGTACGCATACATATACACAGGCGGCAGGAGCAGGAGCAGGAGCATACAGCGACAAAGCATTAAGCTTTCATGTGAGTGTGTTTGTGTCTGTGGGATCTATGTGAGTATATGTGTGTGTGTGTATGTACGAAACTTTTATTGTCAGCACAAACAGACACAAACACACAAAAAGACAGACAGACACACACACAGGGACAGAGAGCCATGCTTGAGCGAAGGATAAAATGCTGCAAATTCATGGCAACAACAAGGAAAGCAGAGGCAGCAGCAGCAGCCTGAACGTGGCCCACGGTACGTATACGTATCCATCAGATAGAAAAGGCATCGAGCAGCCGCATGCTGAAATAATGAAGCAGCAAGGACTCGACTCGACTCAGCAGCACAGGGCACAAGGCACAAGGCAAGGCAAGGCACAGCAAGGATACGAGGAGGATACAAGGATAGCCCCGGCCAGAGGAAGACTTGGCCAGAATGAAAACGAAAATGGAAAATGTGTACGGTCGTCCTGTGTCGGTGTCTGTCTCGTTGGATGCGCCTGTATGTGTGCGCTCCTCTGAAAGGACGACAAGGATATTGCGCACGAGGACAGGATGGCTGCCTGACTGCCTTGCCGTGCCGTACTGCTCAGAGCCTTGCCTTGCCTTGGTGTTGATGATGATTACAGAGATGCGCAGAGATAGAAGCGAGCTGAAGCTGAAGCTGATTCTGAAGCTGAAGCTCTGAGGTCGAGAGTACACAGCTAGAAAATATATTTTTAATTTTAAATAAAAAATCTCGTACCTTAGCCATGCTTAATATGTTTTTAAAGAGTAAAATCACACATTTGTTGATATGATCCTTAAAAAAGCCTTGACTTTGCTAATTTTTTTGGAGTTTTGCTTTCGTTATTTTAAAATTTTTAGATTTTCTTTCATTCTTATTATAAACAATCTTACTTATTGTGTTAAATTCCCAATTTAACAGATTAAATAATATCACCATATCCTTCTTTTTCGCTGCACTAGAATAAACATTACAAGCCTGCTGGCTTTTCTTAATTTAATTGCACAAAAACCTTTTTTTAATGTTCTTAAAATATAATCTCAAATAGTACTTAAATTTTTTCACTGTGCAAACCAAAAAACCAGCAGGAGCAGAGCTTCGTCCTTTGCTCCGTTCGTTTCATTTCGAAGCGAATTGCTTGTTGTTGCTGGGGAAAAGTCTAACACGCCAAGAATTCGCATTGTTCTTGTTGTTGTTGCCCTGGCTGGTTGGTGTTGTCGTAATGCTTCTCTATACCGCCACCACCTCCGCTTTCCTGGTGCTGTCCTGGCCTCCTTGTTTTTATACAAACAGCAGGAGCAGGAGCAGGAGCAGGAGCAAGAGCAGGAGCTGGAGCAGCACAAGAAGTGGAAGCAGCAGTAGAAGGAATTGATGTTAGGTTGGTGCTCTGGGTTTGGGGCAGGAGAAAATGAAATGGCAAGGAAAGGAAAGCAAGGACCTGAGCTGTGCTGGAGGACGAGGACTCTTGCTGGTAGCAGAAGCAGCAGCAGCAAAACAGACACAGAGAAAGAGCCCGAAAATATATTCCACTAGAATTGTTTATTAAATTTCTGGCATTTAAGCTGCGAGCTGTCGTTGAAATTGGTAAAACCAAAGCTTTGGACAGAGGGAAACAGCAAAACGAAGGAAATCAAATTGCAATCTAGCAGAAAGAAGGAGCGAAACATTTTTAATGAGGGAGAAGGATTTGGCGATCTTGAAAAACGTCCTTGCGGTTAGCAAAAAATAATAGTGGCTATAAAAATCGTTCTTTTTTGGGTTTTAATGTTTTTGTTTATGAGTAAAAACTTATTTATTTAAAAGCTACGATATTTGCTTTTAGTGTTTGCAATTTATACTGATTTGTGGGGATAATTTCAAGAAGGATATATTTTATATTTGCAAATAATATTTCTTGATTTTATGGTTTATGTTATATACATACATTATTACCTGGGTATTTATTCATTTTTACAGATTTAAAATATTTGTTTTATATCTAGGATATTAATTATTAGTTATTTTAAATATTTATTATTATATTCTAGAGCTTTAAAGGACACCTTTATTTCTTTAATATGCATTTTGATCTTAGATTTTATCTAAATTTTAATTCTAAAGGTTCAAAAATGTTATTCTTTATGTAAAATATTTATTATTAAATTCTATAGCTTTAAACTATTTATTTTATATTTATTTAGCATGCTTTTTGATATAAATTTTCAGCCCTTAGAGGAGTAAACAGTTTACTGCATTAGCTTCGATTTTATAATGTCAACAGCTGTGCTATAGATCGGGATAACAGGAGATAACTATCACATCTGTGACCTAGCCATCAATGATGACTCTTTAGTGACATGGCAAAAATGATGAAAACCTATTGGGGATATCCCTTGAAATCTTTAGCAACCCCTTTTAGTGTAAAGACTAAAGAATCTGAAAGATCAAGAAAAAATTACTTAACAAAAGATATTTATTTTATTTATTTGATATTTTTCAATTTCTCTGAAGTTAAACCCTTATTTTTCTTCTCCTTTTTGTAACTTGCCACTCATTGACTTTGATATTCATCATTTGCTTTCATTTATCTGGCAAATATCCTGAAAAGATACAGCTAGAGCTCTACAATTGAGCGTGAAACCCAATACCTGTAATTTAAAATGTGTGTTGTTGGGTGCTTCCGGTTTTATTCTGCCCCCGCCCCCGCCCCCGCCCCCGAATATAAATATTTATTGCCGGATTGCAGCGGTTGAACATTCGGCAACATGACCCACTAATTGGTTTGTGCAGAAAGCGACGAAATGACTTGACCTGGTAAAAGTTTTCGGCAGCAGCAGCAGCAGCAGGTGAGATGTGATGTGATGACACCTCGGAAGGCTGTATGATGGTTTCCTGCCTTAGCACAGGCCACCCCCTGTTGTGCGGAAAGGTCAGCCAAGGCAACCGCAGGCTGCGGTGCAATTTGGCCGAGAACCAGCCGTGTCCTGCTGCTACTCCGCCTGCTGCCTCCTGCTGCCACCTCCTGGTTTGGCGGCGGCTGTCTGTGGCCCCGTGCGTGTATCCATGTGACCCAAATACATACAAACAAACAGGACGAACGCACACATAGGCACAAGGCATGAGGCACCAGCACCAACACACAATGACCGTGTTCATTCATATGAGCCAAACACTTGGCCTGCCACATGTCAAAGTGCGTCGAGGAGTTATGCAAATGCATGAAGTGTAGGCGCCGTCGCCATCCACGGAGTTCGTGTGGGTTACTCCTGGACGCCATGCAACCTTCCCCCCTCCTCTGGTGCAGCATCACTTTCACGCCCGGAGATTTGCCACCCTGCTGCACCTCCATGCCCCTCGTCCCCTCATCGCGTGAGTCTGGCAAACGGCAGCAGCAGCAGCAGAGGCCCAAGCCGAGAACAGCAACAACAACAACAATGCCGAACGAGACTGCAGACGGTGACGACTCCTTGCGGCGCTTAATCAGCGGGGTGGCAATGGCACAAGGCACCCTCCCACCCGCAGGAGACAGCCGGTGGTCCGTGCCCCACTCTCCTCTCCTGCACGTCCTCCATTCCTTTTTATATACTGCGAAAAAAGTTGTTCCAATATAAAGAATTTATGGCTTGTCACTGAGGTCTCTGGAGATTTGCATATCCTGAAAATGCTTCATTGAGAAATTACCTTATTCCTGATGGTTTAATGTGGATGATTTCATAGTTTTTAAAGCAATTTCTGAAGTTTTAAAGCATTTTAAAGTTTCAAGGGATATTTATTTTAATTTGTTATGTTTTTACGTTGGGTTTAGTTTTCTAAAGATTTTTTTGGGTTAACTTGAACAAAGAAAATTAGTTTTCATTTACTTATTTCCTAATTTACATTCAAATCTTAAGATTCTTGTGGACTAAAATATTAAAAAAGGAACAATGAAGAATTGAAGTTTTTATGTCGATTTTAAAAAGATATATTTTGGGGTTTTTTTTTTAGTTCTAAAAACTATAAAGAAAGAAGTAATACCTACTTCTTTACTAGGTGAAATTTAAATTTTTCAGAGAACACAAAATCTCTGACTTACCAGGAAACCTAAACTTAAATGCTGTCTAAGTTCATGAGCTCACTTTCTTGTGTAATTTTTAAATACTAAGCACCTTGGTGTTTAACATGTTTAATCTACTTTAACTTACATTAAACTCCTTTAACATATGTTAATCACCCACAACATATGTTTAACTCCTTTTTTCCTTGTGTAATATCCCGTCGCTGCCCCCTTTTTAAGCGAAAGTTTCTTTTGCCGCTGCTTCTTTCTTGGCAGGCAGCAATTTCGGTTTTTATTATTTTTTATTTGTATTTTTTTTTTTTGGCTTTTTGCGCCGCCGTGAAAAGTGAAAAACTTTAGCCAACCCCTTTAAGCGTTGCGGCAGAGCTGTCAACGCCAGCAGAGGCAGCGCAGCAGCAGCAGCAGCATAGCCGCTGACGTTGACGTCAGCATCGAAGGCAGAGCGTATTTTCAATTTATGGTTTTGTATGCAGACTCAGACTCCGGGAAAAGCCGCACACATGTGAGTAGTGTGTGTGTGTGTGTGAGTGTGGAAAACTGCAGCTCATGGGGGGTGGGCTATATTTTGAGGGGGTGCCTGCTGCCGTTGTTGTTGCTCTCTCGGTGCGTTTGCCTTTAAATACATTTTTCCAGCTGTTTGGAGCTGCTAAACTAAAGCTTCTATGTCTGCGGGTGGCGCGGGGGTGGGTGGAGGAGTGGGTGGCAGCAGAGGGGCTCGTCGGTCCTCGCATGTGAATTATGACAGACTTTTGTTGTCGCTGCAGACGCTGCTTGAAGCCAAAGCCAACGCCAGCTGCGCTGTTCTGCCTCAGTCAACGCTAACGTTGACGTTGGCGTTTGTTTTGCATTTTTCATGCTCGAAAGCAGCAGACAAGCGGCGACCTTGAACAATTTACTGCCTCCCCGCCGCTGCCACTGCCTCTGCCTTTGTGTTTGTTGCTGCTCCTTTGGCTTCTTTTTTTTTTGTATTTATTTATTTATGGGTGTTGCCGCTGCCACTGGGTAATGTATGCAAGGCGGCAAGTGGAGAATGGGAAAGGTAACGCGGAACCGCGCCGGCGAACCTGTCACTCAAAACCAGCCACATCAAGCCACCGAAAAGCATCCAACAACACAGCCATCCATCTGTCCGTCCATCCATTCATCCATCCATCTATCATTAGTCAATGTTGCTGCTGATGTTGCTACGTCATCAGCGAAAGTGTTACGTTCAATGCTCTTTCGGCCACTTTGACTTTGGCGCTTTCCCAAAACGATAAGAGCAAGCGCGAAATGTAAAAAAAAAAAAGAAAAACGAAATGAGAGCCCGAAAGTAACAAGTGGTTCTCGTTCTCCCTTTTTACCTTTTAACGGAAATCAGGTTTGTCTTAGCCAAGAAAAAACAACAGAGAACAGCAATCACGACAAGCGGAATTACGCTGGCCAGTAATTAGGCGTGGAAATTCCTCAATGAATTCGAAATGAATGGTTCTTATTGTGGTTTTTCGGTGGAAGCCCATGTCTATAAAGTTTATAAAGCAGAGAAATTATAATTTAAAATTATATTTAAAATTACTAGTACGAATCTAAAAATGTAAGCTTTTTAACCTTAGAATATTTCTGAATTAGGCCCTGAATTGTTATGTAGTTTTATCTAGCAGGAAAATAATAATAAGAAATAATAATTAAAGCTAAGAAATCATAAAAAGTCTAAGGAAAAATATCTCTTTCTTAAGAATATTCCTGAATTAAACTACAAAATGAAAAGAAATTAAATTTTAAACTCAATGTTAAATTCAACACTTTAAAATAGCAAACAAAATATATATACACCTTTCTATAACAAAAAATTATTGTGTTTAATTCACAAAATACGTGAATATTTCCCCATCAACCTTTGAAAATAAGACAGTTTTAAGCCACAACCAAGCTGCTTGCTTCCTTTTAAAAAAACTCGATTCAAGCCTGAACTCTTCCGAGTAATCTTTTGGCCACTATTGTTTCTACAAACACACCGTAAATACCTAACCAGAGCGTTGCCATGGCAAGGACTTCACTCTGGTTTTTGATCCAAGCACTCAGAAAGAGACGAAGGCCGCAGGACTTAATGTCCGAGAGTTCCCTTATGCAGCGGTCAGTATTTCATATGCACGTGCGCCATGTTCATGTTTATGAGTATCCGATTCTCTGTCTGTATCTGCATATCTCTGTGTATTTGCATTTCTGTCTGACTACAGTACGTATACGTAATATGCACTGCAACCATACCCGTGAGCAGAGCCAAAATATTGTTCATCCGCTCAGGGTTAGCAGTGTCTTTTTAGTGGAGAAAGTTCTGGCAAGACCACCACTGGTGGCCATGCAGCAGCATCCGCAGGAGCAGGATGAGCACATACCCCCATGGCATTCTATTTAGTTTGGGGCATGGAGTTCAGTGCACAGAGTCGCCGCTCAAACCATTTCCAACTCAGCGCTCATTCAACTGCCCCAGCAATCAGTGAACTGCTGCCCAAAGCTCTTACGATGGCGATGGCGACGGCGACTATGGCTCCGGCTCCAGCTCTGGCTCGGGCTCCTACCCTGCGCCCTTCAGTTCCGATTCCATAGCGAATGGAGTGCACCTCCCTTTCTCGTTTCCAAGCGCCTCCTCTACGGCAATGGTTCCCTCTAACCAGAGAGCTGGCTGTTGTTGCATTGTTGCTTCATTGTTGTCGCCATGGCAATAGATGAATAAACACTGAGCAAAAGAGACTTACAAAATCTGTACAAATTATTTTATTAAATCTCTTTCAATTGCAAAATTCTTTAGCTGTTATTTTCATTTACAGAAATAAGATGTATATGAATTTATGAATGAATTCTTATTTATTTTTTAATATTTCTAGGGTGTTTTACAAGTCACTATGGGTTTTTAAACAATTAAAATTGTACCCTAAAATATTCAATGCCCTTTTTTGTGGTATCAAAATCTGGCTAAATACTTTTTTTACGATGTATGTAGAAGTTTATTATTCTTAGGGTATTAGTGTGATTTCTGTAGCATCTTTGTATAATTTATAAATCATTTTATTTACAAAAATTAAATATTTAAAGAAAATATAGAAAATAATTCAAGTAAATTCAACTTATTCAATAAATTAAACTCTGGAAAGCAAATGCTTAAAATGAACTTCTATTTCTATCATTTCATTTTGATTTTGATAATAATTATAATTATAAATAAACTCAACTATGTACATACATATATATATACAATGTTTTATTTTTAATATAAGCTTATGTGCATATGTATGTATCTGATTTGCATAGCTGCTTTAATAATGAACATGGCAACCCTGGATACAATTTGCTAGAAACTGAAAAAAAATATATATAAATTAAGTTAAAATATGATATTTCCATTTGTTTCTATGAGTAGGTTCATATCCCATTAAGAAGATTTTCCATTTATGATAATTAAGCATTCTCATAACCTTTAAACTGAATAAAGTGGCAAGCCAAGTTAGCTTTTATATTAACCTAAAAGAAGAAAACGAATTAGTTTAAATTGTCTTAGCTGACATTATGAGTGTGTGCTTAGCATCTCCCCCATAACTAAGCACCCACTTGCAGCATCCGTAATGAACTCAGTGCTGCAAACAGTGCCACAAAAAGTGGCAACTCTAGCCTAAGCTCTGCATAGAAGTTCACGAACTGTAGACTGCAGTTTCATCATGAATTTATTCGCTTTCCGGCTGGAAATCCTTTTGTGCCTTTCCAACACTATGCACTATGAGTTACACTCTGTTTTTGTAGCACTCCCCATATCCCCACCCCCTTTGGTACTCCCCTTTATCATTTTCCAGCCTCCCCCCTTCAGCTTACTGACAGTTCAATTGTGGCGCCGTCGTAGTTGTCGGCATACACAATGCCACATAGAGAGGCAACTAGACGAACGAAATTTATGCGGCTCCAACTCAGCCCCAAAAAGAAGCAGCAGCAGCGGCGGCAGCAGCAGAGTCCAAACCAATCCAAGCCGGAGAACCAGCCAGAATTGGAGTCAGACCCAGAGTCATAGTCAGAGCCCAGAGCCCAGCGCCAGTGCTGTTAGCTATAGTCGAAACCGAAACGAAACGAACCATTCCCAGTCTCCCAGCTTTGTCCCATTTCGATTCCCAACTCCCAACTGGTGCCCTAGCATCGTGTCATTGCTCATGGAGCAGCAGCAGAGGCAGCGGCAACCACCCAACAACAGCAGCAGCAAAAACAGCACCCAGTCCCAATTCCACCTCCACATCCACTCCCATTCCCAGACCCATTCCCATTTTCATTCGTAGTCCCTGGCCCATCGTACACCCCATTGCCATTTCGTTATTTGTACGGATCGTCGACGTTGTCGAACCCACCAACTGACGCTCTCACCCGGCAAACCCACCCACCCACTCACCTCACTCGCCCACTGACTCACTCACTCACTCGCCAAGCCGACGAACGACTCTCTCCACGTACTTTTTGGGTGGGTTTTCTGTTTCTGTTTCCCTCTGCACGGTGTATGGTGTGTGTGTGAGTGTGTATTTGGCTGATGTCGTAGTCAGATAGATTAAATCGATGGAAATGTAGGACTGTATACACACACACTCGCACACAAATAGCACACGGACAAGTTGAGATACACAGATACACACACACACACAGAGCAAGTCATCTAACGAACGAAACGAATGCCCGTTGTTGTTGTTGTTGCGGCAAAATACAGCAAAGCCAACAGCAACAACAAGGGCAGGCAACGCATCACAGCAGCAACAGCAACACCAGAGGCGTCCTCTTTTGAAAGAGGGGTTTTCTTTATAAGCAGTCAGGGGTGCAAAGGCGTAGAACTCAGAAGCCAGGAACTAGTAGAAAAAACACGAAGACAGGACGAAGCTAAGACATGTATAACACTATTTTTACAGGGTATATTTCAGATGATACTTTGGTTTAAGTTTTTAACTAATTTCAAATTTTTTTTTAAATATAAAAAATAAGACGCGAATTCAATGCTCTGTAGAATCACGTTTTAAATCCTTGCACAAAAAAATGACATCATGCCTTCAGTACGCTCAAAGGTATGCTACGATTTAAGACCACAGCACTCAGTCAATGCTTTTTCTCACGAATCTAAATTATTTATTAAAAACTGTTATGAAAAGTTAAAAGCATTGACTTATTTTCCATTTATACCTTATTAATTTTACCAATTATTGTGACCGATTAAAAGCCATTACAGTAAATAAATTAATTATTAGTTATGCATTTAATTTCACTTCTTCTTCAAAATCATCTGGAATACAAACTGATAATAACGGATTATAAAAGCCCCTTTCCAGTTGCCATCAAGCCAATGCACCCCAGTGAAGCCCACGTCTCTGGCTTACCGCATTTTCAGTTTTGTTTGCCTTCATATGCTTACTTATAGATGTGTGTATATATGTATACGCCTGGAGTGTGTATATATAGGTGTATGTGTTTGTTTGTGTGTGTCTCTGCGCTCATATAGATGCATATGTATTTGGGTATATCATGCATGTATATAGGAGGCCAGCCATTTGTATGTGTAAGCCCATTGCCACATACAGTGAAAGCCCAGGCTAACGAATCCTTGAACCCGAAATCCAAATCCTTTTGCAAGATCCCCCCAGTAAATAATGGTGAATCAGGGAATTATTTTGGAAACTCAAGGGTGGACTTGCAAAGGAATATCCACTGTGCCTGTGTGTGGGGTGGATAAGCCTCGAAAACAAAATCATCAAAGCGAGCACTCAACCCCCAAGCCAGACTACATGGGATGTACGATGTGGACACGGCTCGAGTCGGGCATGAGTAGCGCGTAGAAAGGCCTGTGGCAGAAATGAAATATCAATAAATGATTAACATTTCGGGCAATCAAGAGAAATTTTATTAGAAATACAGAATTATTAAAGCCTTCCCTAGGCAAAAGTTGGTTAAGTCTTTAATGATGCCACATTAAAGTGTGCTAAAAAAATTGGAAGGTTCTAAAGGGCTAAGAAAGAATGGCAGATCAATTGAAAAAGTGCTTTAACATTATTCTAATCAGAGTTATCTGCGTAATATGTTTATAAGTCTAATCTTGTATTATAATTTATATTCCTAGAGGGAAGGGTATTTAAACTCTTATTAATAATTTACTATTTAAAACATTTCCTATCAGTTTTAATTTTTTATTATTTTTGTAAATGTTTCTTCTTAATTCTTTTGACTAAATACCTAGAAAATCGATCTAATTATTTTTTCTTTAATCTAACTCCATAAGTTGGATTTTCCATCGAAGATCTATACCTAAACACCTGACCAATAGCTAGCTAGCCAAATCTAGTTAACCAAAAGATCCCTTCTTGTATTTGCCTCTTTTGGTATTAACCCTCCCCATAACCCCAAGGCAATGCATATTTGAACTCTTTTCGTATGTTCTTTTTTCTTTGCCAATTCGGACAATGCCAGAGGCGACTGACGCTGGACCCTCACCCCGTCCCAGCCCCCGTCTCCCTTAAGACTTGGACGGGAAATGCGACGGAGACAGACCACAGACTCCGTCTTCGACCTTTCGTAGACAAAGCAGAGCCGCAACTGGCGGCAATAACCACGCGACAACAACGGCGCTCGGCGACGGTGACGGTGACGCCGCTGTCGCTGCTGAGTCTCGTTAATGTTGCTGATACTCGACTCGTACCATAGGTTGCTATTGCCATTTGCCTCTTGCCACTACTCATGTTGCCAGTGCTGCTGCTTTGGATTCTGTTCCTCTGCCTGTGCTGGTTCTGGTGCTGGTGCCGCTGCCGCCACTGCGATGTTGTAAAAGTTTTGCGCACAAATCAGCAGCACAGCCAAAGGATACGCAAAGTGTATGGGATAACAGCGGCCAAGATGGGCCAACAACAGCAGCAGGAGTGCACTGTTCAAAAAAGTTAACTGGAAAATGTATTTTATTTAAAAGGAATTGATGAAGCTTTATTTTGAAACTATTTTATTTAAGAATATAAACTGTTTTATTAAGTTGAATATTGCTTTTAAGTATTAAAACAAACAGGCCAAACACTTACAAAAATTACTTAAAAAGTAAAAAATTTGATCCTTTTTCGGAAGAAAAACACATTACCCTCAGCAGTATCATGTTTACAAAATTATAGTTTATTAAAAAGCAAGCAATCAAAGGAATTTATAAAAAAATCAATCCGCCTTTTTCCAATAAACCAAAAATTAAGGAAAAAGGAACTTCGTTTACAAAAAGTATTGCCTACTTATTCGCGCAGGCCCTCTATTATGATTTTTCCAAGAAACTAAAATGTAAAAACTTGAAAAATATAACTTTAATTAAAGAAATCTCATAGCTTTAAATTCTTTTAATAATTTTAGTAAAAGTTTGTCCCCCAGTGCATATCTAGCAACAACAGCAAATGGCATTTTCAGTGCTTGGCGCTCGAAGGCGAACAATGAATGCCGCAGCCACCAGAGCGGCCAACATCGTTAGAGCTTTAGCCGAACCCCCCCAAAACGCCATCCCCCTCCCCCTGGTACTAGCCCATCGTCCATTACCACTTCGCTGAAGCCACCCCCTCCCACCAATGCTCCCCCCTTGGCCATTTTCGAGGCTGCGCTGCGTCGCACAATTTTCAATGCGCTCTTGCCTCGAAATGGTGGAAAATGCGCGTCCGTTGTTAGTCGGAAAACGTCGTCATCCGTCGACGGTTGTTTTGGCTGGCTTTGGACCAGGAGTTCCTCTGCCAGCAGCAACAGCAGCGGCAGCGGCGGCAGAGTCAGAAATCTAGCTTTGGCTTTTGGCCATTGCTGACAACAACAAGAACAGCAAGACGAACTTAAGCACGAAGCTTCCATCGTCACTTCGGCTCCCACTTCGGCAGCCGAGGGCGAGTTGCTGTGGGAGAGCAACGTGCCCCAACAAAGACCCCACACTGCCCCACCTCCCCCTCCCCATGCCATACACCCACTCCCACTCCAACTCCACTGAATTTCTGTGTGTGCCTGTGTGCGTGCGTGTGTGCAACGGAGCAGGCAAAGCAATCAGCAGTCAACGACGGGGTCATGGGAAAAGGGAGAATGGAAGAATTGGGGGGAAATGGCTCTCTCAGTGTGTATGTGTGTGTGCATGTGTGCGAGAGCGAGTCAGAAGGATGGCCTGGCTAAGCCGATGCCGCCTCGCTACCAAAACCACCCGAAAACCGCCCCGATGCCACCCACTTTTATCAGTCAGCAAAAGGTCGTTCGGCTCTGCGGTCGCTCTGCGTCGCTCTGCTAAAAAAGCACCTGACTTGACGCTTGGCGCTGATAAGAATCGCAAGATCAGGTGCGACGCCATACGTTAGCTTTCGTAATCAGTAAAAATACAATGAAAACATTTTATGATCTCAAGCGGCTCGCCAGTAGATTGTCTTTGAACTGATTTTATATTATTAATAATTGTCTTTAGTCTATTTTTTAGAAACTAATTATTAACACAAATTATTTAATAAAATATTTGTATATTTAAGGGATTACTTTTACAGATATTATAAAGTTACTATTAAATAAATCGATATATAATAATCAAAATCAAAATAATCAACATATTCTTATATATGTGCCTAACAAATATAAAATCAAATACAATAAAATTTGAGAATTCTGCTGATATTACGTATACGCAATGTGATCTGAATTGCTCACATATTACTCATACGCAATGCTGCCACTAATAGATTTATTTAACTTACAGATTTACCTTGATTTTTGAAATTATACTTTATTTTCATTCAGTTTTATATTGACTTTAAAATTATCAAAACATTTTTAACAATTATTTAATAAATCTTTATATAAGTCATTGAGATCATAGGTAAAAAATTCATAATAATCAAAAACAAGTATATATCTTTATATATAATCTATCTATAATCTTTTCTAGTTTCCCTTAAGAAAAAAAAACAAAATCAAATACAATAAAATTTGTAATTTCTGCTGATTTAAATATTACGTATACGCAATGTGATCTTATTATCTCATATATTACTCATACGCAGGGTTTTACCTTGATTTCTTGATTCTTTAGAAAACAATTAAAACCTTAGTACAAGATTTGTATTGACTTAAAAATAAATTACAAAAATGTCAAATAATTATTAATAATTATCGTCAAAATATAAAATATATTTAATCTATAAAGAAACATGTTTTAAAATCAAAATTTATAACGTTTCTAAAAAGTCATTCCCTTTAATAGCAACCAAAAATCTATCATCCCGATGGGCAACAGAGATCCAAATGTATCGATACAACGGCTTGGCATCGATTAGAAACCGTTAGGCGCCAATCACAATTATCGACTTTATCAAAACGAGGAAAGCGGCCAAAACCAAAGCAAAGCAAACCCAACCAAACTCTGGCCAGGCCAAAAGCAAACCGAGCCGAATCGAACCGAGCCAAGTCGAGTTGTTGCCTTTGTTTGTTGGTCTCTTGGTCTCGGGGCCCACTAAAATAGTTCAGGAAATGGTGGAATGAGAGGAGGGTCGTTCGAGTAGTCGTAGTCGTAGGGAGCATTGTGGGGCCGGGAGCTGGGAGCTGGTAACTGGAACTGGGAACGAGGCTTGGGATTGGGTTTGGGCTTGTGGCTTGTGCGCCCGTTTCTGTACCAGCCTGGCGGCTGGCTTTCCACGGCGCAACTGAAAATACGAAAATGCGAGGCGGAAAAGCTGGCAACAACACAATGCTCCGTGTGTGTGTGCGCATTTGGCAGGGTTGCCGACGCGCAGCGAGTTTTTGCCAGCCACAAGCCCGAGAGAACGGCGGCAACCCTGGCTGCCTGACTGCCTAACTGCCCGGCGATGTCGAATGTATTGGCCTGGCCGAAAGCAGCGCTCAGTACGAACTCTGCACTTCGCACAACAAGACGCCAAGCGACCAAGCGACGACGACGCCAAAGGCGCTCGGCCAAAGCCACAGAGCCCGAGCAAAAACTACGTAAATTTTCCACACAAGCCATTTTCCATTTTCCTCCCGTTCGAACAGAGGCACAGCAAAAACTCTGTGTGTGTTTTGTGTGTGTGTTTATATGTATGGGGGTACCAGTGAGTGTATAGTATGTGGAATTCTAAATTGTTTTTCTCCACCGGCGATCGCTGCATAAAGGGAGATTCAAGAAAAACCCGGCAAAAATGAGGAGCTGCGGCTAAGAGCGAACTTAAGCCATAACCAAAACGTCAAGCGCGACTCGTGAAAAAAGGCGCCAAAACTAAGATAAGCGGGAGCCAAGATTACCTCCTCAAGATCCTGTGCGGGAAAACCATGAAAATGTGGACCGAAGCTAATGTGAGTAGATCGGGTAAAGAGGGGGGTGTATATATAGTATAATATTATTAATTCAAGGGATCGGGGTCTATATGATACATATCAGACAAGGGATTTCTTTGTTTTATATTTAATATTTATTTATAATATATTCATATATTATTTCTATATGGAATTTAGAATAAACTATTCACTGAATTCTGTTTAAAAGGGACGATCTTGTTCTTGACATCCTTATGATTTATCAGAACTTTAAAATTATAGTTAACAGTACATTTTATGTTTAAATCCATTAATATTTATGCGTCTAAATCGAATTTCATAATTTTAAATAATTTATTTTGGATAAAAGTAGCTTATTTTTCTGAAAATGTAAAAACTTCTAAAATATCTTTAAGATTCAGATAATATCTAATGTTTTCCTGAAAATAAATAATTTAAGGGAAATTAGAATAATGTCAAAATATAAATCATGTATATATTTATTTATTTAATCGCCAAATAATTGTTGTTATTACCCTGTTTTATATCATCAAAATCTAAGGAAACGAATACCCTATAAAAAGTAAGATCTTAGTACAAATAATTAGTAATTAATAATTAAATTAGTAATGAAATAAAACAATCAGTTAAGAAACTAAAAATCTATATCAGGTTTATAAACCTTATACTAAATACCCCTGAATTATCCATAATATTTCTCATTGTGCACAAAAGAGATGGCATATGATGTGGCACATGTTTCCCACCTGCAAATCTTGAAATGCATTTCCTATCTTTGTTTTGATTCTTGAGTTTCCTCTATCGGCCTTTATGTTTTGTGCGCGTGCTTCTTTTGCCGTTTACCGGCGAAAACCAATTGAAAAGCCATTTGGATACGGCTGGGAAATGCTCAATGGATTGGTCAGGGTTGGCGCCCAGAGGGGGCGGCGAGCATGCTATGATGGATGGGGGGGGGGGGTGCTCCCAGCGGAGGAGCACGCATACGTACGTACATGCAACCATGTGGGGCATTTGTAGTAGGCACGCACAGCACGCAGCACGCGTCGTCGACGTCAGTTATCCATTTTCCCTGCTCGATTCCCGATTTCGATTCGATTTCCATTCCCAAGTTGAGGTCTTACCCGACACCCCTGACCCTCCCATCCTAGACCCTACGCCCCTGGCACAATCGAAGCAAAGTAAACAAAAGCCAACAACAACAACAACAATTGCAAAATGTTTTTTCTCACTCTCTCGGCCTCTGTCTTTCTTTTCTTTCCCTACTTCCACCGCCTGCAGCAATTAAATGAAAGTTTTTGTGATGATGAGAGGAGAGGAGGTGGGGGGTGGGCCTAGAAGCCGGCGAGCAAAACAAAAACTGCAAAAGTGTCATATATGCGTCGAGAGTGGGGACAGGGGTTGCAAACGACACAGGGGGGAGGAGGTTTCTTCGGTTTTTGGGGGCGTGTAAAGTGCATTGGCATTCAAGAACCGTTGCAAGGCATCGCACTTTAAGTTTTCTCCCACAAATAAAACACAAAGAGGGAAATGCAATTTATCGAAATAAACTTGACCCACAAATTGGGCAAAAAGTTTGCTTTAACCGAAAAACTTTGGGCCTAATTTTTAGGGTGGTTCATTTCATATTTTTCGAAATAGAAATTAGTTTAAAATATATAAACAGATATATATTAGACATTATTATTAGTAAAAATAATTAATAAATAATATTTCGGTAGCCAATTTATGGTAAATCTGTGGATTTATGTTTTTATGTAGTATACTTATAAGCGCCATTTGAAATGATTTCAAATTCAGCTTATTTTTCTTTGATGATAAATAATTTTCTTTTTAAAAACAACTATATTAACACCTGAAATAAACTCAAGCACAACTTTTTAACAATAATGATCAAAGTTATTTGAAAAATAGAAATAAGGGTTAACAAAGTCCATCTTTCGAGGAAATTCCACTGTTAAAAAGTCAACAGATTCATTCCCTTTCGCTCCATGCTAATGATTAACCGCAGCAGAGGTCGTAAAACGGTAAATCAACAATAAATACGCTTGCCTACGCACACACACTAAGGGATACACCCATGCAGGAGTCCACTTGTCCTTGACACAGTGACGTACCAAAGTCCGACGGTTGTATAATAATAGCATCATGACTTGCGCCGGTCCCGTTCCTCGGGCGGAAGGGGGTGGTGGTGGTGGCAGTGGCGGGTGTGGTGGTATGTGATGCCGCCCCGTTCGCAACTCATTTTCATTATCGGTCCCATGCAAATGCCCCGTCGCATACCTTAGGTCAGTTTCCGTACCATAAAAAGGCACAAACACACTTGAGGGGTGGAGGACAAAACCCTTTTTTCCAGTCTATAAACATACAGGTCGCCAGTTCTAGTTGAAACAAGGGACAAAAGAGGATTTGGAATACATTTCTTCTCTCTGAGTTTTAAAGTTACTTCATTAATGCAAATTTTTAATAGGTTAATAAATTGATAAATATTTGTTGGTGTCAGAAATAAAATAAAATAAAATAGCGAGTACTTACAGTACCAACGAATTCCTAAATTCCCTTTAGCCAGGATATACCGTATAACGGTTTAATGTGTATTTACCATTTACGCTTTCAAAGGACAATAATAATGGGCTGTGCTTGCTCCTCTGCCATTGCCAGCGCTTCCTCTTCTTACTCTTTTGCTCTTGCTGGTCATAATTTATTGGCCACTTGTTTCTAAGCGTTGGCAGCAGCAGCAGCGGCAGCGGCAAAGGCATCGGCAACCTGCCGTCATGAATGAATGGAGGAATGAGCGAGTGAGTGAGTGAATGCCACTCGCTAATAAGCATCAAGAGCAGACACAAAAGGGCAAAGGCAGAGTCAACAGCAATAACAACAACTACTGCTAGATGAGTGGCAGAGAAAGAGAGGACAGACAAAAGGAGAGGCAGAAGTGGGGGGCAGAGAGAGGAAAGAGGCCGGTCAGGCGAAAAAAGAGCCGCAGCACGTGCTAAGCACATTTAACGACAACTACAACAAAGAGCGGCCACAAAAACGATTAAATTAAAAACCAAAACAAACTAAAGAAACGAGGCAGCGCTGCCACTGCCGCAGTCGACTTTGACGGCGACGCCAACGCAAGGAGAGAGATACAAAACAATGTTGAGTACACAAAGCACACACACACACACACAGAAAATAAAAGAAAAATAATAAAAAAGCAAGGAAGGCAACAGCAGCGCATAATAAACGTCAATTTAAAAATGCTAAAAGCTCGCGACGCAAGCTGCGACGCCGACAGCGCAGTCAGCCCAAGCCGGCGACAATAATAATAAAAATAACAAGGAAATCGCCGAAAGTTAAGAAGTAAACACAAGCCCTCACTCACACACATACACATAGTGACACACGGCGAATGTGCAGAGAGCAATAAAAAATAACCCTTTTTCCGGTTTTTGTTTTGGTTTGCAGTTTCTAATCAAGAGAAAATACATGAAAAGGGGAAAAAATGCCGCTACTTTTTTCGGTGGAATGGGTGGCAAGATTCTCGTTCTTTTTTGACATTTAACATCGGGGGAATCCCCGTCAATCCTTTTTATGTTGTGCCAAACGGCGGAACCAAAGGGAAATACATAAAAGAAGAGGGAACTCAAATACAGATACAGATACAAATTAAATGAATCTTAAAGTTAAAAGGCATTAGATCAGCTGTTTTTGACTCTGTGTGACATTCATTGAGCACTTTTTAAGAGGCAAAAGCAAATATTTACTACGAGTCAGTCACACAAATACCGACGGCACGCGATATATTTCACTATCAAAAACTCAACCCACGCCAGCGATTATTCCATGGCAATATAAAAACAATAAAAATCATCTCGCCGGCGCCATTTACATAACGATCAAAACAAAGCCCCCACCGACGAACAGCTGGGCTGGGTTGGGGTAGGGTCGAATTCGGAATCGGACTCACAGTCGATGTGCCGGGTGTCATAAATAATTTCGATTTGACTTATATTATTAGCTAAATAAATAAAAAAAAAAAAAAAAACAAGGCAGAGTTGAGAGGCAGACGGAAGCAAATAAACAATCAGCGGGCATGAAAATTGAATGAATGAATGAGTGAGTGTGTGTGAGGGGAATAAAAGACAAAGCGGCGCCGACTACGAAGCCAACTGCGCTGCCTTAGCGTGAGAAAACCCATTGAAATTGTCAAACACACAAATGTCTACGTAATGATCGCCCCTAATAAATGACAATCCAATTGGAATTGAAAACGGAATGAATGAAAGTGGACTGAGTGAGAGGGAAAGTGCGAATCCAATTACAAAACAAAGGGAAAGATGGCAAGAATGCATAATGATGCCGGTGACTAATAGGGGAATCCCCAGAAATACCAGAGGGTGTAATGAACTAACTTTTTTATACTAAGATCCATTATATTCCTCTCTGCTGTCTCTATATCCTCCAATAGATACTTATGTAATTTCTGAGAGCAAAAGATTGATAACAAGTTACAAGCATAATAAGTGATTTAAGCAACAACAAATAAATATGACGCGATATCTATGCATCTCTGTCTGTCACGAGGCTTCGCACATGCAGCAGCCTCCTCTATTCGCTCATCACTGCAAGCCACCTGCCCACCCACTGGAGGAAGGGGGGGACATATCCAGAAAGTCAGTGACGTGCACAGGCTGTGTGCGCTTGTGTTTGTGTTGGGCCTCTCTACAAGGAGTTGCAATAAAAGTAACAACAACTTGTTCACTCTCCATCTCCTTTCCCCACACTCCCAACCCTTTGCCAGCACGAAGAGGCGTATCAAAACAAAAAAGGCGACAACAGCGACAGCGCTTCACGTTCTGAGCACAATTAATAAATTATAGACGGCAGAGGCCGGGGCAGAGACCAAGAGCAGCAGCGCTGCGGCAGAGCCAAGAGTCACGTGTAGCGCGGCGAAGCAAGTAATCAAAACAGAAACCGAAAAATAAAAACGAATTTATCATTACAACAAGCAATAAAATTAATCAGCAATTCAAAAACTGCAAGTGACGGGGGTTGTTGTTTTTGTTGTTGCTTGCCGGCTGAGTTGTTTTGCGGTTGGTTTAATAACCCGAAAATAATCGCGGGCGAGCGACAGAGATGCCAATAGTTGGTTCCAAAGGAGAAGGCAGAGATTGGAAGCAGCGCCATCGGCAGCGACGCTGGCAGAGAAACAGATGAAGTAGAGCAGACGTCGTCGTCGTCGACGGCGGCAGCGTCATTAAAACAACATAAAAAGTAATAAATAAATATGAGAGTGTACGTACGACCGAGAGTGTGTGTGTGTGTGGGTATGACAGGGGGAGAACGAACGACCTTCAACTTCCTGCCCCGCAAAGACCCCTCTGCCCATTGAGATAGACAGATAAACCCGCACACAGTGGTCGTTCGCAAATTAGAAGCTCTTTGGCCAGAGTTCAAGCACAAACAACAAACTTCTTCAATGCGAAGGTCGGTCTTTATTTTCGAAATGTATTGAAACCCATTTAAGATGTATATTTTGCACTTTTAGAGTTTGCTATTGTTATATTTATTTTATAGTTAGTTTACCAAACATTTAGTTTTAATAAACATTTTGTATTATTTTCTAATTTCATTTATTATTTGGAAAAAATATGTTATTTGACGAGGGAACACTGTAGTTTAGGGGGGTGTGCGAGTGTGTGTGTGGCGCTACCTGTCCGCCTGTCTGTCAAGCGATGACATTGATAGCTTTAACTGTAAACGCAGAGCTGCCACGAGGCCACAGCGAGTCGCCGGCGTAGGAGCGAGATGCCAAATGGACTGGCGTGGAGCCCCGAGTGAGACGGGTGAGGCACAATCGGCATAAATTAAAGGCGGAACCGAATATGCAACATGTGAGTTCTCAGTTCTCGGTCTCCGAATTTTTGGCTGTGCTGTGGCAAGTGCCTTTGCATATATGCAAATCCCAAAGCGCCGCGCTTCGTCGGGATTGGGGCATGACGCCCGCCTGCACCTTGCCGCGAATTCGAACTTGTTTGAAGTCGCCTCGAACAGTCGCCGAAGAACTTCAAAGCCAGCAGCAGCAGCATGTTGCATGCCATAAGCTTACGAGAAAGGAAAAAGATTAAACAACAAAAAAACAACAAACGCAGAAGTTGCAGCATCCTCAGCATCCTCAGCATCCGTGGCAGCGGCAAATTAAACTAATAAGCGTTGCAGAAACGGCGAACAAAGTGCTGCGCTGCAACTGCGACGTCAACAGCAAAGCCAACGCCGCTGCCGAAGCTGACGCTGGCGTTGCGGCTGGAGTGCAACTCTCGGACTGTCGAAATCCATTATAACCTCAATCGGCAATCGCTTTTCTTCCTTCGAGTGGCACGGTCGTGGAGCTGCAATCGAGCCTCCCCTCCAGGCCAGGTCTCTATTTTACAGTCCCCTTCGTCAAATGCACTGGAAGAAAAGGAAGCTTAGAGTCAATGACATGGATCTCCAAACTTTTAATAATTTGAACATTTTAGAGAATAATAATAATGAATGTTTTACATAGGGATAGTAAAATGTTCATAATAATAATATGAATATGATTAAATTTACCGGGAGTTTTATTAGGATATTTTCAAAATACCCCTTAATAAAATAATCACATTCAAAAGTACCTCAAAGATATACATTTTTTCAGTGTTTAAATCATAAAAGTGGAGTTGCATCGATGCTCTAAGCGCACTCTTTCGTCACTCCCCCCTTCTGGGCACTGAACTAAACGTAACCAGCTTTTGGCCCTGGCCAAAACTCTAATCCGACTGGGACAACTCTCGGACGGTCGATGGGAATTGGCAAGGGCTAGTGAAATACGGAATGGAGGGAAAAATGGAAGAGCGGTGACTAGTTGGATGCCAGGAGGTGGACTGGCTGGAAAACAAGGAGACAAGAATCCCGGCTAGGTGGGTGGCTGCAATGCGAGCTTTCGGAAATTGAAACTGGCATTAGAAGAGTGGCAACGAAAACGAGCCAATAAACAGACTGGTGGCATTCGTAGAAAAAATTGAATGCAGAGGGGGGATTAAGAACCCCAACTTTACGAGTTGGTTTTGGTTTTAACTATAAAAGATCATATTTATGATATATTTATAGAAATCTTAATTGATTTATTCACTAGAAACAATGGAAAAGAATTTATTTACTTTCTTGTATAGTTTCCTAACTGGTATAAGCCTAAATTGATCAAGTTTTTCAATTCTACGGATTGAAATATAGTATTCAATTTTCAGGTCGAAGGGAGATTAAAAATAATACCTCCGAAAGGGGGTTTGCGTAAAAATTTGGTTTTACAAACCTTCAAATAATGCTTTAAATTATGTTATAATTCCAATATTTTCCCATGAGGAAACTAATGTAAACCAATGTTGCCCAAACTCATGCCTTCCTAGTCATTCTCTATTTTAATAAATATCTTAATGAATGAACTAGTGATAAAGATACCGTCCAACTCCCTATAGAGATACTTCATATAACGATCTATTTCCGTGATGACCCAAAAAACCAAAAATGAAAGAACACTTATTGTAATAAAGAAACGATTCCTGTGCCCAATCATGCAATGGGAAACCCCACTATTAACCATTGCAGGCCATCTCAATTCCTGATTCCTGACTGCTGCTGCACCTGATCTCAGTTATCATCAATGGCGGGGTGTGTAGTGTTGTGTTGTGGCCCCAAGGGGAAGAAGTCCACGATTATTTCAACAGTCGCAATTCCAAGCGAACGAGCGGTCGGTCGGATCGGGCAAAAATAGCCAGCGCCGACGAACACAAACATTATTAATGCCTTTGTTGTTGTTTGGATAAGTTTTACTCAATCGCATCGAGTCATCATCCAGTCCTCATCCACGAAGGCGAGGCAGCGGAGAGAGCGAGATTCAAGTCTCCAAAAATAATGCCAGGCAGCCAGCCAGCAACGCCGCGCCGAGCACAAGGCCAACAGCTGGTCGCTTTAGTCTTGGGGCCCCCGAATCTGAATCTGCGTCTTCATCGGCATCAGCATCCAACATCTCCGTGTCTGTCCTCCGTTCCCCCCATCTCAATCCCGTCCCTGGCCTGGCATCGCACCCATTCCGTTCGCTCTGTTTCGACTCGGCGTTCCACATTCACATCGAGACATCCACATGACCACGTAGCCCCACTGAAATTTGCCAAAAAAAAAAAAGAAACTGCAGTGATTTTTACCCTAACCCAATTGGAGATTACTTTTTAACCAGAGGTTAGGTATACTACAATGGCATTGTATTAATGAACTGATATCAGTATATATAATTATCAATATAAACCTGAGTATTAGGGGCCTTTAGCCTTTTGATCTCTGGTTACCTTTAACTGATAGTTAGGACACTGAAACCTTGAATGAACTGAAACATAAGAATGTCATGTTTAGGTTTTGTAGTGTTTTAATTTCTTGTACATTCCGATGACAATGTATCTGATTATATATAATATTTTAGGAGTAAAAAATTTAATTTATAAAGGGAATATAAACCATTACAATCAGGATCCGGAAATGTAACGACCTCAAATTTCAATAGATACTTCATGATATCCGCCGAAATGAAATCTTTGTGTACCGCTCGCAAGAGTATCCAAAGCTTCGGTCCCATCGGGTGAATCTCCTCCTTTTTCTGCTGATATTTCGAGTAACTAGCACAGGCGACAATAACAACAACAACAACAACAACGGAGCACCAGCGCACCGAACATGTTCAAAGTTTCTCGGATGCGACGGCGACAACCAGCAACAAAAAAAATAACAAAAACAAAAAAACCAGCCGCCTCCGTCGCCGCACACTCGCATCAAATTTTAATACAAAAATGCTGCCCAAACATTTGCCCACCCCCGCAGCAGCGGCGCCGGTGGCAGCGACCGAGGCAGAGATGGCGGCAGCGACTGCAGCAGAGACCCATTACGCTGGGGCCTCTTTCTTTCTTTCTTTCTTTCCTTCCATCCTGACACTCAACTCAACTTGCCTCGCCGTTCAGCAATTTCATTTCAACATGTTTCTAGCAGAGCCGCGCTCTCCTCGGTTGCAAACAGATCTTTGCTTCGCTTCAGCTCAGCAAAAGCATCTTAAATTTTTTCTGCTCGCCTCCGCCCCCACAGTTCCCCCCCCTTCGTTTCGTAACCCCTCGCCAACGTCGTTGTCGTACTTTATAGTCGTACTTTGTTGGTTTTCTACCCACAAGTCTTTCTCTTTTTCGTTGTCGCTGTTGCCCAGAGCCGGGAGCTGGGGAAGAGGCAGAAGCAGGCACAGCACAGCACAAGCAGGGGCAAAAAACCGAGGGAAAAAGAATTTTTTTATAGGTATTATTTCGTTCCCACATACGACGACGCGCCGAGGCGAACGACAGTCGGTCGGTTTGTCGGTTGGTTCGCCGTTCAGTCCGGACGGACGAACGAACGAACGAAACGAAACGAGAATGAGTGGATGAAGCAGCGGCATGGGTGGGGGCATGAGGCAAGGCAGCAACGGATGGACGAGGGAGGAAAAAGGCAGGGAAGCGGCAGAGGCCGTGACAGCGTCAGCGCATGTACATATAAAACCCGATACTACGTCAGCTAGGGTTGCCAGCGTAGCAGGAAAGGCAAAAGATACATTGGAAAATTGATATCGGGAATATCACAAAATAAATTATATTAAAAACTATAAAAAAACATATAATATATAATAAAACATTTATAAAACAAATCAATGATAAAATACACAAAATATCATATCTTTCATTCATTGAATTCATATATACTTTTGATAACTATAAATCTTATATGTATAAATGTGTCTATAATTTATATTAAAACTCTGAAAGCTTTATAAAGAATACAATTTATAAGTAATTTAACTGTAATATCTTTCTACCGGACTGAAAAGTATATAGTAAAACATTTTCTAGACCAACTTGTAATTTATTTCAGTTGTTATATTTTCGAATACACAATATAAAGTATACAATATAGGCTTTAAGAATCACAATCAGATTTATAGTTCCGAGTAACACTATACCCGCAATCTGGACTTCATGAAACCTCGGGTTCAATGCCGTTTCGCCTGCCCTGGCAACCCTGTGCACTTGTGTTGCCTGCTTGTGCTGCTCTGCCTCTGCTGATGTTATGCCGCCTGTCTGCCAACCAGCCTGCAACGTCCCGCTACCCGCTCTCTCCGCACCACACCGCTCCCGCCACCGCCCCCGCCCTTACACCGAGTATACGGCCATCAAGCCATTTGCCTCTGACAGCGCACACGATGCGCCGCACAAATATCGCAGAGCACAGAGCACATACGGACATACAGATATGTACAGGCTGTAGCTATATATTTTTGTAGGTTATGTGTATATAGCCAGGCGGTCGGTCGGTGGAGCGGCGGCGGTGTGAGTCAAGCATAACGCTTGTGGGAGAGAACGACGAACGAACTTCGGTGGCAACGAAAACGAGCTTGCTTCGTCGACGTTCTCCCTATCTCTCTTTCTGCTTCTCTTACCCTATGTATGCATGCGGCGTTTGTGTGTGGGGGAGTGTATAAATACAGTGAAAACTGGCAGCATTTGACTGCATCCGTAAGATACAAATTTGTATCTTTGACAATTTTTCTAGGAAAAAATCTCTAAATATGGCTTTTGATATTCCAATTCTAAGGAAAAAAAAAGTATACTTGTTTATATAAATATTTCCAAAAATTACAAAATATCAATATATTTAAATTAAATCAAAACAGTTGTCAGCACTTTTAGCGAGTGTTGCCTGTACTCGCACTGTACATAAAATGTTAAAACTCTGATTATGACGATGACGTTGGGCTGCGGGACGGGTGGTGGGCGGCTGGGGGGAGGCGGTGCTGTTGGGGCTGTTGGGAATCGGGGATGAGCAACGGACAGCACAACAACAGAGAAGAGCGCTCAGCACACACAAAATAAAGCAGCAGAAGAAGAAGAGGCAGCAGCGGCAGGCAGAAGAGGGAAAAAGTTTCAAATGGAAATTTTGAATTAATGAACGAAACGAAACGAAATGAACTAAACTGGTTTCATTTGTGCTCTGAGCTCAGAGTTGTTTTTGCCACACACACTCTTCCTCTATCACTCGCCTTGCTCTCTCTCTCTTTCTCTCTATTTCGCATTTTGCCTCTCCTCTTGTTGTTATTGCTGTTGCGCCGCTTTCTTGGCGGTCGTATCTGTGAGTTTCTCATTTGAAAATATTTTCGCCCCGAACGAAAGAGGCTAATTAAGCCAAAGGAATTTCTCTGCAATTTTCAGCCAGCGGCAGCAGCACAACAACAACAGCAATTCAGTTTCGAAAACTTGTCGTCAGCTGAGTTTTGTAGTTGGCAAAGAGGAAGAGCAGGAAGTGAATGAGAAGAACTCTCTTTTTGCGGCGAACCGATCGCTAGCAAACTTCGATTTCGCCGCAAACTGATCATTTTCAACGCTGTTGTTTTTTTGTTTATTCGCTGCGACTTTGCTTTTGCCCGCTTTTCAAGGCAATCAGGTGCAATAGTTTCTCGCTTCGCTCGGCGGTTCCGAATGGGCGCTTTTGTGGCAAACAGCGCCATTTGTTGTTACTATTGTTGTTCCTGCTGCGAAGCAATAACAAAACTCTGGCCCAAAGCGGAAATGAATGGATCGGATCGTCCGATGACGATGACGATAGGTGCCGCGAGCGAGCGGACGAACAAGTGCAGAGATGTTTTCTTTTCTTGAGTTTCCAATGCAGGACATTTTCTTAACACGGTGGGAAAAGATGGTAGATATACAAGGAATCTAAAAAATGTTGTATATTTCTAGTCTACGAAAGGGTATTGTAAATGCATTATTTATAATATTTTCGTAGATTTCTTTTATTTAAAACTTGTATCTGTACTTTTTATAGTTGTAAAAACAAGTTTTATGTTGAACTTAACTTTATCAAATTATTAACTGTTAACTAGAAGGTTTCGATAAAGGTTCTCTCCTTGTTTAAGGCTAATCCTTTAACAATTTCAACGATTTTCTATGTAGGCCTTGACTCCTTTATTTTCCTCAGTGAAGGTTAGTTGTCTGCAACTTGCTGTGGCATGTTATTGTTCCGCGACTGCTTCCTGTCCGAATGCTTTCTTATCAGCAAGTCTACGTCCGATGCAATCGGTATCGGTCAGGGTCGTTGGTCCTGTTCCTGTACCCCCTCCCTCTGCTCCTGCTGCTGCCTCCCTGCTCCTGCTGACAGATTGTATAATTGGCATGGAATTGATTCGATTACTGAACGTCGCTCGCTCGGCTGGCTTTTATTTTGTTTTCCTTTTACCTTTTTATTTTATTTTTTATTTTTTAATGTGCCACTGCATTCCATGGCAAAACACAGCCATATGAACGGCTGCATGATGCAAACAGTAATTAGGTAACGAACCCTTTAAGGAATATCTGAATGGTAGCAGAATAATTAAAACGTACTCAAAGCTACCGTTTCTGGGAAAGAATTATGTTTGAAGATATTTTATAAGAGTAAAAAAAGGGGAACACATAAATATATATAATTTCTATAACTGAATGTTGCTTAACTTTGCTCTTCTGCATGACAAAAACTAAAACAAATAAAAAAAATTTAATTTAACTGGAAAATGGATTCCATGGATTAAATGGATTAAATTTGTTCATGTATAGTTGTTAGTTCTTCAAGTAGTTTGTACAATCATTATTGCTATTTATCAGCAAAAGTTTGCAAAATTTTAGCCAAGATAAGGCGAGACCTACTTTCTAAGATGGTAAAACTAGAAAATGTATAGTACAAAATGTATTATAAATTAAGGCAATAACTTCTTTAAAAATATAAATTAATTTAGTCTTAAGACTTAATTAACAATTTTAGATAAATTCATTGTATAATTAGCATTTGTGTATCAAAAAACTTTAAGGGGTTTCTGTGGCTGAGTTCAGAGTTCGTTCGCCTCTGCAACTTTAATTGTATCTTAAATTGTATCGCAAGTAGTCTCTTTAAAAGTATTTTAAACCTTTCTATTCTATTCCCATATAAAAATTCCCAAAAAATCCAGTAAATAATCGTCAAAATTGTTTGCTATAACTTCAACTTCCCAGTTGACCATGTTTGGTAGTTAACCCGGCAAACATTCAACTTCAGATGCAGAGACTATGCAAAGCAGCCACCTGTTTTTGCAACACGATCGCGCCAAAGCTATTGTTGCTGCCGTAGATGTTGCAGGTGTATCTATGTATGCATGCACAAAGGTGTCCTCCTCCTGCACCATTCAACCATTTATTTAGCAGCATTCAAAACTCGTCTAAATCTAAACCGAAGCAACATGTGTGTTGTTTTGCGAGTTGCCAGTGGGTGAGTAAGTGCCGTGCGCCGTGCCGGCACAAAGCGGACACGTTTTGGGAATTCATCGGAGGGGTGGTGGTGGTGGTGGTGGGGTGACGGGCAAGGTTTTGGTGGCACTTAGCCGGGGGTGGCGCAGCCTCTGGGTCTTGTACATGTGTGTGTGTGACTAGCGAATGCTGGCAAAATATTTGCACGACGCAGCCTCGCACACACACACACACACACATAAACATTAGCAAAAGCTAACGGCAGGCGCAGCGCGTGTGGGCGGTTGCGCAACGCCGCTGCTGCGGCCGATGTCGACTGCGTTGCGTCGCGTTGCTTGCATTGAACTCGGAAGTAGACGCAATAGAAACAGAGAATCAAATAAAACCAGTTGGCGAGGCAAGGGGCAGCATGCAACATCATAACATATTCAAATCGCCGAGCAGCGACGCCAGCAGCGCAGCATTTGGAGCTTTTACTCTCACGTGAAAAGCGATTTTTTATCACCGCCACCGCCGCTGACGCCGACGTCGCTGTTGTTTTGATTTATTTGCTGCTCTGCATCGGCGTCACGAATTAAACTAAACAAGCATCAGTATGAGGCAAGGAAAACGGAACTCTCGCCGCTTCGACTACTCAGGGAACGGGGAAATGAAACGGAAACCAGGCAAACATCGTTATTTTGTTCTATTTTTTAATTCCAAATTATGTTGCTTAGCTGTGATCGATCAGTAGTTATCGATACAAACTTTTTTATGTGTTAAAAGTATTCTTAATGAAGGATTAAAGTAGTAGTAAAATGGTTTGATCCAATTTTTCATTCCAAAATAAACAATAAACGGGCTGATCACAGGATCAAGTCAAATAATTGTTGAAATAAAAAGGAAATTCGACTTTTTCCCAAGTTTTTCATTTGGGAAACTAAAAAATTATAGTAGTTAGTTAAGACATTGGCTTGTTCATTAAAATTTGATCATGAAACAATTAAACTAACCATATTGTGGTATTTTGATTTCCTAAGTAAACATATAAACATATTTTCTAAATGATAACAATCCCTATTATATATCTTTCCTTTTCTAAAAATACCCCCTGGTACAGTCAACACATCTCCATCAAAAATGCCTACAAGACAGCGCCGATAACAATAAACCGAGCTATCGGTAGCAGCTCCGACCAGTTGCATGTCCGTGTCATCAGCTGGAACGGAACTCAGGTCTACCTTTGTACCCCGTTCGATTGGGAATAAAAAAATATAAAGCTTATTTCTGGCAAGTGAAGTAATGACATCAGCGACAGAGGCGGCAGCTACGGAAGCAGCGGCAGCAGCAGCAACGCCAGGATACGGCAAAATATGCGGCACGGCACAAAATTCGTTGGGGACTTTGGTTTCGGCTGTAGATTGTTTTTGTTGCAGTTGGGGGTTGGGGAGGTAGGAGGTTAGTGGTTGGGGGATTGGCGATTGGGGGTTTCTGTTTCGGTTTGGTGCCATTGCCATTCCATTCCCGAGCCAGGCCAAGCCAAGCGCGCCTCGGCCAAACTTGAAAACAATCAGTCAGCGCTGGTCCGCAGCCTGCGACGGACTGTTGCCCTGTTACGGTTCCTGTTCCTGCGCTGCCGCCACCGACTGACCTTCGAAAATCTGGCAAATTAGAATTTGGCGCGCTGCTTGCTGTTCGCTTTTTTTGGGCCATAAGAGAGATAAGCGAGCGAATAGCGAGTCAACGAAAAAATAATAATGTTTCAAGGCGAAATTCGCACAGCAGCAGCAGCAGCAATCTTGGCGTATAAAATGGCACAGAGCTAAAGCAACAACAGAGCCAAACAGCCACAACAGCTACAGCGACAGCGGTACGGGTACCGAGCCATGAGCTCGAAAGCAAAAAGTACCTGGCAGATACAGATACGACGGCAGCGGCGAGTGTGCGAAGCGAACCAGTCAGCCAACATCTGAGATACAGATACGACGAGCGGCGCAGCGCTGAAATAAACAAAAATGTTCCAACAAAGCACCAGGCAGCGATGGAGAATGGGAGAGGGTGAGGAGAGGAGAGAGAGAGAGCAGCGACAGCAGGCACTCGGGTTCAGTTTTAGTCTTCGCCGCATACCACACACATACATATACATATATACCTCTATATGCAGCGTGTGGAAATGTACCTTTATATAAACGAAACGAAACGAAAACGAACGATGCGATACGATTCGAAACGAAACGAAGCGAAATCCCAACTGACAAGCGCACACAGATACACAGATACTACCAAGTCGCTCGCTGGTATTGGTGTAGACTGTTAGTCAGCATTCGTCCGCCATGGCGTTGCCATATGTCGGATAACGAAGGATTGGGACTTACTAATATCTGACAAATATGGGAAAGTTTACTGGGTTGATCTTGGGGTCTTGTTTTTTATTTTTTTAAGAGTTCAATATTTTCAAATTCATATTTTTGCTTTTTGATTAAGTTAATTGCAACACATATGTATTTTATACATTGATAATTGTGGATACTGTAGTCCCAGAATGTATTTATCTGTATATACTTATGTATGTACATACAAATGTATATAAACTTTTATACTAATTCAGACTGATTTTAAGTTTAATTTCATGAAAGTTTCGAGTTAAATTTGGAGTTAAATAAAACAATTTTCTTCTTGATTGTTTAACTGATATATTGTTTTTTTTTATAAATATAAACACATATAAATCATTGAACAACATTTATTTTAATATATAGAAAAGTATTACATTTATAATGTAATATGTTGACAACCTATATATACATTTTCTTAATAAACTCATTATATATTTGTGATTTTGTAGTATTCAAGCATAAATCTAGAAATTTAACATAGAGAATAATAAATATATTAAAAAATGTATTCCACTAGCCCAAATTTTCGAACTATTTTTCAAAAACCAACCAAATATCTGCAGAATATCTTTCCTTTTGAATCGTGCTCTGCACTCTGGCAACCCTGAGGACGGTTGGTTGGTTGCTTGAGTATCTTTTGAATACCCGCTGCTCCCACAATCGAACCGATCCAAACCGGCGGCGGGCTAAGGCGCCTGGTTTTGGTTTGGTTTGCACAACGTTTCGCCTCGTCGTTCGTTATTTCGACGTTGGGATTTCTGCCTTGGCTTCCGAAACTCGCAACTGGCAACGCCGCCTGACTAGTCTCGCACACAGCTGGCAGTGCCGCTGGCATTGTGTGTGCTGCCCTCGCACTGCCTTTCTCTCCCCCTGCTGCCCAGAAACTCGTTCGGTTTCAATGCTTTTTACATAAGTGCGCGTTGCAAGAGCGAGCCAACAGCATATCTGGCTCTCGCTCTCGCCCTCGCTCCGGGCCCGTGCCCCGTACAGGGGTGCATTTACTCGCACGGCGGTGAGTGTGTGCGTTTTCGTTTGCCAGCCTGCTGCCTGCTTCTTGAGCGCCGAGCGTTTTATTTGTGAATTTGAAACGGCGCAGCGAAGTCCACGTCGCTAGGTCGCTCCGCCAGCTCCAATTCGAAAACGACGTAAACGCCAAGCGCGCGTAATTCAAAGTTATCAAAATTCCAGTTGCCCGTTCCCCGGAAAAGTGCTGAGTGTGAAAAATACCCAATTCAAAATTATAAATATATACATATTTATTATTAATCTGGCTTGGTACCAGAAAAGTGAACACACGAATACAACAAACAGAATTGTAGTGCCAGTATGTCATCCCAGTGCTGTGATGCCGCTTTGGGCCGCTCCTATGCCAGCTCCTCGTCCCGCTTCCCTTCGGGACACCTGCTGGCCGCCCTCTGATCCGCCCGCGCCCACATCCACGCCCAGTGACTGACTGACAGGGATCTCCGTCCAGACATAAGCGAGATCCGATCCTGAACATACAAAACTCCAACGCGAAATATTTTTTTTTCGTTCATCCATATATATTTTTTGGATACTAAAAACGTTGTGAAACTGAGAACGGCCCAGCCGAAAATGTGCACTGAGGTGAGTCTTGAATGTCCTTCTATAAGGAGAGATATCTGTAGTTTTATTGGGTGGATCTTGTAAAAGAAAATATCTATAATATAATTGGGGTAATTATGGCAGTTAAAGTATGGGTTTTTAGGTTTTTGTCCGATATAACTTAATAAATGAATTACACTTTTAAATAAAGAAGTAGTTAAAAAGATTTTAAGAGTTACAAGATAAGTTTTTTGAGTTATCTTATAGTCCCATATTTTGGGATGGTTTTTTAGGAGAATCTTTCAGAAGAAACTAGACTTCAGACTTTTATTTTATATGTTTTTAAATACTGGAATACTAAGGTTTTATATGTTTCATAGGAATATATACAATTTCATTTGTTTTATATATTTTTTATATATTTTAGATATTTCCGATTTTTAAGATTCTTTATATTCTCCAAATTCTCCTGAATTGCATTGATTGATCCTCTGGAAATTAATATTAAAATAATTAACTGTGATCCATCGATGTCATATTACAAAAACACTAATCAAAATAATTGCAAATAAAATTGGGATCGATAAGACTGCAAAATTGCTAACCAAAAAATCCTAATTCCAAGAATCGTCTTATCAGCGACTTGAACTTGTAGCGAGTTCAGTTCATCACAAGTCTTTTGATAAGGCGGCTTTTGTGGGTAGTGCCAATTGGTGAATCACTCAGGTGGCATGCCCCGCACCTGCACCAGTAGCAGCATCATCAGGCATCTTGCGAAATGCGCGTAGCCTCAACATGTGGTTTGTGGCAAGCTTATTGGCAAAATGCGTGGGCGAGTGCGCGTTTGGGGGGTGAGTGGGTGGTTGGTGGGTGTGCGGTGCTTTGTGGCATTGCCATGACATGCAAAGTTAGAGGGGAGGTTAATGCGAGCAGCGGAGTTGGGAAGGTTATCAACAACAAGAATAATAACAAAGGTAAATGGAAGGAGCAGAGGGACGCATGGCTGCTGCCATTCAGAGCAATGTAAACAATGCAAAAGTTGCACGTGCAGCCTGCTGGCCAGTGCCCCGAGTTAACCTCCTACTACACCGTTCCCCCAAAAAACAACGGAAGATAATAAAAGTGGAATTAGATGTTAATATACAAACTTCCTTTACTTTAGATCATTTCCTACAAATATTTAACTTCAAAATTCTTAAAATGTATATAATAGTTATTTTTTAAACAAATCCTTTGATTGATTTTCCCCTCAGTGCATTAAATAACGGTCTAGGCTATCGCTGCCTTTCTCGCTCGCACTTTGTGGCAGGGGCTAGAGCATCATGCAGCGCCATCTATTGGCACACATTCGCACAATATGCTAAATAGCTGCTGCCAGCGTCGCAGTCGCGTCGCTGTTGCCGGCTAAGCCGCTGCGCTGCGTCTAATGCAACGCAACAATTGGACAGCCGCCACCGCCGCAGTAGCAGTAGCAGCGACGGCAGACAGCTGACTTTTGGGGCCGTTTAATTAATTACATGCAAAACGCTCTTTTTTGGCTCTCCCTCATGTTCGTTAGCTCGTTCGCTTGCTCTCTCTTGGTGGTCACCCGCCCCAGACTCAAACCTCCTCCCCCATCGACATCTTGCGCCCCCGCAGAAAAACAGCAACAAACTTTTTGGCGTCGCCGTTAGCGTCAGCGCCAGCGTCACTGGCTCTGTTTACGTTTTCTCTTTCGTTGGCGGCAGCGCTGAGCAGTTTGTATTAATTTCTTAGTTCTTCCGACAGTAAAGAAAAGTTTTACAATGCGTTCAGGTCATGGAGGGTTCAACGGGATGTTTGGTTGGGTTTTTAAAAATCCGAAAATATCTCCAAAATAGTAGAAATTTTTCTATTGATGGTGGAACTAGGAATTAATGCAGTTTAACATTTGTAGAACAATAAATATTACTTTATTTTGGATATAGAAATTGTATTCAAAGATAAAAAATTTTGAATATTTCTTAATATCAATATAAGTCAATGTCAAAAAAGGGTCTTAGGTCTAAGTAAAAACCAAATTTCTTCTGTTTCCTCTATAATAATTTTTATAAATTAATATCTGATAACTTAAACTCCCAAAAATCTTATCAACAATAACCACAAACTGAAATAGTTTATAATGAATTTGAGTTAAGATCTGTAAAAGATATTTTAATAAAGTTTCAAGGGCATATCCTATTCTCTGGTTTAATAACATATCCTTTCACCTTTCCAAATCATTGTTTACCTTTTTCCGAATACCCAAAAGAAAGGGGATTTGCAATTCGTTGCAGCCTTTTTGTGATTCCTTGTGCCTTATCTTTATATGCCTTTCCTTATTCTGCTTTTTTAATTGTTCTTTATGGTTATGTGTCGCTACTGTTGTTGTTGTTTTCGTTCCTCTTCGTTGTGGGGTTTTTGTTTTTGGTTTTTTCTGTGTTTTTTTTTTTTGGGGTGGTGCAAATTCCGGCACGAGACTTAATTCACTTAATTGAGCAGGCAGAGGCAGCGGCTGAGACAGCGACAACAACGTCGGCAGAGGAGCTGGCCGCGTGCCCTGGGAAATAATAGTTTGAAGTTGGCGCCGGACCCGGCATGGCACGGATATATGTATGCTTGTATGTATGGACTGCCTTTTGGTGATTTCACTTTCAGATACATTAACACAAGTGCGCTGAAATGCGCGCGCCTTTTGAGTTATTGGTAGCAGCGACGCAGCAGCGCAGCCTCCTTCGCTGCCCATTTTCCTTGGCTCTTCGATTTTATGAATGAAAATCGCGACTTGGTTGGTTTGGCTTTGGTTACGCTTTGCTCTTGCAGCCTTGCCTCTGTTATTTGCATGTGTGCGGGATGTATGCGAAGGATATGTACGTACGCACACACATGGACACGCGTCTGCTGTTGCCATAAAATAAATGCCTTTGGGGGGCAGGAACCCCGCTTCACTCTCTCTCTGTGTGTGTGTGTGTGTGTGTCTGAGTCTGTGCTCCATTAATACCATTATCCTTGGGATGCTGCTGGCCTCGCTTAATTTGCCCTCGCATCTTCTCGGTCCTCCGGTCCTCGTTCTTAACTTGTTGCCGGCTCCTTGGGTCAAGTGCAACACGAAAACGCAAATTGCTCAATGAAGAATGTATAATCAAATAAAAAAAAAAAAGAGAAGGGAGAAGAGTATGAAGGGCTGACTTGTATTTTTCTCTTGTTTTTTATCTTCTAAAAACGTAAACAAAAGCCTGAGCACAAAGACGAAGAAGAAGGGTTTTGGTGGCAACCACGGCGAATGAGCAATTTGCTTTTCAGTCACGACTTTTGTGCACCTTTCAGTGCGGGAGATGAGGTAGCCAAAGGAATAACAAAAAGAGAATTTGTATCTTTGATTATTTGAAATAATTTTTGGGATGCAATGTATCTTTTATTTTATTTATTATGCCAATTTTATATCCTGAATATGCAGCATGATTATATAGTAAGCTTTCTGAAAGTGCTATCTACCTTTTAAATGTATAGCTTATTTATTAAGTAAGCTGGTTGAAAGTGCTAAATCATGGCACATTTTTTCCTATCTATCCCATCACCCATCAATTACTATACCCGCCGTGTTGTATTAGCCTCTATAAAATCCAGCCCCCTTGTTAATGACATTCGATTGCCGGCCAGAGGGTTAAGTTAAGTTCCATAGCCCAAGATAACAGAGTAGCGTAAGCATTTGTGGGTTCAACAAACCTCAAGTTGACTAGTTTGGGGATTTGGAGGTGGATCGTCGTTGTGGTCGCGCGACTTAAGAACTCTCGTTCTTATCGCTGATGACACTGCAGGTTTATGCCAAACAACAGCTGTTTTGACCACAACAACAGAGAGCACAGCGTGGTCAGTCAGTCAGTCAGTCCATATTGTATCTGCGATTGAAAGATTTGCTCAGACGCTCACTCTCGCGTTGCAGCTTATATGGCAACGAGCGCGGTCTTGACTTGGCTTAATGTATGCCCACACGTAGTACACACAAAGACGGCTGCAACGGCGAGTTGTGGCACGAAATCTTATCAATGAATGCGCATCACTTGCACTTGTTTACACCACCTAAGGGGGCATGGCCATGGCATGGTGGGATGCGGATAGCTATGGGTATGGGTTCGGGGAATTACCGGCTGGCGACGACGTAAATGGTTCGACCAACGATGACGACGGCAATGTCGATGATGATGATGATGACGTGACTCACAGACGCTCCATAAGCAACAACTATGTACATCTAGACCGATGCACTCGGACTCGACGCACTGTGGCACACGCACACCATTAGCATTATTAAATCGCCAGCCGCAAATTTGCGGTTGCGTCACCTACTTAACACGCGGACCCATGGACATGGACAGGGACAGAGACAGAGACAGAGACAGGGACACGGACATGGACATGGACCACGGCCGGCAGCTGGCCGAGAAGGTGGCGGGAGGGCAGAGAGTGTTTAAGGCCACGAGGACAAGAGAGAGACTTGGGAGCACAGCATCCGTGAGTTTGCTTAAGGATAACAGCCCCAGCAAGAGCGCCAGCGAAAATTTCCATTAAGCCAAATTAAAGTTATCGTGAGCAGAACAGTGGCAGCGACGCTGGCAGCGGTAGAGCACACCACGCCATAGAGTTTCCTTCCCAATTTACCACCACCCACTAAAACACTGACAGAAAACGGGGTACACTTTAAATTTAAATTAAAGAAAAGTTAATATTGATTATCTTTGATTATTTTAGGTTGTAAAATCATTAATTGAGACACCTTTTTGTGTCATATTAAAAATCTAATTTTTGTTGATTTTTAAAATCTGATCAAGATAGTTTGTTACAACATTTCACTATATTTTCTCTATGTACTGTTGTTATTCGTCCTGCCCTCTTGCCTGTCCAATCTTCCATTTTCATTTCTCTCATTGCTGTTTCTCTCTGACAACAACCGCCCCACCACCCACACAACAACAAAAACAACAATAGATTCACCAACATGAGGGGGTAGAAAGCATGCTTTCTCTCTCCTTCTCTGTATTACTCAGCCCTCGGAGTGATGGTGTACGTGCAATTGGAAAAGTGGTTTTCATACTAGTGGATGTGGATGTCCCAAAACCACCACCACCACCAACACAGCCGACAGCACAGCACAGGCAGCAGCAGCACCACCACCACCACCATCATATCAATCCACCGATCCACCCATATAACCCAGCAAGACCGTATTCCTCGTCGTCCTGTTCGGTAGGCTTTATTATGTCAGGACTTGAGGGGGGTTAATAGGGGGGTGTACGGTGGGTGGGTGGCATGGCATTTCACCCAATTTCATTATATTTGCCAACGTTTTTAGCTTTTATACGTCACACGGCATATCTCACCACACCCAAAACGAAGAGGGGGGTGGAATATCCATCCACAGTGGGTGGTTGGGTTGGCTTCTCTTGTTGTTGTTTTGTATAAGAGGGATATCGGAGTGTGGAGGGTCGTAATATAGAGAAAAGCCGGCTCGACTTTACTGCGCAGGGTCGCCAACTCGACTCGATGAGAGAGGGGTGAGAGGAAGGGTGGCAGGTTGGGTGGGTGGGTGGCTTGGTATATGGCTGTAGGTGGTTTTCGGGTGCCAGTGCTGCCAACCCATTATTATAAGGAATATAATATTATAATAATGTCAGGCATAAAGTGCCAAAGAGAGAGAGAAAAAGTAAAGAGGGAGAAATAAAGAGAGAGCGAGATAGAAAGCAAAGGATTGAGGAGTATAAAGGAGTGCAGGAGGTAGAGGAAGCACCCAACCCCGTGGGCGCTGATGGAGCTTACACACACACACTGATGGCCCGTGTATACGTACAAAATAAGGTTATTTTATAAACAGTTCAGGGTGTTATAAAGGGGGAGCGGGGCTGCCAATGGGAGGGTTGTCAGTGCTTTTGTATGTGTGTGTGGGCGTCCGTATCGAGGCAGAGCCGGAATATGGGAGTACGGGGGAGTCGGCGTCATAGTCACGGCTGGGCGCTCGTGGGCGGACATGGGTTAAAGCGACAACCAGCCCTTAAAGAGCAGCATTAACCATGGAACCGTTAAAGAAAGGACACGCAGATTGTGAATATCGCAATTAAACTTAAGTTTTAAGTATATTGGGTTTCTGTAGAGAAGAATCTTTATAAATACGATTTCTGGATGAGATCAACTGGAAACTAGGTACATCTTTAGTTTGAAAACCCAAACGAAGAGAAGTAGATTCCCAAGATCATCTAATAAATAATTTATTTATAAATTATTCACTTTAAGATCGTTTCTTTATAAAAGATCAATGATCCTCAACCCATTTAAGTACTTGCAATTTCTTGAAAACGTTCTAAGAGATGATACTTTTGACTTGAAACTACCTTATATAACCAAAAGATACTATTAATAACCAGAAATATCCTCCAGATAAACCCATAAAATTGCATTTTGACTACGAAACACTATTTATTTCTCGCTTCGATTGCCTTTTGCTTTATACAATAGGCCATTGGAAAATGCCAAGGGGCCAACCTTGGTCCGATCCGTTCGCTTTGTTGCTCGCATCCCATGTCCAAATCCGAAATCCGATTCAAACTACGTGAATTTGCGCGCGCTCCGCTGCAGCCGTTGTCCAACATCATCCAACGAAGTCTCCGTCCCCAACATCCGTTATATCCCACCACGCCATCAAAAGCGGCAACGGCAACGGCAACCTTCGCTAAATCGAGCATGCGAGGCCGAATGCCGTACTTACCACTCACCACACTACGCCGCTAAAAACAGAGCTGGGGGTGGGTGGGTGGCTGGTTTGGGGGTGCCTGGATTCATCGCCTCCTTTGAGATTTTCATATTTTTGCCATTCTAAGCGAAACGCACTAGAAAAGCGGTCGCTGTTCGCCTTTCTTCTGCTTCTTCTTCGCTGTCCCCCATCTACATTCTCATACTCTTCGAGTGTTTTCGAAACGCAAAAAGGAAACAAAAATATTTTCAACAAAAATCGGAACGCAACACTGCCAAGTCAGTCGTCGTCGTTGGTGCTGTGTTGCTGTCGTTGTTGCTGCTGTTGTTGTTGCCGCCATCATTTATTTTTCGTCGTTTCTTTTTTTTTCTGCTACGTACAAAATTAAACTCAAGTCTCGGAACGAACGAACGAACGTTCGCTTGGAACGGCAAAAGTTGCGATATCAACAGCACAGGCAGCAGCAGCAGCAACAACAACCACAGCGATGTACAGTGTACATGCACGAACAACCGAACGAACGAACGAAACGATTTTAATACATGAAATTTTACTGAGCAGTATACACATACACACACAGCCAAACACATAGATACAGCACTGGTTCCATCATCATTATTTACCAGCCTTTGCTTTGTTGTTTTACCCTCGCTCGTTCGTTCGTTCGTTCGTTCGCTCTCTCTCGCTCTTTAGTTGCCGCCTGCCATTGCCCTTCCTTGTTCCTCACCCGTCGCTGTGGCCACTTTTAACTGTGCGACTGTACTTCGTGTGTCGGTCGTTCGGCTCTGCGCATTAGTGCTGACAGTATCTTTGAGATACAAATTTCCAGATCTATAGGAATACATGTTGCTGGAACTGTATATGAAAATTAAATACATGAAAAATTCAAATATTTTTTAAACTTTAGATTTGATAATTTTTAATTTTATAAGAAATAAAAATAAAAATTGCAAATATTTTTTAAAACTTGTCAGATCGAGTGCCAGCACTGATGCGCATTGGCGTTCGCTCGCATCATCATCGTTGTTGTATTTTTATATGGCATTCTCTCAGATACTTTCATACATCTATGCGTTCGTTCGTTCGTTCGTCTGTATGTATGCAGTGAGTCGAGTCAGCAACATTGGATGTGGATGTGGAAACTGTGTGTGGAGTGGAGTCTTTGTTGGTTGGGGCTGTGTATATTTCGGTATGTAGCCAGGGCGCATACATATATATTTATATATACACCGACAGTTTTTTCTATAGTATTTTTTTTTTTTGTAATTTTATGTTTACCAAGCGGCTTGGTGAACGTACGTATTCGTACGTACGCCTTGATAGCTGTTGTTGTTTCCTACACTGCGCGACGTGCAATTTGCGCAGTGTGCTGTCGGCTCCGTCAATTGTTAACGGCGATTGTTGTTGCTGCCGTTGCTTGTGTAGCCCTGGTTTCGATTCAGAGCCAACGATTAGCGCACTTGCCTCATCGCTCTCCTCGCCCATTCTCCCTTGTCTTATCAGCTGGGGCTTGTGATAAGAGCTGCCCAGCCGCACGGCAGAAAATTCGCATGCAAGGCCCATCAACATCGTTGATGTTGGCTCGTCGATGATCATTGCTTATCTGCCAGTCGACGGCTGTCAGCTGGGCGCGGTAAGTGGAACAGTTAGTTCCGGGAAAATGCTCAAGGGGATCCCCAATATCAATCCGCAGGGAACAGAAGGTTATTGTAAAGCCAAAGATTATAGGAATGTAGTGTCCAGTTTTGAAGATCGTAGATATTATATATTATATGCTATTCGTAACAGAATTGCATGGAAATTTGGACTGGTAGTTCCTAAACTTCCTTTTATATAAGATTTTAATTATTTAATTCCATTTTTTTGAATTTTTACAATAGAAAATAGAATAGAAAATGCTTGGTTTCTAGTCTTAAATAATAAAATATCTTAAAATTTCCAGAAATAAAATTGGTGTATAGATTTCCCTGAAAATGCTTTAGTGCTTCCTGTGCCGCTCTCATAATTATATATCCCATGCTATCCTAAAAGAATAATTTAAAAATTTCTAACAAACTAAATTCCCAACATTTTGGAACTCCTCACACACTTTACCTTCTGGGGAATTCTTATTAGCTGGGCTATCAATCGACCAACAGGTTGATTTCCAAGCAATTGCATTCCCATTCCCGAGTTCCCCCCAGCCATTAACCGAAGAGGTTCAATCACAGACGAATTTCGTCCTTACTGTCCCGACGCTGGCAATGACATATTGATGGATCGGCTGGGATGGTCACAGGTAGAAATAGAGAGGCTGCGCTAGAGAAACTAAAACCGAACCCAAAACCCAGAGCGCTCGAAAACGAAACGCACTGGCGTGCCTAATGCGCTGCATCCTTTTTGAGGATTACGGTTCGACCTTAGGTAGACGGGTGACTAACAAAGCAATGGGAGGGATGGGATGGGATGATAGGGATGTGTTTTTTTTCGGGAAAGCAAAGGTATTGGGATTTGTGAGAAGGGTCTGCGGCGGTAGAGGACTCACGTTTCACGAAATGCCGAAAAAAACACACAGCTGATTTGCCTTCAAGTGGGGTAAAGGCAAAGAAGGCGAAGGAGTCGCGGTTCATTGACCAAAAGTCACCATTCTTAACCAGGGAGTTCCCCCAGCCAAGTGGAGCATGTGTGTAATGTATGCTGTCAGCTGTTTTCCCCCCATTCAACTACATATACACACGTACGCAAAGTGGGGAGTGCGAGAGATGCTGCTGCTCCATCCGTGCCTTGCAAATTTTCAATGTCACCAATTGCGATGCCGGCGTCGTCGTCGTTGTCGCTGCTGCTTATAAATCTTCGACGTGAAGCACGAAAAACGGCAAACAAGCAGAGGCAGCCGGCTACACACATTACAAACAACAACAACAAGAAAAAAAAGCAGAAAAAAACAGAAACACCAATGCGGCGCACATTGAAAATTGCTCTAATTCGCCAAAAACAGCTGATTTGCCGCCATGGCTTCCTGCTCTGCTCTGTTGCCAATCGACGGTCCCCCCAAAACGACACGGGGACTACTCGGACTCGAACTCGGGAATCGGACGCGGACGCGGACTCGAACTCTGAATCGGAATCGGGGGTTTTGTGTCTGTCAGTCGTGCGGCGAACTCCGTGGTGCGGCAACATGAAATGGCCTGGCCGACGCTTAATATGCGCACATCAAAAAAGGCACAGTCCCAGGTTACCACCGCCACCCATTTCTCCTTCAAACAATCAGCCTTGAATAAAGGATATTAGTCTTTTTATGGTTAGCTTGAACTTTAGGTGGTTTACAAATATATCTATGTTTTTTTTTAAATTTAAAATTCGATTTTAGAACAAAATATTTGGGAATTATTAGATTCTTATGCTGGGAAATTGTCACAAATCTTTGTATCTTAAACTGATGCATAGATAGTCTTAAAATCTCGAACTATATGGTACTCAAAATATTCAAAACACTCAAAAGATACTCCCAAATATCCATAAACAAATAGCAACCTGTAAAGGAAACAAAAATCTTCTATAAACCGTCCCCACTTTTTAGATACTTTTAATGTATAGATTTTGAATTGTTTTGCAAAGGCCAGGTTCAAAAATCTTCCAAAAACTAAACATTCCCCACCCTATAGCTACTCTTAAATATCTTTAATTCGAGTTACAGAAGTTCCTCAGCGTTGGGAAAACCGGGGCTTGGGGGTTCGAATAATTTCTTTCTTCATTCCCACAACACCATCATGTGCCGCTATAGGAAAATATGTGTGTTGCTCTTGTCGTCGCCCCACTCTTCTACGCTCTGTGTTATGGTTGTGGGTGTTTTGGCGTTCCAAGTTTTCACCATTGAGGGAGGGAAAATAACAGAGCCAACCAGCATGGGAAAGACCAAGAGGCAAGCCACCATATCGGCGTCGTCATCTCGAGATTCGAGACTCCAGAGCTTCTTCCCAGCTGAAGAGAGCTGCAGGAAGAAAGAGCAACCAAGCAACCGAGCGAGCGTCGTCTTCAATTCAATTCATTTTTATTATGATGAGCGGACCGCTGTCTTCGTTGAACTCCGGCTCTGGCTTGTAATTTTTTTCTTCTTATATTTCTTTCTTTTTTTTTATTATGCCCGGCGCGCTCTTTTTTATGTTTCCAAAGTTTCTTCTTCCTCTTTGGCTCGTACACCTAAATTGCTTTGGCGGCGGAGATCGCGGCTAAAACTCAAACCCAGCTCGAAAACCGAAACTCGGCTTTTTGCTTCTACTTGTTATTTTTTTGTATTTCTTTTTTTTTTTGTGTTCGTTTCGTCTTGACGTCTTTTCTGTGTGCGGCTCGGTCTCGGGCCCGAAGAATTCAAAGTGGGGCCCCAAACCGAGACCCGCGATACTCGAGGCCCGAGACTTAAAAACTCGAGACTCGAGACCAGACCTGGGCAGAGCGTACCCGATCCGACCAGAGTGGATCGGCGGCGGCACACAGTCAGAGTCAGAGCCAAAGCCCACGGCCCAGAGTTATAGCCAGAGTCAGGCACTGGAGGGAGCGACAACGACAACGACATCGTCGACCGACTTTAATGCTTGGAAGTTGGCTCTGAAGCGAAGACAGTGGGGTAAAACTGGTTGATATAAAATCAAAGAATCTCTATGATAGCATTTGATGTAATAAATATTTATTAAAGAAGTTACACATAATATTCCAAAGCTTGAATTATGCAAAGATTATTTACTAAAGCTTCAATTAATCAAAATTATTTCAAAAATGTATTTTTATTGTTAATACTAAAAAGAAGACAAACAGAAAGTTTAAATGAGATGTTTTTATTTAGCAACCCTTCTAAAAATTACGCTTTAAATATTTGCTCCTAAAGATTTCATTCGAAAACGTTAAGATCTAGGTATTTTTCTAAAGATCCAATAAGGCTAATAATAAACTCTAAATAAACTGAAAATATGTAGAGAATTTTTTTAAGATTTATTTTAAATAGATTTCAAAAGCAACTTACTTAGCTTTTCTTATAAACTAGTAATTTTTAAATATTTATTTTTATAAATATTTCCATTTAACCTTAATTCAATTTAAAAGTTAATTCTTAGGCCACTGTCCCTCCACAGCGGACGAAGTCGTTTCGTTTTGTTGCCGTTGTTGTCCCGGGCTTTGGCTTTAACTCTGGCTTTTAGCTCTTGGCTCTGGCTTTCGGGCAAACATTTCGTGTTGCCTTTGTTGTTGTTGTTGTTGCCACTGACGATGACTGGCTCCGGCTCTCAGGTTGGGTTGCTTTCTGCTGGCTGGCTGGCTGACTGGCTCCGGCTGCTTGGTTGGCTCATAACCTGAAACTTGAATATTGTGGAATTTGAAGGTAGCGACGACGATGTTGCTGTTGTTACTGCAGCAGCAGCAGCAGCAACTGCAGTGACGCTGCGTGCGAGCTTTAGACTCGGCCCGTCAATTTGGAGCCAGTCCCAGAGTACCGCTCCCCGCACTCCCGTTCGCCCTGTCAGAGCCGCCAAACCTCCGACTGCTTTTCAGTCCGCAGCTGAAACGAGTTGCTGGCGAAGCGTAAAATGCTGCTGCTGCTGCTGCTGTGGCTGTTGGTTTTAGATGTTGCTCGTTGCTGGTGGGTAAAAAGCAACGAACGCTTGACGGGGAGACTGGCTTTTGTGTTGCTGTTGCTGCGGCTCGATGCCTGCCTGCCTGGTTGCCGCTTGGAATTGGCCAGAGTGATGTTGGTGTGGCAATAAAATTCAACTTCCAGCAACATCAAGCTGGCCGAACGCAGCTCGAAAAATCATCATCATCAGCAGCAGCAGCGAGGCAGCCAGTTCGTACCAAGATGATGGCCAGCATTGTATAAATGCTGTTTGCTGCGGCTTATAATGATGGCGAGCATTTCTCCATTCGAACGCAAAATTAACGTAGAAAGTTTTCTTTTTTTGTTTTGTTTTGGTTGGAGGTTTGTTTTTCGGTTTTCCCGTTGCAATTTGAGTGAGCTTTTTCGCCTGCTGATTGGTTTTTAGCGCAGCTTTTAAGCGCTTCGGGCGCACACACGGCGTATGCGCAACGAGCTTCGGCCGCATTACACATACGACCAGTTGTCACCAAGCGAACAATGAGCAGGCACTCTCGCCTTTTTAAGCAAACCCCTGATGATGATAAGAATGAGTCAGCCACGAGCATTGGGTATGACTATAGCTTAAGGTATGGGTATATGGACATGGAGCAACCAAGCGATAATTCCAAGAAGGGAAACAACTTTCGTTTCGGGGGATTCTCGCTGCGTCTTCGTTGGTTTCATTCCATTCCCAAAAGGGCGAATCCGTACGGCCAGCATGTCTAGACTCGCTCCAGCCCCTATACCAAAAATAACACCGAAAATACAGCTGCAGACGCGCAAACCAAAAAACGAGGGATGAAATGCGATGATGAGACATGCGGCCGTAGCCAGCCACGACGGAGTAAGAGTCAGAGGCAGCAGCAGTAGTAGTAGACAGGCTGAGGCAAACAAGGGACAGGCCATCGGCTAGGAGGGGGTAGAAAAATGCGAAACACATGCGACTCGACGACGGCAACGGCAACGACGACGACGACCTCGATGACGATAACAGCGTACAGAGGCGAAAACTCACCCTCTTCGGGCTCGGAATCGGGTTCGGGTTCCGTTGTCGCACCAAGAGACTGCCGCTGCCGCTTGCTGCTGTTCGTATGGCAAGTATATTTCCCCCATCAAATGCTTAACTGCAATAGCAGCAGCAGCAGCAGCAGCAAAACCGGCAAACAGAAAATATGCGAGCATATGGCAACCCTTATGAATATGGGATATGACAAAGGCCGTTCGCCGTTCGCACAGATGTTCAAAACTCAATAGGGAAAGCCGGCAATTGCGGGTTGGCAACACTGAAAAAGGGGGAAAACTCAAAAGAAATGTGGGCTTTACAAAATCCCAAGCATGATTCAGCGATCGATAGGCCAGAGATTATATCAAAATTGGTTATACTTTATAGAGGGAGTTCAATCTCAAAATACATGAGTTCAAAGAAATCAGAAAAAATATATAATTAAATATATATTCTGCCAATTTCAAGTATTTAAATATCATTTTTTAAGCTTATAAAATAATTGTTTTAATTATTTTAAGAATCAAAATACTCCCAATACTTCCCACTTTTTATGACGATGGAGTCTTTCCGTAGAATTCTTTTCCTGCCATTGTTCTGTGGATCTTCCTTGTGTTGATCCAAAATCCATGGCTGGAGCAGAACTCGAAAAACCCAAAAATAGTTTCTAAAAATGAAGAAGAAAAACCCAAGGAAAGACTGAGAGAAACGGAGAAAAGTCTCACAATAAATGTGGCGGAAGTTGGATGGGAAAAGAAGAGCAAGACTAAGGCAATCGTCGCGCTGCCCACACAGTTTTTCAGTGCGTTTTATTTTAAGAAGATTTCGAGCAGCGTCGATGAGCAATGCCAGGCACCAGCAGGGAGAGGGAGGGGGCGGCAGGGGGATGTTGTTGGTGTCGAGTGGGTGGCGGGTTGGAGGAGGGTGACTGACTGACAGACAGACGGACGTACGGACGTACGGACAGCCTCGACTTGGCCTGGCTTGACGCCGTTCTTGCTGCCTTGCTGGCATTTTCCATTTCATTTTCATTTTCATGGCTCGAGTGGGCGGAAGGAATCGGTCGGCGGGGGTAGGAAAGATGGTTGAAAAGGAAAAAAAAAATGAAAATATATATAGGGGGAGTTCAAGTCTGCCGCCTGCCTTGTGCCTGACTTCCATTTTCTTGATAAGTTTTTGTTGCTGGCTGTGTGTGTCCTTTGTTGGGGTTGTGCGAGAACTGGGTTCAAATTTATGATGCACAGAGGGAAAATTAAGGGAAAATCTAAGGAGTAAGCTAAGGAATTATAGTTAAAAATAAATAATAATATTTTTAAGTAAATATTAAAAGTTAACAAGTATCAAAAACCATATAAATAAGACCCAAAAATAAGCTAAAATGAATTGGAAAATATTATAATTTTTAAGTAAAGATTTTAATTGAATTAGCAACTAAATCTTTAAAAAGTAACTCTTTTTAAGGTAATCTCTTCTAGGAACCAGTTTTCCTTATTACACTTTCTCTCTTTGAAAATTCACTTAAGCTTTCCTTAGTGTAAAATTCCTTTTCCCGCAAACTTTTTAAACTCTTTTGTATTTCTCCTGCTTTACTTTTTTTGGCGGCAAATCACTAAATAAATTGTGTTCTTTTCGATTTTCAGGTAAATTCCGCGATGGGTCTTCAAGCAACAGCCGCCACAAAGCGGAAGCATGAGCTGACCTTCGATAGCAAGGATGCCAACACCACCTACACGGGCACCTGTGCCCCGCCCCCCGTCAAGGCCAACAAGTGGGCCATAAGCAACAACAACTACCTGGAATCGCTCGAGGAGCAGCAGCAGCAGCAGCAGCAATCGCCAGCGGAGCCAGCCGCAGCGACCATCGAGTCCAACAACAACCATATTGTGGTGGATGCATCCATGGACATGGAAATGGATGCAATGAAGCCAACGGAGACAAGTATTAGCAATGGTCATGAAGTTACTACCGCCGTCGCAGCCGTCGCCGTTCTGAAGAGTCAAGCGGAGGTGCCGCTGCCACCGACAGCCAGTGCCGCCATACCGGAGGACAGTATCGCCAAGCTGGAAGTGGTGACATCCGCCGTGCCCTGCGAACCCTGGACCGGTGCTGTTGGCAGCTCCTCAACGCCCTCGGCGGTGGCTGGAGGAGCCGCTGCCTCTTCGGAGCCCGTGGATTGCATCTCCAAGCTGCAGGCAGTTGCTGTGCCGAGTGATCCCTGGGGCAGTATTGCCACGCGCTCAACGCTGGCAACGACGCTGCTTAGTGCCGATGAGCTGGATGACGATGATGATGATTTCGAGGACGATTACGAGGAGGAGGAGAGCATCATACCCACCTACTGTCCCATGCGTTACCATCCCTTTGTGCCGCATCCGCACTCGCATCCGCACCAGCTACCGCCACATCCTCTTCAGCAGCAGCAGGCACATCCTCCGCAGCTCTCCCAACAGCAGCAGCAGCAGCAGGGACATCCCCAGCAACAGCCCCAGCATCCTCAGCAGCAGAGGAGCTATGCCCCGGGCTATGGCAACCGGCAGCCCAACTATTATTCGGAGCCCTTCCCGCAGCAGAACTGCTCGCGGACCGGAGGACCGCAGCACATGACCCAAACGCCGCCGACGCCGCAGCAGGCGCGTGGCTTTGCGCCACCTCAGTGGGCGACAGCGGGAGCGGGCAGCAGTCCGGCGAATCCCGCGGCCGGTGGTCAGCAATTTTACGAGACGGCGAACGGAGGAGGCGCCTATGCCCAACCAGCGGCGCCGCCACAGCAAACGATACGCTGTGCAGAGAATGGCAAGTCCTATTTGGATCTGGGCTGCAGCAGTGGCTCGCCCACTGCCAACGCCAGCGGTGGAGGATCGCCCAGCAGTCCGCCGCCCTCCTCGGCACCCGTTCCTGTTCCTTTCGCCGGCCTCCCACTGCATGGTCTGCCCTTGAAGCGATGCTGCGATGGCCGGGCCGGCGGTTGGTGCAGTGCCAACAGGAGTTGCTACAAGGACACCAGGCTGAAGATACGCAATCTGTCCATGTTCAAGCTCTCCCGCTTCCGTCAGGTCTCGGAGCAGTCGCTGTACCGCTCCGTGCTCATCTGCAATACTCTGAAGCGGATTGATCGCGAGATCGAGGCGGAGGCCAAGGAGCTGCATCAGGCGGCTCAGCAGCATCACCAGCAGGCGGCGGCAGCAGCAGCTGCAGCAGCAGCGGCGGCCGCCCAAGCAGCGCAATACCATCCCGCCTACCAGCAACAGCAATCCCCGCCAGCGCCACTGCATCCGCATCCCCAGCAGCAGCAACAGCAGATGGATTATGCGCCAGTTTTGAATTGTGCCCGCTTGGCCAACATGGATCACTACCAGCAACTGAATTTCCAGCCCCAGCAGCAGCCCCAGCCACAACAGCAGCAGCAGCAGCAACATGGTTACCATGAGCGCCTGGAGAGCCAGCCGGCGTACAGAGGAGTGGCAGCGGGAGCCAGTGGCTTTGCCACACAGCCCAGCAACTGTGATACATCCCCCATTGGCGGCGGCGGCGGCAACAACAACACAGCTTCGCCAGCGACAGCGGCCAGCAGTAGTCTGCATCCCTATGATCACTATCCCTTCCGGGAGTCGCAGTCTGGTCGAGCCACGCCTTTTCCCGCCTGCCCCACAACCACAGCAGCAGCAGCAGCGGCAGCAGCTTCGACGGCAGCCGCACCAGGATCAACCAGTGGAGCCTCCGCCATCCTGAGCAACTGCATCACCAGCAATAGCAGCAGTTCCAGTTCCCCCGCCATCAGCATTACCAGCGGCAACAGCAGCAATACGAGTTCCTCGACCAGCAGTAGTGGCAGCATCGCCTCCAATGGCAGTGGGAGCAATCCACCAGTTGCCTCGATCGTCAGCAGCAGCAGCAATAACTGTGACACCAGTGACTCTGGCTATGCGGACGACGATTCCACGCGCTCCATCAACTGGAGCTCGGTGCTCAGCCTGAGCTCACAATCGGCGCTGGATCCGCTGAACAACAACGATCTGTTCAGCATACTCCCGGCAGCGGCGACGCCCACAGCGGTGCCGGTTTCAGTGCCAGCCAGCAGTTCCAGCTCCTCCTCGTCCTCGACACTGGCTTTCAGCGGCAGTTTCACCACGGTTCAGGCCAACAGTGGGAACAGCAGCAGTAGCAGCAGCAGTGGGAGTTCCAGCTCCACCACGGCCACCTTTACGACTCTGTCCACCATCTCCTCGGCGACGCATTCGCTGACCTCGTCTTATGTGAGCAGCATCAGTTCGAATGTGTCGGCTGGCGCCAATACCTGGGAGTATGGATTCCTGGATATGGAGTTTGGACTGGGATCCGAATTCACGGAACTGGTGCCCAGCTGCAAGCTCAGCTCCGAGGATCTGTTCAAAAGCGGACTTGGCGGTCAGGTGGTGGCCGCATCGCGCCTTCACGATAACGAGCTGGAGCAGCCTGCCCACATCATGGTCGGCAGTTAGTATCAGTTGTAGACGACGACGACGACTATGAGGACGAGGAAAACGTGCTCCTCGGCGGATAGCGGCGGCGTGCTGGTCGCGTCGCCTGCTGGCGCCCACTAGCAATTCCAAGCAGTATTGAAAGGAAAAGGGAGGAGAATGTATGGGGAGGGGATTCTCGATCGTAATTGCTAATTATGCTCAGGTTGTGAACGTGCTTGTAACCCTTATCCTTGGTCCTACGGCATCCCCTCCTCCTCATAAGCCCCGCTCCTCCACACAAGCAATCCAATGGCACACAAATTAATTGCAATTTATTAAGAAGCGAAAACTTTGTAACTAAGTGAGAGGCGGTAAACAACAAAGAACAAAAAATATTAAATAAAAGAGGAAAATAACAACAATGATTATGACAAATGAGCAAGCAAAAACTATTAGCAAATTTTTGATAAGTGTAAATATTGTTAGCCAAGTAAGTTAAAAGGCAGAGCAGCGAACTCCTAGGATTAAGTAACTTCGATGAAACGGATGCGAAATGAAAAATTCTATATATTAGCGTAACTTTAGCTTTGTTAGTTGCAATTGTTGCAGTTTTTCGATTCCACAAACACCAATACACCAACAACAACAACAACAATGTCAAAACGAACAACAACCAGCTGTTTGGCGAATTATTCAACAACAATAACAACCAGATCAATTAACAAAATTATGTTTTCGGCCACAAAGGATTAAGCAAAAGCTGATGAAAAATCGAAAAACGTTTACTATATATATTATTAGCCATAAGTATTATTATTTATATACAAGAAACGCAAGAAAACAACAAACAAACAACAAAAGAACAACTTAAAACAAAGTTTTATAAAAGAAAAACAAAGAAAAAAGCAAAAACAAAAAAAAAACAAAAAAAGATAAAAATGCAAGCAAATATAAAGAATTTGTTAAAAAAAATTAAAAACAATCTTTTGATTTTTGGTGGGCAATGGATTATTGTTTCAGATTATTTTTTACATTATTGTCTTTTATATGAAAAGCAAATTGAAATCTGTTATCTCTTTGATTTCAAATTGAATTACAGATTTTATTAAACCCACTAGAAAATAATAGATGGCGCTATATTACAAAATACAAAAAACTGCTTCGCACTGCTTTATCAGATATTTACATTTTGTGGCTCCCGCTAGAGGTCGCCACAGCAGTTGTTGCGGGAAAACCATGTGTAAAATAGGAAATGGTTCATTTTCCCGTAGTCCGGCAACGCCAATGTCAAAAACTTTTTCCGGAAATACGCCGCGAAACCCATTTTTCTTTTTGAAAACTAAGCCATTATAAATAAAACATTTTCGTCTTCGCATACAACTTAGACTTTTTAAGAGCGAAAATTAAATAATAAAACAAAATAAAGATGACAGCCTATAATTTTTCTCGCAATATCCATTGGAAAGCCCAAAAAAATACACAAACTTTTTCAGAAATGATTTTGATTAAAACATTTATTTACTATTAAATAAGGCCACAAATTTACAACAAAATACTAAAATTAGGCTAGCCATTATTATACCCTTGCAGGGATTAAATATCCAAGGGTATACAAACTTCGGTGAGCCGAAGTTAGCTTCCTTTCTTGTATATTATTAAAGTTAATATTCATTTTTTTATTAAGGCTTTTAATGAAAATTGTTTTGCAATACACCTAAAAGATAAATAAATAATAGATATATTCTATATATAGTGAAAAAATGCTGGGATTAAATAACGTAGAGTTTCATTCAATTTCCCTAGATTACATTTTTTTACAATTTAAAAACTTAAAAATTGCCCAGAATATAAGGTAAACAGCAGGTTTCCAAAGCCAAAGCCTTTAAGCGCCGCGCGCGCTCTTAGGTTGCAAATTGCAGAGCGAGAAAACACGATGCAAGTAACAAAGCCAAGAACATAATTCGCTCCTCGTGAGGCACGAAAAGACAAGAGAAAAGGCCAAAGGAGAAAAAGGCGCTCGTGTGGCAAGGAAAGAACACGGAAAAAGCGCGCGCGAATACAGTACAAATGAAGGAAGTTGCAACTAAGAAAATAGTGGCGTCTCACTCACCCTTATACGTCGGTGTTGTTGCAGCTGCAAAATGCCGCCGAAAAGGCGGACGAAGCACATAAAAAAGAGGCGAATAAGCTTTCTACTTATTTGAACACTTAATTTTTTTAACAAAACACAAGAAAAAAACGAACAAAAAGCCGTCTTTTGATTTGGCGGTTGGCGGCACACACACACACATAAAAAATGCAAAAAAAAGGCACGGATTTTGGCTGAGTCGAAAAAAAACGCAACAGAGGCCCCTTTTCGGCATAAATATTACTTTTATTCACATATCCCTTTATCACTACGCGGGGGCACGCTGTTTTCCGCAATTTTCCGCGTTTTTCCGGCGTTTTTTGACCGATCCTCCATCTCCGCGCGTGGAGGCGCGTCCGATTGCTTCGGCGATTTTTTATTTTCTCTCCCTCTCTCTCGCACAATTTATTATTTGACATCATCTTATACATCTCTTATAATATCTCTTATATTCATACGCTCTCACGATGCCCCGAAGTTATAAGAGCAAACTCTGTAAATTTCGCCAAACTCTGTACATTTCACCCGCAAAATTCTGTAATTGTACTGCGAAAATATGCATACATATATGTGATCGTATTGCGCTTTTTTAATCCTAATACTGAAACAATTACCCTGGGCTGGTCACTAAATTGTGAAAAAGAATGGAAAGAGACCAATTAGAAGGTTGTTTGGGCTCTATTGAAGAAGAATAATATGCCAATATGGCCGGCAACCTAAAACGGCCAAGAAATTCGCAATAAACTCACCGTTTGCTCATTTAAAATCACTTATTCTTTTCACTTTTATATTTGTGTTGATTTCTAATATTAATATTTAGTTTTTATTCACTTATATACGTTTAATATATACACTTAATTATGAATTTTAATTTTTTTCTTAGAAAATTTTCGTTTTTTCAGTTCACGAAAAAATCGAAACAAAATTCTGAAATATTAAATAGTGTTCAAATTCAAAATTTAATAAACTTATAAGCCCTTGTTTATTATTATTTGTTTATTATATATTATATTTCATATACGGGAGAATGCGTTTCTAAAAACATTCATTCAAAATATAACGGTTTTTCACCTTACGTCGTTTCGAACCCAGTTTGACTTCGCTTACGTTTTTGCTTTTGTTATGTTTTGTTGATCGTTAGATGCTGTTACTGTTAGATTCCATAAGCAAAACGTTGTTAATGTTAATAATAATTAAATGACACAAAAAAAATTAGGCTAGCCATTATTGTTTCTAACTTTATTCGGTAAATTAATACAAAAAAAAAGAACAGAAAAAAAAACAAACAAAAATGCAGGAAATGATTTACAAATACATAACTTTAAGTTAGTTTTTCTTAAAAAATATAGTTTTTTTAAATGTGGTTCTTTTTGTTCTTATTTTTTAAAGGTAATAAATAAAAAAAAGGTTGCATTGTTTCAGGTTTTATCGCTTTAGGTTTTTACATCTCAAATGGTCCAATACGCTTGCGGTGAATGCGCTTCAGGATCCCATCGCAGGTGGGTTGATGACGTTGCAGGAAGCCTTGAAGAGCAAATTTTCGGCCACAGGCATTGCAGACAAAAACGCGCTGCTGACTCGGACGCAGTGCCTCCACACTGTTGTACTTCTGGCGACAGGCGTCGCAGGTTGAACGACGCTTAGCCTCGCCAACATTAAAGACGACCGTGAATTCCTGATTGCAAAATAAGCACTTGAACTCCTTGACCACCAATTGTTTGTCGGCATGCTGGGCGCTTAGGATCCTCCCCTTGGCCAGCAGCTCGTCCTGACGTATGTGCCGGTCCATGTGTGCCGAATATAAGCTTTCGTCGAAATATTTGCGATAGCAGCGGTAGCAGCGGAACGGTTGAATGCCAGAATGCGTTTTCATGTGCTCCTGGAGGTTGCTCACCGAACTGAGGACCTTGCGGCAATCCTTGCACCTTCGATTTGCCACTGGCTCCTGGAGATCCCGGCGTGAGCAGGCACGCTCGTGGCTCTTCAAAGTGCCTTTTGTGCGGAAACGGTTGGGGCAATGGGAGCATAAGTAGATATTTTCCTGGATGACTTCGTTATTGGGCTTTATATTCTGCTCGTTCGTGATCTTCTCGACGACGTTCGTGTTCACAATGTGTAGAAATGAGCGTCTGCCGTTGCCCTGGACTTCGACCGTGCTGTCACCCACCTCCAGCTGCTGCAGGGTGCCGTCGGTACGCCTTTTCCCATGGCTGACTATCTTCTGGTCCAAATTGGCGCTGGCGATTATGGGAAACGCAGCCATCTCTTTGGTGAGGTGTGGATACAGGTACTGTGTCTCGCCGTGATGCTTCTCCTGGTCCGGAATGAAGGGCATAATATTCTCATTGTCGGGCAAGCACTCTTCTTGCTTAGGATTCATTCTGGCAGGTTATTTCCTAGAGAAGTCTGTCGAAATTCATGGTTAGAGTTTGTCGCTGATCTTGCAGGGTTTTCAAGTCTTTTTTTTGTGAAGGGGCAGAAGCAGCATCTTCCGGGACAGGAAAAGCTCCTGTCCTTTACAAACTACTTGCCTGGTTGCCGCACTGATCCTCTCTCAATTCAATGTAATCCTCCTTCGTAGTTAAATTTTCCTGTGGCAAGTTCGTGACAGCTTTTGGAGCATTGAAATAGTGGTATCGAAGAAATGCCATCGAGTTCTGGCACTCGATAATTCCATCGATCATTTGTGAGGGAAATATTTGAGAGGGCAACTTTAAATAAGCGATATGAGGGCATTTCCGGCGTGTTATTAGAGAGGATAAAATTAAAAGTAGGAAACGAATATTTGAAGGAATGAATGAAAGGAATTTAATTCTAAGAAGTGGGAAATATCCTTGAATCTAAAGAAAAAGAAGTTTAAAAACGAAAGACATTTAATTGAAGAATTGCATAAGTATAATACAAATTTTATAACCGAAACAAACCAAACCAGAATGTTTGATATATTTTCCCTTTTTTCGTTAAGTTAATTTTTATATAAACTTATACAAAAAAAAATACACAAATGCAAATATGTTTTTGACCTACTTAAATATTTGTTGCAACCTTTTTTTCTACTTTATAAAGTGATTGAAAAAAATCAATGAAAAGACCACTGACTACAAGGAGCACTTGTTCGGTCTGCGATGTTAAAGTACTTTCGGTGGGGATCAGATTTCGCAGCCATGAATGATAATCATAAACGAGGAAAGGCAAACAGTTGAAGTGCCTTTTGATAAACCATTAAATAAAACTCAATACCACAAGAACAACCACAAAAACAACAACCATAACATGAGATTTTTCTTTGGGGTGGGATGAGCATTTCGAAGTCAAACAAGAAACTGTCGAATTTAATTGAAAATGTCCATTCATCATAAAGAGGGAGAGAGTGGAGGGCACTGGGCTATCCACCCTAACCATTCAAATGTTATTTAATACCTGCTCCTGCTTCTGCTTCTCCTTTATTCAAGGATAATCGCATCAGCAGAATCAGAGGAAGCTAACAAAATTAGCGATAACACTGCGAGGACAACTCCAATCCGCGACTTGCGGACGCGTGTGCCTGCCACAAGCATCATTATACACTAATTACCCGAGTATTATCGAAGGGCATTCAATCGAAATGGTATAACGAGTAGCCGAACCACCGCACTTGGTCCTGGAATTGGTAACTCATATATATCTGACCGCAAAAGAGCCCAGCTCGCCTGCCGGCTCTTTCCCTTTTGAGCCATCTATGCCCTTTGTTGGCTTGACTTTTCAGCGCCCGCGGCATTAAGAGCCACTGAATTGGCAATAAAAAGATTATATAGCCCGAAGGTGTGAAGTGTAGCGGAGGAATCGAGCCCAAAAAGAAAATAAAAAAACACACCCCCAACGGAGAACATGTGTTGCTCGGCACCAGTTCCCAGCCAGCAGGCACCAGCCAGCATCTCACTCGATTCGAGTGAGAGTCCAAGAGTGAGTGCGCAGCCATATTGCCCACGTCTGGGGCATCATCCAATCAACGCAGAAGAGGCTTCTTTGTGCCTTTGTTTAGCCAATGGCAGGCCAGAGTAATCCCACGCTTTATATGGATCACAATCTGGGCATTTAGGGCTCTTTAAGTTGTCCCTAGGGAACCTCGAAGATTACTGGAAGCCACTAGCAAACGTGTAGAGTTATTTACTAGGTGGATTTTGATGCTTAAATGAATTGGTAGCGTTTAAAATCTTTAATAAAGTATTTACTACTTTGATTTCAAAATAAAATATATTTTTTTACGGGTCTTTGCATAATTCCTATGGAATTAATTGATATATTTAACATCTTGCCTCAGAATATAGTATGTGCATTTAAATACAAAATTATTAAGTTAGTTCAGAATAAAATGAATACTAAAATAATCAAAACAATAAATATTGAAATATTAATAAAATAATTATTAAATTAATATTAAACATATGAATTTATTAATCTTAAAATAATATTTGAAAACATTACAAAATGTTCGTTATTTGAATCTACAAGAAACTGTATTCATTCTTATACAATTGATAGTGTCAACAACTTTTCATATCTTTTAAATATATATGTATATTGGGGTTATAAACTGTGGTAGAAGTTATTCTCAAATTATTCGAAATAGTTAGGTTTACTAAGGAATTTCTGTAGCGTTTTATTTTATCATATATTTAAAAATTGTGTGAAACATTAAGACTATAGCATCTAGGGCCATAAGCTAAAGCAATATATACTCTTTTAGTTATACTAAACAATTATTTAATAAACAAAATATTAACCAAAGGAATGATAGCCTTAGTAGCTATACCTTCTCTACCTTACATTGTATTCTGTAGTTTAAAATATGAGCTTGTATTAAGAAGATAATTTGATTAATTATATTTTGCGAAATATGCATTTTAATAGGTAAGTGTACAAATATGAATTGAAAACAAATATTGTTAGATTCCTTTTTCAAATTAGATAATTAAAAATCTATAAGAAACAGTAGGATTTCATTTAAATATAAACCAAGTTGAGGAAATTTAATAAAACTACTTAGTTTCAGTGAAATAATACATAATGTTTAGACCTTGTCATACAATTCCAAGTTATTTTATTACCCAACTAACCTACTTATGGAAAAGTGTGTGCATTTACGGCAACCTTTTCCGATTTGTTTCAAATGATTTAGTTTCTAAACAAATCGCTAAGCTAAACAAATCATTTGGGATCCGTTGGCATCACTTGTGGAGGACTGTACCCAAAACCTAGAATTTGGGAAATAAAAAATAGGTCTGAGAGAATAGTTAGCAGTTCTGTAAACAATAAACAGGATGCATGCACTCCTGGAAAACTAAGGCTCGCTATATAGGCTTCGCATATAAGCGAATGCCCGTAACCTTATTGTTTACACACTTGAGAGGAAACTGAAAGGCTCTCTCTGGCCAAAAACCACCAATGGAAGGAAGCCAATCCGAAACCGTAATACGGTTCCACCCCCACTTGAGTACGGCGCACATTTCCACTCCGTGATTTCGAGTGCTTCTCGCCGGGGATCTCGGCAGCTATTTAAAGACAGCCCGGAGCGTCCAACTCAAGCACATTTGTTGCGCAGCCCTCGAGACGTGAAGATCCGTGAAAGATTTTCCGGAGTGAAAACAAGTGCAGCAAAAAATATAGAAAAATTCGAAAGAAATTTTAAGTAATTTTCAAAATATTCAAATTTTGAAAGGAAAACAAAATAAAATGCTAAATATGGAAAGTGCAAGTGTGGGCGGCAGTGCCATGGCGGGTTTGAGCAAATCGCTAACAACACCCTTCTCCATCAACGACATCCTGACGCGCAGCAATCCGGAGGCGAGACGTGTGTCCAGCGTAGACTCTGAGCCCGAACCAGAGAAATTTCGATCCTCCAATCGTTCCGAGCGCAGCGCCTCCAAGTCCCCACCGCTTTGCTGTCGCGATCTCAGCCTTTACAAGTTCTCCAACACCAAGGAGATGCCACCGAATCCCAGGCAGCAGCAGCAGCAGCAGCAGCAACAAACCACCAACTATCTGCAGTATTATGCGGCGGCTTTGGAAAACAACAACAACAACAACAGCAATCATCATCACCAGGCAACCATCCAATCAAATCCATCAAACTCCAGTGCCGCGGACTATATGCAACGCAAATTGGCCTATTTTGGGTCCACCCTTGCTGCTCCTTTGGACATGAGGCGGTGCACCAGCAACGATTCCGGTAAGTTTAGCGCCAAACTTGAAACCTTTCAAAGAAAGCTAAAGTCTTTTGTGCTTCTCTTTTGTCCTTTGTGGCTAATTTTCTAATTTTCTATAATTTTTCTTTTCCATCAACAGACTGCGACTCACCGCCGCCGCTGAGCAGTTCACCCTCCGAGTCGCCGCTTTCCCATGACGGCAATGGTTTGAGTCGCAAGAAGCGTTCGCGGGCTGCCTTCAGCCATGCCCAGGTGTTCGAGCTGGAGCGTCGTTTTGCCCAACAGCGGTACCTATCCGGGCCGGAGCGCAGCGAGATGGCCAAGAGCCTGCGACTGACCGAAACGCAGGTGAAGATTTGGTTCCAGAATCGCCGCTACAAAACCAAACGCAAGCAGATCCAGCAGCATGAGGCCGCTCTCCTGGGAGCCAGCAAGAGGGTTCCCGTCCAGGTCCTTGTTCGGGAGGATGGCAGCACCACCTATGCTCATATGGCTGGTCCGGGAACGGGACATGGTCTGGATCCTGCGCTGATCAACATCTATCGCCATCAGTTGCAGTTGGCCTACGGTGGCTTGCCCCTGCCCCAGATGCAGATGCCGTTCCCGTACTTTTATCCGCAACCCAAGGTCCCACAGCCCATACCACCGCCTACTCAATCCTCCAGCTTTGTGACCGCATCCTCGGCTTCCTCCTCGCCCATTCCCATACCAGGAGCCGTGCGTCCTCAACGAACTCCTTGCCCCAGTCCCAACGATCAAGGAATGAAGGTGGAGAGCGGCGCCGAGGGGAATCATTCGGATGTGGAGGATATGGACGAGAATGTGGAGATTGATTAAAGGAAACGAAGGAAAGATTTGCAATATTCCTGCGGCACGTTTTTTGTGATAGCCTTAGAAGTTGTGTTTTAGGTGTAGGATCTATGTGTAACCAATAGATAGCCAATAGCTTTAGTAGCCTTAAGTTTTAGTTGTACTTTGAAAGATAAATGAAATAAAATTGTGTATGAAAAATATTTAATGGTGTTTTTTTTAATTCAGAAAAGGAAAACAAATTTAAAGGTGATTATGTTATTTCAGAAAATGATTTCCTTAATATTTCAATAGGACATAAGATTTTTTACGCAGCTTGTAAAGAAAATAAAATTGAAGCAATCAAGAAATCTACTTAAACTTTTAAAAATATTAATGTTAGAATGAAGGTTTTTTGTTTAAATAAATTTGGAGTGTTTAAAAATGAAAAACAAATTATAAAAAAATTAACATAACGTTTTAGTTTTTTTAATTTCGTAAATCGATTGAGACCATGAAATTTGGAAAGCTTGTGTTTGTTTTTAATAAATTTACGAACCATCATAATGAATTTAAAATATCAAGATCAAGAATTTGAAAAATAAATAAAATAAAATCGTGTATAAAAAATATTAATTAATATTCTTGTTATTTTCGAAATAGAAAACGTATTTATACTTTACAGGGTCCTTTACTTCTTTGCTTTTTGGAAATTTATGACTAAAAATAACATTTATACAAATTTATAGAAATAAAAGCCTTATTTATTTTTTGTTTGAAAATTCCCAGGCATTTTTGTATCATGGAATTGATACCATATGACCTCAATTTCGCATCAACAGCCCCGGGAGAGTCTCCTCTCAGACCCTTCAAGAATGACAGCGATCGGGCGCTGTAGGGCCCCGAGATCCGTTTCTCTGAAGTGGCCATGCGTGTGGGCCGGCGAGAAAGCCTTGCGAAAACCGGAGACTGAAATCCGAAATGATGATTACCGACTATGACGAGCCCACTCAATGTCGACATAGAAGTGCTTCAATGTGTCAGAGGAGTCGGGACGGGTCGGACGTCTGTGTGACCCACAAACCACTGACTTACATTACGATTACGACAGGCGCTTTTGCACAAGATCAACCCAGGATGGGAGCGGAGAAATTAGAAGGAAGGGGAAGGGAAAAGGTTACATAGACATGTCCTTAGCGGCACAGTTGGTGGCTGACGACAACAAGGACACGACACGCCTTAAGTGGCGCCTGGCGGCGACAATTTTAACGGGACGACTAGGCGATGTTTATAAACAAACAAACAAATAGCATCACAAGCTGACGACGACGATGCCAAGGATCGGTATCCGGAAAGAGGAAAAAGGACATGTGACCAATGGAGAATTCAATCGACCGATCATCTGCTTGCCCCTGGCAACAATGTTGCTCACATCGAAACCCATTTTTCCAATAAGCTACAAGAACTTCACTAAGAAAAAATCGGTAGGCAATCGAGTATTATGAAAAATTCTTTTCTTTAAAAATATATTTCTTTTCCTTATTTTATTTTTAGTTAACTCAATCGATATTTTAATCAGGACTTGTCTAAATGTCAGATCAGAACTCAAGTGCAACAGATTGTTTATGCTTTTACCACGAAGGATCTTAAGTGAAATTTTTAACAACCAGACTTCAACATTTGCCGGCTTTTTTATCGCAGAATTCAGACTTTGGACTTTGTAGCTTACTTTCTAAAATATTTTTTGCTAATTTACCACTAAATGTAATATTTTTACTTATAAAAATATAGTTTAAAGAATAGTCTTCTGGTCCTGTTTTTCCGAGTGTTCGAATATGGTTGCAATTGGGGCATTGAACGTAGCACTCCGCCGTCTGCCAACTGAAATAACAATTTTTTTTGGAATGAACGATCTTTAAGTACATATAATGCTCTTGCTGGCACATTCTTTCACTAAAAGCCCGCAGGCATTTGACAAATTTGGGACACTAAAATCGATTGACAGTTGTAATTACTTGTGTCAATAAAAGGGGTTTTTAGCTATTTTGTATTCCTTTGGCCTCTCTGCTTGTCATAATTTTGTTTTAAGCAAAATATTTGTTAACAGGAAACTTGTTACTTAGGCTGTGAAAATAATTAAAGAGCAAAAAGAAAGAAGAAACATATATATGAAGAACATATATATGAAGAAATAATAAAAATAAGAATAAGAAAAGGTAATTTCAATAATAATAATAATGCGTCGAAATGAAAGCCACATAATAGTAAAACAATTTTAAAATATGGATGAAATTGAATGGTTATTACTTATTTATTTTAAATATTTTAGTAATAAACTTAATGAATATTATATTGAAAATATTATTAGAGATATATTAGGTTTCATTTAAGGGAATAGACCATTGTTAACTTAAAAAGAATTAAATTAAATACATATTTATAAAAATATGGAAATGTAAATTTGTAAAAAATTCTAAAGCTAGGATAAAGCTCTTAAAGATAACTTAAAAAATTTGTTTGGTAACAAAGAAGTGGCTCTCTTCAGAAACAGCATCATAAACAAGCTTCTTAACTTATTTTTAAAAGGATCCTTTTGCTTCCTTTAAGTTTCATTTTAAAGGCCAGCATTATCTTTAATTTATATATATTTATTATATTGATTATCAACTTCTTTTCATAATTTTCCGAATACAAATACATAATATTTCTGAGTGAACAAACAGATTGAGTGTTTTTCCCCCTTAATGTGAGTGCATTTTCTGAGACCCTCCCCTTGGTTTATTCCGCTCATCTGCGGTAATTCATACTCACTTTGACTTTGAGTTTCGGCTTTATGGCATGCTTCGGATTAGGGATTCAACATTATTACGCCGCTGAAGGGTTGAAGACACTGCATGTGGTCTGGTGGAGTGAAATCGCATTCGTCCTGCTTGGCTACTAATTTGTTTATACTGCGCCGCCTCCGGTTTTGTTTATGCAACCTTTTTTTTATGACACACATGCCCCGCCGCCGGTGCTACGAACTGTCAGCTACTTGACGGCAATCCTTTTAAAAGAGGCCGCCGATATTTGACTTGTAATTAATATGGAAAATTACCCATGACTCCTCTTGTTTGCCATGTTCCAAGTGGCGTATGCGCGATCTCTGGAACTGCAATTAGTCGTCGCCTGTCTCCGGAGTCCGGACATCCTTGATGGTAAACAAATTTTAGCATTATTCGTTCGCTATTTGTTTAAACATTTTTAATGGGTGAGACGGGGTACATTCTTAAGCAGAGAGTGCATTTAATGGCGCAAATGCAAATTCAAAAGAAACGACTGAGGAAAACCGTGGCCCGGACAGCTTAAAGTGTAAACAAAATGCCCCAAAATGTTCACTTATTATAAAATGCATACTGCATTCTTTTTGTTTTGGCCCATTTCGATGCACTTTGCTTTAGCGTTTTGGCGTTGTCTTCCCATTGCTCCTGGTCCCCATCCCCACAACCCTCTCGGATCTTGATCCGATCGGATTCGACGTCGTCGTCGTCGTCTGCTGCACACATGTGCGCCATAAAAGGAGGCCCAGGCATAGTCCGGAGGATGAGCATTGACTGCGACTGACACTTCGATTTGCTATTGCTATTGTTGTTGTTGGTGTTGCTGTTGGTGCACGTGTTCTTCTGCCGGCGGCTCAGTTTGTTTATGCAACAGCCTTGGTCCTAACAGTTCTTGGTAGGAATAACTTCACAACAAATTCATCAACTAAACTCTAAAAACTATAAACTTGTATACTCTAGGTGTTCAGGGGGTATATTTGATTTAATTGATCTTTAAATATATTAAAATTCGATAACTAAACTTTCAAGATACATTCTCTAATTAATTTACTTATTGAATTTATAAAATTATGAATTCAAATTAATTTACTTAGTGCCTAATATTTGTTCCTTAGTATCTAAGGTCACAAGAAAAACTTGCACAATTAAAAACAAAGAGTGGTTAAGTAAAGAAATAAGAAATTGTGAGATATATTTTAAGAACAATTATGTATGAACAAAAGAGGATAAGTTATAAAGAGTTTAATATTTTCTATACCTATTTTATTTACTCATTTTTCCTTTTATTCTTTACCCTACAATAAAACATTCAAGAAGAGTATTTCCCCATCGATCATTATTCAACCTGATGTTGTTTTTAGAGTTGTGCTCTTTGTTTTATGAGATATACGGGGTCCAAAGAGGAGGAATCCCCAAATAGGGATTTAAGCCAGCGACATTGCCTAATTGCTGTGATGCCAAGCAATGGGGATTGCCATCGTCTGGAATGATGGCTTTGGTTTCCATAGGTAAATCGTATTTCTCCCCCAACCGAACATGAATTGCCGTAAACAAACACAAAAACAAAGTACAAATGATGCTCTGGTCTCTGTGCCTATTTATGTTTATTTTGTTTTGAAAATTGTGCGTTTAATTTATAGTTAATTGTTTTTCAGCTTTTCATTAGCCAACCAAAAACCGGAGCGGTGACTGTGTGCGGTCCCCGAAAAATTCATGGGAATCCAGCCCACACGGACCACGGGGCGGATGAAATTATATGAATGGAGGTTGGAGGATGATGGAGGAGGTGGAGGCCAGGCACCAATTGTTCGTGATGATGGTGCTATTTGCGCAAGTTGATGGTGCCCGCCCGTCCACACAAAATGGCCACCCACCTCAATTTCGAATTCAATTTCCAACTCAATTTCAACAACAGCAACAGCAGCAGCAGCTGCTGTTTGAGTTAAAAATCTTGCGCAATGCTAATTCCAAATCGGATGCTAAATCCAACCACCCCGCTCTCGGTGGCCACTCCTTTGCTTATTTGGCTTCAAATAAAAAATCATTTAAATGATTTCGGGAACGGGCATCAGGCAGCCAGTAGCCTGAAATTGAATGATAAATGTTTTGGCTTTTGTGATTTTGTTTATTGTTCAAATTTCGGCTAAAAAATTTCAAATTTTTACCGCAGGCATAAAACGATTTCGGGTTTTTTTTGCTTCTCTTTCCAATTTTTTCTTACTTTATCGCCATTCAGATTGCGCGAATGTTGAGTTGAGTTCAACTAGCACTAGATGGATGGTTTGTTTTTCGCGAGCTGTTTAGATGGAAATGTTGTGGTATAGCAGACTGAGAGGGATCAGGCATTGGCCACTGGCAGGCACACATGTGTCCATGTTCCAGTGGGGCAACTTAATTAACATTTTTAATGGACCTGCCGACTCGTAATGTCTGACAATTAAAGTCGCAATAGGCATTTGCTTGGGCTTCGCTCGCCTCGTGCATTGCCAGGCGTTAGTGAGTGGGTGAGAGATGTGAGCATTTTCCATTTCCCAATGCTTCCAGTCTTATCAGCTGCCTGAGGAGCGTCTCTGCTAGGCGGAAAACACTTGAAGATCCATTGATAAACAGAGTCACTCTTTGGTATGGGGATCTGTTTTTTTCCCTTGGCACCGAAAAGTGTTTGGATCGCGAGAAGAAAACGAAAATTACTGAATGGTGTCGTATACTTGGATAAACACTTTAATGAAGCAGTTTCCTTTCTGGAAAAGTTCCCTCCGACAGAGGAATCTTTTTGGCTCTGAGCACCTGCAATTTACTTGGCACGTTTATCGTTTGTTTTCATATATTTATTTCGAACAACATAAAGGTGCTTAAAGCCTGTTTAAGTGCCCATTGCTTAGAGTAAACAGCTAGAAGAATGAATGTCTTCCACTGAGTCATCCGAAGGAGTGGGTGCTTCGAGAATTTACAGTGGACTCTCGGTTCTGGGAAATTAGCAGAAAATTACACTTAAATTCAAGGAATAATCCATAGTAAAATGGAAGTAAAATCATTAAGATAGTGGGAATTGAAAAGTATATTTAATCGCTTCGTATTGCTGATTCCCTGAATAAATATTAACCATTTCCTAGTAAAAAACCCTTTTATTAATATTTAATATAAATCCACCCATTAACAAGTCAATAGATCTCTCGTCTGGTGGCCTAATTGGGCTTTTTCTCATTCGAATTACCTTGAATTATCTGCATTGCATAAATCAACATCCATTTTGTGGCATAAAGAGCAGTTTAATGCCTCGTTAGCTTTCGTCACTAAGCGGAGCAATTTAGGTTTCAAATGAATTCCACCTACTTTTCCTTAGTGGCCTCTCTCTCTTTATCTTTATCTGTTTCGTTCGTTTTTCTTCTCTAGTTTTCCTTCCTTTTTTTTCATAATGATTATAAGAAGAATTTCTTTTCGGATTCTGCCACCCAAATAACGCCTATCGGCCACACCCACTCCAATGTCGTCGGCAGCTATTAGCAGCAATTTTCAATTTCCTTTCTGATGAAGCACATGGCAAGAGAGCAAATTACATAGCGCACAAGATGGGACATTCACTTTTCCATAGCTTTTCTTTTTTTCCCTCCCTTTCCTTATGCTCGTTTTTGCCTCGTTTTTCTCCCTTTTTGAACTCAGTGTCCTGGCTGGCGCACACGTCCGCAATTGTCCTGAGCGCTTCTCCGTCTTCGATTCGAAAAGAACATTTTCTTGCTTTTCTTGTTCCTGTCGCTGGGTGGCTGAGTGGGTCGAAAATAAAGCCCAGACGAGAAGACGGGCGCAAATGAACGGCCATTATGTTTATCCGAAGTGAAAGCGACGACTGAAGTGAATTTTTAACGAGGCGAAGGAAGCCCGTCGAGAAGTTGGCCCAGCAGTGCGTTGCAGTGAGTTGCCGAGCTATCCTGCTGGCCAAGGACATGCTTCAATAGAATAAGAAGAAAATTACACTTAAACGCTGTGGCGTGTCGACAGCTTCTTCTGTAGTTGCCTTAGGTGGTCAGCTTTTTATATGTATTTACTAGAGACAGCAGAGGTTACTTTTATTTTGATGTTTGTAACGCTAGGGGAATTATGCTAAAATGGGTATTTTATATTTACCACAATATTAATATTTTAAGATTTCGCCAAATCCGATGCTTATGGTCGTAAATGGAATAGGATACTTCCTGTAGACTTACCTTTCTTACGATACATCGATTTTGTACCTATATTTTATGCACAAAGAATGATACATAAAGCCATATTTTGTTATATAGAACTTTGTTTAGGCTGCTAGTAATTCAAGATAAATTAATTAAATGCAATTTTTGCATATTTTGTGAATAATATTTATATCTCAATGTTATACTTTTAATAAGATATTTAAAGCTTTTTCTAATTTTAACATAATAAAGTTATCCCAATATTTTCAATATGAAATTGAGCGCTATGTTTTGCTAATAAAATTTATCTAACAACTATAAGAACATATAGCCTTCGGCTTGCCAAAGGATAACTTTTTTCCTCTCCTTCCAGTTTCCCTGGGAGGCTAACCAACTTTGATTGGATTGCATTCAAAGGTGACCGTCTCCAAATTGCCGGTCAATTAACCATTTCACCCAGAAGCTCTCATCCCTCATTAACCTGTCTTCATCAATCTGCACTGGAATTCCTATGGCCTGTTGCCAGTGGAGGAGAATTTCAAGTTTATTTGCCTAAGCCGTTGACAGACAAACAGCTTCGGATCACCCTTTCCGCACGCAGCAGCGGCAGCGGCAGCACTCATACGCCCTGTGCGCCATCTGCATTAACATATCATTAGGGCGTGCGTGTGTGTTTGGCTGTTTATCGAGGCTTTTGTTTACAATAAAGCGTAATCATGTGTTACAAATACCAATAATAATTCGAATGGGCAACTGTAACCCTAGCCAGCTAGCACAGCCTCCAATGCGGGGCGTCGCACCCACTTCAATGTCAGTCCGTGAATGCATAATGAGCTGTATGTGTGTAGCATAGAGGAGGTATATAGCCCAGAGGCCTGCTCCTCGGTTCGTGTCTCCGTACTCTCGCCTCAAGTGCACTTGCCGGAGACGGAGACCCCGTCCGGAGTCGTGTAAACATCCCATTTGTGTCCAACATCCAAATGGCGCTCGATCTGGGGCTCTGGCGCTTTCATTGCAGGAAACAACTGTCTTTTGGGCCAATTTGTTTATAGAATTTGCAATGTTGGGAAGATATATTTCAAAAATGTATAAGGGATATACTTATCTGTTTAAAGTATGTAAACAAGAGCTTAATAAATAATGGCCTAAATAAATCTTATACCACAATTTTGTGAACCAGGAATATTATAGTAATAGTTGCTTTGTTTTAACAATATTTATAGGTTTAAAAAATAGGAATTTGATAAAAATTTTGCTATATAAAATATATAAAAAACGTACTTAGTATTCTGGCCACTTCATTACTTTAATAACACTGAATTACTAGAGGTAAATCTTTGACTTAATTTTCTCAAATGGATATAACAATTTAGGCAATTTGGACAGTGCTTACTTCACTGAAATACATATAATAATTTTAGGCAATCCATGTCTATTAATGATCATGTTGAAATCCCATTAAATCTCTGATGAGTAAGCTTCTCTAAAAAAAATATATCTTATATTTTGGCTTTCGAATTTTTTGTTCAATTCGTAAAGAACACTTGGCCTGGCACTCAGGCGCCTTAAGATGCCCATACAATTTGGATTCATTAAATACTTAAGTAGAAGCTCAAGTGCCAAAGCTTAAGTGTACGGGGTTATTATTGCAAAAAAAAAACGAATATAAAAATCCAACAAAGGGCAGGTCAAGTATTCATAAAATAAGCACATGTGGTAATAAAGAAAATGCTATTTTGAAATGAAATAATGTGCATAAAGTGTATGTACAGGTTTTAGTAATTATACAAGAAATTTCAAGATTATTTATAATTGTGAAATAAGAATCAGATTTTATATAAATAAATAAAATATTAAATATTTTAATTCTAATATTTCTTTTATTTATTTTCTTGCTCACAAAAGTCTCCTTTCTTCTTTTAATAATCATCTTTTAATTTTATTGTCTTTTCTTTAACAATGTAATTCCCTGTGAAGTTTTAACCATTCGAATAACTTTGTATATTAATATAACAAATAAAGATATAATAAAAACTATGATAGCAACGACATCCAATAGATAAAACTGATACCAGGGCAGGTTAACACCCGCTGCCACCAAATGTGGAGCTCCTCTATGCTCGATTATATAATCTATCCAATACATGGCCGTGTCCATAGCTCCCAGTGGACGATCCCGAAAAATCTTGGAAGCTCTATCCATATTAGCTTTATATTTGGGATTGGTTAGTAACTCAAGTAGAGCCCCCTCAAGTGTTTCCTCCGATATGTGACGATAGTCCAAGCCAATGGCATAACCAGCAGATGAAGCCTCCTTTATGTTGGAGTACTGATCGAAATAGAAGGGCATTCCGAGCACTGGAACTGCATGATGAACAGCCTCCTGCATGCCAAAGAGTCCGCCATGGGCTATGAAAACCCTCACCTTTGGATGGGCTAATATATCGGCTTGAGGTAACCATTTCTCCACTTTCACATTTCCAGGGAGATTGGACAACTTGTCGTCTTCGAATTTCCACAAAACGCGTTGTTTCAGCCTGGCAAAGACATTAAGGAAGATCTTTAGCTTCTCGGCTGGCATGTCAGCACTGCGCACTTGAGATCCTGGAAGAGTAGGATTTATATAATATTTCGATTTGTGTTAATTAATAAACCTTACCCAGACTAAAGTATATGGCTCCGTGTTCCGCTTCATCGAGAAACTTTTGTATATGTCCTGGCAAACGTTTAGGTGGCAGGATGTGCAATCCTCCCACAGAGATCATGTTAAAGGTCATGGGCCTTGATGATGTCAGCGGCATATAGCTATTCAAGAATATGGCCGATATATTTCTTTCCAATTCCTTAACCCTTGGCACCTCGGGCAATAAATTTCCAAAATGTTTTCTAACGATGGCATCCTGTTCCGGATAATAGAAAACCTCTCGATGCAAATCCTCTGTGGCTCCAATTATTACATTTTCCAGCCTCTGCCGCAGGGTCATTCTATCGGTGCAGGATAGATAAACATTGGGAACATACGATAATGGAGTTATAAAGCCAAAAACTTGGCTAAAATAGTTGGCATAGGCAAAGGTGGCCATGCTAATGACTGGAATTTTGTAGAGATGCCCGAGCATCAAGGCTCCTTCATTGTAAAACTGTGCCACCAAAAGAAGATCGTATTTTCCCACTTTATCCTTGGCATGGATTAGCTTTTGAACTTCGGGTTGGCTCAAAGCAAAGTCCGTGGATTTAATGCCAATGTGTTGGGCCAATTGCATGGTTTTCCATTTGGGAACATCAACCATATCCAAAGCCGAAGTGGTCTTCATTATTTGGGTAACTATTTAAAAGATTATTTATTATATTTATTTTTAATATTTTTTTTTTTAGTATTAAGTCTTACTGTCATCCCATGTATTATAAAGTGGCAAAAGAACTTCTGTGTAGTTGGCTCCTAGATTTTCCTTGGCCAAGGAAAATGGTGTTATGAAGGTAACCTCATGTCCACGTTGCACTAGCTCTCGAATTATGGCATTTGTCATCATAAAATGACTTCGTACAGGCAGAAAGAAAGGTGCCAAAATTCTGGCTCCTTCTGAATGTCCAAAAAGGAGCAAAAATATTAACTTGAAAATAGTTAATGAGTGCTAGAAAAAAAATAATAAAAAAATAATAATAAATATAATAGAAATATAGTATTATTTAGCAATGTTATTACAGCTTATATAAGTTCTTGTTAAAGAGAAACACTTTTATATATAATTTTATAAAAATTGATTGAAACAACCATATATTTCTTAATATATATCATAATTTAAGCACATATACTATTGAATGTTAGAAGAAAATTAGTTTTAAATATTTAATTTGAATTGAAGATATCAAGAAAGAACGTAAAACTATTTTAATTAATGTTTTTATTAAACAAGCACACATTTAATTTTATAAATATACTTCATAATTTTTATTTCTAATATTCAATCACTTTTCTAACCATTTTTCGGACTAAAATATTACTCTTTCTATGTCTTAATCACTGGCCGGTCAACGGCATACTGATCTGGGTAACATTTTGGATAGCTGATATTCTTTCTCCCCTAATATAGCCAAGTCATGATATGAAGATGAGTTCAAGATCACAGCTTGACATCAATAAGAGTATCTTGAGAGTATGTCGGTTAATATAGCGAAAATTTGGTGAGCGCTATCTTGTCTGGAAGACCTGTCATTCAGTTGACTTTATCAGCTGTCTACCCAAGATAAGATTTGCAAAAATATTTCCGTATTCTTTGCTAAAATAACATTGCATTTATCTTGCTTTTAAGATACTTATCTTAAAATATATTTATTGATATCCATATATAATATTTAATCTTGAAATAAAGTGATTTTAATGGGATATAAAAGAAGCTTAAGATTTTCCACTACAAAACTTTCCTCTTCAAGTTTATGCTATACACTTCCCAAAGCGATCAAACTAAACGATGGGAAATCGTAAATAAATCATAGGCATTTGACTAAATTAAATATTTGTTTCCCGGTGCCACCAGCCCCACACACACCCACACACAAATGGTGTGTGGTAAATGAGTTTCCTAAACTGGATGCCGTTTCCTTGTAAACGTTCTCCGGTCTATGAAATACTATATACCATATAGTACAGTAAACAATCGGCCAGTCGATGTGCATACGATTATAAATGGTTAAATTGCAATAAAACTCAACGCGCCAATTTGTAGGCAATTAAATTTTATATACGATCAGGAATTTCGATGGTGGATTGCTCCGTGACGTCCGATTTGGTCTTCAATATCCACAAGGAAGCAGGAGAGCCGGGGGATGCGAGGCATCGATCATTCAATTTGGCGTTGCAGACTTATTATTGTTTACTTTGTCATATTTAGCCAATGTGTTTTTATTGTTCTTCGCGCCGCATTCGTACTCGTATTTAGATTGCCTCTATTTGTTGCTGCATGCCAGCCAGCAGTGATACTTTGTTTATTGTCTCGGCCAGGCCAAATAAATGCAACGGCTTTTCTGCGGTAAATTTGGCTTCTACTTCTTGTTTTCGACTTGGCCATAAACCTTGATCAGCAGTCATCCCATCTGCGGGGATTTACACAGAATAGATACATAAGTATAAACGAAGCAGAGGGTGGGCTCAAGTGGATAAAGTTATTGCAAATTCCCTAATCTATGCGGATCCACTTTGGAGAATGCCCCATGCAATGGTCTCAACAGCCGCCAAATGCAGCCATAAAAATGCCCAAATACCTCACCCCCTTTGTTCCATCAAAATCAAAGCTTTTAAGCCGCGGCCTGAAGTGTTTTCGCTTGCGTTCTAATTTGCCTTTGGCGTTGGCATCGAATCTGCAATTAGCCGCTATTACATTAATAATACGCGTACTTGTGTCTTCGACAGCAGACCGGCCCATTGGTAATTGAAAATTGAAAATTCCGATATTTCCAATATATATATGTATATATGGAAATGGAAAAATAAATTCAATTGAAAAGCGCACATTTGGCCAAAGTGAATCGTTTGTGCTTAAGAGCTTAAAAGTGCGCATCTTGCTTCATTGCATCTGTATCTTTATCTTTTACATATTTGTATCTTTGCACTGAGGGGAAAATGTCGTCTAAAGGTAAGAATAAATAATTAAGAAAATATTTCAGAAATAGAAGAATATTTTAGAAGATTAAATAATAAGCTTTGAATCTTAAATATTTTAGTGTTAGGTAAGTAATGTTAAAAAAATTATCCAATAAATATTTTCTAATAACACATTTTAAATTTCATTATCATATCTGTATGTTTGTCCTTATAAAAATCTCAAAAGAATTATATTTTTTCGATCCTCTATAACACCCTCTAAACACATGCAACTGGAAACCATTGTCGCCCGTCGCGGATGCACTGGCTCCATGATCATGTAATCATGCGTGTGGCAATGTTTACAAATAACGCCTTGTCGCCGCCTCCGGCCAGACAGGACACTCTCGAGGATGTCGGCAATTGGATGGATCGAGTGAAATATGTGTGAACGGAGCGACGGACTCCTGGTCCTGCGTGTGGCCACAGTGCCTAATTGGAGTCCGCCACTCGAGATCTGTCTAGACAGCTGTTCTGCGGTGGTCCTCCATGCGCCCAAGTAGCTTGTTTGGACTGCCACCGCGGGACATTTGCGACACATTAGTTGACCACTGTTTGGGAAACAAATGTTGGGAAAATCGGAGCGCGCCAAGGCGGAAAAAATCCGAAGGGGATTGGAGACCACACAACGCTCCGAAATAACACAAAACCGTACTCCAAATAAGCAAAGCGCAGTAACAACAAACAAAGATACACAAGAGCAAAAAAATGGAACAGAAACTGAAAATATGTAATTATGTTTTCCCAATTTCTTTTTTTTTTAATTTAAATGAAATATTATTACAAAATATATATCTAAAATTTTAGATTTCGTGCCCTTCCCTGATCCAAAAGAATATTTTTTAGATTTAATTCTTGCATATGTTCTCAATCGGATTAGCCTAGCCCCTCGTCTAGATTGACCCGGATGCTTAAATAAAAATAAAATAAAATTAAGAGTGCATTGTAATTATTACCTTCTTCCCTACAAATACCAATTGATTTATAACTATTTTAATATTTCCTAAAATGCAATCTTTGAAATTAAAATTTGTATATTCCCAGTGTAAATTGTTGCTGGGGGAACGCATTTAATGTACTGGCGGAACTCCTCAGCCCATCCATTCATACATTTATCCTCGTCCATCCATCAGGGCCATCAGGTGTGTGGTGGCGTTGGCTTGGTGGCTGTGGATGTGAATATGGATGTTCCACTGCCGCCGCCGCTGCCGCTGCCGTTAGAAGCGCAATTTGTTTATGCTACTTCGTGAGCAATAAAAGCACAGACGGCCATGTGGGTGGTCGTGGTCCCACCTTCCCACCATCCGAAGATTTTATGCAGTCGCTAGTTATGATGTACCATTCCATACACAGGGATGTACATATACATGCCAGGAGGGGGATGGTTGGGAGGGCAGCGCCCGTGTGCTAATCGTCACAAGCTCTTTGGAACTGTTCATGTGGAATTAATCAGAGCATTGTGTTTGGACGGACCAGCATCCTCGTCTAGAGTCGCCTTAATCCCTGTGAGAAACAAATTGAGTTATAATTGAATTGATTTCCAGCGAAAGCGGCCACTTGCAAGTCTCGAATCGATCCAAGCTAGCTGCATGGTAACTCTGAAGTGGCTGCCGAATAATTTGACATAATGGTTCTTAATGAAGCGCTGCTATCTGCGTCTGAGAAAAGGGTGCAGCTACTCAAGTCAAGTGAGCTCTCGTTGAACTCCATTGGGGTTCGGCAGTTTATTGACCTCGAAAATATGGCTCCCAGTCTGAAGTGTCCAATTTTTACGCCTCCCAACAATTACTGAAGCTGAATATTGAAAGAAATGCTTCCTCAGTTTAAAATATGCGCTCTTTTCATTATTTAATAATTAAATTATATAAATAAAACAGCAATAATTTTAATGATATGTAATTATACCCCCTATTTATATATCGTTAATCGGAATTATTTTACCAAATTATAGACATAAGTATATCATTATTCACGTGTACTGAATCCCATAGATGCAATCTAAACATGAATTCGTTTGTTATTAATTATCTGATGGAGTAGCTAAAGCTATATAACCCCATCAAAAAGATCAAGCAGTCCATTCGGGAAAAATTTCAACTTGTAAAATGTTTCAAAGGTCGCTGTTGTCGTTGCAAATTGTTATCCTGCTGAAAATTGTGAGCCTTTCGGTTGAAATTCAGTATGAATTTGAGTTTGAGGATGACAAGCTTTATACTGACTGTCCCGATAGCCCGAACGGCACAATTGGTATACATGAATTGTTTGATTTTTCGGATTTAACCATGGAATTGACTGAAGACGGAGTCCTCGCAAGTGGAAATTTGACAACTACGTGGGAAGTAGAGCCGACTGATCGCGTCGAGGTGAATATATTTGAATAAGGAGCAAGGACTAATGCATTAACATAACACTTTCAGGCTCGTATAAACGTGTTACATTGGGAACGTGGATTTTGGCAACCAACAATACTTAATATTTATATTTTTGATTTCTGTAAAGTTATGTACGACAAGAATCAACTCTGGTATAGTTTTATGACAGAACATGTCATCAACGTGGAGGATGTTAAAGACAAATGCATAAAATGTAAAGGAGTAAGTGGACGCCTGTCCAAAGGACTATACATATTTTTAGTTCAAATGTTGAATTTTCAGACAACACTGGTGTACGAGCCGTTCTTGGTGAAGGCCCGTTTTGGCGCGGGGATGGTGATTCCTCCTGGACGGCATCGAGTTATAGTTAATGCTGCTGCGGTTGATTTGAATAATGTTACACGACCAAATGTAATATGCTATGAGTTCAGAGGTCAATTTTATAAAATCTGAAATTGAATGCAGCAAATGTAACGAACAATTTCACTTGGCTAAATAAACTAAAAAATATTGTATTCCAATACACACTTTCAAGACTTTAAACAATTTAAGCTGTGATTGATTACTAAATCAACTTTTAGTGTGAAGCTTAAACATATTATTTATTATTTTACTACTGTTATTACATGGAAAAAAGTAAAAGTATACGTATCTGAACTTCAGAAGCAAACAAAGTTAGCCCAGAAGTAGACTATACTTCTGTTGTTTTCATATTTCATGGATGTGAAATGAACTTCAAAGCTGGTTTCTTTAGGAAAATAGTGTGTCAAAATATGTTTAAAAAGGCACTGTGGTTTGTTTTTTTAATTGAACTTAAAAAGTTAAAGTAAGTAAATTTGATTGAAAATTATAGAATTTATATAAAAAGTAAGTTTATGTAAAATACATTAAAATAAATTAATAGTAATTAATTATTGACTATTTTGGGTATTTTCTAAATCATCACAATTATTAGAACAATTTTCTTTACAATTAACTAAATTATAGTCATATCAAAACCAAAACTAGTGCGGAAATATAAAATGTAATCAAGATAAGCGGCGATCTTTACATGAAATCAATGGTTACTACTGAAATGATAAAATATCTACAGCTATAAATACTGCATCAGATTGATCCAGTAGTTCATTCGCGTAAAAAAAATTTAAAATGTTTCATCTGTTGCACTTGACATTGCAAATTCTGATCCTGCTAAAAATTGTGAGCCTTTCGGTTGAAACTCAGTATGAATTTGAGTTTGAGGATGACCAGATTTATAGTAAATGTCTCGATAACCCAAATGGAACAAACGGTATAGAAGGATTGTTTGATTTTTCGGATTTTACCATGGAATTGAGTGAAGAAGGTGTCCTCGCAAGTGGAAATTTGACAACTATTTGGGAAGTAGAGCCGACTGATCGCGTCGAGGTGAATATATTTGAATAAAGGAAAAGGATTAGCGCATGAACGTAACTCTTTCAGGCTCATATCACCATATTACATTGGGAACGTGGATTTTGGCAACCAACAATACTTAATGTTTATATTTTTGATTTCTGCAAAGTTATGTACGACAAGAACCAACTCTGGTATAGTTTTATGACAGAACATGTCATCAACGTGGAGGATGTTAAAAACAAATGCTTTAAATATAACGGAGTAAGTGGACGCCTGTCCAAAGGACTTTACATGTTTTTGGTTAAAATGTTGAATTTTCAGACAACGCTGATGTACGAGCCGCACTTCATTAAGCCCCAATTTGACTGTGGCATGGTAATTCCTTCTGGACGGCACCGAATTATTGTTAATGTGGATGCGATTGATTTGAATAATGTTACGCGACCAAATGGAATATGCTATGAAATAAGGGGTCAATTTTATAAAATCTAAAATTAAATGCTACATGTATAAAACAACAATTTGATTTACTTAAATAAACCACAAAAAGTTGTAATACCAATTTTGTTCTTAAAATTTTAAACAATTTAAGCTATACATGGTTTTCAAATAATTTTTACAAATTAAGTTTAGCAAATTCATATTTCACGGATTTCACGGAACCAATTTGTAATTTTATTTAAAATAAATGCAAAGAACATGAGCCAAAAATTTTACAATTACCAAAATTATAGTCATATAAAAACTAAACTAATCCAAAGCTACCGCTATAAATCTGCATAATATATTATGCAATAATTTAAGTTCGAAAAAAAAACGATAATACAATTCTATAGTGGAATATTTAGGGTTTTTTTTTGTATTGTGAAGAATAGAGCCAAGTTCAAATCTATTAATATAAAATTGATAATGATGCTGAACAAATTTCAAAGCAAATTAATTTTATGTGTTTTATTTTTACATTACATAATAATTTATTACAAATGTACAATTCTTCCTATAAATTAGTAAGTATTTTACAAATGTATTCCTGAATACGACATCTAGTGGGACAAATAGGAACAAAAACAAATCTCACGAAGTTTCACGAAAATTTCGGAAAAATAAAGAAGTTGCTATAAATTTCCTATAAAAAACCAAAAATTCATATCAAATTTCAAATTTACGCCATCTGGACAAATGTAATTTCCAATAAGATAAAAGTAAAAAGTAAAAAGTAAGTAAAAAGATTAAATATATGCAAAGATTTAAGTATATATTCTGTAAATGGTAGATATATTAAGAAACATCTTAACATATAAATTATAAAAATTGACTATTTTTTATACATATCAAATTGTAATGTCAATAAGGAGAAGAAAAATAAAATAATAATTATATAGTTAGTAAATTCATTAAAAAAATCTGAATTTTCTGTAAACTGTAATGTTAATAAGGACAACAGTTGAATATGTATTTTATTATTTTAAATTTTATAAATAAATAGTTACTGTAGGATATGTTCAAATTTAATTTTAAAATTCTTACTGACAATTAACTAAATTATAGTCAATCTTCGATCTAATCGAGATCTACACCACAGGGCCCTGTACAGATGATCTTCACACGAAATCAGCGGTTACTGTTTATCTGATGGAAAAGCTATGACTATAAAAACTGCATTAGATTGCTCAAATAACTCATTCGCGTTAAAAAAATTTTAAAATGTTTCACCTGTTGCACTTGACATTGCAAATTCTGATCCTGCTAAAAATTGTGAGCCTTTCGGTTGAAACTCAGTATGAATTTGAGTTTGAGGATGACCAAATTTATAGTAAATGTCTCGATAAGCCAAATGGAGCAACAGGTATAGAAGGTGTGTTTGATTTTTCGGATTTTACCATGGAATTGAGTCAAGAAGGAGTCGTCGTCACTGGAAACTTGACAACTGTGTGGGAAGTAGAGCCGACTGATCGCATCGAGGTGACTATATTTGAATAAGGAGCAAGGACTAAACTATTAATAAAACCTTTTTAGATTCGTGCAAACACTTTACATTGGGAACGTGGATTTTGGCAACCGACCATCATGAACATGTTAATTTTTGATTTCTGCAAAGTTATGTACGACAAGAACCAAATATGGTTTAAACCTTTAACACAACATGTGATCAACGTAGAGGATGTTCGCGGCAAATGCCTTTCAAAAGAAGTAAGTGGGCTTTTTTAATGACTCTTAATAAGATTGAAACAAATGTTTAACTTTCAGACAGTTCTGGTGTTTGAGGAGTATGTCATGAAGGCCCAACTTGGTATGGGAATGGTGGTTGCCCCTGGACGGTACAGGGTCGTAATTGATGTAGTTGCAATTGATTTGAATAATGTTACACGACCAAATGGAATATGTTTTGAAACAATAGGTCAATTTTTTAAAATCTTAAAATAAATTCAAACGATTTCGTATAAATTTGTTCTTACAAAATTTTGAGGAAGCGAACCTAGACATTTTTAAAACAAGAAAAAAATCTTAAAGTGGAAAGTTTTGTTTAACTTGAAACACAAGAACACAAATTATGCATTTTTCAGATTTTATATTTGTATGGCATATTAGATATTGTAGTATTTTAATTTTTCCAAATTTAGTTGTGAATAATGATCTGATACCTTACTCTGGCCTTTTAACATTTGTTGTAAATAATTGTAAACTTATTAAATTCGTTTTAAGCTGACAAAACCGTTCAATACTTTAACCATAAATAAATCACAACAAACTAATTGCTGTCTTCACCTTAAAATGTGTGGTTTTATTAGGACATACATACATATATGTATATAATATTACACGTAGTTGACTTAAGCACAATACAAGTTAAAGTACATCGAATTTGTTTACTATAATATTGTGGTTTAATGTGACGTGCCTTTCATACATTGGATCAAAAATAAAATATGAAAAGTAATACTTCAATTAGGAAAATCCAGAGAAATTGTGTTTCTCCTGTTATTATTATTATTCTTTTCTTTTTTGGCAAATTAGATGAGAGTTAAGCCGCTGGATAATTTACAAAATAAGCTAATCACTGCGATGCATGTGGGGAAGTGGCATATTTGGTGCTGAAGTAGTTGGGGGCTGTGGATATAGCAGCTTGCCATCGGAGTAACGCATCAGAGTCATTAGCTTCAGCATTCGCAGCTCCTCCTTATCCTTGTCCTTGTCCTTGTCCTTGTCGCGATCCTTATCCGTTCCAATACCGCTATGCGTCTGTGGGTGGCGCAAGCGATTGCGATCTGCTGACTGGTCGGGTCTTTAAAATACTCAAGTCATTAACGTTCTCTAAAAAGCTATTGTTCGCTGACAGTTTCACGCTTTGCACGTCCTTTTTCAGTTCCTCCATGTCGCGCTTGAGTTTGGCACGTCGGTTTTGGAACCAAGTAATGACCTGTGGATTGCGAAATTTGTACTGATGTGAAAGCTTGCAGAAAGATACTTCTTATACTAAATTCAGCATAGCACATAGACTTCCTCAATTGAGTTTGAGTTTATCTAACTGATTTTAGTTGCTATTTAATTCATACTTTATTGCCCACACAGACTATACCATACTCACCTGTGCATTGGAAAGGCCTAGGCCGCCGGCAATCTCATCACGATCCGCTGGCGAGAGATATTTTTGGTATAGGAAGCGCTTTTCCAGCTCGAAGATCTGCTGGTTGGTAAATGCAGTACGGGATTTGCGTTTCTTCTTTGGATTGGATCGCGTGGCGAATATATTCAATGTGGCGGGATCTGCAAGGCAACAAACATTATGGAAAATCATTATAGGAGAGCTACAACGGAATTGTGTCGAGTCGAAGAGGTGTGATGAGATCGTAAATTATTCTGCGATCAGTCAACTTTTTATGCTTCACACAACCAAACCGAACCGATGATCGTAAAATGGAAAAGTTTATGAGGCCTTTGGCTCTTCTTCCGCCGTAGAATTTTGACCTTTCTCCGGAGAGCCGTCTTGAGGATGCTTTAATGATCACCTTTATGACCGATCTCTACGCAGTCACTGGCACTTTCAATTCAATCAGTGAAATGCTTGTGGTTAAAACAATTTCAATGGAATTCATAATAGACAATCCGACAACAACAAATCTGCGGCCCTAAAAGTCGGCCAGGGGATTCTCTACCTCTAGCTCCGATTTATATACCCTCGAATTTTTATTGGCCACGCCGCTGAATGATTTCCTCTGTGTGTGTGTGTTGTTGTTGTTGTTGTTGTTGTTTTCTTAAGCGATTCGATTGGGATTTGATTCGATGTGGATTTTTGATGGCCGGTATTTGTTTTTGGCATGTTTAAAGGTAATACGGCGGCTGATTGATGTTTATTCTTTTTCTATTTTTTCCAAAGCAATCCACGGCGGAAATGGCTTTCAACCCAGTTTGAGCTTAATGGAGAAGGTAGGAGCCAGAGCAGTCCAGCCCAGTCCCATTAGGTATTGTTTATTTATCGCTGGCAATTCAATTTTTGCGCCTTGCCTTGTTTTTTATTAATGCCCGATACTTATATGGCAGGGGAATGATCGCGGTGAATAGCCTAGAGTATCAACGGAAATAGCTGTTGCTTCGTTTGCTTAAGGGGTTGAAAATACTTCGGGAGAGATATTATAATATGGGAACCTAGAGGGAAGGTCTGGCGGTGAAAATGGCAGCAGCTGCACTCCGGCAGCAACAACTTTGTTGTTACTAAACATGTCCGACAATTAACAATTAAGACGCTCGAAATTCAGTCCTTGAACAGCACAAGATATGGGAAATTGGGGTTGATTCCGGTCCCCTTCTTTTTATGGTTTTGTTTGTGGCTGAAGTTAAAAGCCATTTTGACACTGTCCCCATGCGTTTATGGCGAGGTTATCTAATCTTCTGGCTTGTAAACGCCCATTGAGGTCTTAAGTCGTTTAAGGGGTTAAGCGAAAATATAACATAAAAATAATAAATGTTTTTGGTTGTGAGTTCATAGGTTAAAAAATGAATTATTATTTGTTTAAAATAAATTTTACCTTACATTTTTACTTTTAACTACAAGGTTTCACATTTCCCAAATATTTATATCGAACACCGTTATATCTAAACTAAGATCAATTCATTAACCAGTTTAATCCGACCCCACTTGCCATCAATAGGCATTCCTTGGCCCCAGATTGGCCATGTAAGCTAGCCACGCCTCTAATTAAAAGCCATGGCAAGCCTTTTCTTGGCCAAAAAGTGGTTAAGCCTGAACTTTAAGGTGGTTTTGGTTGCGCTTTATTAATTAAAAAAATATTTTTACACGAACTCCACTCGGGGGCTGGACCAATTCGGAGCTGCACTTGGAGTTGGCGGTCTGGAACTGGAATTACAACTCGCACCCACACTTTACACACACACACACACACACACACACACACACACACACACACACACACACACACGTCCTCGACGTGGCCAGTAAACAATGTCATCAGCATAACTAATCATTGTGACAGCCGGCCGGTGACACCGAACCGAACCCCCAAACCAGGCCACATTTAGCACAATGATTCCAAGGAGCTGCTCCTGTTGTCTGGAAAAGTAAGCATAACTTATGCCTCCTGGCAGCGTTGCTAATTGAGACACAAACAAAATGACGCATTTTCCTTACATAAATAGACTGACTTTACTGGGTGTGCTTCTAACACAATGAAGTTTACACTAAAAAAAATCTTTAAAAAATACTATTAACTCTCTTTTACGTTAAGATAAATATTAGGAAGGTGGGTTAGCAATTAGTTTATTTGGTAATTATTTTTAAAGGACAAATAACTATCAGACACTTTCCTTGTGGGGCTAAATTACGGTCTCAAATGTTAATTTAAAGGGAAGTTACTAAAAATAAAAATAAAATTTAATAAGACAAAAAGCCGACATAATTTACTTTATAAGCTTACTGAGCTGATAACGATAGCTTATTTATTTAAGCCACAATATTTGTTTCCAGTGCATTAGTTCAACACGATACGAGGAGCATGGCGTGCCTTATCGACGGTCAATCTGAAACGCAGACTTGGAGCGCTTGGCTAATGGCGTTGGCTGGTAATTAGGCAAATTAGCTGGACTCTACTGGCTACTGGGAGGCACATAAATTAACAGCAATTAATTAAATACTCGCTGCTTAATGCCAGATCACAACCAGCTCTTCCGCTCCATTGGGGAAAAAAACCAACAGAGTACAACAAAAAAATAGGGCCGGAGGGTAACAATTCAATTAAAGCCAACTCCAAATCAATCAGCCGAGATCAGCGAGCAGTAATGGTAATCCCCAGGGATGCAGAGGGAACATCATAATAAAAGCCAGCCAGAGATCGCAATCTCAAGACTGTCGGGGCTACCAAGATGGGTATCCCTTGGCTAAGACTAATGCCCAGGGAAGATATTTACCACAAGGTGCCTGCTGTTCACACGCTCTTCAAATGCCTTGCATCGCATCGCTTCGGACCCTTTGAAAGATGAGTATCCAAGGTAGTAGGTAGAGGCAGCCAGATACCGATTTAGATCCAGATTCAGAACCAGGCCAAAAGCATGACATGTGGAATGTGTGATGTGGGCACGCCGACGGAAGACTCAATTAGAAGCCTGGACTTTTCGGGGCTTTCGGATTTATGACCACAAGGAATTTCACATTCTCAGGCTCTGGCTAAATACCTGCCAATAGCTTCACAAGTCTGCCGCCACCGCAGAGTTATGACAAAACCAGCCAGGGACAAAGGCGACCTTCGGGATGCAAAAGAGTCGCCGCCAGCGGTTCAGGGAGTTTGGCTAAAAGCGCTAATTATGGCCAGAACGGAAAGCAGAACGAAGCTGCAGCAGCAGCGGCAGCACCAGACCGCAAATTGCGTTGTCCAGAAGCTCGAACGCGTAATCAAAAACTAATTTTAATCCTGTTTGGGGGATCACTCCCGCTTCACTTCAGCTTCACCCAAATCCCCGACACACAATCCCAAAATGAAAATGAAAACGAAGAGTAGGGACAGGAGCAGGAGGAGCAGAAGCAGGAGGGCCGATCGGATCAGAGATCTTTTTAGCGGTAGGTCCCAGTTAATTTATTCTAAATGGCTTTTTGAAATCCCCGAAACATCTCGAGAAATTTACTTATGACGTTGCCGGCGTCTTTCTCTCCCTAAGAAAACCAAACCGCAGGGTACACGTAGGAAAATTAATATTTTAACAATAAAATTGTAAGATTAAATAATTTTGTGATAATTTTGTACTATTCCCAAGAGGATATTTGTTATTTGTAAAATATATAGAAGATGAATAAGATAACTCGCTGACCTGAAGTAATTAACATTTTGTAGAAAAATTATCGTAATATTCTTATGTTTATCAGGATACTATTGCTTTCTAGCATATTTTCCATATTTTTTGTATCAGTGTATTAACTCTGCGATCTGAGATCCAAAACGATGATTCAGACCGGATCAAAGCCGATGGCGGGCCCTGCATATTTTTCTCACTTCGGCGTGTCTGCGTGTTGTTAGCAATGAAATTGATGAGTTCGAGCAGGTTATAAAACCCGATACCTTTTGGCTACCTTTTGTTTGCTGCTTCTTTTTATTATTACTATAACTGCCGTGTTGTTGTTGTTGTTGCTGAACCTACGAAAAAGCTGAAATACAATAACACAAATTAATATAAGAAGATGAGACAAATTTAGCCGCCGACAAAGTGAGCTGGCTATGAGGGAAGAGGGGGAATGCAGCTCTCCATAACGAGAAAGTTATAAATTTTGGTATTTTCTTTTTGGATATGGAATCGACTGGTGGGGTCTCCACATTTTACTCCGAACTGCGATACAGTCATTGTTGGCTGCTTGTTTACACGCTCGTAATGCGCCCAATAACTTTTTGTATTTTGTTGTCATTTTGTACCGCCCTGGAGATCTTTGGGTTCTTGGATCCCCAACCTGGCTGGAGCTTCAGGTAACCGAACACGACGTTGTGAAGTTGTTTTAAGCCTTACAAATATATATTATATTTGAATTATTTAAGAGCTGCCGACGGCTGTGGTTGGTGGCTGAAATCTGTAAAGCACTTCATAGATCAAAGGGGTCAGTATCATATTTCAGAGTATTTAGAAATCGATGTCTTTATATCTTTATTGTTTTCATAAAATCCGATTCCTTAAGACTCCTAAATCAAATGTATAAAAAGGACTTTCTCTGTGCTGTTGAATTGTCCTATATTCACTTTAATTGAATTTTTTCATATGTTCAAAAGCATCACTTTAAGGCGTAAAGTTTTTCATGTTCATGTTGGCCCGCAGCTATTTTGATTGCAATATTACATCTTGTAAACATTAATATGGCCAATAATTTCCAAGAGCCCCTTCAATTTGCAGAGCCGAAAAAAACATGTCAACGGTACCTGGGGGCAGTAATCAAATGTTGTCGAGGGTTAATTTCTTCATACATGTTCCAAAAGCGATCGCTGAGTCGGTCGCTTTCTTTTGTATGGGCCCCGAGGTCCTGTACTCTCCGAGCTCGAGCATAAAAACATAAACAGGTAAACCAACAAACAGTTTGCGCACGATGTTCACTCACTTTATAGGAACCCAAAATTACATGGACACTGCGAGAAATTAATGGGAGAGACTAAAATGAGCCTTTTTGATTGAAGAATCTTTATATTTTTCGAACTAGTAAATAATACAAACGATCTAAGTTATATTTTCGACTTTAAGAAATGTAAACTTAAGTGTTTGGTATAACATATAACAGATTATAAGAGATTGTGCAAATTCATTTAAAAATTTATTTAGTATAGAATAACTTAGAAAGGATAACAATAATCCTTAAAATAAAATGATAAAGATGAAATCATCATAAGGTTTTGTTTTCAAAATTAGCATATGAGTCGATCTAACCAAAGAATTATGTAGATTAAAGAAAATTACACGTACGAAACAGTTGATTTTTAATTATTTTATTCTATGCATTATTCCTGTGAAAAATAAGAAATATTCAAAAGAAACTACAACTTTTAACATGATCCTTCCATATTTGACCTAAAACATTTTCCAGTTAATAATAAATGGCTTTATTTCTGGCTTTTCTCTTAGGCAGCGAGTCATTAGCTCTGTGTCGGCGACTTTCACTTGTAATTACTAGTAGACGCCTCGGACGACCCCTCGACTTTATATTTTGATTGATTTTAATGGCTGGCAAATCAATTGCAACTCCGACGCAGCGAAACAAAGCGCCGAAAACGTGGTCATCCTTAATTCAATAATGAATACGTCCCAGAGAATCGATGCCATGACCACACACCGATCCTCCTCCACCTCCTATCCATCCTCCTATCCATCCAACCATCCATCCGTTCCACAAACCATCCATTGCTGGCCCCATCCTTAGCATCCGCCACATGATTCACGATCGGAGGAGCGTTCAGCCTGCGCTACGCAAAAGCTCTCTCGATGGCCAGCGGAGGGGTGAGATGGACTGAGGAAGCGTCGGCTTCGGGACAAAGCATCGGCTCCCTTTGATCAGCACATATAAAATACTATGGCCACGCCCTCTAAAAGGCAGATTAAACGAGATGGCGCTCGGGCAGTGGGCAAAACGTATACTTAAACTTAACGTAACGTAAAGAGCAATGAAGTCAGTCAGTGTAAGGGGTCGGTTGGGCACGAAGAAGCAGACAGGCAGACTGAGAACCGGGATTCGGAGGGGGGAGATGAAGGAGGTCCAAGTTGGTTCCAGACGACGACGGCGGCGTTGTCTGCAAGAGCCATGTTTGGCCACCTCCCCAGGCGCATGGGCACTGCAGTTTCAGACGACAGTGGGTTAACCCTCAGGATTTTAACAAAGTAAGGTATCTGTTTAGGAATATTTAAATGTATTTTTGTACAATTTTTTTTTTAAACCTTTCGCACTGATTTATTTAAGTTTTTTTTTATGCATTCAAGCAATGTCCATTTTAATTTTAATTTTATTTATTTATGCACACGTTTTTCCTAATGTTTAAATTAAAGCTTATCTTCTCCCTTCTTATTTGGTAGTTCAGCAGGACCTTAAACAGCTTAGATATTCTTCCATTAACCATTCTTCTTTTAATTTTGGAGAAATTATACATACATAAAAAATTAATTTTCTCTTTCCTCAAAAAAAATCGTAAGAAAATATTATCTTTGCTTCATAATTTACATTCCCAAAATATCAACATTATGACTAACCCTCGACCACTGTGTGAGCATCGGTTTTGGTGTGTGCGAGACAATAAAAATTACGTTGCATTGCAATTTGGACGCTGAGCACTCGATGAAGCTGCTCAGCTTGGGTTTTGCTACGCCACTTCCCCCCCGATATTGCCCCATTTTGTTACTGCCATCATTTTTATCCTTTTTTGTATGTTTGCATGCACTTTAAGCCCAAACTGATCTGGGGCGGCGGCAGCGGCATTTGGCGGTGGTTGTTAAGTGAAAATCTGGGCTTGCAATCGCTAACATCAGCTAACAATGGTCATCATCATTAAAATGCGATCAAAGAAGAGGCGGCGGCAGCGGCTCTTGGGATCCTTGCTCTGATTGAGTGACCTTCCCCCAACTCCTGCACCAGATTCAGCTTCCTCCACACATCCAACGACTTCGATGTGGGCCAGTGTTAGCCGGCTTAATGTCTTTATAAGTAGCATGTATTCTATGTTAGTAGGGGATGGCAAGAAATATGCGGTGTAATCAAAACCGTTTAAAAAACTACACACTAATTGAGTTAGAAGTTCGTTGGGGGCTTTGAACTGGCCGACGGATCAAAGGCACCGCCGCCTTATTGGTGGCACAACAAAGAGCGTTGACAACGGCCTGTAAAGCCAACAATGCCCCAAGCAGCCACTAGATGAATGGGACGTACCATTGGATCCATCCCCGGATCTCCGGACCATAGAGAGTTCCCGCTGATGATGATCACCATAACCATCGTGATGGCCGGGGTGATTGGATCAGTAAGCAAGCCGCTAAACTTGCCCCAGAGACATTGTACGATAGTTTTGACAACTCAGCGAAACCGAGGCGGCAAACAAGAAAAAAAAGAAGGCTTATTAATGAGCCCACACTAGCAAAAAAGGCAATAAAGAAAAATCAATTTTGATTATGAATAAAATATATGAATAAAGAGAGGCTTACGCTGAGAGTAAAGTCAGTCAAAAATACTAATCAATGTTATATATCCTGGTTTTTCCCAGTGTAAGGACCCTGCTAAAATATCGTTGATATTATGACAAGCTGTCATAAATTACAAATTAATGTAATGATGCCAGGGAAGGCCGAGAGTTAGGAGCCCGGAACCTGGTCGCATTCTCTACTTCCAGCCAGGACCAGGGGCTATCTAAGTCGCTGCAGGTAGCAGCAGGGTCGTGCGATCGATCGCTGCCTGGATCGCATCGGATCGTGAAGATCTCGATCTTGGTCTCGAACTCCGACTTCGACTCCAACTCGCACTCGGACTCGGTCCGATGCTCATCGATTGCTTGTGGTTCTGGATCTCAGGGCGGGGGTATCTTCAGGTGCCGGCATTGCCACCGCATTGACTTGCCTACCTTACACCTCGCAGAGGCGAAGATCAAAGACAGCGGTGCCGACTTAATAACATAAATTAATCTTCTCATTGTTGGGCCCGGCGAGAAAAGGGAGAGGAGCCGGGGCGCGTTAGAGGAAGCGGGATGCACATGCGTGCCAAAAATGATACAGTAACAACACGCTATGCTAATCCGTTGGTTGCCTAACCAGGCTCTGTTAACGCACAATGCCAAAACGGCATTTAATTTGTTTTTAGCCCCGATACGAGGCTTCATTCATTATTTCAAGACGAGATCGAGGGTGAGAGAGCGTTAGCCAAGATTTTGTTGCTCCTAAGCGGAGATCAAAGCTAACATGCCGCCGTCCAAAACGACGAAAAGGAGATGGACTAGAAGAATACACTGGAAAAATTAACTAAATTCAACTAGTTTAGTTGGAGGGAGGAAATATAAACACTCAAAATTGTTTTGAATTACAAACAGAAAGTTTAAAAGATTGTGTAGAATTTTTAAGTTGCCTTTTTAATGCTTACAGATAGTTTAAACATTAAACAATTTATTGAGATATTTTGTAACATTTTTGTATTTTGTTTATATATCCTTTTTTGTAATTTTTAAAAAGACCTCATATTTCATATTTCTGTATCAATAATTTGGGACGCTTGAAAGTATTCTATAATTTAAGGAAAGGATTTTTGTTTCCCATTTTAAAGAGGTTGAAGAAGCTGGGTTCCCATTTTTTTTTTTAATTTGAATGCTGGAATCGAGGAGTTAAGTTTTTTATTTAATTTTAGTTTATTTTAACACAAAACTTCTTAATAATTGGGTTACGACAAATAAAATATAACAAATAAAAGACTCTGGCAACGCAGTTAAGCTGTTAGTTATTGGTTAGCAGTCAAGTTCGTTGTCTAAGTCTTTTGATTTTGGAATTTTTTTATTTGTTGTGAACCATTAATTAAGAAGTTTTGTGTTAAAATAAACTAAAATTAAATAAAACAAGATGGACATACAGTCGGGTGTCCCGACAGTAAAATACCATGTACCATTACAAGGCGCGTCCCAAAATTATATAAAAGAAAGAGAATAAGAATAAAAAACTGAGACAAATTTACATATAATGCAAATGTCTTCCCATTCAAGAGCAAAGTCGATAGCTCAGTGGGTAAAGCTACACATACATTTTTGTAAGCAATTGGCCTGGGTTCGAATCAACCGCAGGCATAAGGAATTTTTTCATTTTCAAAACATTAAGTAGTTCTTTGCTTGCATTTTTTTTATTTTTTAGTATTAAATACTGTAATTATTTTAATGTACTGGAAAAAAAAAAAAAAAAAAATTGCTAAAAATAAAAAAGATTTCGCTCGTCGCCGACGGGATTCGAACCCGTGACAACTAACATTTGAAAAAGACTTCAGCTTAGCCAGCTGCACCACCAACCAATTCAAAATGAGTAACCTTATTTTCATAGTAATATGAACACAAGCCAAATGTTTAATGAACGTTTTGATTTATTTGGAGCCCTCTGCCTGGGCTGCCTCTTCTACACGTAATGTGTATAAAGTAAAAAGCCTATATCTCCGCTATTTATGGCACGATCGCAATAAAATTTGGACAGTCTGTGTATTTTGATAAAATGCATTAAGCTTTTTAATATGGTTTACATAACTTTATAAATTTCGAAGATATACGTTTTTTTCAAATAGCTCCTCCAAAAAGGGGAGCAGCAAAAATTTAAAACAAACTTGATCTGCGTGCAGATATAAGAAGTCTAAATCCCAAGTTTGGTGTCTCTAGCTCTTATAGTCTCTGAGATCTGGGCGTTCATACAGACAGACGGACAGACGGACGGACGGACGGACGGACAGACGGACATGGCTATATCGACTCCTTTAGTGGTCCTGACCAATATTTAGGTAACTTTTGGGGGTCTGCCACGCCTCCTTCTGCCTGTTACAGAAAATCGCACTCGCACAAAACTATAATACCTTTGTACCTTTGGTACATGGTATAAAAAACTTCACTCACTAATATATAAAGACTGAAACACGTGTTTTATGGACATGTCTTTTTTTTTAATATTTTGGTTAAGAAATTACCTTGAAAATATCTCTAAAATATTTAATTTCAATATTATCCTTTTTTATATATAAAATTGTATAATTATTATATATATTCTTTTATACATATAATCCTATATTTTTACAGTGTAAAAAACCCCTGGCACAAACATGGAAAATATGCTGTGAACGTTTTTTGATCGAACGGCGGCAATGACGATGAAAATCAGCCAACAAGCATTAGTATTTGAAATGAGCTGAACGGAGCTGCCGAGCATGAGTGGAAATCGAAACGAGCGCAGCAAATTAGCTAATCAACGCCCATTAGTATTAAGGTATTGGAATTTATGATAAATATCCGTTAATACTCATCGCGCAGTTCGGCAGATTGCGTCCTGAGCAGAACTCACAATTCAGGGACAAGTTAATTTGCTTCGGAATGTAGGAAAGGATACCCTTGATCTTCGATCCCCATGATCTGGGGTCCCACTGGTGATAAAGCAGGCTTTTTATAACGCTGCCAAGGCACAGCAGGGCGACAAACAAGTGCATCTCTCATCGCAGTGTGGACCTCTGCGCTAATAATACATAATTTTCGTTGTAAAACAACAAACCGCTGCGCATCGTTATCATTATCGTTATCATTATGGTGCATTTTTATGTGCGCCTGCATGTTGACTGGCCATTGGCACGGCCCGCTTGCAATTCACAATTGGCAATGGCCAGTGGCCGGTTGGCAGTTGGCAGTTGGCAGCTTGTAGTCGCCGGTCGACAATATCACCTAATTTATGTTTATCGATATAGCCGGCCAGATAAGCGGCTTTAAGCAGGAGCAGTGGGCCGGGCTCGTAGGTTTTGTTTTTAGTGAGCGCCATAAAATGAAAGGCCACAGCCCGGTTGCCGTTGCCTTTTTTCGAGGAGGCGGAAAAATGTCACTTGGCTACCAGCTGAGCGGCACTTCGCTGCGATTCAGATTTAGATAGCATTGGCACCTTGGGATCAGCTTTAAATAGGTTTTAATAAGGTGCAGCTCTCAGTTGAAAATATTTAATTTCCATCATTAAGAGTGTTATTTATTTTCCAATTTGTGCAAAGTTAAACAGAGACGAATAAGTAACTGCGATCTTAAAATAATACGAAAGAAAGCAAATTAATACATAATATTTCAAAGCTTAATTTTTATGTCTCACTCTTTTCTAAGTATTATTTTTCCTACTAACAAAATAATAATTTGGTTTCTTAATTTAATACTACACATTTTTAGACGTAATAATTCCATTAAATAATTGCAATTAAGTCAGAGCCATAATAAGTGTCAAGTCCGTCCGATATGCATATATTTTGCCTCCAATAACTGATTTCTGCATCCTCTATTGACTTGTCGGCAGAACTCGTTCTGTTTCATGACCGATCCAAGCCATTAGCCATAACAAGCGACCATTTGCATGGCGCTTTTGATGTGCGTTCGTGTTTCGAGGGCCATAAAAAATGTGTTGCATGTTGCATAAAAAAAGAAATAATACAGAAAAAAAACTAGTTACGGTTATGTGTATAATTACTGCGACAGCATGTTGGCATGACAAATAAACTGAGAGAGAGACCATAAATTAAAGTATCACAATGCGTGTGGGGTGTGCGTGGCCAGGGGAGGGAGCTGGAGAACGGGATTGGGGACTCGGTGGGATTGGGGGGCAACGGCTTAACGGCAATGGCCACCTGACGACAAGTCTGAGCCAATTGTTAAGCCGTTGATATATGCCTGATTTCTGAATGCGAGTGGTAGTGCGAGTGCGTGTTGGTAGTAGACTCAACTTTCGGGTTGCTGTTGGCCGGTGGGCGTGTCGCACTTTTCGCCTTCGTAATTGCAAGGCTCGTCGAATGACAAGCTAAATAAATTAACAATAAATAATTGTGCAAATACAAAACTGCAAAGATCACTGTCTACACTGACGCAAAATATGAGATATTTAATTGTTTGCATTTCAATTTTATTTATATTTTAAATAGAGATTAGAAATTGTAAACTAAGAGCAAGCAGTTAGCTTAAAATTTATTATATAAAACTATTTTTGAGATACTCTTAAACATCTTCCAAGAAAAGTGTATATCTGTCCCATTTATAAATGCCACAAACAATGCCAAGATTTATTTAATTATAGCTGACGCACATGGCCATAGTTATAATACAGATTTACGCACAAATATGCAATGCAAAAAAATATACAGAAAGAAAAACAACAAGACCGCAGGCGTCGCTCTCTGAATTTATATAATTAAATCTACGCCCCGTTGCCAGCCAGACGCCTTGGCTTTCAGCCCCCCTTCAGCTCCGATCTTGGCTTTTCTCCGTTTGGTCCAAAATGTGCATAAATTCCGCACTTTATGCATTGGCTTAGAGGCAGCCGCCGGGGCAGTTGCAGTGGCCTAATCGCCCATTACGCATAAAAAAAGTAGATAAAGAGAAGGAAACCCAGTCCCCGATGACACTTTCTTTGGCAATTACAAATGTGAGTGCCGCCAGGTTGGGGTATTCGCAGCGGTCCTGGTCAATTGAATTGACACTTGGCAGCTGGCCAGGATTTGAGCACTCACTAGAAGGCGTCTAGTTTTAGGCCTCTTAAAAACTCTAAAGCATCTGAGGTATATTTTAAATATATCATATATACATTAGTTCATATGAGAGATCTTTAGTAATTTCTTTATAAAATGTAGGGTATTCCTGGCTTGTTAAGACCTGAAATTTCATTCATTCAGCTGGCGAGTCCCACACCTTTTTGCTTAAAGGAGAATTTATGAAGAATTCATGTTATTTCCTACGTATTTCACTTCTGAACTCGCACAAGTCGATTCGATACAGTCATATGAATGGATATCCCCCCATATATTAGGTGCGTTTGTGTCTGTGGAAACTTGTTATGTGGGCCGACGATGTTTTGGCCAAAACGGAAAGCATGTGGCTGTCTGGAAAATGGGTCACCAATTGATTTCTTGTTACCGATTACTTAAGCCTTATAAAGGAAACAATTATTTATGGCAACACAAATTTAAAGTAAGTTATTAAACAAGATATTAAAATAATTTAAATAAATCATCTTTTAAATCAATTTCTATTAGTTTATGAAAAAGATCGAGGACTAAAGAGGTAACCATACATATATGGAATACTATCAAAGAAGAGGAGCAAACGAATTGTGAGCTCCTTTGTTATCCAGCAGCTGCTTCTAGACTCCTGCCTCCGCAGTCTTAAGTGGCCTGGCCTTTGTCAGCGAGTCTCTTAACAACAACCAGTAACTACAACTACAACTACAGGCATATATATGGCTGGCCAACAAAAGCGCATAGTTAAGCATAATTTAATAGATACGCGGCTTGGGGCTTTGCCAATCTCTTTATGGTTGACACTATTGTCTAGGCCAAGTTTGTATGCGGGGCTGTCATAAAGTGATGAATGCATTATTATTATTGTTATTGTGGCTGCCGTACGTTGTATAGTATTTGCTGGCTGGGGCCTTTTGTTGAAAAGCGTTAATTGAGTGTTGCGAATGTGCAGCGGCAATTGAAATTGTTTATGACTTGCAGTTGTTGTAGCTCTGCAGCTCCACGGCTACGTAGCTCCTCACCTCCTCATCTCCTCATCTCACGTTCAATAATGTAATGCAATTTGGGACTGCTAATGGAGGAGGCCTATAGTATAGCCACTTGGCTAATCAGCCAATCAGCGGCAATATCAGACTAATATCCTGGGCAACAAAAGGATACCGCTGACTTGACAAGAATACCGGCTACTTGACAAGACTCCTTGGCCTTCCATTTGGGAGCCGGGTAATTATGCTTTATTAAGATGCAATTTTCATTACGGGAATCCGAGCCACTTGAACCCAAAACCCACTGCTCGCTGGCTTGCCACTTGACGGCGACGACGAAGATCGGCCCTAGTTCTCTATACGTTTTCTTTCTTATACTCGTATTTAGTGGTTTTTAATTGCCGTAATTAGCGAGAACTGGGAGCTGGGTGCTGGGAGACTGACTGAAATTCAAGTGCATTCTGAAGTGACGTCTGGCGGATCGCCGGCTTCCATCATGGCCGCCGAAAAGACGGAAGCAATTGACTCCGAGTCTGGGCTATAAAGATACGCCATAAATTAACACCAAACCGATTAATGAAAAGTGGCGATCCATATCGTGTGCACATGTTTTATGTCCGCCGAGGTTCAGATATATTATAGATGATCCCATCAGGATATTGGCACATTAAAATCAATTAACCAGGCCCCGATTTTGATGTTGAACTGCTCCCACCAACTGGAACTGGAACTGGAACTGTAGTAACTGGCGCAGATCTTCGGCTGGCATCTTAATGACTCCGTTTTGGCTGATTGTCAGTCCCGATTATTTGGTTGACGCCGTGCCATAAAACTTTACGGCCATTTAAATGCCGACTTGTAATTTGTAAAGGTGTCGGCTGGCCGTGATCTCCGGCTAAGCGCTTCATTACGTCCAATTTTGCATTTTAAATGATTCTACACACAGGTGAAAAAACAGGGCTCACAGATTAAGTTGGATATGATGACCTGCTTAAGTGGTTACTTTTTACGCTAAAAGTGGTGAAAAGTTGAAGCTTAGGAAGTGTACAAATTAACAAATAAATTCTTGGGAGTATTATTTTATTTTTAATAAAATCTTTTCAAAAAGCTATAAGCTTAAAGGGGAATTTAAATAAAAATAACAGCTGCACGCCTGAAAATATGAATTCTTTGAAAAATATTTTCTGAACTGTTTGAGTTATATTCAAATAAATAATCATACAATTTAAATTCATATTGTTTTGTTTAAATTATTAATTTATTTTTTGAGTGTTTTGAGCTATCAGCAAAGGGGTTGCTATTATGAAACATTAAACTAAACATTTAAATGCATTTGAACATGACTGGTAAGGTTAGCTGGTTGGCTGGCTGACTGCTTGGCAGGCAGTCAATTAATTAATCGACAAAACTGCCGAAATTCCAAAGCTGTCAGCCTGTAGACATGTCCGTGAAATGATAAACTCCCAAGCCCAGAAAACCGTCGCGACGGCCGATCCCCCAGACTTTTTCAGCAACTTGAGCAACCCTTGTGCCTCCTTTAGTTTTTTTTTTTTTTTTTTTTTGGCTGACTGTGTCTTCTATATTCGTTAGTTGCCCACTGGCCCCTGGCATTTATGCTTAACACTTTAATTGTGATTACAAGCTGCAATCAAACAGCAACAACATCAACAGCCGGCTGGCTGGAACCAAAGGTTGCTTCGAGCCTCACCAGAGTCTGAGTGACTAACTGACTGGCACTCGAGCCAAAGGCGGTGGTTCTCTTACTCTTAACTTGGCTTATGCATGTTTAAGCAGCAACTGCAGCAACACCTTTTGGCAACAACAACGCGCCATGTCGCTGGCTTTATTAAATTACTTGTCAAAAGTGCATACACGAGCTGGAGTTAAAGTTAAAGCCCCCGTCCCAATGTCGGCGGACATGAAACAGCCCCCGACAACCTGGGATATCTACACTAATATTTATTTTTGTATATTTTCTGTAAGATATAAAAAGATTGCCATGTAAATCCCATTCCCATTGAACTAAATTAGTCCTTAACTTTTAATAACTTTATAGCCAAAAGGGTTTACATTATAAATTTCTCTATTTTCAGTGTATTAAACCTCATCTGCATACTTTAATAACTTGAAACTTGCAACTTGAAAGCCCTTTCGTTGGCATAACAAGCCTTGTCATAACAATTCTGCAGTTCAAAAAGGGAAAACAAATGCAAATGCAAATGAAAATGAAAAGAAATGCAATGGAAAATAAAATCAATTAAGGCATTCATTCTCGTTTTCATTTTCATTTTCATTTCGTGTGCTACTCCCCCTCTTTGGGATTAATTAATCTTGTCAACGATTGCAAGTCATTTGCCATAGAAACAGCGCCAAACATCTCAGATAGTCAAATTAATTTTCTTCACACTTTAATAAACGATTACACAAACACACAGCACATGGGGTTGCCTGGTGTTTGATGATGAAGGTGTTAAATGCTTTGTTGACATTGCCACTGCTCCCAGTAGCTACTGAGCTACTATATGGTACTATATATACACAGCAATTCGGGGGAAGAAAACATTTTTCACAGCTTCCTTCGATTTTAGCGTGAAGTTTGTCGTTCTCCGCCTTTATTGCGGTGATTGTTGGTGGTTGATTTTGATTTTTCCGACTTTGTGTGGCGTGTAAATAGCAACTTTACCACCAAAACATATACAATACAATTGGAAGTTGTTCATCGAATGTGTTTCTTGGTTTGAAATTTGTTATGCTTTTCATTTGATATTCGGCTGAAGTTTAAAATGTGTTTAAATGCAGAACATCCTCTTTGATGTAAAATGGGAAGTGGCTATCGGGGAAAGGGGAAAGGCGTGAAAGTGACTTACGAGGCTAATAAGGGGAAGTCAATCGTCGGGAAGAAACAGACGTATTTAAATATATAAAGGAATTAAGTGAAGAACATAAAAATATATTATATGTTGTCTGGATATCCCATTGAATATTTAATATTAAAGAAAAATTAATTCAGAAACATCTCAACAATGGAAATACTTAAAATTCCCTTTAACCAATAAACTTGAGAATTTTTAAATGTATTTAAAATATTTCTCATATTTATATATTAATAAAATATTAAAAAAGTATACTTAAGAGCTTGGCAAGTATTTAATTTATTAATCTGAGTTGCAGCAAGTCCTTTCTGTATGAATTATATATGCTTTCCCCATGACTTATCTTATCAAGATGTTTAACACTTGAAATTTCCATCATCAGGCATTAAACGATTTGCTATGCCTCAATTTTTTAAACATATCTTGAGGATCTCAAACCACTCTCAGGTTACAATGTATCTCAAAACGGTACGCGGAGCTCGTCAAAACTGAAGTGCAGTCATCGAGATGGACGGAATGGTTATGGATATGGATCGGAGTCTGCACCTGTCTGGCGCAGCGAATGGCCAAGAATAAGAAGACACCTTGCAGAGCACTGGAATCATGAACCGATGGATCAGGATACTTTGGGGAAGGAAGTAGTCTGCATCTGGGTTTCATTCGCATTAATGTCGCCCGATCCGTAGCTGTGAATAATTTCCCCATCCGCTTCGTTAGACACTCCGCACTCTACCCCGATATCCTCCTGGGTCTCCTCGTTTGTTCAGCATCGCTGCTAATGATTTCAATGCTTTAATTTATGCTGTTTTCTTTTTTTTTTAGAACATTTATCATCAAAGAGTGAGCATATAAATATGATTTGTTGCCAGGCCTTGTCACGATTATCATAGATGCACCCGGGACGCTGTCTTTCTTTAATTTGGGAAAATGTAAACTAAATTTAACTTTATAAGAAGACTTATATTTGGTGTTTTTTTGATTTTCTTAAGTTTAAATATAACTTGAATACAAAATTATAGAAATACTTTAAGTTTAAACTCGTCAGACTAAACCTAAAAAGATATTTTTGATATTGATCATATTTAAACTCGGTGCAGCCTTTGGAATCTCTCAGTCCCAAGCACAATGGGCAACACCTCTAGGATTGGAAAACTGGTTTGGCCAGGCTAGGCGCCAACTGACCCATATAAATTGCAGCTGGAAAAGCCGCGAGGAAATGCGTTTTCCCTCCAAGCCCCTCCTGGTAACCATTCCCGGCAGCAGTAGTTCGGTGGGCTGTCTGTGAACGCATCAATCTCTTTTGCACGCTGCACTTCCTGGCCAAGACCATGAGGAACTCTGGGCCAACTGCAGTTAGCCATGGCCCCGCGGGGTCAGAGAGGTGTTTAGTTTTTTTTTTTTTTTTTCAAGCAGAAAATGCGTTTTTAAATGGCTTTTTATGCGTGGCGCGGGCTTTTGATGTTCGACACATGCCGAAAATTCACAGCTCGGGCGGTCCCAGCTCCTCACTCGAGGCCTGTGATTAATGTTTGGTAAAAACGCGAAATGCGAGTGCGAACGGCAGTGGGAATGAGATTGCGAATGCGTTTTTAAGAACTTTGACAAGGTCCTGACTTGAATGCGCCGCATTCCTTGTACCGTTTTTAAGGTACATTTGTTACACGGAAAGAAATGGTAGGGAAAATATAATTTAGTTTAATGAAATCTAATATCTAAAATAATAAATTAAAGAAATCCTTAACCAACAGACACTCCACAATCTTTTTTAACATCTTCCTATAAACTTGTTTATATTTCAAATGTTTTATTATAAATATCAGACACATTTCCCCTCTGTGCAGACTTCTCCTTTTTAGCATTTTGGCAACAGTGTGGCCCTTGTGCCTCCCATATGGTCCTGATAGAGTTATTACCAAAAATGTAGCGCTGCTCGTTCTCACCTCTATCGCTTGGCGGCCTGTCCCTGTCTCGCTGTCTGCCCGGCTAATTCTCTCATTTGCTGTCTCTTGTGCAACTGTCGATGCTTGATTTTCGCTTGTCTTTATGATCGGCCTGCTGGCTTTGATCTTGACGCCGATTCCCCTGTCTTCCTACCCCCTGAATCGCGGGTAATGGGCAGGAGAAGAAAAATGCAACTTGAGCTCAATTAGTGCTCATCAAAAGCGTGCAGGTAACACCTTCAGTGCGTTGCTTTCGCACACACCTCTGCGCCGAGTATCTGTGCTCGGTATCTGTGTATCTGTATCTGTGTATCTCTACTGGCCAGGCGTCACTTGTTCTTGTTCTGACTTTGGCTCTAACCGGACGGGCCAAGGTATGCAATTTGCTCGAGGGGTGCCTTATGATGATGGACCACCCGAGTGCTTTTGGTAGGGTACACAGTCAGAAATAATATTTTAAAAATTTGGTATGGGAAATTTATTTAGAAAATGTATTTTTTAGAACTTTTATTTACTGATTAAAATGTTTGCTTAGCTTATAAATAAATTATTATCGCTTTAAAATGGTAAAACCTTTTTTAACAGTGTTTTTGCTAAGCAATTGGCTTGCTTTGGTATTACTTTTGATTTTTAAATAAATTTGGATTAAGAAACTTAATTTTCTTAACAATTTTTACACTGAGATAAGGCTGCTTCTCTGTTCTTTAAAGAATTGCTAACAACCATGAACATTTCTTTACTATAACTTTACTACCAAATTCATTTACCAATAATTACAATCATTTTGTATATGGTTTCCATAAGGTGTGTGGTCTAAAAGGGCTGCCGCTAGTGAAAGCAAATCAGGCAGTTAACCAATTTTTTTCATTTTTAAAGCCAACCACGCAAGTCTCCGATTTTGTTATTTCCCCTGGGCTGATATTAATGCTAATGCTTTATGGTTAGGCCGCACGCAAACTCATATTTCTCTGCCACTTTTACTACTGGCGAATTATAATTTTTAATAAAATATTTGAGGCGCAACCGTTAATTAGAGAATTTATGCCGAGCAGCGTAGCGTTTGGCTTGTCAACTTGTTTCGGCTTCTCGGAGGCAATTTCGCAATATTTCATGCATATTTTATGAGAAGCTAGAACAGTTTGGCGCCCGCAGACATTTTCTTGATTTTATTGAGGCAAACGAGTCTCGCCTTACAAGCGAATATGTATATATAGTTTTTATATAGTATTTGTAGTGTCATTAACGAATATCGCTGAAACGATGTGCAGCTATTAATCATTTGAAATGAATTTTTGATTTACACTTTGCGGGATTTCTTTTTGTTAGCTTTTTGCTTGATTTATGCGATGCGCACAGCTTGTTGACTTTTGTAAAGAAATTTGTAGATTTTCATGGGAAGTATTTAAATTGAATGAAATGCAATTGCAATTCACAGAATTTAGCGATTTACGTAATTTGATTATTCAAGTGCATTTATAGAGGTATTTATTGAATTTTTAAGAGAATACGAATTTATAATTTCCTTAGGAAAATATAAAAAAATGCATTAAAAATTCACAAAGAAAGCATTTTAACTCCTAGACAATTATATAATGTGCTATGTGTTAAATTGTTATTGGACTTCAATGCACCTTTATTTGTTTTTTATCAGCAAACTTGATTTTTAATACCCAACGATCTCGATTCAAATATTTGAACAACAATTACTGGGCAAGTGGTCACTAATGCAAAAGATAGAAATCTATCTGGCACAGTTGATATAATATATTAAAAATGGAATATAGAAGGGGCGTGACATACCGCCCAGATATTCAAGGCACGCCATGGGAAATGTCACGTTATTCGGAAAGCAGATTTAGCTATTTGCCCACCCACAGGTATATACTACATATGTGCCTGTGAACCGGTTATGGATCGGCTGATTTAACGTGACTGAAAATTGCCCTCTAACAGCTTTGACTGGGGATCCATTTGCATGGTAGTTAGCACACGACTCTGCCTCTACTCGGATTTCCAATTATAATTATAATTTATGCTCAATTCGCCACTTATTTACATTTATATTTTTCGACTTTGCTCCCATTCGAAATTAAGTATACGTCTAGTTGAACTAATTAGTTTTCACTCTCCGGTCGCATATACTTTTTATTACTTTGCCCCGCCCCTTGGCCCGCATGTTGTAAAATGTTTACACTGCTATCTGTCAAATCAACTGTCAACCCGAAGTGCCATCATCATTGTGGCCGCCATCCGCCATGTCAATGTGTGTAGTAAGTATCTGTGAGTGTGCGTTTTTCGGGGAGTTTCTGTATTTGTGTATCTGTTTGTGGTGCGTTTTGTGGTTCATGCTCCGCTGGGTAGCAGTCTTCGGTCTCCGGTCTCTGGTCCTCTGGTCTTCAACTGCCATTGCGCCGCCGCCTTTTGTCAAGTGGGAAAAGTTTAGTAATTAAATTGTAATTAGGGATGCATCCGCCGCTGCTTTGTGCCGTTTGTGCGTTCGCCGTGCGTTCAATAATGCGGCTGTCTGTGCCAATTGTCTTGGCGTTTCATCAAGCCAACATTTTTAACAGCGGCAGCCCGTGTTGATCGCCCCATGGAATGGGCTTTCTTAGGGCTCATTTTGCCTCCCCTTTTGGTCCATTGCAATTATGAGTTTACCCTTTCCAAAGGGGAGTAGCAAAATAAATGAACAATTATGATTTTCTTTGTGGGAAATGGTTTATATGCAGAGTTGGTGTGAATAAAACCATAAATTTACATTATGGACGATTGAAAACATTTGTAGGGAATGTGTGGAAGGGAGAAAATAATTCTTTATTTGAAATAATAATATAATTTATAGGGAATTGTAAGAGTATTGACACCTATAGGAGAAGGTGTGGAATAACTGAATATTATACTGCTATTTTTTTCCATATATTAAATTGGACTTTCCCACTGTCCCTGTTCCCACCCAAAGTCTCTAAAGAGTATCCAATCTTCAGTGACTGGTCTGCTGTGCTCCTAATTGACGAGACCTAACGACAGGTTCATTGTTCAAATGGCTGCAACTTTTCAGTCATTTCCATTGTAATTATTTTCTATGTGGGGCTACAATTTAGTTTATTTGCTGGCAATCGTCATGAGGCATGAGCAGGTGAGTACAGCCCAAAGGGTAGAGCAAATGGAGTCGGCTTGGAAGTTGACGCTGCTCCTAATTACCAGCCGGAAGTGCCCCATACTACTACATACATATGCATATCCTGACTGGTTACTTTTGGCCAACATTGCTCTGGGTTAATGTAATGATTAAGGAAGGGCCATCGTCCCCATACCGGATGCTGTCTTGGGAAAATGCAATTTTCGCAAAGTGCGGCGCTTAAGCTCTGCTTGCTCTGGCAGAGCATCTGTATGATAATCATAATCATCGCTCAGGCTGCTTGGCAGGCACTCAATGCCAGTAGCAGTTGATCAACCGATCAAATCAGCTGATGCTGATTAGATGGCTCTGTGGGGCAATCCGGCGGTCTGGAGTGGAGCACGAACCAATTGCCAGTTGTACGTGCGCCGCGTAAATTCAATTTCAGTAGCAGATGAACAAAAGGGGCAGACCAAGATGGATTATTGCCCGTTGCACTCGAGGAAAAAATAAGAAGTTACTTTGGGAAAAAGTTGAGAAAAGTTTAGAGATAACCTAGGAGTGGTTCTTTAATATTTCCAGCTCTCTGAAATATTTTCAAATGATTTTTAAGTTATAAAGAAGTTTGCTTAGTTTGTTGTCTATTTAAAGACAGTTCTGGGAATATTTTTTATTATTTCAAGAACTGGTATTAAAGATATATCCTTTAAAGGTACTTTATTTCCCTCATAAAGCTTAAAAACTTTTCTTCTTTTAATATTAATAATGAAAATCTTTGCTAAATCTTTATTCTGAGTGTTGAATGAATCGGTTCGCGTCTGCGACTTAACGAGAAATCAACGCCGCTAAGCAAATTATGCCGAACGATACGCATGCGCCGGAGCCATCAGCCAGATCGCGAGCAACCAACATCCAGCATCCAACATTGAGTATAGCGTTTGGGTCTGAGTCTGAGTCTGGGTCTGGGAAAGGCAATCGCCATCAAAGGCGATGCCGAGAGTGAGCCGAGCAGCCGCCCAGGCCTGGCCTGAAATTGATTTAGCCACCTCGGCCGGCCCGACTGACCTCACTACTGTTTTTACGCCTTAAGCAGAATCTCATCAAGACGTAATGACAACAATTGATCAATCGCTGGACGGGCTAATGGTTATGATGGGTCTCGTTGGGAAATCAGTTTATATTAAAATGTAATTTGCTTGCGGTTGGCTTGTAAGGGGAAGAATGGGGGTATACTTGTGTTACCTTTAGCTATAGGATACACAGCATGTAGTGTAAGCGGGAAATAAGTTAATTCAGGGTTTGCTGCTATACATATTTTAACTTTTAAGTATGATTGTTTAATGAGCACACAAAATAAATTATAGTAAGTACTATAAAATGTAAAATGGAAGTTATAAAGTTATATATAGTTATAAAAATTTAGTTAATATAATAATGTATGTCAAAAGAAGAAGCCGATAACGAACACTGAGAATCCTTATCATGAGACAGGCGAGTAAAGGATCCCTTATACCCACCGATCTGTAGAATTTGTTTTCATATTTCTTGTGCCACTTGAAAACGTATTTTGTATATTGAAACACCACATTTTCTATTTAAAGAGTCCCCCGATTTCTCCCTTACTCACCCTGCTCCTCATCAAAGTTCTTGGTGGACAACTGAAACAGCGCATCTAGCGGGGTATCTCCAGCTGGGACTTCACCACTTTTCGCCGCAGGCCCCTCCTCCGAGTTCTTCCTAGAGACTCCTTGGCTATCTGCCTCTGGAGCTGATAGCTTCTCCGCCTGGCCGGAAGGACTGCAGCAATCAATGCTGCCATTGCTGCTGCTACTACTGCTGGAACGTTGCGATCTCTCAGAGCTGCCATCTTCGGAGGCAATGATCAAAGCGGGATTTAGGTGGCTCATTTGGCGCAGCAGGTGCGCCTGGGCCTGCGCATGGAAATGCTCCTGTAGTTGGCGTTGGTAGTCCCAGGCCAGCCGCTGCTCGTAGCTGTGCAGCAGGGCGGGCGACAAGAAAGGATGCAATGCAGCGGGTGGAGCAGTTGGAACTGGAGCAGGAGCAGGCACACCCGGCGGCTGAGCTGCCACATTAAGAGCTATGTCTGCTGGTGGCTCCTCATCCCTTCCTCGCCCCAGAATATCAGCTATGGAAAAGCTCTTGATGCGAGCCGGTGATGATTTAGGCACAGGACTTCTTAGAAGCCTTAAACGCTTCATGCTCAAGGATCTCATCATGGGCGGTGGCGGACTGGGTGAGCCCACTGAGATTTCGGACTCTGCGGGACTGGGCGTTCGCTGAGGCATCTTTAGGCGGTTGTAGCTACCAGGTCCTAATGCATCTTTAAGATGCACGTTCTGTAGAATGGCGATTAAAAACGCGTCGGCAAAAACGCGCGGCAGCCACACGTAAAACGTCGGCACAACGTGCAACACAAACACCAACAACGAAAATGGCTCGTGGCCGAAATTCGTTGCTATTTGCTGCTCTCTCTTAGCCACTCTCTCTTGGGATCTCCCTGGTGGAGTCTCTCTCGACCGGTTTGGGGCCTCCAACTGGTTTCAATGACGTCACTAGTCTCGCAGCTGCGCTGCTTGTCTAATTGGAAATGCCGCCTCGCTCTGGCAAAGAGGCGTGGCAGCCAGAGACTGAGAAAGAGCGAACGAGCTGCGGACCAATGGCAGCCGGCCAATACCTTTCTGGCCTCCCCTTCGACCCCTTAAAGTCGCTGTCAACGTGTGCGAACGTCATCAATTTGTACAATTTGACATGCGCTCTTTCTCACCACCTTTCCCTGTCCCACTATCTCGTTCCGTCCCTGTCTAACTCTCCCTGGCTTTTCACATTTTCTCCGCCTGCGTTTCCAGGCGGCTGACTGCGTTAATTATCGTAATTGTTGGCTCTCTCCGGCTGCTTGGCAGCTCTCTTTTGGCCCACTCAATTGTCATCAATAATGATGTCTCGTTGTACCGTTGTTGGCTCCTCATCTATTTTCCACTGAATTCGACTTTTCAAGACCTCTGGCACTGGCAGAAAAGGGGAGGAAATCCAGAATAGGGCAGCGTTATACTAGTTTTTTAATTATATATGTTTTTTGGGGCTTTAAATATTTTTTTTTTTAATATTTAGATGTTTATTTGCTGTGGAAATATAACATAAATGGAAAATGTGGTTCTAAAACAGATCAGATTATATTTAATAATTATTATTATCCTTTAAAATAAATATTTTCATATATTTTCCACTAAAATAAACATTTAAGTAAGACAAATCTTTATGAAAATAAAATTAACTGAAGACTTAATCATTTGTAGAAAAAATCTAAATCTAAATTTCTGGTTTTATTTTTCACACACGGAGCTCATTTTGAATGGCATAGTATATTTAATTTATCTATTTATTGATCATGAATCATATTAATTAAAATTTCAACTTAATATATATTTAATAAGTTCTTCTCTCAGTGCCTTGTGTTGGCACACATTCGTTTGTCTTGCGATTTCCACCATTTCCCACTCTCTAAATTACCTCAATGCATTTCCAAATTGATTGCAACTCTGGTTCGCTTGTTGTATATCACGTATGCGCCCTGTATACGCCATGTCAAGCCTCGCAGCGCCGCACCGCTCTTCGTTTGTTTGTCAGTGTCAGTTTTTTATTCAATTTCGCTCCGCTGTTTGTCCTGGTTTTATTTTTTTATTTCTTGTTTTTTTGCCTTGCATTTTGCATGCAAATGTCTATTTAACTGCAATGCGCCCTTTGCTGGTGGGAAAAGTGAGTGAGGAGCCGCGCCGGCTAAGTGAAATGATGTAACTGCTGAGCCGTAATCGATAATAGGGTCTAACTCGTCTTTCCCTTCTCTCTGAAACAAGGGTATAATTGTTTATTTTTAAATAGTGTTTGTTTTGGGGTATATTTTATATTTCATTAATGAAAATAAGGAGTTAAAATTAAAATATAAACGGTGTACATTAAGTAAAGGAACTCAATTATTATTTAATATTAGCTGGAAATCTATACTTTGTGATATAAAGCAGGATTTATCTACTCAACAAAATCATCCCCAAGTTATCCCAGAAAATGTAAATTTTATTCTTTAAAACTTTACCCCAAAGTGGAATATTTTAAAGGGTATACTTAGTACGGTGTGGCTTCCCTTGCTCCCTGCCACAGTTGTTGGCATTTGCATGAGAACCCCCTTGGCTTCCCTTTCCCTTTTGGTTGCAAGATGGCCGCGTTGTTTGATTAATGCCTGCACTTGACTGACTTGACGGACGCGAATGCCTCGAATGTTGTTTTGCGCCTTTCATTTCAGGAAAATTGGCCTCCCTTGAGAGCGTTCGCTATCGGTATCGCAGCGATCGCATTCGTATTTAAAATCAATTATGAAATGACTCTTAATTGGGCGCCTCAATAGGAGCGACACGCCCTGTCAATCACAATTAGCCATCGCCCCTAGAAAAACCCCTTGGACAGACAGAGCGACACAGCGACAGAGCAACACTCGTACTCACAGAGACCCGGACCCTCAAACGATTCGGCACGCCTCTAATTCTGCAAATTCATAAGCCAAATGTATCGGCTCTATATCCTTTCATCAGGCAGGGGCAAGATGGCGATCGGTTCGCCGGTGTTCATTAAAACCTCATAAATAGCTAAAGTGTTTATTGTCGCATCTGGCAAGCCCAAATCCCCAGAGAGGGCTCTTCACCACGGTCCTCAAACTCGTATTCGCACTCGTGTTTTGTATACAACGTGCCGGGGTGCAGGAGCCGGAGCAGAAGCGGCAGCAGGAGCAGAAGCCGGAGTCAGCCCAGTTGGTAATAAAGTCATTGCTGTGTGTTGTGTCAAATTTGTCACGCCCCTTCGGCGGGCTCGAAAGTGGCTGCTGGCAATGCATTAATGTCGCCTTTTGTCTCGTCGAGTTCCTCTGCCCCTGACGATGATGAAGTTGTGCCAGCCAGTTGTCAACAATCAACGCTCCCAAAAACTGAGCCCAACTGCATGCCAATTAAAGCCAGCTCGCAGCGATCCGATCCTCAACTTCAACCTCAACCTTTCAGCTGCACCCCAAATACAAAAAAAAAGAAGAGGAAAACTAAAAACCGAATTCTGTGACGAATGCGCTTATGACTGCAGGCTCTGATGGGCAAAAGTGATCCTCGCCTTATCATCGAATAATCTTCGACACTTCGGACAGCTGTCAGCGTTTTGCCAACTCATTATGCAGATTTCGACCACAAATGCGACTTGAAAATGTCGAAAACAATTTACTGAACGCGACGAACAGCATTTGTCAATGCGGATCGGATGCTTCTATTAAGGGGCATACAGGGGCAATGCCGGAGATTGGTCATCATAAGTAGTTTGGCAAAGCCGCAAGAAGTCACTGCTAGAAAAACAATTAATATACTTTTGAAAATACGGTAAACATTAAAAATAAGTTCCCATTTTGAATAAACATGCACCTAAATCTAGCCCTAAATCTTCCCTTCAATGAGTTTACTTTAAATTTATACATTTACAGATACATGAACACTTAAAAATGCTTAAATTCCTTTTCCTCGTCCTGTTTCTCTCAAATTTTATTACTCAGCTCCCCAAAATGTGTTATATTTATATTTTTCCTTAGTGCAGACACAATGGAAACATGGGAATGACACCAACAACCGAATTTCGGGCTACCGCATACAAATTATGGTCTCGAATGAAATACCCCAGCGTTTATCCAAAAGATACACAAAAAAGTGCCGCGCCCTGCGGCAAGATACAGAATGGACCTCAAGATTGGGGCAGTGGCAATTTGTATATCTTTGTGATAAATCAAAACATTATCAATAATAAAATCGGTAGCCGTTTGCCACTTGGAAGCGTTTGGGGGCAAAAATTTGTCGGCTTTTTGTTGTGGTCAGAAAACCGAAAAGATCGAAAACCAAAAACCCGAATACCGATCACCGAATACCGAATACCGAGACACCCAAAAGCATTTTTTGAGTGCTAGTGCTCGTGTGTAATTTGTATGCTAATTCAGCATCGAGTTGAATGTCTGATGAAGCTTAATGTCAGCCAAAAGGTAGATGGCAACCGGAGAGTGTGGTTGTGGTTTGGGGAGAGATGAGATGAGATCCAACTAAAGTGACATCCATTAACACTTTTTCTCGGCTTGTAGGAGCTGTGAATCTTTTGATTTCCCAAATTTCTGGCAGCTGCCTTATCGATGATATAGCGGTACAGCCTCAGAGACTGGCGTCAACGAATTAAGTGGACTTGCCAACAACAGAGACCATCTTTGTCCCCGAACGTGTCCGGCAAATACGATCTCCGCGACGGACACTGAACCTGCTGCTGGAGGCGCCTACGTGTGTGTTCTCCGCCAGTTGGGGCTAAGTGGCTGATTGTGATGGCCCTCAGGAGATGGGAGATCACCGATCGGAGATGGGAATGCGATGGGACTCTCTGGTGGCGGCTCTTGGCGTGTGATCTTATCGTGATATAAATTAGCCGCTACCAGATTGAGGAATTATCATATCTGGTCCTAATGCAACTGGAATATTTGGGTATTGTTTTATACTAAAAGGGAATTTAATTTTTAAACAGAAGTAATCTAAGTTATCTACATAAATAAACCAAGTAGAAATTGTATTTACATAACCAACGATTTTTACATATTTCTTCTGTGGGAAAAATATAATAAATCGTTTATATTTTTTGGTGGCCTTTGTTTTGGGCAAATGGTAATGTTGCCTTTCATAATTTACAACTTCATTAACGCCTGTAAAGGGGGAAGAATCATAAAACTTCATTCATAAATCGGAGTATATTTGTAGTGAGTTTTATCCCCCTTTGCCTTTTTGATTCTTTGATCGAAATATGCCGCATCATGATCAAGATGCCGGGATGAATGAATCAGATTCAGAAACAGAAATCAGAAACGAAGAAACAAATTGCTATCAGTTGGTACTCACTCGGTATCCCAGGTCTCCCCTTTTTGTGCTGCATCATTTCCATGCGGCCAAAGCTTTATCCTTGTAGCCGATACTTGGGCCAAGTCACCGGGCCCGAGGTGTCGGCTGTAAGCTAATTGGAAGCGTGTTCAAAGGTGCCGCCAACAAATTAAGTATGAGTTACCAATTTAGCTTTTATATCTCTATCGCACACGCACACATGCCCAACCAGCCGCACATAGATACGCGGCAGGAAGAGAGATGCGGATGTTATCCGGCTCTGGGCCTCTTGGGGGGGCAAAAAAGAGTGTGTGAGAGAGAGCCCGGCTCGGTCTTTCTCTTGGCTGGAGATACTCCAAACTGGTTTCCCCGCAACTTAGTTGTAATTTCAGTCCTTTGATTGCATTTGTGTGCCAAGCTGAATTGTTTACATTTATCATAATCAGCACTCGAGTCGTTTGTAACCGCCGCGAGGGCCACATTTCATCTTTTGGCAACGCGGCGCCAGTTAAACTGGAACTTCCCAGTCTCAGTACCACTTGGTTCTCCGCATCCCTCAGATGCATCTGCATCCAAGACTGGCACTTGATGTAGGTCGCCCAACGATCCAGCCAGCACTTGATCACCTGACAGGGGGGAAACGTTGAGTAATTGCTGACAATATGGCTGAGCAGGGAAGACAACACATTTAGTTAAGAATCAGGCAGCCGAAAAAGGAACAAGGGGTCCCGGTCCCTAAAAGTAAACTTTTTATTGTGGCTGCTCTGACGTTGTTATTATTGTATCTTAAACAAATCTAATAAGAGGTTTTATTAGCAAAGGTTGCAGCAGGAATTGGAAGATGAAAATGTACCACTTAATAAGTATTATATTGCTTAAAGAATGATGTCAAATATATGTCAAATATACCAAATAAATAAAGTTAAATTTTTCACAACGAATATAATTTATAAATAAATATTTTTATTATTATTTTTGGGGGTTTATTTTAAGGAAATGTTTGTAGACAAATATGATTGTCTGCGTTCAAAGTCTCTTTTAGGGGTCAAGTCTTAGTCTTCGTATGGATCGATCTGACGCAAAGATAATTAACACTCTGAGTGCTAAAATAGCCTTTAAGTGTCAATCTTTCCTTGAAAGATAGAAGCCATGAGAAGCTAAAGCTGGGGGTTTTCAATGTACTTTTCCCACAAATTATCATTTTTGTCTTCTTTCTGAAACTTAGTTCACTTAGTTTATGTTTAATTAAATTTAAATAAAGCAGTTCTTTCAGATAAAGAGTGAAACACTTAACTTTTTGGCGTTCATATTCAATATTTTTAAATATTTTATTAATAAAATGAATGTTTGAAAGGGGATTAAGTGATTATATTCAAAGAACCTTCTGAAAGATTGAAAAACATGAATGGATATACTTGCCTTCCTTCTTCCCATTACCCTTTCTTGTCTTAACATTTATTGTCACAATATTTTCCTTGAAAACTAAACTATTAATTCTATTCACAGTTCAACGGGTTCCCAACTTACTTACAACCCAACAATCAAGGTAAGAGCGATTTTGTGCTCACATCTGGCCTCATTAGGCCCGCTTAAATGGCTCATGAGGCACTTCCACTCATCGTGCGGTAGGTTCATTAGTCATTTTTAGTTGATTCTATTAATGGGTTTCGACATTTACGCATTTCTGTTTGTTTTCACGGAAGTGTCGAGAGATTTTCCCATAATTAGAGTTCCCCTCGATTTGCCGGCGAATTTTCTCAGCTACTAAAAACCAAGTGGCACCGGTAATGGGCTCCCCTAATCTGTACTACAACTCAATTTCAATTAAATGCTGTTCGTTCAGCGATACTTTCCCCGGACTACTTTCCAAGCGCATTAATAACGCCCAGGGGCCCAGAGGCCTAGTTGGAGTTCAGGAGGTTCAGCATCGGCTCCAGGGTTTGTGGGCACTAAAAGTTTCTTTATCGCGGCGCATGCGTTGCATTGTCACACATTTGGAAATGAAAATAAATTGGCTTTAACTGAGTTTCGGATCTGGATCGTGGCCGATATGCATCTCATCCATATGCACGAGGCTTTTCCCGTCTAGTTTACGAACTGTGAGAGTCCGAGGGAGTGAGGTCGGGGCTCTGGGGAGCTCGAACAGACCAGTTGGTCGGATCGGTATCGGGCATCATTAGCAGCGGAATTGATAGCTTGATTATTCAAATGATTAACAAACGATCGGCTGCTGGCCAAGTTAGTCGTCGGCTTGGCTTGAGAGAGGGTCTCGATCGAGATCGAGATTGATGGCGCACTTCAGTTGCGGAGAGCTCGCAGGTCATCTTCTCGGCTTCGCAGCTTCCCAGTTTCTCAGCTTTGGAGTTCGGGAGTGAAAAATGTGTGCGCCGCTGGCGACGATGGGGCCACCTTTGAACTTTGCCGCGAACGGTAGCCAGAAAGCAGCCGGCATCCAGTTGGAAATTTATGAAAATGATCATCGCTCCGAAAATTAATAAATATCGAAATAATTTCGAGTAAATTTCGTATGCAAATTGGCGCCGTGCACAAATCTGCAAAGCGAGTCACAGCAACGCTCGGCTTTAGACACTTGGGTTTTTTGTTATTTTTTCGTGTTTTTGTTATTTTTTTAATATTTATTTTGCTTTTTGCCCCAACTCGTTTTCGTTCGTGGCAAGTGATTAAATTAATAATTAATTAGTTTGAATTTATGAATAACGGTTGTAAATAATCATTAATAAAAATTAAAAAAGATTTTTTTTATTTTAAGACTCCGCCACTCAGCATCAGCATCAGCTTCAACAAAATACGTAGCAACATCATTAAGATCGATCGAAGCAGAATATTCAAATGCGAGTTCGAATTGGTATCGAATCGATATACAGAGATCCAAAAAACTTTGAATTGAACTCACCGACCGACCAAATGGAAGCTCTGCTCTCCACTCCGAGCATTGTTTGCTTAAATATGCTTAAATTTATTGACAAGAATTTGCGGTCTTTTGTAGTTCCCTTTGTCTGCCTGAAATTATTAATTGGAGTGAAACAGATTTAGCTTTTGAACGCTAATTGGTTGGGTTATTAAACAATGACACAATTATAATTTGATTGTGGAGAGAAATGAAGGGAAATTAAAATCGATGTTTTTACTGCTTGAACTTTGGGATAATTGCATCTTAATTCATGTGTTAAACTTTTGAAAGGTTTATTAAATTTGTAATGAATATTAACCGCTTTTTATATTGGCTTAAAATAATATATTTTTCGGTTAAAAATATGCAGTATAAAAAGTTGACGATTTGAGAATAAACTCTTAACATTTTTTATCTAACATTTTAAGAATTCATAAGATCTCAGCAGGGTTTTGAAATGCATTGAAAATTATTCTAAGACATGCAGTAATACCAAATTTTTTATATTTAAGGCTTTCCTTAAGATTTAACATAATTTTGGACACTATTTAAAGTGATTTTAAATCCATAGTAAATATAATTAAATATATTTATTGATTAGCATTGCCAGGATATATTAATATGTTCGATTACCTATCTGTCTTGTTCAGTTTTAAAAATATTGAATGATAATTTCTAAGCATTACAATATATTTTTACAATGAGTAACAATCATTACTATATCCTTTAGGAAGGATTTGGTCAAGTGTATTAGCACAATTAGTAATCTCAAAAAATAACAATAAATTTTATGTCGAATTAATATGTATATGGCAGCAGAATAAAAGTTAACTCTTCAAGTCAAGTAATTATAGCAAAATAAAATATATTAAATATTTTGTAAGTTATGGAGTTAGTTTCCAAAAATTGTAATATCTCTTTGTTCATATATTTGGTGGCTCTGAAAAGAGCCGATTTAGGTTGGTTCTAATCGTTGTGATCCTGGCTCTAATGCCGGATTCTGGTTCTGGCTGGTTTCATATCCACTTCCACATCCGTTTCCGTTTCCGGCTGTGATTGTTCTGGCTTGTTCATTGGCCCACAAGAGGGCCTTGGTTCTGGCTGAGTTCCTGGATTTATATCCAATCGGGGCTGGCTTGGAGTGTTGCCTTTGCCCTTTATTTCCTGGCCCTGGACACCTCTTGGCGGGGTGTCCTGGCCCTTCGTTTGGCCGTTGTCCAGTGCTTGGGGATATCCGTTGGGGGATAGCTACTCCCAACTCCCGGTGCACTCGACTCAAAATTAAACAAAATACTCGTCTCCTCATTGCTCACTTTCTGTACCAATCATTGGGTTGCCTTGGCGGTTCGGTGCGCACCTGGCCACGCCCTCATTTGGGCGGCGCTCCGCCCATTTGAGCTGATCCCGGCACCGGGACCACCATGCCAGCAGCGGCGGCTGCAGCGGCCAGGCCCACCATATCAGCCTCATGCATAGGCTTCTTCTTTAAAATGCTCAAGTCATTGACATTTTCCAAGAAGGACTTGTGAGCAGAGAAGACCTTCACGCTATCAAAATCCTTCTTCAGTTCCTCGATGTCGCGCTTCTGCTTGGCCCGGCGATTCTGGAACCAGGTGATCACCTGGGCATTGGACAAGCCCAGAGAGGCGGCGATCTCATCACGATCCGCTGGCGACAGGTACTTCTGGTACAGGAAGCGCTTCTCCAGCTCAAAGATTTGATGGTTGGTGAAGGCGGTGCGCGACTTGCGCTTCTTTTTCGGCTGCGGGCGGTTCGAGAAGATGTCCAAGTGGGATTTATCTGAAAAGAGGGAGGGAAAAGTAGGTGGTCAGTTTTGAATTTGAGAATCAATTTAAAATGTATACTAAAATAATGCATATTAATTCCCATTTACTTAGTTTGTAGCTCTTAAATGCCAGATTCCTTGGCCTTAAACCGGTTGCTAACAAGCGACTTTGCCTTTGGTTTTAATTGCCGGACGCGTGTTGATTCAAATGCCACGATTGATACATTTTGATGAATGCAATTGCGAACGCAGCTGCAGCTTCAGGTCTCGGCTCTCGAGACTCCAAGTCTATAATTTCGCGCTGATTGATTGCACATGCTTGTTGTGGGCGTTCATTGGGCTGGTGGCTCTAATGACGCCAGCTCGGCTTTCTCGGGCATTATGCAAGGCAAGGCAAGGCGGCTGCTGCTCATTTGTCTCGTTTGCGTTGTGATTTATAATAATTATTGACACCTACAAATCAGTTTTAAGTGGCACTACGCTTGATTAATGAGCCACTGACCCGTACTTAGAGCTTTGATTGTGTTTGCATAACGTTTCCTGGTACAAGCCCAGTCAGTGCCAAAGGCGGTGCCAATCAAAGCCATTTCGATCGAAACAATGTGATGGCAAGATCATCAGCATATATATTTGTATTTATTGAATATTGAATATTGATTATAGGATGATATTGGCTAACCGGTCCAGCTTCACACCCATTCCGATTGCTTGTCAAACAAACTAGATCGACATTAAAAACTAATTAAATGCCCTCCAACCGAATGCAAACGAAGTCTCCGACCAGACCAGCCCAGACCATCCGTCCCATGAGTGTGGGTATACCCGTTTTACATATATACATATTCGAAATGCAAACGCATAATTTGGTCATTTGTTATCTTGAGCACGTTTTGTAACCCAAAACCCATTAGGCACTTGACTGCACGCCTCTCTTTCTCCAGAGCCTTTCTCCCTATGGCTCTTCCTCTCCCTCTTCAGCCTGTTCCTGGGCTCTTTTGTATTTGTTTTTTATCGGAGACTCATTAAGTAATTCCCCTGACTTATCTCCCAGGGCTAGAGGGGGGAGAAAGAGTGCAAGAGAAATGGGCAGGCCACTTGGGTATCCTTTTTCCCCCGTCAGGTGTCCACTTACAGGGCATAAATTCTGGTCCTTAGTCAGGAGGAGTTTTGTTGTGATGTTTAGTACTCCGTATGGTTTAAGTAAGGGAAACCCGATCGATTTTCGAGGAAACTGCAACAGTTGTTCCTGGGGGATTTTTATGTTTTAATTTGGCGAGAATACCAAGAATTGCAATTAGGATTAGGCGACTCAGCGTCTGGTTGGTTTTTCTCTCAAGAAACCAGTTGGTGTGTAACCACAAGAGTAAGTCTTTAAGGAACAGGCTAGGGCTACGTTTCGGGGTAATTATATCTACACCCAAGTGTGAGTGATGCTAATGGGCACTCCTCATAAATTAATAGAGCTCCATATCCTCACAGCTGCCTATCGCAGCGAAGACTCCTAACTTGCTGATAGACAAACGATGCGACGCCTCCCGAAGTTGAAACTTCCATGGGCACGATGCGTTGTAAATATTTCATCTGTGCGTTATATAAACCATGATAAACAGTAATAGGTATATATTTTGTCAACTTAATACCCCAAAAGATACAGTATTATACAACGGCCGAGTGTCGTTGCTAATCGCCCGTTCAGTGTATTTTAAAACATGTTTACGACTCGAGGAGCTTCGGCCAACCACTACTATGCCATATATTGTTTAGTCGGGCCTAGAGTTGGGCCCGGCCATTAGTTTTGAGTAGCAACAAATGGAAACGGCATGTTAATTGTTCGACGAGCAACAACAAAACTCGATTAGGTAATGCACCGCTCGGCTAATTGTTGCTAATCGCTGCAGAATCGACACGACTACACAAATATACAACTAATGTGGACAGTTGGGGGGGACTATTAACCATTAATTGCCATGAAATCACTGCGTGGAGTTCGGGTAAAGTACTAGTACTAAAACGCCCACTAAATGAGCTCTCGGATGAGTATCAGGGTTTCAGGGCACCGATTTCACTGCTGCTGATTGCATATCCAAAGTTGGAAGAACAAAGTTCTCTGGTCTTATAATGTATCTGGGGGGACTCGTGCGAATGGCGCATGCTGCCAATTAATTAAAAGCCCAAATATTGAATCGGTTTTTTGGGGAATTTACATAACAAAAGATACAAAATTTAAAATGGGGGGCAGAGAGGGGAATGAGACCATTTATTTCAATTAAACGAAATTCGAATTTGCTGATTGATAAATGGCAAAACGTCATCATAATAAGCTGAATATTCAGCTGCTGCTCTTTCGATTCAACGCTAACAAATTGAAAGCTTTTATTCTAATTAAGAAATCGCGTAAATTCATTACGGAAATTGAGACATTTATCAAGTGGGGTCTTGGGGAAACCATATAAAACCATGTTAACAATATAAATAAGCCCCCAAAAAGCTTCATTTCAGGATGCTTACCTTGCGACTCGTCAAAGTCCTTGGTGGTCATCTGGAACAGGGCATCCAGTGGAGTGCCATTGGCCTTGGCCTTGGCCACGGCCGCAGCATTGTTGGCACTTGCCGCTCCGGCTGCTCCTCCCTGCGATGGACTCGCTGCATTGGTGGTTCCACTAGCTCCTGGTTGGGCTGAAGACTGGGGACTATGGCTGTGCCGGGCAGCGGCAGCAGAGGCGGCAGCCACGGCAGCTGCTGAATCTCTGGCAATCTCGGGTGAGCAGCAATCGCTGGCCGCCGAACTGGAGCGGTCCGAGCCGCTCTCCGACGGAATGATGTCCATGCCCATGTGCCGCAGCAGCTGGGCCTGGGCATTGAAGTGCTCCTGCAGCTGGCGATGGTAGTCAAGGGCCAAACGCTGCTCGTAGTGCAGCAGGGCGGAGGGTATGAAGGGGCGAACGGGCATGGCCGGACCCAGGAGGTGATCCCAGGGCCTGACAATCTGGCCGCTGGGCAGCAGCATGGCAGCCGCTGCCGCCGGATGCACATCCAGAGGTTCCGTGCGCGGCTGCAAGAGACCGCCGGAAGTGGCACCTGGACGGGTGGCGGGTGGAGCCAAGAGATTGGAGCTGGGCGGTGGCGAGACGGACTCATCGCGCTGTTTCTCCGAGTGACCCAAAATGTCCGCAATGGAGAAGCTCTTGACGCCCTCGATGGCCGACTTGGTATTGGTTTGTCCGGCGGTTTGTGGCTCCGGAACGGCGGCCGGCGGACTGGGCGTGTGCTCCCTGGGCTCCGACGAGGACGAAGACATGCGCAGACGCTTCAGCGGCTGGAAATAATCCTCCGGCAGACCGCCGACGGCACTGCGGCTAAGTCCGGCGGCTGCTGCAGCGGCGGCGGCAGCAGCAGCAGCAGCGGCGGCATGTTGCTGCATCAATAGTTGCTGCTGTTGCAGCAGGTCAATGGTGCTGGCACGCGGATGGTGCAGCGGATGCTGGTGCGGATGCGGATGCTGGTGCGGATGAGGATGCTGCGTGGGCAGCGGGCTGGGGGCTCCGCCCACGGAGATCTCGGATTCGGCGGGACTGGCCGGACGCATGGTTGGAGGGCAGAGCATTTAGGTTCGGAATATAGCACTTGGAGGATTCTCAGTGAGTTCTTCCTTTCCGTATTTCGTTTGCACTAAACTGTATTTGTTCACTGAACTCTCGTTGATATTGTGATTTCGGTGATTAGTCAACACTAACTAAGGTATCATCGGCACGACTATAACGACTGATCCAACGGTATAGGACCTCTCAACTCGACGCTTCGCAGTCAACTGTTCGAAACTAGATTGAAGATTGGTTTGCTAACTAGACACGTCGATATTTCTTCAGTTCTTTTGCTGCCGCCGCAGTCGCTGCTGCCTGCCACCGCTCTCTGCTCAGCCTCTCCCTCGCCCCATCTCTTTCTCACCCTCGTCCGCTCTCACTTGCGCTCGGCTCCTTAGCATCTCGCCCTCTCTATATTGGTGCCGTTCGTGTCTCGTTTGTCGGTGGTTAAACCCGGCTTCGGCAATCAAATCATAACTACACAACGAGCTGCGTCGACGTTGGAGTCGTTTACTCTCTCTGGGCCTCTCTGGCGGAAAACCTGGGAAACCTGTTTCCCTCTAGAGTGAGAGCCAGCAATGCCCCTTGTCTGATGCCGTCTCGTTCTACGCGACTCTTAGCACCAATCGGCTACAGCAACAAAAAATAGCAATGGTGGCGTATACGTAATGTTAATTATGGCGTTCATCATACGCCGGGTGTGCAAGCGGGATGGCGTTCGCCGGGGCGAACGAGCGAGACGGAGCAGGCGACGCTCCTCAGATTGTAACGAGACTGTATTTAGTATTTTTGGTTCGCAGCAAAGTTTTCACAACTTCAAAAGACGTCGGCAGCGGCGCTAGCAGCGGCATCTGCTCCCCCAAAAGCCCCTAAACCCGCCCTCTCCCGCGGCCTCCCTCGGAAAACCCCTCACACAGTTAGCATTAATGACGATGACCCCCGAAGGCAGCGCGCGTTTAATTGTCAAGCGTTTGCAATTAATTTGCTGTAAGAAAAACGAACAATTAATTTGGGAGAACAAAAACAAAAAGAAAAACTAAACTAGGGAAACTAGAGAGACCGTGGGTAAGGGAAATAAAACTGGGCATAAATTTGCTGGCATTTGGAAATTAACTTGAGTCTGAGAATGAAAATGAAGCCAGTTTCGGTTGGTTGAATTGGAGACTGTTTCCCATTTTTTTGAGAATATTGCCTAGGTGCCACTCTGTTTAATTGAAACTTATTGTGGGGATTACTTATTCTATTCTCACTTGTTTATTTAGTGTCATAATGAATATATTGTCTTGCCATAACAATTAATGCAAATTGAGCAAAGTGATGAAGCTAAAACCGACGGCTTTTTCATTGGATAAACAATTACTTTTTAATCTTCGTAACTCTAAAAATAAAGAGATTTCAAATTACTTCAGAATTCATCAATAAATTTTATTACAGAAAAAAGTCTCCGATTTTAGATACTCTTTAATTCTTACAGAACATTTAATGAATTAAAATATTATTTTTAGTATACAACATGAAGATCTTTTTATCATCCTAGTTGTTTTTTTAATACCAAAAGAGCAACACAAAAACCAACAGTTTTATGTTTTTAATCATATAATAATATATTTATTCAAGGGACCTTCTTTTTGTATATAAATATTCTTGGTCAGTTTTAAAACATTAAACATATTTTGCAATATGTATCTTATCTTCAAAGTTTTAAAAGAGTTTACATCCTTTTCTATTTTCAATTCAAGATATCAAATGTGCACTTTAAATTTAAGTTAAAATTATGAAGTTAGCTAACATTTTTGATCCTGCCAATAGTTAGTTCAAGGAACTTCATCTTTGAAATCCATATTCTTCCCAATTTTCCCTAATTAGAAATCCAGTTGTGTGATCCCTGCCGCTCGAAGTCGTCCTGCAGCAGTTTAATGTCAGCCAATTTGCAATTGTCCACACGTTTTAGCCAACTTGAAGAAGGCAAATGCTGACACCTTCAGGGCCAACAAACAACTCCAAATCCTTTTAATTGAAACAAATGTGAATTGCAGCAACAATCAGGGGAGAACAATAGAGTAGCTGAGGCTCAGCCTAGTGGCAGTGGCAGCAACGGAAGAAGAAAAGACGGCGGCACAAAGGCGTCAAGGCGTCTGAAGACAAAAGGGGCCAGAGGTCTATTAAGAAGGAATCGAAATTCGAAAATCGAAACCAATTGCCGTCGCAGCAGGATGCTAAACGAGAAAGGAATCGACAGCGGCAGCGGCGGCGACCACCGCAGGCTCAGCGCCCGACTTTAGCCGCAGTGGGTCCCGGACCTTTCCCGAGACCCCGAAAAGAATACTACCTGACGCTCCGCCCGGGGAGAGCGGCTGTTGATAAGGACTAATCACACAAATATTTGAGCATTCGGTTTTTTTGTGATTGAGTCTCGCCGCGCCGAGCGGCCCGTTTGATTTGCCGCGTTTAGCGCTTCTGTATTTTTTATAATTCTAATTTCTTTTGCCCATTTCCTTCTTTGTTCTTGGCGGCTATTAGTGTATCTATTAGATACACACACGGTGGCGGCGTGGGAAAGCCGCGGCGTTAATTATGCCAGGTCCTTGAGTCTGGAAATCCTTTGCGGGTAAAGACACAATTTACACCTTACACCTGTGCCCATGCCCCCCAACCCCGATTCTCATCTGTGTGTGTGGCTTCATTCACACGCTGATAAACTCCTGCAGTGAAAGTGCAGGGAAAGGGTTCATTAATATTCAAATTTTAAATGCAGGGCGACGATTTCATTGATTTATCGATCCAGAGGCAGCTGCCCCGATGATAATGGTTGCTTAAGCAGCCGGAGCAGCTGACTGCCGCCGGAAACGTTGAATTTTCTATAATTAAGTTTATCTTCTATCGGCAGATATGATGGCTTAAAGGCGATATTTAGAGTTTGTAACGCTTACCGTTTAATCTTTGAGTATTTACAAAGCTAACTACACCCAGTTTTTTATGCAGAAAGAATATATTATTAAGGATTGCCTCGACTGCTGGATATCCTCTTATTAGTCTTACACCTTCAAGTTGAAATAATACCTTTCGAAGCTGACAATTTAGATTATTAGACACTTCTGCAACATTTTATTTTTAATACATTTCTTATTTAATGTTTCCCAATAATAGATTTTAACTTCCTGATTTTAAAAAATATAATTTCTGATCTACTTCTGCTATATCTATACTCTAACCTTTCCAATTCATTTTGTGGGTCACTCAAACACACCCAAGTCAAGCGGACAAACTAAAGGCGTACAAAGTAAGTGCATAATTATCGTTCAGCCATCGGTAAGCAATATAATTTTCGACATGCTACCACAAACAGGCGTCTGCACTCCGATCTGGGAGTTATTATCGGCCGCACAACATCAAGTGGCAGTGACAGGCATGTGTCAATGCTGCGTGGGTCGAATGTTGGCTGCTGCTGCTGGCTGGAAATGTGAACCGAAAGTCACTCCACGGCGCATATGCAAATGGCTCCGGGCTACAGCCAGGAAAAAATTCAAAATAAATACTTTTATGGAAGCTGTGGGTTGGGCCTGCCGTTGAAAGCTTGCTAATTGACAATTACAGTCAAGTCGTTGTCTTAATAGTTTGGGGGTTTTAGTATCTAGGAAACTTATTATTTAAAGTGACAAGAAATAATAGAGAAGGGAATAGGAAATACATTTTTTTTTAAATTATAAATCTATCTCTTATTTAATTACCTAACGAAATTTTTCATATAACTTCCTTAACTTGAACTTAGCTCTGAGAAAATATACTTACTTATTTCAATTATCTTTCTTCCCTATTTATCATTATTTGCCATAACATTTAGAGCTAATATTTTTAGCTTAAATCTTGATTAACCAAGTTTTAGTCATTAGTTCATTGTTTAGTTGGTAGAAATTTCCGCTTTTGACTACAGAATCAAAGAGAAAGTCCTCACCAACTGTTGATCGTTCTGTTTTTTTTTTGTTTTTGGCGGAAAAAGAAAACTCATCAAAGAGAAAAGTAGTTAGACACAAAAGACACTTGAGCTGGGGCGACCATTAAACATTGCCAATTTCACAGTAATCATCGCCATGGCCAAGAAAGCCCCGGCCGAACAAAAGGTGGCCCAGAGGAAAAAGTAGCAGAGCGAACTAAGCCGTTTAGGGGGCCACCCACAAAGCAAATGCTCCCATCCAGAGCTTCGACTCGGAGGCAAAGACCAGGGCAAGAGACCACGCTTTCGGGCCAAGCTGGGCCAGAGCCTCTGTTGGCCACGCTAATCAAGACCGGCCAAAAGCCAGTGAAGCCAACGAAACGCCAGGCTACAAATCAAACGCTCGATGGAAAGCACAAAAACGGAAAACAATGAACAAGCGCATGCTAATTAAAGCCAAGATGCTCAAATTGAAATGTTTAACTTTTTCATCTTTGTTTCTATTTTCGGGTTCGTGCTTTTGTCCCAAACTGCCGCTTCCTTCTCTAACCTGGCTAGCTGACGGCCTGTGAGAGGGCCAAGCGAACCGCAGCAGAGCAGTTCGATCTGGGCCAGCACTGGGTGTACACTGAGACTTAGAATATTTAAATTAGAATTTAATTTTCTTGTGTTATGATACCAAGTGGTTAATAAGGATTTGTAGTTATAGAAATACAGATAAACTTGAGGGAAAATTGTTCAAAACAAGTTGATAAGTATGTGTGCCTGACTGTGAGATACCCAATACCCCAAGCAAAGTGGTTGATATTAAAAATAACATGGATATTATTCACTTTGGGTAATTATAATAATATTTATAAAAAACCCAAATTAAACAAAGCAGAAGGCAGAAGAAAATGCTGACAAGAAAAGAAAAATGATCCTAAAAACACCCACTTCATCATGCCTTATTTTTTATCCAGATTATTTCTTATTTTTGACATTAAATAAAGATAATTTATATATCTAAGGGTATTGAAAAATCTCTCTCATGCTTTACTATGTTAAATCGAAACCACTTTTCAATCCCAAATATCAAACATTTATTTCGTTTAGTGCATCATCCTCCCACTCCCATTGCGACCGACGTGCCACACGGCGTATACGCAACGAAAGATGCTGTGTAAATAAGGCCCCCCGCATCTCAGCAAGGGCCAGGCGGCATTCTGGTATTTACATGCCATAGAAAGAACACTGTTTGGATACTTTTTCGACTGAATGCCGGACACAAATATTTGTGCGTTGGCTTCTTAATTGAGTTAATAGAGTTGGACGAGAGTGCGCGTGGCCGGCGTTGATTTTGACCGACGTGTGATAATTACAGCGCTGCCCCAGCTGCGGCGGCTTTGATGAGACTGTCGATGCTCTGTGGATGCTACCGACTGGTCCACAAAAACCGAAAAAAAACATGAAGTGGCAGCGGTGGCGGCCTCTTTGTTTTTGTCTTTGACTTTTGCGTTGGCCGTGCTCAAACAAACGGTTCAGTGGTTCATTTGGACTGCACTTTTTTCGGTGGGCCTGCTTGTTTAAATATTGAGACTTGTGTTTAACATAATTAAAGCGAGTGGAAATTACAGAAGCTCTTTCACATTGAGTTTCCCGAGGAAATAATGTATTATTTTTGCGCTGCTGTTGGTCTTCTTGGTGAGCAAATATAATCACAATTTGCATACAAAAAAAGGTAATTATATGGCCAGAGCTGACCATTGGCAATGATGTTGTTATACTTTCACGAAGAGTATGTCCAGGTGGCTATGGAAAAGGTAAAAGTAAATAATAATAAAAAATTAATACGCTTAGAAATATATATTTTAAAGTTTTAAATATAATTTTTACGAGCAAGAAGGTTTACTTCAGCAGCTGACCTTTCTGTTATTAAAAACTCTTTGTAAATAATAATCATTGAATTATGCATGGTTTAAATGATATTTTAATGATCCCAATGCAATGGTATTCCCCGAGTTCTGACCCTGCCAGCATCCGCTGCTAAAAAGGCCGCCAGACGAGTACACAATTACACTGAAAGCGGAGACGTGGAAAGGGCTGGCGCACGTATGAATATCAAACCAACTACATTGCAGTTAAAAAGCACAATTCAAACACCTCCGAGTCGCACTCGCATTTGCTCGTTTGGTGGTCCACAACGCCCCAAGAGCATTAAGAAGACCTGGCCAGCTGAAGCGGAAGGAGATGGAGCAGGGGCAACAGCAGGGAGAGGGCCAGGGGGCAGGAGGAGCGGGGTCAGACCACATTGCTTGATTGCCGTGCGCCTCCCGAGATGACGTTGCATTTGCGATGCTGCCTGGAGAAGATCGGCTTCGAGCCACAAAGCACAATTGGGAGACGTTGGCAGGAAGCGAGGAAGGGTTTTTCTTATTATGTTCTCGGGTTCTCTTTGGTAAATTTTTTTTTTTGCAAAACCCATATGTGGAAGCAGCGATTCCTGTTCTCTGCAGCGATCTGAACTCGCTTCGGGTTTTGGCCTCATCACGATGAGGTGGTTCTGGTTTTGGTCCGCGATGGAACAAAGAACTTGCAAGCTGGAATCTATTGCTCCACTCCGCTCTCTGCAGCTTCTCTTTGCATCTTTAGCTGGATGCTGTGTGTGTGTGTGTGTGTCGAGCTGAGCGCCATCTCGTTTAATGCCTTTAAGGCGTGACCATAGTATTTTATAATATGAACTGATCAAAGGATGCCGACGCGTTTCAAGTTAGCCGCAAAAGCTGCGGCGACTCCAGATTTGCGCGCTTCGTTCCTTGGCGGCTATCTGGCAAAAAGGTTTTGTGGCAGGCTACATGGCAAACAAATTGTGTCAACTAACAAGTTGATATATAAATTTAAAGATTAATTTATCAATATTCAAGTGAGTTGAACATCTTTAAAAATATTACAAAAGAAGTAAAGGATTTAGAAGTAAGAACTCCATAAAATGAATGTTTAAACTTGCTTTTTAATAACCTTTAGAACAGTCTCAAACCTAAACCTCTTGGGCATATTTGTTCTCTACTTTCTTGTTAAAAATAAACTTAATTTTAATTTAAACTTAATTTTTAATAACGAACTATAAATAAGTATATATTTTCCTCAGTGTGTCTTAAAGAAGAGAATAAAGCAACCGGCAAGAGGCGAGTGCAGCAATAACAAATTGACCAAATCGATTGCTTGGCCGCTCTCTGTCGCTGTCGCACCGTCGCAAGGCTGCCTTTTCTTGTTGGCTTTTCCTCTTGTGGCATTTTCATTTAATTCTATTGCTCATTAGGCGCATGAGTGTGAAAATGGCGAGTGCCGCGACACTGGTGATATAGACTGGCTGCTGACTAACGCATCTGGAAGATACGCGGACACCGGAAAAGGGCGCTTTTTGAAGTTGCCTCTGGCTTGGCTCGGTTTCGCTCTTGGCGCATGCGAGATGAGTGGACAATATTGGGGCTGCTGTGCCCCGGATTTATGTCTTTTTAATGCAAACAAATTAAATCCCGGCACTCGAGTGGAAAAGGAGGCAAAAGGGTTTCCCAAAATTCATGGCGTGACGAATGCGGCGTATACGTGATATCCTGATGGGGTGGCATTCGCACACAGAGAGATTCACAGCAACAATGCCAGTGTCACACTTAATTGAAAACTCATTAGAGTCTCGAGGGCCCTGCGGGCAGGACACAATAAATACAAGGGAGACAATGAGCCAGGAAGTCGAAGGCAAAATCATTGGCAGCGTGAAATCGCCAGCAAATGCAGCTGGGCGATGGAAATTTGCAGTTCATATTTATGACTCTATTAAATTCATGAGTACTCCAGGGAGGGATGTATTTTCTGATAGTTTTGCCAATTGGGAGGGCTCTGCTCGGAGTTGATTGGCACCGTGTCCAAAGCGCAGGCTAAGGATGGAGAGAGTTCTGATGAAATTAATAAATAAAAGATCACACATTTGCAGGAATTGGCAACGAAAATTAGTGTTTCACATTACAAAGGTTGTAATTAAGCCACATTAATAATGTTTATTGCAGGGAAAACTGGTTTATTGCTACAATTTATCTAAAAAGTAACGAATCAGCAAAAGTAAAAGCTATTTTCATTTACGTTTTCCGTTTTCCAAGCACCCAGATCTGCATTACAGTCCTTCATCCGCCCAGAGCTCTGTGTATTTTTACCCACACGGCCGTGGCTGCCATGCTTTTTGCATTTATTAATTGCCTGACATGTCCATTAATTTAAATCAATGATATTTTCGCGCTCGGCTGCATGAAAAACCTGAAGTGTTGGCCATTGCTGCTGCTGCACCACCTCCGCCTCTGCCACAACCACCATCCCCCCGCTTCGTTCACTCTTCTGCAATTAACATAATTTTACGTAAATTGCAGCATAAATCTCATCTTCGTTTTTATTTAGTGCCATTCGCTTATTTCAGGCCAGTAAATATGAGCGAAATTAAATGTTCACCACTGGCCCAGTACAGGCGGTTGTTGATATAACGAAAATAGATAATAAACATATTAATTTATTTTCCAAAAATAGTAAGGAATTCTACATGATTAAATACATATTGTAAAATATTTGTTCTTTTTATCTTAAGAATCATCCAACACCTATTTATTTATCTTATTGCAATGTTTTGTGACTTCTTTGAATTTGTTTCCTAACTTTATTTAATTTTAATATTAATTTTTACCTAAAGAAATTACCTATCTTGTCATCCAATATATATTTAGATGTCTATATTCACTGTCGTCAAACGGCATTTCTTATATGGCATCCCATACATATATCCACCTATAGTTGATGACTTATTTACGATATTTGATTGCAAATTTATTTGTTGTCAGCACAGCAGTAGTTCATGCAAATTTGCTGTCCATTTGACTGAACTAATAAACTGTGATTAGTTCCATATGGTCGGTCAGCCATTGGTCTGGTGCCACTAATGTCTATTGTTATTTTGAATTTATTATGGCCAAGATTCGCTTTTGAGTCGGCGGCATTTCTGTCGTTCAAAGGTAAATAATTAATTAATTTGATTAGCGAGAGGTAAGATGCCTTAATTTATTTTAATTTAATTTAAAATGCCGCTTTGGCGTCATGAATATTCATGGCCATCGACTGAACAACGAACTTAAAAAATTGATCCGCGTAAACATTTTAATTTACAGTCAAGTTGTGGCTCTTGCGATTAATTTTTTGGTGATTTCGGTGATTAGCCCGTAATTTATTTGCCCCTGGCCCTACATCCGACATCCGATCGATGATTGTGATCTATGGCCGAGTTTTCTCGAGCAGATGCAGGACCAAGAGCCATCGATCAAGGGGCACAGAATCAGATATTCGATGATGATCGCAATGTGGCAGGTATTCGCGTGTGTGTGGCATTCCGATTGATTCCCATCAACGACTTGCTCCCGGAACAAATTCACAAATTAACATTTTTGTGTGCTTTAATTAGCACAGAAGCCAGGGCACTCGGGATATGGATATGGATATGGTCCAAGGCTAGGGGGAAAAAATGCTGAGCTCCGCCTTCTAAGAAGTCCCGTGTTACCGGGTCAGAATTGGCTTCAAAAGCGCCGTCCTGGCAGCCGGCCTCGTATTTTTCCACGAAAACTTCGCTTTGTTAATGAAAATATTGTACATAAAACGGCTAGAGACCGATGCCGCCCCGAAATCAATGCAAACAAAATACAATACGGATCCCAGAATGCCTCCTAACTAGCTACCGTTTAATTTTTATTACGCCCCAAAGAGGTGAGTGTGAAATCGTCGGGGGTTTTACGATTCCTCGAGTCCGAATTCGAATCTGAATCCGTTTGGTGAATCCCTTTGATTCTCTCGGCTCTACTCAGAGTCTCCTGGGCGAGGGAGTATTCCCCTTGTTTGACGATTCTATTCACACGCCCTTGACAAGTGCCCAGTCCCAAAAAATCGCTCCCTGAACCTGGTCAAGGAGCCAGCTCTGTGGCGGTGGGAAGAAGTGTTCTTTTTTTCTTGTGGCCATAAAATATCTTAAGGGATCTTGACTTTTGCCTATTTTGACGTTTATAAATATCCCTCAATTTGTTGTTCTTTCCCGGGTCCCTCTGACGTAATGCTGATGGAGAAAGGTTTCCGCTGTGGGAATCGAACATGTGTCGTCCGCCGGATCGTCTTTGATTGCTTTATTTGTTGTTTTAGGCCTATCTCGAGGGTGAGGGTGAGGGCGTTGCAAGTGTGTTTTGATTGTGCAACATTGTAGCCAGTTGCTATGTCGGCGTAATTGCGGCGCATTTTCCACGCTTCCTTGGTGGCACTTGCTTGTCCTAAAGCCTGCAGGATGTCCCTCATTTTAGGCACTCGGCAGAGGCGGTAACTGCTTTTAAAGTCAGGAAGTGCTGCCTGGGAGTAATGTCCTTAAAATGTATAAAAATATCAAAAGAAATCATCATTAAATAGTAATGTTTCTTGCTGGAAAAGTGTCTTCCATTTTGTATATAAAAATAAGAGTGAAAGAAATTTTAAAAATAAAATAAAATAAAATAAATAAATACTATAGAAAAATAATAATAATCTTTTGTATTTTGCTGATGCATAAGCTATTAAATTCCCCTTAAATTTACCCATAATCTTCCCCCAACTTAAGTGTTGACTGATCGCTGCTGGTTTTAATGTGTACCGCGAATTTATTTAGCTGATATTTGTCTGCTTGGCAGCGGTGCGTGTCTGGGAAGAGAGACGCCTTTGATGTGGGCCTGGGTCCCCTCTTCTGGGGCCTTTGACAGTTATGCTAATGACACTCGATTGGGGAGCCACCGGTTACCCTCCAGATTCAGAGCCAATGCCCCGAATGACTGACTTTAATTTGACAGAATTTTGCATGTCACTTTTGTCGCATTTCGCCAGTGAAATATATAGCCAATCCACCCAAATCGTGGCGGCGTCTTGAAACGCCACTCATTTTGCCACTTCCGCTGGCGTTTCGCTTCTGGCGAACGATCTCGCAGAATGTCATGGGAATGTGAAAATATCACATTTGGCGGTGTGGTGTCTCCGTCTTTGGTCTCCGCAGGAAGAGGGCTTTTTGCTGGCTTGCTGGCTGCTGCGTTTATTTGTTTGTTGGTGGCATTGGCATTGCCATCGACATCGGCATTGGCATGTCATTTGGTCGGATGCCGCGCACAGCTACCTGCCAATTATTCTAGCCGAGGATTGAGGCTCGAAAGCCCAGAGCGACCACCAAGCTAGCCGCTTCTAACAGCCTTCGCGGCTTTGATCTTCCGCCGCCGACTGGCCAATGGCCAGGCAATGTGATTAAGCCTGCTTTGCCTCACACAAACACTCACACACAGAGAGACAGAGACTGCATCTCGCTGAGATACCCATATATCCAGATGCTGAGATACCCAGATACACACACTGCGAAGCTCGTTACTCGGCCTGTTTTCGCTCGTTATTCTCCACTTTGTACGCCTGTCTGGCCATTTATCAAAGCTGGCCAAGACGGCGGGCCTCTCGCTCGCACGGTATCCATTGGATGCGTTAAGCGGCTCATATCTTCCGCCTGACTTTGAAGTTCGGCGCGGCTGCGTGATTGGCCAAAGTCGCTTAACTCTCTGGCATTCTACAGACTTCTTAAGGTTCCAGCAGCATCCAGCATCCAACAGTCTCTGCGGCTGCTGCTGCTGCCGCTGCTGGTTCATTAGAAAAATGACGGCTTTGTCTTTTTTATGGCTTACTTTAACGCTTCGCTTTGGGCCCGTGTTGTTCTTGTTGGCTTAACTCATTTGCCCGCCAGGCCTTTTACCCATTAGCCATAATGGCCACATTGCCACCTGTGTTGTTCACGCACACACGCACACTCACTTGGGCCGAGTTGAGTGGCCCCTAAATTGCAGCATACCTTGCGGCGTTTCATCTGTGCACAACAGGAAAAGATGTGAAAATAGAGGAATAATTAGTGACAAAAAAAATCAATAAATATATGTATATAATTTAAGCTGGAGAAAATGTTTAATTGAGGGGGAGTATCATAGTTAAGATATTTATTTCTTTGTGTCTTTCAAGAGCTTGAAAAGTTTAATAGTAGGAGGAACTTTTAAGGACTTTTATAATTTTATTACTCTTTGATTTATTTAAAGAACTCTGAACTCTTCTGGTATTTTCCTAATATTTAAATTTACCTTATAATTTCCCCTATTTTTCTCTCTGCACCGTTTCCATTCGCTTATGCCCCATCATTTTGTGACACCAAAGTTGACTAATCTCTCTCCGTTTCTTTAAATTTTCGCCCTGGGAATCGCAAGTTTGGCAAAAATCTTGGGAAAGTTTCGGTTTATTTTCCCAACGCTGTGGGAATCCCATGGCTTCCGCATTTCGGCTAAATTCAGACTAATCATGCCAATAATTTATTGTCACTCCCCAAGCAAAGCCAGAAAGCCGCGCAACGAATCCAAGTAACTCCCCACCTCGAAAGGGAAATCGAAACCGAAATAACCACCCCCAAGTAGAACGCCTCAAGTAAACACAAGTCCAAGAGTCAACAACAAATCGAAGTCGATGATACATGCGAGTGGGCAAAAACTAATGGATTGATTTATGTGTTATCACCTGGAGTGAAGAAATTTATTACGACCCGGGCAATAAATCAATGCGACACTTCTGTGTGGGCGCAACCCAGAGAGATAAAGAGAGATATATGCGGGGAAAAGTTGGTGGAAATTGAAAAGGGATAAGAATTCGCCACAGTTTACTTTTGGGGAGTTTGGCGGTAGTGCGATTTGAGTAATTAATGGCACCCAGCGGTATTTTTGCGATGCGACAATAAAAATATGTTGTTTTCCGATTTGTTTATCCCTGGCTTTAGCCCCACTTTGTGTGTGTGTGGGTGTCTGTCTCGGGAAATTAATTGCTATCATTAACATTTAACATTTTGGAGAGTGGGAGAGTGAGAGAATCCCGCACAGGATGTTAACGAAAAGTAATTTGAGATTTTATTGCTTCCGCGTTGAAAGCAGTTGAATGATTTTATTTCCCTGCCACCAGGATGGTCGATGGTTGGGTTCCTTCTCCTTTTCGGGGGTCCCATCCCCCCGACTCATCGACTAATGGAGATTAATTTTTGGGGCGTGATTTCGGGCGGAGGCAGATGCAGATAGGCCAGGGTGCAATGACTGGGCATGGGCAGCAATTAACACAGTGACGCCACATTTTTCGCTCCGCTCTTCGATTGTTGTAGGGAAATGTGTAAATTAGCTTAAAATTTCAACAGCAAATACAGCAACGCCCTCGACTGGGAATGGGAATGGGAATGGAAATGGGTTTCCAGATTGCGACGCGATCCATATCGATTCCGTTCTCATGGAATTTTGAGTGCGGCATTTTAACACAATTATAAATCTCTCTCCGTCGTATTAACGTCTAATTGTGGCCGGGCTCTAAGCGGCCTGCACGGCACCTGTGTGTTTGCTTCGGCACGGATCAAAGGTCCGAAGGACGAGATCGGCAGGACGAATCTCTTGCGCGCAGACTCGTTTACGATTCTCCACGCTCAGCGGCTCGTAGGTGTGAAAGGCATTGACCAAAACTAAAGTGCTCTCGGGTGTCCCGGAGTCCTTAGGTCTATTAGCCACCAACGCCGAGGATGAAGAAGGGCTAGGACTCGCTCAGGTCCTTGCGCTAACTACGTGTGCCTAATGCGAGTCCTTTGTGCCGAGCTGTGGATTATCACACGCTCCGTAATGAGTTTTTCCAGACCCGCTGGCAAACCTGTGCCAATTCCCTTTGTGCAGGACATTTGCTACGCATCCCCGAACAAAGGAGCTTCACACCTGAAATCCAGGATTCGAATCCAGGATCCTTCTATTCGTAATGTTCGTCCACAAAGAGAAGAAAAAGTAAATTAAACGAAATCGAATTAAGTGGACGAGCCGCATTCAACTTGTGCATCAGATTGGACGGCTCGGGAATGGATTTGATGTTTTGAAAAATTGAATTTTAATTTGCCACCCAAGAAGCTGGCCTAAAAGGTTTGCCCCAAACCGATTCCACTCTCGGCCATTTTCGATAAGCGTGATGGGCGACCAATCGGAGAAATTAATTTGGTTCCCAATGGTTCCCGCGATCCTCCTCCCCCCGCTCTCGATTTTGGATCGGATCAGAGGGCATTCTCAAGTGGGCGCTACTTTGGCCAGCTACTTCTTCAGATAACTAAATGACTTCGGGGCTTTCTAATTAGGCGATTGTCCAAATCAATTTAGGCTTTGGACCTAGACCGCCCTTCAAGAATATTGGGAAAAATTAACTGAGACTTGGTTCAGCTTCATGGTGTATTTGTCTAAATTAGTTGGTTTCTATTTGAAAAGATTTAAGTTTTCTATAGCATAAAATATAAAGGGATACATTTAAATTTAAATTACATAATTAAATAATCATATAAAATGTAATTTATTTATTAATTATGTTATTCTTATTCAATATGATCTTGAAATTAATATATTATATTTATAGGTGGTTGTATATAATTTTATGAAATTTAAACTATTAAAAATGAAGTTAAATTTATAAAACACTGAAAAGTACTTTACGATTCACCATTTATATTTCTATATTTTACCAAGAGGATTAATCCTTTAAAAACCCGAGCAAGATGAAAGTTCTACCAACCTCTGGCAGCGGCAACATCGAACATGTTGCAAGTAAGCAGCAACTTCAACATACAGGCACAGCAGCAGATACAAAGATATATTTTCTCAATCTATCTCACTCCCTCAGAGCTCTCTCTTTCTCTTTCTTTCTCTCTGTGGCAGGCGGGTCTTTCGTGCCACTTGCAACAGTGACGTCACTGAGGCTGTCAGCCAATCAGTGACGACGTTGAGGAGTCGGCGCAAACGTAGCACGGGGATATACACAGAACGGAGAGCCAAACATTTAGCCAAATTAATTGCAGGATAATAACTTACGTCCTGACACGGCCGCCGCCCCTGGACCCTCGTTCCAGCCAAGTAATTGGATTTTTTCCGTACCCGTTTCTCCAGGGGAGTCGTCGGCCACAACCGCCTCCACATCATCTTCCATTTCCATTGGAACTTCCACTTGCCAAGCGGATCCCTGAGCCCAGAAACCCAATGCCAAAATTCAGGCGGCCATTATGCCCCGAATGAGAACGCTATCTCGATGCCATCTGCATTTTATTTCCCCCGTAATTGGACGTAATTCAATTTTAAAATAATTGTGGCTATAATTTCAGTGTAATTTCTGCTGTGGCTCTGGGCCATGTGCCATGTGCCAGAGAGTTGGACTCATAAATAAGTTAATGAAGTCTGTTCACATGGGAGACGAGGAACGAATGTCATTGTGACATTTCGTCGCCGTTTCCTCATTTCAATATCAATACCAGAGAGTGGAGCCTGAAGCAAGGGTATAATTTGGCCAGGCCAGAAATTACATTCAGAGCCCAGACATATACATTTACCTAACTTATAATGTCATATTATTAACGATAATGGCGCATTTGGCTTTCAGCTTTTAGCTGATCGAGCAAATCCATCACGGCTTGGGGAGAGTGGAGAGCAGAGTGCCCCATTCGAGGCCCATTGTCCAATTAATTAGCCCGACTCTCGGACAGTCACAAATTAATTAACAGGGCCGCCGAACGAGTACATGGACATGGGACTCCATTAGGCTTTATGACTCGGCAGGGGGAATCTGAACAACTAAATGATTTTTGGGTTTATCCAGAGATGCATTGCAAGAAATTGTTTGCCTTTAAATAAGAATGATTATCGCTTAACTTTGAATATATTTTAAACCTAAAAGATAGTTAATTAAGAAATTGTTTTAATTTACAATTGATATTTGGCAAGGATGCCTTTATTTTCATAAATTATTATATTTATTTGTATCAAAAAAAGGTTGCAAATAAATAGTTCTAGCTTAACACTTATAAATCTATTAATGTATAAATATTTAGGACATACTGCTTCTCAGTCAATAGTCTCAATAATAAGGCAAATTTTATGTAAACTATCTCTATTATTTCTCCTAGTTAGAGCTCCTAGTTTTCCCTCAGTGCAATCATTCGTCATTCGGCACCGCACAAAACAATCATTCTCTATTCATAATTGAAAAAGTAACGTTCCACTACCGTTTGACAGACCCGTGTCTATATATGAGCATATACACCCATCGGCCACTAATTGCCGCCAGTTAATGGCGCAATTTGATTTTCAAATAGCGGCCAACATCATCAATGACAGCTTTTGTCAGCAGCTTTTCAATTGAGCGTAAAGTCGATCCACGCTCCTCCGGATCTGGTATTGGGGGTCGGTCTTATGTTCTGGTTTTCGGTCTCCAGTGAAATCTGTCTGACGGGGAGAGAGAGAAAGAGATGCGGTCAAAGAGTTTAACACGAATGAAATTCCTCCATTAAGGCTAATTGTAAGGCGACCACAAAGTCTTCCCCCCCTCTGAACCATTAACATTTCATACCGATCTGGCGGCGAGTACGTGTCGATAATAATATTTCAAGCTAATTGCTTCTACAATTTCAAAGTGCTGCCGAATCGATCGGACATCGATCGGTAGCCGCAAAAGTGACATGCAGCTGACAGCTGAGTTATGATGAAGGGCCCCAAGTTTCGGTGCCCAGTTTCGGTCCCCAGTCCCTAGTTTCCAGTCTCAATATCGGGCTACTTAAACTTAAATTTGGGGTTATATGCAACATTGCAGCCGGCGGCCATGTTTGGCCAGGAAAGTGCGTATAAATTTGCTGCGAAGCTTTCACCGACACAACGAGATCCGATCCGATCCCCAACGAGGCCAAGTTCTTTATCAACGAGAACCCAAGTCTCCACCTCCTTCCCTCCGCTAAAAAGCTCTGTTTGGAACGCATCTCTCGGATCGCATCGCCTCGCATTGCGACCATATACATACGTCCAAAGTGAGGCATAATTACCACCTTTAGGAAGATGATGGTGGTTTTTCGCGAGCTTTGATCTTGTGCCGCGGCCAAGGCAAGTCCGCGACCCGATCTCCAGGGAAGCCCAAGTCGTCGCCGGCACTCAGTGAAGACCACAGTGAAGTTGAGGACCAGGCTTGCGTCGGTAGTTGCCAGTGCCCAATCCATCTATCGATTTTTAACGCGAGCCTGACGTTAATGGGGTCCCGGATCGGAACTGAGAGCCTGTTTCTGCACTCAGGAAAATATAAGAGACTTGGCATCTCTTGAAATAACATTAATATTTAAAGAAAATTTAAGGTATTAAACGAATCGAGTTATGTTTATTTCTTTTTTGTACTTTCAAAAGATAGTTTCTTAGTCAAGTCTTTAGAGTTTTTCCCTTTGATTTTTCCCTGTGTGCTGTTTGTGTAATGAGAATGCGTTTACCTTTTCCCGGCCACAGTGCTGGGCAGGCGAATAGGAACCGGAAAAGTAACCACGGGAAAGGAGAGCTGCCCTGCGTTCCAGCCTTTGCTTCTATGCAATTTTCGTGTGCACAGCAATTACGCGCATGCGTCATGCCATCCTGGCCCTTCGGAGGAGACCCCTTCACCGTCTATACCGCTGCCACAGCCCTCTTATATCGCATATAATTATGCCGTACTACCATTTTCCAAGGCAAAAGACTGCAATTAAACTTTCTCGCTATTTTGTTTGCTGATTGCATTGCCATACTATGCGTCGGTGGCCATTATTAATGGTCCTCGAGGAGTGTGTGGGTGGAAAGTTAAGTTAATAATATAAATTTTTATTATAATATATATTCCAGTGGCAGATTACCATAAAATTAAATATATTATCAGTTTAAAATTCAGAATAATATACTTCAAAGGCATGGCATCAATTTGCGTAAATAAACAAATCAACTTTCTTAATTTCCTATTTCAAGTGCTCTTTTAATCTATCTTATTCACTGCCCAACTCGTAGTTCATTTTCAGTCACGGCACGATCATAAATCACTTGACTTTCTAATTTCACAAAATCGGCAGAGGGAAAAGTCGTCCGTACATGGTAATAAATGTTGAAAATTTCAAGTTCATTAAGTTGTGCTAATAAAAATAAAGTCACTTGACTGCATTAAATCGCATTGGACACGCGCACTTGTACGTTGAATCCAGATTCCGGATTCCAGTCCTCCGTCACTACCACCCATATAAAGAGACAACCCTCCACTCCGAAGGACGTAAAAACTTACAACTGCTAAAGTTTCGCTACGCATGCCCACCACACCAGGATAATGAATGCAGGTGCAAATGGGAAGCGGAAATACGTCACGCTTTTTATACCAGAACGGGGAAAGGGCACCGAGGACATGTCACATCGTCATGGCTTTGATGACTATGAGGAATTTTCAATTTCAAGAGGATGATACCGAGGGAGCGACTGGATGGGGAGTGGATGTTTCTCTCGTCAAGTGCGAGTTACCAGTTAGGCAATCATGTGCCTGTCATTTGAGGTGAGGCGTCATAATGTGCCCTGAGTCCTGTTCCGTTTTATGATGCCGCCGCCGCCTCCCTCTGAGGGGGAGTGTCGCTTAATGAACATTTCCAAGTGAATGGACACATTCATTTCAATTTGTCAATCTCGCTTCTGGCCTCCCCATTTCCCCCCGCTTCCTGGGCGGCCCTGGCTGTGGGTGTGGCCCCGCTTTTAATTCCACTAAATGGCCAGCCATTGTCATATAAAATATGCATGACAGACTTTCTCGGTTTCATTATGAGCAGCAGAAAAAAAAGATATATAATAACAACGCGCAGGGCGCTCTCTTCCACTTTCTGACTCACTCTCCTTCATTCACTGGCTGATTGATGTTGGCATCGATATCGTTGGGGATCGATTCAATCGCTGCTGTAGGTCGCTCTGGGGCATTCAGCCGATGTCGATCTTGCTGCGCCATAATTTAAGCGTTTTATCTATGAAATAAAATCACCGTTCTCTTACTTTCTTGCTATCGTGATCTTACACAGTTGAAAATAAATCCTAAACTAGTCAAAAATTAAGTAAAAAGGTTTCTTAGGGGAAATAAATAAAAATAAATATCTAGAAAATCACTAGGGGCTCTAAAGCCCTTTAAAAAGTACTCACGAAATTAATTAAACATTTTCTTTAACGATTTTGAATAATATAATAACCTTTACAAATATTTATTAAATTATTTTCTAACAATATAATAACTTATAAAAACAAATTAAATGCTTTCTCTTAGCCCTAAACAGTAGGCAATTTCAACTAAAAAACCACAAAACAACCTTTAATTATATAACATTAAATAGTTATTTTATTATTTATTTATTTACTTAATTTAACACCAATTTTCAAGACATATTTTCCTTTTTCTCCAGTGTAATCTTCTATTCCATCTACAGGAATAGTATTGGGGCTGCGATGAACCAGCAAACTTTATTTTCAGCTCCAGTTACAATTATAAACAGAGACGAGATTTGTCTGTAATTGCTTCCACATGTTCCCAAAAGCCCCCTTCCCTCCCCCCAACCCGCTCCTTCTTTTGGGCATAATGTCTCAATATTTCTCAATTATGCGCAACGCATATAATTTGTTGTTATTCGCGCCACACAATCACCGTGCCCCACCGCCGATCGCGGCCAACAAAAGCGGCAGAATCAGCACCATCAGCAGCAGATGGCCCAAAGTCCAGAGTGTTGGAGCCACAGCCAGAGCCAGTGCCAGTGCCGTGGCAATCGTACAAATAACTCCATCGTTGACTCCAATCAACTTTCGGGCTGCACACGGCGTCGGCTGCGATCCGCCAGACTGGGAGGTCTCTGCTCTGCCTCGGAGCCACTCGGTCTCCATCCTGGTCCGGAGATCGTGCGCCGAATGCAGCGCTTCACATTATTAGATGCGGATTACCACTTTGGTGCAAAGATCAAATCACTTTGTGGCCCCACACAGCTTGGTAGGCCGTTTGGTAGATGGAAGTGCTGCTGGGTTGGATTTTTTCAGGTTTTATGAAATTTGGATGAAAATAAATTTGGTTAGTTTATTAATTTTTTATTTTACATAATTTTTTAAACGACTAACATCTTTTATTCGTTTTTTATATATACATTTATTATTATTTATATTAAAAATAATTAACAAGCAGGTGATAAGACTAAGTAAAAAACTATACGATTATTTATTTATAGATATATTTTTATTTATCTTAAAAATAATTTATTAACTTCTGAAACTAAATAAAAAAACATTTCATTTTTAGTCAAGTTCGTTTCCTAAGTCTTTTGTTTCTTATTTTTTATTTGTGGTGAACCGTTTATTAAAAATGTGCTAAAATATAAAACCTAGAATGAATTAAAAAATCTGAGATGGTAATGTGTTTTATTTAGTTTAAAAAGCTAATGAAGTAATGAAAATTTGCAAACCCAGCTTCTTCAAGCTCATCTCTGGCGGCACCAACCACAAGGTGTCTGAAGATTGGCGGTTCCAGTGGGGCTTCGACTGGAGCTGGGGGAGTGCCGACCTGGTGGCGTCAGCTTGAGGTGGCTCCAATCACGTTTCACTGTTTGTTTCCTTTTTTTCGCGCACTGCTTGCCTTTTACGATTTGTTTGATTTGTCCAAATGAATTGCGCCGTTTCAATTTTGAATTACGATATGATGGAAGTGGATCTGTGGCCACATGCTGGCCGCACAATTGCGATTGAAATGTCATTTGTCAAAATAAATTTAACGGCCTTTCAAGCCGCCGCTGCAACGCCTTCTGCAGAAAACGAAAACCGCACCCAGGATCCGATCGGTTCGGCCGGATCCCGTCCAATCCCACAATGGCGTGCGTGTTCAACACGTGTGCTAATCTCATCAAAACAACCGACCAGGTACCAGGGCCCAGTCCGAGTCCAAGACCAAGCCACTAAATGCAACAAATCAACCTTCAATCAAGACAACCGCTTTCGCTCTCTCTCTCTCTTCGATGTCGGGGCGTCGTTGGCCATCCTTGTGCGGCATCATCAAACTGGCATAAATCTTTAATGGAATTCATTCATTATGGGGGCCCTTCTTTTCTTCTTGTTGTCCCTTATATCCTTGCGGGCATTGTAAATTCGCTTTTGTATTTGAGGTTCCAAAAGGTTGCAATTATGTGCGAGTGTTGCCGCAAAGGGAAGGGGCGATCCTTTGGACCTTTGTTTGCGATTGTCTGTGATAAAGCGAAGGCGCTAAAGGATAACACCTTCTTAACACCTACCAGTCGTATTGTGTGTCTTGGGATGCGTTGAATTGAAGGGAATTGTGCAAAAACGGAAAAATAACATTCAAAAGTCATTGATGAAAGGCATTAGGTTGCAGTGAATCAAGCAAAAGGGAATTAAATAAGAAATAAATTGTATTAGAAGAAGTTTTTATCGAGAAAAATGGAAACAGGAATAAATAAACCTTCTTTTTAGTTCATTCATTGAGATATTAGAAGACTTAAGAAGTGTCTAATTTTTATAGTAGAAGCTCAAATAACGTATACGTTATACCGAAACATTTTATAAAGAATTTTAGGTTTCAAATAAATTAAAAAGATAAGATACAAAATGTAAATTAAGGCTTTTTTTAAAGACTAGTATTTTATATGATAATAATTACTTTTACTTTGCCCATATAAATCAGTACATTCCTCCAAAGTAACATCCTATTTCAATTACAAATTCCTTTACAATTTCTCTGATTAGTAAATAACCCTTCGCTATCCTATTCAAGCCTTTCCCATGTGCATTACTCACTATCATCAACTTCCTACCGATCCCACAGCCTGCCTCCCTGCAACACAGTATGCTGGAAACACCCCCAAATCGTAATTAAGCCGTTGTCTTCAATCGCCGATCTCAAAGCGCATCCCGTAGGCATATATACAGCCTTGCAGCAGCCCTTGTGGCCCCCACCCCTAATCCTGGATGGTTGTTGTGATTTCGAGGCGTGAAATAAATTGATAATTTCGGCTTTATTGGATTCTCCAGTCTGGCATACATCGGCATGCCTCACATACCTCCGAATTTATGTGTGTGTATGCCTGCTGCCCGCTTCGATGCGCTGCTGTAGGTCTCCATTTCTCTCCTCCATCTCGGTTCTTAACTCCATGCCAGCCGATCCCATGCCAGCCCATACCATCCTTCATCTGCTTGTGGGCAATTAATCTGGGCGAGCGTGCGCGGCTGGCAAGGATTAAATCGATTTTATGTAGCCGCAACTCGGTCATGATTTTCGTTTGTTCCCGAAATCATGAAGTCGTGTTTTCGGAGGGGAAAAACACCGAGTCGTTCTCGATCGGAAACAACTTTGGCTTATGAAAATTACCAGTGCTTGGAGCAATGAAGCTTCACAAAACGGTAGCCACCGGCCACAAGCCATCGGCGCAGAGCAAGAAGCCGAGAAACCAATCAAAACCCACAGCAGCCGCAACAGTTTAGCGCTTTTTGTGTTGTCCGCTCTGGGTTTATGGGCTTCCAAATTCAGTTTATTGATGGGCACAACGACTAAGCGGATCTACATGCGCATAAATTGCCTCAGCCCTATCGGGGACTCTTAAAAATCAATAAATTTCCACACAAATTTTGTGCCGCAGAGTGTGTTCCCCAAAAAAGCGCACGTTAAAATGCCATAAACAACTTTGTCATAATTTTGGTAATTAAAATTGGCCATGCCTGGAGCTGAGAATGAATGCGTGAGTCACTGAACATAGTTTTTTAAATATTTTTAAAACTATAACTAAGAAATACTATAACAAATATTTTAAAATATAAACGAAAGACTTCTATAATTGCTTGGCCACATTTTCCACCAATTTTCTTTGACAAAACTTATGTTTCACGCACACATCTCAAAGCGAAACGATGGATTCTCTCTGTCTGATTTATCTCGCCGCCCCTGAGGTGTGACTGTGACTTTGTTGTGCGGTTTTATGGGGGCTCCGCCAGGCTACTTATAGTGGGCTGTTGGGCTGGCTGTTCGTTTAAGGGCACTTTATTGGCCTTAATGACGGCTTTTACAGTTAATTGAATTACTTCCCAAAAGTCCATCTTTATGGTCAATTGATGACTAAGAAAACCCGCTCGGAGTCAAGCTTTTGATTTACCATATCTCACATATATGTATATTTATGGCCGGGGGCAGATATATTTTAGCAGAAGAATAAGCAGCAATTGATTAGCATCTGTGACGAACACTTTGGACCAGCTAAGTTTGCCCGCATCGTTGTGGATTAGCACATCCTTCAACTGGTACCAGTTGATCTAAACATAGATAATTGCCGAGCATCAGTCCCTCTAATTGATGCCAATCAAAGACAGCAACATGACACTGTTGGAATACACGTGAAATAAAATATTGATATTAATTATAATTTAAGAAGAAACTGATGCTGGGTTAAATGAACTTAAGATATGGCAAGAAGTCTTTACTTGTTAACTTTTTATTCCAACGCCTTAAGTATAAAAGCTCTAAAATTCATATAAAATATCTACAATATTCAATGTAAGAGTTTAAAAAATGTATCTAATATCTATTCTTTTAATAGCTCGATCTAATAGCCCTCGATCTCATTTAAAAATCGTTTATTTTCCCTCCGTGTAGCTATAGCATCCTATCCCTAGCAGTTGTTGGATCGACTGGCCCAAAAAATTTGTCGGGAACGGAACCACAAGTCGGGAGATTAACTCATTTCCAGCGGTTGGCAAGCACAACAGTTGGCCGGGACGGATTCGTGGCCAAATAGAAAGCGGCTGGGCTGCATTAGGAGCATAAACAATTTAAAAACCATTTGGCAAAACAATTTTCTAATGACGCTCATATGCTCGGGCCGTGTGCATTTTCGTTGCGGTTTGCGACCGGCAATTTACCCGAGCCACGGGCAATTAGACCAATGAAATCCTTTATCAAAACAATGGGTCTTCAACAAAGGGTTTCCTTGGTTCCCCCATAACCCAAAGCCAATAGCCAACAGCCAAAAAATAGAAAAGATGGAAGAATAAAGGAAGATGGAAAGGGCGCACTAATAGATACAATGCCTAATAGATACATTTTACAATGCCAGCGGAGCGTGCTCAATGGCCATCAAACACTGGCACTCAAACAAACAATAAAAAATTTATTAAAGAAAGGCAGGGAAAATTACGAAACGCACAAATTAAAAACACTGCCGTCGTACACAATGAAGCAAAGAAAGTGGCATGTCATATGGCCGATGGAACACCCAGAAGTAAGTTACAGCCCCAGGAAAAAAGGAGGCAAACTGATGAAGAAAACGAAGCCTGGGGGAAATGTATCAATTTGGTTTCGGGCTTGATTGGTGCGCTTAGGGCCCGCAACGGAATCATTTAGGAAATTGATATGGCTTTGGTTAAATATAGCCGTTCTGGGGCTCTACTGCCACCACACGCCAACAGCGATTATAAACAAATTTCCGCTTTTGACGCGCGCTCTCACCCCCTTGCTGCTGGTGGTGCTGGTGGTGGTGGTGGGGTGATGACCTGAGAAAGTCCAGTCCAAGACTGCTCAAAAACGAATTTGAGCAATTAACGCCATCAGACCAAAGAAATGAAATATGGATTTATATACAGAAACATTCGTTGGCAGCGCGTGTACAATATATTAATTATACGCCACGTTGGACCGAGCTTACGGCAACGCCCCACAAATAAAGGGCGACCACACAGAGAGAGACTTTCGGACCCTTCCTTGCCTCATTTGGAATCCATTTTGTTTGCTTTAAGTGCTTACTTGCTGTTTTGTAAGCCACCCACAACACGACCTTATTTTCCATCTCATTTGTAGCTTAAAGTCAGAAATAATATGTTCTGAAATCAGGGTAAACTCAATTACGAACAAGCGCCCCTCGAAGACTGAGAGTCCCCCCTTCCGAGACCCTTCATTATAAGCATTATTTGAGGCTTTATTAAGGGCCAACTTGGGGCACATTGTACTATGTATGCTGAGACAAACGAAAGCGATTTGCGTGTAATTAGATTTTAATATAGGCAACTCACCAGGCAAAGGCGATTCGCTGGTAAATGATCTTTACATAATGAGTTGCCTATGCGATTACATCATCATTAGAGGCCAAGGAAACTTTGCATACCAGTAATTACGCGAATCGTTTAGGGGCTCAAATAGTAGCTCCCCATGTGTGTCGATATGTGAGTGTGTAACATGAGTCAGGCCCATTCCATTCCCTCCGGTATCAGAAACAATGCCACGTAACAACGCAAATTAAAACAAATAAGTTGGCAGGCAGCAAAAAAAAATGATCCAATTTAATGATTCGATTGGATTCGATTCGATCGATAAATATGGCGAATGTCAGACACATGTGTGTGTGTGTTGTTTTCCGGTCGCTTTAAGCCTCTTTAAGCCATTTTCAAGCCGCCTGTTAAATCATCCACCACCAGTCGAGGACCAGGCCCAGTCACAAAGGGGTGGCTTGGCCTTTACTTCGAAGCCGGGGGTCGTTGGATTTTTCCATTAGTGTCCAGTGAGGCGATTGATGCGATGATGGGACCGACCGGAATCGCTCCTGACGCCATTATGTTCGGCCAGGACCTGACTTGCATATAAATAACCAGCGAAAGCAAACGAAAATATTTTCGGAGCTCGCATCTGGTAAACAACCACAAAGACAGATAAAGTTAAACTCATTTTACGGTGTGCGAAATTGTAAATATTTACGTTCACGCCACTAACGTGTCCAGTAACCGAGATTGACACAGTGGCACTTATGTATCTGTAAGATAATTTGGGTGAAGTAAGACTAAATATTCTGCCCAAATTTTGCCCAAAGCAAAGCAGCAGACTTATAGCGTTCAATTGCATCGGTTTCTAGCCAAGAAGCTTAATCAATTTATCTTTGGTGATGATCAATCTCAACATTAATCAGTGAATAGCTTTATTCTTACTAAGGAATTTCATTATTTTCGTATATATTATAACTAGAATATATATTTCGATTTGCCAAGATCTTGCCACTTTGCCCCACTGTGTTTGATTCGGCGCCATGTTTGTTCTGTTGTTGCCACTCTTATTATTGTCATTGTCATTGTTGGTGTTGCCGCTGTGCGCTGTTGTTATCCTTACGCATCACAACACTTAATGCGGATAAATGGTCTGACAATTACGTTTATGTCAACAATAAAAATTAAATTAAATCGCTTTACAGAAAGCCCGCTCCCCGCCATCCCATTGCCACCCCGACAGATGTTGGAAATAGATTGAGGTGACGGTGCCAGAGAAACACACAAACCAATCAGAACAAGCGGGCAGGCAAGGATGTGGGGAAAGGGGAAAATACGGGCAGGGGTGTGAGGGCACAGAAAAAATAAATGTAGATTTAAGCAGCTATCAGTCTTGGAGAAATTTGAGTTTATGCAGCAATAGAAAAATATTGAGCATCTTTATCTAAGATGATTGTATTCTCTTGAATGTATCTAAGACTTTCCCAGGAAAAGTATCCTTTTCTATAAAGGGAGCGAAGCTTTATTTACCAAAACATTACTTTTATTTATTTAAAATTAATTTACAAAGGTTTTATTGGATATATGGTAAGGGATTCCGAGGGATACCATGTTTTCAAAACTATTGGCAAATCTCCAAAGAGCCCCTATTGATTCGACTCGTGACACTTTATTTCTCAGTGTATTTTGGGGCCTGGGGGTGCATCGGGTGCGTCGGAATATTATGAAAAATCAGAGAACGTGTGAAGAGTGTCATGCCGCCATGCAAACTGTCAACCGGCATGTCAGGCAAGTGTCAACGTTTGGCGGCCCGTTCGGGCGAAGGCAGCACTTCAAAGTGCCACCGTTGCTGCCACGCCTGCCTCCGCGCAGGCAGCCGCCCCCGTCCGTCTAGGATCCATCTTCTTGCCGCGAGATGAACGCACAACATGCGTGACAATTTAATGAGCACCCTCTGGTAGCCCCTGGCAAGGCAATGTTTTAATCAAAATTACGCATAATGGATTTTGATTTTATTAAATGCGACTTAAATGAGTTGGGACCCCAGATATGGCGGCGCGGGAGGCGGGAGGGATTATGGGGCTGCAGACTAATTAAGCAGACGGCCGGGCAGCCATGCCACATCAGCAGCAGCGCCGTCCGTGTTTACGGGGGTGTGCGAGTGTATCCGCAGTGACATCTGTAGGATACAGTGTATCTACGGTGGGGCACTCTCCGATTTGCTTGAGATCCATTCGGCGCTAATTGCGTTTATATCCTTCAGTTAATGGCACTTAATTAACAACTGTGCCGCGGCACTGAGGCGTGGGTCAAAACGTTTTTTCGGATGTGAGCACTGGGGAAACCAATGCATACTAGATGATTTGCAAAAGTATGCTAGAAAATACATCAATTGAAATTAAAATTATACATATTCATAAATATTTATGGGTCTCTTTACAGTGCCAATCAAAAGTTCTAGCCTTAATAATATATATTTATAGCTTAAACTGGTGAAAATGTTATAGAACGTTATAGAAGGCAACTGCAATTTCTGGGAAACAGGAAGAAATATATTACAATATGTATAAATAATGCTATGTATCACCTTTTTTTTTAATTTACAAAAATAATGAATATATTAATTAAATAAATACAAATACTTAACACATTTTTATTGCATTTATTAAGTTCAAGAAGTTGTGAATCAAAATTTCTTAGTTTTGGCATTTAAGATGAGGGAAACAGTATTTAATTATCTTAATAATTAAATTAAAACAATAATAAAATATTCCTTAAATTTATTTATTTAAAAACTTAAACTGTTAGATGAAATATATTAACAAAACCCCTTCTCCAGATTGCTTTACACTTTGTTTGTTTAGATAAGACTTCAGAGGCAAACCAATTAACAGATTAAGGTAACTGGAAACTTCTAGTTGACGCCCAGTTTCTGGCAGTGTAATTTGGTATCTCTCCGTACCGCTCACATGCTCCTCAGCCCCAACCCCCAGTCTCTGTGGGCCTTTTCCCCGTATTTGGTCAACGCTAACCAAAGTGAAATTTATGCCAGTTAAAAGCGCGGCAAACAAAGGCAACTCCAAACTGACAGTCCAATTAGCAGAGTCAGGCGCGGAGACGACACAAATTCGGAGCCGTACATGTGTGCTGATCTCGTATATGGATATATCCATTTCCATATCTGGGCCGGATGTCATGAATTGCCCCCCAAACCAGCCGAGGAGGCGAACATTTTTATTCATGAATATTAAGTGCCGCGGACGTGGAGAGATGGGATCCCATCCAGGGCGATTCCCAGGCCCCCAGCCAAGCAGAAAGCCTGTGGAAGTCACGCCCCCGTCTGCGGAAAAAGTCTGCTCATTGCACGCACCACTGCCGAATTCTTAGGAATTATACGAGACGTTGGGTTTTATTAAGCGCTCATCAATTATTTTGAATAAAACTGAAATAAATAACGAAGCCCGAAGCAGCTCTCTCGGGGGTACAGTTGGCGCCAATAGCGAATTGTCAGTCAGTCATTGGGTTATGATTTCTAGTTACCTCAAATATTGTTTGATGAATATTAATGCTAATTGGCTATCGTCTGTGTCTGCGTCTGTTGCCAGGGCTCTGGCTCAAGTATGACTATTGTTTCGGCTTAATTGTTTAGCTTGATTATGGCCGGGCTGCTAATGAAACTCATATGAGAGCATAAAAACAAGTGACTCGAAGTTTTGGGGGGGCCCTCTAATTGAGGAATGCTGTCTCAGGCCCCGGTCTGGGTCTGGGCCTGATTGGGGCGTGATTTGCGCAACGCTAAAATGGGTTCAAGTGGGTTTTAACTAATTTTGATTAGCAGCTTTTTGTGTTATTTCTGAAATAAAATGTGCGAATTAAAGTCATATACGAACGATGCCTTTGGTCGACTATTAATACCAATGCAAACACAATACCGCATATCCGCCGCTGAGATATCGAAATTACCATAAACAAAATGTGCTAATTGGTGAAACTTAAGACAAATTAATTTACGTAGTCGCCACAAAAATAGTCGGCAACTAATTAGCCGACCAGCCATTAGGCTAACACCAAAAGCAAATCAATGGCCAGGTCCAAACAAAGTCGATCTAATTGATTTATTTTCGTGTTTGTCTGTCCCAGGCAAAATGGTCGTTTCACCCAAAATCGGGCAGCTGACTCAACATATAGCTACCCCTTGCTAGATCACGAGCATTACGAGATCCCAAGAAGTCGAAAGCTGCTCTCCGGCAGCACATGACAAACCCACTTGATAATTACGACTGGGCCCATACGTAGGCACACACACATGATCGAATTAGCACTTTGATTTAGTTTCGCTTTACGTTAACATGGCAGCAGAACCAAGCGAAATGCAATTAAGACAATCAAGCTGAGAACGGAGGGAGCTGAGCCCCTGGCGGCAAATTGTGGTTAAGCTAATAATGCACTTGGGAAAACAAGTATGTAACTGCAATTTACATATTCCGGTGATAAAGGAAGGAAGAGAGTCTTCTAATTACTTAATTTATAACAAATATTATTACAAAGTTAATACAAAAGGTGGTCTTGTTTAATCATACCTTGACGATTGTATTTAATTTATGACTTACAGTACTTCTGTATAATTACAATAAATGCACTTCTCAGATCCCACAAAACATGGCGACAGCCTATAGGCTGTAGGGGGCAATAAACAAATTTCCAGCTAAGCCTTTCGGGCCGTGCTTTCAAGCCAAGGCAATGGCCGCCTGCACACTGCTGGCTGACCAATCAAAGCGTCCAATTTCCAGTTTACCTTCTTGCCACACTTGCAGCGCCTGCTGGCCAACTTGCTGGCTCTCGAATGCAGCAGATTTTTGGTCTCAAACCAAACCCAGTCTGGGCAGGACTTGACTGATGGCTGGGTTCTTGGGTTCGTGCCTGGCCGGTGGAGAAGAGAACCATTTGCATAGGACCCCGAAGAACGTCGAACGTCGTGGCCTGACACATTATGTCATTATTATATCGTTGCAACGTGTAATTGGAGGAAAACTTTTGCCGCCAAATGACAAATTCATGCGCCAAAACGAACGAAAACATCAAAAAGACGCCGTCGAGCTTATGAATTACAAATAACCAGGCGACCAGGCAATGAAATGGCCTCAGGTGGGCGTGGCAACCAAATCTGCATACCCGTATTCACAGTACTAGTCCTGGGTGAGGGAAGCCACACTTGGCAAGGAGTGCACAGGTAGAAAATGTACTATAATATGAAACTGGAAACTGGGAATAATTTATAATAAATAAATACCAAAAGAGTAACACTGTTTTAACGAAATTTATATTTTTTACCGCCTTCATAACTTATATTATTTGACAGATATCCTAAAATCCAATTAAATTCTAAATTTTGAGGCCAATATATTAGCATTCCATTGATTAGCTTAGTTTTTAATCTCTTTGCTTCAGTAATTTTAGAAACGCAGAATAATAAATAACTGGTTGAGAGGGAAAGTAAAAATATGATTATTTATTCAGTTCATTATGGCCAAATCAAGATAAGGCGGTCAAAACATGAACATTCTAGATTAGTTAATGAAACCTGTTTTAAATATTACCCTAAAAATTCCAGTCGTATCTATCAATTTAATTTGCTTCGAGTATACATCCCATATATACCTCAAGATTTTCTTGCAGTGACTGCCATCCGTCATGGTGGCTCGTCTCTCATTCAAGTTGCGGCTGCACAAAGTGCAAGCCAAGGAAATACATTTAGCTGGCTAATGCGCCAATTTAAATGCAGCAAACAGACAAAATATTTAAGTTAAATGGCAGTTGAGACTGAATTGGGAATGGAAATGGAATTGGCATCGACACCGGCATAGGGGGATGGCAATGGAAATGGAAATGGAGCTGGCTTTTTACTCGGCGTGTGTAATTTGGAAAATGAGATACTTTTGTGACTTGCCGGGGTCTATAATTAATTCGAATACAACTGCACCGACACCACCAGCACCGCCACCACCACAACCACAGTCCCCAACCACCTAGCCACATTTGCTGGCACAATTTCAAATATGGCGGCGGCAACGTCAACGCTGTCATTATATTTATCTTTCATTATTGTTACCACTTTGTTGCCATTGTTGTTGCGGGTGTTGTTTTAGCCATTTCTGTGGCCGCCGTTGTTTTAGCGCTCTTGAATTAAATGCATTTCACATGCCTCTTGCACATTCGGCCTTTTTGGTATTTTGCATGAAAATTAATTGCCATTATTATTTATGTGATTTTCAAAACGGCATTAGCCAACAATTTCGCCGCCATAAATAAATCCGAAATTAAGAGATGATCACCTTGCTCGATGACAATCGTTAGAAATTGGTTTGTGGGTCCCTGAACGAGTAAATTATAGTTTTAATTAGTGTATTATGAGATGGTTAATTAGTCGGATAGTTCGTTTGTTATGTTCTTTTTTTGTTTAGGTTTATATAAAACAAGTTTACTATATACAATTGTTTAGTATAAGAAATAAAATAGATGATTCATATAAGTCTAAGCAAATATTTACATATTTTTAACAATATATTTAATGTCTTGGCAAAGGCCAAGCTTTAATTCAGAAATTTTCATAATAAATATATATATAAAGAAATATATTCAAATCATATCAAATCAGCTATCTAAAATAAAATAAATCTTCGCATATCTTTAAAAGAAGTTTAGGAAGTTACAGTTTGTTTTAAGAATATCTAATGAATATACATATTTTATACATTTTAAAAGACTTTATTTATTTTATGAGTTATTTAATTCGTTACAATTCGTCACAATAATTCTCATAAATCAATCTCCATTAAAAACACTTTCAATATCAAACCAAATTTTTAGGACAAATTTCCCATTCGCTGCTAAGTACGTGTGACACAATCGGGCCATAACGATGATGATGAGCTTGATGGCCAAAACAAACTCATCGATTTGGCTCGTCTTCGGTGAACGCATCGGTGGGCCAACTATAACGACAACGGAGTGCAGCTCCTCAGGCGTGTCTCTCTTAACCCGTAATTACGTGTATAGTACGTCGGCATCGTGGGCAAAGCGGAGCATTGAAGTGTCACGCAAGTGGCTTTACGAGCTGCTTAGAGCACCGGCATTAATAAGCAGCTATACATAAAAATTCAACAACAACATCAGCAGCAGCAGCAGCAGAGGCCGCAACAAAAAAGAGCCAAGTCACAATTACGTGCTGGCCATTTGAGGGGGCTGCAGTTTAATGACCAACGAACGCCTTCTCATTAAACGCTAAATTGCACGGGCGCATGACACGAATTTTGGGAGAACGCGCTGACAAAACAGCAAAAAACGCCTAAATTTACTAAGTATTGTAACTACGACAACATTGTAAGTCCGTTGCATGCAGCACTCAACTATGGCATTTAAGCCTAGAATGTTAACGAACAAACAAAGCCGATGCTGGGACTAGGAGGAGACGTGAAGGGGTTTTGGTCAGAGTTTCGTTAGCTTGTTTAAAATAGCTCATAGCATGCAAGGAAAGTGCACTGGTAAAATATATATAAAATATATAGAAATATATATTTCTATGTAATATTCCATACATTATAAATATCTGTGGGATCTAGAAATATATTTTTTTGTCTAGGAAATCTTTCTACACATTTTACTAAGAAGCTTCTTATCTGTGTTACAAATTGAGAACATACATATATTTCTCATTTTACCTGGAATTTGTATTAAATTAATTAATTTTAAATCTTTTTTCAGTCTGCATTTAAATCAATGAATTATTTAATATATATACACATAAGTAGATTATGATTATATTGTGTACTCCTGAGTTCTTAAATTACACTAACTCTATCTCATCGACCACTAACTATATCCCTAACTATTTTACTTAACTGTCTGCTTTTTTTTTCAATGTGCAACACCTTATTTACATATATGGCTCTAGGATTATAACGCAGTATAGCCCGCAGCCAATTTCGTAGACTGAAGGGCCGCCAGAACGAGGTGGCGGGGGGCAGAGAGAAAGAGGGGCCAGACGGAGACGGGAGCTCCGACGCATGCAAAAATCAGGCTAATAGACGCTTGACGTTTTGACGTTTACTGCACCGCCCGTCAGCTCTATCATTAGGCACCGGGCAGGGGGTTGGGGCTTTCCAGGAGGGGGCCTACTAAGGGCGAGATGTGGGGGACTAACATGCAATATGGTGATTTCTGATTTGCATGTCGGCTCCAACTGACTTGGCGCTGTTGTTGCAACAAACGAAGCAGCCAGCTCCGGAGCAACGATGTTGCGAGCCAGCTAATTGCCACATTGCAACAGCGGCAAAGGGAACAACGCCGACACCAGCAAATTGTAACTCGTTGTTAGCCGCAGTAATATGCTAAATTAATTGGACGATATGAAGTGCGTGATATTGACTGCTAATTAAGCTAAGTTATAGACAAGTTAGTAGCGCTTAAGCACGCGCACGATATGTGCTTGATATTTAAAAAGCCACAACACTATAATCTTTCTTAAACAAAAGGATTAATTGCATTTACATTTTGTAAAGTTAAGTTTGGAAAATATTATCAGATTCGCTTTTAATAGAGTCCTACAATAGAGCAAAACGGATTACTCTTTATGAGTTTGTTTAATGTATTGTCTTTCTTAAAAAAGAGGATTAATGCAATTACATTTTTCTAAGTTAATTTTGGAAAATATTATCAGATTCGCTTTTAATAGAGTCCTAAAATAGAGAAAAAAGGATTACTCTTTGGTATTATAAGTTTGTTTAATGTCTTGTAACCCTTTGGAATGAACTAAAAGCTTGAGAAATTATGAAAATAATTATTTTAGCTTTTACAAAATCTAAAGTGTAAATTATTTTTCTTAAATAATATTTTGGAAATCTAGAAATATTATATAAGATTCCTCGCAGCTTAGCAAAATCGACCTCAAGTGAAATATACTATTCTTAATTCCATTTAGACATTAAGTAGATAGGTGAATAATCTTTAAGTCCCATAATCAAAATGAAAGGACTAACCACTTAGTGCAAAATGATCCAACAAGGCTAAACAAGATTCCAATTCTTTTATGAGCTCAATAAATAATAATATTGGGAATCAGAAAAGTGTATCAGTGTACAGAGTTTCCTATAAAATTTCTAGAATAAAATGGATCCGGTAGCAAATTAGATAATTTATTTTAGTAACAAAATGCACGTGTGTCCCGTGCGGATTGTCCCGTTCTTTATTTTTCACCCCAGCTGCCAGAATAGTCACTCCCCCGCATATTAGACGAGCAAACAGGCGGCTTTCATTGAAGGCTCCGATCGGAAGGAGATCCCCGCCAGGCGAACCCAGCAGGTAACTCGGTAGCCGGGCCTTCTAGGAAGGATCAACGATCAAGGGCAGAGGCAGTGCATTCGGTATAAAATTGCATATAATTATGCAACGGCCACAGTTTTTGAGACTTCACACCTACCGCCGACAAGCTGGAGAGGCGGAGAGCTGCGTGCTCTCCGGGCATAAGCACATCCTGTCGGCCTGCGTTGGCCTGTCCTGGCCGTGACCAATTTGCAGGCTAACGCTAAGAGGGCACAAGCCCCAACCCGAACTGTCTCTTTCGGCGCCCATTAAAGCTGTCGGTCAACTTGATGCCCTGGACGCCATTAGAGTCGATAGTCATCAAGCCGTGGCCATCCCACCGGCTCGCATGGCAGACCGCACTTAGAGGAGAGCAGCTCGATTAGCCCATGACAACAGGTGCGGCACGTATTCGTATGCAAAAGGATTGGCCACAGGATAATCGATTTGAGCATCGACAGGGCGACGGCGCCTGCAGCTGCCCGGTAATCTGATAAAGGGTTGATGTGTTTTTTATTTTCGGAGGGAGATGGCTATTGCCTTTATAATAAAATTGTGTTGACCAATTTGTTATTTAATTTTGTTGATTCACAGCGGCGCATCCTTTCTGGTTTGTTGGTGTCTGTGAAAGTGTGAAGTGTTTGTGGCTCGGCATGGGGCGTGTCTTGATGGGTCCGGACTCGGGAGTAACTGGCCCTTGCAGGTGTTGGAAAAACAAACTCGGCAAATTACTCAAAGACACGAGTTAACTGCAATTTTTGGCAATCCAGCTAATGGGAAAAAAAGGGATTTTAATTTAAAGTTAATTTGTGAGAAATATTAAAAGTCCTACAGATATTAATTCTTAGAATTACATGAGCCATTACAACTTATAACAATAATATTTTGGTATATTTTTCAGTGATAAATTTAAAGCTATATCCTGGGTATCTATCACATTTAACTTTCAACCAGCAACAACCTCAGGGTGCTGGCTAATAAACGAAATGTTTTATTGCCCGGCAACAACAGGGGGAAACAAATATGGCAGCCCAGATAATTGGCAGCCATTTTGAGCTGCATTTGCGTTTCTTTTTTTGTTCATTTGTTTGTTTGTTTGTCTCTTGGCGACACGCGCCGCTGAACTCGAAGACCTGGAAACCGGCAAAGTGCCCCTGCAGCTCCAACTGCAGCACCTAATTCCACTGCAACGCGGGCAGACAATTGCTGAAATGTTGATTACCAACGGGCGCAGCTGTCGCCAAGACATCGTAACCGGCACCGCAAATCCAGACCCATTTCCGCCCGGGGTCCCCAGCACTTAATTTTAATAAGTGCTAATGAGTTGCACAAGCCACAAATGCATTGGCAGAAGATGGGTCCTTCGAATGACGGATTTTCATATAAAAACAGCTAAAAGCAAAAACCTATATTCCCATGGTGCTTCATCCAAGTGAGTGTCTGGAACCCCTCACACACCCATCCCCGGCCGAAAGCACTTTGCATAAATGGTTCTGGCCCTCTTTGGCTGCTTCCGCTCCGGCGAAGAAGGCAACTTTGTATGGAAAGTGCTCGTTATGATCGTAACCACAAATACTCGTAACTTGGCGACTTGGCGTCGAGGAGGAATATTGGCCAACCGCAAGCCTGGCCGATCGGCATCAGTGCCTCATAAGTCATGACATTTATGTTGGCCAAGTCGGGCAGGCAATCGGCGATAATCTCTGACTCATCACATCTGCATATAGGATGTGCCTGAATCTGAATACATATCTGTATATGTATATAGCCATGGATATCTGGTCATTAGGCTCATTAGTACGGCGGCCAATTAATAAACAAAAATAAATAATTGCACAATTCATTTGGTAATTAGACATGGCTCATAAAGCTGAATTAGGCAAACGGCATGCCTATATGGCCTACAGATATCCCACAGATAGCGCACACACTCACAGGCTGAGGGAGACTCGAACAGACGGAGACGGAGAACTTCATGCAAATGAAATGAAATTGACTAGAGAGCCAACAAATTGAGTGTGTCTCGTGTACCCGCAAGTATGTATTTCTGTACTTCCCCCGCTCACAGTGGCTGCCAACATTGCGCAGCCAGTGCCGGCAGTACCGCCCTTTCGCCCTGCACCTGCACCGTCGCTACTACAAGCTCACGTACCCCCATGTAAGTGAACAATTCATTTGTCACACTAAATTTGTTTCAATTCATTTGCTCGAAATGACAAATAATGCGATATAATTACATTTTCGAGCGTTGTTTGTGCTCGTGCTTTTTATCTGGGTATATTTAGTACAGTTCCCTTCCTCAGCCTATCCACGGTCAATGATCATTAGGCTCTGCCAGTGGAGATTTCTAAATGAGATTGCCACTCTATTTATGTATGTTTTTCCGTTTAACTTGGGCCTGAGTGCGTGACTGATCTATATCTATAGCATCGGCAGGGATGCAAGTTTTCGCCTGACAATGGATTTTAGCTAAGGTTGCTAGTCTTAAAGGACTATAGGTCTAGGCAAAGTATAGTAAGTAATGTCGCAGAAGCTAAAGCTATATATTATTCCTTCAAATCTTTTCTTTCAATTTCAAAAACTAGACCCATAAAGCTAGTATTAACTATAATGAGCACTGTTTCATAATATTCAGGGTATTTCCACATGCAAAAACATTTAAAGAAATCATGGAAGTGCCTAATTTAAGACGATCAACATCTCCTTCAAAAATATCGCAAAAGAAGTCGCAAAAGCAGACAGCGTGGGCGCCTAATTACAAGCTGGTGACATTTAATGGCGCTTGACTGTGGATATGGTGCCTTATATCCGTTTCCGGAAAGATGGAACCTCTCCAGCCATCTTTCTTTCTATTGGAGATGGTTATAAAGACCGATAACCATCTCCAATAGCTATGGCAGCTATTTCCGGTTCAGTCCGTGCCATTGAAGATGGTAATCGGTCTTTATAACCATCTCCAATAGAACTGACTGAACCGGAAATAGCTGCCAATATAGGAAATACTTCTGTTTTAAATTTTTAATTTTATTAATCTTCCGATTAATTTAAAAATTCAGCCCAAAAGATGCATATTTTTATGCTTTCCGCACTCTTGAGTTTTTTAATGATTGCATACTTTTTACGGAAGAACTAAGAGTCTGGTAAAATGGACTTACCAGACTTTTCTTTTTTGATTAATCTCAAGAGTCTGGTAGCACTAGATACATTGCCATCGATGTTTTGCCATCTCTAGTGGAAACCAATTCAAAACAAAACAAAAAAACAAAACACAAACAAATTGTTGATTTGGTTTAATCGCTGTGATTAAACGTTATCAATAACTTTAATCGCATTAATGGACGACGATTGGATCGACGATGACGAACTGGTGGCGGCATTGGCGGTACACGAACAGCAGAAAACCGAGGTAAAATTTGTTTACGCCAAAATAAAAAAAACAAAACTGGCTAAGAAAAACATCTTTATTTCTTTACAATATCCTTTCTCCAGGAAAATAATGCGGTGCCAAGGACGGATGAAGCCTGCGAGGGCTTCGATATGGCCAGCGGACACAGTTGGATTTACCCGACAAATCTTCCCCTGCGATCCTACCAACACACCATAGTCCACTCCGCGCTCTATAAGAACACGCTGGTCGTTCTGCCCACAGGACTGGGGAAGACATTTATAGCGGCTGTGGTGATGTACAACTTCTATCGTTGGTATCCGAAGGGAAAGATCGTATTTATGGCGCCAACCAGACCTTTGGTGGCCCAGCAAATCAATGCCTCGCAGAAGATAATGCCATTTGACCCAGCCGATACAGTCCAGCTTACAGGTGAGGATTTCGGAAGAATATATTAGATATTTATAAAGCTAATATGTCTTTCGGTTTAAAAGGACAGCTGCTGCGACCCAAACGAGCCGAGCTTTGGGCCACGAAGCGCGTCTTCTTCGCCACTCCACAGGTTGTTCACTCTGACATGCTGGAGGCCGATGGGTCCTCGAACTTTCCCTTCAACTCCATCAAACTGCTAGTGGTGGACGAGGCGCACCGGGCTAAGGGTCGCTATGCTTACACCCAGGTGGCCGACTGTCTTATGGCGCACAACCGTAACTTCCGGATGCTCGCTCTGTCCGCCACTCCGGGCAGGACAATGGAGGACGTGGCGTCGGTGTGCCAGAACCTCTACATATGCAACCTGCAGGTGCGGTGGGACACTTCGATCGATGTGCAGCCCTACATCCACCGGCGGACCATTCGAACCATAGTCGTCTCCCTGAAGGACAGGATAAAGGAGCCCAGGGAGAAGTTGCTGCAGATCATCGAGCCATATCTTCGCCAGCTCATCGAGGCGGACATTCTAAGGGCAAGCAAGGGAGGCATGAGCAAAAACAACCTCCTCTACGAGCAGAAACTCTTCACAGAACGCTCCTCGGCGCAGGGCCAGCGGCACCCGGATCACAACATCATAATGGGCAACTTTGCCATGTGCATCAGCATGTACCACTCGCTGGAACTGATGGAGCGACACGGCCTCCGAGTGTTCGTCAACAGCTTCGACGCCGACGAGGACGGACGCGAGAAGTTTGTGCTGGCCAAAGATCGCGCTTTGAGGGACTTGGTGGAGCAGGTGCGGCAGGAGCTAGGCGCTAATCCGCTGGATTACAGCACAGGAAAAATGACAAATGGTGAAGTGGCGCCGTTGCCAGCTGATCTGGACTTTGGCCATGCCAAATATGAGCAATTGCGACAAGTGTTGGTCCAGCACTTTGCGGTAGGTCTGCTCCAGTAATTTATTTATTAACTTTAAAATATTTCTTGCAACAGGCTAATGCCGATTCCCGGGCCATCGTTTTCTGCGAGTATCGGGAATCAGTGATGCTGATCCACCGTCTACTCCTCCAGCATAGGCCGCAGCTACGGCCCCGCTGCTTTGTTGGCCAAGGCAACACGGTGGGCGCCAGCTATGCGCTCACCCAGAAGCAGCAGCTGCAGATTATGGCCGACTTCCGATCCGGCACCAGCAACGTCCTGGTGGCCACCTCGATCGGCGAGGAAGGCATTGACGTAGGCGAGGTAGAAATGATCGTTTGCTTCGACATCTGCAGCTCCAATCCCACACGATTTGTGCAGCGAATTGGACGCACTGGGCGAAAGAAGAATGGTACGGTGGTGATGCTGGTGACGGAGGGACGGGAACAGCAGGTGCTCAAGGATGTACTGGCCCACAAGGACCAGATGAACAAGAAGCTGCTGAACTCCTCTGTCGTAAAACTGGCGCTATATGAGCAAAATCCTCGAATGGTGCCGTCGCAATTTCAGCCAAAATGCGAGGAGAAGCACATGGAGCAGGTGGTTGTTGAAGAGAAGCCAACTGGTAGCAAGGCCAAGGCCGCCGGCAAGGCAAAGGAACCCAGGAAGCGGAAGGAACCGATTGCTAAGACTTCCACTATAAAGCGATTCTTCAAGGAAGTCGCGGTTTCAGAAAGCCAACTCGGAATCTCTCAGGGAATGCAGCCTTACCAGATGAGTGAAGCCTCCCAGCAGATGGTCAAGCAGGAAGTGTCCCGACGCAGTGTGCCCCTAAAGAGTTTTCTCGCAGATACCCAGGCAGCACAGCCCACTCTGAGCAGCAGTCAGGAAGATGTCCAGCGCCTACGAAAACTCACCCGCTTTCTGCAGTCGAACAAGCCAATCTTGGCTGACTCGCAGTCAGATCTTATTTGCCATCTGCAGGACCAGCAATTGCCACGTTCTGTGAAGCTCTACTTGCTGCAAAGTAATCCCATTTTCGTCAGCGAAACGCATTCAAAGATGCTGCTTCAAAGCCAGTTGGAGATCGCAGACGACCGCTTAAACAATCGACAGCAGAAGACCAGGAATAACTATAAACTCCTCCTGGAGATCTGTGGGGGACCGGACAAGTTGGAGGAGCTTCTGCAGGCGGAGCAGCAGTCCCAGGCAGAGATTACCTTCAAGGAGCTGGAGAATTCTGTAGAAGAACAAAGAGAACGAGAATTTAAGGCAACCTGCGATAAAATATTTGAGGGCCTGGACGAGCAAGGCCTGAACGCAGATAATTATGAATTGAAGCAGGAGCTGCTGGAGAAGCTGGATCTCCGGCATCTGGCAGCCACGGTAAACGAACAACTGGGTGGAATCCAGGACACATCGTGGTCAGAAGACGACTGCGAAGAGCAGCCAGCTGAAGATATTAAATGCGACTCCATGTACCTAAGCCAGCAGCTAAACTTTTTCGTTTCTGATGCAGTGCAGCACAGTTCTACACCTCTGAGGGTTAAACCCTTGAGCAAACTGATGTACGAAACAGTGCCAGAGGAGAAAGAAGAGGAGGACACCGATTTGGGTGACAACTTGGGGCGCCTGAACTGCCTAATGAATGCCAGTGAGTCGCTCATAAAGACTGAACCAATTGAGATATCCGTTTCTGAACCGGAATCTGCAAGAGAAGAGAATCCGCCTGCAGCAGAGAGTGAGGTGTATCCGATAAGCTCAGGGAACAGCGGAGAAAGCGTAGATCCAGGTGCAAATCCCAAAATTGAAGTCAAATCCGAACTAGATGATCTGGAGATCGATTTGGATGATTTTCTGAAGCCAATGTCTGAGGAAATCAAGTTGACCCAACAGAAAACGGAAACTGAGGTTCTAAGTAACGAAGAGCTGAAGGATTTCCTAGAACCCATGGATGAAGAACTGGAGCTAATGGGCCAGCATAATACCACGCTGTCGCCCAGTAATAAAGCAAAAGAGAACGAACCTCTTTTGATATCCCCATCCAAGTCCATTTCGCGTAATGTCTCGCCGGATATCTTTGCATCCGACTCGCTGTCACCTTGGAAGCCAGCCGGAAAGAGCCTCGCCACCAAGCTGGCTGCCAAAGCAGCGGCAGCCAAGCCTCCATCTCTTCCCGCAAACCTTCAGTCGCCGGAAAGTCGTAAGAAAACAAATCCTCTCAACCAGGAGAAATCCCCCAGCATTTTCGATCTGTACCTTAATCGAATGCGGGGACGCGGACGCTTGGCGAAGGCGGCAGAGTCTTTGCATCGCCTTACCTCAACAAATACCTCGGTCAAGGAAGTGGAGGAAAAGGAGGATTCACTCATTATACGCCGCCCATCAAAGCGTAAAATAGTCATTAGCTCTGATGACGAGGAGGAGCAGAAGAAGCCGCTGGTGGCCGAACAGATTCCTCGCACGCAAATGGAGCCGGAGACACCAACACCGCCGCGAAGGCCACGTCAAAAGCGCAGTAAATTCAATTCTTTTATTGTCGATGAGGCCGATAAAAGCGGCTCAGATCACGACGAAGAGGCCGAGACTACGATTGGCACATATCTGAAGGATTCTGTGATAGTTTCTAGCGATGACGACGAAAATCCGAATGATACTAACGTGCATGCCATGTACCTGCAGGCCATGACGTGAGTAAAGAGTAAATTCTATTTATTTCCCAGTTGATAAACGTCTTATATTTCTAGGAGTCCCATTCAGAGGCCAGGTGCCTTCAAGATCCCCGCCCCCAAAGTGTACCGCGATGAATCGCACATCTTCTCCCAGCCAGTGGAGGAGGAATCGTCCCAGTACCTGCCCTGCTCCTTTATCGTTGACGACGACAGCTCAACCATTCAGGATGTTTCGGATTGCCCTCTGGAGAAGGCCGAACGCATCCTCAAGGAGCGACGCCGTCAACGTCGACTGGGAAACCTGCAGCCAGTAGCTCCTGCCAACAAGCGGCGTCGGGTCCAAATTATGAGCATCTCAAGCGACGAAGACGATGTTAAATGACGACCGGTAGGATTCAAAGTGCCTTTAAGGAAAAGAAGAAAATCTATGTTTGCCATTTTATTGAGTTTCGTTAAGATTTTATTTGCAATTAATGTTGTTACATTCCGAGCTGGTTCATCCCGTTTTCAGCATATTGATTTGCGTAATCATAAGTACCATACGTTAAGCTATTTGTATTTCTGTCAATATATTTATACTTATTCGGATTTATTAAAAGAAGCTGGAATTTTAAATATTGGTGTTAAAACACCCTTGCGGGGAATTTTATCCAGAAGTACAGGATGAAATTAATTTCATTCTTCGTCCCCATTAATTAAATACATGCTTAATAATATTTTAGACCTTATATGGAGAAAATTAATGCCATTTATTTTTTTTTAATGTTTAAAAAAATGTTGTACAAGAAATGTAGAAACAAGGATTCAATCTTGGCTGAGATTTGTACACCGTTTTACATGGTTGCTGTCTTTGCCTGTTAGTAAATGTAAAGTAAATATATATGCCAGCTTATATTGTAAAATTAATCTGGCTGTGTAAAGTGCTATAAATTCTTGATCTCAATCTAAATCATTTAAAGTCAGACAACAAATTTTTAAGAAAACACTTAAGCCACTTTTCAGTCGCTTGCTGCTGCCTTCTGTTCGCCTGTTACCCAATATGGAAAAACGGGCAATTTGCTTGCAGATTCCAAGAATTTGGAAATAACACCTTATAATTTCTATGCTACTCATATAATCTACTTCATTTAAAGATATACAAAAAATATTTCAACTTTAAGGGGAGCAGCTCATTTGCGATTGCATAAAATTTGAATAAAATGTATCGTTTTAAGTTTTAAGTTGAATTTTATGTATTTCTTTGAGACAAAAAAATACGAACGAATTTTTAAATTCCATTTGCTTTTGCTGTATATAAATTGCAAGTGTATCCATTCAAATGACAACCAATTTCAAATATACCAATATTTTTCCTCCGCTGTACTGCGGCATAATCAATAATTTTTAATTTAACAACAATCGCACAATCGTTTCAGCGTAATAACCATTATTATATTTTCAACAATAACAGGCACCACAGCAATAGCAGCAGAAATGGCCAGCCAGCAACAACAACAACGAAACAACAAAAAGTCAATTCAATTTTAATGGAGTAGCAATAAAACAGAAAAAGCGCAAAAAATTGATATAGCCATGCGGCTCGTGAGCCATAAGCCAAAACGCAGTCTGCCATGGCAAAGCCAGAGCTAAAGCAAAAGCCAGAGACAGAGACAGAGACTAAATATGTACCCAGACGGGGCAATACAATTTTGCAATTGCAATAAAATAATTTAAAATCGTTTTCATCAGCATCAGCTTGAAGAGTTTTCGCTCGCCGGTCTCAATGCAAAAATGATTTTGCGGCAATCAGCGATTCGCTCTCTGCGGATGATGATGACGCTGACTTGTTGATGATCCAAGCGATGAATGCTATTTGAAATTGATTCGCTGTGAATCTGCATCTGTCTCCGTCTTGGCCCTCTGTCTCGTCGGCCATCATGGCCAGAGTCCAAGCCAATTGCAACGACGAAAGTCTTTACGGCCCCAACGATTTCCCTAATACGAAACGTGCCTGGCTGATGCGCCGTGTCCAATTTTGTAGTTCGTTCTTTGTGCAGTCGGAGCTGCGATGCCAAATCGCTCTCGAATCCGTTCCCGTTCTCAGAGTTTCACTCATAAACGGCCCCCCTTTAGGGGCTGGGCTATCGCTTTGCCCGATTTGCGGTTTAAATTGTCTTGCGAAACAAAACCAATTTCAATTTCAAACAAAACGTTTTGCGAAAATTACGCAGGGTGTACGCCGGACGTGCTGATGCAAGGCCAGGCCAGGCAGGGTATCTTAAAAACTGCAATAAACGGTCTACAATCAGAGCTGATCTCATCGGAAGTATTTTCGCTGATTGCCATTGCCTCAAAAGGTCGGACTCAGTTCACGGAAATGATCACTGGAAATGATTGGTAATGAAGAGCAGGAGAGAACAGACACTTGGAGAAAACTAAAACCTAGTTCAAGTGGATTGAAAAGTTTATATTTGCTAATATTTTATAATCTGAGATATATAGTTTTATATTTCTGAGTTTAAAAGAAGATATTTGGTTGGCACTTTTTTTTTTCCTAGTATTTTCATATAGTTTTAAATATTAACTAAATGGTTAATGGTTCCTTTAAAAGTATCCAAGTCTAGGTGCTCCAGGGGATACCAATTTATCCTCAATGACAAATCGATTTCAAATTGCTCCGCTGGCCATTTGGTAACAATGGAAACGCCCACCAACGAGGCCAGACCAAACATCCCTCCATTGCCTATATCATATCTCCTGACAAATTGATATTGTCTTGGCCATTTTCGATATGCATATTTATGTTCTCGATGGGTTTCTTTGTTTGACTCACGACTGTGAATGTGTGTTTTGTTGGGCTTTATCGTTTTATAATTTTTCTTGGCTTTCATTCACTGAGCTCAGCTTTGACCTCTTGTCAACACACTAGCTTGGACACGAAGGGCTCTATAATGTAACACTGGAAACTATTTTTATTTATTTAATTCAAGAGTAACTTTTATTAGTAAAGATCTGCCTGTTTTTATCCTTTATAGAAAGATTAGGTAACTAAGAAAATTAAAGTGTTTGGGAAATATAAGGAAACATTAAATATAAATGAGTATAATTTTATATGCCAACTTAACAGAGGACTTGCACATGATTTTATTGATTTTTTGGATCTAATTGTTCAAATTTTATATTAAATTTTGATAGTAACTAGCTGTTGAATTGAATTTTATGAAAATAAGACCCAAAAATAAGTTTTCTCTGAATTACTTCCCATTCTTAGTAGTTAAGCACTCAAAATCTAATATCAACGATTAACCACGGAATTCTTACTAGCATTTTTGTAGTTCTTGTTCGAGTGGAAAAGGGCCGAGGCATGGCCGACGAGGCGCATCCACATCCATATCCGGTCCGGGGGCCTCTGCTTTGTTGCCTCCCCGATAAGTTTCTGATGCGCCGTTGACTTGTCTTGTCACATTATCGTGTTAGCTTGTCCGAAGCGCCAGGCAATTATGGACTGGACCTGTGTGGGCTCGGACTGCATGGATGTAACATATATTTATGAGGCTTTATGGCCGCTGGCTTTGATTAATGTATGACAGGCCGGGCAGACGCTGGCCGAATGAATATTAAACTTTGTTGCCCCGCCATATAAAGGCGACATCAATTAGCTCTCCGGCATAAATACATTACCACAAATCGCCGAGCATTTCGGAGTGCCAGTGCCAAGCTCCAGTCGCACTCCAGGCCCACTCCAAGAACGATCCATTCGACGACGCTTATCGCCGCTTGTAAATGTCTCAACTATTTGTTAAATGCTAAAGCGACATGGTCATAATGGAAATGACAACTTAACAGCAACGTCGTGGATGGTATGGCAAAAATGTTAAAAGGCTCGGGCTCCAGCTCGGTCCTCCGCGAGCCTGGCCGTGATAACTGTATTGAGAGTGTCATTAACATTTTGATTTGGCTGCAGTCGAGTCGAGGAGTCGTTCGTCGCCATGCCATGCCACCTCAACTCTATTATGAGCTCCGACTGCATTTCGCCGGCTACTTATCGGCACCCCAGGCATGCACATCATTTGTTAAATAAAATATACTGAGGGAAAAGTCATGAGGGTGTTGAAATATTTATAACCATTATCAGTAGAGAACTCGATGTTTTGTTTCTTAATATAATAATATTATTTAATGTTTAGAGGAGTTCCTTGAAGCCTTTGCAAATAGATAGAAGTTTGCAGAGTTGAAAGATCAGCAGCCCAAAGAATTCGTAATTATATTCCCTCCTTCAAATATCATTCCCCTTGTTTGATTACCTTTATTTTATTGCTGTGTAGAGTCACCGTCCTGCTCAAGTCCCCCTATTGCCCCCTCGATTGTGCGAGACAATTAATCAGGTCGATGTTTCCGAATGCAAAATGAAAACACCTTTTTAAAGCAGCAGCAGCAGAACAACCACAACGATGCCATCAATCAGGTGAGAACCTTGGAATGGCGATGGCGGGCGGGTGTGTGCGGATCCGTGTGGCGCTTTCCGTTTCAAGAGGTGTGGGTGCAGGGCAAAATTAAAAAGCGTCAATTTGTCACACATGTTCAGAGCTCTGGCCGGACTGGATACTGGATCCTGTCCCACGTCTGCCTCGGCTGTCATTAACAACGGTTTTGCGGCTGAGTTTTTAATTGCCGCCGTGTTTGGTCTGAGAATCCGATTTGGATTACCAAGTTGGCACACTTTTATGGCCCTCTCGCGGAGAGTTATTAGCTGCGCTTGCGATCCATTAAGTCAGCAATTGGAGGACGCTGACAGCGGCGTCTGAATTGGAATCGGAATCGGATGGAGTGTGGGTGTAATGGAAGCTGGCCAATGAGAGTGTTTTGGCGACGGAAAATTACACTTGGGGTTGGATACTAGGGGGATTTTCGATGGCGTCATCTTACGCCTTTAAAGGCATACATCAGGCTTTGTCTGTTGGCTTGTTAATGGCAAACGAGATGTAATAAGCATTAAAAAATATAGTCAACGGTCGTCAGGCTTACACAATTAACGGAAAAACATCTCTTTAACTTGTATTGTATCTTGAAGTTAGTAAATGGAGAGTCCAGAATATAAATGAGATGTTTTCAAATTGAATTAAAATGATTAGTGTCTGGAAAAATTTTTAATGTATCTTAGGAAGCTTAGAAAAGGCTAATTGCAAGCCTGAAAATGGTGCAAAATGTTCTCTACAAATTAATGCTCTATTAAAGTTACACTAATCAAAACCTGTAAGATTTTTCCAGGTTAAAATACAACCCTTCTCCTATTCTTTTCGTCCAAAGTGTACTTCTGGCATTTCAATTCGCTGTACAACCCATTCCCACACGTATTTGGAGACTCTCCGAGCCAATGTTCATCATTCTTACGCTAATGACAGGGCGGCCATTTTTAAATATTCAAGAGGCTGGCACAGCCCCGATGTTGTTCTATCACCATTAGCTGCAGCCTCCCACTCGCCGCTGTTCGTGTAACTCCCACTTGTCAGAGCTTTGGGACTCGGACTCAGCCCGCCCGTGCCCCCATCTTCAACAACAGCCAGCGGCGGCGGCGGAGGAGCAAACAAGTTTCATTTGTCAGTTGGCCAAGGCAATTTTCTGGCTTCAGGCCAGCCGCTGGATGCATTTCCCAACACCTGGACGAGGAGGAGGCATCCAGGCTGACACCGGCTTGAGGCCATTTGAAATTAATGAACTGTGATTCACGGCCCTCTCTCCGCTTTCACCCATCTTGTTTCCGGAAAGCCTTTTTTCATTTCCACTAAAGTGCATTTCGCATGATGAACGAGGCGGCCATGGAGCCAAAGCCCAATTCCAATCCCAAACCCAATCCCGGCTCTCCCACGGCAACCTTTTTGCCATTTTTAATTGTTTTGGGAACAGACGGCCAGCAAGGATGAATTTTTTCATTAGTTATACGAGAGTGCTGGGAGCGAGAAAAGAATAATAGGTGTACGGGGGAAATAAATGGAAAACGCTAATTTGCATAGCAATTTGAAAAATGATTTCTGATTTTGATTTCAGTTTCAGTTGCACACCCATTTGTTACTTTGCATTGGAACCATTTCTCAGCTCACTGCCAGACGAAATTAAATATTAAACACCTCGAGCAGAGAGTTCCCAACGATTTGCTTTAAGAAATAAACACATTTTAATTAACATTTTAAATGCGTTTTAAGCAAAAAGCTTTTAAGAAACGGCGCCATAACAATAATCATAACAAAAGCACAAAACAAAGTCGCTCACAGATCGATGCATCAAAATATGAGAGGGAAGGGGCCAGGGTCCGGAATGGCATCCACTCCAGGGGAATCTCGACCTCAAGATGTTTAAAATGATGCACTGAGAACAAATTTTGGGAGTAAGAATCCATATAAATGCTTCTCAGAGTTCAAGGCATCTGAAAACTGATTTAGGAAAAAACCAAAAATTTGAGGGTCATTCTGGTAGATAATTGTTGTAGTTTTATTTTAAAATCATAATTATTTTAATGATTAAATTTAATTAAACAGTTTTCTATAAATATGATAGCCTTGACTATAATCAAATCTCAAACACTTGGTTTTATTGAGAATACAAATGCAGAAGGTGGTCTTTTTCCCATTTAAACTTCTCAAAGGTTATTAGGAAACATTGCTACTAATCGGATCACTTAATTTTAATCTTAATCTTCCAAAAAGACCCATAATTTTCTAAATATTAAATAATCATTAATTATAATCCTTTTTATAAATAAGGATAATTTTCCCGAGTGCAGCTTCAGCTCCAGCTCGTTCATTAACAAGCGCGTCAAAGTGATAAGAGTGCCGGAGTGAGCAGTAAGCTGGACCAAGAGGGCAGGTGGGAACAGGGAACAGGGCACGGGAGAGGGTTGGGGAGCGGTAGAGAAACAGGTCACAATGCTAATTGATTGCAGCGACGTCGCCGTCAACGTGGCCGTCATACCAATAAAATTATTGAAGCCACCGCCAGGAGACACGCATTTCTCGAGTCGTTTTCAGAGTGTCGATAAGCAAATTGCATCCCAAAAAGATCGAATGTGACTCATGCCTCGTAGGGGTTCGCCATATATTCGAACAAAAAGGCACGAGGGCATCGGTGAGCATCAGGTAGGGGAATCCATTTCTCTGTCTAATGCCCAAAAGGGCCCGAGATCGGTCTGGGCGGTGCGTCTCAACAAATTAAGCAATTAACTTGGGTAGTTGAGATAAGTGCTTTATGGAGGGGCGGATGGAGGAGGAGGTGTCTGTTTAATATTTGTTACCCGATCGATCGGGGCGATTAAAATGCATTCAGCCAATTTGTATATGCAAATCAAAGCCCAAACGGGTTATAGAAACTTCGAATGGCACGCCGAGAGAGGCACTTTTACGATCCGCATTTTAATGCCACTTAAATGTTATAATTTGCTTTCAAAATATCTAATGTCCGCCGGAGATCCGTGGCATTTGTTTACCCATTTTATGGAGGCTCGAGCTAAAAACGTTAAACGAAAGCTTCATCGGAGTCTCAGTTTTTTGTTGTATTTTACGAGCGTGTCTTATTTAATTATTTTTATGTGCCAAAAAGACAGTAAAAACTGGAATTTGTGCGACAAAATGCTCTAAGAGAGTTGTATAAATTAGTTAAAAATGGTAAAATATAAAGAAATTAAATCTAATTTCATTTTTTCTGTAAAATATGACTCCAATAAAGCCAATTTATGACCCACATATCATTCAAGGGCTGACATATCCACCCCACCTGCAGTTACTACCCCTAGGAGGTCCCTCTCCGACAAAAAAGCCACTTGAAACAATACGAATCATGACTCCCCCATTGCTGGGCTTAATCCATAAATTTCCCAGCTAATCGCACACACTCCCAGCGAAACAGCGCGGAAATTGTTTGTAATCATACGAAAATTGCCTACAAATGAACTGCTTAACGGTGTGTCGCACATTCAGACAATCACAATCGGGGAGTCCCCCGCAACACCCCAAGCTCTCCCATCCAGGCCACACAATCAGCGTCAAGCTTCCCGCAGAAAACCCATTTAACCCGGCCCCGAAAATTGTGCCAAATTTTCCCATTTTCCTTTCCCGACTGGAATTGTGTGCGCGGGCATATTTAATTTATAAAACAGCCAAAACGGCACCCTCCCCCACGAGGTGAATGGGTGAAGGGGGGCAGCTCACTCGGGGGTGAATACGGAATAATACAGATGCCAGCGGAAAAGTGCGTGGAAAAAAATCAGTTACTTATTAAAAATGCCCATATACATGCAACAAACATGAGCTCAAGCATTTGTATATGGTTGCATTAGCGTTCACAAGGACCCCAGGGCCAGGGCATAAAAATCAGTAGCTCCATCTTGGCAATGGGAGTGGGTGCGAAATTAATTAGAAGCACCCTTCAAGTGATTTTTTTGGTTAACTCTGCTACTGGGAAATTAACTGAATGGAAATTTCCAATCAAAAGGAGATTGCTAATTGAATTCGGCTATTAAACTCAATGGGAATACGCCGCAGACAATTTATAGGTTCCATAATTTTGAATATTCTATCAAGAGTCCTTTGTACTTATTTCATTTTATTGACTGGTAATTCTTATAATTATATTTCATGTTAGAGAAATATTTAGTAAATCAAAAATGTAGTGTTTTATAAACCAAGATTCCCACTTGGCTTTCAACAGACCCGAACAAGAAATCTTAGCTGCTGACTAGATTGGGTTTGAGCCAGATTAGCTGCGACGTAGTGGGGCGCCATTCTCTTTTCACTTTCCGCCTGGAAACGTGGCTAAAATGTCTTAAGCACACTCTCTCACTTGGCCACAAGCCCGATCAATAATTGATGCGCTAATTTATCGCTTGGCAAATTGTGTGGCCAATTGGCTAACACAAAAACACACGCATTCGACCGAGTCGAAGCAGCCTAGCAGTCCCTTAATCGAAGTCAAGTGTGGACAGACAGATAGAGTTTCGGCAAACAATCACGACGGCCTTGGTCTGGGAGTGGAAGCTCTCCCACTCCTCCCCTCCTTGCGTTGGGGGAAATCACTTAAATGAACCGCACACAAACAAAACGAGATTTTCGCTTAAGGAAAAAGGTAGTTTGAACTAACTGAAAGTGGATTTTAAAAGGGACCTAAAAGGAGTACTTTTTCTTTGAGTTCTTTGATTTTAATATTTAATTTTAATTATCAATTGTCTGCAAAAAATAAATATATAAATAAATATAATTTACGGCTTTCATATCAGCTTAAAGATATTCACACGATCAAGTTTTGGATATATTAAACTATTAAAACATTTACTATTTGCACAAGTATTCCCTAGCATGTGTGTGCACTTGAACAGGACTCGCATAAAGGTAAAACTGTCACTAATAATAGCCATGCCCTGACCGCACATAAAGTCCTTGCTGCGACATCCTGCAGGAGGGCCTGTTGGAGTGGGACAACCAGCTGAAAGCAAAGCTGACGGCGAGAGCTGGAGGAGTGGGGTTGCCATAATCAGTATTGGCATTTTAAGTGACATTTGGGCTGTCCTGCGCTGTCCTCCGGAATTCCCACTGCCACACCACCAATCTGGATTGCAGCCCCGCCATCGAACTCAACTCGCGTCATGCTCCGCCATTTGTATATGAGCCAAATAAAAATGCATAGCAAATGAAGCTGGTGGCAAGGCTGACAGCAATCCGGGATAGCAGCAGCATCAGCAGGAGCAGGAGCAGGACATGAAGCTGCTCCGGAGGCGGTGTTATTCGGAGGCACTTGCGCCAAACTTTGCTGCTAAATATTCCATGAAGTTGCCAATAAAGTCAAGTGGCAAGTCCTGGCCACGTTGGCGGCAGAGACACTCATACAGCTAAAACTAAGGCTGAGACATGCACCAGTTACAGTGCATACACTGGGAGAAACATGATTAAATTATACATTTATTTCCTAAACTAAGTTTATAAAATTCTTTCATATTTTAAATAATTATTCAAGAAGCAATACTGCTTCCAGACATATGCAAACATATAGAGTAGCCACAGTTGTATCCATATTATTTCTTTCTGTGCATCGATGGATTCACTTAACCTAAGTTCTGTTCTGTTCAGGAGACTGTTGTTGCTGCCGCTGCTGGTGGTGTGCCTGCCATCCGACTGCAGTGCGCTGCTGCATACTAATTTTCCACCACCTTGCCGACGCCCACTGCCATCTCGTTCTCCTCCTCCTTCTACTGCTCCTTCTCCTTCTGCAGCTCCATCTCCATCCCCATTTTCGGATCAAAATCAAGCACCTCCAACCCCCAATCCCCGCCTGCCAAGAACCCAGCATGGCGATGTGGTGGTCTTGGCATCATTTCGTATTCATACCAAGCACCAATTTCGCGTTGTTGCTGCTGCTGCTGCTGCTGCTGCTGGGCTGCAGTTATTGTTGTTGCCTGCTATTAAGTGAAATAAAAGTAAAAATGCAATAAAAAATGTTGGCCGCCTCTCTCGTTTTGCATTAAAATTGCATTACAATTGCCATGGATGGTCGTCATCTTCGTTGTTGTTGTTTTTATTATGGCAATTGTTGCGGCGTTGTTGTTGCTCAAATGAAATCCAATTAGCCGACTACAAGGCCTACCAGCAGCAGCAGCAACAACAGCCGAAGTAGCAGCAGTAGCAGCAATGACAATGCGAAGCAAGGAGAAATTCTCATTCGTTCGCATCGTGACTCCAAGAGTCCTTTTTACCTGTGTGTATGCTGGTGTGTGTAGTTGTGATTGGGGGTATTTTAATGTGCCTCTGCGCGTAGGCATTTCCATGCAATTCAATATGCAGTAATTGCCTGCTGCTGCTGGCTTTCTTAATTTTTTTTTGGCCATGATTTGTTCGTGTCTGACACAAAAACATGGCCAGTTAAGTGCCAAAATGAATATTTATAACCGTTATGTCTAGGAACGGTGTGTGTTATCAATATAAGTGAATGGTATTTTATAAAAGTCTGAATTTTAATAACTTTGACTATTTGGAGAATATAGGAACCGAATGATTATGAGGGTATTTTTACATTTGCAAGTTGAAAACATTTTTAAGTATATTACTTTCCACTTTCAATGTTTCCTTTGTTGCAGATTACAAGCTCCGAGTCAATTTGCCATAAAAATTTAAGGTTCAAGCTTAGCTTTTTAGTTTGGAGTACCGAAGCCGTTCAGTTAAATTATTTCTAAAGATCCTAGGGCTTGAAAGATATCATATCTGCTATCTGTGGGAGCTACAGAGTGTAACAAATGCTCCTGTTACTGATTTCTCTCTATGAAAAGTTTAAGTAGCTGCACCAATCCAAGCATACTCACATTCCATTGAAACTCCCCAGCCTCCTGAGTAATGAAGAAGGTGCATGCCCACACACACACACATCCCGGGCATTTGCAGTTGAATTCCACCAACACATGAGCTCCTGAGCGGCTGAAAGGAACGTGGCTCGTGCCCAAATTGCCGAAGAAAACTGTCAATTAACCCACGAGGTGAACTTGGGGAAAATGCCAGAGCTTGCTACTGATGCCGATGCTGCTGCTGCATCCGCCGAAGATGCAATTTCCATTTGCATGCCACCAGGTATGCACTGCAAATGGATTGGATTCGTGTGGTTTTAGCCAGAAGAGTTCCAGCTTATCGCAATCGCCGCCTGCCAAACGCCAAACGCCAAATGCCAGGCGATAGCGCGGAGAACGCTTTGCGCTAATAAAGATCTCGCGTAGTCTGGGACATTAAGGAAGTGGTGCAGAGGCCAAGGAACCCCGCTCCAGCTCCCGCTCTCGGTGCCCCCCGCCGTTGCCCTACTCAAATCCGCTGCTTTGTGAACTCAAGCTGACAGAACGCTATTTCCAATTGTGCTATTAATCTGCCACATTTGCACTTCCACGGAAGTGGGGCTGGCTGGGGCTGGCTGGCTATCTCACTTGCTCGCTCGATCTCTGCGGCATTGCCAAGGCAGAGCAAGCGGGATGCTCTGCGAGTGCCAGAGTGAGAGGCAGCTGGGGAGGGGGAGGGGGAGGGAAACGCTTGGCTAACCCGAAAATAGAAACAATCAAAATAAAAATACATTCTCTTCATGCTCTCTCGTCTAATAAAAAACCCCAAAAGCAAAACGTTTTCCATTTAAAATGTCGTCGCAAAAGCCTGAAGCTCCCGCGGAGCGCTCCCCCCCTTGGCAATGGCCAATGGCAGCTTGGCCAGGCCACGCCCCCTTCCCCAATTGCCGGCCAATGCTGCCCATCGTCGGGCAGCGCGAAACCTGTTCTTCCCCGAACGAGAGGCTGCGCATGCGCCGCGACAGAGCGAGATGGCGACACAGGGCGGAGCGGACCAACCAGAAGTGGAAGGCCCAAGTGCTGGGCAAAGGGCGGGTGGTGGTATTATGGTAGGTTAGGTTCAAACAAGGTGGCTAACTGGCTCGTTAACCGAAATAGGAAGGAAGTCGACGTCGGCGTCGCCGCTGCCGTCGCTGTCCGCACAGCAGGCAACTGGTTAGACCCGTTTCCGGCGCGGTGACTCTCACTCCAACCTCCTGGAAACACCAGCAAGCAGCGCCCGGGCAGCAGACGCGGCAGCGAGCCAGGCAGCGCCTCGTCCGTCGGCACAATTTGATTGCATTTATGAAAAGCGTTTTCGCCCGCTAGCACGCGCCCGCTCCCAGCTTCCCAGCTCGCAAATTCGGAATCTGTGGTCCGTGATCCGTAGTTCCCAGTGCGCCGTTCGCAGTTCGCCATTCGAGTGGCCCTTAATCGCGGAAATCAAACTGAAATTAATTAAACATTTCTAGTGTGTGCCCTTTAGTGCATTAAATACAATCTAAAACAATTAAAAAGGGGAGTGCAGAGAGAATAAAAAGTAGTGTAAAGGCTCAGTGCAGTGCAGAGGAACTACCAAATTGGCGCCACTAGTTGCCAGCATGTCCAGCCACGAGGAGGATGACCACGAGCATGAGAATGAGCATGGCGACGATGTCGAGGAACAGGAGATTCACGTGGATGTGGACTCCGATTCCCGCATGTCCTGCGGCAGTGGATCCGATGTGGATATGGACGGTGGCAGTTGCTACGATGAGTCCGAAACGCCATTGAGGTAAGGATAGGATCTCTACGGAGGAAAGGATCTATCAATTTCTAGGAAATTTGATTGAAATCTGGTCTGGGAAATACATTAATGAAGTCAGTTTCTATTTAAGTTTAGTTAGAAAGCGGAACTAATTCAAAATGTTAAAGATTTACTTCTAAGGCTTTAAATAACTCTAAATAATTGAGAAGGGTTTTAGGTGTTTATGCTCTAATAATAAACATTAATTTGTTACATATTCAACTATTTTACAGTTTTTATTGTAATAAATAATTATAGGTTGAGTTTATTTTATCAAACATCTGTTAAATATATAATAAATATATTCATAACAAGTCTGGATTATTCACTGTTCGGTTTAATAACTCTCTAAATATAATTCGTACCATTTTGGCTGGATTTTACTCATTGAAAGTTTATTAAACCCTGTTCACAATTTTAATAATTTGTTTTTATTGTTTTAATTCTGCTCATATTATTGAAAGGATATCAGTTATTAACGTAATGCTTCGCTGAGCCACACAATTTAATGGTTTTTAATTTGTTCTGAAGAGTATTTATATGAATAATATAATTGTACTTAATTATCTAGCGAAAAAGAGCAAGAAACTGTTTATATAAAATTGAAGTTTTTATTCAAATTACCAATACAAATATTAAAAACAAATATTTTATGCTGTTTGATCAAAGAGCTAGGAGTTTGGCCAACTTTTGATTTAGAAATTCGACTTAAGTCACATTTTATGGCCCCATAAATGGTCAAAATAGTATCAAGGCAGAGAAAAGCTATTTACATTTATTATTATGTGTTCATAACTCCCACTGTTTTATTGTCAAACGTCTTTTAGCTGACAATGCTTACAAAATCCTATTATACGGATCAAATTCTCCGGCTTAACGCCATTAAAATGCCCGGACAAAGTCTCCATTGTCCGTGGACCAGACAAAGGTGCATCTTTCCGCCGACAAAAGCGGCTAACAAGCTGCCAGAATGTCGAGCAGGCAAACTGCTAACTGCCAACCTCCCATTCAAGCCGTCGATGAAGAACGGTGTGAACAAACCTCTTAAACGCTAATGAATTGACCACAATGCCACCAAAAGAATCAAGTCGAAAATGTCTCATAAAGTCACAAAGAAACTCCCTGAATTTACATAGGGCCCGAAGGGAAAGAGTTTCGAATGGATGGCGACGATAAAACGCACATTAGTAAGGCGCCAAAAACGCGCCGTGATAAGACTCTTCTTTTGGGTCCAAATGGGTTCGATCTGGGGTTCGATATTCGGCTTGAAGCCGAGACAAAGACGAAATCGTTTGTCGGATTAACATTTTAATAGAGATCGCCATAAAAATGCTATAAAACTCGCGTTCCAGCGAATGTAGAGCACCAGATAGGCAACAGAAATATGTTTGCTTATAACTTTTGGTTTTTGGAAAGTGTGTGCTTGTGTTGGCAACTTATAAAAAATCATTGTTCCTATTCCTGTTCCAAATGGACTTTTATTTTGTTTCTTTATATTTTTTGCTGTCCAGTTTTTTTTAAATTAAATGCCGTGCGTGACTTGTTTTTGGTGCGTCAATTGATGGCATTCGATGATTTATAGGCGCGTATTAAATGCCTCTAACGGCCGTCAGCATTTGCATAATTACTTCATTTTCAGCCACATTGCGTATACGCAGCGGTGGCCACTCGAGTTCTGCATGTCGTCGCCGGCTTCGCTTATCCGCTCGCGTGGGTTTTCGGTTAGTGGTTTCGAGACTGGTCCCAGCTGCAGCCAGCCTTAATTATAACCAATGTTCTCAGGCTTTTCCGCTTATCAGGCGACACTTTTTAATGAGCCCGCACCTTACAGTCGTCAGTATATATGCATATTTCTCCGTCTCCTTCCCAGTGAATCGCTGCAGTCCGAGCAGACGCGCTCCTCGTCCAGCGAGAATCTGCCCTTCAGCATATCACGCCTGCTATCCAAGCCCTTCGAGACCAGTCACCACCACCATCACCACCACAACAACAACAACAACAACACCCAGCACAGCAGCAGCAGTCCCGGCTCCAGTCACAACAACAATCACGGCGAGAAGGGTGAGGAGAAGGAGCTGCTGCAAGCGGAGGATCAGGATCTGGCCGCCTATAAGCTGGCCACCAGCATTGCCAACTCGACGTACGGAAGCGCCGCAGCTTTATATTCGTATCCACATCTGTATCCCTCGGCGGCGGCAGCGGCCGCCGGTCATGTGCTGCGTGTACCGCCCCAGCGAACGCCGCTCACCTGGGCGCTACCGCCGCTGCATCATGCGGCGCTGGCCCATCAGGCGGTCAAGGATCGACTGGCAGGTGAGTGAAGGAAAAGAAGAAGGAGTGGAGTGGAGTGGAGTGGCAAAGTGAAGTGATGTCCAAGTCGAAGGCCCCATGTCGCGGTGGCCCATGTTCGCCGAGATCTCTCGCTCCCCCAATGACCCGCGGTGGCAATTGCTACTGTTCCCCAAATAAACGCGATCAGAGAAGTCTTTTAAGGCAACAGGCCTATCGGCATATCATTGCTGCTCCAACGCACACATACACAGAGGGAAAATGTGGCTTAAATTAAGAAGAAATTTATGTTATTTATTAGGAACAAGCTTAAGAATTTATTTATTTTTCTGGAATATTTTTCTTGCTGAGGGGAAGATTGCAATTCAAGTTTTAATCCCCTAAATTATGTCTTACCGACTTTTCCCTCAGTGCACACACACACGAGAGAGCCCGGAACGCTAAAGTATAAAAACATGTTTGCCTTCAAATGCGCAATCGCAGCTTAAGTTAAAAACTTAACTCTGAGCCACCGCCCAGAAGCGACACAGGAATGGGATGTGCCTTCTGATTTGCATACGCATGCGCGCCTGTATTTGTATCTGTATCTATCTCGGCCCCTCACGAATCCGCATCTGTATCTGCATATCCGTATGCATCAGCAGAGCTCCCTGCCTGTGCGTGGATCCTGTGACTGCCTTTTGTTAATTTGTTTACATTATGAGCTTCACTTGTAGCTACAAGCGACCGGCACAGCGCGAGCCCTTTGAAATAATGAGACGGCGTTGATTTTATTACGCCTCGGTAGCCAGTGAATGCCGATCGGGATTGGGATCGGAATCGGGACCTGCATAACTCATAATATTTGGGCCTTTTTTCGGTCATGTGGAAAAGCTGCTTAGACCCCGCACTGCGGCAATCTGATGCGCTTTTATGGCCGACATCCGCTCAGTGGCAGGGCTCCTTCTTACTCTTTTTTTTTTTTTAGTTATTTTAATGAGCTGGTTTACATGACTTTTTAATTTCGCGCTGGGCCCGAAAGGGAATTAATTACGCATTGGGCGGTCGCAGGGCTCAGCGCGAGAGTTGGCTGTCCTCGCCGGCTTATTTATCGCCGCATACCGCACTTCACATTTGAGTCCAACTGACATGGTCAGCTTTTAATTAGCCAGTCGAATGCCAGTGGTTCGGCGGAGGGATATATTCCAGCGGAAGAGGAGGAGCGTCTTCTCCACCTGATAGAGGCACACTTATGAGGCCGCCGGGTGATCCAAGTTTTCTGGATCCGCTGCCATCCGTTCCGTTCCGTCTCGTTTCGTTGCATTGCGTTTTGTCAACATCTTTGGCTCCTCGACTCGACTCTTCGTCATCGTCAGCGCCGTCGACTGGGTCTGTGTCTCGTTGTGTTTATTGTGTCGCTTGCCTTGTGCTGATAAGCTGGCGCCTTGGCTTTTTTCATTAACAAGACAAACGAGCGTCCAGCCCCGGTTCCGATCCGATCCGAGCCCCTTTCAAAGTGGTCACCTCCTCCTCCTGCTGCTGCTGCTGCTACTCCCTTCATGCAGGCGAGGGCTCTTAGCGCCATATGATTAATAACCATTGCATGTTAATTTTCGTTATTTTTTGGACATAACGTCGCAGCGGACGCCAATTACTTTTCGGCCATGCAGAGCGACCAGCGTTTCCCTAATGCAATTTCAAAGCAGCCATATTATACCCAATGTTCGTTGGACTTTTGTCACGACACTTGCCTACACGAATGTCCAGGGGATTAATATGACGAAATCGAATCTTTGGCTCATAAAAAGTTAGGAAATCGCAATTACTTCTAGTTATTTTAAGCTAAATGTGAAGCTCAGTCCAGATGTTGTTCAAATATTTGATTGCTTCTAATTATTTTAGTTTTAGATAAAACTAAAATAGATAAATCTTCTTTATTTTCCAATTAAAATTGTCAATATTAAGTTTATTATTAACGCCAACATCCTTAGCTTTCTGACAAGAATCTTTCGTTCAAAATAGCGATAATCCAAATCACTAGCAAAGGTCACAGCGAGGCAGCTCCTTGGAAGTCCAAAAATGGCGGTGGGAGTGGCAAAACCAGGCCGAGCCACAGGCCGCCATTAATAATGCATGCTAAAAGCTTTTTGCATTATTTTACGTATTTCTGGCAAGGCATCTTGGCCACAACCGCACACACACACACACACACACCTTCCGCCGTGTGTATCTTTAAGATACACCAACATCATAAATAAGCGTGGCAGGGCAGGAGAAAGCCGGGAAACCTATAAAATTATGCTTATGCTCCAACCCCCCTAAGCCGGAATCCTTAAAGGATACACATGCCACACAAGCTGGGATATATTCGAAAATCCCAAGGATGCCTTCCGCTTATGTGGTGCGATAAATGGCTTTTTATTGAAATTGATATTGCCTGAAATATTCAAATGATCGGCTACCCTCACGACCTCAGCTTGGGGGAAATTTACACTCTAAGCCTGCTCCTTGGGCTTTCCTCTTCGAAAAAAAAGGGTTCTCGGGAAAATTCGCAATAAGAAGCATGATTTGTCAGCTTAACACCCGCCATACATTCGGTGGCCTCTGATGGCTTTTGACAGCGCATCGCCATTTTCTTATGGCTCTCCAACACGTACACTTGTCTATAGATGGGTTCACATCTCCAAGGAAAATGGGTTGAATCAAATCGATGAGTTATATATTTGCATTGAAGAGGTTTTCATACTTTAGAAAGTTTGCCAAGAAATAATCTATCTGTAAATTATGAAACCCCTTTCGCTACAGCAAATGGTTTTGGGTTTCAAGTAAGTAAAATATGCTTTATACATTTTTATGGTCGAATATTTCAAATAGTATGAATGAAAAATATATAGAACATTAGAACATTAGAGCAAACACTTTTCAAAGATATTTTAAATAGGCTTCGATAAACCTTAATTTGTCACCAGAAAGTTAGACAAATATATTCTCAAAACTAAGAAAACTTTTCCCTCTTTAAGGCGTATTCAAATTAATTTCATTCCATCAGCTTTATGAATAATTTAATTGAAATCAATATCAACTAATATTATTTACCCATCGGCTGACATGTCTCACCGTATTTGAATAATTCATCAATTAGTCTCGCTGTCTTGGCTTCAAATCACTTGGCCTCAAATGACTGCTGTTAGCCAGCAGCCAGGCAGCCAGCAATTTCTCCATGAAATTGGCAAAGCCCAGTTCTCGATTGACCTCATCTGCGGAGTCAGTAGTCTGTGAGCCGGTTTCCTAATTGCCTCTGTTGTTGTTGTTGTTGCTGATGTTGCTGGCAGATCGATCGCCTTAACATTTTGTTGCGCACTGTGCCCGCCTCTTATCGCACCCAATAAACAACAAAGCACACACAACGGCGGCTGGCAGGAATTTTAAAAGGTTCAGCGCCAGAGCCTGGCTCAGCCACCGTTCGACCACTCGCCCAGATACCGAGCAGGATGCGGACTGGGACTCGGAGTCGGACACTGGGTCACTTACGCGCGTCCTCCGAGCGCGACTTTATGACTCAACCCGAATGGAAATTGATGTCGCGTGCTTTGTCTACAAGGCGCTGCGATAAGGGTTCCTGCTAGACCGCCGCTGCCGCCGCCAGAAACCGAAACCTCAATCCCTGGCAATTAGGCAGCGAGTCAGCGGCCTCCAAATTGATTTCACAGCGGGAGGGGTGGCCGAGCTCTTAGGTAGCAGGTAACAGGTACCAAGTACCCGGGCAGCGCTAAGTACTCGCAGCCTCGCAGGAGCACAGGTGCCGCCGCTTAACTCCGGAAGCGGCATTCGGAAATGGCCAGTTATCTATGAATTTATGGTTTGCTAATTGCCCGCCAGGACACACAACACACGCAGCAGTAGGGAAACTATATTACTCCTTGAGAACTTTAAGTATTATCCTTGTTAAGTACTCACTCGAAATCCCTAATTACAGCTGCCTTCCCCATCGCCCGACGGATCGGACATCCCTACCAGAATCGCACGCCGCCAAAGCGAAAAAAGCCGCGCACTTCCTTCACGCGGATCCAGGTGGCGGAGCTGGAGAAGCGATTCCACAAGCAGAAGTATCTGGCCTCCGCCGAAAGAGCAGCCTTAGCGCGCGGCCTCAAGATGACCGATGCCCAGGTGAAGACGTGGTTCCAGAACCGACGCACAAAGTGGAGGTGAGTACCGTTCCCCTAGACTCCTTGGAGCCCCCTGCTGGGCCTCTAAAAAATCAATACCCCATCCCCATAGCCATTTCTCAGTGTTTTTGGAAGTGCTGACAGCTTGACACTTACCCTCTTCTATGCCCCCCGCCTTTTGGTTTTTTTATGTGCCGTTTTAAACTACAATATGCACAAAAGGCTTTTGTTAAAAAGAAGGTATATTAAAAAGGCAGGAGCAGAGATAGTCGAAGCAGAAGTACTCTTTAAATGCTGCTCGGATTGTTAGCTATAACAAGAGGAAATAAAATCTTTTAAATATATTTAGTTGAATTTTGAAAGTTACTTCGTAAGTCTATAGTTTCATGATATATTTATATGTTAGCCATTGAGAAATTGGTTCTGCTTAGAAAACCTTAAATTAGTTAATAAATTGAATTTTATTTCGGCTTATTTTTGACACATAATTCTACTAGATTTTAGTCCCAATAAAAACCTAAATAAAATATAGTTCCATCTCGTTTTTTGCCACAAACTATATGCTAATTCCTATATACCTCGACTGGGAAACAGGGCCACAAAGACCGGTGTGCATAAGCGGGGAGTAAATGGCTCATACAATATGCATGAGCACATTAAACGAGCAACACACAGTAAGCAGCCCCAAGGATACGGGGGAGTGTGTATTTACGAGGCTTACTGAGGGGTAGCTGCATTTCGCAGCCACAAAGAGAGCTTTTGTTAAACAACAAGCTAATTGGCAAGGCTTTGTTTATATAGAATTAACATTTACCAATGGGGAGTTAACTGCAAATAAAATATAAGGATTTAAGAAATGTTTAAATACTTGAAATAATAAAATAAATATGTTTCTTTTATACATAAAGAATGTTTCTTATATCAAGTAATAATTATTCCTATTTACTTTGAGATACAAACTTTAATTCAATCTTTTTTAAATAATGTTCTAATATCTATTAATATTTCGAGCTTAGTCTAGGCTTTCACTTAACACACCCATGTAACTACTGAGCTGTCATGTGGCAATTATAATTCTGATTTATGTACTGAAATCGAAGGCATACATGTACACACATTCGGCAATTTATTTGGAACAGAAATTCATAAATATAGCCCCAATTTAATGAGGCATTGATGCGTTGAGGGCTCGATGGCGTGCAGCTAATTGTTTTCTACTTTATTACGGCCGAGTAAAAGTATTTGAATATGAAATAATTTGAGCTGTCGCATTTGGATAGTCTTTCTATTCATAAGCGATTACCGGCGATCATAATGATGATGGCAAATGGCGGCTAAATGGACAAAGTTTCCAACATTTCCCAGCGGAGCAGAGCAGGGCAGGGCAGAGCGGTGGGAAAGCGGGAGGGACGGCGCTTAAGACGCGTTAATTGCCGCTTAGCAGGCGGCGGCATTTTTAGAGCCAAGGCAACGGCAGTCCTCAGCCAGTCAGTCCTCCCGGCTTATCAGCCATTTTGGGCCTATTCCAGATCGTAAAAATTAATGATGTAAAACGCAATTTTGTTAACGGCAACGGCTGCCTCTCGGCCACGGCTCGTTTGCGGTTAAGTGAAATGGCAATGGCACATTATGCCATGATTACGAGTCAGCATAACTCGTAAATATCCAGGGTATGTGTAATGTGCTCACATAATTGCCTTAATGCACACGGCGCTGCATTGGCCCGTAATTTGAATAATTAGCCCTGTCCAACATGGCGTATGTGCTATGTGCCCATTAGGCAACGAATAAAGATTGCATAAAAGTAGTTTCTTTGGCAATTCCCAATAAATAGTAACTCGTTTGTGACTAGGGAAATAGAGTGTCACATTTTTATGTGTATTAAAAGGGGAGTCTTGAGTGGATATTTACTTTATTTCTAAATGTTTCTTTTACCATTTAATTTTGTTTCTAAATTCTTCTCAGGGGTGGAAAGTTCTTTCCTAATTTGTATACAAATTTAGAAGTTGTTTACACAAAAAACTCATCATCCATAATTAATAACGAATTGCGCGGCCAAATGAATGAACTCTTGTTCCCTGTCACTGTCTGACAATGTGTTTAGCAAAAAAAAAGCAGTAAATAAAACAGAAGGAAAGGAAAAGAAGCAATCAACAAACGCAGATACAGACAGAAAGCAGATAGAGATACAGATACAGATACAGCAGCAGAGGGAAGAAAAATAGCTGGCGATTTGCTGCATACTTCCGGGCGTTGGGGACCCAAGGCACCGCTTTTGGGTCAGGAAACAAATGGCGAAGTCTGACTTTTGTCTGGCTCTCTTTCCACCTCTCCTCCGGCCACATAATTCAATTAGTTTCGCAGCCATAAATCAAGCTGCCGCTAAACCCTTTTTAATTACACGCCCATTCATCATCCCAGGACCCACATCTTTTCTTGGCCAATCTTCGGAGAGCACAAGGACTACTCCTCACACTTCATATTAATTGCCTGGCATATGCAAAACTTTTCCGGCTGCCGAAAGCTGACTAATTAAAAATTCACACACACACGCGCTCCAGGAGAGAAACTTAGACCGCAGAACAAAAATCAATTTGACTGAAAGCAAAGTTTTTGCGGCGAGAGCCGAAAAATCAAATAAAATTAATTACAATGGCGAGGGCCATTTGTAAATTAACTTGTAAGCTTGCTGGGTCCGTCGGCACGTGTCCAGAAAATATTCTTGAGAAGTTCTTGGCCAGTCCCAGTCCCAATCCCTTGGGATCTCCAGCAAAAAGCTCCTTGAGCACTCAATTAATGGCCTGGCTAAATTGTTATGTCTTGAAAGATAATTACCACAGGACCTTTTTGGGGCTGGCAGCAGTTTGCGTGTAGTGTGTGAAATGATTTTAATTACGAGGACATGGCCGTGGAGGCCTTAAACAGCAGCTGCATCAGTTGGCGACAGTTCGAGCCTGGCCTGGGCGGGGGTAGCTTGGGAAATTTATGGGCCAAGCTTTAATAAGCGTTTTAGGCTAATGCCCGGCCATTACTTATCGCGGATGGCAACAAAAACTTTCCACATCAACGCGATGGCGCCAAGAGACCAACATTTAACATTTGTAAAGCGTTTGTTACATTTCCCAGCCAGCTCCGTGACTGAAGATAAATTACAATCGTGTCTCCCGGTCCCAAAGAGCGAATTAAGCCGGCACACACACACTTGGCCTCACTCCGAGGCCACTTTCGTTTGCCTTGCCGTTTTCAGAGTTTTTAATCAATTTTCGTTGAATTTTTTATGCGGTAGCTAGTAAAAATGTTGCCCGATAAAGCTGGCTGATGGTGCAAAGGTGAAAAAGTAAAAGCAATGTGCTTGGCGTATAATAACTCACTTCCAGGCCAAAACAGACAATTGAATTGTTAATCCAGCTGTTGGGAGTTGGAGCAACAAAACCATAAATTTGATATATACTTGACTTCTGAACAATTTAATTCATAAATACAATTTTGATTAGGGAATTTAAATTAAAACCGTAGAAGCCTTAATGAAATCATAGATTTTTTTCGTAATAAGAAATTTAATGATTATAAGTTTAATAAATATTTTCAATAAATTAGAAAAAAAGCAATGATTAATAAGTATTTTTTCCCACTGAATATCTATAGTTGCATTTCCCCTTTATATAAACCTTCAAAACGTTTCCTGTAGTTCCATATATGGCGTATCCTTTACTAGGACAGGCATAGTGACACCCACATTAGTTATTCCAATTTGTGGGCCCAAAACTTTGAACTAAATACCCAGGCTAATGCATTTTTAATAGGCGCGCCTGGGTAGTTATGAAACTGTAGTTTGAACGATGACATTGCTGATGAAAACCGTAATGAAAGCATGTTAAACAATAATTATGATATATAGTATGTGTGTCTGCCATGTGGCTATAATTCGAGCAACTCTTTAGCCGGCAACATAAGAACTTCATTAGCTCATGAAATATTCAAGATGGCGCACAAACCAACCCCCAGTGCTGCGGGGGTGGATGGAACTCATGGTGGTGGCAGTAGTGGTGGTGGCCATGCCGGCTCCATGGCCACAATTAGAGCAAAATGCTGCGCAAACGCGGGACAGGGATGACATGCAACTGCAGTGCGATTTGCGATTGAATAATTTATCAGATGGCAGGGCCACAGTTAGCCAAACGTTGGGGCGGATTATGGGTGGGGCGGAAACAAATCCCCTTTAAGCGCCAAACATTTAAAATGCAATTTCACGCAGCTCCAGCTCGGCACGAAATTAATTTTCCACAAAAACACACAATCGCACACCATCGATCGGCGTGTGTGTGCAGTCAGCATATTTGATTTGATTAGTTTTAAATGGTCTTAAATAGCCCGCCGCCCACATAATGACTTGATGAGCTTCTGTCTGCCCCGACCCCACACGAAATGAGTTTCTGGCAAATTGGTTTTCCATAATGAATATGTACATTAAGAGATACTATTTGCCAGATAAGCTTAAATGTCATCATCCACATCGATTAGGTGTTGTTATTTGAGCAGTTTATTAAAGAACTTTCCATATGACGTCTTTGGGGGTTTAATGAACAGAGGCAGAGGGTTTCTGATCCTTCAAGATTTAAATTCCGGATGAAACACTTTGTGGTTTCGGAAAGATATTCAATGATTGGCGTAGTTCTTTAGATCATCACAGATATGATCACAGATATCTATTAGTTTTTTAACTAAAGCTAGCAAACGTACTAATAAAACCCCTTTCTCGCTTTATTCTTTCAGACGCCAGACAGCCGAGGAGCGGGAGGCGGAGCGGCAGGCGGCCAACCGACTGATGCTGTCCTTGCAGGCAGAGGCCATCAGCAAGGGTTTCGCACCTCCGGCACCGCCCCTAAGCTCGCAGGGGGGCGTGAATGGAGCGCCCTTAGCGGCACTGCATGGCCTACAGCCCTGGGCAGAGGCGTCGCATGCGGCGGGCTGCTAATCGAACCGCCAAGTGGAGCGAGAGCGAGCCATCGGCGGCTGTTGGTTTATTTGTGATACACTTCGCTTTGTACATACATAGTCCGAGGACACGGACGGACAGTGGAGCCTCGGACAGAAGACTATTCGCACTGTACATAGGAGAACAACGGGGGCAGCTGAGGCAGACCCCACTGTAAATATCTAGCTTTACTCTGTAGAGACGCTTGCCCAACGGATGACAGGAAGCCAGAATGCCAGCGTGGCAATCAAAGGACCTGGATCGGCGCTTTAAGTTCGTGTGGAATTTCGAATTTTCGTTTTGTGTTCCGTAGTGCTGCATTTAGAATATTAGTTATTGTTCGATAGTTGAACCGAAGGCAGAACGCATCTCAAAGTGACGCAGTGAGCTTCGAAGCCGCGCCTAGTAATAACATATTTAATACGCAAAATTATATATGGATTGTAATGTATTGTAATTGTAATATGTATCTGTCTCTAGGCTTAAGTCAAATGGCATTACCTAGTATTATAAATTATAAACCCTAAATACATGTATGATCATTGGAAAGTAAACAAAGCAAGAGCAATGGAAATAAACACATTACGAAATCAAAGAATATAAAAATATTTGTTTTATTATTAAAACTTAATAATTTAAATATGGCTATTAATATTTTTCCTAATTATTGAATTGAATAGTATGTTACAAGGTTTTTTTATTATCATTTTCCCAACTCAAAGCAAGCCCTTTTAGGACACGTAAACTCCCCCAAAACAAGGGAAATCTGACGTGAGGGGAGTTTCCTTTGTCTTTTCGCTTGAGATCCTTGAATAAATGGAAATGTTTCAACCCTTAAATAGTAGAAACCATCCATTGAAGATGATTTATGGATGGTTATTGACAGGCACTGGGTGGTTCGATTGCATAGACCACTTCTAATAGGAACCTGCTGCCTGGGCCGGATACCTTTTGACGTGCTAATTATGGGGCTAGCCAAAAACAACAATATAAAAGTGACTAAAAAATCAGCCATATGCTCGACCCTTGAAAAACTAACAACAATTATCGAGCGAATATCCCGGGCCGTTCATTATAAATATATTACGTGTTTTTGCGTTGAGAGCAAAACAAACAGACGCCGCCGAACAGGTAGCCCAATACTTAGGGCCATCTTCGGCCGAACCGCCTCCAAAGTGTTGCCGCTGTCACATTAGCACTGTGCTGAGATCGGTCTTGGACTGGCTCGGACCTTCCTTTGACTCCTACAAGTTGGCCGGTGGTCGCTCCCGACTCGGCTCTGTGTGCGGAAGTAAACGATTTTCGGGCAAAAGAGTTGAAAGACGGCGCCCCAACAAAGTTGCAGACGCCGGCGATCAAAGGCTGTTTATTTGAGCTTCAGCAGAGACACCTTTTTAATTTGCAGTTTTGCCGCTGCCGGGCTTGCGGATGTGGATGCACTTGAAGAAAGAGGAGTTTATATTTTATTTAGCAAAGATTAATTTTTAGCAAATTCATAAGAATAATAATAACAATAAATCTTTATTGCAAAGAAACTTAGTTTATAGATCTGAAAAAGCAAATATCACTATTTTTACAAACAATTAATAACATCGGTAAGAATTCATTATTTTGTGAACTTAAAGGTGGAGTTTATGTTTCTTATGTTTATGTTTTATTAAGAAAATATATCTTTATGAATAAATTGAAATACGTTCTTGCATTTCTCCCTCTGGTGTCTAATTTAATTTACTTTTCTTCGAGTGTCTGCTCTCAATCTAAAACCAAAACTGGGCTACTTGGAAATCCATATAAATTGCGTTTAATTGGACAATCTGGGCTTTATTTCTTTGTGGCCAGCGGCCAACGAATGAATCAAATTTTGTATGTAATGAGGATGATTGTCCCCATCCCCAATCCCAAACCCAAGTCCCGCCTCAGCCTCCGTTTGAATCCTTGGCCCCATCGATTGTGCGGCATTGCATGTGGGTTAGCCTCTAATTGGCTGCCATGGGTGCTGGCCGGGGGCTCCAGGTTGCGAGTTCCAGTTTCCAAGTTGCAGGTTTGATTGATTATTGAGCAAACTTGCGGACAGATATCGGACGGAGGCCGAACAACAATCTATTTGTGTCCACTTAGTGTAATACAACATGAAACGACTTCGGGCGGAAATGGGGTCGAGTCCTGGATTCCTGGATAACTGGACGACAATGGCCGGCCGAAGTGCAGCCAAAGTTTTCGGCCGAAAATCCCCGGAAAAAGAAAAACCAAATTGGAAGTGACCGGGAGGCCGGGCGGGCGTGTGTGTCAGTCAAAAAGTGGATGCGAGTATGAAAAATACAAACGAACAGTCCGAACAGAATGCGGTTGGTCAACAAGACAGGCGCCAGCTACAGATACTACGGATGCCCGGGCCAGGACTCCGGGTGAAGGCCTTATGCTACGACTGCACATGTACGTGTCAATTTGGATTATGGCAAGATTGAAAAGGATTTAAGCCCGCCGACGGAAGGACAGAGGCGACCATTACGGATCTGAGGCAGAACCACAAAGCTAAGCACATTTTTCAAATTAGTTTTTCATCATTTCCGCAATGGCTCTGGCAGCAATTTTCGAGTTAAGACCACAAAAGAGTTGACAACAAGTTGGACAGTTCGCTGTCTGCCAGTCTGCCAGTCAGTCAGGCAGCCAGCCAGGCATTCAGTCAGCTATTCAGCTAGTTTTCGGATGCACTGTGCGCACAGTGACAGCGAATAATTAGTGGCCATCGTGGGGACATTTAAATTAAATATGAGTCGCTATCGCCAACTACAGGTACACACATATCGGAGTGTGTATGCCGCGGGGTTCTCTAATTATGGCCATCCCCTCCTAACAAAACTGTCGGCCTGAACACGGCAGTCGTAAAAACGTCATAAAGAAAGCAATTTCAACTAACGTACGAGCTTGTTTGCCGCAATATGAGAGCGGTTATAAAAAAAACAAACAGGCGGCCATTGTTCTGCTGTTGGCCAACAACGGCAGCCAACTGTCATTAGCCCTCTCCCTCTTGCTCCCTTCCCATAGGGCCGGCTATTAAAAACGCTGCACTAAATGAGTTTAAAAATGGAGTAAATGGAGTGCGCTAATCACTTGCCCTCACCCCTGAACCCCTGTTTTCAGAACACGGAACAACAGCGGTCATAACATTGGCACTGAAACACGCATGTGCCAAACGGAGTTCAAAATTGGAGAGTGGCTAAAAGTTGTTATCAAGAAGTTGCAAATCTAAAAGGAGAGGAGTTCGATGAAGGATAAATAGTTTGGCCTAATCATAGAAAAATTAAAACTTTTTATAAATGGAAGTAAGATTATTTTTACTGACGAATAGTGCCTATCACTTTCACATTTTAAATGGTTAATATATATATATATATATATAGTATAACTATGTTTTAATTATTAGTTTTTGAATCGGATATATATAAATTAAATTTCAATAATGGTTTCAACATGAATTAGAATATATAAACAAATTTGTAAAGCACTTAGCCTCCAATTCACAATTTAATTCAACCTAAAGTAGCATAATTCTCTTCTTTCTAAAGAAAGTTTAGATTAAATTTGATTAATATGAAATGCATAGCTACAAAAGTATTATTCTTTTTACCGCAGTTGTATAAAGCCCAATAATAGGTGACAGGGAAGGCAGACACTGCTAGCAGTACTCTAATGGCTGCCTCCCATTCATTTGCTGTTGAAAACTAATGATTAAACTTGTCATTAGCTTCTCCAGTTCAAAGGCCATTGCCTGCTATATCTTTTTTGTTATAGTGAGAGACACACATCGATTTAGATAGTATGGTAAATGATTTGGAATCCTTTAAATTGAAGTTGGAACTCTGCTCGAAGTACATCTGACCCCGTAATCAGAAATTACTCTAGGTCTAAATCTTACAAACAATATGCTAAAGCCAAGTTCTGTTAGCTGTCATTTCAGTTTTGTATCCCAACCCTTATCAACCACCGAATTAGCGAGTTGTGACGTTGGCAAAAGGGGAAAAAAGTTAAAAAGAACTTACACAGTTTTTAAATCAAGTCATTTTTATAACAGATACTTTTGGAGGATGAGATGAAAATTGTAATTGTGCAAATTGCTCAACGATTTCAAAGTATATTAGGTAAGGAAAGCATATTTTTTTAGGTTTAATTTCCACAAACCTTATATTTCCGTACTAGTAACAAAGGTATATATTATTTTCAACCCATCACGTTGACAAATTCATGGCATTGACAATAACAGATCATTCGTACTTCAAGCTCTTGATGACTTTTCAATAAATAGTCAACGTTCGAGGAGTGGTAAGTCATGTTACCGCTTTTCCCATGCAATTTTACATGAAAGTTTAATCGAGTTTCTTTTCAATTGAGTGCAAAATCACATCAACAGCAAATAAAAATTGTGTAAAGTGCCAGCACCGAGCTCACACCTCGGTGGTCAGCATTGAATTGGATTCGGGGTGGTTCTGATCCTCTTTTTTATTACAACACTCCCGCCCAACCCACAAGTGTCAACAGGATGGTTGGACCTTGCTACCTCGCCACGGACAGCTCTGGTAAAATTATTTTGGTATTTATTGGCGAACACACAAATTTATAACCGACCAATGAAGCGCCATAAAAAAAGAGAAACCCCTCTGACTTTGACGTGCTGCCAGGTTTCGACTCTGGTCGAAAACATTTCAATTTTATGGCCACGCTCCGTCCGAAAAAGCCTAATAAAATATTGAAAAGTCTGGAAAATTTATGTTGAATTCCATTAGAGTTATGGCGTGAAAATTGCCCCGCTTGTCGTTTATTTTGCTCCGGAAATCAATGGTGTGCATTAATTACTGGCTCTCGGGCAGGGAGGGCTCTTGGCCAGCAACGATACCAATTAAGATAGGTCAAAAATATACCCAGGCCAGGTCTCCAGTGTCCTTTTAAGACGGCGTCTCTTGCTCCTCCTCCTTTCTGGTATTCAAATTGTTCAAGCTTGCCACTTACATAACTCGACTCTCATTTCATTTGCTGACGAACTTAGAAACAGGCTTTGTTTCAAGCCCAGTTCCCAGTTGTCCATTTCACGGGCATAGCATTTGCATTTTATATTGGCTAAAAGATACACTGAATTAAAAAAAAGCAGCTTTAAAGGAAATTAAGATATGAGAGGATATATATATTTTTCTTATCATAAACTTATTTACAAAAATTTGTATAACAATTATGGAGCCATTCTATTGGTAAGCATTTTGTAAAATTATTATCCCAAGGAATAGAAATTTGCCTTTGCTAATTTATTTCTCTGTGCAGGAAGTTGTTTCCTTTTTTTTTATCATTTTGGGCTTCAGGACTCTTGGCAATTGAACCATTCTATTCCGACTCTCACTCGGACTCCGGACTTTTGTAAGTGGTCTTCGGGGTAAGTTTTGATTTCTGCGTAATTTTTCTTCCGCCTGTCCGGGGCCAGTCAAAACTCGGAGCTGCCACATAAATAATGCAACGAAAACTGGACGGCATTGTAGCAATCACCTCAACAGGCTGGCTGTTCAAATGTTCACGCATTTTTGAGAGAAATCCGCTGCTGGCAAATTGAAATAAAAAGAACCTCACTTGGATGGGCCTGGGCCGGGCAAATTTCCCCCAAATGCATATTAAAATATCTAAACCTCAGGCCCGGGTGCCCTGAATATCCACTGATTTCTCTGGCCAAACAAATGTCTGGCCGTAAAAGTAAACGACAAACGAATGGGGCGGCAATAAAAAGAGCTGAACCGACCGACAAATGTATAAAAGGGCATCGTACGACATTTCGCAGGGCGGACGTGAAAATGGGCGTTGTGCGACGGCTGGGCGAGTATGTCAGGCAGGTTCACGGCGTTGACTAATGCTGAACGAGCACAACTTGTCCTTGTTGTTGATGTTGTTTATGAGCCTGCCTCCTCCTCCTCCTCCGCCTATTCAAATCCCTGCGGCCTCGAGAGATCCCTGCCCCCGATCTCCGGGAAATGACGCGCGTGCCTTCGAGTCACGCGTTTGCCAACATTTCAAATTGATGAAGTCGTGTTCTGAAGGACTCCCGGGGAGGGGCACTCAACCACCAGAGCAGCACCACCCCACGGCTGGTGTCAATTGTATAATTGCCGAATGTTGTTTTCAAATATTTAATTGAAAGGGTGTTTTGTCGCTGTTGTTGCGATTGCTGCTGCTGCTGCTGCCCGGCGACTCTCGGCCTCGTGGTTACACGCGTATCCTGTTACAAATCCTGTGTCGAATGTTGTTTTGCCTGCTGTTTAATATAATTGTTATCCGCTTGTATCGGCGTTGAGTGTTTTGGGGGTTGGGTGCGGTGGCAAGGTGGCTCCTGTTCCCTTCCAGCTGCTGGTGGCAAGTGCCGATACTTTCTCAGGAGATAACACTTGATCCCAGGAGTGATACGAATCGGCAGATGCTACTCACATAAAAGTGATATAAATGCAGTGGGAAAGCCCTGGGAAAGGACTTTCCACGGACTTATACTAACCGCGAGCATTAAGTAATGAAAGATCAAGGACTAACTGAAATAAACATGTACTATAAATAGGAATTATAATTTGTTTTCACTTTAGCAATGTTACTTTAATATGAAACAAGTAAGTTATCTATATATCAAGATCTATAATTTATATAGTATTCACTTAATAAGTTTATTTTTACATTATTATTGTTATTATGAAGACAGTAAACTCCTCTGGCTCCCCAAAACCGACACTCAATGTGTCCTCAGTCACTCTCTTAATCGCATCCAAGTCACAAGGAAATGGGGAATGCGTTGAAGGCAGCTTTCAATACAGTTTACGCAGCTCCTGGGAGGTAGGGACAGGTAGGATGCCGATGACACCTACACTCGATGGCACTCATCGAGCTGGAAGACAGGCAAGAACTGCAAACTGGCAACTCGCAACTGGCAGGCAAAAGTGGCCTGGGAAAAGTCGGAATCGGCGGTCGACCGGCAATTCGAATTGCATTTTAATGCAATTACAAGGACGTCAGTCAGAGCGCATCCAACACCCCATTTGGCAGCCCTCAGTTCGCCGCCACCCCCGAAGGCCCACTTGACATTGACAATAAACAGTGCCTGGCTGCAGGATCTGACTGCCGCTTTGTTGAAATATGTCCTGCGTCCTTAATTTCACTTTTATTTTTGCCAGGGACCAGGAACCATAGAGCAGAGAGCACAATGCAGAGTGTAGCAGTTATTGCTGCTGTCGCAGATTAAAAGATATAAATTCATATTCCCCAAGCACCCGGCAGCAGGACCACGGAGCGCGTGTCCTGGTCCTGGCGCGGGCCCACGCCCCTGCCTCTCCATCCCCGAGGATCGATTAGCTTGTTTGCAATTCAATTTGAAGCACAGCACTTGCCGTAGTTCCTGCGTGACTGTGTCATATATCTTTTTTATGAATGGATTGCGTGAATGATGAGCTGGCTTAGCTTTATGGCAGGCCGTTTGATTTGCCTGCATTTTGACGTTCCGGCTGCTGCGACGGACTGTCCGTCCGATTTCGTGTCAGACAGCCGTGTTTTGGAGTCGTGCCTCATCGGGGCGGCAGGTGCAGGACATCAGCCAACTAACAACTATTGGCTGGGCCACTTACAGTAATTAACTGCGAGATGCTGAACGCCGCTCGTCAGCATCTCAGCCGTGGTTATGTCCGCGTGTCGGTCGTTCATCCCTGTTGGTCCGCATAAAAACGTGTCTACATCGTTTTTACATCAAGACGCACAACATTTGTCATAAATGCGCAATGCTTTGGTTCCTCCCTTCCTCCATTTAATTTATTAAACCCGGATCTGCATATCATTCAAATTGATTTGTACATCTTTAACGCTCCTAACTTTATTAAAAGACGCAAAGTCTTTTTCCCTAATTTCCTGGGAATGCTATGCCCATGAAATATGATTTTTGGAGAACATCCTGTAATGTTCTCAAGGACCTGCAATCGATTTTTCATTCTTACCAAAATGGTGGCTTCAACCCGTTTAACGACTTTCCTTATCGTTTCTATCCACCCACAGAATATGCCGGAAAAGCATTGATTGATGATAATGATTCAAATTCATAAATAAACGATAACGTCCTTATTACTATAGGCGCTTGACTTTCTATCTCTGAAGGGATGTGTTGGGATATTTCCTTTAAATATAGGCAAAGCAAGCCTACAGAAATTGTATTCCTAAGAAAATTTAAAAATAATATGTCTTTATGCGGAAGATTATAATTTTAAACTACCCAGATTGACTCGTTAAAATAGTTTTTTAAAGTTTAATTCTAAGATTTCTGCAGAAGATGTCATGGTAGCAATGCAGAAATATGAGTTTTTATGGATAGTTAATTATGGCTGCAAATATTGTTATGAAGTCAATAAAAGCAAAAGGACTTTAATTTAAATATTGGATATGTATCGACATAATTTATTTATAGCTGTTTAATATCCACTTATAGGTTTTACAAAATGTAGAAGAAAATTTAAAATCAAAGGCTTCACTATTATTATTACTGAACAGTTAGATTTAAAAAATAAATACAATGCGATACAAATAAATCACAGAAAGAAAATATTTATGCATACCAATTTCTTCCCATGATGAATATACATGTCATTCATCATGGGAAGAAATTGTTATCTTCTAGGACAATCTTAACTATAGAGTATTTATTTATAAATAAAATAGTTCTATAAAAATGTCTGATGACGTTGATTGGGATACTAAATGCAATACAGACTGTTTAAAATAGATGAATATCTACAAAAACTTTAAATTAGTAGTAGTTTTCAATTTAATAATAAGTAGTTTTTTAAGTGTAGTTTTTTAATAGGCTAAACAATTAGCACATAAAGTAAAGATTTAAAAATGAAATTGATTTTTAATAAATACCATTAATAATTATTATTATAATTAAACAAATAAAAATAATAATAATTTAGCCGATTGTATTATTATTATTATTAGTCGGGTTATTTTACGCAGTTTCATTAAGTGGTTTCAACATAGGGAAAGTAAAATTATGCTATTTATATTTACATTTATATATACATTACACGTGTATACATTTACAATATCCAATTCTCTATAAGCTGTTAAATCAGAGTTACCAGACATTTGAGACTTGAGCAACCAAAGTTGCCAGACCTAGCCGTTTAGGTCGAAAGCGATTTTCGCACTTTTCTGGGATTTCTGGTTTAAACATTTTCTACGGAAAAGCCAGCGTGCACATTGTTTACGCTGTTTACCTCTAAAAGATACTCAAATGTTTGTTTGTAATTTAGCAAAATAAGTGTAATGTCGCAAAGAAAATAAGAAAAAAAACTTAGGGCAATCATGGAAGTATTTCAGACAGATTCGCATTACATCTTTGTGAAACGGGACAAGAGTTTGTGGTGGCATCGCAAGACATCAGAGTTCACAATAAAAGCAGGTAAGAAACGTCAATTGCGAAACAATGTACATAATTAAATGAATCATTTTAAGTAAATGCTTGTGTTCAATTATAATCAAGTCGCAATAATTTAAAAGTTTTATTTAATGAAATGAATTATTATCATTTGTGAAATTTCGATCAAATTTAACCATATCAAGTTCTTTTTGTGGGTGTACTTTTTGGTAGTTTGCTGTGTGTATTTCAAGGATTGAATATTGAATGAATAATGCATGATGATTAATCCCACAAACAAGTTTCCTGTAAGCTCAGCAGTTTCATCATTTATTCAGTTCCTTGTGGGCAAGGTCACAGTTTCTAACGACTTATCTTGCGACAATTACGCATTAGGTTTATTTTTGTATCTACAGCTTCTGATTTATCAGTGTTTTTTTTTTGCTATAATTATATATGTACATATATGGATAGTCTGTTGGGTTTGTATAAATTGCTGTAATATATATCCAACAATCTTTTTGAGGCTCTTCAAGGCTCAATAGATTTCCCCCTGCGTTAAAGTTCATCCAAGAACGAAATAGGTTTTTCCCCCTTCCTAGAATTAATATCAGCGAAGTGTTCTGAATTTATACTACTCCCCATTTAATTGATAACCTAATGGGCCTATAAATACCGTCAGTAAATTAAACTACAAGCAATCAACAAGGACTTCCAACCGCTAATTGCTTGTTTACTGAGGGACAGCAATTAAATTATGATCAATTTCCCAGACACGCAACGTGTCGCATTTAAATGGAACATTTACACTACGTACAGTGCCACAGATGGATGGTAACTTTCTTTAATTCCGTGAGTCATCCGCGGTGTGACCCCTGACCCCTGTGCGCAGCCATAAATCTTTGTCCAAGGTCATCGCAGCTGCTCCCGTCAATTGTTGTTGTTTTGTCCGCACAATGAAAAGCTTTTGTCCCAAGTTGACTAAAATTTTAAGGGGCTAACACATTATTATCGATTTTACAGCCAACGGAAGCTAGTTATGTACATATGTATATATTTCCTTGTCTGGCTAAGGTGTTATCTTGCAAGATAAACCTAGCAGCGGTCTCATGAGATAAGCGCCGAAGTCTCCCAGCTGCACAGTTTAAAGTGTTGAAATCATGCCGCCGCCAAGCTCTCGTGTGCATCTAAAAGGATTCCCAAGGATGCACGTATAGTAGGTGGCACGTAAAGTGCCATTACACATTTCTGGTTTTAGCTGGCAGTGGAGACGGGTGGCGTTGGGCTGTGGTTGGTAATGAGCACACGCAACACTCTCCAGCTGCAAACATGTAACCTGAAATTACAGACCTGGACACTAAAAGGCAACCGTAGTTAGTCAGCGGTCAATATTAATGGATATTTGCGCAACTGCCTGAGATTGTCTAATATAGGGGGCGTAATGCTAATCAAATACGAATAAGGGCCAGCAATGACCAAGTATAGACTATCCTTTATCCTGTAAAATATACTAATAAATGCAAAAACTATATAAATAATATAATATTTGTATTATTTTTAAGGATGGGACCTCAGCTCCGTGGACGACATCGAATGCATTGGGGTGACGCATGGAATTGTGGGCGTAATCTCGCTACCCAACGTCTATGAACCCCATTTGGTGGTGGTGAAGGAGGCCACGGCTGTGGGTGTCCTCTACCCACCTCACTTGGTGTACAAGATCAAGTCCATATGCATACTCAGTGCCGAGGACCCGGACACAGAGTTGTCCAACTGCACCAAGCACACCAAGTAAGCCTAATCGATAACCCAATTGTAATCTTTATTAATTAATGAACCATTTCCAAAAACAGGAGCAACCAGTCTACGCCCACTCATAGCGCCTCCATCACGAACAACAACAATGCAAGCGCTTCATCAGGCGGCGGTGGCGGATCGTCGAAAAGCACAAAACTATTCGAGGGCATGAACAAGACATGGGGTGCCGTTAAGAGTGCCGGGAACACCATCAAGAACACCACCCAGCAGGCGGCAAATCTGGCCACCAAGCAGGTCAAGTCCTCGGTGGGGATCCGAGAGCCCAAGCACATCGAACGCCGTATCACGGAGGAGCTCCATAAGATATTTGACGATACGGATAGCTTTTACTTCAGCTTTGACTGCGATATCACCAACAATCTGCAGCGCCATGTGGCCAACTTGGAGGAGAATCAGCAACAGCAGCCGGATGAGAGGTTTTTCTGGAACAAGCACATGATACGGGACATACTACAGATGAATGTGGGTATTCCCCTTAATTAGAGATTTAATAACATTAAAACATAAATTTTGCAGGACAAGACATGGATATTGCCCATCATTCAGGGATTTGTGCAGGTGGAGCCCTGTGTCATTGGCAACGAGTGCTTCACCTTGGCCTTAGTCTCGCGAAGATCACGTCATCGAGCTGGAACTCGGTAATAATGCTCAACTTATATCTATTGCACGGATAACAAGACTATTAATCTATTTCCTCAGTTATAAGCGACGTGGCGTTGACGAGAAGGGTAACTGCGCCAACTATGTGGAGACGGAGCAAATACTCTCCTTCCGCCACCACCAGTTGTCATTCACCCAGGTTCGTGGCTCTGTTCCGATCTATTGGAGCCAACCCGGCTACAAGTACCGCCCGCCACCACGCCTTGATCGCGGAATTGCCGAAACGCAGCAGGCTTTTGAGCTGCACTTTACCAAGGAACTTGAGCTCTACGGACGGGTCTGCATCGTCAATCTAGTGGAGCAGAGCGGGAAGGAAAAACTGATTGGCGATACCTATGCAGAGCATATAATTAAGTACAACAACGAGTTGATTATATACGTTACTTTTGATTTTCACGACTACTGGTAAGGAGTTTAAAGTACCAAGTCCTGTTCCTCACCTTACAAACGTTCCAATTACAGTCGTGGCATGCGCTTCGAGAACGTCTCGGCCCTGATTGATGCTGTGGGTCCAGAGGCTGGTGCCATGGGATTCCACTGGCGGGATCAGCGTGGAATGATCTGCAACCAAAAGTCGGTGTTTCGGGTGAACTGCATGGACTGCCTGGATCGCACCAATGTTGTTCAAACGGCCATTGGAAAAGCGGTGCTTGAGTCTCAGCTTGTTAAGTTGGGCCTTTCGCCGCCCTACACTCCCATTCCGGAGCAGCTAAAGTCTCCGTTTATGGTTTTGTGGGCCAACAATGGAGACATCATCAGCAGACAGTATGCAGGCACAAATGCTTTAAAGGTAATAAGCCAAAAACTCATTTTATAAACGGAAATAATAATATATAATTGATCATTCACAGGGGGACTATACCAGAACTGGCGAACGAAAAATCAGCGGCATGATGAAGGATGGCATGAACTCGGCCAATCGGTTCGTCAAGATATTTATTTGTTGTTCATTTATTTCCATTACCATTATCTTGATTGACCTACGTATCCAATTTCAATTTAATCCCTTTTAATCCCATTTTTGTACGTCCCTTAAATTGCAATAGCGACTTCTTGGCCATCGATCTCCTGCTCATTTGCCCCACCAGCCAATTTGTTCAATCAATCAACTCAAAAAAACTTAAAAGACTAAAGATATCTCATAGTTTTTGGCTCACTTTTATTCGTGTATTTTCTACTAATAATGCATGGCTTCCTCCCATATCTAAACCTAATCAAAGGTTGTTTAACAAAAAATCAGTATCATTTTAAAATACACTAAGTATTTTTTTCGGATGCACATGATCGTTTCCTAATTCAATTCCCTGCCGAACTTCTTCGTAGCTTTTTCATACAAAACTTTGCCGACTCGTTTCGCCAGTGCATCATTGATCTGATGCAGGGCCACTTGCTGACGGCAGATGAGCTGCACGAGGACGAGGTCCTGAACACCATTCTGCAGATCCTTACACCCGACACACAGCCACCGAAGCGTGGCTACTATAATCCCGGTGTGTTCGGGCCAGAGCTGCAGCTGCTCGAGTCCATCGTCACGACCAGGTGCGCAGTGCTAAGGCCAAGACGATCCGCAGATGATGAAGTCGATCGAAACAAAGTCAGACAGTTACTGTTTTTAGTTGCTCCGATTGTTGCATACCCTTTGATTCTTATTTTGCCAAAGGTACCCTCTTTTCATTCTTACATCTTATTTCCGTCATTCGCACATCTGCTTATTTGAGACGCGATTTATTGGCTCCCCATTAACGAATTCTCGCCACTTTCAGTTATTATTTGGCGCGCTTTAAGGACTCTTATCGCCAGGCCACCATTGATCTTATGCTGGGCAACCAAGTCTCCTCGGAGTCCCTCAATGCTCTGGGCGGTCAGTCGGGAACGGATGAAAACGATGCCACGGAGAATGCTGAACATGCCAAGTTGCTGGTGGAGGACTGCCGTCGTCTGCTACTGGGATCTGCTCAGTATCCGGTCGGAGCTTGGGGACTTATAGATGCTGACCCAAGGTTAGTAGCCAAAGTTCTAGGATATTTTGAATTTAAGTGCTAAAATTGTATTCTCTAGTTCCGGTGACGCCAACGAAACCGAGGTGGACTCCATACTGCTGCTAACCGACGACTGCTACATTGTGGCCGAGTACGATTCGCATCTGGATAAGATTGTTCGGTTCGAGAAAGTGCAATTGGCGCAGGTGCGACTCATCGAGCTGGGCATGTACCAGCAGACGAAGATATTCCAGGGCCCGGCCACGGCGCATCTCTGCCTGCGCCTTAACTACAGTGTCGAGGATCAAGATGGCTACTTCCACATGTTCCGCTCGGCCAACTTGCGCTTCTTCAACAACATGGCCTATGTTATCAAAACGCAGGAGGAGCTAGCCGAGTCTCTGACCTCCATTGTTGAAATGTTCCGTATTGCTTTGGATAATGCTGGAAATACTGACGTTCGATACGTAACTGGTGGCGTACTGCAGCGCAGAAAGAGCAAGGTGCCCATGCTGGATGTGCCGAAGGGCATGCCGCGCAACCTATCGGAATCTCAGCTGGTGCAGTTCAGCTCCAAGGCCCTGTCGAATGTGGCGGGTCAGTTCTCGAAGCTGGGTCAGACCTTTAAGAAGCCAAGCTCAAGCTCCACTCAGCAGCAACAGCAAGCGCATCCCAGTAATTTGACGGCCACAATTAATCCCCAAGTTATGCGCCAGGCAGGTGGAAACGATATCGGAATAGATCCTGGCCAAGAGGCGGAGAAGGCAATCTTTACGTTGGGCCACAAGCAACGAAACTCGAATAGCGCCAGCAGCTCTGACACCGACGAGCACGACAACAGCTTGTACGAGCCCGAGGTGGACTCCGATGTGGAAATAGCGCTGGACAACAAGACCCATTACAACGAAAACGCTTTCTTGCCATCGGTGGGCATTGTCATGGGCAGCCAGAAGGAGGAGCAGTCGCCCAGCTCTTCGGACGAAATACGGCAGTTAGAGCAAAAGGACAGCATGTGCAAGACCGCCGAGGATTTGTTAACCATTTCCATTACCTCTGTGACAGATCACGTTGGCCTGCCGACGGGTCTGTTGGAAAATGCACCAACACTGCGGCCGATCACGCCCAATCCTCAAATCTGCGTGCAGGCACAGGAGGCCTACGAGGCTGAGGAGGAGGAGGGAGTAAAGTCCCTGTCAAGGTCGGTATTCTACAAGTGATCTTTAGTTGTAGATATATACATACATGTATTATGCGATTTAAGCTTTATTTTTCAGTCTTATACGTTCTTAATTAGCCAATCTGTTTGTTTGTAGAGTTTGTAAATGTGTTTTAACCCATTCGAGGTGAAAGAAAGTATTATTATGCTTCAGTTATCCCTTCTGTGTGTTCTCAACTTTACGAAATACCTAAGATTAGCATGTATTATTGTACAAAAATCAAGAAATACCTGTGCCTGCTATACATACCACATACACTCGGTCTGTTTCTGGCCCAATAAACAAAACGCTCAAAATAAATCCATTAAGTAGAAATCTCTGGACGTGTTTTTTGAATTCTAATGCGTTTTCAGTGGCCTGGGCACAGATCTCAGCTTGGCTTTGGGTCTGCCCACCCATCCGGAGGCTAATAAGCTGAAGCAGCTCACCAGTCCGCTCTCCAAGCTGGCGAAGAACATTGGCCTGAATCTGGATCCGCGCAAGATAGCTACCAAGGTGAATTTTTAGTTAATAAATACGAAATGTTCTATTTATGTTCTTTTTATACTTCTTTTCAGACCGGAGTCCTGTCTCCCACCAGTTTCTCCGGTGAGAATTCCCCGCCGGAGCGTGGTCCCAGTTCCCGGGATCATCTGTTGGAATTGTGGGAGGCCGAGAAGTGCAAAACCAAGTTGATAGCCCTATAAGCAATACCCGAAGCTCCTTTGCACTTATTTAAAAATTAGTTCAAGTGATATATTTATTTATTTATTACCAAATAGGGAACGAAGCTGAACAAACACTTCCATTAATGTCACATTAGGAAAAACAAAACAAAAAATATATGCAAAATTGCATCGTTTTAGTGGATCTTATAATGTAAATGATATATAAGCCGTATTTTGTGATTGTTATAGCACCGAGTTTTAGGTAGTTGATACATTTTTGTGTAACTAGAGAGTAGTTGTGTATTTATTGAAACTTTTGCTATACCCCAGTGGGTGAAAACATAGCGCATATAGTTTTAGATTAAAAAGCAAATTATTTGTAACCAACCTTAATATAAATATCGCAATATTATGGTAAGAGGCTGTATACAAATTGCCTTTAACTCTCTTTTCTCAGTCTGTTTGCGAAACTTTAGGATTTCTAGTTTCTATATGAGTTTAGGAATATTTTGCGATAGTTTCTTTTTATTTTTATCTTTCGGTCCACTGGTAAAATTAAGCTCACAGTGCAGCGCTTCAAAAAGTATTGGTATGCAGTGGAGTTAAATCCGGCACTTTGCTTATGAAAGAAACCAATTATACGTACATCGTTAGTGAGCTACGACAACAACAACACAAGACTTGGGATACACGCCACATTCAAACACAATAAACGAAACTAAACCAAATATAGTAACCAGTAATATTTAGCATACAAATAATGCATTGAAAAGAGAGGATTTCGGAAAATTCAACGAATATTAGGAAGAAATTTATACACAAACATTTAAGCTTGGGGATTCCCTGTATGCCCTCCGTAGTGTGTTTGTAAATAGCGGAATATTTAATGAGTAAACAATACAATTAACTAGAACTATGTATGCGCCACCGATTATATCAAATATAATATATTTAAATGTGTTTAAATACTTAAAATGTGATTTGTATGAAGTAACTATAAAGGACTGTATCCAATTATTTGTGAAGCATCCCATAAAAACTCAACATGTCAGTGTCAAGTGGTGTCCCGTTGCTGGATGTGGCCTGTTTACATAAGCGATAAACGAGGAAACAAAAAAATGGCAGACCAACCACCAACCCTGTGCCAAGTGGAAATCAAAAATCCATTAAAACACCACGGAAACGGACCCGGTGCCCTGTAATGCTGTCAATCAGCTTACACATACACAAGTGTCTCTATATTGATATTGGACTTTATTTATGCGAACTTTGGGCCAACCAACGCAACTCCTGAACTTTCGGCCAGCCAGCTGATAAGGGCCACACGACGATGGTCCTGCTCCTGCTCCTCGTCCAGACGTCCAATATCATGCTAATGTGTACGCACAGTTGCATCAATTGTTTTTCAATCAAAGTGCCATCAATCTTATTGGCTGTTTGTTTAATTAACGTACGCATTGTCTACCTATGGGAAACGGAGAGAGGTCGAGGCGGGGCAGGACCTAGAGTGTGAGAGGAAAGCAGCGGGTGGGTAAGGATACGTAAGGATATTTCATGCCAATCCATTTGACCCCCGAGTCACGCCTGATTGCCACGCACCAAGGATGCACTGCCTCCCTCTCGGATATTCCTGGCATTTTTCTTTCGCATTTCACTTCTTAACTTTGTCCATGTCTTTTGCGTCCATTAAGTGTGTCTGTGCTAAGACTTGGAAATTGTCTTTTGAATGTTTCAATTACACGCCTTCTTAAGCACAGCTTCCCTTTCAAATTGAACCAACGCCACCAGATTCCCTTCGTCCTTAGTCCCTTCTTCCTCTCGTCCGGCTTCCATGGTCGGATGGGCGGACTTCAGACGGACGGAGACTGATCTGGGTTGGCTTTTCCTTTGCCATCCTCCGGTATTCGTTTCGGTTTGCTTCGACTTTTATGCGCCAATAAAGTGAAATGCAGAGATAGTCGGAGGATTTACTGCCTTTGGAGTAGGCTACATGGTATATGTATATGGTGTGCATGTGTGACTCCTCTCCCTCCTAGCTCCCATCCCCCGGCCAATTTCGTTAAACACTTTTGCCTTAACCCATTAATTTCCTATATGTTCGACTTGTACGTGCTGCTTGGCACTCCCTGCAGCCATCCCGAAGCCCCATGGAAAGTTAATTTTATTGCTAAAAGCGGGTTAAGTGCTCGGTGCACAGCTGAGTGCCTCTATTCTGTGGCCCGGAGGCTGTTGGGTGCTCCCTGATAGAAATCAAATTTGCTTTATGGTATGTATGCTAATTTGGTGTCTGGCTGAAGTCCGCCCAGTGCTATTCCGGGCCAGACTCTGGTCGATGGCTTGGATCCGCGCTGCACTCGATGGGCTTTTAATTTCGGGTTGAGCCTGATGGTGAGATAGAAACTTATTATATTATTCAGTTGGAAGTTACTGACGACTGAATTAAATGATAGGAATTTCCAATATAAGTTTAATGCTCAATATGTTATGCAGTTAAAAAAATGAACACCTGCAGACTTCATAGAAACCAATAAAATTTAAGTAACTCCTAAGAAAATGTATTTTGGATTAAGAGGATGTGTTCTAATAAATATCGTTCCGAAAGGCTTATTTGGAGCATCTCATAAAGTTCATTCCGCCTCACCAGTTGAGTCGTTCTGGGCTCGATCAGGGACACTTTCCATATTTTTGTGGCATGACACAAGGCCTCAAATATAGTACTATATTTCTCTAAAGGGTAAATAGAAAATGTAGGACTACTTTGACTTAGTTGCCACAACTGGATCATTAGCTACGAGGAGTCGCACATCCTGAACAGCGTTTGCAAATTGGTAAATAAACAAAGCTCCCCCAGGGAGGACCCCAGCCGCTGTGATCTCTGCCTATATCAACACTCTCTAAAGCTGACCTGCCTGCCTGAAAAGGTGTGAACAAGCTGATGCTGCAACAAATAAAATAAATAAATATTAATTTAAGATATTTAATTTAACAAAAAATGTTAACAAATCCCCATTGATTTTTACGTCAAATATCGGAGCCTTTGAATAACAGCAACCAAAAAAGCTCAGTAAACATCGGAACTCCGTCCGATACAGAGCTGTACAATTATTGGTTTTAAAACAGAAAAGTAAGAATTCGACAATTAAACTAAATTACGGTGTTTGTTTACTTTATTTATTTATTGTTATGCTGGCAGCTACTACCCAACACTTGCCAGCTGCGTGGCCATGTCGTCTCCAATTTCTTTGAAGGCGAAGAACAAGAGCCCTTGCAACGAGGTGTGCCTTCCACCATTGAATGGGATCGTCCAGGCGCCGATAGTTCCGCCACTGAATCGTCCGGGCCGCAGGACCAACGTGTTGGATGAAATTAAGATCGTGGTAAATGCCCTTATGCGGAATCGCTGCTCTTTTCACTTTCGCAAACCCTTGGGCACCAACCCCATGGACTTGCCCAATTATCACATGTTGATCAAGCGGCCAATGGACTTGAGTACGATCCTGCGGCGTCTGAACAACAACTACTACTATCAGGGTAAGGAGGCTGTCGAGGATGTGAAGCTCATCTTCGAGAACTGCAGGCAGTTTAATGAAGAGGGTTCGAAGATCTACGAAGCAGGCGAAGAGTTGAAGAGCGTCTTCTACAGATATGTGGCTTCGATAGATATGTCAAGGGAGAAGGAGGTGAAGGTGAATACCAGAGGAAGGCGTCCAAACTTCCGACGTCGTCGGCTCTCTCGCAGTGCCTCTGGCCCCCGAGAATAATCTTTCCATCCCGATAGCCCAATGAATTTTCGATGAGTGCTATACAATTCCTGGTAGCTCTTAATAATTTCTGAAAAGCTAGTTTTTAAATTTGTAAGCAGTTTTTAGAATTATCGAGAAGAGCCACTGCCACAGTTGGTATTAAAGAAAATTCAAATATGTTTTGTAAGAAAAATTTAAAAATATAAATATATTGGTGGAAACAAAATAAACAATTTTATTATTATAATCACCTAAAAGCAAGTCAATTTTACACCAAAAGGTACTGCAAAGCCAGAGGTTTTCAAAGAATAGAATTATCCCTAATTATAATGACCACAAATGTGCTATAATTATAGCTCTTTGGCTCCCATTAATTGGTATTGTTGCACCTTGAACCTCGGCGAGCTGTTAAGCCGATTAAAATAAACGCAAGCAATTTTCACACCGAAATATATTTATATTTGTATACAAAATTTATGGAGCTATCGGAATGGTAATGCGAATAAATCAATCGAAATAGCCGCAAAATCAAATGATGCATAAATAAAATCCAAAACCACTCGGCGTTCCAAACAATATTTGCAGATGCGAATCACCTCGAGGTCAGAGAGTGCACGCATATGCCGGTGTCCGTGTCCGTGTCGGTGTCCGGGGGTAATATGACCTATGACCAGGCGGCAACCGCCATGACACTTGAAAGCAAATTAAATAGAAAATTGAGTTTTTGCGAAAGTCATCCCAGAAATGGTTGTGAAATTTTATACATAATTGAATTTTTGGTCAAGCAGCACACACACCGAAAATCTCTGCATACAATTACCTAAAACCAGGACTACACATGGACAGCTGAGGTCAGAGGTCAGCGGGCTAGGCGGGGCGGGGCGTGGCGTGGCCTGTGGCTATTGCACCACACGCCAAACAATCGGCAACCGAATGTCATCTTCAATTTCAAATTCAATTATAAAACAAATTGGTTTGAGAGCAAATAAGCACTCGCACGCAGAGAGCAAAAGAGAGAGATAAACTCAGCCAGGACGAGGATGAGGACTCGTCCTCTTGGCGACATCAAACGGCAAATCCATTCATCCACTTTGCAATTGTGTCCGGTGAAATAAATGTAATGAAATGTTAACAAATGACAACAGGCTGGCAAACACACACACAAGTAACAAAAACCACAAGGGTGGCTGCTCCGACTCCGGCTCCGGCCGAAGGACTCTGCTCTCCTTCGGCCAAGCACCACGACAACGTATCGAATTAGTTTGATGAGATTTATTGGCTCAAGTCCCACTTGACCAGCGGCCAGACAATTATGGATTAGTGCCATTTGTTCTGGCATTGCCGGGACTTGATATTCCTCCACATGGTCGCATGACATTGATGATGCCACAGCCAGCCAACGATGATTATGCGGCATAATGTGGCACCGATTTTCAACGCCTTTGATTGCGGCATCGCCATTATCTAAAAGGCATCCGATTACCTCCACGTCTATCCAACACCCAATCCCTCCGATAGCAACCCCCCCCCAGAATGCCAAGCTATGTCCTTGGCCAACCCACGCACGTCATCGCCAGGAACGGCCCATGTCACTGGTCCTTGGGGGAAATTTGTCAGGGCATCAGCGGCGTTAAGGTGCCAATTAAGGGCTTTTTAGTATCAATTACAAAATCGCACGTTTCCACACCTTTATCAATGTGCCGGCGGTTGTTCCTGTGTTTGTGTGTGTGGGAGTTATCCTTGGGGTCCTTCGATGGGGAGACGCTCGAATTACGTTAACGCCACTGACATGCTGGTCAGCATGCGGATGAACGTGAGGCTGCCTCCCAACTCCTTTGCCTCCTCTGCGAAATTGTTTTGTGGCATTGTTTTTATCGTCCTGTTTGCTGGTTCACTCTTCGTTTTTCCTTTATTTTTTTTTATTGTATTTTTGCAGCTCCCAGTTTCTCCTTGTCACTCGGTCTTTGACAGCGTGATTTCGCCAGTGATTTATTGTCCTGTCGGTGGTAAATTGGGTTTGTCATTAAAGTTGCTGGATTTGGCAATGGCATAATCGAGTGATTTCCAATGGGAAGCTTTATCCGATATTTGGATTGATTTCGGTTATGTTCTGGAAGTGAGGTAAAGTCTAACAATAGACTGTATTATATATCAGGAAATTGCACAAATGAGACTTGTAATTGATATTAAATTATAGATTGATTAATAATAATATAGAGATAAAGTTAATGAGACTTTCCCGAATATCATCAAAACATGGTCACGTCCGCCTCCTTCCACGTCTGAGATTTTCCCAGACAACGCCTTTAGTCACACTTTCACACATGTGTCTCTGTGGTTTGATCCGCTCAAGAGTCTGACTCCGATTGGACCCAACTCAGAGCACTCCGATTCCAGGTGGCACTTTCAACGCGTCGCATTATCCCAGCCGGCAGATAGTCGGCTATACAAAGTTGGGTGTAATCCACACCCGAATCGCCTGCCAGCGTGTCTAAGTTACACCCAATTTCGACTCGTATTACAAATTAAAATGTGCCGCAACCCACACACTTTTCCCGGAGACCCACAGAAGAGCAAAGGAAGGGCGAGGACGGGGTGACAGCGTTTTAAACTGATTAGCTCCTTTCTCCTCCTGCGGCTGCCACGGGTCAATGAGATGCTAAGCATATCCCTAAAGCATGACAGCCACTGAAAGGGTGTCGTCGCAGCAGCAGATTCAGTAGCAGCCTTCAAAGATTGTTTAATTTTTAAGCAGCCGAAAGTGAGAGAGAGCTCCTGCCTGAATGGAATGGGATGGGATGCCCTGCCTTGTGGCTTTGTCATTTCAGAGAACGGGGACGGATTTGATGTATTTTTCCTTTGCTCAGCTCAGTGAGCATATCCTGGCGGCTATTGATTTATTTGCCTCCGATTCCGAAATAGTAGTTTTTTAAAGTTTCAGCTAAACGCTAGAGAACTGTCATCGGGGCCGCGGCCGAGACTGTCGTTGCTATGATTAATCGCTGGTAATTATGTTGATTAATTGCCTTATTAGAAGCGTTTGGCTCAAGGCGTGAGAAACCGAAATCCGGCCGCTGCCATGGATCATAATTCTTGCGATGATAATTCCGGGGAGCGTGCTGAGATTTTTGGGGGGCAGAGTTTTAAAATAGAACACAGCATCGTTCCATCTTGTGCAGTAAGCATCAGACCGGGGCGGGTCCCCTCTTTAATTACCAGAAAAACCATTTGGCGCAAATGTTTTTCTTTGTTTCGCCCAACCGCTGGGCAAACAGGGAAGCCAACGGCTCCTGTTCTTGCTCCTGCTCCTGCTCCTGGTCAAGCAATAATATTTCATTACACGCTGCGCTTTTCAGCTTCTCTCTTTCGACGGGGCACTTAAAATTAAGCGTGCCCAAATCCCCAAAGACCACAAGCCCAACATAAACAAACTAACCGAATGAATGCAGCTCCTTCCCCAAGGAATTGGCCAGGAGCGGCGGAAAGGAGCGGGCCGCCGCCGCAATCATAAAAATAATAACCACATTATTGTGTTTAATAATGAAAAATATCATTTTCGGCATAACTTTTGGCTTTTGTTTGAGCAGTCAGCCCACAGCCACACCCCCCAGGACCTCAGGACTTCTGGATCCCGGCATCCTCCAAGGGATGCCCGCATTTTGGTTGGCTTGCCAGCAGCGAGCAACCCTTAAAACTCGCCTAAGCATATTTTCTAAATTATTGCTGGTCGTTCGTGTTGTTTCAGTCACTGGCATCGAGTGCCTTTTGCTTAATTTGTGGGTGCGCCCTCCTCCTGGTGCTCCTGCTCCTCCTTCTCCTGTTCATGCCACCCACTGACTTGGCATCGCCCTTGGCTGCCATCAAAAAGGGGTGCGTCTTGAGTGTACCTGCCATTCCGGATGGAGCCACCCCTTCTGCGGGTACTTTGTTGTTTTTATTGGCATGTTGACTTTGGAAATTAGTTTTTAATATGCGCAAATACTTTTGCATATCAGGGCTCAAGTGCTTTCGATAAAAAAATGCGCCATGTGCCCCTTATCAGATAAATATGTGAGCGTGTATGCAGCCATAAAAAGTGTAAATATTTGTAAACAACCAAAATGCAATCCACAAAATTGTTTACCTCCTTACCCCCCAGCTCTACAAGCGGCGGCCAGGGTGAAAAATCCCTGCATATTGACATCAATTAAAGGGAATCAAGTCGACACTCGCACAAACAACGTAATTCACAACAAATGTGTTTGAAAATTGGTCGATCCGACAACAGGAACTATTCATTAGCCAACCCCCGGAGGCAGACAGGCGGCACAAAAAAAAGGTTCAACAACGGCCAAGCCACAGCATCCCAGTCGGGGGTACAACGATCTCTCGCACTCACTCTTACTTTCGTCCAGCAACCCTTGTTCCCAAAAAGTTCATGTGGCCAAGAACAGGAGCAGGAAAAGGACGAAGAACGAAGGAAGCACAGGGGCCAGAGGCGACAGGCGGCCACATTCGAGTGCGTTGATTTGCGCCTTGAGCTGTTTTTCAGGGCGGCCCGTAGAGGTCAACGGGAATAGTTCTATAATGAACAAAACACATTGTAAATTGTCCTGCCGGCATGGTAAATGGGAGCAAGTGTGCGCAGGGACCTAACAATTGATGCACATGAAGAAAAGAAAATGGAAAAATAATATTTTACTTTAATAATTTACTTACTTATCAAATAAATTATATAAACCATTACTATATTGATAATATTCATAGCTATCAATTTTAATAAATGCATTTAATACCCTGCCGAACAGAACATGGGCAGGTCTTTTTGGAAGAAACAAATCTTAATACTTAAACCGAAAAATTTAAATTTTATAAAAATCTACAAAATTATTTTCAATATTTATCTTCATTTACATTTTGTCACCGTGCATCGCCCTCATAGCACCCACTTAGGTATGCAAGCAAAGTGTAAAACAAAGAGTTCCTCCCCTCACGTTGTGCTCAGTGTAGTTTGGGTTGCTTGTTCAACGTAAAAGGCAAATTAGCAGAAACCAGCCCGGCAATTTAAAATAAAATGTTCTTGGGGGCGACAACACTGAGTCGGGTCGGCTCGGGCAATTCTCAACTGCCTTCGACTCTATTAGAAACTTGTCCCCAGACAATTCAATTTAACTACCCGAAGGCGAGAGGCAGCCGGTTCCCTAAGTGCAGGCCCTCACAAATCACTGCGCCAGAGTCCTGTCCCAATCCGGAGAACCACCACCAAACGGCGGTACATGCAAAACTGCTGCCACAGCTAATTTAATAATTTATCATTTGGCTGCAAGGCAGCAACAAAAGATTATTTAAATTCGCGTTTTACACGGATCGCATCGGATCGCCTGACAAGGAGGGGATGGGTTAGGATTTGGGTTCGAGTGAATCCTCTGGCTGGGGTGGCCACTGCAATAAATGACGTGCTGTGCTATAATTTAAAATTTCCAAGGGCAAGAGGGGTGTTGCAGAATTACTTAAAATTAAATGATGTGGCAGAATTCAAATTTCTCAACTCTCGGCCGACACTATTCTAATTGGCGCAGCTAATGGCGAATGCAACGAATTGTAAAGCAAATCGGTGACAAAAGGTTGGGATTTACGAATGGGGAAAAAACCCTTTGACGAGAGAGGCGACTCTTGAAACAAATTTGTTTACTGTGCTTTCGGAAATATTTTGATTTATATAGACAGGCTCTCGAGGCGTAGAGGAGCGGAGAGGCAGCTCTTTCGTTCGTCCTGGTCGCATGTGTAATCCTTTCGTGCCCATTTCAATTGTTCGATTTGACAAATTGATTTTCACTTTTACCCGTTCGACTCTCGGCTCGCTCTGATTGCTTTTGGCTTTGGTTTGTTTGCTTTGGAAATTGGCATTTTTCGTTGTTGAATGCCACTGCCGCTGCTGCTGCCGCTGCAGCACAGCCTGTTGTGTCTATTTCACATTTTTTGGCCACATGTGCGTAAATATTTATTTAGTTTTGGCCACAGCACACAGGTCTAGCTTCGCTCCGGGCAGCGCCATCATTTAAATGCATGCAAATTGTTGGTTTACCAGCAGGCAAGGAAAAGGACTCTCCACTCCACTGTAGTCCTTTTCCCCTTCGAGTCTTGACTCGATTACGAGATGCTAACAGGACCACGACAACTTTGTTGAAATTTATGTGCCATTGGGCAATGGCCGGCCAAAGGAGCAAAAACAAAAAGAATATTAATTGCTTTTGCAAATGGAGTGCGCTGCCGCCAAAATGGCGCTGACCAGCTATTCCGCACACAGTTGGTAACTTGGCCTTTTGTTATGGCCATAAGTGGAGAACGTTTTTATACCCTTGCTGGGTATTATAATTTTAGAAAATAGTTTGCAATGAAAGGAAGTCAAGAAAGAAAGTAAAGCGGCCATGTCCGGTATAAAAAAGGGTTTCAACATTACAATTTAATTTTAAAAATGTCTACTTCAATATATTGGTTTGTTAGTTTAATTGAAACCAACATAGGAACTCTTTTCTAATGGAATTTAAGGAATTGTTGGCTTAGTTATGATCGATTTATGACTCAATCCCATATCCTTTTGCAAACTGCAAGGGTGTGAAACTTTCGGCCTTCCGAAGTTAGATCCGTACGTTGTTGTTTGTCTTCTTTGGCTCCAAGTACACTGAAAACAGGTAAAAATTTTATAATGCCTAGCAAAAACTATAGTATAGAACAGAGGCATACGTACAAAGCAGTTTCCGCCTTTTTGAATTAATTATCCGAATAATAATTTAATCAAATTAAATAAAAAATAATAATAATAGAAAGAAAGAACTAAACCGCAATGAGGATGGAAGCCTTTGCTGAATTTCTTAAAAATATTCTTTTTTATTTAAAAAAACTCACAAAATAAAGTTTCCATTGGCAAACTTCTCGCTGTGCAGTAATTGAGCTTTGCATATAGAATCATCTTTTTTTCTGGCTGCTCCTGTCACTAAACCGGGCATTGTTCTCGTAAACTAAACCCAGCAATCACTGGCTGGCTCCTCCCAATTCCGCTGGCCAGCCGCATCATCTTTTTGGCCCTCTCTCCTTCAGGCCAAAAACCCCTTTTGGCCGCGTTGGCGAATATAAATTGCGGCTTTATCAAAGCGCACGTCAAATCTCGTTTAAATTAATGAGTTTGAGCACTTTTTTTTGCTGTTTTCTAGTTTGAAATTCCGTTTATTTATGCGTCATAAATTGCAAGAAAAAACGGTGTTGCCGCTGCAACATTATTCGGGGGCACGGGGCAACGGAAGACTCCTGGAAACAGGAAGCACTGCCGCCAGGCAAAGCGTTAAAATTATGAAACATTGTTTGGCACTTTGCGATGAAAGCTGAAATCGATTACGGGATGGGGATGGGATGGGCTTGGCTGAAATGGCTCCTCGTCGTGGAGGCAAGTGTGAAATGAGCAGCGGTTAAGGAGTCATAAACTTCCAAGGGAAGGGACTTGAAACCAAAGCCAAGCGCCTGCCTGCCTGCTTGCCAGTTAATTAAAATGTTTAGCCCGCCGAAGTGTTGATAATGACATCATATATATGTATATATACATCTATACACCGAAGACGAGTCGTCTCCGCAAAGTTATTAAAGTCATTCTGGCGTGTAATTAGCTGACGAGCTGTCAACAATATAAGCGCCCTGCGCCCGGAGGCTTCCGCCGGATGGATGGATCATTTTACGGGCTCTCACTTTGTTTGCACGCCAAATAGTCGACTGATAAATCAATTGCCGGCTCTGGGATGGTGAGATATAGCGCCTGGGGGAGGGAAATCCTTGGCAGTTATTTGTTTAATTGACTTGCGACGAGCAGCGTTTGCCTGCCGGGGCCATAGCTAATTTTATAATTAGGGATGCTGCGGCGTGAATTACGGCTGCTCCTATTACGAAGCGCCACAACGTGTCGGGATGTGGCAGGATGCCGTGGCGAATGCTGTAGCAATTATGCCACACATTTGGACGCGGCTTCTCTTTCATCATTCAATTTAGTTCGCTTCCGTTTAGTGGCAAAGAAAACATATAATCAGATCGTATTACAAGCAGAACTAATTTTATTTTTCGTGCCCAACACGCCTAATAACTAAACTATACACTATTGACACTAGATGTAACAGGATAAAGGAAGTTTTTATTATCCTAGCGAGCAGCAATACAATGCATATGTCATTAAGGAAAAGAGAAATGCATAAAAATTGTTAAATAACAAAAAAATAGCTAACATTTGCTATAATAATATAAATAAAATTTTTATTAAAACAATAAAAATCCTAAGAAAGTCTAGATTCAGCCCTAAATTTATAATTTTAAGAAGAGGATGGGCATCGTTTAATCACTATATTTAAAAATGCTATACATTTTTTCTCACCGCGCAGTCTAAGACCTTTATTCTGCAATTGTTTTTTGTATTAATTAAATTAATTTATTGGCGGGGGCAAAACTTTGTCCGGCCTAATTGAAAAATGCGCCTAAGCTGATAATTAGCATATCCTGATGAGGGAAATAGAGCCATCGACCGAGGAGTGGGATTCAATTACTCATACTTGAGGCGTGAATGAAAAAGTTTCGGACAGTCGACTAAAACTTTGGCCTGTCCTTCAAGTGACCGCTGCTGCAATCTAATTGGGCACAAAACACACACCCACACACACGCACATTGCAAATTGTTTTAGCACAATTTGGGGCATCCTTTTCGAAGGATGCCTTCCTCTCCCCTTTCTGGCCACACACTCAATTAAAACTCAAGACCCATCATAATGCTGGCGCCTTTTAGTCTTGATGTTTCAACCTTTTCCACTAGAATTTTTTATTTTTGGTGTCTGCGAAAAAAGGATTTACTTTGATTTTTTTTTTTCTGTCAAGCAGTGCACAATTTTTGTCCTTTTTTCGGAAACAGCAGGAAGGTGGACGTCTGAAAAGTGTGTAAAGTTTAAAGAGCCTTAAGGGATTAAGCGCACAAATGTGTTGAAATTCGGGTCTTAATGATAGACCAAGTGGCAAGCTAACCAGAAAAAAAGTAAGTGTCCGAAAAAAAGGACACAAAAAGGACAAGCGTTTCGGGCCGTGGCTTATGGCCATTTATAGATAAGAAGGTGGCCCGGACTCCGGAGAATGGCAAAGCCCGGACAGTTGGCCCGATTGACTGGCTGCTTATTAGTGTCCTGCCAACTGTGTCCCGATGCCAGCTGCGACAGGGATAAGTGGCCGTAAGCCCGTCGAGAATTCCCTCAACTCGGCCACATTTCACCGAGATTTCTGAAGGGATTTCCTTTGGCAAGGGTAGAAGGAAGGATCTGAGAGTAACAACTAATTTTCATTTAATATTTTCGTAATTCCACATTATTTACATTTATTTGTTTGCTCAGCATTGACTCGCTGACATTCGGTAGCCCCGTGATCTCTGTTTGCTGTGTCCTGCCGAAATCTGTCAACTTCCCGTTTCGGAACTCGGCTCAAGTGGCTCACGGGTCGCGTGTCCAAATATTGTTATTTGTTCAGCCTTCTCGGGGACAGATTGCAGGCCAAAGAGGCAGAAGTCATTTTTCACAAGGGGAACAACCAATCCAATTCAAGTATGACTGAAATATTACAAGATATGCCTGAACAATCGGATAATGAAGTTGCCAGTGGAGTTGGGCAAAGTAAATAAATACTTGAAAACTTCAGGGGTAGCAAAACCAACATTGTTATATCGACAATAATATTGTAAAACGTACCAGAAACTATTAACAAACTCGAACTGATTGTTGCTAGTTAAATAAATAAAATGTATGGAAATTGAGTATCAATTTTGCAGTCAAGGGAAATGAAATGATTAATAATGAATTTAGAAGTGATTTAAATTACTTAGCAAGACGATCTTCTTAGATATGCTTTTCCACTGACTTGGATAACTGCTCAGGATCATATACATATTTTTCCAGGTTTTTTCCCTTACTTCCTGAACATCTCGATACATTCTTTTAGAAAATGTTATCCACACAAGATGCTACAATGTGCACAAGGACTTGCCAGTGTAAAATTCCTTTGGGTCCCCGAGAGATGCCCATCCCCGAAGGCTTTCCCGCCCATTACGGACAACAACACTGGGAAACTGGCAAAACAAAAGGCAATCAAAAAAGGCGCACTGCTTAAAAAAAAAGCCAACAAGAAGCGGGAGAAAACGAAATACTTGCAGCTAAGTTTCCACTTTTTATTGTACCGAGGAGGGTAAATTATACTATGTGAGTGCACATGGTGAATTTCCCAAACTCTACTTAGTGCCCCGGTTTTGGGATGCTTCTCTCATCAGCCAAAGTGGCGGGGATGAGCAGGGAGGCGGTGGTGGTGGTGGCAACGGTGTCGGTGGTGATGATGGTGCGTTACCGGAATCAAATGTAAAATACATTTAAAAAAGTAAACTTGTAGGTATTAAGCAGCAAATACACAGCCCAGAATCAGGAATAGCTACACAAAAAAATAATTTAAGAAGGTAAAAATCTTTATTTGTCAGATTATAAAAGAAAAGAGAAAAGTAACTGGAGTATTTTATAAATCAAATGCATTACAATTAAATATAGAGCAGAGACAATTGTTTTCTTTTTAAATATAAACCCAATAAATAATCTATATATTCACAAAAAATAAGTTTCCATAGGCGTTGCTTAAAAAATTTGCTGGAAAACTTTAAAAACAATAGTCTAGCATACAAAATATATATAATAAATATATAAAATTTCCCCTGTGTATAAGAATCAGCATCGCAGAGACAAGGATAAGTGGGTGGAACTAGAAGAAGGAGGAGGAGAAGGAGCTTCCAAAGGCGACACTAAGTAGCAAATGCAACTGACTCTGCGGCAAGTGGCTTACACTTACATTGCTTTCGGAGCCGGGCTATGTTAATTTGGTTGCCACACAAATCGAGATTGATTTCGGTATCCGCACCCTTGACTTGAGTCGATTTAAAATTTTGCCACCACAACAGCATGAAATATTCAAATGGAATTCAGTCGCCCCGCCTTGCCTTGCCTCCGCACAGTTCGATTTGTTCTCGAGTGCGTTTCCAGATTCCAGGATCCGGATACCCAAAGTCCGGGCACGGATACAGCTCAGGGACCAACGGACGGCATCGCCTGGGCTCTTAAGTGCGGTTGCAAATGTCAATTGGGCGTTCGGCCAAAATCGAGCCGGTAACCGATTGCATTTTAATTTTCCACATCCACTGCCAGCCATTGCCACAGCCACTTCTTCGACCGGATTCAGCAGATTCAGCTGGAGAGATTGGCAAACTCTCTGGCTCTCTGGGCATCGATCTCGTTTTCTTATTTACATTAAAAGCTGTTTGCATTCACTTAAAAGGATAAGCAATGTCCTTTTAATGGGTTTCAAATTGAATAAAGGATTAAGTTGTTAGTTTAAAATTGAATTACGTGCGCTCGTCTGAAAGAACTTCGACTTGTCCGAAAGGGTTAGTTTGCCGAGCTTCTCATTCTTTTTATTTGTATTTTTTTTTGTGTTCGTCGCATTGCAATCCCATTTCACGCTGCTGCCCGAAAATCGAACACCGAACAATGGCTGGCAAATATGTGGAGGAAAACCCAATAGATATAACGACCTAGAGTCGGGCGAATGAGTATTCGCTAATTAGCAACGCTCCTGGCAACCAGCACAAAATCGAATATGAGCACAGGATCAGGATCTGCTAACAGAGATGTGCCACAAAACATAGCTATTTTATATTAATTGAATTTCCAAAAGAAATTATTAGGTACCCGATAAATAGATATATAAAAAGTAATGTTAGTTTTACATAAATAATAAAACTTAGAGTGTTGAACAGATAAATTATTTGACTCGTGAATCCGACGTGTTTTAGACTTGCCCCTATCAAAAATGTAAACTCTAGTAACTTATAAAAAATTAATTAATTGCAAAAACCTTCATTTATAAGGATTTAAAAACTTCTTTGCAAGATAAAATTACAAGGATCCAGAAGGATAAATACGTCTATAAACCATCTAAGGCCACAACCCTCTTGCCTGTGATAATTATTGGGCAATTTCGCCACATCCAATTGATGCAATGCATTGTCATAACGACCGGATGCGAGTATTCCGGCGTTCCGTTCCAACCGGTAATCCTGCAGGTGTCGCATCTTTTTTGCTGCTCACTTCCTGCCAGCGGAAAACTTTAACGAGCACATTAGCAGCGTCCCCTGCGAGAGGAGGATTCATTTCATTCATGTTGCGGACTAGCGATTTGTTAAGCTCACCGCCTGCTGGGTGAGAGTGGGTCGGGGTGGTTAGATATCTAGCTCACAATTAGTTGCCGGTCGAGATGCTCATTTTAAAACTGCCAAGTTAGGCCAGACCCGGCGCTTAGTTGCAGTCCGTTCTTATTAAAACAAATCTGCTCATTACGCCCGGCAAGGCAGAAAACCAAAGCAATTTGCAAATGTCCTCCTTTGTTAGCCGAGTTTATTCGAGGGCATTTTTGGGAGCCCGGAGCCACCGCAGATGTGTCTGGGACTAGTTTCCCCTTTTCTCCACCGGCAGTCCCCAGGGACGAAAGAGATCCGCCCCGTTTCCCGTATGTGATTGAGAAAAATCTAGCGCAACAAATGAAACCGACTTGCCAAATAGAGAAAGGTGCTAGAAGCAATCTGTGATTTGGTCCGTCGGCTATAACGAATAAATTAAATAAATTGACGGAAGATGGCTAGCCCGGATGGGGCCCTGAATGGGAAACCTGCTGGAAACTCCGGAGACTCTGAGAAAGGCAGGGACATTTGTTCTGCGGAAATGCAAATAAATTAATCTTTGTGAACTCAACATCAAAAGATGCTGGCTTGCTCCTGCTCCTCCTGCTGGCGGCTGCTCCTGCTCTTGGCTCCTTTTGTGGCTGCTTAGTTCCGCCGCAATTCGCGTATTATAATTGCTATAGTTTGTTGTCTGCCAGGACTTTCGCCCTGTTTTAAGGGTTACATTGCAGAGGAAGAAAATCTAGGGAAAATGATTATATGTAAACCCAAATTGTTGAAATATTTTCCCCACTTTTCTTCAGTGTCTAACTGGCTTTTCTTGGTCGGTTTCACAGAGAAGCTCTTTCTCTTTCCTCGACAGCTTCTTTAATTATGTGCCCGCTTTGTTTGCATTTGCCTGTAATGTCACACTTAAGCGGATTTGGCAAGAAAGCATGGCTAAAGGGTAGCAATGACATAAATAATCAACCAGCTTGGCGGCAACTTCTGGCCACTCGTCCGCTGATAGTTTTATGTTTGCAGCTGACAAAGATGGGTTAAAGGGTGACGGCCATGCCCAATCCTGGGCACTTGTCCAATCCTCGTGAACAAAGCTTTTGGCCGCGTGGCATTTTGCGGCTCGAACAATCAGAACAACAACAATAACTGTAACTGATTCGCCAGCGGCGTTCCTATAAGTATACAGTCGGAGCAAACCAGTTTCATCAGCTTTGCCATCACTCGATTACCGAAACTAGCTAACTTTTTATATTTAAAAATCTTTCCTTTTAAAATAAAGCTAAAATAGGAATTTAAAAAATGTATATTATACTTTTTCTAAGATTGAAGCAATATTTTCTTAATACTTCAAAGCAAAACCTTTAGAACACAATTCACCAACATGTGACAAAAAAATAAACACAATACAAACATAAACCCCTACCCAGATTCCCGCTTTTTATTCCTTCCTAGATCCAACATGCTAAAGACATCGCCATCACGCAATAAAAGCAACCTTCACACACACTTTTTTCCCTACTTTTTAAAGGGCAACAGCGACTTTGGGGACAGCAATGATGCCAAGGACTCGGAGAGGCCAGGCAACATTAAGCATGTGGTTGTCGGGATCTGTGCAATGGCCAAGAAGGCGCAGTCGAAGCCCATGAAGGAGATATTAATGCGGCTCAGCGAGTTCGCGTACATTAAGCTCGTGATTTTCGAGGAGAAAATGATTCTGCATGAGCCCGTCCAGAATTGGCCCACCTGCGACTGCCTGATCTCCTTCCACTCGAAGGGCTTCCCGCTGGAGAAGGCTATCAAGTATGCCCAACTGAGGCATCCGTTTCTGCTCAACAAGCTGGATATTCAGTTCGATATTCAGGACCGCAGGCGGGTCTATGCCATTCTGGAGAAGGAAGGCATCGAGATTCCGCGCTATGCCGTCCTCGATCGTGACTTGGCGGATCCGAAACGTGAGTTAATGTAAAAGGAAACACTCAAACCTCATAATATCCTGCCTCATCCCACACAGATCGGGAGTTGATAGAGTCCGATGACCATGTGGAAATCAATGGGATCATCTTCAACAAGCCATTTGTGGAGAAGCCCGTGTCGGCGGAGGATCACAACATTTTTATTTACTATCCAACATCGGCGGGCGGCGGCAGTCAGCGGCTTTTCCGCAAGATTGGCACCCGGAGCAGCGTGTATTCGCCGGAGTCGAGGGTGCGAAAAATGGGCTCCTTCATCTATGAGGACTTTATGGCCACTGATGGTAAGAGCTTTTTACCTTTCGCTTCCTTGCTCCTTGCTCACACTTTACTTGAAAGGTACGGATGTCAAAGTGTACACCGTAGGCCCGGACTATGCCCACGCCGAGGGCCGCAAGAGTCCAGCGCTCGATGGCAAGGTGGAGCGCGACAAGGAAGGCAAGGAGATCCGCTATCCGGTCATCCTTAATCATGCCGAGAAGCTCATCGCGCGCAAGGTGTGCCTGGCCTTCAAGCAGACGGTCTGCGGCTTCGATCTTCTGCGAGCCAACGGCAAGAGTTACGTCTGCGATGTCAATGGATTTAGCTTCGTGAAGAATTCGAACAAATACTATGACGACTGTGCCAGGATCCTTGGCAATATTATCCTGCGTAAGCTCACGACAACCCTCAACGTTTCCATGTCCATTCCCTTTCGCTTGGACGAGCCACCCAGTATGCCCGCCATCTTTGGCAAGATGATGGAGCTGCGCTGCGTGGTGGCCGTCATCCGTCATGGCGATCGTACGCCCAAGCAGAAGATGAAGGTGGAGGTGCAGCATCCCAAGTGAGTTGTATTTACTTTGTTATTTTAAAGAATCTTGATGTGTATTATCCATCCACTTTCAGATTCTTTGAGGTCTTTGAGAAATACAATGGCCATAAAGTAGACACGGTTAAGCTTAAGAAGCCAAAGCAGCTGCAGGAGATCTTGGACATTGCCCGCTTCCTGCTCAGCGAGATTCAGAAAAATTCCCGTACCGAGATCTGGGAAAAGGAGGGCGAACTGGAGCAGATGAAGACTGTGCTGGAGATGCATGGCCACTTCTCGGGCATCACTCGCAAGGTACAGATGAAGCACTCCAAGGACTGGCATTGTGGTGGGTGCGGTAAGCCTGGTTCTAACCAATGCAAAGCCAAGCTAGGAAGCAATCTTTCGCCGAAACCCTCGCTTGTCCTTATTCTCAAATGGGGCGGCGAATTAACGCCTGCTGGTCGCGTCCAGGCGGAGGAGTTGGGTCAAATCTTTCGGTGCATGTATCCGCGCGGCCAGGGCAGATCCGACTATACGGGCACCCAGGGATTGGGTCTCTTGCGATTGCACTCCACCTTCCGGCACGACCTTAAGATTTATGCCTCGGACGAGGGACGTGTCCAAATGACTGCCGCCGCCTTTGCCAAGGGCCTGTTGGCCTTGGAGGGTGAACTAACACCCATCCTCGTACAGATGGTGAAAAGTGCCAACACAGATGGACTGCTGGACAATGATGGCGATTGCAACAACTATCAGAATCTGTGAGGGTTTAGCTTAATTAAAATTAAACAATTAATCCAATTTTTTACCATTTCTCAGTGCCAAGGATCGCCTGTACGAGCTAATGCAGAAAAATCGGGAGTTCACTCAGGCAGATCGCGAGCAAATCAATCCGTGCAACAACAATTCGATCGCAAAGGCTCTGGACTTTGTCAAGAATCCAGTGAATTGCTGCCACCATGTCCTTCTGCTTATCCGCGAGCTTCTCCACGTAATCAGTGTCAAGAAGGATGATCCAAAGACCAAAAATGCAATCCTGTATCACGAAGAAACTTGGGAACTCATGCGTTGTCGCTGGGAGAAGATCGAGAAGGATTTTAGTATCAAATCAAAGGTGTTTGACATCTCCAAGATACCCGATATCTATGACTGCATCAAGTACGATGTGCAGCACAACCAGAACATGCTGGATTACGATCGGGCCGAGGAGCTGTACGTCTACACAAAGAACCTGGCGGATATAGTTGTGCCGCAGGAATACGGATTGACGCGGCAGGAGAAGCTGGCCATTGGCCATGGGATCTGTTCGCCGCTGCTGCGTAAGATCAAGGCCGATCTACAGCGGAACATTGACGCGGTGGAGGATGAGTTTATACATCGCCTGAATCCGCACTATAGCCATGGCGTTGCCAGCCCCCAGCGGCATGTGCGGACACGGCTGTACTTCACCAGCGAGTCCCATATCCACTCCCTGCTCACGATCCTTCGCTATGGTGAGCTGTTCAATATCCTGACTGACCAGCAATGGCGGCGCGCCATGGAGTACATTTCGACGGTGGCCGAGCTGAACTACATGTCCCAGATTGTCATTATGCTGTACGAGGATCCCACCAAGGACCCCACTTCCGAGGAGCGCTTCCACATCGAGCTTCACTTCAGTCCCGGCGTTAATTGCTGCGTCCAGAAGAATGGGCCACCAGGTCCCGGCTTACAGCCTCAGACACATGGCGAGTGTAGCATCTGTGCGAGTCCCAGGTCGTCGGAAGAATCAAATCCAGCCGGACTTGCAGAGGACGCGCAGAAGCCTTCTGTGAGTGTGTGTATTTGTAAAGTGTGTGCACTTCTATAATAATTTGGATAATGACTATTTCAAAGGCTAACCGATCAGACTTCAGCTTCAATCGTCTGACACTGCAACCTAAGCCCACTACGACTAGGACCTATCACAAGGTATCACAGCAGCAGGAGTTCCCCCCTCACCAGCCGCCGTTTCGACCAATCAGTCCGGACATCCGGTCAATGAGAATCGTTTGTGAGCCACAAACCGAAAGCCTCGAGCAGCAAGCTTTGCAGGTCGCCTGTGCCGAGCTGCCAGGTAAGTTTTTATTCGTTCTTAAAAATTTCTTTATATTAATTACAAATAATTTAATGATTTATTTCTTTCTTAATTCGTATGATTCAACAAAGTGCCGCCCATTCGACCACTGGAGACATTACACAATGCTTTGTCGCTCCGCCAGTTCGATTACTTCCTGCAGGACATGATTTCGGCACAGTTTTCTAGGTCACCGGTAAGGACCACAGTGGCCAAGACGGATGCCACGACCGAAGGAAAGCAGTATCTTCTGTCGCCAACGTTTTTTTATGGCGGCAGCGAGTTGGGCTCCACGATTCAGGTAAACTCGGAGATGGACTCTAAAAAAGAGTTTGTGCACAAGTGCAGGCATTCGTGATCCTTCCCCTGATTGTAAATATATATACTTTATTCTTTAATTCACTTGTACTTAAAACTCTCAAATTCAGCTTTACTTGTTTACTATTTTTTAGGTTTTATAGCCTTTTGGATCTTTACAATTAAAATGAATTAATATTAATATTCCAGAAAAAACTGTTTTAATTTAATAAATATGAATCTGATGGCTTATATACAGCTGGCAATGTACACAAATTTCGGCTGCCTGAACTAAGCTTTTTTTTCTTGTGATGAAAGTGTTGCAAGGATTAGAAAAGGCACCTGCTAGAGCTAAGGATTTTCTCTCCTCTAAATCCAGGAAAATCTCCAGGATGACAGTACTGACTCCAAGAGCGTAACGATCCCTAGTTGACCAGGCACACGCCCGCAGTATAAACAACTCAATTTGAATGCATTTAACCGCGTAATTGGGCCACGCGCCGGACAGCTATGCGTGCGCTATTTGCGGCCAACCCCCGTTGCTGCTCCCACTTACGCCCAACTACCCCACACCACCCCCATTCATGCCACAACCCCTTCCACAGGCACACACACCCCCTGCTAAGCGCGGCAAATTGCAAACCAATTGGCATGCAACTGGTTTTGGTCGCCGGCGTAATGGGAAAGGCGAGGAGCCGGGAGCAGGGAGCACGGAGCAGGCCCAGTCAATGCCCAGAAATTAGTGCGTAAATGTTTTCTCACCAAATAAAAACGACGAAAAGGGCCAAGAGCCGCGTAGCGCGTTGCCTGGGCTTTGCGCCTCGTTTCGCCACGCTTGCCGGGAAATTAACTGCGAATTATTTGGCCAGACGAGACGGACACACGTTCAATTTCGCTGGATTTTCCATGCCCTTCACGGTGCAGCCTCACCACAGTCGCCTGACAGGTGAGCCTGATCGGGACGATGATGAATTGGCGCCGCGTGCGATGCCTAAATGCCAGGCAATTGGCCACTCAAATAGCGGGAGGAAATGTGGGAATAACTATCTGATGTTTTCGGTAAAAAATTTGATTTTCTGCATTCAAGGGATGAAAATAGAATTTAGGAAAATATGCAAGGCGAATTTCTTTCTCAATTAAGAATAAATTATAATAAATTGAATGAATAATTTGTCCTTTATTTATTTTATTTACTAAATATATTTTATTTATTATTTTATTATTACTTTTGTATTGAAAATGAAAATCCAAGGAATGAAAATAGAATATAGGAAAATATGCAAGGCGAATTTCTTTTTAAATTAAGAATAAATTATAATAAATTGAATGAATAATTTCTTCTTTATTTATTTTATTTACCAAATATATTTTATTTATTATTTTATTATTACTTTTGTATTGTAGGTTTTCCGTAATTTATTTTCAGTGTTCTTATTTTTCTCTTTACTTTTCATTTGACGAACTAATTCAGCAATTCAAGATTTAAGAATTTTCTATAATTTCGTGACTGTTATTATTGCTGCAATAAATTTGTTGAGTTTAATATAATTTTAATTCTTAAACTAAATTTGAATTCATGTGGATTACAGATCATAGTATTCACATATTTTATTTAGTTGATTTTGTATTCCAAAATATGTCTAGTTGCCAATCGTAAGCTGTGAATGTCAAAGGCCAGTTTGTCTTTATCTAGAATCGAAAATAATAAAATACCTGAAACGATGTCTATACGCAATTACGTCCGAAAGTTCTGTCTAATGAACTGGAAGAACTGTAAGATGCAATGTGGCAATCCTCTCCAGCTGGTGTTCGTTCTCCTGTGCCCACCGGTGTTCATCTGTGTGGCGGTGGTGATGCGGCTCATCATTCCGATGAAATTGCGCACGGACAAGATCTACGATGCCATCGATCTGCACAGGTGTTGGTTGGAGATGGTGGAAAAGCTGGAGAAAGCACGTAAGGTGGCCGATAGTCACAACATTCAAAAGAATCCTTGGACGCCCCATCTGGTCATCGGATGGGCCCCGCAGGACTATAATATCTTTAAGGAATTAATGAACAATGCAGAGGCCAACTTCGAGCCCATGAAAGTGATTAGTTTCAATGACTGTGACGAGTTGCGCGAAAAGATGCTAAGCCAGTCCATGTTCGCGGGCATCTGCATAGATAGTAAAGGATTTGAGAAGAATTACGATTTAACCAAAAAGTTGGAGATCAAGCCGTACTTCAGATACTCTATCATCATGCCCAGCGAGCTGAGGCATTTGAATGGCGACTTTCGCCGTAGCAACTGGTACACCCTGTACCCGGACGATCCGCAAACCGTCATCCTTCACCGCCTTAACCACCCGTATGAGGGCGGATTTGTGGGTTATGTTCGAGAGGGATTCATCCTAATACAGAAGTTCGTCACCGAGTCTTTTCTAGAGGTCAGCAGTCAGCAGACCGTGCCAAAAATTGTGCTACGCCGCTTCCCGGTCTTGGGGACAAGAGAGGATCCGCTAATGTACGACCTAGACAGCGGCCTGTCACTTCTTATCCTGGTCGGCTATCTGTTTCCCTCCCTGATATTTATTTCGGTAAGAATTATTCAAAATATGGCCAATTTATTAATAGTGTTTTAAATATTTCTTAAGCGTATAATTACTAACCACTTGTTTATCCCTCTTTTTGTCACATTTCTTAGCAAATTGTAAGAGAAAAAAATATTCATATGCGCTTATTCTTCGTCAATATGGGCATTGGCAATTTGGTACAATTTTTTTCCTGGTACCTCACTTGCGTTGTTTGTTTCATATTAAGCAGCCTGGTCATTGTTATCCTTTTGAAGGTAAGCCATACCTTCGTAGATTTATATTGACAGGCTGGCACTATTCATTATTCCACTTTTTAGGTGCCCTGGAACCTTAATGACGCTGTGCTAACCCAAACCCCCTGGTACATGCTCTTATTGGTTATAGCTGTCTATTGCATTGTCCAGGCTTCCTACGTGATGATGATTGCATCGTTCTTCACTGATCACCACGTTGCCGTTCAAGTGGCCACAATCATTTGGGTTGCCTTCTATATGCCCAATTTTGTGCTTTGGAATAATATGACAAGGGCGGTTTGGGCATTGCGATACGTATCCTTTTTGATCCCCCATGTAGTGTTATGTGCAGTTTTCAACTGTATGATCAAACGCGAGACGATCATGTATAGTACCTTTGACAAGCTCCAGTATAATCACAATTTTCGCAGCTGTCCCCTTTCGGTATTTACTGGCACTTGGATATTTATGATCAACGCCATGATTTACTGCGGCATCGGCCTCTATATGGACTTCTGGCGCATGGGCGATCGCTCGTCAAAGAGAATAAATAAGGAAGAGGCTAGGGCAAGTAGCATTCCAGATGAACAGTATCAGGATTGGACGAGGAGTGTCAACACTCAGATGCCGGCAATTGATGTTAATTCTACAAAAATCTACGAAGTCGAGCCGTCGAATCGACGCTTCAAGCTGAAGATCAAAAAGCTGTGCAAACGCTTCGGATCCAGGGATAGGCTGGCCTTGAATCTGTTCACATGGAATGTGTATGAGAACGAGGTGACCGTTCTGATGGGTCACAATGGGTGTGGCAAGAGCACACTCTTTAAAATACTGGCCGGCCTGATAGAGCCAAGCCGTGGTACTATCACGATCGGCAACTATGATATGCTGACAGAGAGGAAGGCGGCTTGTATGGAGGTGGGCCTTGCTCTCGGCACCAGAATGCTGGTCTCTGCTCTGACCGTCCGCGATCACTTGCGTTTCATGTGCCAGGTGAAGGGCATGCACAGTATTCCGGATATAGACGGACATGTTAGCTACTTTATGCATGCCCTGCAAATCGATCATCTGAAGGACAAGCGACTATACAAACTTTCGCGCCGCCATTTGGTTCTGGTTAGCATTTGTTGTGCCTTTGTGGGTGACAGCAGCATTATCCTGATAGACGACATATATTCGGATCTGGACAATCCCACGAAGGACCTGATCTGGGGCCTGATCAACGAGGAGAAATCGAATCGCACCATTATCGTTGTGGTCAATACGACAATGCTTGCCGAGAGTATTGCCGATCGATTGGCAATTATGTCGAACGGTGAACTGAAGTGTACCGGAACTAAGCCTTTTCTGAAAAATATGTACGGACATGGCTTTCGATTGGTGAGACTTGTTTCTTGGTCATCTGATTGGGCTTTCCCATATTAATATCTTTCTGTACATATATAGATTTGTGCGAAGGGCAAGAACTGCAACGTTCCAGAGCTGGTTGCACTGATGAACACGCATTTGCCCAACCTGACTATAGAGTCAAACTTTGGCCTTAAGGTGAACTTCGTTTTGGAGAACAAGGATGAGGATCACTTCCCGGCAATGATCGACGATCTAGAAGAGAATATGGAACGCTTGGATGTGATCAGTTTTCGTGTACGGGACACCTCCACGGAGGAGATCTTTTTACGCTTCGGGTGCGATGAGGAAGACCAGATGGGCGGTACAATTGGCTATGAGCATAACCCGAATGGCCTGATCGAGAAATATTTTGCTACCTTGGCAGAGACGGAACCCAATAAGCTGAAAAGTGGGTTCGGACTGTGGCTCCTGCACTTCAGGTATGTTAAATTAAATGTTTATATATGACAGATACAATAGATACAAATTAAAGATACACAAATAATTAAATATAATTATTTTTATTTAAAATATATATTTAATTTCGATAAATTAAGCTTTACAATATTTTCTATATAAAATTAAAACTGTATGCTGTATGGGTAAACGATTTTCTTCATTTCCCATTTATTTATAGGGCCATAATTTATATGCGAATGGCGATTGACTTTATACATTGGCCTGTCGTTCTCATTGAGATGCTGACCTTTATAATGGCTGCGCTTTGCACCTTCTCTGGCGCTTTCATCTACGGCAAGCATTATGAACTGGATTCGTTGACCTATAACCTCACCAAGGTGCACGACATCAAAGTCTTCGCAGAGCTTGTCACCGACAACGGCGACTTGAGGGACATACTCGAGTACTACAAAGAGTCCCTTTACTGGTATGACGCCGATGTGAAAAATGTGAAAAGTATTGGGGATGGCTCATACGCCCTAACGCACAATTCCGAGTTCTCCCGGACCATTAACATGGCCTTTTTGTTTGGGGCGACGTTCGACCAGAAAGTGCTAACCGCATGGTTTAATAACATTCCCTTGCACATAGCGCCCATTACCCTTAATGTCCTCCACAATGCAGTAGCCAGGTGAGTTTATCAACGCGTAGTATGGTCCCCAAAATCCATCACAGTTACCACAATTGATTGCATTAAAACACTTATATCCCCAGAAACATTTTAGATGAAGACGCCACCATTGATGTGACCTTAGAGACACTTAATTTTCAGTCAAAGATCAACATATTTCCGCCGGGAACCCAAGACTTTGGCGTCACAATAGCCTCCCTCGTATCCTTTGTGCTATGCTTTATCACGACAACGGATGCATTAGTGGCCGTCCGAGAACGATCCAGCACCCTGAAGAAACAGCATTTCCTAGCCGGTGCCCGGCAGTTCAGCTATTTTGCAGTCATATTCCTTTACACTGCTCTGAACCAGCTTATATTTATTATACTCCTGGTGATCCTGGTCACCTTTCACAATCATCCCGACCACGACTTAGCCTTTTATGGTGAGTCATTTGTGAGTCATACTTTTGCTATTTTGATTTAATTCGTTAATTCGTTAGTAATGCTGGTGCTGGCTCTTCTAATGGCTGGTACGGTGAAGACACTGATTTCGTATTTGGTAGCAAGCCGTTGCCGGAATCCCATGTTGGGATTCATAATTGTGTGCCTTTTCAGCTGCATTGGGTTTCTTATGTTTGAAGAGAGCCAAAGGCGTAATAGCGGTCTGGTACCGAAGCTACTGAGTGTGTTCCATCAGTACTTAAGCGCGGAACTCATTCTCAAGCTGTTTATTAACTACGAGAACAAATTATTTTGCTCTGATCCATTGGTGATATTTACCTCCACCAAGGTCTATAATTGCGAGACCAATCCAAACTGCTGCAGTTGAGTTCTGAATCCAAAAACTGCACTCGGGAAGAGATCTAACTACTGCAAAGTATTTCTTCCCGAGTGCATTTCCTTAAGCCAAAATATGAGCAATTCCTTAATAATCATCCTTCAGTTTGGGCCGACTACGCGAACAGCACCGATGGCCTTGTCTGGGATTTCCTTACCTTGGCCATGTGGATAATTTTGTTAAGCGTTCTCCTATTCATTTCGGAGTATTATAATTTGAAGGGCTTTGGCAAGGGCCAACTAAAGGCCGAACAGCAGTCGACCCATAATTCGGATCGTACGGGAAACAACAACATGAGTCGTGCCCAGATGTCTGACGATCCATCGGCTCTCATTGAACTCGAGATGAGCCCTAAATTGTCCCCAAAGGAACGCCGCCAGCAAGCTCTTGTTGCCGTAAACTTGGTCAGTAGCTTTGGCAAGGTGAAGGTGCTCAAGGGCGTTAATCTTACATTGGCCAAGTAAGTTCAGCCCCTGTTAAATGAATAAATATTACTCCAACCTCCTGTCCTGTCGCATCTAGAGGCGAGTGCATCAATGTCACCGGTTTAAACGATTCGGGCAGATCGACTCTGCTTAAGCTCATTGTGCGCGAAGTGAAGAAGTACAGGGGAGAGATATGGATCAACGACCTCTCGGTCCGCCAACACCGAAACTGGACCTATCGCATGGTGGGATACTGTCCGCAGACTGGCATTTTGCATCCCGAATTATCGCCACGCCAGCTTCTTTATGCCCAGGCCCTGTTCCACGGCCATCCAAAACATGCCGCCCACAAGCTTGTCGAAGCACTGATCCGGATGCTAGGACTATACCAATGCAGCAATCGAGCGGCTTGCCTCTGCACCACCGGAGAGGAGCGTCGGCTGGGGTACGCCTTTGGCATTCTCACTAGGCCGGAGCTCGTCTGCGTGGATGGTGTTCCTGCGGGCATGGACCCAGTTGCAAAGCGTATCATCCTCACGGTGACCTCTGTCATGCAATCGATGGGCTCCGCCTTCCTCTACACCAGCCTGCCCGTCCTGGACACTGAGCGACTTTGTACGCGACGGATCGTCCTGTTCGACGGTCAACTGTGGTCGATCCGTTCCGCTGAGAATGAGGACATACCCTTCAGGAGCGGCTACCAGTTGGAGGTTCGATTTAAGCGCAAGGTCAATCCCAATCTGAGCCTGTCCCGGTCCACTTGGAACCGGATTAATCACTTCCCCCTGTCGCCGCATCGAAAATTCAGCGCCTTCATGGAGATAAAGTTCCCCACCGCCGTCCTGAGGTGAGTCCTGTCTACAACTTCTCATATGTATTCTGTATTAATTATCTTTTTTTTTTGTAAGATATGAGAACGAAACCTCAATGGTGTTTAATATTGATTTGGAGTCGACAACGTTCTCTAAAATCTTATGGATAATCCGAAGAGATGCATTCGAAATGAACATTGAAGACTACTTCATCTCCCGAAATATACGCATTACACACTATGCGGAAAGATAAAAATGTAATGATGAAGTCTATAAACAGGATATACATATGTAAAGTATAAAGCTTTTCCTACTCAATCACAATTTAAATAAATAAACATAAACACACTCGAAATTTGATTACAGCCAAGTTTGGTTATTGAAAACTATTTCCTTTGGCAAACTTGACACATTTGTGTTAAATTATGTGGCCTGATTATCTCTGCCAGCCCCCGTTAATCGACCATAAGGACATTAAATATTATTTCCAGCACAAATAGCGTTTTACAATTTTATTGCCCATGCGCAATTTCAAATATTAATAGCCCGGGAGAGCGGAAGACACAAACCGAACCAGTTAAGGTCGCGCAAACAATGCCGGGAAGCGCGTTACACTGCCCGGCTTCAATATTACATGAGCACAAATTGCAATTTAATCCACAGATGTCAGCATTACGATCAGTGTCTCTGGAACAGCCCTTTTGCACGTGCCCCATGGCGGCAGGAGGGGGGTTGAGTTGAAGTTGAAAAATGGCATTAAAGTCACATTGACAATCATCAAAATGTGATTCGCCTGGAAAACAACAAAGGACGAATGCAACCCACCCCCCCTGCTGAGCCGAGACACATGTGCCCGCCGCCCATCCGCCCATCAGCTCCCTGGTGACACTTTAGCGTATCCTGCCTTTCGTCCTTCGTCCTTCGGCCACCCCCGTAGATGCTTCATCAAAATGCTCTGCGCAAATCTGTCATATAACTTGGGCAAAAGGACTCTTGGGAGCTTGTTTATGTCAACTTCAAGCCATAATTTATACGAGCCGCGCATATGTACACATGCGAATATATATACATATATTCGATTCCTGGGGGCGTGGCCCACTTATTAAGTTTTAATTGCAGACAGATAAACCGATAGATGGATGCTTTGGTAAATGGTAAACTAAATGAACTAAACTAAGTCGCAAATTTATCTACCACTCACTCATTAGACATCCTTCTCCGCGCCCATCAAGTTGTAGGAGCTGCCAGTAGTTACCCAGATCCCAGATCCGTATTTATCTCTGCTCCAGCAGGGTATTTGGAGCGCACTCAGACGCGAAATTGTCACAGCAATCCAAATTCAATTAAACAAACACAATAAGTTTCGATAAAGCCGCGCCGATAACGCAGACAAACTAAATATTCTCATCAAATTTACTAGCACCCAACCAGCCGGGGGGAGGATTTCTCCACAGAGAGAAGTGAAGTCAATGGTGCAGATTAAATGTTGCTCACACCAAAGCGGCACATGCACAGTTCCTAGGATGAGGACGAGCACGAGTCCTGGGACTCTGATGTGATGTATGCGTAATCTGAAGCAATTCAGGCGCATAAGAAGGCCCTCGTGAAGAGCGTGACTAAAAAAAGGAAATGAGCCCAACCCAATTCGACCCACAAACAGTGCTCGAAATCGAATTCAAATTCGGGGAAAAACTCAGTCCAGATTAATGGAAACTGACGGAGGCGGGGAAAACAACTTAATTGTGTGAGTGTCGCGTTTTGATTCTGCGTAAAACCCATGGAAAGTGACACTGAAAGTTCCGCAGCTTCCGTGGCTGTGACAAGCGGGGATTGAAAAGCAATTGTCTTGGATTTGCGTCAAGGCGTGGGGACTCGTTAAGGGTAGCTTAGCCCTGGCCAAGGCGGCGTTAATTTATCGTTTCACTGATTTGCAAGGCGGCTCTGTGTCAGGCCTAATTTACACCCGGTCAAGTTCGTTGCCTAAGTCTTTTGTTTGTTATTTTGTAACCATTAAATTAATTTACAAAAATTAAAAAAAAAATAAATTGTTTGTTTTTATTTCGTTTTAAGATAAATAAAAAAGATTATAAATACAAAGAACTTTATTTGTTTAATTTTGCATTAAGCTTGTGAATTATTTTTATCATAAATAAAAAGAAATTTATATATAACATGAATTTAAAATGAAATGGTTTTTGTTTAGTTTTAAAAGACGGTTATTTCTTTAAAAAATTGTAGTTCTTAAGGCTGGGCAATTCTAAATTTATAGTTTTAAGAGGTGGGCAACATTTTTTTTCGTAAAAATCTGTTAGTTTTAAATGACGAACCCAGCTTTTTTATTCTTATTTTGTAAAACCCAAGAGCACTACTATATATAACACACTTGAGTCTTGCCGCCGTCCTGTCTCCCCCTCCGCCTTCATCCTCAAAAGTTTTCGTGGTGGAATTTGCGCAACTAAAATTAGCATTTAATTTTATGCAAATTAAACAAGCTCACTCTCCCCCTCTCTGCCACTCTCTGGCTCGTTTCTGGGCTGTTTGAATTTGCTCACATGTCTGCAGTTGAATAATTTAGGGACTTACATTTACAGAAATTAACGCACACCGACAGACGCGAGTCCTTGTGCACTGGCACAGGCGTGTGTGGGTGTGACGTGCAAATAGGATTTGTGCGACTAATTGCAAAGTACTTAACCAAAGCTTTAAACAAATGCAGGAGCAAAAATGGTTAATCAATTATTTAAGCAATTTCCAAAAGGAATGCCTTCCTTTAGGCTGCCGCCTAAAAAGAGTTGAATACAGCCGAGAGAGAGTGGGCTCAAAAATAGATACAAAAGACACGGCCAGGACTCGTTCCCAGACCAAAGTCCTTGCTCTTGTTTACCGCTGTCAGCGGCAGTCACAGTCAATCCGCATCCGGATCCGGCCAAAATGACCGACCATGCATGGATTTCTGTTTCAATTATACGCATCTTGGCCCACACACACACACACTCGCTCTGTGAGGCGATTATAATATCAATGGACGGGAGGTGTGCACCCGTGAATTTATTCATTTGCTTGTCACTGTTTTGACAACCCCTCTCACGCCGACCGACTTTACAGGAACAGGAAAAGGAAGATATAGCCGCCAGCCGCCAGTCGTCAGTCGGCAGCCAGGCATTGTATCACCCAAATCGGATTAAGAAATTTCGTATTCGCATCCGTTTGCCACATAATTGAATCACCGGGTGTGTGTGTGAGTGAGTGCCTGAGCCCCTGATGGCAAATGAGAAGCAAATTTAAAATTTTACACTTGACTTAGCATTGTTGTCCTGTCATTTCACACGGCGGTGACACACACACACACAACTAAATAAGTATCCATTTCGGGTGGTTTTTAAAATGTTTATTTTCTTTCACTTGACATTTATGCAATTTTGTTTGCTCCTTTTTGATTTTGCTTGCCACTTAAACGCTACAAGTAATTTTATAATTTAATTCTAGATATGGCATTCGAGGTTCTAAGCACTAGCATAGCATTTATATATTTTACAAGAACTATATACAGCAGGAAATAATGATGTTTAGGATACTAAATACACGCACACACACACTTAAAGCAGTTTGACATTTACACTTTATCCTTGGGAGGAGCCAACTGGCAGCCGCCCTCCGGCTTCCCTCGCTTCTCGAACAGTTGCAACAATCGCTGTTGCATCTTGCAATTTTATGAGTGCGAATGACTGAGATGATGGGCACCCAGGGGATGGAAATAGGGTCCGTATGGCGGATAGGGCACAGCGTGAGGATAGAGCAGGCTGCTGGCGTAGGCACCCGGTCCGAAGGAGCCGCCAGCGGGCGGTGGAATGGTGGGGCTGTTCACATCCATGCCGGGGTTCTGTTTCTTCCACTTGGTTCGGCGATTTTGAAACCAAATTTTTACCTAAAACAAAAAGAGAATAAAAAGGATAACGTTATAAATATTTTCTTAGATATTTTCATAGTTTTTTTCTTAGTTATTTTCTCATATATTTTCTTTAATATTTCCTAAAATTTTCCTAGACTTTTACTACTACTACGTCTTAATAAAAAACATCTTCTCACCTGTGTTTCCGTTAGACTCAAGCTTAAAGCCAGATTCAGCCGCTCACAGACGCTCAAATATCGGGTGGTCTTGAACTTATTCTCCAGCGAAACCAACTGTTCGTAGGTGAAGGCAGTCCGAGCTCTCCTTGGCTTGGAGCCACCACCGCCACCACTTCCGCCAGATTTTCCATCACCATTTCGGCTGCCGCCCTTCTTCGAGTCCGTCTCACTGCTGGGATCGTCAATATCGCTGCCATCGTCACACATATCGTCCTGATCCATGTCGTTCAGATCCTGGGCTGCAAGACAACAGAAAAAGGGAAAGAGGAGGGTTCATTTCAATGTATCTATTTCCTTTTGCATAAGTCAACAGGATCGAGTCGAGGTCGGGTAATCCATCACAGACAAGGGGCCGTGTCCAGCGGAATTGGCAAACGGAAATCAATCACCTTGACCACCGCATCATTGTTGGATTAATTGGAATTTTTTGGCACATGTTGACGCACATGCGAATGCTGGCACCCAGAGATTGGTACAGTGTCTGGCCATGATTCGATTGCCATGATTCGACAATCAAAATTCAATTAAGGATGGCCAACAGAGGGTTGTGCGCTTCAGCTGGGCATCAGTTACCAGTTGCCATCAATTAGGGTATATATACTATATAGCATTGATTTTGGCATTGTTTCAGGGTTTAAGAAAAAGTTGTATACAGAAAATAAGCCACGTTTATACAAGGATATTGTCAGAATTTTATCAAAGACTTCTTTTAACATTATAGTTCAAGTAAAGCCCCACAAACAGCACTTCTTAATGGGAAAAGATAACTTAAACTATAGCTTTTTACCATTAAAGAAAATAAAATAAAAAAATCCCCCTAAATACTCCACCAATCTATAAAAACTTTGCTTGTTAACCAATTTTGCGATTTTGCGGTGGACCCCTTTCAATGCGGCGGAATCAATTCAGCCAGGCGAAAAAGGGTCGGTTAAGTGTCAACCCTCTGTCAAGGATGCTGTCGCGCTGGTCCCCGTAATTGGCCAACATGATTGGCCGTGTTTGCATGAAATTAGAAGGGAAACTTGGGGCAACCAAAGAGGGGGACCGTGGGCGGCAGATGCGCCTAAAAGTGCACTGCAGACTGGACGGCAATTAAACCGAAAATTAACGTGAACGCTTCATTTAATATTTAACGAATTTCGCGACGGCCGCAAATGTGGTAATGGGCTGTGGAGTGTTTGCAGCCACTTTGATATGCATTAATGGTACATTAGAGGCCGCCGGCCCAGGACCCATCAATATATCTAACCGATTCGAGTCGACGACTGGCCCTGACCACAATGGGTTTGAGTCAATTGAATTAACAGCCTTTCCCGCCCCCTGAAATGCATACGCCAAAGTCAAGGGGGTAGACAGGCAGACAAACAGACAGACAGTCGCTTAATGCGATGCCAAACAAACGCAGCAGGAAAAATCAAAAGGATCGAATTCTGGCCGAGTTAATAAGCGTTGCAACCGCATTGACCAGGTCAGGAGAGGGAGAGCGAGGGATTGGTGCCTAATTACGACGGCCATTCAACTGGCAACTGCAACATGGCAGCATGGCAACATGAAAAGAGGCAGCCGTCGGCCTCAGTTCAATATTTGTCCGCCGATTGAGTGAATCGTTTAATTACACTGAACGGATCAGGCTTATTTACTTACTTACATTGGGATAGGGGAATTCGTCCTTATTAACATTATTAAAAGGAAAAGGGTTCTCAATTGTTTATAAATAAGTTAAATAAAAATATCTTTCATCACAATTGGAAACTACAAATTTTATGAAAGGCAAATATTAATTAGTTTTATGAAGACCAAGTAATAAATTTGCTAAGTGAATCATATTTTTAAAGCAAGCAAATGAATTCAATATAAACTAGCTTTTAATAATCTAAAATTAAGCAGTAGCCCATTTTGCAGTTATTTCTTACTAAGTAACTACTATTCCCAAGTAATTTTAAACATATTATTTTAAAATTTAGGTATTCTTTACTTATGATCTCCCCATTTATACGCCTTAAGCATTGATTCCCATCATCAGTGGCTTTAAATATCTTTTTAATTTAATTCAACGTTAAAATCCTCACTATTGGAAACCTCCCTTAAGTAGATCTTCGGCATGGCTTCAACCTGATCACCATGAAAAGCCAAAAATAATTGCCCAATTCGTATCTGTCTGGCATTTCCCATTAACAAAATGGGGCCTGTTAATTATAATTATGGCGAAAGCACTTCATAAGCAATTTTGATGATACGGCGACAGCATGGCCATGCAGCCACCAACCACCAGCCAGGAGCAAGGAGCCCTGGAAAAGAGTGAGCTTACATGGAGGAGTGCAAGCCGTAGGGTAGCTGGAATTACAACGTACAATTTAAACTTAATTATGAAATCCGAGCGTTAATTACCACAAACTGGCGCAGAAATTACCATATACACACACAGAGACAGTGGCCCGAAATAGCTTATAAATTTGAAGTTCTTTGTGCCAGGGGCAATCATTGTAATCGCATCCGCCTGGCCAATGCGACCCCGGGGAGCGTTTGTCGTCTCATTTTGCCATTTTCATAAAATAATAAATGAGTTGCTGATGGACGGATATACTCGGAAAAACGAGCCTGGGCAAGGGAGCTCTCGGAAAATGTCGCTTAACTTGACTTTACAGTGACTGCAAGGAGGTGAAATGGAGACCGTTTTTCTCCTACTCTTGCTTCTCACACACACACACACACACACAGAGACGAGACTCTGGCACAGGACTCCCCCGAGTCCTGGTACCCACCCATACATACTCACTTGAGCAAGAGAGAGAGAGAGTGACAGAGTGAGAGAGATGAGCACGCCAAATTGAGTGCTGAAAAAGAATAAAAGTTTTTCGCAGCCATTTTACATTTTCGTTTGGGGGTTGCTACTCTGTTCACTGTTCTTGCTCCTTCCACCCACATTTAAATGCTGGCCCAAGCACCCCTCTTGGTTGCCACCCTCCTCCTCCTCCTTTCGCAGTGTTTCCTCTGGTTATCGCATGTTTTTTCATATGACTTTTGGGGCGCATTTTCAGTTGCTTTCCTGGCTATCTGGATTATGCACACAATATGTGGGTTTATTGTTGCAAATGTGTGTGTGCGCGTTGTTGTTAGTTTTATGCTTTGCAATTTAAATGAAATGCAAATTGCTGCGCCTAAAACGCAACGAATGGTGCCTTAGAGACTTGCACAGGCAGCCAACATGGCGTATGCGTAATATTTATAAATTATTAACCAGCTTCGGTCGAAGAGGGGAGACGGAGCCAAGTTCAGCCAAGTCGGTTTTGCAGCCATAAAATCTAATTAGTCGCAATGACAAAGGGCCGCATAATTACGCTAATCTAAGCCGAAGCGACCAAAGAGGCAGCAGTGGCATTAACACCTCCACCCGAAAGGCTCATAAAAGCGGGATGGCCTCTACCTCTGCTGGTATATCTCTTCCTCTCTCTCTGTCTGTGTGTGACAGCGCCATTGAAGCGCCTAATGAATGTGCGGTAATTAAGTACCTTGCTAATTAATGACTACAGCAACACCAACCAACAGTCGTTGAATGCCCGCCCGCAAACAGTGCGTATGCGTGATGTACACACACACACACACAGTGATTCTGCTACGTTTGTCTGACTGTCTGGCGGCCTAGGGGTTGCTGTAAACTGCCGGCAACATAATTATTTCCAACATCATTACCCTGGCGAAGTTTCCGCGTCTGCCTGTCTGTGTGTTTGCAACCACTCAACTCCACTCTCGCTCTCCCCCCCCCCCTTCATGGGGTCGTTGGCGCAGCCATTGAGTCGGTTTTATTAGCAGTTATGTCCGGACTCCGGATCCACCGCCCCGCCATTGATGAAGTTAATTGTGTTTTATTAACACAAACACAAATGCACAAACAGCAAAGCCGACACACAACCGACACGCAGCAATGCACTATGGGGCGAACGACCACTAAAAGTGGCATTAATTAATATCTTTAAAACGAAGCAAGATATTAATGTTCTGTTTTTTGATTAAGGTTATTAGTAAGAATAGTAATATATTTTAACAAAAAACGACATAATTCTACATTCAAATACAAACAAAAAAAATTTTTTTTCAGTGTATACTTTTAAAAACTTTTTTTTTCCAAAAAAAATTAAGATATATTACCAAAATAATACAAAAAAAAAAATAATTGGCGTTATGGTACCTTGTTTTTACATAAATTTGAAGTTTTACTTTATTGCTTTGCATTTTTTCCAACAATTAGTGGAAGAATATGTAATTTTTCCAAAAAAAACATCAAAATAAAAAATCTAGAATTTTATTTAGTTCTAATAAAGTTTATTCGTCATGGTCAGAACAGGGTCCACGTATTATCGCATTAAAACAATTAAAAATTGCATTCGATGCATTGCATTGCCCGTTGTCTCTGCGTTCCATTTCACGAACAAATCGCTGTTTTTCACCTTGAGGTTAGTATCTTAAAAGTTAAATTTTAGAGAAAGTGCGCAAAAGTGCACTTTTATATTAACAACATATAAGAAGAATTGATAACTCTACAACATAAAATAGGTTTTAGAAGTGGAGTCAGCTGGACTCACTTTGTTGCTCTATTTAAAAATTAAAATACACTAAAAAATTGTGGTTTTAATAGGGTTAGACCTTACAGAAGATTATTGGGACACCACGGTGTTTTTCTACAATCGACTATCACAAACACATACTAAAAACCATAAGCAATGGGCTGCATGTTAAAAGTAGCTCTTTTATTAATTGTTTATAGACTTTTTTTGACTTTAATCTTGCGCAATTTTTCTAAATTTTACCAACAATCGGTTATCGCTGGAGTCACGCGTACGTAGCAGCTGATTTAACAGCGTATTACTTAACAGTGACGAGCTCTGTTAAAATTTCTGGTATGTAACATTATAGATTAAGGTTTTTTTAACACATTCCAGTTAAAAAAAATTTAATTTAACGACTTTTAAAAAATTAATTTATGCCACTTTTAGTGGTCGTTCGCCCCATAGTGCAATGGCCGATAATGTGTCGTTGATAATGATGTGAGTGTAGGTTGTTGTAGTTGCTAGTAGACCTATAGGAAAATGTCATTTTCCGTGTTTAAAAGTTTGTACATAAGCGACTAACGAATTGCTCAATGAAAATAGTGTGCAAATTGTATTTATTGGGTCACAAATCTCTATCCTTTTTGTTGGTAAATATAAAAAAATGGTTTTGGTTAGTAGAAACTACCAGAAGGATTGTAATTAGCCAATATTAGCAAATATTTAAAGTATTTTAGAACGCATTTAAGAGAACATAATAAAATACAAGGGGTACAAAAATATATTAAAACCGTTTTTTTGGCCAAGCTCGATTTTCGTGAACTGTTAAAAGTCATCAAAAAAAGCATCTTTTTAACCCATGTACCTAAAATACTAATTAAAATTAATTTCTGCAAAAGCGATAAGGGTTTTAATATAGGTAATTATTAAAGACACTTAAAATCTTTAATAAAAATACAAAATATTATAAAACTTATTGCATTAAGTATATATTTACTATCCTAGTACCTTAGGAAATCCCTTTACAAAAGTTTCACAATTATTTTACCACATTTGACTGCCATAACCTCCATCCATTTACCAATTCAGTCAACTCGCTTCATAATCAGATCATGGACAGCTTTCAAACAAACCGCTCAGGACTTGGACTTGAGCTCAATCAGCTCCAGTTCAACCCCAGTCCCTCCACCGGCTCCAGCTCCTGCCCCCAAATGAATGTTCTTATTTCTCTATTTTTTGGCGCTTTGGCAGCGGCTTAGCGTTGGTATCCCCGCCCACAACAACTTCAATCAAATTTGCAAATTTTTATTTGAGCAATTTCTTTGCAACTAGCCAAGCATGAAAATCAATTAATTTCCAGCAAAATTTTAGCCAACCAACGAAAAGGAAAAAGGCAGCAAAGGCACCCAAAAAAAAAAAAAAAATACTGAAATCATTGGAAAACCGAAACCTGATCCCCAGCAAGACAAACAGTTTGGAAAAGCAAAAAAAATAAAGAGAAAGAAAAAAGAAAACGAATGCAGCTTTCCAGCTGGCAAAGGCTTTTCCCCAATTAAAACATCAATCAATCAATTAAAAGCAATTCTATTGAAAATCCTTATTGGATATGAGTGCAGCACATTTTTGGTCTAAACAAGTTTTGCGTATGGAAACCGAGAAGTACCGGAGATCCTCGTTTTTTTTTCTGGGTTTGCTTTGGCATTTGCGCATTTGTTTGCCGTTTGAACATTCGCAAAATATAAATGCTTTCATGGCCAACATAAACACACCATCCCCCCCCCCCACTCGCACACACACCCAGCCCTACGTGACTTGCGCCTGAAAGCAGGCAACACAAAAATCGCAGTGCCTTAAAAATGGCAGAAATTCCTGCCTTGTGAAGAGTATGGGTGGAAGAGTGGGTGAGGGGGAGTTTCGGTAAAGCAAATTCAAAATCAAAACATACCGAAAAACGATACAAGCAGCAGTATAAATATAAAATGCGCCGACAACCACCCACAGGCACTCGGGCGAAGGGAAAAAACACAGCCGGAGAACGAGAATGATGATGATGATGATGATGATGAGGAGGATGAGTACACACTGTTTGCAGGTGTTCCTCCCACCCCCCAGTATGTGTGTGTGTGCTGAGACACTCAGGGGAACGTGTTTAGTGGGCGTGCCAGGAATTTCCATCGATTTCAATCAAATCAAAATCAGACAGCTAACCATCAATGTGACTTGCGATTCATCGAGTGTGAACTCAGTCCCAGGGGCCAAAAAAAGGATGTTTCATTTTCTAGCTACTCACCAGACATATCCTCGCTCTGATCGTCATCCAATCGCTCCTGCATTTCCTCATCCCTATCATAGCTCCACTGCCGCGGATGTCCAAAGGGTCCTGCAGGCAGCTTGTTGCCCGTAAACTTGTTCGGATCCAGGATGTTTTCGACGGAGAAAGCCAATCGCTTTGTGGCAGCATCTCGATCACTAGAAGCACTTGTCGAGGCGGAGTTGGGGTTTACTGTGGCGCCACTATTCACCGATCGCGTCAGATCAACAGGGCAGACCTGTAAATTAAGAGAGTTATAAATTATATAGATTGGGTATTTAAGATCGTTTTATATTTTGTAGTTATTTTATAGAAAATATATCCTTAAAAGTGTGTACAGACATAATAATAATAATGAAGGTTCAGCTTAAAGCATTTTAAAAGGAAAAATATAGATGTTTACACGGAAATTCTTCACCTTCACCTTTTTTTAAATAAAGATAAAAAAACCTCATATTCCATATAACATTTAACATATTCTATCATAAAGGCAATAATTTGGTTCACTTATTAATAACATTCGATTAAAATTATATTCTGTATATATTATATTTCAAAGATGAAACGATTAATAATATCGCTTACTTTATTATGTTATTATTCATGATATAAATTACTAGTTACTGTGTAATTATTTAACATCAAAACAACTCGAAAATTGCCGAAATGTTTCTTTTTTTATTTGTATATTTTAAAATATTACAAGCAATATATGTATATTCTTTTATTTCAAGCCCTTTCTGGTTTTGGTTTTTATGCAAATTTTTAAAGAAAAATAATAAACTAATCAAAAACAAATTCTACATTGAGCTGACTATAAAAACTATGACTATATTATACACAGAAAAGTCATTTCAAATATTTAAATTAAAGAAAAGAATTAATAATAAAAACTCTTTTAAAGGAATATTTAAAATCTTCTTTCTGAAAAATCCTGCTACACTTCTCCTTCCCCCTTATAACACTTCAAATGAAAACCCCTTCGACTTACCGACGGCGCACTGTGGGATCCATCGTTGCTGTCCTCATCATTTCCATCGACGTTCAGCTCCTCGCTGGTGTCGCTCCGCGCATAATTAGCAGCAGCGATTTGCCGCGAAGTGGCCGCTGCTGCAGCCGCCGCGGCAGCCAGACCGCCAAGCTGTATTCGAAAGCCATAGTCGCTAAGATCCCGGCCATTGGGTGAGCCAGAGCTTGAGTTGGAGATGGAGGTGCTGGCATTGGACAGGGAAGCGGAAACGGAAGCGGAGACTGTGGCAGAGGCAGAGGCGGCGGCGGAAGTGCTGGGAGCTTGAGCCTGGCCTTGCCCTTGATTGGTGCGAGCTGCCACCGCTGCTACCAGCTTAATCCGCTCCAAATCCATATCAGATGACGCCGCTTGTGAGGAATGTACCGGATTCTGGGGCGGCGGTGCGATGGGGGAGCTCATCTGCTGGTCGGAATGCGTGGCCGGCGAGGTGGGCGGCGACAGAGGCGAGGTGGCTGGCGAGGGCGGGGCTGTGGTGCTGCTGGTGGTGCTGCTACTGGGCGCCCTCAGATGAAATACCGCCGCAGCAGGATGTGGATGTGGATGTGGGTGAGGATGGGGATGCGCTTGCTGCGGGTGCGGGTGGTGCGGCGGCAATTGGTGATGTTGATGCTGCTGATGCTGATGATGATGGTGATGCATGTGCTGCTGGGCAGCGGCCAGGAACTGTGGATTCTGGAGCAGATGCGGATGTTGCTGCAGCAGGGCTGCATGTGGATGCTGCAGTGGTTCCGGCCGTGCCAAGTGTCTCACGGCACTCAATTCCAAAAGCTTGCGCTGCTGGGCAGGTGAGGTGAAGCTGCCTGAGCTGCCACCGGAAGCAGGAGGAGATTGCGAGCGTCGGGGATTGCTGGGATTCGGATTTGGATTCGTGTTGTGATTGGTTAAACTGATATTGTTGTTGTGATTGGGCCTATCCTTGTCGGGGGAATCTTCCTGCGAAGGACTCAGGCGACTGAGCAGGCTGCCCGATTCGCTGCTCATTTGTTTGAGGCGCTCCAGGGAGTATCTCAGCTCCTGTTCCTGCTTGCCCGCCACCGCTGCTCCACTGGCACTGATGATGAACTTGGGTATCTTGGCGGCCGGCGGTGTTACCGAACCCTCGACACTGGCCACCTCCGGCGAGGTGTTGGACTTGGGCGAATCGGGATTCGAGTTGGGACTCATCAAACCACCGACGGCGGCGGCGGGCTGGGCCGATGCACTGTCGCTGGCCTTTTGCGCCGGCGATTGCAGCATGACCATGTTGGTTCGTTCGATATAGTTATTGTTTTCACTGAGATAGAAACTTGGAATTCACTGGGATGGTTCACTGGGAGATCACTGCGCGATGCGTGTCCGTGTCCTGTCACCTGGATGGCAGCCAATAGACTGTCCACTGATGCCGGCGCGAGTCTGCCAATATCCGATGAAGCTGATGAAGCTGCCGCTGCCGCTGCTGCGTTCGATTATCCTGAGCGTAATCCGCGCCCGACGACTCACACGCTCAAGAGCCAGAAGCGTAATGAGGGGTTGGTCTCAGCTCTGAGTTGTTAATCCAACAGATGTGTGCCTGTGGCAAGTCAACTGCTAAATGGGAGGCAGACAAATCTGCTGCCGATGCTGCTGCTGCTGATGCTGTGCTACTGTGGTGGCGGCAGTGGTGGTGGTTTCCGCTTTGAGTGACACACACGCTCTCTCTTTAGGTCTACGTTCCACGCCCCTTGTTGAGTGGTTCTTTGAGTGGGTTGGCTCCTCCCCGCCAGAGCTCTAATCTCTACTAGCATCTAATGATTTAATTTGCCTTCCACTCGTTAGCAAATGTAATGGTCTGTTGCAAGTCTAAGCCACAGCAGGAGACCAGAGAAAAGAGAGATAGGGAGAGAGAAGGGTGTAGCAGGTCCTGAGTCCTGAGTCCTGTTTTACATAGTTCTTCGCTCAAATGTAATAGCCACCCGACGATGACGACGGGCAACAAAGGCAGCGGAAACGAGGCTGCTTCTCCCCGTCGAGGATGTGAGTAATTGTCAAATTATTTAGCGCAAAATTTGTTTGTTTATGCGGTCGGTTGCCTGCGAAATGGATCTCAACTTTTGGCACATTATTTTCGTTCTTTTATTTATTTTTGTTTATTATGTCTGCTTTTTCTATGCTTGGTTTGTACTTAGTCATTTATGCATGAATGCCTGGTGCTTTCTGCAGCTTAATTGAATTTTATAATATTTTTTTTTAAACTAAAAATAGTGTTGCTAATTAGTTTGTGCATATATTTGTTTGGATGTTAGTTTTTTGTGGGGAAAACCATCTTCGTTGACACTTCCTATGTAAAACTCAAACGAATTCCGCCCTCTTCTAACCTTTCTCTCTGGCTCATTCCCTCTATAGGTGACTTTCTCTCATTCTCGTTCTCTTTCTCTTGCGCTTGCTCTCTCTCTCGGGGGGAGAATCTTTTAAATTGAACAAAAATTTATATGCGCTTTGGCACAGACGATTTAATATCGCATCCAATTTGCGGTTTATACGCATCGCAGCAGTGGCCTTCACTGGGGTGGGGTGGAGGGTTGGCTTGGGTTGGGTTCTGAGTGGCAAAATGGAGAGGTGGACACTCTTTGGTTAGCCTTTGGGTCCGAGGGACAATGGGGCGTATAAGTGACATCGTTAAGTGGACGCCGGATGCTGCTTAATGAACTCCAACGAAGCAGAGTTGGGTGTTAGCTGGATCCGAAGGGAATCTCCTGCTTCTCCATCTATGTATACATATATCTTTCGGCCCTATTGCTCCGCCCTACGTCCCAATAGCAGATACTCGTTAGCACTGAGGAGCACAGACTCGCTCTTCTTTCTATAATTAACCGCAGGGAAAACAGGGAGGGGGGTAGGGCCCAAGGAAAGAACTTGGCTGCTTAATGAGCAGCTTGTTATGCCGTTTTTCGTTTTAATTAGTTTTAAGATGCTCGTCACCAACACCACTGCGTCGGCCACTCATTGTAATTGGCCCATTGATGGAGGGGATTTGCCCGCCTTAATGCGCTTGCTGCCTACAGTCAAACTTCAATAACTTGAAAGTAAAGTCACAAGTTGAAGTGGAAAAACGTAATGATATAATTGTCCTCATGATTGTTAGCTAAATACTTTATAAAATACATAAGTTTGACATTTTAATTAAATATTTTAAGCTTGCAAAGCTATCAAACAAATAATATTTCCTATTTATCATAACCGTCATCAACCGCAGCATGTTTTAAGATTCTCAAATGTATAATAAATAATAATACATTAGATACATTAAAAAGGGGATATAAAGGGGGGTGAAATTTGCTAAATAAATTAATTAATTAATTATACATATATAATTTATTTAAAAAGTACATTAATTTAGTAGAAGAAACTTTATAGAAAATAGAAAATATGTTTGTACTTCAGTTTTGCTTCCCTGATTCCTGTCATGGAAACCCTTCAGAAATAAAGTTTATTAACTGAAAACCTACAAGTATAAGTTTCTTTATTTAAATATTATTAATTACAGTAATGTATTAAAAAAAAAATCATTTAAAGTTTTTGATTGTAAGTAAAGTAATCAAATACTTCAAATGTTGTTAATGCATCCTTTATATTGGGGGAGAAATAATTTTGTTTTTAAAAAGTCTTCAGTTAATCTTACCTCCTAAGAATCCTTATGAAATTAATAAAAATTTAACTTCTTAAATTTATAAATTAGATTTAATAGTTCTATATTCATTTTATTTAAGAGCAATTTTATTTCTAAATAGTTTAAAAATCAATTTAAAAACCCCTCTTTTCAAGTTAAAGCAACTCCCACTATAAGTACAACATATCCTATCCAGTTTCCTGCTCTTGCATACACTCTCATAGGATATCCTTGGTAATGCAATCCATTTCTCGCTGTGCAGTAAGTGCTTAACTCTTTTACATGCAAAATTAAATGATGCGCATACGCACGGTAAAACCGCAAATTATTTTAATTGCTTGTCTCGTCATTATTCATTATTTAAGTGCGCTCAAACAGCCGACGTATACGGAATACGTTAGTATGTATACATACGGCTTTCCCCCAAACTGTGTGTGTGTGTGTTTGGGAGGTCCTGGCAGTGGGTGTGTGAGTGGGCCAGGCAAATTGGCAGCTCGCCAGACACACACACACAACCAGACACTCGGAGGCACACACAAAAGCCGCTGTTTACATAGACATCAAACTTTTTGCGCTGCGGAAAAGCGGAAAATTGCTCTGGCTGCCCAGTGTGCGTGTGTGTGCTCTCTCTTTCTCTGTCACTCTCTCCCCCGTATAGTTGTCTCCTTCTGGCTGATGTACTTACTCTTCCATTTAATTAGTGAAAATAAGTATTAAATGAGCAGCTCTTGTTAAAATAAATAGTGCATGCAATGGCGGCAGCAGTTTCCCGCCCGCTTTTCCCCTTGGCTTTCAACAGGCTGCGCAAGATTTACAACTAATTAAAAGGCAAATAAAATTGGCACAGCTTTGTGCAGTGGGTGGTGGGTGGACCGGTGGGGAAATCGATAATCGGATCGGAAAGGCGGAGCCGCTGACCTCGCGACAAATGCAATTAAAATCACAAGTGCGCGGTCATCTGCATAATTATGCGATAATTAAATTATTGGTAATTTATTTATAACATTCCCGTTAATTTGCCACTGTCCCTAAGCCCGTATCCCTTGTATTTGTATATTTAATGAAGTGCGAGGGAGATGGCCTCCATTGCCATTTCCATATCCTGCCGTCATCATCCTCCGCTATCCTTGCCGCCCCCGCCGGCTCTGTTTATTCGGCCATTTTGTTGTTTGCACTCCACTTGCCGTAAGCCCCACGTTAATTTGTTTGACTAATTAAACTAATGAGCGTTCAAAGTTAATACATAAATTAGTCAGCCAGGCAGCGAGGCAGCCAGGCGGGGTAAGCTTCCGCCGACCTGGGCAAAGGGGGCAGCAGTTTTTGGCGCTGCCTAAGCTCGTCTAATTTGGCCGTTAAATAATTGTTTTATTTAATAAATCATCGGATTGGATGTCACTCGTATTAATAAATGTTTTGGCACAGGAATATAAGTGGAATTTATGAGATTTTTAATTAACAAGAGTTTTACAAGTGTAGCAGTTTTAACTGGATTGGGAAATTTATTTATTCCTATTTAGGATTTAAATAATAATAATAACAAATAGTAATTGGAACAAATTACTATAAAATATTACCTCTTTTCATTTCAATAGTAAATACAATTTGGAAAGCATTATCTATGTAAATTTTTTTCAGGCTAAAGCGTTTTTTGCTTTCGCCTTTAATTAGGAATTAAAAATAATGAATCAAATTCCAAATAAAGTATTTATTTGCAGACTTTTATATGTGTCTATAATGTCTATAATTTCCTAAAGCTCATAAATAATAAATAAATACAAATAGATTACCTTAAAATAATATTTCAATTGTCTTTCAATTGTCTTTCTATACCTGAAAAATATAAATATGCAAATAAAATTTACTTTAGTCTCTACTAAAGATTTTATGTAAAGTATAAGCCTTGATTACTTGAAGTTTTCTTCTCTACTATCTCTTCCTTTTATTTAAAATTGTTTATTTGTCTTATTCAGTCTAATATTTAATCCAAATCATTTGAAAATATTTACATTTTACATTTGTTCAAGTTACTTTACGTTATTTATCGCAAATCATTTAAAACAAAACAACAATTTCCTTTTCGCCATCAGCTAATCGAATGTGTGCCTAATCTGCATTAAAAATGTGCACCTAAAAGCCCATTAGCCCATCTTTTTCTGGCCACCGCACCCGCTGGGCAAACAAGGAGCCATATAGCCGCCGACCATAGACGACCGTAGACCGTCGACCGACGATGTTGTTGCTTCTGCGAATACAAATTAAATATGCTACGCTAATTCCTCCATCAATTTGCAGCTCATTTCATATGCCAACCCATTTCGCAGGCCATCATCGGGGGCATGGGCATGGACATGGAAATCACGTGGCATTGGCAGTGAACGAACGATCTCCATCGCACGTGGGCACCAGCATCAGCAGCAGCTCCAAAATGCCGCCGGCCAATCGGGCGGATGAAAAGCGGATGGAACGGGGTAACGGATGGGGCATGGGCAAACTAGTTTGCATTCAGCTTGCGCAGGTAATTAGAAAATTTCCAGCCCATGGATGGTGGTAAGTGGGGGTGGATGGAGTGGCGCGAAAACAAAAACAGAAACGTGCTAATTGCAAATTAATTATGCACGATATTGAATTTGTACTAAACGCAAAAGCGGAAACGGAAATGGGCGAGTGGAGAGTTGAAAAAGTTGGTTAAGCGAAAGGGAACGTGATTTGCATAAAGTGCAAGTTGATTTTTGGATTTCGAAATGGTAACTGGGAGTGGGGAGTGGGGAGTGGCGACTGGTGCCTGCTGCTGCCTCTAATGGCCGACACGATTAAGTGTCCGCAACAGCGGCATCAGCATATAAACAGCTAAAGTGTTAATTGCCATAAATGCTTGTCATTGTAGCGGTAAACGGCTATGTAGATACTGCGCCAGCGCACTCAAGAGAGACGCGGCAGAGAGTGAGCGGCAGCGGCGGAAACGGAAGTGGAAGTAGCTGCCGGAGGAAGCATTTAGGCAGCGCACATCTCTGAGCACTTGCACTCAAATGAATGAAATGAACTGCTAAATTATGCACGCGATTTAACCCTCATTTTGCCAGCCGCAACTTAGCGCTTTTAGCCACCCACTCCCCCTGTCTCACACAAACATATACAACCAAAGGACTTCCCCTTGCTCCTGTCTTGTCTCCTCCACATTTCCACGCTCTTTGCGCCTGCTCAGTGCCTAGTTAGCTGCTCTCTGGCCAGGCCACACCCTCAGATGGCAGCCTATCAGGAGGAAGTCACTCAAATGGTTTCAACATGGCCGCCACCGGAAACTCACTCAGAGAGCGAGGGAGGGAGATAGTGAAGGAGAGAGAGTGGGGAAAGGACTTCATTTCCCCTGCAAAGCTCGGCTATCGGTTTTTTTGCCCTTTTGGCGACTTTTTGCACCTTTTATTTTGTCATTTGTGTGTAATTTCGGAAAATGTTGGCGACATTATGACGCTCGTCGCCGGTTGGGCTGGGGGTCGCACGCTTAAGTGTCCTCCAGGGTACTTACTTCGTTAGCAGAAGTTTCTCGCTTGCTCTGCTCCGTCCTGCATCCTTCGTCCTGCGTCCTTTTTACCAGCAGCTCCTTATTGTTGTCCTTGTTGCTGGTATTATTGTTATTGTTGTTGCTGCTGCGGTGGCGCACTGTGCTTGTCGTTTTGCGGATATGTCTCTTATTTTCATAACTGTAAATTGCTTTAGATATTAAGTCTGCTGTACTCGCTGTGGATTTTCCTGTGACTCTCTAAATGTGTGTGTGTTTGAGGTTGTGTGTGTGTATGTGTCTGTGAGTGCATGTGAATTGGTTTGAAAGGACTTTGGAGGGATGATGTGGTACACGGGGGAAAAATATGAAGTCTTGAAGTTTTAAGACTTATAAGTGAATGATTTTTAATATTACAAAATGGGAAATTCTGGAAATTTAAAGTTTTTTATTATGTCACTATGAAAAATACCTCAATTTTAAAACAAATACTATATTCTTATTTAGATTTTTTAGAAAATTCCCCTCTTTCTTAAAGCTTTTATTATTTTATCTAATAAAATCCAGATTGCTCGCTATAAATACCAAGACAAAGGATCATTTTTGAAAATTTAATATTATAAATAAATAAATAAGTCCTTGACTCGTATTTTTAACCAATATTTTTAAAAAATAAAAGCTAATTATTCAATTTTTTAATCTAAATAAATTTCTCTTTGAAAATCTAAATATAATTCTAGTTTAATATATATTTTTTGTATTAATTAAAACTTGTAATTTACAAGGTATAATACCTATTTTCCCTGTGTAATTGTGGGCACTTCATGTGAGGCGGGAAGGAAGAAAGCATTCCATTTGGAGCAGGGTCATGTTGGCCAGCAGAATAGCTGGATATTTATTTTGTGGCCAGGACAATGTGTCCGCATGAGACAACACTAGGCGAGGCCATTTAAATAGTTTCAAAGCTGCAGTCATTAGAAGCAACAATTGCCTTTTGCTAGCCCGGAATTTAGACATTTTTTGGAACAATTAAAAACAAGTATAAATGATAGAAGAAGATATGACTGCCAAGGATTATATGAGAATTGCAGGGCAAATTGCAGATAGTTTTTAAGTGACAAATGACAAAAATATATATATTTTTAAATAATTTAAAAAGATAAAGAAATAGAGCCAACTGGCAATTGAAAACTAAAGTTTTAAGTTTAAAAAAATCAATAGACTCAAAACAGTATATGAATATTAAATCACTTTCTATTCTTTCGGTTAACTTAATCAGTATTAACAGCCGCAATAATCTAGACAACAAAATATAAATCTAAATCAATAAATCTAGATATTACAATTTAGAACATTTAAACACGTAAACGAAATTCCAATTGAGTCACACGAAAATTGCCTTTTATTTTTTACTTTTTTTTCAAAGCAATAATCATTAAAAATTATTTTTCAAAACTTTGACCGCATCCCAAAGGCGCAGAAAGTGGCAACACAAAATAAAGATTTTAATATGCGCAAAATTGAGACATAAATTAAAGTCACATAATTCTCATTAAAAGGCCGTAAAGGAAACGTCGCTGCGAAGTGAACAGAACAAAGAGAAGGAAGGCCAGTAATAAAGATATATACATATATATATAAATGTGTGTCTTTATACCTGACAGTGCGTATACGTAATAATGCCGGCAAAGACATTTGGCAGGCAGATCAAAGAGCAACGACATTTTGCCCATAATTTAATAGTTTCGAAATACAGAAATTAAGAACCGAAGCTGCCTGCTTAGGCAAATCAAAATAAACCACTCGTAACGACCACCAAATCCCAACGAAAATAAACACACTCTCGGATGCTAATTGGCAGCGATCTTATTGGAAGAGCAAGTGGAGAGAGAGATAGCAGCCACCCAGGGCGTTAAATGGGCGGCGTTTGGCAGTCCAAAGGCCAAGAGTGGAAGACCCTGATATTTCGGATTCACGATTTCCCGATTTTTGGCCTGCGCGCGCAATTTAAGTTGAAATTTATGCGCAGTGCGACGAGAAGACGCATTAAAAATGGAAAGCAAATGCTCGACTCAATGTGTTAAACGGCACATGTGATTTAAAACTGTATTTAATGTTTTTATTATTTCAGATTTGTATCCCCAACAAATATTTGCATATATATATTTTTTCTCTTGCCATTTGTCTTCGGCGAGGCGTGGAATATTTTTGACATAAAGGAATTTATTAATTTCGCTATTTGCCTTTGTTTTGGGGATATATTAATGATTATGAATACATTCAACGGCCTCGGAAAATGGGGGAAAACAAAATCGTAAACTACACAATACACCATCGCAGATGTTTGTGCGATTGTGTTTGTGGCACAATACATGTGCATAAAATATTTAGCAACGCTCACACGAGCTTAGATTGCATAATGCATATTTTATGAATGTTTTCGTGTTGGTCCTCGCTTCCTCCCAGGACCCCATCCTCCTCTTTGTTTCTTTCTGTGCCAAGTCAGGTCGCACGAAAAAAGTGTGGAAAATAAAAATAAAGTGTGCTGCCACAGGAAGAGAGAGAGAGGGGAGGAGGAAGCAAATTTTAAAGCCACTGCGGCAACAAAGGCGAACAAACAGCCAGCACATGCCACAAAATATAGCCACTTCCACTTCCACTTCTGCTGCCTCTGCAACTGCAAAAATCGACGCATCGCCCACAGTGTTCAACAATGAAAAAGAATGTTAAATTTTTGAGTCAAGCTGAAAGTCCAGAAACTTGAAGCTTAAATTTAATATTAATTTGTCCAAGAAAATAAATAAAAGCAAGATGTCAAAGGATCATAACTCCTTCAAACTTTAAGGGTTTATCGAATATTTAAATTGTATCTTTTATATATCTTTTCAGGAAATCTTTTTTGGTTTAAAAAATAAGCAGATCTATATATATTTTTACCTGGAAGGTTAGATCATGTCCTTAACACCTTTAAACTTTGACAGTCAATAGACAGTTCAAGGTGAGGTTAAAGTTCAAGGACTGTTAAAGTTTGAAGGTGTTGAGGACATGATCTCAGCTTAACAGGTAAATAGATATTATTCACTGCTATCTCTAAGTCTTCTATTATTATATTTCAAAAAGATAATAATAAAGATATTTCAGAAACTACAGAAAGTATCTCTTTATCAATACTGAACCAATATTGGATGCGGTATACAAAATAAGGAAATCAGGCTTATATATTTCAAGTTAAAATAAATTAATCTTTATTATTCTTACATATCATATGACACTTTATCTATCGATGGGAATCACCCCAATCTATACCATTCCTCCTAACCCCCAGGCTATCCTTCCTTTTACATATACATGTTTTCCACACAAAAAAGTCTTTCAATGCCACTGTGCGTTGCTGCCATTGCTGCCGCCTTGTTGGCCAGTACCTCGGATTTCCAGTTTTGGCCATGTTTGGCTTGCTGGCTACTGGCTGAGTGCACAAACACACACACACACACCCATGATGGGCAGCGAGCAAGTGTGCGGCACTGTGTGCGCTGTGTGTGTGATGTCAATCCATCATTTGCCTTAACACCATGATTTGTTTATTTGACGAGTTGTATTAAGAGAAATGAAACACAATTGCCATTCGAGCTCCACGGCTGCTGATTGCCATAAATAAATAATTTTCAAATCAGACACTGGCCAAATCCTCGAAAAGGATAGGATGTGGAGCCTGATGCCTGCATGCCTGATTAGGCCCTCAATTGTGCGGATAGTTTTGATATGTTATAATCAAGGATCCAAACAGGGGCAAAGGGGGAACCTGTATTAATATTAAATCAAAATAAAACATATGCTTAACGGTAAGTGGAAACTCTTGTCACTTGACACACCTGAGTTTCTATTTATCTCGAATTTATGGCCCTTTTTTCCTTTTGTTTTGCTTTTGGCTAATAAAACCCAGAGAACAACTTCCTTTTTTAATAAGCTCATAAAGTAACAGCCACTTAAAACTTGTTGTTGCCCGACAGGGAGCAAACATCAATAAACGAACTCGAAAGGAGCTGCCAAATAAGCCGTGAACGAGTTCCGCCTTCGTTGATGCCACATAAACGTCAGTGCCACATCGTCATCATCCTCATCCTCTGCTGCTGATGCTGCTGCTGCTGCTGACACCCCTTGACTTCGAATGACTGTCCCTGTCTGTTTATAGAAATTAAATAACTTCTGACAAAATATGAACACAACTCAACACTTGCCATATTGAACACAGAGAGAGGAACACAATGTCCCCCCTTTTCTTCTCAGACCTCATCCAACCCTCCAATTGGGAATGCGTATAAATCCGGGGACACATTTGCCACCACTTCCTTGGGCCTCTTAACACTTTCGTCGTTTGCCGCCAAGTCGAGGCCGAGTTGTTAGCATATTTTTAGTGTGATTTTAAAAATTTTAATTGTCGTAATCGTAAATTAATTTCATGGCACATAAAAATGCAAGATGCCATGCCCGAAAAATACAACGCAACAATGTTTGTGGTTTTCCTATCCCACGAAATGATGCTACGTTTTATAACGCAATATATTCAAAATACATTTCCCTTTTTTATTGTTATTTGAGTGTGCTCAGTTGGCAATCGGCTGTTTTATACCGATTTCATTTGAATACCGACTGCAGCTGAGTTAATCATAATAATAGGGGGTGTGGCAAATTAGCTTAAAAATACATTTTAAAAGCCAATTATTTGTTATAATTTGATTTAAATTAATTAAAGGAATATATATTAATACATTTAATTTATTTTAGTTATTTCTGTAGCTTGAATTTATGTATTATTTAATGCCATAAATGGGAAAATTGGGTTTTCTTAAGAAGCTAGTTGCAAACTTAAAGTACTCAGAACTAAGGACTCTATTTTTTAAAAAACTTTTTAAGAAAATATATTCGTTGTAAAACCAAAAACTTTAAGTTAAATTAAACCTTGTTTCTTCCAACTGTTTCAATTATATTTACACTCATTTATATTTTTACTATTTTAGTTAGAAAACCATAAGTAAACTATTAAATTTTAATAATAAAAACTGTAAAGCATAGGCTTCTTTATTTTTTAATAATACCCCTTAATGTCTATGTCTTAAAAATAATTGTCCTTTTTAGAAGATGCATTAAAGAGTCATAAAAACATTATATTCAACAGTATCTTAATGAGTTGTGTAAATTATTTATGCCGCCGACATTCGACTGCCCACGAGTCGGGCCTGCATGCGATATATATGTCAACGCCTCATAATAATTATGGGAAAAACGGCGAAAATGTGTTGCAAATGTATAAAGTTATATATAAATACACATCAAGTGCAATTAGGCAGGAAATGCCGGCATGTGCAATTCGGTAATTGTTTCCTCAATCTGACAAGTCCCTCGAAGGTGTGAAAAATCGTGCCAAGAATGAACATATAAATATTTATTTATCCCTGCCTCCCCCATACTCTGTATTAATGATGAATTAATGCGGTAAATGCAACTTGTAAATCTGTCACGCGTCTCAGTAAATCATCCTACATAAGTAATGTGCAGTTTAGCCCAGAGAAGTGAAAAGATACTCAGAATCGATACTCCCCCCTCGAACCGCTTTGTCACTCGAGACACTGCAACAGATGCTGAACGACGACGAGGTCGAGGCGGGGCCGGGGGAGTGTGAAATTGTGTGCACTGCGGCAACTGAAGGCGGTCCGCGGCTAATCTATGACAGAAAACATGTAATCGGAGCAACCAGACCAAAATAACTTGAAGAGGAGGACTGCCACCGGGAACAGGATCGGAATTGGAATCGGAATCCGGATCGGGATCGGGACCTTTGTCTTCATTTGCAGCTCTTTACTTTGCAATATTCCCAAAGGTCTGGCCCTAAAGTTCCTTGGGCGGTGATCGTGCGACCAATTAAACTCACAAACTGCGTTTTACAACCAAATTTAGTTGTTCGAATTAATTATGATGCACATAAAGAAATACCTATTTACCTTAGAGCAAAGTCTGAGTTATACCCTCTAGCTGTTATATTACAAAGGAAGAAGACTTCTCAAAATAGGTTAAAGTTATAAATAGATAATACTTTTGATCTAGATTGGTAAATAAAATATATAAAAAATGAATTTAAAAAAAATAAAATGTATGTTTCACAAGGGTCACAGATATCCAATCGTATTTAATCACTTAATACCCATAATTTCGCTCTGTGCATGTGTGCATGTGGCACACACTCATCCCAATTGGTAGCAGCGTCTGGGGGCGGCACTTTCTTTTTATGACTGCTCTGCTGCCGTCGAATAAGTGAAGCGTGAACTAATTGAAATTTGTTGCGCTGACATCTTCTACAAGATCTGGTTGCTGTTGGGCGACAGACACAGCGTGTGCAGAAGACGCTGCCCTTGTCGATCGTCTCCAGCTCATTAGCCGTCTTCCCGTCGTAGTTATTGTCTAATTTTAATTAATTTATCACAAGCATAAAGTGGCGCAACTTGTGACATTTCCCCCAGCGTTGCCCCCGCAACAAATCACTCATACGCCTCGGTGACCGCCCGAAAGTCTCCTATGGGGGAAGCCACTGGCATAGGCATAAATTTCCACCACAGATTCTTGGGATTGCTGTGGGCAATCAAAATGGAATTTACGACAACTTGGAAACGGTTCTTTTATTTTGACATGCTTTACAAACAGACGAACTTGCAACAGCTCATTTGATAGCTTCATTTCGGATGCTGCAGCAACAGGTACACGTAGGCTACACTATATTCAACATAAAATGTATGAAATATAGAAGGGAAATGACATTAAAAACTGAACTTCCACAGATTCTTCCAGGTCTCCCGCTTGTAGACATTCTTGTATGTCTGCACAGACACTTGAAGTTCCGGACCAAAGGGAGTCTCCGAGACCACATGTTCCACTGCCAGATTTTGGTTTGTTACTGAGTGAACAATAATCACAGGCTCGTTTATCTATAAGATGAATGGTTTGTAATTATTTGTTGTGGAAATTCAGTAAAATAAAGAGAAACAAACTTACAGGAATGGTTTTGCCTTCGCTCTCAAAACGCACATCAGGATTCTGGTGGGCGCAATAAAAGTGGGTGTGGGAAATGGGCACCATAGCTTTTGGACCGCAATTCTTAAAGATAAAAAAAAAACACATCTTACTAAATAACAAGCTTAACCTTAAATTAAAAACCCACTTTACAAGAGACCACACCCAGGGGCAGCGTTAGTTCGCCATTATTGGTTGTACATCGAGCCGTGTTCACCGGCAGCGACAGATTCAGTTTCTTGGGTCCGCTGTACAAGTACATGGGCTCATCGACTGGATCCAGGGCCTGAAGACGAAACTTCTCTCCATAGCCCAGACACTGGCCGGAACGATCCTCATCATCCGAACTCACAATACGAAAGCTGCTGCGCACCGTGGGACGTGGCGAGGGTGCCACTGTCAAGTCGCACAACTCGTTAATGGAGGTGAATTTTCGGACCATTCCCTCCTGAGTAATGATCACCGAAAGGGCCAGGTTCTGATCCATCAGCTGTTGGCGGTCAATGTTGATCTTAACGGGCCGTATCTGAACCGTACCCCCGAAGGCTACCACCTCCCGTGGCGGCCCCAGCATGGTGTCCGTATAGAAGCGTTCATAGGCAGCGCGGGTTGTGTCCAGCAAGGTATTTCCACCATGTTTCATGTCCTTTACGCGCATCTGAATACGGGTTAATAATTGTATTTAATTAGTTTCGGTATAAAAAGGTTCTAATTTTTAATTCAACTTAAAATGCTCACCTCCTGTGCCATGGCAGTTTCATGCCAGTAGCCAACTTTAACGCCAGGACCGTACATTTCTTATTTATCGTTTAAATAAAGAAATAGAAATATATTGTATAACTTCTGGAAAGTATATGTTTTTCCAGTGACAGCATAGTAACTACCTACTGATGAAAGATGAGCTTGTCCTGTAAATAAAAACAAGAGAAAAGCATTGTAAGAAACAGTTGAAAGACACTATTCCGCTGGCAGAGCACAGAAATAAAATATAAAACCTGTTAAAATAAATACCTGAAAGAATATTTATTAAATATTATATTATTGGTTATTCCCCCTCCAAAAACAAAATCAGATCAAAGATAGTTCTTTGCTTTTGACCGAACCACACACAAAGCCATCGGCACCGGCAACTAACCGAGCATTAAATTTGCATGTGGCGCTTGGGTGTCGGCCTCGGCTTTGATCCTGTCAAAGAGGCGAAAATAAATTGCTCAATTATGAAATATTAACTGCACACGATGGCGGCGAGTTAATTACTCATTTGTTGATTGTCGACTGTGGTTAATGAAGTATCCAACTAATTACATTTCAAGACAAAACCGAGAGTGCGCATGTCGCCAGGCGCTCTCCAAGGAATACCCGCTCACATTGAAAAATGCCGCTGCGGAAATTGAAAGTGCCGCGAGCCTATTTCCACCAGCTGCCGAGGAGTTGGTGCTGGGGGCAGGAGCTGACTGACAGCAATTTATTACCTTTCCCTTTGACATCTTGACGCGGTGTCGCCATCCCTCCCGCATCTCGAGTAGTTTCCTCTCTGGAATTACTCGCATTCATCTTTTGACAGGGGAAAGTCATCGCTCTGGAGTCTAATTAGATTATTAGTCAGTTCCACGTGATGATGGGAGATAGTTCCTGAAAGGATTGCTCGTGTCGAGGGTTCTTATATTTTATTTAATTGATCATCTAAGGGTTCCAGCTGGAAATATTGATTTTCTCTTGCCATAAAATATTTTAGATAGTTTAATTAAAAAAAATTGTGCACAGTAAACATCAAATTATTTTCTTAAAGTCTTTTATTTGAATTTCCTTTTTATTATATATATTTTTTGTTGGTTTTTTTTTTCGCTTAAATAAACAGGAAACAATTAACTTAGCATTATTTTTACAATTAGCTTTAATTAGAAATAATAAAAAATATTGAAGCTTTTCGTTTTTTTGTTGTTTTTCATTTTCTGTTCTGTTTACAGTGTTTTTATATATGTATTTAGTTTACAATAATTAGTTTAAATGGTACTGTTTATATATTCAATTATTATAGGTTCGCATGTACTATATATACATTTCGGCAGCGAGGAGCGGACTCGACCCACAGCCAAATAATCCTGAATATATATCGCTATATAAGAAGTTGATATTTGGCGTTGTCACATTTCCACTTTTATGTTACAAAAATTTAGTTAATTTGACTACTAAATATATAAATGTTACACAAGTGTAGGCTTAATGCTGCGCTGCTGCTGCTTCTTTGTTTTTTATTTGATTTAAATTTAACTTGTTTTTAATGTATAATTCCATTAATTGTTTTTACGTTCTTTTCTCCTCTTGCATCTTTTTTTTTTATGTTTACAATTTTCGTTAGAATTTTTGTGTTTCTTTTTTTTCTCATTTTTTATGTACATAAAAACAAAAGGAACTATATATTTCAGTCTTTTTAGTGTGTGTGTGTGTGTGTGTATGGGTAATGTATGTATGCGTGTGTGTGTGTGTGTGTAGAATATCTATTGTTTTATAGCGTATTACATAGTTTAATTAATTTAATCATTTTTATGTTTTTTTTTTTTGTAGTTTATAATTTTTTTTTGTTGTATTATTTTTACTTCAGTTTTCAGTGTAAATATCGCTTGCTTCCCAGTTTTGTTTATATAATTAGCCCTAGTTCTTCTTCCTTCTCTTGGTTTACATTAATTCAAGTTATTCTCTGCCTCACTCCCTCATCCCCCTTCTCCTTCTTACATGCATTTCTTGTTTACAATCTAAGTATTTTGTATAATTCATTTAAATATTTAGTTTCCTTGTTTCTTGCTTTGCATCTATATTGTGTATAAAATAAAAACAAATGAACGTTGTTTGCACATGCGTGTGGTTTTTCGTTTCTGCTTTTTCTTTTCGTTATGATTTTTTCTCTATGATTTTTTGTCATACGTATTGTATATATGATCTATATAGTTTTAATATATTTATATTTAATAATATAAAGAGCGAAGGCAAATATCGAATACTTTTGTTGTTGTTGTTGTTTCTTGTTTAAAAATTCCATTTACTATAGTTTTTGCTGCTGTCTGTCTGCGTAATTAATGTTTCTAGGTTTAGGTTCCGATTTCCATAGAGAATATTGGATGACTTTGAATTGGGACTTTGTGGGGTATTGGGGCTGGGTTGGATGAACTGTTCAGGATAGTACACTCAGCAAACATATCACGGTCAGTTCTTAATTACGTATGTGTAAAATGTGTAAATATATATGCGGTATATATGGTATATGCATCCTTTGTCTATTGTTGTTGCTAATTAAATATATATATATGTAAATAAGTGTGTGTAAATGTGGTAAGAAAAACGAAAATCTGTCCAGTTTCTTGTTCGTATTTGAGTTATATAATGGCTTATGGCAGAATAATGTTGTTGTTTACTATGGAGTTTCTGTTTGTGTTTCATTTTTAGTTTTGCTTTTATGTATATATAGTTATTAGTACATAAAATGCTTATGCTTTTGTATATATATAAAAACGTTAGCAGATTGTATACAAGTGTTGTTATGATGCATCAGTTACTTAAGCTCTCAGTTCGAATTACATTATGGTTTTTTTTTATATATATTTCATCTCCTCTCGAAGCTTGGCTTCAACGCAAAATTAATTTAGAAAAAAAGGTTAAAAATCGAACAAGATTTCTGCTTTCCATCAAAACCTAATCCATTCTTTATCCTACACGATTCGCCTTATGTACAAATAAATAATTACAATTAAGCATAAACAAAAGGGAGAAGAAAAATATAATCAAGCAAAACTTGGCGCTAAAAGTTAACCCATGCAATTATCATATTTTCCGATAATAAAAAGAATAATTATAAATAATTATGGTTATTATTGCTAGCTAAAAACTCAGTGAAGACAGTTGTTTGTTTTGTAATTTTGTATTGCTTGCTGTGTGTGTGTGTGGTTGTGGTTGTGGTGTGTTTTGGGTGTCTGTTGTTGTTTTGGTAGGTAGTAATAAAAAAAACTATCATAATTAATATATTGTATTTACGTAGTAATTATGAGTTATGTTTAATAATTGGTAGAAATTTGTATGTCTATTTTAAACGGTACTTAGGTTGGTTGGTTGTTGGCTTTTGTACTTTTTGTTATTTGCATGTAGGACTTCATCTTCATCTTCTGTTTTTGTTTTGTTTTGTTTGTTTCTTTCTTCTGCTTTAACTATCATTTTCTGCTTCTCCTCTGTCTCTGATTTTTCTATTGCGGCAGTTTATTAATTTATAAACAAACACAACAAAAAAAATAAACTGTAGCGTAAATACTAAACGAAATACGTAAACATAAATAGGCTTAATCGAAAAACTATTGGTTATTAAACATGTACAGGGCTTAGAGTGCTTTCTCCTGACAAAATCTTCTTCCCAGAAGCAGGCCTAAGTAGCTAATCTTTGAAGAATTTTAGTGAATTTAACAATTTAATAAATAATGTTGCATTTTTTTTCTAAGTTGAAAAGACATTGCCGACTATCAGCATTTTAAGTTCGCCTTGATCTTTAAAATTATCCAAAGATTACCTCTTAATCCATTCTTAGTTTGCAGACATGGCTTAGAGTCCAAGTCAAGATTGCTACACTCTTCCTTCTCCACCTCCTCCTCCTCCTCCTTTATGTACACAGTTCTCTCTATCTTAATAAAGAGAAGAATTTAGGAGGTATAATTATTATTACGCCTCCCTGCCTATGAAGCCATTCGGTGGCGGCGGCCTTGACGCCCCACTCGCCGGTCGCAGCCAGCTTTCCTTGAGCAGATTGGACATGTTGCCCGTCGTTGTCGGTGTCGCTCCCAAACCCGAATTCGGATTCGTGGGCGACTTTTTTCTCGTTTGGCTAACACTGCGACTCCGACTTGGTGGTGCCGACTTCTGTCTGGGTCGACTCAGTGGCATTCGCTCCATCTTAATGTGCTCCACATGCACATCATCGGCATCGTCATCCTCGTCCTCCTCCTCATCCCCTTCCTCCTCCTCCTCCTCCTCGTTTTCGTCAGATGAGCTGCTCTGGGTAGCATTTATTGGCGCCATCATAGGTTGATAATTCGGATTGTGGCTAATTGTCACACCCGCCATCTGGACAGGCGGATCGCTCATGGCCACATAGTTGGGATTATCGGTGGTGATCCCACCACGTTGACTGAGTGGCTGTGACTTTGGCGGCGGGTGCATCATCTCGTAGTTCGGATTGGGACTGCTCGTGGTCAGAATGGTGGCATGCCCGTCGCTGCCCATCGATTCGTCCAGCAGACGGTAGTTGGGATTATCACTGATAGCGATCGGTGTGACCGCCGTCGGTGTGTAGAAGCGCGGCGTCCCCGTATAACTGCCGGCTGAGCCACTGCCGCCGCTCTCGATCGTACCCAGATTGCCCATGGCCACCGGATGGCTGGTCAGGTTGGAGTTGCTCGTGCTGGTGCTGGGCGCATTGGAGGCATTGCTCTTGTGGCTGGCATTGCTCCCTGTGCGCTTGTGATGATTGAACAGATGGCGATTGAACATGTTGGCTCGATTACGTATCGTATCCGCCACCACTCGCTTGAGACTGGGATAGCGTCCGGTGTGGGAGCTGGCATTGGAGCTGGCCGCCGAGGCCGTTGAGGGCTGCAGGGACGACGATCCACCACCACCACCACCGCCACCACCAATTACATCGTCTGGCACGGAGCTGCTCATGATGACCGGCTGCCTTCCAGTTTTCTTCGGCAGCAAATGTTGCTCCCCACTCAATCTTCCTCCGCCACCGCCGCCGCCTGTACTGCCACTTCGACTCGTTGGCAAATCAGCGAAATTGGGACTCGGATCATAAATCTCATAGGCACGATCGTTATGCTCCGCATCCGGTAGGACATAAGGCGCCTCCGCATCATCGCTCTGCGAAGCGGGAAGATTATGGAATGCAGACACCATCACCGTTTGATTATCTGGCGTGCTGCTGGCTATGAATCCCGACTGCATGCTGAACGGTGAGTGGGTCGCCTGATGGTCATCCCCGACCAGGGCAATGGGACTTTCTGCCGGTTGATCCAGGGAAGAGTTCATCTTGTAGGTCTGATAGTCCCCCATTCGCAAAGGTGTGGTGGCATCCTCATTCTGTTCCGCCTCCTGTTGGTCCTGGTCCAGCGGCACCGCCGCAAATGCGTCCATTTGGCTGCGCTCCTTGCGCTCCTTCTCGCGATGCGTCTGCCCCTCCTCCGAGTAATAGAAGGAGAACTTCTTGAATTCCGATTCAGGACACTGCGGCTCCAGATAGGCAATTATATCGAGAAAACTGGGCCTGGCCCCGGCCCGATGATGCCAGCAGCGTTGCATCAGCCGATGAAGCACATCCGGGCAATTTGCTGGCCTTTCCATCACGCCGCCTTGAATGACAAAGGCCAGGACTTGCTCGTTGGATAATCCTTGATATGGTTGCGCTGCCAATGTGGCCATCTCCCAGAGAACCACACCGAAGCTGAACACATCACTGGCACTGGAATAGACACCGTCGCGCAAGCTTTCCGGCGACATCCAGCGAACGGGCAACAGACCTTTCGTTCCCTTGCGATAGTAATCTGTTTCATAAACATCCCGCGTCATGCCAAAGTCTCCGATTTTAACGGTCAAATCCTCAGCCACCATGCAGTTGCGGGCTGCAAGATCGCGATGCACAAATTTCTTGGCCGCCAGATAGGCCATACCATCTGCAATCTCAATGGCCATCTGGTAGATTCGGCTATAGGTTGGCGGCTGCACATTGCCCGACACTCCGATTCTGTTCAGATAGGCCATCATAGCCTCATCCCGCTCCTCGGGACGATGGGCGCGCAGATATGACTTTAGATCGCCGTTCTTCATTAGCTCCATGACCACCAGGGCGGGCTGACCGCGTGAGCAGACACCCAGCAATCGGACCACATGGTGCGTGTTAAACTCCTTCATCACGCTGGCTTCGCTCAGGAAATTGGTCCTTTCCCGGTCTGTGGCATTCTCATTTACCGTCTTGATGGCACACGGACGATCCTCGATGCCATTGGTGAAAGATTTCATAATACCCTCATACACCATGCCGAAGGAGCCCTGACCGAGGGACGCCAGCTGGATAACATTCTCCCTTAGCACCTCCCAATCATCGGGAATGTACTGCATGCTGGCATAGAATGGATTCACCTCCGTGTTCATGTGCAGATCATTTGGTCGGCGTTTCTTCTGCAAGAAGCGGATATAACCCACAAGTAAGGCAAAGGCCAGGAAAATGGTAATGCCCAAAAGTACGGCGATGGTAGTGTAATAGCTTTGTGGAGGCTGTATTTTTTTTTAAGAGAAAGAAGAATGATATACGAATTAGTATCCACTAAAAGTATGTAATTATTAAATTCTCAACTCACCGGTACAATAATGTCGACATAGTCCGTGTAGACTCCAAATCCGGCCAATGAATTGGCTCGCACCCGCATAAGATATTGGCCCTCGGTAACGCCTTTGAGGGTGTATCCATCGGTGGCGCTATATTTAGCCACTGGGATGCACTTCGTCTCCACTACCGTGTCCGGTTTCTGCAATTGATATTCCAGCGTATAGGTGATAATTTCGCCATTGGGATCGAGTGGCGGCAGCCACAAGGCTCGCACAGCAGCACGTGTATTATTTCCAATTTCCAAAGACAGGGTTAAATTTCGAGCCTTATCGACGTCCTCTGAAAGAGTGAATAATTTAATTAGTAATTATTCAGAATAAAATAATTAAAACATAAAAATAATAATACAAATAAGCAGAGAGAAGAACGTACCCCTTTTCTTAGTTACTTTATAGTTTGTAGAGTTATTGCTGCAGTATTGCTCTTTATCACCTGCAATCCTCTCTCTGCAGACACTTATGTAGATGGTGTACCGCGTGAAGTGATGTAAATTTTCGAAGGTGTAATTCGTCTGATTGATCGGTACAATCACAAAGTTATCCGTAAGATTTACAACCATTTCAGGGCTCTGCGTCACATTTGCCGTTTTGCTTAGGTTTACGGCCTTATCCTTGGTGTCCGAGGTGGAGCGCACATGACGGAGCAACACACTGCCGAATTGTTCATCCAATTCCGGTTCCAAATCGACGGCTTGTCTTCTTTGACGGGAGGGCTGATTACCAATAGCATTGGAATCAAAGGCTGCACCGCTCGGGGGTCTCCTAACTTGAGGCGCTCCCTTAGCTGGTGATCCAGACTTGTTTTTATCGACGCCTTGAAATTCCTTTTTCGGAACATAGATAAAATTCTGCAAAGTATTCTCAAACTCGATGTGGGATTGAATCCTCCGATCGCTTAAAAGCTCCGGCGTATTCATCTGGGCACCCGGGGCATCACATTTGCAGTTACCAGCCAATGGATCCGGTTTCGGCTTCTCTGCTTCGATCTCAGTGTCAATCTCACTTGCCTTTGTAATAGCTGCAAGAAAATATAATTTTTATTGTATTAAATTACCCAATAATTTGAAATTATAAAGCTGTAGCTTACGATCTTCGCAGTATTGTCGTTCTGAAGTCATATCCTTAGGATTGTTGATATGTTGTTCATTCCGTTCCGCTATGACTATAAAGTGTGTTAGCTTTCCATATGGATTTTTTGGATAATCCCAAGTCACATGCTGTAAATCATAAAAAGTTGATTAATGCCAATATATTATTGCATTTTTCGAAGTACTTACAATTTTTGAGTCCGAGATGGAGGTAATATTAACACTGGATACCTGTGACGGCTGTGCGGGCATTGTCCAAAAATGTTGCACCTCACTTTGAGCATTTGTTAGCTCCGAGAAAATGGCCTTGGTGCGTACGTAGTAAGCATATTGTGTGTACGGTTTCAGGGTCATAACGGTGGTAAATCCTTTCGTATCTGCTGACACAATTGTCCATGGATTATCGCAGAGTTGTTCGTTGCTCTTGGTAGCATTTCCATGTGGATCTATCATATAGAAGATCTCGTAACCTATAAAGGCCCGAGGATCTTTGAATATGATTGTGGCATTGCTTGGCCCAGTCGGCTCGCCCTCCGCCACCATTGACGTGTCCACCTGGAAGGCGGCCGCTATAGCGGTCACAGATGTCACTGTAATGTTTAGAGGCAAAGTGCCACCTGGAAAAGAAATTTAAATTAATATTCTTTCCCGATTAATAGAGGAGTCAAAAATTACTTACATGAACCACGGCTTCCGTTGGAATCGGTAGCCACCTCGCTGTTATTAAACGACTGCGGCTTGGAGGCCAGCATGGGCAGCAGCTTGTTGATCGTTGATATGCAAAGCTTTTGATTGAAATGAAAGAACACACCACCATTCCTGATGTACACAGTCTGATTGGGTCCCCATATTTCCTCCAAATCGTTATTCTCCAGCACATATAAAGCATATTGATTCTTGTCCATTGGTGGATCGCCCACAATCTCCTTCAGCGATTTAAAAAACCGCAAAGAGGTGAGGCCAAAGGTCAGGTGCACTTTCAGAGAGGTTTTTATAGTATGAATCTGGCCCAGATAAAGCTCCAAGCTTTCCATTACGTGGGCTGTGAATAGAAAAATAATGATAATAAATAATAGTTTATCAGCGAGAAAAAGAACTGTAGAAAATTGTTAACTCACCATCTCCCTCACGCTTAATGCTTATCGTCAAGGGAGTCGTTGAATTTCCACCGATTATAGTGCAACCCTCGAATGCCTTGGCCCTGTCCAAACTTTCGATAATCCCCCCTGCGCACACTCGCTCGCACTTCCCATCCTTGCATTTGATACACTGGTGATTCTGTATCGAGTAACCCGTCGGGCAGCGCGTAGTGCACTGGCCTGCAAAGGGGGCCAGGGGTTTGGCTCCATAGTCGAACCGAGTGCCAATCCGGATGCACTCTTCCGATGTAATACAACGCTTGTCGTACTGCAAAGGAATAATTTTTTTTTGTTATTTATTTATTTACTATTTCAGTAGCTCCTGTTTCTCACCTGAAATAAGTTCTTCGGACAGGTCTCCACGCAGATAGTGTTGTTGATCGACAAAAAGCGACAACTTATACAACTTTCGGTACCATTGCTGTCGAGGGTGCAGCCCAGGCAGGCCTTGTTACAGCAAGTATTCTCATCGATGCAGTTATTCCGACACTCCTTGGGACAGACTAAGCAAATGGAAAAACGATCACAAAAGGATCAAAGGAAGAGAAATGAATTACTCACTTGTTTGGCAATGCTTGGAGTCCCAGCAGTAGCGTTTCTTATTATCGTGCTTCCGACAGCCGCCGCCGCTTTGCCCTCCTGTCACGCTCAGCGCCGTAGAGTCCTGACCCTCTCCGATGACCTTTACCTCCGCTGCACACGGGGGACAATCCAATTCCCTGGCATTCATTTGCAACACCACCTCCGACTCGGTGGCATTCTCGGCCATAATATGCAGCCAGTCTATCGTTTCCACATAGCATAGAACCCGATTCTTCTCGATTCGTACACCGCCGTTCGAGATCGATCGCAGATTGGGCAGTCCCAAATTTACCAAATCTGGGTTTGAATACACAACGAAGGAGAAGCCATCGAGCAGATATTTACCCCGGACGACATTCAGGTTGGGAAATATTTGTGACAGCGAATGCAACCCGTTCACGCGAAAGATAACAACGAAATCGGTGACCTCCTTCAGCAGGGGAAACGAATGATTTAGGCTTATAGTCACGTTCGACATCAATGTGATGAGCAGAAAACCCTCGATGGTGGTGCAGTTTTCCAGCATATAGAAGTTTGCTGGAGTGTTTCGTATATCCATCGATTTGCAAGCTTTAGAAAGAAAGAAAAATAAAGGAAAAAGCAATAATTAATGCCTAATATTATGGTATCATTCCTTAAGAAACTTAACCCATGTTCTTCTTATTTTAACAATTTTATTTTTTTTTTTCAAACTCACTTGTTTCATTGCGTGACAATCGAACTATATCGTTCGTTTGAGCTACGTCTCGTCGCAATCGCGCGGATTCCACAAATTTATCCAACTTATCGTTAAAATCGTTGTTGCTGTGGTGCTGCTGCAGGTGATGTTGTTGGGGTAGCACCGTTCGCTGCTGCTGCTGCTGCTGCTGCTGCATCGCAATTGCTGTGGCTGTGGCATGATTAGCCAGTAAACTGAGGCTTAATAATATCCAAATCAGACTTCGATTCCAGGGATGGTAATTTTTGTGGTTTTTACAAAGTTGCTTTTCCGTCTGATCTTCAACTTTTCGTCGTGTTTGATTCAGTTTCAGCTGATTATGTTGTTTTTGTTTGTTGTAATTGTAACGGCTTAAACTCAGTCTTATAGTTGTTGCTGCTGCTGTTGCTGCCAGTGCGGTGTTTAACAGCAATAGGAATTTTGTATAATTTATATATTTATCTTGTCGGTTTTTTGGAGTCACTGCGCGCTCTTGTCGTCGGCGTCGCTTGTTGAAAATGCCACAATCTAACATCAACAACAACAGCGATTGCAGCGTTCGCAATATATTATGACAATTGTTGTAGATATTAAAATAGTCGCGATGTCGACGATTGTTTTTCGCAGTATCTTCATCGGCGTCATCGTTTGGGAGATGGCCATTACTTCGTATTTGACTTGTTTTGCCGGTTGTTGATTCCAATTTGGAGGTTTGTGGTTTTGGAAAAAGAATCCAAGGTTCACTGGAAAGATTTATAAAAAATTAAAATTTTATTAACAATTTAAAAAGGGTGGAAAACATTGTTTGGAAATCCCCATATCCGGTTCGAGTCTTTGGTTGAGGCACTGCTTGTGGCGTAAATCTTGAAAATGTTGCTTACCTGTTAATATCCACTGCTTGCCGGCAGCAACATGTATCTAGCAACATATCTTGCCGGCACAACACACAAAAGTTGCTGGCACTCATTGTTGCTGTTGTTGTTGCTGTTGATAAGCCATCACCAGTCATTGTTGTTGTTGTTGTTATTTCTGTCCCCAGCAATGTTGCTTTGTCGCGCTTCAACTTAGTTTTCATCATCGTTTGCCGTTTCATATTGAACATATTCCGGGGTGTTTCACCTTTAATTTTTAATTAGGCCATTTTTTAGCAAAAATAAAAAAAACAACACCTCAAGTAATCATTTTTCGTCCCGCTCTTTTGCAAGCTGCTTGCGGGAAAACTTTAATTTATATTTTTTATAGTCGTTTGGAATGATTTATTCTAGCTTTTTCTCCGCCTGCCACTGTAATGAAAAAAGAGAGAAAGAGAAAAAGTTAGTTCCCAACTAACAAAAAAAAAAGAAAAATAAAATGAATTAAGTTTTAAAAGTAGAAGTTTGTATGTCCTATATTACTATATTAAATAAAATATGTATTTATATACAGATTCAAAGAAATATTTTTATTTTTTAGATCAGTTTATAATTTAAAAAAATAGTTTAGAAAGTTTCTTTCAAAACAGAGTCAGTCAAAATCACTTTCGCTGATAATATCGATGCATAGCATCTGTGTAGACTCTCTGTTAGGGTATAAAAACAACTATAATAATTACAGCAGCGCTTGTAATTTTATGCGAGAAAGGGCGCCAAGTTCCAGGCACACGTGTCGAACGGCTTTTGCTATCGTCACCGGACGAAAGATCACTCAGTTTAATATACTTTTGACGCTCGCTTCGTTTTCGTTAATTATTGCACCTTAAATATATGGATTACGTGGTGAGGCAATAATAAATAGCTAATAGGAGAAAGTGTGGAGAAGTTATTTGTTAAACCTAGAAAATTATTGTATTTAATGGAAATTTTTGTATCTAGAATGAGATTTAAATAGTAAATTTTATTATTATTTTTATTTAAAAAAAAAACTATTTAATTCCTTTACTTTTTATCTATTTTTTTTAACTAAGCACAGAAACTTAACACAGATTTTTTAAAATAAAATCCCTTAAACTGCATTAAAAAATATGCAATGAAATTTTCAAAGTTTAAAATTCAATTAAAACGAATTTTTTTTTTTCTGAATTTATTAAATTTTTTAAAATTTTTAATAAATTATTAACTTATTATTTGGTAAAAAATATTCTAAACATTTAAAGAAAGGAAAAACATTGTTAAAACATATTTTCTCCATAACTCCATATTTCTTTGTGTTTTTTTTTTTTGGCAAAATTAAAGTTTATTTGTTGATTTCTTTCAGAGAATATAAACAAAATTATTTAATTATTCACTCAAAAATTTGAAAAACTATATTAACAATTCTCAATCATTTATAAATTGGGCAAATACAAAAAACAAAAGCACAAAAAACCAACAATAAACAGCTGAGAGCCGGCTTGCTACAGTGGCATCTCGCTCTCACTTGTTGAAGACCCAGGAGAGCGCAGCTTTGCTAAGTTAAGCAATAAAACAAAAAAAAAACAAAGCAAATAACAAAATAAATAATTTTATGCGCCAGACAGAAGAAGAATAGAATACCCAGAAAAACGGCTAGCATACGGAAAGTGATTGTATTTGTATGTAATGTTGTTGCTTTTGGCATTGACGTGTTTTCTTTGTTTTTCTCTTCCACAGTTCATACTCGGCGTTTGGGAAACTTTAATATCAAAATTAATCATTTAAAATTTGTTGTGGTCACTATTTGAAAGAGATTTTTATCACAATAAATAATTGCAGAATGTGAATTGTCTTTGCCATTGATTTATCATATCGAATGGTCACTGTATCCATATTTTTATGACGCGATTCTTCGATTGACGTCGACAGCGCAGTCGCGTCATAAAGCGGAGTTAGTAGTAAGTAGTAAGTGGTAGCGTGTGTGATTCTTGATTTTACTACGCTTGTAATTCATCAAAAGTTGCTCCCGTTTTTTTAACAGGGTGACCCCTGTGCTGTTTGTAGTTTTCGGGGCGTAACATGGGGGAAAATGAAAATGCGACTGCGTGGCAAACAAAAACAAAAATGATGAAAGAGGGATGAGGAAAGCGGCAAAACAGAGAGCGTAACCCGGAGGGAGTAATAAACACCACCCACTATGCACTGCTGTTGCTGCTGCGTAGTTTTTGGAAACGTAGTAGATACAAATACAACCAAACACACGCAATTTCTTCATGTTTTGCTAATTTTTTTCTAGCTAGCCAAAAAAAAAAGCGGTTCTCTCTCTCTGTGGTGTCTCTCTTTCGCACTAATGCTGCTTGTTTATTATGCTTGATTTGTTATTGTTGTTGTTGCTTTTATTGCGCAGTAAAAATGTCGCGCTATAAATACATTAAAAAGAAACGAAAGCAAAAACAACAATAATACAAAATGTTCAACTAAAATTAAATGTTTATAAGTCATATAAATTAAAAAGTCCCGGCAAATACAAAGTAATACAAGTAAATAAAAACAATCGTTGACTTTTTTGCTCTCTTTTGTTCTCTCCGCTCTCATGCAATTTTTTTCTCTCAAAGCGTGTATCTCAAAGCATGTATCTCAAACGGTGACTCTCAAACTGTTTTATTTGTATCTTTGTATGCGTGTGACCCAGATTCCTTTAACTGTTTTGGTTTTTTTTTTTGTTTTCGCTGTTTTTTTTTTATCATTCAACTAACTAAAAATAAAAAGACGACAATTCCGGTGAGCAACATTTCCGGACAACACACAAGCACAACATAACATTAGTGAAATATCTGACGCGTGCAGATATGACAACATGATAATGGTAATTTTTTATGTTAAAAAAGATGCTCAAGTGTTGGCAGATTTTAAGAAAACTAAAAATTGTGTACTGGGAAAAAATAATTTATTAATTTAATATAACCAAGTGTTTATGTATGCTTAAATAATAATAGATTTTGAGAAATCAAAATAAAAGTTTTCTTTGATAGTGTTTTTGCTCATTATTATCATAATATAAAATGAAACATTTTATTATAATATATCAAATGGTAAATTTACATAATTTTGTTAATAATTTTAGAGAATTTAATAATCAAACAAATTAAAAAATATTTACCTACTAAAAGTTTATGAGAAACCAAATGCAATGCAAATGCAATAAAGAAAATGATGTCGGTTCAATTCAAAACAAAAATTAAATTTATAAATTAAAAATAAATTATAAAATTATTACTGAAAGATGTTTAAAACATTATTCTTTATTTATTAAGCTGCATTTTTAAGCAATTAAGTAAAAATTCGTATATGGATTTAAAAAGATTTTTGTTTGGTAAAATAATAATTATATATTTACAAAAACGATTATCAAACTTGTTAGTTAGGTTATCATAGCTCCCTCTTCTATGAAATTATTTTAAATAAAAACTTTCCCACTTAAAAATTTTATTGAATCTTGAAAATAAAGTTGCTTCAGTGGCAAAACACGACGACGATGGGCGGCAACGATAAGGGGCAAAGGAAAGGGGCCAGACCGGGCCGGGCCGGGCGAAAACTTGCTTGGCTTATCAGCGGCACTCATTTACACACATGGAAATTAACAACAGACGCTTCGCTCCGGTGTCCGGACGCTGGCGAGCGTTTTATTGTTTAATTTCGTTTAACGCGCCTTGGGCGCCACCGTGCACGCGCCTCGTAAAAAAATAGTGAAAAAGTGTAAAGGTGCATTTGGCACGCCTAACTGACATTTTTGCTTTTTTTTACAATTCATTGTGTTTTTGCGCCTTTTGTTTTCCCTTTTTTAAGTGCAATAGCTATTGCAAAACAACTTAAGAGGGGATTTTTTCTAGTTTCCAGTTGGGAAGTACCGCTACACTCGTTATGGCTTATTATTATTATAAGTTAATACAGAATTGGATAACATTTAATTTGTTAGACCTGATAAAACTATCGTAAAAGTAAATTGACACCTTTAATTTATCTGTACGAGAAATGTTAACAGAGAGAACGCGGCACTTATTCTGCAAAGTCCTTTAAAACAGCTAAATCTAATTTATTCTTTATTTTCTTAGCTTGCTGACATCATTTGTGTCATGACTTCACAGGGAGTTTGGCCCAAACATTGACAAATTATAGGGAATTTATTTGTCAAATAAAATTTTAACAGTGAGAAATTTTACCTTTTTAACATTTATATATTCCAATATTTTTAATTATAATTTTTAATGTTTTACATGATTTTAAGTCAAACTGAAAACACGTTAATTATTATGCGACAATATCAATCAAATCCTAATAGAAATTCAAGAATAAAAATATATTTTCTTGGAATTTCAAGTGCTTTATTTTATTACACTGATCCATTAATTCCATCTAATTCCAACTTAAAAATTCCGGGAAAAAATAATGAAATTGAATGCTACGCACGCGCTGCACTTTGGCATTGCTGTTTTTCCCCCCACACAAATATGCCGCACTTGCCCCACCAAGCTAAGTCAGTGACGGGACAAATGGGGGGAAAACGTTCAGACAGAAGTACCAATAACAACTATAATAATAATAATAATAATAACAATAACAACGACATTGACGCACAATAACGGGCAGAAAAAAGGCCCACAAAAGACCTAAAGAGAGCGAAGCTGCGATCTCCCCGATTGCAGATTGGGAGAATCAGATACTTGGAGAGGCCGAAGCTAGCCGCATTCCAATCCAAAACAAAGTTGACAGACCAGTTAAGAAGAACAACAACAGGGCCCAGAGAAGACGATGGAGAAGGAGGAGCAGAGACCAGAGTTCGCTTATTGAAATATTTCCTATGCTCCAAATCCAAAGTCTTTTGTTTTCCAAGTTTCAAAGCAACCGAAACGAACCGCAGCAACCGCACCGAACGAACAGGAGGAAAACAATAAAATTATCGCATTATGATAAGCTTGGATAGAGATCAGGCCAGACTTACTGGAGATCGAAAACCTGATTGAGAGCCAGTCAGGCAGCCAGCGAGTCAGCCGATCGAAATTCCACCTCAATATCGATGGGCTAATGATGGTGATCAGATCATCAGGTGCTTTGGCAGCTTCCCATTCATAATATCTCAATCTCTCGTCGATTTGTCACAACTTTTTGTTTCCCCCGCCCCCATTCTTCCCCTTCTCGTTTTTGGTTGTATAATTTTTTCGAAAAGCTTTGCTTAAGCGAAAGCATTTAAATTGTTAAATAAATAAGTTCGAATGATGATGATGATGATGAGATCTTTGAATAAGCAGAACTGGGGGATGTACCCAATATTTCAAGGGACCAAATTTGTTATGCCTCAGTGAAATCTTAGGAAATTTACTCTTTATATATCATATTAATTATCATAACTAATAATATTTAATTTATGTAAATAGACATAAAGAGATTTTCTTCTTCATTTCTTGTCAGATTCTTTTTGATAACTTTGTTTATTTCTGGTATCAGTAAATCTTTAAAATACTTTAATTTCATCATCATCATGAAGATATTTCTGTATCTGAAAGTTTCCTGTATGTGGCACCTGCATCACCATGACTTACAATTAAATATCGGTCACATGTGGCACCCCTTCTCTAATCTTAAGATCTGTCAAGTCATGCCTGGAATGTGGATCCACCAATTTGCTGGCCGCGTAAAACGATCTATTGTCCGCCCCGGCTAAAGGTGACTGTTAGTAACTCTCAAGCACTTAAATAGTTATAATTTTTTAGTTGTTGTCTTTGAATAAATATTTCACCAGGCATGTGTGGGCTCTGTTGTTTTGCTTGATATGGTCGTCGGCGTTGTCGTCGTGGTCGAGGTGTGAGTTCCAGATAACCAACGTGACGCCGCCTCACGCGAGATAAATAGTAGCACCATTAGCTTCGGCCCCTTACCGGTGGCCAGTGGCAGAAAGAGATGGCCAGCGGGACGGCAGGTGTGAAAGGGATGACGGCACTTATTTTTTGCCAATAAAAAATATGACATTTAAATGCGACTAACTAAAACGGGGGGCAAACACAATTATCCTGATAGATGTATGCCCATATATGGATACAGGTGATAAGGGTGGTAACGGTAACAGCACCGGCCCAGCCCCCCCAGAATGACATGTAGAATGGAGCGTTTGAAGGTGTTAATAGTATCTTTTCCAAGGCTGATGAAATAGTCACGTATTTAGAGCTAAATAAAGTGTATTATAAAAAAGGGGTTAAGGCTCTGACTACTTTAAGTAGTTTAAGTACAAGTTTAAGTGAGTAATGCGATAATAAAACAAATTATAATAAAGTTTAATTTATCTTGAAAGTCAAAAAGGCCACAAAATTGGCCCATTTCAAAATATATATTTTTTTATTTTTTAATTAAAATTCTTATTATACTATAACTATATATTTCATGAACCTGGATTTTTTTTATTCCAATTCAATACCAAAAATTCTTGAATATTAATTCACATTCTTTTACTTTTGTAATCATTGTAAACAAGCTGCCAACCAACGTTATACACCCAAACATTCATTATATGGAATCGGGGGTCTTAGTATGCATATGCCCATTCTACTGACTTTTTACGACCAAACCGATTGCCCCGAAATAATGGCCGTTAATTTCAAATGAACTCAAGTCGTAAAAGTGGCTTGTGGTATGGGTGGATTCTTCGGTGGTTCTATGAGCACTCCACTTAACTCTCTATTTGGAGCTGTGCCAGGCGGTGTCGGTTTTCCCCCGAGGGCTCTTTATCGTGGAAGAAGTTTTCAGAAGCGGCTTTACTTGAAAAGGAAAGAGAGAGGGTGGAAAACCTGAGGGTAGGGTTGTTAAAAAAAAACAAACATGGCATTATGGTAATGTAATTTATAAATTAAAACGAGATATGTACAGCATAAAATACATTCTTAAATAAAATTCATATAAATATACAAAGTCCATAAAATGTAGAATTGTAAATAATTTAAATTTAAGCTTGTAACTTGAAATTTTCTATAAAAAATGTAAACTTACTGATGGGTTTAATTATTTTTTAATTATTGTGGGAATGAATATATAGTATTTTGTTCATTTATAATCATTTTTGAATATATACAATTTTTTTTTAAATTTGTAAATAAATATATAGAATAATCCGCCTTAAACTGGCACTCAAAGCTAACCAAAAAACCAAACAGCTCCAAACCCACCCATCAAATCAACCCCTCCCTCCCCCCTTTACATTGTGGTAAATGTGTAGCCGCGGTTTGTTTGTTTGTTTGTTTGCACGTTCATTCATAAACTCGTAAAAAACTCGAAAACAAACAAAACCGCCAAACCGAAAAATTCCAATAAAGTTTTCATTAACACAAACACACACATACACACAATGTCAGAAAAAGAAAAGAAGCCGAAAATACCACGAAATAGAAAACGCAACGAAAACACTGGGAGATCCGCATTTCGAAAAGCAGCCAACATAAAACGTAACGAAGCATACCTAACAACAATCATAAAAAAAGAAGAAAAAAAAACCATTCGAGGCCTAGCCCCCAATCGAAAAATAAAAAAAAATAGAGACCATTACAAACGACACCTGCGAAAAATGTTTAAATAATAATGAAATGCCAGTGCCCTACAAGAAATTAACTCCGATACGTGAGCATTCAAAGTAAAACGACTTTTTATACCTCGAAATAAACACACATTCCACATTCCATACTCACGCACACTCAGCACGAAGCCAATGGAGGCGGAGACGGAAATTCCATGATCATGACATACCCCATCGTCTCTGGGCGATGACAAACTTTTATCGCCACCAAAAAAAGCGGCAACATAAATAATTTGTTTAACTTTTTAAAAACGAGTCATTGCCACCGAGTAATGACTTTCAATGTGTGCGCACAAAAATGATGTTAATATTATGATAAATGGGGTAAAATTAAGGTAAAGTTTATGTTATGTGGGTTTTTTTAAAGTGGGAATTAGGCAGGGATTGGGGGGTTTTATGGTAACTTAAATGAGTTAAATTTATGGAGAAATAAATGCAAATAGATAAACCCTAGAATTCACCTTTCCTATATTTTGTTAAACACAAATAACGAATCATTTTGGATCGCATATCGCCCGCCCTCAAAGCTCAGCCCCGATAACCAACAACTTATAGAATCCAATAAGTCACAAGCCACAAGGTACAAACAACAAGAAAAACGTCAAAACTGATTAAAGGCAAAAGAAAAAAAAACAAATACCGATCTTAGTGCGTGAGGCAAGTCAGCGGCCACCAATCGGAGATGGCCAACGATAACGACAATGATAACAGACAGGACTGTGATTTTATATGCATGTTTTTTGCCTCACAAATAATAGTTTATTTACTTTAAAATTGGCTATACAATTATCTAATAAATTGGTTATAAAGAAAAATAAATTTCCCATAATAAATACATTCAATTTATAATTTACAAAAATTATTTACTATATTTTAATATTTTTTTCTAAATAAAACCAAACGTATGCTGATATAATTTAATAATATTTCCGCTAAATAAAACCCTAATTGTACTCATTTAATTACTAAAAATAATTGTATACATTTCAAACAATTATCACTTGCAATCTAGAGCCCCCAGAAAATACTTTAATATTCCCGGCCACAAAATATCTCGTGACTTTCACTAGCAAAATAGAGCCCAGACTTTGGCCATCAATCACATGGGTCTATGTGTGTAGATCGGTAAAGTGTCTGTGGGGCCTTGTGACAATCCCAATAAGCCGTCACGTTCGAATCAAAATACATTGTTTATTGCACATTTTCCGGGGCACTACGCTCATGCTCTTTTGTTTTTTTATCGGAAACTTTACACACGTCATCGTCATATCAAATAATGATTACAGGGCGATCCTTGACGCGGTGTTTTTATTATTTTTTATTATTATTTTTTCAGTTGCATTTAAGTATTAACTATTAGTGCATATATTCGCGCCTCTCTCGGTGTGTGTATTTGTTCAATGAATTATTATTCAGACGATTGGCAGGCATTGAATTTCACAATAACAATACCAAGATAAGGGCGAAAACATTACTACAGAGCGCGATTGTTCTACTAAAATTAATGATACGAACCAAAGTTCATACAAACAAATTAAGCGTTTAAAATTAGATTGTGAAATTTCTGGGAAATTTCGATTGATCACTTGGAAAGCACATCTATCAGCTACTATCTTAAGGGGGAAATATATAACAAAAAATATTTTTATATTAATAATTATGTTTAATATTTTTATTATTAATTATATTTAATATTTATATGTATAATTATATTAATAATTTAATTTTAGTATCATAAAATGTACCTTTTTAGTTGAAAAACTTTTTGTTGGAGATTTGTTTACACCAAAGATTTCTGTAATAAAAAGAAAAATACAAATTATTTAAAATATATTCTAAACAGCTATATTTATTTTTTTTATTACATTTGTAGCAAATATTTGTAGCAAATATGTGTAGCCGGAAGCCAGTAAAACACCATAATAACAAAGGCTTCAATTGTTCGCCTTGACTGATATTTACACTCATAATTCCCCACCACTCCAACAGTCAGTCAGGTGAGCTATATGGCCTGCAAGTGATATGTTCAACATTATTGCACATTGTGTCAATAATAAACAGGGAAATTGGTCTAGTAAAAAACCTGGACTGAGAGATACCATGTACTCAATAATAATTTCACATTTTCATTCTAAATTTAATTACAACTTTACAAATTTTAATTTAAATAATAACTAAATTCAATTCTGAATAATCCAATATAAGCTTTATGTACTTTGAAATACTATCTTTTCTCTATTAAATAAAAATTTCAATAAATATCCTTCCTTTTCTGTACATTTTAATGGGTATTAAAACTATAGTTAAATGTAAAGTATTCATAGGCGAACCCTTTTATTTCTCACTTCCTTGTTTGCAAAGATAGTATTGATTGTTAATGGTAAATATTGTCATCGTACTGCAAGGAATTAAGGAATTTATATCTTACTTCCTGTTGACCTTATCCAATTATCATCAGAAGTTGGCAATGACTCCTTCACTACTCATTTCCGGCTCTAAGTTATTATATGATTTATAAACTAACTAGTTTATAAGTTTTTAAGCAGCCAAGTTGAAATTTTGAAGCTGTAGATGATATATAAACATTGACAAGTATTTAAGAATACGACTACAATGTGTGTTTTTTTGTGCTAATAATGTTAGTAAATAATGTTCATTAAAAATCAATCAAAATAATTTATATTTTATTAAATTTCTAGTTTTAAAATGTCTAGTTAAAGATAAGATAAAATTGTAACAATTTATTTATATTTTTTGTTGAAATATTTATAATTAATCCTAAGCAATCAAAATCGGATAAATCCAATGTATAAAAAGAGGAAATACAATCCCAAAAAGTGTGGAATAAAATATTTTCAATTGTCGCTTTTTCTGTCAAGTTTATAGTTTTTACAAGGCATTATTATTATATCTGCATTCTTTCTTATTTTTTATTCTTTACATTTTTTTAAAGCTTTCAAGAGTGTAAGCAAATATCTAAACCTCAAGTCGACATTAATTAACTTTAATTAAAATCCGTTAACGCTTGAAATGTTTAAACATCAAAACCAGTTTTGCCTTTCAATTGAAATCGTGCGAAAATATATATCTCGTGTTTCATAATGTTTAGCAATTAAAGCTTGGGCAATCCCGACGCTATTTCAACTTCAATAATGATTCAATGATTAATTATTATGGCTAAAGCAATTGCCCGGTAACTGTGTAAGTATATTATATACAAAAAACAAAGGCCTTGAGTTGGACAGTTCCGGTCAGATCAGCCCCTCCCCCTTTTTTTTCCAGATCCTTTCTCTAGCCGCGTTTTTGTTTTTCTCTTTCAGTATTGGCTTTTGCGGTTGACAGGCACACACACACACACACACACACAGCTTTAAATCCGCTTTGGTTTATACCACATTTTTGTGGTTTTGTTATTTATCAAAAGTGTTAAATAAACAAAGATATACATATATGCAAGTCAAATACAAATAGATTTGAATAAATAGAAAATATTTATATACTATAGTTTAATTGATAAATCTATATATTTAGTATTTATATTTATTATAAATTTATTTAAACTAAAATAGTAAATATACTATATAAATAAATATACAAATAAATAAATATATATAAAAATTAAATTTAACCTAATTTATAAATTTAAATATATATATTTTACTTTTCTCAATTTTGCTAGTTTTTTAAATATTTATAAACAAACTTGCAAATGACTTTTTTATATTTTTACTATAAATAGGTAAATAAAAGAAATTTAACTTCGCAATAATTATTTGCAGTTTCCTAAAGACTAACCCATATTTACGCTATATATTTACATTCATTGAATAATTATGTGGAAACTGTGAATCGTTTAAATAATTATGTAAAAACTGCGCACAAGAACGTGTTGTTGAATTGTTGAATGAATGAGATCCAACAACCACTACTAAAGCAGTACCCGGACTACAACAAAACACTTGCACTGCTTGCTCTCTCTATCTGTATCTCTCGGATGTGTGAATGGAATATGCAGCTACGTAAGCAGCAAAAACAACAATGACAAAGGCAAAGTGAATGAAATTTGTAGCTCGCTCTCAATTATTTTTTTTCTGTGTGTAATGACATTTTCAAGTGTTCGTTATTTCCAGTGCCAGTCCCTATGTGTGTGTTTGTGTGGAATGCAAGTGAGTAAACAACAATAATTGTCAGCGGCAATAACAGAAATAACATTTCATATAAATTCCGATTTGATAAGCTTTCGTCTCTAATCTAGACAGGGACTTTCCCCCCCTCTCTTCTCTCTGTTTGGTTTTTTATTATTATTATTTAGGTTGGCCAACACACGTTTCTTTGCTTACTTTTATTATTTATGATACGTTTCCCCTGCGTCTTCGTTGCCCAATTTCTTTTCATGGAATGGAATGCATTGCACAAGGCATTTCACAGAGTGTGTGAGTGAGAGTTTGATTTGGCGTTTTAAAGTTATCAATGAATTCCTACACACACACACACACACACACACACACATTCACATTCACATTCTGCGACGGAAGCGTGAGTAGAGTAAATTTGTACTCGTATTTATTGGATTTCATTCATAGCCGAGGGACCCTAATAATTTCGTGTTCGATGGGGGACAACGATTTTTATAAATTTTAAAAGTAAAAACCTGCAGTTGACGATTTTTATTATGTATTAATTATTATATTATTAATTATGTAATATAATATATATACAAAAAAATATATATATATACAAATAAAATAAATATCTCAATTTTTTTTGTATAATAATTATACATAAATAGAGTAGTCGAAAAATTCTATTACAAATTTCGAAATATTTTATTTCAATTCATATAATAACCCAATAATATAAAAGAATCCCCGTAAGTTGGATTGAGGGAAGTGTCACTGTATTTACCTTTCGAGGGCTGAATCCGGGTTAGATATGTTTGTCTTATCAGTTTCCTTATCTTACTCAGTTCCCCCTCCAGCCAAAAGTTCCCAATTTTTTTATTCATTTTTTTTTTGTGTTATTTTTTTGTGAATGAATATTTCCCTTGAAGCATGGGAACCCACACAACCGCCCCCAATCCAATCCAAACTGCAATCCATTCCCACATACCGTTTGTGGTTCCCCATTTTCCAGTTCATTCATTTATTTTTTCCCATCCATCGATATCTTTCGGGCTAAATCAGAACTTTGACGGGGCCAGTCACAAGTCAAGCTAATTAATAACAAGCTGTGGTCAGGAGGGAAAAATAACAAAAACAAAAATTCGAAACCCCCACCCTCTTTATATGTAGTATATGTTCCCCCCTATGTGTTATCAGTTGAGATTCTCGCTTGTGCGCCCCCTCATATTTTTTTCCTTTTATTTTTTCTCCGCTCTCCGGCTGTCAAATTTGACATTTGCTATTGAACCGTTCATAAAGTAGGCGCCAGACTGATTGGGCAAGATGATTTTTGCTCGAGTTTTTCTCCTCTGGGTTTGTTTTGCTTTGCTTTGTTTTGTTTTCTTGTTATGATTTATTAAACATTTATTTGGCTTAATGAATTAATTTGATTTGATTTCGACAGCGTAGCGGAAATGTGTCTGTGTGGGGCGCCAAAAAGGCGCCAAGCACGACGCAATTGTCAGAGAAATGCATTTTCAAATGAAATCTAGGAAAATAGCAAAGGGAAAACCCCACAAAGCATTATCTGCTGAATGAAAATATAGTATAATTTGGTAATTAGCTTAGTTAAATTAAGATTAGATGGGATTTTGCTTTTTTTACTGTATTATTTAATATTATTATTTTCTATTCAGGTTTCGGATGCAATCTACATTCACTCAGGAAAGAAAAAAAAGCCAAAACTCATTGAAAATTATATAGAAAGAAATGCCTAATGAATTAATTTTGCCTCATTTTAATTCAAATTATAAAATATATTCTGTTTAATAAAAATATTAACCTAAAGATTAGATTTCCAGCTAGAGAGGCAGAAACCAATCATTAAATAAAACGCAATACACATTTTTACAAGTCTCTGGAAAACATAAACAATACATGTAGACAACAACAACAGCATGATCATCAGCAGCAAAGTTTAAATAGTTGTTAGACTATTAAGTTCCGCTTAAATTGTTTTCGCATTTACCTTGTGCCCGCTCTATTGCTATAAATACAGGCAAAGGCAAAGATGGAAATACATGCAGATACAGATTCAGATACAAATACAAAAGCGCCAGAAGCAAAAAAAAAAAACTCTACAACAACAACAACTGGCATAAGAAGAACAAGAAAAGCAAAGTGCGAGGCACAAAAGAACCTAATCAAGAGCAAAACGCCGCAAATAAAGCAATAAACAAGACACAATATTGTTTTCTTTTTGTTCCCCCTCTTCGTCTTCGTTCTCCTTCCTTTTTTCTTCTTATTTACTTCGTGGCTTGCTCATGCCCAGGCAACTACACAAACAACAACAACTACTATAACAACTACACCAACAACTACAACAACAATGAATAATAATACCAACAACAATGAAACGAGAGCGGTTTTCAAATAGCTACCCAAACAGTTCCAGTTTCCAAGTCTCTTCGAAACTCTCGAGGCTTGAATCTAGAAGCTCCAGTTCCATGCTTAATACAAAAAAAGTATATAAAAAAAAACAAAAGCAAAACACCGGTGACGGCAACAACAGCAACCTAAAGGTAAGCGAGTCGAGACGTCAAACGCAGACAGAGCAGCAGACAAACATAGCAAGTTGAATGAATATACGAGTATGTATGGGTTGTCCAAGGGGTCTCTTAGAATAACAACTATGACAACAATTACAAGGAAAGTGCAAAAGAAATCCTAAAATAACTTAACACATTTGAAGAGCACCACAGCAAATGCACCACAACAATGTTATTCTACAGATAAAGCTTGAAACTAACAAACTAATTATATCTCTTTTTCCATTATTGGTTTTTTATGAGTTATCTTCAAAGGTCTTAAAAGTTGCAGAATTACTTAAAGATAGTTTGAACTATCCTATCCAAATGTCAATGCTTTTTGTGTTAAACTTGTTTTATTATCTCGTTTAATTATCTTAATAAAAAATACATATATGTAGAGGATCAGCGCAACTGCAAAGGAATCTTTCCATTTTTTTATAGTTTTTGCTCTGTGTAAATTACATCAATATTTGTATTTATGATAATTTGTTTAATTTTTTTCAATCTGAGGACAACGACGTAGAAATAGTAATAAATTAGACAACAAATAGGCAGCGGTCAACGAAACAAAAACAAAATTAAATAAAAAAAAATTCACCAAATACGCTTAAAATTTTACAATACGTAATAGAAAGAAAAAAACAACTAAAAAAACGCTGTAACAGCGACGGAATTGAATAAACAAATAGGAACAACGAGAAAAGCGCGCGATCAACAACAATCGTAAAAATAGAATTATAAAACGAGCACGAGACAAAAAGAAGCATCTAGAAAAAACAACAACATAAGCAAAATAAAATACAATAACAGAAAAGAAAGCAAAAAGATTTAAAAAATGTATTTTAATTGAAATAGAAATCCAAATAAATACGGCAATAAATCACAAATAACTGCAATAAGCTAGGAAAAATATCATATACATTATTTTTATTATTATTATTATTATTTTGTACTATAATAACAAATAAAATTTCTTGTAGAGGATCAAGCTAAAGTTAGTTTGTCGTAATATACTTCTACTATCTTTGCACAACCAACTTTATCTTCGAAATACGAAAAGTATCTATGGGGTTGTCCGCTCAACCTATCGATGACAAAGCTAAATCTGTAAAGTAGCTCAATGTATGACTTGGCACGCACAAAATCCAAAGAAAGAAAAACCCAAAGATGAGCACGGAAGCCTAAGCCAGCCGCAAGAATGGACAAAAATGAAATGAAAGCAATGAAAGGATGTTAAGAAAGGGGGTTAAAGGTAGGGAGAGAAGAGAAGAGTGTGTCCAAAGCCAGGGTTTACAGTTGTTCGATCCCACAAATCAGATTAAAATGAGAGGGTGCTTAGGGGTGAACCCCCTTCTTCTTTCTCCCTTCCCAGCTCACTTTCCCCCTTTGTAACACCGCCGTTGTGTACGTGGCATGAAAATAGAACCAAAAGATCAGCAAAAGAAGAGAAGCGGCAGCAGCAGTCAGCTGAGCCACAACATTTACATCGATCACGCTTTTTATGTCACATGAAGAGTCAAAAACAACAACAACAACAACAATAAGCAAGCAGGGGGAAAAGCGCCAGAACCCCAGAATGATTGCAACGATGGCATTTTGGCGCAGACGCTTTTATGGCACACAAGACAGACACACAGACGCAGTTAGAGACGGGAAGACCTTAGCTCGTCCAATTCATTGAATCTTGAATCATTGAATCTTAAGTGGAATAAGCAAAGATCAAATAAATATCTTTTGGATTGATCCTAATCTTTAGAACAACTTTTATAATTTAAGCTCTACAATTCCTTAAGTTGTATTAAATATAACTGATACTGGGAAATAAATATGCAAAGATACATATCTTTCTGATCTTGCCAAGAAATCTGCTTTAGACAGACCTTAGAATATAGTGTCATGGTTTCGCTTGGAAATAATAGTGAAATATAATGTTAAGGAGCCTTTTATATATGTATGATATGATTCTTAATTCTTTACTAAAAATCCTAGACTCAAAAAATTAACAAATATATTTCGTTTAAAAGTTCCCCTTATCGAGTATGTTCTGTATGTGTGCGACTGGGAAAATAGCAGGGCAGACGATTAGACACCAAGCAAGCCATCAACATCACCATCACTGCGCCAGCACATCACGCCAGACCAGACCAGATCAGCCCAGCCCCATCCCCAGCCCCATCGCCAGCCCAGCATCACATCACATCGAATCGAATCACGCCGCCGAAACCAATACTGTGGCTGTGTGTGCGGACGAGGCCATTAGATGATCGGCGCGTCTAAATTTAAATGTCTGTGCGTTTAAGTTGCAAGGCAAAAATAAATCTACATAAAACGTAAACAACAGACAAAGTTTCATCTTGTCTCGCTTTTGCCTGGTTTTTGTTTTCTTTCGCTCTCACGCCTGTAATGACAGATCACAAGATCTTTGTAGACGGGTGGGATTTTGGGACTATATGGATCGGGTTGTTGCCAAGGGGTTGTATCTTTGGGATCCCAAGGGTTGGGCTGTTCACATAAATAAATAAATGTAAAATGGATTTTATGCAAAAAGAAAAACCAAACAAAGGGAAATTTACATTTTTTACAGAGTCCAAATTTGATTACAACGTTGTTAAAAAGGATTGAGAAAATGTAACTCAACAAATAGAAGGGGTTAAAACTTATTGTTGCCTGACAGCACACATCCTTTTGTTTGGAAACATATCAAATTTCTTAAAAGTTTTAATACAAAATAACATTTGATTGTCAATGCCATAGTTTTTACATATAACAAATGTTTGATCAAATATTCTACAAACTTGAGTTCTTTAAAACCGCTTCAAGATTTCAAAATCAAGAAAATTCTACAATTTAAAATTTTTATAATTTTAGGAAATCTTTCAAATGTAGAAAATTCTACAATTTGGCAATATTTTCAAATTTAAATAATCTTTCCTTGAAGAAAACGCCTTTGCAAGTCCCTTCACCTTTGGCCCGATTTTTCCAACCCCTTACAAAATGAACTCACATTTGGAAAATCTCCCTCTTTTATGACCGGGCTCCCCCAAGGACTTTGGTCTTCCCCCCAGCAAGCTGCTAAAGATAATTTCAACTTTTCGTTTATTTTTAAAATGCATTCGTTTGGGGTGTCGTGAAAATGGGAGTGGAAATTAAAAATAGCAAAAAGCATTTCTATAAAATAAATAACACGAGACATACCGAGGGGGCTGGTGGTGGGATGTGCTCTGCTGCAAAGGTGCACTTTTTGGTCCCTCTGCACGTCTGCATTTTCTTAATTTAATTTTCGTGTTGCAGTTCACGATCAATTTCATTCTAATGATTGTAATTAAAAACATTTTTCTATGTCGCTGAGGGAGTGAGTGAGGGGGGAAAAGCAGAGAAAATCCGCTGGCTAGACGACGAGCGAAAGGAAAGTGGGCGGCTTTAACGCCCACTCACGCGCCGTTGGATAGCGACGAAATTAACGCTCGGTTGAAGGCGAAATGAGAAACAAGGAGCACACCAGATTGTAATGAAAATAGTTCCAATTTCTTAATGCACTTTCTTAAATTAGTTAAATTTGAATTTCATTTGATAAAATTTTTGCTAGGTTACTGATATGAAAACTAATTAATAAGAAATTAATCCCCTTAAATATTTTTAATTTTTTGGTTAAATAATTTGTTAAGCATTTAAATAATATTTTCTTATTTCCACCTACCAATAAATACATCATTTTAATGCCTTTAATTTATATTTTCTTAAAAAGTTCCTTAAAGAAGTTTGGATTCATATGGGGCTTATTTTACAGAAAATAAACCAAGAAGTTGGGCATAATTTACCTGAAAAGATTAAAAATAAATAGATATTTAGTAATTAGTCTGTAAGATTTTAAAATTTAAATTCTCTGACTTAGATTTTATATTTCTTTAGAATAATACTTTCCAAACATCGCATTAACCGGCCCCAAACATTTTCACAAATATAAGCATACCCTTGGCTGGTTAGAAAATTGCTTAAAACAATAATAATAGTGAGAAAAACAACAACAACAACAGAGACGTCAACAACGAGACAATGAGGCAGAGCCCAAGCTATAAGCTATACATATGTGTGCCTGTGCCCATGTCTCGCGGATCGTCATCACGATTGGGATGTTGTCTCCACCACCTCGTCCCTCCACCCACCTGCCCCAAACCCACTACCGAATTTCGTCAGATTCTCTATTGGTTTAAATATAGTATCAAGCGAGACGTCCTCGTCTCCACGACATCGGCGGCGTGGTGTCGTCGTCATCTGTTGTGCATTTCAATTTGTAATTGTAATTGCATTTTATATACACATCTGTGAGGGGCGTCGTGATGCCAGTGTGAGTGCAGACTCAATGAATGTAAGCGTGTGTATTTTTATAAATTTGTGTTTTTTTTTTTGGTCATCGGGTCATTTGTGCCACGTTTTATTCTTGATTGAAAGGCTGCAGGCTATAAGCAACTAGTAAAGCTGGAAGTTTTCAGTGAATAAATATAAATAAATGAATTAAAATCTAAAAATCGTAAAAAAAAAAATTGTATCAAATTATAGATAAATATTAAACGAGTTGCTTTACAAGAAGTTATGGAAGTTTCCAATAAACTGAATATTTGGCTTAGAACTAAGAAATTGCTTATATTGGGGCCAATTCATAAAACAACATTCCAAGCCCAACAGTCTTGCCAACCAATCAACATTAACATTACCGTCTGTAATAGCCTTGATAATCCCCATCACATCATCATAACCACCATGGCTACTATTACTATTATCATCGTCGTTGTCGTCGTCGTCATCCGTATCCCGGATGCGTGAAAATGCAAAATGCTGCAATGTCAAATCGAGAAACGGGCACAATGACTCAAATGCTTGCTGCAGATTGGGGGCTATAAAAAGCGGCCAACTGAGAGCAACTAAAACTTTCCAAATGCCAATACCCACACACATATAAACACACACACATTCACATTTGTATGCCATAAAATCACAGTCATTATGCATAGTATGTGTGTGCCTGATATTTATTTTTCAATGCGAGATGACGACGGCTCAGCGACATTTAGCTGAAAATGCAATAAACAACATTCCAATCTGAGCTGAACTCCCAAGCACACTAACCCCTCCGCCACACTTAACCCCTTTTGGCTCAAAGAGACAGGGGGGAAAAAACAAGAAAGAATGGTATGGTCAAGTACCTCGACTAAGAGATACCGTGTCCTTAATAGTATCAGAAAATATATTTTTTAATAAATATTATTAACAAAAAAATGTTATAAAATGTTTTAAAGAATAGGGTAATTTTTGGGCTAAAAAAATCTCATTGTATCTTTTGGATACACCGAAATCTAATAATTAAGCTGGCTCGATCATATAGGATCAATAATTATGCAATATTTACATATTTATAACAAAAAATCAAATATACCCTAGTTATTTACTAGTACAGGGTATCTGTAAACAGCAACTACCAGTAGTAAAAAGTGCCAGGTCATTATGCGCATGTGTTGCCCATTATAGTAAGCGCTATAAAGCACTCACTATCCACTGCACTATTAAATACTTGGTGAGTAGGTTTAAAAGCAAACGGAAATACTTTTAAAAAGATATATTTTTTGTATGTAAAAAAGGCTAACCTATAGTTTCAGTAAGATGATCTTGACTTGTGGATTCAACATAATTTAATTTAATGAGATGATTAAGTAATTAAGATGAACTCAAGTTTATATTTACTGAAATAAATATCTAAAACCCACTGAAGGGGTCAGCCAAGCTTAGAGTCATTACTCAAGTCTGCAAACTTGTATCTTATGGATGTACTTTCATAGGATTTTAATTTTTTTAAAAGCTTTAGAATTTGATTTCTAAAAAAGTATCTTAAATATTCCAAGATTATCAAGCATCCTCTGGAGATGATAAAGTTTAATTAATAAAATTAATGGAACTCATGCTAACATTGCCAAAATATAGGAAACTTTAGTGTTGTAATTCTTTAATTAAATTTATATAGCAGAGAAAGGCTTTCAAACCCTTCAATTGAGTTATAACCTTCCCCCTGCTAGCCTTTCTGAACTTCCTCCCACACCCCCTGGGACCCAATCTAGCCCCCCCAATGACATTGTCAATGTCAATAGCAAGATCTTTTCTCTCAGTTTCCTCTAAAAAAAAAAAAAATAAAACACACATATTACTCTTGTGTATGCCGAGAACGAATTGTGGGGAATATGCGCATATGTTAAGACCTCAAGAGGTAGACAGGCGGCGATCTTGTTGCATATGCTTAACGGTTTTCTGGCTTTACCTGGTTGGTGGTAGCGGTGGTGGCGTCTCCGCCAGAGCCAACCTCTTGGGTACTCCAAGTGATTAATGGGCCCAAACGGACAACAGACCTTGCCATATACGGGCTACTTTAACGTTATATACACTGAGACCAAAGACTTCAATCGAAGCTCTTTATTGAAATATTATTAAATAACACTTTGGGTTTTAAAAATTATTTAAAGCAAAAAAAAATATAATTATAGATAAAAAGATTTTATAAAACATGCAAATTATAAAATTTAAAAATCTATTCAAATCTCAAAACAAAATGAACCAAATACTTACTATATGAAAGGCTAAGGTTCAAGGATCTTTGAAATGTGGGTTGCACTTTTTTTCCTGAGTACAGAACGGGCTGAGTTAAGGGGTACAAAAGCCAGGGAACTTTTGTCGACTTTTATGAGCAATTAAAAAACTATTACGGTGACGCCAGCCAAATGGCAAGCTGCATTGTTTGCTGTCGAGTTTTATGTGCAACGATGACGTTTTTATGGGCGCCACACGGAGTGTGGGTCGAGGTCTTTTGGCTCTGTCAGTCTGTCTCCAGTCGCTGCGCATGCGCCTTATGTCTCCCTTTTACTCCTGAGTGTCCCCTCATTTGTGGAATGCGGAACTGTTTTATATCCCATATATCTTTAGCTTTTATATTTTCTGTGGGTTTTTCTTCATTTTCTCGGTGCATAACTCAAAAATGCACCCTAATGACACACATAAAGTTTGACTTTGGTGCCGGGCCTTTGTCTGGGCGGCTTGAGAATTAATTGATGGCCATTAAACTTGGTTTTATAATAAAAGAGAGTTGTGGGACTTTAAAAGGAGGCGAACAAATTGAAAGGGGTTGGTGGCTCGGTTCCTGGCAATTATTCATATGAAAAAAGTTAATAAATTAAATGACAGAAGGATACATTTACATTGGTTGTTGTATTTTTATAGTTTTTTTAATTCGTGGCATTTAAATATTTTATTTTTACATTCTTTCCTGACTTTTTGGGGATGTTTTTTTTTTAATATTTATTCAGCATTACTAAACTAACACAAAAAAAAAACAATTACCTTACACTAAATGCTCTAAACGTGATCTTTGGTATACAAATGACTCTTTTAATAAATTTAAGAAAAAATTCCACGCGAATTGAGTTAATTCTAGAAGCAAAGCGCAGACATTCCGCAAGCATTTTCTTTCTCTCTCACTCAATGATCAAGTCTGCATATTCAGATCTTAAACTATCTCTTTCTGTCCCAGCTCTCTGACTCTGTCTGTCTGTGTCTTTAGCCATTCGAACTCTGGACTTCGACTCATTCACGCGCCGTTCACATAACTCGAAACGTGATTTTTACATGGCGAGTCTCTCCTCCTCGGATGAGATGATGCCACGATTAATGCTTCTTATGCGGCTGCTGCGACTGCTGCTGCTGCTGCTTCCTCCCCCTCCTCTTCCTCTATTCTCTTCCATCTTCGTTGTCTTCTTCATCTCCGGCATTCTTGACAACAAAAGAGGAGGAGGAGAGGAGCAGCTACAGACATTGGAATGTGGCAGCGCCACTTTACACCCTTCGCATTTCGATTGTCGTCTGCGGCTGCAGCTGTTGCTACTAGTTTATTGGATACAACAACAACTGAGAAGAAGTGCAGAAAAAAAAAAGAAAGAAGGAGAAAGAGAGAGGGCAGGGAAAGTACCACCAGTGAGGAGGAAGTGAAAATGGTACGGCATGTAAACTGTCTCCGGCATACAGTTGGGATTCCAATGGAAATTCACAAGAAAATCAATCAATTTTCATTTAAAAATATCACCCTCTTTGGATACTCTTAGATCGTTTTATTATAAAATAAATATTCCATATAAACTCCCATAAATATTACTATAAACTTTAGAATATTTATTATTGTTTATTATTTTCTATTGCTTATTATTTATTATTGTTTGTCAATAATTTATCAAGAAAGGTCCAACCACAAATTCAAACCTTCTTAGGATACTCCCAAAGGCGATTGACTTATAAATTATTAATAAGGTTTTCCATTTAGAATTATTTAAAGTTATCTCGTAGTTATTTTGTTATTTTTTTGTGAATTATTTTCGATGAAAATTCTCTCCCATTTTAATAGTTATTAAATATAACAAGAAAGTCGAGCAGAGCCGCTAATTTTCGTAATTTAGATAGATAGTCGCTGACTGAATTTAAATTATTTGTTTTAAATTCATTAGGAATCACTTTTTATTTTATGACTGAGTCACATAAAGCCCTGAAAAATGAATGAATTGGCAATGTTGAAATATTTCCCCTGCTTTGGCTCTATGTATCTATGTATCTCATATTCAGTTTTACTTCTGGTTACGTCATTGCTTCACAGCAGCAGTCGTCAGCTATCAATCACACGCACAAAACGGAAATAAATATAGCTATGAGGCGACAGAGTGAAAGAGATAGGAGCCAAGGGAACGGGACAGCTAGAGGAAATGCAGCGGAAGTGCGTCTAATTGAGCAACTGACAGAATATGCGTCGCGTCTGTGTATGAACCGAGGGGGCACGCCCCAAAAACCAAGATGCTGCCGAGACACCGAGACGCCCCCTCATCATGTCTTTACCCAAACTTCTGGAACAAAGTCTCCTCCGTCTGCTGCTATCTCAATCAACGTCCGAGTTGACTTGACTGACTCGTTCGAATACATGAGTTGGATGACTGACAGGCAACACGTGCTCTCAACGCAACCAGTTGGCCATTAAAGCCAAAAACAAAAACAAACCAAGCTGAAAAAAAAACGTAAAAACAGCAACAAGGCAAAGAAGATGCTGGTGCCCCTCCTTAAAGCATTTAAAGACTCTTCTTCTGAAGGAATAGCCTGGGAAAACATCAGTTGCCACACATAACTCCAGCTTAAGTGTGTGGGAAAAGTCGTAAGCGGCTAATAAACCGACTGCTTAACACAGGGAACTTTGGTTTAAATTTTAAAAAAATATATATATATTAAGAGGAAATTAAGAATTTAAAGAAATTAAAGCAGTTAAAAATTAAAGAAATCTAGTAAATAGGAATAATCCTTATATTACTATCAAAATTTAATTAAAATTTTTATTTTAAATACAAGATTGACTTTATTTTTTATGAGTTCCCTGGTAATAATAACTTTATTATAAGCTATTAACCACCTTTAACAGTAGTAAAGAACATATAATTCCCATTGAATAAATATTTCCTAATAATTTATAAATAATTACTAAATAACTCTTAAATAGTTCCTTAAAAATTTTTATTTTAAATAAAATGTTTAATCCCTATAAAATATGTTTAAGTATACAAGTATTTCCATTCCATTTAGCACGAAATGAGTTCATTAGAGGTTTTTTTTTTTTGTTCAGCCGGATTCCCATGAATGGAAGCCACTTACAGACTTTATCAGTGACTGGGGCAGCAGATCTTTCGGCTAGGCTGCCTTTCCAATTGAAACTATTTCCGGCCAGACTCGATTCGACGGCAAAAACAACAACTATATGAGCAGCAGCAAATACAATGACAGCAACTTGCCAAGAGGCAGAATGAGGGGGAAATACATTAGAGCTGTATGTTGGTGCAATTGCAATAACATACCGCATGCCACATGGTGGCACACACTAAGACATTCCACAAAACCCCCTTCAATCTCCTCAAGTCGCGACGGTTGTCTCAAGAGGCAGTTGTGTTTGTGCGTGTGTGTGTACTGGTCCTCCTGAAAACTGTGAAAATGCCCAGACGGTGAGTGTGCAATTGAGCGACTGCTACCAACCACTTCTGCCACCTTTTGACGTCTGGTCTGGATTCCATTTGACAAGGAACTTAATTTATTTTGTAAAAAAAAATAAAAAATAAAAGAAGAATACAAAATGCATCCTTTTTATTCTTTTTGTTGCGGCTATTTTTTTTTTTTTTTACTAAAAACTAAAAAATGTGAATGTGCTGTTTTAGCTCAAAAGATTAACCTGTATTTATGTGTATTTAAACCTAGATCTAAATAAAAAATATTTCTTTAAAATAACTTCGCCCATTTATTGTAATAACTTTTATACCAAATTCTAGGGTATTCCAGGATTCCAGGTGCTTGGCTAAACGTTTTCCCCAAGTTCTTGGCTCCCCTTTCGCTGCTGGAACTACCGCCGCCTGCTGCTAAGTTATTATTATTGCAGTTGTTGTTGCGACAGAGGCGCCATTTGTTACACATTATTTAGGATCAGCCGCCATTTAACGCCAACCTCCTCTACCAAACCTCCCCATTTTTCACACCATTTATCCTCTCTTTGGAAATTTTCCCTCGATATTTATTGTTGGTTTTGAATTATTTAGAACTGGGCCATGCGGAAATAAATATCAAAGTAAAATCTATGGGAGCTGGGGATGATGATACATACATATATCCGGAATTGGAAAATCTACATCCTCATAGCTCCCCGCACACATTTTCTACTGCTTTGGTTTTATTGGGGTCGCCGTGCTTAGTTTGCTATTGACACCCAATCAGCATAAATTTTCTTAGGAAAAATTCTAAAATGTTCCCCGACTTCTTCAGTTTCCGTGGAATGTGACACAAATTAAGCACAAGATAGATAGAGGCAAAGTATGTATATGTAGGAACAGCGAAACATCTTTAAAGTTTAAGTTAAAAAGAAATATAAAAATATGTTCATATTTTATCATATCTAAGGTAACCTTTCCTTTTTTAGCTAAAACTATGAGAGAAATGTTCGCAACTATAAGATATAAATTCAACAAATTCTAAATTGAAACTTAAAAGGTACATTTTATAAATAGAAACTCGAATTATAGGTATTTAAGTTTTTTTTTTTGATTTAAAAGACAAAGAGATTTCAGAGTAATTAAAAGAAACCTTACCTTATATCTCATCTGGATTTTCTTTATAGTTACTAACACGTTTCGGTATTATATATTTCCTCCGCTACCGTAGCACTTTCTTTTTTAGATTTTCAAATTCGAAGTTTTCAATTTTTGGGGCAAATCGAATTGAAGAGAGATGGGAAAATATTGGGGAAATGCACTTGGATCGCTTGAACACAACTTTATTCCCTCTCTCTCTCTATCTGTCTGGTTTAGTTTGGTTTTTTCTCTTTTTTTCTTTCTGACTAGCAATTTGATTTATTTAGGTTATCATTTTTCTCGATTTCCTCGTTGAAGCTGTGTTGTTGCTCTCTTGATCTTTTGTTGGCAAGTATTTTGTGGTTGTGGCTGTGCCTGGTTGTCACATAGCATTCCTCACTTTTTCTCACATTTTTCACATGATTTTTACTTTCACACCTTGGTGCGGCCAGCAGCACTCGATGATCATTTCACGTGATCTCAATGATGCATTTTGTCGTCGGCGATCTGAAATGGGAGCAATAGAGAAAGGCGATCAGCGATGAAAAAGGAATTCCATATATTTGAGAATGAATGGATCTAAATTGAATTGTTTATTGAGATGAACATAACATAAATGTGTTTAATTATGTCATTTTCAGAAACAATTTCACTTGTTTAACACTTATAAGACATCAAACAGCTAAAAACTGATCTTTTTCTCAGCCAAAAATAAAACTAATTTAACTTTGTATAATTTTTTTGAAAAGTGTAAATGTAAGACTTTAATAATAAAAAGTATTTAAATTAAAAGTTTAAATATATAAATATTTATAAAAATAGGTTTTTCATTTATTAAATTATCTTTTTTTCAATCCATTAACAGCAAACTCCAGCGCAACCATTATCCAATTAACAAATTCCACAAAATCACTTAAACGCCAGAGCAAAAATGGCATTCGTGCAACTTTTTAATCCACCTGAAAAGCCATAATTTTATGCTTGACTCTTACGATTCTTGCAGTATGGTTTTCCATTAGGCCCCACCCAGAAAAAAAACACAGACTACAATAAAACGTTGAACTTTCGCGCCAATTAATACAAAAAAAAAGTACTACAAAAAAACTGCACAGCAAAGCGAAAATAAATATAAACAAAAGAAAATCAACTACAACTTATTACAACATCAAAAATAAAACGTTGTTTTGGCACACACTGAGACCACGCCTTTTTCTTTAACAACAACTACATAAATAGAGATACAAAATATAAAATCTGTAGCTGAAAAAAAAAAACGTAACTAAATGTTTTTCGAAAAAAGATATGATTTTAATAATAAATTAATCTTAAATAATTTCCCCTGTTCCACAAAAACTGAATTAGATGAGTAAAAAAAAAGCCGTCTGCGCCGAACAACAACAACATCTCCAAAAACAACGCCGGCAGGAAAATCAAGCGCAGTTCAAGCATCAAAAAGCTGCCGTCACGCCCCTCTTGAGTGCACTAACCGCCCACCGACCCACCTCCTTTCCCATCTCCTTCCCAGCCCCCTTCCACCCCTCCGCATTCATTTCAAAAAACGAGGCCAGACAGACAGCGTCTCTCTCGCTCTGCCGCTCTTGTTACCGCGCTCTCTTTCCATCCCGTAAGTCACGTGGGGTGTTGTGTGCGGCACGCGAAATGCAACGAAAAGATAAAGAAGGGGGAAAAAGCGCTGAACTAAAGCGAAAATAAATAAATAAATTAGTTGGCTGTATGTATATTTTAGTATTGTGCATTTTAATTTCAAGCAGCGAATAATGGCTTTAAATGCGCGAATAATGAGAAAATTTAATTTAAATCTATTATAAAGTAGAAATGAGATAGAAATTTATATACACACGGCTAAATTTCAAATAGTATAATTATTAGCTTTTCAATTAAAAAGTTAGCTTTAAGCCAAAACTTAATTTTGGTCAAGACAACAAATCACACACACACATGTACGAGCGCATACACAGCCAAATAAGAGGCGCGTCGCTGGCCTTAAAAAAATTTGCTGCTGCAGCAAACGACAGAGGGAGAGAGGTATAGAGAACGCTTGCACACCGGAGAGAGATAAAACACAAAATCGAAACGAACAAAAAAATGCCAAGAAGCGCAACAGAGGCGTCGACAGCGAAGCCGGCAGAAGCAACGGCAGCGGCAACCCTCGAGATGACGTTGACCCCGAAAAATGACGCGAAGCGCAATTTGTGAAAACGAATGCGAATGGGAACGAAAACAAACTGAAATCTAATAGCGGCCCGCCGGGAGTGCGAGCGAGAGCCGAACAGTGTCGGCGTCTGCATGCGAAGCTCTCTCTCTTGTTTTGTTGTTTTGCGGATAGACGTGCTAAAGCGCAGTGCGTATAAAAACATACAGGACGAAAAGTCGAATAACAACAACATAGTGTAGAAGCGCATTTAGGCGGCGGCCAGACAGAAAGAGAAGGAAGATAGCAGACAGTGAGTAAAAAGCGCGTGGAAACGGAGCAGAGAACCGAACCGAGAGAGTGTGTGAGCGTAAACAGAGCGCATGTCTGCGATAACAAACAGGATGAAGAAGGAAGGAAGAGCGGAAGAACCGAAGGAAATGGAATGCGTTTTTGCGGGTCGAACGAATTTTAAACATTTGGCTCATAAACCCTTTTTATATTTGAAATCAATATGCAAAACGGTAAAAGCAAATGCATTTCTGTTATTAAAATGAATTAATAAACCACAGATTGCATAAAAGCAATCTTAACAAAAACAAAAGAAGAGAACGGAAAAGAGCAACATTATTCTTTCTCACAAACGGAGGCCTCCAAAGGTACTCATGTATGTATATGTTATATATTTGTATATAAATTTATGTTTATGTATTTCTTGTTTTGCACTTTTACGTAGCGCCAGCAGAGGAACAACAACAAAAAGTGCAGTCGCTTATGAATGGAAAAGAAGGCGCACCACTGTCTCGCTCTTCTCCACAAGCATGCGTCTGCTAGGCTGTGTGTGTGTATCTGTGTGAGGGAGAGAGTTTTGCATATGTGTTCAAGGAGAGCGAGGAGTGCAGAAAACATTGCCGGTGTCGTTGGCCCTTCTGTCTGGTGTTTTTCTTGCTTCTCTTCCTTATTGTTGTTGCGCCGCAATGTGGTACAGTGACTACCAAAAAATACTAGCAGCGCGCACACAGCTCGTAAAAACGGGGCTCAAAGGGGAGGAAGAAGAGGAAGCAACGGAAGCAGCGTCGCCACCTAAATGGGCTGCAATAAAAAATTACATATGCGGTAGTAAAGTTGTAAAACTGCGGTTGTACGTCACTGCTTCCAGCTGTAGTTTTTGGTTTCGAGTACTTAGTGGTTGTAATATAGTATCTTAACGCCGTACTTTTTTTGAAATAAGAGTGGGAATTTAAAATATCATTGGTTGTATTCCCTCCTTGTTATAACTTTATTAATATTATAATTATTTATTAATTTTTGTTTCGACAATATAGAGCTTTGTCCGATCATAATAATATTCGCCATTTTTAATATTCAAGTTTCAATTACCTTGAAACAGTTATTATTGTATATATTTTTAAGTAATACTGTAAATATACCTAATGATTCGACCAATGGACCGCTAATGAGAAAGAAAGGGGTTACTTGGGGTTGGGGAAAACGAAAACGTACATCAAATGGCGCCGCCTAATTAAAAAACCATTAAAATTTAAAGCAACCGCCTATGCATGGGGGGCTAATAAATACATAAATTTTGCAGGAACGGCATCAGTTAAACTAAAAACAAAAACAAAAAAACGCTTAAATTAATTACCTCACGAAACAAATAAGAAAGCAGCGGCAGTAGCAAAGATAAAAAAAGCCAGAAAAAAGGGGAAAACAGGCAGTCAAATCACATTGGGCTAAGTTTCTTTTAAAATTTAAATTAAGTTAAGGAAAAACATCTATAGAATTCATAATTAATAACAAAAATATGAAATAGCATTCAATTCACATAGCCAAAGGTTAAAGGCTAAAGACAAATAAACCATTATTTCGTTAAGAGAAATTGTCATAAAATTACTTTTATTATTTTATATTTATATTTCTAAAAAAGGATATGGTATTATTCATATTAAATTATTGTAAATACCCAAAACAAACGTCATAATAAAAGTGTACTTATTTTTAAGCCATATAAAACATTTTTAGAGCCAATTAAAAGGCAGTCTCAATTAAAGACTCAAAAGAGGACGGGACACTCAAAAATATAAAAATCAAATGAAAATACCAATTTTGTAACGCCTGACTTTGGGTATATGTATATTTTTGTGAATTTTGAAGATTGCAAAGTAAAGGATTTTTGATGTCCAGGGTCCACCATACAATGGCCAATGTGCAGCGTCAGCTTGGTAAAAAAAAAACAGCGGAACATCATGGAATTGTGTCTAAAAATAAACTTGTGCAACAATGTTGCAAAAGCAAACATCAGCAGACAGCCAGTGACACAAAGTGGATGCAGAAGAGGCAGGCGCAGGGGGAGCTCCAGACACGAGTGGAGCTCTCTTGCCCAGACGGCGGCCTTTCTTCTGGCCGTCCTTCTGTCTGTCCACGGGGCCCTAGCTCCTCCACCAGCTCCTCCTCCTGTTGGCCATTTCGCTCTCGATCTGTTTGTCTGCCGAGTGCCGCCGCCGTCTCATTGTTTGTGGAACGGTTGAGAGGGGGACAAGGGCCATGCAGCAGCACCAGCGACAATGGTTAAAAGGAGCAGTAAAGGTTATAACACTAAGGTTTTAATACCCTTGAATATGTATATCGAATTGGATGGTTTTAAAATGATTAAATGGTTGGAAACTACTATCCGTAAATTATTGTAAGGACATAAAACAACTTCGTAAACTAAAAGTAGTTTTTCATTATAATAATTTTTCTTCTGAAATAATAATTTTTTTTTTTTTTAATATTTACTAACAAACTAATATTATTATTACAAAATATTTTAATAATTATAATACTTAAATCCTCTTCAGCCACTATCCAAGATCAAATATCTCCACTTTTAATAATCAAACAAAATAATAAAATTATGACTTAAAATCAGTTCCCGGTTGTCAGAAATATTTTTATAGAAAGGACTGAAGACATAATAAAATTGGATAATATTCTCTGGTTTTCTAGCAATTTTTTTTCTTAAATATAAAAAATATAAAAAATATATATTATTACTATTGAAATTTTCTATTTATCAAGTCTAAACTCGAATTCAAAGTTATTTTCTTCTAAATTTAAAACTGCATTATTTTCTCTTGTAAGAAACTCTTTGAAATTTCTTCTGAATGTTGCAATTACCTTGCACCTTTTCATGGAACCCTCTATGAAGGGTACAGGTAACAGGTAAAGTATGGTATATGGAGTGGCGCGTTGAGCACGCGAAAAGAGACTTGAGTGGCATACATACCATGTATGAAGATACATATAAACATATGTATGTATAGGAGGACACGGATGAGCGGATAAAGAAAAGGTAACCCAGAAGGTGGTGGGGCAGGAGGGGGGAGGAAGGGAGGCAGGTTAACCAGTGGCCACAAAAGAAGCGCGCCAAAGCGCCAAGAAGAGGAATGGTCAGTGAAGAGCGCGGTTGCGCATCCACTAATCGCTAAATTTACGAGTACAGTTAAAATAAAATCATAAAAATGTCTTCTTCAGCGCTTAACTTGTTATTGTTGTTGTTGTTTTACGGGTTGCTTTTGCCGTTGTTGAGGCAGGCAAACAACAAAAGAGACACAGAAAGAGAGAGAGAAAGAGGTACGGAGTTGAGTTTCGAGTTCAGTTTACAATTTACATGATGATGAAGTAGTTCAAGACAATGTTTTTGGCCTGGAATTTCCACGAAAACACTTGGGAACAACTTCCCGCGTGCGCACACACACACTCGTCATTTTGAAAAACAGACAGTCAGGACAGGCAGCAGCAACAACTACAACAACCACATAAGAAAACGTATCTTGAATCCCCCGAGTTTATAGTGTAAAATTTAATGAGCAACACTCCGCCAAGAAGAAGATCATCCATTGGCGAAAAAAGGTTTTATTTCAGGTTTCTCGTTCGTGTTCCCCTCACTCACTTTTCCACTTCAATGGAAATGAGAAAAACAACAAGAACAACAACCATAAAAAAAAAATAAAGGTGACAACGTGTGAGGTTAAACCACAGTGACGGGCAATATGTAGCTGCTGCTAAGCAGCACAAGTATTTCATGAATAAAGATTTAAATAGAAATCCTAATAAATCCTTCCATCCGATTTCGTATTTATAATTTATAAGAATAAGAACACCTTGTCAAATTTCTTAATTTCTGTAAAATATACTGTATTTTATATAAAATTAGTTACTTTAAATACATACTTTAATTTATGTATCTTATGTACCATAAGGAACCTTGATGGAGAGGATGCATATTTTTTTTGCCCATTATTGTGCTCGTGTCGCAATCTTTAGATCAAAGATCATGAAAACAAACAAAATAACGGGACAACCGAAGGTCATTCACGGGCGAAAGAACGCACCAAAGAAAGAGGCAGCGAATAACTCGCAACATTGTTGACGCCCCAGCGATTAGAAAAGAAAGCTAAAGAAAATGTGGTTTTAAATAAAAAAATATTTTTAACCAATAAAAAAGAGAAATGCACAAATAAAAACCATCTAAAAAATCAATAAAAAATAATAACAAAATAATTGTATAAACAAAATTGCAGAAACCGCTTGCACAGTTTGTGTACAAAAAAAAAAAATTAAGAAAAATTTTTAAATGTGGTGTGAACTCAGTTTTAACCGTGACAGAACCACTTATTTTGATGAGTGGAAAGAAAGGACTCTCACGCCGAAACACTTAGCTTAGTTTAGCTTTTGGCGATCGTCGTGCGCCACACAGTGTGAGAAAGCCTGAAGGGTCAGCTCTGCAGTAGATATTTAAAGAGCATTGAAGCACTAAGCGATACAGCTTTGGGCAGTGAGCGGGCGGCATTTGGCTTATCTCGTAATGTTTATGAAAATGACTATAAATACTATAAAAGAGGCAGTGAAAAAAAAGCGCAGCCGACCGACTGCCCACCCAGCAGCGATGTCGGCACCATGTTTCAAGCGCCACACACAAACACTAAGCTAGATACACTAACACATGGGCGGCATCACATCACCATAAAAAGACAAACAGCAGCAGCACGCACTTTATCAAAAACAAAATAGAAGGCTCTCTCTTTCTATTACTCTCTCTGTCCTAAGCGTTTGCTTTCTTTCTCATGAATGTAGCGCGTGGGTGTTGGAGAGAGAAAGCATTCATAGAAATGCAACCACGTGTGTTGTTTATTACACCAATACGCTCACAGCGGAAAATAATAAACGAATGTCAATACGAAAACGGAATCTTTAAAAACAAGAAAAACAAATAACTGCGCAAAGCGAAATGCTGAAAACAAAAAACAAAAACAATAAGCAGAGCGAGCAAGAGCGCAGATAGCAGGGAGAATGAGTGAATATTAAAATTGTCAAAGAGAATGGGCATTAATAAACAAGTAAGGGGCAGACATTTGTTGATTGTTAATTTATTTTTTATTTTAGAGTTACAGTTTTTGTAAAGGAAAAATCTGAAAATTAAATGAACCGTTTTCCACGAAACTGGCAATAAAACAATACGGATAATATTATAAATAAAGCTTTAAAAATTAATCATTAATGCTTTTATATATATTTTTTCAGTAAAACTGCCTGGAAGTTGGGTTTCTTCCAGTTTCATTCTAGTTTAAATGAGTATTTGTGGGTTTTTAATATTATCTCAGACACAAAAATAAAACGCGATCGTAAAAAGATAATACCCAACGAAAAACATTAGTGTCAAAAAGATTTAAATTAAGACAACACAACATCAGGAATAATAAATCAAAAGTCTTATTATTATTCTTTCTAAAAATCTTGTATTTTTAGGAATTAAAAAGAAATTAAATTCTAAAATTTCAACTTCTGTATTATTTATGTCATGTTAATTATCCCTAAAAATAGTAATAGTCACACAATTGATACAAAGTATAATGTCTGGTTTAAAAATGTATAACAATTTCTACTCAAGGGTCTTGATAAGCTGCTAATCCTTAGTCACCATCCGGAGAGATTGCCCATAATCTGGAATCAAAACATCAAAACAAACAACTTGCCATTGGCCAATTGTTGATTCATGTGGGTGTGTACATATACGTACATATGTCCGTACATAAATAATACGGTTAAGAGTGTGTGTCGCCAAGTAAAGTATAGAATAAACACCTCAACTTCCACGAGAAGTGATCACAAGATCCCCCGTGTATCCACATCTCATAATATAAACACCACGTCATCGCTTGTCCACCACCCTCACATCCCATCCGTCACCCCTCCTTAAATACCTTCCAGCTTTAGTTTGCCATTTTCACCCGCGGGTTTATTGTTGTTGCCTTTAATACATTACTTTTCCTAATAATATTTCTGTTATTGCTGTTCTTCAAATCACTTAGTGAAATCCATAATTCAACGCAGAGAAATGGCTGGGGCACAGCACAGGTCAAAAAGGTAGCACTGATTTTTGGAAAATAAAAAAAAAACAAATATACTGAAAATTATTTCAAATTATAATTGATTATTTTTCCTTGAATATTTACATAATTTAATGTAATTTAATTATATGTAATTATTATTATTATTATATGTAATTTAATATAATTTAATTTTAATTTAATTTTCTTTTTGAAGTGTTCCTATTCAGTTGACCACAACTGTCTCATATATGGTGTGTTTATGCGTAGGCGACTGCAGACTTTGGTGGTGGCGTAGCCAAGTGGGTGGTGTGGGCGGTCTAGGGGAAGAGGGAGAGGCACCCTCGTCATACGACCAACTGAAGAACCTAGACTATGTCATGTGTTGTGTTAAGTGCGTAAGTGTGCGTTGTTCTTGCTAATATTGTTATTGCTGCCGCTAGTGCTGGGTACTGGGTATTATTTACGTGGACCTTAGACTCCCCTCCCGATAAGATTCCGGGAGCAACAGCAAACGTATGGGGGATGGGGTTGGACGACAGATGATGGGATGATGATGGTGGCGCTGTGGTTCACTGGGTGCTGATGTTGGACGCGGATGCGCCTGTGATTCATACTATAGCGCTGGCTGTTGTTATTTGTTGTTGCTGTTGCCTTTGCCAACCGTTCTTGGAACACTGAATTCCGATTTATTTGATTTTCCACAAGGCGAATGCAAATAAAAAAAAAAATTACAATTAAAAGCGGCTCGACGAAAACAAGTTGACTCATAACACAAATAAATACATTGCATTGCGAAATCAAAAAATAAATGACAACAACAACAACGATTGCGTAATTGCTACCAATTTTGGCTTGTGATCGGAAGCCATAAAAGCAATAAAAGAAGAACAAAAAAATGTGTAGAATTTTCAACAAATTCCAGAACTTTTTTATTGTAATTATTTAGTTTAGATAAAACTAACATGATTATTATATTGCCATTTATCCTTCCACAAAATATACTTTTTTTTAAATTTAAAAATGATAATGTATTATTAAAATAAATTTCCCTATTTTTAAATATAATTGCAAGAAAATGTTGCGCCAAAAACAGCCATAAATCTCCCCAAAAAAGGGCGCAAGGCGCAACAAAAACAAAAACAACAATTATAATCAACGGAGCAATAAACTTGCTATGCGTGCATACATGGGATAGGGAAGGCATCGGTGGAGGAAGGGCAGTGGAGAGATGGAGTGTAGAGCGATTAGAAGACGCGCGTCTAAGTTCAAGGCCAAGCAGTTCACAGCATAAGCAGCAAGAGCAGAAGAAAACAAAAACAATAACAAGAAACGTACAAAGCCGGCAGTGGGAAAGAGAAGGAGAGCAGTAAACGCAGCTGAAAAAAGTGCACACAAAATGGTTTGGCTGTATTTGTGTATTAATGTGTGTGTGGGTTGTTGTTTTTTGTGCCATCCCAGCGAAAAAGGTCAATGACACCTGTCTGTTTGTCTCACTCGGCTCGGCTCACTCACTCATACAAACCCACACACACGTAGGAGCTTATCACCGGCCACTCTCTTTCAGCAGTCGTGGCCTCTCATTCTAGCATGTGCGCATGTGGTCAAAGCCTTTTGTCGAATTTTCGGTTTAATTTGTTGTATTTTTTTTATTCCCTTTTTGGAGGGGGGTTTCGTCATCTCAGTTTACACCAAGTTCAACTGAATGTAATTGTTGGATTATTTTGATTATTTCTTTATTTATTTGATCGTTTTAAATGGCTCGCTTTCATGTCTAACGTTTACCTGGTATTATTTTAATATATTATTGCTTTTTTTATTATTTGTTTTAATTTATATTATTAATGGGGTATCAAAAAAAACTTTGAGTTTGTTAATTATTCAACATTCATATAAAGGGTATAAAACGATCGGCTTTTCGCTTTTTTTTCAGTTTCAATGTTTTTTATCCCCCTGTATCGGTGTGTGTGTGTTTTTGTTATTCGTTTCGCCACTGTTAATTAGTGTGGCCAAATTATGCGCCAAAAATGAGTAGATGAGGAGGTCGGTTATACGTCATCAACAATAGCCGGACAAACAATTTCCGGTTTTTGCCTCACACACCATAAAAAAAAACCAAATATCAAAAATAACACACCGAAAAGAACAGAAAAACAACAATATTAACAACAACAACAACAGAAGAAATCATAAAAATACATAAGAAAAACAACAAACTTGGCCCGGGTGCCGTCATTGCCTCATCCTCTCTATAGATCTGCTGGCCGTTCTGCTTTATTTTGGTTTTATTTTCAACAATTTGTTTTTGCCGCGACTTATTTTTGTCACAAATACACAGACACACACACACTGTATGGTTACATACACTAGTGTATACGCAGGCAAACTCGATTTAAAAATAAATAAATTACGCACAAATACCAATACATATGTATGTACATTGGCCAACATTCCGCTAGCCTCGTCAAAAATATAGCATGATTAATACAAAAAATGCGCAATTTTCGGATAGGTTTTTTTTGGTTTCCCTAATTTTTGTTTTGTTTTTTTTTCTTTGGTGCTATTTTTGTTGTAGTTATACCGCTACCCCGCCTCCCAATGCTTTTTTTATGGCATTTTTCTCTTATTATACAATAATAACGCGAATATAATAAGAGCACAGCAAGTGGGCAGGCAGGCCCACCAGAAGTAGCACCAACAACAAGCGCAGCGGCATGCCAATTAGTGCTTATGCTTTTTAATTAGCAGACAGACCCCCATCCCCCCATCAGCACCTCCTGAGTCTCCTACCATTTTTCCCAAAAACTACCTTCTAACTCACTGTATATATTTTTTATCTATCTGTTTCTAATACCCTCTAAGTACGGTTTATATCAATCATATCAATACAGTTTCCTTGTTCAGCAATGTGTTTCCTACTATAAAAATTTCCATTTGGGTTTCAAGAAAAAGCTCTTAAGTCTTCAGATCGAAACATATCGGGCTCATAACTCAAGAATATTGAGGGAAGCAAAAATCCATTAAATTTTTTAAGATGAATGGATGGATATCTGGGACTCAAAACCCCCTTTGGGAGTTCGACCAGCAACTCAAAAATACAGAGTGAAAAAACCGTTTTATTTTTTAAGATAAGCATGAGAAAAAAAAACTAGACTTTTTACCCCAAATCTCCGTTGGGAGTTGTATCGGCAACACGTGTATTTTCTGGATTATTTTGTAGATTATTGGAACAACTGTCAAGTAATAAAATATAGTTTAAAGATCTGAACCCATGTACATTATATAATTTCAATAAAAAATACACTGGTTCAATTTCTTGCATTAAAGGAAATTTTTTGTATAGAAATTCCAAAACCCTAAAATTTTTGGTCTCACAAATTCTCGGAACAAACCAAGAACAGAACGAAAAATGCACCGTCATGTCATTTTGACAGCAATGAAATTATGTGCTGAGCTACTTTTGCAATTAATTAAACACATTAAAATGGGCGTAAACAACATTTTTGTATAACAAAAAATGTTAAAATAATAAAACAAAAAAATTATCGACGTAAAACCTTGACAAATCAACAGGTGACTAAGCAGAAAGAACATTGATGAGAAAAAGTATTACAAATATTGAATTAAATTACTGACAAGATTTATGTGACTAAGGAAATAATAAATAAAAAGGACAATAAGTTCAAATATTTATTATTATTACGAATATTATTTAATGTTAATTCACCTAAGCCAGGATTTATTTAATTGTAATTAAAATGAAAACTCAATCTTGTATTTAAAAACATATTTTTTAAGACCCCATAACATTAGCCTAATTCGGAATTTATTTAATTGGAAATTTATCTGAACCGCAAAATGCGTGCAACAAAGAAAACAACAACAAAGCAAAACGAAAAAACCGGCAGCAATCGACATTCTTATATTTTTTTTATTCCCTCTCTCTTCTTACGCAGGCGCAAGCATTTCTCTCCGCCCGCGACAGAGGAAAAGAGAGAGAGAGTAAATTGCGAGAGGGAGTAAGAGCAACCGGGTGCGACCAAGGGGATGAGTGCGAGCGAGAGCCAGCGAATAATGCTGGCTGCGCTGCTCATTCACAAAACGTAAAGCGGTGCGAAGAAGAAGAGGAGGAAACAACAACAGGCCCAAGATATGATAGATATGGAACAACAACAAGAGAGACAGGGCGCGTAAAAGGGGGAGGAGGGAAGGAGACGAGAACAAAAACAACTTGGCATAAATTGCTGCTGCGTAGTAATTTCCGTCGAGTATTTTTCTAGTTACGTTTCACTACTATTTGCCGTCTTTTTATGTTTCTAGTTATTTTCCCTAATTCATGCTGACTTACCTCTTTGCATCGTGATTGTTGTTAAACATTGTTGTCTTTGTTGTTTCTGTTGTTGCTCGTCCTCGCCACTTATTTTCTTTACACTTTATTTTGGTATCGATTTCAAAATAGAACGACGCACTTTCCCAGACGCAGGCGTAATTAAAATTTTCTTATGTTTTATTCGCGTGCTTTCTTTTTGCGCCGCAACTTCACAACATGCTCTGTATGTATGTGTACAGATATATTTTTATGTGTGCCTGTGTACACAATTTTATTTATTTATTTGCCGTAGATCTAGCGCGCACACACACACACACACACACTGATACACTGGGCACTGGCACGAGAAAACGCCCGCACTTGTATTCCGTGGAATTTCATAGATATTCCACCGGTTTTCACAAAAACATCTCCTGGTATTTAGATAGCTCTCCTCATTCATTAAAGTGCACTAAATACCGCATCCATTGGTTACAAACACTGCCAGTATCAGATAATCGGCAATTCACTGCCACCTTCGGCGTTATTATTTTATTTTGTTTTACACAAAACGCAGCGACCGTAAACACGTTCGGTAAAAAAACACACACCGCTTTTCCCGCAAACGCGGCTTTATTAATTCTCCGTTTTCCAGTACGCGACGTTGTTTTTGCTGAACAATGTTTCCGCCATCCGCCGAAATGTTGTTGGTTTGATGAGCTGATTTCGATGTTTTTACCGATTTTTGTTGATATCGACGTATTGATACATCGATGTTTTACCGACGATTTTGTTGATATCGGTGTATCGACTGTCATTTAAGATTTGCAATTTTGTGCGCCAAGGTCACTCTATTCCACGCGCGCCAATCGGTATATTCCAAAGATCTGGCTTCGGTCACACTCATTACCGATTGGGAATTCATGCCCACTTTCTTTTACCGATTGGGAATTCATGCCCACTTTCTTTTACCGATTGGGAATTCATGCCCACTTTCTTTTACCGGTTGGGACTTTGTGTTCATCGATGTTTTTACCGATGTTTTTGTTGATATCGATGTTTGATGACACGATGTTTTCGCATCTCTCAATTACCGGTTGGGATTTCGCGCCCATTTCTTCCCCATACAAAATCTGTTCGATTGGGAATTCATGAAAACGAAGTTTCACGAAGTTTCACGAAGTTTCACGAAGTTTCACGAAAATTTCGGAAAAATAACGAAGTTGCTATAAATTTCCTATAAAAAACGAAAAATTCATATCAAATTACGCCATCTGGACGTGAATCTGAATATAAAGTTACCTAATTAGAAATTAAAACTGACAAAACAATTTCATTTGGGCCAATTATTTCTTATTCTTATTATTGAAACAAATGTATATATTCAACTATAATTGTGGGGTTTTTTATGCATCTAATTAATAGATAATCGTATTTCTTTGGAAATATTTAGTCAAGCTTATGTTATAATCTAACTTATAATCGCAATTTTTCATTATTTTGATGAAAAACGGCAAAAAAAAAGAATTTTCGATTATAAGTAAAATAAATGTAGAAAACAGTAAAAATATTGTATAAGATATTGTTTTTGATACGGATCAGTGTGGCCAGACGAAATTTTGCTTTCCCATACAAATTCAGTTTCGCCGTAAAATCGAAAAATCAGTTAATTCCAAATTTAAATAGAAGTATTATCTTTAAATAAATATAAATATCAGTTTGCCAGTTTAGATATAAGCCAGTTCCTAAAGCCTAATTTGAAAATGGAAAAGTAAACAACTGATTTGAAGAATTATGTTAAAATGTGATTTAAAAAACGCTATTGCTCAGTTTTATTGTATTTTCACCAAGTCGCCAAGTCGCCCTTTAAAATTTTAAATTTAAATTTTATTGCTATTTGTTGTTTACTAATTATTTGTTTAAAAAACGTAGGAGTTATTTTGTGAAATGTATATTTTTTTACTTTGTAGGAAACCACATTGTTCTTTGTTCTTATAGAAATATAAAAAAATATGACTTGGTAAAACAATACAATGTTATATTTAAATATGTTCGTTTTATTTTTTTTATTTTCATATTTTTGAAGCATTTGACGTATTAATTTAGTTATCTTTGGTTTCCTTTCATAAAATTAAAATCTTACCTAATCTTACTTTACCAGTGCACAAAAATAATGCAAAAACAGAAAACTATATATAAAATCATAAGTAATTTTTAAATATCTCCTTTATACCTTAAAATGTTAAATAAAACTTAAACTTAATTAATTAACGAAGTAATAACGCCACCTATATAATTTATTGAAACATAGATGGTGTCTAACCTCTTCAATGTAAAATATGTTTTACATTTGACGATAATTATTTTTCATAAATTTTTTTAAGCGTAACAAAAAAATAAATAAATTAAAACTAGTGGAAAGGTTTTATTTTGACTTTGAAAATCATTTTGAAAATAAGGAAATACTTTTAGTACATTTAAATAATTTTTTATGCATTTATAATAAGTGAAAAACTACAAAAACATGCAATATTCTGCATTTATAAATGAAACAATAGAATTCTTTTTGGTTTTAAAATGTTTTCGTTTTTATTTTAAACTTTTTTTTTGCGTTTTTTCTTCTAATATTTATTTCTTTTTTTCTCGTGTTTTTGTTGTTGGAAAAGAAAGAAAAAAGTACCTAACAAAATGTGTGTTTTCTCTTATAAAAATTAAACATACAATTATTTGGGGGTTTCAGTTTTTTAGTGTGGTTTCTCTTTTTCATTTATTTGTTTACTTGTTGTTTTATTTTTTACATTGTATGATTTGTTTGTTGTTGTGTTTGTTGCATTTATCGTTTGTTTTGTTTTGTTTAAATATATATAACTTCTAGGCGAGAGTTTTAAATAATTATTTATGTACTTTGTAGTTGACTCTGTTAAGTGGTTGGTTGTTGGTAGTTTGTTTTTTGTTTTTTGTGGGATGATTTGGCTTCTATGAATATAAACTGCTATTGGGCCCATTGTGTGTGTGTGTGTGTTTGTTTATAGTTGTAAATTTTATAACAATAACAAATTATTATACATAGTTATATAGCTTTAATAATATTAATAATTAAAAATCAATCAATCCAAGCGAATGAAACAAATTGCAGAAGAGAGACAACGATGACAAATTATAGTCTTGCATGCGTAACTGAAAACAGTGGGGAAAGGGAAGGAAGGAAAGAAGGAAGGAAAGAAGAAAGGAATAAAGGAAGGAAAGAAGGAAGATGGGTGTGATTCTGGGGATACATTTGTGGATTTTTAAGGGGGCCCAAGTGGTGTCTTCTCCTTGTTCCTTTTGCTGAAGCAAACATACGACTCTCGTTTTTTTTTTACAATTTGAAATTGGTTTTGCTTTTTTATTTCTTGTTTATATTTTTTGTATATTATTGATTGGCTTTACAACTATTTTGTTTTCTATTTAAAAAGTGTGTGTTTGTGTGTTGTTTTTTTAATTTACTAATTTACAGACAGTTTTTAAGCCCACAAAAAGAGGATTGGATTGATGAATATGGAAAGGGATTTATGTATTACTTTTCCTGATTCCTATCCCTTTTTTTGTTGATTTATTTTTTAAGGCTAAAATGTAATTTGCTTATAAAATGTTGCTCTCCTTGCTTCCTTCTTCTTCGTTTTTCCTTGTGAGGCTGAGTTTTTATATATATATTTTTTTTTTGTTTTCGTAAAGTAGATTTTGTGTTTCGCTTAAATTAGTTTTGGGTTATAAATTTAAATGTATGTATAATATTTTTACGCTTAAAACTTGTACACACAACTTAGTTTCATTAAGTTTTGTAGCAGATTTTTGTTTTTTTTTTTCTTTTTGGATTTTTAGTTTGTTTTTGCAATTTATATAATTTAATAATAAATTTGTAATTTGCTGGTTTTTTGTTTTTCTTTTCTTTCTTTGCAATTTCTTCGTATATAATTTAAAATTATAAACACCCCCCAGAAGAATCCCAATTTTTGTAGATACATTTGCTGTGTGCTTGTGTGTGTGTGAATATGCATGTTGTTGTTGTGTTGTGTGATGGACGTCTCTTTTTAGGGTCCATAGGCATCCGAACCAAAGTCAAACAACCGATCGATGCCCTCGTGCGCGTTGAGCGCATACGGATAATCATTATCGTCCGGCGGATTGATAGACACGAAGGCAATATCGTTGCTGAAATCTGTAAATGTAAAATGAAAACATTTAATATTTGCTTCAAACAAAGAGATTCATCATGTTGATTATTACTTTTTGCCGTGATTACATATATTTTATATATATATAGAAATAGAGGAGAGCTGAATATAGAGCGAGAGAGATGTTGGTTTTTGGTGGATGCATGTTTTGAAATTCACGCCAGAGCTGAATCTCATGGTGCTACAAAATTTCAATCACAAATATGAACAATTGGCCCCCAGAAAGCGGTCAGTGTTGTTGCACTTGCAGACCCACGAGAATTCAGTTCCAAAATGAATTTGACACGAGAGGACGAACGAATTTTGCTGACGAGGCGTCGGGTTATGTCGATACATAATATATATACATATACACATTTATGCTTAGTTGTTATTATTACTTTTGTTGTATGGTTTTTGTTATTAGTAAAATGGTTAGCAGTAAAATGTCGATGTGAGCGGTGTGTGTGTGTGTATGGGAATTGGTTAATATAATATATAAATTATGTTTAAAACACTTTAAAAACACTTTAGTATTCATATTCTGCTAAGCATTTTAATTGTTACATTTCTTATAATCTTTATCTAATTTATTTCCTTGTTAGTACTTTTTTTTTTGCTTAGCAAAACATGTTGTTAGTATAACAAACAAGATGGACATACAGTCGGGTGTCCCGACAGTAGAATACCATGTACCATTACAAGACGCGTTCAAAAATTATATAAAAGAAAGAGAATAAGAATAAAAAACTGAGACAAATTTACATATAATGCAAATGTCTTCCCATTCAAGAGCAAAGTCGATAGCTCAGTGGGTAAAGCTACACATACATTTTTGTAAGCAATTGGCCTGGGTTCGAATCAACCGCAGGCATAAGGATTTTTTTCATTTTCAAAACATTAAGTATAGTTCTTTGCTTGCATTTTTTTATTTCTTAGTATTAAATACTGTAATTATTTTGATGTACTGGAAAAAATAAAAAAAAAAAAATTGCTAAAAATAAAAAAGTTTTCACTCGTCGCCGACGGGATTCGAACCCGTGACAACTAACATTTGAAAAAGACTTCAGCTTAGCCAGCTGCACCACCAACCAATTCAAAATGAGTAACCTTATTTTCATAGTAATATGAACATAAGTAAAATGTTTAATGAACGTTTTGATTTATTTGGAGCCCTCTGCCTGGGCTGCCTCTTGTACACGTAATGTGTATAAAGTAAAAAGCCTATATCTCCGCTATTTATGGCATGATCGCAATAAAATTTGGACAGTCTGTGTATTTTGATTAAATGCTTTAGGCTTTTTAATATGGTTTACATAACTTTATAAATTTCGGAGCTATACGTTTTTTTCAAATAGCTCCTCCAAAAAGGGGAGCAGCAAAAATTTTAAACAAACTTGATCTGCGTGCAGATATAAGAAGTCTAAATCCAAAGTTTGGTGTCTCTAGCTCTTATAGTCTCTGAGATCTGGGCGTTCATACAGACAGACGGACAGACGGACGGACGGACGGACGGACAGACGGACATGGCTATATCGACTCCTTTAGTGGTCCTGACCAATATTTAGGTAACTTTTGGGGGTCTGCCACGCCTCCTTCTGCCTGTTACAGAAAATCGCACTCGCACAAAACTATAATACCTTTGTACCTTTGGTACATGGTATAAAAACATTTAAAACAAAATCTTATAGCTACATAAAACAAAAAATGTTAAACTTAAATCAAATTGTCAAATTTTGAACTGATTCTCGTTGGCCGAAATGTTTGCAAAACAAAAAATATAATATATATTTCAATATCAATTTAAATGGTTGAATCTTTAATCTTTTCACTTTTCATAATGTTGCTTTGAGGCTTTGATTTCACGCTCAGCAAGAACTCAGACTGTGATGCGGCTTTGAAATACACGCAGGTCACAGAATAAGTTCTTGACAAGAGTGCCTCTTTTTCGGATCAAGACAAATCCGCCATATATGGCATGTAGCTGTTATTTATACAAAGAATATGATTTTTTTGCATTGATATTATTTACAGGCAGATGCAGAAATGATCATGGATGAGTGGACGGCGATTGCAAAAGCACGATCAATCGATCAGGTGTGTAATATTTACAATTGCGGTCAAAATAATAGTATTTTAAACTGTAAACCAGGAACTATCTTCTTAAAAACCATTTATAAAACGAAGACATACCAATTTAAGATAAATAAACTTAATTGCATTAGAAAATTTCATTTAAACAAATTATTTAACCAAAAATTACAATTTTTATCACAAATATAACTAATTATATATAAGTTATCCTTTTATATTCCAAAAAAAAACTATTATTTTGACCGCTTTTGACAGACAGAAAACATTAAACGCTAATTCAAAATACTTACAGTCCGAGCCAATGTCATTGAAGAGCGCATCGAGGCCCTGGAGCGTGACATTGCTGCTGTTGCTGTTGGCATCGCAGTCGGGCGGCAGGTAGGACTGATGGTTATCATCAGATTTGGCGCCAGCGCCAGCGATGCTGCCATATCCACCATTACCGCCATTACTGCTGCTATCCGCCACGGCAGCGAATTGCATTTGCAGCGAGCCTATCGCCGAGGATGTGGCTCCTTCTCCTCTTGATGATGTCACTGCTGCTCCTGTTGATGCCACATTGTTTGTGGTTGCATCTTCCATTGCACAATTATACATGGGCACATCGCTGCGTCGCTGACTGTTGCCGCTGTAGCTTATTGTTGGGTTCTGGGAGTTGCTGCTGCTATGGTTGTTGTTGTTGTTGTTGTTGTTATGACTATTAAGCGTAGTGGTTGCTGTTGTTGTTGTGTTTGCTGCCATTGCTGATGCAGAGGCTGCTGCTGCTGTCCGACGTCGCTTGGTGGGCGTTGGAGGCGAGGATTCTGTTAAGCTGCTAAACAGCTCCTGGATGGTGTTCTGCTGTTGCTGATGTCGCTGCTGCTGCTGGAGGAACTGATTGTTGTTGTTGTGTCGCACCACCACAGGATTTGTTAGCGTCGGCACCAACTGGCTCAGCTCTGCATCGACATCATCCTCCTCCTTTGGCTCCTGCTGCGACAACTGTTGCTGCTGCTGCTGCTGCTGCTGCTGTTGGTTGAGATGATGTTGATGATGTTGAGGATGCTGGGCCGTCATCGCAATATCACAAATGTTATTATATTCAGGCTGGGATTGATGCTTGCCAGCATCCTCAATGGATTTGCTGAGGTTGCGGGCCGAGCGGTAAGGTGCAGTACCTATAATTAGCATAATTTAAAGCAAATAATTTGGGATTAATTAAAAATAACATTTAATATTTGATGCAAATTCAACTCACCTAATCCCTTCGTGCTCATGGCATCGATATTGTTAAAGAGCGGATCCTTTAGCCGCTGATTTGTCAGCGGATGCAGTCGTGTGGATGTGGCCGTCCGTACGCCACTGCCTCCGGCACCAGCTCCGGCTGACGATCTGACGTAGCCATCGCTTGACGCAACTGGCGAATTCTCCGGCGATTGATCATGGCAAAGGAAGACATTGATCTCCCCGCTATTCTCCGCTTTAACGTAGATCTCCCGCGGCAACTTTGTGTTGGGCAACTGCAAAGCCAAAAAAATCAATGATTATTAACCAAAATTCCACAAAAATCCACAAAAAAAAAAAAAAAGAAAGAACACAAAAAACAAGCGATAAAAACCGAAGAACGGGAAACCCAAACTAACTTTTTGGGGAGCTGTAGAAATTTTTAAGCGGTCGGCGACCGCTTCGCAGCAAAAGAGAAACACAAATGAATTGGCGGCGGGACTGAGAATGAGCAGTGATTTTTTTTTTTTTTTTTGCCGCTGGCTTATTTTTAGAAATGATATTTTGCTTTGCCGCCCCCCCGTCATCTTGTGCGTTGCTTTTCTTTTCTTTTACTTTATTTTATTTTACTTTTGGCCTCTCTTCTTGCAAGTTGTTGTTATAACAGCGTTGCCAGAGGGTTTGAAAACGTATAATACCGTTTAACTTGGCAAATCTTTATTTCTGGCCAAAATTCTCCAGTAACCAATTTTTGCGTTTTTTAATTTTTACTTTTTGAAAGAGCAAAGGTTCATTAAACAGTTCAAGGCAAGCGGAAACATTAAGCGCTCGCTTCTGTATATATTTTTTTATAAATAGTGCGGCCATCCACTAACAAGCATTGGAGAAAACTTTGCCAGAGATTTACTTGATATCAAAAAGGAAGGAAGATGGCCACCACCCGAAAGGAGGGGGCGTGCACAGAGGGGAGGGATTCCAATTTCGCCTGTCGTCGTGTCTGCCGCGTCTATAAATAATCGCCACGTTTAATGGCATGCAGACGCTAAGAAGAAGCAGCGACGTTGTATAGAAAAAAAAGGCAAAAAAAAAAAAGGAAAGCAGGAAAAGCTCTGACGTCGACATTAGTAAATGTTGGAATATAGCCACAAAGATATGAGCTGTTGGTATAGAAATAAAGGCAGGAATTGATATCAATCATAAGAGAAATCAATCAAAGATCTAAATCCTCTAAACAAAAATTCTACTCACCACAAGTTTGGCCTCTGGTGGCGCCTTGATCACAATGACAATCTGATCTTTGAACAGATCCACATTGAGCAGGTCATTCTGCGTAACATAGGCCATGCCACCGGCATTCTCCACCTCCTGCGAGATCTCAGCCAGATTCCCACGCATCTGATCAATGGCCATATTCAGCTCGTTCTCCAACTGCTCCAGCCGCTCCGACTCTGCTTCGATGCGACGCGATCGCTCTTGGCTGACCATCGATTGACCCCCTCGCCACTGGATATTGTTCTTCGATTTTTTCTCCAGTATATTGATGCCCTCGAGGACATTGGTGATGTCGTAAATGCGACGTTTTTGAACGTGCAAACGATTGGAGGCCTCGTTCAGATCCACCACACCGTCGGGCGATTCTTGCAGCAGGTCAACAAACTTTTTGGTCAAAATGCCAAGCGAGGTGTCTGCACGATTGCGATCGCCGCTCGAGGAACTTGCCACCGAAGCGGCCAATTGCTGCTGGGGTGTTGACAGGGCAAAGGAGTGGAGGGACGACGAAGCCCCCTTGGCACTGCGCTCCACCACCACATCCTCGTCCAGCTCCGCGGAATCCACATCATGGTGGCTGCTATGCCGCAATTGCTGGGGCGTGCTGCTGGCCACATGCTTCTGATATACCACCGTTTGGTGGTGTGCACTCTGTTTGGCCTGCTTCTTGGGGTGGATCTCGTCGGTGACGGCGTGCGGTCGGCGTTTGACCTGTTTAAAGGAATAAAAATATAATAATTTTAAGAAAAAACTATACAATTTCAGTTGATTTACTCACCTTGTAATAATTTGTGATATCATTGGACTTGCCGGTCGCCTTCCATTGCTGCTGTTGCGTCGTCTGTCCCGCCGCCGCCGCTGCTGCCGCTGGCCCCGTTGCCACTGCCCCCGTGTAGACATGATCCCGCAGATGAGCAGCCACGCCGCTGTTGCTATTGCTATTGCTGTTGCTCGTGCTGTTGGTGGTGCTGTGACTGTGGCTATTGTTGCTATTACTGTTGCTATCGCTGCTGATCAGACCGTGATCGTAGTCCAGATCAAGGGACTCGTGCTTGATCACAATGTTGTTGTTAATGTTGGTCTGGCCGCCAAGCAGATCGTAATTGAGTTTACGTGCAACCAGCGGATGGTGGCCAGTGGCCGCCCCGCTTCCGGTTCCGCTGCCGGCATAATGCTGCTGTTGCTGCTGCTGCTGAAGGTGGTGGTGTCGCTGGTGTGTGTTGCTGCTGTTGTTGCTGCTGCCGGTATTGTTACTGTTGCTGTTGTTGTTGTTGTTGTTGGGTGCAACAGTCAGAAAGAATTTGGACATTTCGCTGCAGTTCTCTCTCTCTCCCTCTCTCCGTATCACTCTTGCTCTCTCTCTCTATATATGCGATTATGTGTGTGTGTGGGTTGTAGCTGCTGCTGTTAAGTTCGCCTCATTTTACTGTAGCATACTTTTGAGCACTGCCTTCGATAGTTTTGCCACCAAATTGGAAATTTCAGCTCACTTTATTATTGTACTGCCTGTGTATCGCTCTCTTCCGTTCTCTCTCTCTCTCTCTCGGTCTCTATCTCTCGTTCACTTTGCGCTTATCAACTAAATTAGCACCTAAGGATTCTTCACATCTGCAAAAAACAAAATAGAACAAAATAGATAGAGGTTAAATATAATATATTATGTGTGTGTGTTTGCGTTTTTTTATTGGCGATTATTTATAGCTAGTTTGACCCGATTTGTCCAATATTTTATGCATTTGGCACATTAAACTTTTGATCTGTTTTCTGTTGTTGTTTGTTTCCAGTTTAAAATGCGCACCCAGCACAGCGATCGATCGAGCGAACGAATGTGGGGAGTATGTGGAAATGCAAATAAATGCGAAATGAAAGGCAATGGAAAAAGAAAACAATTTCACGACTATACAAAAACAAATTGGTAATAAAAAAAAAGCCGGGAGAGATGGTAAAAACTGGTAAATAAACGAGTATTTACTCGAGTTTTTTTTTGCCAAACTAAATCAGCGTCATTGTGATAACAAATGAACAATTTTGATAACTGAAGGCACTGCAAAAATATTTAGTTATCTTTAACTACCAGAAATTTTATTAAAAATGTCTTAGAATGTGAAATCAATGAAGAAAGCTTATTTTCTTAAGAAATCTAAACCAGATTTTCTACAAAATCTTGAATTACTCCGGAGTTTCTTACGGTTCCAATATATCCTAAAAGTACCCAATCTCAAGGCTATCATAGAATGTTAAATATAATAACAAAAAAAACTGCTATAAACCCTGAGGTGTTCAACAACCGAACCGGATAGGTATTTCTGGTAACAACGAGGGGGATCGGAGGAGGGGAGGGGAACAAGCCGCTCTGAAGCATGCCGAAACTATTTCTGAACCCAAGAAGAGCCGACGACGACGCGCGCTTAAAAGTTCGCCAACGAAATGTCAATAAACTCGGCATAAAATATTAAACAATCAATATGTCCGTCTCGGCGTGAAAGAGGAAGAATCAAAGAATCAAAAGGCAAAAGCGACAAACGCAAAAGAGAAGGCTGAAAAACAGAAGGCAAAGCAAGAAGGCAGAAGGCAAAAAGGTAGAAACAGGAAAAATCATCAGGTAAAAAAGAAAAAAAAAATAACGTTATTACTACTGGAACGGACGGCTACAACCGCTTTTGGCCAAAGGCGAGCTTAGAAAACATACACTGAGTGAGAAATTATAAACAGCAAAACCATAAAATAAACAAATATGAATTAAACGTATTTATTTAATCATAACTGTATTAAATTTCAACATAATTCACACTTTAATATACTTTTCATTCAATAGAATTTGTTAATATATTTTTCACGAATAAAACTTAATTAGAATAGGTTTTTTTCTGCCTGTGTATACCTGTCACCTCCTATTACCACAAGCTTGGCTTTAAGTTCATTAGAGGAATGTTGGCCCCATTCGCGGCTAAAGTGAGCATGAATGGCAAGAAGACGACAACAACAAATTAAAATGTTCAAATGAGCGTAAAAATAAGAATAACGAATAATAACAGCAAAGATAACAACAATAACAACAAACAGCAGGTAAAAATGGCAATTAGCGTTCGCTCGGCCCTGCATGCAATGTTAATTTGCATAACAGAAACTGTTAACCAAACAGCAGGCTGTTATGAGTTATGACATGAAAACAAAAATAAAAAATAATAAAAAAAAAACAGGAATGGTGGTCCACTAGCTGATAATTGTTCTACATTTTTAAGCAACAAAAATTGTTTAGGAAAGATTGTGCAAAAGTAAAATGAACCCCACTTAAATGTCGTTGGGAATTTGCTGAATTTTGCAAGAAATCGGAATGGCAAACGCGCCAGGTAAGCCAGGTATAATAGCCCTTGGAAATTGTATCTGCACACTGGCTCTGGGCAAGTAGAAACTGCCTGGCCAAAAGTTCACCTGCCAAAAGGCATCTAAAAATTGATTATTGGCCATCCTTTAGTTTGATTTAATATTAAATATTTAAGCCACGGTGGTGCCCCCAGCCAGACATCTCTAACTCACCTGGTAGCGTTGGCGGCAACTCGATTCCCCCCCCACAGAGCCTTTTCTACATTAGCCAAAAGAGCTTTGCAGTGATTTTTCAAGCGTGTGTTAATGTGTTTGTGTGTGCCTGCTTGAGCTGAATAAAAAACGGTATCTGCTTACAGACGAATGAGCTCAGGTAATTCAAGTCCTATACATGGAAGTGGTACATTCCTATCTCTCTTTTACCCCTTTTATTTTATACCCATCTCTTTCTCTCCCTCTTGGCCGAAGCTTCGCCAAAAAGAAATGCTTAAATATATTCATTGGCAGTGCAAAATGATGTGGGCCAGACAAAAGACAAAACAAAAAAAAAAAGACAGCAACGAGAAAGGGTAAAGGCGAAAAAAAAAACAAAATTAAAACCAGGTAGGTCTCTTGGGCCGATTGAAATTTCCAATTTAAATTTCTTTTGATCGGCACGCAAAATGCGAACAAGTAGCTGGAAATATTATCTGAAATTTTGCATCTAAAATTACAGTGAGACGTATAAAATTACCGAAAGAACACAGAGATTAGCAGGAAAAATAAATCACGCATGCAAGACCAAAAATTTTATATAAAAAAAAAATATTGAGAATAAATTGTTGGCTTCTTTTAAAGAAATACCAAAACAAAAAAATAAATAAAAAGAAATAATAATGTATCTTGCAGATACATCAATTATTAATCACCCATTACAAATAGTTTGTTTTGTAACTGAAGGGTAATGTATCTGTGTATCTTTACTTGAAAAATAACTTCAAAGTGCACTTGTCAGTTATCATCTCTGCACACACACACGCACACAAACAAGAGTTTAACAACCAAAAGCGAAGCAGCCCACAAGGCAAAGCAAACATCGGCAGCAACAACAACATTATGCAAACAGGGAAATGAACATGAAAAATATACAATGTGACGAATGAAAAATCGTTGAATATAAGATGTGGCCTACACGGCAAATAAATAAATAACAAATTGTTGATTTTTTGTTGTTGTTTGTTATATTCCAATTTTTCCTTGTACTATCTCTATCTATCTCTTCTCTATCTCTCCCTCCCTCTCTTTGCAATCAACACTGACGCAACAGAGCGCAGCAACAAATAAGTAGAATAGCTTTTCTGTGCTATTCTTTGCCTTGCTTTTTTGTTTTTGTTTTCTTTTTTTTTTTTACTTCTCAGAGAGTGACTGATAAAGGAAAAGGCTAGAAATATAGCGTACACATTATGTAGAGGCCAAGTAAATAAATGGGGAGCGTGTTTGGGGGGTGGTGGTGTGTGCGAGTGGGAGAGAGAGAGGGAGAGAAGTCAGCCAAGCGACTCAAGGCACGCAATGCGGCGGCTAAGGCTACTTTTGATAGCGGCGGCGCCGTGTTAATTTCAAATCAGTTAAAGGAGATAAATTAAAATAAAAACAAAGCACATTTTCTTACTGTTAAATAATAAATTAATTCAAGCAAAATAACACAATTATTAATTCAATAGCAACTTTTAGCCGGAACTTTGAATGCATTTCCCATATTCATCTCTGGGTTCCCCAATCGAATGCATTTAATAGCTTTCATTAAATTTGCAGCATAACTATGTACATGCCCATTTACCGTTATTAATTAATTATGATGCCCATATGCATTTACGTGCTTATTAATTATGCATTTAATATTTGTGCAGCTCACGCACACACATACATACATAAGAAGCAACACCCACACATTGCTGAAATGCTAAAAAGTTTCGCTTTCTTTTTGCACATGATTTTGCATGCGCAGTAGAAAAGCAGGGACAAGTGAAATAAATACCAATAAATAAAGTACGACGAGTATCTGTGTGTGTTGTACTACAAGGTGTTAAGCAACAACAATTGCAATTGAGTAAAAAAAATACACGAATTTTGTGTATTAAGCAGACGTTGAGAGCCAAAGCGAGAGAGAGATAGTACATATGTGTATGTGTGTGGGATGCTGCTGTGAGAGAGAGAAGTGAAAGATAGCCGAGCCGGAGAGCAAAAGCCGGCCTGAAAATCGAAATAACAGCTGTTACAAACCGACACAATACACATGGAAGTTCTCACTTCTCTCTCTCTCTCTCTCCTCTCTCTTTCTTGTTTTTGTTGCCGGCTGGGGGAAAAAAAAGTCCACATGGTAAATTTTTTGCTAGCCGGTTTTGTTTTATTTTCAGCATTATCTATTATCTTTAAATTAAGCCAATTACACTAAGACCAATGCTCTTTCAAGGCTTAACCCAGAAATGTCAATTGAAAGGCGATATCGAGAATTTGCAAAAACCAAAAACAGAAGGAGAACTACAATGAATAAGAACTGAACAACAAAAAATACAGATGTAGAAAAAATGGCCTCTTAACATTGCCCTGTTAAAGCTAGAGATAGGAACAAAATATCGAAAAATTCGAATCAATATCAACTATCAAGTCTTATCGTTGTATTTGGCCAATAACAAGCAATTGTTTATAAGCCTCGCCTCTGTTTTCAGCTGTTTCTTTTCTATTTGAGAAAGCCCAAAAATAATTGCCAACTGGCTGGAGAAAACGACTGAGAGGCGGAGAAAAGTAAATGGGAGAGAAAGAGATGGGGAGCTTTATCCAGGGACGCGCACAAAATGCGTCGCAAAATATTTCACAAGCCCAAAAAAAGAAAAGCAGCGAAAATGGGAAATCTTTTCGCGTGGGTGTGGAAGGAAATACAATGCCGGCTGTTTGAACCATTTTCGGGGAAGTCCCCACCGTGCATTTATCGGCCATTTACATTCCACATCGTGTACATAATGTGCAAGGGAACAAACTTCATTTGCTTGGACACACCAACGATGACGCATTAGATTCAATCGAATATTTGTGTACTGAAAAAGTCTGATAACACAGGGGGTATATGTACACATACACAAGTACATTATATACATATGTATGTACTCGCGATTAAGTTGTGGGCACAGATTAAACACGGAAAACTGTTATAGAAGTTCAGTATGTTTTACTGAAAGGAACATATGTATGTGTGAAAATATCAAATTAAATGTTCATTTATGTTATTTAACATTAAAATGTTACGGGAGTCAATAAAGAAAACGCCGCCGACTTTTAGTAAACAAAAAAATAAGAATATAAACCTGAAGGAAATCAAAATTATTATCTCTTTTTCTCTTCCCCTTCAAGACTCACATAAAAATGGGAGCATTGAGGGATTGAATAAATGAATGAGTGGTAAATGCACCATATCAGTTTTGGAGGTTATTAGCGGGATTTAGGAGAGCCCAAAAAAAAAGGAATGATTAATTGATTGTAGGCCAAGGAAGGGAATTTTAATTGAAATTTAAAACAACAAGTAACCCCCCACGGTATATGCACGAAGCTTTGGTTTATATTATTTGTCGAAATAAATAGATATTGTACATATATAAAAACGCACCTAAAAATTGGAATTTCTGACTTTTGTCGTTTCTTTTTGTCGCCTTTTTACTGCTTATATATCACACGCTCTGCTTGTTCTTCTTCTTCCGCTTCTCCACCTCCTCCTCCGGCACGGCCGCAGCCTGCTTCCTCTTGCTCTTTGAATATCACACACGTTTCATTTTTGCAAATTTTTCTTTTGCGGGTGTTTCTTTTCTTTTACTTTTTCGATTCCACGTATTATATACCACTGCTGCCGCTTCTTCCTCTACTCTTTTATTCAGTCTCCGCGCGTGTGTGTGTGTGGGAACTTTTAGCTTTACTACGCGGTTTTTTTTATTATTTCTTTTTACATTCTATATTCTACTGTGCGTGACGTCAGCAGTTCGTTCGAGCATTTGTTGTTGTAGATATCACATAATTGTTACACGCGCGCACTTTGTTGTTATTTTATTTTGGAGTTTTGCAGTTGCAGTCTTTTGGGTTTTCCTCTCGCTTTTTCAAAAGTTTTCTAGTTTTCCCCTCACACACTGGTTTTCACATTTTTGGGGACTGGCGACGAAAGAGAGAATTTGTTGGGCTATTAGAAACACGTTTTGTTTGAGACAGCATATTCCGTTGAAATAAAATCTATGCTGAGGGAACAGCCATTTTCTAGTTTACACTTTACACTTGGACCGACGCGGCAGATAATTTTCTTCAGTTACTTTTCCGCGGCACAACCGCTTTCCAGCGCGGCATTTTTGAAATGGGAAAAGCTGGTGATGCTTGCAACTAGCTTATAGCATAGCTTATTTTTAATTTCAAATGAATGAGTTTCGAACGCACGACGACTCAATTGGGACCCACAATATCCACATGAGAAAGTGTCTTTTTTGGAGTTGGACCAACGAAATCCACACGGAGAAGCGCGAGAGAATCTCCCAGAGAGACACGGGAGAGAGAGAGAGAGAACGAAAGGGAACGACGAAAAACGTAACACGCCTAACGTAACAATTTGTTAATATTTTCCTATTTCCTTAATAAAACGTAGTTACTCAGTCTTAGACTCAGTTTATTTGCTTTCTTTATTAGCTTATGCCAATTAATTTCCCGGTTTTACTTCAGTTTTCCACGTATTCCGCGCCAGCAACAACAACGAGAACGACGGTGCACGAAAAAGTGATTCGCCGCAATCGGCACAGAGCCGCAAAACCCTCACTTTTTCGATGCGGCGAATTCACAGAGAGAGCGAATGTGGAACGCAATTATATTTCTCAGCTGCCGGCTAAAAGACGGCGATGTTATTTCGGTGTTTTATCCGTCAGATTTGGCCTTTTCTAATTTGGGTGCTAAATTTGAAAATAAAGGTTAACGAATCCACAGATGTTACAGGTACAAAATGACTTGGTATGTCTGTATAAATTTAGAAGTAACAAAACAGATTATTAAACAAAAAAAATCGTTTGTTTCTTGGCTTTTCTAGCTTGTGTTTTTCGTGGACCCAACTTATTCTGCTCGACAGCACTGGCGACGTCCCTGTTACCGCACCCACAACGGCAGCGGCGCTGACAGAGGCAGAGGCGGTGGATAAGGCGGAAGAGGGTGACTGAGGAGGGATCCCCCCTGTTGCCTTTGCATCTTTATCAGTTGTGTGCCAAGTGTTGCATTGGATTGCAGTGACGACATTGTTGCCACGTTGCCAATTTTCTGGCATCATTTTTTTTTTACCGGATGTAAAAGATGTCATTAAATTAGGTTTAGATTTATATTAAAATGTAGATAAATACAGAATATAAATATTTGCAGTTCTCTAAATCGATTGAATAATATGGAATCAGAAGCAAACAATTTAATTAAATTTTAAATATATTTGTATTATATTTTTTATAGTTAAAATTGTTGTTTTCGCTGTAATTTAATTTCCTTTAAAAACTTTGCAAACAATTGTTGGAACTGCGAATAAAATATGTTTATTTGCGAATGTATCTATTGTTTAAAACTTGATTCACATTTCTGTAGACAATAAACCATTATTTATTTTGCATTTGACCCGATTGAAATAAGCAAGAGCAACCTGTATAAATATTTGGGCATGTTTCTTTATACCCTGCCACAGGGTATTATCAGAGGTTTGCAGGGGCAGAGAAAAGAAAAGATATTTTTATATATTATAAGAAAAAACACCAGACGAATATATCTAGAATATATCATTGAAGTATATTCTTAAAACTTTCAGAAGAAGACGCTTGTAAAAACCTATTAAAATATGGCTAAAGATTGATTTGAAAAGGATAATCATCAAAAGAAAGATTTGATCGTTTAGTAATTCCCTAGTTCCGACTTAAAATCATATTTATGGATCATTAACCTACCCAGACTCGTTTAAGCTGAAATTCCCCAATTTATATCTTTAAAAAATCACAACCTCACAACTTGTCAGGCGATCTTTGCTGCCAAAAAGGAAACCCTTACCTACTTTACACATGAAACTCTCCAAACAACCCAAAATGTAATCTCCATTCCAGTTTTCATTATCTATTAATTTTTTTTGGTTTTTTTTTGTTCATTGTGCCCTGAGGAGTGCAAGGCTATGTTATCCTTTGAGAAGTCTTTTTTTGTTTTTTTTTTTTTTGAGTATCAAAGACACTCACAGATCGGTGAGTGTGATTTTTTTTCGCCTTTCCCACAAACCAGAAGAAGCCTAGCTGGAGGAGGGAGGGAGGGAAGGAGAATCACCCCTCACAGCCGCTGGAGAAGAACTTTGGCCTGTGCCCCCTTCCACTAAAAATATATATATTTTTTTTGTGCATATGCAATTAGAGTATCTCTATGCTTTATTTTTTTTCTTCTCCTACCGTTCTTTTTTTTTTTGCAAGATTTTTAATGTCGGGAGGGAACTTCCCACGATCCTTGGGTGGACTTTTGTACTTTGGAAGACACATTTTATGTGCGCAGTGTCATAAATACTTTTAATTAACTGGAAATGCGTGCGTGTGCGAGTGCCTGTTGTATCCATTTATACATGTGTGCCGAGAGTATCTGTGTGTCTGTCTGTCTGTCTGTGTGTGTATCCGTTTTCTGCCCATTCCGAAACCCAGAAGCGGGGCGTGAGTTTTCAGAGGCGTATTTACCATAATTTGCTTGATTTTTTTCCGTATGTCATATCATAAACTTTTACAGGCAGGCAAAAGGGAAAAACAGCAAGCGAGAAGTGTGAGGGAGAGGACACAAAGCGGTGGCATAGATACGATTAACGCAAAAACTGGGATAGATACATATATACAACCAATCTTGTATTTGAGCAGATGTTTCTTCTAAAGTCTTTGGTCTAAGATCAATGAACTCATTGCCCAAAAATTTGGCTTAGACACTTGTGACATTTTTGCGTAAGAATTTGGAAGGGTATAAAAGAAGTTTACTTTGAATTTTATAAAATTTTCTTTACTTTTTGAAAACTTATTATCATTTTTTATTATTTACTCTTTAGGAAAGCATTGAAATCATTTTATTATTTACTTTTTTTATGTACTTATTTAAAGGCAATAATATTTGATATTGATTGGCAATAACAGCGACTTTGGCCATTGGTAAAGACCATAGAAGTCCGATTTTATTTAATTTAATGTTTAAGCTTTATTTAATATTATTAAAATATTGTTAAAAATACTTTATCAAAAATAGTTTAATACTTATTAAATAATAAATTTAGTTCATTGCATAATAATCAGTCTCTTAGACTTCCCGTCTCGACCCCAACTTTGGTTAATTTCCAAAGCCAGACGCATTTAGCCGGCAGCTTTTCAAGTCTGAGAGCCCAAAGGAATTGCGTCAAGCATTCATCTGGCAGCTCCTCGTCAACCTCGTCATCCTGTTACTCATACCCATCCGTATCCTCCCTCTGCGTCTGCATCCTACTCCTCCTCCTCCTTCGTCTTCCCTGCAAGTCCTTCTCGTCAACGTCAGAGCAGCAGCAACCCCTTTTGGCTTTCAGTGGGGTGCAAAAATCGTGTATATATATCGTATATAGCACAGCCTCCCGTGAGTGCCAGACATATGGGAAATGAAAGAGAGCTCCTCGAGGGGCAGCGGCAGGAAGGAGGAGATGGAAAGGAAACCACGACGCCGGGCATGGAATGCAATCAGCAAGGAAACTACTTGAGAGTCCCAAGCCATGGCGCGATATTCAAATTTGAAAATAAAAGTGAAACAAAAGGGGGCAAAAGGCGGTGAAGAAGTGTAGAGTTTGGGGAGGGGAGAAATGCCGGCAGCGACTGAGACAGAGACGACGACTATTGACGTTGACGTCGACGTCGCCGCCTATTTGACAGAATGTCAGTCAGACATTTTCAGGGGGGTGAGGGGGTGGGGGTTTTCATACACAGAGAGATAACCTATAAAGAATTATTGATAAATATTTATATATAAAATAATAAACAACCTTTAGGTTAAGATCTTTCGCTAGTTAAAATTTTTGGTCATTTTCGGAACTATAAATCGAAGTTTTTACCATCTTTCATTATGATATCAGCATATATGTAAGTTTACTAAAAATTTCCTCAAACAGCTTTTTAAGGTGAAAATTAATTTAAGTAATTTTCTATTGAATTTCAAATGTGTCTTGTTTTAAGTTCATAAATTACTAAACAAATCATATATTATGTATATTTTATTTCTTTGCACTGATAATACAAATAAATATATATATTTTACTAGATGAAAAAATATAAACTATATACATAATATATTTTAAAATAATATTAAATATTTTAATTAAAATTCCACATAAAAATCACAGTTTTTCCCCGGTGTATTCACATCCTATAATGCCTCCTTTGCTGCTGTCTGACTATTGAAAATCTTCTCTTTCCCATATTATCCTCAAATTCCAACAAACTCTTATTTTTTTGCTGCAAGACTGCAGGAAACTCTTATTGAAAATTTTGTGGCATGTCCTAGCTTTTCCTGAAATTGATTGTGACTTTGGAGAGGGAAGATTTTGCACTGCTTGAATTTTTAAAAATCGTCTGCAGCAGCACTTTACTTGGCACCTTCTAAAAACTGGTTGAGATTTCCCCCCATTCCCCAATTCACACAAATTGCAAATTAATTTGATTTGAACGTTAATTAATTATTACAGACATTGCATTGGGGAGGGGAATGAAGACCATTAGCGTGATAAGTGCTTGGTTAATGCGGTAATGAGACAGTGGAAATTCATTGAGGAAAAACTAAAAGTATTCTGAATTAAGAAAAATATAAAAAGAAAAACAAACAATAAAATAATATAAAAATAACCTACATGTAAATGTTATAATTTTCCATTAAATACCTGTGTCAGTTGACTTTATTGTTGGGAAAAGGCAATGACTACGAATTACAAATCACATTGCTCAACGATCGACATTGAGACGTACGTGCGACCCCACCACCAACGAACCCCATTTAAGCCCCACCACCGTGTGTGTGTGTGTGTGTGTGTGTGCGGTGGGAAAGAGAGAAATACCTAAAGTGGACTACCTGTCCGCCCTAACTATGAGTGCGAGATTGCTCAACAAACCCACAGAGATACTCTAACAAACTCACACACTAACAGTTAGACTTGTGTACATATATGGCTAGACATTCTCGGTTTTTGGTTTTTAGTTTTCGGTTTTTGGTTTTGAGTTTGGCTTCGGTTTCGGTCTGCACGTTCAATGAACTTCCCTATAGAGATATATACATATATGTGTATATCTCTCTGTGGGCCATAAGATGGACTTACCTATAAATGTCTAATTATTCAGTTAGTTGTAAGTGGAAGCATCAACAGAAGGCGACAAGAATGAATATCAAAACAATAAATCCAAAAAATACTTCAACAGTTAGTCACACTTTTAAGAGGGAGTTTCTAATTAAATATATAACCAATTCCCTATTTATTTATTTTTTAAATACTTACACAATTAACGCCTTGATTGAGCAATTTTGTAATGTAATCCTAAGTGTCTTTTTGGCGGCAGCAATTATTTTTTTATATAGTTTTATAATAATTTCGGTTTTTGTTAGGTTTATAAATATTTTAAATAGCAAAAAATGTAATTACAATTTAATAATAACTGGTAGTAGTATTTTTATAATAAATAAATAAGCGTTAGTTTGCTTTAAACGAATTTGGCTTTTGCAATTAAAATTTTAGAAAACTTATGGTTATTAATTTTTTAAACAATTTAAAGTAAAAGTAACTTTTGGAATAGAAACACTTAAGAAATAATGAGATTTTGAAAAGACAACTTTGTTTAACACGTAAAAAAAGGTTTAAGAATAAATAACAAATAGAAAACTTGAAAGAAATTTTGAAAACAAATTTTAGTTTCTTAGAATTTTTTGTTTGGGTCTTAAACTATTTTTTTCATGATTTATAGATTTTGGTTTATATCCTTGTTGGAGTCCAAAAATGTGGCTGGTGGTGGCATTGGTAGTAAGTGGTGGCGGTGTGTGTGTTTCTTTTTGTGGGTTATAACATTGTTAAAACATAACACGATTATCTTCAGTATCTTGCAGATACTTTCAGTATAACTTTAGATATTCTTGAAATTTTGCATTGCGGTCTTCACTGGCGTGATTTGCAATATTTTTTTGTTTGATTTTTAATAAAACGTAATAACAAGAAAACGCGCGATTATTAACAATTAACGATTTGCGATCTGAAAGATCCGAGAGATCCGCTGTGATCACTTCCACTTTCTGCTGCGTTCGATTCGTAAATGTTGCTTACTGCTTTTCTTGCCACAACAAATGCCAAGGCAATGCCAGGGAGAAAAGGAAGAAGAAGAGCTTGAGAGAAATAGAGAGAAGAGAGAGAGGATAAGAGAAGAATGGAGAGACTGCAGAACAGGAATGCAGTTGTGCAATTGCAGGGTTCAAGGGATATCGCCAGGGAGAGAGAGCGATGAGGAATGCAGCAGGGGCAGTAACTATATCTTTAGGGGAGGATAATGCATCGGGGGAGAAACTGCGATAATAATGAGAGAAAGAGAGATCTGAAATCCCTGAGAGCTTTTCTCCAAGGTGGGCACACACCAGTATTCGAGACATACAACAAACAATAGACGTCTGGCCAGGGAGGTCCGAAATCCTTGCTTCTATTGTTCCAAAATCCTTGATTGACTAAATGACCCGACTACCGGAACCAGCCACCAAAACCAGGAAATAGGGGGAGACACTTAAAGAAATAATATTTTAAATATTTTTTAAAACAAAACAAACTTTGAATCTAGAAATTAAGCCAAGTTAAAGTTTAGTAAAAATTATGTTACAAGATTCTGATCAGAATTTTAATAATTTGTAAGTTTATTAGTTAAAAACTTATAAGTTCTTTGAAATTAGCTTGTATTTTCATGACGGAATCATATGAAAGACCCTAAAAGCATCTGATCAGAATGCCTTCCCATAACCCTTCCCCCAACCCTCCTTCTTCCCCTTTTAACCCTTTGTTTAAAACCCTAAAAACTTGAACTTTTTAAACCCCAAAGAAGTTGGTAAGAGAGACCATTTTATTTCGAGTAAATTAATGTACATGGTAACCAGCAAAAGTTGCCTGACCCAAAGACATTCTCTCTTACGGATGGATCACTACTGCTGCCATGATCATTATCATGATTACGCTGGCAGGTGTTAATTGCCTACCTAGGTCTAGGTCCGTTGAACTCTACAAGCGGATAAGTTAACATCAACTACAAGTATTTTGTTTTTTATGTTTGGACAAAGGAATAATGCTTTTATGGTCATGCAAAATTGTACAACAAAAGAAGTCTCAAATCAACCGGAAATCAAAGACGCAGAACAAAAATCGTACCAAAATCGCACGATCTGTAGTTAATAACAGGGAAAAACAGGACATTTCCACATTTTGATTATGGAAAAAGATATATATAAGCATATATAGTATATAGATATGATTCTCCTGATTTAAAATGTTATAAATAATAGAAAATGCTATCTAATTCTATATATTTCAGAAAATTCATGTTCAATAATTTTAAAACCCGTAAAAAATTAAAGAAGTTCAAGGGGGATGCTGGAAAAATGATACTTTAAGCACAGCCAAAGGAGCAAGGAAGCAATTTAAAATATATAATTACTTTATGGCTGATTTGGTTAGGAAAAGAGTCTGCAAAAGTAACCGCCGACGCCGACGGATATGAGACAGGAGATTGACTTGTAGCCGTTCTCGTCCTTTCCTCTAACCAAATCCTCCAACCAAATCCAACCCATCCGCCTTCCTACTTTTTGTAAACCCCATCGAAAATGTAAAAGTTACAACGCTGCTAAAGCCTGTGTACTGTACATTTTACAACTTTTGTGTCCTGCAGGATATGGATATGGATGAGTATTACGGGCTGCAGGGCGACTGAGAGCTAAGTAATGAGAATTCAACGGAGAGCAAAAAGAGAGCCTCCGTGTTGCATTCGGGGTTCGATGAGGTTTGACAGAGGGACCCCGGACTGACGTATTGCTGTTGAGAAGGAAGAGGAAAATAGTTTGCAGCTGTCGTTTATACACACAGACATAGATATATATATATATATACATATATACGAATGCAAACAAACCTTCTTAGCGCATGCCACAAACAAGAAAAGAGGAGTTGGCATTGTAGGAAAAAAAAAAATAAACGCAGCCAAGGATCTTACAGACATTCCTACAGATGGCACAGGGCGAACACAGGGGTCAGACCGAGGTCCTTACAGGACAGGGTTCCCAAGCCAAGATCGTATAAGAACTGTACTCGTGGTACAAAATAGGAGGTTCCGAGTTGGAAAAATTAAAGAAAGTGAAGGTATAAACTAAGCAGCAACTGGTGCCACTTGTGGAAAATAATCAAAAATATATATAGGAGTAGGAAAGGAGGAAAAATAAAGCAGAAGGGTTCTTCAGAGCCTTGAGTGAGAATTTCAACAAAACAGAAATTGATATTATCTATGATTCAGCAACTCAAACATCTGTTGAGCGGGTTTTTTTAGAAATTGCAGGAAATTGATAAAGGTTATCAAATATTTATTTTTATTAACTAAAACTATTAACTCTCTTTAGAGCAGTAAATTGTTTCCGATTTTTAAAGAGAATAAACTAAACTAAACTAAAGAAAATTATGATTTTGAATGAAAATAAACTAAGCTAAACTATGAAAATTATGAATGTATATGAGAGCAAACTAAGCTGAACTATAAACATTATAAATTAAAAAAGAATAAATTTAGCTAACTAGAAAGTTTATGTTTTTTATTTTTAAGGAAAATTAAAGACATTTAAATTCGATTTCAGCTAAATTTTGTATAATATTTAAATTGTTGAAACGGCAGTGCGTTTTTTACAGTATTTCCATTTTTGAAATGACAGTTAAATGTTTATAAAAGTTCTGTATAAATGTATAATTTAGCTTAGAAATTCTAAATCAGATTTGGTCAACTAAAAATGCCTTTAAAGACAGACTTTCGACCCAGAAAAAAATAAATATATTAACCTGCACTTAGAGCAATGTCCGTCTATCCTGATTTACTCTCTCAAATTATCCCCTTACCCATTCCACCCATTCAACTTTAACTTTTCCTGGCTTTTATTATTAATAAACACTGATTATTCTCGATATTTTAGCATTAGGGCCAAGAGAAAGGACAAGGAGAGATGTTGAAGTGATCTACCTGGACCAATCTAGAGCTGAAATAATTTTTAGATTGGAACCTGGACATAAACCTGAGGCGGCTCCGGCTTGTTTGAGGCTGAGGTTGGGTTCAGGCTACAACACCGGTTTTCAAATTTGGGATATGCTCGCCTCACGTTTTCTTCTTCATTTCGTTCATTTCAGCTATTTTAAGTAACAATAACGAGCGGAGACGCCGGCCAAGGAGTGCAAGGGAGACGGGCGACGGGAGGAGGAAACGGGACTAAAGGGCATCAGGATCGGCGGTGAGAGGGATGGCAACAAAAGCTGCCTTTGCCTGGTTCCGAAACCTTCGGGCCAAGTACCAAGTACATTCATAAGCAGAAAGAAGCGGCGGGCCTCAAATGCCCCAAGTTGAGATTCAGGTTCAGGTTGAACTACACTGAGAGACATAACTTTATGCAATTGCTCAAAATATCAAAAATTAAATTAGTATAGAAATCTTTAAAGACAAAAAATGGCAACAACTTTTTTTTGGGAATCAACTTTGTTTTATTTATTTTTCATTGGTTTTTTTCAGTGCACGGTGCCACATACACATAGGTAGATCTTCTCATCCTCTTTTTTCCTGTCCCGCTCCCTGTGTGTGCCGCGCTGCGCTTTTGTTTTTCCCATTCACGAAATTCCTGGAAATTTTTCGATCAGTAAATCTCTTGCGCCTTTTGTTGCTGCGTTTCCTATGAAGCAACGCAAAACTGAAAACAAGGACAGGATCTCGGGATCAAGCAAAAGGACACTAACCGAAGAGATTGCAATTAGCCCAGGGGGAGGAGGAGGAGCAGCAAGGCTCTGGCTAAGCTCCAAGTGGATCTCAGGCGTGGGAGCTTCCTTTTTGGCTGCCAAAAAATAAACCCAAAACGGAAGTGAGCCACAAATAAATAAAATAAAATCAAACCGTGGCAGATGTCCCACAAAAAAATAAACCAAAAAAAAAACAAAATAATAAAGAACAAGGAAACTAAGAAGACCAAGGAGAAGAGAACTACGAAGAAGCAAAGCAAGAGGAAATAATAGAAATAGAAGCAAAAGGTAGCAGCGCACACGCACTTTTACACCTGGTTCTTGGGTTTTCTTGCACAAAAAACGAAGGTGTAGCAAGTGTGAAAGAGATGGCCTGAAGAAGCACCCCTAAAGAGGAAAATAAGTAAAAAACAAAAAATAAATAGTAGTAAGTAGTGGCAAGCAGCACCCCTGCAACGTAATGAGCAACTCCCCTGGCACTTCATACAGTAAAGGAGAACGCTTTTCATTCTCGCAAAGGGGATCCTGTAAGGCAATTACCGCCAAGTTTCAAGCAGCCAAGGCTAAGCTTGCCAGAAGGACATCTTTGAGGTGCAACATATGGTTTGTTGTTACCAAAAGGATAGATTATTGCCTACGCGATTGCCAATAAATTGCAAGGACATTTTCAACAAGGAAGCATAAAGCCGACTGGCTCGACTAAGAGATACCTAATATTTTATGAATTCTTAAATTCAGAACCAAATTTAAATTAAAGCATAATTGGAACAGATTTAGAAATCTTTCTATAATAAATTTCCCTCCATGGTAATTATTCCTAAATTTCAGCATGTTGACATATTATAAAATCCCACACTTTTTTCTTCCGAACTCTGTAATTGTTGCTGCCGAAATGCAACAAAGGTCCTTATGGTTCTTAGTATTAGAATTGGGCAACTGCTAGTGCTTGTTCTTCTTGCAGGAGTTTCCTGCAATTCCAACAGGAAACGGAAAGTGGTAGTGGTTGCTGATGTTGCTGTTGCAATTGCAGGAGTACAATGGGGAATGCAACACAGAAAGCCAGCACAGTGGAAAGTTATCTTTAAATTTCAATAAAATTATTCTGAATTTTATTGTTTTTTAAGTTGGAATTGTGAACTTCAAATTGTCTCTTTTTTATAATTAAAAATTAAAAAATAAATACTTAAGAAAAATAAAAAAAATGCTTAAAAAAGTTCAAAAACAATATTGAATCTTACACAAATGTAAGAATATTTATGCCTTTATATAATTTTTTTTTCCTTTTTTGCAATAAATACTTTTAATTTTAAAGTTGGAATTTTCTCTAACAAAAAGACTTCAATCGAATTTTTATTGTAAATTTCTGCCTGAATCCCACTGTACTGAAAAAGTGCAAAAACCTCCAAGGGGAAAGTGGCTCTAGAGCCCAAAGTCCATTGCTGGCAATGACATGTGCCTGAAAGTTGACGACGGGGTGACCACCACCAACCAACGAACCAACCAACCAACCAACCAGCCATCAGCTAACCATTCCAGCCAAATCGAGGGCTGCTCCGTTCACGGCACCGAGCCAATAATTAAACTAAACTAAAGCAACAGAGACCTCGATATATATAAAAGGGGAAGCAACCCCTAAGCGGGGGACCCTCCATGCAGTAGGGTGAAGCAATTTTCATTCCACTTTTTGCTGTGCAAAAAAAATGAAGCGAGTGAAATACAAATAGGTGAAAGGAGGCAGCTGGCAAACCGAATAGCAAACACTCTGTTTGAAGATGGATTAAAAACCTCAAATGTATGACGATAGGAGCGGCACTTTTTTTTGTGATTATTTGGTTAGTACAAAATATTTTTTAAATATACAAAATGAAAATAAATACATCTTCATGTATAAAATTAGGATTAGTTCATTATGAAAGCTTAGTGCTGGGTTATAGGAGGTATAAGATGTCAATCTTCTAGAAAATAGTTGTCCAGGGAAATGAAAATAAAAAAGGATTGTAAATTAGAGTAAAGCTAGCTATAAATGGGGTTCGATTGAGAGAAGGAGGGTCTCTCCCTTACATCTAATCAGTTGCTCCTGTTTCCTGTAACAGCTGTCACTATTATTTTTATTTTTTTTCTTATATATATTCCTTTTCCTGCTCATGTTTTCTTTAGAGGTGGGCTTAGGGCGGCTGCTCGTCGCGCGTGTCATGAAAATCTTGAAAAATCTCTCGGTAAACAGCATCCTGAGACTGTGCGAAATCAATACAGATTATTCACGACAGACCGGAATGAGGCGGAAGCAACAAAAATATATGGGAGGGATCCCTCCCTTTGTCTCGCTACCGAGATGCAATATGCAATTACATGCATGGGATTTGAAATTTGGAAATCAGAGCAGCATCGGGTTAAAGGGTAAGGTAAGGATTAAGGATCGGGGGACAGGCCAGGTAGCCAGCCCAGCCCGGCCCGGGCCGTGTGTGAAAATCATCGGAGCGGAATTAAAACTCGTCCCAGAAAGGCCGTGGGATTAATTAGCATTTGGTTTTGGGACAACACACACAACACAACACATTCATTACCATTTCCCATTACCAGAAGTAGAAATTATATTTAATTTATGCATTTGGCGGACAGGAACGTGTCAAGTGAATGTCAAACAAATCTGTGAAAAACAGTTTTATGGAATGGCTGATGATCCCAACCAGGCACGGAAAATTCAAATTGATTTGTAAGCTTCGAGTGAACAAGATAACCAGTTCCTTCTCCTCCTGCGGAACCGTGTGACATTTGACGGGGTACAGCAAGGCGTACATACATACTTATATGATAATACCCAACCGATCCTTGTCCATACAATTTTAGCCTTTTGATGTTTGTCCGCGACTGTCCGACAGTTTATTTCGCCTTATTTCGTTTCGGGGTTAACTTGTTTCATCGTTTTGTTTGCCCTGCCGTCTGTTGTGGTCCTTCGAAAGCTGTTAGGCTGTCCACGACTTGTCCACGGTTCAGTGGACTCAACATTTTCTTGGGTGCAAGAGACGCTGAACCCTTTACGGCGGGGTTCACCATTGGGTTAAGTGCATGCATATCGAAGTGAGGCAATTGTATTTGCATATAATTTAGCTTCAATAATTTGTTTACACATACGATTTGTACGAATTTGAGATAATCTCTAACGCTGACGAGGGTATGATTACAGGAGGAAATAAAGCTCATCAGGGATGTTAGAGAGATCCCAAAAGGGATTAGAAATCGAAGGAAAAAGTGTGTTCGAAGTATGGAGCTATTTATTTTGTGGGGTTCAATATTTAGAAACCTAATTTTGTATACCATTTGAAGTGGTCTTAAATCTATAGAAATTTCTGTGACAACCCTTGCATATTTTTAAAAATATTATCTAAAGAATTACAAGTTTTAAATAATGTTTCAGTATCTATTATTAATTAAACAATTTTGGCATTTATTTAAACATTTATTAGCATAGGATAATTTATATTTTTGTGACTACATTTGAATACGAAATTTAAAGAAACTTACCCAAGAGTTTAACTTGTTAAAAGCAACAATCTGTAAAAAGATAAAAATACATTTAAATTAAAAAGTCTCTAAAATATTAATCTAAACCTAAATCTTAAAATTTTATTAATTTCTTATATTTTTTTGCAGTTATAAAATATGTAATAATAGGGATTTCAAATCTCATCAATCTCTTTCCGCTACGACTCTAAAAACCAGGCCCACCTTTTAGCAAAGATTCCCTAACCTAAATCAACAATTCGGCTTAAAGCTGCTCCGATTTCGAGCAGAAAACTTGGTATGGTTCGCAGGCAAACGACAAACAGAAAATGAGCAAACAACAAACAGGGAATGCCAACAAAGTTGTCAAATCAAACATAAAACTGGAGGGGCAGGAATGAGTGAGTGAGAAATCCGGACCCCATCCCAGGGCAGTCCAGGGATCGAGACTTGGATCGGTTTTGGTTTTGGTGTTAAAAATATGAGAAGCATTTATAACTTTTTCGCCAGAGAGTTTTTCTTCGGTCAGGCATTTAAGGAACTTTAGCGATGTGTATGCGCGTCTGTCAGTTGGAGTCAGGCGAAACCTGATTTGCTGCTGACGACCGGCAACGAGGACTAAACAGCCAAAGAGAACCCAAGTCCAAGTCGCAAGAGTTTAAAGGGAATCGAGTCAAAGTAGTTGTAGTTGTGTAGGTAGGAAATAAAACCAGACCAGAAGGAGAAGGAGAAGGAGCAGTCCAGGGCATTGACTATACGCAATAGACGGGGCGAAGGAGACGAGGAGACTCCAGACTCCAAGCTGGCAGAGATTCCCGCACAGCTTTGCCTGCATTCCGCTGGCAACTTTGACTTCCAACTTTCAGCGATCCAACGCGAAATTCAGTGAACCAGCGATTCGGCCACATGTTGCACACACTGTGAGAATGAATTTAATTAAAGCAAATCCATCCTACAACAGCTCCAAGGACCAATGGAGCGCCACTCAGCTTGGGCCAGACAGCCGCCAGACCCGATTCCCTCAGCCAGCTAAATTTTCTGCAACTAGTCCAAAGTCTAGAACTGGGAATAACCGTGGGACAAATACGAAGACAGGTTCACCAAGAAGATGATTGATTTTATACACTATAAAGATTTTAGATTTATAAATAAATATGATATTTTTAAAGGATTTAAATACAAATATGACATCTTCAAGGGATTTCAATAAATGTGGCAGCAAAGATCTCATCAGATAATGAAACTATTATTTTTATACATTAACATTTTACCCAAAAACCTATAAAGTTCATTGAGAAAGTCTGAAAATACAGGGTTCCATAAGTCAACACAAATTGAAGTCAGTGTGCAGCGGTAGTTGGGTCCACAACAATGCCAATTAAATTGCATTTCAGTGGCATTAAAATGCAATAAAATATATACATATTTTTTTCCTGGGCAAGGCTTTTGCCCTTTGAAGCGTTAAAAATATTTTATGCTCAACAGTACACACAGCCTCTGTTTCATGGCTCCTGCACCAAAAATATCCCAGCAAAAGCAGGAAAACAACTGAAAAAAGCCGCGTAGAGATGCTCCTGATCCCGATAAGCTCACACACAAGCATAATGGGTCTGGTGTTTTAGAGTTGAACTAATTATAAAGCCTTGAACATAACGAAATTCGCCGCCGCATATTTAGCTTGCATTTCAGCATAATTTGATGTAATTTCATGTGTGCGCGCTTCAGCTACCTTCCATTGCCGAGAGCCACAATCGTGGTTTTTTGAACTGACCACGAAAATTATATTGCGGAATATTGATCAGTCTCGATTCCAAGGTTATTCTCCTGCCTTCCATCTGCTGGAAACGGTTGAATCGTGCCCGTGTGCCAGACTTCAACAACCGAAACCCTTTTGTTGTTTAATTCTGATACAAAAACAATGATTACGTGTGTTAAGATTAAACAATTTTTGCAGAAGGGAAAGTTGTTTTTATAACTTTTTTGTATGGATAAAAAACGGTTTAACTGTGGAATATGTGGATTCCATAATGAATTCAATCAAGTGGAAATATAGAAGAGGTCTGGGAGGGATAAAAATATTAGTGATATTATGAATAAATATAAATATATAATTTAGAAATATATAATTATATTTTAGCAAGTTTCAGCGATAAAAATGTTAAATTTTTCCCTCATTCTGACATTATTGTTATATTGTTATAATAATAACTACAATTCCAAGCTCTTTTTCAAAGAAGAAAACAAAAAATATACTTTAAAAAATTGTTTACTTCTGTTAAGGTTTTTTTTCCAGGATTATGGCTGACTCCCGACATTCTGCCAAGAATCCTTATATATGTAAGGAATGTAAGGAATCTGCATAAGCACTGCGAAGCTCTCACCCCTCCCCTTCCCTGGCTGAGAGTGTCAGTTTGTCAAGCTTAGCTGGCCAAGAAGCTCAGGCGATTAACTGTGGCTCGCGCGACTTGGCCAAAAAGGGTGCCCTGCCCTCTGGCTCCTTCTCGTCTCCCCTCCAAATCCGCATTCACAAACCGCAAAAGTGAAATATTTCGCTTGTTTTGCATTATCTTAACCCGTTCGTGGCCAACAACAGACAACCAACCCCATGTGGGCTGTGCGATGCAATGAAATAAATGAAGTTAAGCCAATTTGAGGTTAAAGCCCAAAGAAGGAATTCATTATTTTTGTTGCAATTCTCGTTTCTTCTCCCCTTTTTTTTTGTGGTTTGCACTCGAAACGCGTGTCCTGCTAGGAGAAAAGGAATTCGCCAAATAAGAAGGAAATTCTGACTGCTGGAGGAAAAAGAAGTGTTAAATACCCTTGGAAAATAAATAAAGCACATTACTCATACGCAGTGTTGTCCCATTCAATAAGTTAAGCTTTATCATTACCTTTTTTTGTAAATTTAATAATAAAAGTTTTAAATTCAATCGAAAAAGTTTTAAATTCAATCGAAAAAGTATCTAAAATTGTAAAATAGAATTTTAAATTTCCCTAACTTGTGGCAAATATGCCATTTTCCTGCTCTTCAACTTTTTATAGCATACTTATGAGCGCTAGTTAAGGAACTTTAAAATTCACAACAATTTCTGTTTAATTTCTGTATAATAAAAATGAATTTAAAGGGTATAAAAATTCGCGTAGACCTTAAAACCGGCTTTTATTAATTGTGCTATCCTTAAAAGAGGCCACAAGAAGCAGACAAAAACCACAGATATGCGACAAATGCAACAATAGCTGTAAAAAAAAACAAAAAACATTCGAGGAAGAGAAACTGAAAAGAAGAAACCGCAGAAAACTTGCACGAAACTTAAGTTTGGAAGATACAAAGATAAGCAGGAAAAGAAGTGGAAGCCAAGACAAAACAAAAAAACCAAATGTTAGGTTAGGACTACAGAAATATCCCTATCTAAACCCCAAATAGTATGGTATAATAACTATAAATATTTTACACATGCGACCGATAAATGGCTTTATAACGAAAAGTAACCAATCGCGTAACCAGTTTGTCCGATAACATTCAACACATTTGTGTTGCAATGGCTGAGTTTGTATTTTTCGCTCCAAAAGGGCATCACAAAAACGTAAACAACGCCACCCAACAACAAAAACAATAACAACAACTGCATCAGCAGGAGCAATCTACAAAAACAACATTTGGGGCCAGACGCCAGATTCTGAATGAGAAGGAGGCAGGAAAAGGAAAGGAAAAGGGGACCACCGCCAACGGCGGCTGCATTCAAAACAAAACAGTAAAAAAATTATAAGCCAAGAGGAATAAGAAATTAAGTTATTTGAGAGATATAGTCGCGACTTTGGTACCCTAAAAAAACGTCTGAAGTAAATTTAAAAACCAAATTTTAGGAATAACTTTTAAAAAACTTTTAAATATGATAATTTTGTGTATTCTTTAGATTTCCTTCTTGAAGAAAAAGTAGTAACTATTTAAAGTTAATTTTTATTGAAACTTTAATTAAAGGAAAAGTGCAAGTCCTTTCACTCATAGCTGTTTTATGAATACTGTGATATTTTCAATAACTTTTTATAATGTTTGCAAATATATTTTTAGGTGGATATTCTAATATCAAACTATTTTAATCTTTCATTTATATTAATGTATTCTGTGGTAAGCCAACGTTTTACAAAATCCATATAGCCTTTGCCAGAAAAAGCTTCCACAAATTATGCGCCGCCTTGCAGGAGGTTGTCCCATAAACTTGTTGTTATTGGAGCTGCTGATATTGTTGTTGCTGCTGGTTGTGTGAAGCAAAGTGCCAGCATACACTGACAAAAATAAATATTGTCGAGGTTAAAATTTGAAATAGATGTACAATTTTCAACTAATATTGTTACGAGGTTTTTATAAAAGACAAGAAACTTTGAATTCATCATTTCATATTTTTCTCTCTGTGCACACTACGCTAGGCTGAGAAGAGGATGCGTGTCTGGCTCTACAGACATTCATCTGCCACAGCACTCCGCCTCTACGCCATCCTTAGGCTCCTTCGTTTGCACTCACATTGAGAATTCCATTGAAATCGTTTGAAAATTGAGCCCAATGCAGGACCAGCTCCTCCATTCGCGATGCATGGCGGAGTTGGGGGTCAAAGGAGGTAGACACGTCTGCCGCCTCTCTCGTAATAAATAAACGCCGGCAAAGCAGCGACAACGGCAATAACAATAAGAAAAGAAGCAACTGATGACGTTGCATGCTGTTGCACATAGAGAAATTATACTATCGTTTAGAGGAGGAAATGTTGAAAAATGAAAGAAATCCAATAACGTTAGCTTATCCTAATTACCACAAAATCGGCCAAAAAAAGCCCAATGACCAAAAAATATATTCTGAAAAAATCCCAAAAAGTAAATATTCAGATAAGTATCCCTCTGCTGAATCACACTCAAATATTTGAAAACCCAAACCGACTCGGGAATCTCATCAGGAATATATCTACTTTATGTGGTCTGAGATGACTCCTTCTGTCTCCTACATACATTCTCGATTTGCACTGAGCTATAATATCCTTGTACATAATGGGTACCGGGGTTATAAAAATGTAAAATAAAAATGTGTAAAAATAACAAAGCATATGAGTTGCATTTTCAACGGGCCAAAGGAAACGGACGAACATTACGAGTTTCAGCAACAAAAGAAAAAAAAGGAAAATTGAGTGTACAACAGGGTGGCACTAGGAGAGAGGGGCAGCATTTCGAGGGGAGTGCTTGGTGCATCACCCGCATAATAAACCAGAGCGCATAAAAATGTGTGTGTTAAGTTGCAACCGCAACGTATTTCGCTTGTAATTGCCCAGACATACGACAAAAAGGCGTTAAGAAGGTGAAAGGGGGGAGGTTGCAAGTGGGGCAAATGGTGGGGGGAGGGAGGAGAAGGAGGCAAAAGCAGGCAGGAGGTGGCGACAACAAAGTTGCACTCACGCAGCTCCAGCAGACCCAGAATCGGAATCAGAAGAATCAGACGCAGTGTTCCACAGACCCCACCAGACGAACTGTGGAGTGAGTGGAGTGTGTCTGTTTGCTGGGTCGACACGGAGGAGATCTGGAGAAGACGAAGGGGATGGGGAAGTGGGTTGCACAGCAAGAAGTAAGCCGGCAGATGAAACGGTCAGACACTAAGCCCGCCAGCCAACAAAAAAACATAATAATAACAACAAAAACATCAGCTGCAACAACAAAACATCCGGCAAGAGCGACAAAAAAATAAGGAAAAACAGAGACTGAAAATGCAATACTAAGGAATTTTAAACTAAGCTAAGGGATACCCTGTACAAAATTAAATCAGAATTAAAAACAGTTAAGAAAGTGAGGTAGATAAATGATACATATTGCGTTGGCAATAAATAAAATTATAAATCAAATTAAAAGTTTTAAAAATAATCATTTAAAATACAATCTCTCAGTAAATCTGCCCAGAGAAAGAGAATTTCTCAAAACCCTATGATGTAGGGGACAGTTTTGTATTATATTCCTTCGCAATCAAAGCTCTCTTTCTTTTCTTTTTTCGAATAAAACCAAATTATACAAAAGTATATTTATCCCTAGGTTTCTTTTTAATTTTAATTCCCAAAAAAAGATATACAACAAGATGGACATACAGTCGGGTGTCCCGACAGTAGAATACCATGTACCATTACAAGGCGCGTCCCAAAATTATATAAAAGAAAGAGAATAAGAATAAAAAACTGAGACAAATTTACATATAATGCAAATGTCTTCCCATTCAAGAGCAAAGTCGATAGCTCAGTGGGTAAAGCTACACATACATTTTTGTAAGCAATTGGCCTGGGTTCGAATCAACCGCAGGCATAAGGAATTTTTTCATTTTCAAAACATTAAGTATAGTTCTTTGCTTGCATTTTTTTATTTTTTAGTATTAAATACTGTAATTATTTTAATGTACTGGAAAAAAAAAAAAAAATTGCTAAAAATAAAAAAGATTTCGCTCGTCGCCGACGGGATTCGAACCCGTGACAACTAACATTTGAAAAAGACTTCAGCTTAGCCAGCTGCGCCACCAACCAATTCAAAATGAGTAATCCTATTTTCATAGTAATATGAACATAAGTAAAATGTTTAATGAACGTTTTGATTTATTTGGAGCCCTCTGCCTGGGCTGCCTCTTGTACACGTAATGTGTATAAAGTAAACAGCCTATATCTCCGCTATTTATGGCACGATCGCAATAAAATTTGGACAGTCTGTGTATTTTGATAAAATGCATTAAGCTTTTTAATATGGTTTACATAACTTTATAAATTTCGGAGATATACGTTTTTTTCAAATAGCTCCTCCAAAAAGGGGAGCAGCAAAAATTTAAAACAAACTTGATCTGCGTGCAGATATAAGAAGTCTAAATCCCAAGTTTGGTGTCTCTAGCTCTTATAGTCTCTGAGATCTGGGCGTTCATACAGACAGACGGACAGACGGACGGACGGACGGACGGACAGACGGACATGGCTATATCGACTCCTTTAGTGGTCCTGACCAATATTTAGGTAACTTTTGGGGGTCTGCCACGCCTCCTTCTGCCTGTTACAGAAAATCGCACTCGCACAAAACTATAATACCTTTGTACCTTTGGTACATGGTATAAAAATGCCATTCTAATGCACATTTATAAGCAAGGAGAAGCTACAAGGAATGCCAAGTTTTGGCCCAGTAAAGTAATTATTCTGTACTGTAATTTATTGTAATTTCCTCTAACTAATATGCCCTCGAATACCCTCCCAACTATACAGTGCAGCACAAGTGCCAGAGCAGAGCTGAGCGCCACACGCAGACATTCACCCGCGCCCTCACACGAACACAAAAGGAGGGCGCAAAAGGGAGGCTATAAGCAGGACAGCGAGATGGTGGAGCTCAGTGGAGAGAAGTTGCGCAGCTTTCAATCTGCATCTTCATTCTCTCTCGCTGTGTGTGCGTGTGTGTGTGTGTATCTGTGTGTCGACGTAGCAAAATTTCATGAATGGAATTTGTAAATTTTATTTTCATTTGCAACGATTCGTTTTTCTTCCTCCTCTCCCGTAATCCGTTGTTGTTGTTCTTGTTGTTGTAGCGCTAATCATGTGAGGCAGGCAAGGGAGAGGGGGGCATGGGATGTGGGATATATAGGGGGGATGGCGAGACCCCAAGCAAGTGGGGCAGACAACAACAATGATGTGGCATGTTGTTCAACCTCTTGTGCGCTTCTCGCTCGCACACCCTACCCCTCCAAACCCTATACCATATCTTTATCTGGCTGTGTGTGTGTGAAACGAGTTTTGTGGTCGCTGAAAATTTTTGCATATTTGCGGCAAGCTGTGCTCCTCTTCATTCCCCTCTCCCCTTAATCTCTAATACACCAAAACAGTGTTTTTCTAGGGTCTCTAATCAGCAAAGGAAACAGCATAAAGAAATGAACGAAGAAGGAATGGGGTGTATAGAGGAACTAATGCGATTTTAATTGTTGTTACTGCATGCCACGCACCGACGACTCTCTACAAAAAGCCCACAAATTCACTTTAACCCCTATAGTTTTTAGTAGTTTTTTGTTTTTTTTTGGGCCTTGTGGTAATTACAGACCACCAAAAGTGATTTAGAATGAAAGTTGAAGGGGGAAAGTGAAAAAAGGAGACATGGATAGCCTTTATTAAATTATTTAAATGTTATCTAACTTGAGATTTAGACTAGGAGTTCGAAAAATTAGATTTTCAATAGAAAGGGACAGCCCTGATATATAAGATTATTTTCAAGCATAAATTCTCATTTATGGATTTGTCTAAATACAATAAAACTTTAGTTTAACAACTTATTCTTGAACTTAATTTGGATAAAATTAGTATATTTGAAAAACATAAATTGAGTTTAAGTTTTATCTTCTAGGAAAAACCTTAAATTTCATTTAACTTCCTGCACAAACACTTTCAAAATATTTTAATTAAATTACATCGCAAACAATGTTTATAAAAATCCTTTAAGCTTAAGTGGATGAAGAGTATCGAGTGCGATGAGAAGACACGAAATTCCATTATACAAAAATGCGGTGAGACCGCAATTACAGAGCAAAGTAGATAAACGATAAACGACAAACGACAGCGACAACGAGTGGAGCTTGTGGGGCAAGTAACTACGTAGATGAGGAAGCACCAGGAGAAGAGAGCCCAGCGGCTCTCTGGCAAATTAAATACATAAAGCGCAGCAAATGGACGGAGCAGCCCAGTGTGGAGAGTGCAAAAAAAAAAAATAAACTAAAATACAACAATACAATTACAATATTGCGGCGAACTTTTGGCATACTCTACATAAAAATTTAAATTAGGGAGGAAAGAGTATACAAGACGAGGACAGGGTAAAGAAAATAAACTAAAATCTATTATTCAGTATTCAAATGTTATAAAGTATTGAATGTAAACTTAAAAAAAATATTTTTGACATACTCAAAATGCTAGCTAAATCTTTATTGCTCCTTCTGGTCTTCGACTAGATTTATGGATATTAAAAAAGGTATACCATTAAACGGAACGACAATGCAGCCCTTTTATGTCTATGTTTTTCACGCTCCAAAATAAATCTTTATACCCCTAATAATTAAAAAAGAACTCAACTATTTTACTGCCTTCAGAATAAACCAACAATTTTGTTATTCAAAGGGTATTCCTTAACTCCCAAAACCAGACATGTACATCTCTTGCTCGCATTCCTCTACTCCTAAGAAAGAGTATCAAACGAGATCCTCAGAGCCAGAGCAGAACGGAACTGGCAAAAAGCAAAGAAAAAATAAAACACTAAAACAACAGCCAGGCCAGCAGTAAAAATAGCCATTTGACTTTGAACTTTGCGGCTTCTGCCTGCGGAGGTGAGGGAAAGGATATGGCCGATGATGTGGATGAGGCATATACGTACATATATAAACAGCCGATGCCGCGAACAGTGCGTGCGACTGCACATGGATTTGGCATTCCTCAGTGCGTGAGTGTGGAATATATACAGACTTCCACAATCTGGGTGTGGATAATACCAACCCATATAATCTAATCGAGGCAATGGAAAACGTGTGTCGATTTAAACTCGAGGCTATAAACAAGAAGAAACAAGGAAATATAAATTAGCAACGAAAAAATGAGATTATAAAAAGATTGCCAGGAAGTTGCAGTTCAATTTTAGGAATATAATTATAATATAATTGTAAGATATAATATTAAACAATCCTTTAAATTGTAAATTTACAATAAACCAAGCGAGATATGGGGAAAAGGTACTGAAAACCACCTGTTAAGCCACACAAAAGAAAACCAATTACAAGAAGGCATCATAGACAAGGAGTTTGAGAAGACGGCGCTTAATTATAAAACAACAAATCGAACAAATTCAAACAGCGCAGCTGTCCAGAAGACCGGGCAGGTGTGTGTATCTGTGCCTGCCTTGGCCAAGGAGTAACCATTGAAGGCCGATGCCCAAGCATAAATTATGAGCACGTACACCAAGATCTCGGGATGTCGGGGATTATAAAAGATCATCCCACAGGCAAACGGAAAAGAAGTAGGAGGTGGAGGCTGTGTCCGCTTGCCTATTCATTCAGGATATGATGCAAAATGTCCTCAGAATTGCCTTGTCTTTTGTCTTCGGCAGCTGCCATTCCGGCAGAAGAAAGTGAACCACTCACAACTACTACTTCCACCACTACCCAGCGACTTTCGCAATTGTCTCAATGGCCGTTGAGGTCCTTCACTCACACTTCCATTGTCCTGGGTGGATGCAGCTGTGTCTTGAGAATCGCCCCGTGTCCCATAAATTGCATTCGTTATCGATTTTCACCAAAAGTTTTTTCTTTCTTTCATTCTCGTCTCCCAGTCTCCCAGGTTCTTATTTGTTCCTTCTCCCTGATTCCTTTTTAGGGTGAAATGCTTTTACCTTTCGCATAACTCCATTTGCATTAGGCAATTAGAGCAGGAAATTTTTAAGGGGCAGCTGCAGGATCGCTCTCCTTTATGGCATAATCAAATCAAATCAATTTCGTGTAATTATCTAGGGTTGCATTTTTTTCTCGTGTCATATAAATATTGGGCAGGAGTTATGATTAGGGTGAGCCTTTTTTCCAAGTCCTGGGCTTGGGAATTTTCCTTTTTCTGGGTGATCAAGGATAAGACTTTTTGGGTGAAGCTGTGTGCATAAATTTATTACAAAGGATTCTGTAAAGCAAATGGGTTTCTAGCGTTTTTATAGAAGGCTTATTAAATTCTTTAAATTAATTTCTGACACGTTTTGTTATGATAAATGAGTCTTTTAGATTAATAAATGAATTAACTAAATGAAGGTATTGAGCTGGCGATTAAAACTATTTGTAATTATGAAAGTAAAAATCTTTTTTTAATTTCATAATTAACTTTTAATTCTTTTTATATTATTTTTCTTGACTCTTTGCATACATAGCTTCATCCAGAAAATTATTCAAACACCCAGCTGACCCCAGTTGAACCCAAAAATGTATTATCAAATTCGAATTAGACCCCAAAAACATAATATGCTGTCTGCTTATAAATCGTTGAAACATCCGCTTTTACGCGTCACCGTCTAGCAGACACACATAAATACTCCAAATGAGGATGTAATACACTGAAAATAATAATAATTAATAGATTTCATTCAAATCGAAGCCTTTGATATTTTATCATATATATTTTAGAGACTTTACAAATATAAAATTCTATAGAAACACCTTTTTTGTGTAAAAAAATTTTAAATAAAAAGCCAGAAAAATCTCTTTCCAAAACAATGATAAAAACTCCTAAAAACTCCTTTTCCAGTGTCCTGTGCGTCTTGTTACCCTTTCATATGCACACCCGCACATTAGTCATAACGATTAATCATTTTATCAATGAAGTGCAAAACTTGCTTCCGACGTAAAAAACTGTAGTGGCAGAGAAAGAGGGGGAAAATAAAAACGAATAAAATTGGTAAAAGGGAAGTGAAAAAAAGCGAATTGGAGCAGGAGAAATGAGTGGGTGCCGGAGCCAGAAGAAGCTGCCATGTCGCCAATGTGACCTAATTGGTTCCGGAGCTGAGAATGGGTTATGGAGTATTCAATCCTGTTGACGCTATTCGTGGCTGTCATCAACGATGGACAGCCAGGGAGAGAGAGGAGCAACAGCAAATAAGTTGTCATACGCGGTACCCACAGACAATTCCCACCCGCCTCCCACTCCTCTGTCTGAAGCAGCATCCGTGATGAAAATGCAGCAGGAAATCGGTGACGCTAATACAGACAGAGCGGACAGCGGGACTCTGTGACAGAAACAGAAACAGAGATGAGGAGCTACGTAGTTAAAATTGTAAAAATATTGATTTTGTTATAACATCAAGTGTTTATTTAATTTCAAGTAGGAATATCTATTTTTCTGTAAAAATATCCCGCTATTTTGTATTATTGATACATTTTTTATGACAGGAGATACTACAAAAGTATCTAAGGATTTCAAACTAACTGAAACACTATCTAAAAGCATGCTATAAAAATTTCCACTTAAATTTGCAACAAATCAAGGACCTTAAAATATTTTGTTGCATACTTTTCAAGGCAGTTCATAAGGGTATTCAGAATAAAACATTTTATGTGGTCTAATGACATTTTTTAAATGCTAAAATCACTTATTAAATGTCTTACTTCCAAACGTCAATGAGTTTATACCGAGGTTTATAATATTTTCAAAAATTATGAGATAAATTATAATTATACTGAGAGTTTTTCTTTAAAGTAGTTTTCAGCCAAATTTTGTTTCACTATGGGAATGTATTATCCTAAAATCCCATCTAAAAAAAATATTAAATAAAAAATGTAAAGACTTTTATTTAATTTTTGATTGTTCTTAAACCCTTTAGCATCCTTTCTTTTCGCTTTTCCCCTCATTTTGCACCAATTTTCACGCACAAAGAGCCATACAAATCGCGAGACTAGGTTTGTGTGTAAACGTGTGGGTCTCGCAGTGAAATTCCATATTCCACATTTTTTTATACGGCCAACGCAGCAGCAGCAAGAACAAAAAAATACAAAATAAACCATCGAAAGCAGCAGCAACAATTGCGGATGCCACTGCGTCGACTTCGCTTTGCCTTGTCTTTTCTTTTGGCTTCTCTCTTGAAATTTACTTTTTTGTGTTGGTTTCGCACAAAAATTTTAAAAATAGCCAGGCAAAGCAAGAGAAACCAGCCAACAGCAATGGCAAAAAAAACAACAACAGTAAAACAAAAACAACAACAATAAGATAGAATAAAAAAGTATTTAGCCATTGGGCAATGTCAGCAGTAGTAGCGAATCTTAATACACTTTTTGCGGAGGGCTATTAAATGATAAGTATTTCTATTTAAAGCTTGACGAGATATTAAATAAAAATATAAGTAAAAGACTTAACATGTGCTTAAACAAAACAGTTTATACATTTTATATTTTGTAGAAATATCAATAGTATATTTTAAAGAGGCTGTAATTACTTTATAATGTAACCAAGAAAAACCTGATTTATCTTCTCGAAGGCCTTTCAGTTGGTTCGCAGAAAACCCTAAATAAATATCAAAATAAACTTATTAGGCCACATTTTACTGTCAACAATTAATGTTAAACAATTATTTAATTATCTTTATTTATTAGGCTGCAAAGACCTCGAAGTACCCCGCACTAATTCTCACTCTACTTACAGCAAAGGGTATCAAAAGGCAAGGACAGAGCAGTAATCTGCGATCAAAAAAAATAAATAAAATAAAACAGCAGAGGCCAACACACTAACAACACATAAAGTCGTGGAGAATCAGCAACAAAAACATATTAATGAAATCGCTTTTAACTCGTTTCGCTTAAGTATTTTATGCCAGCGGAGAGTGTGTGTGCGTGTGTCTGGCATGGAGACATGCCTCCTCATATAGCCTGCCCCCCTCATGGTCTGTTATAAAAGTGCAACAACAACTTAATACAGACACACAACACACTCGCTATAAAAAAATTAAAAAAAAAAGGCAGCACATGATAAAAACAAACACGATACGATCGGGGCCAGCGATGACCCAAAGTGGCCAGTCCACAATACTAAATGAAATTCAAGTATTAAATATATTATAAAAAGTATTAGCCTGTCCAACAACAAAGTAAGGTTTGTTTATTGCTTGGAGCAAGTGCGTCAATTTTATAATAACATTTTTATTTGATGTTTGTGCGTTTGTTTATTACGCTGATAATTGTGTAAAGCCACTTGCTGAGCTTTGGAGCTGGAGAGTTAACAGACGACCCGTGAATTATTTCCAGATTTTTGGAAATAATTGATTGATTTTATCAGTTTGGATATAGTAAGAAAAAGCACTAGGAAAAGACATAGATAGCTTTATAAATTGTAGAGCGGTTAAAAGAGGTGTTGAAGCGCAACCTTTAGTCAAGGATTTATGATTGTCCTTCCAAGTTTGGAAGTCGTTTAATATTCTATTGACCCTGGAACATGAAGATTTTGTTTACTAAGAAAATTTTATAAGAATCTAAAATTAGTTGTTTTATATTTTAAATGCAGATTAACAATAATTTGCCTTTAATGACCACATTACCTCGGAATTCTGGCTGACTCAATCCTCCCTGACTCAATTATTTTTAAGTTTAGATTTCCAACTAAAAAATCTTTATTACTACCAAGAAATTTCTTTACCAAATCAGTGTTCCATTTAAAATCTTAATTCAACTCAAAACGACCTCAAAACCTCAAAAAATAAGGCCTTATCACCCCAAACAGCAATAGATAAAAGTGAACCAAAATCGAAAAAATAAAAAAAAAAAAACTGACGCTGTCATTGCATTTATGGCACCGCGGCACCAATAGATTGGATTTTTCTTTGGCGACATCAACGGGGGAAATCAAAAGCGTTGTGTACAAATCACTGCTTCCGTAAAGAAACACACAGACATATTGAATTTGGTGCACAAAATGATGTGTATACCAAACACGGGCGAACAGGTAACAGAGGCGCTTAGAGCAACTGGTTCACAAAAGACCCGAGACCGACCAAGAGACCAAGACTCTGCGCCCCGAAGGCCAGGCAAAATCAAAGTAACCAAATACAACAACAAAAAAATAAAACAAAAAAGTGGAAAAGCAAAAAATATAAAAACTGCAGACTCGAGAAATAACGTCGCCCAGTACATATGGAGATGGAAAAAACTCCATGAGAAGGCAGCAGCGTCGTCGTCTTCGATGGCCGCCATTGTCTCTTTTGGAGCATGTGGATACAGACATGCATAATTGCTGGAGTATACTATATGTGGCCATTTTTGGATGGTAGTGTATCTGTGTCTGCGGAGGAGGTCATCAAACTTCAAACGTCGCCAAAAAAGCTGACCCATGTTTGCATTTCCTCCTATAACGCCTTCAAATTGTTTTATTCAGAAGAAAGTTAACAAATAGCTGCTGCTCTCTTATCGTGGACGGGAACAAACAATTTCCGTGTTCTCTCCCTCATATCTGGGTTAATTGATACGCTGATAAGGCTGTGCAGTCATCATGCGCCTGGTTTAGAGTGATAATTGTCCAAGCAACTATGGCAAAAAAAAAATAAGGCCACACCCCATGGAGTCAGCCAGAGATCGCGTGTAAAAGTCTCAGCATCTCAGCATCCCTTTTGCGGTCACTCTGGCAACGTGCTTTTGAGCTTTTTGTGGTCCCAATTAAAACCTAATCAAAGATTTCAAATCTCCAAGGGCCAAACAAACATCAATTGCTGCCCTCGCACGCGCAATTAAATATATGTACATTTGTACCTAAAATAAAAATAAATACAGTGGTCACTAAATATTAAAAACTGGGCGATATTTCAATTGGAAATAAAATCACTAATAAAACCAAAACCACAAAAGACATTTTTGGTGTTTTAGCCAAACTACAAGTCTAATTTTTAATATCTTTCCCAACAAACTTAAGTAAAAAGGGTATTATTTTTATTTTGATTGTTTAAAAATATTTCTGGCTGCAAGTTTGGTTTATCAGAGTTAAAGAAAATACTCAAAGGCAAAGGCTTTAAATTTTATCTAAAAGATTTCAGTGAAAGATAGGACCACTTTCTTCATATTAATTATTAATTTATTAATTTATTAATTTGACATTAATTTAGATTGCTAAACTAAAATTAAAAGAAATATATGTTTTTTGGCAGTAGATTACCTTTCTTAACGTCCTGTTAAGGTTAATTTTAATACAATGTTAACTAAAGTTTTACTGAATTCATAAAAGGTTTCCCTCTTGCTACTGCCCACTGTATCTGGAAAATCGTCAAGCCTGAGTTTACTCTTGAGATAAATCAAATTGGAATTTGCATCAAATGGAATTGGAGTGACGTCAGCGAAGAAATCTTATGAATAGGATTCTCTGGTAGGAAACTGTTGGACACCCACACCCACACTCACACACACAGGCACAACGCATGCAGACAGTGAGAAACCTATACGGAGGCAGACCTTTAGCGTTGGTTCGTTCACAGGTAGCTGCAGCAATGAAATTATATAAAGTGCGCATTTAGCATCACCTCCTTATAAGAATCTCCACTCAACCCGGTTCGAGTACTCCACCGCCCACTCCCCCCATCTATCAGGGGACCCCGCTCTCAGCTGCTGCGTCAGCTGGACCGGCATCGTCATAAACTTTTTTAGCCGGCGGATCAGGAGGCGCACGCCCAAAAACAGTTGCTTTTTTTCTATGAAGAAAAATGCCCAGCGCAGCACCCCGCACACACGCACACTCGACGACCCACACACACACAAACACATGTCACATTCTCTACTTCTAGTACTTACCACATTTTTTATGGATTTTTCCGCCACGTTTTTCACTCGGTTACCGTTGGTCCAGCGCTGAGTTTTTGATCTCAAATTATAGGTAACGGAAATACCTGTCGATTGGTAGGTCTTTCAAGGTGATATCCGGCCGATTTCTGGGTTTAAAAGCGCCAACAACTAGCGCAATGTGCTCACGGCGGCTGAATTTTGCTTCTGCTTCTTCCTCTTCTCTTAACACCGCTGCAGAATGAGCGGTGGCGGCGAGACGGCGAGAAAGGCGAGAAAAGAGACGGCGAATTGGGAAAGCAACAGCAAACACAACAACAAACCCAGCGGGCGTTGATGACGTTTATAGAGCCACCCACATCTTTCCACAACTTCCACTAGTTCCAGTTGCCGCAGCTAGTAGTTGCTGCAACAAGCAACAGTTATTGCCAATAACTATTTATGTACGAGTATAAATAAAGTTAACAATCCCAGACACTCGGTCACTTTAAAGTTCGACAGCTAAAAAGGCGAAACGAGCTGCTGTTAAAGTTCGAGTGTGTGTGTGGTGCCGATACTTTGCTTCTTCTACGTACTTTGTTTGTTATTTCACACACGCTTTCGTCGCCGCGTATCGCAGCGTTGCTTTTTCAATATCAAAATTAAATATAACGCGCCTATTCGGACTATTTTCGACTCGGCAGGTATTTCAAGCAAAACTCGCCGCCACACATTCGATAGCACACACACATATGCACTCGTTGGCCCGGCAAACGTTTTTTTGTTGTTTACAAAAACCGAGGGGAATAAACAAAAAACAGCTGTTAGCGCCGATGTTATTGATAGGTCTGAAAATCGCCCCTGCACCTGATAAGTGTTGAAAAATTCGGAAAATAATCGATTTAAAAACGAATAGTATTTATAGTATTTTTGATTGAATAGCGGTATTTTTTGCTCTAACAGGTGGGAAAAATAAATTGGCTAAAACGGATTTTTAAAATGTTAAAAATGTAACGACTCTTCATAATTTTTAATTTATATAGTAACCCACTGAAATAATACTAAATTATTTTATATTAATAAAACGGAACTTTTCGATATTAGTTGAGCGTCGTTTTGGAAAATCAGTAATTAAATAAAAATTCAAGTTTTTAACTTATTGTTCATTATTTTTTATTTTCTAACATGCAGCAAAATAACTTTAACTTTGTCTATTCTCAGTTATTTTTGTGCCCCTGACAAAGTATTATTTCATTGTGTAATTATATTAGGTTTCTGTCGTCCATCTTCCTAGATATTTATTTTCTCCTTTTATAATTTAATAAATGAATAATTTATTCATATCTCATATGGTTTTTTGTATATAGAATCCTTTGCTTTATGGACCAACTCTCTGGAAGGCTGTCCAACTGAAAAGTGCATTGAACTGCGGTCTTGGGAAAGGACAACAATTTCGGCGCTTGTCTGGGAATCCAACGCAATGCCAATTCACAAAGTCCATGGCAAAAAATAAAAGGGTACGTGAAAAGTACATTAAAAAACGGGAGCAGAGAGGGGTAAATCTTGATTGGTGAGCAGAAAGCCAGTCCTAATTGCATTTGCAGCCGCACAATTGAGTGATTTCTTGATAAGTCATCCTTCCTTCTTTCGTTTCAGCAAAAAAGGGATGCAGTCGCAGCACGAGATATTGCAGATTTTTCGGGGCTTATGCAGTGGTTTTTTTTTTTTTGGCATTTCACTTATGATTAATGGACACAGACAAAGGCAAAGGGGTGGAAACAAAAACAGTCACATTTAATTCCTTACGATCGGAGCTGCTGAATCAAATATCAATTATGACAAACACCTCGTAGTGGTTGGCCGTCGTGTCCTGAACAATTTGCATTGCCGAATATGTGATTGCCTTCACCTCGGTGCCCTGCGGATGCTTTCCCAGCTCAAAGGGTTCACCATAACAGCGGCACGAGATTTCGAACGTTTCCAGATCGAACTTGGTGATCTCCAGCTTTTTGCACACCAAGTATGGTTCGGCGGAGAAGAGGAACAGCAGCTCGTCAAGGAAATGGAAAAGTAATCCCTCCAGATCATCACCCTTGGCTTCTATTTCAAAGCACTGCTCCACGGATATGTACTCCAGTTCGGTCATATATCCAAACATGGCAACTCCACATTGCTCAAAGGCTTCCTTTAGACTTGTTCCCCAGCCGTGGAGTCTGTAAGTGAAAGCAAACAAAATGTTAAATCAATCTATTATATAGAAAAATGCTAGAAATCTATAAATTCTTTTCTAAAAATCTAGAAAAAATCCAGAAATTTCTTTAACATTTCTACAAAAGACAAATTCCAACTATAATAATTGTTTGTTTCGTTGATTTCATGGAAAAGCATTGAACCACCCTAGTCCACATGGGCGCAAAGCGTTATTGTTGTTGTATTACTCACTGTACATCGGCGGTGTGGTCCAAGTCTGCAATATGATGAAATACTTAGCAACAGGTGGTTTCTTTGATAATTTCAATATGTACTCACATTCGTACTTCATCTCCGGCAGGAGGAAGTTGTCCTTGCTGAATTCCACCTCCATAATTACTAGTTAAATTAACGCAAACTTAGCGGCTAAATAATAATAAACAAAAGCTTCTGGACTAGAGCTGACAGTTTAGCTTAGTTTAGCTATATCTGGCACGAACAACGTAAAGCTATTAAAAACGTAATCGTTTAACGTAAAGAATTGTTCTGAAATTCATGTTGTAAATCGTTATTTTTTATAAGAAACAATGAATTTAAGTCCATATTTATAACAAAGTAGCTTTATCTAAACTGTAATGTACCAGCGACGGAAACATACATAATTATTTATTTTATTTTATAATTTAAAATTCAAAGACATTAATGATATGTCTTTTAAAAGATAAATCTTATAATACCACGTTAATTGTTGTTAAATTTAATTAAATAAAATTGCGGCAAAAACGGATTTATTAAGGGAAAGAAAAAGTCAAAACTTCAAAGTTATTTACTGTTCTTTCTTCATATTGTATTAATGCAATAAATGATATTAAAAAGCAATACAAATATTTAATACATAAATGATAATATAATAAGTAATTTCAATCAAAACTAAAGCATTTTTTAATAAGCCTAATTTGTGTTGTCACTTAAACTTCTTAAAGCTTTTAGAGTACATTACATTTTTAGCCCTGTTTTGAATTGCTGTAAATAATGACCTTGTCCTTTCATTAAATTGCAATCAGCCCAACAACTGAAGCTGCACAACCTTGTGAGATCCATTTGGCAAAAAGCAGTCCATATAATCTCCATCGTCAGATTTTCTGTCAATTGCTATATTTCACAGCAGAGCATCGCGTCGAGTAGCACGCGCAGTAGTCAATCAAGTGAAGCCTCAATTTATTCAGCTCCGTGAACTTGAATGCTGCCATGGTGCCATTGAGTACTCGATTTGAAACATCCAGAAAACATACTTAAATAAAAAATAGCCAAAGGCGGACATTGGGTTTGCCTAATTAAATTCAGATCACTTTTCGGCCAGCGATGACCGGTAATAGCTGAAAATTTAGGGTAAAGCGGGGTATAATTAATTTTTTTATTATAAATATAACTTGAAAATATCAGTTCCAGTTATTGAAAGGAAGTATTTTTAGTTAAATTTATTACCTCTTGAATTTTATTATTATTTAGGCTTGAAAATGCGACGCTAATTTACATAACATTTATTCGTATTATTCAAAGTTAGCTTTAAAGTTATATAAAATTAATTATAATTTATAAATAAATATAAATTAATTATTATATAAAAAATATATTATAAAATTGTAAAAATAGACTATCCAAAAATTCCTGTTAAAAATAATTGGTATTTATCTTACAAGAAATACCTTAAAAATAAATATATTAATAAAATATTTATTTTAAAGGTATTTTGTATATATTTTTATTATATTATTAAATTATTCTGTTTAAAAAAAATTACTAATTAACAATATTTCCCATTTTCCTTTTCATATTTTCTTAATTGATTGACTGTAGGGTATTTGAAAGCCTTCTATTTGAAATCAATAAGCGTTGTCGACGCTTCTTAAAATATTTATGAATTATTTGGTTTGTGTACACGACACTTGCTCCGTTTTGTGGGTGAAGTCGATAATGAGGAAATGCGATCACCGACCGACCCATCAGAGGATGTTAAAAAAACTTGAATCCGAGTTGACAAAGCTGGGGAGTTGCTTGCTCTCCCGGTCATTGTGCGGCTTTCAAACATATTTTCCGGCTATTTTAGAGGCCTTTTTCGGTGTGGAAGCTCTTTTCGGGTTTCTGTTACTTTTCGTCTCCGTGCGAAAGTCTTTACTTTTGGTCAGTTGGCTACGGCAGCTCCACCGAATCACACGTCGCGTATTTAGCTCACTTAACTGTAAAAAATATTTATTATTATTCTCAAATATTTGTGCGTGTTTTGCCTACGGAGAAGAGGGAGTGTTGCCCGAATTCCCTACAAATTCCCCTTTTGGATTTGCGACCTAAAAAAACAAAATAATGTAAATAATAGAGGAGTGACTGCTTGGGCGGTTGCCCAACTAAACTGAGCTACTACTATGTACTAACTTGTTTCCTCAGCCACTGACCGTTGGCCAATGCAATTGCAGCCGCTAAAAGTGAACAACAATTGCCAAATGTTTATCATACGTTGCAGCTAGTTGTTGTTTTTGCTGCTGCTGCTATTCAATCCCGTGTTGCATGAGTGACTGTCTAAATGAAAACAAAAGTTGTTGTTCGCACCCGCAAGTTTGTGTCTTATCCAAGTCTTTCGTTTGCCCGAAAGGCCCTTTAAAGTGTTGTCATATATTTGGTAGTTATTTTTTTGTGGCTATTTGCTGCAGTGCTTAGACAAGTAATAATAGTGTCGCCTTCGGTAAAGAGGTCAAGTGCAGGCGGCAGACAAAAAGATTACCAAACATGCGGCATGAAGATGGGATTGTCTTGAAGAAAAACATGAGAAAAATGATTGTGGGGACGAGAAAAGAAGTTTTCAAGCTAAGGTCTTTTTTTAAATAATAAGAGTATTATTTATTTAATAATTATTAATAACATAAGCAAAAATTGGATATTGGAATTGTGGAAAACATTATTATAAATTATTATAAAAAAAAAAACCCAGAATTTTTCTGGACCAATTACAACACCTTATATTAGATTTTCTTAAAAATATATATATATAATTTATTGACAAAATCATAATAAATAAAAAAAAAACAGACCCGATTATTAAAACTTAATATTTATTAATATTAATATTAATTGGTATACTTAAAAGTTGTTTTTAGAAAATCCAGAATAAGATAAAAATTTAAGATGTCATTAAAGAAGTTATGTATATAACGATATTTGACTGAAGAAATATATATATAAAAAACAACAAAATATTTAATACAAAAATAATAGCAAACACTTATTAATAAATTAATATTATTATATATTGATTATTTAGTTAAAACAATTTAAGATAATAAACACAAAATAAAAGAATTAAATTTGAATTGAATTGAGAATTAATTTAAGGAGTAAAACAAAATACAAATAAACAATAAACCAAATTGCTATTGTAAATCTTAAATAATATAATCCCATAAATAAAAAAAATTTAATATAAATAATAAATACATTTTAAATTAAAAATAAGTAGTTTTTTATTCGATATTTAAAACATTTTCAGTTCAATTAAATCTATTACATAGTAACAGTAATTGAACAACCCACTCACTAAACACTTGACTGATAACAACAAAACTAGTTTTTCAGTAAAGTAAAAGTGTCTTCGAGTGGCTGTCAAACTGTAAGACGCGGAAATTCATGTGAAGTTTTGTTAATAAAATAAAAATAAACATATAAAGTGGTGGTACACCTTAAAAAACTTCAACATTCGAAAGAATTATAAAAATATAAAAGCTTTAATAATTATAATTATACCACTTAGCTTAATAGATTTCCCTTTGAAATTACCAATAATTTGCTCAAGTGTAAGCTAAAAATCAAGGACAATATTTAAGCAAAAACCGGTGGCTCTTTAAGCCCACAAGAAAAACAAACAATAAATACACAAGTAAATAATTAAATATAAACAAAAGCGAGCAAAAACAGAAACTACAACTAACAGCTTGCTTTTGCCATTAACAGACGCCGCCGCTAAGCAATGTCGCTGCAATGGCCCTCAAACTGTGCCAGGTATTTGGTGTACCTGATGGTGATTTTCCTCTTTGCCCAGCACCTGGCAGACGCCTCCAGTCAAATCGATGTGGATGAGGATCTGAGGCATTTGCTGGGACGTTGCCAAAGTGTCGGTGATGAGTACAACGAGTGCATGCGGCAGGTGTTTAACGATCTTCGAGCCTACTTTACAACAGGTGAGTGAATGCATAATATAATTGCTTAAAACAAAACGTACATTAAACCTAGTATTGCAATATCTTTTCAGGTGTGCCCGATTACAATATCAAGCCCTTTGATCCACATCACTGTACCTATGTGGAGCTGAGGCGAGGCGACTCCCAGGGCCTTGGCAGCTTTCGGCTGACCTTGCGCAATGTCTCCGAGTTCGGTTGGTCGCGATCCGAGGTGACCAAGTTCCATGCCGACCCCGAGGACCGGCGCATAGTCTATGCCCAGTATTTTCCAGAGAAGAGCCTCGAGGGCGAGTATGAGTTTGCCGCCAAAATGCTCGGCACGGAGATGCGGCGGAAAGGTCATTGGAATTTGACGCTTTATGATTACAGGTGAGCATCAGAGTTGAAATATTTTTATTTCATTTTTAATTACTTTAAATTTTTCATCTATTTTCCACAGTCAAACCACCAGCGTGCGTCGCATTGGTGATCCAGGTTCCCTGATCAAGGTGCACGTAGAGGTGGATCGCATAGGTGGCATGGAGCTGCACATAGAAAACCTATTGAAGGGACAACCGCTGAATCAACTGGCGGACGGAGTGATAAATAGTATGTGGCAGCTTGGACTGCCCTTTATCAAGCCCATGATCAATGAGCTAGTGAGCTCAGCATTTACGGATATATTCAACGAATCCTTCCGGCACTTTCCCCTGGAAAAGTTTCTTCCACCAACCTCATCTAGCTATTAATTATTATTTGTTTTGTAGAATTTATTAACCGAATTGCTGGTTTACAAAGGCTAGTTAATAATAATAATAATTAATTAATTAAAACACACACCTTAGACATCGGCCAAAGTGCTGGCTATTAATTCGTTGTGGGGCCTGGGCTTTGGCGGCTCCAGAGCCATCAGTGCTAAGGTGCGACCAAAGAGTTTCCTTAGCGAAATGACCACATAGGAGGAGGTCTGCAGTTGCTGATCCACGGTTTCGTGCAGTAGCTGGTAGGCCTGCTCCAGCTCTGGCGTTAAGGTGGCTAAATCATAAATTAAATCATTGATTAGTTTATTTCTTAATTTCCTTTACTCTCCACTTACCTTTCTGCTGCTGCAGCTGCTGCTTGCCCAGGTCGAACATGAAGCGCAGATAGCACAGCTGATTGTACAGGTCCCGCTCTGTGTACTGGCGCAACAGGCTGCCACTCCGGCACTTCTGGCACAACGGCCGGCGCATCTCCTTCTTCAGGGTGTGGGTGCGGGTGTTGTAGTTGCAATCGGGATGATCGCACACCAGCCAATTCTTGTAGAATCTTTGAACATGTCGTCGGATTGCGAGCTGCAGCTGATTCCGAACGCTGGCCAAATACTGAATCGGCGCTGTCTGGCACTCGGCATTCGCACATTGTTGCAGGACGGGAATGTGAGAATTATTTGCTCCCGGTCGATAGGCAGTGGCCATTAGCTGCTCCGTTTTGCAGGCCACGCATTGGAAGCGGAAGGGTTCACACAGGCGGTACAGCTGGAGGGTGGTCTTGAGCAGGGATTCGCCCTCAGATTGCTCGGTGATCTCGCGCTGGGCTCTGGGTAAAAAAATAAAATAAGTATCTTAAAAAATACATAAATTCTACAAATAAATCCCTACCTTTGTGCATTCTGCCGGAACTTGGTGGGATCCATGCCCAGGCACTCGGCAATGCGACTGGCATCAGTGCCCTCGAGCACCTCCACCATGCGCGTGACCACCGGATGAATCTGATGTCCCAAATAATAGTCTGTATCCAACTTGAGCTTCTTTTCCTCGTTGCCGCTCTTCAGTTCATCCATATGATAGGCCCGCTGCATGGCTGCATTTGTGGTGCCATCCAAACAGATCACATAGTCCACCATGTCACCTTTTTTATAACGACGATTGCGTTCCCGATTCATGCGAAGTGCCACCTGGACATGGGGTAATGAGGCACTATTTGCATATTCCTGGGGCGCACGTGTCAGCTGCTTGGTAATGACGAAAAGGGGCAATGGGACAGCCCCCTCGGCTATTTGATTTTTGATCTTCTCCAGCTGTGCATGAACGGCATCTAGTTTTTCCTCCAGCTGCTTCTCGGCCAGCACTTCATCGAGCACCGCCTTGCCGACCATTACGGCCAACTGGGACCAATCGCGACGGACTATGTCCAGGCCCTTATGCTCCTGTTCCCGCTTTAGGTTACCCTTTGAGTCTTTGCTCAACTTGACGGCAGCATATTTCTTTTTCTTCAGCAGGAGCAGGCAGGAGAAGACCCCATCGATATCCAACTCAAGCTGCTTGTACATCTTGTTCACACTCTGCTTGATGCTATGTCCAATCTTGTAGACCTGATCGTAGTCCGTGATATTGGTGTTGATCATCAGGGAATCGGTGTCGCCGTAAACCACATCGTAGTTCAACTTTTGTACCAGCTGCTGGGTGTTCATGAGGATCTCCCTGCCCTTGTGGGTAACCAAGGCCGCCAAATGCTGGGCAAAGAACCGGGAATGTGCGAAGCCCAAACAACCGTACATGGAGTTTGCCGTGAGCTTCAGGGCCATCTGTCGAATGTGATACTGCATCTGGAGTTCGGGTGAGAGATCCGGCGCTGCCATTAGCTTTTTCACCTCCTTTCGCGACTCCACCAAACGCTTCAACTGCAGCGGCAATATGCCAGGATCGGTTTTTGTGTCCGGCAGCGTGGGCAGCTCATCCGCATCCACGGGCTGTTGGACTGTGGTGAAGCATATGTTGTACTCCTGAATGATGCTCGGATACAGCGAGTTGAAGTCCATCAAAAGGACAAACTTTTCATAGAGTCCCCTTAAGGGTTCCAAGACCAAGCCACCAGCATAGGCGGCACCTTTTTTCTTAGCCGGTAAAGTGGCATCGGCACCGGCCAATGTGGCTTCCATATCACCACCACCACCACCGCCCCTCCTTGCTGGAGCCTTTTTATCCGGCACTATATAGTTCTTTTCATGGAACGCATGCAGCAACAGAAACTCATTTCTTTCAGAGCGACCGCCTTGAAGGGTCCGGGTCATCGTGTTGCCACAAATATTTGTGATTTGCAAAGCCAAAGGCATAATGTTCAGTTCGCACATCAATCGGAGTAAATACGAGTTGTCCTGCATCGTAAGGGATATCAGTTTCGTGATGCTCTCTCCCTTCTCGTACATCTCGAGCAGATCATCGGCATTCACCTCCATTCTCTCCGATTCCTTCAGCTTGAGAACCTGCTGGCACAGAGTTTGTAGGTCATAGGACCTGGCCCTGATGCACTCCTCCGCCGAACGCTTTACATCGCAGACCATTCGGCCCACAAAATGATCGAGTAAACGCTTACCAAAGGATTGCGTCATCCGAAGGCGACCCATTCGCGACCACTGGGGTATCTTCAGGGCCACAATTTGATCCGTAATCACATTCAGCTGACAATCCATGGCATCGAAGGTCACTATAAGATCCGCATCAATTTGCTGGTACTGAGCTAGGAACCAACTGAGAAGAGCTCGCTCCGAATCGTGTTTATAGATCTTGGTGGACTTGTATTTGGCCAACTCCAGATTCAAGTCCAGCGGCCAACTAACCACCGCCGGACGTGTCAGTCCGCACATATGACGATTGAATGCCGGCTGTGGCGCAGGCCGATCAATGTGGAAACGATTGTGCGCCAGCATGGAGATCATGCAGATCTCATTTCTCATCGTCTTTGGATTCATCGATGTGCGAACGTTGAGTGCCAGCAGTGTGAGAGCCGGCGGTGGCGCTGGTTTCCCTCTGCTTTCCTGCACTAATTCCACATTCTTGGGCTCCGAAAGGGTCACCTCGGTCTTGCACCAACTCATGGGAGCGGAGGAGACCTTAAAGCCACTCACCTGCAACCAGCAAGGACCCTTAATCTTTCGATCGAGCAGGAAACGTTCCATGGCATTGGTGGTGGAACCAAAGATATGAGCAATTGAAGCGTATTTCTCCCCAGCCGGCAGAGTTGGTGGCGCTGGCTTTTTGCCATCGTAATGGACTTCCAGGTAATCACACGTCTGAGGTATTTCAATTCCAATGGCGTGGTGGGCGAAACTTTTGCTCACCTTGCGCGAACGAAATGATTCTAATTTAAGGCCACTGGCTACTTGGCTGTCGAATTCCTTGTAGATGTCCGCCACGGTTACCTTTTGATTGGTGGGCTCCTTGGAAATGGGATCGAGAAGCTGGAAAGATAAGGGATATTTATTGTAATTAGAAAGATTTTAAAGGAACATGTCCTTAAATCGTAATCATCTCTAAACGATTTTGAGATATAAAAACAACTTCAAACATTTGTGACATAACATTTAGGATAGAGTAATCATTATATTACCAAAAAATAAAATATAAGTAAATTAATAATTAGTTTCCATTTCGACACGAGTTAACAATGTTTTTTTTTTAATTGAAAAGCTTCAGCTTTGTGCCCATTAAACTGATGTGACCCATTTAAAGTTTTTGCATCAATTTATTTTGAGGCGACTTCAAACTATTCTTGACCTGCATGCACGCTTAACAATTGCCAAATAAATTTTATCAAAAAGTGCGCCTACAAATTGGACAATTAATGAAATATTTGTCTACAAACAACTCTCTTGGGTGAAGCTCTCTTACCCTCTTTCACCCTTTTGCTTTTTCCTTCCAATTGGTTTCCGGAGGAACAAAAGATGTCTCATTGCCAACAGCGATCGCTACTTTATAAAGCTTTTGACTCGCCAGCGCTAGTTCAGTATCAGCGAAAACCATGAAAAGGCAGATCGCACAATTGATATTCGGCCTCCTTCTGGCTTCCGTTGTGAGGTGAGTGAAAAGACTCTCTAAAAAATTATATGCTAACTTATAACCGTCTCTTAAAAATGTCAGTTCCCAGGGGTCCCCTGCTCGCCTGCTGCCCATGGTGATTAACACTTGGGACTATACAGTCGCCAACGAAAAAGCCTGGCGCATCCTGAACATGAGCAAGGGCGGCCTCGGGCAAACACGCAATGCCATTGTGGAGGCCATTTCCGAGTGCGAGAAGCAACAGTGCAGACTTGCTGTGGGCTACGGCGGACAACCGGACGAGCAGGGTTATACTTCATTGGACGCCCTGGTCATGGATGGCAGAACCATGGAAATAGGTGCTGTGGCCGAACTGCGGCGCATTAGAAGTGCCATCAATGTGGCACGGCATGTCCTGGAGAACACCAAACACACCTTGTTGGTGGGTAAGGCAGCCGATGACTTTGCCAATGAGATGGGATTCCCAAACGAATCGCTGTCAACCCCTGCATCAACGCAGGAGTGGATGAAGTGGAGGGCAAATAACTGCCAGCCAAATTTTCGCAGAAATGTCTATCCGGATTCGAAGGTCTCCTGCGGTCCATATTCTCCACTGACTTCCTGGAAGGACGATAGCAGTCGGAGTGATTATGACATTGGGCCTAATAATCATGACACCATCACTATGGTCGCCATCGATGAGGAGAGTAACATTCATGTCGGTGCCTCAACTAACGGATTAAAATACACAATTCCCGGACGCGTAGGAGACTCGCCAATTCCAGGAGCTGGTTCCTACGCGGACAACGAGGTGGGAGCCGCCATAGCTACCGGAGATGGTGATATCATGATGCGCTTCCTGCCTTCATTGCTCGCTGTGGAGGCCATGAGAGCGGGTAAAACTCCGGCGGAGGCATCTAGGCTGGCCTTAGGGCGCATCAGAAAGTACGTAAGCGACTTTGACGGCGCCATTGTGACCGTGAATCGCTTGGGAGAGTACGCAGTAGCCTGCCACGGGTTAGAGGGAGAGTTTTCGTATATGATAAGCAGCCCGGCGTTGCCCGATCAACCGACGCGTAAGGAAACCATCAAGTGTACAGTAGGCAAAGAGGAACTAAAGGCATTATAATTATGATTTATGGGAAACAAGGAACTCAGTACTATTAATATGAATAAAATGTGCAACTCTGAAAGATTTAAACGAAAAAACCATAATAAATTCATTGAATAATACTCACAAACTGTCGCGGCAGCAAATATAGAACTCGATTGATATTCTGGACACGGACACACACTGACTTTCCATCGGCGGTGCGTCCAAAGAGAAAGACTTCGCCGGGCAGCTTAATGGGATCTTCCCAGGCCTCCCAATACCAGAAGCGCAACTGTTTCTCGTTGGAAGCAGAGGTAGAAGACTCAGCCTCCGCCTGATCCCCAGCAAGAACTGACTTTTCAAAGTCATCGTCCATTTGGCAAATGGACTCCCAATTGCTGAGCAGCTTGCTCATATCCTCAGGCGAGTCTTTAGTTGGTTCCACCGCAGTCACTTTTTCTGATGGTATCTTTTCCGCTGGCACCGTTTCCACTGCTGCAGGTTTACCCTTCTCCTTTGGTTTTTCCTTTTCCACTTCAAACTGGTTCTCGTCGTCGTCCAAACAACTGAAATCCATTTCATTATCGGAGAAGGGATCTTCGCTTGGAGTTTCCTTTTCCTTGGCAGTCGCTATAGGTTCCTTTTTAATTTGCGAAGTGGAAAAGCTGGTGGCCACCTTTTTATTGGGAACTGTTGCCTTGGGTAGGAGGAGGAGGATACGTTCCAGCATCTCGTGATCACTGCTAGCCTCCGCTTTCTTTCGCTCCTGCTCCTGGACTTTAATGTTGTTGAGGAAACTGTTCATGTATTCCTTGGCAGCGGCAGCATCTGATTTTCGCGAGGCAACTGCAATCTTGGCTGGAGCTATAACCTTTTCCACTTTTCCGGTGGTCTCCCCTTCTTCGTGCTTTTCCTCCTTAATTTCACCCAGAATATCAGCCAAAATATCGTCGTCTTTTACACTGTTTTTGATGTCCACTTTTTTGGGAACGGCGTTGCTGAAGAGATTCTTTATGGAGGCCTTGCCCTTGGCGGGTTTATCCGCTTCCCGGGGCCTCTTCTTGCTGTTGGCTGGGGCCACTCCCTTCTTCTTTTTGGAATCCTTTGGCTCTTCATCAGAGTACTCATCTTCGTCTTCGAAGAAATCGCGACCATCTTCGGCATAGCCAGTGCCGTCTGTAAAGGAATGCTAGTGTCAGCACATGTTTTGTCGGATTTCTGAAGTTATTAACTTACCCTCTTCGATCCAGTCCTCGCCGTACTTCTCCTGTGCCCTCTTGGCATACTCCCGCTCGTCCACCACCTCGTACACATCGTCCACTTGGTCCTCCACCTGGCATTTATTCTTTGTTCCCTTCAGCTGACGCAGTCGCTCCAGGGCGGCAAATCGACCATTTTTGTCGATGCGCTGCCGCTTGACGCGCGGACCAGCTAAAAATGGAAGGATTTAATAAATGTAACTTTATTTTAATTGTGTAAAGTACTTACAAGGTGATTCGGACATTGAAACAGCTTTATTTTTATTGATTTCGTTGTGTTATTGTAAGAATTGGCTTTTTTTTGCAGCTGGGTTTAGGCGGGAAACTAGCAATATGACCGCAAAGGGAAAACGAAATAAAATACCATCTGGCCAATACCAAAACACCAATGCCATTCACATTAAAAATACCATACAATTTAAATAATTATTTTATTTATTTTTTTATTATTTTATTTTTATTTCCTATCCTGTTCCAGCTCTCTCAAATAGAAATTCGATGTCGTTTTGAAATTCTATTCAGAATTCCATCTTCTTCTGCCAAGCTAAATAGACTTCAAATTTTACGATTTGGTATTTTTTGTTTTAGATACCATCACAACACTGCAGTGCACACTGCATTTTTCATACAAGTTGGCACCACTGCATACCCGTGCGAAAAAACACAAGAGTTGGCAGCACCCGTGTGAAAAAAACCTGAAAGTGAGTCGGAGCTGTTACTTAACCAAATTTTTGATTTTAAACATATTTTTCGCCCTTGCCAGCCATCATGCTGAGAATCACCGCACGTAGCCTGGCGAGCGCCATGCGCAGCACCCTGGTCCCAACCTCGTCCCGCGTGGCGGCCGTGCGCAGCCTGCACGGCACCGAGGAGTCTGCGGAGGAATTCGACAAGCGCTACGAGAAGTACTTCAGCCGCGAGGGCATCGACGCCTGGGAGATCCGCAAGGGCATGAACGATCTGCTCGGCATGGATCTGGTGCCCAGCCCCAAGATCATTGAGGCTGGTCTGCGCGCCTCCCGTCGCGTCAACGACATCGCTTTGGCCATCAGGTGGCTGGAGGGCTGCAAGGACAAGTGCGGCGACCAGAAGGCCACCCTCTACCCCTACTTGCTGGAGAAGATCACTCCCACGCTCCAGGAACTGGGTGTGCCAACCCTCGAGGAATTGGGCTACGACAAGCCCGAGCTGGCCCTCAAGTCCGTGTACGATGTCTAAGCCTCTTGGTTTAATTAGAAAACGGAGGAAACACACACACACTGCAAACACAATTAGCTACACACCCATCCTATGTATGGTGCGGATGAACATGTTGTTGGATTGATATAATAAACGGAGAACTGGAGTGGATTGGAGCACACACCAACGATCCGTTGTTTCCCTCTTGGTGGTGTTACGTAATGCCCAGGTTAGGGGGATAAACAATCGACGCCGGAAGTTTAATGCAACAAATTCGTTTATTTTCCGCCAACTATTTCCACTTGGCAAGCAGCTCGGCTGCCTTATCCAAGTTCTCCTGCTTCTTGATGAAACAGTAGCGCACAAAGTCCTCGCCCAGCGGCTTATTCGGCTCGCTGTAGAAGGCGCTGGGCGGAATGCCCTGCAGGCCCATATTCTTGGTCATCCACTTGGTGAACTTGTAGTCGCGATGCTTGTCCGGTTCCGAGCTGAGGTCCACCTTGTCCGCCAGCGGCGACCAGTCTGCCAGCATAAAGTAGCCGCCCTCGGGAATGGTAGGACGCATGCCGGCGTCAGATAGGAATTTGGCCATGTAGTCGCGCTTCTGCTTCAGCTCGCGCGGCAAGCTGAGGAAGTAGCTTTCCGGCTTTCCGAGGCGAGCCAGCTCCACCTCAAAGCTGCGGGCCACTCCCTCCTGCAGGGGCGTGGGACAGGTGTACACGGAATTCTGGTGGACCATCTGCAGGTTGCGGATAAGCTGGGCGGGTCCGTAGGCCCAGCCGATCTTCCAGCCGGTGACCGAGAAGGTCTTGCCCGCTGATCCCAGTGTGATGGTCCGATCCCACATGCCGGGCAGCGTGCAGATGCGTATGTGCTCCGCCCCGTCAAAGACCAGCCACTCATAGACCTCGTCCGAGACGCACAGCACATTCCACTTGCGGCACAGTTCGGCAATGCGTTCCAGCTCCTGTCGATTGAAGACCTTGCCAATGGGATTGTGCGGGGTGTTAAGGATGATCATCTTGGTCTTTGAGTTGAACAGTTTTTCGAATTCGGCATCGTCCAGCACCCAATCCGCTGAGCTAATCGGTCCTGCCCCCTCCGTCTTGCGCTGCAGGTGGAACATATATAGTAGTTAACCGGATCTCCTCCCTCTTGTCGTTTTCCTTACCAATTTCAGGGGAATGAAGCGCGGAACACCGCCGGCCATCTTAACCATTGGCTCGTAGCAATCGAAGAAGGGTTCAATGATGATCACTTCATCGCCCACGTCCACGTGCCCCATGATGGTGGAGTACAGGGCTTCATAGGCACCCGAGGTGATGAGGATATCGGTGAGGGGATTCAGCTCTTTGGAGACGAGACCGCTGTACAGCTTGGACAACGCCTGAACCAGACGAACGTGTCCATAGCCGCGGGTGTACTGATGCAGGAGCGGATTCTCATCCTTGGCAATGTCCGCCAGCGAATGGGTCACATACTCGGGGGCGGCGTCATCGGGGAACCCCTGTCCCAAATTCAGAGGCTTGTACTGCATGGCCAGGGCGATGTACTCGTTCCAGACGCTGGGCGTGCTGCCCTGCAATCGCTTGGGCAGATCGAACTTATCCATTTGGCTACAGGTGGCAGCGGTCTGCTGGTGGCGCTGGACTTGAAACTGGAGCTGATCCCGGAAGCTTTTGGTGGCGAGGCGGCGGCAGCTGCGTAGCATCTGCAAAAGAGGGAACGACCTTAGTGGTGGAATCTTTCCATTTTCGCTAATCGCCGCGTGTAGATTTATTGTGCTGATAAGCACGCACTTTGTTGTTGGTCTGTCGTCTGGGTGTCTGATCTTAACTTTAAAGCTTAAATATCACTTGTTAAATGCAATTGTTGGAGCTAAACGCTGGAGTGACGTTGCATAATGTCACTGAAATCTGATTAGGCCAGCGCCGTGTCTATAGGAGAATAAGAATTTGTTTAGGGCGCTTACACTCACACACACAAATGCAGAAAGTATGCAAATAAACAAATACAAATTAACAATTTTAAACTTTTTAATATGACCAAACTTGGAAATATAAAGAATCCCAGAAAATTTTTATGATTAATCGATATATAATTGAAACGCGATCAAGCAGTATATGGTTGGAATATTTTGCACTGCTTGATGCGAATAAGTACTGCTTACTCCAATCAGACTCGGCTTGTTTTATACTTTTTAATGGTTGGCGACATCTGGGCACCCTAAAACGCTGGAAATTCAAAATAAATAAAAACGTTTTTTTTTTTTAAATACAAACTGGAAATCGCCATCTAAAATCAAAAACAGCCATCATTCATTTCTCAAAAGTTTATTTATAAAAAATGCTTGTTAATGGTCGTAAAATCAAAGGGGTAAATCATCGTATAGCTAGTTATACATAATTGACAAATTAATTGATTAATAACATATTAAGCATGGAAACATTTTACAGTACATATCCATTAAGTGTAGAATTATCTGTTTTATAGGCTAATATAAAAAAGAGTTGAAGTTTTCTTTTGTTCATTTCCGATTTTCATCAATTTCAAATGTTCGTTTCTGCAGAGTTTCAACAAAGTAAAGCTACTAAACTTAAATCACAGATAACACTAAAGTGTTTGTTACGATATATGCATGTATATATATGTGTCTGTTTCTATATATATGTATATATATGTCACTATATATGTGTGAGTGTGTGTGTGTTTGTTACAGGACCGCTTTTCGTCCTCCTTAGAACGCATAACTGACTTAAGGTTAGGTTAGAAAAACCGCTAAAACTAACGAAATTGTGTTGTGTTGTCTGTGTGTGTCTGTGTGGTTGCATTCCATCTCAGTTATTAAATGCAACAATTGGCTTAAGTACTACGAAACAAGGAGGCTGGAGTCCTGATTCGGGTTGGGACTTTAGTATTGTATGTGATCCAATTGTTTCCACTATCCCACTCTCTTCCACTTCCGCTTCCTACTTCCCTTCCGCTGTGAATGGCACACGTTTTGCGTAACGCGAATGGCAAAAACGAAACTGAGCTTAAAGGCTCGATTTCCGGTTCAATTTAAGGACTTAAAAAAGGACAAATAAACATTGCTAAGTTGCAGCTACATAACTAAAATTAATTTGAAGCCTGTTTAGATTAAATTAAGAAAGGATTATATGGATCCTTGGTCGGATTAGAGTCTTAAGTACTTTGTATAAAAATAAATTTAATCGGAAACCGTGCCCTTAGCCTCTCTTCTTCCCATCTGTCTGGATGATTCTGTTTATGATGTCCTTCTCCCTAGACATGCACCTCCGGGCAGTCCTCGTCCTTGATCGATGTGTACTGCACCTTCTTGGCCACATTGTCAAACACCGGCGTAATCATGTACTTCAACTTATCCCGGCTAACGTAGACCAGCGCCACCAGCAGGCCCAGCAGGATCATGCTGAGGACGATCAGCAGGAAGATCAGCGTGGCCGTGTGTCCGTTGAGGTGTGCCTGGGAATGCGGCGACGCTTCCGCTCCGCCATAGCGCTGTTCGTCCTCGGCGGCATTCAGGATGGTGGCGGCAGCAGCCATGGCGTCCGCACACTGGCCCATGTCCAGCTGGAGCAGGTGGGCGGGCGAGGAGTCCACACGGCCCGGCGAGTGGAAGCACATTAGGCTGTCCTCGTTGCGGACAGTCACTCGGGTGAGCGGAATCCACGCGCGGAAGGGAGCAATGCGACAATCGCAGACGAAGGGATTAAGATTGAAGTCCACGATCAGATTGGCTGTGCGGTTGGGGCGATCCTCCAGCTCGTTGAGCACCCGGAGATCGGTGGGCTTCACAAAGCCGAACTTGTTGCGTTCGAGATCGAGGAAACGCAGGTTGTTCAGGCAGCGAACCTCAAAGTTAAGGTCACGCAGCTCATTGTCACCCAAGTGAAGATCCCTTAGCGAAGGCAGATCGCAGAAGACATTGCGATCCTTGAAGTGCGTGATCTCGTTCTGCTCCAAATGGAGCTTCTGCAGCTTCACCAACTGGCTGTTTACGAAAATGTCGTGCAGATCCTCGCTCAGCTGCGGCGAGCTATTGTCCTCGAAGGCGTCGGTGAGGTGCAAACTCTGCAGATTCACAAAGTTCGAGAAGACGCGCGGATGGTGGTGATTGACCTCGTCGTCATAGCGCGAAATGCTTAAATTGTTATGATTCAAAATCAGACGCTCCACACGCGGCACATGGTGGTAGCTCTTGCCGCGTATCTCCCGGATGTGATTGTTGCTCATGTCCACGATGCGCAGCTGCTTGTAGTCGTTGATGCTGCCGAACACGTTCCAGGGCAGCTCGGCGATCCGGTTGCCGGTGAAGATCAGCACCTCCACCTGTTCAGGCATGAACTCCAGGACGCTGGTGTTGTGCAGACCGGCATTCGTGCAGTTAACCACATACTGCATCTCGCTTTCGTACATCTCCTTGCCGCAGCTGCAGGCGGCCGGGAAGTTGGGTCCACAGCTGGATGAGCTATCGCCCAGGACTCCGCCGCCGCCAAGAGCCAGGCTTAAAATGGCAATAACCGCGGCCAAAGCCAGTCTCCTCAGTTCGGTGGGTGGCATCTCTCTCTCTTTGTTGTCTTAAACTGCCTGAAATAAATTGGGAAATAAAATAAATTAATAAAATTGTGCTTAAATAATTAATGCGAATTTATAGGTATTTTTAAGATTTTAAGAGTTTTTCAACTTAATTCTCTTAATTATTTCTGTCTGTGCAGTAGAAACACATGCTTTATGTGTTGCAAATGCATTTTAAAGTGGCAAACAGGCCGCAGAGTCCCGCGAAATTTATTTAGCTCCCCCGACTAACCGTAGCCTCAGTTAGCTTCCGGCTCCTCTTAGCCTTCTTGCCTCCAAAATGGACAGCTTATTTATGCTCCACAAGTTGCAGATTTATGTGCTTATAAAGCATCGAAGCACACCCACACCCACACACACCTCTCTCCACGGAGCGTGTTCTTTCGCGCCCATCTCAATCATCGGCCCACACGGCGTATGGGTAATTTCTGTTTAGTGCCAAACTTTTCGGCGCTGGGACCACAACAAAACGCCTGAAGGGCACTCCGGCGTGCATGGAGTCAGCCAACCGCAACAGGAGCAGCCCGGAGCCGTAAACCTGATTATTTTTCGGTTTTTATTGCCACTCCGCCGAAGTCTCTGTGTGTGCTTTTGTTTGTTTGTGTTTATGAGTGGCGAGTTTATAGTAGAGAGGAAGCTTTAATTTCGTCCATACTTGTACATTTTATTTTATTTTTTATTTTTAAGAGATGCATAAAACCGAAAATTATTAAACCTATTGGGAAACTCCAGGGGGAAATACACTTTTAATTAAATTAACATATAATTAAATGTTGGTAAACCACATTTTGGGTTTCCCAATGGATAATGCACACAAATATTTAATCGAATATTTGGAATACATTACTATTTACACAAATCAATTTGTGGAATCAATTTACGGGGCAAACAATATTCCAAAATTTATAACCAAGCACAAATATATCAAATATTTCCCGTTCAATTAAGTCATTTTGAATCACGAGCTGTTTCGCATCCTTTTATTTGCTTGTATCCTGGCCTGCTGGCATGGAGGCGTCTGGCCAAGGGTCACTCGATGCTAATGAGCGCATCAAATTCCCGTCCAGGGTAAATTGAAAACTAACGACCCTTTTAATGGGCCCAGCAGGATGCTCTCGACGCACTCGAATCGCAGCTCCCTGACTCTGTCTCCCTCAATTATCTCTGGCAATTATGTTGTCTGGCATTCTGAGAGTGTGTTTATGCTGTTTATCAGAGTTTTGTAATTGCAATTTAGAGGCTTTTGTGCAATATTTATCTGCCACAAATCGGATAATATTTAACAAATATTGAAGTATACATATAATTTTGATTAGGGGTTTCGTTGGTTAAATAAATGCTTTGGCAAAGCACAAAGCAAAAGCTGGGCTCTGTGCACACCAGCAGTCACTTCCGGTTTGTCGGACTAACAAGCAGAAATGCTTTTTACCTTCGCAGTTTTACTTTAATTTCAACTTTTATGTCTTTGTTATTGTTTGCTTTGTGTGTTTACTGTTGCAATAACATACACCTACAGCTCCGACCACCTCCAGCCTCTCCCAGGCCCCCTTTGTTCTGCGCCCGCGGCCATTCCACTGCAATAATAAGGCAAACAAACAGCATTTGTTCCTTCTTTACTGCACTCGCTTCCCGCTTTTCGCTGGAATTTATGCATGCGCGTAAAATAATAATAATACAAAACAACAACAACAACAACAAAATGAAAAAAGAATGGAAAAGAACACAAACAAATAGCAACAATAACAACATTTTTATATTATGTATGTTTGTATGCATGAAGGGAGGTTAAAATAATAATGGTTGAGCATTTTGGTGTGTGTCTTTATACCCGTACTAAAAGCTATAATGGGTTTAAGGAAGAAGGATTTCTTTAAATATTTTAAAAGGAAAGAAAATAACATATTGTAGTGATTTTTATTTGCTTAAATTTGTATTTTAAAAGATTTAACTTATGGCCTAAAAATAATATCTAAATTTAATCTTTATATTTGAACAAATTATAGGTTTTAATAAATTTTAGATTTTAAAGAAATAAATTTGAATAATATTTATTAAGGCAACGAGTATAGTTTTATTATTTCAAACAGATTCCCAGTAAAAAATATCCCTATAACAATTTAACACATATTTCCACAAATACCTTAAATCCCTGTTAAGGTATACACAGTTTCGTTATCCAATTACAATTATTTTCACCTTGTTTGTTAATATTTTTTTGCGTGCTCCTGTGTGTGTTTTTGCATTCTCAGAACTCCCACTCCCGCTCTAATTCTCGCCCGGTGGTTCCTCTTTTCTTTTAATTCGTTAGTGGTGAAGTGCCAGCCACTTGGCAGTTGCAATGCAAAGGAGAACGAGCACCAGGACGACGACGACGACTACGGGGGACGGACAGGAGGAGCGGTTGGAGCAGGACTGGTAAAGGAGGGAAGGGAGCTTGTGCAAAAGCAAATGGCGAAATATGGAAACGGAATTAAAGGTGGCCACTCAATTTGTAATGCACGATGAGTGTGTGTTACTAACTCGCACTGTGGTCTAATTAGAGTACAAATGTACAGGATAACAGGGACAGGTACAAGAAGAGGCAAAGAGAGCACACACACACACCCCCACAGATAAGGCACGTCTATAAAGCCGCACTTCAATAATGTTAACTAATGACAGCCAATTAAGTTAACTTCCGACTACCCCGCGCCATTTGCTTTTATCACTGACATTTTACATTCGAAAAACACAAATTTGCCATATAAATGTTGTGCACTGAGCTCAGGTTGTAAATGTGAATTGGAAATGCAAAAATTTGTTTGATTGTTATATTTATTGATTGATTCGGTATGCTTTTATTTAATAATCTATTTGTATATATTTATAAGCTTAGGCATATTTATAAGCTTAGGCATTCTTAGGCACAAGATCTTATCTTTCCTCTTTTGCATTGTTTACTTTTCTTAGCTTATTGATCAAAATCACTAGTCCTTCTTGAATATTTCCTTCGTCCTGCTTTCTGTTATGTTACTGTTTGCCTTTTCTAGTAGTCTCTAATCGTAGTCTTTACCCATTATCTCTACTTTTCACTTGTCTCCTTTAGTCATCGTCAATCTTTATTCCTTAAAAATTGAAGCATTGACCCTGTAAAACATAATCAATAATAGAGTTCCTGTAACTTGGCCAACTTCAATCTTGTCAACCAAAACTGCAAGCACTGCAGACAACATCAAAAATTCCATTTTCCCCAGCAAACCAGAGCTTAGCATTTGCATTACCTGCAGCCCACTTCCCACCGGTTTTGTCTCAATTTTCTCATCGTTTTGCGAAAGCTTCTCATTAAATAAACCCCCGGCTCCGCTCAGGATGCGCTTAAAATTGTTGAGCAGATGTCTCCATTATCGCTGTGCTCCTCAATCGGATGCTGTGGCCAAGGCTCTTAGCATTTCTACAAAGCCACCCACTCTGCGGGGCGCAGGTGGTGGCATGGCATCGTCCTTGGGAGTTTCGCCAGTCAAATTTCATTGTTGGCACAACTCGTTGCATACTTTCGGGCAACACTTGCGAATGAAATGCTCTTCAGAGCGAACTCGCAGCTGCAACTTGCATCCATCCAACTTGGATGCTGGAAATGGAGGCGGGACTGGCAGGAGCATTCAGTGAAATGGTGGCAAAGTGCTCCTTGCCTTTGCCAACTGCATTACGGAAATCCTAATGCGGCCAACAAGCGTTTAATGTCCTGCCCGGCAGTCATTAAGCGGCAGTGAGAAATGTTGAAATGTTTAAAAGCTTTTCGCCAACTCCGCCTCGAGCTCCTCGAGAGCACGGCCAGCAGCCAAAAATGGCCAACTAACTGTTCTTTTGGCTGGCCGTAAATTTCAGCGGGTTTCCCGGAGTTTTTACACGAAGGAGCTCTCCAGTGAGAAAATAACAATCTAAGATCAAGGATATTGAGAGTGCAGAGTACAAGTAATGTTAGTGAGGTAAGGAAAAGGCATTTTATATAAGTTCAAGTTTTATTTTTTCTAATGATTAATGAGCTAAAACTATTGTGTATTAAATTGTTTATGAAATAAACATTAGTTTTGCCTTCCTGCTGAAGTTAATTAAATAAAAAATACAACATCCTTTATTCCTTATGAACGAAACGTTCTCATTAACTTTTAAATAAATAAGCTACTTGCTGATTTCTGCTCCCCTTTTATTTTTGCCCAGTGTGAAGCCGAGCTGAGTTACGACTGAGATGGCGGTATCCCATCTTCCGGGCTTTGTTCTGGGTTGTTTATGCCCTCATTGACTGTCCGCCGGGCGCGAGACGCGGCGAAGTAGGCAACACTTGTCGTGACGTCCTTCCTTTCCCATTATGTAAACCCCATCTGCTGGCTCCCCTCTTCCTGCACGACCATTGTCAACCTGGTGGCGGCTGCTCAGCTTCTGGCGTTGGCTTTTGAGGGCCACGCTCCTTGCCAATGCAATTAAACGCGACTGCAGTACCCGGCATGGTTTACTATCCTGTCCCGTCCTGGCCGCATGAAACTCAATTAGGAAAGTTCAGCACCGGCGACGGGAAAGTGGAAAAGCTGGGAGGAAGAGTGGCCCAGCCACAATATGAAATTGGTGCACGTTGGCTTCATAATTTCATTATGAGTGCGCCATGCGAAGTGCAAAATATACGAGTCTGACAGAATACAGGAGCCACAGGAGCTGCCGAACTGCGAACTGCGAGCTGGGAGTTGGGAGTTGGGAGCTGGGAACTTGGGTGTGGCCTGGTGTCGTCGTCGTGTCTTGGTCAGAGCCCTCGCATCCGGCTGGACTATGTAATTAGCAGACAGCTAATTGCACTTCAATGGCCCAGTAAGTGGAGCTGGAGCTGAAAAGTCTGGGAAGTTATTCGCACGCCAGAACGGAAAGTAGCGAGGGAAAAGCACGGGAAATGTGAAAGTTGGCCAAGAGTGTGAATTGTGGCTTTGCGGTCTTTTAAAGACAAACTCATGCACCACTGCAAATACGTTGGGTGTGGCGATATGGGGTGAACAGAGAGAGGATGGACCAGTTTATGATGTGGTTACCCAGTTGCAGTGGCCTGGGGATGGGTCATTAGGTGAGTGAGGGGGTCAAGTGCGTGCGAGTAGAGAGCTCTCTTGGCTGATCTCATAAAACCTGTGGCAAGCAAGTGTCTTGTGAGCTATTTTTATAAGCTTCTGTAACTGTAACTGATTGGATATTTCTTTTGTCAACGATGCAGTTTCTATTCTATTGTGCTTTAAAGGTAACTGAATATTTATATTTAAGTAGATCCGACTTACAGCAGCTTACCTACAATGCATTTCCATTTAAGGATCTCTTGCCAAACCAATTTAAAAAAAGGATTAACCCCTTCGGTTTTCAGTTACCCGAATATAACGAACCCTCCATTTTTGCAAAGTTCCAACCAAGCTTTCTACTTTCTATTTTCCCCCGAAATGACCAGCAATTTGTGTGGATATTTTTAGCCAGAACAAACCAACTCGATGCCGAACTTTAAAGCGTAAATCCAATTCTGATTGGTAATTGGAATAAAACGCAAAACGAGACTCACATGGCAGACCCATGCACTCGATAGAGATGCAGATGCAGATGCACAAAACTGGCCGAAACACGTTGCCAACACTTGGCCAAGTGCATATAACCAGCCAGAAAATTGCACGTGTTGCCCAACAAGAGAGACAGCAACAACAACAACAACAAGGACATAACACAACGGTGGCAACAAAAATGCAGGCGGCATTCGCAATCCGTTTTCGAACAGCATTTATAGCAACAGTGTTCAGTGGCCAGCAGCAGCTCCGCCTACTTTTTCGCCCACCTAACAAGAATAGCTGTCCAAAATCCATACAATCCTGAAGGACAGGGCATAGTACACTGCGAAAAATCGGTATAGGTTTAAAAGGGAGATTTGAATTTGAGACTTGAAATGAATACCTTAAAATTTAAACATTTCGAGATATATTCAAATATTTAAAATAGAATTATAGCAGGGAAATAAATTTTAGAAGCGGATTAGGAAATTCCTACGGCTTCTTTGCATTATTATTCCCCAGCAAGATCTGAAAAGGTTTTTAATGTTTACTTACCGTAGAAATATTTACAACCAAGATATTATATAAAATTCTAATTTAAATTGTATACAAAAATATATTTCGAGTGCATTTTGAAAATGCAAAGAGAGAAATGGAGGGAACAAGAGGGACAGAGAGGGCGAAAGGACAGGCGACAATTAGAAATTGCAAGTCCTGGACATATCCCTTTCCCATCTAGCACCACCATCTCCCCCCGCATCCCATCTCTTTCAAAAATTCTCCCCTTCCATTACTTTGCAAATTTATGCCCAGCCAAGTCGCGCCCGAAACGCGTTAAAAACGCGCCCAACTCGCACGACACTTACAAATTGCATTAAAAGCGGTCGCTTTCCAAACGCAATGCCGCCTACCTCGCTCCTGGGGGCGTGGCATTGAGCTCCTTCCCTCTCTTGGATCCTAGTGCATGGTATTAGGTATTTGTTTTCGCGTTTGTGTTTTGCCCATGTTTTGTTTTCACTCGTTTTTCTTTTATGTTTTGTTTTGTATTGTTGTGCGACAAGTTTTCGTTTGCATATTTTTTTGGGCCCACTTTTTGTAGTTTTTGGTTTCTTTTTTTTTTTTTGCTGGCAAATGAAGGCCTCAGCGGGATGTGAATTCATAACACTTTTTGCTTGAATTATTTCCTTGAGTTCGGAGAGCTTTGGAGGGCCCAGAAAGTAACTGCTGGCTGCTGGCTGTGCGAAAATGTGTTAAGTGAAATGCATTTATTTGGGCGATTTGCTCAAGAACAATAACTAAAGTCATCTGTAATAATAATAGCCATAAATTGCTGCTCAATTTGCAGATCCTTGAAGAGAAAGTAATAGTTTGAATAGAAAACACAAACACAATTAAGTAATTAGGCGAAGGGAAAATAAACAGGAAAAGGCGGTTTACTTAAAGCAATGAAAACCATACAAATGTTTGGGAAATCAAGGGTTTCATATAACCTTTTATTAATTAAACTAAAAATACACAACAATTAATAAATTTCTAGTTAAAGTCCAAGAAGAAAATAAAGATTTAAGATAAAATATAGACAGTAAATGTAAATCAAGTAAATGTTCATTTAAATTTAAGGCCTAACTTGTAGCTTTTATCTCTTATAAACTTTGGAGATTTATTCAACCACTCAAGTAATGTTCTTTAATCACTTCTAAGTACATTTTTGAGGTTTTACTAACTTTTCACTTAACACGAGAAAGTTGCTTTTGTTTTCGCTTTTCGCTTTCACTTTCAGGATCAATCCAATTTGTGAAACACTTTTCGCGTAAACAAAACCGCGACTAAAGCTGCAAGGCAAACGCTTTGCTTCATTGGATCCATGTCCCTACCCTCATCCCGTCCTCATCCCTCTCCTACATGTTCAATGGAAACTTTTCAACGCTTTCCTCTTTGTCCCCGTTTTCCTCGATTTTTGGTCGATCAACTTTATGTTGTGGCTCAAACTGAAACTGAAACAGGATGAAAAAAACGAGACCCTAAAAATATATAAACTGTTTTTCGTCCTGCAGGCCAAAAGTGTAAAAAGGGACAGCGAGTTTGGCTTTCCAATTCAATATTTTCGATTTCATCGTTGACGGGAAATGTGTTTCGTTATTTGTACGCTATTTTTTCGTCGTCGCCGGCAATGCCCCCAAACTTGGCCAACAATTTGGTGGCATAAAAACTGCGAATGAATGAATTTTAAATAAACGAAGGCTCGACCCAAGCCAAAAGCTTTTCCTCTTCGGTCCTGGAAATGTTTTGCATTGGAAATTCTATGGGGAATAGGGCGGGGAAGTTGGGGAAATGTAAATCTACTAAATTTGTTTTTCTTTTTCCATCCCCTCGTCGGGTTTTCCTCCTTCTCCTGTGTCCCTGCGCCCGGTTTCTTTGGCTCAACTTATTTTTTTCCGGTCTGGCTTTTGACTTGGTCTCTTCTGGGCAATATTGAAGGGAGAGGTGGAGAGGTGGTGGTGTTGTGGTGGTGGCCAGTGCTGGGTGGCTACACAGACAGGGCCAAGCTGTTTGTTTCCAATTAGAGTCGCCGGGACGCCATGGCAGCACCTAGGGGCCGTATGATAATTGGATTGCCATGCATGGAGGACACACCCGTGTCCCTTATCCACGCTAAGAAAATGGTTAAGAATAATTAATATTTATAATAGTATTAACCTAAATTCCTTTCTTGTTTCTAGATATGAAATATAAAAAAATATTATTTTTCATTTTGTAGTTACTATTCCTTCTTAGGCTTTTTCCACATATTTTTGTATCGATTAATAATATTTATAAAATTTGAGAGTTTGGTCTTTGTTTTTTCAGTCATAGAATCCTTTTAAATTTTTTTTATTACTAAATTCTGGTTAAAAATTGTTATAGAAAATAAATTACTTTTTTAAAGAACGTTTTTCTTAGTTATCTAATTACCCTTTAATTTCTGCCTGTGTAGCAGGGAGAGCCAAAGCTAGGACCAACCTACAAGGTTGCTTGTTTCCTGCTATTCTACTCTCTTCTTCTTCTTCTGCTCGGCTCTTGGTCCTCCGTTTACCGTTAGCTGTTTGCTGTTTGCCTTCCGCTTTAACAGATAAATGGACAGCCCCCGTGAGGCAGCTGCAGACAGAGATGGCAAATCAACGACATGAACAGCAGGCTGGGGCACAGAAAGAGATGGGGCGAGAGCAGCCGGCAGCAAGAGGCAGACAACAAAGAAACGTCAACAGTTGACAAGTGGCTGGCGCAAGGAGTGGCCGGGTCAGGCCAAGGCGGGGGGCGATGGAGAGCGACAAGAGCTACAAAAACTGTAGCACGCTTTCGAGAGCAGCAGCAGCAAGTGGGCAACGCAAAGGATAGAGGGAAAGGGGAAAGCCGGCGAGATAGTACTGATGAGTGGGGGCTATAAATAGTTGCAGGCGCCTTGGGACTCAAAAACTATGCCAAAGGCTTTAAGCTTTGGGAGTGGAGAAGGTACATGGGATTGTCTAAACGTGACCAGAAGGGGTGAGAGGTCAGCTCAACAGTTGGTTGAGCTAGAAAAAAGGGGGCGGCTGAGGTCAAAATATTATTTAAATACTATTTTAAGTTCTAATTTTTCGGGAGTTTTAGGAATTAATGTCTTGATTTATAAATGCTTTCCGATAAAGTAAAGCTAATTAACGTTTAGATTTTCATAAATATTTTAAGTCGCAAACTTTCATCATCATCATTAATTGCTACCTAATTGTTGCCTAGATTTGAATTTTTTACCAAACACCCTTAAGCTCCATAAGCATAAAGGAAAAGGAGCTGAGCTTATCCACTCTGGCGTTCAGCAAACTCAACAAATGGCCGACGGGACAGTGCATTGTTGCGGTAAGAAAACACAAACATTCTACCAAATTCGCCAACATCAATGCCCGTTAGATGGGGCGTATGCGCAATATGACCAACAGTGCGTATGTGGAATATTATCGAAGCTGCAGGCTTGCACTGTTCGTGGCTTCATGGTGGCCAGATTGAAAACAAAGCACTGCGATTGCCTGCAAAAATAACTATACGTCAGCCATTTTTCCATGATAAATTTCCTATAAACATTGAAAAGTTGGCAAACTAAAAGCAATTGGTATAAAATTTAATAATGAACGAGCGTTTTTATGGTTGCAGCAGCACCTTTTCAAATATGCAAATTAATTTTCACCATTCTGCATTTTTTATGTAAACGTGTAAAATGTGAAAAATGCTAATGAAATTGAAGATAGAATGGATGAGAGGTAAAAATTAATTAAATTCATTTTTAAAAGCTGTAGGCAATTGCTATGGATGAATATTCAGGAAGCTTAGTAACTTAAGGAGTCTTTTCATTTGATTATCATGCAAAGCCAGAAAAAGCCAAGGAAAAGTAAAAACAACATTCTAACATCAAAGCAACAAGCTCAGAGGAATAGTAATAGTGTTGAAAGGAAAAATAGGAAGATAAGCGGCCAACACGAGGCACAGAAATGACAAAGTACCAAAAGCAAAAGCAAAAACGCAGCAAAGCACCTGAAAGGCAGATAAGCAACAAAGCGCAAAAGCACACAGCACAATCGCACTAACAAAGAGTAGTACAAATGACTGTAAAGGCCAAAGGTTAGCAAAAAAGAAAAAAAAAACCAAAAAAGCCACCCCAACAAAAGCAACAAAGGCAAAGGTTGAGACCATAAAGAAATGAGAAAAACTATTCCAAAGTCATTTGGCAAGGTCGCAGGTCGGAAAAGAGCAGGGCATGCCAGGATAGCCGGGCAGCAGTGGTGGTAATGGTAATGGTTATGTCAATGGGCAGGACAAGGATACCCAGAGATGAAAGGAAAAAGAAGTGTTTATTGCTAAACAATGCAGCAACAATAGTATTACAATCCAAGAAAAACAAACAAATAAAAATGGTGTGGCAAAAACAAATAAACAAAGTCAGAAAAGTTATAGGTTATTTAAATATATGCATCAGCTATTAAATTTAATGGGGTAAACTGTAGAGCAATTTAAGCTGAAAGCTCGGTCTTGCCGCTATGTTTGTTTTATTCGATTTAAAGTATTATTTCTACAAACTTAAAGTTTAATTCAAAATATAAGAAAGAGGCACTGTTTAAGGTTGTAATAAGTCTTAAGAATAATCTCAGGAATTATTACAACCTTTCTTTAGATTTATCTCAAGCCTTATTACAACCATTTAATTACCGCTTCACTCTATTTGCTCTCTCCAGAAGAAAGAAACCCTTTCTATTACCGTAACTATTGTTGCACTTTGATTGCAATTTCCCTTCGGGGACTTGGCCTGTGCCATCGTCATCATCATCGTCCTCATCGTTGGCCTCGTTAAGTTTTTGACAGGCCAACTAATTTCAGGGCAAGAAGGAGCAAAAGTGCCTCGAGGACAGTGAAGGGCAAACGCGAAGTGACACTTTTTCACCCCTTGCCATGGGGACCATGGTGCCCACTTCAAACCAGGAGGCCAATCAATCTTCAGCCCAGAGTCCTGGCAGGCAGTTCAAGTGCTGGCCAAGCCCAAGCTCACTTCATCTTCATTCATTTGGGCAATTGCCCGTCTGTCGCCTTTTACAGTGTCCTTTCCCGGCACTTCTTTCTCTGTTTCCCAACATTTTTTCACTGAGAAAATTGCAAGGGAAGATAGAGGGTAAATTGAATCTTTATGACAATAGTAAACATTATAGATTTTTTTATTTATTTATAAAAATAAATATATATGAAATTGTAAAAAAGGTTATTTTTAAATAAATCATTTTAATAATTTTGAATTAATTTTCACAGTGTACTTAGGGTATTTTCCCTCCTTCAGCTTTTTGAGTCCTAACGACAATTGCAAATATGTTGCAATTTCCCGGTTTGGGGCCATTGGTCGAGGGATGCTTTTCCTGTTCTTTTCCTGTTGCTCCCAGTCCTTCTTCTGCTGCCTTCCCCTCATTTCCTTCTCACTCCTTGACACAGGACATGGCAGACTGAGTAGCGCCCGGGGACCACCGAAATGTGCTGCAACTGCCTTGTCCTCCTGCCTGCCAGCCTGGCCATTCATGTGGCTCATGCCCATCCCTGCCAGCCACGAAGATTGATCACAGTTGGCGCAAGTTTTTGTAAACCCCGCCTGCATTTTTATTTCCTGTGCCTGTCGTTTAATATGAAAAATTGCGCGCAAATATTTGCTAAGCTTGCAGCATAGTGTAAGGAAGGGTTGCTGAAAGGAGCCCCCTCGGCTGAGTATCCTAATTGTAAGAATTTGTCAGAATTTGTTGCCGGGGTCAGATATTAATCGTTTTACTTTTTTGTGTGGCATTGGAAACTGCGGAAAAAATATCGATGTGTGAAAAATGCAAATTAAATGAATGCATTCAAATAAATTAATTTTTGCTGTTTGCTTATTGATTTATTTAAAGAGTAATTGTGGGAATTTTTCAGTTATTGGTAAGACATATTTTTATATATGCATTTAAGAAGTTTATTTCAATTAAAGTTAAAGTTTTGTATGAGTTTTTTCAAGGTTTTTATATGGAAGTAATTTAATATAGATCGTAGATAAATTATAAGTTTATAACCTTAAAGTAGATAACAATTTTTTAAAGTTTTCTATAGAAAACAAACTTTTTTAATGGAATGACCAACAAATATAATTATTAGATCTTTATTCCCTTTAATGAGTTGGCAAAAAATCTCTTATCTATTTCTCTTGTCCTGATCCTATTATCCGGCTCCCTGCCTTTCCTGACAATCACTTTCCATCCATGGCCACCACTCACCGTTGCCCGTTGGCCAAAAGCTTAAGCTGCACCATCAAAGGGATCAAGTTGCAAGTTGGAGCGCGGAATGAAATAGCAGGAAAGGATTAACCGGAGTAGCTTACCGTTATTCGAATGCACTTAACAGAAGCCCAAGAGCTCATTGCCAGTTGTTAACTTGGCTTCATTTGCCGCAGTCTTAAATACTCTTCTTCCCGATGCTCTTTTTCCACAAAAGGAGATGAAGCAAACAACAAAAAGGGAAACAAAATATAAACAGAAAGGGAAAACTGACCCCGTTCCGGAAAAGCAAAAAAAAAGGGAAAGAGAAGAGAAAATAATAAAAACTAACATTAATGCCTTCATTTTGCGCTGAACAACAGCGAAAGTTAGCAAAGGCAACTCGAAAGTGGCAGTGGAAAGACAAGAACAACAATCTTCTAGCCAAAGTTTTTCGCTTTTCCTTCCTCTCGATTTTAACGCATTGCCTAAGGCTCAAGGGGATCCCCCTTTGAGAAAAAACTGTGGCGCGGGGAGGCGTGGCATGGCTGAACGCGCGACTGCAATTTGCCAAACGCGCAAGGATAGCGAATCGAAAAATTGGCCTTAGAACAGCAGGAATGATGGGAATTTTCGAGCGCGACAAGTTTCATGGGGGTAATAGTGAAGCTACACGCACACAGATATAAATACACAGGGAAAAAAGGATGTAGTCAGTAAATGTTGTAACAGGAAATTAAAGAAGAAAGCTAGGACTCAGAGAGGCGGATAATTATAACGATTTAACCTTCTTAGAACTAAAAGGGAGTTTTTTTTTTTTACTATAAAAATATTTACCATTTTTAATAAATAATTTAAGTCTATTTACTTTAGACTTTCCTTAAAAACAGAGCCAATTTAATGGTGTTACATTTTATTTTAATTCAAAACATAGTCATTAAGCTTAAATATTTCTTTTCCTTGCATCTATAGCTTTATGTTCAGCGTCTCTCTTTGCTCTCTAAAAAAATGAAAATTGAAAATTGCTTGAATTGCGTTTGCCTCTCGTTTTGATGAGAATCTTCTGGCGGACAAAGGGGAACGGCGATGAGTTTTGGGGGAGGGGCTATTGGCTAGGCAAACATCTGCTGCAGTTCCTCCATCTTTTCCCGAGGGCAACGCGGCGTATGAGCAACGCGCTGATCTCTTGAGTTACACCCAGCACAGCCCAGGCAGACTGACAAAAGTTGGAGTGCCATGTTTATTATGAAATCCCATTGGCTTTGGCTTTCCTACCATGTCTCCGCACTACTTCTTCTCCTATTGCGCAACCCTTTTAGTTAAAATCCCATTTAATTAAATCATTAAGTCAGACATGGCCTTTAGGAAGAGTTTTCCGCATTTGTGTTAGGGGCTTTTCCTGCATTTTCCACAGAGACGAACGAAAGGGAGGACAAGTCGGAGATTCCATTGGGTTTAATGAGCAAATGCTCCACGACGCTTCCCCCCAAAAAGTTCTGTAATTGAAATTGCGAATGTGGCGAGGGTAAACACTGCAAATGACTTTGCAGTTGGCAGTTAGCAGTTTTCGCTTTTTGTTTTCGCCGAGAGTTTTAAACTTGTTTTCGCTTTCGCCCTGCATTCCAAACTTACCTCAAATAATTTATTTATTTGTTTGACGGCTTTGATTTTGTTTCGGAATTCACTTAGGCGGCGAAGTTCTGTAATGGAAAAAATGTCAGAAAAAAGGGTTATTAGCGTGGATTATGGGGAGTCAAAAACCATTCAAAATAAGTTAATGATTATAGCATATCCTTAAATGTCTAATTATTCTATCAGTTAATAATATTTATTTACCTTTAAATAATTCCCTAAACTAACTCTGATCTAACTTCATAAAGCTTCATCGAGGTGACTAGATTTTCATCAGCAAACTTGTCAAGCCGCTTAATTATTATCCTTGATAGCTGCTGCACTGGCTTTGTCATATTCTGATGACCTCTCCTGGCTGGCTCCTTTCGAGCCCCTTCAGTAATAAATCTCTGGGAAATCCCCTCAACTGCAGCTGCAGTCACAAAGTTCTGTTGGTCATGAGGAAAGCAAGGCCCTATTCCCTTAGCTCGTCCCACGTGACGTATGCGCAATGTGCCATCAGCTCGACTAAGGACTTAATTTAAAGCCGCTTTCATCAGCAGGCGAATCTCAACTCCTGGACTCAATTTCGAGCTCTGACAGCAAACAAAACAAAAACCAAATAATGCCAGATAAAAAGGATGCCCAAATCTACAGCCAGACATGACCTTCTTCCTGTCTGCATTTAATTATTGCTGGCTCCACACACAGCCTGCCAGACAGATGGACAATTAGTGCTGCTGGCCATGAATTATGGGCTCTAGGTTTTTCACTTTTTTTTTTTCGCTCGGGTTAAGTAAATCATGGTCAGTAGAAGTTCGGACTCGACCCTCATAAAATCACTTTAAACAATGGCCAGAGAGAGGAGGCGATGTGAGAACCAACAAATGTGTAGTTAACTATTATGGCTGCCAGGAGTCAGAGCATACTGAGCTGAACTTTTGTGCTTCATTTCCGCTTCCGTTTCCGCTTGCGACTGAAACTGCGACTGCACATATGCAAAGCACAAGTGGCGCGGGGAGATCCGGGGGATTCGGCAGCATATGGATAATGGCAAAACGTGCCGAAAGCCAAAAAGTTTATGAGCAGAGAAGACAATGTCGGGCAGCGAGTTGGCAGCAGACTGCATTGCCATTGAGGGGGCGTGGCCCCCAAGAGCAGCTCGTTTGTTTTGACTTTCAATTGGAAGGCTTTCCTCTTGGCCCCGAGGCTGCTTTTGCCTACTGTTGCTCCTCATGTTCTCAGTATTCACTAGAGAATTTCCATGGAAGAACTTTCAGCCACTTGTTTGCTACAACATTTATGCAAATATAAATAAATTGTTAAAAGAAAAGAAATGCTGGCATAGCACACAAAGCATAAATTGATTGTTTAATATATGATTATACTTACCAATATATTTGGATTTATTTTAAGTAACAAAAATATACGCAAAATTGGCGTTAAATGAAAAGAAATTAGATAGACTAAAAAGCTCATTGAAGAGAATATTGTTTGGCCGGAATCTCTCTTATTTTACTTCTTAAATTTCATGTCCCAAATTTGATTATTATTAAGATCCCTTCAATAGCTAATAAAGCTCAACATAAAGGACAACTCAACATAAAAGTACGTATATAAAAAGATATAAATATCTTCAAACAAAAGATAAATAAGTATGCTTGCAAAGAATAAAGATTTGCTGCCAAGCTAGACATAAAGTCACAAACCAAAAGGATGTTTCTATAGCATCAAAATTGGACACTTCTCCCGCACCAGTTTGTTGTCCTGTCCATCCTTCTGTTTGTCCATCTTGTTTAACCTTTCTTTTAACCCTCTCCGTCGCCTCCATTGAGATGCTGTGCACAAGATAAAAACTCAGTTCAAGCCCTCATAAAGAAGTCCAAAAGAATTGAGGCCAAAATCGAGTATTGTTTTTGGCCTTAAAATTGTGGGTCAATTGTTGTCCTTGTTTATTCGTCTTTCGAATGGCTTTATCTACTGTTCGTCCTGCAGTTTTCGATAAATTTATGCACATTTCCATGGAATTTTATGTGACAGGCAAAGCAACTATGAAATGGAGAAAGTTTTGCATTTGCCCATTTCCCTGGAGACGAGACTCGACATTTGACAGCTGGTAAACATAAATTCAGGAAAAGGGATAACAGACAAAGTGCAAATATGTACTAAATAAATTATAAATCAATATCTGTGGCAAAATTAATTTCTCAATTTTCTTTACAGATTGTTTTTGGGAAAAAATGAATTTAAATTGGGATGTGAGATAGTCGTGGCAATAGCTTTAATTGTTAGCTTCGACATAGGATATGAGGGACTTTGGGTATTGATTTTGTTAGAAAGATTTTTTAAGGGTATTTTGTGATGTAAAAACTGGTTAAGATCAAAGTTAAGTCTTGGTGGAAAAAGTCAAGAATTTTAATGTATTTTTATAGAGTTGTATGATTATTGCGCATACATCACGTGGGAGAAGCCTTCCTCATGACCATCAGATCTTTGATACTGCAGCTGCAGTTTAATTACCTTTTAGAGGTTTAGTTAATTATTATACGAATCTTAAGTGAAAACCAGATAATGTAAGTAAAATAAAGATTCCCAAGACTAAGGACATTCCTCTGCTTTGCCCACATTTCAGTCAGTTTGTCAACAAGCGCTTTCTCGAAGGAATAAAAACTGATTGGAAAAACAGAACTCATTTTCCCAGACTTCTAATTTCGTCCTAAAAAATTCCCAGTGGCCGTGTGTCAAAATCAGGCTGAATTGGATACCCCCACACCAGCATTTTGGGGCCCAGTCGGTCCTGTAAGGAGAAGTAAGGCGCAGACAACAATGGACAGATATCTGCAGCTGACATGTGTATAAACGAGACAGGAGGGGACATTGGAGGACGGGAGAGTGAGAGGCAGACACTCTGACAACGTGTTCCATCAACCGCACAACAAAAGGCAAAAGCAACAAAAACAGAAGGACGACTGCAGAAACAACAAAAAGCATCAACAATAACCCGTCAAAGATGGAGAAGAAAAAGGATTTATTGTTGGTGGACAGAAGGCATAGTAATGCATATGTTGGAGGGGGTTAAAGGGAGGGACTTTGGAGCCTCTGGGGAGGCTTTGTGAGTCGGTTGATGTCAAAAGTCTTGGCTATCAAAAGATTAAATCAAATTGGTAACCCCGAGGGCCAGGAGGGCAGAAAAACATTGCCCATATAAGTGACTATAAATCTGGGAATTTAAGAAAAAATCTAAAATTAGTTGAAGGGATTTTTGAATATTTTTATAATTTAATTATATTTTTTATTCTGAATAAAAATGTATGTAAAATAAACTATGAGCTATAAAGCTTAACTTTTTATTCACAACTTTTTGGAGAATACAAAGTGGTTCTAAAATGTTTCTAAATTCCCTCGAAGAGTCTTCAGAGTTTGGCTAGATAAATTTCCAGTGGCTCATTCATTTCTTCAATTTACATTACTTAGTGGGGATTTTCTTTGGCGCAAAAAGACTCGGATATGTGCTGCTGCTAGGGTGGTGTGCAGCCACACACACAGACCAGACCCCTAATTCCGGCAAATTCAAATTTGCCAACTCATCAGCAGGATCTTCCTTCTAATCTGCTTTTCCCTTCCTTAATCTTTCTCGTGCTCTTTCCTAGAGGGGGATTTCCTAGTCTGCGGGCTGCCATTCAATTAAGTCATCATCGCTGTGCATCTTGGCAGCGTTTAACACGCAACGGGCTCCCTCTTTGGCATACAAACACCACCCTCACAACCCTTAACCCCATGGCCACTTGTCGAACATGATAAATTTGTGGGAAAATGTCAGTTGGTTGGGTACACAAAAAAACAGGAGGAGAAAAAACTGCGAAAACTTCGTTGCTCTCGCCTAGATGTTATTGCATTTTTAGTACAACCCCTCTGCTCGTTTACCCACCCCTCCCCACCCCTTAGACACCCCGGGAGCTGCGTTAATTTTGCGCCAGCTGTCAAATGTCAAAATGTCAAGTGAAACAAAATTTTCGCATCATGAGAAATGCATGTCAGAGTCACACAGAGTCTCCATGGGGCGAATGGCAGTGGGATGTAAGCCAAACTAAGCGACAGTCTGCTCCTCCACAGACTCCTCCTGTTCTCCCTCACCCATTAGACTCCCAAGCCCCATGGAACCGCCAATAGAGTTGGCTGGCTGGGAATCGTTATCGAGTTACCCAGCCGGGGCGTGCTTCATCATCATCATGGAATGGATTGGGGAGTGGGGAAGCGGTGGGATCTGGCCTGAAGGGGTTAAGCGGATGAGCGGCAGGAGGTTGAGCAGCATCAACATCATGATAATGCCCATTATTAGCAGTGGCAAAGCATTTGCATGCATTTTAGAATTTGTATATTCCGCCAGTGCGGTGTACACTGAGAATAAATTATTGGAACTATTTTGAGAGGATATAATTTGTCAAAAAAAAGTTAATACAACTCTCTAGAGGTTATTTAGAAATTTAAATATCTTCTAAGCTTAAAATAACGTGTTTTAAATCACTTCTTTAGCCTTAGATTCCGATTTTTCTTCAATTTTTCAATAAAAACAAAAAGGTTCTTAAAGTTTTATACTTTTTCTAGTATAATACATTATTTACATATAAATTACATCTGTATAAAGTGAACTGTATTAATTTTTAGTGTCATGGTTAGATATGGTGGAAAAGCTGCGTGTCAGTGGTGCGCTGTGCATTTGCGGCAAAGTAACCTCAGCCACTGATAGCGGTACTCTGCCACTCGACCCGAACCCTGCTTCTGCTGCTGCTCCTAGTCCTGCCCTTGCTCCTGTTCAACCTCCCTCTCTCTTCATATTCCCCTTTCCTGGGCCCCTCAATCCGGAACGCGATTTATGCGCACATTATAAGCAATTACACGGCCAAGCCATCTGGGAACTGGCAACTGGCATCAGTTCATCCATTCCACCAACACTTACCGCCACTTCTGGGCCGTAGCTACCTCTCCATATCCATTTCGATAACTATTTTGGGCGCTAATTGAATCAGCGACTCATGACGGGTGTCGCCCCAACTCCCCGGGGGTTAAGCGATGATTTGATTTGCCGCTCAAGTGTTCCGGAAAAGAAGCCACTGCCTGGCTCTTGATATGTACATTAGAGTGGTGCCCCATTCGATAAAATTATAATATATATGGGAATAAGTGGAAGAAACTTATGCTTATAAAATAAGCAGGCACAAAGCGAAATTTCAGTAATAATCTTTGTCCTTGAAAATATAAATAACTTAAAACCACACACAACTGAGTTCTGTGATTTTAATGTTCAGGAAATGTTGATTTAGTTTCCAGTGTAAATAAGCTTTAGACTTGATGAATTTGGAATCCCTGTCTGGTTAAGGCCCACCCTAATTCATACATATATGAAATATATGTACCATCTATGTCTGTAAGCCTGATCAGGTTGGGCCTGTATGTGGCTTGAGTGCCATCCGACACTTTGAGTGGCGACAGGCCCTGGGCCAAATCAATGCAAATGGGAATGGGAATAGAAACCGACAGGGCCTCCATCTCTCCACCTTGACTCCTGTCGTAGGCATTCCATCAGGGATGTGGTGTAATTAAATTTCGCCTGCCTTGGGTCATTCGATGATAGTCAACGACTTAATGGTGCCGGATCTGCACGAAATTGCTCATCAAACGACTTGCCCAAGGAGGTAAGATCCACTTAATGCTTAGTGCGGAATCTCTGCCTGTGGACTAATGTTTAAAATGAGTTTCCGTATGGCTATGTTCGGCCATTTGCAGCAAGTAGGTCCTTACTTAGTTCAGAACAAGTTATCCAAAGGGTTTATTAATCTCTGAATTAATCATTCAATCACAAATTAAAAGAGCAAAATTCAATATGTTGAACCAAAAAGGGAAACGTCAAAGAGCCAAAGGGAAAACAAGCACAATAGTTGAAGGAGCAATAATAAAATGTAAAATTAATAAAGTTCCAGCACTTGGCAAAGAAAACCCACAAGCAATATTCCAAGGACTCGCAGGAAAAATGAAATTATGATAAATAAACAACCTTGAATGCTCTTTATTATTTAAATATATTGGGTATTGAATTAAATCTAAATTGATTATTTACTTTTGTGACTTTGAGAAATAAAATAAAAATTATATAATTATATATATTAAAAAAATAATATTAATAGAAATAATTGAAGAGAATTCGTGGCGAGACAATTGCTAACTGAAGTCTGAAGTTTAATTAATTCCTTATGCCATGTCGCAATGATTTTTCCATCAGACGCTTTTCTTTTTGCGCCCTCCACCCTTAAACTTTTATTTCTTTTCCATCCTTTTTGATATCCTTCGACTGTGATATTGACGTTGAAGGAGCTGGAGCTTGAGCTGGAGCCTGCTGGGGCGGCTGCCGGGCGTTAAGAATAATCAACGCACTCATTGAAAAATGCAGCGCGACATTTCCGCTGCCGCTGGCAAGGCGAAACACACAGTCGGAGAAAATACGAAGGGGAAATGGGTGTGGGGGATATGGAGATGGTGATGCTGCTTCATGGCTGTCGCCCCGAAGGTGTCGCCTTCCCGCTTTTCTCCCCGAGTTCATCCATTCGGCATTTCTGCCGCTGTCTCTGCCTGCCTCTGCCCCTCCTCCCTGGCCACCTTCATTCATGGTCTGTGCTTTGTGCCTTGGGCGGCGTGTCGGCTGCGTGATTTATGTCACACGAAATGCAAATACATGGGTAAACATCCAAGCCTCGGCACGAGCATATACTCATATATCTTTACATATTTGGACACTTGGAAAAATAATTAATGAAATATTTAATAAATTAGGGAGGAAGGAGAGCTTAGAACAATTTATATATATATTTATTCGTATTTCCGAAAATTCTTAAGTTCGGATCCTTTTAAGACATTTGTGTTTGTGCCCATGTTTTAAAATTTTGTATTTCTTAATGAACAATTTAATATATAATTTCTAACAACACTAGTTCTAAGTGTTCGGAGGATAACTTTATTAAAAACTGAAAATTTTATCTTAAACTGGATTTCATATATATTTCATATATATTTAACACTTATATATTCCTAAATTTTATACAAAAACAATTGTAAGCCTTAATTTACTATATTTTTTGATACTATCAATAAAATATTTAATATCTAGTTTAAATTTTTCTAGTGCACGCATAGAAAATCATCCATATGCATTCGCACATATATTTAAATAGTGGGAATGGTTATGGAAATGGGAATCGGAGTGGAGATAGAGGTATGGAAATGGGAATCGGAGTGGAGAAAGGGGAGTTGTAGTTGGTCTGCTTGGTCGTCTAACACAAAGTGGAGACCAAAACATTTCACGTTCCTCAAATAAACTGCACACGAGCGGATTAAAGGGGGTGAACGGTGGGAGGAGGGAAGATTGTCGGGCATTTTGACAGTTGGCAGAACATTCTTTCTAATAAATTTATGCGGCATGCGATATGCAACGGCGGGCGGTTAGTTAAAGGGGGTGATGGTGTTGGTGATGATCTCCCCCTGTGGCAGACAAGTGAATTTTAACTGTTATACATGCGAGATGCTAAAGATGCAACATGAATGTAGATAGTTTGTTGAATCAGTTTGCAGCCACTTGTTTCCACTAAATTCTGAAGTAAATTGTTGCTTTCACAACTTGAAAATTGTGTCAAGCGTGAAAATGTGGGTTATAGTATAATTTATAGTTCCCCTTTCAGGGGACTTGATTCTACTGAAACGTTTATTTTAGAATATAAACTATTTTAGTATTAAATTTTACCACAAAGCAGGATGCTATTATCCTAATATAAAGAAAAACCCCCCTTGCATAATTAATTTAAAGCATATTATTAGCAGTAAAAACTAAATGCAAAAATACCATGAAATTCATTTTCTGACTTATATTAAAGTCTTCTCTCGGGTAAATCAGCGTCAATTCAATTATCGCCATTGGCTACAAGCTTCCCCATAATGTTTATAGCAATTTAATAATGCCTCATAAATTAAATGTCATAATTATTCATAGTTAAACCAAAATGATAATGAAAGAAAAATCGCAGTTTAAACTGTATTTAAAGATAGTGTAACACGTTGAGCAGCAGTTAAAAATGCAATAAAGCTGTGACAACTCTTGATATCCAATTATAAAATATTTCCAGTTCCTTTATTCTTCAGAATTAATTCGAATAGCATTTTTCTTCTGAAAATATTTCAATTAAAATCTCAAAAACGTGGCTATAACAAGTGCGAGAATATTAATTGGATTTAATCAGTTAATTATAGTAAATTAAAAGCGTGGCAAAGAGTGCGCATTTAATTTCTGAAAGCTTTTAAAACTTTGTTGAAAGGTTGCCAATTGTTGTGCAACTTGAAATTAGTTAAGTGCCCATTTCGACATATTGCAAACTGTGTTTAGTGATAAATGTACTCCAAATAGGGATAACAGATGGCCAAGTGTTATAAGCGGCTAATGAGCGTCAGGATATGTAAATCAAACATTTGGCTTTAATGCATTTTTAATGTGCTCAGCTGCTGATGCGAAAAGCGAATTGAATGAATGAACGAATGGCTGACTGACTGATTGATGTCGGCTGTATTTTAATGAGGCCCATTGGCAATTCGATCCAAATTCTCATTATGCAACCGAACTTGCACCTGCCTCATCCATGTAGCTCTGCATCTCCCCCTTTTTCTCTCTGACATCTTTGGAGGCCATCACTTTCCGCTTTCAAATGCATCGCTGGCCCAGAATTTGGTTCAATAATTTCTCAAAGCTTGCAGTAGCCAGAATTTCCTCTGAAGTCGGCGCTTTTTTTAAAAACTGATAACAATCTAGGTAGTTGCCAGCGCTCTTTCCTCTCGTTTGCTTGTTGAAAGGGGGCTAAAAAAAAAGTAAGAACGCGGCAAGTGAAATGCAGAGGTGGAAATAAGACAAGGCAAACAAAGTCAGACAGTGAAAAAATGCTGAGGTGGCCGCACAACACAAACATGAAAATGCACCCATACACTCAGCGAGTGAGAGTTGCGGCATCTGCATTTACACTGCAGAAAAAAGAGGGTACCATCCTTTTTGGTACATATCAAATATAATAAACAAGGCAATATCAAGGTGCTACAAATATTAGTTTATTTAATTAAAATATTAAAAAACAACAAAAAAAAAAACATATATATAAATATCTGAATCTGAATCTAAAAATAATGTATTTTATATTTGTATATATAAGAGTTTTTCAACCAAGCTGTGGTACTTTTTCGTTGTCTTATTATTATTAATTAATTATTAGCTCGCAAAATTCATAGCCTACATCTTAGCGTTGCATAGATTAATACTTTAATATAAAAAGTATCATCGAAGAAAAGTATCTGATTGTTTATAAACTAATTAAATTTGTTAAATAATAAAGTTCAAACAGCACAATTACAATAAACGAATTTTACAGAAAACGACTTTAACATAAGCTAGATTTTAATATTAGCTAGATTTTAATATTATTATTATTAAGTAATATTAATAAAAATTTCTTTCTGTCTACTCTCTCTGCTAGTGCTGTTGTGTTGTTGTTTTTGTTTCTTTTGCTGTTTCCTATTTGCTGCGTTGCTTTTGTGAGGTTGTGTGACGAAGAGCGAACTGCAGCATAAAGCAAATCGTGTCAATGACATTTGGTGACACACACACCAATGCATCGCGACGCATATGTATTTGTGTGTATCTATGAGCGGTTAACAGCCATGTAGGTGCGTGGGCCCCCAAGAGAGGCAAGGTAAGACGGCAGAGAAGAATGGAAAAGAAAGACCGATACAAGAAATTGCTTTACAACAGCGGGGGTCTCCCCTTGTTGTTCTTGTCTAACCATTTAAGTGGGCGTACATACAAATGTACATACATAAGTCTGCATATATGTATGTATGTACGTTGCGCCTGTCACAGATAAAAGGGAGCCCAGCACAGCTAAAGGGGGCGTTGGGAGGGGCATGGATTTGCTAGGGAGCAAAGAACATAATTTACGGTTAGCTTTGCCTTTGCGGTTACTATTAATAGAAACGCTTTTGGGGTCATTATGTTGCTGTTGTTGTTCCGGGCGCCCAATAGGTGTTGTTGTTGTTGTTGGTATTGCATGTTACCGCTTAGTCGGTATATCGTGGCAGGTGAGTGGAGGGAAGGGGAGAGAGAGGTGGGAGGTAAGGTGGAGTGCACAGGAAATAAATGTTTTATCTGCTATTTATTAGGGATTATCTGATATTCGGTATTGGGGAAGAAAGTTTCGGAAGTTCACACTTTGGGTTTTTTCTAAATATTAATGTAATAAATATGAATAAATGAAAATGTTAATAGATTTAATAAGTCTTTGAATAAAGTCGATCTATAATATTTATTGTTAATTTTCAATAATTAAAGATAATTGAAGATATATTTCTAGGGTTTGATAACCCCATTAAAATGTATCTAAAAATTCCCCATAACACTATGAGATTCAATAGTTATTAATTTACTTTATTCGTTTTCTAATTTAAAATTTTACAACTTATTTTTAAGTGTAGGGACCAAAAGCAATCGGGCTAACAAATACCCACAAGCGTGTATATGTATGTATAAATAGGAAACTGCTAATTTATTTGATTGCACACAACTTTACGTGGGATGAAATGGGAAATTTTGATTGCTGATTGTGTGCTGACACTTTGGAGATTATCTGAAAAGGGAGGCGACCCATTTCTAATGCCATATTACCTCATATATCACCCAAAGCGAAGCTAAAGACTGCCAAGCACTGACCCATTTAAAGTTTATTTTTATAAAATTTAAGAACCATAAAGATTGTAGATTTACATTTGGAAATGTAAAGAAGACTCTTAAATAGGATATAGAACATAAGAGTTCAAATTATGTTAGTTAAAGTTTTTATAATTAATTAAAATTGGGTTACAATAAAATTAAATATTTTATCTTTAAAATTTAGTGTGCTGCATAATTGAAATGTTGGCATTTGTATATCAAATATTCCTGCATTTTAATTAACTAAACAAATATGTATTCTTTACCACATGCTTAAAAGGCTTCAATCAAATCAAGTTACTGCCCATTAATGTTATTGTCATTCACTTTTCGTCCTGTCAATTTGCGCTTCAATTTCAATTATTTTTTATCCAGCTCTCGCATCGATCTGGGCTTGGACACCGAAATGCAATCCAAAGTGCTTGGATAGCCAGCAACCCAGCCCCCATGGTCTGGGGGCCTCTCCTACTGAGCTGAATATATAATACGGAACAATTCAATTTCGAATTTTTTCTTGTTTGTTCCTAGCTCCTCTTTTTTTCCTGCTGCTATATATAATTTTATTTTGTGCTTTCTTCTCGTTTTTCCCTCTGTTTTTCGGTGGCCATTTAGCTGACCACAGTGTTGGCCCCTCCTTGCTCACCTGCCGCCCACCGCCCACCACCCATCTCTATGGCATTTAAAGTTAAAAGCCATGAAAATCAACACATAACAAACCCGAATCGAGGCTGGAAAAAATGTTCTGCGGCTTTGCGGAAATTGTAATTTAAAACTACGCCTCTGCGGTATTGTTCACTCTAGTTCTTTTTATTCACTCTGCTCCACATATATATTTAATTTCATTACTATGGATTTTTTCATTGTTGGCGTCATTGAGAGTTCATAGAATAGCATTTCAAACATATAAATGAAATGCAAATAAAGCGCAGAGGGGTTAAAACCAAGAGGGGGGCTACAAGTGGCGGGAAGTAGCGCTAATCAACAGGCTGCATAATAAACAAAGCAAACGATTGTTTACAGAGAGAAAGCATACAATTCAGAGGATTACCCTGCATTTATGTATTTAAGAGTAACCTCTTACTTTGGAAATAATAATAGCATTTTAAAAAATTGAATTTTATTAGCTGGAGGTTGGGGAAGATACCACTAAGGCTTTTAAAAACTTCTAAAAATGAGTCCTTAGTTTTGACTTCAAATTAAAACAAAAATTAAATTCCAATACTGTCCATCTACTTATATTTATTCAATCATTCATTACGCGCTTTCGAATTCAGTTTGCGAAATAACCTGCAGACTGATTGCGTCCGGTAATGTAATCAGGTATTACAGGTAACAGGTAGCATAACCTTCGGCGAATAGCGCTGCAGCTCATATGCCGCAATTAAATTGCACTCGAATGCACAAAGGGTATACAAAAAAAGCAAACAATTAAAAGCATTTAACACAGTTGTAGTTCAGCCACAGATGACATTTAAACTAATTTTTTTTTTGTACAAAATGCACTAACTATATAAGTAAAAGTTCAAGCTTTAAAACAGTTGAAAAGTGTCAAGGGAAAATGTGAACAAGAGCACTAGCTTTTCCGCTAGCAATTTGACAATTTTTAGCACCAATTACCAATGTCATTCGTCACTGTTGTCGGCTGGAAAAGCTGGATGGGGGCTCCGAAATTTGCTTTCCTGTTGACGCTCTTCCTCTTCCCCCTCCCTCTTGTCTTGCTCCTTTGCTCCCTTGTCTGGCTTGAGCTTATTTAAGCATTCTGCTTATATATTATTTCTGTTGCGGGGAAAACTCGGCCAACTGACAGCCGACAAGGCAATGTGTCAACCAACCCAAACGAGAGAGAGTGAGAGAGTGTGCAAGGCCCAGAGAAAAACTGGGAAAACGATGGAAAACAGCATAAAGAATCAGTCGAAAAAGAAATTGAGAAGGGAAAAACGGAGAGCTAAGGAGTCTGGACTCAAATCCTGGAGCATTTGCTCCTACCTGAGGCGGCAACAAAAAGTTGATAACTTCTTTTCAGTTGGCAGCGGTGACTTTTGAAATTAGTTTGGGCTTAAATATGCAAACTTCCAAATGAAATGGAATGGAAATTGGCCATGGAGGTGTCCCAGCGTCGTCTGAGGTCAAAAGGAAATTGCCTGGAAGACATTTTGTGGATGAAGAAGAAAATGCATAAATTTATAACTGGAGGAATTATGGAACGGCCAATAGAGTTTGGGGAAATTTAGCTAAAAAATGTTCTCTATTATTTTAATATTGGTAAAAAGATGATTTGAATTGATTGTCTTTGGTTTTTATTATGATTATTGAGTTATTTTCTTGGGTTATGTATTTCTTTTGGCGTTCTTGCTTATGGAATTTCTTTAGAGAATGCTTTCTGTTATTCTTTTAACATTTAACTTATTGAATCAAATCCTTATTTAATAACAACAAACTCTTTGGTATAGAAAATATATATTCTAAGAATATAACAAAAATCCTAATAATATCCTAAAATAGTTATTCTTTCTTTGAGTATTTCAGAACATTGTTAAATATCTTTCCCAGATAATTGATATCCCATCGATCTCGACAGAAAAACCACTCCGAAACAGAAATCACACGCTCATTGGGTTTTCTTGACTGTCGCCCGTCATCTGAGGACAAATTCGCTCGACTCGTTGGAGGCCCAATCGTCATCAACAACTACAATTCATCAACGACTGGATGACATGAAAGCACTCTGCTTTATCCAGAACCCCCAAGGCTCACGGCTCCCAGCTACCATTTCCTCTCATCCCCCTCCGTACTCTGTGGAAAATTTCCCTCTGAGCGAACTTTGCCCTGCATAATTAATGAATTTACACATGCATAATTATAATTACTAGCAGCCAGCAGCAGCGACTAACTGCCAACTAACATCGGTTGCCAGAGGAGCGGGGCGGATGCGGGGGAGGTGTTTGATGAAGTCGGATTGCTCTGGGGCAACAACAATAGCAAAGGAGCAACAAAAACAGGGACAACTTCATCGAAAATTCAAACGAATTGGCAATTTGTGAGGTCTCTTTTTGTACTCGACACGCCATGTTCGCTTTTTCCAAAAGAATCGTCGTCCCGCCCCAAAAACAGATTTGGGTAATGTTAATTAGCTGTTCTGATGGTGTGGGGCCATGGTTTTTAAATGGAGGAGTGTAACAGTGTAAAACTGCAGCGAATTTGTTAACATTTCCCAAACAAGCCCAGATCAAAACAAAAACAATAGCCGCATGGGCAGAAAATATGCACTGAGAGGAAGCTTACATATATCATTGGGGTCTTATAATAAGGAGATTTAAATATATTTTCTTAGGATACATTCTAAATGAATCAGTGGAAATAAAACTAAGACATTGTATATTGAGTAAATAATTTAGAAATTTAAGTTAAATAATAAATTTTTGATTTTGCATAAATGGAATGTTGAATTAATTCAAAGATCCTTGCAAAATCAATCATTGTCAACCCAAAAAAATCTATAATAATATAAATAACACAGTTAATAACCAAATCCAAATTTTAAGGATAGAATTAATTTCTGTAATCTTCAGAAATCGTCCGAATAAAAACACATTGATCTTATTTCAATTCATATAGTTAAATTACTAATACAACCAATTGTTTTCTGTGCAAAAACAGTTGGCCTAACCACGGCCCTTTTGCCCCTTTATCGCCCTGGCTTGATTACTGAATAATTGAGTGCTGCGTATAATGAAATTCGTATTCAAAATTCGTCGTCATTCAGTTGCTGCCGCTGAATCAGAATCTGACTAAATGTTTGCAGAGTTTAGGGGTTTGAGGGGGGAAAGTAGGGTTGATGGCGGTGGGCTTGGGGCACCATAAGGTGGGTGAGGGGGCGTTTTCCAGAGGTAAGTAAGTGCGTTTGTATGTTGGTGTGTGACTAAGTCTGTGTGCTGCGTTGGTGCGTCTGTGTTTGGTTTGCGTAGCCGACTTGCATACGTAATGTTCTTCCTGCCTTTCACTGCCTTCCTCCTGCCGTCCCTACGCCCACCCCCCCTTTGCCATCATCATCGCAACATCATTCAACGCTTTTATAGCCATTCAACTTGACGCATCCGTTTTGGCCAAACTTTTTGGCCCGGGCCGCAGCTGAATGGGCCACGAGGCCATGAGCCAAGTTCCACGAGCTGCTGTTACCGCTGCTAAAGCTGGTAACGAGTGGGTGGTTTCAGAGGTTCTACTCAACCACCAGACTGCTGGGTATTCTACGAAGCTGGACTAAGAGATACATTTCATATTAATTAGTGTTGCCAAGATACCTACAAAAAGTCTGATAATCATGTGTCTATGTAATGGAAAATGTTTTTTCTTTTAATTTTTAATTCGATTTTAATAAGTGCTCCAGGAAATTAAAAAAAAAACAACGAAAAGCACTTAGGGCCATGCCTTGGTCTTAATGGTCTTTATGTTTGAGTATTACTTTTGTAAAATGTAAGGAATATTTTTAAGATTCATGCCGCCAGAGAAAATTGATTTCAAAAATTCTAAAATTGCCTTACGTATACGTAATATTTTTATATTTCGTAGTTTGCTCTTATTTTCTTCTTTTTTATTTTGTTTTTTTTTTTATACATAAGAAAGACACATTATAAATATTATAAGATTTTAATTTAACATTAATTAGTTTAAGTTGCATTAATATTTTGTTTATTTTAGGTAAGAAAAAACTGTTAATTAAGGGAAAATATATGTAAATCCTCCTAATAAAATGTTTATTATTTTAAGGGTTCCAAGTTAACAAAGCTAAGACCTTAGTTAAGATAAAATAAAATTCACTTGCATATATTTTTTAATCTAACTTGCCATCAACTTGCATTTGACATTACAGGCACTTCTGTAATATTACGTATACGTAATATTTTTATTCTAGCTTTGTTCTCCTGAGAATTAAATTAAACGAAAAAAAAATTAAGTAGAAAAGGTGTTGTGTTTTAATAATGTTTTCTTAAAGAAGAGTTTATGAAGTCATAAACTCTAATATAATGCTAAAGGATTAGGAATAATTAATAATTATACTATTTATATTCCCATAATAAAATGTTCAATCCCTAAGAGGCATAAGGATTAGTAATTTTAGATTTAATTTAAGGTTAATTCATCATTACTTTTATCTTACTTAAATCCAAATCCCTATCTTCTCTTTATAAGTATGCTTTGCACCAACCTCGCTGGTGCTAAATAAAGGAACTGCAGCATGACTCCAAGGGCAGGGGACCTAGACAAGGGAATAAAACCAGAAGCAGAACCAGGAGCTGAAGCAGAACCAGGAGTGTAACCAGGACTATGGAGCAGGCCGGGCTCTAGCCAGTGAACTCCAGCAGTTACTAGCAAGGCGCGTTCGCTTCATTATGTGGGCTCTCCTTCGTATTACTGCGTTTATGTCACTTTTCACTTTCCCACTCTCTTTCTCTTTCAACTCTGCGACTTTCTCGGCTGGCGTGGCATATAAATTGTTTTGGGATTTAGCCGCACGACTCTCTGCCTCATCCCGTGCTAAGCCTCATTCCCTGCCAATCCTCTTTCCCAGCTCTCCGGCCAATCCCCAGACGCGGCTCACAGCTCTGGCTCATTATTGTCGTCGGTTCGTTTCTGTTCTTTGTTTAATGACATCATTTTGTATGAAAAATTGTAGTTGCATACGGAAGCGAGGGTAGGGTAGGGTGGGGTAGGATAGGGTCGGGTAAGCCCTGCCAAAATTATAAAGTTGAGCAATGATTAATGGCGGTTCATGCGCTGCTCAGTCCTCTCCTCCCTCTCATCCACTTCCTATCACGCATATATCGTCTGCGTAATAATCCTTGTCATGAAATATTTTGACACAGACATGAAATTTCAGCTTCATAAAATTAAAAAGGAAAAAAACTAAGAGAGGAAACAGACAGATAAAAGGATCTTCATTTATTTGCGTTTTTTTTGTGTGGCAAATCCGGAGTCACGTTTCTCAAAGGAAAAGCGTATGAAAGGCGAGGAAAAATGTCAGCTAAGCGGCGGGGGAATTACAAATTAAATGTGTTGACAAGCAATGAAATGAGTAAAAAGTTAAACAAGTTAAATAAATGCGGCGACATTTTTGCTTCAATAAATAGCGAGAAAACCCAATGAGTCGATAATAAATCAAAGAAGTGTAAATCTCCTTAGATGTTTTGGGTTTAATTAATTAAAAAAGAAGTCAAAGAATTTACTTCATTTTACTTTAAAAATCGTATTTCTCTTTAAAGTTGATTTAATTTTCCCCCACTTAAACTATCTATATGTGTCAAAGACCACCTAATATATTATTCAGTTAATTAAGTTGATGTTAAGTCATAGTCATGTGTTAAAACCTCAATCTTAATCAAGGCCCTCGCTGCCTTAAATAATTAAAACTAAACCCGTACCGTTTCGTACCATTTTCTATTATACCATTTCCATCGTAATATATCCTAAATCTTGATTGCCTTTGTTAGCACGTAGTAAAACCCTTTCGTGGTTATATCCTCACACTCTGATATAGATATGAAAGCCAAGGCATCAGCCACAAAATGATGATGAGCCCGATGATGAGGCAGGGCTTTAACCGCACACATCCTGTACGAGCTTATCCATCCCCAGATCCCTATTCCTCAAATTTGAGCAACAATAAAAGTGAATAAAACCCATTCCACCTTGAAAATCCTTTTAGTTCCTCTTTTTCTGGGGAATCCCCACACACGTTGGACAGGAAGGACTCATGGCCAATATTTGCTTATAGTCCGTGCAAACAGGGTGCCAGCACTGGCGCCGTGTGCATTGTATGTGTGTGCACATTAAATACCGCATAAATTAAATTAATTGCTAAAGTTTATTTTTTATTGCCCCAAAACGAGGGAGAGGGAGGGCGGCGGGCGTGTAATCACTTTTCATTGTGTACCAATCTTGGCACAGTCTCGGCGAAAACTTTTCAACACTTGGCCGTGTGTAGGGGGCAGGGAATTTTCCATCTTGCGGTGGCTCATTTAAAATTTAAATGGCTTCAAAGTGAGCATTTGCCTATAAATAGCAGCCTTTTGTGGCCATTTTCCCCCGCGGCAACCTTTTTTTGGTCTCCCTGCTAATGAGTGGTAACCCTGACGGTAGCCCGCAAGCTTGTAACGTTAAAATACAAATGTCAAACTCTGGAGCAGCAGCAGCTGCCAGTTGTCCCGGTGTCCTGTGAAAAGTGAGCTCGGTGTGTATGCCCCGGAATTTCCATGAAAATCCATGCCAATGTGAAATTTCCCCAGTCTGCAGTCGAATTAATTGTTCCCCAGATGAAAAGTGAGTGACAGAGAAAGGTGGCAAGGCGAGGGGAGTTGAGTTAACAAACATCTAACTGTCTTTTTGGCAACTTTACTCTCCCATTGGGTGCAATTAAAAATTATGTTTATATTTATTCTCTGCTTCTCCCCACTCTGCACACACACACAATTCTCCTGAAATGGCACTCGAAAAGGACAACAAATAAACGAAATATGCAAGGGAAACGGAAATGGAAGTATAAAATGACCGTCAATGTTGACAGCTGACAGGGCAGGGAGTTTTCTTGAGAGATGGAAAGGATTGCAAGTAACTTTAAAATAATCACAAATAAAAATAACCATAATATACGAAAGATCTTAATAGATAATAATAATATTTTGAAGCTTTACTTGTATTAAATTTATTTTATATATTATTATATTTATTTGTTAATTTTTTTTTTTGCGTAAATTCACCTTTTAAAGAAGTTTTGTTTCTTTGTAATCCAAAGATAGTCCATATATCCTGTAAATGAAAATAAAAAGAATATTTAGTAACATAAATAATTATGCTTTTAATTATGATTTTAACTTTTTAAGAGGGTTGACAAAATAGCAAAATGAATGTTTTATTTCTTTAATATGTCTGATTTAAAGCCTATCGTGTTTATAATTTAGTGAGCATCAATCATCAGTTTTTTTTTTTTGATAACGAAAATTATAATGAAATTACTATGCTTTATTTTTTCACTATAAACTCTCTTCGCTTTGAGTGAAATTCAGTCATTGGGAAACCGCAATCAATGGCTTTGTCAACAAATCAGTTGAAATGGCATTACATTCCCCCATATACCATATAATAACATAAAACTTTGGTTTCGGTCCAATGAGGCAGTAAAGGTTTTAATTCGTTATATTTTTTTGTTTTCTCTTTTTTTTATTTCTGTTGTTTTCCAGCGAAAATTCGCCAGTTACATGAAAAACGCATAAGCCCAGATCCCGATGCTGCCTTTCTGGGACCCCCGCTGTCGCTGTCCCAGCTTATTCTTCTTCGTCGCCGTTGTTATTGTTATTTCTGCCGGCCATTCCGTTGTATTTACTAAGAGGAAGCGGGAGGGCAGGGCGACCACCGACGGACGACACCAATATGCATTTATACGAGGCATCGGCTGCAGATGCGAAAACATCAGCAAACAGAAACAGAAACGGAAAAAGAAATAACAAAAGAGCAGGGACGTAGAAAGGATATTTTTCAGGAGGTTCAGGATTATTTATTTGTAAGGGATTTTTTAAAGATAAATTTAAAAGGAATTGGAGAAGATCTTCAAGGCAAAGCTAAGCCCAAAGTACAACAAGATCATGAAAGCAAAGCTAAGGCCAAGGGACAACGACGTCCTGACACTTCCTTAAACAAGCTACTGATTATGTTGACACTTAATTCTTGGTTCTAGCCTCAAATGGGTTTTAACTTAGCAGAATGCTTAGAAAATTAGGAAAATATATGGCATTCTTCAATAACTATTATTCTTCTCAGAACTCTATTGTACCTTTAACAAAATTAAAATTATAAAGCACAAGTTTTAAATAAAAGCTATCCATATACAGCTGTTAAGTTCCCATTTTCCACATTCCCTACTCCACTGTCCACAGGAGCACAAATAAAACAGAAACAGCAAAACAAAGGCAGAAAAAGAAACAGATCTCGCAAAAAAGAGCGAAAAACGCAATGCGAATGTTCAGTGGGGTAAACACAATGCGAAGAGGGGTTTTAAGGGGAGAAGGGGAGAGGTGTGCCACTGCCGGGGTGTCTACGGAGTTCTATAAGCCGCGCTTTATAACTCATATGGACTTGTTATGTGCCATGTTATCATCTTGTTGTTGTATGCATTTGTCCTGCTTCTTAACTCGTTTTCTGTTGCCCTTTTTTGACTTTTTAATATGGATGTTCCAGCGAGGGTATTAATGGGATCTGATGAATATGGCTTAACTTAGCCAAATTTATCCACATTAATAAAGAAATTGTATAATTTAGATTTGAATAAAATGAACTTTAATTTGTTATATATTTTGCTTTATAACTTAGAGATGCATGAGTATTTTCCACAAATTAATTAAGTCTTAAAGATATACCCTTCGATCATCGGATACAACTATATATTATACCATATTGAGCCTTAATTGAGTTCGATAATTGCTACCTTCGTCTCTTGTTTTTTCTCTCCTTCCATCGCTTTGCTAAACATCAATCAACAACAATCTATTGATGGATTGATCACCTCATCGTATAACAGGGCAATGTCCAGTCCATCTATGGATCGGTCACGCCTCCTCTCCAAGAAGTGGGCGGCCGCGAGGAGCAGGAGAACCCAGGAGCAGACAGGCAAAAATGCTGTTAAACAAGTTTCGGGTTTTCAGTTCTCATATATAACTTTTTTCCTTTTGGCCCGCAGCCTGACGAGTGCGTGCCTTATGCCAGCCATGGGCATGAGAATTGGTTTTAACGTTTTCTCCTCCTTTTTTTCGCCACGTTTTTACCAGTTTTTTTTTTTTTTTTGCTCTGGCTGTTTTGCAATCCTGTCTGGGAGTTAACAAAGTGCGGAGGCACTTAATAAGCAAAGTGTTTGCCCTGCATCCATGTGGCAGAAACCCGTATACACACATATATTACAGAACTCGCTGGACAAACTTGTACTCATGCCTTATCGATATTACTAAATTAAAACTCTTAAAGCCAGGTACATCAACAGTGTAAGAGAGAGAGATACAAACTTGTCATCAGCATAAGGAGGTGGCACAAAAGTTTTCCGCCCAAAATTCAATTTGAGATGCGACAACAGCAGCAGCAAGCAAAACAAAGAAGCTGCCCCAAAGCGCCCGGAAAAGTCGAACTCAAATCTGGTGGGAAGAATGAACTGCTCCCCAGTCCAGTGCCACAGCCATCACCCTCGCCAGAGATGAGGTTGCTGCTTTGCTGGGTAAAGTTTTATGGCATTCATCGCCCTCCCCTCCCCTCTACCCATACCTTTTCACCCTCGTGCGTTTATAAATTACGTTACGTATACGCAACGTGGGCGAGCGCACATAAAGTATTCGCGTTATGAATATAGAAAGAAGTAAACGCAGTAAATTAGGCGAAAAATTCAATAATTTTGCCAACCAAATGGGACCAGCAAACACCGAGGGGAACCGACCCTCAGCGAGCAAACACTCCCGCTTCGAGGTTTGTGTCCCTGTCGAGTGGCAAAACTCAGGAGTGTAAACATTCTGGAGAGTCCCGATAGCTGGCACATTACATAATGGGAAAAACATTAAGAAGGAACATTATGAGCTTAATCGATGTGAAGATTGTTTAATTTAAGGGGGGAATTATAAAAAACAAAGACGTTACTTAAAGATTTTTGAACATTTTAATACGTTTTTATTACTAATTGTTATTTATTTATTTATACGTTATTAGATATAAATTATTATTTAAATATTATTTATATATTTTTATGTATTTCATATTATTTATATATATTAGGTGGCTTTAGTAAGTCATTTAAGCGTTGTTGAATATTTTAATTGATTTTATGCATAATTTATTTATTGTGTGTCATGTATTTATTGAATTATGCTAATAAGTATCACTCGAATGGATTTTAAATTTAATTAAATGCTAATTTCTGTTGATACTAATAGAAAATGTTGAAATAAATAGATTTTAAATCTCATACCTTGTAATAACTAAACTATTTATTTGGAAAGATTTAGGATTTTTCTTCAATTAATTCCATACTACAAAAATACAAAAATAATTCCTGACAGCGAAGGAGGACGAAAATCGTTTTCACTTTACTTAAAAACATATACAAACTCCCATTCAATAATCAATTACAACTTAAATCTCTTTCCTATGAATTATTTGGTCTTAACACGCTTAATCTTTGTCAAAAAGTTCTTGCAGATACAAAATCAAAGCGCAATCTCACGCCAAGTTGCCGCAACTTTTGGCCTCCTGCCAACCGTAATTGGTCTGGCTATCATGAAAGCGGCCAAAGGGCAACACCCAAAACTAAATTACACAATTAATAAGCGCAGCCAACAAACCAGAGCAGCAACAAACCGAGACAAGCAAGCCGCAGCACATAATAACCGCAACATTTAAGGCGAAAATCTGCAATTAAGGAGGAGCGGTGGCTCACCCAAAAAAAAAAAAAAGGGGGAAGGAAAGCAAGGAGGTAGAAGAGCCTTCCGCAGGAGCGATTGCGTGGGAAACTAACCGAATCCCGATCCCGATCCCGACTCCCTACCAAAAAGCGACTCAAAAATTAATCAGGCGAACATAATGCAGGCGAGAGCCAGATGAGGCGGCGGAATGCGATAAAGGCGAAGGGCGAAATGCGAAAGGCGAATCTTCAATGTATTGCCCGGCACATATATAGATAATGAAATACGAGGCTCCCGCAAGACCAAAATACCCAACCACAACCAAAACGGACCACTCTACTACGCCCTGGTCCCGGGGTAAAGTTGTTCCTTTCCCGCCCGAGCACGTCTTCGTCCTGGCCCGAGGGCAGACAGGCCAAAATAATGGAGCCAATGGCCATGGCCAGAACAACAGCAACCCGAAATGGTTAACAAAGCAAAACATAAACAATACTTTCAGCGAATTCGTAATGCCCTAAAGGTTCACAAAACAAATAACAAATAGAACTTCGAAGGGAACATAAATCATAGGATATATTTATTGTGGAGACACACTAACTTTTTAATATACTTTTAAGGGATATGGTATAGATATTTATCTTGATGTTTTATAAACTGTTAAGTTACATTTGAAATTTACGCTTTTAAATATTAAAAATAGTATTTTTTCGTAGTTTTAAAGATAAACTTATAAACAAATAGTTTAAGTAAATCTTTTTAAATTTTTCTTTCCATTCAAAAAATGATTCAAAAGCCAACAAATAATTATTACATCTATTTTCATTCCCAATTAATTTATTAAATAAATATTAGAAGTTCAATGCACAGAATCATATATTCAGCTTCTTGCAAATATGACAATATGAAAAGGATTCTCAGAATCAACTCAAGAAGCTCTCTATTCTCGCCAAAGTCCTTGTCCAATAGATTCACTTCCTCTTGGCCAAATAGTTCAAGTGCCGCTTGGGGAAAGTGTAGCTGCAAACAAATAAAGTAACCAAGAGACCACGAAGACAAGGACGACAAGGAAAAAGCTCATAACCGAGGTCCTGGCGCTTGGCATTTTTGGCCAGCAGCTGCCAGACAATGCCACGCCCCCACCTTAGCACATATGTGGCTGTGGGGGGCGGAAAATATATGTGTCTGGGCGGAGGAAGGGGTGCCAGTGCAATGGCACTGCCTTGAGGGTCGAGAAGGGCGAACAAGATATGGCCATAGACAAGAGCTCAACTTTCTTATCAATGTGGGAGGAAAACCTTGGAGGAAAAACTGGGAGGAAAACCTGCGGAGCCGAACCTGGGAGGAGACCAAGCAGCATTGGAGTTTCCCCCGCTCTCGTTTGTTTTTCCCAGCGCATGAAATTGCAAACATTTTCTGCGAGTCATCTGAAAAGTGGAAAGTGGGCACAAAAAAATAAAAATAAAAATAATAATAAAAGCAAATTCCTTTTGCCCCTCAGCCAATACTCATTAGATTTGTGCAAATACTTTTGCTGGCACCCATCTCGCTCCACTAATGATGCCTCCCTTCCTCTTTTGGGAAAGTAATTTCGCTGCTTACGCAATTTTTCATTTCGCGCTCGCTGCGCAAATAAATCAGAAAATGTTCAATTTTTATTATTTTTTTTTTTATTTTTAACGAGCCACCCACCATCAACATTTTGCCATTGACTTTTGGCTTGTTTTTCCCCCGACGAGGGGGGTGTTACTAGTGCACTGGGCGTGACCTGCAATGTTAAGGCAAATAAATCGTTCAAGTTTTCGGTTCGCTTCGGTTCGGTTTGGTTTGGTTTCCATTCCATTCCAATTGAATGTAATCAATGCTGAGCACTTCACATCTCAAATATGTTTGCCATTACCCAAACTGCTACATTTATTCGAGGGGAGTTACCGAGGGGAGGGGAGGGGGGGGGGGGGGCAGGGACTTTGACTGATAAGCTGTGCTTTTCAAGCCAAAAAGCCAGGGCGTTAAGTTCAACAAGCAGCCAGTTTAAGGCCAAGCAGCAACGATGTGACAAATTTAATGTCTGTCAGGGAGGAGGAGGAGGAGGAGGTGGTTGGTTGCATATGTTTACGAGTCTGAGGAACGAGCTGGGCGGCAGCTTACACAAAGTGTAAAATATTCATTGGCAGGTTGCAATTTTAAGTCACACATCTGCCCAGCAGCCTTGAAGAATGAATATATGGAGAATTTTATGCTTTTTTGATTGCTCACGTCAGCCCAAGCCAGTGAGTTGATGGGAAAATAAATTCTGGATTTAAATCTTAAAATTGACTTGGGTTATGGCCAAGAAAATCTACTAAAATGAAAATAAACACTACAAATATTTTGAGGCAAAAACTTTTTTGGGGATTCCATTAAGAAGTCCGGAAAGTTTGGTTAAGATTTCTGAGAAAATTCATTGAGAAAATTGACAGGGATATTCTCATCCTTAAGCTAGAATTTATTTTGAAAATTTAAATACTTTAATTTTATTTCTGGATTTAAAAACAAGCTCTACCTCTCTGCTAAGCACACATCTGTTAGATTTATGCATACAATTAGTTGTGGCTGCTATTGGCTATGTAATTAGTTTCTGGTTTAGTTAATTTGTTCCCAATTGCCTGGGAGGCTGCTTAGCAATTCCATGCTGGACATTCTTCTCCCGGTTCAGTGAATAGTAATCCTGTTTACTAGGATTTCCCTCCTCTCCCGCATTTGCAATTCAATAATTTCCATTTGTTTGCTACATAGCTTCGGTACCCCTTTGCAATTAGCCAACCCGGCATCCATGGAGTTGCCCGAAATGTGCTTACATTTAGCCACAAATTAAGCTAAACCCACTTATGACCAGTGTGCTCCTGTGGACTCTGTAAGGGAAGGAAGCGGAATGAAAGTACGTTTCGGTTTATGGTGGTATTTCAGGTATAATGGCAGCTAAAGGCGAATGCATATGGTAGCCAGTGTGCTTTGTATTTGCCACTTGCAATCAATTGCCACAATTTGTGTCGATATACGGGCAGGAAGCTTGTTCCGTTGGACCTCTGGATTTGCCGAACAATTTTACACTCCCTTTAAGAACGCCCCTTCCTGGCTTCCCTAAAATTTTGGAATCAAAAATAAACTGTTTTAAAGCTTCAATCCAATTTGATTTTCATCACTATGAAATCCTTTTTTCCAACCTGTCCGTTTTCCTCTTCATCAATACTGTAGAAGCCCTTTTTTCGCCTGCAGGTAAGCTCTTTGTTGATGCGATTTTTGTGCTGGCGTTGTTGTATTTATTTAAGACTGAAATCGAATTGCAATTAAAGGCAGACAACGTTTCGATGGGAATATTTACAGGGCATGGACATCCTTCTTATCCTCAACCTGTTTGTTGCCATTCTCAGTTGGAGCCGGGCCAAAAGTTCAGTTAACAAAAATAGTTTTGAAGGCTGCTCTGCTTGAAAACTAAAAATATCTGAGGAGGTAATGCAACTACACGTTGAAGTTTAATGAATAATGAAGAGGTCGAAATTGGAAGTGTTCTTGATTTTCTTATTTTTGTTTAGCTAAAATCAATTTCAGAGATGAAGCCAGGGATGCATTTTGGCAGAGAAAATAAATATTTAACTGTAACTTCTAGGATTTGTAGAGGGTTCATCATTAGGTTCCTTCCAATCCCATTACAGTCCATTGTAATCCACAATTTCATTTTGAATTAGGGTAAATCTCGGCCTTAAGCCCAGCATTTCCCCTGTAATTAATTCAGCACTCCCTGAGCCTTATCCTCTCAAGCGGGGCCGCAGTAAATTGCTTTACAAATTGCAACAATTTATGCCTAATTATATTTAAATTTGACAGCCCATTGGCTTTGCCTTTGATGGTGAATGGAAGGACGCCATTGACCTTTCCCTGTGTCCGCTGCTTTGCCCCTCCGAGAAGTCAAGATGTCGATTGTGCCCCTTTCCCTTTCCAAAAAGGAAAACGCAACGCAGTCTCTGGAAATGGCAGACAGAGATTGAGGGCCAAGGGAAGGTATGTAGGTGGCAGCTGATAGCTGTAATCCGACCAGCTTAGCTGGGGCCCCCAAACCATCTCAGAGAAACCCTACTGCTCCTGCGGATCCCAAAAGGAAGGAGAATGTGGCCCGGCAGTAATTCACACAATAAGCCGCAGACAGGCAACCAACAGACAAAATAAAGGAAAACAGATATAATGGCGGGCATTGGCGGGAGTTGGAAAATATAGGTTACCCTGTAAATTACTGAAGTAATTTTTAAATTTATTTTAATTTATCATAAAATGTATTAGAATTTATCACCGATATATAGCCTAAAGGGTTATGGAAAGGGCCTTATACATTTATACTTTCTTTGAGCCGCCTTTGAAATGTGTTACTTTTCATTTTAAATTATTTATAAATTTCCAAATTAAAGACTTTACAAGTAATTGAATGCCTAAACTCCCCCCTGAACCTGATACCCTGTACAATTTCAGGTATAAATAGATGTCGGAGAAAGCAGAACGCTGGCAGAAATGAGAAAAGAAACGAAAATTTCCAGCAGCAGGCTGCTTGTGGCACGTTCCACACACACAAACACACCTGAGAACAGGTGAAGAGGTGCAGGGAGAAAGGGGGGAGGGAGACAGACTTGTGGCATGCCTCAAAGGCAAATGTGGTTCAGACAAAAACGCAGAAAGAGAGACATTTCGGCGTGCCAAAGCGAAAAAAGTGAAAAAAGATGCGAAAAAAGAGTTTCTGGCTAACTCCAGTCCAACCACAGGAACTTTGTTAGCTCACCTCTTTAACACGTAAGCGACAATTACCGGGCTGCCGTTGCAGTTGCAAGATACAGATACACAGATACATATCACCAACAGCCATGACCACCGGCAGCCAGGAATATTGAGGGAAAAATCATCCCGTGAGTCATAAATTCGCTTCGACGCCTCCACGTTTTGTTGCGCATTTATATATATATGAATATATGCTATATATATTTTTTTTACTTTGCATTCCCCGCCGACAGAAGGGGGGTACAAGGGGCCAGGCGCGAGGCGCGATAGTGATAATGTATGCGGCGTGGCTTACACATTGTATCTGCGAGATACAAAACAATTAAAGGCAGCCGGCAATCGCTTTAATTGTGATTTTATGCAAATATTTGCCGAGCCCCGAGATTCTTAAAGGTTTATTCTCTCTCACTCTTCATGGATTGAATTAAATTGCCGACGCGAGCTCAACTCAAGGCTTTATGCAATATTTATTCGGCTCCGGCGAGAGCTCCCATCCTCATCCGCTGACTCACTTTTGGATATTGTGTATATTTTTTTGTATTGCTCAAATATTTGCCCCATGAAATCAACTTGTATTTGTCTGTATCTGTATCTCGTATCTACTCCTTGTACCCCTTTGGTTCCCCCAACTTTTCGCAGCACTTGCAATTTAGTTGAAATTGTCTTCAAAGGAACATAACAATAGCGACTGCGAAACTGCCCCCACATCTTCTAAACTTTGGGTTGCTGCAGTTGCAGATTGTAGATTGCAAATTTCAGTCTGTGATCAAGTTGCAAAGGCGCTTATCCTTTGACAGAAAAGTGTCGAGAAAAGACAGCTGTCTGATGGTGAAGAGAATTTCAGAACTCAACAGTCGTTATCCTCGTGAAAGCGGTTGAAACAATCACTTTTAATCACTTTTATTAGCAAGTTCCAAAAGATAATTAAGTAAGTTAATTGGTCTCTTAGTTACTAAAAATATAATGAAGAAGTCCTAAATCCTGTAAAGAATCTCTTTACTTTGTAGCTTCTGCCTCAAACATCTAAATAAAGAACTTTTGTGTCTTTATTCCATTTGAATTTGGTTAAATTTCTGGTAAAACTTCGTTTGTTCCTTGCTTTACACATTTACACATTTTTGTTTGCCAAGCTGCACATTTTCTTTTCATTTTTGAAACTCGGTAGGAATATTTGGCAATTTAATTAAAATGCTCGGCTATTTCTGGTTACGAAGGCAATCAGGACACCCACCTGACTGGAGTTTTGTCCGAAATTGGCCAGCTTCAGGCGGACAGGTCTACAATTACATCCAGTGGTCAGGCCACAAACTAAACAAATATCTTGAAACAAAAAGAAGGGAATTTTGTATTTCTGTTTAAGCCACAAAAGGAATAACCTAAACTATTTGCAGAGTCAAAAGTTATCCCCAATATATATATTCATGCCCATTTTTGTGCGAATATTTTCATTGCTAGCAAGCGAAATAATTAAAGAAAATATATCTTGTTTTCCTTCCACTGACTTTGCAACTTAAAATGAGTTGTAAGAATGAAGCGAATTTGCCATTCAATTGGGAGCCTGGTCAGGGCAATAAAACATATCAAGTTGTCACAAGTGTGACACTGATTGAAATTATAAACTGTCACCAGTAGGGACGACATCCTTCGGATGTGGCAGAGATATGTACATAGATGCGTAGATGCCCACGAGTGGGTGTCGTCGTCCCATGTATATTATTTGAGATTTTTGCATACAAATTATGCCCAAAGTCTGTCTGTGGCAGCTCCGGCAGCAGCAAATGTATTCCAAATATTTGGCCGGTGAAAGTGTTGACGATATATGGAGCAGAGGGAGAGAGGAGAGGGAGCAGGAGCAGGAGGAGCACTGGCACTGGGGGAAATTTTCGGGAACCCGGACAAAGTTTTAGCCTGCTGCTGTGCGATAGAAAAAATATTGTTGCGCATTAAGTCTGGCTTGCAGGGATAGTTGGCAGTTTTAGTCCCCCAGTTCCAGATGCACTGGAGTCCTTACACACATACACATACACCCAGCAAGCCCTGAAAACTTTTAATTTGTGCGTAGCTAGCGAAAGTATATGAAAAATGGCAGGAAAACAAAAGTTCCCTTTAAACGAGGCGCTGGACTGGGGAGCCAGTAATTGAGGCAAACTGTGAAATACGAGTACATAAAGATGCTGCAAAAGCAGGCCAAACAAATTAAAAAGGCTTGAGCCAAAAAGGGGGCACATTGGGGTAGATCAGGACACAGGGATTGAAAGATAATTACGTGAGTGCGTCAAAGAAGCAAGAAGCTGGGAAGCTGGCTTCCTGGCTGGCTGGGAGAAGCCGAAGTCTATAATATCCTTTGGTTAATAATGAAAATGTATTTATTTATTGCTTGAGACTTGAGATTTGAGCACTTCTTCATAGTTAAAAACATTATTTATTTTATTTCCATGTACGTACAAGGTAAGAAGATTTTTACAAAAGAGATAGGGCAGCCATAAACTCTGTTAAATTTGACAACATAAGGTTAGGCAATAAATCTAAATGTTTGCAGCATTTAAATTGCTTCCAAGATTCTAGATATCAGCTAAGCACACAAAAAACTAGGTGTATTCTTTAAGTAGAAAACTAAACAGCTTTACTGATAATTTCTTTGTGCTACCCCCAAAATCTACTTACTTAAAGATACTTGCAGCAAACAAGATCTAAATTACTTAACCAGATAACTCGAAAGGCAAACAAGTGACCATTGAGAGAGGGAAACTTTAAATGAAGTCACCACCTCTGGGAAATGGGGACCTAGGAAAATTCTAATTAGCATGCTCAATCGAATTTCCCTCTCCCTTTTGCCCATATTGATTAGGTGAATAAATAACCAACAAAGACGAAAATGTTCAACATTGAACATTAAGCAAATCATTTTACCACAAAAAACAGAGTCCTGCTAAAAGAAAAAAAGGGTTAAAAGCAAGTAAACTAAATTTCAATTAGTGAGTGCCGCCCATAAAAAAGGCGGAGCAAAGTCAAAGCAGAAAAAACAACTCTTCTATATAGTATTCCCTCCAAAGTTGGGCTCGGCTTAAAGTTGACAATTAAAAACTTTTTCGGAGCTGTTTCTGGCTGGTTTCCCCATTGTTGTTGTTTCGCCTTTACTATCAGTTGCTGTTCTACTGCTTCGTCTTCTTGTCTAAATGAGTTTTTTCTTCTATTTTATTTTTTGTATTTTTTTTTTTTTGCCAACATAGAGAGACAAAGTTTGCCAAACGCAAAACTGTGCAAATTAGTTTAGTTTTCTGGTATTTTGTTGTTGGCTTCTTCACTAGCTCTGTCTTCTTTGCAATGATTTAAATTTTCTGGGTTCTAAAATCAAATCGGTGTTGGGCCCAATGAAGCATAGCGAGAAAAAAATGTACACACAATCAAATTTCTAGAAATCGTCCATTAAATATTTACAATTCAAATAAGTCTTAAGTCTGTGACAAATGTTGTTTTTATTTTTATGCTTTTAAGCTTCTTTATGTATTTGACTATATAAGATTTTGGATCAATCAGTTTTGCTAAAATATAAAAAGGTTTTTGTTTAGCAATTGGGAATTAGTTCTTTGTATTAGGTATTAGTTTTCTTTGACATTAAAACTAAATTGATCGACTTGAGTCAACATCAAATTTGTTTTTAAAATTATATAGATAGCTTTGGATTTTTGTTTATATTTATTATTTGTTGTACGTATATTTTCCATTGTTATAATCTTACAAATGGATAATAACTAACATATTTCATTATATAGTATATTTAATATAAATTTTAGAGGATATATGGATATATGGGCTTAACAATAACATTCATTTTATATTGGGAACACAAGAACAACCTATAGATAAAACTTTAGCTTTTTAAGAGGGTTTTATATTGATCATTTCGACATGGGAAAATCTTTTATGTTTAGCACCTACATTTGGATATGTTTTATGGTTTATATCAGCACATATAAGTTTTATGCTCTTAGATTCTCCAATAGTCTGTAATTTCTCAATAAAAAACATTTATTGCTGTGCTCTGGGTCCTATATGATCCCTCTAAATTTCTCTAAAAGCCTGCATAAAATATGATGAAATAAAGATCTCGCTTAAAACATATTTTTTTAAATACTTTTAGTAACCTATAATAAAATATAACATGATACAATGATTTATTTAAAATATTATGTGAAAATAACAAACATAAGTTTACCAATTTGAATCAAAAAAAAACAAAACCTATCCTCCAATTTAATAGTTTTTTTTTTTTGGCAGTGTGATTGGCGAATTGAAGAATGCCTCAACAAGTTGTTGGGGTTTTATTTTATTTTTTTAAGAGATACAAGGGTGCAGGAGGATGGGGGGCTTAGTGGTGTGGATTCTCCGATCAAATTAAACATTTTTTTGTTGTTCGAACTTTTTACAAGCGACAAAAGCCAGTTTGTGACGCCGACATCGACGGCAACGCTGAAGCCGCGACATGTGGGCGGCGGACATTCACACACACACAAGACCCACACCCACACACGGACACTCGTATACCAATGCAGAACTCACCTCGGCCAAAACGCTGCGACTGCGCTGCTACTGCGGCTCCAAACTGGTTTTTATATGCTATATATCTATATCTATATATCTGTAGGTAGGTATATATATGTATGATTTCTGGCTTAGCTTCTCTTCTCTGCTGCTCGTCGATATGTGCGCGTGCTTATATGTATTTGTGTTGCTTTTGGTATTTCTCTTCTTTTTTTCGAATATATATCTGTATTTTTTTATGGCGTTGCGAAACACTCGAGTTGGCTGTTGGCTGCCTCTGCTATTATTGTTGTTGTTGTTGGGTTCTTTTAACCCATATGAGACAAGCATTCAATTAGGCCCCACAATTGGCCAGCAAACAAAAGAAATCACACAAATAAACACTGTATATCACTCATACGCAGGGGCATATCCTACACACAGGCACACAAACGCTTACACAGGTTAACCTGTGCGCTTCACTTGCCGCGCGCGCTTTTCTTTCGGCTTTTCTTTAGCTTTTTTTATTCTCCAAGACGGTTAGAGAGCTTGTGGGTGGCGGGCTCTGCGGAGTTGGAACGGACCGCCGAGCGGTAAACTTAAAGTTCGTGCCTTGTAGCGTGTTCAGCGGGCGAGTTTTACCAGCGATTTTATTCGACGCAGCGACACACATCCGCACAGCACAAGGTTTATAAACAAACTGAATCTGAATCTGAAACTATATCTGAATCTGAGCCCGAGCGCCAATGCCAGCAGAGGTAGAAGCAGACAGCGGTGGCAAGTGTGGCCCCCACAATGACAGCCGGCTCCAAACGAGCTGGCTTCGAGCTTGCAACTCGAACACGTTCGATGCGAGTGGGTGATAGAGTGGGAGAGCGGGAGTTCTAATGCCTAGAACAAGATACAAATGTATCTTAAATTTTTTGAAGGTTAGCGATGCAAGCGGGGTATCTTCAAGTAACATATTAAATTGTTTGAGGACTTTTATAGACTTTAAGGCGAACAAAGAGAATTATACATTGGGAGCGAAGAAAATATAGTTAGTTTGAGAAAAAAACCACCAATTTAAGACTTGAAAATAGAAAATAATGTTAATGAGTATAAAATATGCCAAAAAGTTACAAATATCCTCAATTTGAGAGATTTTATCGACTCACGAAATTAAAATTATCTCTAAGAATAAAATTCTAAAAGAAAGTGAAATTATAATCTATTAAAACGATGTTAAAAATAATTATACGATTAGCACCTTTTTATTTTAACCAACAATAATAACAATTTAATGTAAAATAGAGCCTTAAAAATGGGATGCTATAGTTTAGGTACATTATGAAAACTTTCGTAATGCACCTCGCTCTTGCTTTAGGTTCCAACCAACCTGTTTGAGTTCGATTCACTGCATTCGGGGGGTAGAACCACAACACACTGCTTATAACTCCACTGAGGACAAACAAATACCCATAATTCATGGTATAAATAAAAACGAGGTCTTAAGAACGACGGCGATCGAACCTATTTGAGTAAACGGAAAAACACAACTTCTTTAAGTATTGAATGCTTTTCCTTTCCCTTTCCCTTTCCCTTTTGCCTCCAAGGCGGACTTTCGTTCCATTTACATTTCATTTTCATTTTTCTTCGTTGCTTGATTGTTTGTTGATGTCTTGTCACGAAGCTTATTTTATTTTTCCTTTTTCTTTGTTTTGCTTTTGCTGCTGCTGTCACCGATGATGTTGTTGTTGTCGCTGCCTTCGTCACTAAGTCAATTTTAAGGTTTATTTGAATTCCATTTTTTTCCTAGTTTTTCTTATACGTATTTTAGCGTGTTGTTGCTTTTTGCTGTCGTTGATATTTTTAGTGTTTTATGCAAATTTTTAAGACGCTATTGCAGAAGCTCCCGCACCCTCCAGCTCCTGCTTGATAGCTAACATTGTTGCTAATGAGACTGGCTTTATGCCTAGCCACACTTATTGGCTTTCAAAGTTTTTCCAACGCTTTTCCTTTGTATATTTGGCCTGTTGCTCATGATTCAGCTTATGTGTGTGTGTGTTTGTTTGTTGCAAAACTAATAACAAATTAATTTTGATTTGAATTATTCATGCTTGGCTTAACACTCTCACACACACACATGGGGGAAATGCAACTCATACAAACACACACACGGACGAACAAATTAGCATTTTGGACTGGGATAAGCAGATTTAACCCGGAATATGCAATTACGCGCACTCGGTATTCCGCTTCAGATCGAAATCGAATTCAACCAGGAATCTCAGTTCGCATATTTCTCTGGTAGATACGCCACGATAAGCCTTGCCGTACCCGCCATGTCCTTAACTTAGTGTAAGCTGAACTTAGAAGAAGATCTATCCTGTTTGATACTTCCTTAAATATGTATTAATTCTTGACTAGTTGCTTAAAACCATAAAGATATTGAATTTGTATATGATTGGATAAAAATAATCCTTTCAAAGTAGAAATATCTCTAAACCAAAGCCTTTTAATATCCCTTAGCTTCTTCTATTAGTCTACAATTATTATTCTGCATAGCAAAATTATAAATTAATCATATTATATGCAAATTTAATAGTAAGTATTCCATAACCATTTCTAGAAATTATGGAACTTATAAATTCTAACTTGTAAACTCCAAAGTCTAAAAGAAATTCGAACTTTTCTGAATACATTAAAGCAAACTTTCTGAGTGGTCCTTCTTAGGTCGAGACATAAAGTTCACTTTCAGCTTTATATAGTAAAAATCATTCTTTGATCGGTTATCAACTGCCTTAATTTGGACTTATCTATGTTGAGACTCCTTTTGGTGTCTCTAGCAGCAGACAATCAGCAAAGACAAGAGGGCTCTGAAAGAGGGAACTCAGGTGAAAGGAGAAAGTCTCGGTACCTCATACCCGCAAGCCAGGATCCTTTCTGTTCCGTTAATGATGATGCCACACACGTGTCTCTGTCTCTTCTACTCTGCACTTGTGTGTGTGTGTGTACAAGTTGAATGCGAGTTGGCTGCAGCTGGGCTCCAGCAGGATGCACTCATGCAGCTTGATTGGCCTCCTCGTTTAACCAGCTTCAATCCAGCACCGTTCCACGTCTCTTCTCCTTTGCTCATCCCCCCGCCAGTCAAAGGAGCAGCTTCTGCTAGGAATTCAAAGAGTGAGCGGAGGGAAACAAAACATCCGGTACCATATTTTTCATCATTCTCCTCGTTGAGGCCAAATAAATGGGTTAGTATTACCAAGGACACCTGATATCACAGACCGGAAGGTAGAGGCTTAGACATTAAATTGAAATAGTAGGCATGGCAACTATAGAATAAGCAAATATACCCAGGGAAGAAGAAAATATAATAATACTAGTAATAAAGACGAGGGTAAAAGAAAATATATGATACAGAAAGTTAAGTTTCAAGTAAAGGAAGAGGTATGGAAAGAGGGTTAAGTAGTTAAAAAGTAAGTAATAAAAGTAGAAAGGAAACTATTAAGAAGTATATAGGTAATTTAAGAAAACTGTTAAACACTTTGTAATTAATTATCAAGGACTTCCCTTCTTCTCCACTATTTGTAATACACAGAAAAAGGAATAAAAGGACTAAACGAAATAGAATAAATGAGACAGTATCCTTTTATGCTTAATAATTTATTAAAAGTAAATTTCTTCCTTTCATATTCTCTAATTTCACTTACATTGTAGAAAATTCGTTGAAACGCGAAAACCCAAAAATTTGAACCAATCCTCTCCTGTAAATCCATGGAACCGTGAATACAGTTCCCTTTACCGAAACATTTAAATTAGCTGTCATTATTTATGGACACCGTTCAGAACTCCACTGCTGCCTGTCTCCCTCCTAAATGCCCTCCCCAATGTCGCACATTTGTGGGCTAATTAGTTGGCCCACAACCGAAAGCCAAGTATTGGTATTAGTATAGTGCCGGCTGGCTGATAAGGACCAAACTCCAATCCCCGGGATACGGCATCATCATCATCGATGGCGCCGCAGCTGTCAGTGCAGGCCGGGGCCATGATTTATGCCTGGAAATCCCCCTTAAAATAAACATTTCGGGGAGCAACTACTACCGAAGCGAAAACCAGACAAAGCCAAACAAAACTATTGCTAATGAGGTCCGCAATGCGCGGGTCAAATAAATTCAGCGGGAATCTGGGGGGGTTCTATGAATCCTCTCCCCCCATCAACACACACGCATTCATCCTTTGGCCAACAGCGCGCAACCCCTTTCCCCCCAACAAAAGGCTCTCCTCCGCTAATGACTAAAAGCGGATTTCGCATTGCAGGCAATTATTATTCCTTGTTCTCCCCTTCCCTTACTTTTTTTTTAAACATAAATTAAGCTAAGCCGCTCAAGTGGTGACCCCACAAAGCGCCCAACATTCCCATTTACCCTTTTCCCACAAAAAAAAAAAAAAAAAACAAAATACAACAAAACAAACCCTGAAACTCCCCCAAACGTAAGTAAAACCCGGTGAAGCGTTTCAGTTTTGTACATTTCTTGATTCCCAGCTAATGCGAGGATATCAAATTTAATTTTGCGTAATTAATGTCACCCAGAAAACTTCCACTCTCAGCCCTTTCCCGCCTCCCCTTGGCAGCTAAACTTGACCAAGGTCCGAAACATGACTAAAAGAAAATTCATTAATATGATTTAGGCCCACAGGATAAACAACAACAAGGACAACAGAAGCCGGAGGCCTGAAACAGTCCAAAATAAACCGAAAAACAACAACGGAAAAAAAACGAAAATGATTTCGTCTTTTTGTTTTGGGTCCCTTGTCGTGCATGACTGAGCCAAGGAATCCAAAAATTCGCAGGAATAAAACCCTTTTGCCAGCGTCTGGTGAAAAAAATCAACAAACTGGAGGAGCAAGCACAGAATAAAGGTGGAGCGGTAGAGGATGCTACCGAAGTGAGAAGCAAAAAACACTGCAAAAGTTTGTCACCTACAGGTCGTTAGGAGTTGCACAATTTTAACGAAGCTCCTCTATATATACTCTTTCAGAGGAAAAGCATATTTAACTTAGAGAAACATACATGAAGTAAAGTTAAGCCAGGCTTAGCAACATTTCATTTAAAGATCTCTTTAAAGTTATGGTAATATTCAAGGCATCACAAAAGATGGTAGATAAAAGACATTTGTTAAAGCTAAAACAATTTATACAATTTGGAGCTCACTTTAACCAAAATATAAATATAAACAAATATTAGTTTTCGCAAAGCCATGAAAACATAGTGAATTCCGAAGCAGGGACGCACCTGACTCCCTCTTTCGCGAAGTTGGGATTTTAATCAGCACCTGGCATGCATCCTGTGCGTCGTCCTGTCCTTGTTGTTTGTTGTTTTGCTGTTTGGCTATCTAAGCGCCCAACAGCGAATATTGCCTGCTGAGGCCAGACTGAGTCTGAAGCCCGCTTTTCTCAATTTTGCGTTCCCTCGAAGCCTTGTTTATTTGCATTGGCTGCGGCGATGGATTTATGAACGAATCCATTGAACTTGGTCTACGCTATCGCTCACTCCACCCTTACCGCAACCTCCAATCTTTGGGCAAGCTGAATCCAGGGCGTGTGTTGGGAACACAAATATGCCAAAGGCACGCATATAGCCTAAGCCACTCGCAGAGTTGGTCACGATACTCACATCCACATTTACTGACGCCCACTGCCACGCCTCCTCATACCCACACGGTCTAGCTCCTGGACAAATTCCCGTTCCAGTCGTTTTTCGGCCAACGCGACCCTTTTAGCCTGGCCAATTTTGACATTTGCGTTTTGACACACGCGGCGTATACGCAATGCCTGACTCTGACCCTTGAAGGCTGAGTTGTATTGTAACTCACGCAGCCGAGCCACGTGACCAGAAAATTGCCATCGCTCTTGCTGGCGCTGTTTTAACCCCTTTTTTGGTCAAAGTTTCCAATAGCTTAACAGGATTCTAAATGTAGACACTGACACGTTAGAACACATGTTGGTTTTAAAGATACATCACGTTTCATAAGTAGAATAATATTTAGGAAATACTATATTATATTCAAATAAAAACAACTTTAAAAGTGGAACATTTTATTATATAAATATAATCAAATCGAATTGTTGAATTTAATTTTTCCAGCTGCAGTTTCTAAATTAGTTTTTGGGTGAGCAGTTTTTTGGGGACGGAACACAGCCTATAAACTATACCTTCTTCCTATATACATATTTCTTTATTTTCCTGTATACTTAAATATGATATTTATATTGTTCGAATTAAAATTTGATTATTTATTAACTTTTGCAAGTAATGTAAAAAAGAAAAGAGTTACTAATCGCTGTGGAGGCTGATTAAAAAAAAATATATATATATGTATATATTCTTTGTATGAACGTAAAAAATACTTCCACTGCGATAGAAATTGTTCTACAAAATGCCAAACTAAGAGTACTTTGACTTAATCCCAAGCTGTTCGTTCAAAACCTTTAAGCATCAGAATCAAACTTTCACTTAATCTGTCGTCCAAAACATTCCGTCTACGTGAGGAAGGAAGATAAATAAAGATACGCTTCAGGATATTAACAACATATTGCCATACATACATATAACATACGGAGCTCTCATATTGCACTACTCAACTGTCATCCGATTATGAAACGCACTTTAGATGCGTGCGATTTCTCATATTTCATGGCTTGACCTCTATTCCTTTCTGCCAGTGGTATAAATTGTTTGTTCCTGCTTGAGCTTTGTTTGCTTTTGCTTTTGTATACATTTTTATGACCCAAAATGTTGGCACGTACGTGGGGGTCTGGGCCAAAGCCAGCCACCCAGCATTCCTTCTAATACTATAACCAATATAAATGTCATTTATGTTTTGGACACTTTTTGGTAGCAGCCGTGGGGGTAAGCGGCGACTAGATTTGGGTGGCATAAAGGGAAGGATCCTTGGAGTGGTGCAAAAAATATATATGTATATATACGAGTGGTAGAGAGAGAAAATTCTGTCGTGGTCAGCGATACAAAAAACCGCAGAGAATCGAGTTTTAGAAATGCAGAAGGGGAAGGGGAAGAGGAAGAGGAAGGGGAATCAAAAGCTACACGTGCACTTGAAAAGACACACAGACACACAGCCAGGATATATGCAGGATGCACAGAGTATCTGTATGCCCGAATCCAAGTATATTTCAATCCCTATCTCCGTTTGTGTTGTGGTGGAGTGCGATAAGCATCACATTCCCACCACACAAACTCACATACATATGAAAGAATGATAGCACCACTTAGTGGCACTTAAGGATATGCAAAAGCTGTAAGGACTTCCGCTTACGTCCCGCTCAGGATACACCAGCAGTGTTGGCTGAGTCTGGGCTTCAGCTGCTTATTTTGGGCCACTTGGCTTGTGGCCTGAAGAAGCTTTCCAGGCTTGAGAGTTTATTTGCATTTTGAAATGGGAATGAACTTCTATCTGGATTTCATTTAATTAGGTCTAAGAAATAGGATCAATTTAGTTGCAGACTTCAGAATCAAGTTCATTATTTAGTTTCCTGTTTATCTGTATTATACATAAACCGTTTAGTTTTGTTTTTAAACAAATCTGAATTCAATTTAGTTGCAGGACATTAAACAAATGCTAACATCAAATCAAATCAGAAACTCGATGTCTGACACTCGTTAAACTCGTCCAAACACTTCAGACACAATATTAATGGGCAGGGAAATGCCGGCCCATTCATCACAGCTTTTCCATTTCCCGCCAAGTGGGAGAAGACAGTCTTCCATTTACTCAAAGTGAACTCCGACTGATGACACGCTGCCAAGCAGCCTACAGTGAGACCTCCCATCTTCGCCCTCCCATCCTGTTCAGCTCCTTTCCAACTTCCGGTCTTCCGCGGAAACCTCTTTTCTCCTGCCCTTAAGCATTCCCCCCGCAGTTGGCAATAAAAGCGGAAGGCGTCACTTTCAAAATGGCGTCATGCTGCTTTGAGCTTTGTTTTCCGCCCCCAGCCCCGGCTCCAACTTTTTATATATTTTTATTTATGCCCTATCCCGAGCTCCACTCTTATTATTGCATTAGCTCAAGAGGGGTGCCTGGCGGGGGATCCTTGTTCATTTTGTTATTTGTTGTTTTTCATGTTATTTTATATTATCTTCATATGAATTGCGGTTCCAACGAACGAACAACAACCCTTCTCATTTTTTCTGCGGTATTATTATTATTTTTATTATTATGCATGTCGCGTGTGCTGCCCCGCAAAGACAGGAAACAATATTTATTTATTTCAACCCTTTTCGACCCCCGCTCCCCCCCAAACAGCAACAACAACAAGGGGAGTCCATTTAATATACCATAAATATGGCAGCGATTTCCTTGACAAGTCCTGGGAATCCCCTCGCAACCTTCGTCAAGAAGTCTCGACTTGAGTCTCAGGTCACGACTGCACTGTATTAAATTCCATGCTATTAAAATCGTAACTATTAATAAATAAATTCCATTGCCCAAGGACTAATGTTTCACCGCTCGACTTCTTTTTGTTTATTTTGTGCTTTTACTGTCAACTTTCTGACGCCGCATTTGCGCTGGGGTTTATCTAGCTTTCGTGTGTTCGTATTTGATTTATTTTCGGTGTCAACTAAACTGAAACATGCAAAATATGGTGCCATTAATGTTCCACAATCCCTCTCTCTCTTTATGTATTGAATTGTTCAAAATCTGTGTGTCGGTGAAATAATAAAACTAAAAAGTGTTATATTTCGGTGTCAGCCAGGTAACTCGAAACAATATGATTGTTGAGGCTTAAAAATAAAATACACTGATGCCACAGAGGAATAAACTGAATAGGATTTATGTTGTAAACATATACATACATAGTTCATGATGACTTTATCTGAATTATAATAGAAATAAAATTAAATAAGTTGATGTGTTGGCAGAAAGCAAATATAAGTTTCAGTTGGTTTTCATTGTTAAAGAAACCAATATGTTTTATGCATCTATTTATTATTTTTCAATTTCAAGAAAATAAACCGGTTTTCAATAAATAATAAGTCCCTCTTGTAAATAAAGAGCTCATATATTTATATAAAATTAAGATTAAACCCCGTTAAATACTATGGTTACGAACAGGAAACAATATAAAGTTCAGTTTTCAGGGTAATAAATATATTTTAAAATAAATATAAATAGATTTTCAAGTACAAAAGCATAAGAAATAAAAAGCTGAATTATTTTGTAATGAGGGTTTTTCATAGGGTTTGTTTTTAATAATTTCTTTCTCACTTTTCTCTTACTGATTCAAAAACTCAAACTAAGCGCGCAAAAATAAATTTGAATTCAGTAAACCAACGAACACTCACGGGTCGCACTCTTCTCACTCACAGCCTTGGCTTTCAAAAATTCGAACATCCCCTGTATAGGTTCGACTTCGAAAATTTCATATTTAACGGTCGAAATTACACTGTACTACAAAATTTGGAAAGTAGAAAGTAGATTTGTTTTTTATTATTATTATAAAAGGTAATTTTTATGTAAACAAAGTACAATTTTGCTATTTATTAATTATTAAAACACTGATATAAATAGGAATATAAAATAAAAATGGAATAAGAAGTATGCAATAGTATAAATAAATAAGAGAAATGTAATATAAAATGCAATATTAAAAGAAAATTTAAAATAATTAAGAATAAAACATCTCTATTAAAGATTAATAAAATGTGTACATTGCTGTGAGGATCTTAGCTTCAATAATCAAACAAAATTAATGAAAAATTTATTATAAATAATAATAAATGTGAGAGGTTGTAGCAAATGGTTCCTAAACATAAAGTATATATTTGTAGAAATAATTTTTGCTCGACAATCATAAAGTTCTGAACCCATAAAAGTTACTAAAGCAATTATAGTATCTTCCGACATTTTACCAAATATATTTCATAATTATGCAAAAACCCCTGGGAATTAACTTAGTTTTCTCTTGTGACTTGGTCACAGTCCCCCTCCTTCCCCCTTCTGTAACAATTTGCATGGTCAGCTGGGATTTAGTGTCCACTCAGCGTGTCTGGCGAATGCCGCTTGGCGGCGTCCAACTGCCGATCGGATTTGCACATATATCAATCACCATATGCTCACACTGGTCGTGAGCAGGTAGCCGATCACCGATCGACGATCTTCGCCTCTGCGACTGTCGATGGGTTAAAAGGCCCGCTCTGGTCGGCGGATCGAGTCAGTCTGCCCCCGGCCTGGCCCTTTGTCGGGACGCGTTTCAAAGCAGTGCCGTGCCACAGCCTTGCAGCACATTGCATTGACGAGCCGAGCAGGTGCGCTCTGGTTCCTCCCCCGCTGGGATCATCACATTGAGCCAGGGCGATGAGAGAGCAGAGACAGTGGCCGGGACCGCTGCGCTGGCTGCGCCACCTGCTCGACGAGCTCCTTTTGCGCATCCTTAGCCTGAGTCTATTCCGCGTCAACGCGCCCGAGGGCAGGAGCTCTACCGAAGCAGAGCTAGTGCCGGTTGTCAAACACTCGTCGATACCGAAAGTTCATGGCCTGCCGCTGGTGGGGACGCTATTGGATCTAATAGCCGCCGGAGGAGCCACGCAGTAAATGAGCTTCCATAACCCGTAAAAGATAGTGACCGAGAAAGAAAATTGGATTTCTGGCTAACTGAATTTAAAAAGCACAGAGAAGTGTAGTTTTTTTACATAAACAATTAAATAATCAATTCATAATAAAACAAATTGTGATAAATAAATCTGTAAACTGCTTGACATTAAAGGAAATTTCTAATATTTGTGCCAAAATAAAGAAACATAAATGTATTAAGAGTGCAAATAAAACTCAAGTTTTAAAGTTTCAGAAAATAAATATATGATTATTGATTTGAAATCTAAATAACACATCCTAAAGATCAGAAAGGTCCATATTTTAAGTGTAAAATAAATGTTTCATTTCGGTTTTGCAAAATTTTGCGCAACAAAAATTAATCAAAATTTACATAAAGACGTTAAATGGATAACTACTAAAAATATATCTCAACCGTTTTTCTCCCATATCAAAGACTTCACAAATATATCGATGCTCGGCACAGACAATATGGACCCATTTTCCGAGAGCGTTTGGGCGGCACTCAGGATGCAGTGTTCGTGTCTTCGGCAAATCTGATGCGCGGAGTCTTTCTGCACGAGGGTCAGTATCCGCAGCATCCGCTGCCGGATGCCTGGACGCTGTACAACCAACGGCATGCCTGCCAACGTGGACTGTTCTTCATGTAAGTGGAGTGGAGCCAAATGAGGCTGATGAATTGCAAATGAATGAGTCCGCGGAACCGATCTCATTTCTCTACTTCGTCGTGGGGAGCAGGGAGGGCGCCGAGTGGCTGCACAACAGACGCATACTTAATCGCCTGCTGCTCAACGGCAATTTGAATTGGATGGACGTGCATATTGAGAGCTGTACCAGACGGATGGTGGACCAGTGGCGAGCCCGCACCAGAGAAGTGACGGCACTGGAGCCGGCGGAGGCGGGCGGCGAGAAACGATTCTACGAGTTGCCACTGTTGGAACAGCAGCTCTATCGCTGGTCCATTGAAGGTAAGAGGGAGGTAGATGGAGAAATGTTCTGGAGGTTCTAAGATTAAATGAATCCTCCATAACTTTTATTATATTTCCAATAATTATTTCTATACCTTAAAAAATTAATTTTGCAGTGCTTTGCTGCATAATGTTCGGCAACAGTGTGCTCACCTGTCCCAAGATCCAGTCCTCGCTGGACTACTTCACCCAAATTGTGCACAAGGTGTTCGAGCATAGCTCTCGACTGATGACCTTCCCGCCTCGCTTGGCCCAGATGCTGCGCCTGCGGATCTGGAGTGACTTTGAGGCCAATGTGGAGGAGGTGCTGCGCGAGGGTGCAGCTATTATCGATCATTGCATTGGTGTGCTGGATCTGGACCATCAGCAGCCACCCGAGGAGAAAGCACTCTATCAGCGCCTGCAGGCTGCCGAGGTGCCCGCGGAGATGATTAAGCGGATATTCGTGGACCTGGTCATTGCAGCAGGAGACACGGTAAGACACGGGATGCCGATAATCCAAAATTTGTTAACTAATCCGAACTCCCAATCCGTCAGACCGCTTTCAGCAGCCAGTGGGCATTGTACGCCCTCTCTCGGGAGCCACTGCTCCAGAAACGCCTGGCCAGGGAACGAGCCACCAATGGCTCGCAACTGATGCATGGCCTAATTAAAGAGTCCCTGCGTTTATATCCCGTGGCTCCCTTTATCGGTCGCACCCTGCCCCAGGATGCGGAGCTGGGCGGTCACTTTATCAAAAAAGATGTGGGTAAAATCGGATTTACCAAGAGAGTTCAATCTTAATCTCTTAACGTGTCTCCCTTCTAGACTTTAGTGCTGCTCTCCCTGTATACGGCTGGACGTGATGCCTCACACTTCGCCCAGCCGGAGCGTGTGATTCCAGAACGCTGGTGCATTGGTCAATCGGAGCAGAGGCATCAGTCGCACGGCAGCCTGCCCTTCGCCATTGGCCAACGGTCATGTATTGGTCGCCGGGTGGCGCTCAAGCAGCTCCACTCGCTGCTTGGCCGCTGTGCCTCACAGTTCGCGATGAGCTGCCTCAACGAGCAGCCCGTCGAAAGTGTACTGCGCATGGTCACCGTGCCCCAACAGACCTTGCGATTGGCCCTCCGGCCGCGAACTGAGTGATACGCATTAACATAATCTTACCAGATAACACTAATCATAATTGTAATCGTAGTCTCTTTAGTTTTATACAAAATATATAAATGTCACAACTACATGCAATGATGAAATTATGAAACGTCGAGGGAATCACGAAAACAGCGCCAGTAACAAGACATAGACTATTAGCATGGAGGAAAGAACCATCACTCCAGTGATTGAGGAGCCCCACAGCAACTTGCCAAGGATAACGGCGGAGAAGATCGTCACAAGTACAGGAAACGAGCCCAAAGGGCGCAGACAAAGCCTTGGGGGAACCAGCTTCTCCCGCATATCCACGTTTCCGGTGCTCTTGTCGAACCACTGCTCCGTCATGGGGGCGTACAGAAGCTGCCTCGTAACCTTTCCACAATAATCATTGCGCAAGTAGAAAGCTTGCATCTGACTGCCGTACTGAAAGTACATAAACAGATTAAACTAAAGCTCAGGGTATATTCGTGAAAGACTTACTCTCTTGTTAATGCTGTCAGAAATAATGTGCAGTATCCTCACCAGGGGCCTCAACTCATTCGTTTGTATCGGAAGCAAAGCGGGATCGATAATGGGCTGCAAATTGGAGGCATTGAGAGACATTTGGTGTGGATTGAGCTTAGAGGTGTCCAGCGAATCGCTGGTGTCGAAGAAACTGAAATTTTTCAGCGTTGCGGAGGCGGGTGGACAAGGTTCCACTGGCAGGGTCTCATGCATGGACAGGTTGGCTTGATCCACCTGTTAAAACATTAAAATCTTAATTAATATCCAATTCTTAAGTTGCAAAGCCAGAAACTTACATTAAACGTGCGACAGAAGGCGTCAATGCATTGTCGCAGCACCTCCGGAATGCGACTGAACTCGCGCAATGTCATCTCATCCTGACTGACATCACGGAAAAGCTTGTTAAAGAAGTTCTTTAGGAACCCATCCGAGCGCTGCCTGTCAGCGATCGCATTTCGCAGGCCAGCAATTTCTCGCAGCACCGAGTTGCGGGCCATGCTGATCTCATAAAGGAATTTCTGTATTTGCATTTGCATAGGCTGACTGAACAGTTTGGCCGTATTGGCGGTAGGAACCACGGTATTCCATTGGGTGCCCGGTGAGTGGGATTTACTGGAAGGGGAATATAATAAATGGCACGTTCGAAGGCACAGTCATTCTTATGCTTACTTCAACATGTTTACTTGGCGCTGTGGTGAGTCGAAGCCATAAGCGTTGCCGGCATGTAGGCGCTCGTACCGCTGTAGTCGCTCCACTAAATCGTGTTGAGCAAACATCGTCGCCAGGCGGTAAAGCATGAAGGCATTACGGTAGACCGTGAAATCCAAACGCTCAAAGTGAGGCAAAAGTACGGAGAAGATGTGAGTATACATGATTAGGTTGTCAACGATGAAGCCATCAAATTGCGAAGATATGGGCGGCCTGTAAGAAAGGCTACCGGCCCTAAAATAAAAGAAAATAATTAAATTTCCAGAATTATAAATGGATTTAGCATTAGCTCACATTTTGTGGTCCAGAGCCGACATGGTGTATCTCCAGGGCTGGATGTAGCTTAGCCAAAGTTCCAGGACCACCATCAAGGAGCTATCCAGAGGCCAGCGATCGATCAAACCGCACAGGAAAGCTAAGATCCTCGCCCTTACCATACTAAGCGATACCTTGCGCAGCGAGCAGAGCGAACTATGATCCAGCTGAGCCCCATTAGCGAAGAAATGGATCTGCTTGACTAGGGTGCGGACGCCCCGCACGAAATCACTGCCGGGTAGGTGATGCTCAGACTCAATATCGTACCGCAGCCAGATATCCACGAAGAAGTGTAGCACGGACTCCGAGCGCCAGGCGTATGCCCGAGCAGAGCTGGCATTAGCACTGGTGGACTGGGGCGAGGCGTTTCCGCTGCCACCACTGGTATTAGGACTTGCACCACCACCGGAAACGTTTCCCCCATTGCGATAAGAGCTGGGGATCCTGATGTATCGTGGCTGCCTCTGCGGCTGCAAGGCCTGTGTGGGAAGCGGCTGTGGTGCCTTCACTCCGCTGCTGTAGTGCACGGGCTCGATGCGGGCATCTGGAACCAGGGGCAGAAAATTGCTCAGATACTCGGCCACCAGCTTCAGGTAGATCGTCTTGCATCGCACGTTGTGGATCTGCATAGCAATTGGATTGATGGAGTGTAGCGGCTGCAGGGCGTGCAGCACAAAGTGGATCACATAAAAGTCGAAGGCATTCAGCGAGAGAGTGGCCACCTGGTGCCGCATCGGGTCAATGTTGATTAGATCCGCATAGAACATGGAATTCTGACCAGCCTGCAGCATGGCAACGAACTTGGCCTGGAATGGGAACATTTAGCGATGATACTGGACTACCATTACCTCCACTCACCGGCAGCAGATTAATGTCCAGCTCGAACTTGTATTGGTCGGCCAGCAGGCGGTGGCATAGGTGCATCCAAGGACCGCACACGCCGAAGAAATGATTCAGCGCCTGGAAGTGCAGCGCACTGTTCTCCGTCGTAGTCGTGCGCAGTCCCCAGCCCAGGGGATTGCCATTGATCCCGAACATGGAGTGCACGATGTGCGGGAAGACCTCCTGGATCTGGCGCACAGAGCAGCGATCGAACAGAATGGTCAGCTCGTGCAGGCGGTCCATCAGCGGCAAACTGAGCACCGCCAGCAGGCGGGTCTGAAAGGCACATTCCGTTGTATCCTCAATTCTTTTTAGTAAAGGCCAGCTTACATTTAGATTTTCCGGCATCGTCGCTTGTGACATGGCGAGGTTGGGTACGTACTTCCTGCTCAAAATTATTAATAAATTTCACTTCTTTTAAACAACATTCAGTATGCTTCAGTGTGACCGCCTGGTGTGACGAATATAACGTTGAACCGTATATCCTTCGGCTTTTCCCGCCTATTTATTTTCTAAATTCCATGTTGTATAAGTTAGTTATATGAGCTTTTAATTTTAATTATTTTTTATTTTAATTCATTTAAAATATATCATGTTTCAAATAAATTAAATTTTATAATTTTTTTAATCACTTAACGTTTGGTATTTTTAAAACTTTCCTCTTTGTTTATAGTATATTTGTTTGATTTTTTCCGCCGGACGAAATACGCCACATTAATTTCACGACCGGTGTTTTGTTTTGCTGCAGTTTCAGTGTTTATTTTAATTTAATCGCAATTTAATAGAACAAACATGAAGCGCAGAAGTCAAACACAGGCCCAAAGGGCCAAGGAGGCCAAGGAGATCACTAAACAGCCAAAAGCAAAAGCTGGAGCCCTCACTGTGGCCCAGCTCAGCTCCGATGCTATATGGCAGGTGGGTGCTCCGCTGGACAACGCTGTTATCGTGGATTATAAACGTTTTACTCTTCCCAACAGCTTGCATCGCAGTACTGGGCACCGGACACAAAGGCGGATCACCGGCCGTATAGCGCAGATATTATCGAAAGCATCTATAAAGAGGAAATCGGTGGCGGCGGCGGTGGCAGTCAGAGCTCCCGGCGAATCAACATGCTAGAGTTCAGTCAGTACCTGGAACAATATCTGTGGCCGCACTACCAGCGAGATACCGCCACTCATGCCCACCTCATGTCTATTGTAATAATGGCCAACGAGAAGTTCCGAGAGCGCGTCGAAGTGTGGACCGTTTTCGAAAATCTGCCAGATCAGTATCCGGCATTCTTCCGCCACGTGCTGGAGAGTTGCTTGCCCAGCAAAGCGAGCCGAGAGGCAAGCAGTACCCTTCGGGAGCGAACTGCTCTGCTCATGTTCCTCAATCACTGCTTTAACAGCATGGAAATTGAACTGTGCCGGGAACAGGCCAAGCGTTTGGTCTCCCTATCCATGTGGCACTGCCTGCAACCAAGTAAGTCCTTTAAAAGAACGCAAGAATAATCCCTGATTACTAACCTTTCTTCTCTTAATAGAACGTCGGGAGCAGGAGCTTCGAGACGTTCCCGAGTGGCGAAAGTATTGGAAGCGTCTGATCAAAAAGGACAAGGACACAAAACCAGAGGTCCAGTGGGAGCGACACTTTATGCAGAACCTCATCATCGACTTTCTGCAAATAGTTGAAGGCATTCCCGCCGAGGGCGATATAAACCCTAATGTGATCCACTACTGCGAACGCTTTTTGGAGTTTATCATCGATTTGGAAGCCCTTCTTCCGACACGCCGCTTCTTCAACACCGTTCTAGACGATTGTCACCTAATTGTGCGGGCTTTGTTGTCGCCGCTAGTTCGCCGCGAAGAGGGAAAACTGTTTGGCCAGGTAAGTGTCAGACTTTTAATGTTTTAATTACTATGTGGTACACCATAAATTAGTTAAATTTAAGTACAAATCTCAATGTTGGACATTGCTAAACTACAAAACACTTAGATTAGTGTGGACGGTGGACGTTGGTGGCATCTCAGTAGTCATTGCCGTTCATGTAGTGCATCTCGTCGCCCCAGTCATTTGCAGAGGGCGGTTCGTTGTAGCAGCAGGATTTCTTTAGCAGGAAAGTCACGTGTCGCTGGCGCAGCACGCAGATATAAAGCAGCAGCGGTGTCTGCAGGGCATTGACCACGATGTGGGCATATAATAGACCTTCCAACTGCAGCCAGGAGAAGATTAGAAACAGCCAGGCCACCGACATAACCAAAGACATTAGTGAGAACATGATAAAGCTGTAATTAAAAATAAGTTTTAGGATAATCTACAAGAATTAGACTGTAGAGCTACTCACTTGGCTTTCAACTTGTGGGCAATGCGACCGTATACAGTCCTTCTGTTGATCAGATTCCTGGTGGTCATAAAGAAGAATAAGTTCACCAAAATAGTGCATGCAATGGGGACGAAGAATATGCAGATTCCCAGCCAGCCGATCGTCTCTTGCTCGCCAACCATCTTCTCCTTTTTATACGAATCGGCGTCCAGAAAAAAGTGCGCAAAGACTGCTAAACCTGCCATCGTAGCCGTGCATCCCCAAGCGTAGGCTGAGTAATAGCAGTATTTCCGTCCATCTGTCACCCGAAGGAAGACATTTCTTGACCGGAAGGTCTTCCAGATGTAGTAGCCGAAGCTGTTGAGCCAGAAGAAGGCCGCCAGCAAGCTAAAGCACAGGATTATGTCCGCCACAATGAAGCTTACGTGGCTTGTTAGTTCCGTGAAAATACGGACTAAATCCGCCGCCTGGCTGACCATCAGGCACATGGCTATCGTCGTCACAATGTTGCCCACCAGATCTCTGCTGAATGGACATCGAATTAACGCATGAGCGGAGTCTAATTCATCAGAATTTCTCACCTGAGCGTCGGTAGTATGAAGTAGATAATGGCGATGACCAGCAATATGATAAGTGATATGCCATGAAAGATGGGATTGAGAATCTTGCGGAGCAGAAAGCTTGAATCACTCCACTCTTTGCGGGCCAGGCAGATTTTGGCAAAGAGTACATTCTTTTCGCCAGTGCTGGAAGTGGCCTAAAAATGTATTCAATGAATATTCAATTAATATCTTTGGGTCTATTGCACTGCCTACCTTATCGATGCAGTACAAACCATGGTCGTAGTCATGGTAACGCGGCTCCAGAGCGCCAGCAATGTCCTCCTCGTAGTCCGATTGAATGCCAAGACGCTCCTCAGCCTCAACTTTGGCATTGGTGTAATGCCTCAGTTTGCCATCCTCGAGTAGAACCAATTTGTCAGAGCTCTAAGTGATGAAAAAGTATGCGAATCTGTTTTGGCTGATGATGATAAATTATCACTTACCCCTTTGTAATGGTATATTGGCCACATCTGCATTGATCCACAGTTGGGAATGCCGATGACGAACTTGAAGTTGACGGGCCTGTTTTGATCTCCATAGCTTTTGAACATCGGGTGGAAATAGTCTGCAAATAGAAAGCCAAGACATATGTATTTTATACTAAACAAAACGGAGCAGAGCGTGGAGAATCATTAAGACACTTCAAGTTCTTGCCGCCTTTGTTTGATTTCCGTTTTTAGATCGGAGGAGACCAGAAGAGACTCCGCCGTTCCCGTTCTCCTGTATAAATATTTACGCTCTGTGGCGAAGAACGTGAGCACAGCAATACACTGCATCTTCATCAGCTGTTTCTTGCCCGGTTTTTTGCAATTTATGCGGATTTGTTCACCTCGAATTGCTGCAGTTGGGATGCATATTTGTTCCACTCGTGCCTTTGATATGCTAATCATGGCTGAGAGCAGGGAAATTAGATTTCATGTGGAGATTATACAGGCTGTAAATGGATTTGAGTAATTATCCTTTCAATTACACATTTTGATGAGATCAGTCCGATGGCAATCGGGTGATTAGAGCAGTGATTCATCTATGAATTCTATTGTAAACATTTTATGTGTCACTTTAATGGCAGCTTCAGGGTTTTTAATGCCTTGCAGTGCATTTATTTTGCCTTTTCTTTGGTCTCAGTTTTTGTTTATATTTTTTTAAGCGTTTGGGAAATATATTTCTAAGATACTTCTTTCAATATTGAATTTATAATTTTCTATTTATAGCCCACCTAAATGTCTTTCCTATAGGAAGAAAGTAATTCGATTTTTATAACAATATTTTAAATATTTTTGACGGGCAAGTATTACAATTTAAATCTCTCATGATAACTATAGCATATGTATAGCATTTTTATAATGGATTTTCCATATCATTTCATTACCCCAAGAAGATTCTCTCGATTAGGGGAATCCCCCTCCGAGTGCTTACATAAAACAGAAGCCGAGGCAAGCCCCACAACATAAATCATAATTTTTCTCAGCAGGATTGGGGGCAGCAGAAACTCTGTTTGTTTTAGGAACTTGTTGGGGGAGCTGCTGGCTGCGTTCCACTGATCCACTGATAGCCAACAAATGGGCCACTTAATGTTACAACACACACACAAACTGTTGTATATATGTTGCATGCCAGCAGGGAAAATCCATAAAGTTGAATGGCCAACAAACTCCGCTGTCGGCAGTGTCGTTGTTATGGCTACTCTCTGGCAACGAAGGAGTGGGCATGGGTCAGAGACCAGCTGTTGGGCACTCACCCGTCTCATTGACGTACTGGCACTCGCTGTCCACGTGTATCTCGAACTTCTCGCAGCATTTGTTGACCAGCACCACCTGGGGATCGGCTCCAGTTCCAGGAGATCCCGCACTGCTACTGACATGACCGCTTACCCGCAATGGGTGAGCAAGGAACAGTATTAGGAGTGGGAGCAGGGGAATCAACAGAGCGGAGCAGCAGCTGCATTTAGTTGCTAAAAAATGCGCGCCAAGCGTTTTCACGAGCATCTTTTGCTCACACAAAGATACAGATACTCGGGCAATTTCAGATACAAATACAGGTAAGCGGCCGCTGTTGTTATTGTAGTTGCTGCTGCCGCTGCTGTTGCTGCTGGTGTTTATGTGTTGGATCTGTGCTGGCTAAGAAATGCGTCATCAAGGTGCCGGCTGTAAGCCAAGATCATAACATGCATACAGATACTTGAGTTGACACTTTTTCACTAAAACAAATACACATAAATGGCACGCGGGTCTGGAATTCTCTCAGATTAAGGTTCTAGATCCGATTCGGATTCGGATTTTGATTTATAAACAATACCCGTCTCACTTCCTACTTTAAACAATATTTGTATTCAACTCGAAAAGTTTGTGAAAACGGGAAGAAGAAACAGCGACCGACTCGAAGCGACGTTGGAAAGCGAATGACTCTCTGGGGTCGCTCTTAACTTCTAGTCACTAAAGCGGAGAGAACGTGGCGTGGAGTGTTTCATGAGCGTCGCTCAGCACAACCTCCACCAGTGTGCTCTCCCTCCCTGCCACCTAGCCATTCCGGCAGACAACAAAGTTGAAGCAGGGCTTTGAATGCAGCCGGAGTAGCGCAACACTGCTCTCCCTCTCTGGATTTAAATTAAGCGACGGAAATTATCAATTGGAGCAAGTCTGACTGGCCTGACTGGCAGGAGGAACCGGCAATGTCGGCGTCTGTGTGGGAGTGTGAGTGGAGGCTTTGTTTGGTCCCCTAGCTATCTCCTCACCGCCAGGATGTGCTAGATGATGCAGCGATGATAAGATGTGTATGAAAGCGGGACAGCCACCAGCCCCTCTTGACGCGTGCCCTGTCATCGCACTTGTCCTCTCACACCTCCGCTTGCATGCACTCACATGAAGAAGGAGAAGGCAGGCTGCTAAGAAACACCCTTCAGCTAACCTTCACCACCGAGATTTGTATTGAACACACATTCGCCTATTTTGGGTTTCTTTTTCTGTTTCGAATTTACTGCCACCAGGACATCCGCTCCCGGCTCACCTGGCTCACCTAATTAGCACTCGCTCTCACACATACTCTGGCAACAGAGTCGCCGCTGGGCTGGTGTGAGTGGTCGTGCCCATACTGATGACGTACCAACCTTTTGGGGCAACCAACCGGCTTGACTCTGGATACCTGTAGTGCAACCTAAGAGAGAGTTAGAGGCCAGAGACAGAGAATTAAACAGAAGAAGAGAGGGGAGACAGCTAAATGTTTGCGTGAGTTTGTAGAATTCACGAGGGCAGGTAGTAAACCAATGAAATACGTTCCATTCAATGCACGCGTTTCAGGAAGCAAACAGGGACGGATCTGTGTGGATGGGGGGAGTGAAATATGAATTAATTCTCAAACAGTTTATGAAAAAAGAAATCCAACAAAATAACTTACAGTCATAGGTTTGCAGCGCAATGAAAGGGAAATATTAGTCAATATATTTTCCCATATATTATTAATTATTAATAAGTAATATATGACTAATTATTTGCATTTTATGCTTTATAAAAATACCTGAAAAACTTTAAAATAATTTGAATAATATAATGTAATATATATTAATGTATTAAATAATTGGGTAAAATTAAAAACATAATTCTACATCTTTTAAAGTTTATACTGATAGTTTTTACCGCTTAATTAACCCCAAACTTATATTTATATTTATAGCTGCTGGACATGCTTAAGTTCTACACCCGGTTCGAGATTAACGATGTCACCGGCAGTTCGCTCACGGATCATGATATGACCCAGCTGCACTACAAGAAGATCACCTCGCTGCAGCGTGCAGTATTCGCCAAGTTTCCCAGCCTCCGGGTTTTCGCTCTGTCCAACGTAGCTACAGTGGATAATCGGGAGTCGCTGGAGCAGCACTTTGGTGGCCTGGATGGCGAGGGGCTTCGTCAGATCGCCACTTTCCTGAACCTCGTGCCGGAGGAGATGGTGGAGTCCTTGGAGTGGCACCGCCTGGATGAGCAGTTCTTGCGCGAGCTGTTAATCACCCGACACGAGCGACGCTGCTCCCAGCTAGAGGCTCTTAACGAGATGCCTCTGTATCCCACGGAGCAGATAATCTGGGACGAGAACGTGGTGCCCTCGGAGTACTACACTGGTGAGAGCTGCCTAGCGTTGCCCAAGCTGAATCTGCAGTTCCTAACCCTTCACGACTACCTGCTGCGTAACTTTAACCTATTTCGATTGGAATCGACCTACGAAATTCGACAGGACATTGAAGATGCTGTGAGTCGAATGCTGCCGTGGCAATCCGAAGATGGAGATGTTGTCTTCGGAGGCTGGGCCAGAATGGCCTTGCCAGTGGCCAGTTTTGCGGTGGTGGAGGTAGCCAAGCCGCATCTTGGCGAGAAGAAACCTTCGCGAGTGCGTGCTGACGTGGGTGTAACTCTTTCCGTGCGGCGGGAGATCAAGGAGGAGTGGGAGAACCTGCGCAAGCACGACGTCTGTTTCCTGATTACCGTGAAGCCAACGCAACCGTATGGCACCAAGTACAACCATCGAGAGCCCTTCATTCCGCAGGTGGGCTTGGTCAGTGTCCGAGGATGCGAGGTGGAAGGCATGCTAGATGCCAACGGGCGAGTTATAGAAGATGGACCAGAGCCAAGACCCCAGCTGCCAGGGGAACAACGTTGCTATCGTGTGTGGCTGGACTCGAATCAGTATCGCCAGGACATGGACGATCTGCAGGAGGTAAGTTTCTTAAAATCAATAAATTTATTGGTAATCTTCATAAAATGCCTTTTAATTTCAGGGTGCCGACGACGTCTACGAAAGCTTCAATATCCTGATGCGTCGGAAGCCTAAGGAGAACAACTTTAAGGCCGTGCTGGAGACCATTCGCCACTTGATGAACACCGAGTGTGTGGTGCCGCCTTGGCTGCATGATATACTTCTCGGCTATGGTGACCCCGCGGCCGCCCATTACTCAAATATGTCAAACCAAGAGCGCAGTTTGGAATTTAACGACACTTTCTTGGACTATAGCCATCTGGTGGCCAGTTTTCCTATGTACACCATGAAGTGTGAGCTGCCAGAGGAGCGTCGGCTGCCGCCCTATCGTCTAATATTTGAGGATGTGCCTACCCATAAGGATAGCGATGACGAGGAAAGGGATGAGAAGGTGGAGAAGCAGGCACTGACCAAGTCCATAGTGGTGCAGCCCTACAAATACGAGGCCAGGGGACCCTATCCTAGCGATAGGCCCAAGCAGTGAGTAGTCTTGAGCTCATTTTAGTTGAAATTTAAAAATTAATTGGTTTTCATTTTATTTTTCCCCAGAAACTCCATTCGTTTTACGCCCACACAGGTGGAAGCCATAAGAGCGGGTATGCAGCCAGGTCTGACCCTGGTTGTGGGTCCTCCCGGTACCGGTAAGACCGATGTGGCTGTCCAAATCATCTCCAACATCTACCACAATCATCCCAGCCAACGCACCCTGATCGTGACCCATTCCAATCAGGCTCTAAACCAGCTGTTCGAGAAGATCATGGCCCTGGACATTGATGAGCGGCATCTGTTGCGTCTTGGTCACGGTGAAGAGGCTTTAGAGACCGAGAAAGACTACAGTCGTTATGGAAGGGTCAACTATGTGCTGGCCAAGCGCATGGATTTGCTCAGCCAAGTCCAGCGTCTGCAGGAGGCACTAGGCGTAAGCGGCGATAATGCGTATACATGCGAGACCGCCGGATACTTTTACCTTTACAATGTAATGGCACGTTGGGAAAAGTTCCAGAGCCAGATGAGCGTGCACAGGAAGGAGGAGGCAGATGCTGAGACGCTGACTTCGCTATTTGAGAAAGAGTTTCCTTTCGGCAAATTCTTTGCGGATGCCCCGCAGCCCCTATTTAAGGGTGGCAGTTTCGAGGAGCTTATGGACATTGCCAGCTCCAACTTCCGTTATATTTCGGACATCTTCACCGAGCTAGAGGAGTTCCGCGCCTTTGAACTTTTGCGAACGGGATTGGATCGCTCCAAATATCTGTTGGTGAAAGAGGCCAAGATTATTGCCATGACCTGTACACACGCTGCGCTCAAGCGCAAAGAGCTGGTAAATCTCGGCTTCCGCTACGACAACATTCTCATGGAGGAGTCCGCGCAGATCCTAGAGATCGAGACGTTTATTCCGTTGCTGCTGCAGAATCCGCTGGACGGCTTGAATCGCCTAAAGCGCTGGATCATGATCGGAGATCATCACCAGCTGCCGCCTGTGATCAAGAATATGGCCTTCCAGAAGTACTCAAACATGGAGCAGAGCCTGTTCACTCGGCTGGTACGCCTCGGCGTCCCCACAGTGGATTTGGATGGACAGGGTCGAGCCCGTGCCAGCATCTGTTCGCTGTACAAGTGGCGCTACAAGAAGCTCGAGGACCTAGAGCATATTCTGGAACGGGATGAGTACAAGAAAGCCAATCCGGGCTTTACCCACGACTATCAACTAATCAATGTAGAGGACTTTAAGGGTGTGGGCGAAAGCGAACCTAATCCCTACTTCTATCAGGTGTGTTTTAAATCCTCTTTAAAATTTTGACATATTGACAGTTAGCACGGTTTTATTCCACAGAACCTGGCTGAGGCGGAGTACATAGTGGCCACGTATACGTATATGCGCCTACAGGGCTATCCCGCCGCCAAGATCTCGATACTGACGACATACAACGGACAGAAGCATCTGATCCGCGATGTGATTAACGCCCGGTGCGGCAATAATCCGCTTATCGGCTGGCCACACAAGATCACCACCGTGGACAAGTATCAGGGCCAGCAGAACGACTACATTCTCATTTCACTGGTGCGCACCAAGGCGGTGGGCCATCTGCGGGATGTCCGACGTCTGGTGGTGGCCATGAGTCGTGCTCGACTCGGATTATATGTGTTTGGCAGAGTTTCCCTGTTCAAGAATTGCCTGGAACTTCAACAAACGTTCAAGCTGGTAAGTGTCAAGCATTCTTTTAGTAACATTTATAATTGATTAATCGCGTTTTTCTTTCAGCTCACGCAGCGACCGCTGAAGCTTAGCTTGGTGCCCGATGATAGCTACCCCACGGATCGTTTGGCCAGCACTGCGGTGGCCAGCGAAGCCATAAGAACTGTGGAGAATATGTCCGAAATGGCACAGTTTGTCTACGAACGGTATATGGCCAAAATGGAGCAGCTCAAGGGTACGCTGCCCACGGAGGAAGAGCTACTGGCAATGCGCAACCAGCTGCCCCAGGAAGATGATGAAAACGTAGATGCCGAGGCTGAATCCGAGGAGCCACCAGAGAAGCGAGCAGCCACGGAGCAGCAAGTGTCGAAGAAAAAGACCGCAGAAGCCTTTAAGCCAACGCCCATTCTCAACGAGATCAGCGTGGAAGACGAAGATATGGGCCAACGCGAACAAGCTGCGGAAGATGTAACTGAAAAACCCGCAGACGAACCCACCCCAACAGGGGAAACCTAGTTTAGTTGCTCCAATATTGTAATTTTAAAAAGTTCCAACAATCTTAAAGTGACAAATGCAAACGCATATACCACCAAACCCTACAAATCTTCTGTCTACTTCTTGGGTGCGGTAATGCCCTCCAGCTGAGCCTTTAGCTGGGCGTTGGTCTTCTTCAAGAACGTGATCTCTTCGGTAAATTTCTTCTCCTCGGAGGCGCGCAATTCGGCATTGCGGCGCTCAGCCTGTTCCTGCTTCAGCTTCATATCAGCAATGATCTCTTCCAGTGCCTCCTTATCCAGTTCGAGTGTCTTGACTCGATCACGGAGCATCTCTTTCTCCTCGTGGGCCTGCAGAGCCTTGCGCATACCGAAGGCCACGGAGCTGCAGTAGAGCGTTTCGTAGGCCTCCATGGACATGGCAATTTCGTCACGGATGCGCAGCAGCAAGAGGCCACGTTCAGAGCAGTTTATGGTCACCTGACGGATGATTTCATCTGCAAGGGCACGACACGTAGGGTTATTGGTAGCTGGAAAAGTTGTTGAAAAGGAGCATCTTACCAAAACACTGCGAATAAAGCTCTCGACGCACGGGACATATGCCCGTCTCGCGTGCCTGAGTCTGCTGCAGCCTGGTGTCCAGCATCTCCTGCAGATTGATAACATCCTGACGCGTGGCTGGTGTGCTAGACACAGACTGCTGCCACAATTGCCCTTCTTCCTCCCAGCAGCGCGGCGGCAAAATAGAATTGAGGATCTCCTCGGTCTCCCTTTTGGTATCTAGCAAAGCGCCCGCAGTTTGGGGCCTTTTCATCTCAATCTCCGTCAATGGAGCGCCCTTCTTGTCCGGGTGCTTGACCACCAGCACCGGATTGTTGTAGCGCACCAGGGTCTGGAACTGGCCCACACTGGTTATTTGTAGTTCCTCCATTTCGACGGTAGTTCTTCTAATTTATTAACTCAAGTTTATGTATATAAAGATAATCTAAACTCGTGTGTGCTTGGGGAAATTCGACAGATTTTGTTCAACGATTTTGTTGATTGAAATATCGAAGGAAATGCCTGTGCTTGGAAAACGTCTTCCCAGGGGGTGGGACTTTGTTATTCTCCCTGTGCCGGCTAGCAACCGGCTGGTCCCGGCGCTGGGCAACGGTTCGACCCTTATTAAATTTTGAAAAAATGGGTCAATTTATTATTTCATTGTCAAACTTAATAAAAACTCTGTTTTAAATATTTGTATAATATATATTTAATGTAAATGCAATCATAAATGAGTTTCCTGGCTCTCTGTCCGTGAGGTTATTCGAACAGGGGTCAATCAATTGTACATAACTTAGTTCGTTGCACATTTCCAATTCTCGCCAACTTAAAATATACATGAACTTATGAGTTATGAGCAAGTTTGGCTAATTAAAACTAGGATCTAAGAACCTAAATGTTAACTAAACGTAATACGGAATTGGAAGAGCAAATAATTTAGTCTTTTCAGAGTGGTACAACTTAACGAGCTAATATCGCGTAATTATTGGAGGGGACTAAACGTGTATGGATGCAGATGCTGATGCTGATTAGTAACTCTTACATATTCAATATCGATTCATTACGGCTAGAGACATTGTCAATATATAATAGTACATATATATTATTGTCATTATTTATGCGGGAGAATTTCCTCTATGGGTTCTTGTTGTTGTAGTTCTGCTGCTGTCCCTCTTTCTTGTGGTTACTTCTGAGCTCTGGATAAACGCTGGCTTATCGGATACAACTACGCTAAGTATGTATATACGCTCTCGATATATATCAGTGTTATGTACGTGTCTATATAATATGGTTAACGGCGAACTCAAAGATGCAACAGAACGGACCGCGGCAAGGGCTTGTCTACACACATAATTTACACATCCTCTCGGGGATCGAGACTTAGATCAGCTCGGCCACGGCATCATCGCCATCCCGAATGGGGGCCTGGAAAGTTGATCCCGTGAACTCGTACAGCTGTAAAGGTAAGACTAGCATTATTCTTGGTCATTGCTGTTGCAGTTCTGGTCGTTTACCGATGGCGCTCGATTGTTTCGCAGCGTGGCGTAGTCCGCAAACTCATTCATGTGGTGTGGATCGACACGGGCCAGCAGCAGACCGGCACCACCCACACCGCCGGCACTGGCGCCGCCGCCGCTGCGCATTGAACCACCGCCGGCACCACCGCCGCCGCCTCCAGTCAGGCGATTCTGGTTATTACGCGGTTGGATGGTGGCATAGGTGTTATCCACCGACTGGCCCACGTGATGGACTTGCTCCAGTGAGCTGCGATGGTGGTCGAGATGGCCCGGTGTCTCCGAGTTTGAGATATGATCGGGCTCCGAGAAGACCTGCATGGTCAACTCCTGCTCCTCGTAAAGTTTAAGTTTTCTTTTAATAAAAAGAAGATGTTAATAAGATGTTTTAAAGCATTAAAATCTTAGACTTTGTAGCTTACTGTTCGATCCAAAGAGGATTCTCGGTGGTGTTTAGGTCCTCGATAATCTGTTTCTTGATCAGGGCCTCCTTCCGACGCGTCTCAACGGGCACCGACAGATTCCAGTGCTTCAAGCAGCAACACAACACAATAAAGCTTATGACACCCACGAATAGGACGATTACCAGGGCCACCAGTCCCGCCACAGCCAGATCAAACTCGTCCTGGACAATGGCTATGTAGGCAGGCACCACATTCTCTATGGCAAAGCCGGCATAATAATCCTGAAATTCAATTAAATTATTAGTTAAAATAAACAAGGAGCTTGTTTTTCTGGGATTAACCTTTAGATAATCGTAGTTCCTGTCGATATCCTTGAGGATCTCATCGACAGGTGCTATTTGCTGGGTTTGGGGATCAACGGCATGGAAATACAGATCACACCAGTCCATTCGGATGCGGCCAATCGAGTCCAGATGGAAACGTATCTCGTCCACAATAATGCGATGCTGGGTGGCATTACGCAGCTCGGCTATAATCTCCTCTTGCTCCTGGTAAACCTCTTCCGGCGGTCGAGAGAGAATCACACGCACCAGCTGAGTGCCATCAAAGACCCAGATCTAAATGGATTTCAAGTAAAATTAAGTAAATATAAAAAATATAAAATGTTTTCATTATAAATCTTTCCTGAAACTTACATTGACTTTGGTGCTGGCCGATCGCTGGGGCTGCTCCAGCTCACGAGCCACAATCTCCAGTTCGAAACGATCCTGGTTATACTCGGCCATGATCGTGTTGGCCGTGATGCGGCCCTCCTGCGAGATGGCAAACGGACTCGGAACAATCGAACCGGTGGCCTTGCTGGCCCCGAATTTGTACAGGTTTGAGGCAACGATCATGAACTCAATCTTAGCATTCTTGCCCTGATCCGCATCCGTGGCATTTACCAGTGCAATGGCTGCCCCCATCTTGGCGTTGGCATTGACTCCAGCATAATAAATGGGCTTTTCAAAGACGGGAGGATTATCGTTCACATCCAGCACCGTGATGGCTACCTTAGCCACAGTGTTGTCCCGATTTAAAGTCTTAATGGAGAACGAGGCGCGTTCCTCCTCGGAGATATGCAGATCCGCCTTGATGCTGGCCAGGATGTACAGCGTGTAGACATCTGTCTGTTCGCGATCGAGACTCTTATTTGTGTAAATGTCACCTGTCAGTTTGTCCACATAGAAGGCTCCGTCCTCATTGCCCAAAAGCATGTAGTAAAAGATATCGCGATTGTGCTTACTCCTCGAGGCAGCCTGAATGTGGCCGATCTTCACATCTCGGCCGCTGTTCTCGTTAATGGACACCTTGTAAGGATTAGAAGCGTCTGGGAACTCTGGTCGATTCTCATTGGCATCCACAATACTGACGGTGAGCAGACGCAGTGATTCAAATGGCGGATTGCCGGCATCCCTAGCCACCAGGATAATGTCGTAGCTATTGGTAAAAGTGGGTGATTAATAAATGATTTTTGGAGACACTGTGACTACCCTTACTTGGCTCGATTCTTGCGATTTAGCAGAGTGTTAGCGCGCAGTTCTCCTGTCATCTCATCGATCTTGAACTCAGCCGTCTGCTGCTCATTCTTGTTGTTTACCTGCAGGTGATAGCTAATCTTTCCATTCTCCTCCGTGTCATTATCCGTAGCCTTGACGGTGAGCAGGAGATAGTCCGGCTGAACAATATCCCCAGGTATTTCAATGGTGGCATTTGACAGAGCGGGTATTATAAACTCCGGCTTGTGACGATTCACCTTTAGCACCGTAATGATCGCCCTGGCTGTGCTTTCCATGGTCCCCGATCCCTGGGTATCGCGAGCGGAAATTGTTAAATCGTAAACGCCATGCTTTCCGGTCAAACTCTGGGCTGGATAAACAATGCCAGACTGGGCGTCGAGCTTAAAGAGAGCCAATTCATTGCCACCGGTGATAATGTAGCGAACGTCGCCATAAAGACCCTCATCCTGGTCGATGGCTTGCACTTGGAGCAGGGCAGCTGGCGGCTGATAGGCAGCGTTTTCCGCCACAGTAGAATTGTAAACATCTCGAGTAAATACAGGTGCATTATCATTAACGTCAAGAATGTTTATGTGAATCTTGAAAAATTAAGGAACAGTTAATTAATGATTATCCATAATAATTAAATAGTTTTAAAGTCAAAGAACTCACCGTTGCTGTGGCAGATTTCTGGACAGTTGCCGGAGCCTTATCCTGAGCCACAACCGATAGCGTTAGCTCCTTGATCTGCTCACGATCGAGTATAGAGGCATTGGCCACCATCACGTTGCCCGTGTAAGCATCAATGCTAAAGTACTTGTTGTTCTCCCCAATCAAGGTGTATGTGATCTCGCCAAAGACGCCGACATCAGCGTCTCTGGCCTCCACTTTGCCAGCGACAGTGCCTCGCGGTGAGTTCTCCGTGACATTGAAATAGTAATCGGATTGCGTGAACTTTGGCTCGTTGTCGTTCAGGTTAATGATGTCCACCACCACATCCGCTGTGGCTGTCAGGGCGGGCACACCCGTATCACTGACCGTGGCCAGAAATTTCACCTCCTTAACGGCCTCGTAATCGAGCCGGGCAATTGTGTAGATCACTCCGCTAGTGTGGTTGATGGCAAAATAGTCGTTTGGACTGATGTTGAAGTCCCCAATGCTGGAGTCCTCATCGGTGGCCTGCAGAGTGGTCAGTACGGTGCCCACCGGTTGCTCCTCCACCATTTGCAGCTTTATCTGCGGCTGTTCCACACTCCAGGGGGCATTGAAACGCTGAGAAGGAAGTGGTTTACGATTAGATTGGAGTCTTTGTAATCAGAGTCAAAATAATATTCATAAAATTTTAATGTGGAAATTCTATAAATTCTTATTTTAGTCGAAGAAATATGCAGGAATGCTGCCCAACTCCAAGCTGAAGATTCTCTTCATGAATGTATTTTTCATAATCTTAAGTGCTGCTAACTTGAATGTATATCGCCTATACTCTGATCTGAAGAACGTCAAAATTCAGGTAGATAGCTCCACGCAGGAATTATGGATCAGGGAGATCTTTATATTCCTCATCTGTGGCCTCATAGTGGTGCGCTTTCTTCTGTGCTTTGTGGGCGTGGCCTCTAGGGTTGTGGCCATGTAAGTGACTCGTTTTTAGATGGTTTTTATACCCGCTACCCATAGGGTAGAAGGGTATTATAACTTTGTGCCGGCAGGAAATGTATGTAACAGGTAGAAGGAAGCATTTCCGACCCTATAAAGTATATATATTCTTGATCAGGATCAACAGCCGAGTCGATCTAGCCATGTCCGTCTGTCTGTCTGTCTGTCTGTCTGTCTGTCTGTCTGTCCGTCTGTCCGTATGAAACACTGGATCTCAGAGACTATAAGAGATAGAGCTCTAATTTTTTTTCGACAGTATTTGTAATGCTTGCACGCAGATCAAGTTTGTTTCAAATTTTTACCACGCCCACTTCCGCCCCCGCAAATCATAAAAAAGCGTATTAAACGTATAATTTAAAAGCTAGAGTCGCGAATTTCGGTATGTATATTAAGAACTATAGTCTGTGTGATCCCTGAAAATTTGGTTGAGATCAGATAAAAATTGTCGAAGTTATTAAAGAAATAATTTTGTATGGCCACAAACGGCTGCTTCCTTTGGTTGACCAATTAGGCCAACTAAATATTCTTACCAGTTCTTGGTTGTGTTCGGAAAAGAATCTTATAAGATATTCGAGAAGCAATTTTAATAAATGGTAATAATTATTAGCCGCTTGAATTCAATAATGACGCGTTTTTACACACATAGATACATGTGTATGTATTTTTGTATGCATGTGATTATATTACACTTGCTTTTGCATTTGTCCGTTATGTTCAAATTGTATTAATTGTTTTTTCTGGCGTCCTGACGCTTTTCTGGTTTAAGTATGGGTAGCGGGTATCTCACAGTCGAGCTCACTCGACTGTAGCTTTCTTACTTGTTTTTTATTGCAATAACTTGGTTTCATTTTAGCTATCCGATTCTAACCAACTCTCAGGCTGAACTGCTTATGCCCACCATTGTTGTCCAAGCCATAGACAATGTCATTCTTAATCTCTACGAGATTATCCTGGGCTATTGCAGCATCTGCTATCTGCATCCTGAGAGCATGGCCGTGTTTGTTATCTTTCTCCTTAAAATGTTTTTGAAGATTGCCTGCAGCATCGCCGTTATGTATGTTAAATCTCTTCTTGGTATAAACCTAAAATAAAACCCCCTTTCCCGTAGAAACATATACTCGGATCAGCACAACCTTCTGGCCAGTATGGTCTCCTTTAGTATGGAATCAAACAGCTTGGAGCCGGACATTGTGGATGAAGTTGAGCTGGCAAATCAAAACTTGTATTAAAAATCTTTACAGGTGAGGCTTTAACTATCAGAATGAAAAGTAAAATCCTAAAATTATAATCTTCGTTTACCGGTGGTATCTTGTTGACATCGATTATCTGTATAATTAGCAGACCACGACCCTGAAAATGTAAATAATTCCATTAGATTTCGAAAACATTTGGGCAACAATGCAAATTTCCCACCTGCTGGACATTGGGAGCTGTGCTGTCTGTGACCAGGACATTGATTCGCATCACGGCAAACAGATTGCGATCCAATTGCTTGTTGACCGTCACTTTGCCGTTCCTCGAAATGGCAAAGTACTCCTTAAACTGATCGTTGTGCGGCAGCTCCTTGCCCTCCTTGTCGATGGCAGTGATGTCATCGGTGGCTGCAAACTCCAGGGCATTGTGACTGGCCACATCTGGATCCAAGGCGATTAATGTATAAACCAGCTGGCCAGGTGGAGCATCCGCTCGCACTTCAGCATGCTGAGTGGCCGGCACAAAATAGGGATCCTTATCGTTGCTGTTTTCCACATTGATGGTCAGCGTGGCGGTGCCGGTCAGACTTGGAGTACCCAAATCGGAAGCCTCAACCTGCAGTTGGTAGGTATTTCGGCGATCAAAATCCAGTTTCCGGGAAACAAACACCTCGCCGGTGAGCTCGTCAATGCCAAAGTCGTTAAAGCTGCCCTGCTGAATCCGATAGCGGAGTTCGGCATTTTTTCCCGTATCCAGATCGCTGGCATGCACCCTCTCCACACTCGTGCCTATCTCGGAGTTCTCCTCCACGACAGCATGGTAGCTCTGCTGCTCGAAGCTGGGCACATGGTTGTTCACATCCCGCACGGTGATGTTCACCCCACAGCTGGCCGTAAAGAGACCGTCGTTGGCCTCCACCACAAATATGAGCTGATCGCTCTTCAGATTGGTCACATCCAGGCTGGCATTGGGTCGAATGCTGATCTGGCCGCTCTCCCGATCGATGTCGAAGATGCCCTCCACCTGCTCGGAGCCTCGAATTCTGTAGCTAATGCTGGACATGGTGTCCGCATCTCGGGCTTTGACAATCAGCGGCGAGTCAAAGACCACAGCCCCCTCGTCCACGCTCGCCCGGTACAGCGGACTCTCGCAGACTGGCGGCGAATCGTTGGCATCCATCACGGAAATTCGAAGGGAGACCACAGATGCCGAGCCACGTCCATTGTCATCAGTGGCCTGTCGGGGAAATATTTGTTTTGATTATTCTCAGCTAATAAAAATTTCCACATTTGTTTTCCCAAAAATAAACTTTAATCAGTGTTAATTTTTTCAAAAGGCTAACCCACACCTGAAGCCTTGAATTTTAATGTTCTCAGGTTTTTTTTTTTTTAGCCACGTGTTTACCAAGGCTCTGCCGCATAAGCAGTTTTCCCACACGAACTCCCCCACCGGGTTACGCATATGAAATCATTCCCACAAGCCGCCCACGAAGATTGAGACAGTCACTCACCTTGTATGACAAGAAGTACGTGGTCTCCGATTCGTAGTCCAGACACGTCTGCGGTGCCTTGTCGTCATTAGCAGTCGCTGCTGGAACTCCAGGTGGAAATGCAGCTGGAGCCGAAACTGGAGCCGCCGGTACTCGCTCCTCTGGCGCCTGGGTGACTAATGTGTACTGGACGGTCGGCTCGGTGCCAATCTCTCTGGGAACGGCCGCCTCCATGGACAGCATTTCCAGGTGACCCTCCCCTTCCTCATCCTCATTCTCATCCTCGTGCAGATCACGTCTCTCGCGCCTGTTGCTCTCGCCCTCGCCATGGCAATTGGCCAGGCTAATGACACCTGTCTGCTCGTTGACATGGAAAAGTTCCGCCCCGGTGCCGGATAGGCTATAGCGAATGCCAGAGTCCCCGTAGCTGCCAGAGTCGACATCCCGGGCCGTTATGGTGGCTATATACTGACCCGGAAGCGCTGCTTCCGAAACAGAGGCCGAATAGCTCTCCTGCTCAAACACGGGCTTGTTGTCATTGGCATCCAGTACGCTCACCGTAATCGTGGCCGTCGAGGAGAGCTTTGGATTTGTGTCCGTCTCCTCGGCTATCACCAGCACAATGAATTTGCGCTGGTTGGGATTCTCATAGTCCAGAGTTCCGTTGGCCACGCGAATGTTTACTTGCGAGTAGCCGGTGACCAGTTTGGGCTCCACATCGAATACCCCAGAAACATCGTCCAGACGCAGGGCAAACTTGGAGTTTATGCCCACATCAGCATCGCTGACGCTCATATCCAGGACGAGCGGCGTTCCAGGAGGTGTATTCTCCAGCAGGGACACGGAATACTCCTTGCGATTGAAAACTGGAGGGGAATCGTTTACATCCCGTATGGTCACCGTTGCCTTGGCCGTGGCACTCGTCAAGGCATCGTCGCTGGGCACTCCGTTCACCAGCTCACGGGCTCGAATTAGTAGTGAGATGATGCCAGTGGAATCCTCGAGAGCTTCGCGATCTAGTGGTTTGGCAGTGCGCAGTTCTCCGGACTGAGAGTCCAGCAGGAAGTAGTCGTTGGGATCTATGAAATGGTAGAAAAAATCGTTGTAAATAATTTTTAATCAGAAATTCTAAAGAGTAGAATACTCACTTGTCAGCAGATCGTAGACAATCTTCCTCGGCTCGCCCGTGTCACCATCTCTGGCATGTACAGTGAGCACCAAGGTATTAATGGGACTGTCTTCGTCAATCACCGTGGACAGAGATCCCTGGAAAACAGGCGGCTTATCCTGCACATCCTTCACCCTGGCCTCAAAGGTGGTCTGGGTTTTGTGTGGTCCATCGGTGGCCTCAATCTGGAAATGATAAACCATTCGCTGGTTGTAGTTGAGGGTGTCGTTGAGCACTACGGCAGCTTCCAAAACAGTGGCCTCTCGCTTGATTACATGCAGTCGGAATCTGTGGATAATTCTTGAATGATTATTAATTCTTTAAAATATTTTTAAGGGCAAACTTACTTGCTACAGGCCTCAGGACTTTGCTGCTGAGGTAAGCATTTTAGATCAAGACTTTCGCCAACTATATCCCGATCTTTGACCAGAATTTTGTCAAATATGGTGGTGCCAACCTTGGCATCCTCATTAACATCTGCCTCATAGGGAGTCTGATGATGTAAATTAAAAACAAATATTAGTTTATTAAGGAAAACTCCTGGTTTTTAATATCACTCACATTTTGAAACTCTGGGGGATTGTCGTTCAGATCGAGTATGATAAATGTTATGGGAACTTCCACCACATTATCCCGCTCTGACTCGCCCTCAGGATCCACCCGATCTCTGATTGAGACCAGAAACTTAAGGCTGTCCTTCTCCTCACGATCGAGGGGCTTAATCAAGGTAATGTTTCCGGACACCGGGTCAACGCTGAAGTGATCTGCCCCAATGGCACCATAGGTCACGGGACTGCCCTCCGGATCATAGGCCTCCAACCGGAACACCACAGTGCCCACAGTCACGTTCTCGTACAGGATAATATTGTTCAGGGTTTGGGTAAACACGGGCGGCAGATTTGTCTCTCCTGGTTTTTGGGGGAACAAGATTTAAAATAAAACCTGAGCGGAGGAATATTCTCTTGAACTCACCATTAGCCAGGCCCACGGCTAGGCAGATCATCAGTAAGCCCAGAGGAAGGAGCTTCATTTTGGGTCCTGCAAATAAGCAAACAAAATAAACGTAAAATGTTTGTTTAATTTTGTATTTGGTGCCAGGAATGAGACTATCAATAAGCCTAAGCAAAGAGATTAGCTGCAAGACAATTTGGAGACACAAACTTTGGAGATTTAACGAAGATTTTGATGCTATTCTTGGATATTTTTGACAACTTCTACAATTTTAATAATAATAAACATTAAATTTATTCCAAAATTAAAATTCTTTAAGTGCTGTGGAATATAAATCCATAATAATAGCCCCATAAGAGTATATTAAAATCATGTTGTTGCAATTTAGCACCGGCATTATTGTGATTTTTTTCGGCTATATGTTTGTTTTTTTCATCTTTTTCGTCATTTGTCCGGGTAAACAAACAATAAAGATAAATTAAATTTCATTTTGTGCTGAAAATTCAATTAGCTGACAATGCACACGGGCAGCGGCAGCGAGAGCGTGACAACGATGATGATGAGGATGACGGTGGTGGCGGTGGCGGAAGAGCTGCTGCCTCAGCTGCTGGTGCTGGTCCTACTGATGATGATGGCTATAACAACATAACGATGTTGATGACAAGCAACAACAACGGCGGCAACAACAGCACAACAAAAAGCAGCAACAAGCAACATTGTGGCAAATTGTGCACTTTAACTGCGGGCTTTGGGGGGTTGAATGAAATGAGTAGTGGGGGTTGGGGCACAGTTGCCAGCCAGGGAATTGCCCGAAGGCGCCAACATTCCTGTTGCGTCCGTCCAATTGTCCGTTTGCCCGGCACGCACCACCCAAACCAACCAAACGCGAGGATGACCATGCGGGTGCAGAAGAAGGGCAGCATTGGGTTGGGTTGGGAAGGACTCTGGTCCAGAGGCTTACATATCTGGCAGCCAGCAGTAGGGGCCAGCCGAGAGATGACCACACAAACGGCCGAAGGAACAACACAGCACTCAGAAAAAAAAAACTTATTTTGTTTGTAATTAAAGAAGAGGATAGCGAAATAAATCTATCGCAGAATGTTCTTAGTTTTAGAAACGACATAAATCCTAGAGTTTTGACTGAAGGCTACGAATATTAAATGCTATTAAATGCTTCCTAATTTTATACAATTTTTTGTTTAATATTTTGCCTTATTTTCGAAACCTTCCTAGTTTTCCAAGTGCATAAGCAGTGGGCTATATGAGCAGGGGAACCCAAAACCAGGCAGAGCCAATTAGTTATGCATAAAAGCACGACTAAATATTTTCAGTTTGGGCCATGTTTTGTGTGGGTTTATTTGCTTACAACACTGGCCAGGAGCCTAAATGGGCACAAGCACAAACGTTCTCTTATATGTGGGCCAGGAAGCCCAAGGATGTGTTTGTCTGTCTGTTGGTCTGTCTGGAGTTGGGTCCATAAATTCACCTAAGAGCGTTTTCCAGTCGCCGACACTGACCATAAACTGAACATTTTAGGGTTAAGCGGGTTGTTGTCGAGGCTGCTTGGGGTTTGGACTTAAACTTGCTTGAATCTCCCCTCGTCATGAAACTGGGATCCAACCCCTAATCTTCAACGGAGGCCAAAAGTTCAAACAGGAGTTGGGATGCTCTAATGGCGCATAAACTAACTAGTGAATTTAATAAATAATTTGGAAATGTGGTGTTTTGAAAAAGGTGGTAATTATTAAACAATGAGAATTGTATTTTTTATAAAAATTCAAATTAAATCTATTTCAATTCTATTAAAATTCCTTTTTTTTTTATATGCAAATTAATGAATAAATTTAAGCACTCATACGTATTATTATAATTTGATTTTCGCCATTAAATTCTCTAGCAGAGAAACCTTTTGGTGCTTAATTTACCATATCCTAAATTTCAATATAAATTCAATTTCATATTCAACTGGTTGCCACCGCAAAAACACACATCTATCCCCTCTTTCTCCACCCAGCTGATACATCGTTTATGGGTTTCATTCAGATTCCAATGATATTGCTCTGCTGACATGGGTGGCGATGGGATTCAGTTCTGCTTTCTCTCGTTGATTACAACTAAACAGTGCAAATTTATGGATATCTAAATCATGTTACACCCCCAAAACGGAATAGATGCCATTGTGCGATAATCTAGGGGGATTATGAGCTCGGAGCCATAGTCCGGGCCATGTCCAAGGGACTCCGCCATTGTCTCCACGTGAGTCAGGAACTAATGACTGTCGCAATGACATTCCATACTGCAGGACATTAACTTGCTACGTAAATAAGTCCCCCAGCTTTCCGGGTTTGTGTGTGCATGAAATTGGGGCAAATTCCAAGGCGAACTAATTGCCAAGCATTTCATCACCCTTTCATGCTTAAAATGCAATCAAATATACAAACTGGGTGTGTGTAAATATACATTTATTTGTAAATATCTCAGGATGCATTTTCATCTTCTGGGCAACGTTTATATGTATATGCATATATATAGTTAACACCTGGGGGTTCCCAAGTTTAAAATAAGCAAACGAGATTCTATTAAAGATATTTACAGGAGCATGAAAGGTTTCTTAAACAAATTGTTATCAGAAGTCTTATATTTTAAGTGGAAAGTAAAAATACAGTGGGGATATCATTGCATAATTTAGAAAAATATATTTAATTGGACTTTCTTTTGACAAATAAAATTTTTTACTAACCTTTTCTTTAGGATAAAGTAAATTGCAGTGTGTTATTTACTTATAAAATAATACATAAAATGCTTTCAAAAGACTGACTTAAAGATTTTTCGAGAATTTACAGCTTTATGCCCATCAAATTGCATGGGTTTCAATGCGATTTCCATCATTTCCGCGCAATTTTCTGGCTCCACTGAGCCCAAAGGACCTACCTCATCCCTGGCCTGGGACCCCCCGGCACGCCGCTAATATCCCACAATCTCCTGGCAATACATTTTTGGTTATATTCCAGCCGGAACCCTGGCGCTGTGTCAATATTATATCACGGCCATTAAGGCTCAGCCCGCACTCGCACACGCTCGTTGGAGCATAACCAATATCAATCATACAGTAAATTTATATTGCATTTGCGTATTTTCCTTTTCATGTTTGTCAATCCAAAGGCGAAACAGAGGAGGGATTCCCCCATCAATCCCCAAAAACCGCAATCCCCAGCCAACCTGTTGATGATTCCAAGCCTTTCCGAAGGTGGCAGCCACAAGCCCTCCCCCGGGGTAAGGTCGTTTGCCTCTCCATCTACCTCTCCTCCTTTCGTCTTTTGTGACCATAAAAAACCATGTGTACCTTGAGTCAAATTTACCTTTTACTTCGGGGCCAGCCGGTGCGGAGTGCTCAGCAAACTGCTTTGGCAATCCTTCGAGAAGATTGCCTTCTCCTTACCTCACTCATCCATCCAGCCAACCATCCCTTTCTTTATTTTCTTCTTATTTACTTTTTGAGCCACGTCAAACATAATAAATCATATTTATTTAAAATACATTTTGTATAGCCCTGCTGTGTCCTGGGAGCGGCAATAATAATTGAATTAGGTGCGCTCCAAGGGACACTCTGTCGTGGCCCGTGGTCTCCCCCTCATCCGATTACGACTAATGCCTAAAACTTGTTTTCTCCCTCGACTGTTGCGCGGTTTTGGCCACTAATCCCGGCAATCCGACTACGACTGCGACTGTGACTCTCTGACTGACTGGCAAAACTTGACACTTGACTCTGCCGGGTCCGTAACTTTTACGCTTTGCTCGCGTTTTTTTCTTTAAATGGGAAACAACCCAAGCACTTCGTCTGCATGGGTGGATTTGGTTTGAAGAAAAAACTGATAAGCGTTCTGGGATCTGGAAGGAATTGTTTCAGTAAGCTTTGGATAACTTTTTTGTTAACAAAAATAAATACAAATTTATACATTGTACATTTGCAGAGGAAAATAATTTAGAAATATGTTAAATATTTAATATATTTATTGAGAACAGTTTATTAATGTTTGATAACGATGTCAAGTTTGCTGACTTTAAACCTGCCTAAATGCAGAACTTATAGATTGTATTATTTTATTAAATCTTTATAATTACTATTTAAATATTATATTATTAGCTTTTGATAAATATGATTTTATTATTGATTATTTAATATAATTGTAAAATTTTAAGCATTTCTTTGAAGTGCATCCCATCAATGTTCCTTCTTTGCTTCCATCCTAACCCTCTATATCTGATTTCTGCCCTCGCTGGCATAATAAAAATGTCAAAATCCTTATGCTGTCGCTTGTAATACATTTTATTCATAAAATGTGTATGTTTTTTTTTACATTTTTCAGTTTTTTTGCCAGTTGGCGGGCCCGTTGGCGGGCTTTAGCCTAGCTCCTCCAACCATCTCTCTTTTCTGTTCCGCTATCTATCTGCTCTTCTCATCCACTTGGTGTTGTTAGGGGCTGATGATGATGATATCCAGGGTGCACTATGGGGATTTTGCCCGATTTTGTGGAATAAATGTATTTTTAAAAGTATGGCGATTTTAAATTTTTTTATTTCTATGTATTAAGAAAACATCAAACTATTTTTTAACATTTTGGAAATGTTAACTTAACAGTCTAGTATTTAAATACCAGCTGTTAAAGTAATCTGTTTCAACTGCATGTAGATCGATAACATTCGGCTTAAATTTTAAGCTCATTTTCAAATCTAAAATTCTTGAAGAAGGCACGGCAAAAAAGCGAAATTTAAAATGAATTTGAATTCTTCAAGTATGTACTTTATGTAAATACAAATATTTTTCTTGTTATGTGTGACAAATTTTAACAATTTGTAAATGTAGCATGTGATGTTTTCGTTTGGGTTTTGGGAAGAAAGTTCAACTTTCAATAGAGTTTTAAAAAAATGTTCAAAAATGTTCAGTGAGTGACTATATCCATGTTGTAGAGTCATTAATTGTGAATTCAGGATATATCGTCTTATCGTGCGCTGGGCGCGACTTTTCGCGTAATATCGTTTTTTAGGAACCAACCTCTTGGTCAGAGACGCAGCCCTGCTGGAAGTGTGGCGAGGCAAAATGGTTTCCCAGAAAAAAAAGATGCTGTATTTATGATTTTATGTTTTTTATAACATTGAAATTGTTAATGAAAAACATATAAAGTAAAATGTTGTATAAAATTTTTTATTTTTAAAAATAAAAAAAAATTTTTTTTTTAATTAAACAATTTTTTTTCTTTAATAAAAAATTTGGGTGCTGTGGTATTTACAGTTTTTCAACAAAATGATAAAATTATAAATTAAAATTGGGTATAAACAATTTTATTTATTTTTTAAATAAAAAATTTTAATTTAAAAATTAAAATTATGGGGGTGGGGGTACTTTTCACTTTCCAAAAGGTGTGTAAAATTATGTAGAACACCATAAAAAAAAACCCACTAAAATATCTTAGATAGTTTACGAGTTATTAATTTATTCCACAAAATCGGGCAAAATCCCCATAGTGGGGTGGAGGAACGGATAGGAGCATGGTTCACAAAGTGCTCCACTTAAGTATGCTATGTAAATCACCTGTGCGAGTGCGCGCGTCTCCTTTGGACGGGACGCCTCCCTGTGGATGACAACAGTGGCGTCATTTTCTTTATGTCTTGCAGTTTGTTTGGCCCAAAGCATTGCCTGCCGAAAAAATGAAACCTTTGCGAGCTATTCTATTTAAACGGCATTATCTTCAGTTGCCGCCCTGGCCTTATCTCACCTGCCTGAAGCCCCCTCAAACCCATCTATTCCTTGAGCTCCTTGGAGATGCCTCCAACATTCTTCGCTCGCATTTAAATTGCTCTTTTTTATTTGCGCCTTCTGTCCCCATTTCGGTGGCAGGGGTGTCAGGGTATCGGGGGTGTTTCCCTCTTAATTTATTCATAAGCCTGATGGGGCTGTGTGGGGTGTTCATGGCGCAGCGTTCTACTTCTTGAGTGGGGCAACATCATTACTATTACTCATGCACGGCACACAAACCAGCACACACACACCCACAGACACCATGCCATACCTGCCGCGTGCGTGTGGCATCGTAACTCAAAGTTGTCGTGTCCGTGTTTGTTTAGGAACCATCCCATCCTCCTGCTTAAAAGTCAAAGTTTCCTTTTTTCTTCTTCTGGTTTGTGTTTTTATTTCTTCCTTGTTTTTTTTTTTTTTTGCTAAGCAATTTTCACGTTTCACCTGCCTGGCTACCCCTCCCCAGCTATCAAAGTACCGATCCAAAACACCCATTGCCCCTTCACAGTTTCACAGATTTTCACTGTATAATTATGCCTAGCCCGGTGTGGCACAATCTATATAAGCCACGAACAGGCCGTCACGAAAGCATAAATCTAAAAAAATTTACTATATAATAAAGTTTTCTAGAAATGCAGAATTTTTTGAAACCGAAATAGAGGGAATTAAAAAAATAATTGTTCAGGATAATATAGAATTTAGAAAAGCATCTTTATTTTGAGAATTTTCTTAAATAATAAATCTTGTTTATTTAAAGCACACGAATAAAATGTAGTATGAACAAACATATACATATATATGAAATAATAAATATGATAAATAAAGGTTTATGCAAGAGCCCGGCCTCACCTACCTCCTCTTACCTAGCTACCTAAATATATATTCATATGTATATGCAGGCCTCCTATAATATTACATACATATATTTTTTAAAACTTGCTGTCATCTTTATTTAAAAATTACTAATCAAGAAATGACTTCAAAGTTTTAATAACCTTGTAGAATTAAACAACAAATGTGTAGAAGCTAAAATGACATCATAGGTTTATATATATTTTTTATCACATCCACGAGTGGATTTTTATACATCCAAAAACTTCCACAGCAACTTTATAAAAGAGAGTTTGGATCTGCCACAAAATACTCTACAATTTGCATGTTCCTATCCATTCTAAAAATTGGAAACCCACATTATGGTTACGTCAGGCGCTGTCTCCTTGCGAGACTTCCTCATTTCGTATTCAAAACACTTGTGACAGTTTAACAAATTTGGAATTTAAATTGCACTTGCACTTAACTAAGTCGCAAGAGGGAGCAGGGGGTAGCTCGAATGTGTCACCTGTTGGGGGCTAGGCCACAATCACATGTCCTTACACACGTAGAACGGTGTGGTATGTGGGGGTTGTGTGTGTTTGTCTAAAATAAATCTGTTGCCTTAATCGTTATCGTGGGGGAGGCTGGGCTGAGTTTATATTATGAGAGCAAGTCGCTTAATTTTCACAATCCTCCGCAATTATGAAAGACAAACGGGATGAGCGGACAGGGGGATGGGTGCAGACGTGCCACATCCGCATCCACATTCACCACCTCCTTTGGAAACTTTTGGGTCTTAAGGAATAAAGCCAGAAAGCAAGCGAGTTCGAGTTCGAGTTATTATCAAGTTTCTCCTTCAGCTGTTTGCCTTGGCGCTTTTCGCCGAGCTTGCTGTTTTTTTTTTATTTCTTCTTTTTTTTCGGGAGGATTACCATTGTTGTTTTTCCCACGAGTATTAAGTGGCAGGCAGTCCCAGTCAGCCCCAAGGACAGGTGGAAAGCGAGCTGCCGAGTTCGGCAAACTCGAACTTAAAATTACGGCTCTGAAATGAAATTAAAATGGTTCTCCGTTTTCGTTTTCGCTCTCGTCTTTTTTGGCGCGGTAGTTTGTTATTGTCTGTCTGCATATTGAGGAACGTTAAACAGTTCGCCCGAAGACCTATCCGCCCACTTTGGCCAAGTTTAAATTGGTTTTATGTTAAAGCCAAATGAGTACAGCTCGGGGCCCGAGTCCAGGAGTCCGGATTGGGAGCTTTGGGGTTGGGATCTCCCTCCACTGCCAGTCAGCACGAGTCCTCCGTTTACCAGTTGAGCATCAGGAAATGAAATTTCTTGCGAATTCCTCTTATTTTTTTTTTGTTGCCTCCCTTTTTGTTCTCCTCTTTCGGAGCGGGAAACTGTGGACCTGGGTTTGGGTCGGATGCCGGGAAAGTGCCGTCGAGAGGCAGATTTCCCAGCACTCTTGACGAGCGGCCGCTCAAGGAGTTTGACTGCTTGTCAAACACAGCCAAATGTTTTGATATATTTCATACACTTGACAATCAGCTCCGGGGAATACTTTGGAGGGGGGATGGAAAATAAGAAAATAAGGGACGAGGGTATGTGGCAAGATGAGAGCATTTCAAATAAATGACCCGTAATGTATTAGTTGGCCTGACCTTGAAGGGGACTACGGCCAAGGCTTAACCCATGAAATATATTTTTTAAAGAATTGTATTTAATGTTATTTTCGGAATATAAATGTTATTCTGGTAAATGGAATACTATTCGTGAAGTTATTTGGATAAAGAAACTTAAAGAAGGCATCCACAAGTCCTGATGATCCATTAAATATTTAATTTTACTAATATAGTTATGCAATTTTAAGTCTTATATTTAACTAACTTTAACTATATATTTAACTAATCAATGTTAATGTTTTAGCTTTAGTTTTAAATGGTTTTAATAAACTTTTTGTATTTCTTTAGCCAAAAACGACCAATGCGAGGCATTTATTACAAACAATTTTTTAATAAATATTTTCTCAATAACGCCAAGTTCTTATAGCATCCCAGTTGACACCGGAGTGTTAATTGTTTGTTTGTTTGTTTACTTATTTTGTGACAGCCTCTAATACAACGAAAGCCAAAGCAGCAATTTTTCTTTATTTTTGTATATTTGTTCTAAATTTATTGTCCTCCGGAGGGGAGGAAAAATAAATAAAAAATTGTGAGAAGGAGGACTTTCCTAGTGTTGCTCTGTGCTCCTTTCCTGGCCACTTTAATAGCAATACCATTATCAGCAGAGTCAGCTCTTGCACGGCGAGGACAATAGCAACAAAGGCAACTTAACCATGGCAACCTACGCTTTTGTCTCTGAATGCCCAGAATGCCCAGCCAAAACCCCAACAACCAAAAACCAAAATCAGAAATACCGGGAACAGCAGCAACAAAACCCAGAGGAACATTGAGCATGGCAGCCACGGCAGATGCATTATTGCAATGGATTCTTTGTACATTTATGCATATTTGAGATTATGTGAGAGCTGACTTCATAAGTCAGCTTAAAAGCTAAGATTTAATATTTAAACTAATATTAATTTATATAAGCAAAGAATAAATAAAAGAATATCAAGTGCCTGCAGTAAATTAATAATATCTACAGATATAATCGATCCATCGAGAAAGCCAACTAATGAGGTATAATTACCATCACAGACAGATTCCCTTCGCCAAGTATAATCCTATTATACTTCCCCCTTTGGAATTTTCTTGCCACATCGATAATCGCCTGCTTTCAGCTCAATTGCAGTTGGCCAGCTCCGCTCGACTATTTTCACATCGACTCACGCGCTTCAAGTGCCCATTCATTATGGCCCTTAAGTGGGGCAATGCAGCCGGAACAGGCCTAAAGGATTCTCTTGTTAGATGGGTTGGGAAATATCCCTGTACTGTGGACCAGGAAGGATATAAGCATAGACATTATAATATAATGCCAGAGCATTTGACTCCGTGGCCCATCATCTCATTTTCTGCCTGAGTTTTGAAGAGGAGTAGGGAGAAGGAGGTGGAAATTGAGGAGCAGGCTCCAAGGCACGTTCCAGGAGGAAGCACTTAAAATATCTGCGCACGCATGACTGATGATGACTACTTAGGGCATGGCGGGATTTTCCACAGTTCCCTATCCTCCGGCTCGCACAGGTGAGAGCAAGAGCCGATAAGTATTTTATATTTTATGCGTCCTTGCCATCGGTTTTTGTTTGTAGTACGTGCCCCAAATGCCACCCACATAATTACAAGGCACAAGGAGGCCCTACAACTTTTCACTGCCGCCGACGACCGATGAAATTATGGAACGAACATCGAATGGTAAACATCAAACATTGCATTACACAAACGGCCGAAAGACATCAGTGCCTGATTGCCTCTAATGCGGCTGAAATGGCAAATGCAAACATGCCCCAATAGACACGCCCGGCCACATAATGTAAGTAGTATGAATTATATATTTACAGGCTATTGGCAAGTGTGTGTATGTATTTGCTTCGTGGCTTAAGCTGACTGCCATTGACTGCAGTTCAATTATGTCTGATAACGGACGGGTAATTATCATGTACACACACACAAAGAAATTAATAAAGATGGGGGCCAGAGAGGAGGGGAATACACATACTAAGCATGGCTTTAATTGAACATAAATATAATTCAATTAGTCCATGGCACTGGCTACAACTATTAGGTGCGACCTCTGGCAAAATTACTTGGCACTGATTCAGCATTGGCAAAAATGTGTGCTTAAACTTAGAGTTCATTTAAATTAAGGAGATGGATATGCAAGTTAAGTAGATAGCTATAAATTGGTGTAATGTAAATGTAATAAAGTTACCACATCAAAAAAAACTGCTTAAACACTTCAGTACAATTATAAAAAGTTAGTTATGCATTTTCCCACATAAAAAACATCCGGTTACTTTACTTAATGAAATCCACACTCGGCTCTATTTTTTTATGAACGAATCCAACATATATCTACTTATGGCAAGTAAACACTTCGCTTTCCGGCGCGTGTTGTCTGAGGTCTGGGTAAGAAACCACGTAGACATGATCCACTACAACTCACTACGTGACCATAAGCCGAATATTTGTTTAAGAATTAAGAATACAAGAACAAACAATAACAAAAAACCCAAATGAAAACAAACAGAAATTATAGCGAAAACTAAATCCGTAAGAATAACAAGAAGACACAGAGTTCTATCGACTCTTTGTGTTTGTGTGGCTGTTATTGTGATTTGCTTTGACTTCATTTTGTGACTTTTTATCAATTTGTCTGCCTTTCTTTTTGTCCCATCCATCTTTCCATCCTGCCTGCCCCCTCTCCTTATGCGTGTCACAATGGGAAAATCACAAGAGGAAAAGATTGGCAGAGAGAAACAGTTAAGCGCATTTGATGCTTCAAAAGCGACAAAGATGCTGGGAAATTATTAAGTATACGACGTGTGGGTACTTGATATTTCTAACCTTTTGCTAAACAAATAATATTACATTATTTACTTTACTAAAAAACAATTTGCTAACTTTATAGGATTTTTTATAATTTCTTATTTGATCCCACATCTTATGCTTTAAAAGCGACAAAGATGCTGGGAAAATATCAAGTATACGACGTGTGGGTACTTGATATTTCTAACCTTTGTTAACAAAAATTTAAAGGAAATAATATTTACTTTACTTAAGAACAATCTGCTAACTATATAAAAATCTTTCGAATTCCCCATTTGATCTCGCTTTTGATCCTTCAAAAGTGGAAAAGATGCTTGGAAATTATCAAGTATACGACGTGTGGGTACTTGATATTTTAATTCCCCCATTTTGAATAGCTAGAAGTTTTTCTTCTATTTCAAGCTTGGAATTCTAATATTCATTGGTATTTAATATACCCCGAGAAAAGCCCTCTCATACCCTTTACAAAATTTCACAATAAATATTATGCTACTAAAGCTCTAAGAGAATTACATGACAGCAGCAGCAGCATCCGCACAACAACTCCCGACGACATCTTGCCCTGCTTCACCCAAAAAAAAAAAATATGTATATATAAGAAAAAGGGGAGCTCGGAAGTGGTTCGCAAAAAGTATAAAGAAATGAAAGAAATAAGCGTTATTATCGTTATTACGTGAGTAAAATACATACACACAGCAGCGTCCAAGGAGAAATAGCAACAACTAGAGCAGTAAGCAGAACTATATATTAACAAACAATAACAAAAACCTTGCGATGGAAAAAACGTAGAAAGGGAGAGCTCTATAAGGATGATGATGATGATGGAGACGACTTTGACGGGGGCGTCGAAAAATAAGAAGACGGCAAAGTCACCAAAGTGCAAGTGGAAGGAAGTGGGAGGAAAATGTGAAAAAGGGGGGCAAGGAGCTCTGGTAACGTCAAGCTTGGAAGTGATTTCAGGGAGCACTTATACCACTTCTATATATTTTACTGCTCACATGAGTATAAACATATACAAGCTGACACATATGCAGACAGAGAAAATAACAGGAAGTAAAGGTTAAATACAATATTATTATAATTATACAATTTTTTGTAAATTTTATAACATTTATTTATATAATAAAAAAGCCGTATTAATATTATTTAAATATATTTAAATGTGTTTAATAATTTTCTCAGTGTACACATAGAAAACCAAATGGACACACGTACGTCGCCATGGACATGAAGTGCACTTATCAAAAACAAAAAAAAAAGAGTCAAAATGAAATTGCGCAGAGCCAAACTGCAGATGTGATAAAAACAGAAGTAAAAGAGGGAACAAGTGCACATAAAATACATGATATATATGGTATTGTCCATACATCAATCCCAAAATTGATTTGTAACTACATAGAGCCAAACAAATCTACAAAACTACAGGAAATGACAGCTTAATGAGCCGTAAATGTCAAGAGGGTGAAAACCAAAGTGGGGTTCCCGGACACTAACATATTTGTACATACACATCGATATCATGTTAAAACTGAATAGACAGCACAGAAACAATGTGTATGAGCCACATAAAGGGCTTTATTTCGACCAACAGGAAATCCACAAATCCCTAAAAATCAGTAACTGAAATTAAACGAATATAAAAGCTGCAGGGGATATTTATTTCCTAGTATTTGTTGTTGTATGAAATGTATTTTTATTAATTTGCAACGAATGTAAGGTATTTCAATAATTATTTTTTAATTGAAATATTAAAGCAAATATTAAAGCACAGGCTTTTATAATTAAAAAAACAAAAAGTAAATAAGATAATTGTGTTAATTAAGTGAATTACCCAAACTCCACATTTCTACTTTGTGTCAAACAGTTACTATATATAGATAATACAATTCATTCCAGCATTTCGATTTCGATCTGCAAACCCTTTGGATTCGTGTCGCCCTTTTTGGATGCCATTAAATAGATTCCACGGGATCTGAATCGAATTTTATTCCGCCGCTTGTAGTCCTATTCAAATTACGGCGGATTTGCAGCCGCCAGTCAACATATGGCCAACAAGCGTCCTCCGGCGGCTGACTTCCTTTGTGGGCATCACCGAGTGGGCTCTGCTCCGGCTGGGGAGCGGGGTAAACATGGCAAATGCCATTGGATTTCAGCTGCTTATGCCGGGGATTTAGTTATAAATTCCCTGGTAAATCGGGGAGTGGGTCCCTTTAGCCATTTACTCGTAGCTCTTTGGCGAATTGAAATTTAATGCAAATGTAAATGTTGCACACACACACACACATACACAGTGGAAAAACAGTAACACACAGACAGAGCAAGGAAAACAGAAACAGATTATTTGTAGCATACATTTTGGGGGGGCTCGCCACTTGAGGGCGAAAAACAGCCTTCGGCGTTGCAACACTTTTAGCATTAGCGGCAACCAAACACACCAGCTATATAGATTTACATACATTTTTAATACTATATAACCGGGTTTAATATTTTTTTCGCTATATTTTTTCAATTTTCCGATATTTTTCACTTTTTTTCCCTTCAATTTATTTCAATTTAAACCAAAAAGCAGAGGGAACAGCTTATTGGGATAGCCGGGGTTTGGCCCTGTTTGTGTTAAGCCTTTGTGTACTTTATTTTTGGCTGCATCTTGTTTGAAGTTGTCACAGCGCTTGGAAAAACAATGAAATATGCACAACAAATACGCAAGTAATGACAAAAACCGCCCATATAAAAAGAAAAGCCGAAGGGAAAAAATCTGTTACAATATTGAAATATTTTATGAGCGAAATACGGTGGCTTTGCCATCCTCCATATTCCCCCACTTCCGCCCTGCAATCATCTCCTCTGCAGACACATCAAAAAAAAAAAGGAACAGGCACACACAGCTACACAGGACACACCCATACTATACATCGATGCGAGCGTTACGTCCTTTTCCGGATTTTGTGGAGAGGCCAGAGCCCACCGGGCTCCCATGCCTTTGGGTCACCATCCTTGTTTTTGGCTTTCACTCAACGCGCGACACTTAAAGCGCTTTAAAAGCAAATTTATCTGTCATTTCCTCAAATGCCAAGGGCTCAGCAGCCACCAGCATCCAGACGCATCCTCATCCCTAGCCTCGTCCTGGGTCCACGATTCAAGTTGCCTCCAACCAATCTCGAATGCCGCCTTTTACAGAGACAATTGCATTTACTGCAGGGACAGAGGAGAAAGATGGTATAAAACTCAAAGCGTAGACACACTCAAATATTGATTTATCGAGTTGCTCACATGCCCTGCCCATATGTCCCGCCGGTCGCTCCTACTATGTCCTTTTGGTCTCCTTTATCCTGCTTTTCCTTCTTCGCCCCGTGCCGCAAACAATAAAAATCGCAAGCTGTGAAGGGACGTGTGTGAAATCACTTCAGGTTAACCCCCAAGTCATTCGCACCTCTCTTCGCAGGAGCTGGGCTCCGAGGGGACACTAAAAACTTTAAGTCTAATGACTTTTATAGATAATTCACAATAAGTCCTACTGACTCCTCCCCTCCCCAAACATCTGTTCGTTTCCTGTGTGCGGTTGGATTTGGCCAATGAACTTGATTGTGGCAACAGAGTCTTAGTCGGGGATTGACACAACTCAAGTGGAAGAGGAGCCGGCTGTCGGCTGTTGGCTGCTGGGAGCACAAAAGGCCAAAAAGCTCATAATGCATTAAGCTCTATATTTTTGGGAGGAAGGAGAGGCAAACCAGGATATGCGGCATCTTGTGAAGAAGAAGCCGCAGCCTGCCTTCATGAATGTTCTCCGTTTTTATTGGCCCTTTTGCTTTATTGGATAGTATTCGAATTTGCTTGAATTCAGTTTATTCGGTTTATGCTTTTATGATCAGCTTATTAAGGTCTTAACTGGCTATTTTCGGTTTCGTTTGCAGGGGTAAAAGCAAGGATAATATTGTTTTAGTTACTGTTTCTTATTCAGTAAAGAAGATTTTTTTTATTTGTTTAAGAAGACAAAGAATTCTTTGAATTATAAATTAAGAAAACCATTCATAAATGTGTTAAATGTGGCTTGGATCTTTTTAACATAAAATATATTCTCCCAATTTTTATTCATTTAATTAAATTTGGTTCACTAACAATTTATTCAATTTATTATACCCCTGTAGGGTATTATAATTTCAGTCAGAATCCAATGATAAAAACTAACTGAAAAAATAATTATTTTGCGAACATATAAATATATATATTTTTGATCAGCATTTAAAGATGAATCGATTTAGACATATTTTGGAAGAAACAAATTTATTAAAAGAAAATTGTAAGCTACAAAATTAAAAAAAAATTTGTAAGCTACACAAACTTGTAACTCAGGGGGTTTCATTCATGGATGCATGTAGATACGGATACAGGAGATTCAGGCCAGCTGAAATCAACGATCAACGATATCTTTAATGATAATCTTAATGATAATGAGAAACTTATATTTATATGTGAGAAGTCCCCCACCTACCTATTAGATTAAGCTAAACACAGAAAATTTTCAACCATCCCACCGAACTCGACGCGGAGTCGAACCCGGGTCTTCGCGTCTGACATGCTGTCGGCATTCAGACCTACTAACCCACCTGGCCATGCCAGGCTGAGAAAATGCCACGTCGAATTATAAATATGAAGAGCAAAGCTCAGCCTTGCTTTGTATGGCATGTGCTAAAAATAGATTAGATGGGGGGGAAGGGAGGGAAAGAGCTCGCTCTACTAGGTTTCGTTTAGTGCTTACACAAAGCATGCATATGTGTTAGTGAGTTTTGTGCTGTATGCACATATGTGTGTACGAATGCGAACGCAGCGTTAGTAATTTAAGGCTGCGATCGAGAGGTCGCGGGTTCGAATCCCCACAAAGACATTTTTTCAATATCGTTTTTTTTTTTATGAAATTAACTTGTTTACCTTTTTTTTTCATTTTTCTTTAAGTTAAAGATGACTTTAAGTCGTAAATGTGCAATCTGCAAAGGTTTATAAACTTCGGCGAACCGAAGATAGCTTTATTTCTTGTTTTTTATTTATTTTTCCTTTTAATTTTCTAACAATTATAATTATAATTATTGGAATATTATCAAGTATTTTTCATATGAATCACAATATCAGATTCGGAGCTACAGCCTTGGAAGAAGCAAATTTCTCAATTTAAAACTTTAAATTACTCATACGCAGTGTTTGATTTTGGCGCACAAAAGTAGGCAAATGTCAAAACAAACGGAAGAAGACGAGGAAAGCCAACATAGTCTGTAACTACAAATTAATTGTTTAAAACTATGTAGTTAAGCAGCTGTTAACTGTTAGTTTGAACTACAGCTTGTGGGTGGGGGGAAAGGGGGGAAAGAGCGCGATGGATTTGTGCGCTCTGTTTCTTGTTTCTTTCTTACACAATGCATTCATATGTGTTAGTGGGTTTGGTGCTGTATGCATGCACTATGGGGAATTTGCCCATTTCCGTGGTATTTATTAATAACTTCTAAACTAAGTAAGATTTTTCAAAACGGTTTTTGTATTATTGTTATTAACACCGATAAAAATATTTTTGGAAAAATGGGCGTGGCTCCGCCCTCCCCTGACGAAAAAAAAAATTATAACTTTGTCAGTTTTTAACATATTTTCATCAAACTTGAGATATAGTCATTTTGTATTATTTTAGAATTTCGGTTTTAATTTCATGAAAATCGGACCACTATATCATATAGCTCCCATAGAAACGATCAAAAAATTAATAATTAATTGCTTCATAATGTATTTTTTCCAATTAGCACGTAAATTTGAGAAAAAAAATTGCTTTGGCTTTTTAAATAGTTATTATGGGTTATAATATCTAAAAAGTCAACAATTGCTATTTTTGGTTGGAGTTGTTCGTTTCTATGCGCCATACATACAAAGAGCTGGGCCGATGTAAAATGAAAGTTACCTCACAAAAAACGAATTTACTCAAATTGTGCGGATTTGTGCACATAGAGACAAATTGCCTTTTATTCTTAATTAATGGCTCTACGACATACACTTGGACTTACACTTATACGACGATAAGTATTTTTTGTAACTCTAAGTAAAGTAAAATTTTCTTTTTTTTTTAAAGTTGCCCTTGAGACCATTTACAAAATTGGCTATATATTAATAAGACACGCATGAATGGAAATATTATTACACACAATACAAAATAGAAACCCGTATTATTGGTGTCCTTTAAAAATTGAAGCAAAAAGTTGTGTCGTTTTTGAGTTATGCACTTTCAAAGTACAAAAAAATAATTGCCTATTTTCAAGCAAGAGTTATTTTTTGGCTGCAACAGCTGAGTTTAACAGTGGATATATTTAACAGTGCGCTGTTAATTAACATTTATGTTATTGAATTATGTTGAGCCATATATTTTTAATAGATTTACATAAAAAACAAGATGGACATACAGTCGGGTGTCCCGACAGTAGAATACCATGTACCATTACAAGGCGCGTCCCAAAATTATATAAAAGAAAGAGAATAAGAATAAAAAACTGAGACAAATTTACATATAATGCAAATGTCTTCCCATTCAAGAGCAAAGTCGATAGCTCAGTGGGTAAAGCTACACATACATTTTTGTAAGCAATTGGCCTGGGTTCGAATCAACCGCAGGCATAAGGAATTTTTTCATTTTCAAAACATTAAGTATAGTTCTTTGCTTGCATTTTTTTATTTTTTAGTATTAAATACTGAAATTATTTTAATGTACTGGAAAAAAAAAAAAAAATTGCTAAAAATAAAAAAGATTTCACTCGTCGCCGACGGGATTCGAACCCGTGACAACTAACATTTGAAAAAGACTTCAGCTTAGCCAGCTGCGCCACCAACCAATTCAAAATGAGTAATCCTATTTTCATAGTAATATGAACATACGTAAAATGTTTAATGAACGTTTTGATTTATTTGGAGCCCTCTGCCTGGGCTGCCTCTTGTACACGTAATGTGTATAAAGTAAAAAGCCTATATCTCCGCTATTTAAGGCACGATCGCAATAAAATTTGGACAGTCTGTGTATTTTGATAAAATGCATTAAGCTTTTTAATATGGTTTACATAACTTTATAAATTTCGGAGATATACGTTTTTTTCAAATAGCTCCTCCAAAAAGGGGAGCAGCAAAAATTTAAAACAAACTTGATCTGCGTGCAGATATAAGAAGTCTAAATCCCAAGTTTGATGTCTCTAGCTCTTATAGTCTCTGAGATCTGGGCGTTCATACAGACAGACGGACAGACGGACGGACGGACGGACGGACAGACGAACATGGCTATATCGACTCCTTTAGTGGTCCTGACCAATATTTAGGTAACTTTTGGGGGTCTGCCACGCCTCCTTCTGCCTGTTACAGAAAATCGCACTCGCACAAAACTATAATACCTTTGTACCTTTGGTACATGGTATAAAAACCAAATATTCATAGTTTGATAAAATGACTAAATACCACGGAAATGGGCAAATTCCCCATAGTGGCATGTGCGCACGAAGGCGAACGCAGCGTTAACAATTTAAGGCTGCGATCGAGAGGTCGCAGGTTCGAATCCCCCACAAAGAAAATTTTTCAATATCGTTTTTTTTTTTTTTTTTTGTGAATTTAATTTGTTTTTTTTGTCTTTAAGTTAAAGATGACTTCAAGTCTTAAATATGCAATCTGCAAAGGTTTATAAACTCCGGCGAACCGAAGTTAGCTTTATTTCTTGATTTTTATTTATTTTTCCTTTTAATTTTCTAACAATTATAATTATAATTATTGGAATATTATCAAGTATTTTTCATATAAATCACAATAACAGTGTTGGATTTTGGCGCAAAAAAGTAGGCAAATGTCAGAACAAAAGGAAGAAGAGGAAAGCCAACATAGTCTGTAACTACAAATTAATTGTTTAAAACTATGTAGTTAAGCAGCTGTTAACTGTTAGTTTGAACTACAGCTTGTGGGTGGGGGGAAAGAGCGCGAATGCGAACGCAGCGTTAACAATTTAAGGCTGCGATCGAGAGGTCGCGGGTTCGAATCCCCACAAAGAAAATTTTTCAATATCGTTTTTTATTATTTTTTTTATTGTGAATTTAATTTTTTATTTTTTTTTTCTTTAAGTTAAGGATGACTTCAAGTCTTAAATTGGCAATCGGCAAGGGCATAAAAACTTCGGAGAACCGAAGTTAGCTTCCTTTCTTATTCAATTTAAATTTAAATAAATTTTAGCAAAGGAAACTCCATGCGCTGCTTTTCCTCTTTCTTTCCTTATTCCATTTCCATTTATCATCGACAACGGCGCTGCGGCAAAAGGACTCCCAGGACGAATCCTTACATTGTCCCATTATAATCGCCGTTGCAGTGGAGAAAACTGCAGTCCCCGAACGGCAGCTTACTGGCCGCACCTCCAAGCTATATAGCCATGAGATCACCCTATACATATATACATTTATCAACTGAGCTTTATTACACACTTTGGCTCCAAGGAAACCTCTGTTGCAATAAAAGCGGCATGAAAAAGACTACAAATTGCCAAAGGCATAAGAAAGGAAAGGCAGAAAGGTGGCAAGATTTTATTGTCACCAAGAAATTAATTTTTTAAATTGTCCAAAGGATTGTGTGTGTGCGTGTAAGACAACCCCCAATATAATTCACACCATCTACACCTCTTGCTAGCAGGCCTTGTTTAATTACAATGATGAACCATTGACAGCTTTTAATGAGAGACAACAACACGGCGCAAATTGCGAGTGAAACATTTCATTCTCATTCGCATTCCAGCTTTTATAGCCTTCGATGGATGATGGGATTGCGTTGGCCGTAATACAAACTTCTGTTCCCTGGTTCTTTTCTCTTTCTCCTCTGGCTTAGCCAGAAATTAATGGCCCAAAGGGAGGGAGGACAACAACTGTTTATGGACTCCCGAATGGAAGGAGAAAAGTCTAAACGAATGGAAGGAAAAGTAAAACAAATTCCAACTGCTCTTTACGGCAATTGGAAATGGAATTGTAATCAGAGGTAAAATCCTAATCGCAAGTGCAGCTGCCTAGGGATTAGCATTGCAAATTACATGAAGAAATTAGAAAAGGAATTAGATAATTAAAAGGAGATTGATTGGATTAGTAGTTGAAGTCTTTTTTTAGATATTAGAAAATTGCTAATAAATTTAACAAATTAATTTTAGAAAATGGAATCTTTCAGAGACTGCAAATAAATCTTAGATAAAACCAATTAACCACATACAATAAAATTACATATCATCCTCCAGAAAATGCAGCTTGTCAGCGTTGCTTAAAAATCCGAAAAGCTGCAACTCAATTGGCCCCAAATTCTTGCCAAACTTGTGCATCTCTCCAGCTGGCAAGCTGGCATGCTGGCAAAAGTGCATAATTTTATAAAAGGCACACAAATTGAAACACAAACACAGGCGGAAGACTGCCAACTTTCTGCCCGCCTCCTTCTCCTTCCAGGGAAAGAAAACTTTGGCTGCCAGTCTGAGGGTTTCTATTAAAAACATTGTCAACTCAATACTGGTGAAGTAAGTGCAAGTAAGCGGGAATTTTGGGAGGTCTAAGGCGGGGTGACTGCGAGTTGATTGTTGTAAACAAAGTTTTCATAAGAAATTTCCACGTTGCTCCTAGAGAAAAAGTAACGTGAAAAAAAGGAAAGCCAGAAAAGGAAACCGACAAATTGGCAAAACCTCCAAAAGAATCACAACACAAGGCAGCCAAGCCAAGCCAGCTGTGGTTGGTGGCACAACAAATAAATTGACATTGCCCTGGCCCACCTCCCACCTTCCACTTTCCCCAATCCCCGTCTGAGCCACTCGTTATCATAGTTATGGTTGAGGCTTTAGCCGCAGCCAGGCAACGATGAATGCTGCGGTTTTTCCGGAATGCTGGAGGATCGGAGACAGGAGCCAAGGGGGAGGAGGCAAGGTGTTAGGCTGAGGCATACAATCGGAAGCTGCTGCTGGCTGGCTGGCTTTTCCATATACTTGTACGGATGCTGCTGCTGCGGCTGTTGCTGCCACAAATTAAAATGTGGCCGCGCTTAAATTCACCCACAAAATTTATTGTTTGCCAACAGCTTGGCAAGGGGCCAAGGCAAAGGACCAAGCAAGGAACAAAGTCAGCCACCCAGTCAGCCAGTCAGCCAGAAATAGGCAAATAAGTTAAATGCTTTCTGGGCCAAATATTTATTGGCAAAGGAATGGGAACAAGTGCGAATGAGATCATGGCAATGGTTTATGTGAATTTTTTACATTTTAAACGCAAGATGTATATTAGCTTTAAGTGAAATATAGGAATATTAATAAAATAATAAATTATTCTTAAGCAATACATATATTTTTTTATATATTTTTTTTTAACTTTACGAAACCTTCAACATTTTACATTTAAATTTACATTCTAAAATGAACAAAAAGAGTAAAAAACAAAGTCGTAGTCAGGCTTATTCAATTACCAAAGCCTGCAAATGGGGTTTCAATTTCAATTTTAATTAAATAAATCACAAACTTACTAGGGCGTCTATTTTTGTATAATACGTTTTATAAAATTCCCTTTGATGCAACCCAACTGAACAGAATACTTTTTTATGCCACGCATTAGTCAAACTTCCAAACGAAGTTATGAAGCCTTCACCCGCGACAAAAAAAATGGGGAAAAAATGTCTCCTATCCAACAGACAAAACAAAAATAGCTGCCAAGGATAATGCGTTGCAAATGTCGACGACAATAAAAGGGATAATGCGACAAGTTGAAAACGAGCCAAAAGGCGACCGAATGACCGCCATTTCTGCCCAGAAAAGTTTTGCGCGAAGAACAATGAATAGGGACAAAAAATGAGACCAAACAAAAAAAACTTTTAAAAACTGGAAACAAAAAAGTTGAAAGCATTTAATGAGTTTATTGAACCAATGCACAAGTGGCAAGTTGCACGTTGCAAGTTGCTAGTTGCTAGCTGCTAAATGTAGGTTGCAACATTGGCCAGTACGAGAGCTCTGCCTTCTTATTCTTCTTGCCAACTGATTCTTGGCCAAGTAAGACGAATGGCTGAAAACGTTTTCTTATCTTTCTTGCTAAGCTAACAAAAAACGTTGAATGAATTAAAGCCAAAGTTACGAGGCGACTACGATTTTTGTGTGATTTGCCGGCTCTCGGAGCTAATTCAAGACAAGCTCCCAGGCCCTGAAGCCAACTGCAATTCTTCTTGGCCATTCGTCTTGGCCATCTTGCCCATATCCGAACCAGGGTCAGCAATGCTGGGCAAACGAAATTGCGGCAGACAGAAGTCATTTAAGGGGAATTTATGGGATTTTAACTGACATTTAAACAGTCGCCAGGAAACAGAGAAAGATAGTTGAGGGCCAAGGGACTCCTGGATTCAGGAGGGAGAGGAGGAGGGAACTTGTCGACCAAGATTAGCGACGACTGTGCAACAAAATGTTATGGACAGGACTGGATAATGAACGACTCAGCCAAGGAACGACCGAAAAGGAGCGAAGCGAGAAAAATGAAATGTAATTACATTTGAAAATGGCAAAACGGGAAAATGCTAAAAGAAAAATGTAAGTCGTACCGAGAAGCATCTGGAGCCGATGGCCAGTTTCGGGGCATTTGGTAGCTGGCCAGCAAAAATCACTGCAGAATTTTCTTGTAATTAACTTCATGAAGATGTTTCCCACTTTCTGAGAAGTGTAAAAAGGAAGCGATAGAGACGGAGCTCTGCTGACAGCTCAGCTTATGAAAAGATGACTGAGTACGAGAGGGAATTATAACTGGAAAATGTAATGCCAACATTTGTTAGCAAATTTGCAATTAAAAGGTTACAATAGAAATATTATTGTATATTAAATTATTTATAATAAATATAAATTATATAAATCACATGAAGGGTAATAGCTATTAATAATTTACTTTTTAGCTTGTTTAGACCTTAAAGAAATAATCATGGAAGCCCAAACCTTAGCTCATTATAGTCATTCATATTTACAAGTTCATATTTATTACGGTCTTCCATTACTTATTCAATTATTTATCATGACTAATAAGCTTTTATTTTCTCTTATATATATTCAAATAACAAATTACAGTTCATAGTTTTGGGATTACTGCTCGGGGGGCATAATGCGTCATTGGGGGATTCGCATTCCGATTGAATCCTTGGCACACCCGCAGATTACAGGGCATTAAATCAAACAGAAAAGGGAAATGAATGAAAGTAAATACACATTTGCATGATAAGAAGAACCTTTACAGCTGGGAAAATACCAGAGACATTTAATCAACGAATCTTATGGGGAGAAAAAATTAATTAAAGGCAGCAAAAGTAAACTGTTCTTACCTTTAATACTGTCAATCACTCCAACTGAACCTGCAAGAAAATAAGAAAGAGATAATTAGTTAATTGCACTTTCAGGGCAAACTCTGAAGTCAAAGAAAATTAAAAGTTGGCAAGTGGAGAAGTTTAAAGTCAAAGCAAAGGCTTGTAGAAAACTTTGAAAACTTTATAACTTGTCTAGAAGCAGTCTCTCCCCGTTTATGAGTTTTCAATTTAAATGGCTAAATTAGCCATTACCAACATTTAATTCGATTCGAGATAATTCGTTTTCAAAACAGTCTGCCAAAAAAGTTTATGAAAGCTCAAAAAGGCTAAAGAAGGATGGCCCTTTCGAGGAAGAGAAAGTTTTTTGGGGCAAAATAGGAATAAGGTAACAAACTTTATTCGATCCAGCTGTGGCTCTTTATTCATTAATAATCTCATTTAACTAGGTACATACATATATGCATATATGTAGCATAAGAGTTCTCCCCAAAATAGCAACTACCCCCCAACAAGGTCGACCTCAATTTACTGGCCCCCATCAAAGTGTGAATGAAAAGGGGGCGCTTCATAGCAGGCCAAAAAGGGGGACTTTCAAACTGCCAAACCGCAAAATTTTCTGTCTGTGATTTGCTGCTCTCCGTTGCTTTTTAGCATATTTTTCATAATTTTGCAAAAATGTATGTGCGATGGAGGTCAGATGGAATTCCAAAAACAATTTTCTCGTTACAACAGTTTCCCTTTTGCCACGTTAACCCGCATCGATATTTTTATTTTCCACACTTGTAAGTTCTTCTCCTTCTTCTTCATCCCAACAGTTACAAACTGTGGCAACAGTAATCGAAAAGTTAATTCTCCGAAAAACAAGGTAATTAGTGTAGCAGTGCCCATAAAACCCAAGCGAATGTGCAAAAATAACGAGAAAAGTTTAAAAAGTGCCCAACAAAACTGCTGGGCGGTGGAAAAAACAAGACGAGAGAGTAGAATAAAAAGTAGAAACAAGAACTACGAAGTGGGGAAAAGTGTGGCATTGTTGGTTGCAACTAGGCAAAGGCAAACACGCCGTAATGAATGGCTCCTACTTCTAAAAGGTGGTGCTGGCAAGGACACCCAGGATGGCAGGGAGTGAGGAGTGCACCAGTGTGGCAAGGGGTACAGGTAAAACCATAGTTAAAACTACAGCTTAAATAGGGTAAGGGGTAGAGAGAACGAAATGTGCCACCATCTCGTTAAAGTTTTAGTTAAATAGATCAAATTTTGCATTGCCATGCCTTGCTTACTTTTTAAGTGATTTCTAGGTATATTAAGAATATATTAAAATAAATATATATCGAAAATCTTGAATCTTAAAATTCAAAATATGTGATCGAAAAATAGTTCCATCCATATCGATCGAATATATCTTTTTATAGATATTTTTCCTGATATTTCTCTCCCACAGTGATCTTTTTCTGCTTATAGGAAGTAACGTTAACATTGAGATATCAAAAAATCGCATTGATATCTAATATCTAACATTATTCTGTTTATAACAACAGAATAATGTTTAGGCTTATGTCAATGCTTATAGCATTGGTAAATATTGTCTGACACTAGAATAAATACTTAAAAAATCGAATTAAAATATAACTAATAAGGTTGGGAGTATTTTTCGACATTTTTCGTACATAAAATAAACTTTTCACTCGATTTACTGCCACCAAAAACTCAACAACTTTGGCTACGCATAGAGCAAACTCCTATGAACCACTCACATGCACGAGCCCTCCTCAATTAATTAATAAACAAAACTTTTCGCAAAGCTCTTCAAGTGCTGCACCCACGCACACAGAACTTTTTGTCGACTGTCGTTTGTTATGCCAAAAACTTGTTCGCTTCTTTCCGCCGATACGATATATGTATGGCCCACATAGACACCAACAAAAACACTATACACCGCACCCAGGAAACCCTTTAGCTCTCCTTTTTGCCTGATTTTCTCCTTCTAGCTGCGCCTAATGACAAACATGAAGTTTTTGCCACCACATCAATCAAAAGTTTTTCATCAACGTCATCAGAGTTATCACCATGGCCGCAGGCGGCACACAAATAAAACACACTCTCCCAGATATATTCATATATACATATACTTATATGTATATATAGATCCAGCAACAGCAACAATAAACCGCTGCCAACACCCTGAGACATGTTGACAAACAAGAACAACATCAGCTAACCGAAGAGACAACAATGGCAAAAACAACAGCCGAAAGCGGAAAAACTTAAATTATGAACGGACAAGCGGCGAACACGCGGCGTATACGTATTTTCCTCGGTCTCGTGGCTGCTGCTAAATGTCTGCATAATTTATGGATTTAACAACAACAGCAAGAAAGACAGCAACAGCAACCACGAGCAGCAGCAGCAGCAGAAGAGGCCGAGGGAGAACTGGAATGGCGGCATTCCCGATGCGCTCGCACCTTAAATAAGAGAAATGGCCGCCATAAAATGCCAACAGCAATAGCTGCAAAGGAGCAACAACGATCGTGGTGGGCAGGAGGGGAAAATATCATCAGCCGACCAACTAAATAACTCAAATAAAATGCCTCGAATGCCGCACAAATCTTTTCAACTTGCGCCACCGGTGAGCTAGAGGATGCTTCTTCCAATTCTGTTGCATAGACACACACACACCGAGAGAAAATGACTAAAGAAGTTTTCACAACGATTTATGAATTCATTCATCATGGCAGACATTTAAAAGAAATTATTATGACTTTAGTTATTGGATTGTTTCTTAAAGTGGGAAATTTATTTCATAGCTTAAAATGACTTCCACAAAATTTAATTGAGAAGTTGAAATAAAATAAAATAGGTAATTATTATAAACGCATTTCTATACACTATTTATTTCCATCAGTGTAATATTGATAAACCAAGCGCACTTCATCTTCATCATCAGGCGGCCGAGTAAAAAATGTAAGATAAAGATACGGCCAAGGAGGCTGATGATGGGACATAGCCAGGGAGCTGAACGTAATCAGCTTCATCATCAATGTGGTGGCATCTTGGAGATTGGACGATGAGTGGATGGAGGTTGCTAAGGTGGCAGATTGCCACACCTTTTGCCTAGGCTTGGCCATGCCATGAATCAGGCTCTGTTGGGGGGAAGGTATGGGGACGAGGGTGTCACCCACCACCATGAACATCTTCATCTTGCTCTTGTTCCTCCCATTTGCGACAGCGGCGACATCTTCATCTTTCAAATGCGTTTAATTATGTCAAAGTAGGAACCTTTTTATGCGTTCCCTCTTTCCAGAATCTCTGCTTTCTTCCCTAGTTCGTGGGTGGTGTTGCCCTGTGGGAGACAAACACGCGCATATATCTACCTGTCAGGTAAAAGTGCCGACCATGGCATATCATAGCTTTTAACGAATTTATTTATTGTCTTTTTTAACACAATATTAATCAAATAGAAATGATTTTCTTATCATCATAATATATATTTAAAAAATAACTACATTTTTGAGAACTAATTATAAAGAAGGCCATCTTTTATGACAATTTATGTAATTATTTATTTATAACTAAAGCAAGTACAGGGTATATGGTATATCTAAGAAGCATAGATATATGGAGATTCTCTTGAAGTTTATCTGGCCAAAAGCACACACAGACAACACAATAAAGCCCCGTATTAAAGCTGTGTGTAAGATGTGTCATTTTCATTTTATTCTCCTGTCAACCCTCCCCCTCCGGACTATTCCCCCGATCCCCCCACCTATCGCTTTTTGCATTTGTTTCATTTGTGCGACGTTTCACATTAAGCTTGACAGTCGGGCTTTTGTGCATAATCGTGATGCCGTTAGCTCCGGCTTTGGTCCTCAGCTCTGGCTTCAGTTTTGGTCCTGTTTTCTGGCTATGTCCCTTCATTTCCTTTAGTTCCTCCTTTTGGACACTATAACCCAAGCCAAGCCCTCCAGCCATTCCGCCCGCCTGCTGATGGAAATAAGCTACCAATTACTAAAGTGTTTCACTCTAAAGCCATTACAGTTGTTGCTGCTCCTGATTTTGCTTCGGTCGCTGCTTTTGATTCTGTAACTCGCCTCCTGATTGTGATTCTGATTCGGAGATGGAGACAGAGCTGGAGTGGGAGTTGGACTGGGAGTTGAAGTGGGAGTGGAAGTCGGAGTCAGAGTCTCCTCTAGCTGCTGATCTGGACTTGAACTAAAATGTTGAACGGTCGCATTAGTCGGAGCTGCAGGCAACGGACAAAAGAGTTGGATTTGCACAAATGCAAGTAATGCATGAACCTGGGATGTGTGTGCTTTGATATGAATTTATCTTTGACCAACGACTCTATTAAATTCCTTTAGGTTATATATTAATTAATGAATTCATGTGCACTGAACTAGCTCCTCGTTGAAACAAAATAATCAAACCAACACCCTAAGCAAATGGAGACATCAGTTTTATTTAGCAATATGAAAGATAAATAGGCATTTAATGTGGTTAGTTGACAACCATTAAGGATGTTTAAGTACTGAAATAAGTTCAATGGCATAACAAATGTTATTTAATGGCTGTAGGGTGTTTAATTATTTATAACCAGTTGACTTGTCACTTATGTATATCAACCAGAATAATTGTGTCTGATATGGTAGCTCTGATTAAATGATATGAGTTCCTGGTAAAAGCGTGCTTGAATTAACATCAGCATAAATGACCTAGTTTATATATTTCTGGTCACGTTCAGTTATTTTATTTAGATAATAATTTATAAGATTAACTAAACGGAAATTAATAAGTAAAAGGCGAAACATCGAATAGTTGCTTGATAAATAAATATAAATATAAAATACCGAAATGAAATAAAGTCAAAGTCTTCAAATGTCACTATCTCTTAACTATATTTGTGACACTTAAATTTAATCTCTGAATAATTCACCGTAAATGTTCGTAGGAACTGAAAAGATTTCTTATCATCCACAGACTCGCGTTAAATTTAAATTTGAAATATACATATTTGAAGTCTCAAAAACACAACAAAAACCTTCATCTCTCCTTCTGTATTTGTTGACTTTTTCAATTTCCATTCAAGCGCAACACATGCACACACACACGCGTCCATCATCATTTTAGCATTGCAGATTTAATTTCGTCAAAGTGGAAAAGTCAACCGAAAGGTCGCTGCCGACAGACTCTATACGCACCAATGAGTGCCACACCAAAACACTCCCGATTCCAGGGACCATAGACCGTAGTCCCCAGCCCCAACCCCACCAACAATCCCCAAAAGCGACCCTCCTCGTACCTAAGCGTGTGACCCACAGATGGCAAAGGGACGACCATGGATAGCAACTACAACAAACAAGCACGACGAAAGCCAACATATGGCAAAGTAGAAGCAATCTGGAAAGTCGCGGAGGGTTGGTTTTTAAATTTATACAAATTAAAGAAGAAAATCTGATTTTATATAAAGTGTTCTTTTCCCTACCAAAAAAAAGTACAAATTAACATCCATAAAATCTTAGATTTTAACGTCAGGAACAAGTAACAAACTTTACAAATGTTTCTCAAGGTGAAATTACTTTTTGGGGTAAGACAAAAGGTTCACCTTATCAAGAAATCCCTTCCCCACCTCCTCTGCCTGTGTGTCACCCTTGATTAGCTTCATAGATAACGTCTCGTAGTTGTCGATTAACCCTCGCCCCAGACCCAAACTTGAATACTAATGACATCTGCTATCTGTTCATTTGTCTTTGCTGTTTTCCATTTCATTCTTTTCTTTCTTTTTTTTTTGCGTACAGTCTGAGCTTGTCAAAGGGTTAAGGTTCATGAGAAAGGGAAGCCAAGTTAACGCTGCTGACTCGCTCTAACAAACCGTACTCGACACGTTCCACTTGGCTGGGTCAATATGCTGGCGGATTTGCTGTGCCCTGTAATTAAACACTTTTCCCGGGCAGAAGATGGGGGATGGGGGGACAACACCTGAGTGAGAATCTCTTGATGATGAGGTAAAGGTGAACGGCTGGCACACCACCAATCCCTGTGGCCATCTCTTTTACCTAACAGTTTATTCCCCGAAGTTAATGAGAATCTCCACCTGAGTTCATTCCTCTCAACATCGAATGGAGCTCCGACTGTGAACGCTTTAAAGACCCAATTAGCCGCCTAACGTTTATTCCGGCCCACAGAACGGACCTACCAATTTTCCTGTCATTCCCATTTAATTGACAACTGTTGGCTTTCGGCCTAATTGATGACTTGATGCTTCATCTAACTCTCACACACTAGCACTCGGATCGTTTGTTTCATTTCGTTTCATTTTGCGGGAGGCCCCGTTAAGCAAATAAATAAATCAAGATATAAGCAAAGAAACACTCGACGAGCTTCCAAATAGATTCGAAATAGTTGCAGTCCATCCGTGAAGTTGTTGACTTGGCCCAGTCATAAAGTGAAGATTCCACTCGGCAAGCTGAGTACTCGAGGACCTCTGGTGTGGGCAGTGCATAAATTTTATAAATACATTTTCAACAGCACATCAGTCATGGCCAGTCCGAAACAGGAGCAAAGTGCAGGCATATTCTACCCATTAAATTTGGAAATAAAGGGCATATATTGCTTGTTGAGAACATAAAATATGGTAAGAGTTTGATTTATGCTACAGAAATGTGTTAACAGTACTTATTTTTAAGAAATACCTAGCTTTCAATAAAGAATCATTAAAGATCGTAAAAAAAAACCAATTAATTTTGTAAAAACTCTACCAAATATCAAACATTTATTGTTCAGAATTAAATCATCATAAAAAGTTGTATCTTTTATTTTTAGTTGGCAAGGATTTAAAATATTAAAAAAAAATATATAATTTACATAATATTTTTAGTTTTTATTTTATATATTGAAATAAATACCTTTTCCAATTTACTTTTTACCTTTTCATTTTACAATATGTGTTAGCAGACAGAGGATATTTTTTTGTTGACTCGATAACATTTTCACAGAATTTTCCTGAGCAATGAATTCATACAACAGACGTAATCTCTGGCATTTTTCGGACACCATATCGCCGCCATTGGACCCACATGGCGCCCATCAGCATCTGCATCAATGTCAGTGGAGGATGCAGCAAATGCATTTTGAATATTTATGAAACATGTCCGGCCGACACCGACATCGAATGCGTGCAGTCATTATTCAAAATAATCGGGCTAACGTGCTCTCATGTCTTGAGGACAGGAAATTCATGAATATGGAAACGAGCAAATTGCGTAAACGCCTCCTGGGCGGCTTAATAACAAAGTGTCAAAAGGACCTCGGTTATTTTGCTGGAAAAGTTCCAGGCTCGTGCCTGACCTATCACCATTCCTGTCAGTTTGCATTGTTGGCCAATTTTGTGCTGGCCCTTTTTGTGTTTCAGCATTTTCCGTTTATCCAATTTATTAGAAAACTATTGGCTGCTGGCCCTGGACATCGGAACGTGGTCATTGCAAAGTTGTTGGGATTGCGGAAATCGAAATTGTTGAAGTAAACAATTATTGACGACTATTGCTGTTTCATGCGGAAAGGGATATCAACTTTTGAAAGAGTAAAAATACAAAATAGAAACCTTTAAAATAACTTTTTGTATAACTAGAAAAATATTTTTAAATTCCACTCCAGTTAGCAATGCAATATTTTATTATATTTATTTATTTCGAAGCTGGCAAGATAATCGGAAAATGATGATGATGGGCCATTTCCAATTTACATTGGACAGCTTGCCTTTCAATTAGATGCTTGCCATAGATTTCATAATAGATTTGGCAGTCAGGATTTTTCATTTTCCGTATTTTTTTAACTTCAGAACAATAGATTTATGGAATAAATCAATAAATGCATTTGACAGGAATTCGAGTGGGACGACAGACGGCAATACAAAAAATGAACTATGGCACCAAGAGTGAGTCTATATCCTATTCGCCCAGCTCTCTCATCACTCAATTCCCCGTGTCCACTTCTCTCCCGAAACAAGGTCCAACAAACTAACTAATTCAATCTTTGCCGCCTGTCCACGTTTATCACTGGTTGCTTTTTTTATTTTTTAGTTGTTTTTTGTATTGACACCCTTTAACCCATTCCACTCCCAATGGCCCTGTCAGTGCTTCACAGCAAAACGAGAGAGAACAGTCCATTTGTGTGAATTGCATTTTTATTTGTATGGAATTTTCATAGCGAGCCCCCCATAGGTTCTACTGGCATTCACACATGTCCCTGTCCTCGGCCAGGATATTCGACTTTCAACCGGGGTTGCGGAAATCTGGCTGGAACATGGAACAAGAGACACGGGGGGCAAGGGCACGGACACGGGGCGTTGTCTCGTGTTGCTTTGACAGTTTTTTGGCAAACTGCCAGACGGCCCAGCGAGCCACTGGCAATGGAGTGCACTCATCAGGAAAAAAAGGAGAAAAACCAGTGGGAAGTCTTTCATATTCAAGATATCCTCTAATTAAAAAATTCTGATTTTAGCTAGGCAAATAAATATTCAATAAAATATATGCAATCAATTTTTATTAGAATAAAATTCTCTAATTGAAAGATTTATGTGTGCCCTTTGTTTGGTAATTTAAAATCAGACATCACGTTTAATTAACTAAAAACTAATTTCCATTTGGCGAATGCCAATCATTTATTACAAAACATAAATCAGTTGTCAATTATAGAAATTACATTCTCTTTAAGCCTCTTTTGTTTTGGCAAAAACTCTCAATTACATTTAAAAATTAAATAAAATAATATATTGTCTCATATAATATTTACTGGATAGAATGAAACAGAATACTAAAGGATCAAATCACTAGTGAGAAGGGAAGGGAAGGGGTTAGGACGATATAGGTAAAAAGAGAGATAAAACGAAGAATGCGTGCGGAAAATTTAGCACGCTCTACGTGCCACGGCAAAAAATAAAAAATTGAAGTAAATTTGGCAACTGGCTACAGAGAGTCGTTAGGCAGAGGTCCTGGCATGAGGAGGGAATCTCTGGCGTTGGCGCCCTTCGATATACAATGAAGCCGCTCAAACCAAAGCCTCCCTCCAACTCAAGTTCAGCAGTGCGGCAATGCAGCTGAAAGGACAGACAGGCTGACAACGAGTCCTGCTGCAGACAGCAGACATCCTGTCGCCAGACTTTCGCCGCATTTCTTTTTTCTTCTGATGCAGCTTAGGCCATTAGCGCTCGTGTTCTTCGATTGCAAGAACACAAGAAAGCAATTGGGATTGCGGTGCATATCCAAGGGCTTGGTCAACGCCAAGCGGACATCCAACTATTTTTACAAACCAATTCGAGGCACGGATTGCAGGGCCAAAAAAGTAAGTGCAACGTAGAGCTCAATTTTCATTCCGTCTGGATTTTTAAAGGTCAGCTTAACTACGATTTTCTATTATATTATTTATTTTACATTTACAAAATTTGTCAATTTGTCCTAGAAGATAAATAATGTTTATTTCCCCAAAATGTACCCTATTTAAATAAATATTCGAGTTTCCCTTGCACTTTTATGTTACATTTATATATAAAAAACTTCCCACAAGTGATTGCCCGAAGATTTAAGGCTTAAAGCCAGACAGAGTGGCTGCCAGCAGCGACAACGCGGCGTATACGCAACGCTGGCCAACAACGATGAAGGCAACAATCGCCCAACGAGTCTAATGAATGCCCAACTATGGCCAGCTGGGCCAGCACAGGCAACCAACTAACCTGGCCCCATCCGAAGCAGGAGGAAATATACATTATGGTGGCTGGGAAAGCGCGACGGTCGGAGCAACTTATTAATATGCAGAGCAGCCAGCAGGTGTCTTTGCTACCGTTTTATGCCACAATTTGCGCCACGTGCGGCTGCTACTGCCACTGCTGCTGCTGCTGACAAGGCTTTAATAATGCTGCCACTCGGCTGCGTTCGCTTGGCTTGGCCAAAACGATTTCTTTGCTCAGCTGCAGCTCGAAATTAACAATTCGTAGCTCATTTTTCTGCCAGCAGGATGGAGGCAAGAACGCAGAAAGGGAGAGACCTCTTGCAGCGACAATTAGTTGAGTTATTGGCAGCAAGTTGGTCCTGTGTTATCCCCAAAAACCCACCCGAAAACTTTAGCCCAGACCGAGTAATTTTGTAACCTGACAAACAGCAATCACAGGAGCCGCACACTCAAGGGAGAAAAATTGGGTTATATTTAGTAAGACTTTGAAATATGAAATTACTGACTAATATAGGCTTTAGTTAAATATTAAAAATAAAAAATATTACTTATAATAGAGTAAATAAATTTACCAAATAAAGTACTTATGAACCATTTCTCTTGGGTGTACTCTCGAATACTATATCCTACCCCCTCACATGTGGTATGTTGATCGGCTTGTTAGCTGTTCATGGCGTGCTACTCTTCAGCCCAAAACCCCCCCCACTTTCTATCTCCGGACATAGTTGGGCAAAAGGGATTCAAGGCGGCTCCTGTCAACGCATAGTTAAAGGCCAGGACCATGGCAGCAGGTGCAGGTGCAGGAGCATGAGCATGAACAGGAGCAGGAGATTTGGCCAGCAACCACATCCACCTACAGACGGATGCTCATATGCTACCAGTTCCTCTGGCAGGTCGGCATACCTGGCCGCAGGCCAACTGCATAGTGGACTCGACTCTTCTGGATGGTCAGTCAGCTGGCACAAGGGCCAGCAGCATGTCATAGTTGCAGAAGGAGGAGTGGAAAGCGGGACCAGAAGCAGGGGGGGGGGTCCAGGACCAGTAGCATCGCACAGAGAAGATGAGCACTAAGCAAAAGTAGCAGTATTACGGACAAAATGAAGGCAAGGGTGGAGGAGTTGCAATCCCAGCAATCCACAAATTGACTGCTGAACATGTCAAGTGATTGAAGCCTTCCTCGTTCTCCTCTCGACCAGCTTTCGTCATGTGTCCACTCAGTCTCCACAGCAGGATGAGAAGGCCAATTGAATCAGTGGCTATAGTAAAGCCAGCTCATCGGATTTGGATTGCCTGAAATCTGATTTCCGCTTAATGTATGCTTTTTTGATTATGTTTCAAGAAGCAAGCCATTGAATGCACTATACATTCAATTTACACCAAATATCAAACAACTTTTTATCCGATTTTATTAATATTTTGTATCTAAATTATGAAAGTATTGAATTATTTATTTAAGTATTCAATTAAATTTTGTTAAACGTACTGACTGAAAGATTTTATTTTGCAATTGTAGCATAAATCGAATACAGCATACAAAAAAGGTGGCAATCAATTGTTTTCCAATTAAGTTGAAAGGCAACAGCTTAAATGGATTTAGGGAAACGAAAAAAGATAGCACTGCAAACTTTTGTTTGTCAACAGTCCCATTGACATTTTCATTAGGCTTTCCTTTTTATGGCCGTGCGTATACGTAACGCAGTTAGATGAGCAACTTATTGCTCATACGCCGTGGTGGACCTACAGAATTTGCCCCCATCCTGGGCATTCCCACGATTCGGCTTTTGTGCAATTTTTTTGCTACCCTTTTTCGGTAGTCACGGTTTTGTCTGACATTTCTTGCAGCCGCCTTTTTTTCTGTCTTTTTGTTGTAGCAAAGGGGAATTCAACTCTGACTGCCACTGTAACCTGCACCGTTTTGCAGCAGCGGCAGAAGAGGAAGCTATAAACCTGCTCAATGCACATGGTTTCGCAGCGAGGGAAATGTCAACGAAAGCTACAAAAATGCAAAATACATTGGCGACACCAAAAAAAAAAAAAAACCCTAACAGAAAAAGAGATGTAAAAACGAGCGAAAAAAAGAAAGAAATATTCAAGCGCGGGAAATGTGAAGGAGAATTCACGCCAAATGAAATCTGCAACGAGTCTGACGCATTTAGCTGTCAGTTTGTCTTAGCGACTCGGTCGTGGGATATGCCGTCGTCATGTCTCATTGTGCTCCTCCAATTCCGATTCCCGCGAAAAGGAGTAGCCAAGGATCCTTCTGACGGCAGGAGAGGACAGATGCGGATGGTTATCCAAGCAAACCGGGGCGAACCAAAACTGAAGCGGAGCAAAACGCAATGCGCGTAAAATAAACAAATTTCCGCAGACGACACTCAACTATGCAAACAGTAATTGGAGCAGGCAGCGGCGGGTGGGAGGCGGTTCAACTCGAAGAGTTTCAGATGCTGGCTGAAGCTCAGGTAAAACCTGTAGCCAAAACCAAAAACTGAAACTGAAATTCAGCGGAATAAAACAACAGCAATGGAGACAAGCAGGAAGCATAACATCAAAGGGTTTGTAACAAACTTACAGTATCCTGGAAATCTTTCTCTTTACGATATAGTACATATAGTTGTAAAAGAAATAAAACCAATACAAACAAAATTTTTATGTGCCATGTTTATTATAATTATTATTATTTAAATTAAGAAAATCCCATTTAAGCAATAACATTTATTTTAAACATCAAAAGCAGCATTTCACCCAAGCTTTCAGCATTTACAGGGTATGCACAGAGCTGCCGTAATTCAACCCTAACGAAGGTGAGCGCCTGGGATGGCGGCAGAAGCTCGCTAGGATTCACAGGATTCGCGCGGGATTCACATAACGCAAGACAGTTGGCGGTACAGAAGGAGACCTCCTGCGGTAGTGCGGGAATACGGGGAAGCGGTTGTGGGCGGCAGAGAGAAATGTTCCAGCAAATGCAATATTGTTATGCTGTAATGGTATAAAATGTATGCATATGTTTTACACAGACAACAGGATGCTGCAAACGAGACATGACCGAGGGGGGGAGGACCGGAGAGAAGGAGATCAGAGGAAGGCAGGAAGTCGTTGCTTTGCTGCCTCTGTATGCGGAAAATTAAAGAAAACAACAACAGCCCGAAAATCGCAGGCGGAAAGCATTTTGGCAAGAGCAAAAGAACAAAGCGAAACAAAAACGAAAACTGCGAATGAAAATTGAATGAGAAACACAATTCCCATTTTGTCTCTGGCTGGGAAATAGATCCGGTTACTTGGGGTCTCTGATTCCTTTGGAATGAAGGATACTCCTATCGCTATCTCTGATTTCTCTAAAAGGAGGAAGGCACTTCAAAATCTATATATATTAATTACAGGAGTTAAAATACATGAAAATCAATCCATTATGTGCTTGCAATATTTGGAATAATTTTTCTAGATGGCTTAATTTGCTTAAGCAGAATTATATAATTAATATTTTAAACATTATTATTATTCCAGCCTTAAATATAACATTTTAAATCTATTTTATTAAGTTTAAAACAAGTAATGAAGTAAAGAAGCAAACTTAATACAAGTTGACCCTTTATATAATCTTAAATGAGTAAAACCAACACTGTAGTTGCCATTGGTAAGCTTCACTTCACTAATTACTGGTAAACAGATTTTTATCCCAAGGTGGAAAGCCATTCGTTAGCCTTATCATACAAATTGGCAGGGAAAAGCAAAGAGAGTAAAAGAAGAGAGAACTGCAAGGCAAAATCCAATCAAGTTAGTCTAATTAAAACGCCTGGAAACAAACTCAATCACTGAACGCTTCTCGAGGGTCTAATTATTTAGACTTTGTTTCTGCCTTTTTGTTTTCCCTTGTTTTTTTTACATATTTTCTTTTCGTTCTTGTTATTTTTTGGCAAACGCAAACAAAACCAAGTGGTGGTAAAAGGGCTAGAAATTGTTTAAGGAACGGAAACTATGCTAATAGGCAAATAACCAACAGCGGAAAGAAAGAGAACCAAAACAAAGTTGGTTTAAAAACCATTAAAAAGAGAGGATGTAATTGAAAATTGGCAAAATTTCAGAGGTAAACAAATTGTATAAGTTGTGAATTTAATCATTTTAAAATTTTTAAAACCTTGTTGAACTTGAATTAAAAACTATAATGACAAAATCAATAGAATAATGTTTTTCCCCCAGTCTACATAGCATAAAATTTTTAAATAATTCAACCCCTTAACCCCCTAAAAATTAACATCATTAACATAAACATCATTATAAACCACATCATATTAAGTTTTTTTTTACAATGCAATTTTGATGTAAAGAGCATAGTGCAGTAAATCAATTATTTTTTTGATTTAAGCAAAGATAAAAATTTATTTAAATTTAATAAATAAGATAATTAGCCTTTTTAATCAATATAGCCTTGCTCTAGTTGTTTTACTATAAATATTTAAAAAAGTATATAGATTTCTAATGCTACGATTTCTAATCTAAAAACTTCTAATATTAAAATGTCAATAATTTCAAGTATAAAATATACTTTAATATGCCTCACCTTCTTCCTGCTAGGCAGCATTTTGTTTGAGCTGCAATTTCTACCCGCTAAGCCATCCAGATTCATGGTCAATCTACGAAGACCAGTGGAGATCATGTCGGACAAAGGTCTTCTAGTAAATACATCGCACTGTCGAATGCCCGCCATGGATCCCCTGTCGCCTATTGCCCATTACTTTATGAAATACTCGAAATATAATTTTTCGTGCTACAGAATCCAACTACTAACGCCCAGAACAATTGATGGTAGAAACTTTCTGTACCTCGAAATTAGCAAAAATAAACTTTGGAAGTATTTCGGAGTTCGAAGAGTGAACGAAATCTTTTGCGCCTACACCGGCTTTGAGAGGCTCGATGACTTCTATAATCGTTACGTGGAACGAACCGTTTTTGGCTTTAACAGATGGCGTAACTACCAGGAGATCAAGCCGAGCAATACAAAACTGCGGGTCTGTTGTTGGCGAAATCATGGTCGCCTGATCTACCGTGACGTATTCATGTTCCTGCCAGAACCAATACCTCCAAGAAAGGACATGAAGGTGAAACCGGAACTTGCAAAGCGTCTCTCTGTATTGATCCTGGGCATCGATTCCATATCCCATATGCATTACCGTCGATATTTCAAGTAAGTGAAATTTAAAATTGTATTAAAATAAAAATAAAAAACAAAATATGTTCCTTTCTTATTTTGTAGTAAAACAATTAGCTTTATTGATAAATTGACGCACACAGAGATGTGGGGCTATAACCGCGTTGGTGAAAATTCCTACCCAAATTTGCTGCCACTTTTGACCGGCGAAAATGAAATAATAGTGAATGGCCCTAAAGGTTGCTATGGGGCTAGTAACCCTAAGTGCTTCGACAAGTGTTACTTTCTTTTTGACTTCTTCAAGGCAGCCGGCTATACCACTATGTTCGGCGAGGACTCATCCGCAGCGGGCATTCTTGCATATATGTCACACGGCTTTAAACGCCAGCCAACTGACTTTTACCTACGCCCCGTCATGAATGAGATCCACCGTACGAGTAACTACCAAGCGTCGGGTGCAGATTCAATTTTGTGCACAGCTAATCGAACATATTCCCAAGTTTTGGACAACTTCAGGCACCGACTTCTGCCGCATATGAAGGCCCGGAGCCAAGACACTGGATTCTTTGGCTTCTTCTGGCAATCGTACGGCGTGCACGATTACTTTTGGCACGCCAAAATCGCAGATGTGATGTACGAATCCTACCTGAGGGAGCTGTATCGGCGCCAACTACTTAGAAACACCTTTGTACTGCTGATGTCCGATCATGGGTTGCGATATGGTCAGTTTGCTGACACGCTTCAGGGTATGAGGGAAATATCCCTGCCAACGGCGATTGCCATTTATCCACGGTGGATGATCCAACGATTTCCGCTGGCGATTGAAAATCTAAAGGCCAATGCCCACCGACTGATGACCACCCATGATATGCATGAGACCCTGAAGGACTTGGCCAATTCATTGTTTCTCCCGATTCCTGAAGAGCGCAGCTGCAGCTCGGCTCAAATTCCAGAGAACTTTTGTGAGTGCGATAATTATGTGAAGATCCCAGTCAATCTGGCCAGTGTCCAGCATGTAGCCAGATTTGTTGTGCAGAGGATTAACGAGCTGCTGGCTCCTTATCCCAAGTGCCAGCGACTGCAACTGAGCCATGTGGGGGATGCCTACAAACGGGATCCCAGGCAGACAGTCACTGTGCGGCTAGTGACCCGGCCTGGCTTTGGTCATTTCGATGCCACGGTTTATCATGATCACAGGAACACAACGCTTCTGGGAAGAATCACACGAACGAATCAATACAGGGAACAGTCTAATTGCATACAGAAATCGATTAATCAGCAATATTGCTACTGTTTGTAGTATGAACTTTTGCTAATGATTTAATGCATTATTATTAATTTTATTTTGGTAACAATAATAAATGTTCTACAAGTCCTGAGAACCTGCTGAAAAATAGGAAAAACCCGAAGGAAAGGCAAAAAGTGACACTGCTAAGGGTATCATGCAGAGCCAAAGTAGCCTTGCATTAGGATAAATGACTAGCAAATGTGTTTAGATTTCTCTTAATTTCATTCACAACACATAAACACCCGAGCACTTAACCAAAGCTGTTTTTGCACTAGACACTGTCAACAGATGCCAACGATGCAGCAGGAGGGAGGGAAGGAGCGGGAGTGGAGACAAGGCGAGTGTGCGACTGGCACACATATGGCGGGCATAAACATTTGTCGTCGCTCTGCTGTAATTAATAATAATTTGCATTCACAGTTTGCAGTTCAGCGCCCCGTGCGAGATTTCATTTTAATTAAATTATGTGCAGCAGCCTTGTCGGGGTGTGCGGGTGTCCGTGTGTCCGTGTGTGTGCATGTGGTGTATACTCGGCGGTTAAGGAGGCGTGGCAGATAATGCCAACTACAAGATAAAGCCTGACAGTGGGGGGCGGTATGAGGGATGGTCCTTACTGGCAACATGCAGCATGCATAAATTATTAGCGCTATCTGCTGTCATTTAAGGGTTCGCCTTAGTTTAGTTAAATTCAACTCAGTGTGTGTGTGTGGGTGGGTTTGGGGGCACCTCCTGCGACACACGCAACAATGGCAATAATGGCGGGGCCAACAACGATAACAATATTATCAGCTGCTGCCACAACAAACAAGTGGTGGCAAAAGTAAGTACATAGCAACCTGCATGAGTGACGGCATAATTTGTTAGTTTTCATTATATATTTAAGCCCTGGTTGTTCATTAAGCTCTTAAGCCCTTATTTATGCATAATGCCATTAACAAAGTTTTAATAATAATTTTAAATTGAGCACAAACATAATTTCCTTGAAGTTGAAATCAAATTTGTTGTTATTAAATTTATATAGCACAAGTTTCACATTAAATGTTTCCCTTTAGTTAATCAATTTCCTAAAATTAAATAATATTTTATAAATTTTAATGTTATAAACAAGTTTTCCTAGTTTTAATTTGCAAATCATTCATCTCCGCTTTATAGCTTCATAACGCAACACGCATACGACCCGTTGACGCTAGTCCAAACTTCATTTTGGAGAACTGATGACCTGATACCATTCCCATGAAGTGGCAGGCATGTGAAAAGGACCCAAAACAGAGCGGGTTAGCGAGTTCGATGGAAGCTGGGAGTCGTGGCAAATGCCATTAAGAGCTTTTGACCAGAACGCGCCGTAAATCAAGTCACTTTAATTCAATAACAAGTTCCCCAGAGTGGCCCATAGGTTCCACTAAGCCACCCCAAACCATTTGCCCCGCCGTCGCCCGCTACCCTCCGACATTTTCCCCGTTGAGTCCGGCGCAATGTGCAGATGTTGCCATTTGGTTTCAGGACCGGGCCATGGACATTGATTTCGTTTATCTGCGATGCCAAATTATTCATTTGGACCCACAGACAGCCACAGCACAGACACATGTATATATTCCAACAGCGAGAGGGAGAACCATTGAAGCAATATTGGTTAGCCCCAACCATTTAGCTGGCCAAGTAATTTGGCACAATTTGATTTCGAGTTTTGGCCCAAAACAATGGAGCCAAACTTCGGCTGCCTTTTGGCATTTCAAATTGTCTTCGACGTAATTCAAATGTTTTTCTTTGAGGCTTTTGCCGCTGTTGCTACGGCTGTTGTTGTTGCCATTTAATTTCCATTTGGTCTAAAAGCCCATTCAACCTTGAACAAGTTTACACAATGCTAAATAAATTAGACAACAGACAACAAAAACTTTCAAACTCTGCCCAAGTGTCAAGCAATTGTTGAATTTATGCTTTGCATTTTCCTGCCCCTCCTCTCCTAGATTTATTTGCTATGCAAATCTAAAGCACAATTAATAGCAATTATGGATCATTGAAAGCGAGAGGTGGAAAAGAAAGACGGGGAAAGGAAGGAAGCAGACAAATGTCGTACTTATTTGAGCATTTTCCTGCATAATTATTGTTATTTATTGTTCGAGTATTTCTTACTTACTTCCCAATTGAGATTTATTACGACAAAGATGTTTTGTCATCTCCTCTCCTTTTGAACAAAATTTAATAAATCATAAGGTTGTCAATTCATTCGAGTAATTTGAAGCGGCTGAATATTGATTAGATTGATGAAAAGTTCTCCTTTTGATAAGTACATGTGTTTGATTTGCCTGATTTGATATGATGGAATTTTAAATGTGATGTGCAAATTTGTTATTTCCTTTTTTTCACAAATAAGATGTAAACTGGTATTTGCTTTACGCTCCATAAATCTGTAGCTTCCTCTCGTATTTGATATTCAGTCTTACTGATTATATGTAAATATTTTATGCAATTATGCTTTTCAGCAGCAAATTTTAAAGGCAATTCTGGTCACCAGGATGACTGCCCTTAGTGGACTGTTATGTTGACCAATTGTGGTCGACACAGGCACACTTGACTTCTCAGCAGAGAAGCACACACACAGACACACGCTGGGATTATGATTTAAGCAACCGCAGCAGCTGCAGCAGTAGCCACTAAAGGGACAAATTTACCCCCCTGAAATCTCCAACAGACTCGGCCACAATGGTTTTGGCTAATCGCACTGTCATTGCGTTAACCGCATTTCGTTTATTTGCCGCATTGCATTAAATGACCGAAATCAGCGGGTGGAAAACTGGTCCGAATGCCGGGTGTTGGCATATCAGAGCAATAAGAATGCAGCTACCAACAGGGTCCGGGGTCCGATCTAATGCATTTTCCATCGCATATTTCATTATCAATTTGCATTGAAATCAATTTTGGGGCGCATCCAAATTATACGCGGTGAACGCTGAGCGGAATGTGGCCAATAGCCGAGAACCAATCGCATTTAGACGGTTTGCATAGTTTGTGGGCATCATTCGAGCCAAACTAAACATATCGAACAATGTTTGGCCTGCCTGAACTTCGAATGCATTTTAACTGATTAGATTGATCGAATGTTGGCCACTGAGAAGGGGCGAGGTCAACATGAGCACGACGACTGCAAACTGGGCTTGGCCACAGACAAGTTTCGAATTTTTGGAATTGAAAACTGTGGGTCACTCAGTGATTGAATGTGGAAAAGGGACTTTATTTCTGATATAAAAAAGTCAAAAAAATAATAAATAGATAAAATAGTAAGATTACGAAATGTAATAATGTGAAAATATATTTATTTTATCACAAATAAAAATATTGCAGTAATTTTTTGTGTTTATGAAACCTAAAAAATACATAGGTAGACATAAATTAATAAAAATAAATAAATAAATGTATATTATTTTAATGTACTTACAGTTGGATATGTTTAGGATCTGAAATAGAAGAAAAAAAGTATAATTAGTACGTTTTATATAAATAAATAAAGTTACAGTCGAGTATGACCGACTATGAGATACTTTTAAAGAAACATTAAACTGGCTAATTCACTTTGGTAGTTAAAACTTAAATAAACTAAAACTTAAAAGGCACCATGCACCGTGATAGGACCATGCTGTGAAAAACCCGACTGAACACAAATGTTCCTTTCAAAATTTTAAGCAACACCAATTGATGATGCCAACACAAATTTAAATAGCAAAAAATTCTTTCTATTCTTCAATTCATATATTACCCTAAATTAATTATTTATCTTATTCGATTCTAGCCAAGCTCTTAAGACCAAATGACCTAATCGAAAAGCCCGCCTGACAACGCCCCCTTGTCCCTGCTCCAGTTACCTACTTACATCCTCCTCTATCCATATGTGCGACACTCCCAACAACATACACTCAACACCACCCCAAAATCCATACACACACAAATCTAAGTATACTCTGTACTATACACACCCACGCCGGACCACTGACAATGGGCAAAATCTATAAACTATTGAATTGCAAATTGCGTATAAAGTCAAAAGAAAATTTTTGCAATGTAAATTAACAGCCAACGAAACTGGGCAAAAGAGCAGGAGGAGTCAGAAATCAGAAATCGGGGAAAAGAGAGCACAGGAGGAGGGGCAGTATAAGAACAACGAGAATGGGAAGACCACAGTCATTTGAAGCCATCCTACACCCCCCTGGATAGCTTTCGTTGGAGAATTGTGCTATGAAATAATCCGCAACGACAAATATGCGCGCTGTTTTATGTATGTACGAATAGATATGTGTTGGCCATGTTCATTCACATGTGTGTGTGAGTGTGTGTTGGCCAGTTGGTTAGCCAAGTATCGCACAAAGCCGTGTGCTGTGCAAGTATTTTGTATTTTTGGAGCCAGTTACCCAGACACCAACATCACAGCCAACAACAGCCACCACCACCACCACCACCACCAGCGGCAGCAGCAACAACAAAAGGCACTAACAGCCAGTGGCAAACCACACACATAAACCGGTCCAACGAAATTCCAGACAGTCGCCGTCGTCGCCAAAAGAGCAGCTTCAGCTCCAAATACAGCTCCCAGCCTCCGTCTCCTCCCCGTTGGGCCCTGACTTTGGTCTATCGAAGACCCCAAGACATGAGCAGCGGCAGCGGCAGCCGGCACTAAATGTCAAGCGAGTGAACGGTTTTCAGATAGTGGGAATGCGTTGGTAAAGAAGCGATACAGGAAAAAATTGCTCAACTGAGATACAAATATAACAAATATATCTTATATATTTTATACAAAAAATAAAAGAAAATCTAAAATAGTAGCTTTAAATGGTTCATCAAGGGCTCAAATCATTTAGCCTTAAAAGTAGGATCAATCGAATGGTAATTAAAAATGAGATACATTTCAAAACAAAGGCTTTATTTACATGATTTTTTTAATTAAAAGATTTATTATCAAATCAGTCATAAAGCCGAACTAACAAGTTTCTTAACAAAAAAAACCAAGAATAAAACCATATCTTAGTGTTTTTTATTTGACAACTTGTAGCTATCTTTTTATAACATTATCTGCTAAATCAATAAAAATGTACTGTGAAATCTAGCAGTAAATAAATGAAAAGAGAAAATCCATAGTAATTCTTAATTTCTTAATTTCTTAATTTTCGCACAGTGCGAAAATGGTGCAAAAAAATCAAAGAAGAAAAAAATCCCAACTAAAGAGAGCTCATCAAGTTGGCTTAGAAACCAGAACCACAAAAAATGAACTGTAACAGCGATTAGCAAAAAGAATTGAAGAACATCGGCGAAGATAAGAAGCCACACCCTCTTGATGAAGAATTCCAAATCCAGAGATACATCCTTCGATAAATAAATCTTCAATTACTAAACCAAATCATATTTCAATATCCTTAATGGATCTTTAATGGAATGTGGAAGTATTTTCCACAAAGGCAAAAATTAATAAAAACCGACATACGCAGGCAAGTGCGCTGCTTACACAAATACATATATCAGTTATATAATCACGATTTTTTTCCTCTCTTTCCTCAAAGCCGGCGACAACTTCGAACGAATGGCGACGGCAAATTTGTTGTAATCAATATGAACTGGCGTCTGGCGGCTGCCACAGATAACTCCACACACACAGAGACTAACAGCTCCAGCAGGCCATAAACGAAGTGTGTGGTGTGTGTGTGTGCGAAAAACAGATTTGTGAAAAATGCGGAAAATGGCAAGAAATGAAATCGATGGATCCACAATCCACAGCAGGAACACCATTGCGTTATATTGCAAAATATAAGTGTACCTTGGAGGCAGAGAAAGGGAAAAAAGAGGTTGGGGTGGCAGATACCATCTTGTGATTTTAACGTGTGTGTAAGATTGTGTATGTGTGTGTGTTACATCGTTAAAAATCGTTAAGGCATTAGAAAAAAAAAACTAGATACCAAGCAGATACCAAGAAAAAAAAGGCCCTAATGATGATGGATTTGATATTAATTAACTGTATAGAAAATGTGTAAGATGTTTCCAGAAATACTAAGGGGGGAGTTTGGCAACTTATTTGACTTTGATTTAAAATATTTCAATATCTTTCAAATTAATCTCAAATTAAAATACAATTTCCTTATTTAACAGAGGATTTCTGTAGTTCTAAGTCATATTTTTAACTAGAAACCAGTTCACCTGATAAACATGTTTACTTTAAATCTACTATATTTTTTCCCTGAAACGCTTTAGGTGCCAAAGAAAGATGGAGGGAAAAGGTTGTGTGTGAAGCATGACATCATTCAACGATTACAACGACATTGTCGTTTTTCCTCAACCTCGGTGACAGCTTCTTCTTTTTTTCGCTGGCTTAGTAACCCATACACCTCCGTCCCCAGCCCCATACCCTATCCTCTCAGCTTGCCCCACAGCTTTTCTGTGTGCGTTGCTGCAATTACGAATACATATTTTTGATAGACTTGCTTAAGCCAAGCAAAAAATGTGATAAACGACCAGCTAAAAGGAGGTAAAGTGTGTGCGGGGATTGTATATCGCAAGTGGAGCAATTTTTATAACACAAACCCACATATCAACATAAATTCCCCCGGGAATGTGGCACAAATAAAAACAACAAAAAATAGCACTGAAGCAAGGTACTCCAGATAAAATTATAAAGAAAATCCAAGGGGAAATATTCAAAAGTGGTTTGAAAGAGAGCCCAAGGGGTGCTAAGGGAGTGGAATTAAAGAGATCACTTGACTTGGGATCTATTTTATGTTCGCTTAAGTTCATTATATCTCTTCAGTTGATATTCTGAATGGTTCATGTATAAAGCACTTGAAGAATTGAGGAAGATACTTTTTTTAAAGAGTGGAAATATTAATTTTTTCTTATTAATACCCTTTTATTTAAATTTAATTCAACATTTTTGATCACGCATTTCAAGATAAAGTTAAAAATGCATTTCCATTGAATTTGTAACAATATTTTTCGGGCAACTTTGTTGACATTGGGAACATGTGAGAATTTGAAAGTTTTTGGCAGCGAACCGCTCCCCTGATGCATGACCAACCAGCACCACCCACAACCACCCAACCACCCACCTCCCCAGATCAACTCGACCGAAGCGAATTCAGTGCATCTCCCGCGCGACCTCCCATCAATATGTTACCTCAAAATATTTTTGCTGCCGCATTGCCCCATTAAACATTCATCATTTTCCATGGCCATTCGTCATCAGTGCGTGGAAAAGTTAACGCCAAGAGACGTTGTGGGGGAGGGGGGACATGGGGGAAGTGCAACAAGAACAGAACTATAAAAAGGAACGCTACATCGGTCAGCAGACCAACACCGACACAAGCCCCCTCGCAAATAGCGAAAAACTCTCGACACACTCGCACAAATCCACAAACATTTATCGAGATATTTCACACGCATCCGAGCCGAAGAGATGTGTGGTAACAACAGCACAAAAAAACCATAAAAAAAACCAACACAGACCTTTCAGGGCTTTAACACTCTTTTGTTGACTTACTAACTTTTTACAATGATCAGACTGGTTGTCAGTAAAGAAATAATTGAATTAAACAACTATTTCTGTTACAAAGCAAAAACAAGCTGGAAAAATAAATATAAAAATGTTTAAATTAAGCAAAGCAAGTTGGCTGACTTTTACTCAATTCGTAAAGGAGATACAAATTTATTAAATGTTTAGAAAACAAGGGAATAATCAGCAGAAAAATGTTGTCAGCTTTGTTTTACTCCTGCAACCCAAACCAAATATTTGGCATGTATATTTTTTGAAGGTATTTTTATTTTTGTAGGTTTAACTCACTTCCTAAATATTTTCTTATATTTTTAATAAGTTGTGATAGCGACAAAAAATTTGTTTATTTAAACCGAGGTAGTTATAAAAAGGAAAATAAACTTAAAGTTTCTTTTAAGGCATTCTTTCTAAAACCTTTAAAATTTAAATTATAAATACCATATATACATTTAATTTTTTTACTTTTCCATTTTAAAAGACCTAGTTTTCATTTTCTGAAAGTTCAAGGGTATAAAAACAAGAGCAAAGCACCATTCAAGAAAATACAAACAGATACAGTACATTGAAAATCCGCAGCTGAGAACTGTGTAGTGGAGTGAAGTGAAAGCCACAGACTGCACTGGGAAAACCCTTCTATCCGAGAGCTGCATTTGGACAGAGAGAAATGTGGATTCCCAGATTCGAGCTGTAAACTTATGGACAGACACCTGCGAATAGGGTCAATAGAATTACGAAAGAAATGGGTAAGGTAAAACACGAGATAGTGGCAAAATAAAGCCAACAAAAATACAGCGGTCCAATGTCACACCAAGAAATTGTTGCTCTTTGCCGGTATTTTATTTGCTCTTGCGGTTAGCACCACCAACCAGCGTTCTGCATCAACAGAAATCAAAGCTCCACTTTTGCCTGACCCATTCATTACCATAAAAAGTGTAGAGCCAAGGAGATATAGGGGCGATGGGGGCAAACTGGTTTTATCATCAATGCAGAACAAGAATATTCATTGGGATCTCCGAAGGGGACAGCGAAAGTGGTGCCATAGAAAGTTGTCTCGACTTCGAGACGCTTTTTTGCTCAGTTGCGGGACGCACACACAAAACCAGGCAAGCGGAGAACTTTTTAATTAGACACTAAACTGCAACTGTCACGGGACCCTTTTGGGGTCTTTTCTTGGCTTAGAGAGAGGAGAGAAAAACAGCACTCATTATCCTGCTGATTAATAAGCAAAGCACTGAAAGGTAGAGACTTTGGCAGGACAAAAGTAACTCGGAATTTTCAAGCAGCTTGCAACCAGCTACTCTTATTTGATGGACTCATAAAACCAATAGTAAATATTTCTCATTCCATTTATTTTTTGACAAGCACCTAATAACCGTTAGCGATTTATGGACATTAAAGAAAATGTTGAATAATTAATCGACTAAATATTGAGCTGAAGTCCATAGAAAGGTTATGATGACGGTTTAAATTAGCAAAGGATTGGCATAAAAATAGCTGGTATTCATGCTTAAGTTATATTTTATATAAGAGTTACTATTTTATAACACCCCTTTAATAATAAAATAATAATAAATCTTCCTAAATTAGAAACTATTTTCCAGTTTAACATTTGATATATTTTCCTTCAAATATTTTCCACCACTTTTAATATCTTCTCCTCTAAAAAACCTCTCCATTTCAGAGTATTTTCCCTTTCGGTATTGTCCCGGAAAAATACCACCTGTCACGGTCTAAACGATCAAGTGACTGACTGACAGTTGGCTAACTGGAGCAAGTCGGTGACTGAAAAATGCCCGCCAGCCAGGGAACAAGAATCCAGAAAAAACAAAAAAAAACTGTTTGAAAAGTGCAAAAAGTGCTGAGCCCAAGATGAAAGTTTAACAACATTTAGCTGAGCAGGCACAAAGTAAAGTTGGCAGGCGGCAAGGACTCGAAAAAAAAGGCCAGCAAGGGGGCGGGGAGACTCTGAGCTGACTGAATGGGATCAAACAATTCGCTAGTTTACACCTTGGACTCATTTAATTATATTCATTGTACCAGTTCAAGTCTCTCATTAGTCACCCCCTCATTATGCCACCCCATCGCGCCATCTGTCCTTCTTCCTTGCGCTCCTTCTTGGCCATAACAACAACAAGTTGGCAAAGTTTTGTGAAATTTTCTTGAACAAGTGACCCATAAGTTGGGCCAAAGCAAAGGCAGCCCAACAAGTCAGTTTGTCTACCCCGAAGGAACCCCAGCTATTTCCTAACACCTCCTGCGATCCTACGAGTCCTTCACCTCGTTGCCTAATGAATATGCTGCCCTAGGGCCAAGTCCAGGCAACGTCTCGGCAACGTTTACTTAGCAAACTCAAACGGTGTTGGCGTATCCGTGGCTCTAATTGCTTTGTTAGACACCGTTGAGGCAAAATATGATGGTCCTGGATAGTGGAGTGAGGGGAGGGAGTGTCTGAGGAAGTCGTTGGCAAAGTTTCCTTGCCACAGGAGATGCACGGTGCATATGAGTCTTTAATTTAATCAGGGCTAGGATATGATATCTTTTATCAAATAATTTAACTACGACAAGGTTTCTTTGACAAGACTTTGTTGTGCAGCATCGTAAGAAATATACTAAGGATGTCTACAAATTAACCTCAAGTTTAACTTAAATAGTTTATTCCCTGATACTCGAATAAATAATAATTAATAATCTATTTTTGGAAGATATTTTCCACTTACCCTGAAATTACAATTGATTAAGCTCAAAAAATAAAATATTTTAAAAATCCCCTGTATTTTTATTCATTCCAAGTCAAAATTTAAGGACACCTTAACTCTCCGGTCACGAACTTCAGATCACAACTTGTCAATCAACCCTCGAAGGTTGGGTGAAATGGGATGGCACAAGCTGTGCACCCATTCATCCGGCCGGATTCGCACAAGTCTGTGCCCCAAGGCTGGCAATTATAAATACTCTTCTCCTCTGCTGCGATGGCGTTTAACAGGAAAACATCACAGGACATTTCGCTAATCTCCAGGACAGCAGCCAGTCCATGTCAACAGGGAAGGAAAGTTGTCGGGGGAGGCGGAAACTGGAAGCAGGTCAGTGTTGCGCCCCCGGGCAATCAAACTTCGACTTCATTTGACAACTTTAATGGAGTCCGAGGCGAAGCAGCAGTTTGGAAAAGTTGCTTATTGCATTACCGTTGACCGTTGGCTAAACTTTGTATTACATAACCACTACTATGTTGGCTTAACATTGTCCGACCGCCGGCCATACCCCCTCCTCTGGCTTCCCCAATTCCCATGGCCGCTTTCCCCACGGCAAGGCCGCATCGACCCATTGTCACTCATAAATGTTAAACAAATTGTGTGAACACAGCCCCTGGAGTGGGACAAGCACACATGTTAAATACTCTTGTTCTGAGATAAGTTGAAATAATATATTAAATTAAGATGAAACTAGCTAATAAAATACACTGATTATCATGTATTTATGCCAACTTGCAATTATGTCAATTAATATTTACTGAAAAACTATATAATTTACAATCTACATTTGTCAGATTTAATATCATTTAAATAATTGTTAGAATTAAAAGAGAAATAACTTCAATAGGTGATTATCTAATTTAATCTTTTTCCCTTGATTTATCATTAAGCTCACAGCTGGACTTCAAGGATTCCCTGCCATATTTTGATAAGCTTTTCAAATTTATAATTTTGTTGTTTTTTTTTATTAGTTGAAAACTTCAGCAGGCATTGCATGTGGATGTCACCAAAACCAACCCAACCACCCAACGCTTTTCCCGAGCCGAGGGTCGGTCTTCTGATGCGACATGTTGGCTTACCGCTAATTGTAAGTGAAATTAGCGGTTTTTGTTGTTGCTAATGAAAATTGTTTGAGCCGAGAACTTTGCGTCATTTGTGGGGGCAGACATTTTGAGTGTTGGAAAAAGTTGTTCCCCAAGAGACCAGCTTGGGAAACGGATGCAGTCAGCGATTAATCGGATCTCGTGTAAATCCAATCAAAGTTTGACTCACGTTATGCGCATAATTAAAAATTACTTTACTTTGCTCCGCTTTCATTACGTTTTCTCTTGGCTTCCCCTTTTGCCAAATTCCGTCTTTTTTTTTGTATTTCCCGGCCATGTCGCCATATGTCCAAGCCACGGCCCCGACACAACGCCCCCGATTTTCCAACGTTTTCGCGCTCGTCTCGTAACATCTTCGACGAGAAGTGAAATTAATGGCTTTTCTATTATTTTGCACAAAGTTTCGAAGCGCATTTGACGTTGATTGCATTTTTTGTGCTCTCGAAGGACGAACATTATGTGGGCGGTAAGGGGGTAGGTGGGATTACAGAGGGGTGCAGCTCCCAAATGGCTTCCACCAGCGGAATCACAGCTGCTGGCAAGCTTGATTAAAAATTTAGTGAGTCTGCGGGCGTATTAGTGAGTATCTGTGGGATGCCAAGCCCGGCAATTTGCCTGTCTCCCATCCATGGATTCCCATTAACCGGCGGAGTTGAAGGCGACAGAGCAAGTGCGGATTAGTGGCCAGAAATTGGAACCACTCCCCACCCCCTTGGCATGGTCCATCATAGCCACATATGTTCCGGCGACTGTCTCTAGTTTATGGTTTGATTTATGTGCTCCAAGGTGCGGAGGATCATAAATTCAGATAAGAAATTCTTCAAATTGCTTTTGGCACAATTGCACTGCAGCCAAGTGGAGAGGAAAAAGGATGCGGCAAAAATTGAGAGAGTGGACCCAGGTGGGATTGAAAAGAATTGAATTTCTTAGAGGGTAATTTTTTAAGTATATAAATTCAAATAAAATGCTTGAAAGCTAATTGTTAATATTGGTTTATATATATTACATATCACATTGTAAAATTATTATTTTTAAAGATTTAAATAAATCCATTTAGAAATTCCGATCTTAAAAATTTTTAACATACTTCCTGACCATCTTTAAAATTGCAACTACGATTATCATTTCGATCTCAAAGTTGGCTTGTTGTGCATGCCCATTATACAGACTGCAACTTTGTTTTATCTACCTCGTTCATCGAGTTCCATATCTGATCTTTCCAGCCTATTCAAAATAAGGAGCGGGATTCGGGACACTTGGGGGGAGGGCCTGCAGACCAGACACTCTCTCAGGCGAAAGGAGAGCAAAGCGTTAAGTTGCACAAAATGAACTTCCTTCCTGAGCAGCCTTACTGTCGCGGCTGAATGGCCGACTTCCAACGGCCCCAAAAAACGAAAAACCCCCTCACCCCTTTCACAGACCATCCCCTTTCTCTATATATGGACACGCCCTCTTCTAAGCGTAACCGCCCATTTGGCTGGTAAAAGTTTTTCGGGGGCAATCCCAGACGGTCGAAAACCTCAACGCGTAAAAAGGACCAACTGAATGTGAACTCAGGAAAACTTTAAGCTCATTTTATCCTTTACATATATATAGAGCTGTCCGTCTCGACGCCATCGAACAATACGAATGGCTATGGCTGGCGTGAGTTGCGGCCCAGACAGGATTCCCTGGCCGGGGCCAGCGGACCAGGCCAAAAACAACCAAACCAGTTAATTTCCAAATTGTGAACAGAACCAAAAAGTGCGACAGACCCCTGGAGAGAGTGAGGCGCTGTATGGGTAATGGGTGAACTATGCATGAGGTGGATTGTTGGGTTGTGAAACCGAAATGATTGCCCTAGAGATGATAGAGCAAGGTCTGCCGATCGTAAAAAGAGTAATTCGTATACCATAATGTCATTATATTGAGCCATTCTAAAGCAAATTACATAAATATATATTTATTCAAAATAAAAGTATAATTATTTCATTATATACAAAATTATATAAAAATCCTATCAAACCATTTAAAAAATCGTAGTAAAAATTTATAAAAAGCATAAAATCATATAAAACCATAATAAAATCCTATAAAATAATAAGATACTGTAACAAATCATAAGAAATCTTAGAACAATACAATCAAAATATAAAAAATTCATATCAAACCATAGAGAAATCTATCAAATCATATAAAAATTATATCAAATTATATCAAATCACAATAAATCCCATAAAACGATATAAAAATCGTATCATAATAATATCAAATCATCAAAATATGAAAAATAAATAAGTTGCACCTTTGATTTTGATTAAAAATCTAAGTCGACTTGACCTCCAATCTGAAAGAAATTGCAAATTCCTTTTTTAAATATAAAAAGGGGTATTTCCATAAATTAATAATTTAATAAACATATGTATGTACTTTTTTAGTGCTCTAAATATTAGTTATTTTTAATTATTTCACTGCTCAATATTTGCAATAAAATAAAATAACATATACATATTGATAAGCCTTTAAATTATACCTCTATAAATTACACTCCTGCGTGCCGTAAAGGTCTCCTGTCCATGACCTGGTTACCTCACGATCCCATCTTTAGGTCCGGACAATGGTTCGGCTTGATTTGCTACGCCGCAACTAGTTCAAAACTACACAACGCGGCTGCACCGCAGCACCACCACTGTATCCAATACACTGGTAAATGGCTCGGGAGCAGAACGGGTCTGGTTTTTGGGCTTGGAATCGCAAACGGAGGCGGGAAGGGGCACCTAAGCACTGAAGTACTGAAAACTGAATAGTGTAGGCCGAGAACAACAAAGCAGCTGGCCGGCCCACCGAAGCCGATGGACTGGTCAGAGCCAGAGTCGAAGTCGAGGAGAGTCGACGTCTGAGTTGGAGTCAGTGCTCTAGCGTCATCATTGCCAGAGCATAAAACTTGTTTCTGTCTAAACATGGAACTAGCCAGTGGCACCCAACTCCCCATGGCCCACAGTTGGCAGCCACATACATACATACCTCCCAATCCCCTTACTGCCGCCAGTTCAGGCCCAGTTGCAAGCCAGTCTGAAATATCTTCCGGCTTGGCAAAGCCAACAAGAACAGCAACATCAGCAACACCAACAACAACACGCCAACAGTTTGGACGCAGTTCCGTCGACGGCTTGGGCAAGTTTTCCATTGTTAAAAGGTTTCCCAAAAAAGCGTCGCGTTGCCGCCGGTTTTCCAGCTTACACTCCACCCGGTTGCAGCCAGGCAACAACAGCATTTTCGCCATTGTTTGGGGAGGGCGAGGTCCCAGCATTAATATTGTGATTTGAAAATTACGAAATTCTCCAGTGGCGGATAAAATTGAAGTTAGCCGGGGAATATGGTGGCGGTCTCAGCGGCTGCTGTTCCCTGATCTATTGTTGTTGTGAATCTGCGATAAATTTCATTTGAAAAAGTCCGAACAAAAGGGTTAAATGCGGGCTGAATGGGAGATTGGAATGTGCATCACGAAATGTGAAACAAAAGTCGAGTGATTTTAATTGTTATAAATTGTTATATTGTATTTTAATGTTTTTATCAAATGATTATAATCGCAGCATTAGTTGTACAAGCATTTACAAAACATACAACTTGTTTTTGTTTGCTTAGGTCATGTGGAAATTCATGTTGTTAATTTAAAGTTCTTTTATTGAATATATTTTGCATCAGAAATTAATTTTTAAATATTATATAAATTCAAATAATTCTTAAAGCTAAAGAATAAATAAATAACTTTTCAATTTATTTTAAGCAACATTTCTTTTCATAGTTTTACGTTGCCATCAAAACATCATTAAGAAATATATTCGAACATAAACACCAGTCACATAATCACCTTTGTTTGCCCAAACTAGAGGATAGATGTAATCCCCAACAACTCAAACAGCTCGTTAGGTAAATTAACGAAAGATTGAACTCTCTGTGGAATTCGGATGACTAAAGTTCATTGCCATGGGATCGTCCAAAGTCTTAAATTAGGTTTATGGTCCATTAAAAGATCATCAAGCGAGAGCGAGCGGAGATGAATCAATTTTTTGGCAATGGCTCAAATCAAGTTTGCGAAATGCTCTCGAATTCAGGTTACACTGCGACCTCACCAGGTGCTAACCCAAAAGCCCACTTCCCGCTTGACTTGCTCTCCCCGGGAACTTGGGCCCGGACCCTGTGCACCCGTACCCGTACCCGTGTACTCGACAGACAGCCGGAGCAATTCATAATTAACATAATTGAGGCAACCGCCTTTGGATGTTTTTGTGCTTTGATGAGCAGAAAGCGATTCCCCAGAAGGGCGAGGGGCAACGATGGATGACGACCCATAAAAATACAAGAGGCACGAAAGGGGTTTAGCTGCCAGTAACCAAGGTACAACCTACTTGCCTTCCTTCTACCCAGAGCGGCCTGGCAGGTGGCAAAGGGGGGGGGGGGGGGGGGCGGCTGTTGGGATGTGAAAACGAAACAATATGTAATTTCTACGCAAAAATGTTTTCACATGCCTCGCCGCCTACCAGCGAAGGGGCGTGACCCAACAGCAACAACAACTACAAGGCGAGAGGAGCAACAAGAAGAACCTGTAAAAGAATGGCAGCAGATAATTGACGTTGACGTACTCACAACCTACAGTATGGAGTGGGGGAAAATGGTCTCTAGGAAAATGCTGTCAATAAAGGTATTTCTTTAGAATGCGAAAATATTGAGGTCTTTTAAGTTTTAAGTGAATAAAATGTTGAAACTTAATTACAATTTGTTTTTAGCTTTATTTACAGCAATTGCATTTCTGAAGAACACAAAGTATCTATAAGACATATAAGGATTTAGTTTGCTTAAAAATATGATGAAATATATGTATAATTTCTAAAATTTTATTTCAAACTTGAATTCCAAATAAACTTTAGAAAGAAAGACACATTGTATAAACATAGCTAAAATTGCCTTTATATTCCCAGATAATAAAGGCGTTTATAAAATGCCCATTCGAATTTATTTGATAAAAGTTTTATAACTGGAATCAACCTTTCTCCCACTCAGGTATGGTTGTGCCCACTTATCCAGGTTTCCCTGTACACTTCCAACTTGACCTACCCGCTGTATTGTTGATTCTTCTGGTTCCTCACTTCACCAGTTTGCAGAAGAGAAAGAATTCCGCTGGTGACCCGGGCTTGACGGGCGGTGTTATGGCCTCCACCGGCTGATGACGCTGGAATGTGGCCACCAAGGCTCTGCTGACGCCGCAGTTGCGTTCTGTTTGGTTTTTGTTTTGTTTTTTATCTTCCGCCGAACTCTTCTTGCCGTCCTCCAAAAGCCGGCTTTTAACTCTTTTTTTTTTTGGCTTTTTGCTTTGGCTTTTGCTGTGCTGACGACAAAAGTGATGGAAATTTGTTGTTATTATTTGCTGTTCTTTCACTTTGCACCTCGCAAAACTGCCGTTATTCAATGACGAAGGGCAGCAGCACACACAACCGCGCACACAGGTGGAGAGGAAGAGCAAGATACAAGATACAAGATACAACAATATATTTCAATCATTCACAATATTTTTTATTTATTTGGTATTTTTCGCATTTATGCACGAAATATCTCACGGTCAACTGGTTAGTTGGTTTTTTTTTTCTCTTTTAATTTTTTGTTGTTGTCTCGACAATAAAATTGATGGAAATGCAAATAATCGCGCAAAAAGACGAGAACATTTTCCGGCCCAAAAAGAGGCCGAAAAGAAAATGCCAAACGGCACGCGACGCACGTACTTAATTACTGTATAAAAGTATCTGTGTGTTCCAGCGGCAACTACAACAACAACCTCCAATTCAATGTCATTGTGGGCCTCGAACTCGCCGCCACCCACACACACACGAGCATACAAACAAGTCAAATGGACAAATTGAATTTCGGCCTGCAATTTACGCTTTTAATTAAATCATTAAAAAGGGGGCACAAAGATTACGATTACGCCATTTACACACACTACAGGCAATTGATGCAGGCAAAGGTGTGTGTGTGTGTGTGTGTGTGTTGTGGCTAAAAAATGCAATTATACGCCAACCAAATGCAAACGCAATCGACGCCAAATTACATATTTGTAATTGTTTGCAATTGAACTGCTTTTAAAATTGAATAGCAATTAAATTGTTGCTTCGCAAACAAACAAACGCAAACACACAACACACACACAAGCACAGCTGGCCAAAAAACCAGACGGACCACTACACACAGATACTCCGTTTGCTGCTGCGCCGACGCGACCGCGCTGCAGAACCTCTCTCTTCCTCTTCCTCCTGCCACCTCTTCCCGTTCTCCTTAGCCGTGCGTTGTTTACCTGTGGCAAGCTAGCTGCAGCAGCTATTTAAGCATAATTTCATTCACACACTGCCTTTGTTGGCACGGAATTAGCCGCGGCGGGCTGTAATTCTGTAATTAAACAATGCGGTATTTCGAAACACACGCTGAGAACCAGCAACGTACACACAAACACAGACGAAAGCGCGCCCTTCCCGCACAAACACACGCAAACAGTGCGGCAATCCGCCGACGCAAACTTTGACCCGGCGCGACGTAGGTCGTCCGCACAGCACAATCGAGGAAAAAAAACTGAATTTTAGGTGGTAGCGCACTTGTTGCTTCCCAGATTCAAACAGTGTTGCAAGTATCTATTATTACGGTATTTTTTATATTGCCTTTACTGGTTACTCTAATCATAACACACAGGCGCCCCCTGTTGCATGAATGACGAAACATTTACGAAACCTCCTCTGTTGTTTACATGTTAGATTACAGGCAACGGAGCTTAACATCGTTTTGCTTATGGAATCTAACAGCAGCCAATCCTAAAATTTGGTGGGAAATAGCCAGAAATGTTAAATTCCATAAGCAAAACGCTGTTAACCAGGAAATATAAAAATACTAGATACTAGATAGTAGTGTTTTTGACATATTTCCCAGTTGGTTACACTAACACACAAGCGCCCCCTGTTGAAATGAATAACGAAACATTGACGAAACCTCCTCTGTTGCGCCCATGTTAGATTACAGGCAACGGAGCTTAACAGCGTTTTGCTTATGGAATCTAACAGCAGCTACTCAAAATATTTGTTAAATTCCATAAGCAAAAAACGCTGTTGGATTCCATAAGCTCCACAAAACTTGCATTCTGCTGTACATACAGGATTTTAAACAGGGAACGTAATCATTATAAGCTTTATTTATTTGTATGTTTCAAAAATCATAACTTCTAAACCAAATAAGATTATCAAATAATTTAAACGGCATTTGAAAGTCATTTATTGTACAATGTATATACACAGCCGCACAGAACCTTCCTCATCCAGCATGGCAATAATTACTGCCATAGCAATAGAAGTTTTAATATTTTTCATTTTTCTATCGACATTTTAAAAATATTGTAAACAAGATGTATGCCCGGATTATTTGCCGGCCAAAAATGCCGAACAGCTAGTAAAATCAACAGTCACATTTGAAAAGATTAAACATTTTTTCCACTGCGAAACGTCTTACTGTCACCGTCAACGGACAACGGGAACGACCACACTAAGTAGAGCCGAGGAGTGATAAAACGGGCAGCCACACTAGATCGCTGAGGATTGCTATATAAAGCGGGTCAGATCCGACATTCGGTGCCCGCAGCGAAGCGGGCAAGACGCCTAACCAAGAACCAGGAGGCTAGACGCAAACGTATTCAAGATCATTTCTAAAAAATTCTCTTGAATGAAAAATTTCAAATGCTGTAAAATTTTTTTTAGATTTCGATCGGAAATAATATCCTTTACTGATAACCTGGCTCTATCTGCATTTGAATTATATGAAATACTTGATTTTCATTAGCATTTCATCGAAATTGAGCACACAATTTCTATTAATTGGGCTCATTTTTGCAACAATTTTTTTAAATTCTTCTGCCACAGGCGGTTCAACGCCGCCTCTTCCTTTGAAGCCAATATTAAAATTTTTTAATGGCAACCATTTTTTAATACTGAGCTCTTTGGGTAAATTGAAGCCCAAATTGTTGCTCTTATTAATTTTGGGCTAATCATAAAAATACTCATGGTCAGCATTTTCTCATCTTCATTGAGATTTTGCGATCCATGTTTAGTATTTATTTTTAAGAGCGACAAAACATTTGATTCTGTTATTTCCCCAGTTTCATTCTCGCAATTGACAAGAAGTTCAATTTCTAATTTAAAATTTTTTTCCTTCAAGGAAATATTTTCTTTTTTAAAGAGAGTGAATCATTTTACGCAAATGATTAACTTTCTTTACTAATTTCCTATTTTCATTCTTAAGATTCCTAACATATTTCTTAAATTTATTATTTTTAATTTTGCAAACCTCCTCATAGGATGCAAGGCCTTTAACTGGTACATCCAAATCAATTGGACTTCTGCTATCCTCACAGGATGCAGGGCCATTTTGCAATCTACAACTACAAGAAGGCTTATTTACAGACTTACCCAAAATTTGCCAATCTGAAAATGATGGCATGTGACGGGCCTTGTGTCTTGAAAAAAAAAAAAATGTAATATCAATTTTTATGAAAACGTAATTTCTAAACTTAACTAAATTTTCTGTTGGCATACTGTCATGCCTAAGTTTTCTATTAAGGAAACACTCAGGCCGGGATTGTAATGCACAGACCCTGTCACGAGTCTTGACGTGATCTATGCATACATTTTCCACCCACTTTGCCTTCTTAGAAGGCAGAAAGCAGTAAGTCCTTTCATGCCCCGGGCAATTGCGTACTAGACATGCAGGAAATTCCGGGGCCGAGGCACGAAGTTGGGAAGCTGCCGGTGATGGAAATGCTGGTTGAGGAGCTGCCGGTAGCATTTCCTGCATGTTTTGGCCATCTTGCATTGGTCCCAGTGCGCCATGGGGACCCTCATGACCTACTCCTCTTATAACGCCATGGCCTCCACGAGCAGGGCCGCCTCTAGCGACGCCTCCTCTTCCAGCACCTCTTCCGCCGCCGTTGTCGCCTCTTCTGGCGACTCTGCCGCGTCCTGATTGTCCTGCCCCGCGTCCTCCACCGCCAGCAGCGCCGCCTACTCCGTGACCTGCTTGTCCTCCTCCGCGTCCGCCGCCGCGTCCAGCTCCGCCTGCTCCGCGTCCTCCGCCACCAGCAGCGCCGCCACGACGTCTAAAGTACGGGTGAGCAGCTAGAGACGCCGCAACGGCTTCGTATAAGGCTGTCTCACGGTTGTTGCCGTGCCGCCCAACCCTAATTCTTCTCCCTCCAGGTGCAGGAATAGGGCCGTGAAAGACGGGAACATCATCAGAAACAACCTGATCTGAGTTTGATATCATAAATACGTTTCCTCCCATCTAATTAAACGATTAAATTAATAAAATAAAACCCTTCTACAACTTTTTCACTTACAGCGTCAGTTTGCCACCATTTTCTTTTCAAATTAAGTGACCAGCGTAATTATTTCAGGAAGGAGGATTAGGATTAAAAAGCGCAATGCGATCACATATTTTCGCAGTACCATATCTTGAACTTGAACTTGAACGGTCTGTTTTAGCCTTTTATTCGGACCTTCAGTGAAAACGATCTTAACTTTGTCTTTGTTCATTTTTAATTTGTTTTGTTAATGTTACCAGATCCGAAAATGTGATCGATCAAATGAACATTAATGGTTCCAAAAAATGTTACGCAACAATTTTCCAATTGCTGCGTACCACAATTTGGATGATGAAACGGAATTGAGATTTTTTAAAACCTTCGTTTCTTCAAAGCAATTTAATATTACAGGTTTATAAAAAAGAACCCCTAAAAATGTTTATTCCCCCTAGGAAGTTAAAAAACATCTAAAAACAAAAAATCAAAATTTCATTAGAGCTTATCAATAGTGATAAGTAAAACCCTTTATTTTATTTTTTAACCTGTTCAAAATGTTAGAAGTTTAAATAATTAATTTAAATTCGCATTTGCAAAGACAGTATAAATTGTTATTTCCCCATTTCTGTTTCATTTCCTATTCCAAAATGTGTTATCGAAAGTTTGCAGATCATCACTACTAATTCACATTCACTAATGCGAATTTGATCTGTTGATGATGTGTGTTGACAATGGCGTATATTGAAAGCCTATTTAATAAAATCTCGTTTTTAAAGAACGAGAAAAATTTCGCGATCCGCGTGAATAAATTTAAGGAAGTGTCAGCAACGTGCACGCTGCAAGGCACCATTAATTTATTACCCATATGCACGCAGTGGACGAAGCCTGCTGCATTACTATTTGATGGCCTCCACATGCCAAATGTAAGTTACATATGATGAATGTATGTATATATATGTATGTATATTCTGGATCGCTGTTGATTTATGTAAATGTAACCACAGAATTATCCTATTTTATTCCAAATTGTTTCGCACCCCTCATTTGCTGCAACTAATTGTGTGAATAAAACATATGTTCATACATTGTACATTGTATGTACAGCTACAAATAATAAAGTGGTCATGGATGAAAGAAAAAGCGTTTTATAAGTGGGTCATGAATTTTCACTCACGTTCAATGTATGTATACAAGTGTATTGGTATTGCTCGCCAGTGGTTGTTGTTGTTGTTATCGCCGATTTTTTATAAAGATTTGCTTTAGAATATGATAAAGGCTATCAAATTTGATCAATTGGACCATATTTTAATGTAACTATGTTGATAAAAACCATTTTAGAGAAGTTTTTCACTTTTGGCCGAGGATTAATTATTTAATTATATTTTTTTTTATTATTATTTATGTTTAAATAAAATTGTCAACAATTTATTTTATATTTCCTTAAATATAATTGTCTTCAATTTCAAATTTTCAGCTAGTTTTGTTAGCAGTTCTTAAGATATTTGGCCTCTGATTTTGTATTTATTTTCTGAATATTAAATATATCATTAAGATTATATAAAAGATTTCTCAGTTTAAATAAGGCTTTAAGAGTTTTATTATCCTTTTTTTTATCAGCATAAACTAATATTTATTTACTATTTAATTTTTTATAAAGCTCAAAATATATTTTACCGCTTCCCAGTATTTCACATTTTTCCTTAAAAAAATCTCATAACTCGTTTTTTTAATTTTCTCCTTTAGTTTTCCCTTTGTTATTAACCATTTTCCGGCTATTTTTATTATTATTAATGTTTTCAGTTCCCTTCCGCCAGGCATAATTATATTGCCTACACATTTGCCCTACAGTCCTTAGATGGACTAGACTTTCAAGTCGTTTTTATAGATGTAGTTTCACAGTACAATGATAATAGGCTTTTTAGCGTAGCAGATTTTATTAAAAGTTGGCAGAAATATCATTTAATTTTAGCGTTAGTTAGTGATCATAATATAATAAATTTAAAAACTTTTGGCAATTCCCTCAAGATCCCGCTTCTGTGGGATTTTCGCCACGCACTTAAAATATTGGGGAAGCATTGTAATACTAATTTCGTTTTTTCTCATTTGTATAATTCTCAAATTAATAAAGATAACGTAGATTCCTTAATTGATAAATTAACTTTATTTTGTATTACGTATTACAATGAAGTAGTTCATGACTTAGTTTTCCAAGAGATCTATTCTGTCCGTAGAGTAATTAAAAACTATTTTGCCGTTTGCCCAGAAGCCACCTTTTTTTGGGGCACCTTCTTAAAAAACGATGATTTGGAGTTTGTAGCGCAAAAGTGGAAGAATGGTATCAGGGAGGCGATTATATCATCAGATATATTCATAAGCGATTTAGATGAAATGGAGGGCCAAATTCTATACGCCTCCATGTGTGGAATCCTGGCCCAATTCGCGAGGAGGAGTCATCAGGTGGAGTAGTTTTAATTTTTCTTCTATTTATTATTTATTTCACAGGTCAAGTGGATTAGGCCTACTGGGGAACCACTCTAAAAAAAACGCACCGTGGTCTCAACCTCCTGGGTGGTGTGGAATGAGCCAATTGTTAATATTAACAATATTAATTAATAATAATAATAAATAGTTTATTTTGGTGTTAAACGTATTAATATAATTTTATTTATTTTGTAGGAAAAAGATGGCAGCCACTTCGAGCAAGCTTGTGAATGTGCTAGTGCTAGCTTCAAACTTGAGATCGGTTTTGAAATGAACAACATTCGCTTCGAACCCAATTCAAATTCAAGTTCAAATCTTGAAGAATATGGATATGGTACTAATACATTGGTATTGCGCTTTTTTAATCCTTTGAAAAAGAAAATGGTGGCAAACCGACGCTATAAGTGAAAAAGTTATAGAAAAGTGAGAGTGAGAAAAGGAGACAAATATATAAGCAAACGAAAAAGTGAAATAACTTTGGCGCACTTTTCAAATGAGGGAAATTTTTATTTCTGGCCCGGAAATCCACTGTTTCTTTCTTTTTTAATTAATTTTTAATAAATTTTAAAGCGATTTAAAGGGTTAAGTAATAAAATAAATAAAAGTATAAAGAAATGAATAATTTGTCGTATAATTATCTCACTTAACCAATTATAAAGCCTCTATTTAGTCCATCTTTTTATGAATTATGAGCCTTTCTTTGGTACATATTTAAATAATCTTTGGCTTCATAAACCGCGATAAAAAAAAGACTGGCTTTAAAACGAGTTATTATGCCAACATTAAATGTTTGACTAAATATTTCCAAAGAAATACGATTATTCTATTAATTAGCAGCATAAAAAACCCCTCAATTATAGTTCAATATATACATTTGTTTCAATGTAATCTCCTGAATAATCGAATAAGAAATAATTGGCCCAAATGAAATTGTTTTGTCAGTTTTAATTTCTAATTAGGTAACTTAATATTCAGATTCACGTCCAGATGGCGTAAATTTGAATTTTGATATGAATTTTTCGTTTTTTATAGAAAATTTATAGCAATTTCGTTTATTTTTCCGAAATTTTCGTGAAATTTTCGTGAAACTTCGTGAAACTTCGTGAATGTTTTCTTACGAAGCTTAACAGCGTTTTGCTTATGGAATCTAACAGCAGCTACTCAAAATATTTGTTAAATTCCATAAGCAAAAAACGCTGTTGGATTCCATAAGCTCCACAAAACTTGCATTCTGCTGTACATACAGGATTTTAAACAGGGAACGTAATCATTATAAGCTTTATTTATTTGTATGTTTCAAAAATCATAACTTCTAAACCAAATAAGATTATCAAATAATTTAAACGGCATTTGAAAGTCATTTATTGTACAATGTATATACACAGCCGCACAGAACCTTCCTCATCCAGCATGGCAATAATTACTGCCATAGCAATAGAAGTTTTAATATTTTTCATTTTTCTATCGACATTTTAAAAATATTGTAAACAAGATGTATGCCCGGATTATTTGCCGGCCAAAAATGCCGAACAGCTAGTAAAATCAACAGTCACATTTGAAAAGATTAAACATTTTTTCCACTGCGAAACGTCTTACTGTCACCGTCAACGGACAACGGGAACGACCACACTAAGTAGAGCCGAGGAGTGATAAAACGGGCAGCCACACTAGATCGCTGAGGATTGCTATATAAAGCGGGTCAGATCCGACATTCGGTGCCCGCAGCGAAGCGGGCAAGACGCCTAACCAAGAACCAGGAGGCTAGACGCAAACGTATTCAAGATCATTTCTAAAAAATTCTCTTGAATGAAAAATTTCAAATGCTGTAAAATTTTTTTTAGATTTCGATCGGAAATAATATCCTTTACTGATAACCTGGCTCTATCTGCATTTGAATTATATGAAATACTTGATTTTGATTAGCATTTCATCGAAATTGAGCACACAATTTCTATTAATTGGGCTCATTTTTGCAACAATTTTTTTAAATTCTTCTGCCACAGGCGGTTCAACGCCGCCTCTTCCTTTGAAGCCAATATTAAAATTTTTTAATGGCAACCATTTTTTAATACTGAGCTCTTTGGGTAAATTGAAGCCCAAATTGTTGCTCTTATTAATTTTGGGCTAATCATAAAAATACTCATGGTCAGCATTTTCTCATCTTCATTGAGATTTTGCGATCCAAGTTTAGTATTTATTTTTAAGAGCGACAAAACATTTGATTCTGTTATTTCCCCAGTTTCATTCTCGCAATTGACAAGAAGTTCAATTTCTAATTTAAAATTTTTTTCCTTCAAGGAAATATTTTCTTTTTTAAAGAGAGTGAATCATTTTACGCAAATGATTAACTTTCTTTACTAATTTCCTATTTTCATTCTTAAGATTCCTAACATATTTCTTAAATTTATTATTTTTAATTTTGCAAACCTCCTCATAGGATGCAAGGCCTTTAACTGGTACATCCAAATCAATTGGACTTCTGCTATCCTCACAGGATGCAGGGCCATTTTGCAATCTACAACTACAAGAAGGCTTATTTACAGACTTACCCAAAATTTGCCAATCTGAAAATGATGGCATGTGACGGGCCTTGTGTCTTGAAAAAAAAAAAAATGTAATATCAATTTTTATGAAAACGTAATTTCTAAACTTAACTAAATTTTCTGTTGGCATACTGTCATGCCTAAGTTTTCCATTAAGGAAACACTCAGGCCGGAATTGTAATGCACAGACCCTGTCACGAGTCTTGACGTGACCTATGCATACATTTTCCACCCACTTTGCCTTCTTAGAAGGCAGAAAGCAAAGTCCTTTCATGCCCCGGGCGATTGCGTACTGCACATCTAAAATCGGCCTCAAGAAGATGAAAATAGGGCCAACAAACAACAACGCCCAGAAAATTGGGCAATATACTCACCGTTTGATCATTTCAGCTTTTTATAAAAAAAAATAAAGAGTTTGAAACCTCTTGTTTTAACTCTTGAGTTATTTTATATACATTTATTTTGATTTTCACCTTTACCAGTAGAAAGTGTCCAGAAGCAACCATTATTCGTACAGGTGTACAGGTTTCTTTCTGGAGTTTCTTAATAAAATTAAATGTGGGTACCAAGGCCAACAAAAATAAAACAAAATCACAATTATAAGCTATTATTAATCCATAAAACTGTATTTCTTATTCCTATTAATAATCGCTAACAGCAGAATGTAAGTTTACAGCGTTTCTCTTATGGAATCAACAGAGAAGCTTGGAATCTAACAGAAGAGAGAATTTCTGGCTATTTCCCACCAGATTATAGATATAGCACTTTTTGCTTTGCCATGTCTTGTAAAAAACCGCCTTTGTTAAATTTCTCTTATATTACAAAATGCCTAAAAGATGCCTTGAAATTGAAATAGCTGAAATTCTAATATTGCAAATAAGAACAATAATTGTTAAAAAAGACACAACTATGTTTTCATGCATTTAACATTATTAGCAAATTGATAAATTAACAGGAAAAATGAACTAATTATTGGCAAATAAAACTAGATGAGTAAATTAATAACTATGGCCTCATTATAATTATTTAAAAAATCATAGAAACGATATTATAGTATCACTATTACTATTGTAAAACCTTATTATAATATTAGAAGTTTTTTTTTAATTTTAGTTTATTTTAACATAAATGGTTCACAAACAAAAGGCTCAGGCAACGATCTTGACTGCCGAAGCAATAACTAAAAGCTTGACTGTTAGTTATTGATTCAAGTCAAGTCTTTTTAACAGTCAAAACAGTCAAGCTAACAGTCAATCTGTTTGAAATACAGCTTGTGGGGGGGAAGAGCGGAGTGGAGGGAAAGAGCGCGATGGGGGAGATATAAAAACAATTATAATAACAATTTTTGTCCAGAACATGGCTAAACGAACTCGGAATAATAAAATAAAATATAAAATAAATATAAAAAAACAAAACACTAAGGTAACGAACTTGAGGGAACTGACAGCACTCCGCAGAATCATTCTGGTCGATTAGTTTACTTTATTTTCATATCCGCAGGACTTTACCTTATTGAAGACAATTTAGCATATTCGATTTAATAAGATTATCTTACCTTAATTGAATATAAAGAAACCAAGTTAAAGCATAAATCTGAATTTTTTTAATGTTATTCCTAATAGGTTTGTTTTTATATATTTTATTGAAGATAATTATTAAAATCAAACAAAGCTACAGACATTGGATAACAATATTTATTTTTCAATTGCAAATACCGTCAAAATTTAGTCCGTCTTTCAATATTGCCAAAATAACGCAAAAATATTGCCAAATTCTGCCCAATTGAATAACTCCCACTCACCGCCCAAGTGCCTCCCAAAAATGTACTAAACTTTAATTATTTGAAATTTAAATAACATTTTCTCAATTGTTCAATAAATTATCTTAAAAACAACTAAATAAAATTATTTTATAATATTTTAATTCTTTCAATATTTTATAGGACTTTTTATTAAAATGTTCTTAAATTGATTTACTTTTCCTCAAGTTAAATGTTAATATTTTTTAATATATTTCTTAATAATATTTAAAAACTATAATAAAATATCTTAATATCAGTTTATATATGATAAATTGTACATATATAAAACGCTTTAGCCATTCATAACCTGCCCTTTCATTTACCAATTAAATGTGTGTGGTTTTGAAATTGTTTATAGGTGCGTTGCCCCAAGTAGATTAGGATGCCGGCGTTGTGCCGGCGGAAGGAACTCGAATTTCATTGGCCCCAAATGTCTTTCACTAAAACCCATCCGAAAGTGATATCAACGCCCCGGGATTATTAGCTTATTCGGATTCAGTTTCCTTGAGTGCTCAGCTTCCACACGCCATAAATCAAATGCTCGAAAATGCCGCCGCTCGGATTCCCAATGCAATTACTCAATTAATTTGAATATAATTGTCACAATTTTCCACTTGAAAGCCGCACAAAGCCAACGGCCAATGGAAATAAAACAGAGACACCCAAGAACATGGCCTCGATGGGGGGGGGGGGAGAGACAGTAAAACGAGATCGCAATTTTATGCGCACATCAAATAAAAATGTATATTCAGCGACGGGACGGAATCTCTCAATGGATTTTCCGATAAAATGTCAAAGGCTTTAATGGAGGAACTGTCGGAGTCACTCTGCCACTTGACAGCCCGGGATCTGGAACAATGACAGCGGGAGTGAAAGGCGAAAAAGCAGAGTGAAAATAGGCATAAATTTCGGATGTGGACTAGGCGATACCCCAAGATTTTTAATTGGGATAAAGACCATACAAATTAATAACCTAGGAAGAAAATAATGGCTAATTATTATTTAATTTTAAAAAATATATAGCGAGTTTTATATTTGAAATGTATATAATTTTATTTGAATATAATTTTTATTGAAACACAAAATAATACAGAAAGAATGGTTTCCATTACAGATGAAAAGGAGAAGAGAATCAAAGACTTTGATTATTTTGTATACAAACATATTTTTGAAATCGATTAAGTATACTAATTTGCAAGTATTAAAGAATAAAATCAGATAAAAAAGCATTTTATAAATGATTTAAATCTTAAGGATTCATTAATTAATAATATTCTACATAATTCAATGTTTAATACAAGTATCTCATCATGAATCCAATTAATATTCCCAAACTATTACAACTTGATAAATTGTACTGCAAATAGTTTAAATTTTATATGCATTTAATTAAAATAAATAACATTTATATATTTTTTTATATGAGTTGCTTACTCTTTAAAACATACATATATGTATAACGATTCTAGTATTCCCCATTTATCACAAATTACCGGGTATAAAAATGCAATTGCAGAGGCGGCTTTATTCAAAGGCTGAGGAAAAAGGAAACAGTTTTGCCCCAAATAAAGGAATAAAAAACCACCAATAGTTACACTTTCTAGTCTTTCTTTCGTAGTGTTTATTTATGGTTGTTAATAAATCTAAATTTTGCTTACTTTTAGTTCGCTTTGGCGGCTCGCCGCATTGAGGAAATGCAAATGAGAGCAGTGAAAGCAATTGGGGTTCGATAATCCTAATCCGGAGAAAGAGGAAAGTGAACAAAGTCAGGGTGAGGGGCACAGCTGCGACAGCGGCTCTGAGAGCCTTTGATCCTCTGACGGAACATGAATTAAACGGCGCTACAACAGCGAACTCTATCCCGTACTATCGCCGATCCTGCGTGTGATATATGGGATTGACAAATTCTCCACTTGAGGAGACTCCGTCGGTCTAGACTCCGACTCCGACTCAGGGCTAGGCGAGGGGAGGAGGAGGAGTGCACACGTCGCCGCAACATTGCCGCCGACATTGAAAGACGAGAATGTAATTGTTTATGGGTCGCCGATATTCATATTCCGTCTGGTCAGTGTGGTCCATTAGGTAATATTTGGTGGCACTTGACATGCATTATCCCTTGGCTCCGTGGGCGTTTTGTTTTTGCCACTCCGCAAGGCAACTCCCTTTTGGAAAACTACTGCTGCTTGGGCTTTTAAAAAATAATTGTTTTAAGAACATATTTTGTGTTTTAAACTAATTAATTATAAGTCGGGGTAAATGGCAAGGAACACATGAACACATCTTTTACAAAATCAGTCTGCTGCTTGATTATACAACTTGTTCTGGCACAGGCAGGACTTTCATCAGTCCGCAAAAAGCAATCAAAGACAATTAAGAATTTAAAAATCACACTTAAGTCGCATATGTAACAAGGACATTTTACAAATTACAAATCAAATTAATAATGAAGGCTACAAGAATTTAAATTTGATTTAAAAATGATTTCATTTTTTGTGTCATTAATATTCGCTATATGTTATTTAATTGACATCGTTCTCAGCCATAAATCAAACAATAAATAAGTTCAAAGATTTCTTTACAATGTTAAAGTAATAAATTCTTAAATATTCAACCATACAATTTTACAAAATATCCAATACCCTAATTAAAATGTATTAGTTTTTTAAGACCACTTTCGTTCGGATTTCCGCTGTGTTTACCATACATTTTGAGCTAATGCGCGATCCCCGCGTGATTGACACTTAACCCAACGAAGAAGGGGGAGGAGTCTTCACCCCAGAGCTAAACCCCGCAGAAGCTTCGGCTGTCAGAGATGGAAACTCAAACCGAAAGTGTGATCAGCTGCACTTGTTGGTCTGTGGCGGGGCAACTTCAACCTCAACCTCAACCTACCATTTGCAGTTGCCCCGCCACTGGCACTGGCATGTGTTTGTGGAGTAATTGATATGCCACAACACCACTGAACCACCAATATCATGGCATGGCCCCCAATGAAATATTAGCCTTTGCCCCGCTGCCTGTCATAAAATGGTTCGAGAGGAGCAGGAGGAGGCAGACAGGGAAGGGAGTTTTTGATGCGCCCTGCATTTTGTATCTGAACGAGAGTATCTGTATCGCAGGAAAACATTTTACAGTTGCACTGCCATTGCCCTGCCACTTAAACGTTTCATAAATGCAACCTTTGTAATGTCTGCCGCCAACGCACTTCCCTCCTTTTACTTTTACCCCTTGCCCTTTGGATCTCCCCGTGGTATCCCCATGCGAAAAGCAGCCAAAGGGAAAATATTTCCATCACTGAAACGGAAATCGCTCTGTGTGTTTTTCGTTTTTCATAAAACTGATCGCTCGCCCCGATAAAATTGATTTATGCGGCGATCGGCGGCAATTATACGCAGATGCAGTGCCTAATGGATCGGTGGCCGATCGAAAGCTGTTCATAAAGATATAAATACGAGAGGCGGCATGGCAAGGAGTCATGGATACTCATCGGGGTGTAAGAAAAGTAAATAATTAAGACTTGATTTAAGCTTAAAAGAATATATATATACCACTTTCTAATAGAATTAATAATATACACAGAACTCATCTTGGTTTTCTCTTAAACTTTATTTATTGTCCAACATTTACATAAAACAAGGTACTATTAGCTATGAGGCATTTTCCTTAGATTACAACATAGATTCTGCTTGAAATTGCAAATAAATAAAAGGCTCTAATTCTCATTTATCTCATCTGGGAGCTATTGCATGTGCTGCAGGTGATGATGCTGAGACTGTTGCTGATGCTGCTGCTGGGCTTGCTGGATGGTAGGTGGCCACAATACGTGATTGGGAATCGGCGGTGGCAGCGATGTCGGCGAATGCAATGGCTCCGTTTTCACCTTAAGATGTTTGGCAATACCCTCGCAGTCGATGTCACCTCGCTTAGACTTGTAACGGCGATTCTGGAACCAAATCTTCACTTGCGTAGCCGAAAGATTCAGCTTCTGGGCGATAATTTCGCGCTCTGCACCCGTCAGATACTTTTTCAGCCTGAAGCGACACTCTAGCTCCAGGACCTGAGCCTGTGAAAACAGCACTCGGGGCTTGCGTTTCATTCGTGGCTTGGAGGATCCGTGGTTACCAGAGGAGCCATGGCTACTGCTGCCGTTTCCGTTGCTCTTGCGCAGCTCGGATCGCGAGGAGGTCACCTGACTGTTGTCCTCTAAGGGGAGAAAAATGGAAAGAATAGAAAAAATTAGGAAATTTCCAGGAAATTGTGAATATAAGGATATTTCTTAGGTAATACAAAATATGAAAGGGGATAAAAAATCCTTCCATACGTTGGAGAAAATGGTGGATAATATTAATAAAAGTATTTTTACAATTCTTGAAGATACTCCACATTAAAATAGTAATCAAATTATAAAATACTCACTCCTCTTGGCACCATCCTCCGCTGTGTGAATGCTCCTTAGCGAAGCCGAATTGCTGACCGTCTCCATAAGTCGCTGGATGCCGCTGGCATTCCCGCCGAGCTTCTGCGCCGGCGCCTGCAGGCTCTCCACCTCCGCGGAGCTATTGAGGTCCAGAGTGGGCGACGGTGTCACATACGGCGTGGGGATGTACTCGCTCTTGATGGCCGCAGTGGCGGGTGTGGCTCCGCCGTAAACATCACCCGTTCCGGCATAATTGTAATTGTAGGTGGCGGGACTTTGGTAGGCCGTTGCCGAGGCTCCGGCATAAAACTGCGAGGCGGACATGTTGTAGGCCGACGCGGAGTGCTGGAAGCTTTGGTGCGTATGGGCATGGTGATGCTGGAACATGTGGGCGGGCATTCCATAGTCCTGGTAACTGCCATACAGCTGATGGGGCGGGGGCGGCAGGAGCGGCGACAGGGACGTGGAGTTGATGGTGCCATCGTCCAAGTGCTGAGGATGCAGGAGCTGATGCGATGCATCAGTTTCCTGCTGCTGTTGCTGCTGATGCTGTTGCTGCTGATGGTGGCTGTGGTACTGATGCGGATGTGGATGCTGGTGAAGATGCTGTTGGTATTCGCCGGCGCCATAGAGCGCCGAGGCAGCCGCCGCACTACGGGAAAGCAGGAAAAATGGGCAAAAAAGAAAGGTTAAACACGAGGATATATATGGGACATGGCCGCCATGTGTTGCATCATGCTGGACACAGCGGCGGCTCCCCGGGGCCGTAGACCTTGCCACTGGCCACTTCCTGCTGGCGCGACAGGATCCCTCTCTTGGTGACATCATTTCATGGCTCATCAGGAAATTAAGGACGCCCCAGTGGCGGACGCACATGCGAATCACACATGTTGACCAGCCCAAAAAAGGGATCGGGCTGGCGATCTACCTCCGGAGTCCGAGTCCGGACTGCCTACCTCGAACCTTGTTTTTCTTATTGTTAACCGTGTGTCTTCGCATCTTTGTCTTTGGCCTCTTGTACAAATAACGATGATTTGTCAAAGCCTCAGGCTGCTCGAGGCTCTCTTCCCTCGGTCCCAGTCCCAGTCCCTATTCGATCCTATTTGCAATTCATGCTTTCTTGGTGTTTTCATAGGATTTCTTCTGCCGCGCGTCTCGACGGAAGGTTAACACAATATTATCTTTCGTTGGAAAATTGGTAGAAATTAATTTTCCTATGGAGCCTTATTAAATAAAAATAAATAAAATACGACTGGCAATGGGCTATCTTTGAGAAGAAGTTGCTGACAGGTAGATATGGGTAGATACTCTTATAGATATATACATATTTTCTTGTGTATATTCAAGTAAATATATAAGAATATTATGTTTAATAATTAAATAAGATTTAAATAAAACCGGGTTGTTCTGTGAATTGTACAATTGTACTTTACAAATGTATGGAAAGTTATCGAAATTATACGACAAAACTTAAGATTTTAGGATTTTTAAAATATCTGTCTCTAATTGTTTTTTTTACCATTTTAAAACTTAAATATACAAAAAATTAAAAAGAACTAGATTTAAATACTTTAATAAAATAACTTTAAATAACTTTTAGGAAATAAACTTGGACTTGCAAATCCCTTTATTGTGTAATACTTAAAAAAGGGACTTAATTCTGAGATAAATACTAGTATCCTTTAAACAACATTTTGCATTCAGCAGTCAAAATAAAATATGTTTGAATTCCAAAACGAATGTCTTCCCTACTTATTATATACCTAATATCCTCATTATCCAGATATATATTTTAAGTAAAAGGGATACAAAATATTAATTATGGAATATTTAAAAATAATTAAAGTCATAAAGCAAATATACAAGTTCTATAGAAAAAAGTTTCAGAAAAGCATCTCAACATAAAATTCTTTTGTATTAATAAGAATACAATAACATTCATTACTAATATATAAATAGGAACTAATCTCTCACCACATCCTTTCTTATCCCTAAAATTTTTCTATATATTAACTGCTATATCAACCCGTAAATTGACATCAACAATATCCCCACAAACCCTTTAAATAATTCACAATAAAAGCTTACCTATCGAGATGTCCGTAAGTGCCCTCGTAGGCCTCCGTTTGATTAACCATATTCAGGATATCCTTGACTGAGAAAGGTGTGGAGTTCAAGGCATCCGCATTTGTCAAGCTTCCCGGACTGGACGACTGATGATAGTCGTAGTAGCCACCCGATTGTGGCACCTGAGCCTGCTGCTGGTGGTGCTGCAACATCCTTGGGTCCCACTTGAGAAGCACTTTAAACTCAAATAAATACTACAATTTGCCAAATCGCACTTGAACTTGCGACACTTGAATGTGAATAAATATCTAGTCGCCACTGGTGGTTGTGGAATATATAATATATACAATCCAATTTGGACCAAGTCGCAGTCCGTAACCCGTAAATGCAATCGTATCCGAGGTCCCGAAAGTGCCGTTCCGATGCGCACTCGACCGTGTCTGCAATTTGTCAGCTCGATTTTGGTACTGAATGACTACGGCTTTCACCCCAAAAGATTGCCGGATGCTGATGTCTCAGTGTGTATGTGCGGCTATATAGGGGAAAATGGCCGCCACTAAGCCAATCACCGCAGAGCATCAGCATGCCACACAATCTCCTATATTTTCCTCTCTGTCTCTGTTTGGGTTAGAGATGGGCATGAGTTTGTCTAGTTTAAATCATATGTTTACTACACTAAAGTTGTTCTATTTATATTCAAAACCAAAGAAAAAAACTTTCGAAATTATAATTATTTAAAAAAATTACCAAACCTAAGTAACAAGTACTTATTTCTTTTTAAAACAGCTTTTCATGTTATGTCTTTTGGTGATAGTAATATAATTATGGAGATAAAATGCTGACTTTTAATACATTTATCAAAAATGTATATCAATTGCAGTAATATTTTCGATTTTCAAATTAAATTGTATCTATTCAGCTATATATATATATTTCAATATCTACAGAACTCACTGCCCCCTTGTATAAAATATTTGAAGATGTTAAACACAAATCCTTTTCATTCTGGTACAAATACTTATTTGATTTTAAATTCGTTGGTATCAGTAATAGGTTTATTTAAAATATTTCTTTAATTTATCATTCCTTCAACACGCTACCATCTCTAGGACTATCCTTTCCTCATATGATATGTATACATATAATACTTGTTCATTTGTATGGAGAGCAAACACACACGTTCAGTTGGTACCTCATGGTTTACCATCAAATACGATGGTGACTCCTACGCAGAGTCCCTGTAACATCACAAATTCCCCTTCTTGTTATTATTTTGTTTGTTCGCAGCCACTTTATGCTGATTTTGTTTCGCTACTTGAGCTTGAGTATCAGTATTTATTATTGTAAAGTCCTTAAGTTTCATGAGTTGATTCTGCATGTCAAGTGGGGCGCCGCTCAAGTGCAGATTTTCGCACATTTAATCTGCAATCGGGCAGGTTCCAGGACATAAGTAATTTATAAATGAATACTCACAACTGTTGATATAGATTTACAAAGGTTTTTGTATACTATTTTGTCTAATTATGCTATTTTTTATACTTTATTTATGGTATAGAACCCTAATTCTTTTGTCTGTCTTTCTTTTCCTTCGTCTATTGCTACTCCACTTCTTTCTCCTATATCTGCGACCGGCTTCAACCTTCTCAGGGTCCTAGATTCCACCCTCTCCACCCTCTCATGCAAGATCTTAGGCACGATTATCGGTATAGTGAGAACCTGAGGCTTTGGCAGCTGCTCGACTGAACCTAGAGTCTCATGTACCACCGAGTAATCATTGCCCAAGATGCACAGTCGAACAGGACTATTGGAGCTTACGGCCTGCCCCGTTCCGTAGACCACAGCTTCGTAGATAATATCGCGTGCAGTTGCCTCATCCAAATTGATGCACCAGCGCGTCTCCAGAACGGATAATGCGCCCAACATGCCAGAGCCTATAGCGGTAAACGGGACAGTGTCCGAGGAGCCATCGAATCGGGTTGAATATATTGCCGGGCCATATTTGTCCACTCCACCGATCAATAGGTTTACATTCAGGCTGCCGGCTTGGCTGTAGAGCAGCTGCTTTATCATTTGATTGGCACAGCGGACCGGCACCCGGCGGTAATTGGTCGTCATATAATGCAACTCCAGCTTCGATCGGATTACATTCAGCAAGGAACACGAGTCCTGGCCAACTCCGGATACTGCAGCGCTGTAATTCGCCAATACATTTTTAAGCAATCAAGAAAATTATAGATTAACTGAACAGATAAGTTAATAGTTTAAAGGTATACAAAATCATTTCATCTCAAAGTAGGTAAAACAAGAAAATTTCTTACTAATTTTTTGAGAGTTTTTTATTTACTTTATATATATTTTAAAGATGACATACTTACTATATATTATCATGAAGTCGATGGATATTTGCAATGCGAGTTCCTAAAGTAGGCTGGAAATGAGTTGCAATCATCAAGCCGCAATTATATTTTATGCCGACAATAATGGTATTTGTCACGGCAATTTTAGGCCCAGGCTGTAAACTTTATATATTTATATATTTTATATTGTAAATACGATTTAATTGAGAGTTGAGAAAATTTCGTTCGTTTTCTTTAATGAGCATTATAGTAACTCACCTTACACAAACTGTTGACATTTCTGATGCAATGCTCTCGATTTGGAGCTTTAGCAACTCGTATGACTGGCTCCGGATTCGTTAAAGAACTAATTAAAAGGGTCGGCCTACTTTACCCTTTCCTAGCAGGCAAAGTTTGACGTATGTTCACTTTTAAAAATGTCATCAGCCCTACAGTTCTTAATAAAAGCATAAAACTATTTATAGAATAACATCAAACGGCGAAATATATGTACTTAATTGCAAGCAATGTGACAAGTTAATGAATATAATTAAAATATATAATTAATTTTATACACAAATTAAAATTAATTTGCTAAAGATCCCAAACTCCTTCAAATTAAGTTAGGGAAATAGCTACTGCGCCAATTTTCAGCGACTTCCGGTTTCCGTTTTGTACAGACTCAGCAGAGTTTTTATCCCCCTTTTTAGCAGAGTTTCCACCCTTTCCACTTCGGCCACTTTATCGCGATTACATTATTCGATTCTTATTGTCTAACGTTGCCACTTAATATTCAGGTCATTGGCGTTGCCAGTTTCTCAGTTGATATAATCTGGCCTCGAGAAATAAGAACATCGATAGTTTTACCGGTTGGGAATTCATGCCCACTTTCTTTTACCGTTTGGGAAATATCGGTAGTGATAAACGATATATCGATTCCGAGAAATATGAACCTCGATAGTATCGCCAGTGCCATCGATAGTTCTCTGCCACTAATACGTACACACTTTTTTTACCGGTTGGGAATTCATGCCCGATTATTTTACCGATTGGGAATTCATGCCCGATTATTTTACCGATTGGGAATTCATGCCCGATTATTTTACCGGTTGGGAATTCATGCCCGATTACCGATAGATGACTATCGACAGTGAGAAACGATGTATCGATTTCGAGGAATGCATACACACTAAAAACATGCACACTTTTTTTAAATACGTGCACACTAACACAAATACATACACACTAACACAAATACATACACACTTTTTTTTCGCCGTTAAAAAGAATCGGACGCGTTTCTGCGTCAGCGGGAATTAAAATTAACTTGAACAAAAATATAGTTTGTTTGTTAAGAATTACAAAGTCAAGAGGTGAGTTTATCAAACGGCAGTGGTTTTTTATGCATGGATTTGATTTTGCGGCCAACGACCAGCGGAAAAAAGCCCCCTTTTCGCACGCACACGCACACATAGAGACGCGTGAAAAATTTCCCAGTTTTTCGGCGGCGTTGTACTAATTGTGAGATTGTTTTTTGTCGACAATGGCGGCTGTAAACAATATTTTTTAGTCAACTTAACTATTAAGGCAGAAACTAACAAATGCATTCGTTTCCTTTCGCTTGCAGCCCACACGCATAGATACAGAAAAGTATTGATTTTCGTCCAAGATGGCGGACGACGAGCAATTCAGTTTGTGCTGGAATAATTTCAACACAAATTTGTCGGCTGGCTTCCACGAGTCGCTATGTCGCGGCGACCTGGTGGACGTTTCCCTGGCGGCCGAGGGCCAAATAGTAAAGGCCCATCGATTGGTGTTATCTGTCTGCTCGCCATTTTTCCGGAAGATGTTCACCCAGATGCCGTCGAACACACATGCAATCGGTGAGTTTTCTGAGCTTCAGGCCGAGGGGCATATTTCAATGATTCCTATCTCTTGCAGTATTTTTGAATAATGTAAGCCACTCGGCACTGAAGGACCTGATACAGTTTATGTATTGCGGTGAAGTTAATGTGAAGCAGGACGCCTTGCCCGCTTTTATTAGCACCGCTGAATCGCTGCAAATCAAGGGGCTGACGGATGTAAGTACATACATACATATAGCAAATTGAGCACAACAACAAAGCCAAGCGCATCGTCTTTCGCGCGCAATACATACACACACACGTACAGCAGCGTCAGTATAAGAGCATGGTGGCTTGACTGTACCGAGAAATTTCTCGCAACCCAAATGCCAAACGGCAGCGGCAGCTGCGCCGGAAAGAGAAGGCCATAGACTCGCTTTAGAGGTGTTTGTGTATGTGCGCTGCTTGTATATGTTTGTCCCGTTCTTGCCGACATGGCAACAGTCAACTGGGTGGTTGTTTGGCATCGAATTGTCGGTACCATAGCATAAACATTTATTAGTACCTTAGATTGGAAGGGAATCAAAAATAAAAGAAAACAAACCTATAATGTGAGGAGTACAAGCTTAAGAAATACGGAATCATGATTAAATTACTTCAATAATTGATTTTTAAGCGGTTTTAGGTCTCGCTTTTTCTTTAATCCTGGAAACCCTCGAAAATACTTCCCTTTAAGTCTTTCCATTTTGATTGTTTACTAACATTTAAAAATGATAAAACTTGGATTTCAAGATATACTTGTGTATAGTCTTCTTAATTCAGAATTTGGTAGTTAATCAATCGATGATATAATCTGTTAAAAATCTTAGTTTTGTTTTGATTGATATTTTCGAATTTCCAAATTATTTTTATAGGAAAGGTTTATATATATAAAAAAAATGTATTATTTTAATCGTATTTTTGATTTAATTGAATTTAACTAACAAACATAAATTACATTTTTACAGAACGATCCTGCGCCGCAACCGCCACAGGAGCCCAGCCCACCACCAGCAGCACCTCATGTACAACAACAGCAAGTACCGACGCAGCGGGTGCAGCGACAGCAGCCGCGCGCCTCCGCCCGCTATAAGATCGAGACTGTGGACGACGGCCTGGGAGACGATAACAAGGGAACAACCCAGATTGTCATCCAGACCACGGCCGCACCTCAAGCTACCATCGTACAACAGCCGCAGCAGCAGCAACAACAACAGCAGCAGGCGTCACAGATCCAGGCGCAGCAGCAGTTGCAGACGGGAACTACGACGACGGCAACGCTGGTGTCGACAAACAAACGATCCGCTCCGCGCTCCAGTTTGACCTCTACCAGCAGCAGTAGCGGAGTTAAGCGCTCGAAAACATCTGTCTCCGCCAACGTAATTGATCCCCTCGACTCGGCCACGGAAACTGGAACCACGACGACGACACAGCAATTGTTGCCGCAGCAAATTACCGTGCAAACCACTGTAGTGTCAGCGGCTGAATCCAAGCTCCACCAGCAGCAGCAAGTCCGCCAGCAGCAGCAGGAAGAAGCTGAATATATTGATCTCCCTATGGATATACCCACGAAATCTGAACCTGACTACTCTGAGGACCACGGCGATGCAGCTGGCGATGGCGAGGGAACCTACGTTGAGGATGATGCCTATGGAGATATGCGCTATGACGACAGCTATTTTACGGAAAATGAGGATGCTGGCAATCAGTCTGCGGCGAATACCAGTGGCGGTGGTGTGACGGCCACCACATCAAAGGCGGTGGTCAAGCAAAACTACAGTGACTCTTCGTTTGTCGACACCAGCGCGGATCAGGGCAACACAGAGGCTCAAGGTTGGTTGAATTTCTGTCATAAACATGGCCAACTGCCAATAGTCATAAGTAGTTCTTAGAAAAGGATGTGTTTCCCATTTGCGAAGTAGTCAAAATCTTGTTTATGTGCATCACAATGAGAAACTTTATAACCGCGAATTTGGTTTTAAATATGTACGTTCCTTAGTGATAATCTCTTCGTAAACGAAACATATTCTTTATGAGCCCGTTAAGATTGTTTAAATTTGGTATGCAGAAAAATTTAAGCAATGCTTTGGTGGTATTTTAGTCTTTAGTTGGTTAAGCAAGCCAGTGTTCTATTTAAAACGCAAAAGAACATTTGGTCGATCGGCTGTTTAAGGCAAATTATTTAAATGCAAACATGCCGTATCCCGCGAATTTCAAAAGTAGTGTTTGAAGGTGAGTAGAGTGTTGAATTTTTATGAGGCCGACAAGACGATGATTGGAGCTGTACCTAAGAGCATTTGAGTATTGTAACCTATCCAAGGTAATAATTTAATTTTAAGATCCATATTATTTTTAAATTTCAGGAAGTTTGTCATAGTGGTATGGAGCTTGGACGCCTAAAAATCCAAACGAACATTTAAAGCTTTATTTTCGATTTTTCGATTTCACAACAAAAGTTTTCTCTGGTATTATTTTTTATTTTTTTATTAATGAAAATTATCCCCTTGAAGATGTTGTTTAGAGATCCGTTGAAGCAACGTAAAAGCTTGCTGATTCTGTTTTCTAGCAACGGCATTTATTGCCGAGTCTTGGTACATGTTTTCACAGGGTTTGTTTACTAATATTTGTTGGGGGCTGGTCTACAAACAATTGAAATATTCTTTATTTAATGGGTACCTAAAGTTTTTTTTTTTTTTAAGAAATTAACTTGCCTATAATTAAAGGGTTTTTGTTTGATAGTACCCATACATGTTTATTGAGGGGTCTTTATAAAATGTAAATTATTTAATGGGAGCATATTTTGTTTTAGTATATTTGAGATTAATTGAGGGGTCAATGTAAAATTTTTCTAATTAAATTTTTACTTGCAATTTGGTTTATTATAAAGAAAGTATCGACACTAGAAATGTGCAATTTGACAATTTTTTTTTTGCTGGTTTCATATTTAATATATTTTGTATGCTAAATTTTTGAGTCTATAAAAAATGTTTTACTGTAGAGTTTCAGTTTATAGAATAGCTCAGTCGCAAGGATAAATTTGTTGTGTACTTAATAGTTATCTTGATGTGGTGGGAACACAAAGTGGCACATTATTTCTAACTACAATTATGTTAATAGGATACCTAAAATCATTATTTCGTACGATATTCTTTATATATATTATAAATAAGCTAGTTTTAAGATTGGTTATACGAATTGAAAATAAAGAAACGATTTAAAGCCAATTGTAATGTTTTTCAAGAGTTGCCACACCGCTACAGTATTTTTGTATGGTAGCTCGATTTAAAATGCAGCTCTGCATATAAAACTGTGGCAACGCCGCGGAGAATTATCCAAACCAAGCTGAGTTTTTATTTATTTTATTCTTGACGAAATTTTAACATTACATTTCTGTGTAAATTAATAGTTCCCTGCATGTGAAATGTGCCTGTGTTGTGCTATGTAATAAGTTCAATAGTGCCTGGGACTCGCTGGGAAATGGAGTAGTTATCCATACATAGCAGTTTTCCACCCTAGTTTGTGATAGAAAACAAATTTACAGCCGATGTGAATTTACAATGTGATAAGTGGTTGCTGTAAGTCGTATACTATGTTTTTCCCAGCATCCGTGAGTATATGCCAGCATCTACATGGGTTCTACGATTCTCTGTCTGCAAATAAACAGCTTAAAGCCAAAACCAGAAACTTAATGTTGTTTTACTTCGCTTATTAGCGCTTAAGTCATTTCCTAGGATTAGTTGTAGCCTTACTTAATATTGCTATTTACGCTAAACACATTTCTCCGCCTTCTTATCATTCTCTCGCGCTGGAAAACATTTGGAAAACCAGGAAGCGAAGAAATTAGATTCATAAGGAGTCAGAAGAAGAACGCCCAGCTGGTGTTCCGAAACTGCATCTACAACAAGAAGCTAACCCAGGCCAATGGACAAACGACCTGGCGCTGTGTGGATGTCCTTAGGCTGCGCTGCAAGGCGGTGGTCATCACAAAGAATGGTAGATTCATCGATGCCAGGCGGCAGCACAACCACGAGTCGCATTCCTCACGTATAGGAGAAAGGCAGCTTTACAAAATCGAAGAGGAACTGGAGGAGTACATCGAGATCTGCACGTCGAACCCAAAGATCTCACAGTATCTGGGCAGCAGCAACATCAGCATCATGACCGCTAAAGACGGCAAGGAGTGCAAGTTGTTTCTGCCCGCCTCCGAGGCCACAGAGATTGAAATGCAGGCCCTGGTAGACGCCGAGGCCGATGAGGAGGAAGATGAGGCGGAGGTGCGACGTGCAACTCAACGCGACCTGGAGCGGGAATCCAGGTGGGAGGAGGAGGAGGAAAGGCGTCGGGGAGTTCTACGGATTAAACATCTATCTAGCAACTAAGCTTATATTTATCTTGAACTGTGGATTGGGCTTATTTGTTGGCTACAGATGCGTTATCAGGTTATAAAGGATATATCTTCTATGCAATGTGGATGAACTGCCTAATCTCGAAGTCTGCGTAAGTCATAAAAAGACAAGAAATTGATTGATGTTTTTTTGTAAAATATTTATAGCCCAACATCGCTATAGTAGTAGAAGTTTATCAATCGGATTTTCATAAAATCCCTTTGATTTTCACAATCCAACAAATTGGCCCTTCCATTCAAATATAGTTTAAGCATAATTTTCATAATTCTGTAAACGGTTCGTCTATTTAAATTTTAAATAAAGGAGACCAAATTAAATGATTTCTCGGTGGTCAGTAGTATGTACTGCATATCTAGCTTTCGATACCCTCATATACTTTATACTACTTATACTAACCAAAGGTTCAATTTCTATAATCCGCAGATGACAACGAGCTTGTCTTCATTGAGAGCCCCTGGTCGACGCCTTGTCTGGTGCTTAATGGATATATGTATAACTGCCACAGCCGCAAAAGCAACAAACAGTATTGGCGCTGTCACAATTACTCTAAGAAAGTTCACGAGATGCGCTGCCGATCCCGGTGCGTACTAGAGAATGGTCGGCTGAAGAGTGTGACTGGCGGGCTGCACAATCACCAGCCGCACACGGACAAAATCGAGAAGATCGTGCAGCGGAACAAACTGGCTGCCGTTGGCTGTATAGGACGGAAGCACTCCCGGACGCACAGTTTTGTTCAAGAGGCGAAGACGGAAGAGGAGGAGGAGGAAGAGTTCAACGAGGAGGAGCAGCCACAGCTGCCCAGCAGTGAAGCTGCTTCATTGCACTTGACAGACCACGAACTAATGCACGCCTCCCTGATGCTCATTCCGGAATAGTGGCCCAAAATCAGTACACCTGGTCTCCGTAGTGCAATCAACCTAGTTAACTAAGTGACAAAGTGATGGGAGGTATATAGAAACATATTTATTAGAACGTCTCTAAAGACAACAACAGAACTATAAATTGAATTATTTACGAGTAGCTGTTAACAAATAAGTTGTGTATATAGTCTGTAAACTCTACTTTTAGTTAAACCTTAAGTTACTTTATACCATTGTTCATACTACCATGGCTTAGTACACATTTCAAAACACAAAAGTTATCTCTCCCATCACTACAGTGATTTAAGTAAAATAAATATGTAAACTTAATATCAGTTTGCTTAGTCTCTGATACTCTCGCAGTGCCAAAGTGTAAGTGTAATTTTTAACTTTCCACGTAACTAATCAAAGCTTTCTCTTCTTTCAGTGCTCACCTACGACGATCGAGGAAAACTGGTGCACGACGGTTTCACATTTAGCTGTCATACGCGAAACACGGAGAAATTAATGGCCTTCTGGCGATGCACCATGTACAAAAAGCGGCGCTGCACCTCGGCCCTGACCACGCACATGAAAGCAATTAAGTCTATTCGAGGTTTCCACAATCACGAGCCTCCTGAACGCCTAAAGACCTTTATTCCCAGGGTGGTTAATTGGCAGTCTCAGGTTGAGAAAAGATAAAATTAAATAGTAAGTATATCTTATGATTTACTATTCAATCCCAAGTTTATAATGCATTTTATGTTTTCCCTTTCAGATAATTAATTTTTCAGCCCACACATTTTACGAATTTAAATAAAAATTTCAAGTATTATTAAACCCCTAAAAGAGTACACTTCTTTAAATTAAGTATTGTAGATCTTTAATTGTTTGAATTATTTAATTTGCTAATTTTTGTGTATTTCCTATTTCAGTCGTTAAGAAAATTGTTCAAACGTCCCGACCGATTTACTGGATGTCTAAAGAAGTCAAAAAAGTTGACCCTATGCCGCAGAAGAAGCTCAACTTAAAAAATCCCGACAACATCATATGCACCTCGGCTAATGGGCACAACTATGTTTCAGTGGGAATACCACGAATGAAGGGCAAGTGTGTCAATTGTTTAAAAAAAGGTGTATTGAATATGCGTAAGGTCACTACCTTGTGCGACACTTGTCCTGGCGCCAACTGGATGTGTAACTTCTGCTTCGATGAGCTACATCCTTAATATTAAATAATATTTCTATCCGAAACCTCATTTTAGAAAGCGTCCCGGAACATTTATATATTCATTTTATTATTATTTCTAAGCAAATTTATTCTTTTTCTCTTCATTAAAAATAAAATACTTAAAAACTAAATACTTTAAAAAAAATCTATCCATATCTTTCTACGTTGGTTTCTTATATACAAAAGTATAAATATTTATTTATATGGCAGATTTCAAAATTAAAGTTTTTTGCTTCCTAATTTGAAAAAATTTGTATTTAATTAAAAAAATATAAATGTAAAATTTAAATGTGTATATGAAAGCATATTTATAAATTTAGGCTTTAAAAACAGACCAATCTTATAACTCTTGTAATATTCTGATCAGACTTGGCTCTGAAAGTCACTACTATAACTTTTGCAACGAAATGAAAACTCTGATTTCTATTTTTTAACCCTTTTACGAAAACGTCCTTGTTCCTTTTTCACCGACGTTAATTCGTGATTGTGCGGTGCATGCAGCACCTCGAGGCTATCATTTTTGGTGGTACGAATGCGGGCCCGGCACTTGGTAGTGGAGCGCGTGGCACAGATCCACTTGGTGCCGCGACCGTTCTCCATAAACTTGACATAGCTGTGGCCGCCGTAGTTGAGCTTGATCGATTCCCGCTGGCCCTTGGTGAAGTAAAACGTGGCATTGGTGTCTGCAAGGATAAGAAAGCAAAGGACACGGATAATTACTAGAGTGTTTTAAACATGATAAATGCACGAAGAGACAGGATAAGTCATCAGTTAACTACGGATTTATATAATGTGCACTGTTAAAAGGCTTAAGTTTATTGGATTTACACACACACATATATTTGTATAATTAGATTTATATAAAGTGAATGGAAAAAGTTAACTTAGTTTGTCCGTCTCCTAAAACCAAAAGTTAAAATCTATATTTACGCACAACTTAAGGATAGGAGCGCGGTCGCCCAAAGTCAAACTAACAATAATTCGCGATTTATAAATGACTAAATAATCTGAAAAAAATTCAAGTTCACATTTACAATTATACTTAAAATTCTCAAAATGTACTTTTCTTTCTGAGGTGTAAGAGTAAAATTTAATCTATAAACTAAAATCCTCTCCGATGATTATTAATGAAGAAATTAGATGACGACTATTCCGGGCATCACTTCCGACGACTGACCACTCGGACGCCGCCCACAATACCCGTGACATCCGCCACTATCTCCTCGTACTTCAGGTGCATTCCCAACTCGCTAACGTCAATCGTGGCCGGCGATTCATCCTCCAGGGCTGTGGTCAACATGGCATCGCTGGCTAGCTGGATCTCCTGCTGATGTTGTTGCTGCCTGGCCGACGCAGTGGTGTCTACCTTGACCACTACCGGTGGTGGTACTCGGCGCACCCTCTTCTTGCGGCGCACAATTTCCTCGTGCGTGTGGAATCGGTTCAAGGGGCAGACAACGTCGTTGATGGTGAATACACGGGATCGACACTTTTGATTCCACCACTGATTGCATCTCCAGAATCGCTTTTCTTCGCCCGTCGATAGCTTCAGAGTCTTCTCGAAGATGAACGGCTGGCCGCCGTAGATCAGTTGCATGCGTCCTCGTGATGTGGCCGAGTAGATAGCTGCGCTGCTTTCTGCGGAGAGGACAATAAAGAGGAATATGTATGTATTAGTGGCAAGTCGATGGCAAAACAATTCACTAGGTCTACAGAACATAGTCGGTCAGTTGAATGCTGTTTGCCAAGTCACAAGGCGCTTTTATATTTAACCAAAGCTTATAATCTAATCATACTGCCTACGAAGGCGTTTGGAAGGAGAATGGTTGTGCTCAGGCTTGGACAGGAACACCTTGAAGTTTCCGTTTGGCAACTTGGTGATGGACAATCGAGCATTACACGGTTCTTGACCAATCCGTCGATGCCGGCAGTTCCAATAGGTGGTGCAGCCGTGTCTATTATTCTTGGCATAGGCGTATCGATCATACATCAACTGTAAGGACTTCCGTTGCCCCCGAATACAATAGATCTTCGGTATGAAGTTTAAAAGTTTTCCGTGTGCATTGTATACCGACTCCACCGGCAGATCACTTCCCGTGGTAAAGAGTTCTGCAAAGAAATATAATGAATACATTATGAAATAATATTAGTAAAGCCATTAAAATATTTATATGAGAGTTAGTCGAAATAAAAAGTCAGAGACTGCACGCTGATTAAAGGATTTATTGTGTTCTTGAGGTCAAAATAAAAGAAAATAAATCTTTTCTCAATTTTCTAATTAAAAGTAAGTCCGATTTGGATTAGATTTAATTAAATGAAAAATTATTAATGATATTTTTCCGAACATAACTTAACACTCAACCGAAGACCTACGCGAATAGAGGAAAACAGTTCCATTCGGGCAACGAGCAAACGCACAGAGGTTTTCTGTCAACTATTACCTATTTACATAAGGTCTGTCCTAAGGATAGCTTTCATTTAAAATCAAATAATCGCTAACTATATAGTTGATATAGTTGATTAACTAATTAACAGCGGACTAGTTTCAGTAAATGTAATACTTTAATTAGTTAAGTTTTAACTCAATCCTAATGAGTCGTACTTTAAAACATCATAAAATATGTAATTCAGTCAATAGAGCTTACTTGCTCTGCATCTTCATGGGTCTGATGGACACGCAGAGGGGATTCCTTTCCAAGCAGGGCTGCTTCTTATTCTTCTGGTTGGTTGTGTACATTGTGGGATGTGTGTGCAGGTTGCTGGTGACGTGAATGATATCACCGCCAAGGGTTAGTTTTGTGACCAAGCGAGCTCGGCACTTGGCCTTGTGGTACATCGAACACTTCCAGTCTCTGCTCTTCTGGCCCTGCCTCAACTTCTCGTTGGGTGTGTAGGTATTTCCCTCGTGGTAGACAAGATCAGTGCCCCGATTAGACCGCACATATTGCGCCAATTTGGTTGTATCTGCAAGATAAAAATAGCGGTGGGTTTAGATGGCGTTTAACAAAAAACCATTTTAATGTTAAGATGTAATGGCATTATGTCTTAATTGGATTAAAGTGAAAAGCAGGCGAATATTTTGCATCTAAATTAATTTTTACTCAAGATAGCTGGTTGATTCTTTCTTTGACATCCGTATTCTAGCACCATCGTTTCGACTGTGGTTGTGGCCCTCGTGTCTCATCTGGACTTTGTTTGTGTTCCTATTTAAAATAGCCCTGGCCCGGCAATTTTTACGGAAGTTGGCACACTTCAAATAGGTGCGAAGTACATGACTAGCTCCGATCACGAAGCGATAGCCATCAATCACAATAAATCCGTTTTGTTTATAAATATCGGACAGTGCTAAAAAAAAAACGGAAGAGTTAGAATAATTAGTTAATGGAAAATAAATTCGAATTAGCTTACAACTATCAATAATTTATGATATTGCTTGGGAAACTGTTGATGTATCTGTTTGTACCTGGGAAACTTAAAGTACATTATCTTCTTTGTTAACTAACAAATTCTTTAATTTTTTTTTAGCAATTACTTAGCTTAATCAGAAACTAACCTACTTTTAAAAATACATAAGCGTAGTGTTTTGAGAATCTTTTTTGGATTACCAATTGGTAAATCCGGACTTGAAGTTCTTCTTCAGCTACGACAGTTCCTTTTGCTTGCAGTGCCACTTCGCTTTCTTGGTCGTTGCAGTTTGAAGGCATCTGCTGGATGATTGTGGTGGCGATGGCTGAGCTTAATGCCCCTGGAGCTGGAATTGGTGACGCACCTAGCCGGGCAGCGAAGCGCAATGTTGCTGTTCTTCGAGCAGACCCAGTTGGTGCTGTTTCTGTACTTGCGTTCCACGGTGTACATATGACCGTCAAAGATTAGATTCTGGCCGCCGCGGCGATTGGCCACCAGTTGATACCCGGCGACAGCTGCAAGGATAAAGGGAATTTAGTATTGGGGATTTTGATTACTTGCTGGCAAAGACGCTACAGAAGCTACAACTGCAGGTGGAAGGAGATGTGACTTTGAGTTGACTTTTGAGTTTGAAGTTAACAGATTTATTCGACTAAATGGTTGGATGGCACAGGTAATTCGAAATTAGGGGTGATTGTGGTAGCCGCGCAGGGCAGAGATCCGATCGGACTTGGTCACCACGCGGGCGGAGCACTTGGTGTACTTGCAGCGCAGCTTGACGCACTCCCAGTAGCAAACGTCCCTGATCCGCCGATTGAGAGTGAAGGGCTTGCCGTCAATGGTGAGCAGATTGTTGCCGCGATTGCTTTTCGTGAAGCACACATCTAAGTGGTCATAATTCAGCTTCCGGGAGCCGCCCAGCCTCTTCTTCGCCACCGGTAGCGACGTTTGTGCCTTGAGTTCATGCTCCTCCAGCTCTGCAAGACAAATTTGGAGTGGGAGGATGTGAATATTGATTAGACAGCTCCTCAGAGCTCGATTGCCCAAGTTGATCCGCCAAATAATTTCCCTGCACCGCTGTAGTTTTTGTTGTGGACACAACACTTTATTGACATGGAATTGACATTGTTTTTGCATTGCAATTTCGATAATTTACCATTTGTACACAATATTTGCATAGACGGAAATTTAGTAGGCGTCGCTTGTTTTTTTCGGCCCTATCACACAACACTATTTAGCGCGATCTTCAAGGCGTGGGGGTTTTCTTGTGCACCTGAGCCATTAGGCCAATATATTTCACTACCCCTGGTCGCTTTAATTTTTTTAATATTAATTATTAATACATAATTATTAACCATTTTCTGCCGTTCACTTTTGGTTGTTTTTTTTTCTCACAATTGTGGCATTTTCACAGAGTTACCGGATAGGTGGAAATCCAGTCAGGGGTACTAAGTACAGTGCGTACTGGTATAGCAAAAAGTTTCTCTCGTGCAACAAGTTATCCAACACAAACAACACCTTCAACATAAAGTAATTTATTTTTAACAACATCGTTTTAAGAGAAACGATTTCCAATAACTTACTTAAATATGTAATAAATTATATTACAATTTCAATTTTCATTAACCCTAACACGAAGCCGCACTGTGCGCGATTGTATCATTGCAACCCTGGGTGCTGCCATTATTTCTTTTGTGACTCGTGGGCGTGCTTAAACAAATAATTTGTGTTTTATTCCGTAAAATGCCGCGATGTACATATGTGTTAAATACTAAGGATTACTCCTGTAGCTCCCTGCCCGGTTGAAATTTGTTGTAAGTGCAGTTTTAACTTAGAAAATAAACCACAATGAAGTCCGTTTCAAGCACCGCATAAACTGTGTTTTATTTTGTTTATGTTGTCTGTTGATACAAGCAATATGAGTTGTAACGAATGTTTGTCTGTCTTATGATTGCAGAAACACTGAAAAAGGACGCTGAAGTCATCGCGAAGACAACGGAATATAACAAGGAATCCGCAGCAATAACAACAAGTAGTGTGGAAAACCCCAAAAAGGATGCGGATGCTATTCCCTTGTACGATGGCAGTCGCGTCTATCCAAAGTGGCACTGGCCAGAGCATATAAACCTATGCCGGCCATATATAAGTCACCATTAATGAACCAGGTGATTTGCAAGGAGATGCTGGCCAAAATTGCGCGGGAAGACAAGGAGCTGCTTCAGGATATCATAAGTACATTGCTGATAGTGATCTCCGTCCAAATAAGCGATTTCTACATGGCAGACTCGTCCATCTCTTTGCAGCTCACGTGTGCAAGGTTTTTGCCATTCGCGATGACCAGCTGACTGCGTCAATGATGCAGGAGTTCATCAACCACAAGCTCTCGTCCCACAAGGCGCCGGTGTTCAAGTCGGTGCCATAATTTAAAGAGCCAATAGTTGCCAAAATGTTTTTTGCGTTTGTAATTTTAAATAAATACGAGTAACTAGAAAATGTACCCCTTAGCTCTTATGTAGAGTACCTTGTAATCTTGGGACAAGCTTTCAAAGAAGACCCAATACTAATCATTATAAACTTTATCGCCCTTGATTTCAGGCATCATCCAGTCACTGAAGGCTCTCCTGGAGGACAAGACCACCAGCATCCAGTACACAACCACGCAACGGGGACGGGTGATGCTGGTTTACGAAGGCTACCGGTACGTGGTAAACCGCCAGAGCCAGAAAAATGTCTTTTGGAGGTGCTCACGGTATGTGAAGCACAGCTGCCGGGCCACATTAGTCACCTCCAAGGTACAGGATGTCAACCTGCGCATCTCTGGCGCTCCGCACACCCACGGTCCGGAGGTCAACTCGATAGATCTCACGGTGGACTTGCTGGATGAATTCTCGGAGCTCCAGTAGGCTCGCCGCCATAAGCAACAAATTTTATCATCAAGTTTTATCATTTTATCCCTAGACTACGTCCATAGCTTACCCTAAATAAATTAAATTAAATGTGTACAAAATATGTAGTTATGTGTCTTCGTTTTGTGCCTAATTTATTCTTAAACACTTACAAAACTCTTTACTAATGACCTGTTTCTATGTAATTTTGCAGTTGAGATAAAAATGGAGGAGCAATCGCCCACGCCTGGATTGTCTACCGATGCTGCTGTCGCCGCTTTGGCCGTCACATATCTGAGCGATGACGAATCATTCCGAAAACCCTTTACCCTGCCCAAGATACTGGACGGTAAGTTCTATAAGAACATCCAACCGAACCAAAAGACGCCTGGTGCCATTCAGGCCACCTGCACCACCTGCTATGGCCTCATCTCGGGCACAACCAAATCAACGGGAAACTTCCTGAGCCATATCAAGAGGCGCCACAAGGAGCTCTTGCCACTGTGCCAGCTGTATTGCCAGGCGAAGGCAAACGGCAACGTTCCAGCTGCGATAAAGCAACCCATACTCAACCCGAACACGGTGGTAACATCAGCTACTCCGGCGATGGAAATGATGACGCAGGTTACGCAAATGCCACCGCCAACCTACGCCACTACAACCACCCACCTGGCCATGCCGGTGACTGTACCTGTTCCCGTATCCATGTCACTGGCGATGCCCTTGTCCCTGCCCAGCGTGCAGACGGCGCCGCAAATGATGGCGCTAATGCAGCAGCACCAAGCCCACGGAGCGGTTTTCATCAGCAAGGATTACTAGCGCAACCCCTGGGGCTGGGGTCATCAATGTCTGTGGTTTTGAGCATGTCTTTGAACTAATGTCGATTTAGAGTGTACCTATACTAAGGTGATGTCCGATTTGTGGTGTCTATAATTATAATTTAATTTTATATGCAGTTTTCATGACATGTTTCATTATTATTTTCACTTCCGACATTCATAATTTTAGATTATAAAGATATATATACGAGATTGCTGCCATAATATAGAAACGGATACGAGGACTGTCCTAAAGATACTTAATTTAAATGTGGCAAAGGAGTAAGATATCCTTAAAATGAAGATTTATGTTTTGTTTTAGTCTTTATAATAGGTACATATGTTGTGTACCCACTGCAAATCGACTCACCTAGACTTAAGCTAAGTGCTACGTTTTATAAGTCCTGATAGGTTTAAACAATTTTACAAATTAAAAAATAAATCATCTTGGAAAAACCTTGTATGCTGTCTTTACGCATTTAAACCAAATAGAAAGAAGTTATCCTGCGTACTCATAATTCCATATTTCTGATGCAGTTGCTTTGCTTTCTCTTCTTCCAGTTCGACGGCGGTACTCAAAGAAAGCCATGCAATATGATGGACCTGCCGAATTTAACCTGGCGGCCCATAGGCGTCCCAAGCTTATCATAGCCAATGAACAGTTTATCGTGCATCGAATCTTGGGCAAGGATAACTTGATCGGATCCTGGCGCTGCATGTACCATCACAAGGGATGCAAAGCCCGCGCATCGACCTTCATGGTGGGCAACGAGGTGAAATATCGAAGCACTTGCTCCTCGCACAACCATAAGAATGTCAGGTGCAAGCTGGCCAGCCTAAAGATGCCGTGGATTCCATCCGAATAGTTTCAAACACTTCGTACGAATAGCTGTATCTTAAAATCTCTTTCAGAGAATGTGAGACGATCTCAGAATATTCAAACTCGTAGTTGCTCAAAAAATTACCAAGCTTCATAAAATTAGACTTAGTTAAGCAATACTTAGACATTTCAAAAAGTACTAAATTCTGGAATAATCAAACAAATATTAAAAACCGTGATACATTATGAAAACTCTATACGGTTGGATCTTAGGACTTTTATAGTTTAACTTTAGTTAGATTTATTGCTACAGGCTTTACGCGTAACGTTGCTTAGAATTCACAAAACCAGCAACCTTAGAACTTAGGAAAAATTTTGAATCAAAAAATGGTAAATGTTTAACGTAAGCAAAGCCAATTGAATCTTTAATTATGTATTATAGGATTTTAAATCTTTGAGTACCAATTCAAAAGATTTAATATAAATGAAATAAATAATGGAAATCAATAATAAAGAATAATAATACTATATGGATTATGAAAACTATGGAAGTTTTTGTAAATGTTTTATGACATTAAGTCACAGTCACATTTTATGAGATGTTCAATTCGATTGAATGTTCATGTGATTTTATTAAAAGTTCCTATTTTGTATCCCATTTCCATACACAGAATAAATTATACGACCCGAGGGGAAACATGTGATTCACAAGACACATGTTTAACAAGTCCCAGGAAAGGTACTTACCCATCCTAACTGGGCTCAGGGCACTCAGTCTACAAATTTGACATATACTTTGCGAAAACAATAGGTTTAGCTTAAAAATTATGCATGTGAGTTTGATGATCGGGGAATGGCTAAGAAGCGGCAGATGGTTACATCCTAGGCTCCGGGTCCAGGTTTGCCTCGTTGGACTCCAGTTTCCAAGCACCCTGAATCCTGTCGGCGGGCGTAAGGGCGCTCAGCTTTTTGTGGATCAGCATGCCAGCAGCCTTGGCTGACTCAATGCGCCGGCTGTCGCCCATATGATTGTGCACATCTTTTGGATTGAAGAAAAATATACACCATTAGCTTACAAAAAGTAAATTACTTCCGAAGCACTGACCATTGGTCACATAGAGATCATCGCCGATGGTTTTTAGGCGACTGCGGCACTTCACCGACCGGTTTTGGACACACTCCCAGTAGAGAATGTTGTTGCTCTTGCCAAAGAACTTGAGATTAGAGCGGTAGATGAAGTTATTGATGGTCAGCAGAGTGCCGCCCTTGCGGCTTATCAGAAACATCTGCGGGCCACAGTTCCGTACATGTTGAGTGACTGAAAAAATAGGAAAAAAGTAATGGTTATTTATCGGTCGATTATTCTGGGATAATTAATATCGCTAAATAGCGCTTACGTGCTAAGTGTTAAATGTTTTGCTCTAGATTTATTCTCATCATTTTATTAAGAAAAGCTTAACTATTGTATGTGTGTAAGTGAATTGATGTCAAAATATATATTGGAAACCCAACTAAAGAATAAAGAAAAATATATGTGTAATTATTGGCGCATAGGCAAAGTAGGTGTCACTTCTTCTTGTTCTGCAAAGCCTTCTGTAGGCGTCGCTTGATCTTCTCGCGGAAATCATTCGGATCCACCTCTGCGGCGGGCTCCTTAGCAGGGGCCGTCTCCTCAGCCACCGCTGCCGGTTCGTCTAGCTCGAGCTCGTCGATCTCCTGAATCTCAAACTCTTCGACGTCCTCCTCGGGTTCAGGTTCAGGCTCTGATTCCTCCGACTTGCCCTTGCTTCTCATTGGCCTTCGATCCCTGGTGGTGTCCATCGTGGCTATGGCCCCGGATTCCCCAGGCATGAACTGCGAAGGCAGGCAGCTCTTGTCGCTGGCTTGCATGAAGTGCATGTGCTCGCCATCGTAGGGGAACACCCGCTTCTGGTCGCACACAACTCGCACCTTGCACTCCTCGCCGTGCTCGCGGTAACAGCATTGGAACACCGAGAAGTCTGCCTTGCGGAACGAGAACTTGAACAGGTGGCCGTCGAAGATCAGCTTGACGCCGCCTGCATGGAGAGGGGGATAAAGCAACCAGAACCAATTAGATTAGACAACAGCAACAGGTGCAGGAAGGGATTCATCCGACTTACCCTTGGTGGTGGAGGCGTACACTGCCGGTTCGCTTTTCGCCTCGTTCTCGGTGGCCGCCCGCAATTTGTCCAGGAGCTTCGGCTTCGGTGTCGCATCTTCAACTTTTGTCTTGGGCCGGCCGCGTTTTCGTGGAGGCACTGCGATCGGAGCCAATGCGGATGTGGCGGCTGTGCAAAGAAAGAAGTGCAACAGGTTAAAACACAGTAACAAAATGAGTCGCCTTGAGCGAAAACAAAAATAAAACAACTGAAAAGCGTTTCTGGCCGGTCTTGCAGCCGTTTATTGGTTTATAAGCAGGTCTAAATTAAATAAGATTAAAACTAAAATGGTAAATTGTTGAAAACACGCCAGAGTGGCCGGACTAAGAACGCCAGAGTGCTACCAGACTGCGAACTGGCAGACCGGTCGTCCCTGGTTTCTTTTCTATTCCCCTGGCTGAAGACCGCGATCAAAGATCAAAATCAGAACAGTGCGTTTTTTTAACTCTTCAGGAAAATCACGTGAAAAGCAGAAAAATAACTTCAAATGTACAGTTCCAGAAGTATCACATAGCGTTGTCGGACAGCTCGCGGTGTAAGGTCCTAAATTCGATAATATATTCGATAAGCCTGCGCCTTACAGCACGCCATCTTTGTTGTAGTTGTTCTCACATTTTTCGCCGTGGAAATAAAACGGCTTTTTTGCAAACAAATTGTGTTCAACCGTAAATAATATAATAAAAACGGAAGTATATCATATACATAATATGAAATGTGCATGTGCAATGTCCTTAAAAACCACCGCTCGCGATTGTGTGTATTTCTCGGTTTCGAGTGTGTGTACAGCGAGCCAGCATCAGTGTTGTTATTGTTGGCGTCGCCTCAATCCCTCCAAAAAAGGGAACAAATGAATGTTTTTAGTGAACAAAGTGTTATTGTGGTACTTAAAAGGCTGAAAATGCATGTGGCCTTTGGTCAAGACACTACAGCTGTTTGTGATTAACCAGTAATCTTTCGCTTGTGGGTGAGTTTGTTAACACTAGCTTGATTTACACTTGTCAGAATACATAAACAACATAACATACACTATTTAGTTAAAACCATAGTTTACATATATTTAGACCCCTATAAGATTACCCACATAAATAATATCGAGTATATCCGGGAACATATCCGGCAATAAACCGTTCGTTCAGCACCGCTTCAATCCCTGTGTTTTTCTGGGTTGGGGCCTACTAAATTCACCAGTTGACCACCAGAGGCAACGCATCCAGTAATCCTCCACCTCCACCATTGCAGGCCAATACATAGGGGACGTTTCCCGCGGTGTGTGGATCGAGAAGCACGACTACTTCTTCCTGCGCAACCAGAAGCAAGGCTTCAACCTGGTCTTTAACGGATACATGTACAAGAAGGAGGCCAGCTTCCGGTCCACCGTCAACTGGATCTGTTCTGACGGCAATGGAAAACGGCTGACCGAGAACAAGTGCTCCGCACGGGCCATCACCAAGTTCGATGGCGGCATTAAGCTGGGCAAGAAGGCACACAATCATCCGCCGCGATTTCTGGGCACCAATGTGCCCGCCAAGCTTCTTCCCAAGATGGCCTTCGGTCCGCAATATTAAAAACATAACTAAAATAGAGAGAATTAGTCGAAACAGAAACTGAAACGATCTTTGTAGTAGACACTTTAGTTGCATGATGTGCTCATAGGCTAAGAGATCAATTGTCGCATGTATCACCCTCCCATCTCATCACGTATATAACTCTTTAATCTCCAGCTAAAATAACTCCGAACGGCGTCCGGTTCAAGAGGACGGCCCAGGGCGAATTCTTAATGGTCAACGGGAGATCATACAAGAAAACGCGAGCCATGCAGTACCGCACTTACTACCACTGCTTGACCCGTAACTGCAGGGCCTTCTACGTCTTGGTGGAGCTCAAAAAGCGGCCACGTCTCACCAAGCATCACGATCATGCCACCTTCTGTCCTCAGTGTCTCCCGTAGAGGATATGTATGTAGCTATAGTCCAAGAAATCATATGTGTACAATATATGTCAAGAACCATGCAAGCATTCCCAGTGTTTTATTTACATTTAAATCCGAGGCGTCCCTATTGCAATAATAATGCAACCTGTCAGCCAGCCAGCTTTCAACTAACAAGGAACCTTTTCCACATCTTATCGGTCTCATTGTAGCCAAGTTCGACTATCAGATCAGCGTGGACTTGGGCGAAGCCACCATGCAGCTGGCCTCCGGTTCATCTGTCGGCGTCAACAGCAGCTCCCCCTTCTTCATCGTCAGCAAGTATGGTACGAAGCAGATAATGCTCAAGCAGCACACCTTTAATCGCCACATCTGCCGAGACGATGTTACCTACTGGCGCTGTAGTCAGGTGAGTTGGTCTATATTTCATTAAACAAAAGATAAATAAGGCTGCATTAATCGAAAAACCTTTGAGGCAATTTACTAACCCTAAAAAAGCTTATTTTTACATTCTCTACATATGTACTCCAAAACAATTTACCAAAACTAGTTAATTTTTGCACTCGATAACTGAAAAAATAATAATTTTCTAAAGGCTTGGTAGAAGTAAATAAATGTTTAAAACAAAGTTTGAATGGATCGTGGTAATATCAAAGCCCTTCATTGATATTTCTTTTAGTTCGCCGTCTTGCGTTGTCGGGCACGACTTAAAACCAAACAAGACACCCTGACCATACTGAACAGCGAACACAACCACGAGGTCATCTTGAAGGCGCGCAAGTACGGCTCTCTGAAGCGCCAGCGGGCAGAAGCAGAGGCGGCGTCCAGGGCGGAGCGGCGGCAGGCTCAATCCCGCGCTGACCCGCTCAGTTCACCGACGATGAATTAAGCTCTCTAGTCTTAAGCCTCACTGTAATAATAAAAATTACTCAATAAAATCCAATTTAGCTAAGTTGACGGTGTCCGCTGCGTACGTTTGCCTGTTAGCTATAATCCTGTTGTGCTCTTCTCTAGACCAGAACATATTACTGATCGATTTTCTTTACTTTGTATTCACAGATTCCGTTGCATACTACTCTTACATCACGGGCTTCCGGGGGAGCCGCAAGCTGAAAATTGGGGAGTTCACCTTCACCCGGAACAAGGCCACCGGATCGAAGACGTACTGGTCTTGCGCCAGGGCAGGAGCTCACAAGTGCAAGGCCCGTGTGGTGACCGTGCAGGACCACGATGTGACCATAAAGTGCGGCCAGCACAACCATCCGCCCTACTAGCGTAGCCACCCACAGCCATAGAAACCATTGCGTAAGTCCACACGCACACTGGCTGCTAAAAACTGATCTTACTGCTGGGCTTGTGAGCGAGCTGCTAATTTCAGAGCAAATAAGTGTGTTTGTGGAATAATAGCGGCGCACCTAGACTTAATTACTATTTATTAGAAAATATAATGAGCCTGAAAAAGCAATCCGGTTGTTTCTGTTTTTCTCGGTTGTTGAATTTCTTTCAACGCTTTAAATTTTGTAATGGTTCAAAACTAATTATGTTATGTTGCTTTTTGCAGAATACTCCGACCTGGACGACGCTGAAGGAGCGATCAGACACAGCCTGCTCACCTTCACAACAGGACAACGAGGCTGCAAACTATTGGCATTTAATGGCCACAACTATGTTCGAAATCGACGGAGTGGTCTTAAAACCTATTGGATATGCTCCAAAAAGGTGAGTACAAAATGCAATTTTAAGAGCATTTTATATTTAGAACAAGAACAATAAAGTGTCCAGGCTGATAAAAATCTTTTTCAAGAGAGCTATCTATTCTTTTTTTAAGATAAATGTTTACCTCTTCGTTTTGTTTAATCTCTTTAAAATTATCAGACATTTAATCTATTCTGAAAGTTAAGATTTAATATAAACATGTACAGAACTCTTATCATAAAATCATATATACTGAACAATTTTAAGTTAAAATCGTCTATGAACATTTTCTTTTAAAGTTTTATAATAATTTGTAACTTTTTTCTATTTTATTCTTACCATAAATCCAAAAGAATATATCATAAATTAACGATATTTTATTTATTGCCAGCTTTCTATTATAATCATATAATTAACATGCCTAGATTTTATAAAAATTTTCGATTTCAGGGCAGCACTAAATGCAATGCTCGCGTGGTCACCAATGTCGTTGAAGGAGTGCACAAGATTGTGCTGGAGTCATGCTATCACACTTGTCACAACACGGGGCGTAAAAAGCGGCTGTCTGTTGCCCCATCGATGGTGACCAAAACGCGCAGCGCGAGTAGGCCCAGGAGCCAAAAATCTGTGGCATCAGAGATCAGACATCAGATATCAAACATAAAGTCGGAGGAGGAAGAAGATGATTATTCCCTGGAGCTGGGAGCGATAAGCATAAGCATCGAAGATATGCAGCGATTGAATTAGACCTAGACTCCTAACTTTCTTGCTTTCTTAACCAACATTTTTTTATTTTATTTCTTAACATGTAAAACTTGAATAAATGTTTATGTATGTATTGCAAGACTGTTTCCTAAGATTGAGTCTAACTAAAAGTGCAAAATTTTTATTTATTTATTTGTATTACTATGATTATATTATGGATCCACAACTAATAGTTCTGAATTTCTTGCCATTTTAGTTACCTATGAAGTGATACATTTGCCGTCGCGCCCAGAGACTAAGTCACACCTGATGCTAAAGCGGGAACGTTTTTCCAAAGCCACGGAGGATGTGCAATATATTCGGACGCCCGCTGGTAGCTGTGTCCTGCACTGTGGCGATCATCGGTACCTGCGCAATGCCTCTTACAAGGATAAAATCTACTGGAAGTGTAGCAGATGGCGCAAGCAATGCCGCTCCCGTGTCATTACGCACATCATGCCCAATGGTCAATCCCGCTACACGGTCAGTGGAGCGCACAACCATTCGTAAATGACAGCCGGCAATCGATGGGAGCTTGAAATAAGTTGATAGCTATCATAAAAAACTAGCGAATATTACACTAAGTTAGGTACTGTGTATGTGCTTCTTGGTCTCTTCGAAATGTATAAAAGTTTTCCTGAATTTACTTTAGTTTGTATAGAAAATAAATAACTAATTTAAAACGATTTAAATTAATTTAAGGTTAGGCATGCTGAACGATTTCCTAATCCACTGGTGAGTGATGCCTATAAAAACAATTAAACTTATTATTTTATGCTTCTTTTTACGTTTTTTATTTATTTTTGGGTTGGCTGGCTTTATTTTGTGTTAATTTCTTACGTAATATAAAATATTTACTAACCATTCACCCATTGTTCTTCTCTATCTTGCAGCTCTTACCGAACTGGATCCGAGCATCCTCGGTGACTATGGCAACGAGAGTTTCTTGCCAAAATCTATGGGAACGGGCCGACAACGGATCCGCTGTGGACTGGCGACCAAGCAAAAGTGCGTCCGCACTTTGGACGACTGGGATCGCATTCGCTACGAGCGAACCCGAGCCGGTGATGTTCTGATCTATGACGGGAATCGCTATCGCCGCCAGGGCAACTACGAGGATAACATCTACTGGAGTTGTGTTAAGAAGCGAATGAACTGCAACGTTTACATGATCACCCACAAGGACAAGCCCACCTACGTGGCCATTTCGGGCGTGCACAACCACGCGTAGTCGTCCATACTTACTTTAGTCCATATTAACAATATAATAAACATACATACCCCTTGAAAAGTTAGTTTTGTAGTTGTCATCCATTCTTATAAGGAGCATAAGTCAAGTGTTATTTCACATTTACTAATCATTTGCTTAATCCTTGCAGAACTGGCTGTTTTTGGGACGGGACAACGGGGGAGGACCGTGCTGCTGTACCAAAATGAGAAATTTGTAAAGAATCGATGTTCGACATCTCGCACCTACTGGATCTGTTCGAAAAAGGTGAGTCCTAGTAAAATGTATTAAAAACATACTAAATATACTTATCAGTAAATTATTTAAACACTGACATTTTTGACAGCAACTATTTAAAAACGTAAAAATGTTTATAATTTTAAAGCTATAATAGAGTAACTATTTATAGTTTTCGTAGATGCGGTAAAATGTGTCTCGAGATGTGTTTTAATTTTTAATCAATATCGGCAAAGCAGTAAAGAGAAATAATTTTTGCGGTTAGACTTAGTAATAGACTTAGTTATTAGATATAAAGATGGATTAGATTCATTCTATTTACTTCAATTATTTTATTTTGATTTGATGCTTTTATTATAAACATATTCCTATTTAACTATCCAACAGGACGTGACTGTGTGCCGAGCGCGGGTGGTCACTGCTCTGGATAAACATGACCAGGTCCGCGTCATCAAGAACACATATACGCACGATCACAGTCGGAAGTATCCCAGCAAGAATCGCACTGATTTAAAGAGAGAAGACCGTCTCAATGAAGTCGTTCTAGGATTACATTTAAGCCCATAATGTTCAAGCGTTTGCCACTTAATAAATCATTATTTTTCCTTAAATCCGATCTCGAAATTGTTGTGCATAAAATAAGAAGCATACAATATATTGCCACACCCTGACTCTTACTAATCGGAAATTTCTCTTCTTTTCCGCAGCTTTTCACATTGACTTTGCGGACTCCAAGAAGAACGGCGGCAAGCTACTGGTGATCAATGGATTCCGCTTCTTTCGGAACAAGAAACGCGGCCATTTGCAGTACTGGAAGTGCCGGAATTACTACAAGGAACGCTGTCCCGCCATAGCCATTCACGATGAGTCCTCGCTGATTCTGAGACTGTGCCACCAGCACCAGCACACGGAGAGCAATGACATTATGATTAAGCCGCTGCCGCAGGGGGCAGAGACCAAGCTATCTCCACCCGTCGAGTGGGCAAACAACGACGATGATGAGCCCGAAGAACCTGAAGCTGCTGCGAGGATTCAGGATCAAGATCGAGAGCCTGTTTTACGGGGGCCGCCACCTTTGGCCGAAATAAAGCCGAAGCTGAGGAACTTTGACCTGTAACCGAGATTCGATACTGTTTTTACCACTAAGTTGATATAAGAGAGTGTGAAATCTTTGTATTAAAGCCGAAGACTGTACAACGTTTTTTAATGCCTAACATTAAGTGTATGAAATCTTACTCTTAATTTATTTATTTAAACTAATGAACAATATTTTATTAACATATTTCTCCTGTATTCCGTTTTGCTTTCAGATATCGATTACGGGCATGGACAGTATCGGGGCAACAATCCGCTCATTCAGTTCTCGCAGTCCAAGCGCGGCGGCCAGCTCCTTTGGCTTGACGGAATGAAGTTCTTCAGGAACAATACAAATCGCACGAATCTTTATTGGCGTTGCCATTGGTACTATCGCCACACCAAATGCCCAGTGCTCATATGCATGAGCAAGACGGATAGCAACGATTTCCGACAGATCCACGAACACTGTCATATGCGTCCAAAGCGCAAAGAAAAAGCCACAGCCGGAACGTCTGCGGCGAGTCTAAGAATGAGGACCCCGGTGGTGTCCAACGTGATGAGCCTGCCCCAAAGCATGGCGCATCTTTTCGATTTGTAATTTAAGAGTCTGTTTCGCAGAGCATATAAATAAAACTAAAAGAAACATACGTTTAGTCTCCCTGATTGTCCAATTTACTAAGATTTAATTATAATTGTTAATAGCTTTTAGACCACAACTAATCACTTTTTCCCTTCCCATCAAAAATATTTCAGTTGTGCTGGCCAATGATGAGGTTCCCAATCCGGAGGATGTGCTGGTCTTCTTCACCCAATCGCTTCGCGGTCGACCGGCCATCATGGCCAATGGTATTCGCTTCCTGATCATGAGCGAGAACAAGAAGAAGATCCTGTGGCGCTGTAGTTCTATGGCCACCAAGAAGCTGAAATGTCCCGCCCGCATTACTATGCTGAAGGAGACTCCGCCCAAGTTCATTATCAACAAGGCGGAGCACATGCACGCGGAGCTTAAGCGAAACAAGTATAGCTCCAGCAAGGCGCAGACTCTGCGGGAAACCCGCCAAATGGCCGCCAAGATGGACTGCGAAATGGAGGTCGACGGCGACGTCAACTTTGATCTGCACGAGGAGGAGTTGAACGACCTCACCTCGCACGATGTCTAGTTAGCATTAGGTGTACATTAGAGACCAGCGAAAAGTTGATCATTTTCATTACGAATAAATGCAAGCAAAATTCATCACTAAGGCGAATAACTCTTTAAAACTTATTCTCATTGCCTAATTATAGCTTATCATGATCTCTTACTAACCGTTAACATTTTTATCTACTTTTTAGGTAAAAAATGTGGCTATGTGGTCAGCCAAAAGGGACGCGTCCAGCTCATCCATCGCAACTTCTCCTATGTTCGCGAAAAGTGCATAAACAACAAGATTTATTGGCGCTGCACCCAGTATACCACGCAATTAAAGTGTCGCGGCAGAGTCCACACCTTAGAAGGACGGGTTGTGCACTTAAGCAATCATAACCATCAGCCATGTGGCCAAGGGCGGAGGCAGTCCATCAACATTGTCATGGGGGATTTGTAGAACGTGACAAAGTGGTTTGAAATTGACCTTAGATGTTTTTTTCTTTTAATTTCATTTATTTCCGATCTCAAAGGAAACTAATACAGGATATATTTATTTTAAACTTAAACGAAAATCTTCATACATTGATCTCTTCTTTTATTTAAGTCAAAACTCATGTAAAGAAAATAAACTTTAATTAAGCCAAAACGTTTCCAGAGTGTAATCAAAATATATTTTAAGTTCCGAGCTTATTTTTTAAGGAAACCGTTTTCTACCACTAACCCACTGTGCTCTTACCTTGCAGATATCGCGCGCTTGGCCAGTTTTAGCAGCACCAGAAAAAAGAAGCGAAAGTTGGTAATCGACAACCACGAGTTTGTGATGGATCGCAAGCTGAAGAGCAGCATCAATTGGCGCTGCTCCCGTTATCGGAGTGCCAACTGCAAGGTCCGGGCCACCACTCATGTCCTGAAGTCTGGTCAGGAGGTGTACCGTCTGAAATATGCCAAGCACTCGCATAATCTCTGACCTGAGAGACAAATATCAAGATAGATATTAAATAAATGAAAATGCCCGATTGCCTCAGTTTGTATAATAAATTTATAGTAAACAATAAGCCAAAAAACATAGTAATAAAGACTTCTTTAGTGAACTTAGAATATAAATCCAAGACGACTCTAAGCTAATCATAAAATGTAATTTATTTGGTGTTTTCGGTGTTTAGAACTCATACTAATTAATCATAATTTTATTTATCTTCCTTTGCAGATATTATCCGCAAGAAGGGCATCATGATTGTCAAGGGCACGAAAGGGAAGCCCAAACTTCTGATGGGAGGATTCGAGTACTACCGCAACAACTCGCGGGGCTCCAAGACCTATTGGCTATGTGCCCGAAACCGATATATGCGCTGCGCTGCTCGAATCATAACCTGCTCAGTGACCGGAGAACTAATCATTAAGAATCAACAGCATAATCACGACGCCCTTAATCATCCTCTTGCGGAGACTAGTGAAAAGCCATAGACCACGGGGATTGCTAAAGTTACCCACTGTAAATGAGTATCTAAATCATTCCCAACTTCAAAAATTTTATATTCTATATTTCGACTATCAGACTTACACCATCTCGTTATTTTAAGCTATATTTCAACACTTGACAAAAAAGAACATATAATAGCATTACTATAATTACTTACGTATCGTTTATAATTTATGAATTTAAATGTTAATATTAAAATATGGTTTTTTGTATACAAGTTTTTAGGAGCTCGCTACAAAAATAAATAATAACAGGTAGGAAACACAAATATTAAGATATATCAATCAAATTTAACTATCTATGAATGAAGATTTACTTGTTTCAATGATTATGCCCAAAAATAGGGTTCAGTTTCATAAAACTGATTTGACTCCGGTGTTTTTTTTTTCGGTATTATCTTCTTTTAATTGTTTATTCAAGTTTCAAGATTTATGTATCCCAGGTAAGTTAAATAAAGTTCATAAAGATTTAAATAATGAGATATGCATATACATACATATATGCACATACAGAATAAGATGAATCAGTTTAACAAAAAAAATTATATTTTCCAAGGGCACTAAGTGGAAATAAACAGTTTTTTTTTATAAACAGATACTTTACTTATGCGTTCCCAGTATGTCAACGAACGCTAATATCAACAAGCCTTTGTTATTTTTGTAGCATGGTAAGTTCGTAAATTGATACCACACACAATGAGACGGATTCTGTTAATTCTTCGGGTAAACTTTGTGTGTCTTGTTTACACAAATCGATGTCCAAGCAAAACGATCGAGAACTGTGGAATGAAAGAAAAGTTGAATCAGCTTTTCAGTCACTTAATATGTGTCTCATAAATTCCTTAAGTGCGGAATATTAATCTGGTATTGCAGGAATTTGTTTACATTAAAAACATGGCTGCTAAAAGTATGGGATCAGCTTTAAAAAAGGGGGAAATGCTTGAACACTCTCAGAAATATGGACATATATGGCAGTATCAAAAGACTGTAATATTCCTCATAGTTTTGTATAATATTTCTTATGCTTTCTTTTCAGTCTGGTCAGAGGGAAGCGTCCATAAAATTAGAAATATTAAATTAAATTCAAAATAGGGTTGAGTTATTGCTTATACAAATGAAATGTAATTCCATCGTTTTAAGGTGTTGCTACTTATTTTATATATTTAATCGTTTCATTAATTATTTTTAAAATAATTAGTATTATTTTAATTTATTAATTATACTATTTATTTTATTACAGCTTTTCGGTCAATCTGTAATCAATTTTGTGCCACTATGCATACATTTAATGATTCATTACGAAAACAATACTAAACAGAATGATATTGCTTGGTGTACTATTAGTAATATTTTTACAGATGGAAAAACAATGAAGGGGGTCATATTTTATAAAATATTTGCGTTCTTAATCATTGGATTGCGAATGTATTAAGTAAGCCCTGCTAATTGTAGATTAAAAAAGTTTTAAAACACCCAACCAAGCTTAAACCGCATTCGTTTATCGATAAATAAAAGTTTCATGGAAATATATAAGAAGGTAACTGAATTAAACTGTATAATGTTTAATATTGCGAAATCTGGATAAACTTAAAGACAAAAGTTAGATAAAATGTTTTACCATCATGAGCGCCACCTAGCGGCGCATTCATTGAATCATTCCCGCTTGTTCCAAGGACTACAAAAATTTCCCTTGTTGACAATTTCTAAATAAAGTTGTTTAATTTTTTATCAAATTATTTATTTAATATCGAGTTTGTATATTTTATTTAAAAAGATTTCAAAATGATGTATTTAAAACCTGAGATCAAAGAAAATCGTATTGAGAAGGACGTAGTTCAGTTCTCAACCCTGTGACGCTTGTGGTATATATTAGTACGTTCCTACCAGTTCCCTGGCGTATCTGAATCTCCAAACGACGGTCACTTGTATCTGACGCACTTTGAGATACTCTCCGCGAGGGCCCAAAAAACGTATCTATCAATTTCTCTCCGAAAATCGAAGCGTGCGGACGTATCGCGCGTGCCGCGTAAAAGATACACACATCCCATAGATACAATTTCCCTAGCTCGTAGGTGGTGTGTATTGCAGCAGAAGCTGGCTTTTCGCTGCTGCGCTCAGCGCTCTCCCATTCGCCGTTGCCGCTGCTGTCCGCAAGCGAGCGTCCCTCGCCCGAGCTGTGTGTGGAGTTGTGTGAAAATTCAATAAAACAAAGAGCTGAGCGCTATTGACCAAGTGAAAATCGGTTCGAAATTCCAATTGCCAGGCTCTGGAGAGAAATGATTAAGACGGAAAAATAAAACTGCAAAAAGCATTAAGAAACTGAGTGCTGAGTGTACGTGTGTGTGCAGAATTTGGGGTATACCTCGAACGGGCGCTGTGCTTATGTGTGTATCGCGGTTATAGACTGCGACCCTCTAGCTTGACTCGCCATTAATTAATATCAATAAAGTGTGCAAGAAATACGACTTTGTCTGGTTTGCTGCAAAAATGTCTACTAAGCCCCAATAACTTGGCGAGGGGGATTGGCACCAGAGGCTCTGTGGGGAGCGAGGGCGGCTGAGAGACGACAGAGGTCCTGAGAGAGGAGGCTCACCAACACAAACAAAGAGGCAGGCGCAATTTGATGGTGCAAACGGTGGTGGAGCCACACCAGCAACAACAACAATGCTGAGAAGGCTGCGACTTTAGCTCGACTCTCAAAATTTTTGCATTTGCGCAGAACCCAGGCGAATTCGCCACTTCGCCGCAGCTGCTGTGCGAGACGAGAGTGTGTGTGCGAGATTGTGTGTGTTTGGAAACACCTTGCTCCAATATTTTTCCCCCGATTTTCCCCGATTCTGCGATTGCGAACAGCACGACCGCACGAACAACGGCGTCGCCGTCGTCTCAGTCTCAGTTTCGGTTCGCTTCGTGTGCTTTCTGTGTTTCCCTGCAGCGGAAAATTGGACGAAAAATCATAGCACCAGCACCATACAGCAGAAGTGGCAGAAACTCCCAAAAGGAAAAAAAATCAAAAAACGAATTGTAAATTTTCCAATGCTGGTTGGCTGCGTTTGGCACGCGATTCCCCCCTTGGCTGCATTTTCGTTGGAGACAACACGAAGAACGGGTAAAACCAGGAGAACGGGTAGAACGCTGAAGAAGAAGAGCAGCTCCAACATTGTCGCCGTGCCGTCGACGCCGACGCCAGCGTTAGCGTCGCTGCAGCGCAGCAGCATCATCAGCTAGCCATGAACTACAACTACAACTATAGCTGCAGATACAGCAACAACAGTGACAGCCCCAACAACAACAACAACAACAACGAAAGCATAGAACAGGTTTGTACACCAAACAAAAAATATCTAAGATTGAGTTTATACTTAAAAAAATTATCTAAAAGATATTTTTTATAAAATATTGAACAATTTTGTGTTAGTGGGGATTTATACAAAAAATCGGATTTAGTTTTTAGATTATATTGATTTTCTTTGCATTTGTAGCAATTTTAAAGTTTTACAATGGAAATATATAAATATATTAAGTATTTTCGTATTTGATATTGCTTTTATCCCTGAAGAGACTTAAATCTTTATCCATAATCTTATGTAGATTATATTCATTGACTTTCTATTAAATTGTATATATTTTAGGATATCTAAAGTGTGTAGATTTCAATAGTTTATAACTTTGAAAACGATTTAAAACATTTTATTATAAAGATACATGAGAAATCACTGAAATATACTTTTGAAAAGTATAAATATATTCATAAGGTGGTATTAAAATGAGTATATTAAACCAATCTTAAAAGTTATATAAAATAGAATTCGTAGCTTTGTTACCAATTAAAAATAATAACAAGTTAGTAATTGTTTAAGTTCAAAAAAATAAAATTTAATAGGGGAAAATACCCGGCTTCAGAGCTACGTAATCTCCCAGCACCGAAAATCATCATTTGGCACCGTGTACAGACTCACCATCGTTGCTCTCCACTCATCTTCGTTCGCTTATTCATAACTTTTTTGGTTATAGATTTTTGTCACCCTCCACCTCCCTCACCACCGAAGCGGGATCACACCCAACCTCCAACTCACATCCACCTAGCTGTCCTCGGCGTTGCCCCCCACGTAGCGCCATCATCCTTCAGTTGCGCTCACATGCTCAACTGTTTCAGTTTTTCAATTATTAATGGTGGCCATTAGTGCGCGCGCCGTTCGACCTGCCCCGCCCCCCTTCGGCACACTGTGGCACTGCTGCCAGTCCGCCCGCCCCCTTTCCGAGGGTGTCGTGTAGACGCTTTTTTCCTTATCGGACAAATTGTGTTTGTCTGAAAAGTTCAATGAGGTGCGCGCACTGCAATTGCACTCCGTCGCTCCCCCTATAGCTCCTGACCAGCCGTCATATTTATGTTATCGACGCATAGATAGAAATCATGTTGGTACATCGATGCATAAGCACGGGTTTTACCAGATAACAGCCCGCAGCCCAACGGAAATGTATTGCATTAGGGGAATTACTACGGGACGTAACTCTGACTACGACTCCGGCTCCGGCCACTGCTGCGGCTACGGCTGCGACTGCAGAGCTGTTGATTAATTCACCTCGAGGTGCGTGTGGGTTTCGGAAGTGAGTGTGAGTGCGAGTGTGCTCGTTGTTGTTAGCTCACCCGATGTGAAAATTCTCTATTTATATTTATTGCTTAGTTCGTTGCTCCGAATCCAGATAAGAAATGCCTCTTAGTCATTGGAGTGAATAAGGATTTACGTATTTCAATGGAAGTGGCAGTGGACACGGTTGCAAAAGTTGACAACAGGCACGATAAGTTCTGAAAGGTAGCCAGTCAGCCAACCGTTGGGGATTCAGCGAGACAGATGTCTCACATAAACAAGGGTATAAAAAAAGATAAAAATGTCATAAATATACTCAAGCTGACAACTAACTTACTATATACGTGTGTATATATGCACATTTTGCTCCAATTAACATCAGTAGAAGGTTTTTTCTAATTCACGATAAGTGAAAAAAGAATTCATTTTTAATAAAATTATGTTTAAGCTTGAGAATACAGTTTATTTGCAGTTTTTAGGCTTTGATAATTAATAAACATATTTAGGGGCGTCATAAAATATTAAATAAAAATTGTATACCTAGTTTTATCTTCATTAGCTTTAGTCTACAGTAAAAACAATCAAAAAATTCCATTATAAATATTGGAATAAAATCTAAACAGATATGGCAAGCAGCTTAAACAAATGCATATATATGTATATATCTTGAAGGATAAACGACTTTTTTCTGTATCTAATGCTCAAATTTAAATATAAATGGAAATATAATGAAGTCCCAAAATTTAATAATACAGAATAGATTTCACTGTAATTACAGATATTTAGTAAATATACCCATCAGGCAGCTTATATGTATTTGCAGTTCTATATCCATTTTAGTATCCCAACATTATCGATCAATTTGACCAAATTGCGTTCTGCCTAATTGTTCCGCCTTGCCTTGGGTAATTCCATGAGGGGGTTAAGGAACTTGCTTCCTTTATTATACCATCTAAGTCGTACTTAACTCCCCTAGACTAGCCTTAGTGAACGGGACACATGTGTCCATAATAGAGCGTGGCATGAGCCAAGGCCATCATTTACCCGGGGCCAGACCACCTGAAAAACCAATAAAGTCATTTCACACACATTAACCTAACCGAAGGAGAGCAACACGCAACAACCTCAAAGGAAGGGGCCCAGTCCATTTGATAATTGCACAGAGGTGTTTTTTGGACCATGCGCATCTTCCAGACTCTTTGTCATGGTCTTACCCTCACGCCAAGCTTCTGCCAAAGTCCACACCACCGCATCCCATCCCATCCCAGCCAATGAGCACATGCGAAACTCTGCTTGGTCACATATGTTGCCCAAAGTGATTATTTTCACTAAAAATAAACGAAATTAATGATTGATGAAGTGAGACAAGGGAGCGAACGCATCCCATCCATTCCGTACCGTTCCCTCCAGAAAACGAAGAAAGCGGCCGTCAACACCACCAGCCGCCAACCCCACAGCAGTCGCAGAATTTTCCAATTTCAATTGCGAACCGGGGTCGGGTTCAGGTTCTGGCTGGGATTGGGGTTGGGCTTGGGCGGGCATCCTAGAACCGGATTCCAATGAAAATAAAAACACGGAGAGAACATGGCAAACGTAATGAGAAATAAGCCGTCACATAAAAGAAAAGTGTCTTTTAATTGAAACCAGGTGAAGGAGATGGCCTGGACTTGGGCATCGGCAATCGGAAACAGAATCGGAGCGGACCGTGTGCCGCTCGCTCTGTCACTGGGCAAAGTTTCTTTGTGCCCATGCCGCTCTGTCGCAGCCAGACGGAAATCATAAAAATGTTGCATAAAAATATTTTTTATGTGTGCTGCTGCTGGTGGTGCTCCTGCTCCTGCTGCTGCTGTTTCGGCGTCTGCGTCTCTTTGGCCTGGTGAAAATAATAATAAAATGGGAATAAAATAAAGCAAGTAGAGGCGGAACGGAACGAAACGGACCCGGCCGGGTGCCGTGCCACATATTTCGTTTATATTTACTTGACAAGTTTTTGCACTGCGTCGAGACGTCTCCGACTCCGTCTTCATGGGTCTTTGTGTCTGTGCCATTGATGCACTCAAAGAAATTTGCTTAACAATGAGAGCATAGTCAATAGTTCGAGTCTAGGGAGAGGTTTAATAATGTTTTATTGATTATTCTTTTGTATAAATGAAAAGCCTTTACATTTAAACTATCTGTTGGAAGCATTGAATTAAGTTTTTAATGTGTTTAATATTTTCCCATATATTCTGTTAACTAAAGATTAATTGTCAGCTATATTTAAACAATTCCACTATATCTTCTGTCCAAGCTTTGGTGCCATTTATTGATAGTAATTCCTCTTTGCTAAGTATAATATATTTCCGCTATCAATCTACTGGTTTTTTCTAGTGAAATGCTCCTCCTTTCTGACTGGGACTTGGGTGTCTTGGGCTGCCCCGTTTGCCATTTTTGGCGGCTGCTATGCAGCGGCGCTCCACGTCATCAACAACATCATCAGCACGGCTCGGGGGCTGCCTTGTTGCCTGGCGCTGGCTGGCCTGTTTTATAGTCCAAACGTGATAGCGAAATGTGGCCGTCTTTTGGCTCCTCCTTCGGTCTCCTTTGACACCCCGGAGTCCCGTCCTTCCGTCCTCCCGTCTCGGTGCCCTCCTGCTGTGCATTTTCGTGCAGTTCGAGCTGGAGTCTTGGCAGTTTCCTTGGCCGGGGTGCGCCTCGGAAAAATAAATTAATGGAAAACATGCAAACATAAATTCTCTTTAGCTGTCAGGTGTTTCACATTTAAAACGTAAATTATAAATAAGCAAAGTAAAATTATAATTCCGCCTAAATGTTTTATTTGCCACCGTCTGCTGTCATTTCGTCCGCCCCCGTTCCACGGAGGAAGGAGCCCTGAGCTCCTTCTGTTGGACACATTTCTCTTTTTGTGGCACATTTCTTTTGTGGCATTTTCCATCTCGGTGCGGTAGTGTGCCTCTGTGTGTGTTTGGGAGAATTAATTTTATTCAAATTAATGATGAAGCTTATAATTGGCCCCGTTTTTTCGTCTCCGTTCTCTACATTTTTTAAATAAAGATACTCCACTGTGTAGAGGATGGCAACAGCAGCAGCAGCCTCCAGTCATCTCCACCTCCGATTCGCCTGGGCATCGTCATCGTCATATCCAGTATCTCTCCGTATCTGTCTGGGGGGAAGATGGCAGAAGGCGACTCTGGCTTTTTAAGAGCATTTGACATGACTTGGGCTTCATTTTCCATTCGATGCGACGCCGCCTCCACTTTGATTATGACGTGAAGTTGGCCAAGTGCAAATACTTTGCTGGTACTTTTTAATTAACTTAATTAGCATAGATGATGGGCTAAGAGGAGCGCTTACACAACATCAAAATTGCATTATGCCTCGCAAGCTGGGGCCACGGGGAAGTCCCCCCATTTTGATTTAGATTCCTTGAAGCATGCTGAATTTCTGAGTAGAACGAACCTTCCTTCATGACATAATGCATGACACATGGCCGGGCGACCCTTGGCGGTGGCAGTGGGAGTGGAAGTGGGAGTTGGGGAAAAGCTTTTCATTTTTCCAACCTTCACACGACATGAATGTTACATTCAAGCAATAAGGAAGTTATGATGTGTGCCCTTATAATCGATTGTGAAATTTGAAAAGGCAAAGACTAATTATTTCAAGATATTAATTTCGGGTTCAGGCAAAAGGTTAAGGGAATTTCAATCTGTCTCAATATAATGTAATATATTAAGAGAACAGAATACATTGATGGGTATATATATTACTTTACGTTACTTTTATGCTTTAAAAATACAAGAAACATGTGGAACTTAATGCGTAACTTACTGAATAGCTAAAAATACTAACTAGAAAATGAATCTTTACGACCTTTTGAAGTATATACCATATTTATTCAGGCGACTCGATAAAGATAGTCTGTCCTTTTATATGTATGTTTCTCAGCTTGCTCCTGGCTTTATCCAATTTTCTAAGAAAATTCAGCAAAGCACCTTGATTCTGTAGTCCTTTACCGACTTTCTTAACCAAAATAGTTCAACTGAATTAAAATCAATAGAAAAATACCCCTTTTTAATGTTTTCTTAAATAAATTCAATTAAAATATAATTCCTAAATGAAAAAAGCTTCACACCCTTGAAAATTTATAGACCGACACTCGTCGAATTGTTATTTATCAATGGGTTTTAGTGCTCAATTTCATGAAATGGGTCAGACACAAAAATTAATTTCAATTCAATATATAATTTTCGGGCAACCCATCATGCGATGAATGTGACCAATTAAGTTGCCGTCGATCGGAAAACATATACTATAAAAATATGGCTGTTGCTTGGAAAGCTTACATGCGATATGGAAATTAAGAGTTCCATCGAGTGCGGTGGTCTGGGATCGTGGACTTTGCTCCACGCACATGCGAGGAATCTGAAATCTCTCAAGTGGTTATTCCCCTAGTGGGTTCCCCTAGCTGGAGGCGCTAAATGCAGGAAAAGATTATAACGGAGGAAATGCTGGCATTGGAAATGGAAATGGGACGGGGGCGGGGCGGTGGCGATGACGATGGCTATGCAGACGACGCTTTTGGGTACACATAAATCGATGCGTATAAATTTCTGTCTAATTTTTTTATAGCGCGTGATTTTTGATTTACGCATCGTTGGACGGTTTTATTTCGATCGAAGCGTCGGTTTCCCAGAGACCATATTTATTTTTATTGCTTTTTAATGCGCCGCCGAGGAAGTTTTATTTTTATTTTGGGTGAAAAACTGTATTTGGTGCGTGTGGACGGATAGACGGACGGGTGCCGACTCTCGAACAATGAATCTTGTGGGATTATTTATATATGCGAGTGCGCCGTTCGGGGTGACGCTTTATTTTAAATTCAAATTCGCCCCGCCACCTTATTTATATTTACTTGGCTCAGCCAGCGTGTTTGCGCTTTATAATAATAAAATATTCCACTCTTGTCTCTGTCCCCACAGGACACGAAGCAGCAGCAGCAGCAGCAGCAGCAGGAACATCCAATGCAGGCGGCAGCGAGGACTGCGGGCTCCAGCTCCAGCTTCACGTCCACATCCACATCCAAGACGAGAGCAGGAACAACGTCGTTAATCTATTTACCGCCTTTCTGCTATCCATGTAAGCATGTGCCTGCGGCCGGTGCAAGGATCCAGAGTCGAAGCCGGAGTCAGGGCCAGACGTTGGGCCACGGCAGCTGCTGTTCCGTCTGTCCGCCCGGCAGGGAACATAAAAATTATGATAAACATGCTTCAGCGGCGACGTTGACACCAGCAACAACTACGGCAGCAACCACAACAGGACCTGCAGCGGCAACAATGTCCTCCGCCACATCCTCCTCCTCCTCCTTGTGGGTTGGCAAATTCCTGCAGGCGAGTATTCAGTTACCCGCGGCCGCAGCGGGCCATAGCTGCACCGATCTCCGGCAGACGTCGCAATTAGTTATGCCCACAATGGCTGCTGGCGGGGATGTGGATGTAGCAGTTGCCGGCGGTGTCTTGGAATGCGGCGGCAAGCGATGCTGGCGACGTGAGCGAATGCGGCGCGAACGACCAAGTCATGCGTCTGCGGCACAACCGCTGCTGGCCCAGGTGAATCCAATCAGCACTAGCCCAGCATCAACAACAATAACAACAATGGAGATAGCAGTAGCAGCAGCAGCAGAACTATTAGGAGCCGTGGCAATAGAAGCCACATCCCACAACCCAGGAGCTGGCACCATCGCCCAGCACAGTTCGCAAACAACGACAACGGCAAGAGGCACAACTGGCGCAGCATTGCCGCATGATGATGAGGAGGAGTATGATGAATGTAGGTGCTTTAACTATAACGGTGATATTAGTCTGAAGCGACGCGGGGAAGAGGCCGCGCAACTTTCCGGCATTACGTGGCTGATGTTCTTGTGGCAGCAGCTGCTGCCGGGCAATGGAAACCAGACCCGCTCCCACACCCACTCCCACTCCGAATCCAGCAGCAACAACAGCTCCATCCTCCCAACGGCGAAAACAAGGAGTAGAAGCAACACCCCCATGACATCGACAAAAAGCTGGCTGGGACCGCTGCTAATGCTGCTTTTGGCCACGTCCGTCAGCGGCTGGGGCGGTCGGCAAGATGGTGAGTAGCTTCCCTTCCCCGATAAGTAGCGCTATGATAAGAATTTATAATTTCACTTGGCGCGCCAAGAAAGTACTCCAAGCTGCGACCTTCTCCGCCTGCCCCAAAGTCCCCAATTTCATTTAATTTTTGCGGCATAATTTGTACTCGCAACAGAGCGTCAGCTGGCGAGCGGCTCATCCCTCCCAAAAACTCCGCCAGAGCCAGAGCCAGCGCCAGCGCCTCCCACTCCCAATTTCACTCATCCCCCACTGTTGGTCATGCTCAATTGAATCCATAAGTAGTTTGTGACCGCAGATCTGCGTTCGTATAATGCGTTTCAACTGTTTCACCATGAGCGAATTTACCCAAAAACGAAAGAGAAAAAAAAACACAAGCAGAGAAAAACAATGAAAACAACAAGCGGAGAAGCAGCAACAGCCGACGGACAAGCAACATGCAATGGCAAATTGTACGGAAATTGCCCGAAACAAACAGCCAGGGCCAGGGTAACCGTCGACCACCGACCGACCGCTGACCATAATTCACTCAAGTTAGACAAAAGCATTTTGGTTGCCCCGCCCCTGGGTAACCCGCCTCGTCCTCCTACACAGCTGCTGTCCCTATGCGAAACGCAAAACGAAAGTCCAAAATCCAGACCCAGACCCAGAGTCAGAGCCCGAAACGCAAATGAGTCTCGCAGGCGAAAAGCGTCATGGTCTTTGAGTTTAGCTATGTGCGGCAATAAGTGCCTGTCTGTATGGAGTGCGGGGTGTGCGTATAGCAGTGAGTGCGTTCCGTCAATAGGGGTGGTGGTCCAGTAATGTTCGAAAAGGGAGTGCTCCTCCCCTAACCACACATTCTACGTCTGCCCCCGGTTCAAGCTCCTAACGAACGACCTCTTCAAATTGCGCACACCCACCAAGTGTGGGCAGCATAATTGGGTTAAGGAGTTGTTAGCGCGTTGAAGTTGTCATTATAGATCATCGTAGATAAGATAAGTACACGTTCCCGGCGATAGGAAATTGCTTGTCACAACAGAGGAGGGGAGACCACCAAATGACGGAGTAGTACATAGTTAAACAATTAATATTGTCTTAAATAGTCTAGCTGTCAGTCTTAATTGAATGCAAGGAAAAAACAGATGACAAAATGTGTTCATAAATGTGGAGTTTTTATTGCATTTTTATAAAGTTAGAAGAGAACATGCAATACCTTTTTCTGATATATTTCGATTAAAGTTCTTTTTTCTTTCATATTATATCAGCTAATATTTATATATATAAGCTAGAACTACATTTTATTGTAAATAACTGTAAGAATTAGTTTAAATTACATTTTCCTAAAAAGGACAACTGTAAGTTGGATTAGGTTAAGAGGGTTGCTAAGTGCTACAGCTTATTTCTAAAGGAGGCTAGGGTGGAGCAGAAAATTCCTCTTCGTTATCATTATTCCTTTAGTTACTACAAGTGATAAATCAGACACTTATCATGGGGCTGGATTCTGTGTGAAAGATCTGAGCAAGCAACTCCAAAAAATATTTTAAAAAGAATTAAATTCATCAAAAATCAGGTCTACAAAGAAAAGTGAAAATATATTTCATGCTTTTTTAGTACTATATAATTTTCTACCTTATCATTACCTAAAAAAAGCATTAAATCTAATCGATTTATGGTTTCAAAAAGTTCTTACTTGACATTTTCCAAAACCTTGTTCATGTTTTGTGTCCTCGTAACACATGTATATGTCCGGATTGGAAGAGAGGGCGCCATAGATATGTTATATGTAGCTTCGCCTTGCAGCTGACAAAGCTCCCCGAGATTTATTTTGATTAATGCACCTGATTACTGTCAGTTTATAGGGATCCATTGTGAGGAGCACAACTCTTTGAGCTTATTTTATTTTATTTTCTTCCCCCTTTTTTTTGTGTTGGCTTTTCCTTTGTTTTTGTTGCTGCCTAAGCTTGTTCATTTCTCCCACTGCTCGTATTTTTTTTTCGCCGCTCTGTTTTTCTTTTGAGCCACTCTAATCCAAACGAAAAACACACCAAAAATATATCCGAAAAGCCCTGTGCCCGCTTCCGCGTCCATCATTTCAACTGTCTATACGCATTTGTACGCTTGTCTGTCTGCCTGCCTGCCTGGCAGTCGGTCGTGGTCGTGGTCGTATATTTGCTTTTAGCTTGTATTTACTTATGCTTGTCCTGCAGCATATTTCAGGGGTAGCGAATTAAGGGCGAAGGGCAACGTGCGATGATTGTATTGCCAGCAGGAGCAGCAGCGGCAGCGACAGCAACAATAGTCGCTGCGGCACTCAGGCAAAAGTATTGAATCATGTTGGAAAATTATTCACGGTACTTGAAATTGGCGAAACAATTATTTGTCGGGTGTGCCGAGGCGGGGGGTGGTTTCGGGTCTCTCCGTTAGCTGTTCGTTGTTCGCTGTTCGCCGTTTTCTGTTCCGGTTTCGTTCCCGCTTCCGGACCTTCGTTCGGGGCGGTGGCTGCCCGGCAAAGTGTGCTACACTTTTCACACAAGGAAGCCCGCTGTGCGTATGGGCCGCATTATGACAGGCTGCGAATGTGGCCCGTAAAAAGCACAAGTCATTGGACAACACACACAGCCGGAGCTGGAGCCGGAGCCGGAGCATAACTCTGGCTATACGGTTCGACTCCATAGTCGGCGGTCTGTGCTGCGGCTCAGTTGGGGCTCAGAGTTCAGAGCGCTGCGCTGATCCTGCGCATGAGTACCTTTTGTTTGCCGCAAATGTAAAAACAAAAAGCGAAAAAATGGAGGAATCAACGAGGAACAAGTAAAATAAAAGAAGGGAAAGGAATAATAAAATAAAATGTGTATCGGTGTAAGTACGGTTGGGTGTGTGTGTGTGTGTGTGTGTGGCACCGTGTTGCCGTTGCCCTTTGTTGTTGTAGTTAAAGTACACATTGAAAAACTATAAATATTGATTTTGTTAATTTAATTAACATTTTTATAATAATATAATAATTGAAAAAGCAAGAGAATAAATTTGTTATCTCTTATTTGAATAGGTGTTTTTTTATTCGGGTTTAAAGGTGACTCTGCTAATAGGAAAACAAGTGTTTAGCATCCAATATATTTATTATTATAATCATAGGACTTATACTAAATCCGTTATCCCTAAAAATATAACGTATACGTAACTTCCAAATGCAGGCAATAATACAATTTGTTAACTACAGAGCTTTAATCTAATAAATATTTTGTTAAAATTAAAAAACTCTTAAAAATATTAGTTTCCAAATATAGTCCCCTATAGAGTGTCCTTTTTCCCACAGTGCACCGGCTCTTTGCCTTTGATTGTGCTTCTGTTTCTGGCTCGGGTGCGCACATTCGTCTCTCCTTGCGAGTTTTCTGTATTTGAATGCATAGCCTGTGCTCGGACCGTCCTCCGTCTCCGACTTGCCACTCCCACTCCCTGGGCCCATCACCATCAGGACTGCTGCCATCTCCATCTCCATCGGCGCTCCGGTTCCTGCCCACCACCCTTGTCCCAAACTCCGAACTCCGGCCCAACTCCTCCCTGCTGCTGCCAATCGTGCCCAAACATTAAGCTGTATGTATGGCTCGGAGGGTGGTTTTACCATTTTCTATATGTATCTGTGGGTCTATACCCATTGTATGGGATAAAGTACTCTTGCCCCGGTGTGTGTGTGTGTGTGTGTGCGAGAGTGAGTGTGGCATGCCGTTAGCTAACTTTCTTTCTCTATACTTTGGCTTGGGCTCCGCTTCGCTTTTCCCATTTCGGCTCTGTTTCCTTTTTTCTGTACATTTTTTTTTTAATATTCACAATTGCCATTTCGGTAGTTTTCCTCCTCTGAGGGTGTGTGTATGTCTGTGTGTGACATTATTATTATTACGAGCAGTTTTCGGTTGCCTGGCTTGTTCAACTTATTTATGCGCCTGGCCCTCCCTTAAGCGGATCCGTATCCGTATCCGTAGCCTACCCATGTCCCGCTCTTGATGGCGGGTCGTAAATTTGCGGCCCCTTATGCGCACGCACTTAAATACAATCATAATAATAATTGAAACAATTTACAAATTAAAAAGCCACAAATCTTGCCACCAAAAACTTGACAATACAATTAGAAAGAAGCGAGGCCCAAGAAAGTGGCCCAGGCACAAATCTACAAATCTAAAAATTTATCAATAAGCAACCACTGGCCACTGACTGAGTACTTTAAATGTTGCTCTTTTATGCGACTCTTAAATGAACAATGAACGCAATTGAGGTCGCATCCACAGGGAGGCAATTGGAATATAATATCTTAATGCATTAATGGTCTTATGTATTTTATTAATAAATTATTACTCTGTGTGTTTTGGCTTGCAGCGCCCACAAATTGCACGTTTCCGGCCCGATGGGAGGGCTCCTGGTTCCTGTCCGGCTATCAGCAATCCATACACATCAAGGGCTCACAGTTCAGCTATCGCGGCAGGTGTGCGGCCTCCGATGGTAACAAATATCTGATTGTCGACGAGTAAGTACCACCATTCCCTTTGGCTGCGAACGACCCGCTAACAATATGTATATGCTAACATCTCAACCCGACGATACTTGCGCGACCCATAACGATTTTTTTTTTTGGCAGAGGCTGTGGAAAATGAGATGTTCTGGTTTACATTTGCCACACATTTCCCTATATATATTCTTTTACGCCGGTTCCTTTTGTCGAAGAGTGCCTATAATTGAATAAGTTTTCATTTCTGACTGAGGAAAAGGTGTGTGTGTGTTCGGTAAACTGTGTTAAGGTAAGGCGGAGGACCCTCCGCATGAGCGGCAAAATGCAGCACTAACCTCATTAAAAAGGAGCCAGCTCAGCACAGTGGGATGAGTGTGGCAGAGTGGTATGGAGTGGAGTGGAGGACTGAGACAACAGCGAAGGGTGAACCATGTCGAAGGAGACGCGGAGACACACGTAGCCTTATATATGTAGTTATAGGTACACAGAAATAAACTAGAGTCAGTTACCGTTTTATGTAAATTTTTTAAATTTTTTTTATGGGAGGGATAAACCGTTAAATTTCTAGATAATTTCCAGCCTGTCATGTCATAATTTCTTATCCCTAAAGGGGTTTTGAGAAACTCATCAGTGCGTGAGAGAGAAATTTTCCTTATACTTAGGTAACGTTATCCTTTTACGTTAACATACAGAAAATCTCACCTTTTGTAGTTTTCCGAATTGAATTATTCAACCCTTTCCCCATGTCCAGCTATGCCTGAAGATTATAAAACTCTGTTATACAAATTTGTTTTTTGACATGATAAATTTTAGCTTTAGCTATGTATAATCTTGGGTTAATAACATTTTCAGAGTTCATACAATGATTAAGAGTAGTTATAGTTGAGTATCTAGTTTCTCTCCGTGTAACTACTGCACTCTCACACAAGCAGTCAAACCTGTCGTCAACGTTATCGCTGTTGTTGATGTTGCCGCTGCCTGCCAGCTGCTGTTCCTCCTGCTTCAGCTCTTGCTACTCATCCTCCTCCTCCCTCTGCCGCTGCTGTTCTTAACTTTTGCCTTTGAAACTGGTTTGAGTTGAGTTTGTTTGCCGCACTGGTCCGCCGTGTCCTCCATCATCTCCTTTCACATGGAGGGGCGCCACCTTAGTGGCGGCGCAGCGCGTTGCTCGTAATTCGGATGCTTGACAAGAGCGAGTCATGTACTGAGACAAAAAGCAGCCATCTATCTGTCTATCTATCTATATGTCCCCACCACCCCTGAATAAATCGCCCGATAGATATATCCGTGTATGTGTTTGTGCTGTAAATGCTACTAATACTGAGGCTACAAAGCCTAAAACTAAATCAAACTCCAACATATCCCCACGTATTGTATTTTTTAATTTAGAAAACTGCCTTTTGCATACTCTATTCTCTGCCATTTTACCTTACTTAGCAGCAGTGTTTGATGCTGTTTCATTTTCCTTCCTTATGTTTTTTTGTTTTTTCATTTATAACGAAAGGAAAGCCAAAGAAATTTAAGGAATATTGCTTTTTGTTCTACGACCACTTTTCCAGCTTTGGGTCTGGCGTTCTTACTTTTCTTTTGTTTTCCCTCCGTATGAATGTTTTTTTGGTCGTAAAGAGCAATGAGAGAAACAATTAAAACCTTTTTAAGCTGCTTCCCTTAATGCGAAAAAAACGAGGAGTAAAAAGAACCCACAAAAAACAATAAACAAAAAGGATGCCAAGCATTGAGTTACCCAAAGTGAAGTTTATATTTTGAATTTTGCGTTTTGCCATGTTTATGCTTATAAATATTTAATAAACATATGAATAATCCTATCCGTAAGCTAAGTTTTTCCGTTGTAGCTGAAATGTGAAAATGTTTTTTGATTTTTCCGCTGCTTTTTCTTATTCTCCATAAATATTATTGGACGTTTTTGCTCTGCGATGCCGAAGGCGAAGGCGGGGATTAAGCTTGTATTTATTTCTGAGTCTGACCCGCCCTCTCCTCCGGCTTTCCATTCCGTAATCGAGATTTTTTGTACCATTTTTTATCGTATACAAATAATAAATATCGTAAACATATCGAGTCCCCACTACAATCTATACCTAAAAAAAAAAACTAGGAAACTAACAGAACCCCTACATCTAACCTGAAATCACAAAAAAAAAAAAATCAAAACAAAACCTCAAAATGAAACTATTTATTTTGATACGTTATCTACTTATATATACGAATAAATATGTATTCCAAATATTTTAACATCACTTTTCAACAACATATATATTTTGTGAGTTTTTTGCGTTCTTAAGTGTACGTCCTTTGAGTTTTTTTCGATGATCATTTAATTACTTTAACTCGAAATAAAACATCAACCTAGTAATCGCTTTTCAATCGAAAATATATTACAAATATTACTACTACAAATCGTGGCCAAATTCGAACTGGTCCGAGTCCCTTCAGGACCCTTCCAGCTTCGACTTTGCGCCCTCTTCTGGGATCATTTTTATGCCAGAGTAAATCGAAAATTCCTTCAAATAGTAGGCCAAGGGGTTGCGCCTCAGTGTGTGTTCCTCCATGTTTGCAGCCGGTATCTAGTATATATATATAAGATATTTGTTTCCGTTCACCAACACAAAACACACGGAGAAGGGTCCTTCTGAATGCTCCGGCCAAAGTCTTAGCCCTAGTTACCATCCGTTTTATTTGTCGATTGCCGCCAAGAAACCCGAAAACCAGCCAACAACACAACCCCACCACCGAACCAAAAAAAAAAGGAAATATAAAATTCCAAACAGAAAACATGAATATTGCCATACCATTATTACTCGTAACATATTTACAAACTATACCCATAAACCAACTACCTTATGAAAAAAAAAAACAAAACAAAACAAAAATACAAAACTTTTCGTTGCAACCCAAAAACTTTTTTAGGAAAGGATGTCATCGTTGCCTGGTTATCTATGAGAAGCATAAAAATGTGCTCCAATATAAAGAAAGTGAGTGCGAAGGTGATAGTATGTATATGCATCAGTCGAACCCATCTGCACTGGCGATGCGTAGCTCTAATAAACAAAGTGATCATAGGGGGGGAGCTCATCCCAATACGAACGGGCATTCAAGACTATCTTCATCGGATCAGTACATAATGAGATCCAATGACGATATGAATGATTGTAAGCATTAACTTTATATTTTTCTCTATATCTCTATCCTATCTATCTCTCTCTCTAAAATAAGTTATAAGCAAAACAAAAAAAAAGCAAGCAAACTAAAATGATAAATACAAAGACTCTATCTCCTAACTCGCTATCTCAAAATACCAGTTATCTTTATGATTTTCGAACCTATTATTATTATTACATATATTTCGAAATGCTCCCTTAGTTAACCAACATGACTAACCTAACCTTATCATTTAAGCGCTATTTTCATTTCACTCAAAACGAGAATACAAAAGTTTTTCGTTCCGTCCAAAATGATCAACTGAAAAGCAAAGATGAAGAAACACGTTTTAATCTTTTTTGAAAAAAAATAAGAATATATAAAAAACACACACAAAACCAATGCAGGAATTTTTATTAGTAATTATTTTGGTAATTTACTTTAGGTTCTTACATCTCTTTGGTTTCATTCGAACTTTTCTTTCAGTTCTGTTTTTGGTTTCAGTTCTCATATGATTTTCAATGCAATCTTTCGTTAATTATACAAAAAACAAAAAAAAAAAAAAGAAACCAAACCAAACCAAACTTGTAAATAGTCTCAAACAACAATTACTCTGCATACGAAATGAATAAAAATAACTCTACTTTGTTTACGTTTGTCATGGCAAGGGTCCTCTCTCTACCTCTCTCTCTGTATATCTCGAACTCACCTCACTTTAATCAAGCAATCAAACAACCAACCAACCAAGCAAATCAATCAATCAATCAACAACGAATAACCACTCAATCTATCAATCAACAAGAAGTACATATTTAACCGCAAAAAATATATATATAATCGACTAGAAAACTGATAACAAAAAGTATAAAAAATCAATTGTATATTTTCCCTAAATACAAACACACGTTGCAAATAATCCTGAAAAAGGTTACAACTTAAACTACTCGTACCACCACCACTATTAATATTACCTAATACCCAACGTTAGTGTCAATCCAATTAAGTCACTTAGTTGCGATTTTCAAGCGTATTAGCGGATTAGCAGATTAACCCGTCCCAACAGAGCAACCAATTAAAGCCAAACTGAAATTGAAACCTAAATCGAGGGCCACAGCAAGTGCTTAGGTCTAGTCGCTAGAAAGAAAACCAAACCAATTTCCCCGGCCTTCTTTAATTCTAATTCTAATTCAAATTCGAACTGAAATAAAGGCAAATTCCCCACCCAATCGAACCGAAAGGAAGAGAAAAAGTTAAACAGGAAACTGGAGCTGGTTAAGCATCGATGTTGATCGGTTTAAATCGATTCCTGCGGAAACTTCGATTCTTTGCCAGCTCTACAGGAAACTATAACCAGTTTTAGTTACGAACTTTTCGTTTCTATCTTTTTCAGTTTGGTTTCCTCTTTGGTTCTGTGCATTCTTTTCGTTTCTCCTTAACTGTAAATAATTAAAAAACAAATCGAAAAACAAATTGTGTAAATATATAAAATGTTACTATAAAAGAAACAAAAACAAGACATGAGACTGCAAAAACTAAAAAATAATAACGAATTGTTTGTTCCATATATATTTTTTATTACGAAACAATTACATATATCTAAATATATAGCCAAACTCTATTCAATATTTATATATGATATGTATATTTTCCTTACTTCAACAACAGCAACAAGAACTCTCCAAAAAACCTCTACTAAAAACCGAAAACCAAAACCCAAGCTAAAACTAAAACTAAAGCTAAAACTAGAACTGCAAATCAATTTGGAGCAATTCAAAGTTAAAATACGAGTGTGTGAAGTGTGTGTGTTTGTTTGCCTTGTTTGATTCAAATATCGAGAGATGAATAATAACAAACACGAAGTACACCGAGGTGTGTGCACACACATGAGAAATTTGATTGGATTTTGGTTTTGAAATTTGCATATTTGAAGTTTTTGTAAATTTTTAACTGCCGCAGCCACATACATACGTTCTTGTACAGTTCGTTTCGCGTTTGTTCCCATTTGTATAGTTCGTTCTGTATAGCAAACAAACAAACAAACCGAACCAAACCAAACCAAACCAAACCCAAATGAGCACCCACACACTTTTGTATTTACAAAACAAACTTGTATTTAGTTGCGACCCAGAGATGCGACCCATCCACTCATCTGTAAATAAATCTCTCACCTCCAAATCATGACAAAAACCCAAAGACCAACACACCGGACAGAGGTACGAGTATTGTAAAGTCTTGAACCAGTTTTCATTTCCCCAGGCCCATTCAAATCTCTGACGGCAGACGCGGCGGGCACCACACTGGGATATATACCATGGGATAGAGCCAGTGGATTGTATTTCCAATAAGTTCTAGTACATACTTTCAAGAGCAGCCGGAGAATTATTGCCCAAGTTTGTTCCTCCTTTTTATTTTTCGCTTTATCGGGTTTCACATTCACAACCCACTTTGCCGATTAGGGCTCTGTGCCCCATGATTTATTTATAGGTCGGCGAGGGCGCAGGGCGTAGTAAATGAAAATGGAAATTGGAAACTTGACACCGAGCGCCGAACAGCGAGTGCCAAAGCATTTTCCCCCATTGTCTCGCAGGGATCCAAACTTATTTGTGTCGATGTTACACTTATCTGAAAGTATAGAGACCGCTGGCAAAAAAAAAAATAAAAACACATTTTATTCGCATCCATAATTCGTTGTTAATTGCTGTAATCCGCTTAGTTCTTAATCAGGTAGCAAGGCTCCTCCAGAGCTCCAACTGAACCTAATTACCAGTGGCAATAACCAAGAGAGAGGGCGCAATTAAGACTCTGAATGGATGAATATATAGCATAGCACGTTGCACATAATGCAGCAGTTGGAAGTACCAACACCCGACAACCCTCGACCTTCTTCTTTACATACTCACTTCAGTGCTCAGTCATGGCAACGGAATCCGGAATCCGTCCGGACACGCATAGAAATGTAAATTCATTATTTATTATTTGTTTGCCTCAATAGAAATCAAATTAGTTTAAGTGGCGAACTCTCTTGGCCCACAGCGCAGTCAGACAGTTGGCCCCGCATTTGAAAAACGCCAGTCCTGGGCCACGCCCACCCGTCTACAGCTCCTGCTCCTCCACCCTGGCTTCACAATTTGATATTTTCCACTTGATATTTCCGAGCTCCATTCCGACTGACTGTCTGACTGTTTGACTGGCTGTCTTGGCCGCCTCACAGCCCGACTGCCTCGTGTTGCTGCTGGCTGGCTGGCTGCCTGCCTTCCTTTTTTCCTTGATTTGATTTTGTTTAAATATTAAACGAGAGTTTTAGGTCTCATTTATAATTCAAGAGCCTTCAGGGCCGTAAAACTGATGGCGGGGGCGGAGCTGGGTTCGTTTTGATTAGCAGACCGTAAAACAATGGTATCAATAGTACAATGGAATTGCGTGCGTGTGTGCATGTTCTTTATTAAATCATTATTTGTTTAGATTGTCACACAAGCACACACGGCAAGCACACAATACAGCACAACCTACTCGTACAAGATTTAATTTCAGTTTTCAATAAAAGAGCAAGCCCTCCCGGCACTGAAAATGCCAAGTAAGAGCTCATCCATCACAAATAGTAGTCGCAATTTTAATGCGCTTTAAATTGAGATTTTCAGCAAAGGCATAATAAAGTTGCTTTCAATTACGATACTTTCATTTCAGTCATTTTTATGGCCCACACACACACTCGGCGCACAGAGTGTGTGCACACACACGAACAATGGCAGTGGCAATGGCGAATGGCAGGCAGTAATTGGACTTAGACAGTCGACAGTTTCAATTACTGAAAACTTGTACACATATGGGATTAGCAGGGAAAAGCCTTGTTAATTGGTCTACAGCTAATGTAGTGTCGTTTTCACTCGTGTCGGGCATCAAAGGATATGCAAGGATATTTCCCTGTACATACACAAATGCACACACTTGGCCAGAATAATAGGTGCTTTGTTATAGGGTTTCCAAAAGCCAGTTAAAAGTTTTAAGGATTACTGAAGGCAAAGAAAATCTCATTTATTTGATTATTAATTGAATAAAAGATTTTATTCATTATAATTATTTGAAAATTATAAAAACAGTAGCTGTGCAATAAATTTGTGATTCCTACATTAATAAATGTTTCAAATTTACTGAACTAAATTGTAACTAAATTGTTTATTTAAACAAAATAATTGGTATAACATTTTTACTACAAAAAATATGGTTATGTTAATTCAATTAAGTGTTAGCTAAGCTAGAGTATATTTGAATATTTAAATACAAGAAATGTCAATAACTTCATATGTTAACGATACTTGAAAATACTTCAAATTAAAAACATAAATGCAGCAATAGTTTTCTGCTCAGAATTTATACACATTTTAAACACATTTCAATATATTTAACACCCTCTTCGATGTCCTTGAGTGTCCGCCAAAGAAGTAAAGTGTGTGCAAACGAACTGCCAATCAAATGAACGAGCTTGCCATTTCTGCCGCCGCCCACGAATCCTGAAACCTTCGATTCATTGCCATCAATGATAATCCGATGCGAGCCATCAAAAGCTATTGCCTACTTCGGGGCGTTTGATATCTGCCATTTAAATTGCATTTTCGAGTATAAACTATACATAGTACGATGTAGTAGCGAGTATCACTGGCCACTCGAGCACCTGCCACGCCCCGACCATCTGCCCACCTTAATTATGTTTACGGTTTTTTGTTTTTTTATTTAAGCCAGAGCGCACTTTTAGCCAGGCATTTTATGTAGCGTTTGACAGGCCGCCAGTCAGAATTTGCATACCAATTTTCACTACCAGAGCAACCTTCCACTTCACTTGCAAAAAAGCGAAGGAAATAAAATAAAAAAAAAAAAGGAAAACGGGGAGGGGAGAGCTGAACTATAACCTAGGCCGGGGTGATGGGCACTCAATGAAGGCCAGGCCGCAGTGTTTTAATTGCAGCGCCGAGCGGTGTAGGCGGTAAATAAAAATAATTAAAATAATTAAGCAAAACTACGACGGCATCCGAGCACTCACCTTTTTTTTCGAGGGGCCGCCCTCTTCTTGAGTTCCCTCGGTTTTATTTTTTGGTGAAAATATTTTCATCGTTAATTTTTCGCAGACCTGCCATGTTTTTTTCGGGGATTTTTATTATGAATTTATCTGGTTATATATTTTTTTTCTTGTCGAGACCCTCGTTTCCCCCAGTTGGCGCCTCGCACACTCGCATTCTTTTCGCCCTCATAATTTCCTTGATATTATTTGGTGTTATAACATAACGCGGGACATGCTTTGGCCAATTTCGGAACAAGCATATTTAAATTTAATCAAATGTCGGTAAAAATGTTTGCCATGCCGAGCCAAAAGGAGGAAAAAAAACGGAAAAAAGGAGCAAAAAAACCATCATCAACAATAACAACACGCACACACATAGCAGGGCATTGCCATTCCATCGTGGGTGTAAGTGGGTGTGGGCCTGGGTGAGGGTATGGGTATGGGCGTGGGTGTGGACTTGGGTGTGCGTGTGTTTGGGTGCTTCTGGAGGGGAGTTGTGTGAGCTTCAACCTGTGCGACTGGGTAATTTGTTAGCCAAAACCAGGAGGAGGCGGTGGCGGCACAGGAACCCAGCCTAGTCCGACACCGACGTTTATTTTATTTTATATAGTTTTTGGCATTTTCATGCGACCACTGTTGTTGTTGTTGTTGTTCCGTTTTCTCCTTTTTCCGCCTTTTTTCGACTCGTTTTCCCCCCTCTGCGTGAGCTGGTACAGTTTTCGCAGCATATATATGTGTGTATGCATGTATTTGTTGGGGCATAAAAACTTATTTACCTAGGGACACCCGGGAACAGAGCCGGATTCCGATTCCGGGGCGATTCCATGGCGTCGGGCATCGGGAGCCCGGGGTGTCAACCAATTTCAAGTGCTGCTTCCCCGGGTCCTGGCCTGCGCTCCTGGCCACGTTGTATGTGTGCTGTTGCCAATTGTTGTTTTTCCTACCTTACATATACATACAAATTCATATATATATATTTATATTTTCACATTGCCATTTTCATTTCAATTCATTTCATTTATTTATGCAATATTTTATGTGCTCATTCATTTTTTGCCCGTTTTGGTTGTCGTCGTGCCCGTTTGTTCTATTAATTTGTTGTCGCTCCGGCTATGGCTCTGGCTCCTGCTCCGCTCCTCTATGGTCCTTGCCCCTAGGTTCCTATTCAGTCTGTGTTCCATTTTGGCCCGGTTATTTGCCATCCGTCGCGGTTCCATTGTCAATTTCGTGGATACACGTCCATCTATATATGTCTTTATATATATTTGTATATATAATAGATGAGAATAGAGTATTGTATATATTATATGGACATAAAGTCGTGCCATAAACCTCATTCGTCTTAATTTGTATGCCTTGTTTTTGTTACGGTTACGGTTAGGTTCTGTGTTTTGTTGATACTTATTTATTATTTTTATGCTCTGCTCACTTATCTGGCTTTGTCCTGGGTCTTGTGTTCCGTGTCCTGTGTCCTGGTCGCGTGTCTGTCTGTCCCCCCCTTGCTGTTGGATTATTGGGGAGTGCGTAGAGAGCTGCATTAAGTAGATTTTACCTGGTTAAACCATAAATACTCACTCGTAGCCACATAAAGTAATCATCATCAGCAGCAGCAGGTGAAAATGATGAAGCTACGACGCTTAGAACCACAAATGTGGTTCGTACTTATGAACAAAAATGACAAAATCACACACAACGCTGTAAATAAAGGTCCAATTATTCCATATATTCTCTTGTACAGATATTTAATTGTGTTTGTTTGTTGGTACATACATACTTACATACATATTTACTACCGATTGATTTCGATTTTACGTTTACTTTTCTGAGATACTGTTCGTTGTCACCAATTGAGACGCTTTGACTTTTGTTTTTTGAATATTATATATAACTCTTTGTATTTGTACATGATTATGATTATTAATGTTTATAATTAATCCACTGCTAACAAAAAATCATCATCAACTTTGTACAGTAAAACCATGAGCGAGCAAAAAAAAAAAATAAAATAAATGAAAACAAAAGAATTAACCGAAAAAAAAGAATCTAGAGCTTCGGCTCTGGACGAAGCTGAACGTAGGATTTCCAAGATTTGGTAGCGGTGCATGATGGATATGTACATAAACACACACTTGTAATATATAAAACCCCTAACCTACCTATAAGTTTTTGCCATTGTTTATCCTCACTTAAAACCTCCAAAATATTGACTGTGATCCGAGCGAACGGTTTGTAAATCTCTCCTCCTTTTTATGGTTAATAATCACCTCTTTTCGGAATAATAATAATAATCCTTTGCCTTGTTTTATATCCTAATCAGATCTGAAGTCTACCAAAGCTCTTGGAAATCGTACAACCCCAATGCCCATTCCATTTCAAAAAGAATGCCTTTCAAATTTCGTTTTAAGAACGGTCTGTTGATTTTCTTTAGTTGTCCGATCCCCCGAAATGCACCCCATATATCCATCCCGCCACAAGAACCCCCCACCACTTCCTCTCGCTTTTGATTTCTGTTTTCGCTTTAGTGATAAAAAATAATAATAAAAAAAAAGGATTCAAAAAACAGGAAAATTCATTTGTTTCCCCAAGAAGCCTATGAAAGCGAATTCGAGACACATTTTTGTATAGATCGCCAAGCGCTCATTACTTTTACTTACTCTCTGTCATACTTTGTTTTCCAATTCAATTTCGTGAACGTCAAAAACAGAAAGGATTTCAGCTAAATTTTGTGCTCCTTTATGCACATGCCTATGAGAAAAACGAAGCACAATAAAAAAATGTAATGAAAATGAAAGAAAAAGTGATATATATTTAGCAACAAATATATATTGTATATATATACAGCTTTGTGTATATGATGATGAAATGTTGGGATGGGCTGCCCGGTGACCGCTAGTATAATTGTCTCTCATTTATCAATTACTTATTGTACTTTCTTCTTACTACATTCTACCTTACCTAACAACCTACTACTTACTACTTTACCTTACTTACTACCCTACTACTTACTACTATTCGTACTACTACTATTTGCTCTATGGGTTCACCATTATTCTGTGTTGTTCTCTCTTCCTTTCCCGTGTGTGTCCGTGTTTGTGTCCCCTCAGTTGGTATCCTCTTCCTTTGTCCTTTTGGTTTTCTTTTGAGTTCAGTTGCCTTCTCGTTGTTTAATTAGTTTTTATTCAGTGTTTCGGTTATAAGTACGTAATCCCCACTCCCTAAAAAACCCCCCGTATCCGTACAATGTACTATGTACATACATGTGTGTAATTTAATTAATGTAATTTTAACATGAAACTCAACAATTTCTGCTCTCTCGGTTACTCATAAGTTACAATTGTGTCGTTTGTTCGTTCGTTAGTTCGTTCGTTCGTTGGTTGAATATCCTTCGTTCCTTTTTCGGTGTGTTCCTCCTACTTTCTAGCTCTCTGTGTGTGTCTCTCTCATTTATCATTGTGTTGTGCGTGAGTGTTAGAATGTTTTGGGCCAACTCTACTACTGTAATTTAGCCCGGCTATCTAATATAACTCTGCGCTTAACGGTCGCTGCGACCTAAAACAAAAAAAACAAAAATAAAACCTAAACCCAAACCGAATACCGAAAAACCAACTGCAAAAGTATTATAATTTATTTTCCATTTTTTCCCTTTCGGTTCTATTTTTCCATGTCTGTGATGTGTCGTTTTTTGCCTTGTCATGATATACTCCTATATATGCTACAAACGCTTCTCCGTAGAATTTGACCATTACACACACTCAACACCCCCCCAAACACAACACACACAGGACACACGACACTCAAACGCTCACGTAATGCCACGCCCACCACGACACCACCTTTGTTTTGTGCCTTGTATAACTCATAAAGTGTAGTTGTTACTTAATTACAATCATTACTCAAAAGCGCCACAAGGCCGGGGGCACACACAGGTGTGTGTGTGTAGGTATCCCCATATCCTGCATATCCTTTTGGCTTTTTACACCCAAACACCAAACACACACCTACATAATTGGTATTACTTTTTCTTTCCCGATAATTTGTACCTCTTTTTGCGACTACTCTGCGTATGCCTGTTTTTGAGTTATTCTTGCCGTAGCCTTGCTGTATTGCTAAAGAAAAACAAACTGAAACCGAAACAGTTCAATTTGTTGAAAGAATTGTTAAACAAAAACCAAATAAATACGAAACCAAATACGTTTGTTGTGTGCCTTTTTAGCTGTAAACATTTTTGTAATGTTGAGAACCATGCCTGAATGTGTTTTATGTATATATTATACCGTATCTGTTTCTGTTGGTCTATAGGCCAATACGAAACGGATTTTAGTTACAATTAAACTTTAAACAACAACTCTACAACTTTAACCAGTAGCCTTAAAAAAAGAAAAGAAAAAAGAGAGGACCCTTTACCAAAAAAAAAAAAATAAAAAAAGAAAAGAAACAAGAACGAAATTATATGTGCCACATACACATATAACTCTCGCGTTTGCCATAAAAACAGAACCCACCGAATACCCAATTTATTCATCATGAGTAAATGTTTGTTATTATTTTTTAGTTAAGTTCAAATGTTATGCTTGCTCTAGCAACAAATACCTTATATACGGCCCTGCCCGGGCACTTACATTATTTTACAACCGTAACTACCTCTGTTTCTCCACCCGTTCCCCCCATGCCATAACCCGTGATTCCCATAACCCCATCCCAAACCCATCCCATCCCGTGTGCTTCTGCTCGAAGAGCCGGAAGAACAAGATGAACCAAGTGTGTGTTTTTGCTTTTCGGTTCTTTATTTTTGAACGTGTCGTGCCTTTCAGTTAAGTTTACAACACAAAAGTTGGGCAGTGCAGTTCCACGCACACGGCCCAAGGAAATGCCGCTGAAAAAATGAAAAACTCTTGTCTTTAAGTTATTTCTGTGAACGTCATAAGTCTTTGGTTTGTTCCTCCTTACCGCCTTCAGTTTGTTTGCTTTTTGTTCCTTGTATTTTTTACTGGAACTTACATACTTATCTTACTTATGTATTGTACTTACCGCTGCTTTTTACACATTTCCACAGAAATTGTTGTTGTTTCTGCTCCAGTCGGTGGTGCCGCACTTGAAGCTGGAAGCTCTGCTCTGCTCTGGGGCCGTGACCGCAGCAACTTGCAACACGCAACAGTCGCCGCCGCCACTCTCAACTTTTGCGACATTTCTGCTGATTTAAAGCTTCATTTCGTCATTTATTTGCGCAATTTTCTCCCCGGACCATCAGCATCAGCGCGGCCACTTAATTAAGCAAATTTCTGTGCAATTTAAATGGCATGCTTGGGCGATGGCCCTGGGATGAAGATGAAGAATTCCCAGCCAGTCAGCGAGCAGGCAGCTTCCAGTGCGGCACTCAACCGAAATACAAAGAAAAAAAATACATTTTTTGGAAATTTGAAATTCCTAGCCCTTTGTAGATTTGATTTTCCTTTCAAACCTTGTATACCTTACTTTAATGTGTTGCTACTACCTACTACTATTTACTATTCCCACTTAACCTTAACTACTTTCTACTACTAAATACTGCTACTACTACCCAATACCACCACCACTACTACCAATACTATGTACTTCTACTTCTTTTTCCTACTTCTATGTGTTCTGTGTTCTCCTCAACAAGACAACATCATTTGCGATTTGCATTAATTGAATTTTTATTTGTGCTTTTAAAATAATCATGTCCCCCAGACTTTTGCAAGGGCCGTGAGACTTTACAGAATCTCTGCGACCAAATCCCGGGCGATGCCCTGCTCTACTCGCTTTTCCGGGAGAGCGCCGAGCCGGTCAAGTGTCCGCTGAAGGGTGAGTGTTGCTAGCAACGAACTTGGAGTGCAGTTCAGGGACCTGGGGATCTTACTCATCTACACCCTATTCCCATTGCAGGCCCCTTCATCTTCACGTATAATCGTGGCCATGGGGAGTGCAAGTCGCCGGTGTCCAACATTGAAAGCTGCACGGAGGAGAGTCGCCTCCTACTGAGCTTCCAGGCCTGTCCCGATGTCCAGGGCACCGAGAGTACGGGTAAGTCTCGCCATTGCCGCTGTGACAATGACTCATCATCGCTCCTTGGTGGAGCTCAAGGCGAACATCCTTTCTAACTTCCGTTCTTCCTTCCGCCCCTCGTCGCAGTCGAGGAGCTGACATGCCTGGCGACCTGGAAGGATGGCAACTCACGCTACTTGGTGGGCCTGGTCTCGCACCATCATGCCATTTCGAACGAGGAGCGCTATCGCTGCTTTGTCTACGAGAAAATCTCCTCGCTGATGGGTAAGCAGCAGAAGCCGGGCCAAGCCAGCCCTCGGGCAAACAGGATGAAACTTTTGTTTGAGTCCTAATACCCATTCGTAACCTTTGCAGGCGGACCCAGCGTGCTCAGCTCGAAGGATGCCGAATATAAGCTGGCCCAATCCGGCGACGCCACTTGCAATGGCTTAGACAGTGCCGAGGTAAGCATTTTCTAGAATCCCCAATTCAACACACAGCCCCATGCCCGATTCTCAGCTACCCCCTCCCTGTTCACCTGTCATTTTCACTTAATTGCACTAAGAAAAAAATGTTTGCCAAAATTGTTGTTAAAATCAGGCAAGCATTTTTTTGCATCTCTGTTGAAGTTGAATCTCAGTCGGTAAAAAGTTTACAAGTTCTTGGCCAGGCTCACCTTGCTCTTCGATCTAGAGGGTTATGTACTTTTTTATCGCTTATATCTTGGCTTTTGGCTTCTGGGTAGATTTTTGTTCGGTGAAAAACCTGAAGATGAAGCAAAAAACGGAGCCACGTTTGGACTAGTTGCACCCGAGTTTAATCGAGACTTGTCAGTCTGTCTGTGTCAGCGCCAAATAAGTTTCCTAGTTTAAACCTACACAACCAGAATCTCTTACCAGAGGTTTAAGTCTTCTGTTGGCAGAATTTATCTGTTGAAAGAACCAACCGGGATATCTTGTGGCTGTGTACGAACAATTGGTCAAAATGCGATTAGCTGGTTTTAAAGCTGGCCCTAAAGTAGAATACATCCTTAAAAACTTACTCCTAGGTTAGCTCTAGAGATTGTTAAAATTCGGATGTATTTAAATAAGCATATATCCCTTTTTCCTAACTGTGCAGAATCTCTAATCCTGCCTAAAGGCACCCAAAGACCAAACTGCTTGCAAATCGAACTAACAAACTCCCTCTTTCCCATAGGTTGGCTCACGTATCATGTCGCTGAGAAAACCGCCAGTAGCCGAGCGTTGCGACTTCCCAGCCTGGTTCAAAGGTCCACGCCATTGGCATGCCCTCATGGGCAATGCCGTCTACAATTATCATTCCAAGTGAGTAGCAAATAGGCCTGCGGCCTGAGGTTGTCACTCAACTCAAACTGAACCGTTGCCGACGATTCTTTGCAGCGACGGGTCCGTGCACATTATTAAGCCCAACGGCTATATGGAGACACGTGCACTGTGCGAGCAGATAAATAAACAGACCTCGACCGAAATGATGGCCGTCGTGCACTACACGACCGGGTGGTAAGTGGCCCTAAAATTGAAAAGCTCCCCGTTCCCCCCTTCTCCCATTTTCCACTAAAATTCAATGTTCGCTCCATTTCGCACCCCGCAGCCAATCGGGATTCATGTGCATGATGTTCTACCGCCGGGACACGTTCGTCATTGAGATACAGACGGGCAAGCCGGCCATTCGCCTGGAGGACGCCTGTGCACCGGATCACTTTGACATTAATAAGATGTCCTATATTACCTTGCTGGGTAAGGATGCAGCAGTCACTGCACTCTACTTCGGGTCGTATTAAGCCTTTGTTTTATTACGCTTTTTAGCGAGCAACCCCGACCTGGCCATGTGTCCAATGGAGGGCATATATACGCTGCGCGGCGCCATCGGGCCACCGTATCTGGCCACGCGCCACAAGCGCAATCACAACGGCAAGTCCCATTTGGGCCACGGACATCATCACCACGAGAGTGCTGACTCGGGCAGTTTCGGTCATAAAGGGTACGTCAGCGACATGGCAGCCATTTACCTCTGGCATTTGTCAATCTATTTCCGTGGTTTCAGGCACAGCTCGCTGAGTTTCCGGAATGCGGAGCGGATGGAACGGGGCTCGTGGCATGCCAATACTCGAGGCCTGCCAGTTCGCAGCCGTCGCGATGCGCCCAAGGATCCGCAGGAGGAGGAGAAGCATCAACAGCAGCAGGCCTTGGTCCTGGAAAAGACCAATAGCAGTGATACGAGCGTAGGCTTTGTGGCCACACGAAATCGACGGGATGTACCCGGCTGTGTGCCCAACTACAATTCCCAGCGCCAGCTCTGGATAGGATGCACCGCAGAGAACTTGATCGATGTCAGTCCGCTGTGCAGCGTGGACGGAGAAGAGGGTAAGTAATCCTACCTTTGATTTTAAACAGTTGTTTATGTAACTCTTGATTTTCTCTTACAGAATACTCTTGTCATGGGTCCTGGAGCGAAAACACCACCTTCTACGTGATCGCTCGTCACAAGGGCAGCAAGCATGGCGTGTGTCTGACCTACCGACCCACGGAGGGCAATGCCGCCAAGCTGGTTGTGGGCGATGCCTGCTATAGGGGCACACAGAAGCCCCCCGAGCATCACTTGGTGGCCAACCTATCCGTTCTGGGTAAGCTGAACCTAGAAATCTGTTTGTAAATCAGGCAACCTTACTTAATGATTACTTCTTTCTGCAGGCAAATGTGGGGAGACTGGCATGAGTGCCGCCCAGATGCACCTACTGGCCGATTGGCTTCTCCTGCTGGCGATAATGGCCACCTGGCTACACCTGCACAGCTGAGGGGCGACGGGCAGGAAGAACTGCAGCTCCGGATAGGCAGATAGACAAGCGTGACAAGCCAAAGCGCAATCACTAATTCCCGAAAGAAACCAAATCCCATTATGATCATGTATACAAGACACATCACAAGACTTATTGTATATTTCGTGTAGTATGTCTAAGGCGTAATCGAACCTCTTCGCAAGGGTTTGGCTGTACATAATCTATTGTTTTTTTCTTATTAATGCTACACACTTTTGTTTAGTTCTAAGTGCTTTAAAAATAAACAAGATTCGATATAAATTAAGATGAGCTGGAGCAGGAGCCCACACAATATGGAAAATGGTTTGCAATACAGCCTTAGATCAGCGCTATTTGTATTAGGCCTAGTAAAACGCGTCTATTACTAAAAGTAGCGCAACTATTAATGCAAATATGCAGCAAATGCTATTTATTTATAGTACGATTAAAGATTAAGCAGCATCGAAAGCATAAAAAACAAGCAAAGCAGACAAAAAGACATCAGAACTATACGAATATAAGCTAAAAGCTTTTTCGTTTTGTTTTCTTTTGAAATCATCTTGTAGTGTGTATTTTGTACATCATTTCAAAAATGTTTCCTAAGAATCACAGGACGAAAACAACAGTTTAAACTACATAAATACATATATAGAAATACGAATCGCAATATGTATTCGAGCGATGGTTCGTTTTCGCGATTTCGCTTTCAAAATGTACAAACAGCAAAGGGCCGAGATAATTATAAAGCTGTTATGGTAGCCAAAAACAGCAAATCCCTACATATTTGACATAAATATATAATATATTTTTATGTACAAACGACGCAAAGCAGTACATACATTCATACGAGTATATACATACTTACATATAATGGATAACGTTTTGCATAGGATCGCATTGGTTTCATAATACATAATTAATACCTTGCAAAGTACGCGTATATTGTATGATTCATTATAATAGTTATACATAAATACATATAAATATATGCTGACAACCATACATACATATAGCCACGTAAGGAACTGTGAGGAATTCGAGCAACTTTGATAAGTAGAGGCACACACATTACTTTCATAATCAATCAACTAACTGCGTAAGGACACAACCAACAAACAACTCAACCAAACAACACAAACGAACGAAAGACAGAGGTCGGTGTCGGATCAGCAGCGAAGGATGCTAAAATAATTAGAGTGTTTAAGACAATTAAGCGGTGATATAGGTCTAGAATAAACAACAACTGTGTGTTAAGTCTCTTATGAAAGCACAACAAGGATATATGGCACCAACATCTGCCAGAGTGTGAATGAGGAATTAATGATGATCAAGTGTGTATCCAAAGGATTTCAAAAACTAGCATTTTTCTCTCGAAGTACATAGTAGGAACCCAAGGAAGCATTTTTGCCTATAATTCCACAAGACATAAGCGATCGAATAAGGACGATTATCGAGTAATGAGTAACCGTAATTAAGGAATAACATGAGAGAGACAGAGAGACCCCTTCAAGGCAACTAGTCAAAATTTATGAAGCGTAACTTTGAGTTCCATGTAAATAGCGAATGTAATGCGAATTGAGCGAACGAACGAATCGTTGGCGCCCCGGTGTGTATACATATGTAACTAATTGCTAGTTAGCTAAAGGACGAAAGGATTGTGACTAGGAAACCGACGACTCGGGCAGGACGCACACGAACACGCTAGGTGGGCGTACAGAGCAGAATAGTAAGGGCTACTTTCTAAGGACTATGTATAACATTCAGCAAACACTTATATAGAGATACGATGATAATGAATTATAAACTTGGGCAGCAGGAAGGCGGAGATGGCAAACAGACACCACCACCACCACCCCATAGGACACACACTAGGCAACATGGCCGTAACCGGAACTGGAACCTGAACCGGAACCGGATATGGCAATAGCAGCAGCACTCCATATCGTGGTGGGCCAGACAAATCAGCAAATCGTTATGTACAAAATGTACAATGATGATCGGACAGGCGGAGTAGCAGCAGCTGTGCTTCAGCATTTTTTTGAGTGTACCTCCTCTCTCTAAATAAGCATTTCCATTTGTTGTCAGCTTTTAAAAAAACATAAATACAAGCATATTATATAATAAAGAATGCATTTTAAAGAATAAAATCCGAAAGTCACGAAGCACGACGAATCAAACGAGAAAAATCGAAGAATGCCTATGTACTTCAAATCAAGGGACAAGATCAAAGCCTAAAGCCCATTATCCAGCCAGCACTCGAATTCCGTTTGGTAGCCGCTTTGCTGGTTTATTTTGCAATTGTTAAACTGAGACACTCCTCAAACCCATATCCAATCTCCCTTTCACACTTCACGGCATCTCCCGATTTCTAAAGCAGCTCCACATCCAGCCTTAGTTGTCTTCTTGTGTCATTGTCAAGAACCTTAGCGTGTTATCAATGTTCCAAAAAACGGTCTCCACAAAATGTATTCGAAATGTTTCTCAAAACGGCTAAGAAATTAAACGAAAAACGAAAACTTAACAAATCCAAACCAAAACATAAACGTGCAACCATATTTTTGTAAATAGACGAAGCTACGCTTGAATTTTTATCCAATTTTTGTGTATGGCCAACTGCAGTCGACCGACTCTTACATATGTGTGATGGGCGGCCAGGTCCAGACTGTGGGCGTGGCTGCTCCATCTGAGTGTGAACGCTAAGCATTAGAGATATAAGTGATTTTTATATTCAAAGCGATTTTATAAATCATTTTAATTGTCTATTTTAAAAGAGTGCAGCGCAAGCTGAGGAAAAGAAAACCAATTAAACAAAAAAGTTATATGCCGTCGATTTAGTTCATGTGTGTAAAGAAAAATGTATGCAATTTTCGTCAATAATTGAATGTTTTGAATACTGTGTTCTAACCTTGTTTGGATTTGTTTTTTAAGCTAATATAAATACAAATACAAACTAATAAGAAATATATATTGAATGTGTTTTAATCTGAACAAATAGTTTTAATTGGGTAATTTTATTTCAGGAAAATTTCAACCAAGGACGTTGGAAATCATGCTTTTTAAAACCGAAATGTAATATGTATATTGACTTATATTATTTATTTATAAAATAAAATATATGTTTGTTTAAATTTATGACTTACCTTGTACATTCATTAAAAAAATTTGTTTTGTCAAAACTCCGTTATTTAAATAAAATTTCTCGTCCTTTTAGACCGTTTAGATTTGTTGCCATCTCGTTGTTCTTTCTTGTTTTCTTACTGTCATCCCATTTGTGTTTACATTTATAGCCTTTTTTTGCAAAAATTAAAAATCATATAAATATAGTACAATAGTATCAACATTTATTGTGCTCTTTCATATGCAAAATCATAACGTTCTTATGAATTATTGGTACAAGTTAACATAATAAAAATCGTTTAACAAGAAATAGAAAATAGGACTTGGTTGCAGTCTTATGTCAATAATTTTCTCAGCGTAGTCACATATCCTTGTGGTAGTCGCCTCTGGCGTGGGCATTATTATGCTGATCTGATAGCTTGAAAATGCTCGGTTCGTAAATTTTTAACAAAGAAAAGACTTGGACAACGAAATTAATTGCAGAACAAATATAAAAGTAAAACAGTTTCGTCAAGTTCGTTTCCTAAGTCTTTTGTTTTGTATTTTTAAGGGCGTGGTGGATTTGCTCGTTCAACGCTCCTTCCCTCTCTTTCCTCTCACACACAAGCTGTAGTTCAAGCTGTGGCCGCTTAATAGCGTTTTCGTTCAAAAATCGGTTGTTTTATTATCTCAGGGCAGACTGCTAAAGGATTGAATATTAAGATTCTGTAAACATCAATAAAACTACAAAAATCATTTATTTGTTCAGTTTTTAAAAGATGATGTATTGTCTGGACTTCCTTCTAGGAACCCCTAATGTAGGATTAGTGACGTCCTTCTGTTTAGATGAGTTACATCCTTCTTCAAATGGGTGGCCGTGTCATCTCAGCTTCGACGTTGTTACAATCGTCATCATCGTGGTTTTTATTGAAATTTTGTTCTCTTTGTTCATACATTTGGTGGGTGAGGTTATTTTTAGGGTTCTTGGATTTAATATATATTTTTTTGGAAAACATAATTCCGAGAAAAAGAGCATCAGTAACCTCACCCGAAAATCTGATGCACTCAATGTTCGTACGATGGGATTGGAAAAGGGTTTGAAAGTTTTTGATAATATAGGACAGCGGTTTTATCAACTCAAGAGCTTGAATGGTAAATTCCGCAGTATTAAATAAAACAAAAAGAAAAATGTGTTAAAAAAATTAGTATGCACACTTTACCCAAAAGATTAAAAAAGTTTAAGTTTATTTAAACCAATATTTAAATCCAATATTAATGCAATAGTTTCGAGCTTGCAAGATTTTAATCAAATTTACTGAAACCCGCATTCATACATAAATGACTAAAGCATTTTGAATTATTTCTAGGATAATTCCAGCCAAAAATAGAGCAACCAGGGAAGTTTAACATTACAGGACGCAGAAAAAGAGGGGAATGTGCCAATCAGAGGAAACAAAATGAATATTCCATATTTCCAGTTCAAGTTCAATAAGTAATTATTGTTAATATTTAAGTAATAATAAATATTGTAAAGTTGCCGATTTGTAGTGATAGATTTATAAATATGTGTTGACATATATCCAAATGCATCTGGTACACTTATATCACGAACAGGATTACGGATGTTAAGGTTTAATTTTGCCGGAACGGATTAGGTGAATTTCCTATATATTTAATTTAATAAAGGTAGTGTATATTTCCAATTAACAATATAAGGTAATGCAAAATTGTTCTTGGTTTGATAGGATAGCATTTTGGTTCTAATTGATATTGATTTTTCTCTTAGTCACACTGATGTCGAGGGAGTGGAAGGGATGACAGCATTCGAAAATGTTACCTTAAAGCCCAGTAGAGTGCCATAATAATTATAGATGTACATATTCTACAGAAAGGATTTTCGATTTTATTCCAAGATGCTGATGATTATTAAAGTTAGTTTTATAGGCAAAGCATTTGCAGGATAACTGATGTCCCCTACGAATCTACTATATGGGGTCTTTGCAGAATAATCCAGTTCAATTGTTTTGTTCTAATTGTGCCATAAGAACTTTAATTACAGTAAAACAGTTTCGTGCAATTGATTTTGTAATTAAATAATATTTTTCATAACATTTTGTTAAATGTGTATGGAGTATCTTTTTGTGGATAGGTAGTTTCTAAGATATTTCATCTTATAATAACAACCATTCGGGGTTTGATGGGGCATTCATACATATATATAATATATATCCTGCTAAATGTATTGGTCTGTAGGTCCTAAATCCATGCTTCATGTATGTAAGTACTAGAGTTTTAATAGGGAGTATTTATTAAAATGATTTGTTTACTTTACTTTTAATATGGACTCAAATTTGTCGAGGGTAAAAAAGTGACAAAACTGATTTTTATTGTAATAATGGTTTATAATTTGTTCCATTTGCTGTTTCTTATTGATTGTTGACGTTCCAATAATGATCGATGTTGATTTTTCTTGTAGGTTAAAGATGAATACTATTTAATTCCCAGCCGAAAATGTAAAAGGCAAAACTATTATTATAGTTGTAAAATTTGTGCAGAAGCGATGTCAGCTAACTATATATTTTGAATATTTTTTCTTTTTATATTTTTTATGTTAGTTAATTTTGGTATTCGTTCAGTAAAATCCCAATAATATGTATTTTGCAGGTTGTTCATAAATTTATTGTTGGTTGATATTTATATTTTATTGAATTATGTATTAATGACAATACATTTTGTGCCTGGCATGGGTGCAAGCCTTGGGCTTGTAAAAATGATTCATTTAAGCTTTACAACGAAAAATATAAATCCCACACTCCAGCGGTTTAGGTTTATCCTCTTGGCATAGTTTAAGCATGCTCTTTAGATGGTGGAATTGGTTTGTATTTATAAATAAATAAAGAAATATTTAAATGTTGTCTGATACTTTAAATTGGAGTAATTTTCTCATAGCAATCGATAGCAATTGTAAACATTTTAAAACACTTGTATGTATATGTAATATAATAATAAACAAAGTGTCTGTTTTTAAATAGGGTCAATGAAATCTGAAGAATATCCAGTATTGATGCATCCTCCATTTAGATCTTGTAGGTATCGTGTAGATTTTTAAAAGAAAAAATATTTGTTTGGGATTTGTTTTTTATGTGTATTCAAGGCAAACATAATATGAATTTCATAGGGCTAATTCATTTTTTCTTTCAAATTTTGCAAGCTATGATTATATGTAAATATAAATTGTGAATAACAGCTTTTTTGAATACCGACGCGAAAATGTATTATTTTTATAACAAATATTCTAACACACAATGTTAAGTCTCTTTTGGGTCTTCCAGAGTGATGATTTTTAGATAATAATGATACACATTAGCAGTAGTTGGATTTTAACATCGGGACTCTTATATGTTTGTAAAATTAATGTCTATAAAGTCGTGGGATTAGGCGTATCCCTGATACAAACTGGTTGAATTATATTAAATTATGCACAGGTTTTAACAGTTGGCCAAACGTCGAGTATACATTTATACATCACTAAATAACAATTCATAAAAAGCTAAAAGTTACAATAATAAGTAATCGAACACATTAAGACAAAGGAAATTTGAAGCCAAGACAAATAAATATGTACTTCAAGTCCTTAAAACAGTATAAGATTACTTTGTTAGCCAAATAAAATTAATAAATGTGGCAAAGCAAAATAATTATATACATCTTCATACATAAAATAAACAAATTAAATAAACAAAATAATGTTTAACTAATATGTTGAAATAATACCAATTTTGACGAATAACGCAAAGACAATTTTGAAAAAAATCCAATAAATGAATAGTAAATATTAAAGACTTCACGGGGATATGAATTGAACAATACTATTTGAGAAACATTTCAGAAACCCTGCCTAATTTATTTAAAAAAAATAAGCTTTTATTTATTTACACCATGTTGGCTATAATTTATTAAACCCTACCTATTCATTTTTAAATATGTTACACTTCATGAACGATTCAGGGGATTTAAATTAAACGATAATACTGCAGATATGGTACATTTCAGAAACAATAAGGAATTAGGCCTGCCGGCCACGAATAGAGAACTCCTACCTATTCTTTTGTAATTATTTTATTCTTCACGAACGATTTGGGGTTATAGATTGAAAGCCAATTTTTGGGATACACTTAAGAAAGCCTGCCGATTTTTATTAAACAATAAGGAATAAGGCCTGCCGGCCACGAATTAAGAACTCCTTCCTATTCTTTTGTAATTATATTATTCTTCACGAACGATTTGGGGTTAAAGATTCAAAGATAGAAATTGGGATACACTTTAGAAAGCCTGCCTAATTTATTTAAAGAATTTTCACCAGACGCTTTTCATTAAACAATAAAGAATAAGGCCATGTCGGCTACGTTCTTAGAAATCCTACCTATTTGTTTCTTATTGTTTTACACCTCACGAATGGTTTGGGGTTATAGATTCAGAGATAGTAGTTGGGATAGGATACACCTGCCTAATTTATTTAAAGAATTTTCACCAGACGCTTTTTATTAAACAATAAAGAATAAGGCCATATTGGCTACGTTTTAAGAAATCCTACCTATTTGTTTGTTATTGTTTTACACCTCACGAACGATTTGGAGTTTAAGATTTAAAGATAGTAGTTGGGATACTTTTCAGAAAGCCTGCCTTATTTATTTAAAGAATTTTTACCATACGATTTTTATTAAACAATAAAGAATAAGGCCATATTGGCTACGTTTTTAGAAATCCTACCTATTTGTTTGTTATTGTTTTACACCTCACGAACGGTTTGGGGTTAAAGATTCAGAGATAGTAGTTGGGATACACTTCAGAAATCCTGCCTAATTTATTTAAAGAATTTTACCATACGATTTTTATTAAACAATAAAGAATAAGGCCACGGCGGCTACGTATTTAGAAATCCTACCTATTTGTTTGTTATTGTTTTACCCCTCACGAACGGTTTGGAGTTAAAGATTCAAAGATAGTAGTTTGGATACACTTCAGAAATCGTGCCTAATTTATTTAAAGAATTTTTACCATACGATTTTTATTAAACAATAAAGAATAAGGCCATATTGGCTACGTTTTTAGAAATCCTACCTATTTGTTTGTTATTGTTTTACACCTCACGAACGATTTGGTGTTATATATTCAGAGATAGTAGTTGGGATACACTTCAGAAAGCCTGCCTAATTTATTTAAAGAATTTTTACCATACGATTTTTATTAAACAATAAAGAATAAGGCCATATTGGCTACGTTTTTAGAAATCCTACCTATTTGTTTGTTATTGTTTTACACCTCACGAACGATTTGGAGTTATAGATTCAAAGATAGTAGTTGGGATACACTTCAGAAAACCTGCCTAATTTATTTAATGAATTTTTACCATACGATTTTTATTAAACAATAAAGAATTAGGCCATATTGGCTACGTTTTAAGAAATCCTACCTATTTGTTTGTTATTGTTTTACACCTCACGAACGGTTTGGGGTTAAAGATTCAGAGATAGTAGTTGGGATACACTTCAGAAATCGTGCCTAATTTATTTAAAGAATTTTTACCATACGATTTTTATTAAACAATAAAGAATAAGGCCATGTCGGCTACATTTTTAGAAATCCTACCTATTTGTTTGTTATTGTTTTACACCTCACGAACGGTTTGGGGTTAAAGATTCAGAGATAGTAGTTGGGATACACTTCAGAAATCGTGCCTAATTTATTTAAAGAATTTTTACCATACGATTTTTATTAAACAATAAAGAATAAGGCCATATTGGCTACGTTTTTAGAAATCCTACCTATTTGTTTGTTATTGTTTTACACCTCACGAACGATTTGGAGTTATAGATTCAAAGATAGTAGTTGGGATACACTTCAGAAAACCTGCCTAATTTATTTAAAGAATTTTTACCATACGATTTTTATTAAACAATAAAGAATAAGGACATATTGGCTACGTTATAAGAAATAATACCTATCCTATTTGTTTGTTATTGTTTTACAACTCACGAACGATTTGGTGTTATAAATTCAGAGATAGTAGTTGGGATACACTTCAGAAAGCCTGCCTAATTTATTTAAAGAATTTTTACCATACGATTTTTATTAAACAATAAAGAATAAGGCCATATTGGCTACGTTTTTAGAAATCCTACCTATTTGTTTGTTATTGTTTTACACCTCACGAACGATTTGGAGTTATAGATTCAACGATAGTAGTTGGGATACACTTCAGAAAACCTGCCTAATTTATTTGAAGAATTTTTACCATACGATTTTTCTTAAACAATAAAGAATAAGGCCATATTGGCTACATTTTTAGAAATCCTACCTATTTGTTTGTTATTGTTTTACACCTCACGAACGATTTGGTGTTATAAATTCAGAGACAGTAGTTGGGATACACTTCAGAAAGCCTGCCTAATTTATTTAAAGAATTTTTACCACACGATTTTTATTAAACAATAAAGAATAAGGCCATATTGGCTACGTTTTAAGAAATCCTACCTATTTGTTTGTTATTGTTTTACACCTCACGAACGGTTTGGGGTTAAAGATTCAGAGATAGTAGTTGGGATACACTTCAGAAATCGTGCCTAATTTATTTAAAGAATTTTTACCATACGATTTTTATTAAACAATAAAGAATAAGGCCATGTCGGCTACATTTTTAGAAATCCTACCTATATGTTTGTTATTGTTTTACACCTCACGAACGGTTTGGGGTTAAAGATTCAGAGATAGTAGTTGGGATACACTTCAGAAATCGTGCCTAATTTTTTTAAAGAATTTTTACCATACGATTTTTATTAAACAATAAAGAATAAGGCCATGTCGGCTACGTTTTTAGAAATCCTACCTATTTGTTTGTTATTGTTTTTTTTACCTCACGAACGATTTGGGGTTAAAGATTAAAAGATAGTAGTTGGGATACACTTCAGAAAGCCTGCCTAATTTATTTAAAGAATTTTTACCATACGATTTTTCTTAAACAATAAAGAATAAGGCCATATTGGCTACATTTTTAGAAATCCTACCTATTTGTTTGTTATTGTTTTACACCTCCCGAACGATTTAGAGTTATAGATTCAAAGATAGTAGTTGGGATACACTTCAGAAAACCTGCCTAATTTATTTAATGAATTTTCACCAGGCTCTTTTTATTAAACAATAAAGAATAAGGCCATGTCGGCTACGTTTTAAAAAATCCTACCTATTTGTTTGTTATTGTTTTACACCTCACGAACGGTTTGGGGTTAAAGATTCAAAGGTAGTAGTTGGGATACACTTCAGAAATCCTGCCTAATTTTTTTAAAGAATTTTCACCAGCCGCTTTTTATTAAACAATAAAGAATAAGGCCATATTGGCTAAGTTTTTAGAAATCCTACCTATTTGTTTGTTATTGTTTTACACCTCACGAACGGTTTGGGGTTAAAGATTCAGAGATAGTAGTTGGGATACACTTCAGAAATCCTGCCTAATTTTTTTAAAGAATTTTTACCATACGATTTTTATTAAACAATAAAGAATAAGGCCATGTCGGCTACGTTTTTAGAAATCCTACCTATTTGTTTGTTATTGTTTTTTTTACCTCACGAACGATTTGGGGTTAAAGATTAAAAGATAGTAGTTGGGATACACTTCAGAAAGCCTGCCTAATTTATTTAAAGAATTTTTACCATACGATTTTTCTTAAACAATAAAGAATAAGGCCATATTGGCTACATTTTTAGAAATCCTACCTATTTGTTTGTTATTGTTTTACACCTCCCGAACGATTTAGAGTTATAGATTCAAAGATAGTAGTTGGGATACACTTCAGAAAACCTGCCTAATTTATTTAATGAATTTTCACCAGGCTCTTTTTATTAAACAATAAAGAATAAGGCCATGTCGGCTACGTTTTAAAAAATCCTACCTATTTGTTTGTTATTGTTTTACACCTCACGAACGATTTGGGGTTAAAGATTAAAAGATAGTAGTTGGAATACACTTCAGAAATCCTGCCTAATTCATTTAAAGAATTTTTACCATACGATTTTTATTAAACAATAAAAAATAAGGCCATGTCGGCTACGTTTTCAGAAATCCTACCTATTTGTTTGTTATTGTTTTACACCTCACGAACGGTTTGGGGTTAAAGATTCAGAGATAGTAGTTGGGATACACTTCAGAAATCCTGCCTAATTTATTTTAAGAATTTTACCATACGACTTTTATTAAACAATAAAGAATAAGGCCATGTCGGATACGTTTTTAGAAATCCTACCTATTTGTTTGTTATTGTTTTACACCTCACGAACGATTTGGGGTTTAGATTCAGAGATAGTAGTTGGGATACACTTCAGAAATCCTGCCTAATTTATTTAAAGAATTTTTACCATAGATTTTTATTAAACAATAAAGAATAAGGCCATGTCGGCAACGTTTTTAGAAATCCTACCTATTTGTTTGTTATTGTTTTACACCTCACGAACGGTTTGGGGTTAAAGATTCAAAGGTAGTAGTTGGGATACACTTCAGAAATCCTGCCTAATTTTTTTAAAGAATTTTCACCAGCCGCTTTTTATTAAACAATAAAGAATAAGGCCATATTGGCTAAGTTTTTAGAAATCCTACCTATTTGTTTGTTATTGTTTTACACCTCACGAACGATTTGGAGTTATAGATTCAAAGATAGTAGTTGGGATACACTTCAAAAACCTGCCTAATTTATTTAAAGAATTTTTACCATACGATTTTTATTAAACAATAAAGAATAAGGCCATATTGGCTACGTTATAAGAAATCCTACCTATCCTATTTGTTTGTTATTGTTTTACACCTCACGAACGATTTGGTGTTATAAATTCAGAGATAGTAGTTGGGATACACTTCAGAAAGCCTGCCTAATTTATTTAAAGAATTTTTACCATACAATTTTTATTAAACAATAAAGAATAAGGCCATATTGGCTACGTTTTTAGAAATCCTACCTATTTGTTTGTTATTGTTTTACACCTCACGAACGATTTGGAGTTATAGATTCAAAGATAGTAGTTGGGATACACTTCAGAAAACCTGCCTAATTTATTTAATGAATTTTTACCATACGATTTTTATTAAACAATAAAGAATTAGGCCATATTGGCTACGTTTTAAGAAATCCTACCTATTTGTTTGTTATTGTTTTACACCTCACGAACGGTTTGGGGTTAAAGATTCAAAGGTAGTAGTTGGGATACACTTCAGAAATCCTGCCTAATTTTTTTAAAGAATTTTCACCAGCCGCTTTTTATTAAACAATAAAGAATAAGGCCATATTGGCTAAGTTTTTAGAAATCCTACCTATTTGTTTGTTATTGTTTTACACCTCACGAACGATTTGGAGTTATAGATTCAAAGATAGTAGTTGGGATACACTTCAAAAACCTGCCTAATTTATTTAAAGAATTTTTACCATACGATTTTTATTAAACAATAAAGAATAAGGCCATATTGGCTACGTTATAAGAAATCCTACCTATCCTATTTGTTTGTTATTGTTTTACACCTCACGAACGATTTGGTGTTATCAATTCAGAGATAGTAGTTGGGATACACTTCAGAAAGCCTGCCTAATTTATTTAAAGAATTTTTACCATACAATTTTTATTAAACAATAAAGAATAAGGCCATATTGGCTACGTTTTTAGAAATCCTACCTATTTGTTTGTTATTGTTTTACACCTCACGAACGATTTGGAGTTATAGATTCAAAGATAGTAGTTGGGATACACTTCAGAAATCGTGCCTAATTTTTTTAAAGAATTTTTACCATACGATTTTTATTAAACAATAAAGAATAAGGCCATGTCGGCTACATTTTTAGAAACCCTACCTATTTGTTTTACACCTCACGAACGGTTTGGGGTTAAAGATTCAGAGATAGTAGTTGGGATACACTTCAGAAATCGTGCCTAATTTATTTAAAGAATTTTTACCATACGATTTTTATTAAACAATAAAGAATAAGGCCATGTCGGCTACATTTTTAGAAATCCTACCTATTTGTTTGTTATTGTTTTACACCTCACGAACGGTTTGGGGTTAAAGATTCAGAGATAGTAGTTGGGATACACTTCAGAAATCGTGCCTAATTTATTTAAAGAATTTTTACCATACGATTTTTATTAAACAATAAAGAATAAGGCCATGTCGGCAACGTTTTTAGAAATCCTACCTATTTGTTTGTTATTGTTTTACACCTCACGAACGGTTTGGGGTTAAAGATTCAAAGGTAGTAGTTGGGATACACTTCAGAAATCCTGCCTAATTTTTTTAAAGAATTTTCACCAGCCGCTTTTTATTAAACAATAAAGAATAAGGCCATATTGGCTACGTTTTTAGAAATCCTACCTATTTGTTTGTTATTGTTTTACACCTCACGAACGATTTGGAGTTATAGATTCAAAGATAGTAGTTGGGATACACTTCAGAAAACCTGCCTAATTTATTTAAAAAATTTTTACCATACGATTTTTCTTAAACAATAAAGAATAAGGCCATATTAGCTACATATTTAGAAATCCTACCTATTTGTTTGTTATTGTTTTACACCTCACGAACGATTTGGTGTTATAAATTCAGAGATAGTAGTTGGGATACACTTCAGAAAGCCTGCCTAATTTATTTAAAGAATTTTTACCATACGATTTTTATTAAACAATAAAGAATTAGGCCATATTGGCTACGTTTTAAGAAATCCTACCTATTTGTTTGTTATTGTTTTACACCTCACGAACGGTTTGGGGTTAAAGATTCAGAGATAGTAGTTGGGATACACTTCAGAAATCGTGCCTAATTTATTTAAAGAATTTTTACCATACGATTTTTATTAAACAATAAAGAATAAGGCCATGTCGGCTACATTTTTAGAAATCCTACCTATTTGTTTGTTATTGTTTTACACCTCACGAACGGTTTGGGGTTAAAGATTCAGAGATAGTAGTTGGGATACACTTCAGAAATCGTGCCTAATTTATTTAAAGAATTTTTACCATACGATTTTTATTAAACAATAAAGAATAAGGCCATGTCGGCTACGTTTTTAGAAATCCTACCTATTTGTTTGTTATTGTTTTACACCTCACGAACGATTTGGGGTTAAAGATTAAAAGATAGTAGTTGGGATACACTTCAGAAATCGTGCCTAATTTATTTAAAGAATTTTTACCATACGATTTTTTTTAAACAATAAAGAATAAGGCCATATTGGCTACATTTTTAGAAATCCTACCTAATTGTTTGTTATTGTTTTACACCTCACGAACGATTTGGTGTTAAAAATTCAGAGATAGTAGTTGGGATACACTTCAGAAAGCCTGCCTAATTTATTTAAAGAATTTTTACCATACGATTTTTATTAAACAATAAAGAATTAGGCCATATTGGCTACGTTTTAAGAAATCCTACCTATTTGTTTGTTATTGTTTTACACCTCACGAACGGTTTGGGGTTAAAGATTCAGAGATAGTAGTTGGGATACACTTCAGAAATCGTGCCTAATTTTTTTAAAGAATTTTTACCATACGATTTTTATTAAACAATAAAGAATAAGGCCATGTCGGCTACATTTTTAGAAACCCTACCTATTTGTTTTACACCTCACGAACGGTTTGGGGTTAAAGATTCAGAGATAGTAGTTGGGATACACTTCAGAAATCGTGCCTAATTTATTTAAAGAATTTTTACCATACGATTTTTATTAAACAATAAAGAATAAGGCCATGTCGGCTACGTTTTTAGAAATCCTACCTATTTGTTTGTTATTGTTTTACACCTCACGAACGATTTGGGGTTAAAGATTAAAAGATAGTAGTTGGGATTCACTTCAGAAAGCCTGCCTAATTTATTTAAAGAATTTTTACCATACGATTTTTCTTAAACAATAAAGAATAAGGCCATATTGGCTACATTTTTAGAAATCCTACCTATTTGTTTGTTATTGTTTTACACCTCCCGAACGATTTAGAGTTATAGATTCAAAGATAGTAGTTGGGATACACTTCAGAAAACCTGCCTAATTTATTTAATGAATTTTCACCAGGCTCTTTTTATTAAACAATAAAGAATAAGGCCATGTCGGCTACGTTTTAAAAAATCCTACCTATTTGTTTGTTATTGTTTTACACCTCACGAACGATTTGGGGTTAAAGATTCAAAGATAGTAGTTGGAATACACTTCAGAAATCCTGCCTAATTTATTTAAAGAATTTTTACCATACGATTTTTATTAAACAATAAAGAATAAGGCCATGTCGGGTACGTTTTTAGAAATCCTACCTATTTGTTTGTTATTGTTTTACACCTCACGAACGGTTTGGGGTTAAAGATTCAGAGATAGCAGTTGGGATACACTTCAGAAATCCTGCCTAATTTATTTTAAGAATTTTACCATACGATTTTTATTAAACAATAAAGAATAAGGCCATGTCGGGTACGTTTTTAGAAATCCTACCTATTTGTTTGTTATTGTTTTACACCTCACGAACGGTTTGGGGTTAAAGATTCAGAGATAGTAGTTGGGATACACTTCAGAAATCCTGCCTAATTTATTTTAAGAATTTTACCATACGATTTTTATTAAACAATAAAGAATTAGGCCATATTGGCTACGTTTTAAGAAATCCTACCTATTTGTTTGTTATTGTTTTACACCTCACGAACGGTTTGGGGTTAAAGATTCAGAGATAGTAGTTGGGATACACTTCAGAAAACCTGCCTAATTTATTTAATGAATTTTCACCAGGCTCTTTTTATTAAACAATAAAGAATAAGGCCATGTCGGCTACGTTTTCAGAAATCCTACCTATTTGTTTGTTATTGTTTTACACCTCACGAACGGTTTGGGGTTAAAGATTCAGAGATAGCAGTTGGGATACACTTCAGAAATCCTGCCTAATTTATTTTAAGAATTTTACCATACGATTTTTATTAAACAATAAAGAATAAGGCCATGTCGGGTACGTTTTTAGAAATCCTACCTATTTGTTTGTTATTGTTTTACACCTCACGAACGGTTTGGGGTTAAAGATTCAAAGGTAGTAGTTGGGATACACTTCAGAAATCCTGCCTAATTTTTTTAAAGAATTTTCACCAGCCGCTTTTTATTAAACAATAAAGAATAAGGCCATATTGGCTACGTTTTAAGAAATCCTACCTATTTGTTTGTTATTGTTTTACACCTCCCGAACGATTTAGAGTTATAGATTCAAAGATAGTAGTTGGGATACACTTCAGAAAACCTGCCTAATTTATTTAATGAATTTTCACCAGGCTCTTTTTATTAAACAATAAAGAATAAGGCCATGTCGGCTACGTTTTCAGAAATCCTACCTATTTGTTTGTTATTGTTTTACACCTCACGAACGGTTTGGGGTTAAAGATTCAGAGATAGCAGTTGGGATACACTTCACAAATCCTGCCTAATTTATTTTAAGAATTTTACCATACGATTTTTATTAAACAATAAAGAATAAGGCCATGTCGGATACGTTTTTAGAAATCCTACCTATTTGTTTGTTATTGTTTTACACCTCACGAACGGTTTGGGGTTAAAGATTCAAAGGTAGTAGTTGGGATACACTTCAGAAATCCTGCCTAATTTTTTTAAAGAATTTTCACCAGCCGCTTTTTATTAAACAATAAAGAATAAGGCCATATTGGCTACGTTTTAAGAAATCCTACCTATTTGTTTGTTATTGTTTTACACCTCCCGAACGATTTAGAGTTATAGATTCAAAGATAGTAGTTGGGATACACTTCAGAAAACCTGCCTAATTTATTTAATGAATTTTCACCAGGCTCTTTTTATTAAACAATAAAGAATAAGGCCATGTCGGCTACGTTTTAAAAAATCCTACCTATTTGTTTGTTATTGTTTTACACCTCACGAACGATTTGGGGTTAAAGATTCAAAGATAGTAGTTGGAATACACTTCAGAAATCCTGCCTAATTTATTTAAAGAATTTTTACCATACGATTTTTATTAAACAATAAAAAATAAGGCCATGTCGGCTACGTTTTCAGAAATCCTACCTATTTGTTTGTTATTGTTTTACACCTCACGAACGGTTTGGGGTTAAAGATTCAGAGATAGCAGTTGGGATACACTTCAGAAATCCTGCCTAATTTATTTTAAGAATTTTACCATACGATTTTTATTAAACAATAAAGAATAAGGCCATGTCGGATACGTTTTTAGAAATCCTACCTATTTGTTTGTTATTGTTTTACACCTCACGAACGGTTTGGGGTTAAAGATTCAAAGATAGTAGTTGGGATACACTTCAGAAAACCTGCCTAATTTATTTAATGAATTTTCACCAGGCTCTTTTTATTAAACAATAAAGAATAAAGCCATGTCGGCTACGTTTTCAGAAATCCTACCTATTTGTTTGTTATTGTTTTACACCTCACGAACGGCTTGGGGTTAAAGATTCAGAGATAGTAGTTGGGATACACTTCAGAAATCGTGCCTAATTTATTTAAAGAATTTTTACCATACGATTTTTAATTAACAATAAAGAATAAGGCCATATTGGCTACGTTTTTAGAAATCCTACCTATTTGTTTGTTATTGTTTTACACCTCACGAACTGTTTGGGGTTTAGATTCAGAGATAGTAGTTGGGATACACTTCAGAAATCCTGCCTAATTTATTTAAAGAATTTTTACCATCGATTTTTATTAAACAATAAAGAATAAGGCCATGTCGGCAACGTTTTTAGAAATCCTACCTATTTGTTTGTTATTGTTTTACACCTCACGAACGATTTGGGGTTAAAGATTCAAAGATAGTAGTTGGAATAGACTTCAGAAATCCTGCCTAATTTATTTAAAGAATTTTTACCATACGATTTTTATTAAACAATAAAAAATAAGGCCATGTCGGCTACGTTTTCAGAAATCCTACCTATTTGTTTGTTATTGTTTTACACCTCACGAACGATTTGGTGTTATAGATTCAGAGATAGTACTTGGGATACACTTCAGAAATCCTGTCTAATTTATTTAAAGAATTTTTACCATACGATTTTTAATTAACAATAAAGAATAAGGCCATGTCGGCTACGTTTTTAGAAATCCTACCTATTTGTTTGTTATTGTTTTACACCTCACGAACGGTTTGGGGTTAAAGATTCAGAGATAGTAGTTGGGATACACTTCAGAAATCGTGCCTAATTTATTTAAAGAATTTTTACCATACGATTTTTATTAAACAATAAAGAATAAGGCCATGTCGGCTACGTTTTAAAAAATCCTACCTATTTGTTTGTTATTGTTTTACACCTCACGAACGATTTCTGGTCATCGATTTAAGGATAATGTTTCGGATACACTTCAGAAAGCCTGCCTAATTTATTTTAAGAATTTTCACCAGACGATGTTTATTGAATAATGAGGAAGAATGCCATGCGGCTACGTTTGAAGAAATCTTACCTATTATTTTATAAATATTTTACACTTCACGAACGATTTATATGTTATATATTAATTACTAAATAAGAAATAATATAATTTGAGATTCACTTCTGGAGTGTTATTTATTTTAAACATTTTTACCAGAAGATTCATTAAATATCATCGCATGTTTGTCATGTTTGCTATATTTAATTCAGCCCTACCTATTTATATTTAAATTATTAAATAAAGTATGTATTTTTATTGGACGAAAATATTTGTAATGTAGTATGTATAAAATGCCATGAAGGCTACGTTTTTTACCACTTCGTACTTATTTATTAAAATTATGACACGACAGTTATTATTTATACCAGCCCTACCTATTCATTTTAACAACATTTAATGCCATCAAGGCTATTATATATACCAATGCCTTCCTATTAATTATAAGTATTACCCCTATATTACCACGAAGGCTATGGTTGTTACATGTTTATACCAATCCCTACCTACTTTTTATAAAATGCCATGAAGCCTAACACTTTGACCCATTCCTACCTATATATTGTTAATATTACCAATATAATGTCATGAGGGTTATTATTTATACAAATTCCCACCTGTCAATTAAAGTATTATCAACAAAATGTCACGAAGATAAACCTTTTATAGTTTTTACCAATCCCTACCTGTCTCCATTACAGTTTTAATGTAATATAAAATATTTATTATACCACCATTATATGGGTTTATACCTTAATTATAATTATTTACTAATATATAATTGTTATCTTTGGATGATTCAATAATATAATGTGGATTTGCTTTAAAAAGACAATTTGTAATAACACCCTTTATATTAAATATTCAGTATAAATTACAGAAGTTTGTGTTTACCTTCCTGGAGATTTAGGGAATATTTTAGAGGATCATGGTTGGTAATTGATTGGTTTATTATTATTTAGTTATTGTTTTTTTTCGGTGATTTGTTTATAGTTTATAGGAACTGGGTAGCCAGAGTATATTGATGTCCTAAAAATGTGAGAAAATATAATTATACATACTCGCAAGCTTAACTTTCTTACTATTTAGTCTTTCCAATACAAACTTTTAGCGTTTAACAGAGATCAGTAGCCCTTCTTTTTCATGCAGACACTTGGTCAGATTTTTGGTTTGGTTCGAGAACATCGGATCACTTTGCAGGTAAATCGCTGAGATTTTCGCTGGATGAGATTATAACCCTTCCTTCATGAGATTATTGAGGGAACGCTATGTAAGAGTATGGTGAGCTTACTGAAATCGGATCTAGGCTTGAAATAAAAAAATGTCTCCAGCAAAAGTTTCGAAATTTATTGTTGGAATCTTAGAATTTTTTATTCACTTTTTTTCTGTGGCTTTCTTTTTCCTTTAAGGAGTGCTCTTTTCATATTGAATTTTTTCCATTTTTGTTTTGTTTTGACAAGCAAGTAAGTATACATCGGTAAAAGTAATTCTTATTTGGAGAAGTGTACAAAAACAAAAAAATTTGAACAGTATCTGGTATATAAAAACATATGTAAGTGACACATTCATTGTTGGTAAAGCAAATGTTGTCCGGCTGGAGTTTACAACAGAATATATAAGGATACAGGAACAAAAGTAATATTTACAACCAACTGATTTGGCATTCGAGATGCTGGATCGATTCCTAATCCATAGGCGATGTGTCATTGAACAGTTTCAATACGCCAATACTGCCAAGCTCAACCGATCGATCGCTGTTGGAACAGAGTCATATATGTATGCCTGTCTGACCGCTTTGGTACTTGTTCGATGATGATAGTAAGCAACATAAGGCCGTTTTGTAGGGCTCACCCTTAGTGGAGCAGAAGAGAAGTCGATACACCGGTGTTCCTATAACACAATCCGCACAATCAATCTCTGACTGAATCGCGAGCACCCCGGGCTGGCTGGTCCGCGACCATGAGACCCCAGATATCTCTGTCCCGGTCACTGTCGCAGACGCAGCCCATGCCAAACGCAGCAGCACTGGGGTAAGGGGGCGGAATGCATTTTCAGCATCCATATGCCGCCCCAGGCTGGCGCAGGGTATCGTGTTTTCACGTTCGCGTATCAACTTTCAACGCCCAACTATAAAGTTTAGAGAAAGAAATACATATTGCTGGTTAAGTGATGTGGCAGAGTTGCAAATATAGAGATGGTTACAAATAAAATTAATGCTAGTTAAATGGTTAAGTCGACTACAAACTATGGCCTAAACGAAGCGACAGAAACAACATCTAGAAAGAAGTCAAGCAGGAATGTTTTCCATGGAGAAAAATGGGGTGACTGAGGGAAAGGCAGGCAGTATTGTTTACGCCACAGCAAGTTATTGCGCAGCTGCCATTGCCATATATACTATATACATACATAGTATGTGCGGGGCTTGAATAATATACGTATGTATAAATCCACGTCGATTACATTACCATACATACATATGTATGTATTAAAAGCGGGTCTGAATACTTTGAGTGTGTATCTCCGAGTGGGAGCGAGATGGAACTACGTGTACCCGGGGCGTATGAGTTATACGCTATATATAGAGCAGCCAGTGGGAGGCCTCTCAATCCGGGGGGTTGAAGAACAAAGAGGGAATCGAGAACTTTCGACTTGGAATGAAATGGGGAAGTATTCTTCGTTACGCAACGTGGCAAAATTGCTGACATTTTCAGCGAAAAAATATAACCTACGGATGAGGTTCAAACACGTTTTTCCCGTAGATTTCTTGTTGCGAGTTATAAAACTACATCTTAGGCTTAGTTTTTGCTTACGAATAGAAAAAAGAACACGCTGGATTCGCTTCTGTGTGTATACCTGTCTTCCTCCTATCCCATTTTTAATCAATCCGCTGGTCAGGGCCACCGCCATTCGACTCAGAGAGTGTAGTCCCGGGTGGGGATATCCTGGATCTGCCTCAGCCTGTCTAGGTAGGGGGTCACTTTCTAGCCAAAATCGAGCGAAATTCTGCCTCTCCAACTGCCTGACGCATTTTGAAATTCCCCGATGCGATGATGACTAATCCGCAACGTTTCCAGTTCCTCTGGTTTCTTTGTTTCCAACTCGAGAGCAAAGATTGCCCAACGCTGAGAAATACTACGTGGGCCCCTCCGTCATTTGGTAGCAAAACTGCTCTTCAGCTGCTCCTTCACTGCGACTTTTACACTTTTCCATTATCTTTTTTTCAATTAAAAAATATCTACTGCTTGCTAGCCAGCAAGAGTGAAAATATCTATGTACTAATTTGCGATTTAACTTTTCAGAAACACTATGACTGCACTTGAACACTTTATTTTTGAGAGTGCCGTTCTCTGGCCTCGACGGCTATATTTATACCCGACGCGCTCGCTTCGGGAAACATCTGCCAGTCTGCCGTGGATTATGCATTGAGGGTGAGTGAGTAGGTAGGCACTATTGTATCTTGTGGATACGTGACTCGCCCGGCCTGCTTTCTCGTACGTTCTCTTGACAGTGGAGGGTGACACTATGCTACAAAACAACCCTTAAACTGAATAAACGGATATTTCTCTACCTATAGTAAGCGGATGTATGAATAGGGTTCGAGGGTATCTGTAAGATAAATATTATATTCAAGGCGAAATAACTTGTATTTATGAAATTGTTTTGCGAGAATGAATTCTTCAGATATTTGCTGGTATTATAATGAGGTATTTGCTATCCCTTAACATCACCAGGCTACCTGATCCTCAGCCTCAAAGGCTGTAAGAGCCTGAGCTACCAATATAAACCTATAGCCTTGAAGTTATATTGAATTGTTATATATTTTTCCATTTGTTAAGATATAATTTCATGATGATCTGTGTATATAGGAAATTTCCAGAGAGCTCAGGGGCTTAGAGTATTCGAGAGAGACAGCCAACTCGTTAATGATTATTCCGAGAGTTGTCACCGAGCCACATATATATTATTTTAAGGACGTTTTGCCATGTTTTAGTCAATATAAACATAAATATATAGCAATAATTACAAAACTAAAAACTGAATTTATAAGAATTAAGATTTGTGAATACGAGACACAAATAAAATTTGCTTAAATAATTTGTATCTGTAAGATACATGTAAAGTAGTCAAGTAAAAAGTACCAAAATCCAACACGAATAAAAAAGGAACAAATGGCGCTGCACTCGATTTGCTGTTAAATTCATAATATTTACGCATAGAAAGTGAATTTGACAAGTAAATAAATTATAGAAACAAAAAATTATTCGTTAAATTCGAAAACTATAAGTTGGCACCTAAAAAGATCAAAAGTATGGCATAATTTTATATAAAATGGGTTGTAGATTTATTTGATTTCTTATACTTTTGCATAAATTTATTAATTTACGAAAATTTAAGACATATTTAAACTGCTGTAGGTTAAAATGGCCAACATTTTGCTTCCCAAACTAATTATTTATTATTTTCACATAGCTTGAAAATAATGTGGATTCCACGTTCATTAAGAACGCTTCGCAGAACTCCGTCTGCCTAAGTAGCATCTGCCAGCCATATATTCCCAAGCCTGCCCTAATCCGGTTTACAATGCTCCTACTCTACCTACTTGCTGCTTTCAACCCTCCCTCCGTGTGTTCAATTTGTGAATGGATGCCGAAACTCACCCCGAATCGGCGCAGTGTATGCTGGCGAGTGCCCAAATGTTTGTGAGTGTTGAACCAAACACAAGGTTTTTGAACCTTTGGCCGCTGACTGAGCAGGAAAGCCAGCTGTTGCAAACGCACGCGCATCCTGCGCTCAATCGACCCTCGGGGTGGGTTGATGGGTTGAACTCTCACATAAAGCGAGGGACAGAGAGTGAGAGGAAAATGAGTGAGTTAGTGAGTGAGTTCCTGCATATCCTTGAGCAACAGGGCTCAACTACGAACCACCGTGAATAAATGCTAACGAGCCGAGCTGCAAACTTGAAAACTGGCGTTAAACTTCAAACAAAAAGTATGCAAACTTTTGATTATTGTTTCGGACGACAGAGTTTTAATTGTCGACCCAGCTTAAAACCAAGATGTCCAAGTTAATGTCCGTCCATCGGGCGGAAGCAGCGCTATTCTCCACCGAGGAAGCTCAGCAATAAAACTAAGTTGCACCGGGGCAATTGTCAGGAAGAGGCTGCACATAAACATAAACAAACAGCCAGGCGAAAGCAATTGACACAACCAACAATAGCGGCCAGCATAATGGAGGCAACACGGAAATTGCGTATACGCCGTGTGCCCCTCTTGTTGCTCTCTATGTTCTGCTTTGTTTCCTGCGACAGGCACGCGACGACGACGACGAACAATGGGCCATCCCATCGACAAACGAAAAGGGAAGCTGGCAAATGGCATAATAAACGTATTTATGAAAGGGGCCCGAAATGAGCATATGATGTATCCTGCTGCCCATGGGCTGGCCAAGCGAGGCCGGCGAGTCAAGTGCGGTGTGTGTTTTGGACGCAGCCTCCCACACGGTCGCCCTGACATTTCAACGATCCAACCTTGGATATTGCCAAATGTGGTCCTTCAGTTTTAAGCCTACAAAGTTGTGCGCTAAGCCTGCGAGAAGCCCCCGAAAAGGACGGGCAAACGGGCAACGGGAACGGTTGCGGGAAAGGGAGCGGTAACGGGAGCGGCATTAACATATATGTAGGAGAGCTCTGTCATTGCATTTGAGGGCCGTTGGTTCAGCGCTCACGGAGTACATACATAGGCGACAAGGACGACTGAGCGAGCGCCCGATTCCGAGTGCGAGTCCGAGTGGGTGGGCGCCGTCGCCTCCCACTCTCCTTTTTGAGCCGAAAAGGAAGAACCGAGAGCCGAAGTGGCGGCGGCAATGGCCACAGAAGGCGGGCGCGGTTTGGCAACAGGGACCTACATTCGGTCGTATCCCGCCAGTCGGCTCTTATCGGCTCGCTTTGGCCTGAAAAGCGAGCTGCCGCGGTGCCAGTGCCTGCAGTCCTCATTCAGACGCGAATCCGTTAACAACGCGGTCGCCCCAGGGGCGGATAAGTCTAATATCCATTCCAGCGGATCGGCGACCCCACAACATCGCATCACGGAAACGACCACGCGTACTGCTCTTCTAACCTTTCGAATGTTTTGCTGATTTATCCGGGGGCGTGTTTGTGTTTGTGCTCGCTAGTGTTGCTTTTGGTTATGCTTTTGGTGTACCTGCTGCAGTGGGAGCGACACCCACACAGTCCTGGGAGTTGCCTGTTTCCAAGAGGAGTTGCATCTGGATTGCAGTTTCCAGCGCTGACAGTTTAATTAGTTTGCTCTTTAGCTGATTTGTCAGCCACGTTCTTGGCGTGAACAATTGGTCTTACGCCCCATTGGACCCAAGGGCCAAGAGCCAAGTCTAAGGATTATTATCACTGGCGTCTTCCTGCGAGATGGCCAGCAGGCTGGCATGTAAGCTCAATTAGGTTCCAAGCACTTTCACGCTCCAAGAAAGGCCCAAAGGAGCGCCAGCTGCGGAACTACACAGAGAAATAGGATTATTATCTTGGCAGTAAAAGTTTGGAAATAGCGCGACTTCTAAATGAGTTTTCAAGACTGAAAATTAGCTGACAGCTTATAGGAAAATTCAATATTTATGGTTTGATTTGAAACTTAATAATGTTGGAAATAGAAAGAGTTTGTTTTGGTAAATCATAGCATGAACTACCTGAAGCCTAGATTTAACCAGAATAATTGAGTCCCAAATATGAAAATTCTATTTCTATAAAATAATAAATTAGACCGAATTTTTTATAGATATTTAAAATACTGAAAACTTAATCAAAATTCGATTTAGCTCAACTCCACCTGTTACAAGGGAGAAAGTCCTACTCTCCTTGTAATTTTAAATCCAGGATAATCCCTCCCAGTGATTGCCAAGATATATATTCAACTTTTTTGTGCTGTGTTTTGGACAGTTTGAATCGTGTGCGCCAAGGGGTCCTTAGTCGCCAGTTTGTCTGATGTAGACACTCCCATGGAGGAGCCGCACAAAAGAATGTCGCGCTGGCTTCGGGGCTTCGGTTTGTTACCAATTGTTTCAATGCTTACTGGCAATTTTTCGGCACTCAATCGAAGAGCTGCGTGCGCTTGGCAGTTGTGCTTAATGGAATTTTTATGCGCTGCTATTGAGTTGCTCAATTGCTCGTTTTTCTCGATATTTGTTCGACTTTTTTCGATTTTTGTGTTGCTGTTTTTTTGAGGTCAAAGTGCACGCTGGCTGGCTTTTCAATTGTGCCAAAACCAGCTGCCAAACAATGGGAGAAATGGCATTAAAATTAATTAGCGACGCGCATGTGTTGGAACTGCGGCTGTGACCATGTCCCTGAGCCAGGCTCTCAGCTCTCCGTTCTCCGCTTTACCATTTATCCAGGCAGCCAGCATTTGGCCTTATCTGAAATATGCACACGAGGCCTTGGGCCGCCGACTTTTTCGTAATGCCAGCCAAGGCAACGTCAACCAGCTGACGAACGACCGTCCGAGCCATTTCATTCCGCATTCGCATTCGGCAACAAACTGTTGTAGGTGATTTCCCAAAAAGGATGAAAAGGAACCTTGGGAAAAAACCAGTTTCGAGAAAATTGCAATTGTTGTGCAACTCCGGGCCACAAACACAACCCCCCGGATTACATGGTGGGCGTGTGTGTGTTAATTAAAAGTTCTTCTCTAATCCAAAAGCCACGGAACTTCCTGCATATCCTACGACAACGCCAACGATATAATGCCAAGCGACGATGCCATTTTTATAGACCTTTTCTAAGCACCAGCAGAGCAAGCAATCGAGAGAGATACGAATCAAGGGGATAGCGATTCCCAGGCGCCACTAAAAGTGTCAGCCGCCTAATCAAGACGCCGGATGATGGCAGCCAGCGGGCGGATCCGCAAGCGCAAGCATAAAAGCCACACAAGTGGCGACACTCCGGCAGCGGCAGTCACAATAGGAACGCCGCCAACAACCAGCACGGCAACAGAAGCTAGATTGGCCAGCAGAGTAACAATGGCGCCACCAGCCAGGCCCTGGCCCATGGCGGATGAGGAGGTGACGGCGGAAGAGAGCGGAGTCCTCGGAGCCGGGGACTATAATAATTTCACGCATAATTTCGTCGATTTGCAGAACCTCTTGAATTTCAACGAATTGCTGGGGAGCAGCTCCAATGGCACCACCACCATCACCGCCGGCAGCAGCTCCTCGAGCGCATCGAGTACCATCAAGTTGAATAACGGCGCCATTATGGACACTCTGCTGGGCACGGTTTTGACCACGGCAACGGCCACGGTGGCACCGGCGGCCAGTTCGCTGATAGCCACACTGGCGGCGGCGACTACCACGACAGCCTCGGCAACGGGAGTCAGATCGCTGGCCATCGCCGATGCCACCTCATCCACCTACTATGCCAACTTGCTGAGCATGTCACCGGCCACCACAAGCTTGATCTCGGCGGCGGCGGCCACCAAGTCCTACAACGAGAGCACCCTCCGATGGGAGCAGCTGGACGGGAGCGTGGATTTCGGATTCGATTCCCTGTACCGCCACTCGCTGGCCATGTCCATTGTGTACTGTGTGGCCTACATTGTCGTGTTCCTGGTGGGCCTCATCGGGAATAGCTTCGTGATTGCGGTGGTCCTGCGGGCGCCTCGCATGCGGACGGTGACGAACTACTTCATCGTGAATCTGGTGGGTGTGGCCACTAAATCTCTCAGATGAACCCCATTAATTTGAAATAAAATTTCCATTTTCACCATCCCACGACGACGCCAGGCCATTGCGGACATCCTAGTCATTGTCTTCTGCCTGCCAGCCACTCTGATTGGCAACATCTTTGTGCGTAAGTAGCTCTTTAATTCCGTAAGACGTTCAGATTTATTTGCCACTGGGGGAGACATTAGGGAGCCTGCTTGTATTTCTGTTCTTGCTCTTTTTTTCTGTTGCTTCTGCATATTAGCCCGATTTATGTCCAGCAATTAATCGCCGCTTAGATAAAGCCCCCGGCAGGCGAGCGACACTCCCGAAATTTGTTGCTTCTGCGTGTTTACGCTGCGTATGCGTAATTTCCGAGAGAGACAAATAAAAGCAAGTGTAATGGACTCGCCATTAGACCTTATATTGGCATGAATATTCGGGCCTTAAAGTGCTCAGCTTCTGGGCATTATCGGTAGTGTAGAATAATAGGTGAGGCTGCTGGTGCATTTTTATATCGGTGTTATATCCGCCAAGCCGTACTTATTCCTTGGCAGACACATTTGATTTCCTGCTAAATCTTCAAAGTGCAGCTTATATGGCAGACTCCCTGGCACTGGTTGGGTTTTTTAGGACACACATAAATCAGACATAATAATGCAGCACTTGGGAGCAAGTCTTTGAAGTGTCCTGCAAAATGTCAAGTTTAAGCATCACATTTTACGAGCATTCTGACATGGACGATGAACCATAAATACAGACAAGTGGTGGAAAAGAACCTAATTAGTTCAACCGAGTTGAGGGTTCTTATTAGAGGATAAACCGCAAGATACCCTATTCTAAATATATATTTTTAGCTTTAGTAATATATACATTTTATTACAAATAATTTGCCCAGCAAATATAGCCTTTCAGTAACAAACCGCACAAAATTACAGCCCTTAAATATTCAAACTGACAAATTTATTCAATCTCAAGCCCAACAAAAATGCCTCGAATCATCCTAGCTACCAAGCAAGATGTTCGCACTCAATTAAATTAATTTAAAGGCTAACCCCAAGACCTTCTTGGAACTGACAATCCGACAGGGCACAAGGTACAAGTGTCTATTTAATTAAAGGCCAATTGCAAATCCCAGCGACGACCCACAAACGACCCGATAAACGAGGCTACGCATAATTGTATGCTTTAATTTAAATAAATTTGCCTGACATGCCTATCCATTCATCCATCTATGTATCTATCTGTCCCTGTCTGCCGCCCAATTGGTTCTCCGCCCGCTCTTCCTTTCTGTATCCCTTGCTCCTTGAGACTTTCTGGGCTGTCATCCAAATTGATAGTCGCAGAGCTGGCCGAGAAGGTGGAGTGCCAAAAGTGCCAGGCGAATGTCTATGCAAATCGCTGTCGACATGGAAAAATGATCGAAATCCTTGGGAAATCAAATTCCGATTGCGGAGCACGACATGGTAGTTCTATCGCCTCCATTGCAATTTGCCGCTGATGGCTAACCCAAGCTACAATGTAGCTCGTAGGCTCGCTGGTTGTGGGCCAAGTGTTGCCAATTAAGTGGCTGCGCCCTGTGAGAACTTTTTCTCTTTTTTTGGTGGGACTGAGACTGAGTTGCACTGAAAGAAATAAGCAAATAAATTTTAAATTAAAGGAATATTTCTAAGGATTCTTGTTAAGGAACATGGCCAGCATTCACCATATTTATTATCTTAGTCACGGCAATCACTACATTAACATAAGGTCTACATTGATAACTCTTATTTCTTATAACTTTTTATACATTAAAAATTCATCTAACTTCCTCACTTAGTTTCCTGTGTGTCTTGGCTCCTAGACACCAAACTGCACTCAGTGCCATTCAGCCCTAAAAGCGCCCCCCAAAACCCAAGGGGGTGGGAGTGGGTTGTATAGTAAACGAAGTCTGCCGAGGGAAAATCGCAGGAACCGAATGAAGCGAGTGGCAAAAAAGTGAATGAGTTTACCTCAGGCTGCATTGTGTGTGTCCTGTGTCCTGTGTTCGTGTCACTGCGCACTCTCTCTGCTGTCTCTTGCGACGGCTCTCACACTCTCTTTGTACTCTTCGATTCGAGTGCTTGTGTGTGTGTGTTGGTGCATTTGTTGCTGCTTTTCGGGGTGGCCTAAAGGATCATCGACACAAAACTGACCTAATTTCACAAATTCGAGCTAGACGCAGGGTTGGCGCTGCCACGGGGCCCGACAGCTCTTAGTGGGTCACAGGGGGTGGTGTGGTGCTCTGTCGAGTATTGGGTGATGGGTGTTCGCTCGTTGGGCTTGGAGCCACCTCACAACTCGGCTGCTCCACGCTGGCATGTCTTGAGTTGGGCTCAGCTGCTGAGGCCTAAGCGAAAACGCCAGTCACAACAAATTGCAGCCCCTTCGCTGGCATTGGAAGGTATGTATGTATGTATGTATGTATGGGGTTGGGGTGGAGTCACCCTTTCACCCCCCCAACTCCTAACCCCACTCACATTCCAATTCGCTTTCGACAAGCTGCTGAAGTTTAAATCGAAGGCAGCGAGTTCACAGCGACAAAGGATGAAATAGCACATTTACAGAGAGAAATTGGGGGAATATTTGAATGGAAAAATATTAAAAGGACACTAAGGACATCAAATTATATACTAAGACCAATCCATAAATATCAATTTCATCAAATGATATCAATATTACATCCCGAAAAAGTATGCTTTAAAATATACTCTGGATTTTATTAAGACTACACTTTGTTTTGGTCATTAATTATTATTTATTTTCTTTATTTGTAAAGTCATAAAATCTCAAAAAGCATATTTATAAATTATTATATAAAACTATCATAAAAATTCCATACTATTTCATTACATGAAATATTTGAATAAGATCTACATTTGTTCTTCAGTTTACTCAGGATTTTATTTACATAAATTTAACTTTTATTTTGTATTCAGCTCCTGTGAATATTTACTTTTTAAAACCTATCTCTCGTTAGATATTTTTCTATATGTGTAGAACTGAATGGTATTGGGAATACTTAGCATTTTTTGCACATCAAACATGGCGCTTTGGTGTCTGATAGTTTTTACAATGCAACGCCCACGAATCGTATAGCTAGAGGATGGATGGATGACATGTTTTACCATCAAACTGAATTATATGAAATCAAATTTGAGCCGCCAAAGCCGATGTTGCCGTCGCAGTTGCAGTCGCCGTTGGCAGCTACGCTCACGGTGGCCATCGCCGCAGGCAGCGCCATTATCTAAGCACACCTTCAAGCCTCAGAATTGCAATGGAAGGTTGTTTGCATTCAAGGCTCTTTGCGGCTGGATGAATTGACCTAAATATTTCGCTTGGCAAACCTAATAGTCAGGGTTATACCCACACACACACACACATTCCACACGACGCGAGTGTGTGTGTGTGTGTGGAGGGGAAGGGGGTACCTGTGTTGGGTTGGGCCTGCACTGTTGCTGGGGGATTGAGGGGGTGGAATGCGGCTCCCGCTTTAGCCCTTATTTATGTGTGTGCTTCGAAATCCAATAAAATGCGAAATGAATTGATTTCCCAGCAACGATGCCGCCTTGAGACGAAGGATATCCTTGCCTGTCCTGTCCTAGCCCATCCATTGATTGTCCCAAATGGCGCTTTATGGCCATTGTTGTGCCATGTTATCAATGCGAAATCGTTATCATTACGGCCCCTCTGTCGCTCAGGATCTGCTTCACGGTTGTTGCTTTTACTGTTCCGCTCTCGATTTGCCAATCTGTAGGTCACGTTGCCAGTTTGTTCATTAAAAAGGCCGCGTGATTTGTGCCGGGCGAACGCGGCGTATACGTAACGCCGCACCGCCTTCCCCGTTGCCGTTGATGAAGTCATTTTTCAGCACTCTCTGCTCGCCGATTGTATTTTAATTCAGTCGCTACGTGCCGTCGGCAAATGGAAAACCAACCTCTTAACCTCTCCCAGCAATAGTAGTCGCTCCAGCATCAGCATCCCGCAACAGCATTCCCATATCTCAGCTCCAGGACCTCCCCGGCTTCGATTCGCATTGCTGGGCAAACTGACTGTGGTATTCAATTTGCCGCCGAGCTGCCGCATCGAAGTCGCCGCAGGACGTGACGCCGTGGCCATAATCATAACAATAACGCATTTGTCTGAAGTGTTATGTCCTTGCCATGGCCACTCCCCGCCCACTCCCACTCCGATCGAACCCACAGATTTGTTACGCCTGATTATTTCATTAACTTTACGACCCAACTCTGTGCATGACAATGCGGCAGCCGAAACGAATTTTCATTGCCTAGAATAATCCAATCCACTTTGCCCATACACAGGAAATAACATCGATTTCAAATTGGTTAAATGCGAGTTTTTAAAGAATTTATAGATGAATTTCCAAGCGTGGCCATTCCATTCCGATTTGGTTTGCTTTAAATCGCTCGATTTAATATAGCACCTTTTAAATTCCCCCTAAGCTCTCTTTATGGGTTCACAGGACTCGTTTTGTTTTCAATGGAACCATTCATTTTGTTCCGTGTGCCGAGAGGTAAACAAAAGTTCGCACAGGAATTCAAAAAGGACAAAAATAAAAGGCTTAGGGCTCACTTGACATTTTGTTGGGACTTGCGGTACACCAGCTTGGGGTTGGTGGTCTACCACACCACCAGCCACCATCGAAGGCTGTCGATAAGCTCAAATATCGATTGGTATTATCTCCTGTAGTTGATCAATATTGAGCACAGGCTTACGCTTATAAATGGCGGCGTCTGTTTGCCATATGTTGCCATGTCAAAACACACTCCAAGTCAGATCAAACACTCATCCCTCTCACCTTGACGCTGGGCTGTCGGTTCAAGAAGCTGGATGTTTGTCAAGCAAACACAGGAGGAGGACTTGCCTCGGCTCCCCTTCACCGCACCAATTGGTAACACCAAAAAGAGTTTCAGGGTCGACCCGACACGCTAGTCAATTAAGGCTATTTCGGTTACTTCAATTATGTTTGTACAACGTGTCATTAAAGTTGAGAGGTTTATTCATTAATTATGGTCTGGTTCATTATGTCTTTCTGGGAAAATAATTTCCGTTTCCACAGTTTTTGTAATTATTTCTAAAAATAACTAAACATAAAGGATATAAGTTAATGCTTAATAGGTTACTCAAGGTCTTTAATTAAAGTTTATTCTTTTTGAATTTTTATGCGAAATTTGAGTAATTTTATTTATAATTAAATACCCTACACAAACAAAAACCAATACAGATAACAGTATATTTTATTCCTTCGCTTTCACTATTCATTTTATTGGCTTGCCAAAAGGGTATTTGAAGCTCCCAAGTGTTTAAACTATTTATCCTGCTTATTTTGTTCAGTTTGCCACCATTGTTTGCCTGGTTTTATCAGAAAGCCACTTCACTTCGTTGAGCTTAGCATAATATTGTAGAAAGTGGGTTCAGATACTTGACTGTGCTGAGTGCACTGATGCAAAATTTAATCCCAGACAAACAGCGAGAGTCACGTTTGCTGGTCGGAATAGAATTGCATACCCAATTAGATAGTTTATTTGCCGAAGGATGTCCAAACAAAGGTCTATTTTTGAAAAGTTCACCATTCACAGTGGATGCTAATAAGCCTGGCTGCAAGTGATGAAGCGTTTCGCAACCAAATTTGAATTTAAATTTGTTTTTAACCAACTTTTGAAGTACTCATATGCATAAAGTTCGCCACGAGCGCCAGAGCCCCTCGTCCCCGACAGCCAGATATATATCAAAGTTCACCCATATCAGCTTAATATCAAGTGAGTAGCCAAATACACGCGTATTAATGGCTTTGGATCCAGTCTGTTGCACTTGCAGGTCTGCCCAAAAGCCATTTCAAATCGAAGGAATAAAACCTAAGAACCCATTCGGGATGTCTCCTCGCGTTTGCTTGGTCCTGTGCACACACAGTTGATTTGTTTGTCTGTCCCGTCTGACGACGTCCTGCCCACACATGATCCTGACCAGAACCTGTGCCAAAGAGTTCACCGGCACTGGGCGCAAATAATATTTATATTTTTATGTGCCAAATCATATTAAAGTTAGCTTTTATTGGCCTGCCTCGCCTGCGTACTGTGCGTATGCATAATAAAATGCGACAACACATCGAGATAAGACAGGCGAACGAGACAGGAAATTAGAATCCCCGGCCTGGCCTGGCAGGAGGCGTCTCCTCCGGACGACCATTGAACTCCTGTTGCTCTCCATCTGCTCCGGCTCCTGCGTCGCTAATGACGCGTGGGCGGTACTTGTTTAATTGCCATTCGATATGTCATGCCCCCGGCTCTGTTCGGCATAAAGGCTGTCATCAACCTTGGTGAAGTTCGCACCCAGCACCAGCCCCGCCCCCCTCCCCCATGTGTGTTTTATAACCTTTTGTGTCTGAGTGAGTTATTCCTCTTAGCATAAAATTCATAACGCACAACTATGCGGCAAGTGCGGCCCGTGTCTTCCATCAAATGGAATAAAAGGAATACAAATTAACTTAGGCAGGACTGCGGTCTGTCCTGGTCTGGTCTGGGCAAACAATGCTGCGAACCCAACCCCTCCAGCCCAGTGGCTGCCTCCTCGCAATCTGAGACTTGTCACCAAATTATGAATGATATGCAGCACATAAATCTCAGTCAGCAAACAGCGGAGGAGACGTGGGCGGCGGTGGCGATGACAAGAAGCATTGAACGTTAACCGGGACCCAAGCACAACTCGAACCCAACTGGCCGTGACCAAGACAACAACTGAATAGGGAAAATTCCAAAAAATATTAGGACACTGAAGAAAAATCAGATGCTGGACTTTTGAGGAGTAGAACTGAATGGAAGTTATCTATGCTACGGTACAAAAATAGATTTAATATAGATTTTCATTGTTTTTCAGCAAGGTTGTTCTTCTTATAATTTTTTCTGGTAATTTATCCTAAAATATTTATCTAAAAATAGACCACACTAAGTATCCTTTAAGAGTACTCCCCCTTTGGCGCAGTGTACGACCAGCACAATATGACCGAAGGTTACTCAGCATAATTTTTGCATTGTTTATGACCAATATTTACCCATTTCTCTCTCCCATTTACACGTTTCCCCCCACCCATCTCCCTGCTGGACTCGTAGCCTGGATGCTGGGATGGCTGATGTGCAAGTTCGTACCCTACATACAGGGTGTCTCCGTGGCAGCCTCGGTTTACAGCCTAATTGCCGTCTCCCTGGACAGGTAAGTGGAAAACACTCGCTTCAAATACGTGGCTATGAACTTTTATTGTGGGATCAGTTTTCGGAGGTCGGGGAAGGGGGTCGGGTTCTCGGGCATTGGGACTGGGATTGGGATTGGGTTTGGGATTAGGGTCGGTGGTTACTGCCGCTAATGATGCACAACCACAGCGGGATGGGCGTGATGCACTGGGATCAAAGGCACCACCGGCTTCACGGCATGCACTGCGAGGACGGGCTTGTGGACAATGGGGGTGATGACCTTCACGGCTGCCGGATGATGCACAACGTGGCTGAAAGTGAGAGGGGGAGCGGGGTAAGTGGTGATAAGGAGATTGAAAATGAATGGCCTTACGAGTGCACCGAGTGGGCGCCATGATGGATGATGGGCGTGTGGACCACCGCGGGGTGCGCCACAACGGGAGCCACGGCTACCACTCCGGGATAGGCGTATGCCTGGGCGGCGGCAATGGCGACGAGCACGAACAGCTGCGGCGGATCAAAGTTCACGAATTAGTTTCATTAGTGGGATTAACCGAAGACCAGCATGTGGCTGCCAATTACAAAAATTATATTTTTCTCATCGAAAATGGGACTTTTAGCAAATTAGTTCATTTTAATAATTAATTTTTATAGTTTAAACATATAAAGTTGGTTTCTAAATCAAATTTTGATTGAATATTTATATAGATTTTTCTAGTAGCAATATTATTTTCTGATTTCCTTCACTTTACTCACAACTTTGAACATTTTGTTGGCTGAGGTTTGCTTTGGCGGGATAACTGAAGTAGGAGTAGCTAGGCTAAAGACTTGTAATTGTCAACTGTTGACATAGCCAGCTTCGAGTTCTGCTTTTATAGGAGCCAGATCAGATCTGTTGATCCGAAAGTAAGCGCCGCTCAATGCAAGCAGCTGCTGGGAAAACTGGTCGTCGGACCGAGCAGGCAGTAGGAGAGCCAGTGGAGCAGCCGTCTCAAGATCAAGTTCATCGTATGTTCTACGGTTTGCCTTGTCCGTATTAGGAGCTGCATACACTCAGTTTCATGTTTATCGCACTTTTTGTGCATTTTCAATTGGCTTAGAATGTTGTTTGCCGATTCGCCTTGTCACACTGATACCGATTCCGACACCATTGACGAATCAAAAGGTCGGCCCTGCGCTTCCTGCAGCATAAAAGGCATAAAAATACCAAGAACGAGGATTGCTTTGTCACCATAAAGTCGCCAATGTCGCGTCCAGCTGATTTATCAAGCGATACTAAAGCGTTTTGACGTGGGCCAGTCATAACCCCAAGGACAATAAGAGATTCCAAGTGCCTGTCGCTTTATGTGCGCACTTTCATTTATATCAATTTCTAGCCACTATCGGAGGAGGAGTCGTATCCACGGGCTCTGTCATTTTTCAGCCAGCGGGGACAAAGGCAGCATAGTACATCATTTCATCGTTTGGTCACCCACAGACCCGCATGTGCGCAGAGCACGCCCACGCCTAATCCCATCCCCTCCGAGTTCGAAATCAACTCCTAGTCCAAGTCTAAGTCCAAGTCAGTGGCCATTGGTGTCTGTTTATCCAGTTGCTTCGCCAGCATCCTCTGTTGCTTTATGTTTTTACGAGCCCTCGTAAACTGAATCGAAGTTTAAGATTTATTATCTGTAACACGAACTTAAATCTCTTCCCTCGGACGCAAGAGCTGATGGGTGGACCACAGCGGACACGGATGCTGGCGGGGGTTAAGGCGCTTCTGACTTAGCTTATCACTCGATTTTACTTATGGCAATGCCATTTAATTATATTGCTCTATATGTATGTATTTAATCATAAAATCCATATATCAGCGCACTCGCAGATAAACATATAAACGTATAAACATAGTTGTGGCTTTATGGCCCTGGCATTGAGGTTTTTGTGTCTTTGGCAAATGTCAACAGTGCGTATGGGTAACCGCAGAAGGAACTGGAATTAGTGCCATAAAACCTTTGAGGATTTAGAGGGCGGAGCAGGGGAAGATGGCGCTGTATATGGCATGGCCAATTATTAAATTTTCTGCTCCTTGAAAAGCTGTAAATGTGCGAATATGAATACACTATAATATGTAAAGTACCTTCGTTTGTCACCCTGGAATACAAAGTAATTTGTGTGGGAAAGCTTCTAATATATGTACATATTTTTTCTATAAATCTGCCAACGTCACCGCCTTTCATACTTGCATTGTCATTGTTTAGAGATTTCTTATGTGGCACTTAGCTAATTTAAGCAATTACTTCTATCCCATTTTAAACAATGGGAAATCTTTTAGGAAATATATTTTTTGTTATAAATATTAAAGCTGTAGGAAGAGTTCTTAAAATAATAAATTTATTTAGATTTTTCAATGAACATATTTCTTATTTTAAACTTTAAGAAAGCTAATGAAAAAGAGTCGCAATTTTCTAGGTATTTTGTAATATAATATTTATTCAGCATAGTTTAGTGTTCAGCTCTAGCTCTTATCCCACAAATTCTACATAAAATTCACTTAATTGAACACAATTTGCAATAAATTTACCTATCATTGAATAGCCATCAAGCCAGGATAAATTCAATTAAGAGCCGAGTGTACATTTTCATAGAATTTATTTAAATATGAGAGACACTAAGATGTCGGATTTACATTTTTGCGACTGCAAAGAACTCAATTAGGGCTTCGCCTGATTTATGGTCGAGGCAAATCGCATGGACAAATTATGTTAATGCAATTGGTTTGCTCTCCTCTATAAATAAACGTTATGACAATTTGATATTGGCTTTGCGGACAGCTTTGTTTTGGCCCATTCCCCCGCGTTATCCCGGGGCGACGAGGGTCTCGGCCCCCCACATTGTTTGGCTGGCTATTTTTAGGTCGGAGTCGGAGAACCAGGATTCCGGGAGTAGTGGGATGCCCTCTAATGGAATTACCGCTGTGTTATCTGCCCAATGTTTTGGCGGACAGACGCCAACGCCGCCGCTGTCGACAACGACCCAAGTCCAAAAATACGAGCACAATGCACGTAATTACATGGCTTTCGGCCAGGAGCAGTCGAACCCAGGCTCCTCCTCTCTCGGCCAGGACAAGTCTTGTCTATGACCATTGAGAGGGCGCCACAATGAGCCGGCTGCACTAAGCTAAATGAAAAATGCTGAACTCGTTGATGGCCCCATACCGACTCCGACTCGTCTCGCTACCTCTCACAGCTCTTATTCAAATTACAATTCATTATGGCGAGCAGAATAAAAAATGACAGCCACGCTCCCATGGCGCACATTTTTAGAGTGAGTTCAATAGACGAGATTGGAAAGCGAACACTCAGCAGAAAAAGGCTTAAGGACGGTGGCATCCTGCGTGTGCGAATTAATCAGCGGAGATATTTGCATGCCGAGAGCTGTGAGCTCCCTGAAACGGTGTCGTCATCGTCGCCTCGGCACGACAGCTTGATGATTGCCATTATCCTTGACGGCTCAGCTCCGTCAGCGGCATCTGGAGCTGCTGCTCCTGCTCCTGGTCTGACTATAACTGTAAACACCCTTTGTTGGGACTCCCCTCTTGCAGGTTCATTGCCATTTGGTGGCCCCTGAAGCAGATGACAAAGCGACGTGCCCGCATCATGATAATCGGCATATGGGTAATCGCGCTGGTGACCACCATACCGTGGCTGCTCTTCTTCGACCTGGTGCCCGCCGAGGAGCTCTTCTCCGACACCCTGCTCTCGGCCTACTCCCAGCCGCAGTATCTCTGCCAAGAGGTCTGGCCGCAGGGCACCAACGGCAACCTGTACTTCCTGCTGGCCAACTTGGTTGCCTGCTACCTGCTGCCCATGTCCTTGATCACCCTGTGCTACGTGCTCATCTGGTTCAAGGTCTCCACGCGCTCGATACCCGGCGAGTCGAAGGACGCGCAGATGGACCGAATGCAGCAGAAAAGCAAGGTGAAGGTCATCAAGATGCTGGTGGCGGTAGTCATCCTCTTCGTGCTCTCGTGGCTGCCACTCTATGTCATCTTTGCTCGCATCAAGTTCGGCTCGGACATCTCGCCGCAGGAGCTGGAGGTGCTCAAGAAGGTGATCCCGCTGGCCCAGTGGCTGGGCTCCTCGAACAGCTGCATAAACCCAATCCTGTACTCGGTGAACAAGAAGTATCGACGCGGGTTTGCGGCCATCATAAAGTCACGTAGCTGCTGCGGACGCCTCAGGTCAGTGGATCCTGTGGGAAAATAATAAATCTCTTGTTTATAAAATATAATATTATTTATTTATTAATTCGTTTAGTATAAACCCAAAAATCTTCTGTTAAAAACACCTTACAATTTCGTTTAACAGGTACTACGACAACGTGGCTATCGCCTCCAGCACGACCAGCACTCGGAAGTCGTCGCACTACCACCAGAACAGCTCCCGAAAGAGTCCGGGCAGCAAGGGCAACGCAGTGTCCTACATCTACGAGCACAACTCGCTGCGGCGCCACAACATGATGCTCAAGCAGGACAGCAACCTGTCGCAGCAGATGCTACTCAAGCAGGACTCACATGGCTCCCGCCAGTTCCTCATTAAGCAGGAGAGCTCCTGCAGCGATGCCTCCGGCATTCGGCGTCCTTTATGCCAGCAGGACAGCAACGGCTCCAAGGTGTCGCTCTCCAAGCAGGATTCGATCGTCTCCTACATGGAATCGCGCCGAGCGGGTGGTCAAAACGACTCACTGACGGAAAGAGATAGTGTTGACTCCCGACGCCCGGGGGCCACCCCGATTTCCCTGCTGGATAAGCGCCAGAAATTCGTCAAGCAGGACTCGGTGATCTCATTCGTCGATCAGCGTCCGGAGCAGCGGCGTCATCAGCTGGTAAAGCAGGACTCGGTTATCTCCTTTGCCGACCAGAGGCGCGGCCTGCTCCACAAGCAGGACTCGCTGATGGCCAATCGCACGGGTGATGCACCCACCCACCACGTCTCCATACTGAAGAAGACGGACTCTCAGCTCAGCTACGGAAGTTCGGCTTCTCCGCGCCGAAATGCGGATCTATACGAATAGGCTTAAATGGGACAAAAACTAAACTCCAAACTATTGTAGGACAGGCTAAAAATAAAGAAATAAGAAGGTCGACAATGCCATTTGAGGAAAAGGTAAGACAAGGACATGTGTGGGCAATATAACAAAAGACGAAAATTTCTTCTTAATGTTTTAAGCTATAACTTCAATATAATTTTTCGAGTTATAGTGCTTCACACTTGTCCAGACTTACCTATTCGCCGTAATAAATGTTATATGGCCAATAAGTCGACTTGTTTTAAAACGCAAACTAACGCAACGATACCAAAAACGTTACCGAACCACAAAGGAAAATCCTTATATATTTCTATATAGCAGCTAGACAGGATGGATCGAACGAACGGGGGATACGATAGGTGATATGGATAGCCCTACGACTGTGATACAAGTCGGCAGTACTGGGTTCAGAACTTGGTCGCACATATCCGTCATCGTCGTGAAAACTGCGGGATAGTGCCAGTAGAGAGGGACATCGGGATGGACCAATAGGGGTATATAGTCGGTTATATCTAATCAGAGGTCGCTTAGCTAGAACCGAAATGCCACACACGACACGGGAAACATCACACACCATAGACATAGACATAGACACACTCACTCCCCACAGACCTAATAGTTAATAGATGTTTTATACGTGTTTCAAAGGTACTACACAAGATATGAACTACTCCTTGGCTATGGCTATGGCTATATATAATACCTATACGTACCGTTACGCAGTTTTAAGATTGTTTGTACTCGCAATTTGCTATATCGAATAAATTGGAAGGTGAGAGGCATTGGGAGGCGGTCAGCGAAAGGGGTTAAAATAGCTTTGCTAAACTTTTTGTACGAAGGCAAGAACGTGAGTGAAAAATGGGGGCAAGTCCAGTATCATAGTTGGGGAGGAGATGCAAACGAAACAAAACAAAATGAGATAACACCGAGGTCTAAAGTAACGTACCTACTAAATTTTTGTATGGAAATTCTTACAATTTATACATATATATTTATATTGATTTTGGAATAAGCAATATGCAATACATGCGTATGTCTGCGCGTACGCCTTGTATATCTATCAAACAACAATAATCAATTTTATTAGAATTTTACACAACCGAATCGGGGCAGGGCAAGGAAATGGTTAGTAAACGCAATACAACAACAGATGAGGCAATGCATGGCCCAACATCGCAGCCAGATCGGACTATATATTGACTCTTAATTCAATATCGGTGGACAGTTGCAGTGAGGAAGGCATCGAACGCGCACAAAGTAGCACTTGACCATGCTGACATTAAGTGGGACACAGGCGACGGGACGGGGTTAGATTAGGGATTAGGGCTAGATTAGGGTTAGGCAGGGCGGACGGATGAGTTGGAGTTGGGGTCTGGATGGGGTGACCCAGAAGTGAGCACAAAGCAGTCAAAGATTTCGCACTAAACGTATCACTACAAACTAACAAAGAAGCAAACAATAATCGAACTCAAATTCGTTAAACACTAAACAACACCAATGAACTTTAAACTATGAAATAAAATTTTAACGGATAACACGAGGAGCTGAAGGTTACGACGGATATGATATGAGAAACCAATGGTAAAACTATGAAACTAAACGTAAAGATTAACTATGCAATTTTATTGTTAGCCAAAATTTTATAAATGTCAAGTAACGAACAAGTAAATATTTACATGTATACAGAATATATCAAGTATAAAGCGTACGTTATATATCTTTATATACTTCGATGGCATTAGGCGCTGATCCGTAGAGTTTTGGCACGCTTCGATGTCGATCTACGATTTAGTTTAACCGAAAACTCGTACTCCCTAGTCTCCACTTAGACTTGGGGTAGCTTAAAGCCCATTCCAAGAATCGAACAAGTTAGACGCTAAACGAACCACGGCGGAGACACACGCGAGCCGTTCAAAACTCCAGCGCTTAATGCAAGGCAAGAATCTACAATGAGGAATATCAATAATATATTTCAAATATACATACATATATTTATATAGGCTTAACGACTCATATGCCGGCAGTATCGATCAACAACAACAACAACGTCTAGTAAACAAGAGATTACATTTATACGAAATACATATTATATGCTGCAAGTACGTAAGGACTCGCAATAGAAATGTCCTTTCCCGCTTTCGATTCCACTTAAAGACGAACCCGAAAGCTACGATACGATCCATAGAGGAGCAGGATTAAAAGAAAAGTAATATTTATCAAATAAACCAAATTGAACTTTAGGTTTTAAAGTTTTAAAACGTAGAGCATACCCAAACACACAGACATACATGTGCATTATGTTCGTTATTTAACAATTGTGGAGAATATAAATATAAAACTGATCGCGCGTTAACCAGTTACAAAAACAAAAGCATGACATTAATGGCCACACAATATTATATATGTAAATATATATGTGTTTATGTATACATACATATATATGTATATTTATCGCATACAACTAACACCAAAGATACATGCATGTTAGCAGAAATAATAAATAAATAAAATAAATAATAACTAAACTAAAGGAGTTTCTTTTAAATGGGCGCCTTTGTTATGAAATCGATAAGCGATGGTGTATCGGTAAGTAGTTCGATCGAGACGGCTACAAATTAAAATACGTACATATTTATTTTGGAACGTATACTTTTAAATTAAACACATTTTCACTTTTTATAGCTGAGTGTATATATCATTTTATAAAATAAATAAATATATATGCAAGTTAGATCGATTGGATAATCGATTTAAAACTAGCTTCGTATCTATTTAGCAAGCACATACTTATATTATTGAACAAAGGTCAAAGGAAAAAGTTTTTAAAACTTAAAAATTAACCGAAATATTCACCTAAAAATTCGTTACAAACTTCCGATCACTTCTGTATATTTCAAATCTGTGCCAAATAGTTATCAAGCCTTCGATACGCTTTTATTATTATCGGTCCGAGGAAAGAAACTGACCTCCAGCGCTCATTTAGAAGTGAGATCATTGCCAAAAGAGCTTTACACAAACTCAGTCGTACCATGGATCGCTGGAGGAATCGTGTTGCCGTCGTTACAGGGGCCAGCTCTGGAATCGGAGAAGCCTGCTGCCGGGATTTGGTGGCCAAGGGAATGGTCGTCGTGGGCATGGCCAGAAGGGAGGAACGCCTCAAGGAGCTAAAAGCATCCCTGCCCGCCGACCAGGCAGCCAATTTTCATGGTCGTCGCTGCGATGTTAGCGATGAGCAACAAGTGAAAGAGGCCTTCGCCTGGATCGATCAAGATCTTGGTGGTGCAGATGTGCTGGTCAATAACGCTGGAATAATTCGACCCATGCGAGTTATGGATGAGGACAACTCTGAAGCTTTAAAGGCCATTCTGGACACCAATGTTCTGGGAGTCACTTGGTGCACCAGGCAGATGTTCCGATCGCTGCTGCGCCGCAAGGTTAATGATGGTCATGTGGTTATCATCAACAGTGTCGTTGGCCACAAGGTGCCCATGTTGGAGGGCTTGAACATGTATGCTCCCTCCAAGCACGCGATCACCGCCTTAACCGAAGTCCTGCGCCAGGAGTTCATCAAGAACGGAACTCAGACCAAGATCACCGTAAGTTCGAGTTAAATCTAGCAATTCGCAGTATAAGTAATCCCTATCATTTTTATTGCAGAGCATCAGTCCCGGAGTTGTGAACACAGAAATCTTTGGTTCAAGCTCCATTCCCTTGAGCGGTGGCATGGCCATGCTTCGATCTGAAGATATCGCTGACGCTGTGTCATATTGCATCCAAACGCCCCCGAATGTTCAGATACATGAGCTTACTATCAAGCCAGTTGGAGAGCGCTTCTAAAGTAACCGCTGTTTCTCGATAAGGAAACCGACTACATTTGTGTATTTACATTAATATTAAATCCTCACAAAAAAATAACCAAAGTAAAAGCTAAAAAAGCTAACGAATTATGCAGAGCAAATAAACAGAGTATGAAAATGTATTCAGCGTTCTACTTAAACTTGGGGAGAGAGTTGGTGTCAATTATTTAAGCTTACTATTAAGCCAGTTGGGGAGCACTTCTAAAGTACCCACACTTTCTAGATAATGAAACCAAATGTCCATATTTAGTCTTAAAAAAGCAAGCTAACATATAAAAGCTACCAAAGTAGCATTATTTTTACTTTGTTTATTTGAATTATATTTAGAAATGTGGATTCGGGCAGAGTCATATACTTCATGCAAACACTGCCGAATGTTTGTATATATATGAACAAGTCAGTTGCAGAACTAGTCTAAAGTAGCCGATAATCTCCAAGAAGAAACCAAATGCCTTTATTTAGTAAAAAAAAAATAATCATAATAATTATATTGCATCAACACTGCAAAATGTGTAGATATATGAGTTTACTATCAAAGCATTAAAAGAGAACATCTGATGAACCACCTGTTTATTGATAACGAAACCAAATGCCCTTATTTAGTCTTAAAAAAAAACACACACAATCAAAGTAAAAGCGATAAGCATATACAGGCACCTACAAAACAAATAAACAGATAAAAAGTTCTAAAGCGTTAAACAAATGTAATACATACTGGAATATACGACAAGGTGAGAAGAACACAGTAGTCGGCTTCAATTACGAAAAAGTGCAAACAATTTTAACAATTTTCATTGTGGTCCGCATTTCAAATCATATTAACATAATTAAAATTTTAAAATAAAAAAAAACGAACACAAAATTCGAAAGCGATAGCATTTAGAAGATTCGTTATCAATAATCGATAATGCTCGAATTCAAATACCTCTATCGATAGCTCGTTTGGAACGTTCAACGTAGTACATCACTAGCCAGCAGTCGTAGTTCGTGTCGGGATTGTTTTTAGTTTAATATTTCTTAACTTTTAAACTGTTAATTACCTAATTGGTCAACCTTTCAAAATTGCAACAAATTCAAATAACCTACTCTTCACGGTCATCACAGCCGTCGCGTTTCCTTGCGCCCACAAAAGCTAATTGAATTAACCACGCACACAGACGCATATAATAAGTCCATCGTCGCCTGCGTCATAAGCTATTTTCGTCCAGAAATCCAAAAATCCGGACTATATGGATCCACAACAGAAGTCCGAGGCGGTGGCCACCGTAGCTCCGCTGCTGGAGGATCAGCTGGACATGGCGGACAGCATGAAACACTGCTTCGAAAATCTCATTGTTATCGACGTGGGTGCGAATTTGACAAACAAAAAGTATAGCCGTGATCTCGATTCCGTTGTCCAGCGAGCCAGAGATGCAGGTATGTCGCTCCGCCGCGTTAGGATCTCTGACTGTGTGTTTTCAGTTGTGCCAGATTAATTATAAGACCCGGGCAGTGTCTTCGTTTTGGGGCGAGGCTACGAAAACACGCCAGACAACCGTCAGAAGGTCAGGCGATAAGTGCGAGCAACAAGTGTGTCGCTTATACAGTCAAACTTTTATAGCTCAAACATAATAATAATAGGGGTCAGTTTTCTAAAACATAGGGCAATTAGTCAAATTTAGCAAGGCCCAAGTCCAAGGATTTTCTTTAATTTATAGTAAGAGTTAAATAGATTTTAGAAAAATTTGTATATATTGCTAAAATATAATAAGGGCTTCCAGAAGAAACAATAGACCACAGAATTTTATAACTCTTACAAATTCATTACCAAGTGTAAACAACAAATAAAGTTTCTTTGTTTTTGAAGATGCTGCTGCAAGCGATGAAAGTTCGAGACTAGAGTCGCTATGTGGCACAGTGATACAAGATGCACTTACTAACTTTCTCCACTCTTCTCTTTTTAGGTGTTCAAAAACTCATGGTTCACGGCACTTCGGTCAAATCGAGCAAGGAAGCGCTGCGCCTTTCGCGCATCTATCCCGACATCATCTACTCGACTGCTGGCATCCATCCGCACGACTCCAAGTCCATCGTGGAGGAGCCGGCCACATGGTTCGACCTGGAGCACATTGCCCAGGCACAGGAGTGCGTGGCGGTTGGTCCCTGCGGCCTGGACTACCAGAGGGACTTCTCCGAACCGGACGCCCAAAAGCAGATATTTGCCAAACAGCTGCACCTGGCCATCCGGCTAAATAAACCTCTGTTGATCCACGAGCGGTCGGCTCAGAATGATTTACTCGAAATACTCGACAAGTATGTTATATGTACATTTTCCTTTGTTCGGTTTTCAATAAGTTTATGTTGCAGATTCGAGAATCTACCGCCTGTGATCGTCAGAGGTTTTATGGGCACCGCCGAGGAGGCGCTTAAGTATCTAGAGCGCAGGTTCTACATCAGCCTGACGGGCTACCTGTGCAAAGATAAATCGGATACAGGCGTGCGCCGACTCCTGGAGGATGGCACCTTGCCGCTGGACAAACTGCTGGTGGAAACCGATGCTCCGTTCATGTATCCAAATACAAGGGCTTCGAAGTTGCCGCAGCACGTTAAGACTGGCATCACCGAACGATCATTGTTGTACTTACACAGGCGAGTTTGATTAGATAAAAACGTGTGGGACCTTCTTCTAACTTTGTAAATTGTAGATATTGTACCTTCCAACGCAACGAGCCCTGCAGTCTGCCCGCCATCGTTGAGATGATAGCCGCCTTTATGAAGAAAACGCCAGATGAAGTTGCTCTGGCCACCGCCTTTAATGCCTTGAAGCTCTTCGGGCTATCCTAAGCAAACTGGTGCCCTGCAACTGAACGAAAAAGTGTGCCAACCAGCAGCTTTATACCCGTAACACTATAGATTGAACGAGCCTGAGATTAACGATAGACTCACACACCCATGTGCCTTAACTACTAATCGAATTCGGGATGAAGCACTCATCCTGAGATCCCTACACACACAAACACACCCATTTATACGACCCCCACAAAGCATGCGAAAAGTACGTATACGTATACACCTATATTAGCCCGTAAAGGTGCAAATTATCGATCGAGATTTGCAAGGTTTAGCTTTAAGTTGTTGGGAATTTCCCGAGCAATTGCCCCCGGACACTCCTCCCCAAGAAACGGTGCCAAGGTGGTGCCTGATTCGCACTGGTTCGGCGTTTCACGCCTCGAAGCGCGCGCTTCGAAATCGCTAGGTTTAGATGTTAAGTGCTGCAGCTCGTCTTTTGTTTGATTCTTCTGTATTTAGACTTTAGACTCATAACTTTTAGTTGTGTCCCTTGTTAGCCTGTAGTTATGTTTTTGTACATATTTATTCTTGTTGTTCTACGTGACGAGTTGACGACGATGATGATGATGATTATGGGAAACGTAATGTGATCATTTTAAGAGCTAAATATTTATATATTTAACATACCAACAAACACATTAGTTAGGCTATGAAACATACATATTGAATATCGTGCGCCTATACATATTATATTTTGTTATATTTACATATACAAAAGCGTTGTACTGAACTGAGCCGACTCCGACCCACGGAGTTGCCTCAATCCGCTTTGTGCCCATTGTCCGCACACAGCGCACACACTATTTTCCATTTGAATAAAGCGAATTTAAAACCCAAACGAACAACGGGACGCTTTGAGTCACCGTAAATTGTGTATTTTTGGTTCGTTAGCACACTTAAAAGCGCTGAATATTTTTCAGGTCCTCAAACTGCTCCAGCCTATGCAAATTGTCCCACCACAGCTTCAGACGGTGCTGCAGTATCAGAGAGAACCACGGGGTCAACGGCGCGCTGAACTTTGCCACTGCCTCGTCGATCTTGTCGCGCCGCAGGTATCTCACCTCGCTCACCTCATTGTTGTTTGGCCGCAGCGTCACGTCCTTCTGAAGGAACAGGATGTAGTCGATCTCGTGCTCGCCCCAAACGCCATCTCCCGTGTCAGCGTAATGGATGCGTGTAAGATACCGAAAGTCCTCGGGCTGCAGCTCCTCGATTGGTATGCCCAGTTCGTAGTTCAGGCGACGTTGGGCGGCCAGTCGGATGCCAAGTGCATTGCCCTCCTCCCGCTCCTGCTCGATTTCGTGGAGCGGATGGCTGCAGCAGGCGTTCGTGTAGGTATTCGGAAAGGTGATCTGCAACGTGAGGTTTCGTAAAATGCGTAATAATGCAATTTGTCTTGGTTTTACCTTATGCGATGAACGCTTTTGCACCAGCATCTCTCCCTTCGCATTGAAGAGAAACACGCTGAAGGCGCGATGCAACCGCACATCCCCCGTTTTGGGATCCACTCGGTGGCAGTCAGCCTTGGAAGCTGCACCAATGGAATTATCGTTGTCGTCCACCAGGATACACTGCTCCTTGAGTGCATGAGCCTGCAACGGATCGTGCACGGCCTCGGCGGGCACCTGGCGCTGCTGCTGCTGGCCTACGGCCGTCGTCGAGCAGCCACGCAGCCAGGAGAGGCGTGGGGTGAGGAGATTCAGGCGAGAAGGCAACATTATTTGGTAAATGACTAGTTTCGAGTGGGGCCAAAACAAATATGAAAGTGAAACTTCGTAATACAGCGCTAGCCAGCCAGCCTGCCAACTTGACGCCTTTCCCCGCCAGTTGTTTTCAACACTGGCTTTGCAACAGCTGTTTAGTGGTCGCAGTATCCCTGGCTATAGTGATACACAATTTGCTCATAATCAGTTTTTCGCTTCCGCCGCTGGAAGATAAAATTGTAAATAGCAACGGAGCTGCCTGACAAAATCACCGAAAAATGGTAAGCAACCAATAAGCATATCGGCGGAAACTGCTTTCAAACGTTTTATTCCCCAGATTCGCTTCATACTGATACAAAACCGAGCTGGCAAAACTCGCCTGGCCAAATGGTACATGAACTTCGATGATGACGAGAAACAAAAACTTATTGAGGAGGTGCATGCTGTGGTCACGGTCCGCGATGCCAAGCACACTAACTTCGTGGAGGTAGGCCCATGTCCAAACCCAATAAGAACACTCGGTTAATCCCTGTTTCCGCTGCAGTTCCGTAATTTCAAGATCGTGTACCGACGGTATGCGGGTCTTTATTTCTGCATCTGCGTGGACGTGAACGACAATAACCTGTGCTATCTGGAGGCCATTCACAACTTCGTGGAGGTGCTGAACGAATACTTCCATAATGTCTGCGAGCTGGACCTCGTCTTCAACTTCTACAAAGTGTACAGCGTGGTGGACGAGATGTTCCTGGCGGGAGAGATCCGGGAAACCTCCCAAACAAAGGTGCTCAAGCAGCTGCTGACGCTGAATTCGCTGGAGTAGAGAGAGGAGGCGCTAGTCCTCCGGATCGACAAATCGCCCGATCGCCAGCATTCCCCTAGCCCCGGCCAGGCGTTATACCCGCTTATCGAATCTTCTTTCATATACTATTACGCGTATTATTATTATTATCTATAATGTGTTCTCTATGCAAGCAAAACACTCAAATGTTAAATACCGTGTTTAGAAACAAATGATGTACCATAAGAGATTGTATGCAAGTACAAAGTACCAGCCATTTCATTTTATGGGGGGTGTGGGACTGGGATTCGATTTTTTTTTCTAGGTTCCGCCCACTCACCTCCGTTGGCCTGTGCAGTGCGCAGCCCTGGTTCGGTTTCGTTTTGCAACACTGCCGCACACTAATGCCACTTCGTCATTTTTTCAGTCGCCATTGTTCTCGTTCTCGGCCGTCGAATTTGTGGAAATAAACGTATTTCCCTTTGAAATTCGCTGCAATAAATATAAAAACGAGCCACCAAACATAACACAAACAGAGTGCGTGTCGTTTTGAAGTAATTCGGAGCGCGCAAGTCGAGTGAAAACAGTGACAACACAGTCAGCACACAGAGCCAGAAATCGAATATTTGTTCGTGGCAAATATATAATCTTGTGAAAAAGCCAGAAAATGTCATCTGTGAATCCGGAATAGTAAGTCGTCACACTCAGCAATTGCGCATAATTGGGTTCTAGAGATCGGGAACAACAGTGACTGGTTTTCCATTTCGAAACTCGCCAGCGCCAGCCTTTGCTAATCGTTTCATTTATTTTTCTGCGACGTCATTTTGCTACGTTTCATAGCCATTCCATTCATCAGCTCTCTCGACCCCTCCACTCCCTTTTTGCTGGCGTTGGCAACTCCAAAGGCCCACAATTCATTTGGAAAAGCGAGAATTCATAATAACCGCCCCAAACTAGACCCGAAACTGTGTGTTTCACTCCTAGGATGTATGCGAGTCTTCAATGAAAATGCATACATACTTACGTACATAGGAGCGGCAGCTGATAGCCCACTGTGTACGCCCGAGAAATATATCGCCAGTTCACTCTCTGATTCGTCCAGCACATCCAATGTTGTCAGATCCCAGCAAGCTACAGGGCGGATGAGTCACCTGCGTGGAGCGCGCGTCTGCCCTCCCCCAGCCCCCGATGCCTACATTGTTGTTGCTCTCAGCTGCTACGTAATCAAAAACCCATTCTAGACTTAATTGCCTGGAGCTATCACTTTAAAACAATTAAAGCTGGGATCTTGATTCTCCCTGATTCTGGAAACTGTCCTTCGCCTTCAACAGTCTCAAAAACATACAAAATGTAACCGTTAGCGAAGCCAAACAACCTACAGTGCGCTCTCTATTCGGTGGACCATTAAAAAATATGGGAATTCTCCTTATTCTAGTTTCTAGTGACTATAAATCCAAAAAAGCTACATTTTAAAAAGCCTTAGAAAATATAGCCCTTATTATTTATAGCCCTAATTTGTCAGAGTTTACTGATTAAAAAAACATTCTTAATTAAACTACTACTCTGATCTTAGAAATCTCGAGAGGAAAGGGCTCAAGGCCATACATTATTGCTCCTCTCTTGGTTTATCAGCGGAAAGTTTTCTGTAAAGTTATTTTTGTCTTGGCAAAATAAAATGTTTCCCTTGGGGCCAGATCTTGAGCCGTAATTATAATTATTCCAAGTTATATTCGATTTACAATTCACACAATTTTCTGTAATTTGAATTGCGAACACACGGGACCCATTATCACACATCACACTTTAACAGCCTGAAATTGGGGGTTGATGTTGGTCATACATCGATAAGATAAAGGCCTCGTAGAAACCGGTTTTATTTGAATATATTCACAGACTAACCATAGCTTATTTTCCTATTCCACAGCGATTATCTCTTTAAATTGCTGCTTATTGGTGATTCGGGCGTTGGAAAGTCCTGCCTGCTGCTGCGATTTGCCGATGACACATATACAGAAAGCTATATCAGCACAATCGGTGTGGACTTTGTAAGTTAACCGGAAAGTTGTGAAAACTGTTAATGTGTGTGACTCATAAAACCTTTATCTTGCAGAAAATAAGGACCATAGAGCTGGACGGCAAGACTATTAAACTGCAAATCGTAAGCATAAAGACGATAAACTTGGAGCCACCATGCTAATACGACTCTTTACAGTGGGACACTGCTGGCCAGGAGCGCTTCCGCACCATCACGTCGTCATACTATCGGGGCGCGCATGGCATTATCGTTGTATACGATTGCACGGACCAGGAGTCTTTCAACAATGTGAAGCAGTGGCTGGAGGAGATCGAGCGGTATGCCTGCGAGAACGTTAACAAGCTGCTGGTGGGCAACAAGAGCGACTTGACCACCAAGAAGGTCGTTGAGCATACCACAGCTGCGGTGCGTATAGTGTTTTCTAAATCAGAAAGATGTGTTTACTGAATAAGTTGGTCTTTGCAGGAGTACGCCGCTCAGTTAGGCATTCCATTCCTTGAAACTTCGGCCAAGAGCGCCACCAACGTGGAGCAGGCCTTCATGACGATGGCGGCCGAGATCAAGAATCGCGTCGGGCCGCCGTCCAGCGCCACCGATAACGCTAGCAAAGTGAAAATCGATCAAGGACGTCCAGTGGAAAACACCAAATCCGGTTGCTGCTGAATAACTCTGATTGTGAATCATTATTTTATTATACAATTAAACAAAATTTAAATATAATAAATTAAAACGGAAACCACACAACAATAATAATAAAACAAAAGCAACGGCTAGACCACAAAATCGTAATTATAATAACTAAAAATTCTGTAATAATAATAATGATGAGGAATGACGAGTAGTGCGTTTATATGATCCTAACCGTGATCCGATTCGATACACACTTTAAGCAAATATGTAATAGGTATGTAGCCAACAACCAGATTCAGACTTCAGACATCCTCAACCACTCACAGACACACATACAAAACACAACAAGGATACAGGACATTGAGCCTGATACTAACCGTCTTTCTGATTTCAGCTGTTCTGTTCATAAGTAGTGCAAAGCGAGCAAAACCGGTGTAGCAATTAACTTAATATACATAACTCTAACCTACAGTAAGAAGTTACTTATCACAGCAGCGCGAAGATCGATACCGAAACCGAAACCGATATGTACTATTAATTACTACACATATGCATTAATTGAGCGGAGACGACACGACGGCAAGAGCAATTATGTACTGTGTCAGCTACTACTTATAACTATGTATACATATGTATGTGTTTTGAATTACAAATACAATTTTCTAAACATATTATCTCTAGCGAACTTGCTCGCCACACTTGTCTCTGTCATATTATTAAAATTTGATGTAAGTCGCAAGGAAACCAGAACCGAACGAACGAACATTTTTAGAATTAGCGAACAACCGAATCGTGTGTTTGTATTTTTGTGTGACGCAAGGGATTTGTTTAGGCACCTAATTAGTGTAATAATAATAATGACGACATAGCGATGAAGTTTAATAAAAATGATTGCGTGAGCGTAAATTGAAATGGAAAGGTTTGGGATCAATGGACATAAGTACACGCCCTTAGTTTCGGTTTTCACTGTCGCTTAAGCCAAAATAAAATCATTCTGTACCGATGCCTATAAACGCTTTGTTTTATTCCACTCATTTTGGACAGTTTCCAAAGGCATGTACACATATGTGAAGGCCGAAACAAATCTGCACACAAATAAACACTCTTGGCACACACTTCTTGTTAGGGTGAGCCGATTCGTATGGCCTTAAGAAAAGGAAAAAAAAATCAATTATCCTGAGTCCCTTAAAGTTACTTCACTGAAAAGTACAAAAAAGGGTTTTAAAGGTCTTTGTTAATCTCCTTCAAAGTTAAATATATCAGTTTATATATTTTTAGGGGTTCTACAAAGCCAAAAAACTTTTCCTTGATTCAAATTATTTTTTTTTACATACTACCGTTTAAGAATGCCCTTTAAGGAGTAATTTTTGTGATTTAAAAAAGGATTATTTGTTGCATTGTTAGTTTATTTGTTTATTTATTAAAGTAAAAGACCAAAATTAAATTTAGTCCTAAACTATAAATAAGTTAAAGAATTGATTATGCAGAATAATTATCCGTTTTGCAGATTTATGTGTATATACTTACCTTCAAGAATAGCTAAGATATTATTTCATGATATATTTTTGTGTTCTTTTAGTTACATCCTTGCAGGGTATTTAAATTTTTTTGGGCACATCAAACTTTAACTTAATAAACCTGCATACTACATTTAAACATTTAAAAAATTAAATTATACTTTTTAAAACCTTTTAAATTTTGGAAATAATTTAAACAATTATTTTTCTTCCGCAAAACTTACTTAGATACAATTAGTTTATAGGAAATGAGTTCTTTATTACGTTTTTGACTAAATTAAAAATACCCTGCAAGGATATAAAAGCGGTCATTAATATATCACATCCTTTTGATATTATAACCCGATTTAAAACCCACTATTTATTATGCTTGTATTATTCCAATTCTTATTGGTTTCAAAAACATCTTTAGCTTTTATTGACTTCTTCTGAGGTACTTCAGTCTTTACAACAAAATTTCTTCTAAATCTATGACTATTTGCTGTTGGAATTCAACTAAATACTTGAACAGTTGCTGGCAGTGGAGGGGTTCTAAGGGTATCTAAGCATCCTCAGATCTTGCTGGCTCGCCGCTCCTGCAGACAAGCGGTTGTGACGGTGGCCGCTGTTGTCCCAATGATGGCAGCTCCCAGGATGCCCCTCTCCCGTTCGCTTAGGCCGGAAATGGACAAGCTGTTGCTGCGCCAAGCGGACGAAGATGTAGTGCGATCCGTCCCCGAGGAGGTGGAAATGGAGTTGATCAGGAAGGTTGCCTCGCGACGAAGGGTGCGGCGGGGTGGACGGGTACCGGTGCTTCCTGCTAGAGTGGCACCCTCTTCGGCATCTTGTTCCTGGCGTCGCGATGCATTGCGTCCACTTCCGCCCGCCGCCGGATGCTGTCGCTGATGGTGATGGTGACGATAATGATGGTGATGCGTCCGCTGACCCAGACACGTGAGTAGCAGCCGCCAGAAACCGCTTCGGAACTTGGAGGACATCAGGTTGTACAGGATGGGATTCATGGCCGAGTTCAGGTAGAGCATAAAGCGCGAGAAGTACAACAAATTGTAGTAGCCGGCGATGCCCAGGCTCTCCACATCATCGGCGCTGGCCAGGATTACCCAGAGAGTAAAGGCGCGGAAGGGCAGTAGGCACACAAAAAAGCTGGACACCACGGCCACCAGCATGAAAATCACCTGCTTCCGGTGCTTTCTCATCCCGTTGCTCTGCTGGTGGCTGTTGCCCTTGGAGCTGGGCGGCACCTGAGAGGTGGCCGTGGTCGTGCCACCCGCTGGCTGAGGTTGCGGGGATGTGGGCCGATGAAAGGCAGTGTTCGGACGCAGCAGCTTGTAGGCAATGGCTGCGTACAGGAGGACCAGGATGCCAAAGGGCAAAAAGAAGAACACGGTGATGCTCCCCACGAAGTAGAGGATCGGCCAGAAACCATCGGCGGCGGTGGTGCAGACCGGGGCATCGGTGCCGTCGCCGTAGGGCTCGACGCTGTAGCTGGATATGGCGATGATGGGACTGGAAGAATCATATTTCATATTGGATTAAAATTGAATTGGATTGGCATATTCAGTGGCTGATGTTGTCTGCAAAGTTTTAACGCGCTGCGAGCAGGAAACAAACAAATATTTAAAAGCTACTCAACGGCTAACTACTGCAAAAGTTTTCAGGGGGCGAAGCACTCAACGTAATCACAGAGCGGAAACGGAAATGGGAACGGCAGTGTCTGCTTATACTCATCATACGCACAGTTAAGAATTGTGTGGGATTCTATCTACTCAACTTTTTATTTTATTTTATTGTACAGGAACGAAAGAAGACTACGAAAACAAATTAAAAAGCTACGTTCATATGGTACAAATATGTATATTTACAGGGGCCCGGTTGGCATTTCTCCGATTTCCTTAGAATTACGAGTAAATAAATTACACGACTGTTCACAAAATGATTATAGATTTCGCTGGGATGGGGGCAATATGTTGAAAAAAAACCGATTTCTTTGACCCGTCATGAGTTGTCATAAAAAATTTATTTACTTACAAAATCTGGCTCGAGGGTGTGGAGTGTGTGTGGTTGTATTTATAAGCAGAGTATATATATATATGTGTGTATAAATATATAAATATTATTATTTACGTATAATGGCATAGCTTAGATGTGTGTATAGTATGTGTATGTTTATGTATGTTGTATGTACAACTGTGTGTTTACATATGTGAAACCTATATCGTGTGCATATTGAGCTAATCTTTTTATTCGAGCCGCCGCAAAGCAGGCAACAGTTTCCTCGGACATCCGGTGATGGCCGCCGCTTGTGTAATGGCGGCCGAATCATGGCCGGCTTACAGAAACTATTTCAATCCACCTAAATCATGTTTATCCGCCGCCTTGATGGGGTTCCCAAACGCATATTAAGCCATTTCCCATTTCCATTTGCCGTGGCTGCACACTTTTCCCACTCTTCGGGACCTAATGGCCATCGGCCAGAGGCCCCAGCTCCAAACTATTGTATGTAGTTGTAGTGCTGTTTGGCTGTCGCTGCTGTTATTTATCTTTGGCACATTCATTCGAGTTTAATAGCCCGAAAAATTGATTGTTTTTTGTACGGAAATGTCCAAGGCGGCGGCCCCAGCTCCGGTACTTCCTTGTGGAGTTGTGAGCTGTCAACGGTTGACTGAAATCGATTATGCCTGCCAAAGGCGTTCTGGATGGGATTTGTGTGCCGGGATCAGCAGCCATCGACACATTCCAGCCAAGTGAAGCGAGCGTGTAAACGGGTTACGGACGATTGCTTGCTCAAGGGAGGTCCATCTTGGGGGGATTTCCTGCAGGAAGTTTGTCCTTCGCCGCTCCAATCCGGCTTCCACCCAGAGCCTCCTCATCGAAACTGATTTGAGGTTTTTGGCGTCGCGGTTGAGGGTTTCTCAGGCTCATCAGGCGGCTATCACTCTCCCTGCGGGTCATCCGCTTGCCAAGCTCCGAGTGCTTTAACATGGCCATGACCTCCAGATCACTGCCACATGGCATCTGCAGTTCGATCTTCAAGCGGGTGCGGCTGATGTCCTCGCTGCAGCGGCGGTTGGAACTCCGCGACAGGATACTAGAGCTCGTGGCAGCCGTGGCATTTGATGAATTTGTGTTCGTATTCGTGTTGGTCCCCATTCCCAGCGTCAAAGTGCCGCTTCGTCCGCGAGAAGCTCCCTCCTTCCGCCTTCCCAGGGTAACCAGTTCCAGCAACATTCTGCCTGCGTCCTGGCAGAGGCGCCGGAAGCCCCGTCTAAATTTCGTGGACATCAGGTTGTACAGAATGGGATTCATTGCTGAGTTGAGGTATACCATTATTCGGCAGAAGTAGAGCAGGCTGTAGTAGCGCACCAGTCCGAGGTCATGGAGAGTTTGGTCCGTGCTGAGGATGATCCAGAGGGTGAGCACCCGGAAGGGCAGCAGGCAGACGAAGAAGGAGAGAACGACGGCGCCGAGCATCAGGACCACCTGCTTGCGGGCCTTCAGGCTCAACTCCGGCTTCGTGGGACGCGCCCGCAGCATGGCGCCCCTGTTGTAGACCAGGTTCCTGGCAATGATGCCATACAGCACCACCAGGGTCACGAACGGCACCACGAAGAACACAGAAATGGTCATCAGGAAGAAGGCAATGGTCCAGTCGGTGATGGCCTGCGTGAGGCACACGGCCACCGACGATCCATCAATGTACTCGGCCAGCTTGTACTCGGCCACCCACAGAATGGGGCTGCTCGGGATTAGTCGAGAGGGGGAGAGAGAGCAAACAAGAAACGTAATCAGGTTGCGGGGTTACGGGGGAGTGGATAACGGATAATGGATAATGGATATGGTTGGAGCCAGGAGGTTGAAGGCAGAGTAGAGCCTAGAGTGGCAGGAAGGAGGAAGAGAAGGCAGATTAGAGACAGAGAATGACAATGGACCGATGACGATGAACGAGAGGTTAACCAAGTCTACTGGAACAGAGTTCAGGTCACTAATGAACCTGTCTGGCCTAGGACCGATTTTCGTGTTCCGATTGCACAGATGGGATTCTTTGTATTACCTGGGAGCAACGAGCCCTTGAAAATTAATATCCAGGCTTAGATGCAAGATTATCTGATTATTTTGGGGCAGAAATATATTGTTAAATCAATTTATATTTAATTTTTGTTAACTCTTCTTATAGATTCAATGGATTTTATAGTCTTTTAGGGATAACAAGAGCATGGCTTGGCTACTTAAAGTAGGACGGAGGGAATGCTACACCTTGATAGAGTGCCAATAGGAGAAAGCAACCAGATAAGTTAAATTAATCAATAATTAATTAATTAGTTAATAGAGTACAAGCAGTATCTCAATGTGAACGGGTACATATTGGAATTATTTATGTTTATTTTGTTATACATATATGTAGACGATATCCCAATATTAAAATAAAGTGCTTTAATTACGTTTAAGTAATCGTCTTTGTATTACCAATTAGTTTGTTGTATTAAGAATATGTTATTAAAGTTCCAATGAATATTAATGAACAAATGAAAATGAGATGATTAATATTATAAAATATATAAAAACCCAATAGGAAATATTTTTTTATCAAACAAACAAAGTTTAAATGTTCGTTTATTTTTGGGTAACCCGAAACGCAGATTAAACACTTCCCCAGCCCGAATCCTCGCCGGCTAGACCTGGAGATGTGACAGGCAACAGGCGGGGACAATATGTATTCTGTTCTTTGCCGACGATGATCCAAGCGTGTTGGACGTGCGTCAGCGATGTGCCCCGCCCCCATGGCATAGCTACGCCCTTGGGCATCGTGTGGCGCGTCTGTTTGAATGTGTTTTCAAATGTTTGGCCGCCGCCTCCGATGGCCGACGGCTTCTTGTGTGGCGTAATTAATGGGTCTCGGTCCGGGATTCCAGTAGTCACCCCCCCACCAAGAGGGCAGCCCAAAAGGGGGTCAGTGGCCGAGCCGACAATGTGCTGTTTATTTCATTGTTATGGACGCGGCAAGATTTGCAAAATTAAAAAGGGTCGCCGGTCGTCGGTTGCCCTTTAGAGAACGTCCTTGGTGGCGACCATGGACAAACAATAATAAAGTGTCAATGAAATGAAATCCATGATAGCGGACATCGGTGCTTATTAAAGATGACAGGGCGCTGATACCGGGAAGCTGCCACTTGGACAATGGCCGAGCCCGGAACAGGAGGCGAAGGATGAGCAAGGAGTGTGGAGGAGATGTGGGAATGGAAATGGATAGGGCAGAGAGAGAGCAGTAACAGTCACAGTTTAGCATTTAAATGGGGACGCTGATGCCAAACAAAAGGCGAAACACCAATACCAGAAATTCCTCAGTCCAAAATGAATGGAAAATAAACAAAAACGAAAAACGGGGCTAAGATGCGGTAGCGGAAACGGAAACCCAAAAACAAAACACAAATCATTAAAATGACGGCGATTGACACTTATAATTAATGAGCGAGGCACCGAATGCTTGGACGCACAAAATGAATGGAAATAAGCCATAAACTAGATCTAACCAGGATAATGACGGCTATACTATATACAAGAATACCAACACCAGATAGCATGCGATGAAGTGACTAAGTACGATTTAGAAATTATAATGCTAATATTTAATTAAATTCAAGAAAAACAAAAGAGCGGGAGCAGTAGTCCGGGTTTCAGTGCACCGTCTCCGGACATTGGAACCGAATGCTTACCTCGTAAAGAGCGCAGCAATGCCCCAGGCCAGGACGCAGATGAGGATGGCCCGCCCCTTGGTGCAGACGTAGCCGGCCTTTAATGGCTCGCAGATTGCGTAATATCGCTCGAACGATATGGCCAAGATGGTCAGAACACTGGCGTGAGCCACTGTCAGCTCCACGAATGGCACCGCCTTGCCTGGTTGGCCGGAGGACAGGAGGAGAGGAGAGCACAGCAGTTAATTAGGCCGGGGAAAATAAACAGACCAGTAGGAGTAGGCAGCACTTACACATCTCATGCCCGAGGACCCAGGTCTCTGGACGGGTGTTGACCTCCACGAGGACGGTGGGCGTGCAGACGAGCAGGACCAGCAGGTCAGCGATGCTCAGATTGGTAAGGAAGATGTTTGTGGAGTTGCGCATATCCTTCGTCTTGACAATCACAATGGGCACCTAGAAAGGAGGTGATTTTAATAGTTTATGATATTTAATTTAATTATATTCTAACTAAAATGAGTAATTAAACAAGTGAATGTTGCAAAACTTGTTTGCAACCACAAAATGTGTACTTCGAAAATGGCTACAAAACTTTACGAAACTTTACAAAGAGTTGCGAGCTCACAAAATGCTTTTCTATTTGGAATTTTTAAATCGAGTTAATTTAAATTGTTGCGAATAGTTTGGAGCACTCACCATAACATTGCCCACCACACCCAACAACATGATGACTATGCAGAAGAACATGGCGGTTGTGCGGATATACGACGGAATCTGTGGCAGCATCTGCTCAGCATCTGCATCGGCGCCGTCTTTGGCTGTTGATGTTTCTGCTGTGGTTTCTGTAACTGCTTTTGCTGCGGCAGTGGAGTTGGAGTAGGCGTTGGTTTGGCGGTCAGGTCCGTCGGCTGGAATACTATCAGCTGGGTGGTGTGGGCCATCGCCGCCACTAGCAGCGCCACGGGATAGCCCAGCCTGCTGCGACGACGACGCTGTTGAGCCGGCGGCTGTTGCTGCAGATGTTCCTGCTGCGGCGGGGAGTGCATCTTGAGCGTGGAGCAGGAGGGCGGGCAGGAGCAGGAGTAACAGCAACAGGCGGATCCTAGGGCCTACGCCAATGCTGGTCAGCCGTGGTAGCTGCCCAAGCCTGGCCACAGCGACGCCGAGGCAGCCCCTCAGAAGTGTCTTCGCTGTCCTCGTCGTCCTGCTGCGGCAATCGGAATGTATGGCTCGCAATGGGAATCACAGGGGCAACATCTCTTTGGATGGATTACTGCAGCCGCCGCCGCCGCCGCCCGCTGTTCAATTAAGTGGGTTACGAGGGGCTGTCCACCCCCAAAATCCGATGTAATTGCCCGTCCGGCAAGTTTATGCTCACGCTTAAATACGCGTTAATGAAATTAGGATGTTCAAGGGCCTCTCAGATGCGCTCCTATCGCCGGATCCGGATCCGGTGGCATTAAACAAATCAATCAGAGGGGCTTTGAAGTGGTCCTGGAATGGCAACGGGATTAGCATTTAAGTGTCGGTCTTAGAATCAGGAAATAACCGGCCATCGACCACGCTGGCGGCTGACTAACTAACGATAATGAATGAAAAGTTCATTAGGCGCCCTGTCATTTACATAACATTAGAGCATCCGGCCACCCAGCTGGGACTCCTCCATCTCCGCTCTGCCATAAACAAGCTCATCACCAAGGCTCGGGGGTTCCTGGCCAGGCGGCACTCGTCCGGAACCATCCGGACAGTGGCGTGGTCCGCCTTGGCAGCAGGGAGCTGCTTAAGCGATTGTAATAGGGCTTCCGCCCAGGGATATCGAAAACTCATGGTGAAAAGAAGAACTTGTTGCTAAGATAACATTGAGACTAGTAGTTTCTTTGAACAATGTGACAATTTTTCCTTTCTTTAATTTAATTTAAATATTATATTAGGGCTCTACATACTAAAAGATGCTCCATTAAAAATCCACTTTTGTTGATCCCCAGAACGCCGCTCCTGAGTGGATACTAAAGTCCAATCTCTGGTGGCACTGTCGCCCGGCTAACGGCGATTATCACCGCGTGCTGCTGCTTGTGGAGATGAGCGGATGATGGCGACGGCAGACCCAGACAACCATCTTCATCCTCGTCAGCCGAATGGCTGTTGTCAGCCAAATGGCTTTATTAAATCCCCATCTTTGCGGCGCGCAACTCGCTTAATTATATTATGCTCATACACACTCGAAGGGACACGAACAGGGACAGGGACTGGGACCTGGACACTTGGTGGCATAAACACAAGCTTCCGGTGTTTGTCTCTGGGCTTTCGTTGGTTGGGAGCGGGGTGAAAGGACACTCTGTGCAGCGCCATTTTGATTAATTTGATAAATTCATTATGCGCACACCATATTGGCCAACTTGTGGGGGATGCTCCTGCTCCTACTCCTGTCCGGATGCTTTTGACTACGCGTCTGGATCGTGTCCTTTTTTTGCCCCATCCAAGCTGTGCACTTTGTTTGTTGTCCTGCCGCCGGACAAAACCACCTCGTGACCAGAGTTTTGGATTGGGTTGAGCGGGTTCAACGTCCCCTAATGACATAACAAGGCAGTTTGTGTCACATTTGGCTTAAAAATGCGACTTTAACGATGCCCAGCGAAGGATTATTTCTGTCTCTATTGGCCATTTTACTGGACGTAATTGTTTCGAAACTTTTGAGTTGGTCATGTTGGCAAGACAAATGAATAGTTTCCAACTTTTGAACGAGAGCTGTGGCCATGCTCATCAATGTGGACCACTCGGCTGGACAAGAACCCAAATATCCGTATATAAATATGTGTATATAGTATACGACCAACAACTGCCGCCAGAAACAAGCGAGGCCTGCATGTAAATCTGAAAACGGTTTATGGTTACGGCCCAAATCCCAACAGCTCGAGTGTCGTCGAGCGGCATTTTGATGGATAACTTGTGGCCTCGCCTGTCTATGGGGGCGTGTGCCCAAATACAATGCGGTGAAGCTCAGGATGAGTATACACTGGGGTACACAAGAAGGTATAAATTAAACAAACCACCGGAGACTATAGTTAAACGATTCCAGGATTAATTTACCCTAAAAAAGATATGTATAAAAGTATCATATATTAATTTAATCAAATAATGAAATCAAGAAAATTTACCAAGCTAAATAAAGCTATTAAACCTTTAAATTGTAATAAAATTTATTCAATAATATTTGTTTTAATAACAATATACATGTTCCATGTATTTTCTTTTTTTTTTTGATTCATATCTTTGTTGAATAAGGAATACACATTTATGGGAAATATTAAGTTAATTTATTGATTGTTTATACTCCCAATAAGTCATAACAACATTGAAAATAAATACCTTATTTATCGAATTTATTCAGGTAATATGCTTTTAATAATTTTTCCATGTGCACGCTATTTTGGTATAATTTTTTGGCTGAGATTTGAATAAGGTTCAAAGCTGCTGCTGCTGCTGGCGATAATGGAAATGGAGCGTCTTGGCCTGCATCCCACAAGGATGGTGGGTATACATATGTGCGGGGGGCCGAGTGGATTTGCGTGTACGGCTGGCCATGTGTGTGGTGGTAGTGTAACGCTTTTTATGGTATTTAAGATTGAACGGAATTTATTGCTGACACCCTAATAAAATTAACATTGAAATGGCAATTTGAGGCGGCAATAAGAATCAGTGGCAGAAGTAGCTGCGGCATCAGCAGTAGTATCGAAATTCTTAGCTCCCTGGAGCTCTATATGTCCCCGAACCCCCTTACACACCCACACACAGACGCATATCTAATCAATTTATCGTTCAATAATAGTCAAGCCACTGGATATATGGGATGTTGACGGCCCCGGGGCGGATGTCTCGGCGGATGCCTCGGCGGCAGCCACTTTGACAAATCGCTAAGCGTGAAAAACGAAAGTGCGGGCAGCGGATAAAAAAATTAAAGTCAAGCCGTCGTCAAATTGATTTCGAACTTTCTGGCAGGGAGCATCAACGCCTTGAACCGCTTAAATGTCCCGGGGAAGGCGACGAAACACATTTATTTGGCCCCCAAGGGCAACCGCATCGCATCCTGCGGCTGTGTATCCGTGACTTCCATCGGCCAGGGGTGTCGCGCGGGCTGAATAAATTGAAATGACTTCGTAATTGTATTTGCGACTCTGGCTAAATTAATCTAACTAGTTGGCATGCCGGCGCAGCGCTCGTGTGGAACCAATAGCCAAAGTAGCGAACGAAAACAACGCAGGGCACAAAGCGAACAAAGCGCCGTAAAACCAAAAGCTTGTTTTTCAATTCGACCCACCCATTGCCGCCCAAAGTGGATGTTTTTCGGCCAAACTCAGCTCAGAGGGGCGGTGGCGAGTCCCCTAAGCCCGCCTTCGAGAACCAAATTGACATGTCGATGGTCATGTCCCACGTTCATGTCCCTTTAATTGACCATTGAATGGCAATTATGGCAGGAGCTGAGGCAGTTTTTGGACTTAAGCTAGTGCGAGTTCATATTAGCCCTGTTCCATCTGAATAAGCCACATTAGTTTGATTCCATTGGGCTAATGCCCTTCTAGGGTTATTTTAGGATACTCGTTTTGTGGGGTTCAAAAGTCCTTGTATCGGAAAACAAACAGACAGAGAGATTATTATCCTACACTTGGAACTCTTGAAACTAATAATTTTATTGTCAAATATATGTTTTATTAAAAGAGTATTTAAGAAAAAACTATAGCTTTAGGGAGTTTTAATAAAGATCTCTACGATTAAAAATGTAAATTGTTTCTCTTCGTTTTTCCCATAATATTAAAAAGTTTATTTACATTTTTGTGCAGTGCAAAGAAATAGTTACAGCGACAGGAATTTAAATTGAAAGCGCCAAATGATTGGGCATTCTATTTTCGAATTACACTTTTCTTGCCCCGGATTCCAGCCAAGCCCAGTTCCTGGGCAACTTTTCAGCCCGCTTGGCTCTAATAACTCTCTGCGGCAGTTGCTGCAAGGAGTCAAGGATGTTTGCCCTGCCCGCAGCCTCAAAGCCCCCGAAGTCCATCCTGTCCAATTTTACTTATTTATGCGACTGCTGCGAGCCATGCTGCCATTGCTCCGTCGCGACTGTTTGCCCGCTACTGGATACTGGCTACTGGTTACTGTAACTGTCTGGCTGTCTGTCTGTCTATCAGTCGGTTTTTGTTTGTTTGCCCGCAATAAGAAAAGGCAACGGTCGCCGGGCTAAACGCTCAAACAATGGCCAATAGATCTGCAAGTACAGCTGCGTGCAAGAAATCAGTTTTAAAAGCCAGAAAATGCTTAGTTTTATATAATTTAAAATCTGTCAAAGACCTCAAGAGACTTAAATGAGGTTGGTAAAAGGATAACACAAACGGTTTCTTGAAGTTACTGCAGTTTTTAAGCTAAACTTCAGTTCATAAATCGTATTTAACTCCTACAGAAGTCATAGCTTTCTTTTGAAAACCTGTAAAAATTATACAAATTAATAAATAATATTAATATGTACCCCTATTATTTTGGCCATATCTGTACCTCATTATTGGTATACATATGTGTATACAATGTTCATTGTACATTGTACACAGTGGCCAATGGTTTGGTCGTTCAACTAATGTTCTTCTAAAGCTAAGAGTTCTTTATCTGAGGGGGAGAATGTGTGCCCGCTGTTTTTAAAGGCGCTCAAGTTGCTCATACGCCCTGGTGTTCTTCTCCGTACCGCGTCCTTTTCGCCTGATGAACGTAATTTTATATTTCAGCTCTACGAAGCTTGTTACTGCGAGAGTTTTGCCGCCAAGCCAGGGCATTGATAAGCCATTGGCCGAGGGAAGGCGTTTTATCGCCGGAACGCTGAAAGATGCGACGCTGCCCACGGACTTTGGCATAGCCGCGAGCCGGGAAACTCAGCAGCTGCTGTCGCTATAGTCGCTATATTCCACGGACTTGTTTGCCTGTTTGCTTGCTGTGGGAATTCATACAGCACACATTCAGCACCACCGATGGCGAACAGACAGTCGGCGGCGGGTCATATAGCACAGATAGCATTGGCTATTGTTTTACGATTCCATGTATAGGGTAAATAGAGACAAAGGCTGGTAATTTTGAGAGCTCAACCTGGGAGGTACCTCGCTTAACAGGGGAATATTATATAAAAGTTTTCATTAAGAAGATAAAAATTCGTACATCCTTAGACCGCATCTGGTTAAGTTTAGGATACTTATGATCTTATAAAGACGACAAACCTTCTTATTTCTATTTAAAATATATTATTTTCATTTAAAATATTTTATAAAAAACTATTTGCTATGAATTTTATGAAATATGAATCTGAAACCATTAAAATTTGTATTAAATAGCAGTGGTGTAAGAAAGCAATCTCCAAAAAGATGGTATGAAATCGTTTTAACTTATTTCCTTTAAGCAAATAATTATTATCTTATGTTAACTTCAAATTAATGTATTTTTTCTTCACTTTTTATCCTTTTTATCCAATATAATTGCAGCAAACCTATATCCCCTAGCCTTACCCTTGGGAACCTCCAACATGCCCCTTGCTAAAGACACTTTAATTGCTTCACAAATGCGCTATATTTTCGGTGAAAGTTTGTTTCTTTTTCTGTGTGTGTGTTTAGCGTATCATATGGCATTTGAATATGGTCCACTAATGCGTATTTAACATTTGGCTGACCTTGGGCGTTATCGCATTTCACAGAACCAACTGCTAGTGGGAATCCCGATTCGATTGCCATTCCCCAAGGGAGAAGGAATGCAATAAGGTCACATATATGCCGTGTGGGATTCTTCGTCCTCGGTGGAAGCTGCTGCATTCGATGTCCTTCGCATGACTCCTCTGTCATTTCCGGTGGCCATATTGAAAAATGGCACTTGCCGCACTTCCGTTGGGGGCATTACTGAGCGGTGCGTGGCCTCGCATCGTTAACTTGGCCCTAACTCGCATCCTGCCATGAAGCGGCCAAGTGGCTGTTAAGTAAACTTGGGCGTTTCCCCACCAACCATTCGACATAAGACATTCGACATTCCGCATTCCCGTGGCTGCACTCCTTTGGTGTTTCACTTAATTTGTCATCGTGACACTGCCGCCCCCGAGAAGGCGTGGCTGCTGCTGACGTCAGCACGGAGGATAATTCACGCAGAGCTCCTCGAAGAGTGACGGATGGTGGCGAGGACCTGTCAGCGTCTAATGAGGGCGTGTGACTTTAAGTGCGGCGGGAGATTTAAAACAGCATTAAGAGCTGAGCCACCGCGGATGGCCGATGAGCGATAAGTCCGCAGACAATGATCCGAGCCAAGAGTGTCGAGTGCCAAGTGGTTAGTGGTGGGACCACGGCCAAGTGCCGGCAATTGTCGCCTTTTATTGGCTGCAATTTTTACGAGCTGCCTGCATAGTTAACCGCTGCTGGCCACCGTGGCAGACTTTCACTTTTGCCCATGCCAATCGTTTTACGAGCGCGAGTTCAGTGACCTTTGGATCCCAGCACCACCATCATCACCACCACCCCGCCATCCGGTGTCTTAATATGCAAACACAACATTATAATGACCGCAGGACACAAATGGAAATGGAAATGGACGCGTACACGGCTGCTGGTTTTTGGCCATGTTTTTATGGCTTTTGCCCCCACGGCCACGAGTTGGCCAAGTGCGTAATGAAAAATGTATTTATTGTGGAATAAAAATATTTATCAGTAAATTAAACGCCCTGTCAGTCTGGATCTATCCGCTGCTACGGATTGCATGACGAAACATCGAAGCGTTCGCAATCAGCCAAAAGAAGTCTTAAAAACCAGCTGGCCGGTCACTAAATTTGGAATGCCTCTGAGAGGCGGGAGGATGATTCGACAAGTGCGAGGACAATAAATTTTTGATCTCAGCGGGAACAACAAAGTTCCCTTTTTAGTACCCTTAGCATAACGACAAGGCTTAATCAAATATATGCCGATCCCTAATGGGTTGGCAGTTGAGTAAATCTGGGGTCAAACAGGAAGGATTGCATCAAACCAGGCGAGCATTTATTTTAACAAATAACAAATAACCAAACGAGTTCACTTCCCTTTTATTTATCAATGAGGGAACCAGAAAAACAAGTTCATATTTACGCGATCAGGGCGATAAATGTCATTTTCGATATTAATATGAGCTTCTGATTGAAAGCAGCTACAATAAAATTCACTTAAATGTAGTGAAAATTCAATAAATAAATCTCTTTATGTAAAGATAAGGCAAACACAATACTTATTATTGTTATGTGAAACCCCCATCCCAACTAAATTGATCCTATTTTTACCATGACAAAGAATACTTCCTAATATTGGTTCCCTGGATATGCGATTGTCGCCCCGATTTCAGAAGCATTTAAGCCGGTTTTTGTTTGGCTTCCAATTAAGGGGACTCTTCAGCTCTCCGCCGCTGGCAATTAGAATTGCAAATGAAACTGCCAGGGCAGAGCCAAAAATATAAACCAGAACAATCAGAGCGGCGGCGGCGGCGGTGGAGGAGGCAGCAGCAGCAGCTGAGCGTGTGTCAGAAATAAATGTGAGGGGGGGAGCCCTGATCCGCACCGAACCCAACCCAGGCCAGGCCAAGACGAAGACGAATCCGGAAATGGCACCAAAGTGCGGAACAAGTGGCCGAGCGAGCGCGCTTTTGGGCTGGAAGGGATGATGGAACTGGTCCCAAGGATTGCGTGGGTGCTCACAGTTTTTCAATGACAAGGATGCGCCCAGAAACAATTTGAGAGTAATGATGAAGAAAGTTGTTACCCGGCGTGTGGCTCATTTGTCAGGGATTGGGATTAGGATGGGGACCGGGCTGACTGACACTGAGACTAGGCTGGAGCGGGTTATAATCTAAACTGCTCGTTGAAAATAGGCATGCATAAATTTATATGTGAAGGAATGGCGTGAAAAATGGAAAGGCAGTTTATTTAAAGATGTTTGCCTTTGGATTTTCACTTCTTTCCCGCCCATGCGAAGCGTTATTCTTCCTGTTATTTTCCATTCCCTGCCAGCGTTTAGCAGGCATTATTTGTGGGCTTCTATTGATTTTTGATCGGGGCAAAGGTAAAAAGTAGCCTCATCGCTTTAATTGCCCAAATCAATAGACATGAATAAAAGAGCTATAAATATAAATGCGTATGCTAGAATTATACAAATTGTGGCCAGTCCGCTGATGATACAGGTGTACATACATGCGAATCAGGTACCAAAACAATTGCGCTTTAATTGGGCTATTGACGGGCCACAGTGCCTGAATCTACGCCAGGAGGGTAACTTCCAGAGAAAAGGCTAAGAGCTCTAATTGTTTAGTTAAGCGTAGCTGCATATAAATAGAACTTAATGATGGGAGCATATTTTCCAAGGGGCCATATGGCACTTTGAATGACAAATGAGGCGTTCGTTCCCTCACTTTTTGATTCTTCCGCCACCATTATCCCTTCGCCCTTCTAAGGAGCAACGGGTTGACGAGGGTGACACGTCGGGTTCGGGTGTCAACTCCTCTATCATTTCTCTCCAAACAAAACTTTTCCCATTCAACGCTTTCAACGCTTCCTGGTATCATTTATCTGGAGGGCGCACAGACTTAATAACCCATTTGTTGCCTGATCCCAGAGTCATGACTCCCAGGCATACAAATGGCCAATAAGAGAGCCAGTGAGACATATGCCGCGGAGCGTAAAAAACGTTAGGAGAACGCACGGAAACGACCTTGCCAGCCGGCAAACATTTGACTTCTAATTAAGCTTCAGCGGCAAGAAAACAAAAGTTCTCACAAGGCGATGATTAAGCGCCCACGTACGGCCCAGCCAGGGAGCAACGAGGAGGGTGGAGGGAGGACCTGCTACCACCCACCCTCGGTCGACCTTCATTCTGTATGCGCGTGCTAATCAAATTGGGTCTAGTCCCTGTCTGCGCCGTGTGTCTTTCGGCCTTTCAGGAGTGGCTCAAAAACTGGCTCGGCTGCGCTATGTTGTTTATCAGTCGTGTCTGCCTCTAATGTGTAAGTGTGCCAAAACTGATTGCATAATTATGCAAATTCCCCGGCACAATATACGTCTAATGAATTACGCTATGAGTCTACCCATACCCGAAGTTCCCGCCTAGAAAGCCAGAAAGTGATGGCCATGGCTCTTAGTCAGCAGTCAAGGGGCTGAAAAGTAAACAGTCAGTGGCCACAGAGAATGGGGAATGACTGAGAGGTATGAGCCTTTCCTCCGCCATCTCACAGAGTTTTTCTTGCCGATAATGATTACACAATAATTTGCTATTGTTCCCGCTCTTTGTTTTGGGGAGTGAGTTTTGGTAATTACATTTGACTTCAGTCACAGGGGAAGAAGTGTTATGGATTAATCGAATTAGGTTCGAGTCTGCGACAACAGGCAGGACAATTAACAGGCGTCGCTTCCTCATTGCCAGCTGCAGGACTCGAGCTAATGCACAGAAAGAAACTGTGATTTGTATTAGGTGAAAAAGGATCCTTCTTAAATGTAAACTATACATTGTTAGCATTTTAGGAAATTATGATAACAGATACAAATAGGAAGCAAATGGTTCAGCAACTTGAATACAAACGCGCTTAACTGTCGTCTTAGCAGAAATATCTAAATTAATATTAAGACCAATTAAGTGAATCCATGATTATTGATAAGGTATTAATAATCATAAGGTATTAGCCTAATTCTTAGCCTTATTAAGCCCTTATTCCTCTTCTTAGTCTGTAAAATTTTGTTTGAAATACAAGGAGTGATTCTTAATTAAAAAGATATATTTTCTTTTTATGGAATCCTTAGTACCTCTGACTCAGCTAATTCTTGAGATTTTTTATTTAAAAGCAAACATCTTTAAGGGTGTTCTGATTTTCTCCTTGGTGTATAGTTACTGCGTTGACAGTAAATTAAACACGCATTAGTTCACCCCCTTTCGGTGACCCTGCACGTGCCCTGTGAACAATTCATAATCGTTAAACCTAATCGCTGAGCTCATTTTCACATTGCCGCGTTGTTTATTTTTCCTGGCATAACAAAAACCCACTCGCCAAAGTTCAATCGAAAATTGGGCCATAAAAATGAATTAGCGCACGCACAAAAAAAAGTAAAAGTAAGAATTTTAACAAAATAAATACGACGGAGACATTAAAACTATATCGACAATAATCATCAATAGTTTCCTCTTTTTTTTTGGGTTAAACAAACGTTGCATAGGGAAAATAAAGAAAAGGCAGCCCAACCCAGAATGGCCCACCTTTTATTTGCATTGCGGGCGACGATGGCTGAGCTAAATTTTGAAAAGAAATTCACGCTGAGAATACCGCTGGCACTGTTTATTATGGCTGTGAGTCAACTGTGCGACAAAAGTCGCGGGCATTTCTTATTCCGGCGGCGTCCCTGCGATTGCAAATACGATCGCGATTGCCCCAAAAAAGAAAAACATACGAAACTAAAGTCAAAACAGCCTAAAATTCGAAAAATCGAAAGGCGCCACACACGCGTCTGGCAAATCAAATGGACAAGCTGGATGGACTGACTTAATTTGCCCCTCATCTCCCCGATTTCGATGGACAGCTCCATGGACGTGTTTGACCGCATACTTTTCCTTTTTACTTTTTCTTGGCTCGGTTTGCTTTTCTTTCCAGCCGAGCGTAATTAGGCAGAGCAAGGCGTAAAAAGTGAGACGCTGCCAAGGGGGAGCAGGAGGAGCAGAGAGATAAAAAAATGGCAACATGAAAGACGAGCGCATAAATCACAATTCATACTCGTATAAATAAAGACATTTGATTTGGAACCGGGCCTCCTGCCTCTGTCCCGGCCCGCCGACTGACCAAAATAGCAAAGCCCAATCAACTTGTGATGCAGGCGGAAAATTCTTGAAATGAAATGCCGGCCTCTGTGGCGTATACGCAATAAATTTTCATATTTCTTATGCCGCTCGCGCGGTCTCTTATCCGATTTGCCCCCAGCTCGCTGGTCTGTAAACGATGCACTGGCAAAACTAGTTTTGGGTTAATACATATACAAGGAAAGTATTTAAGATTAAATACCAGTTAAGATATAAAATTTAAGCAATTTTTCGTTCACTATTTTTCCTCTGTTTATAAAGTTTATAAAAGTGCTTTAAAAAAATCCCCAAAAATGCTTACCAAATCTTTTAATTATATTTTTTTAATTTCAGAAGACCCTTGCCAACAATTTTAATAACACACTTTTCTCCCAGTGCTGTATTTAAAAACTTTATAATACATAAAAACACGTTTATCTAAGAATTATTAAAATCACTCTTTTCTGTAATAAACCTTTTACGACGTGTGGCTCTCATGGGACACAAATTTGTTACTTTTAATTTAATAATCCTCATAAATCAAGCATATTTCTTCCTGTGTACGATGGTACAAAACGATTTGGAGAAAGGGGCTCGGGAACTGAGCCCACATATGACGTAGAACGCTAAAGAGTCGACTGCCAAAAATTTATAAACAAGCAAAACTGAGCCGGGCTAAGTCGACCTGGGTGTGAGTATTAAATATGTTTGGCATTAAATTTGCGCGGCAATACGGATTGTAAACAAAAGGCCCCGAAGAGCGCCAACAGATGTTGCATTTATTTAATGAGCCGTCGATGGGCGGTGGGCGATAGGCAATGGGCGCTGGGCGATGAGGTGTTGGAAATGTGTTCTTAAGCAAATAAAACCCCATATTTATACAACTTATTCGGGGTATTTTTGGACCGGCGTGGAGTAGTCGAACGTGAGCGGTTAAAATGAGATACAATGAGCTTCTGTGACATCGCTGGGGAGTTCGAGAGCTTCTCGCGAGGTCACGATGTGATAAGGCTACAGAAGGGAATCCGTTTCGGATTCAAGAAGCTTGCGCCTCGCCACACTTTTCGAGTGTGGTCTGAAGCTGCCACTTGAGGTGATGATGACGATCTTGATCATTGGAATAATGACGATGACTGGCCAATCGCTCAGGCTGAGTAGTGGCATTAATTTGTCAATGTTTATATTTTGAGATCAATATTATCGGCAAAATAAACATTATTAATAACGATGCGTGAGCACAGTTCAATGGAGAGTCAGTCAGGGCGATGGAATTATACAGAGAACCATTGAAACGCGTATGCTAATGGCGTTGGAAAAATCACGTTTGCTTTCAATTATCCGATCACATGTTAATATGGCAGAGGTGGGATCTACAAATACTGGTTAAAACTCTGGAAAAATTAATCCACCTAAAGGGTAAAGAAACTCTAAACCAATAGAAAACTTTATAAACACCTTGCACGTTTTTATCCCAATTTACTTTTCAAATTCTCAAGAGCACAACGTGTTCGAGTTAAACCCAATACCATTATCAGAAACACCTTCACTTTGTTTACACACACCGCATGTGTAGACTTACCAACGGCGGACTACCCAAGGTCTGGCCAAAAGACCGGCCGGGTCTAGAGAGATGCTGTGGAGGGGGAACTGTTCCGTCTGCCCGCGCAATGCATGCGGCGGCGGCGAGTGCATTAATTTCCGATGTCAAACTTCACGGCAACACTTAACGAAATACGCTTTTTTTATGTTTTGCATGTAATTAAAAGCATTAACGCAACGCCGACAACAACCGCAGCCAGCTGACAACGTTGTTGACATTAATGGCAGCCGCAAAGTGCAGGCCGCCGCCGGAGGAAAATCAGCCACAAAGACGTGAAAAGTGAATCTACGGCATATACCAAGAGAGATGCACCTGTCGCCTGATTATATTTTCTAAATCTCGATTCCAGAACTAACTCTCGTTCGCTTTCTCTGGAGGCCGCACACGATCCGGCCAACCGCTCGACGGCAAGTTTTCCAAAAGACTAACAGCGCGGTTTTCTAGCAAACAATTTTCATACGCCGTGTTGGCCGGCACGGCCAAAACAACTGGCAAAGCTCCTTGGCTTGGCAGTACTGCCGAAGCTCCCTCGGATCCAAGCTAGTTGAGAGCTTTGCCACTGGGGTTTCCCTTCTCCTCCTCCCCCGGTCGCTAGTCATTTTGGCGCGTAAAGCATTCCAAGGGGGCTTTTGTGAATGGAGCCAAGTGCTTTGCCACTTGGAAATTGGTAAGATTGGAGGAGCGCGTAGTATCAGGCGGGGAACTACTACTGAGGGCAGAGCGAGTGACGCAAGGTAATTGGAGGAGGAGTGCGCGTAAAAGCTGACTTCCAATCGTAAATAAAACAGGGTGTTGCTTTAGAGATGCTACAGTACATCTCACAGATACTTTTTTTTACGATTTTTTCTTTTAGTTTAAATAAGTTGATGTAATACTAGCATGACTATTTAAATTAAAGAACCAATATTATTTATTTAAATATTTTTTAAAGATAAATAACTTGACTTTCAAAGATGCGCCAAATACAAGTCAAATACAATAATTATGTTTAATAATTTATTTTAATTATTTATTGTAATAAAATGTTTTTTATTTTGTTTTATTTTTATTTTTTTAATGACATTTCTTAATCCAAAATATATTTATACACTGAAAAAGCTACTGCTGTCAAGTTTCTATTACCCTTGAGTACTTTGCGATTACAATATTGAATATTAAGTGCCATCAAGTACGTTTATTAATTTCAGTAGTTGCCTTTAATAAATCAATAGCTCTTATCAGAGAACTTTGTTCAATAGTTTGGTAGAGCAGAACCAACTTAAAATGGAGAGAACGGTGTGATAAAAGACTATTTCTACTTTTTTTTTTGATAATATAAATTATGATTTATTCATGACGTATTTCAGTACTATTTTCTGAAGTAATTTGCAAATGATTAGCATACCTGTATCATGTTTTTAAAGACTATTAATATACCTGTAAAAATGCATCTTGTTTATTTTATATTTGCATTAGTCACCTAACGCCTTAATTTACAAATAGGCTTAGCACAAACAATATAAAATGGAAATCCAAATGACAAATAGTAGTTTCCGCTTTTATACTTCCAGCTTGTTGTTAATAAATAAAAACAGTTTCTAGAAATAAGGTTAAGTTATAAGAAATCGATGTTTGGTATATTAAAATAAAGATAAATCAATTTTGTTTACTAAAAGTTGTCAAAGTGATAACCTATTTATAACTAATGTTTTAGTGAATTTAAAAAATACTTTGACCCAGTCACCTGTTATCAAAAATCCACACGTGCCTAAACCTCTTCGTTCTGATTAAAAACTTATAAAGCATTCGTCAGCATGCACTTCGGATCTGCAAACTTTGAAAGAAACACTTCTATCTAATCAAAGCGGTTTCAGTTTTTAGGAAACAATAAATGGGATTTCCTTGTGCCTTTTTTGAGCCAACTCAATATGAAATGGCATAAACCACCGAAAAGAACTCTTATCGTGGCAATTATAAACAAAGTGAGCAATCAAAACAAAATAATAGCCGACTGGATTTCCCAGGCCCTAGACGCCGCAGTATCAGGCAACTGGTAGCGTTTTATTTGGGTTCTTGAAACTCGATCAGATATATTTTTTCTAAGAGGTCCTTTAAAAAAGCGTGGCTATCTGAACTCGTAGGCCAGATAATCAAGTCGTTTACCGAAGAAGCCTCTCTGCCTTTATTAATTCGCAGTAATCTGTATTGTTTTTAACTTTCTAAGCTAACTATACTAATAACACTTTATTAATATAAACAGCCCTGAATTTCAAAGTTCAAGAAAAACCCACTTAGAGTCTCAGACCTTTGAGTCACGATCAAGTCAAGGAGTCAAGGCGCATGCCTGCACCTCGTGGGTTTTGGATTGTTTTATTGAAGCTTATACTAATTAAAATCTCAAAGATTAAGAGATTAAATAAACACAAAATTAAGGATGTTGTAAATACCAAAACAAATAATGGAAAAAGAAAAGAATGAAAAAGTATACATTTTCCTGACATCATTATTAATCCATCTCTTCTAAGTTTCTTAATATTCATAAACAGTTTGTTTAAATATACAAAAATTCTTTATTTTCACAGCATATTTGTAGGTTCTCTATATAATTATGTTCTATATAAATAAAGTATATACAATGAGTTTCCTTAATATCTAACTAGTCGACTTGGCTTCCGTATCCTCGCTAGTCTGCAGGTCAATCTTCCTTTCTAGAGGAGGAGCCGATGATGATTCAGTATCTGGCGGAGGAGCAACTGGCTCTGGAACTTGCTTTTCCAAATCAATTGGCGACTGTGTGGCCTCTGGCGCTACCTCAGCTGGATGCTGGATTTTCGGCTGGGGAGCTGGTCTACGGTTTGGCAGGATCAGACTCTCTAATCCCCCACAAGGAGCTTCGATGAGAATGTAAAGGACATAGGCAAATAGAACAGAGAAACCAAAGTCCTGCCAGAAGCGCAGCATCTGAAGGAGACAATTGTGAAGGGTTTACAACGAGTTTATCATCAAAAAAGCTCTGAATACTCACAATATCGTAGTTCGAGAAGTAGGTGTTGACACGCGTACGTCCTCCATTTAGGTTCTGTATGAACAGATGCCCCATGTAGACGCAGAAGGACAGCTTCGAGAGTGGCTGCCACAGGGGCGAGGTAAGAAAGGAATTGGCCAAACCCCCGTATCCATGCATACAGGCAAAGACCACCCAGCTCAGGCCCAGGGGCCAGGCGATTCTGGAGAGCGACACGTAGAAGGCTTCGTTCAGGATGGGCAGAGTTTTGCTCTTTCCCATGCCATAAGGATACATGGCAAAGATGCAGGTCAGCAGCAAGGCCAGACTGGTGATCCAACCCACCCAGACAGTGGGACGGTTCAACTTAATAGACTTTCCGCGGATCGAGTGTAGGAAGTAACCAAACAGGAACCCAACCAACCAGCCCGAAGCCCTGGTGTGTGTGTAGTGCGAGAGGTCAGTGCTGCCGCCGCCATCGGGTCCTCCGCCTCCGCCTCCATTTATACTATAAAAATTAATTTAAATAAGCTAAATTCATTTTTAAAGTATTACAGCAATCCTTACAGTGAGTAGTCATTGATCACCATAATGCTGAACAGATAGGCTGCCAGACCCAGCATCAGAAGGAGCACCAGCGCAGCTCCCTTCTTGCCCCACTTGTACACAACGATCAGCAGGATGGGGGCAATGATGTACAGCTGCATGTCGATGGCCAGGTACCAGGTGTGAGCCAGGCACTGCGCAATAAGATTATGGTTAGCAGGATTACTTAATGGGAATTAAGAAGGACTCGCCTCCTTGTCAGCCGCATAGTTCTGAATGTAAAGCAAGGTCCAATACCAGTTGTCGTTGCAATTATCGTAGCTATCAAAGTTCCAGTTGCCATACAGCGGCCCATCGCCCACCAGAGGCAGCACCTTCAGGTAGATAAGGATGGACACGGCCACGATGGGCGTCAGCCGAAGATAGCGATGCAGATACATCAGCGGAATATTCAGTTTTCCCTTGGCCCTAAAATGATAGCAGTAATTGGTTATAGGAAGGTCTGGTTAAGTCTGGAGTAGATTTACCTCTCCATAGCGCGCAGAGGAACCATGGCCACAAGCAGGCCGCTGATAAAGAAGAAGGTGTCCACAGCGAACACTCCCTCATAGATGACGTCCATGAAAGGTGTCTTGGCCCACTGTAATTGGTTATGAAAATGATTCATTTCAAACTGGATTTATTCAAATTTTCTGTACTCACCGTGTACACATCATACAGATTGATGTTGGGCGATGTAATGCCAATGATGTAGTCATGCCCGTAGCAAACCCAGATCAAGGACATGCAGCGAATTCCATGTAGACACTCGATCACATTTGGATTAGATGTTGTGCTAACCCGAAAAAGCGAACGGGAGTTGGCACGGGCAGAGAAAACCTTTAGAATGGCTGGTAATTTTTCTGAAAAATGAATAAAATCAAAAAATAAATTAGAAATATCCTTCAAAGGCTAATCTTTGCATACTCACTTTGATCCTCGCATAAGAAATAGTCATAAAGGGTGGCCAGACCCACGATGGCACCAAATACAGAGAGTAAAACTCTGTTTAGAAAGGAATAATAAATATTTTAAACAATTTAGTAGAATATAAATATCTGTTACTTACATTGTAAAAATGGTCACACCATCGTAGGCCTCTCTCTCCGCGGTTTTGCAGGTGCCTTCGCTAACCAGATTCACATTCTCACTCAGCTCCAATCCGATTAGCTGCTTAAAGACCCGACGGAGCAGTGTGTCCATGTTGGTGGCCGAGCAGGCGGAAGGAAAGCAGACGGCTGTCTGAACATTCATCATCCTCATCATGCCCCCGGCATTACCCAGCAGCTGCTGCAGCGGCAGCTGGGCCAGGCAGTACTTTCCCAGCAGGGTGTAGCTGGAGGCCACAGTCTGCTCGATGGCCACGCACTCGTCGTAGTGGCCGAGGTCCTTGAGGTGACCCTTGAGGATTCCAGCCGGTATCGATCCCCAGGAATCAATCACTGAGTTTAAGAAACATCTTCAAATCGGCATTCACTGGGACTATACATCTTTTTACTCACTTCTAAAGGCCCAAAGTTCGCCGCTAACCAACCCTGCGGTGAGCTGGGCGAACTGCGCATAGCACTGCAGATCCTGGGCGGTGGGCAGCCGCGCCTCAGGCACCAAATCTTCCAGAGTTACATTTTGGTAGAAGCTAAAGAACTCCTCCGATAAATGCCGCAGCTTGTTCAGTCGCTGGTAATCCTTACTGTCCAGTTTGAGTTCTTGGTTCAGGTCCAAGTCCAATCTGACGGCGCTGGCCGAGGCCAGGCCAAAAAGGAGCAGCACTACTACCGTGATTCTGACCATATCTGTGGACTTCCAACCACCGAATGTTTCCCATCCGGACTGGAGCAACCCTTTTTATAGCCGAACGCTGGCATAGCCACTGGATGTCTGGCCGTCGTCTGAGATAAGGATTAGTAATATATGGGCTCTTTCGATTAGTCCAATTTTCATGACTCTGCAATCTGCGAAAGGCCTTTTAGTACGAATTTATTATTTTGATTGAAATCTTCTCAGGCAACCATTGTTTTTGCATATTATGGGGTGCTGGATTATCTTATCGATGGCATTAGCAAGAAGACCTACATATTTTGAAATAACTTCATTGGTCATTGTGCACTTTTATATTTTAAATTCCTAAGAATAATAAACAAAGATTTATTGTAGCAGGAATTCGCACTTCATTGTATTTTAGGTCAATTTTTCGCAGAAGGGAAACGGCCTTGTCCTTGTCCTTGATAACTATTTCCCCAGGCCCAAACACCAAGCAATTGTGCTTCGCTTGTCACGTCTATAACAATACTGCAAATCACTTACATATCTGCCGGTGTCTGGCGGTTCTAACGCACTCATGACGCTCGTCTAGGGGGTTTTCAGGTGTTATTTATAATTCTATGATTAAGTAGATGCGATCAAGCCGGAAAGTTGATAGCAAATGTATCTTGGTTATCTGATTTTTGCAATTAGTTGATTTGCATACGGCGAGTTTTCAATAACTGGATCTGCCGCCGTACTGCAGCCTGTCACCTAAGAATATATAGCCAGCGTTATGAGCCTGCTTCTTTAATGATAGTGTAATTGATCACATAATTCATTTTAGATCAGATTTTATGTCTTGATTGGTTCAATATTGAAAATTACATTTACTTCCTGAATACAGTTCTAAGAATATCCAAACTCTTGCAGTACCTTCGTGGGCAAAGGATACTCTGAAAATGAAGGATATTAAATTTACCTCTGATAGATTATTTACATAAAAGGATAATCACAGTAATTAAATTTTATAGGAAAATGTTTGCTACCCCACCAAATCACCAAACAAATGGGGTGGCGTGTGCCAATCTTATCGATTTCAATAACCTCTTCTGACTTGCCTATTCAAAATTCCTCAGAACCCCCAATCAACGATTTAAGATATGAGTTAAATATGGATTTTCAAACGAGTAATGCGTGGGGAAAACTTTGAAGTGGAGAGACTAATATTAGCCCAATTGGAGTCCGCAGAAAAGCAAGCAAGTTAACTAAAGGAGCTGGTCAACTTAAGGAAAGTTGTCATAGGCGGCTAATTATAATATTTACTTATTTATTATAATTGCTTTCATTTAAATTATATACTATATTAGAGAACCGCATTAATCTCTTCAATTTGTGATTTGGAAAACTTAATATTCTGTTTATTTTGAGCTTACAAGATTTTCTTAAAAACTTGTTTTCGAGGGGTGGTAACTAAATAAAAAAAGGCATACATTTTTATTATTTACTACCCAGCATAGCGACCTGAAAATGCTATTACATTATTATTAATTAATTTTATTTATCACATGAAATAATGATAACTGGATTTGTATAATTATTACGTGTTTCCGAGCTCTCAGGTGTTTTTAATAGGTTACTTTAGGTGGAATATCGATTTGCTTATTACAATCACCTCATTAACATCGGGCGACATTTGCATTTAACATGCCCAAGTGGTCCGTCTCCATTGCCACGCCTATGCTCTAATATGACCAGATAGCTGGCCTGCAGCTCTAATGATAGTTTAATTGGCCGCATAATTCAATTTGAATTGGCCCAGCTGTCCGGCTGACGCGGCTGGCTGGCTACCTGGCTGGTTGGATGTGGGGAAGTGCTCGGTGCCCAGACTCGGTACTTCCGTGCGCGCAGTGGCCAGATTCTTGCAAGTAATTACCCGCCGGACACTTGACACGTTCGCTGGCAATTGAGATGGTTATGATTGCGGCACGCATGTCGACGCAAAAGCGTCGCTGTCATTGTCATGACCAACACGGCGTATGAGCAACAAGCGGACCTAATCGAAAAACGCCAAATCGCACAGATCACAACAATGTCGACATCAAAAGAACAACATCGATCAGCCGAATGCGAAAGCAATCAGCGCCGTCGAATTGTTAGATTCGACAGTTGGCTGTCCGCCTGCCGGCCAGCAGCTGTTAACAGTAAATTGTCCCGCTCCGCGTCGAGTTGTTTTGTTTAGGGAAATACTTGTCGGGGCGCAAAACGAGTTGGACAGCCCCATGCAATAGTACACTTGGGAAAAACCATCTGTCAAAGGACAGTGTCAAAAAATATAGCTTAAAAACAACAAATAAATTTAAAAAATATTTAAAATTAAATGCTGTTAGAAAAGCCCCTAGTTAAGAGGCTGGAAATTCTTTTCAAAAATATATATTTAATTTTATTATTTTTTAAGTAAAATGATGAGCCAATATTTATGTATATTTATAATACTCAAAGCTGCTTCAAAACGATTTCCTCAATAAAATTTTTAAAAAGATAAAAATGTTTTAATAACAGGCATAAATGATAAAATTAAATGAAAAAGGGAGCCTACAATTTATATCCTAAGTAGCTCCTTGTTACGACTTTTTATGCTCTGCAATTGAAGAATTAAGTAGGAATTAGGAATTAATAATTAAGAGAAATTAGAAATAGAAGAGCTCCTCCCACGTTGTGGACATCTCAATGAAGTTTCTCAAGGCTCAATTAAAAGTCTTTCGCCAGATCTATGTGTATTATTGGCATAAAGTTAATCACAATTATTTATTGAAATATCTTTATATGATAATATTTTTTTCTCTACATAATATCCGCAGTATAAGTTCGTCACAATCACGCCTTAAACAGCTTAAATCGCTCAAATCAACAAAAACAAATGAGAACATTATAGCCGACTACGGAGGCAGTTTCGTAGAACTGTCCAACGAACGAACGAACGTGGCCTGATGGATGTGTCACACTTTCTTTTTGGGGAAGTCCGGATGCGATGCCAGCCGACTAGCAGCCGGTTCCAAAGGTGCCTCCTCACGGTCGCTGACGTTGCGATCTGGAAACGTGACTCGGGTGTGAAGTAAGCTGAGATACGTATCTTGGCATCCCGCAGATACAGACACAGATACGGTCAAAACAGAGAGACTGCGGGCTAATCTTAATTGGTTCAAAGCTGATATTGGGCACACCTTCATTTCGTTTCATTCGCATTTATAGAATTCAATTAGATTTCGGTAATCGATTAATTAGCAGTTCTTGCTGATCACTTTTTAAGCACCAGCCTCTCAGTCCGATGTCGTAACATTTTGCAGGAGTGAGTCACGTAACCAAATTCCCATTAAACTGCACTTAATGTGTGTTGTGACCCAAATCTCCCTGTGAATCCTTTTGTTTCAAGCTGCAAAAAAAGCCCCCCGAAATGCTCTTTTTAATCGGATCAGGTGCGTTAAATGCAAAACATTTAATTAGTAAAATAAAGCAATTGAAAGAAGGAAGTTAGTACTTTATATGGAACGCTTGCAATGTGTAGGAAAATCAGTGATTTTTATGGTCAAGCAGCGTTCAAATTGCGTTCAAGCTGCCGCCAATTATTTTTATTATAACAACTAATATATTACAACAGCTTTAGTTATATATACTACGATAAGAATCGCTTGGAAAATGAATTAAATTATATACTAAACACTTGAAGTATTTACATAGTTGACCGCTAAATTAATTAGTTGATGTTTGATATTAAAATGAAAGTGGTTTTCAAGTTATTCTTGCATTCATAAATTTTAATTGAAAAGTAATTCCAGACTAGCTGTCATATTTTCTTTTATTAAACATCAAATATCATCAATTGGTAATTATTTAAATACCCTCAAAAACTTCACCCGCATTGCTTTTGGGATCACTTAGATTTTATTCTTGTTCCAACCAAGATCTGCTAATTAATAGTCGATTTTCGGACACCTAAGCACCATTCGAATGTGAGCTCTCTTTAAGCGTTTAATCAATTAACTGATTAACCTTGATACAGCAAACAATGATCGACTTGAGACCTGTCTGCCGTACTTATGATGTCCAAGATTTGCAGGCGCCTGAATGCATTCGTAAGCAGTGGATATTTATTGAGTAATGATTGATTTAAAAGTCAGGGGGGAGGGACAGGCGCCTCAACTGCAAATTTTCACACTGACTCCATAATGGGAAACACAACATGACTGCCGCTGGCATATATCAATTTCCCTCTCACATCGAGTGTGTACATTGCTATGACAGCTACAGCTTCAATCTACAAATTGCAGTTTCTCTAAGGCTGATGCTCAGTTCTTATTTATAATTCCATTTTTAATTACGTTTTTACTTTCGCACGATTCGAAGTAGCGAATTAATTCGCAGGCTAAATGCCATAAATCGCAATTAATCTTCAACAGAGTCTCAAGCATGGCCAGTCGTAAAATCGACAATTTTGTAATTACAAAGAAGGAGTTATGGCAGTAACTACATAAAAAAGTTGTAAAATTACTAACATCCCAGCTTAAAATTTAATTTGGTTTTAAAATGCCCAAGCAATAAATTTGTTTTAGTGGAAAATAAACAGACCGTGATGGGAACTGTCCAAATATATTTTAAATTCGAGCTCATAACTACTCGTGTCTGCCTTATCTAAGTGCAAATCATTTCCAATTGCTTTAATAATAAAGTGTAATGTTTACAATATTATTATTATTATTCGTGCTATATGCTATATGGAACTCCTTTTATATAAAAGTGGAATTTGGTATACAAATGGAAACCCTGCAAAATGGCTAAAATCTTGAATCCGATTCCTGGTTACCTGCTCAGTGTTTTATGGCAATATTCCAGGTCATTAACCCCTAGAATTTGTAACTCAAGGGCTCTAATTTTAACAGATTTCGCTTTAGCTTATGGTTGTAAATAAACTAGAAATTTTATATTCAGAAATAAGAATAAAACTTAGTTTAAAAGAGGTCGTTTGGAAATTTAATAATATAAACGAATAATGAATTTAAATCAGAACCTTCTTTGCTAACAAAACATTAGTAACCAGACTTAGGAAACTAATACCTCTTTTTATAAATTTAAATTGATTTAATCGCTCTCCCAATACAAAGTAAAAATATAATATTCCCGTCATAATTTCCCAGTCATAGAGCAGTTTGGCTAACTCAACTTATCCCGAAGGACAGATCAATTGAAATACTGCTTTCTATATGGGGCGTAATCTAGAGTGTTATTCCACTTTCATCGAACCGCTGGCTGCGGTCTGCGTCATGCGAGGGATTTCCAAGCATCTAGTAGATAAAAAACAAATCCAAACTATGTGTTTTGCCTGCCAATTAGCAATAGTGCGGGGACGGGGACTGCCAGGAATTTCATTCCAGTTCCTACGTCACAGGGCGCCGGCCCCGCTGAATATGGCGGCCAAACTATACGAAATTCTAATCCGACATCCAACATCCACACATGCTCCAAGCTCCCAGCAATAATTGCAGCGGCTGTAAGAGCAGGAACTGGTTTTTTTTTCTTTTTGTCATTCTGCTGGCCTCTGCCGGCGCGGCGCTCTGCTCCGCCATTCTTCATCGGGCTGGCCGCCGCGACTGCGCAGTCCGCTGGGGCAGCGGCAGAGACTGCGAATCGGATCGAATCCGTCGGATATATAAGTTAGTCGGGTGCTGGGATTCTGATTAGTCTGCGAGCGCCGTTTACAAGTACATAGCACGTTTAGTTTCCAGTTGCCAGTGTGCGTTGCTAGTTTTTTTTGGGCGGACAGCCTGAATCCAGAGTGAAACGCAAGTGAAGTGACCAAGAAGGAAATTTTTTTCGAACTGGTAAACTCGCCTTGTCCCGAAAAAAAAGGACATTGATTGAAACGTGCTCAGTGTGAAGCGGCCGCAGATAAAGAGATTTGAAAGAGCAACCCAAGACTGTTCAAATTGCCAAGTGACAGAAATCTTAATTAACTTAATCGGTACGTATACGCAATTTTCAAGTATTTATGAAAATTTTCCGAAATTATTTTATGCAAATTGAGGTGGCATGCATGTTTAGCAGTCGTTAACAAAATAATTCTCGCGTAATTTTAGTACCTCGGTGTTTTACGATAAATTACATCATTTCCGACAGCAAAAAACCACGTTAAATTCATTAGCCGAGAGAATATTACATAAAAAAAAAGAAGAACACAAAAGTGCAATTAGTTTTTGCAAAAATAATGGATTTTACAAAACCGTTTTCACCTCACCTCAGTCGTCGAAGAACTTATTTTTAAGCTAAGGTTTCGTTGAGAAGTAATCAAGTTTAATGAGGAATAAAATAATGCCCCCTGGCATGTACATCATGCACATTGAGTTTACTGCAGAATTATTCGATTTTAAGTTCCTTAAATCAGGATAAAGTAATCGAGAGCCAAAAATGTGGCCACAATTTGCATATTTATGTATTTTCAAGTGCTCGCGGATGACATTCTGGGAGCAAACCAGAACGCCTTGCGTAACCCGTTTCGTGTAAAAAACAAAATCGTCACAATCGTCGAGGAAGTAAGCGAAAAGCTTAAAATAAAAAGGAAACTTGATTTGCTGAGAACGGCTGCTCATTAGTTGTGAATGCACTCGAAATGTAAAAGGCAAACAGAATTCAAGGCGGGACAGCCTGAAGGGAGAACTCAATTAACGCAGCTCCGAGCTAAATTACATATTAAAGTCTTCAGTTGCAGTTGTTTACCCAGCATTTAGCACTTGGCTAAAAGCCATCGACATAATGATAATGAGCGTTAGCATAAGTATCCCGCAATTGACATTTAATTTGTCTTGGCGTGCTTAACTAATCGCTGCTACACATTTGCGAACAAACTATTAACGGCGGTCACCACGGCGTATACGTACTTGCGAACGGTGGTCAGCCGTGATGGATTTATAATTGCAATTGAGTCATTGATCGTTGATCGGCTATTAATTATGTTAAGTATGTGCTAAGTATGTGTCGTACACATATGCATTACAAGTGGGTTTTGTGGATGCAAGATTTGCATTTGCCTAATGAGCTGGTCAACTGATTCTCGGATTGACGCAAGACTCGACTCTGCTCTGTGCAGAGATCATTATTTGCGTATTCTTGTGTGGTTTTTTTTCAACTGGCCTGCCACTACTGACTACCGACTACTCATCCAATTGACTCACAATCGGAAATACTGTGGAAAAACAACATTGGATGCGGCAAAAAAAAACCCCACACAGATCACACACTCACCGGGGACGACCCCAGAGCACCGTGCAGATGCAGCGCGCCCTGTGCCATGGCTTAAATTAGGCGCTCTTTACTCAATTAAGCAAATCAGGCAGGGCGGGCAGCAGAAAAAAAAGCCTAATACAGATAATAAAAGTACTAAACTGGGACTTTATCAGAGGGAGCATATTCGTACCCGCCTCCCACGGCGAGACGACGGTTCGACAGTAACAAATTAATTAGCCACACACTTTGGAATCGCCACCGACGGAAACATTTGAGCGACACGAGATACTAGATAATCGGAGCGGCGACCTTAGGCAATGTTGTTGATCTGGCGAGTGCGCCAACACACCACTGCTACCAAACAGTCATTCAACCCGGCCGAAACGCAGCCAATAATTATGTAAATTACAAATTACATGGCAGCCTGATAATTATGGAACGATTTTCCAAAAGCCACAGCGCCTCAGAACTCACTGCAAACACTGCAAACAATCTAACACCAACGCAACCTTGAGCGGAAAATTAAAGGCAGTGCTCGTACTCTGCTCAGTATGTCGGGTCTTAAATGCTTTTCAATCGCCTTGCTGCTGCTGCTGCCTAGGTTTTTTTTTTGTGGTGTTTAATGGCAACAGGGGCAATGGCAATAACATTAAATCAGCCGCATGGATTTCACCTCATCAACGGAGGCAGCGAAGGTGAACAGAAGTCGCTGTCGCTGGATGCATTAAATCGATGATGTGAAATGCTAGGAGCCGCAGGGGCCAAGAATGCACTCTATGCCAACTCCAAGACAATGGCCTAGCGCAGACGCACGGCGGCGGCATTGTATGCAGATACGGCTTTCGTATGAGTACTCGCACTATATGCTTGGTCCCAGATATGCAGTCGCCAGTCGGCAAACATGGCACAGGTTGTGTATGCAAGTGAACAAACTAATTGGACTCACACGGCGCATACGTAATGGGCGCTTGGGAAATGTTCTCTGCCTAGCCTTGAATTCGTTACGTATACGCCCCGTAACCGCTGTAAATTGCTTGACCGCCGAAAAATGTATGCCAAGCGGGGAATCAGAACCAAGCAAGTCCAAAAACCAGAACCAGAAGACAAGACTGGGCCAACAGAGAATTGCGGCGTTGCGCAATTAAGGTAAAAACTTGTTTGCAGCTTACCAATTGCGACTACAACTTCTTGGTTTCCACTAGCCAGCCAGCTAGCTAGCCTGACGACTGCCCATGCCCATGTCCAGTGTTTCCTCTTTCGCTGGAGAAGAAGCGGAACCACATTAATAATTCATTGAGCATTGGCCCAAGAAGCTTCCTGACCAACCACCACCTTGCTTTCCTTTCCTGCTTCCCAGATCCGGAGTCGTTTTTTTTTAATGACTTCTCACACCAAAAGCCAATTGTAAAATCAAATCAGAGATTAACATTAGCTAAGGCCAGGGGTACAAATAATTGCCGTTCTTGAGCCTCTAGACGGCAGTCGCCTGTCTTCATGTTTTGGATTAGAGTGCTTGACATTGGAGCCAAGCAGAATCAGATACAGATACAGAAACATATATAGTCTCGGACACCAGAAGTTGCCGGCACAATGACATTTTAACTGAGTTTTATGACACGCCAATTGAACTAAACGATCATGAGCATAAGGCTGGCGCAGCTTAAAGACCTCCAGCAATCTTGGGCCTGCCTGTGGTTAACTCAGCTTTATGGCGGCACGTCAAATGGGACAGAGCCAGACCATTGAATTATTTAATGCAATTAACGAGTTAACATGCCGCATTCCGAACGGTCGTTTGGGCTGCCAGCCAAGTCCATCGACCATCGAGCCAACTTGAACTGCGAAAATTCCTTCGATTGGAGATTTAGAACACGATAATATTGGGAATAGCCTGAGCTTCATGTTAAACGAGCATCTGCTGTTGGTACTTAAACCAATATGGAAATTTAAATTATATTATTAGAACCAGACCTATACACCTAGTTCAACCTCATTAATGTAATACAAATGTCCGGAAAAGACCTGAATTATATTATATATAGTACTCTATATGCCCACATAGATTAATCTGACACTAATTAGTGTGTGTGTGTCGGCAAACAGGTGGCTATGCTAATGAATTATATAATATTCAGCTGCGAGATGGATGGCAGCCTGCAATAGAATAAACCCGATATGAAAGTATGATAAATTGGTTATGGTGCTAAGCGTAGAGATAAAAATGTCGCTATAATTTGACTTGACATGCCAGCCGTCTAGCATTAAGATGCCAATTTAAATAGAATTTAGTTTTTAAAAATTAAATAAAATAAATAAAATGAGAAAGCTAAAGGAAGGGTTTGTTAATCGTTTTAGCATTAAAAAAAACTTTGATCTAACTTGGATAAATGCAGAAGAAAATGTCTGAATCAAATATTGTATATAAAGTTACATGTTGAACAATACTCATTAATATTTGCCATAGGATTAAAAATAGAATATTTCAAAATGTTTAATAAATTTAAAAGAACTTGTTGTTGAATTGAAATTCATAGAAATCAAATCAGGATAGATGGATAATCCTGTTTAATTTGAAATTAAATCACATTGCATTCAAATCCCTTTATAATAATATTCATTCATTACAATAGCTGCATGCGAGTGCGCTCCATTAACACAAAGTGCTAAAAATATGCATGTATGAATGGGCTTAATTACTATAGCAGGCCAATAAGGCAATAACCCGTTGGGGAACGATGTAATCTAGAGAATCTCCAAGTGATAATTTCTTATTACTATGTTAATTATAATTATTCAATTAACATATTTTGTGTTTGCTTCAACTGCAGGTAAATCAATTGCAAGATGGGTTCCCTGCCACAGTTGTCGATTGTTAAGGGCCTGCAACAGGACTTCGTGCCCAGAGCGCTGCACCGCATCTTCGAGGAGCAGCAGCTGAGGCATGCCGACAAGGTGGCTCTAATCTATCAGCCGGAGGGACCGGGACATGGAATGGCGCCCAGTCAGAGCAGCTACCGCCAGATGAACGAGCGGGCCAATAGGGCTGCCCGTCTCCTGGTGGCCGAGACCCATGGACGATTCTTGCAGCCCAACAGCGACGGAGACTTTATTGTGGCCGTGTGCATGCAACCGTCGGAGGGACTGGTCACCACACTGTTGGCCATCTGGAAGGCAGGCGGTGCTTACCTGCCCATCGATCCCAGCTTCCCAGCGAACCGTATCCACCACATCCTGCTGGAGGCCAAGCCCACGTTGGTGATTCGCGATGATGACATTGATGCTGGCCGTTTTCAGGGCACACCCACGCTCTCCGCCACGGAGCTGTATGCCAAGTCCATTCAGCTGCCCGGCTCCAATCTGCTCTCGGAGGAGATGCTGCGCGGCGGTAATGACCACATCGCCATCGTGCTCTACACCTCGGGGAGCACGGGAGTGCCCAAGGGAGTGCGTCTGCCGCATGAGAGCATCCTGAATCGCCTCCAGTGGCAGTGGGCAACCTTTCCGTACACGACCAACGAAGCAGTGAGCGTCTTTAAGACGGCCCTGACCTTTGTGGACTCGATAGCCGAGCTCTGGGGACCGCTGATGTGCGGCTTGGCCATTCTCGTGGTGCCCAAGGCCGTGACCAAGGATCCGCAGCGGCTGGTGGCCCTGCTGGAGCGGTACAAGATCAGGCGTTTGGTCCTGGTGCCCACGCTTTTGCGTTCGATGCTGATGTACCTCAAGATGGAGGGCGGCGGAGCAGCACAAAAGCTGCTCTACAATCTCCAGATCTGGGTGTGCTCCGGCGAACCGCTCTCCGTGTCTCTGGCCAGCAGCTTCTTCGATTACTTTGACGAGGGCGTGCACCGGCTGTACAACTTTTACGGCTCCACGGAGGTAATGGGCGACGTCACCTACTTTGCCTGTGAGAGCAAGAAGCAGCTGAGCTTGTATGACAATGTTCCCATTGGTGAGATTACCCCTTGATCCTCAGCTCCCAGTTTTCCATCTAAAGTATGACCCCTGTCCTTGTAGGCATTCCCGTGTCCAACACTGTGGTGTATCTGCTGGATGCCGACTATCGTCCCGTAAAGAACGGCGAGATCGGTGAGATCTTTGCTTCGGGACTTAACTTGGCCGCTGGCTATGTCAACGGACGCGATCCGGAACGCTTCCTGGAGAATCCGCTGGCCGTGGAGAAGAGTAAGTGTTACCAAATTGGTTCTATATTTTTGTATACCTATTTATTCCTGCCCAGAATATGCCCGTTTGTATCGCACCGGAGACTATGGATCCCTGAAGAATGGCAGCATTATGTACGAGGGCCGCACGGACTCCCAGGTTAAGATTCGTGGGCATCGTGTTGATCTTTCCGAGGTGGAGAAGAACGTGGCTGAGCTGCCACTTGTGGAGAAAGCCATTGTGCTGTGCTACCATGCCGGACAGGTGGACCAGGCTATCCTGGCCTTTGTCAAGCTGCGCGACGACGCTCCCATGGTGACGGAGATGCAGATGGAGGCACGGCTTAAGGACAAGCTAGCCGACTACATGACGCCCCAGGTGGTCATTTTGGAGCATGTCCCACTCTTGGTTAACGGCAAGGTGGACCGTCAGGCGCTGCTCAAGACCTATGAGACGGCCAATAACAACGAGGGCGACTCTAGTATTGTCCTGGACTTTGATTATTCCCAAGTTCCCGAGGATCTGAAGCTCACGGCTCGCGATCTCTTCGAAACAGTGGGTGGGGTGATTGGACGCTCCACCAGAGCGACCTTGGCTCCCCACAGCAACTTTTACGAACTCGGCGGCAACTCTCTGAACTCCATCTTCACGGTGACCCTGCTGCGCGAGAAGGGCTACAATATCGGTATATCTGAGTTTATAGCGGCCAAGAATCTGGGCGAGATTATTGAGAAAATGGCGGCCAACCATGATTCCGTGCAGTTGGAGGAGGAGTCTCTGAATGCCTGTCCGCACCTGAAGATGGAGGCGGTACCCTTGCGCCTAGAACACCGCCAAGATGTCATTGAGTAAGTATATGATGAACCATTTGAAGGAGACTTATTATAAAAATATAAATTTCTCCGAGCAGCATCATCGTGGCCAGCTTTTATAATAAGGCGGACCTGGAGCAGTGGCTCAAGCCTGGCGTATTACGAACCGATTACAGCGATATTCTTAATGTAAGTCTTTAGTAACAAAAACCTACTATAAAAATTTGTAATTAATTTAATTTTTAATAAATCCTCCTGCATCTTATAGGACATCTGGAACGTGTTGGTGGAGAGGGACCTGAGCTTCGTCATCTACGATCGCAACACTGATCGCATCATTGGCACAGCCCTTAACTTTGATGCGCGGAACGAGCCCGAGGTGGACATCAAGTCCAAGCTGCTCATTGTCTTCGAGTTCCTTGAATTCTGTGAAGGCCCCATCCGGTGAGTTATCCTTAAACTGCTCTCCACGAACGATACTAATCTGCAAATCACGACAGGGACAACTACCTGCCCAAGGGCCTCAACCAGATTCTGCACTCGTTCATGATGGGCACCGCCGAGAAACTGAATCCCCGCGAAAACATCGCCTGCATGCACTTCATGGAGCACGAAGTGCTGCGAGTGGCCCGCGAGAAGCAGTTTGCCGGCATCTTCACCACCAACACCAGCCCCCTGACGCAACAGCTGGCCGACGTCTACCACTACAAGACGCTCCTCAATTTCCAGGTGAACGAGTACGTGCAGTCCGACGGCAGCCGTCCCTTCGGGGATGCGCCGGACGAGCAGCGCGCCATCGTCCACTGGAAGGAGGTGGGCAAGTAGGACAAGACGGAAGGACGACCGCATCGTCACCAAACCAGATCTGCAGCGAATTTATAACGCACCACGTATTATATTTAACTAGCATTAGGTAATGCCTACCACCTAGTATTAGCCCTAGGCATAGTGTAACAAAGCGAGAAGTTTCGTAAGTTTGTGTTGACTAGTTGTAAGCTTCCGATTTCGAGACAATTAAAGAAACAACAATCGATAATTAAGCCCGTCGTTTGCTTCTTTCTACTTGGCGCTCACTTGACCGTGGGCCAGCAATTTACAACTCCCCAGCATTGACAAATAACTGGCCGTAGATAATGGCTGGAAATTCCAATGCTGATTTATCGAAAGGTTCCAAGCATTTAAATCTGTTTAATAGGAGAATGAATGGGATAGAGTAAAAGGTGAACAAATATTTGAAGCTTGGATTACATTTTAAGGATAAAAACCACTTTATTTAAATATGGAAAGATATTTTTTTAATTAAAAACTTTTCGTTAAGTTTTGACAATATTAATAGTCAAAAAAAAATTGTTCAAAAGGGAACATTTGTTGTTCTAATTGTTTGCAATATTTTATTACAAATCATTAAAGATATAATGGGAAATTATTCAGTTTGTAGCCATCAAATGCAGCCAAAACGACTTCAAATATTCGATTTTCAAGGATTTTTAATAAATTTATTCATATAATAGTTCATTTTCAAAAGCAATTCTGGCTTCTTGTTGCGGATTCTATTCCTTGTGGTGGATGATGTTGAGCAAGACTTAAGGCTTAAAAAGATAGCTTGTCTGTTGATATTATTTCCCTTCTGACAGCTTTTGTTTGAAACGAATTCGTAGCTTTGCTTTCCCCTTCTCGATTGCATCCCATATTATGTAAACGTTTTTAACATTAAAGCCATAAATACATATGCTAGATTTATTGTTTTTGCCTATTACACATCATTATTACATTTCAAGATTTAATTATTTTTTTTTTTTTTTGCAGTGGCTGCTCATGCTGCGGCTCTTACATACATACATAAATATGTATATATACCTATAACTACATATTTTTATTGGATTTTTAATGAATAACGAGCTCGCCGCTGATCAGCGTCTCAAAATTTGTTGTATGCTGCTGGGTAGGTTAATTACACACTTTACTCGACAATAATTACATAATGCTAGAGATATATATATGCAGATCCGAAGTGCATGAGTGTATGCATGCGGTGTGTTCTGTCCGAACGTTCACTTCTGGCACATCCGCCTGCTCTCGCTCTCCAGCGAAGCGTTCAGAGGTGAATATTCCTGCGTTTGAATGAATGAATGTGTGTGCTTGCTTGTGTCTGTGTCTATGTCTGTGGTTATGGTTGTGTGAACGGGCATGTTTACTAAATGTTTTAAGCGCTAGCCTTTACTACATACTAAACAACTGTACAGCTAATTTACCTTAATTATTATATAGTTTCATTATTTCCAGCATTTCTCAGGGTGCTGTGCTGGGCTGTGCTGTCTGCGGGATGGGATGATGGGGAGGGGACGGCAGGGAAAGAAGAGAAGGGGGTCTTACTTAGCCTAATTAGGGGCGGCAGCAACGCTGCCCGTGCAGAACGGATGGATGACAAATCAAAATCCATAAAATCATAATTCACAATCCATTTATACGCATATCATCAGCTTCGGGTTCAGCTGGCTGTCCGTGTTCACTTGGTGCTGCGAACTATGCGTATAACCCTTGTGGACTATGAGGCAGCAGTCTGATCCTGCAACCTGTAGTTCTGGAATGTCTTCCACTCGCCGGTGTTGTAGTCCAACCGGATATGCGACTCCACTAGGCACAGCGCCGTGTTTCCGTCCTCCTGTTGAACTTTTTCCTGAGATAAAGAATAAAAACAAAATGCAATTAAATACAGTAAACCAATAAATAGATTATGAAAATATAAAACGTTCAACTTTCTAATTGAAGTGAATCACAGAGGTATTTTCAAGGTAATTAAAACTGATTGCATGAAGAAATTGATTGTTTTGTAGACGAAATAACTTGCTTTGTAAATAAGATATACAAAGAGATTTTATTAATTTCTTAAACATGTTTTTGGACTATGAACAATTCGATCTTTTAAAATAAAGAACTTAAAAAAAACAAATGGGAAACACACCTCTACGAGGGGTGTATAAATCTCTACAAAATCTTACCTCTGTTTCGCCAAGCTTGATGACCAGCACATTTTCAGTATTCGGGCGCGGGTTCTCACGCAGACCCGCCATGAAGCCAAGGATAAGGGCTTTGTCCGGACGCGAGACACGATTTGCCTTGCGGAACATTTCATGCGCCTTGTGCACGTGCTCGTTCTGTAAGCGAATAAAGAGGTTACTTCTAGTTTACGTTTTATTCAATCAGTTTATCTCACCGAAAGCGAAAGCCCGCGTCGCTGTGGTGCCTGCTGCTGCGCGGATTGCTGCTGGGGCTGTTGCTGTTGTGCCTGCACCTGGACCTGGACGGTGCGTGTGATTCCGGCATTGACTGGCTGCTGGCCCTGGCCACCGCTGGTGGTGGAGGTGACCAATCGCTGCTGCAGGGTCGGAGCCGGCTTGTGTTGGACCAGTATTTGTTGCTGCTGCTGGCGCGGCTGCTGCTGCGACGCCGCTGCTGCCGCTGGGCTCGATTGGGTGATAATCGTGCGCTGCGTGCTGCCCGGCGCCGCCTGCACCTGCACCAGTTGCGGCTGCTGGCCCGGCCGTTGTATCAACGTCAGGCCCTGCGGCAGCGTGGTCAAGCCTCCGCCAACGTTGGTCATCACTGGCCGAATGATGGTTTGCTGCGGGGACTAATGGGAATTAAGATAATTAGTGGTCAAAATAAATTTAATTTTGTTTCTTGTGCTGCAAAAATAGCTTATAGGCTTTTCTCCGACGTTTCACTTACATTTCCGATGACATTGGTGGGCTGCTGCTGTTGCACAATTACGTGCTGTCCGCCCAACGAGCTGGTTGGGATGAGAGTAGGCAGAATCTGCTTGCCGGGCTGCGCACCCGGCTGCTGTTGCTGCAATTGCACACCGGTCGCCGACGTCGTCTTCACCAGACTAGGCGGTCCAGCCGCCGTAGTGGTCATGAGCGTAGTACCACCGAGTCCCTGCAAGCTGCCCACATTACTGATAGGTATTTGCTGATACATGTCACCACCAATGTTTCGCAATATAACGCCCTTTTGGGTGAGTATAATGGTCTTGTTTTTGCCAGATGTCGGTGAAACGTTCAGGGCGGACATTCCGCCTGCTCCGACAGTACCGCTTGGCTGCATCAGGACCTGCGACAACTTGGGCTGTTGCGTGGCCGTCGTGTTAGCCACGATCGTGTGCTGCGGATGGGGATGCTGCTGCTGCATCTGAGCCTGCATGTGTTGTTGCTGGGCAGCCTGAGAGGCTGGCTGAATGGTCACCGGCCGGTTCGGCAGCTGCACATTCTGAATATTCAGAGTCGTCGACTGTCCAGGCGAAACCACTGCAGCTGAGGTGGCTACCAGAGGCGGCGGATTCGATGATACCACAGTGGTGGCCTGCTGCTGTTGCGTCTGTCGGAGGGGCGTCATTACCACACTCGACGTACCCGATGTCTTCAACAATATCTTTGTAGGTGTCTGCGCGCTTCCACCCGCAGTCGTTGTTTGGTACAGCGTCGTAGTCTGCGGCAAAGGACGACCGTGTGTGAATGAAGTGAGCGTCGGTAGCATTGGCTGTTGCTGCTGCTGTTGCACTTGCTGTGACTGCTGCGGCGTGGCTATGATGTACTGTGTCTGCTGCTGCTGAGGTTGCTGTTGCGCTGGCTGGGCCTGTTGTTGCGCTTGCTGCTGGATCTGTTGCTGCATAAGTTGCTGCTGCTGCTGTTGTTGTTGCTGCTGCTGCTGTTGGGAAGCGGCGGCTGCACTCGACGTGCCAGGTTGCTGTTGAGCACGCTTAGCCGGCTGAATAATCGTCTGCGATATGATCACAGGGCCGCTGTTTGTGGCAGTCTTCAGTTGGCTCAACGGCATCGTCTTTATGGCTTGCGACGGTATTGTCGTGGTGGTAGTGGGAGCACTACTACTACTAGGCACAGCCAAAGCCTTCTAAAACAAGAAAAGGAAATATAATTTAAAAACAGAACACTTTTTCCCTGTCGTTTGGTTGGTTAACTAAAGAAACCAGCTTAACTAGCAGATATTTATGAAATTAGTTTTAAATTCGCAATCCACGTCGTCTTTAAAACTTACCGCTCGTTGAGCACTGGGCGACGATGCCAGGATGACGGGCGTGGAGCTGTTGATCAAAAGCGGTGGCTGCGACTGCTGCGGCGTTTGCTGCACCTGCACTGTCGGTTGCTGCGCCTGGCTACCACTAGGCCCAGCCGCTGCTGCAGCCGCGGCCTTCGCCTTGGCGGAGGTGATCTTCACGGAGATGTTGTTAGGCAGATTGGCCAGCGGGTTAGCCGCCTGACGCAGCTGCTGTGGCGTTAGCAGAGTAGTCGCGGCAGCTGTACTCGTAGAGGGCGAGACGCCAGTGGCACGTAACATGGGCTTGATATCCAGCTTCTCCATCTTTATGGTGGTATTGCCAACGGTGGTGGTGGTGGCTGTGCTGGTGGTGGCTCCATTGTTCTGTCGCTTCTGCGGCGACGTGCGGATGAGCAGGTGTGGAGTGCGCTGGACCAGTGACGGCGGCTGCTGTTGGATAATGACACGCTGCTGCTGCGGCTGGCCTTGCGACGAAGGTGAGGTCTCGATCTTTTCGAGCTTGATGCTGGCGGGTACAATGATCTCCTCGCTCTTGATCTCGATCTCCTGCTTGATTCGTTTTGGTGTGTGATTGAAGCTGTTGTTGTTGTTGTTGTTCAGTTTCGCAGCAGCCTTCGGAGTGCGCGGGCTCTTCGTCTTGGCCTCGACGGCAGGTTTTCCCGGTTGGCTATCCACCACGGATGTGGTGGTGGCCTGGGCAAACTCCAGTGTGGCTGTAGCGTACTCTGGCGTCTCCGGTTCGCACTCCATGGCCGATTTACCCGCCAGTTCCTCGTCCAGCGGCTCCTCCAGGCTGCCAGCGCTCTGGTTGAGCAACTGTGGCTCCATTTTGATCTCAAAACTGTTGTTAGCAGACGTGGGAGTGACGGGCGTCTCGCCTCCACTGGCTGTTGCCCCATCGGTCGGAGAGCTGTCGCCCGTATTGGCAGCGGCTGCCGTGGCCGCTGCAGCTGCCGCCGCTGCTTGCTGCTGCTGCTTCTGCTCTTGCTTCTTCTGCTGTTCCTCCAACTGTTGCTCACGCTTGCGCTTCTTGGCCGCCGCATATCCCAGCGGCTGTTCGGTAAACTCGATCAGCTTGATGCCGCCATCCTTGCGGCCGGCAGGTGTCCGACTGAGATTGGGCCGCTGGGCGGCATTGCCCGGAACAGTGGCCGAGCGGAAGCCCGTGGTCGGCATGCGCGACGGTATTCCCTTCAACGGAGTAGTGTCTGTCATCTTTCTGGGCATGCCGCGCGACCGCAGTGGAATTGTGGGGGCCGATGCCTTCTTTAGCGAAGACTGCGCATCCGCCGACTTGTGCAGCAGCTCAGTGCGCAACTGTGCGCTCTTGGGCTTACGCTTCAGAGTGAAATGCTTGACGGGAGCCGGCTGTTGGCCCACCTGTAACCAGCAAACAACGGGGTTAATTTTAATTTCTAATTGGGGTTTTAGGGAAACTTTACCACTGAGATCAGTGCATTCTTATTCAGGTATTGACACTCCAGCGGCAGCATGCCCAGGTCCGAGTGCTTGGTGACCAGCTTGCGCAGGTCGTTGACCATGTCTGTGAAGATCGGACGCGTGTCCTCGTAGTCCGAGATCTCTGTGTTTAGCGAGCTGGTGGCCGGGAAGGTCTTCATAGTCTCCGCCAGCATGGAGACCCACAGCTCGGAGTCCAGCCCGGCCACCTCGATCACCTCCTCCAGCTCCGCCTTCCACTGCAATTGACGGCAAACAAATTAGAGCGAGCCACCGAGAGCCACCCAGCGCCGCAGCCCACCCACACACACATGGCACGCGCGCGAGCGAGAGAGTGCTCGCGTAAGAGAGAAATGTGTACACAAAAGTAGAAGTGGCGGGAAACACACTGCTAATATTTATTTTCACCAGTTGGCGAAATCGCCAGTAATTTGCAAAAAATAATAGCAACAACACCTTGGGACACTTGCAAACTGATTGGATTTGTCGAATTTTCCGAACATTTTCACAATTTTCATCACTTTTCACTATGGTTTATGTTCACCAACAGAAAGTATAGGCTGTATACGTGTTTGTATCTCTCGGGGTGTGCATGTGTGCGTGTGGGCTGGCTGGCTGCTGTTGACTGGTGTACTTTTTTCCCATACACCAACGCCATTTACCTCTTCCACCAGACGGCGCGGAATGTGAAGGAAACTGAGGAGGAGCTTCAGCTTGACCTGCGTCTGCAAGTCCGGGAAGCACTCCTTGATGTTGCGCAGCACCTCCTTGTTCAGTTGGGAGCATATCGAGCCGTTTATCCACGAGTCGTTCGAGGTGCCCAGTTTATTATGCAGCCACAGTGATGTGTCGCTGTCCCTTACGTTCGCCATTTTTTAACGCCTTGCGCCTGTCCGCTCGCGGGCACACACTGCTGTTTACGCCAAACGCTGACCCGCCCTGTTGCACGGCACTGGTTAATTACGTTTTTCACTTTCCGTCGCGCCTGCACGTCAACAAAACACACGGAAAATCCTTCGAAAAATTGTAATAGGAAGCGCACGCACACATTAAAAACGGATGAAAAAAAGTGACGCCAGTGTGACCGCGGAGGGCTTACTCAAAAATGTTGAACGCAGCCCTGCGTTTTGGTCACATTAAATGAAAAGGAATCTGATTAATCGAGTGTCGATTATATATCGATATATAAAACGAGGATATCGAATATTGTTAATTTGTATTTGTTAATTCGTTTTTAAATAGAAATTTTTGAAATGGAAATCCTGAATGAAGATGCCTCGAAAACGATATCAAAACCTTCGAAGACTGGCATGTCTACAGGCGGCAAAATCCTGATAGCAGCCACCGGCGGAATCGGCATCGGCTTGTCCATTGTGTGCGCCTCATTTGTGGCTCCCGCCTTTCGACGGATTTGTTTACCTTACGTACCGGCCACCACAGAACAAATCCAGAATGTGCTCAGCTTCCTGCCCAAGAATGCCGGTGGCAAACTGCTGGACATTGGCTCCGGCGACGGCCGCATCGTGGTAGGTGAGTCTCGCTGCTCCCAAAGAACTCCCAAGGCCCCTTTCTAACTTATGTAATCCTCTCAAGCGGCGGCCCAGCACCACCGGGGTCTGAGAACCGACGGCGTAGAGCTGAATCCCTGGCTAGTCTATTACTCCCGCCTGGCTGCCCTGCGTCACGGGGTCTCAAAGCAGACGAGATTCTTCCGGCGTGATCTGTGGAAGTTCGATATAAAGGACTACAACTTTGTGGTCATCTTCGGAGTGGAACAGATGATGCAGGACCTGGAGCACAAGCTGATCGCCGAGTGTCCCCACAACACAAAAATTATCGCCTGTCGCTTTCCCCTGCCCAACATGGAGCACGTAAAAATCATAGAGGACGGCGTGAATACCGTGTGGTTCTACGATCTTGACAAGCAGAGTGGGAGCAGATAATAAAAGGCTGGGAATAGTTTATAGATATTGTAGTTTTATTGTTTTCCACACGTAGAAAACGACGTTTAAGACAAATACTAGAGGGGAAGAGACACTCGGGTCATTATAACACACTTGTTACCTTATAAGAATACAAAAAGGACACTGTCATGAGACCTAGATGAGAATGGGAAGCGGAGTGAGTAGATGCATCGCTCGCCGGAATACAAAGGTTGACAAGGAACAATAAAAGCAGAGGCAGTGACGCTTGCAGACGAATACGAAGGCTAAAAGCGACGTCCCATGTAAATGCACTTGGTGGCCTCCTCGCGATAAACTTCTACGAAACCGATTCTGGTGTAAAAGTTCACCTGGCCAACATCTCGCTCGGGGACACAGGCATGAACGCCAAAACATCCGTTCGCTCGCAAAGCGGCCAGAAGGACGGTAAGCAGTCGCTTGCTGATGCCCGAGTCGCGCTCCTCTGCCTCCCGGAAAGTGCCGGCACTGATCACGGCGGGAAAGGAGCCGCTTACCTCAACAGGACACTGCTCCACAGCCTCATTGCCGCTGCTGCCATGAAACTGCTCCACAAAGCGGGCGACAATCTGGGCCAAACCCTCACCAGTCTCCGACTCTTGAAGGCTAAGGTCCTTGGGGTACTTGTCCCGCATTTCCGTATGCCAGCACAGCTCCTGGTTGCGCCTGAATATGTTCACATCCAGAGCGGCGCAGGCATAGCCTACTATGCAGTTGTTATCGTCGTAGGCCACGATGCACAATTCCGGGCTGAGAGTCACAAAGGCGCCCACCAATCCATCCGCCACGATGCTAGCCACGCTGGTAGGTAGCGGAAAAGGAATGTAGCCGCCTCCGTCTATCTCCCGTTGCCATTGAAGGTAAGTTCGGGTGCATATCTCGTTGACATTCTCCTCGTCGGCTGCGCAGTAGGGTCTCAAAAGATAGTAGTTGGTCGTGGGTTTCTCCGGAAGCTTGTAGACGAACAGATCGTTGCCCGAATCCACAGGCATCAGCCGCTGCAGGTCAGCAATTAGGCCACCCCGAAAGACCCATGGCTCCTGGTCACCGGACATGAAAGCCTCCTTCCAGCCCTTGCTGAACCCTAAAAACAGATTAGATTATCAGTTCCTATTCCATATGGGGAATATTTTTTGAATATCTTACATGTATAACTGCCCTCCGTGTAGGAGGACATGTTCTGGGGAAAGTGTCCCAGTGCCAGCCACTTGATGTAGCAGTTGAGCAACGACAGGGCTCCGGATATGTCCCACACATAGGAGTACAGTTCGTGACAGATCTCCTTATTCTGGCAGTTGGCGATCTTGATAAGCAGCTGCAAGACGTTGGCGCAGAGCTCGTCGAAGTGCTCACTTCGCTGCAGCCACTCACTGACTTCCGGTTTGGTGCTTTTGTCGGCATCGCCACCAACGGCAGACCTGTCCTGCAATATTACATTTGCGTTGCCCTTTAACCAATTGAATTCGGAGAGCAGCTTGAGGCCGCGGCTACCGTGTTCAAAGGGCAGGTAAAAGAGATCGCAAAGCAGGCCCAGATCCTCAGCCGTTATCCTTGATCCGCATTTCTCCAAGGTTGTACTGAAAAATAAATAAATAAAATAAATTTTGGACATGGAATGTAAGGCTGTCTTACTCATGTTCGGCTGCTTGTATGGCTTGAGCATCGCTGTCTTCGCGCATCTCTGCATTGGAAAGCGGCGATGAAGTACCGCTCTCCACATGCATGATCTGTAAAAAATTAAAAGAGCTAAATAACAGAGTTGCCATAATAAATATTCTCCAATTTACATGCACATCATTTACAGACTCCATGAGCACATCGTCGGCCACCAGCTTGGGTGCTTCTTCCTTTGGCGATAACTGGGAAGCAATGCTGCTGCTGCACTCCATTGGCTCATTAACACCGGCACTTAGCGGACTTAGGCTGTTGTCGTCCAGCATGGTGTCCACATTAAGAGTGGCCACCGGTTCTAGTTTGTCCGTTAGCTCTTCCTCTGCCGCCGCCGCAGATTCTGCATCTAGTATTTGCCGCTGCTCATCCTCTGTATCCTCCTTTAATTCGCTTTTCGGTTCAGCTTCGCTGGGCTCAAACACTTCGGTGTCCAGACCCAGTTTCACCGAAGCCTCCACACTCTTTGCCTCCATGATGGGCACTGGGACAATGGAGATCGGTATCTTTTTGGGCAGTTCAATATTGCAGGCAGCCGTTGTAGGTATGGGGTTGATGATGTCATCGTTCGTGACCACTTTGGTGGGCGAAACCAAGGAATTCATCACAGGATTCGAGATGGGCGTCAGCGAGGAGGTCACGGTGCTGTTGTAAATGGTTATTAAAGGTATTAAAATATTAATTAATGGCCAATGTTAATTACCAGACTTCTGCGAGTGCCTGCAGTTGGGTGGTGTTCACCTCTGGCACTGTTCTCGTATTCGTGGACGTCGTCGTAGTAGTGGTGAGACTCATACAAGTATTTATCGAGGGTATAATGGGAATGATGGGCATGACCATTTGCACTTGTGGCTGCGGCTTGGTTATCGGTCCCCAGGCTTCTTTCTCCATGAAAAATTCCGGCAGCCACTCCGCGATGGCGTTCCTAAAAAGAGTTCAAAGTGAGTTAATTTAGCAGCGACATTTATTAAAGCTAAGCGCACTTTAGAGCCACCCTTGGGTGGTAAACGTTCTTCGAGAGGAACTCTGTCGGCAGCTCGTCCTCATTTTCAGTCTCCAATTTAATGTCCGCACTCAATGAACTGTTCATCTTTGAGTCCAGATTGCAGCGTGACCAAGAGGCCAGTGAGTGGATGGCTATGAAGTTGGCGTAAAACTCGCAGTTGGGATTGGTCATAACGCCGCGCAGGTGTGGTATCAATTCCGGCGACCGACCGGTGTAGGGCCCCAGGAACACACGTTTCTGATCGTAATCGTTGGCATGGAGATTGTCCCAAATGCAAGGCGGACGACGCAGTACTTCAGTAATCTCCTGAATTGACTGAATGGATATGGTCTTTGATATAACCTTGTCCCCTGTCCAGAGAATGTCGATCTCGTTGTTTAGTTTCGAGCCCAGGGTGTTGAGGTACTCCGATTCTTGGACATTGGGCACAGCCCGCGAGGCGCAGTACTGCGTGGGACAGAACAAGAACTTGGGACTGCCAAGATGCGTATATATCTCATTGGTGACCGAAACCTGGGCGTTGGCGAATGTCTGGAAGACCTCCTTATCTCCCTTCGAGAGCTCCGACTCGATGTCGTCGAATAACAGGGCGTAGGCTTCACATCCAAACTGTGAAACCTGATCCAGTTTGCGCTTTAATGTGGCTATTTCCTTAGGACTGCTGTAGGTCATGTCCAGTCCGGGTGAGAGAGCATAGTAGAAGGTGATCCCCGCCTCCTTCGCCGCCGCAATCAGACCTGCAAGGATCCCAAGATTAGGGCAAAGATTTGGTTATGGGAAAATATACTTACTGGACAAATGATCCGCCTCCTCCACCGTGTACAGCTCTCGCCAGAAGGCTCGGTGCTTGTAGTCGTCCTTGGGCGCATACATGTACGACGGACTGGAGCCATGGAGCTCCATGGACTTCAGCTTCCGAAAGAGATCTTTGCGCTGCTCCGTAGTCCACGGCCGGCCGTAAAACCCCTCGATCACTCCGCAGATAAACTGCCGCTGCCCATCGGATTGATTTGAACCCACTGCTTCTGCCATGGATACGGATGAGCCGGGATTTGAAAGTTATTTTCCTTTTCAGGATTTAGCGAAGAACGGTCAAAACCATGGAAGGCTATCGATACTGCCGACAAAACAAAACACTGTCCCAATCGATATCCTGATGATTATTTTGGTATTGTGCCGGTACTGTCGGTATTTTTCACATTCCGGTCACTCTGGAGCTGCAGTGTTTTTATTTTTATTTTGTTATTTAAATTTTTCCAATGCAGCCTTTTATCGTTATACGCAACTACAAGGCGGATGACGAACTGAAGTACCAGGAGCTGGTGCGGGACTATATTATGTCCTTCTCCAATAAGTCCTTCTTCGTCTTTTGCTTCAGAGAGGTCAGTACAACAACTACGTGACCTATCACCTTGTAATCTTTCTTGCTCTTAATTAATGATTACTTGCTAATTGTCGCAACCCAGATCACCCTGCAGTTCATCGTCATTACCTGGGCGATATTCTTCATATTTCTGGGAGTGCCGCTGCTCTTCTGTGCCCTCACCGTGCCGATCTGCATCTTTTGCCTCTTCGTCGGCACATACTTCTCCTTCTACGCGAAGGCAGTGGAGCTAATGCGGGTAATTTTGGGATATTTAAACCCATTGATGGTTTTCACTTATCTAAACCCTTGCTTTTAGACGAAGCCATCGCAATCCCTGGTGGCCGAGTGCTATGAGCCCTTCATCTTCCGCTGCTCACCCAAGGAGGCCAGCTACCAGATCTTCATAGAGAATTGTCCGTACGAGGAGTCCATAAAGAACAAATTTCGTCGCCGGATTGTGGCCGCGATCAGTGTGAAGAACCATCATGCTGTTTACAATGCAGCCTGGATCTATCGCTTTGCCCTGGAGCCAAACTATCCCTACCAGACGATCATGGGTCCGATGGTGAAGCTGCTGGCCAAGAACTGCGTCAGCGGTGGCTACGCATCGCTGGAGTGCACAATGTCAGAGTGGCAGGAGTGCGAGCGAGACTTCTACGACGACTTTGGGTTCGTCACGCGCCAGATTTACCATAAGAAGATTATTGGCAGCAGCCTGTCGGTGATGAAGACTCAGCTCACGTATAGTCTACGAGCGGATGAAGCTCTTCACAAGCAAAACTAGTGAAATATCCATGGTGCAATATCTATATAGAGAATCTCGATCTGTTCTGTGAAATCTAGTTCAATATTTACGTATTTATTCTGTGAAGTCTACATTCCAGTTACGTATTGCGTCCCGAGCACAAATCACACCGAATTATGCTCTAGTTGGTGTTTCTTTAGGAGTAAGAGTAAAATGAACCATTTTATAGACTATTTTCTATATAAGCTGACAAAAGTCGAGGATAAGAAGCACCACCTAGAACTAAGGTACTAATAATAGCCACTCTTGTAATGTTTAAATAATTGTAATCACGTTGAGACATTGCTTTTGTCCTGTTTTATTATCTCTGGTTTATTCTTTGACATATTCTATTTAAATAAATAAAATATTTAGTAATAAATAAAATTTGCGTAATGTTTTAGCGTACATTTTTGATGCCACACATCTAACGATTCGCTCTTGTTGTGTGATTCTGCTGTAGGTACATTAATTGCTCATTCTTTGATGCATTTATCGGTTCTTAGGCCCGTTAACATTGTTGAATTAAAGTGTAATTTAGAAAATAGGTCCAGTTTTGTGTTTGCGCTTGCACTGCGTATAAAAAGCGATCATGCCGGACATGCTGCATTGTTTAACTAATTGAAATCTGTATACTTTTCATTTTTATTTGGGATCATCTGTTCCTTCCATATGCATATACACATATGTATGTATATTTAGTTTTCAGTTACAATTTTTGCTTTAGCGCAACTAATTCTTAAAAAAATAAATTGGAGCCGCGCGCTAGCCGCTCCGCACTGTAAATGTAACTATGTTTCGTTAAATTTAGTTTAGTTGGTTTCACTTGCATCAACTATTTATTTAAAGCGTGTTTCAAAACTGGCTGTGAAATTAGCATAGTTTCCCATTTCGTTTTCAATTTATATTGATTGCTCCTCCTCCCATCCGTATAATAACCCGCGGCTGTTTAAGGTAAATTGAATTCTTTTGGTTTCGTCACATGCAGCCTCCACTTGGGTAGCCATCATCGCATCTGGCAGCGGTAACTCGGCTCTTAGAAGAGTTTCACACGGCGCTTCAGCTCGTTGCGTCGCCACTGGGGAAGTCTGTAGAACTCTGACCTGGCACACTGCAAGATGTGCTCAAACTCAATGTCCGACAGATGACGCTGAAAGGTATTAAAAATTGAGTTATACTCGAGATTCCTCACTCGATCTTCGCCTTGAACTCACCTCCAGATTACAGCGATCAACGTCCGAGGGCAGACGATAGTTTGTGATAAGCAGTAGGTGATAGGGATAGATCTTAGCCGGCTCGTGCACCAGCATCGAGTGGGCCATGTTGGGCAGACTGCGACGAATGAGTCCGGCCTGCGGATAGTGGTAGGAGAGAGCCCCCGAGTAAGTGCTTGAGGCGGGCAGGTCGCCGCCCATCAGGGCGCGTCTATCGCCCTCGGTGATCGAATCCACAGAAGCTGTAAGAAGGATTATTTTAGGATATAACGATATTGTAAAGTCTTTCGGATCTCACCTTCCGATTTGCCGCAGCTCAAATCCGTGCTGTGTGTCTTGTCGCCGAGACCTCCATAAGAGAAATCCTACACAAAGAGTTCTTAATTAGTTTTCCAATCGTAAACGACGAGATGTCATGCAAACAACTAACAAACAAAACCCAAAAACCAGTGCAAAATTAAGGAGGAAGTACACATATCTTAACTAAAAAAGGATTCAATTAATAAAATGTCTACGGCATAACAACAGCAAAGCGGTCTTACAGTGGCACCATGCATCGTGGCCGCAGCAGATGTGGTGGAGCTGAATGTGTGGGAGCGTGGTGCCAGGCCGTATCCTGGCTTTGGCACATGGCGCAGCGCACTCACCACTGGGCAGAGTAGATGGTGTTGTTGATGTTGATGTTCATGTTCATATTGTTGATGCAATGTTTGAGTTTGAGTTCGGTTTATAGTGTGTATGGGTGTTAGTTTTTAATGGATGGGTGGTGTGGGGTGTTGGTGGTGTCAGGGCAACAATAGCATACACATAGATATTTGATTGGAGTAGCATAGGATTAGACACACAAGGAAGCAGCAGACCAACCAGTTGACAATTATATTGTTAGTTCATCCGTGTGAGCGACCATTGGCAGCATTAGAAGTGAGAGAAAGACAAACGAGTACCGTCAGCAAGAACAGATCGACTTATAACTACACTAGTTTAGTTGGTAAGCTACGAGACATAACTGACACAGCCCATCACCGAGGTGGATCTGATCTAGGAGCAACACAGGCAGCACTTACTGAGCTGTAGCCGTTGCGTATATAGGGCAGAGTCGTCGTTTTGAATCCGTATCCGGGCTTTGGCGGCGATCGGTAGGAATGTATGGCTATAAACGTAATTGGGCTATATATATAATATCGGTAACATATACTCTAATCGTCGAGCGAATCGCGCGCCTGAAACACTACAAATCAAGGATCGTTCTACTAGCTAGAGGTTTACCATTGTAACTGGGCGCGTTTCCCAGGGATTTGCCAAGCGAGCCGCGGTAGCTGGTGGAGCGATCGAACATCTCGTCCTCGTAGAAGGGCTTCTGGTGGTCCAGATTGCGCGAGGGTGAGGCCCCAATGGGTGATTCGTATCTACAAGGGCAAGGAATTGATAGCTTATTTATAAAAGTTGGGCAATGGAACAGGAATTAAATCTTTGAGAATTTCAATCTTATCGATCCATATTTAAACCTAATAAAAAACTAAAATAATAAAACCAGCTAATACTCTGTTTAGCCGAGTGATAAGCTGCTTTAAATAACATAGACTGAATTTTTTACCAATAAAATCGCTAAACTAATAAAGATTGCAAATAAATTAACTTTACAATTTTACAATTTTTAAATTAAATTAAAAAGTAATTATATTAAACCATACTTACTCGTATATCTGATTATTGGTACCGACTCTAATGGGCGACCTACCTTAACTTGTACACCGGCTCCTTGGAAGCAGAAGGCGTCCTGGAAGCGTTGCGCGGATCCAGATTATTTTGTTTCCACTTCCTGTACTTGGCATGCTCCTTGAGGTCCTTGGCGATCGCAGAACCAATGCCCGAGTTCAGCTTCTCAAGCTGCTCGGCCTCGCGTTGAAGGCGTCTAGTTAAAGGTTACGAATTCATTAGAGTCATTATGATAACAAATAGCTTGGCGCTACTCACTGCTGCTCCTCGCCATTCTTGGCCTTGCCATTGGTTTGCTTGCCATTCTCGTCCTCGTCATCGGACACTGGTACACCCTTGTAGGTGTCACTGTAACGCCGCCTACGCTCCGGATCCGTGTACGGATACGGGGGAGCGGGGAAGTCGTCCCGCTCGATCTTCGGCTGTTCACCCGGTGGCGGCTTCTTGGCAGCCGGATAGTGGGACAGCTCTATGGGCTCCTCGTTGTTCATGCCGGGACTCTTGGGCCGCGGCGTTTCGGAGCGGATGGCATCCACCAGGACCTTCATGGCGCTGCGTGTCCTCGAGTGGGGACGCGACGGAGGGCGGCTACCGGCCACGGATCCCGCATTGCTGGCCGTGGTGGCGGCGTAGGACGAGGGCCGGTGGAAGTGCGGCGACAGCGGCGTCTTGTCGTACGGATCGATCGGCTTGCGCAGATAGTGAGGCGCATCCGTCAGATAGCTGTAGGTATAGATGCGCGAGATGTCCTCGGCATTGGGTCTTCCATACTCGCGGAGTATCAGACCGGGACTGACCGTTCGATAGTGCTGCAAAGGTAATCTCATTAGTTCGCAGTTCTCAGGTTACATCTACTTTACATGCAGTGCCGCGTGTTTTTTGTTTCGGGGGTTTTCTTTTTAGTACAATTCAAATTCAAACGATGGCATAAATGATGGGAAATCATAAAAATCATAAAGAAAAACAAACCTTGCGGCTAGAGGAATAAAGTGAACCATTAAAACTCGGTGTTCTGGAGCGGATGTACTGAAAACGAACGGAAAATAAAAAACGCAAGCTCAAAACAACTAAAATGCTAAGAAAATTCAAATTATAAAATCATAAATTGCATATGTGTGGTTGTGTTGGGTGGTGCTAAGTGGGAGTGAGTCTAAAAAAGCGATATTTTTACAACAAAAATTTACATTTTTAAACTCGACTTTACACCTAAAATTGTCGTGAAATATTCCTAGCTTTCCGCTAGTTTGATTCAATTTTTTATATCCATTATAATTAATTTAAATAAAATTCTTAGTAGAAGTAATTAAAAATATCGCTCTGTCCAGTTTAAAAAAACTGGATACGTGATTTGTTTATGGATGGTGTATGTTTTTGTTGTGTTTGCACTTTGCAGCATTCAAATTAGTAGCAAGCTCAAAAGCCGCCTTAAAATCGGGATCGTGTTGGATTCTCGTGCTTTTTTGTTGCTGGATATGGAAATTGGGCCCTTTGGTTTTATTTCAGAGTCACCTACCATCTCGCTGAGCGCACTGGAGCTCATTCGGTCGCACTCGGTATCCGTAAAGTTGCCATTAGAGGCACCTCCGGCCACCGAGGTACTCCCGCCGCCTCCGCCGTTCAGGATAATGCCAGACTCTGACGGACCCGGGCCGCATCGTGGATGCCAGATGGCACTGCCCTGCAGGTACATCTCCTCGCCGTCGCCAAAGGGATCGCCGCACTTGGTGCAGCGCGCACAGGTAGGATGGAAGTGGTGATTGTCGCCCGCCTGCAGCACCTTGCCGCTAATGAAGCGACTGCAGTAGGCACACTTCACCCCGAATCCCTTCTGATAGCACTTCTCGCAGTAGGGCACCGCATCCTTGCCCATATACTCCCCGTTGAGCACCACCTGGCAGGCCTTGCACCGGAAGCAGGAGACGTGCCACTGCCTGTCGAGTGCCACCAGAGCCTGGCCCTCCTTCAGCAGCTCTCCGCATCCGGCACAGTCGTTGGGATCGTAGTCCTCCTTGAGATGAGCCTTGTGCGAAATCACACCGCCATGCTGCTGGTGGGCAGTGGCCCGCGTGGGACTCTCCGCCGGAGGAGCGGGCGAGGAGACGCCTCCTCCGCCTGCCTGACGACTGGGCGACACTGGAGCACCCGAGACACACTGCTCGCAGAGCACCTCCTTTCCGGTATTGGTTACCTTGAGGGGAAGAAAATGTTTATCGTCAGAATCCGGCTTTAGATGGAAAGGTACTTGAACTCACCTTGCTGCCCGACTTAAAGGGCTGCTTGCACTTGGAGCAGGTGAAGCACTTCTGGTGATACGTCTTGCCCATGGTGCTGACCACCTCACCCTCCACGTACTGCTGGCAGTTTGCGCACTTGGTGCCATAGAGGCGCTGGTAGTCCGGTATGCAGTAGTAGGCACTGTCCTTTGTGAAGAATCCGCCCGTGGCCAGGGATTTCTTGCACTGGCAGCACTGGAAGCAGGCCTTGTGGAAGTGGTTGTCCGCCACGCGGAGCACCTCGCCGGAGCATTTTTTCGTGCATTTCGCACAGTAGATTTTTTGCTTGCCTATGGAATAGAAGAGATAGAAGGAGGATCACCGATTAGTGGGGTTGACAGTCGCTGTTAAACCAATTCATTCAATCAGTGGTATCGCCAGATTACGTATACGCAGTGTTGCGCTGATGTCATATGCATGTGATGCGATAATGCCCCAACCTTGCCCCGTTTCGCCGCGCTCAGTTCGAAGCCCCGTTCCACCGTGTGTGTGAGGGCACATATTTGTATGTCTGTGGATGTTGTTTCGGCATAAAATATATATATGTATGTTTATATATCGTGTGACGGCTGAACACACTGAGATTCGTTACACTAGTGTCCCCGACAGTATGTTTGTACGTGTGCCTGTTATTGACAGTCTCAGGCAGTCAAACTCTTCTACATATATGTATATATATCGTTCTTAAGTTGCAATGACTCATGGGGCTGGCAAGTAATTAATCTTATCATTGATAAGGCCAAGGGCAGCATACACACACTTGCCGCCAGATACTTGTATTCCTTTTATATAAAGCCAACAAATACACTCTCACGCCTCGTACACACAAGTGGGGAGCAGGTTAAATAGATCCAACATTTGCATGTTGATATGTGTATTATAATGTATGGGAAATACCCCAACAATTTAAAGAATAAAAAACTACTGTGAATGGGGTGAAACACAAACCCTAATCAGCAGCAAAGACAGCTTGTTTTGTGGCTAAACGAAAAGACCTAAAAAGAATTTTAGGATGGGGTCAAAATTGTCATTTTTACAGAATCGCTGAAAATAAACCCACAAACCCAGATTTCTCGGAAGGCAAGCCTTGCACTTTTTCGTGGCCGGTTTATTTGATGAAAGTCACGTTGATAACTGCAAGCCTTATCTCATGTTTGATCAATGAAGTGGCTATATCCCATATTTGCTCAACACATTCTATATATATCTTTGTATATTGAAGAACAAACTCTTTTGAAGAAAATTAAATGGAAATTCATATAAAATTAAAGGTAGAGGTTACATTTTTACAACCAGAAGCGTAAATTTTTCTTTCCCATTAAAATTTTATTAAAAAAACATCACTCTGAAGGAACTTAATAATAATACTCGTTAGATACATGTACCAATACTTGTGTTTATATTATTTTGACCCCAAAACCGTTGTGTTCCGTACACTCTCGAGCCTGGGGCTTCCCAAAGACCTGACATACAGGGAAACGAGTCCAGTAGCGTGACGGCAGAACGCATCGAAACTAATTGTTGGCCATGACTGATGAGTTGATCTATTCTGGCGGCTTTCTTCTTTCGCCTCCCCGGTGGCTGGCGGCTTCACTAGTCTGCGGTTGATTAAATAGACAGCGGAACAACAACAGCTAAAAGCAGCCGGTTGCAGCACACATAAAAAAGAGAATATAAAAATATATACATATGTACATAAGTATAAGCCCAACCGCATTATGGCTTGCTGTGCTGTCTGAACACTTTTTCTTCTATGCGTCGTCTCTCGGTCTCTTTTGTTTTTTCAGGCCTTTCAAATTTTTGTTTTTCCACAAATCGGTCTGCAGTTGTTGGCTTTTCAAATTTGGGTTGTTGCTTCCAAAATAGAAATTATATTGATAAGCTCGTCGCAGTTCAGGTGTATTCGTGGCTGTGTTGTTAACTTGTTTTATAATAATGACGTAGATCGAATAACAGAAGAGCAGCCGCTAACTAATTTTTCATTAAGGAAAGGCTAGCCTTTTTTGGCGATTACCCTTTCTACTATTAGGTTTGCTTTATTGGGAATTCCAAACAGACGTACAAAATATATACAAACTTTATCCTGAAAAAACTCTTTTAGAGATCAATGGCGTAGCCCATATACAGATTATCTTGTGCTTAATTTGATTAAAGATTATTAAAGATTTATTCAGTTAATCGCAATTAGAAAGATTTGTAGAAAACAGAATGGTATTTACAAAGTAGATTTAATGTTCCTCAATTCATTTTATCGAGTGTCAAAGACTTGCAATTAAAATAAGTACATTGAACTCGAAACCTCGGAGCTTCTACTTATTTCAACTTTAAGAGGAGTACTATTCGATTTAGGCTACATTTTATATCAAGATAAATTTTTTGTTTGATGTTTAACTTAATTCTAGTATCTTTTGGTCAAATTAATCTGACAAACAACCCACTATATGTATGTTGAATAAATTATATACGCTAAGAATGAATATTTATTTGTGCGGTGACGCCACCGAAACTTTTCACAGAGAGCAATCCAGTCGGAATGACAACAGGTCTGATCGCTACAGCAGAGGCACCACAAAAGATACAATTCCCCAAAAGCGGGCTTTCGTCACTAACGTGGACTTCCGACCTTTCTGAAAAACTACGTGTGATTGTAACAAATAGTATCTGAGTGTGCGAATGCGGGTTTGTTTAAACTTCGTGTACGTGTTTCGCCACTTTTAATTAATTTCATTTATGTTCGGGCTGCCTGTGTGTTGTTTATTATGCAATCACACATTTTTCCGCGATTTACATATTGATTTTGGCGCTTTGTTTATTGGGTTTTCAGCACATTTTCCCCGCATTAGCACTAGCCCGATAATTGGGAAAAAATCCATTGCAAATTGCAAATCTTCATGCAACAGAGAGCCGGCAAAGCGGCGTCGTCGTCGCTCAAGTTAGTATAATAAATGTTTGAGCGCACACTTTTAGGTTCGTTTTATTTTCCTATTGTAATTGCGGAGAGCGGTTTTACTATAGTGCTGGCGCTGGTGATGTCATCCTCGCCATCGACCGCCACTGCCGAGAGCTTTTCGCAGCGGAGTTGGACGAGTGCGAGTGCGAGTATCTCTGCCACAACTTGGACCCGCAAACAAACTGGTTGGCGCTGCCTGGTCGTTGTGGAGCACGCTTGAATTTGAAATACAAACAAACAATACGAAAAAACGGCCCGAAAACACAATATAATGAAAACCCGTCTGGTGGCCAGGGGGCAAGTCCAAGGTTACCCTCGCATTTCTCGAGCAGGCCCCAGAGAACCCCATCGATTCGAAGCGGAGAGGTCAAGCTGCAGGGCAAAGAAAATATTTTAATTAACATTTGCCGCGCCCAAAAAGCGACCCTAACCTTAAAGCAATTATGAAAACTATAGAAAAATATTGGAAATAATGAAAAAATACATATATTTTTTTAACATGCAAAGCTAGATTTATAAACAACATATTTTCAGTTCTATGAACCTTTTTAAGAAAAAACTAATTCTGACAATCCATTTTTAGAAAGCTAATTTGTTTACCAGCAGAAACCATTTCTTATGCAAACACCATTACTTGAATACAACATTAAGTCATCTTTGGGCACTGGCTATATAACAGCCTAGGCACATTCTTCTAGTTGATGAATCTGTATAAGCCACGTTTAATATATTTATTTTATTCTATTTATTCTAGTCCATTTATTTATATTCACATTTTTCCCTGTGTATAAAAAATCGAATTGGAAAAACAGAAAAGAAAATTAAACCATAGAGAAAAGAGAGCAAATGACCTTCGTCAGTGGCGCGACATGCACTCAATGCGCACTGTGCGAGTTCACCCCCAGAGCAAGTGCGTCAAATCCTTGACTGAATTTCAGGAGGATAATGTCGAGGACAATGCAGGTCAAGGCGAGACGCGGAAACAGGTGAACAGGCAGGGGCAGGCACTGTGGGAACGTCACTCCGACGTGACTGGAAAAGAGCCTAGTTGGCAGACAATAAATAAAACCGAAAGCAAACATCATCGCTCTCTTGTGCATTCCACGCCCACGAAGCCTTCACCTACGGAACGGTTCTGTTTATACGCACACAAACATTTTTAGTTGTGAAGAGCAACAGCAAAAAATACACAAATTAAGCAAAAAAAAAAAAGAAAACTAAACGAATCAACAGCTATGGCCACAGAAATAACGAAAAAAGTGGAAGGAATTTTGATGGGAAGCTTGCCTCTTACTTCTATTGTTTTGATATAAAGATTGGGTATGATAATTATGGAAAGTCTTTTCCTTTCACTGAAATCTTTTTTCTTTTAATTAGTAGTTAAAATCGTCATTTCTTTTAATAAATTTACTTTGACAGTGCGACCCCAGAAAGTATGCAATGGTTTAAGGGAAAGGATATTTAATACTCGCTGATTTTGAATTTAAATTTTATGTTGATTAAAATACTAGCATATCATAGCTTATTAATAAAATATCATAATTTCTTTTGTTTCATAAAGCGTTTCACCTTTTTTTTATCATCATAGCTGTGGTCTGTATATACTTTAGTATTTCACGAATTACTCATCAAATTTAAATTGCTTTGCAAGTGTTTTTTTATGCTGTGCTACCTGACGCATCGCACATACTATATACAAACATACATAGATACTTAGATATAAGTACACCCAAAGTTCGGTTCTTCAGTCGATTTGAAAGTACTTCCTGTATGCTTATTAGACGAAAAGTGAAAAGAGCAGCCGCCACACACAAGTGCAGCTGATGACGCTGCATCTACGAAAATAGCATTCAATTAGGCAAGTGGACGGGTTGAGGCGGGGCGGGGGTGGTTGTGGCGAAGTAGGCAACGGAGGTGGTGGTGGGGGCGAACACGAGACATAAGAGGAGATGCCACTTTCTAGGCAAGTGCTCTGACCCATATAACCCCGCCTGGGAAACGCTACGAAACACTACGAAATGCAGCCGAATGCACAACAGGCACGAACAAATCAACGGACGAAATAAATGAGAAAAATCCGACTAAATGAATGAGCGCGGGATGGATGGGATGTGACGTTTGGTGGAGAGGGAATGGGACTTTACCCCTTTCATTTTCATTTTCATTTGAGCAAACGAAAAAGGAAACCCAGTGGAAGTCAATGTGCTTGTCATGAGTTCATGTCGAGCAGTTGTTGCCGCTTTAGCCACAGATGGAGACTCTAGATGGCTATTGTTGAGCCTTTTAGGGGCGAGGAGCAACGACTGCACGTTATGGGGTCCACAACCACATCCACAACAACATCCACTTCTCCGACTCCATCCAAGTCCAAGTCAATTAGGCATTTTAGGCACGCATGCGACTACTTGTAGTCCGGCCCAATCCACTTTAAAAAATATGAGGTTTGCACGTCGTAAATTTAAGTACTTTACGTTACTGGCTGTAATAATTTATAAATTAATTTAAATAAATAAATATTTTATTAAATACATTATCATTTAATTTACTCAAAATTTTAGTTGCTGACTCATAATCAATTCGGACACAAGCAGAATTTATTCTTGAATATATATTTTGATTTCCTTAGGCGATTTAATTAATAAATTTTAAATCACCATCAACAAGTAACTTAAAGCTACGCCTTCCATCAAATTTATTAATAAATATATGCGGATCCACCATCATTGTAACTGTAAAAGATATACTATAAAGATATGCATATAATAATAATTTCTAGCGTTGAACTGAACAAATTCGACTACTTTTTAACTATTTTCCATTGGGCTAGACACTTTTTTTTGCATTATTTTTCTTTCTACCTATTATTCAGATTTTCCCAGTGTATGCACATGAACTCAATTAGGGACAGTAGCGGAGTATTCGAGTAATTAATCATTGACAATACAAGTACGAGTACATGTCTCGGATAACGGTAGAATAGCCCTTTGCAGCGGCAACCAGAGAACCCAGTTAATGTAAGAATATAAAAAAGGGCTCATTCACATCGAACCGGGTTTACTGGCTTACAGGTTATTCGAGAGCAGAGCCGCTCTCACGCTGCGGGGCGCCCTAACGGTATCGTGTGTAATTGCAGTTGCATGCACAAGCACTTTGAGGTTTATTCGGTCAGGTTTTCGGATTCGCCCTGCTGCCTCACCTCGATTTGGGGCGTAGCATAAGAAATAAAATTCAAAGAGGAAAACACGAAACTTGTTCTTACAACAACACTGACGTCATCGCCACAGTCGCAGCTGAGAAATTAAAATAGGGAGTGGACGTGGGATCATATGCGACTGTGGGGTGGTGTGAGTGAGTGGGAGCAGGAGCGGGAGCGGGGCCCGTAGTAAAGAGGAGATCCAGCGCTCTCAGCTGGCCAGCAGTAGTATTGATTGATGAGCACGAGTGGGAGAGGTAGGAAATTATGGGAGCACCACCTCATACAGGTTCATAACCACTCCCGATATGATACCCTGCTAATGCCGATAATGCCATAATGCTGCTATCACCCACCACCCCCTGGCGTTGGCATTGCGCAGACACACACACACACCACACGCCGCACAGCACACGGCAGCTTTAGTTAGAGAGAGAGTATCGGTGTCGGCAGATAACTTACCCATGGCGAGATACAGATACTGCTATGCTCTTCGCACTCGCGCCTGCAAAATGGGGGAGGGAAACACACACAGAAAGGAGCACCACACAGACGAGATGACACGCACGAGGAAAGCACAAATACACGCGCACAGGTCACCACTACTTCCTCTTCACTTCACTAACAAAATTTTTCTTTTGCTTAGATTTTTTCTATTTGTATCTTTCGCCGTATGCATTCGCAATCTGCGTAGCGCGATTCAGTGTGAGTGTGAGTGTCAAAAAAGACGAATTTCCGTTCGATTTAGGTGCGTATTTCGCTCGTGGGACCGAAGAAGCTATTACTTATGTTATTACTCGTCTGATTCTTATTCTCAACCGGAGCTGCGACCAGAAAAAACACCGCACCAGCAGCAACAACGCAACGACACCGACAGCAGAAACCGAAACGAAAAGTATCTGAGAGATACGGCCAGTACTGCCTAGAGGTGGGCGCGTGCGACTTTACGGCACGGTAATATAAACACGTGCCACACCCATCTCTAGCTCGTGCTTTTTAAAGACCGAACTAATAAAAAGGGGATTATACCAAATGGCGATGGATACGCGCGAAATTTAATGGCGACATGATTTTAATTTAAAATGTACGGTATATTATTTATATTTTATATTTCATCATAATTTTATCATCATCATTAAAAAAGTATTGAAATATGATAAATTTTCATTATTTCTAAAAAAAACCATATTTCATAAACTGGTCTAATAATTTTTTAATTAAATCTTCAACAACCACGGATCACTAAGGATTTTAAAGAATTTTTTAAATAAACCAAACTCGTATTACTCACTTTCCCAACTAACGTGGATCTATACTAATTAAATTCTATGTAATCACTAAAAATGTATCCAGAAATAAATTACTGTAATAAAAAATAAATGAAAACTTAAATAAACTAAGTTTAAATGAGTCCTGATTGACTCAGCCACATCAACAATTTAACTTGACTTCCATTTAAATCTTTACTTAAAACTTTTTATTTAAATAAGTTTAGTTTTTTATGCGTTTTGCGTGTACATTTGCACAATAAGCTTCCTTAGAATGTAGTAATAATAATAATAATAATAATAATTGTAATAACATTACTAACAAAAATAATAATGAGATAAAATTCCATTTATAATACAGTTAGAATAAAATTCATTATGTTATTGGCCCTTTGTTCAACTCTCTAGAACCATAGGATTTCTATATATGTTATATTATATTATATATGTATATATAATTAAATATATTATATGTATAGGCATAATTCCAAAAAGTGTTTTAAAAACTATCAATAAACCCTTCAATGCCGCTGCATCAGAAACTTTCATAATTCACCCGCGATAATGTAATGTTGCGTGTTTGCCACCCAATAAAATTTAATAGTACATCGAGATTTTCAATAATTCAAGCCCACATTTTGCCTTCTTCAGTTTCTACTTCAAATACGATCACGTATTCAATTAATGGATTGTTTCAAATGTGAGTGTAATTAGATCTACTAGTATAGTGTATAGCTTCAATTTCGTTTACTACATACATATATGCTCTTGTGGTCGACGCTGTGTGAATAAATTTGACTAAAATCAACAAACGTTGAGTTGGGAACGGATATGATATACATACGTCGATCAATGTATTTTCTTACATTGCGGCTCAAGCTTTAGTTTGCTTTGCATTCAATTTAGTTACAACTACAACTCTTTCAACTGCCCGCATATATGGTTTGCACTTTGTATTCTCTATAGTTTCCATTAGCTAACTGTGGGTGCAAGTGTGTGTGTGTAGGATCTGCCGGTGTCTATTTCAATTCAACATCCGCATCTGGTGCCATCGATCGCCGAAAGTACAAAATATTTGTATTCAAATATATACGCAGACGCAGAGACATTTCATCTATTCCTCATCCGAGTCGCCGTCACTGGAGTAGTGTGTGATTTGGGGGCGACGAATGTAGGGTGCCGTTATCACTTGTCTGCAATAAAAAACAAAAACACAGATTAATCAGCAACTTTTTTTTTGGCAATCGCTCAAGTCGTGCTTACGCAATACGGCGGTAGTGGTTGAGCCACTCCTCTAGCATCTGAGCCACCAGCAGCGGCCGTTTGCTAAGCTTCTGTTGCGCCACGAGGAGGCCGCCATCGGTTACGCACACGTCCAGCCACTGGCGCATCATGGTCTCTTCGTTGCCCACCTGAAGCAGTATCAAATCCTCATAGATTAATGCGCATTTCTCAAATTAATTATAATTCCTTACCTCGGACTGGGTGAGGAAATGGATGGGCAAGAGTTTAAGCTCACAATCCATTAGCGGCAAGTATGTCACATCCTCTACGTCGTCGCGCCGTCCATCAATCCTTGTAAATGGTTCCATCGGCACAAGGGCGCTAAAATGTCCGCGAGTGTAGCCCAGGGCAATGGGTGACTTGGTGCAAAAGTTTTGATCCCAGAGTAAAGGTAAGTAGACTCCTAAGAGCCAAACCAATTAATTCAATTGCAAGACAAAAGAAACTTGTGAAAATCACCTTCGAAACGCGCATAACCGATGTCTTCGCCGCGAAAACTCTTCACATACTTGACGCCATACACGATGATTGGACGTCGGAGGATGTGCGCCAGCGCAAAGATGTGCAGCTGTTCCAGGGACGAGCCCGGCTGGCTGGCTAGGGATAGAAGCGTGCTCCAGTCTTCCTCAAACTGTGAGTCCTCCAGCGTGAAGTGTAGCATCGAGGCCTGTAGCATTTCGTACTCTTTCCAACGATTAAAGAACCTAAGGGCCCACATCAAAATCTATCCATGACTTATTTTATAATATATTATACTTACACATGCCCACACTGGTGAAGTGTATCTGCGAGTGCTCGCCTTAGGATGTTGTCGCGATCAAAGACGCCCCAGGTGGCCTGCATAGCCGAGTCCAGAAGGCAATCCCCAGCGCTACGGTTCCAAAGGACAAACATCCGAGAGCTAAGCCGAGCCGTGATCTCAAGCGACCAGTTCAGAGCTGGCGGCGGCGTTTCCAGCTGCTTTTGGGCGTCGCGATCGAGCAGTTCGTCATAGAGCTGCTCCTGAATCGGGATCGGCAGCTCCTCAATCTCGGCGGGTAGGGCGAAGGTGGCGTGCTTTTGCACATAGTGGCAGGGGAGGCCGGACTTGCGCAGACGAAGGGTGTTGGCAAAATGGCGACGGATATCGGCCGCCAAATCAGGGGCCACATAGGACGGCACGCGCTTGATGCCTGGCCCCGAGCCAGAGATCTGCGCTAGCAGCATGGGCAGCATTTCCTCGCGATGAAATCGAATGGCCAGATGGATCAGCGTGTGACCCACGTCGAAGGCCGAATTGCGGTTGAGGGCCGCGATCTCAGTGCTAGTCAGAGAGCGCGCCGGATTGCCGCCGCAGGAGAGATAGGCCTCCACGGCGCTGTAGTTGTTTTCCACGACGCCCAGACAGGCGTTCAGCCACTGCCAGTCCACCTGGCGTCGGATTTGACGCTGGCGTCGCTCTTGTCGCTCTTGCAGCGTATCACAGTTGTTGATGGTTTCCGAGGAACCTGAAAATGGGCAATTTATCATAAAATAAAATATAAAGCTAAGGATGTAGCACGTTAGAACTCACCAAGTTGGTAAATGTGCTTCTTATTGAATGAGTTGTTGACACTGACGGTGTCCACGCCTTGCTGCTGCAGTTGTTGCTGCTGCTGTTGCTGGTGCTCCTCTTGAATGTTCAGACTTGAGGAGGCGTGCAAGTCGTTCTGCGATCCACTGACCTCTCGCTCCCTTGTTTTGCCGCACATGGAGCACTTGATGCTCCTTGGCCAGTTTTCGTAGGTGCACGACTGTAAAACAAGACATTGTGTAAAACTAATGGGAATTCGCAAGGTTGGACTAAACCTACGTTACACGCCCATTTGGCCACATAGCACGGCTTCTGCTGCGGCGTGTCAGTGGCTGAGGATGAGGACTCCCGATGTTGCGGCGTGTGGTGCTGCTGAAGCTGTAACTGCATTTGCTGAAGCTGTGCAGGTTGATTGTTCTGAGACTGCGAACGCGACTGGTTTTGGGATGCATTAGCGAGATTGTTAAGGTGCGTGGTATCATCGATGCCCGGACTAAGGTTCAGCCTGTTTGAGGCTGTAGCCCCTATTAGCTGGGCTGGCTTATTAGCCAGATTCTCTGTGGCGCACCCCGCCAGTTCCGTGTCCGTTCCACTGATGCGTAGCGCCTGCAACGCCTCGCCAGCCCGATCAGCATCCGCCTCGTTATTCTTGTCGCTACCGCACTCGATGGCATCGCCGCCACGTTTCGTGCAGCACTGGACGCAGCGCAGGCTGCGCGGCCAGTTGAGATAGGTGCAAACCTTGCAGGGCCACTTTTCGCTGTCCGCCACATTGCTCTGCCTCGCCTGATTCTGCTGCGGCTGAAGCGAGTAGCACGTGGACGTAGGCGTGGGCTCAACAGCAGCTGCTTCCTCCGCAACGGCACTGCTCTCCTGGGCGGCGGGACTCAGCCTGCAAGAACGAAATAGTCGGTATGGTTTAAGGTTATCTTTTATGATTAGGATAGTTCGCCTCACCGGAAGATGTCCTCGTTGAGCAACGGCTTTGACGCTTGGCACATGGTGCATTTCAGCGAGGATGGATAGTTCTCGTAGGTGCAAATTTCACATTTCCATTTCTGCGCATCGTCTTTGGTATCGCACATCGTTTTGTGCGCGGAGCCAGCCACAGTGATGCAGTTGCTCTGTTAATAAATGATTGCTTGTTGAGTAAGGAGCGCAGTTCTTCGGCCCCCAGTTTCTCCTTAGAACAGACTATAAAAATAGCAGCCTATCCCTGATAATATATCCTATTTTAAATGATTTCTTGGGGAACCTTTACTATTTTGTCAATAAATAATTCAAAAAAACTACCTTGTTCTCCTTCTAATCAATTACAAATTCTTATTTTGAAAGCTATTCGCTCTCAGAGTGTATTGTTACGCTGCAGAATAATAGCTAAGCTTTTAAAGGAGTTTGTAGAACGATTTCAGTCAGCTACAACTATCATCTAGGAATAAGGGTATTGAAATCCTCTGCCTTGCGTGTCGCGAATGGAAATTCTTGTTAATAAGGTCAAACAACGGGGTAGCAAGCAGTGTCCTTGACCCTGAGACATAATTCGCAGATACAGCCACAGATACATCTGCAATTGGCTCGACTTGCCATGGTGTCGTCACAGTCAGCCTTCGGGGTCTCGGTCCCCGTCTCTGTCTCTGCCTCTGCTTCTGCCTCTGCCTCAGTCTCAGTCTCTGTTCCTGGGATTGGGGCACATAGGCACTGGTATTGGTACTACTACGGGGTCGCTCGCAATTGTTTGTTGCCATTATTCGCTCGTGGGTATGTGCTATGTATGCATGTGTGTGATGCACCTAGGCATTTGGTGTATGTATGTATACGAAGGGTGCAGTGCAAGGGGGGTTTCGCGCTAGTTTCTTATTGGGACTTGTCCTCTTCCGCCGTGCCCAACAACCCATCCCGCCCCGTCCATCCACAGTACCTGGCGCAGAAGTTCGCAAGGCCTTTTTCAGCAGTCCCAGAAAACGCGACTGCGATTCGATTCGATTTAAATATATAACACTGTCACACAGCCACCAAAATCACAATAGGGCCGAGAAATCGGCCAGCGATTGCTATATAGCCAAATCTTTCTAGGTATAATCACTGTCAGCCACCCGCGCCCGCAGCAGCGTCAATATAGCCGTCGATCCAATATTGCCAGTAATGCGGGCTGGCAGTCAAGTGCAGGAAAATTACAATTACAAAACAAAGACGGGAAAACTTTCACTCGATTCGATTTTGGGATTTTTCCTTTTCTTATTTTCCTGCTATACTTTTAGCTCTGTAGTTTGTAGGTTTGTAGCACAGCGACACAAACACGCACGCGAACGCAAGGAATTTGGAATTTGGATATTTGGAAATAGCTAATTATTTATTTTTTACATTATTATCATCTGGTTCACTCCGCCTATCGACAGTGGCCAGTGTTTGAAAATGGTTTCGCGTGAGAGCCCAGGTAATCTGGCAACGATAGCTTCTCGCAGTTCGCATTTTGTAAGAGGTTTTTACTAAATTTTCGGAAAAATAAATAAGTAAAAATATAACTTATTATGAATATAACCGAGTTAAAAGGATCAAAGAACCAAAAAAGCAAATTAATTGACAATTACAAAACTATCGTATTATCGCTTACAGTAATACCATCTATTGAGACAACGTTATCGGTATTGTAATCGACCCGCTCAACTGTACAGTGTCCACGAAATGCACCCAAAATAAATTATAAACTAAAATTCAATTAAAATGGTCAGAACAAGGGGTGCGCCGCGCGTTTTACCCGTGAAAGCAATCAGTACAGGAAGGTCTGCTAAATCCGCGCCAAAAGATGACGGTGGAACTATTTTGCCAGCCCCAGAGCCGCCGAGTCGTCTTCGGAAATGCGTAGTTAAAATAAAGCGCTTAAAAATTCTAGAATGTCCCGTATCGATGGAACTCTGTCTTAATGACAGCGCCTTTGAGCCTGCTCGCCACTCGACGATGTACGCTCCCAAGAATAGGCCTGCAAAACCAAAACATCCACCCACTAAAAGGAAGGTGTTGTCGGGTACGTAGATATTATCAGCTGCAGAAGAGGACTTTGCTGTAACAATAAAGTTATTTGCAGCTCCCAAAGAAATATCACCACTATTGAAAAAAACCAGCCCCAGCAAACCAGAGCCAGAGGATTCGACAACGAAAACGGCTCGCTTCTTTCACAGAGATCAAGCGCCAACAAGATCCAGGTCCTCAGTCACCCGCAATGTTTACGAGTTCCTCTCGCAGTCCCAGATAGAAGATGACATTATCAGGGAGGATCCAGCCGCGGACATAATCCAGCGCATGGTGAAGAATGGCAAGGCCTGCGTGATGATTCCCTCCAAAGCGGGCGGGAAACTAAGACCCAAGATGAATAAAAGGCGGCCAGTTGGCAAGCGGAAACAATTCTCTCTAGAAAATGTGGCTGGAGAAAAAGCCAAGACGGAAGCCAGGAATCCCAGACCGTTGAGCCAGCGAGAAACTGCACGACCCCTGTCCCCAATTTTTGAGCCCGAGGCTGATTCAAGTAACGATGCGGAGGAAATTAACACTGAGCCCATTCAAGTGCCCGTCCAAGTGCATGCGTCGCCGAATCCTTCGGTCGAAAGAAATACTTCTAAGCAGATCGGCGAGGGCGCCTACAGCCATTTGGCCCGTTCCGTGCTGTTAAATCAGACCAAGGAGCAAGATAAGCAGCAATCGTCAAGCAGGCGTCGCGACTTGGTGAACATGGCTCGCCAGTTAGTAAGCACGCCGCTGAACCGCAAGTCTCTCACGGCGCCCGAGGCCAATTCAACGACCACTGCCATATCCCCGATTCCCCGCCATCCTCCCAACACAGCTGCGAGTCCGGGAGGAGGTGCTTCCCCTTGGCGTGTTTCCGACCAGTCGCCAATGCCAAATACATTTATGTTTGGCTTTAATACCTCTAATCTGCCATCGTACTCAAGTGACCATGCGCAGCGACCGCATCACGTCTATGTGCCGGATACACAAGGACAGGAAGATGCGGTGCCAGTGAACGAGGAGACTTTCTGCAATACTTTACACGACCTTAGCGCCACAGCGGAGAACTCCAATGAAGAGAATCGGCCGCCTCCTACGCCCAACAGGACACTAATATCCAATGAACAGGATAACGCAGAAAATGTGGAGGATGCTGATAACTTTGTCCACTTGCCGAATCCCAGGAAGACCCTGCAGAAGCGCAGGCCCTTTCAAGAAATCAACATTCTGGACGTAGTGGTGCTGCCGTCATGGAAAAAGAATGTGCAAGCCACTCCCTCAAAAGGAAACACATCCCCGAAGGTTGCCATCGCTTCGCCAACACGACAACGCAGCCAGACGCGAGCAAACCTATTTGGATATGACGAGATTTTGCCATGTGAAGATCAACCTACGAAAGCTGCAAAACCGCATGCGTCAAGCTCTCGAAATCTTTTTGGATTCGAGGAATTTCTTACAGAGAACGAAGCAGTAGCAGCCCGCTCCTCAATCTTAAGTCAAGACGAAAGTTTGCATGATAAACTCCAACGACTGGGATGTCTGCGGCCCATGGACATTGAGCTTCCACATGCAAACTCCGATTCGATGCGTCAGAATTGCTTTGGAGAGGCGCCATTATGTCAGTGCGATATCAGACAAGTTATGTGTTCCACGATGATTGCGCAGAAGGAGCCACCGAGAAAAAAACCTGCACTGGCTGCAGACGAAACAGTCGGATTGTTTAATGATGAAGAAAAACTGGAGACAACATTCGACAATAAGGTAAAACTCTTTTTCTATTCTGAGCGCAATGAAGATGTCGGCACTCCGCAGTCGTAAGTGTCGTCATTGACCAATCAGCGCAAGATTAAAAAAAATTGGGACCCGTTAATTGCCCCAGTTGAGCCAACAGGGCCGCAAAGATCCAAGTCTGTCTTTGTTCGGTAGTAAGCCGCTCGCACAAAATAAGCATTTAAATATAATTAGACTAACAGTTTTTTTTAAATTGATTGATACATATTTTAATACTTTTGCTTGAGCGCTAGGAAGGTGTCGACCCATAATTCAAGTGTCGTCATTGACCAATCAGCGCAAGATTAAAAAAAATTGGGACCCGTTACAATCAACTGGGGCAATCCCAGTTGAGCCAACAGGACCGCAAAGATCCAAGTCTATCTTTGTTTGGTAGTAAGCCGCTCACACAAAAAAATGGAAGACAGAAATCAATTACAGGATAATATAATTATTCCTTATTTTTCTAATTAACTGCCTTTCTGGGAAAGAGGGATTGTTTTTCTAAATTTAATTTAAACCAAAACCTGCTTATTATTTATATTAAAAAAGAAGAATTTAAATTAATTATTTTATTTTCCAACAAATCGCTATTTGCAGAAACCAAGGCGAACGTATGTCAAAGAGCGACCGAAGCGTAAGAGAAAGCAGCGAGTTCATGTGTTGTACATAGACACGGATTCGTCCGAGGACGAGAACGAGCAGGACTTGCAGGAAAACAGTGTGGACTCTCCGCAGAAGAAACAGCAATTGAAACGACCACGCAAGGATGTTGAGCATGAGGCTAAATTGCAGGAATTTATTACCAGTTTTAACAAGGAGTGCGAAGAAGTTGAGAAATTTTCTCTGATAATTGAATAACCGCATCATCCCCAACATATATACATATATTTTTTTTGTTTTTAATTGTTAGGAAAAATTAGATCTGTAACTATTTCACTATAAGGAACAACTCGAATCAGCTTGTCCGATGTACCTTATGCATTAGGATGTAAGATAATATTGTGTTTCCAAGAAAAGGCATATATAGTGACCATTAGTCTTAACTGTATTACGGTTCTAAATAGTAATAAAAATAAGTGTCACCCAGAGCACTTTGTTTAAACAGAATAATGCAGTTTGATCTGACAGAATATCATATTATGTAAATGTAAAAAGTTTAAAAACCTGCAGAAGATAATGATATTATTTGAAATAAACTTTAGCTACTGCGACCAGAATTCGTTGGAAATGTGAATAATTTCAGGCCTATGTTTTTATTGCATTATATTAGTTCGGGGTATTATCAACGCATCGCCAATTCCGATTTGTCACTAAAATCTTAATGTAATTAATTTTTGGCAAAATGTTCCAAATTTCAGCCAAATAAAAATTCACATAAAAGTTTTCCAAGATAAATACAAGCTTATTTTGTTCCAGTAATGAACGATTCCAAATTGCAAAATCCAAGGATGTAAAAGTATCAGGTTGCCGAAGACAGTGTTCTTCTTGATTCTAACGATAGAGCTTACAAAACGAGAGCTTAGAAAGCTTAGCTCCATAAAAAAACCATAGAAATACAACTTCGTTTTTTATTATACATAATTTCCATACGGACTTACTTTATTGTTTATTTCAAGTTTCTATTGAATTGATATCGATAAATATACATGTGCATAAGTCATACTTCAAAAAACATAGGCTTCCTAATACCTAATTGGCCGATTTCTTGGTTACATTTCTGGAAACTTCATGCTTTTACTAAACGGTCGGCCCTGCAAGACCAGACCAGACCAGATATTATCAGTTATCAGTTATGACCGACGCCAATTGCTTCGAATGATGTTACGAAAATGTTCGAAAATAGCAAAATAAAATACATAAATTTAAAACAAATTATAATTCAGAAATGGGAATGGTGTGATTAAATATGACAAGTCAAAAAAGATAAAGAAAACCTAGAGACGAATTCAAAACTTTTACACATGGAAAAGTGTGTGTTTGATTTGCTTACACAAATCCAAAATTTTTGGATTTAATGGCCATCAGCATTTTACTGCGTAAAATTGATTTGCTGGAGTACAAGGGGATATACAGCCGAGATATACACGTATTCGCAGTCGGTAGATGAGAATCATCTGCAGGTCTTATGGTCACCGATGGCAGGGGTTGGAATCCCTCTTCTGATGCCGGCAGAGCAGGCGAGCCAGTCCAAAAGTACACCTAGAGGGAAAAGAATTTATCAATATTGTCGAGATTATTTAAATTTGTTTGCTTTTACCAAATCTTGACGCTCCAAAATATTCATTTTTTCAACAATACTCCAGAACCATTTCTTAAATTTCAGCAGTTTATCCGGACCCTCGCTAGATTCATCGTTAAAGGTGGTGTATGAAATCAATGTTGAAACATTTATATCACCGACACCGTTCAGCAGCAGCCGCAAATCCTCAGCTGTTAAGCTGTTCATACTGGTATCGGGCAGAACGTCAAAGACGCCTTCTTTTAGTGCCTGGAATGAAAACATATATTACTATGACATCATAGGAATTTTTGGCATAAATAATGCTGTTAAAATTAGATTATATTTTTAATATCAGTTTCTCTATATCAAAATATCCTAATATCCCTAGATGTTCTATGTACGTACCTCAAGTGCCTTTTCCTGTGACTTGATCAATCTATATTCCGTATAGCGTCTTATGTACTCGAATATGTTGTTCGCAGTAACTGCAACATCTCGACCTCCCGGGATTAGCTCTCTGTTGCCACAGCCCTCCTCTTTCATCAAATCAATCCTAAAAAATATAAAATCATTGTTATTTGGCATCCCTGTAACATATTTAGCAAGCAAGGGTACTTACACAAAACATAACTCCATTCGACTAATGGTTTCTTCGCCGTCTTTTGTCAGAGCTGTTTGAATAATTTGCCTAAAAGATTCGTATAGTGTTGGATCGAAAAATGCCAGGTCGTGGAACTTAATTTTACGTCCAAGGATATATTTTAATACATGTCTCTGCAGAAACAGCGGAAGCAATTCATTTTGCAACAGACAAAGTCCAATAAGTCTACGTAGGAGGAAGAGAAGAGAAAGTAATGCATAAATACACCGATAAACATCACGAATACACTACACCTTACCTTCCGATATTTCTAAATGCATTTATGCGCTCAAACGATGCAAAGCCTTGTCGTGGCGTATAGAAACCCCGTTTGCCCGGAGAATAGAACAGTGGCTCATTATCGTCATCAGCGGGCTCAACCAATACAACTGATGGCGATTTTTTTGGCTGACTACTTTGTGTACTGGCGTCAGTTTTTTGTTTAAAGGTTATAATTTCGATCGCCTCGTTTACTTTTTGACGCAACGTTTCATCAGAAGAGACCACAGACAGAAGCTGTGGCGTTGGTATCTCTAGTAGCATTCCTGTTATTTTCGGCGCATGTGTTTGGTTTATCGAATGGATCTATTGATAAATGTTATTTTAATAAATTAATGTTATTAAGAGCGTCACCACCCACCTTAGGATACAAGCGTTCTCCAAGTTGTTGCAAATGGACCGACAAATGATCGTTCATGCCTTCAGCCATAGCATTATCTAGAAAAAAAATATAAGTCTGGTTAGTAAAAACTTAATAAATCAAGCTTCAAGTTTGAGCCAAAGCTTGTTTAAAACAAAAGATCAATATGATTACATTTACACGCTCTGGTTGCTTAGCAACCATAGCTGTCATTAGGCTTACCTGAATTATTTATTGGCGTATATGGCCTTGCGTCCAAATTTAGGACCTTTCTTTCACGAGCCGATCTCCACAATATTTTGCTGCTGGTGCCACGCCTCTGTGGAGTCAATTGATCACGACTAGATCCAGACACGGTTCTACTACGCAGGATGCTCGAGAAGGGCACTCCGTACTTGGTGTGGCTGTTGCCCACCTGCACTGACTCAAGGTTGGGGATTTTCGCATTGGCCAGCAGGGCCTCGGCTATAGATGTGTAGAAGCTGCGGGCCACGCCAGATCCCTCGCCTGGCTCGTCCTTGAACGTCACCTTAACTCGGTTAAACGTGATGGGCGGCTGAGAGCGTCTGTTTTGGCTGCCAAACTGAGTATTCAGTTCCTTGAACGTTTGAACAATTAAGCTCTCGCGGTTTCTCTCTAACTTGCATAGCACCAAGTCACGCTGTTGGCCGTTGCGTAACTTTTCCATGTGGCGACGGAAACGCATTTCCTTGACGGGGAAACCGCGCAATTCCGGCAGAACAGATCCGTGCTCCATGCCCACATCGTCCATGAAGACGCGTCCGAATAAATCTAATGTTAGTTTCCAACGACTTAACAAAAAGTTCCACGAAGGCAATTCCGAAAAGCTACTTTGGTAAAACAGAGAGCCGCGACCTGGAAAGCATAGCGAGTGATGAGACGGCGCTGACTTCTGATGATGTGTATCACATTTGGCTTGTTCAGCAGATAAATTCGCAGCGGATGGCGACGCGTTCATGTCCGAGTCGACCGATTTAAGACACGACCCGCCTGCGAGAACTATAACACTACGAGCAGCATTCGCTGAAGTCACTGAGGTCTTATTTGGAGCAATGATAACTTCTGGACGAGTCGCCATTAGGGCTTCTGTCGATTTACTTGTACTTGGAATATCATCGGTTTCCATTAAAACAACTTTATCGAACTTGCCGTGATTACCTGCAAAACAAAATATATTATTAATACTTTTTAATTATTTGTTGCTGTATTGCGACTACTCACCATCGGCTTCTTTATGGGACTTGAAATCATCTGGACCCTGTTTCTTCTTCAATTGTACGTATATATTAGAGTCCGCAGAAGAGCCCTCAGCCTTATATGTTGCATTTACTTCACCCGTAGTCTTGCTAGACTCCATATTGATTGTTACTTCCATGGGCTGCTGTGGGTTTTTAGCCGGAACTGTTTCATAAACATGCTCGTCATTCCTTTTCAAGGAATTTGAAAATCCCAGCCTTGTGGGCGGGTAATCAATAGTGCTGTCACTCGTGTTGGGATTGCTGCCGCTGTTAGCACTCGTTGACACCAGCAGCGGAAGGTTGGCAAATAGCTCCTGTCGCTTTGAGTTTGGCTGCAGCAAGTGAGGTTTGTCGGCCAGTGGCATGGCCATATCCAGAGGAAGATCGAACCCTTCCGGCGCCGAGCAACCCAAACTCAAAGTAGATTCCGATCGTGCAAAGAAAGTGTGTCTGCGAGTGCCCACGGTGCCGGAAGGCTGGTTGCTGCTAGTCGACGGCTGTGCCTCAGCACTGTAGTCTTCCAGATTGGTAAGCTCATCATCTGTATCATAGCTCTCTACCATTGGCGATGATAAATTGTTTACGCGTCCGGATATAGTCTCTTGCTTGTCATAGAAGCCCGTGTCGTTGCGCATATAGTAAACGAAGGCATCAAGAACGTATCCAATATGCCGCAGGGCAGTTATATCCAGTACTGGCAGAGCGTCCCTGTGCTCAGACGTGTGGGCACGCATCAGTGATAGGCAGTAGGTGAAAAAGTCGCGCCGTGAATTTGATCCTGTTTCAGATTTACATACAATGTAATTAAATTAAATCTTAAAATTCACCACACTACACTTACCCATCATGTTTACACCAACGGATGTTGAGGTGGCAGGAGCCGGTGCCTGACTACTTGAAGCCTGAGCACTGAGGTTAAGCGGATGTAGCGGATGGTTCGGATCGGTGTAGTTAGTCAAGTAGGCTCCAAACTTTAGCTGAGCCTCAGTTCCGTCCATTACCGTAAACATCCAGTCCCAGGTGGCCTTTAAACGCTTTTCAACGAATGTCTTTTGAAGAAACAGATTGCATAATTAGTTTTCAATTTAAATAAATTTATAAAATGTATATCAATATGTTAATTTCAAACAAGGGAGAACAACATATGTTCATACGTATATGAACCCATACTTAAACCAATTTAGTAGTTTTTGGAGAAAATATAACTTACTTGGACTGCAATCGCCTCATCTGTTTGAATCTTGAGTGAAGTTTCAATGTCGTTGGCAATGTTGTAAGATAAAATACTTATAAGCTCCGAGATCTGTCTTATAGTGATCCCGAATGCCCTGGCCAAGTTACTAGCTGTGGTCGCCATTGTGTGCGGCTCGATAGAGGGAGTGGTGACGGCAGTGCTGGCCGGCACAGTGGAGCGTCGCAGCGCCATTGGGTCAATAAAAACCATATTGGATCCAGTAGGCACCCGTACAGATGAGCGAGCAGTGTCTCGGTTCCGTATTGCCCATTGCATCGTTTGGGGCGCTAGGTCACTGCGAGCATTCGAATTTGTGCTGCGGCGTTCGAGTTGCTGGTCATTGAAATTAAATTCGTCGGAGTGATCGTCGGATTCGCCATCCTCCGAGCCATCTTCCTCTTGTGCAGACGAGTCACCCGATTCATCCTCAAGAAACAGGACACCAATATCTTGAAAAAGAAATAATAATACCAATTTGACTAGGGTCTGCCAACTTGCCAATATTTAGTTATCGGATAGAATAGAGGCAATAACATACCAGTTTCTGAACCAACTGTAGCCCCGGTTTGAACGCTTCTCTGAGCCTCTTGATTGCTTTGATTGTCATCGGAGTCCGACTCGGTCTCAGCATCATTAAAAGTAAAGTCATTGTCGCTCTCATCGTCTTGCATGCCGTCCTCATTTCGTTGATTTTCGATCAATTCATCGTCCTGGCTGTGGGAATTGGTCTCCCGATTTATAACTTCTTCCGATTCGGAGGCGTCTCGTATAGCTAAATATTTAAAAATGGATTTTATTTTAAGAATTTAAGCCAGTCCTCGTTTTACACTCACTTTCCATTGCAACTACATCGTAGTTTTGTTGAATATTAAAACTGGAACTTTGATCGTTGCCCGCATCGTGCCCCAGTATCTGCTCAGACGTAGACTCTACGTTGGATGGTGCCAAAGGATCCACGCTGAACAAGTCGTCAGAATTCTAGGGAAAACACGTAATTAAATGAAATTAAAACTTATTATTAAAGTCATGGAGGTTAAGTTTGTATTTACACGTACATCCAGATTCGACGACGACATAGTAAACGGAGCTGTGGGACGCACAACGCCTAAGCGAACAGGAGCAATCAGGGCCTCGGAGACTTCGACCAGTTCCTCGATCGAAATCTTGTGCAGCGTCTGAAATACCTTCACGCAGCTCTGAACGTATTTGTTGCACGACGTATGGGTCTTGCGCTTCTCTGGATTCGGCTGCTTCTCGAGATTAAAGATGACAAACACGCGGGCTACTGAGCGCACAAAACGACGAGCTACTTCCTCGGCTTCCTTGCAGCGATTGGCCACGCCAGCATTCTGCAGTTCCCGGACGAGGGTGAGCAGCAACGTGTCCAAATGGTCGCCGGTGCACTTGACAATGAGGCTGTGTGTGAACTTGTCGAGAAGTGTCGATCCGTGCTGGGTCTGGATGAACATGTTAAAGCCCTCAGAGTTGGAACCCTCCGAGGCAGCGTTGCCTCCTGAATTATGGACATTAACCTCGGCCTTTTCTGCTCCGCTCATGACCATTGCGCGCACCGCATTCCAATCGATCAGTAGACGTTCCAGTGCTTTCCTGGCGAACTTCGGCGGCTCCAGATCGTGATCTGGCATGTCACTCTCCATGTCCACAGAAGATGTCTTTCGATTTGATATAACCGTATTGCTGCCATTCGCTCCGCCGGTTGCGTTTCCAACATTTCGCACTCGAACGTTAAAGCGATACTGACGCTGCTCCACAATTTGTCGGCCCACGGTTTGGATGAGGAAGAGCAAAATTGATTCACCCTTGGAGTTGAATTTTGTGACTAAATCCGTACAGGAAACCAGTTTGCAGAGCAGCGCGAATCGCTTGGTTAAATTGCCAGCTATGAGAGCCTTGCACTTGCACTTCTCCCAGCAATCACAGTAGGCAGTCGGAGCCGTCCGCTTCAGCTTGCAGTCGTGGCCCTTGTGGCAGACCCGGGCGCATTCCGTACAGCAGCACAGGGATCCAGTGAGTCCACATGTCTTGCACTCGAAGATGTTCTGATTGATATGGTCAGCCCCCGTCCAAGTGAAAGAGCAAGTATCGTTGTAGCATATAACATGCAGCGGGGATTGGTCCGCCGGTGAACCACTAGGGAAGATCATGGCCTCTTTGAGTTGTGGATCCTGCTCGGAAAGCATGAGAATTGTGTTTAGCAATATAATTCCCGCCTCATAGGCACGGCACGAAACGGAGAGCATAAACGGTGTCTGGCCTTGAGCATCCTTGGTGCTAAGCATTTGGCTGAGATATGGGCGCAATGCAGGACTGACGCACATCTGCTGCAGAATCAGTAGAGCGTGCTCCCGACGTTGAGCCAAGTCGAAGGTGTAGTTCGGCGATCCCAACTTTATGTTGGAGAGCATGGAACTCTGGGAGGAGGACGGAATTATCTTCGAGATGTCGTCTTCGATACTATCTGTAATGTTCTGTGAAGAACTTGCGCTCAGATTGCTGGCCGCCGGTGCCTCATGTGGCCAGGGTATGTAGGCGTGGTCCTCGTTGGCGCTGGCCATGGGCTGGCTACTGCCAGACTGCTCTGCCTGATCGGTGTTAATTAGCCGGTGCATCATATCGCGCAGATTAATCCGACTATCCCGGCTCGCCGATGGGGCGGCGGATCCAGCGGCTGCTGAGCTCATTGTGGCGAAACTCGAGTTCTCGCTGGTGGAGGACGCGTTAGCCCCGAAAGCGTTGCTGCTAACATAAGCGCTTGTCGACACCGTTGGGATGGTGCGCGCAACGGAGAGTCCGACGGCGAGTGACTTCTTGTCGGTCGCGCCTCCGCTGGGTGAATCTGGAGGCGAGTCCTTGTTTGAAGATGGCGCACACATAATCACGCAGGCATGGAAAATGTTGCGGGCACCATCGCAACGTTCCTCCACGACGAGGGCTGTGTCCGCCTGATCCTCTCTCTCCAAGCGACTAAGGGCTGCGAAGCTGTTCTTTACATCGCAGCGCAGTATGTGCGGCATAAGCTTCTGGGTATCAAACAGCAAAGCAGTCATGCACACCTTCGATTTCAGGTTCCCGCCCGAGAGCATCGCCGGCAACGAAATGGTGGCCATGGTGATAGACTTTACCGGCGGCAAATCGAACCACTGCGGATCCTTAATTGAGCCAAGACAGTCTTTCGCTAGGGGATACAGCGCCCCATTGCCATCGCGGAGCACTATAGTGCTGCTGTTTCCGCTGCAGTCATTGTTGCAGGCCATAAGAATGTTACCGGGTGAGGAGCCAATGAATGAGGCGCAATCTGTAGGAAACAGGCAGTTTTGCTCCTGTTTGCTATTGTACAGGTTATACAGGCTGTAGTGGATTTTACCGAGCACCTTTTTGACCACGTGTATGCCGCGGGAATCGACGGCCAAGGCCAGGAGCTGTACGCCAGCCGCATCGGCACCGACGTTTATTTTTTTAGGTTGCTTTTGCAGCCAATCGGGGCCACGGGTCGACATTGCAGTGCGGAAGACTTGGACGTCCTCGCGGCGTAGCAGGCGGCACTGTTGCCAGTCGTCTTCTTTTCCCTCTTCCTTGGATGCTGAGGGCGTATTGGAGGAAGAAGTGCTGGCGGCAGAGGCAGCAGCTGCAGCAGCAGCGGCTGCTGCATTCATAGCTGGGAATCGTACGGCCACAAAATCGCCGTCAACCTTGAGAACCTTGCCCACGGGACCCACTTTGTCCTCAACAAAAACTACATCCTTCAGCTGCCACAGCTCTTCGTCCTTCCTGTTTTCCTGGGGGGCGTTGGAGTCCTCTTTCGTAGTCACTCGTTTGGTGCGCTTGTGCGATGTGACACTGCCAGTGTCGCTGCAGGTGCTGGATGCCGGTGACGGGGGTGGCGGCATGTCAATGCGATCTGTCGATTCCTTGCTGTTGGAGAACGATTGTCCGTTCTTGCTGCTGCTTGCAGTAGTGGGCAAGGTTGTCGTCTTCGGCAGATCCTTGTCCGGAGCGATTCCATGGGCATTCACATTACTTCCGGTTGCAGCCTGCGACTTTTCCGCGCCTGAATTTGTGTTTATATTTATGATCTTCATGCGGCACACATCAGTGAAGTTCCAGACCGAATTCAAAAGCTGCCCCACTTTTGGCACTCCATTAGAGCAAGTAAATCCGATTGATCCAGATTGATAGATGGGACATTTCTTCATTATTACTTGGGCGCCCACATTAATGTCAGTGGCGACTGCCTTAAATGGCTTCTTGGTCTTTGTGCGGAACTTGTCCCACAAATAGCGGCGCTGATCAAAAGGCAGAACGCCCCACCAGTAGATGTTGTTGCTGTCTGTGCGAACAACTGTGTACAAGGAGCAAACGTGAATCTTGGTGATAGGATCCGCAATAAATTCATTGAATGTGCACGACGTGTGCTCCAGCTTGGCGCCAAGGTATCCCAGCTGTTCGTCCATCCATGTAGCCACGCGATTCGTTTCTGTGACCACAGAGCATCTGATGAAGTTGGCCGAAATGAGTTCAACTCGTTCAGCGATGTTAAGAGCCGCAGTTTTAGGATGATACACATTTTCCCCCTGTAATTAAATAATTGTAAATTTTAAATGACAATTTAAAGAAAATGAAATATTAATGAATCTGTAAGCAATTGCTTTCTATCTCTTACCTCCGACTTGTATGGCTCTGGATCTGACCAACGCCATTGGTACAAATCTCCGCTCTCTGACAATGCAATAAACTCCGAATACAGAGCGCCGATGGTTTTAAAGCGAACTGAACTTTTCTCCGGCCATGGCTGCAATTCTTCTGATATCCAAATAGGAGACAGCATTGGAGAAGGCTCCTTTTTCTTGGAATCTAAGTTACAGTATATTTATTATCAGTTAATAAGTGTATTTATTCTGAATGTAAGCAGTGTGATCAAATTACCAGCATCTTTCTCCCAAGTGTAATCGTCTTTGTTAATCCAACGTCGCGGTCCGTAGTACTGGCGATCCCGCCAACGGCTAAAGGCCTCCCGGTCGGCATTAACCGATATTTGAGCTGACAGACCAGTACTTCCACTTAAAGCAGCGCCCGATGTTGTTGAGCGGCTCGATTGATTGCTGTCAGCGGCGTTTGCGGTCGAATTACTGCGCTCACTACGAATACGGTCAAACAGCAAACTGGAATAGAACATTTTTCAATTAATTTTTGAAATTTCTATCTTTTTATTTACACAAACAATTATTGTCCAGAAAATAACTAAAACAAGAAATACATTTAATTTTTCAACGATCATTAAATACTTACTTGCGAATGCTTGAATAGTTGGTAAATATCTCCTCTGAAAAGAGTCCATCGGAGGGATCTATGATGACGCTGTTGTTATCACCGCTAAAGCCGTTATCCAACAGTGAGATGAGGTCTTCGGGCACGTAATTGTCTGCACCTTCTTCGGTATCTTCGGCTTCCTCGTCGTCGCGAGAAAGCAAATTATTCACAGCTAGGTTTACATCTAAATTGGTGCGCTGCAAAGGGAACAAAGTACTTGGCGATGTAGGCTTAAAGGATCAATCAAAAATGAATCTGGGACAACATACCTGCAATTCTCGAATAATGAGATTTCTACTCTTGCCCTGTAAAACCACTTCTGCTTGGGATATAAGTTCTTCCGGCACATACGTGGCGGGTACTGTGACCAAGGGTCGGGTAGAAGTGTTGCCCCCTATAATCACGCCCGTGCTCCGCGATCCTGAACCCTGTCCGGTGGAGCTGGAGCGACCTGTTGCGCGCAGGAGGCGGGCTCTGGACCGGGCCATCGGTCGGGATGATGATGGAGCCTTGGACGCACTGGCTGTCCCAGCACCCCCACTTGTGGAGCTGAAAAGAGTGAAGTGTTAGGTGTAACTGTCGCTGTTCCTAGGAGCTAATTTGTTGGCTTACCATTTTGCGTCTGATTTTGTCAAGTCAAGTTTCTCCGAATTGATGGAAAAGGACACGCGGAATGCCTTGCCATCCTCCAGCAAGACGCCGATGTGTGTAGGCCCAATGACCACTTCACGTACAGGAATTTTCAGCTGCTCGAATATACGATGAGTGCCATATCCAAATCTGTTGACTTTCTCAGAGACTTCCCGAATCCTATAAAGAGATTGCATGGATGCTTTGGCTTAGTCGAGGGTCTTAAAAAAGTGATGTTCGGAAGGAAAAATTGTGAAATTCCATTCCTTATGAGGTCATTTTAGCTTCGGTAATCAACAGGACTCTACAATTTCAGGACCTTGCATTAGTAAAAGTACGACATGTTCGTCGTATGTGAAAAACGCCTTACCTTTCAGTACCATGTGCTGAAAATCCAAATTACAGCCAAAATGCGAATTACAAGAAGACATGTGCAAAATATGCTTGTTACATGGATTTCAGCCGGAAGCGTCGTCACTACGTTACCCACTGCACATCCCAACATTGTTTGCCTAAAACTATCTCTATAATTCGTTTAGAATAGTTAAAAACTGGCAAATTAATCAGAATGTATGCACATGCACACACACACACATACTTGGGTGGCTCACATGTCGCACACATGCACATCTATACGGATGCTCTGGAAAATAAGTTGTGGCATAAAAGTGGGAATTGCCAAAGTACTATCGCAAATGCAGTTGGTAAATGTTTACGGTATCGCTGGGATACATTACATAGGCTCACCCGCCAGTGTCTATGCTCGCATTCCGCGCTAATGACCATGTACATATCTTCCTGCCTACAAATACATATTCATGGCCCTCGTACGCACATATTTTCACATAAGAAATACATGCAGCCTGCCGTGCTTACACATTTATATACATGGAATCCCGCATTCACATGTGCGTAAGACCGGAGCCCCAAGCGTCATATTTACCTTTCAATGAACTGATCATCCGATCCCGGAAGCGGTTGCAACACGAATTGCATGGAAACCATTTTACTTTTTCAATTATTCATGTACAAGTTCCTTCTCACTTTTCGTGCCACAAAAAATATTTATCTCGTGGTTTGTGTGACCGTTGAAAGTGCTGAAATCGAACATGGATGTTTTTAGCGGTGGTTTTCGATGTTTTTGTTGATATCGATTATATCGACTATCATTTAAGGTTTTCTATATGTGCGCCAAGGTCACTCTATTCCACGGTATATTCTAAAGATCCCGCTTCGGCCACACTTTAATTTTTGTTTGTCTTAACAGCGCTGTAATGTTACTCTGTAAATTTCGCAAAACTCTGTACATTTCACCCGCAAAAATCTGTAAACCTACATTCTGCTGTAAGCTTACATTTCGCTTAAACTTCAAACTTTGAAATCAAGGGTTATGGATTTGCTTCAAATTCAAATTAAAATCTTGAAGAAGTATGCAAGATTTAAAACAACATTAAAAAATTCATACGACGTATAGTTTGAACACTGAGGCATTTATTTGTTTCATTGGCTACCGCCTTGTACCCAAGACTGGAGTCAATTGTTTAGGATCCTAGTATTTATTTGGCAGCTGGAAAATGGAAAGATTATGAGCAATTTTTAATCAATTTAAATTTCACCGATGTCTGATGACCGAATTTTGCAGTATCCACCAAAGTACCTGCTAGAAGAAAGTTATTAATATATTTTCGTAAGAATACTTAAAAATCTCCATGGGTCTTCTTCCTATTTAAATTATTTAATTGTAGAAATTCTTAACATATTAAAAAATCGATTTAAACATTGTTTTAGTCATTAACCTCAAATTTTATTTATTATCAGTGTAGTTGTGTTTTCAGTTTAAAATTTAATTTATTTTTATGATTTGATTCAAGAAAGTATACTTAGATATATGTATTTCTGCATATGTACAAGTATAGTTTCCGAGTCCGAACTTATTGGCCTGAAAAAGGATATTACGACAATGCATCTAAATAATTCTTAATATGTAGGTATTCCTTTATCGATTAAGCTCATTGGCACTACTTTCATACATTGCGGATGAGTACTCATCCATGTTCAAGTGGCTGCTGCCTTCGATTAGGCCAGAATCCATACTGGGATAATCTTTAGATGTCTTACTTAAACCATCACTACCACCACAGAAGGGAAGACAACCCATTCGCCCTATCTCATTTTGATTATTCGAATCCTGAGCATTATCAGCGCCCGTGGGCATGCTTGAGCAATGCTGAGGACAATTGTCGCAAGGATTCTTGTCTGTTGACACACCACCATTGCCAGATTGGCATGAATTCGGAGAAGAGGAAGGCTCATACTTCCGTGGCCGCCCTCTTGATAAGTGCCGCCTTTTAACAAACTCATTATCGTCGACCATCCAAAACGAGCCAAAGTCGTCCTCGTAACGCACAAAGCACTTGTGCAAAGATAGGTTCGTACGTATCGCGTTCTTCGATAGTGAAGTTGGGGTTTTAGATAAAATGTGTTTGATAAACCAAGAGCACCAACAAGAGTCATAAACAGGGAAGTGCATTATCGGGAAAGGAAGAAAAATGTTTCATTTATAAAAGAATTTATTTAATTTTTTTCTCTTAAAGAACGATACTATTATTTCTGCAACTTTTTGATTCACCTTCACCTACACTTGTTAGTTTATAAACCCTTAACCCGTTATACATATATGCGGACTGACAGATACTCGGACAGACAAAAGTACTTCCCTTAATTCGGCGCAAAACTGCTGTAAAAAATCGTACATTTTCATAACATATAGCAATATAAGCACATATATTATATGAATCTTCTTAATAGGCATGCATATAGTGGCTTATATCCTTTATATTTACTAACAGAGCAAAATTTGAGGAAGTAGGAGCAAAGTTTATATTGAACTATTTAAAGCCCACATACCCAATGTTCATGGCTACAAAATAGTTAGTGTCCGGCGAATTGGCAGCACCTGCTAAGTTGTTACCAATGCCAGCGGTGCGCTGCGGTCTTCGTTTGTAAAACTCAATTTCATCAACTGTCCACACAGCTCCTTTCACATTCTCAACCCGCATAAAGCACTTATGAAGGGACAGATTATGCCGAACTGCATTCTAATGGTGTATATAATGGGTTAGATTTTCCAAAGAAATGTTTTAAAGCGTAAAGGGATTCATTAACGAGAACGTGCAGTGGTAACAAGAAAAATAAATTAAGTTAACTTCTCGCAGAGTCTGGAAATGAATGATCGGACAGACAATCTTAATTCTTATGCTTCAAGTAAATTGATAAAAAACATGCTTAATTGAAATGTGCAAATATTACCTTCCACGTGGCTGCGTTTCGGCGGAAATAGCAAAATGTATTTTGGAACCAGTTGTAGATTTCGTTTAGGGTCAACTGCTTGTCGGGGGAATCTATAATGGACTGCACATAAAATTATATAGAAGATATCGTAATTGATCTTAGATACTTTTTGCTCAGGCTGTTTAATTTAAAATTACCTGTCTTATAAGCGATGCATATGTAAAGGGCGGTCGCACATCTGCGTTTTTGTAAAATTCTCTATTCCGTTGAATTTCTATAATATTAATTATATTGTTGTATATCGGACAAAGGAAAAGATTTACAAAATATTGTTTACATACCCTGTTGCACATCAAGACCAGCTCTTTCCAGCATGTAGGGCAATCCTGTGGTAAAATTAGATTAGGATTGCAAACGTTAATGCTTCGAGAAAGTCCTGCACTTACCACCATTTATGGAAAATGAATTCTTATCATGGTTTCTCTTCTTGATGGAACATAAGTTGGTTGTGTTAACCATGGGAAGATTGAGAGGGCCAGGCGAACTTGTTTGGCGCATCGGTCGACCTATGCTATTTATTGTTATTGGACTTCTGCAAAACTTTCCCTCCCTTCCCGGTACATCCTTAAATACACATTAAAGTTAATATCACGTGAAAAAAACATTGGACACAAACATTGAATACCTTTCTTTCCATTTTGGTGGGCGATAAAAGTTGCTTTGACAGATATAGGTGATGCATCATGGCCTGCAAGCGATCCCTTTCCTTCTGAAGATGCGACTCTAGCTGGGAAACCACTTGCATTTGAACACGAGCTTGGGCAGTAGACCGATCATCCAAGCCATGTTCAGAGTTCAGATGTCTAAGTATTTATATATAAGACCTTGAACTAAATATATGTCTGTAATGGGCTAACTTACTTAACAAACGACGCTATATCTTCCAGGTCTATTTCGCAGCCAGGCCACCGGCATATTCCATGGGCAAATAAAGGATGATAATACTTGCGCATGGCAAATTCGTCGTGCATATAGCTGTAATCATTGCTGCACACTTCGTTATCCTTCGACCTTAAAAACCTCTCGGCATCTGAGAACATAAGCTTCTCCTGCTCCGAAATAAACTCGGGAACATTGTAAAAACTAAGCTCAGGAACAGGGCCCATCATGTGCTGACCCTGGATGTGCATGTGAGGATTGGGCTCCTGCTGAGCCGTAGATGTTGATTCGTCCAAGCTTGAGGCTGGCGAGCTACACTTGACTACATGTGAGGCAAAGGCTATCGAGTTATTCAAGAAGCTAGATGGCTGAAAGCAGTTATTTTTGACTGCATCTGTGCATATGTCTGGAATGGAAAGTTGGTGTCGCGGTTTCACAGATATTTCCTTCTGAAGAATGGATCCCTTAAAGTCCGCCTCCTTCGCGTCTTCAGAGTACTCGTCGTCATGTATCCGATGCATACTTTGGAAACTAAAACGTGAAGACGTTATGGATGAATCTTCAGAAAAGATAGACTATTATTTAAGGCATTTATTAATTCCCTATATGTTTTTAACAAAACCCTAAAACATACGTATCTTACAGATACATCCTCTATTTACCTCCCGACCACACAAAAAGCTTCTCTTTCGCTGCAGCCGAACACCTGATCGAATGGTTTGAGTTTGGCACTGACCTACATCAACAACTTCTTGAAGAAGCATACGGTCAACGACCTTCAGATAAGTAAACAGCTTCTCTTCAAGAGAAAAAAAATGTGCCAGCGAAAAAGCTGATAAGCTGTTTGCAGATCTGAGAGTAGTTGACCTTAGGTTTCTTCAAGCATTTTTTTTCATGTAAAAAAAACATACTTTTCAGAAAATAAACAATCTAACAAAATCAACTAAAGGCGTATGATAAAAAATGATCTCTTTGATAGCATATTGTTAGATTCCCAGAGATGTTTAATTATTTTAGATATTTGAATGATTCAAAAAAAGCCTACAGATACAGGAGAAACTTTGCTTTATTTTTTTTTAATTCATCACACTTCTTCAATTAGCATCCGAATCCGAACTGAAGGAAGGAATATCCCAGAGGATACAGTGATCCTCCAAGTCATCCCATAATAATTACGTTTGAGATCGCATTTGTAAGACAACATTTTTTTTTTTAGAATTACTTACCATTTGCAAACGTGCATAAAATAAATGCTATTAAATTGAGTAATTCAAGACAAATACAAACCAAAGCCTTTTTTATATGCCGAACTCCATCTATGAGAAGACTTGTTATTAGAGAAATGTAAAAATGTATTAAATGTTTGCAGCTCCTGTGAAAATCATAAGACTGATGCTTCTTTTTGTATTTTAAAATATTATTTTATCTTTGTATTTAGTGGAACAATGCCGACCTATTCAGTGAGTACTGGCGGCATAACAGACGGACATGCCAAAAGACAGACTTAAAGGATTCATTGAGAATTATAATTGAACGGACGAAGGCAAACGGACGTTTGGACTTTCAGACTAAATTAAAAACACATAATTAGACAGACAAGACATGAGCGTCAAAATGTTGTTTTATACAGACGGGAAGATTAATTATTTAAGGGAATAACTAAGCGGAAGAATTAATAAAACTAGGAAATTATGAGAAGTATTTGGTAGGGACTATCTATGGCCTATGTTGTTGATAAGTTAGTGGTCTCTATATGTCGTACCTGTAGAAATGGTAAATATTATATAATAAATTTGTTGGATATGGTTTTGTAAAGATGAAGGTATAACCTGAAATAAAATGTTAATATTAGGTGAAGGATATTATTAACATAAACACCCGAGCTAATTCAGTTTATGATTTCTTTTGGTTCATTATGCCATAAATAGTAATTTATGTTATTTGTTGATTATAAAGCCATATGTCTGCCGTTTCTTAATCAGAATTTTCCAAGCTATTAGCCATATTTTGTTTTATGGACCTTCATTTACCCATTCACCTAAAATATATATATTTTTGTATCGGTAGTAGATGAATAACACCCTAGACAGTGACAGTATTATATGTATGTATATGTACATCTGCGATGAAATTGAAATTGAAAAGATTACAAGGACAGCCTCTTATCCTTCTTAAAAAAATAACTTAACTCTTTGTATGTCTTCCGAACCAAAGTTCTTTAACAGACAAACAAGGATATTACTTCCTTTTTACAGCCGAAAGTGTACACATTATTCCGTACATATATACATGCATCGGGAGTAACTAACTTAACTTAAATTATATTTTATTGAGAGCATCTTAACATAACTTTTAATCTTTAACTCTGTATTCTTATCCTAAATAACTTATAATTAAAACCTATTTAAATTTTTTGTAAGACTCCCATCCTTTGACTAAATCGATACACATACAATTTTGCAGACACGGTGAATGCAAAGTTCTATGTGCATTTACAATTAAATAACATTCACTTGTAGTTTTAGGGAATAAGTTATATATTTAATAAGAAATATTAACACAAATATACACTATAACTAGAGCTAAAAAAATCAGTCTAATTTATAATAAAATTTTCTGTTCTTCCTTTGAAATGGTACGTCTGTCTGCTACTAAAGAAAATTTCTAAAAATTATGTGTACACATTTTTGAGCATGCGCTGAAAAACTCAGAAATAAGCCTTTGTAGCACTGAACGATTTGATAAATTAAGATACAGATGAGCCTTAAATTGAAACGTTCGTCTTTTGTAATTAATTTTTTTAAAGTAATTTTCAAGAAATTATGGAAAATGATACAAGGTTTTTAAATAAGTTACAAATATACGATTATTGCATTTAAATTATAAAAAAGAAGGACCATTTGTGTAGGATTTTAATGTATCTGTATTTATCTAAAAAGAATTGTTATTAAACTTAAATCTAAATTCTCGCTTAAATGTGATGCATTTAACTGCCCCCTGACAATCTTATTAAATCTCAAATCTCACAATCTTATGCAAATGACTACATCTTCTTCTAATCCAGAAAACTAGGAATTCTTTAAGAAAGATCCAAGACATCCCTGAATCAAATCTTTTAATCAAATATATAAAAATTCAAAGAAGAAAATATGCTTGTGTTATCTTTTTTATTGCTCATATTTTTTCTTGTGTATTTGATATACGTAAAGTGAAGTTTAATGAATATGTAGGTCTTTTTGAAATTCACTTAGTATTCCTCGTCTTCGCCCAGCTCGGTGGTGGAGTCAATTCCCACCTCCTCGTAGTCCTTCTCCAGGGCAGCCAGATCCTCGCGCGCCTCCGAGAACTCGCCCTCCTCCATGCCCTCGCCGACATACCAGTGGACGAAGGCTCGCTTGGCGTACATCAGATCGAACTTGTGATCCAGACGGGCCCAGGCCTCGGCAATGGCCGTGGTGTTGGACAACATGCACACGGCGCGCTGCACCTTGGCCAGATCACCGCCAGGCACCACAGTGGGTGGCTGGTAGTTGATGCCGACCTTGAACCCAGTGGGGCACCAGTCCACGAATTGGATGGAGCGCTTCGTTTTGATGGTGGCAATAGCAGCGTTGACATCCTTGGGCACCACATCACCGCGGTAGAGCATGCAGCAGGCCATGTACTTTCCGCGACGGGGATCACACTTCACCATCTGGTTGGCGGGCTCGAAGCACGCGTTGGTGATCTCGGCGACGGTTAATTGCTCATGGTAGGCCTTCTCAACGGAAATGACGGGCGCATATGTCGCCAGGGGGAAGTGAATGCGTGGGTAGGGCACCAAATTGGTCTGGAACTCGGTGAGATCCACATTCAGGGCGCCATCGAAGCGCAACGAGGCCGTGATGGAGGAAACGATCTGACCAATTAGACGATTGAGGTTCATGTAGGTGGGTCGCTCGATATCCAAGTTGCGGCGGCAGATGTCATAGATGGCCTCGTTGTCGACCATAAATGCACAGTCCGAATGCTCCAGCGTGGTGTGGGTGGTTAAGATCGAGTTGTATGGCTCGACCACGGCGGTGGATACCTGAGACAGGAAACAGGAAGTTACGTTTTAAAAGGGGGTCTTATCGTTGCTTTCTTTTTGTTAATCAAACATATTAAATGTAGCTTAATTACTTACTTGTGGCGCTGGATAGATCGAAAACTCCAGCTTCGACTTCTTGCCATAGTCGACGGACAGACGCTCCATCAGCAGCGAGGTGAAGCCAGAGCCAGTGCCTCCGCCAAAGGAATGGAACACCAGGAATCCCTGCAGGCCAGTGCACTGATCCGCCAGCTTGCGGATCCTGTCCAGCACCAAATCGACAATTTCCTTGCCGATGGTGTAGTGACCACGGGCATAATTGTTGGCCGCATCCTCCTTGCCAGTGATCAGCTGTTCGGGATGGAACAGCTGCCTGTAGGTGCCTGTGCGAACCTCATCCACAACAGTGGGCTCCAGATCCACGAACACGGCACGGGGCACGTGCTTACCAGCTCCGGTCTCGCTGAAGAAGGTGTTGAAGGAATCATCGCCACCGCCCACGGTCTTGTCGGAGGGCATATGACCATCTGGCTGGATGCCATGCTCCAGGCAGTAGAGCTCCCAGCAGGCATTACCAATCTGGACGCCAGCTTGGCCGATATGAACCGAAATGCATTCCCTCTAGAATATTAAATACAATTTATTAAGATTTGAAGTCATGATTATTAATAATTAAGTATATTAAAGGGTTTTTGAAGCTCTAATTTACTTTTTATTGAGTATTTAGAAAATCTTTATAGAACTTTTGCCCATCTGTTTTTAATTTATTTTAATTTTAACAATTTAGCTTTTTACAAATTAGAAATTCTTTTCAATTTCAATTGATATCACTTTTAGGATCTCGAAATAATTAAATTTTCTTCACTATTCCTCAGATAAAGTCCTTTATAGATGCCAAACATTGCAAAGGATCTTTCAGGCATTTTAGTCACAATTTATTTCCATTATCCACTATCCTTACCATCTTGAGAAAAAAGGCTTTGGTTGATCCTTAAATTTAACACAGAAGATTCAAAGTACGAAAATCCTAGCACTTGTCTGTGATGCGACGGAGCTGGGAGTAAACTAACCCGAAGCTCCGCGATACGCGTTCTTTTATAACCCTCACAGACGCCAGACGACGGCATATATGCCATATATGTGGATGTCTAATGAACTGTGCCCGTGTTCATCGACTTAAGTGGTACCAATATACCCACCCAGCCACACATGTTCAAGATGTCGCAGTGTTGATCGAGTTTTGGTTTCTTTTTTATTGTTTATGGGGATAGAATTTCCCCCCCTTTTCCCTCTCTTTTTGCAGATGTAATTTGACGGCAGATTTTTTTGTTGATTATTAACAGGAACCTTGTTTATACCTGGAAAGAAGTTATTATTTATACAAAACTTAAGCTTCTAGAGGAAGAAACTAAAAGGGAAATCGTGTATTAATAAGCAAAACCAATTCTATTATTTATTGAAATCGAAAGAGTAATTGCACTTACCTTTAATATATGTATTTTTTAAGAAAAAGTATTCTCCATTTGACTAAAACCATTATTTATTTTTAATTTATTTTTATTTATAACTTAGATTTTATAATACTGCTCACAGTAGTTTTACACTAAGTTCCTAATATATATGGTATTTTGTTTTAAATATAAGTATTATGTAAGTTCGACCAGTATAAAATTAAATATTTTGTGAATTAAATGCCGGCCAGCGTTGTAAAAAAACACTTGGAATTATGTCTCATCTTTCGTTTCAATGGATTAGTTTTTTTTTATATTTGAGCGAGTTGTGTTTAGTCAAAGTTTCATCACGAAGATGTACAAACACAATTATGGGTATAATCATGAGTGCATTCAAAAAAATTGCCTTGGCATCGATCGAGTGTAGCAATTGTTTCATCAAATTACATTTGACTTAACTTATGTTTGGGTGAATTTGTTTAAAACATACACAAAATTATTTAAGCTTTAATTTGCTAAATTATCCGAGAATATATTTCCTCCCTTCTGTTGCCCAGCAATAAGGGAATGCATTTAAAAAAGAAGCATTTGGAAGTTTCATTTGGAATCCTTGGATGTACATATGTATAAAAATAATAATAATAATGTTTGCAAAAACAATGGGAATTGTATATTTTTTTACAGCGTTTTAAACTTTTTAATCTCCACTTTTTTATACAAAATTTAACTAAACTAGTGGCCGTTCATAAATTTCGAATACATTTTCAATAATTCTTCCGTCATTAAAAGATCATAAAAAGCCAACATATATTTAAGATTGTTTCTAAAATACTCATAATAATAACATGTAAATCATCTTTAATATCAAACCCAGTCTATAAATTCGTTTGATGTCGGTATATAGTTTAGTTATGAACTTTAAAAACTGCAGTAGATGCATTGGCCATACTAACTTCCGCTTGACTTGCTTGTTTTAAAACCTATTAGTTATTAATTTATTGAATATGGGTTTCGTACAACTTATAGTTAATAACGTTAAAAACTATTCATTTGGCCGAACATAATTGATCTCTCCAGAATATTGTTTCCATAATGATAATAATAAAGTGGTATAAAAAGTTTATTCTATTGAGTTGGAAATGCAGAAATATTTAAATCCTAATCACAGGGGCGTGTCGTAAACCCTGTGGAATTTCTATAGTCATACGGTGCTGTCGCGCTTTATCATTAAAGGAGTTTGGACGGTTACCTCGTCGTCGGATAGGTTCTGCTCGGCGGAGTGGATGCCATCGCTAGCGATTCCAATGCAGACTCTGCCGCACTGCGATTGGTTCATGTGGTGCAGGGCAATGGTTCTACCACCGCCGTGTGGCTGTGGCAAAACGTTCGATGTCGAGGTCATGGAGCTGTTGGACGCCAGCGATGGCGAGGGAGCGTGTCCATGTTGTAGGGTCTGCGACTGGTTGTGGCTATTGACTATTCCCCTTCCCTGCGGAAAGGACAATTGGTGAAACGTGGAAGTCGGCCGCGCGCCGGCAATGGTGCAATTATAGTTGGGCCACACATTCTGCGACGACTGTCGAGGAAGTGTGCATTGCGAAATGGAATTGGAGTACACGTGGGGTGTTACATTCTGAAAGGAATCAAATCAAGATAAGTTTTTTTTTTCCTGGATTTTTGATTTATGGTCATGTAAAGGCTCTAGTAAATCCTTAATTTATAAATTTTACTAACAATTGATATTTCTCCCACTGAGCTCTGTGCCTGAGCATGCATTCCGCCACGCAGAGTGCAGTAGCCAATTCCATGAGACGCCCTTAGGGAGATCTCGGCCGCAGTCAAGTGCTGCTGCTCATTCACAAAGATTCCCCTATTGGGGCTGCGGTTAGTCTCAATGGTGGAAATCTGCTGCCTTTTCCTGACACTCTCAACCTGAAATTGTATTTCAATTTAAGTATTTATTTATTTGGAAATAAAGTGTATTTTTAAAGGATCCGTATATTAATTTCATAGTTAAAGTTTAAACAAAACATCGTAAATTAAGTAATTATTTTACCTGATCATCAGTCTCAACTGTTTCAGGTACCACATCTGGATTTTTTTCATCGCAATCGTCCACATCCTTGCTGCCAGAACTCTTGTCGCTTGGCCCAGGAGACTCATCTCTTGAAATATTTTCATTCGAGAGCTCCTTTTGCCGCCTTCTCGAGGTAGCTGAACATGGGATTCGCAGAGCAAGGATAATCGCCAGCACTGCGACTAGAACGGCAAGGGTTAGGCCAATGGTCAGGGATACCACAGGCGAAAACAGAAGCTCTGCTCGAAGGTTATTGGCTGAACATGAAAGATTTTACATTAAAACTTTCTCAATATAAACGTTTTTAATGGTATAACTCACTTTGCTCGGATGTTAGTTGTTTTTCCGGCATTCTCAGCATGGCAGCATTGACAACTGCTGGATCAGAGCGACCTTTGGTATTAAATGCATAAATATTTAGCCTATATATGCTGCCAGGACTTAGACCTGAAACCGTAAATCTTGGAGTGGTCGATGTGATGTTTGCTTTAATTTCCTAATTGAAAACAGTGCATATTTACTTAGAGTACTTTTTTATTTCCAATATTAACTCACTTGAGTGTAGGAGTCTTGCAGTTCCATGTTAAAATTCTGGGGCAATCCGCCATTGAAACCATCACTGCATGTCACAGTTAATGATGTCATGGATATATTAATTACAGTACAATTATGCACTTTTTCCGGCCGACCTTATTAAAGATAACCAATATTTAAATATAATAGAAATATCTAAAGAAATAAAGACATAAATGTAACTAAAACAATACGAACCAGCAGCGATTATATGAAATACACAGGGAATTCGCTGTTTGCCGATTTTGTTAGAGGCCAGACATAAGAGGGTTCCATAATCCAATTCGGTAATTGGAGTGTAGGTCACAATGGATGTTGTGCCTGGAATATATATGTCATTGTTTACTCATTTGAAACCCTGATTAATTTCGTTTCATACCTGAACGAAGAATATGATTTGTGGCAACATCTATGCTCTCCGCAGAATTATTAAATGTCCAACTAAATTCCACCTCCCTAGGATTAGCATCAACCGTACACATTACTTTAGCATCTTCCTGTTTCGCTATGCCATAAACTTTCTTCTGATTCTGGGCACATGTTGGAGCATCTATAAAACGAGGAACATTAATGAAACATCTTAAAAAGATATATCACAGAAATAGAAATAAAAAAAGAAAACTAAACTCTTTTCGATCAATTTTATATTAGCAACATTTTCAGCTTAATAAATATAAAACAGAAAATAAATTATTAGCTTAGTAAATTAATTCCTTTATTTATAATTAAAACCAATATTTTCCGATCAATAAATAAAATCATAAAAATATACAACAAATAGAAATTATAATGTAAATTTTTTAGTAAAGTAAACTAACATAGAATATTTAAAGGAAATGGAGCACTGATTCCTTCTCCTTCAGCATTAAACCCGACGCAGGAATAATTTCCGGCTGTGGCTCGCGTTACTCCTTGTAATACCAAAGAGTGGTTACTTATTATGACGCCTTGGGAAATGTTGTGAGACAAAGGTTGCTCCTGAAAATAGTCAGCAGGAATTAAATGAATTAAAAGAACTTACATGTATTTCTGGTACTTACATTGTGACGCCATTCGATGCGAAATACATTTGGATGAGCCATTACGAGACAATCAAAGTACACATCGGTACCCTCCCGCAAAGTGCTGGGATCTAGAGATGTTCCCAAACGAACATATGCTTCCGGGACATCTGAAAGCGCATTAAATAAGTTAAGTAATGTGTGTGCTATTCATTTAATTATAAAAACATACATTGAATGTCAAGCTTCCAGCCATCTTCCAGAGGCTCGGAGGGAACAGCATGATTGTAAGCCTTACATGACAAATATTTCCCCTCATCTGATTTACTAAGACTTATTGAAAGAGTACTTGTAGTCTGGTTGCCATCGCTTGAAGTCTGCAAGTTATATTATGTTTTAGATAAACCGCACACTGAGTCTGGAAATCCTTACCGTCTCCGTGGTCTTTTCAAGTCGAATGCCATTCTGCCACCATGTAATTACGGCCGGCGGCCTGGAGCCAGCACTTTGACATAAAAGATCGTATCTTCGTCCAGCAGACAGAGGCTGATGAGCGCCCAAGAGTCGGATATTTAAGGGAGCAACTGGAAGAGGGACATTTTATTCGTTTATATTTCATTCACATAGTTTCGAGTTAGTTGTTTAAATATATATACATATATCTTAGTGCTTACAATTCATGTCAATTTGAACTACTGCCTCCACGATTGGTGCTCGGGGATGGCTCAGTGCCCTGCAGGTCAATCGGGAGTTCAGATCTTCCCTTCCCAGCGAAGGCAGCGTAATTTCGCACTCGATAATTTTCCCTCCTGCTAAATGAGCTAATTCGCATGGTATTTCGACACCATCGCGATACCAACTAATAGTGGGGGTTGGGTAGCCTGAAATTAAAAAAAAAAACATTGGGTATTATGTTTAAAAATAACAAAAACCACAACAAAAATTGTGAAGAACAAATAAACATTGGGTATTATGTTTAAAAATAACAAAAACCACAACAAAAATTGTGCAGAAATAAGAAACGTTCCCTATTGTTTTTGGGTCACAGCTCATTATAATAAATTGACAGCACCATTCAGCGGTTAATATTATGTTAAATACGTGTATTTAATGAGAATATAATGTATTTATATATTGTATTTTTAAAATCTGATTTTTTTCTTGAATAAATACAATTTGAGTGCTTGAAAAGTCTAACGAGCAGTCCGTTTCGATTAACGAATTTTATGTTTAACTTTAATTTATTTGGAAAAAGAATTTAGTTCTTTAATATTGTATTGGCCAATCACAAACGGTAATTATTGAAATCTAATTCAATATTTAATCCTATTCTTACCTCCAATGACTTGGCATTTCAATGCCACAATGTCGCCTTCGCTATATGGACCCACCACAGTAGACCGCTCCACATTAGCGCTGTCTCTAATTATAACTTGCTTAGGCGGAGCTAGTAAAGTAGATTAATAAAAAGTGAACATAATATTATTAATCTAGAATTCTAAGTATTTTCTGTTTATAAAAGATATCTCTATATATCTCAGTTGTAAGAGAAATCCAATTGAAACCCACTACTTACATATGACGTTCAGCCTGACACGGCTATTTATAGTTTGGGCTTTCAGGAAGTCCACTCTGCATCTATATGTTCCGGAATCAGCTGCTTGGGTGTTTTGAATTGAAAGTTTTCCCGGTTCCTTGTCGAATATAAAATAAGCTCTATCTCCAAAGACAGATTCATCAGACCATCTTTTCGGTGCCTTGGACACTCCGGCTCGTATATCAATGCTAAAAATTAAGATTTATTTGTCATGATCTAGGTCAAAAATGTACTCATGTGACTGCACTAGGATTCAATAAATACGAAGAAGTTCTAAAAGCAATAAAAACCAATAAATTTGAGCCAATTTATAGATTTGTTCTCCCTTTTTTGTTTCGAGTTCAACACTTGTTCAAGTTTGGTTTCTCGCAGGAAATGTTAGAAAGTTTACAAGTTTCTCATTAATTTACCTGTATATGGGGGTACCTTTGTCATCTCGGTACCATAGAACCAGAACAGGTTCATCCCCGTCATAAGTGGTTACATTGCATGGAAGATATATATTTTCACCAACTAGAGATTCAATTTGATGAATTGGTACTGTGAAAGAGGGAGTGATAATTAAATTAATATTTAGTTAATACTTTTTTAAAAGTTCTTTATATATGTACAAGAACATAAGGACGTCTACGTACGCCGTCCGAATTTTTCCCTTTTCAATTATCTTAACATTTGAATTTGAATTTTGAATTTGAATTACATTTTCCTTATGTTATTTTTAATTTTCTTAATGAAAATAAAATGATGTATTAAGCAAGCTCTTGAAAATTAAATTTATATTTTGGTACAAAACACTTAAAATAAGTAGTAAATTATCAAATTTATTTCCAATTTTAAAAAGTTTTAGTTATGTTTAAAATTTCTTTTTTAAATTTGACTTCGCCAAACATAACTTTAAAGAATCTTTAAGAACAAAATTGCTTTATTTAGACAATAACTTAAAAATGTGATATTTTTGATATTCCCATATGATTCCTAAATAATTTATTATCTTATCCATTTACATTATCATTTAATTACTTAATTAATGAACTTACCATCCTTACTGCCAAAACTGGACTCTATAAGTTGAAGTACCAACATAAATAGTAACATCAACTCCATGTCGAACACTTTTTCGAATAGTAATTATTCGTCGTTTACATTTAATTTGTGGTTTTAATTCACAATGACACTCTCAGGGAATTTTACATATTTAATTGAATAGTAAGTTACATTTTATCAACTCAGTTTTCACGGCAGATGAGGGGACAGGACACTTACACTTGAGTGTGTGTGTCTGTGTGTGTGCGAACACTCAATTATACATATACGTGGGATATAACATTGTATGTATAACACATAGCTTTATGTATTTTGAAGCAGTTACATTTATTCCAGGAGGTGCATATTTTTCCTTTTCGTCGAGCACTCTTGTCCTTAAGCACTAAAAACTATTTAATTTAATAATCTAGCTTCCATGAATGGTCACAGGGATTCGATTTTATTAAATGTACATACATACATATGTATGTGCTTTTGGATTTTCGTCATATGCACTTGTATATGTTTGCCAAATTTCCAGGATACACTCTTCTCTACTATTGCTTATTTTTGCATGCGCACATCAGCGGCTGTCTGCCGGAGGGTTTTTAGATATAGAAGTACATTCTGCAACGCCGATTTATGTGGATTTTTTAAACAAAAAGCAAGATGGAAAATCCTTTTCACTGGAAGAAAGTTATATTACTTTTCTAACCGCGATGCGAAACTAACACGTCGAAATTCCATCGCACTACACCTGCAAACCTGGGCTAAAAAGCTTGTCGTCGGCGGGCGCATGCGTTTCGTCGGAGCTTTTGATGTAAACATTGCAACTATGACCTTTGTACATGTGTATGTACGTGCATCCGTCTGTCCTGTTCAAGTTATCCTTTTTTTTCTCTCCATAAAATATGAGTAGTAATTTGTCGGCACCCAAACGTAGAGTTTAAATTGGGCGCATCCAAGGATGCTCACTAATTATGGTGTTCATACAATGTGGGATTGAATTTGGCGTATATTTTCAATTTTGTATCTTTACTGGCGCCACCGAGGATATTTTATTTTAATAACAAACTTAGACAGCACAGCAGCGACGTGCAAGTCCTTATAATGTACCCGTACATATACAGTGAAAGCTCTCCGGGCGGACAGCTGCCGTTTATGCACCTATTCTCTCGACTTCTCCTCTCGCACAGATGAACGTAACGTCTTATCCTTTTTGCCGGACAAAGAAACTAAAACGGTCGGAGTCGGAGTCCGCCCAATGTATCTAGTTTCATTTCAATTGCGAGTACACATATCCGAGAGTTTTCGGGGCGGCAGGGTGGGTCAGCAATGAGATACGAAATCGAAACTAATGGTAAATTTAATTGAGAATTAAAGATACATTTTTAGAAATTGTAACATTGTTTAAACTTAATAGGTTCGTTAGATATTAAGAAACGTGAAAGAAGAGAAGAATTAAATTTTATAAATACTATTTTATAGATCTATAGAAGGGTTTTCTGAGAAGGCTGAAAGCCTCATCTTGATCCTTAAGAAAATAACCTAACGTTTCATCAAGAAACTTTAAATTTATTGAAATATTATTTTAAAAAGTTAACAAGGACTCTTTTGGACGGCAGAGTAAATATAATGAATAATTGAGATTCAAACCCCCTTTTCATATTTTCTTACTTCTGGTAATTGTAGCAACCACCAGGACCTTAACTTTAGCAGTCTTTTCTGCGACCCTCTGGTGGCAATATTCATCTCTTATACGTTACACGACAGATGATATTGGGTTCCCGCCCTACTAAATTAAATGAAATTGAAATTAACAGCTTTCTTTTGTTTATTTTCTTTTAATTCCGGTTTCCTGTTTTGAGATAGCCAAAAATAGCTCTTAATTTTCTGAACGCCACAGAAACGCTTACTATTTATTCATTTGGCAGTCATTACCATTGCTGCCATTAATATAGGACCAGTTTAAGAACACACAATTAAAAGAAAAACGAAAGTAGGCTATGGCCTTTAATTAAAGAAGAGAATTAAAATCCTGCCAAATTTAAAGGATTTCCGTTCTAAGATCACGCTAGATCTGTCCAGGAAATAGCTAAGTCGAACCTAGCCAAAATACCACTTTTGAGGAACCAGTTTAATCGAACCAGTTGGACTTGTCAAATGCCATCTCCAACAAAATTTTTTTAATTCTTTTATGAAAATCGGTGTGCAAATTAAGATTTAAATAGAAGCCGACGAGATACGTGGAAATAATGGTTAATGACTCGGGTCTTTCGACTGTTGATGACTTGGAGAAAAAACTGAACACGGCTAAGCAGTCCCTGGTAATCTTGAATGAGAATATTCGCCGCATATCTGGCCGCGTCCATGTCCATACGAAGGATGCCCCCCATGCCCTGCCGAGGTACTGCTCCCAATTGGAGATTCTTTATCCAATTAATGGTATTTCTGCTGCTCTTTTAGGACGGATAAATACAAATATAACCAGGATGGAAAGAAAAACAACAATGACAACAACGGTGGTGACAACAGACAGTTCATGCGGAACGGTCCCGGGAACGGCCCCTTCAACAACAAGCGCCGCATCTACGACTCCAAGTCGGCGACTCCCCGGTTTCCCATCGAGGAGAACGACGGTCGTCCGCCGAGGATAAACTCTCGAGTCATTCGGGAACTGCCATCCAAAAAGGAGGTGGTTGAGGCGCAGGGAACAGATTCCGAGTCGAGGGCACGAAATCGCCGAATGTTCGGATCGCTGCTGGGTACATTGCAGAAGTTCTGCCAAGAGGAGTCGCGTCTGAAGAGCAAGGAGGACAAGAAGGCCGAGATAGAGAAGAAAGTTGAAAAGCAGGAGCTGCAGGAAAGAGCACAACTTAGGAAGGAGCGCGAATCGCTGTTCCTGAATAGGAAACAGAAGCAATTTGAGATCCGAAGATTGGAATACAAAATGGCCCGGCTGAAGGACTTTAAGAGCTGGGAAGCAACCATGACATATTCCAAAAATAATATTAGAACCATAACTAAACCCCATCTCTTCTATCGGCCAAAAGCGCACTCTGCGATAACGGAGAAATTGTTGAGTAAAAGCAAAGGTGATGCGGACATCTTCATAGAATGCCGGCGCGAAGAACTAGAGGCCGAGCTCAGAAACTTGGAAAGCATGAGCTTTATGAAGATGGAAGGCGGTGACAGCAGCATGATGGACCACAGCTTATATGATGATCCCGATGATGATGATGAGCTAATGGGAAGTGGGCCCAATCGATAAGTGTAGGTAAGCTTAAGTCAACGTAAAAAAGGTCATAACATCGACTTGGTGTGGTCGGAATTGGAGTTAGATGGTGCCTTTGATTAATTTCACGACCCATCACGATTCAACAATTAGTTTGGTTTTCAAAAAGTTTCTCCGAAATTTAGATAATTGTAAGAAACACATGGATTTATAGTTTACACTTTTCAATAAGCCGTGTATCAATTCTTATTAATAAGTCAATCTTTTTAGTTGGGATTAAACCAATAGAATCGTTCATAACAACAGCTTACAGACTTTTCTAGTTAACACATTCATATGTTAATCTAATGTAATAATTAATCTTGTTTAAATTTCAGTCGACATAATCGCTTATGTTTTAATACTACATATTATGTTTTTATAACAGCTTCATTGTATGGTAAATGAAGTTCGTAAAAAAGAATGATGCTATTATAGAAATAAAAGATTTAAAATTAATTGGATTTCATAAAATAAACCCTTTGGAAATGTTGTTTTACTAAGACAATACGAAGTGCGGTTACAAGTTTGCCAAATGGAAATTTCTATAAATTCCTCAGTATAATGAATTCAAAGTCAAGAAATGAGCTTTGAACTAAGTTTTGGAAATGTCCGGAGATACTGATAAATATAATCCCTGTGTCATTACGTTTATAAATTCGTAAGTTTACTTAACCAAGATACTGAACAATATAAAGAATGTAAGTATTTTAAACCTCCTGTTTATGTTTAGCCCTGGAAAGAAACATGATTACCTTATTTGCATATATGTGAATATTTTTAATTTATTTTCGATTTGCAGTAATTTATATATTTATGCATTTCTCTAAGCGGAGATTTAAAAATTTGCTTACTATGGTCCAATACTATTTACAAAAAAATCAATTCTGTTAAAGGTTTGGCCGGATAAACGCAAAGTAAATTTAATTTAAAATAAAATTTAAACTAAATAAGATAAAACAACTTGATATCGATAGTATCGATAAAACTTCGATACTAATATAGTTCTACCGCCAGCTGAGCTCGCTCGTTTTGTTTAATTTATAGTTTATGATGTGCCGTATAAACAATCAACTTTATGTATATGTATATGTACCTAGCATTTAGACTGCTCAGGGCGGCAGCATCCCCATAATTGGCTAAATAGTGATTGTGCAAGGATTACAAAGTTAATCCGAAGCGCGTGCAGTCTCAGGTTTTTTACAAACTTGCGTCTGCTGCTTATAAATAATTCAAAATGCGAGTCCTGCGCCGAGGAACAGTGCAGAAAATCGGTCTAGGATGCTTTGTGGTCGGATTGATGGTTACCTTCTACGTAATGAACGACGAGCAAGATGTGGATAAAAATGTTAAAATGTATGTATGTTTGTGTCGTAAGTGTGTTATTGTGTGATATTGATAAACTTCGTTTCCTGTTTGCTTATTCATTAATGATAAAGAGACATTATCGAGCGGTCTATACGGTCGGTAGTGAATCAGGGACAGTGCCGGCATCCTCATCTGCCCCTGGACAATCCGGACATCTTGAGGTTCTACAAGCCCGTAGACCGAATAAATTGCGGCGAGGGACTGGATTGGGTGATGTGCGAGGTGAGTGAAGAGGGAGAGGGAAGGCTGGAAATCACATTGCTCACATTTCTTGTTTTAACAGAAATCCATATGTTTTGTGCGCCCGGAGATTACGGCCAGCCACGAGGACGTTACCTGCTCCTACACGGATATTATACGCAAGTCGGACTACAAGGTGCGCTTCGGGAGAACGTTGCGCTTGAAGGAACCCTATGTCCTGCAGGCCAGTGACTTTGTTAAAGTGGCCTGCCGCTCCAGCAGTGGCGAGAGGTGATTATTTACGGCTTTATTTGCAATTCAAAATATGTAATCTCCAATTTTAGTTGGTTTGGCATGGCTCATGGCATCCGTGACGCAGTGCCTCGGCCCTCGTCAGCGAATTTTTCACCGAATTTGGCCGTTCTGCCCCCCGAAGCAGTCGCCCAGGCTCAGCAGCTAATGCAGCAGGAAGTGCCCACGGCGTCCTTCTACAACGTCCTCATGTTCGGCTTTGATTCTTTGAGCCGGAATGCCTTCATCCGGAAGCTACCCCGGACGTATGAGTATCTCACACAGCAATTGGGTGCCACTGTCCTCAAGGGTTACAACATTGTGGGCGACGGAACGCCACAGGCATTAGTACCGCTGCTAACGGGTTACACCGAACTGGAGCTGCCGGAGACCAGAAAACGATTATCGGGAGCTGGCAGCGTGGACTCTTATCCCATGATTTGGCAGGACTTTGCTCGCCTTGGCTACATGACCTCGTTCAACGAAGATCTCCCCAATGTGGGGACCTTCACCTATCGTATGAACGGCTTCGAGACTCAGCCCGTAGACCATTACTTGCGTACCTACTACATCCAGGCGGAGCATATGGCCGCCGAGAGTCAACCCAACTGCATTGGCCACCAGCCAGACCATGTCACTATGCTGGAGTACACCAAAAATGTAGGTATTTCTTCAGATTTTTCAGACTTCCTTTATTAATCAAATATTTATTTTCTATTGTTAGTTTATGCTGAAGTATCGGGATGCCCCGCGTTTTGTCTTCAGCTTCCATGGTGGACTCTCACACGACTCCATTAATCTGATTGGTGCCGCCGATGACGATGTTCACGATTGGCTGGTGGCGCTCAAGGAGCGATCATTACTCGACGACACCATTCTGATCATGATGGCCGATCACGGCAATCGCTTTGCTGAAGTTCGCGCAACTTTGCAGGGTAAACAGGAGGAGCGACTGCCTTTCTTCAGCTTTGCATTTCCCGAGTCGTTTAAGAAGCGATTTCCGCAAGAGTACAAGAATTTTCTGGCCAACGAGGAGCACCTGACCACGCCATTTGATATACACGCCACACTGCAGCACATTATAAGTAAGAGAGAAAATTTAGAACCACTTGAAATGTCTCATTTATTCCTACTTCATAGAGTTGCAAACCGCCGGCGGAGATGATGATCAGTTGGGTGAAAACAATGACATTAGATCAAAGCTCGAACACGGCCAACCGGAGATACACATCTCGGGACTGGCTCGAGGACGCGCCATGTCGCTCCTGGACCCCATTCCAAGTAATCGCTCATGTGCCGATGCCTACATAGAGCCACACTGGTGTGCCTGCCTTAACTGGCTGCCGTTGCAGCTAAACGATACCCAGCACATGGGGATCATACTTAAGGCTGCCCAAAGCATTGTGGATGCCATCAATACGGCCACAGTGGAGCAACGTCAGCTCTGTGCGTCCCTAAAGGTACATATGTACATCTTTTTAAACACATAATATTCATCCTTCAGTATTTTTATAATATTTACGATCGCTTTTTGCTGTTTCTTCCCTAAGGTTCTTCGCGTGAATTGGGCGCTGCGCCTGCAACCACATAAGGAGTTGCTGCAGTTTAAGACGAACAGCGACCGGGACGGCTTTCTGGCGGATATGACAGGCCAGACGCTGGTCCGCGATGAAATGTACCAGCTGCAGCTCGTCACGGAGCCGGGCGAGGGGCTGTTTGAGGCAAGTGTGAGCTACAGCTTGCACACGTTCACTGCCACAACGAAACTTACGGACATATCGCGAGTTAACAAGTACGGCAACCAGGCCCGGTGCATATACGATCGGGATCCGGAATTACGGAAATATTGCTATTGTCGCGATTAGTCAGAGAACTGCTAAGCAATCAACAACTCGAATAGTTTTTGCACAACCTCCAAGCTTAGAACTTAAAATAATACGATGAATAACGCCCATTTAAATTGCCAATTTTTGTGTAGATTAAAAATGCTTGAGGAAAAAATTTGTATGGCGTTACAAATATTCTTTTCAGTTCTTTGCTCCAATTGCGTGTGTTGTCGCCGTAGCTCTCAAAACTATCATTGCCTCTCTTAAGTTCAAAGATCTGCCTCAGTTTGTAATATATGTAGGTTCCTTTAATCAACGATTGTAGTATTGTTTCATTAAAAATACCATTTGTGTGTAATGTGAATAAAATATAAGAAATTGTCATTTCTTAGCACTTATTGTGGGTATATTAATATTATATTCTTTTTTTTTTTAATTTTTTTCTGGCATATAATATTTTTGTTTGGAGTTTACGGTAAGTATATACGCATATAGAGGTGCGGGAAAGGGAATATGGGTTAAAATTAACTTCTTGCGTAAATTCGTAATCGCGTATATACAATATGCAACCAACCAATCGGCTTAGCAAACTAGATATTATTCCTTTGGTTTATACCTTAGATATCTTATATATTTTAAGGCTGATGCGAGCTTTGCAGACTCGCTCCACACTGCTGTACTCTGGAGTGACTTCCCTGGATTCATCAATAATCCTTAAATATGCCAGACTGCGGATCATTCACAAAAATGTCAATTTTGGTTTTAAGATGTATCTTAAATGGTTAACTATATAATACTTGAGACAATGTTTGTTATACTGAGCGCTTTTGAGATGATTCAAGAGAAAAACAAAGGATATGTAAATACGTAAATATCGTACAAAAGTAGTAATTTATTCGCAAAGAAATATTTAATAAATTAAATAGCGTATTCATATAAAAATTAAGCATCTACAGTGTAGAAAAGTGTGTAGTGTTGAGTAAAACAAAAAAATTACAAACGAATAGGAAATCGTAAAAAACGCATATTTCTAAATGTGATCTTAAATCAAATGAGTCTCAAAAACTGAAGGTCAATTTTGCGGATTTTGCTCAACCCTTTGGGTCAACGAACAACTTAGGATCTAGGGGTAGAGGGGGAGGAATTCGGGCTGGCATTCCTAGCCTGGTTATGGTTATATCGCTTTTGGTTTACAATTTTAACACTAAGCTTAATGATTTGGTTATGTGCATGAGGGATTTGTGTGTATGTGTCTGTTTGTGTGTGCATCGTCTAGCTGTAGAGAGCCGCCGGTCCAGTGGTAGTCGTGGTGGAGAGGGCGTGTCACGATACGGAGGTGGCCAAAAACTCTTGGAGCCGTTGCACGGTGACTCGGTCCAGCTTGCACAGGTCAAAATCGAACGTTTTGTGCGTAATCTCATAGCATCCGGTGGCCGCTATCATCTCGACCACATGCTGCAGCTCCTCGTTGTCCTGCAGCGTCATGATCTTGTGATGCAGCTCCTGCAGCTCACTCAGATACTCCGTTGGCAGCTGGAGTTGTCCGGGTACCGTGAGGTCAGCCGGTGAGTGAGCGTTATTGCTGTTAGTATTGTTATTGTTATTGTTGTTGCTTAAGCTAGCTGGAGTTGTTCCGCCGATGTGATTGTTACTCGGCGAAGATGATGGCGGCGGTGGCAGAAAGCCTAATCCTGTATTGGTTGTGCCCCCAGTGGAGTTAGTGTCTCTGGAAGGGCGTAGCGAGGGCGATTTAGACTTTTCCCGCTGCGTCTTGCTCTGCTCCTTCTTTGAGGCCTTTACAGGTGGCTCGATAAAGCCACCGGCTCCTCCTACTCCTCCTCCACCGCCGCCACCGCCACTGCCGCTGTTGCTATTTTGTGAGCTCCTCCGAATACGCTTCTTCTCCTCTTTGTCAGGCTTCTCCGACTTGTCAGACTTGGCGTCCGGCGTTTTATTGGGCTTTTCCGTCTTGTCATTTGTGCTTTTGTCACTCTGCTTAGACTTTGCCTTGTGCTCCTTCCCAGATTGCTTTGCTTCCTTTCCGGAACCGGCACTGCCCTTAACTGGCTTTACTTGATTGCTTCCCTTAGCGGGTAGGTCCGGAAAGCTGCTGTTGGAGCTGTCGGAGTGCTGTAGTGTGGCTGCAGCTGCTGACGCCGCAGTTAAAGCGCTGGTGGCAGCCAGATCCGGCGCTGACTGGGCAGAGTCCACATCGCTGAGATCCAGGTTTCTGGGAGCCTTGTTCTGCTGGGCAGGCAGCGGATGTCCCTGCTGCACCTGCTTCCCGGCGTTCTTGGGTTCCGGTTGCTTGTCGCCCACCTCCCGTTGACGTTTTTCATCCTTGCCAGAGGACTTCTCCTTCGATTTCTTGTGTTTGTCCTTCTTGCTGCTGCTGCTGCTTGAATTGGCACTGGATGCAGTCTTGTCTGAGACCCCTCCCTCGATGGCCGGACTGGCTCCCTCCGTTTTGGGCAATGGCTCGGCCGCGGATGGCTTCTCTGATGATGCCGCCGCTGGCTGCTTATCTTTCTCCCTCTCCTTTGATTTCTCTTTATCGCGTTCCTTTTCCTTATCCTTGTCACGATCGCTGCGTTCTTTATCCTTGTCCTTACTTTTGTCCTTTTTCTTGTGCTTGTGGGACTTCTTGGTGTCTGCCGTCGTACTGCCATTGCTCGTGCCCTTGTCCGTCGACTTGGGATCTGCAGTCTTTTCGGCATGCTTGCCAATGGACTCCTCTTTGTGCTTGCCGGTGGTGGACGCTATGCTGCTGCTGCTATTACTGCCCACGGAAGTGGGGGTGGCCTTGCCCGTAGCGGCTGCTTGGGACTGGTGCTGAGCAGGGTGCTGTGGGATTCCAGCAGCAGGACTGTCGCTCTGACCTGCTCGCTCCTCTTTGGGCAATCGCTTATCTTTGTGCTCATCGCGTTGCTTTTCTCGATCGCGTTCCTTATCCTTGTCCTTTTTGTCCTTCTTTGACTTCTTGCTGGAGCTGCGTTCCTTGTCCTTAGACTCCGTCTTACTTGACTTGTGCTCGTCGCGTTCTTTGGACCGCGAAGTGGGTGCCGATGCCGCTGTGGACTGTTCACCTGCTGCTCCCTTCTTAGGGCTGGGTGCACTCATCTCGGCCGGCTTCCCCGGCTTTGGACTTGCCGTGCGCTTTACCAAACCACCAGCTGCAGATACGGCGGGGAGACTAGTAGTTGTCGCCGCAAGGGCTCCAGAGGCTGATGCGCTGCTTGAGCTTTGCTCACGTTCACGATCCTTATCGCGTGTCTTGTCCTTCTTTGACTTATCCTTGTCCCGCTCGTGTTTCCCTTCGCCGGACTTGCTCGATTTCCGGTCCTTATCACGCCCATGACGATCCTTTTTGTCCTTTTCCCGGGGCTTGTCTCCGCTGCTAGACTTGTCGCGTTCCTTGCTACCCTTCTCTTTCCCATCGTGGGAGCCACTCTTGCTGCTAACCGTAGCACTTTTAGCGTCTGGAGAGTGTTTGGAAGCAGGCACCAAGGACTGGCTACTCCCGGTCGTACTGCCCTTTGTAATAGGTGGGCCAAAGAGGGCAGAAAATGCGTTGCTTTTGCCGGGATCCTCTGCGCGGGACTTGTGCTTTTTGCCCGCTCCTAGATCCACGTTCATGGAGATGGAGTTGGCACCGCCCTTTGCTTTTACTACTCCTATCTCGTTGTTGGGCGCTGCCTCACCAGCGCTTCCAACGCTGGGCGATAGCGTTCGGCTGATGCTGCTGGCACCGATGTTAGCGCCAAAAACAGGTACTCCGCCGCCGCGCATTAGCTTTGCGCGAAATTCCTCTGACGGGGCTTCGAATATATGGGTCTTTACCTGTACGTGGTGCTGCGGTGGACCCGTTGACTGCAGCACCAGGTCATACTGGTACATGATGCGCTTCGGTTCGTCTCTGTTGCGGAAAAAAATTTCCACTGGCAGCAGAAAGCCGGCATACCCCGACTCTTGTATGGCATACGGTGGTTCCTTGACCACTGAAAAATAAAACCGTAAGACGAATCGGACGACGACTGCATCAAAGGACACTCACCGCGCTTGGGCTTCGGAAATGATTCATGCAGCTGAAAGACCACCTTGTCCACAAAGTTGCTAATGTCCGCCTGGTTCACGCCCTTTACGTAAATCTCCCAGTCGTGGGTGAAAGCCTGCGGATGCGGTGTCTTCTTGCTGCGCAACCTGGACGTGTGGCCAATCTCAAATTGCACCTTGACCGCCATGCCTGTGGCTGGGGCATTAAACTCCGTATGCTAGGCTGCGATCCGGTTTCCTCACAATGTCTGGAAAAGCAAACAACAAAATTTTTATCAGCGCGCCAAAAAGTTTTGCCCGGTTTTCCAAGTCCAGTTAAGCTTAAAGTTTAGAGGAAACCGAAAAGTGGATATAAACGATGCCTGACAATTAATGAGTCCACCAGCACTGTGCACCAGGGTGGTGCATGCGTGTTGCGAAAGAGGCGAATCCTGTCAGCGGTCACGTCCTCCTTGTGGACGCCCGCCTGGAATAATCTTTGGGTAACATCAGACAACGAGTTCGGCGAGCTTAAACACTACTTTGCCACCATTTTTTGTTATGTTTTCTCCTGGCGAGCGAGCGCTATCTGTTATTGTTTGTGTGCGAATGTGTGCCACATTGTGCCTGCTCTTCCGTGCAGCAAGCTTTCTTTCGCCCCGGTCATGTTTTCCTGCAGCCGCCTCGGCTTTCGTCGCCCTTTCATACTCACAATAGCCGATTGGTGCACCCGCATGCAATTGTATGCTATTTTCGGCAGAAAAGCAAATAATTAAACTCGCAATCTGGGGTATTTCTGGAAAAACACACAGAAAATCCGGAGTTTGTGGATGTTGGGTGAGTGTTACCGTTCTTAAGGCGATAGGAGATACCAAACGGATTTGCGAAATATTTCAGATACTGAAAATACGAACAAAAACTAGCTTCAACAAGTTCCAAGCAAAAATATATTGATTAATAAAATTTGTATTACTTAAATGTTTAAGTAATCTTGAAGATCATAAGACTTACGCGTAATTCTGAAAAATAATATGAATACTTTCAAATATACGTGGGAACAATAAGCATACTAGCATTTTATATAGTTACTTTAGCGACTATTAGGTTTATGTTTAATACACATAGAAACCGATCTCCAACTATGAACAAAAAGGTCCATATTAAAGCAAATAACTACATTTTACATATAAAATATTGTTTAAAGTATAAGCCGAAAGCTACAGTTTTTTGAACTAGTTCCGGTACCATGTCAGTTCGTGCCGGAACCACCAACAGCACTTAAAAGAACACTTTGGGAAAAACAATAAAAAAATATTTCGCGAAAGTCATGGCAGGCACTGAAATGGAAGTGTGAAGCCAAATCTCTTGGACCACAGCCATCTTGGAGCCGCAGCCACCCACGCACGATGACGACCGACTTTGGGGCCAGCCCTTTCGTGTCCAGCAATCCGAACGCCAGCTGCAGTGCATCCCGCTGGCTGACGGAGGAGGTGTTCAAGCTGATCGACATTGTACAGCGCGACGAGGCCATCTATAATCCGCGTCACAAGTACTACTTCTGCCGGCCGTACGTAGAGAACTTCTGGCGCGAAGTGGACCAGAAGCTGGAGAAGAACCCCGGCGCCAGCCTTGCCAAGTGGACCAATCTGCGCATCTCCTTCCGCCGCGAGTACACCAACTATCTGGAGGAAAAGGTACCGCCCTGTTGGTCCTACTTTGATCGCATGTTCTTCCTGCATCCGTATCTGCGGAAAAAGCACCAGCAGCCAAAGTCTCTGGATACCCAGGTGCAGGACGCGCTGGCTCATCTCTCTAGCCTCTCAAGCCGCATGCAGCGGGAGCGATCCGTGGTCATTCCAGCCAGCAGCAGCAGTGGCCAGCCCACGCCCTCGGCCCATCAGTCACCACAGGCGCAGCAACTGGACAACTACCTGGACTACTTCGACGAGGCAGAGCACAACAACTCCGAACTGGAGGACATTATGGAGGAAGAGCAGCAGCAGCATCAGCATCGTAGCAGCCGGTACCACAATCAGCTAGACAGCAACGACATCAAGTCCGAGTGCGAGGAGCCAGCAGATGACTACGAACACGAGACGCACGACCAGGAGGAGGATGACCAAGAGGAGCAGGATATGCAGAAGATGGTAGCCACCCCCTCCAGTTCTTCCTCAGCCATGGAGATTCAGCGTCGTTATAGCCACCATCAGCAACCGCAGCCACAACCGCACACAGCTCGAATGCAATTAGGCCGTCCGCAGATGCGGGCCTATCTGGATGACATGCGTGGAGCGATTCGTCCGCGCTCCCAGGAGCTGCAGCCTACAACAGCAGCCGTGGCAAGCGTAAATTTTGCCTCCCAGCAGGGTACACACTCGAACATTTCCTTCGTGCGTCCCACGTTCAGCAAACCTGTGGATTTGGTAAGCACCACAACGCACACCGGGGGAATCGGAGCTGGTGGTGGAGGCAGCGGTGGAGTAGCAGCCACAGCTGCATCAGCTGAAGCAGAGCTACCTACGCCCTCCACGGCAGCGGCGGTGACCACGCCCATCATCGCGCCCAGTAACAGTGCCAACGCCAACAGCGGCTACCTTGGCCAGCGCCATGTACACAGCCATGTCCATGGCGGCCACCACCAGGCTCCGCCGCCACCGATGCCCCTCAGATTGGAAACTACCAATTCAGCTGGAGGCGGATCCATTTCCAATGGGGGGGTTAGCAGCGGTGTAGAACTATGCGACTGCAAAACCGATCCGGACGCCATGTTCTTGATGAGCCTGCTGCCAGACATCCAGAAGCTGAACGGACGGGACCGCGGCAAGATCAAGATTGCCTTTCAGAACATCCTGCAAGACTATCTGTATCCGGACTAATGTCTCTAGATCTCTGTGAATACTTTCCGCTTTTATGGCAGGGGAACCGATTCGGCTCAGCCGCAGAGTTCCGGCTTTAATTTTTATTTTTGTTTATGTTTCCTGCTTTTAGTTTTTGTTGAGAACATCCCCAAGCTTTGCTGTGCAAGAACAAAGTATCCTTAAACCGTTTTGAACACTATCAGCTTACGTTTATTAAGTGTATAAATATTTATAAATATTTAATGTGTAACACAAGAATAAATTCATTCGAAATTATGCGATAAATATATGGCTAGGGGTTACTAACTGGATGTATCACATGAGGATTGGATCCTCACTCCTCCAAGAGCTTCAGATCGCGGCTAATTTTCTTGATCTTGTTGTCCAGTGTCTTGTCCTCGTGCTCGCAGATGTAGTAGTGCCGGGATGTGCACTCCTGTCCATAGTACACGTAGCTGTGCTTTCCGGCATTGTAGCTCAAACGGAGGCAGCGACCCTTGCCCTCGATCTGCACTGTGTTGTTCAGCACATCGTCTGCAGCTCCCTCCTCCGACGACGTAGCCTGCTCTGTGCTATCGACTAGATTGGATGCCGTTGAGTTCTCGCTCTTTTGGGCCATCGCTATGGAGGTTAGATTCATATTGGGATTCACGGGCTTGGCTGAGTTCGACCAAATCCAGAGGAGCCCCGGGTTCAGGCCACCCAGCCAATAGTCGCGACCTCGGTGGGCGGGCTGGTTCAGCAGATAGGCCATGATCTCCTCGTTCTCCGAGACTTTCTCGAACTCCGCCAGGTGCGAGTTCAAGGCTTTGCAAGCAGAATTGGCCGTCTTCCAGTTCACCTGCTGCTGGCTGTTAATATAATAGCAGTTGTCGCTGATGCGGGTGAAGTTGGTTGGGCAGGGATCCTTCACTTCCTTCTGGTTGTTCCCGGCCATTAGGTAGTAAATCAGCTGCTCCGATCGTCTCACACGACTCTCCAAGTAATCTGCAATGATAATAGAAATTGTTTTTGTTTAATTCGAATTAGTTAATGTTTAATCAAAGCTAATCAGGATTTATGACATTTTGCCTTTGATTTCTTACCCACTCTGTACACCAACTTTTCGATGGCTCCTAGGAGATAAAGATCATTTTCAGAAACGGCCCTGAAAGTGGTTGGTTGGCCTCCACCACTGCCTAGGTGCTGCTGTTGTTGCTGCTGAGGACGTTGCTGCGGAAGCTGTTGTACTTGTTGTGGCTGCACGGGGCGCTGATGCTGCTGGGAAGGATTGCCACCACCGCTGGTGCTTCCTCCAAAGCCAAACAGTTGTTCCAGGAAGCCGGGCTGCTGACGTTGCTGCTGCTGCTGTTGCATTTGCTGTTGCTGTTGCTGTTGTTGCATCTGTTGGTGCTGCTGTTGATGCAACATCTGATTGGTCATGGGTCGAAACTGGGGATTCACAATGGGACTCTGGCTCTCCACGGGCTTTCGCAGATGGGGTTCTAGCTCCACGGCTTCGCCAATCCGGCGAGTGATGTAGATGTTGTTGCCAGGACGCTTGTAGGCAGAAGAGTGGTAATTCAGTGGCCCGTTCATGCCCATGTCTCCACCGCCCATGTAAGGCAGATCTTTGGACTTTCGCTGGCTGCTGCCTTGGCTACAAATTTTGAGCAAGATTAAGATCCATTCTCTTTATTTTCTTCTTACAAACCGAACCCACCTCAAGACGTAATCTTCGAGAAACTGCGACCAAACTGGAGCATCGACGCCTTCCTCTGCAGTGGCGACAAGTGATTCATTGGCGTATTTTTGCATAGTTTCACCACCGCTCGCATTGCATAAGAGCCCGGGCCCATAAGCCAGACCCAAGACCAGGTAAACAAGGGCTCCGACCCGGAGTTGTTTGCTAGCCGGCGGCATGATGACACGTAATGTGTACGAGTGAGTATATTGCCCCCGCCTCCAGAGAAGCACTTGGAGATTCAAGTCGCGCGCTAAACACTTTCGATTTCGGTGCGTTTTCCGTGCGTTTTAGCTGCGTGCGGTTATAGCCGCGTTCGTTCGCTTGCGTCGAGCTGAAAACCGCGACTGAAGTGTGTCTGCGGCTGAACTGGAGCTGGAGCTTAAGCTGGGCTTTCTGTCTGCTCTGCAGCCGGTCCAATCCGCTCCGGCCTCTCTGTCCCACTCACCGCCAATGGCAATGGCCCAGACCAAACCAATTCAATGCTGCCGCTCGCGCCGAGAAATGCAAAATTTCACTTTCTCCTTCGGTTGCCTCTTGACAAATGTAAGTCATTGGGCTTTTCATCTGTGTTTCTCTCGCCGCCTTTGTTACCCGTCAACGCCCGCACGCCTTTAGCTGACGCACTGTTTGGACTCCATCAAATTGGCCCAGACTTGGGTAATTAATGATGGTCTGCGTAGTGTCAATTGAAGCCGAAAAGGCCATTGAATAATAGGAACTAGATTAAATATCAGTTGGCAGTTACTTGATACTTCTTCTTATCGAAATTATAGGTATTAATTATATATTAAGGCAAAATATATTCATTTTAAATACTTCTTCGAAATTTTCCAAAGTGATAAGCTGGCAGTTATTCGTTTTTTTTCTTTCAACCATAGACTTTATTTAAAGAAAGTAGATTTTCACCGTAATCAGAAATAGATTTGCATATTTTTAATCCTGTTTGAAATATATTTATGGGAAATTTAATTAATAACACGAATCAAATTATTAAATTATTATTGTTAGATGAATTTCATTAAGATGTGTTCATAAAATAAATATAAAAGTATTTTTGTAAATCATTGTAAAGTGTTTTGTGAAAAATTGTAAATTAAAGAAATTAAAGACTCTTTTAAAGATGATAATGTTGTTTTTAGCTACTCCGAATTATAGAAAAAATGTTTATGATTCCATAATTTAATTTTGTAAAATTTCTCCGATAATTCAAATGAATAAATAAAATTTTAAGACTTTTAAAGCTTAGTTGGAGCTGCATATGTTAAGCTCTTTTTAACCATTTTCTTCGCCATCTTTTTTCTAACATACGCAGCTCCAACTAAACTTTATTAAAAAATCAAAACTATTTTTTAGCCTGCCACGGCTTTTACTTTTCAAGTTAATATACCCACTCTTATTAGATAGCAATCATAGCATAATGCGGCTTATGTAAATAATGACTTGAGCTTTTTAATGTGTAATTTAACACACCACTTAAAGTTTTAATAACTATTTTATGGCACCAGCACCACACCACATCGCGAAGTGGAGAAAGAAATATGCAGAGACAGATGGAGAATTAAAGGTCCATCAATGAGAAAGGCCCCCAGAGCGACTGAATCAATTTGGCCAACAGCGGGGAGAGACAGAAAGATAGAGAGAGGCATACACAGACGCAGCCCCCATTTCGAACTCGGCCTTAACTGGATTATTGATGGTCAAGCAGCGAACTGCCCACATCCAGCCATCAGAGAGATCCCTCAACTACACCCAAAGGCTACGGAACTTTCGTTATTTATTGATTTGACAATTAGCGGATGTTAACGATGTTGCAACGAAGGCCTCGTTTTGCTGATCGTGATCCATCGACGATGTCAAGTGATGACGCACGTCTGATCTCGGATATTTCGGGGTTTCCCAAAAAAAAAACAAACAGTAATCGAAAAAACCAAAAACCAACTTTGCATAACCGCCAAGTCCGGCTGAAAACCCGACGTTCGAAGTTCGGAGCTCGCTGACGGGCAAAGAAAATCAAATTTGTAGGCATTCTCATTAAAAGCAAACATCAAACATATAATTTTTTTTAGCAAATTTTTATAAATATTTTTATACTTTTTTTGGTGGTTGTTTTCTTTTTTGTTTGTGTGTAATTTTACGATATAATTTCAAATTTAAGCAGGCTTAATTCTCCACGGCTATCTCTCTCGCTGGCTTTCTCTCTATCTCTCTCTCTGTTTTTGCCTCGCTGTTTCCGGTTCTTAATATTTTTAAACATTTGCTTTAAAAATACAAAATTCATTTTTAGGGTATATGTATTTTTTGTTTTTTACATTCTGCTACGTATTCCTTTTAGATTAATTTTATTCTTTAGAAAATCTAAAAATGTTTTTCTTGTGAATCCTTGGTTCTACACAATCTATGCTTGGTTGTTGTTGCTGTTGTTGATCTTGTTGGTGTTGTTATTTATTTATTAAGAAATTATATAGATTTATAAAGAATTGTATACACAATGGATGTTGTTCTTGGTATCTTGATGGCAGCCATTGATCTTAGTGGCTGGCCAAATCATTCTGAGATATTCGTTTACAATTAGTAGAGTTCCTCGTCGTCTTCTTCTTCTCTTTCTTCTTCCTCCGCTGCTGCTCGTTGTTGTTGATGTTGTTTTTGTTGTTGTTGAAAAAGTTGTGGTTTTTGGGACTAGTGGACCACCTTAATATCCAGCCAACTCGGCGAATGTGGAGTCCATCTCGTCGGCCAGAGACTTGTACCTGTCCTTGTTGATGCCCAACTCGTCTGTGGAGGTGAAATTGCGTAAAAGAAATATTATAATATGATTTGTAAAGGGAAATATTGGAGGACACAGCAACACATTGGTAACTGAACACAGAAAACACTTAAACTTTCCACTGTGTGGATTCGTGGGAGCCTCAGCTCGGGTTAGTAGCGCGCTGTTCTGGCAAGCGTTTCAATTGGAATTGTCACAAATCTTTGAAAATATCTCAAAAAAATTAACTTAACTTTTTATTGAGTAATATTTTCCAGATATGTGACAACCTTAGTTTCTAGTTTTCGGTTAGTTAGCAATTCTGTGCGTGAACTTTGGTACTTTTGGCATTTGGGTTTATCTATGGGGGTATCTACAGGATCTATCCAACCGAAACACTGCAGACATCTTGTGTGTGGCTTGTGTGGAAATGAAAGAGTTTCACTCGAACCAAAGGCCTGTGCGAAATCAGACACAGATCACAGACACAGACGGAATGATCTTCGAGAACTGAGAGAGAACAGATTGAGATAGAGTGCTGATCTGAGAATATCCGGGCAGGCAAGTCAGGTGGTGAAGAAGAGATCATGCCACAGTAAACACGGGATAGAATCTGGCATACAAACAATATATACATTGATAAATTCACCTGTGTGTTGAAAGCACAATTAACTACAGTTGCAACTTGGTTTGGCTGGATCTCAGCCTATTTTTACAGTGTACTGGCGCGGGGATCTGAGTGTTTTTTTTTTTGGGTGGGAGTGGCCACATTCAAGCGAGACTAAACAAATTATTTACAGTGTATAGAAATAGGGGGTCGTGACAGAAGAGTGTGGTGGGTGTGAGGACGGGGCTAAATACACTGACTCTGTCGGGGGGAGCTTCGATCGAGAAGGAAATGTAGAATATAGTAAACTGTGGGGGAACTCGGGCACTGAATTTCGTGTTCTCTTTTTTGGGAAGAAGTGGGCTCTGTGGGAGTATATTGTTTCGATCTTTTTTAATATCCAGTAAGTTCGGCAAATGTCTGGTCCAAATCGTCGCAGATTGCTTTGTACTTTTCCTTCTCATGGAAGAGACGGTCTGCAAAAGGCATGTTGTTGTTGTTCATTTATACAGAAATATTATTATTATTATTAATATTAAGGGGCGAGAGCGATATGAGTTGATGTATTTATCGTCAATTAATGAAAGCAGAGTACCAAGTACAAAATATTAATATCCTTCTGGCGATATATACAATGCGAGCATTAGTTGAAGCCAGCGATCCAACTCGAGTCGAATCACAGCCTGGCGACATCATCTCCCACGTCTTTTGCTGGAGAGATGCCACCTCGAGAAATTGGTGTTTGGGATTTAGAAACCTACCTTCTAGCCTGTCGACCTCCTTCTGCAGGCGCTTCACCTGCTTCTCGGCGTGCTCGGCGCGCTGCTCGGCCTCCTTCAACTTGATGGACAGGGTCTTCATCTCGCGCTTGAACTCCTCAACGCGCTGGTTGGCCTTCTCCTCAGAGACCTCCAGGGACTTAAGGGAGTTGCCGACAACCTGGATGGATGGAAATGAAAATAAAGAGAGAATTTTAGGCAATTTTCCTCACGAGTTGGCAGAATTACAGCTGAGACCCACCTTCAGCTCCTCCTCCAACTCCATGATCTTGGACTCGCCGGAGCGGACACGATCCTCAGCCACTTCCAACTCGTCTTCAACGAAGGCCAGCTTGCGGGAGACCTCATCGGACTTGGTATCAGCATCCTCAGCGAGCATGCGGGCTTCCTTCAGCTGGTTGGTCAGCTGGTCCATGCGCTCCTCATCCTGCTGGGAACGGTTCTCCAGCACCTTGCACATGCGGTTGTTCTCATCAGCCGACTGGGTGGCTTCCAGCAGCTTCTGTTGGGCGGTGGTCGAGCGCTCCTCGGACTTCTCCAGATCCTCCTCAATCTGCTGCACCTTGCGGTTGAGGGTGGCCACCTCCGACTCGGTGGCGGTCAGGAGCTTCTCCTTCTCCTCAAGCTCGGTGTTGGCCTTCTCCAGCTGCTCCTTGGCAGTGACGAGATCAACCTCAACCTGGACGAACTTCTTCTCCAGATCGCGCACCTCCTCGTTCAGTTTGTCGGCACGGGAGTTGGCATCCTTGGCTTGGTTCTCGCAGGTATCGGCCTTGTCAATGGCGTTATCCTTCTCAAGCTTCATCGCTTGCATCTTCTTCTTGATGGCGTCCATGGTGTTTGTGTTTTTGTTGTTGGCTCAGAAGGGAAGAAAACTGGAAAAAAGCACTGTGGCCAATGGGGGATATTTACAGAGATTAGTTAAGAGATCAGAGATGACTAGAAAAAGTCAAATTTTTAAGATGTGTTAAATTTTAAATAAATTATTATTTCTATGTGTTGATAATAGTCTCAAAAAATATAATATAATTTTCTTTTAGTTTTCAGCTAAAAAAAATTTGCATCTTCTGACTGATACTGAAGTAAAATATTATTTCTTGATTAAAATATGTTATTACATACTTCAAGGTATCTCAACTAAGGAAAAAAATGAACTATTTAATTAGTAAAATCTCAAAAACGTTAAAAGATATAAAATGTATAGTAATCTAAGCTCTTTTCCAGATTGATTTACTATTAAAATATAATTGGCTTTATTATAAAATAGTTAAAATAGTTTTAAAGCCAGTTCCTTTGTTTGGTTTACAATTTGCAGTATTTCCATTGACACATGGTTAATTTTAGCTTTCCAACTAAAGTCTTAGGAATGCAACTGATAATGTTTTTATGGAAAAAAATCCAGGCGCATTCGGTATAATCTGTATCAAGTGCGTCTAATAATATTATATGCTAGTCATACATATAGCACATACATATGTATACATTTATCTGGGCAATAAATTTTAAAATTTAAATGTAAACACATTTTGTGTTTGCCTGCCTCCGAGCAGTTATAAGATCTCACGTAATTTCCATTTTCCATTTTCAATACGCCCCCGCTCTCAGAATCCGAATCCAAATTCGAATCCGGATCCGGCGGCGGTGGTGTGCTATATATTTATTTGCTGCACGATTCTGTAGAGTTAAAAATAAACTTTATATGCTTTTGCATGTGAGAAAAATATCCAGTTCACACACTCGCACACAGAAGAAGCTATGCTTTTTTGGACATTGTGTGTGCTAAATGTAATTCTAGAGTTTCCCCTTATTATTTCGAAATACACACAAATAGATATAGCAGAGAGATTGCAATTTGAAAACTTTTCAATTCTTTGGGGTCATTCAGTGAGAGAGTGTGTGTGTGTGTGTGGGTGGGTGGGTGGTGTTTTTGTATCTGTGTGTATGTTGTCTCCACTTTTAAGTGGGACAAAGTCATTTATGTTGTAGTTGCTGATCTTTTGGAGGTCTTCTGATACTCAGCAGAGGTATTTATTTTCCCAAAATGTAATGAGCTACTTTTTTAATGGATATATAAAATTATATACGGCTAATACTAGGTAAAAGATTATTGTTTAGAGGTTTATAGATTATTTTATATATTTCTAAAGTGATCTTATTTTAGAAAAAAGGAAATGACATTTTCTAAATAGTTCAAAATTTATTTCATCTTTCACTGGTCATTAAAATGCTTTCCTAAACATATTATATTTGTCGATGTCTGCCAAATGTACATTCGTTTTCAGGCCATTAAAATATCTACTAGAATCCATATTTTCCTGGCCTTCGGAGCCATTCACAAATGGCCGAAAAAGATTTGTTCTGTACTCAAAAAAAGAATTTCGTGTGGGTGGTTCTCAAATATACATATTTCCTCTGTTGTAGATACAGATCTCCTGGCTTTCTCAGATACATCTGGCAAATCTCAATCGCCAATATTTCCAAAGTATCTTTCTATCTCTGTCTCCCGTTCTGGCGCTCTAAAACAATCTCAAGGATAAATGCCGACATTTTCTTTCTTTCTTCTTTTTTTTTGGTTCGCTCTATGAGATCACACAGAAAGCTAGACGGAAAAGCTTTTTCGTCTAAGTTTCATTTGGATTTAAAAATAAATGGATATGTATGCGTGACAGGCAGGTGTCTGTCTGCAGTTAATTTTAAAGAATTTTCCTCGGGAAAATTGTGCGTAGCAATATGTGTGTTTGTGTGTGTATATGTATATGTGTCCCATTATCGGTGTGGAGCTTTTCCCACACAAGGTCTCTTGCCTGTGTGTGTGCAAAATATTTCCTCGCGCTCACACACACACAGGCATCGTCAGATTTAGTTACAAAATTCCTTATAAGCGAATTTTTTGAAATGTCCGAAAAGATATCATAATTTTTCCATTAAAAAAGTGTTTTACTTTTTTTTGTGTAGATTTCGCTTTTGATTTTATATTGTTAAATATTTTTTTATTAACTTTTCACTGGAATTATAATGGTTACTTTCGATTTCCATCACTTTTATAATTTTAACTTTTTTGGAACCACATATACATATGCACACTTCATTATTATTTTTTCTTTTGGGAATTATCCAAGTTTTTCATATTATTTTGGCTAATGCAAAATTGAAAATTTGCATAGAATCAATGCATCTGTTAATGCACTGCACTTTTCACTGCTGCAGCAACTGGTTTTAGGGGTATTATCCATTTGAAATCAGTTGAAAATACCAATTTTTTGTTAGCAATAATGGCGAGAGTTTAAATTATTTTATTTTATTTTTTTGCAGCTATTTTTTTTTGGACGGATAGAAATCCTGGCGTGACCAACCTTAGCGTTTCAAACACACTATACGCTGTCGAAACCCCGAGAACACTGATGCTGACCAAGTTGCTTAGCCCAGAAAGCGACCCCGAGATCCAACGCAAGGCGACGCACACACACGCACGCCTGGCGCTCGGAAAATCTCACACCAATACTAGTACACACACACAGCATTGAATAATTTTTCTCGCCCCAAAATTTCCCAGTAAAAAATATAAGCGCAAAAGCGCTTTCGCAACTTTCATCGGCGATCATCTTGAAAATTTCCCTCTGAATTTCCCCGAAAAAGCTATTCGCTATACGTGTGCCGGGCTCTCTTTTCCCACTTTTTTCATGCTCTCCCTGCATTCACAGGAAAATTATGCGTTTTTTCCTTCTTAAATTTAAATTCAATTTATTTTTTTTACTCTCGGCAACACCACTCTCTGGGTGTGTGTGTGTGTGTGTATGTGTATCCGTCAGATACGCTGCTAAAAATAGCGCATAAATGCTAGATGCCTTGCCAGCGGCAAGCGACAAGAGCAACAAGCCTAACAAGATGAAAATCTATTTTCGCCTGCTAAAAAATATTGAGAAATATTTGGAATTTTGATCGGAGCCAAGCAGCAGAAGGCAACAGTCCGTTTTCCTCCAATTTTCTTTTGCTTTCCAAAGTCTCTAGCAGACGGAGCAGATGGAAAACAGTATTCAATAAAGGATTATATTAAACGTTCATAAAATATTTATTGTTTGTAGAGTGTTTATTTCACTGAGACCTAGGGTTCATCTTCAGTCGTTTAAAAATGAATTAAATTCAAATTATTCATCATAAATTAAATTAATATCTCTATATTTAAAAATTATATACTTATTAAATAGTGGTTTTTGTTTGAGATAATTTTTTGTAGTACGTGAAGATCTACTTTTCTTAAGAAAAAAAAAAGGCTTTTTTTTTAATGTATTTGAATTAATATCTTATTTAACCTAATATTTTTTTTAATATTAGTTAATCTTCAGTTATAAAAATATTTGAAAAAATGCATTTGATATTTAAAAAAAAATTTTATTTGGAGACGGTCTTTTATTCAATAGATTCTTATATTATTTAACTAATTCTGCTAAAATCAAAGAAATTTATGCTAATTTGTATCTTTATTTAATTAAAAAAAGGGCTTGGTAAAACAATGAAGACTTTTAGTAATTAACTAAAAAATACTCCTAATTTAAATTTTAATACGAGTCTAATAATACTAGTTTTTTTTATTTCACACGGAAATGGTAATTCTGTATAGTAATTTCGAATTTTTTTATGACGTTCAAGGCCTTATTGTTCGTTCTGTGAATGGTGCCAATGATTTTGGGAATTTTCTTTATTTATTAATCTATAATCTAAAAATATTTTTCCGCTTATCAACTATAGATGTAAAGAAAATAAAACACTTAATACAATCGGAATTTACCTTATATAACCATTAATAAACGGGATATATTTATGAACAGAACTTTTATAAAAGAATCAACGACAATACTATACATAAGTTACAATGTATAGCTAGAGCGGACCATCTTAAAAGCCCACTTTTTACATCAATATACATATATATGTATATATATTCATAAAAGCTACACAAAAATATTATTATTAATTAATAAAAGCTATAAGAAATATAATTATTTATTTTTATTATTTCATAATTTTCAAACGTTGACTAAACACAGACAAGACAAAGCAATTCCGACTCCCCGAAGTATACTACAATTTCTGAAAAGCATCTTCAGGCCAGTTGATATACATATGTAGATCCTATTTTGTAAATCTCATTAAATGCATCCTTATCTTTATTGCAATAGATTATATCTAAGTGAGAACAAACCAAAATATCTTATAGATCTATGGCAAAAATATGGGGCCAGTGCCACATTTACGTATATAGATCCCTTATCGATCCCCCATTAAACAAAACACAAATACAAACAGATTTTATATGCAAAAGAATGTTTTCAGTTTATTGATCATAAAAATATTTGGGAGTAAATAAAAATACATACATACATTGTTTTATTTCATTTGCATGCGGCTTCATTGAATTATAAAAGCTATGTCAAAATTGTAAATTTAATTTATACGCTTCCTTTAAATACTCTACTTTAATATTTTGTTTTTGGTATTTATTTTCGTAGTACAAAGGCCATAGAAATTTCTAGTTACAATTTGTATACTGCCAAGGAATAAAGCAACTTCTAAGTACGGCGAAATTGACTCCGGCTCAAGCATTATGGTTGTGGTTTATAAAATGTTTTATATACGAGTTACAGACTGGTGGGCTGAAAGGGGTCTTTTTTGTGAACTTATTAAATAATTACACATTGTTTTTAGCTGGAAAGTGACTTTAAATAAAACGGCAGCGAACTCTAACTGAATGCTTCGATAAACGCTATAAAATTTACTTTATTCAACACTCTGGCTCTTAATTAAGTATTTGTTTTTTGGAATGCTTAGGCGAAAAGTGGTTGTGAGTGTAATATTAAAAATAATTTGTAAATTGGACGTCGAAATGCCTTCAGACTCCATTATTATGTGTTCATTTTGTTTGTAGATCGCAGGCTGCATTTGTTGTTCTGGTTGTAGTTGCTTCTCATCCTCTTCATGGTTTGATTCCCCTTAATAGTTGTTGAGATCGGCGTACTCCAGTTCCTGGGCAATTGTTTTGTACTTTTCCTTACCTTTGCTAACTTCGTCTGATAGCAGCAAGCAGCAAATGAGAATGAAACGTAGTATCAAAAATGATATATTTATATTTTCAAGTTGATTGCTTTATTGCTTATAGTTTTGGATACAAATAATAAATAAATAAAAACGTTTGAGTCAAACAAATACACAATTGTTTCAATGCTTCCTCTTATTGGTCCGCAGTCAAAATCTATCTACAAATTATCTACAACAAATACACAAATCAATCAAAAGTCACACTAGGCTACAGGATACGGTTACAGTGCGCCTACAGGTATACTACAGTAAAAACAATCGAAGGAAATGTATGCAGCTTCGCGCAGACAAAATATGGACAGATTTTGGGGGCTGAGGTCGAGGGGCGGCCGTCAAGGTCGGTGCTCTGCTTATTCCTTGAGGATGAGCTCGACGAAGGCGGTGTCGAGATCGTCTCCGATATCCTTGTAGCGCTCCTTCTCCAGGACCAGGTCGTCTGTTTAAGGTGGATGTTCGTAAAATCATAAGAGAACGCAAAAGAATAAGAAACATAAATTAATAAAAAAATATAAACAATTTTTGGAACAAATCACTTAAATTATACTGAAAATCCTGACTGACACAAACTTAAGACCTTCACGTTAAACAATAAATTACAAAATAAATAATAATTACCTCGTTTTGTTTGGGGAAAATAAATAAAAAGTCAGCCGAGCAGCAGTCGAGTTCGCAAAATCGGCAAGAGTCGTGCTAGCTGTTAATGTTTTAAATAAAAAAATATTGCAAAATAAAAAGAAAAGCAGCATTTTGGTTTTTGCAATGCTTCGTCGGTTAACTGAACTTTTTTAATTCGATTTTTTCGTTCGGTTTTGTGAATAAAAAATGTTTTCAAAAAACGTGCTCTTAATTTTAGGTTTTTAAAAGCAGGGGCAGCATTTGGTAGCAGTTGTGGTTTATTCTTTCGGTCTTGCGCAGCAGTTTTTGGCGGGGATTGGCTTGATTCGTTGGCTTAAGCTGGTGGTGCCTCGCCTTCGGCAGCGGGAGCAGCTTCGGCAGCAGGAGCAGCCTCGGCAGCCGGAGCAGCCTCAGCAGCAGGAGCCGCTTCAGCAGCCGGAGGTGCAGCTTCGGCAGCAGGTGCAGCTTCAGCAGCCGGTGCAGCTTCGCCCTCAGCAGCGGGAGCAGCTCCTTCTGCGGGAGCTGGAGCAGCACCTTCAGCTGGAGGAGCAGCACCTTCGGCAGCGGGAGCAGCACCCTCAGCTGGAGGAGCAGCACCATCGGCGGCGGGAGCAGCACCCTCAGCTGGAGGAGCAGCGCCGTCGGCAGCCGGAGCAGCCTCTCCCTCAGCCGCTGGCACTGGCTCTGGCTCGGATCCGGGTGGTGGTGGCTCGTAGTTCTTGACATAGGGCACCTCGGCACCCTCTGGGGGCAGATCGATCGAGTACTCGAATGGCGGCGGTGGTGGTGGTGGCGGTGTTGGCTCCTTGGGTGGTGGAGTCGGCTCCTTGGGTGGTGCACCCGGTTCTCCGGGCGCTCCGCCCTCGCCCTCGGCACCGGGCTCCGCGCCAGCAGCGGCTGCTTTCGCCTCCGCTTCGGCCGCAGCGGCAGCTTCCGCTTCCGCACGCGCTGCCTCCATGGCGGCCAGCTCCTCGGGCGTGGGCGTGGGCAACTTTGGCGTCGGAGGCTTGGGGTTGCGAGGATTCCAGAAGGGCTCCAGGCCCACAATCAAGTCCACGAAGGCTTCGTCCAGGCTGTCGCCAATCAGGCAATAGCGCTCTTTTTCAACGATTAGATCGTCTGCAGATCGACGACGCGATGCGTATGGTGGTTGTGAGAAAAGCAATGCAAGCGATGGAGTAAATGGGGGATAGAGCATAGAGAGATATAAAATAAGGAGTGAAAAGGATGTAGAAGCAAGAAAACTAAAGAGTAATCTTCGAGAGAGTTAGGGATGGAAACAGTGGGACCGGGAGTGGACGTGGGCTCGGAAGGGGCAACAAGCGAAGGGGTTCCTGGTATTTGTTAGTGATAGGAAAACACTTTGGCCAGTTCTTTAACGACGAGATCCTTCTAGAGATCCTTTGCTCTATATTCATTGATCGCAACAAATTTCCATAGTTTCATTTTTTTAGGCAGGTGGTGCCTCAGCAGGAGCAGCAGCGGGAGCTTCCTCGGCAGGCGGTGCTGGCGGGGCTTCGCCCTCAGCTGGAGCTGCAGCGGGTGCTGCTTCAGGTGCTGGTGCTGGGGCAGCTTCACCCTCAGCTGGTGGTGGTGGTGGCGGCGCAGCGGCAGCATCTCCCTCGGCAGCTGGTGGAGCAGCTTCTCCTTCGCCGGCCGGAGCTGCTGGTGGTGCTTCGCCCTCAACGGGGGCAGCGGCTGGAGCTTCTCCCTCAGCAGGAGGAGCCGCTCCCTCAGGCAGGGCCTCTCCGGGAGGCGGGAAATCACCCGGCTCAGCATTCTTCACATACGGCACCTCAGCTCCCTCTGGTGGCAGGTCAATGGAGTACTCAAATGGTGGTGGCGGCGGAGGAGTAGGAATCCTAACGGGTTCGGCTGGAACAGCTGCCGCCTCGCCGCCTTCACCTGCTGCTGCTACTTCACCCTCGCCAGGTGCGGCGCCCTCCGGCCTCTCGCCACCCTCGCCGGCAGCTGCACCCTCCTCTCCCAGAGCGGCCAGCTCCTCAGCCCTCGCCTTAGCCTCAGCCTTGGCCAAGGCAGCTGCCTCGAGTTCGGCCTTCTCCTCCTCGGTGAGCTCCGGTGTGGGCGGCTTGGGATAGCGCTCGTTGTAGAAGGGCGGCATGCCCATCATCTCCACAAAGGTCCAGTCCAAGCTGTCGCCGACGAGGGCGTAGTGCTCTATCTCCTTGATCAGCTCGTCTGGCATTTCGGTGGTGGATGGTGTGGTGGTGATGGTGGTGGTTTAGTGGAGCAGCGGGTTAGAAATTCGGATTAGAGCAGATACAAGAGAGTTGAGAGAGAGATCGGGGCGAGAGAAGAACCTCCAGTGGCGGCCAAATGTGGGTTGGACGCACGACAACAGAATCGGTGGGGGGCCAGACACTGACACTGACGCTGGACTGGGTAGCAACGATGGGATTGGGCACACATTTTTCGGAAAAAATACTTTATTTGTGCAAATTGCAGCAGCATGGTTGTATGTATTGTATATAGTATGGTATGTATAGGTAATATATTAAAGTATAAATAATTAATTTATGTAAATCGTAAATAGATCGAATTTCAAATCGAATTTTCAATGCCATTTCTTGTGTTGCAGCATTCTTTCTCCTCTAAATATTTATTAATGGGTTATTGGGTGGCTTTTCTTGTTCAAAATCGGAAGCGGGATTAGTTAGTGTGTGGGAATAGGATATAGTTTTTTATTTTTTAAATAAAAGCTGGCTTTAGTCGCGCAATTGAAATGATGTGCAGCGCGCTAGTCTGTCTCTGGGAATCTCTGTCGAAAGAGGTGTAGGTGTGGGTGTGGGTGGGCAGAGTGTGTTTGTGGCGGCAACTTAAAAGTAGGCAAATATTACACAACGTTTTGCAAACACGACGACAATTTGTTTAAATAATGTATAAACAAGGTAAACATTAGCATATTATTAATACAGTTAAGCTGGCGACAAAGAGTACAAAGTGTTTAGCATAGAATTTTTACTCTTTAAATATAAATAACAGCGATTTGTTTTGTTTTGTTTGTCTCTCTCTATATTTAATACACGTAAACTACTAAGAAGAAGGCGGCACTTGTGTTGTCCAAGTTTGTTTTTGTCATCGACTCGTCAAAAATACAAAAATACACAAGTATACAAGGTATAATTTATAATTTTAAATTTATATAAGTTATAAAAAGTTAAAACAAAACAAGGTTTTGGGGTAGCAAAAGCAAAGAGTATAAGTAAATGGAATAATTAAAGTTTTTGCTTTGTTTTGTTTTTGATTCAACGAAAATTGTATTGCAACAGTTTAAAGTTTTATAAAAGAAATGGCGCTATATGCCAAGTCAATGGAAATCGAAATCGCAGATCAAAGGTAAACGTTAATTGGAATGCGCTTGCTACGAGAATGTCTTGTTTTAGTTTTTTGTTTTCTGCCTTTCCATCATCATCATCATCATCATCATCATGATCGTCAATTGCTTTTGTCTTTTAGTTATTATGTTTAGAGTGTTTTTGTTTAACGCTATTTTTCTTTTGATTAACTCAACTCTCCCCCGTTGATGGCGTCGCTTCCGCATCCGCTTGGAAGACACCTGGCGTCCTTGGGTGTTGTGTGTGTGAGGGTGTGTAGGGTGTTGGGTGGGCATGTTTGGAGATAGATGTGTGTGTTCTCTAGTATATTTAATTATGGGAAGCGCCAGTTTTGTGTGCGTTTCTTGTTTGTTTGTTTTGACGTCAAAGCAGGCAGTTTAGAGTTCATTTACATAGGCGCAAATTACGATGTTTACATGTTCTGTATGTCTTGTAAGGTGGCCTCCATTTCCTCCTGCAGCAGCTTGTTCTTGCCCCGCTCATTCAGCAGGTCATCTGATCGGGATTTTTTGTATTTTTTGGGCAGGCAGGCAGTTTGTTTTGGGGGCGGGGCATGCAACAAATTGTTTAGCAAATAGCAGCGAGCGCAAGTTGTAGTATTTTGTTAAGCACAACGACAACAAAATAATAGGTATATGAAAAGTAAACAATAAAGAAAATCAAATTAAAAACAGGTAATCAAAATATCGAGGTACATAAGGATATTTACTATACAAACATTCGGTACTGGATATATTTGGAATAAGGAAATTAATTTTGATCCTACTTATAAACTACAAATAAAATTTTGTAATTAAACAAGTGAAAAAAACCTTTAATGGACTAATATAGACTTTCTTTTAATTGAATTTACTGTTTATCTGTGGCTATTTTTACTCTTACATTCTCAGTAAAATTCGTATAAAATCTTGGACGGACATACCTTCGAGCCTGTCGACTTCCTTCTGCAACTTCTGAACGGAACGTTCGGCGAACTCAGCACGAGCCTCAGCCTATATAGTTGGGTAAAAAAATATAAATTAGTAAAAGATATAAATTGCAGAAAGATAAAGCATCAAAAAGTGGCTACCAACAGCAGGCATGAGGATGAAGGTCACATAAACATGTTTGCCTTCATTCCACCTGAGTGCAAATGTAAATTCTGTGTATTTGCTATATAATAGTATAGTTTAAAATACATTAGCTGCCACACAGAATTTAGATTTAAGCCAAGCAGCTTCCCAAATATTCTACCAAAACCAGCATATTAATAATTATGAAATTAAATGAAATTATTGAAAGTGAAAACAATACGAGTGATGTATGAGTAGGGTTAATAAATATATAATAAAAAATAATGTTAAATGGCATTCAAATCGATGGTAGTAACTTTAAAACCTAAAGTAATTAAAATAAAATGCTTACAAACTGCTGACGCTTTCTTTATTTTTTTGTTTTGTTTATGGGGTTGGCTTTTAGACAAAACCTAAATCAGACACATTAAGTCATTAAGGGAATGATATTACTTCTACGCAGTCACTGCACAATAAATTGAAAAATGCTTTTAAGATATCTCTTTACTATCTACGCCCATTCAATCTGGGGCGACTTACAGCTTCTACACTTAATTTGAACTGTAGGAGCTCCTTTTCGTAATATTTCTGATTAACGCGTGCCTAGACGTCGAGAGGGAAATACAACACAAATTATAAATTATCACAAAAATAGATCGATATAGTTTCGGTGTGTGCGTTTGCGTGTGTGTGTGTGTGTGTGTGTGTGTGTGTGTAGGAGGGGATAATAGTATAAAATATCTACCGATCTGTTTGGAATTAATAATTGAACTCTGCCTACTTAACGAGAATTAATTCTTTGTATAGGAATGATGTGGCAAGACATATAGATCGTTAATTGGTAATTAATCGATCATTAATTGAGATCTACTTAGCAGTGCTGGAAAACTGTTTTACTTGGTTTTTGTTTTTATTTTGTTTTTGCTTGCAATCAATGCACAAAAAGTTGTTTTCAATTTTAAAAACAAATGTACACACACACAGTAGTTCTTATTTCAAAACACCTAATACTTGCCCATTATATGTACGCTATATATCGACCGATCGATCTATTTTACATAACTCATAATTTGTGGTATTCCGATTTCGTTTGCTGTATTTTCACACACAAAGCGCTTGGCATAAAAAGAAAATATTAAATGTCGAATTGACGAATATGTACAGAAACATTTAAAATTGAGAATAACGATTTGTGCAATTCAATATTTTCTTTTTTTCTTTTTTGGTTTTACATTAGTCTTAAATAATTAGTGCTTAGACTATGTTAGGGCTTAGATTAGCAGCGGGGGGGATTAACCAACACCAGAGAGATTCACCGAGACCACACGGTTTATATAATTATAAGTTTGATCTCCGTCGTTATATACCTCTTTCAGAGAATGATCCAAAACTTTGATTTGCGTCTCAAAGGTTTCCTCTTTTTGTGTGGCCTGTTTTTTGTTTAGTGTTCATGTTGGCAAGCAGTTTTATTATTTGTTATATTGAACGCAAATTTGTAAAGTATTCATGCAAAAACAAATAAGGTTGGTATAACATCCAGCAGGTGCGCAAATAATAATTGGATATTGGGCATATTTTAGCGGCAACGTACGTACAAACAATATATATGAAAGTAAGAGAAAATATATAAAATTTGGATTAGATATAATGTCGGAGTAAGCATTTTGCGGTTCATCTGTAAACAACATACATATGTATACATATATCATGTCGGTAGACATTTTATAGGAATTAGTACATCAAAAAATGGAAAAGAGGTGGCTTCTTGAAGAAGTTCCCTCTTTTTCTGAGGAAATATTGTCTGGATATATTCCTTTTCCGTGTTGGGACATTGAGTTAAAAAAATAAACAAAACGAGAAACAACAACAAAAGATACGCTGGTTTGGACACTCTCAATTTTCGCTTTAGATTTTGAGTTTGGGAAACTCTTTACGCTTTTCTGGGCCACTTTTTGGTACAAGATTTAGGCGCTTTCAATCGTATCTACCTCCTTTAGACGAGTGTTCAGGGTCTTGATCTGGTTCTTGTACTCTTCCTCACGTTGGTTGGCCTATATCATTGAATCGTTGTTGTTGTTGTTGTTTCGCGGGGAGTTTTTAATTTTTGGGATAGGGGAATATTTAATAAAGATATTCAAGATTTATTTAAGAAATTACTCCAAAATAGAGCATCATCCTAAACAAATACTGACCTTCTCCTCAGAGACTTCCAGGGACTTCAGGTTGTTGCCAACAACGCGCAGCTCTTCCTCAAGCTCCACAATTTTGCTAGAGAGAAAATAATATCATTAAACAGTTGCTCAAAAATTTAAGCTGGGAACGAGGAATAGTACAACTCATGCAATTGTTAAATATAAATGTGGTTTCTTTCGAGCGCTATTTATGCCCAAGCAGCAATGCCAAAGTTGACACACACACACTTCACTTTCGAAAAAGATCTTGTGGCTGCCAACGGAGGCGATGAGCTATGATGAGTTATGGATGGAGTTGGCCAAGAGCCGAGACGAGAAATCCGTCAAATCATGATGCGAAGGTCTGGCAAATATTTTTGTTATAATAACAATTGTTTTTTCGGCCCGGCAATTGAAAAGATTTCACTTTTTCTGGCCTTACTCGTTGGCTATTTTTAAACTATGGAAATTATAAATAAATATTTGCGTATCTTCTCTCGGGCATAAATGGCGCAAAGAAACGAACGTGGATTATATTTAACCAAATGCAGTTAGTAGACAATAAAAATACATTGAAGGCGGGGGCGGATGAGGCGTGGACAAACCTTTCGCTGAGCTCGACCTTCTCCTCGGAACGCTCCAGATCCTGTTCCATGAGCACAAGTTTTCTGGCAACCTTTAGACGTAGCGCGGCGTGGCGTGGCATTGCATGGCATGGCGGGGGCGTGGCAAGGTGTTAGCATTGTGTTAAGTACACACAAAGTGGGGTTTTTATTGGCATGGGTTATATATAGGGATGGCATAGAAAAAACAGTTTTCAAAATTAGTTTAGTGTCTGGCTAAGACGGCAGCAGATTGGCAAAAAATGTGAATACTGTGTGCTGGTTTCATATCATTCATGATTCATGGCAACATGGAGCAGTAGTCGAGGCCAAAAAGGTGCAAGTTCTCTTTCAAGTTTTTACTCAACTCTTTTTGCTTTTCGGTTGCATTTCACCGCTCTCTTTGGGATCTTCAAAGCGCAATGACCTAAAACTTTAGGTCATTGTAGCTTCAGTATTCCCAGCATAAAGCGAAGGAACTCCAACTTTATCAGGGAACTATTTCACCTTTTTTAACTCTTCCTTAAACTGTTTCATGTCTGTGCTTCTGCTATTTGATCTAATCTATTAAAGGCATGCTTTTAACATACAAAATATTAGATTGCTTTCGAGGATATTCACATTTTTGACCAAGCATAAAACAAATATATATATAGGCAAAAGCTAGCTAGCTAAACAAAACAAGAACGAAAATCAAACTCAAAAATTTTAATTTAATTTAATGGGGGAAAATGCAAAAAGGGCGTTTCTTTTTAATCGAGGTTAGGTTGTTGAGGCGGCAGTGTCAACATTGCTTTCATTAATAGGCACAATAAACGGGGTTTGGAACAACTTGAACAATATATTTTGTATTTGGACTTATAACGTACTTTTCACCCTGCTCGGCACGCTCTTCGGCACGTTCCAAATCAGCTTCAACCATGGCCAATTTACGGGCAACCTTTTCTCATATATATTTCATATAGATATCGATTCATTGTTGATTGATTGATTGATATATAGTACAAGGAACGTCGGGTACACAGGAGAACAGAAAATGTATTAAATTTCATGTAGTTTTTACACAGATTTCATTTGGCGAAATAACACAAAGGAAAGCGTATTAAATGAAGTTTTTAATTTGGTATTTATGGTTGTGTTTTTTTAAGTTTTATATATGTTTTTATGTAGTGCCTTAGGATATTTTAGTAATAACAAAACAGTGTGCTTAATCTTATGGTTATTTTTTGTGTTTATCCCATAAAACTTGTGCTTTGTTGTCTTGCGGAACCATACGATTTTTTGTTGTACTCAAGCCGTAAATATAACGCAGCAAATTAACTTCACAGGGCAAATATTCTTTTTAAATTTTCCAATTGTTGTACATTTTCTACAATATTAATTTCAATTAATATCTGATTCCTTTAACTGAAAGTATTATCTTACTTTAAAAGAGATTAAAAAAAACTAACTTCTTTTTATTTATCCCAAATATTGAACAAATCTTTAATAAACCTGATAACATTTCCCTAAGCATTAAGCATTAAGAACTTTAAACAAACAAATAACAATAAATTCTAAATATGGATTAAATCTGTTTAGGAACTTCAGTTTTCAAAGCAAACTTCCTATTCTCGTAAAAATAATAACTAATTTGAATCGAGGAAACTGGAGCTTCAGCTCAGCTTTTAATAATTTGTATTTAAAAACCAGTTAGGTTGAAAAATTCTTCAAGAATAGAGGAAATTACTTTAGGCCATTTTCGACTCCATGCCTATTTATTTTAATGGCCATGTTGACCAAAACTGTCTTAATTTCCTGTTGGCTGTATGCTAGTATCTTTCAGTGTGCGTAAAATATCCAAGTGAATCACAAAAGTGAATGAATGAATGTCCGCCTCGAGTTGGCTAGGTGACTAAAGTGTCGTCACTTCATCTTTAGGTGGAAAAGATAACCAAATGCATATGGGCCAGTACTCTCACATTTCTCGCCACTGACTCAGCCCCCCTTTCGATCGGCCTACGTCTGAGGGTCAAGTGAGCCTCCAAAATCACTTGATTCATCATCGATCGCTTTGGCAACCGAGTTTTTTTTTTGCCGCTTATGTCATGGCCACGGGTGTGAACCCCAAGCTCCAAGCTAAATCTACACGAATCCATGCCCATCGGGGAGCGGCCTTCTCTTATCGGCAGGCGAGTGAAACAAACTAATTTTTACTCTCTTCCAGTCCCCATACTCTATACACTGTTTGCCTTAATTTCTGCGAAAAGATAAGAAAAGCAAAGGCAAGAAAATAGTAGGGGGAAGTATGAAGGGGCTTATCTGCCAATGCTGGTTATCAGTTGGTTTATTTCTTCGATCTGATTGACGTGAAAAACACGTAAGCATTCTGCATGGATTGTGGCGGTGAGGTAAACTTTGATAGTAGTAAAAAATAAATGCAACTTTAAAGTCTAAGCTAAGTTAGCTTAGCTTGGATTTCAAGAGCTTAGTTCAGATTTAAAATTTCATGCTGGAAAATTTATTTAAAGGAAATTGAGTTCTCATTTGTAATATAATTTATAATTTAATAATTTATAAAAATAATAGCCTCTCTGCTCTAGACATTCCATGTTTCTGTATCATATTTATTAATATTTTAATAAAAGTTGATAAGTATTGGCAATATCCTTGGTTTGGTGTTCACTAAAAATCTTTTTTCTTTTCAACTAAAATTACTCAGATTAAAAATAATTTCCATCTAAAACTTCCTAAGAAAAATAAAACTCATACAATGGTCAAATATCCCAACCTCCAACTGAATCATCAAGAAACCTATACCGACTGCTATAAAACAATGTACAACAATTGGAAAAAAACCGAATATCATCTGCTCCCCTTTTGTGGTCAATAAGTTCAAGTTAGTTTTTTGTTGCTGCAATTATATATTTGTATTTATATATATTTTTTTTTGTTTTGTTTTTTTATATAATATATGTTATATAAACAATAATTTGCAAAAATATTAATCCAAAATTGGGCATTTTCTTGGGTTATAAATTATAATTTTAAGGTGTGTGTTTATGCATACATATATACCGTGAATAAACCTTAAATTTTCTTTACAATTACATAAATCGAATGGAAATAAACAAACAAATCAAGGGAATATAACCCAATTTCACTTTACGTTTAAAACAATCAATTCTTTATAGTTATATGCTTTTCAAGCAAAATATATCTCATGATGGAAGAGCATATATATGTATATTGAGTACAATCAGCAGACTACTTGTGGACATCATCATCGCATGGACCGCTTAACATTTACTTTACATAATGCTATTCGTATTTTACAAATTAAGACACACGACGAGGCCTTCGCTAGGACCGCCTCCATTTGCTGGGGGGATTTGTTTACGAGTTACAATCAATAATTCATTGGATTGGATTCACATTGTATGTACATCGACTAAATCATCATCATCATCATTATCTATACACATATATATATATATTGCATATTGTCAGGCGGCGGGCAATGTGTGCCTAGATCTAAGCTAAAGCAGCCATCAAGCTTCATTCGTTATCTGGATTCGTCTGGATTCATCATATACTAATCATCATCGCGGCAAGCACAAGTTTTACATCAACTCCTGGTGATTGATTCCTGTGCCAAGTTTCGGGGTCGAGGAGGAGAGGGGTTTCCCCTCATTTAATTCAAATCAAATTAAATCAATTCGATATGTTCGCTTTGGCAAGGGAACCAGATCTCAGGTGTCGTTATTGGGATTGTTGTTGTGTTCGGGGCTAGTCATTGTGGAGGACAATGTGGAAGTCTCTTCACCAACAGCAGCAATAGTTCTGGATGCGTTATTGTTGGCATTAGCATTACATAGTTCGGATTTACTGATATTGTTACTATTGTTACTATTGTTGTTATTGTTGCTTATCATAGTAGAAGACAAATTGGTTTTTAGCTGCACCTCATCGTATTTCTTGTCAGCCTCCTCAGCAAGGAAACGCGCTTCCTTCAGCTGATTCTCAAGAGCGTCCATGCGTTCTTCATCGGCAAGGGCGCGGTTCTCAAGAATCTTGCGAGCACTACACATTTGATGTAGTTTTTATATAGAATATACGGCGACGACGACCATGCCCATAGAAGACAGTGACCAAGTGGTTAGCGATGATTTGCCGTTCCCCATCGGAATTGCAGTTGGTACAGCCGAAAAAGGTTTCGTGTGAATATCATTCGACGTCATCGTCCACATCATATGGGGTTTAGAGTCGTTGTGGTGGTGGTGGTTGTTGTGTATTTGTTGTTGCAGTTGTTATGACAAACAGATGGTTTAAACACACATTCACAGATAGAGATAGATTTTTTTTTTGTTTTTGTGAATTGTTTTGCGTAGTTGTTGTTGTTGTTTGTAAAAAGAGACAGAAATTTGTTGTTGCCAGTTGAGTTAACAATTCGGATTTTGTCTACTTAATTAACAAGTATTTATACAAGAGGATGTGGAGACTAGAGGAGGGGATAAGCATGAAACTTAAACCATGTTTGGCATCATTTTTAGTCAAAAATTGAAAACTATATTGACCAAATTAGGTAGCATTAATTTTGAAATAGATTTAACGGATTTTGTCTAGACACTATTGATTTAGATCAAGAACGCAGACAGTCTAGTCTGCTGCTAACTGACAGATAATTCCAAGAACCAAACACTATTTAAGTTTCGTCTCATTACAAACACTGGGGGGAACTTTTCTTTTTTTTTTTTAGACATAATTGCTAAACAGCCATTTGACTAATAGACTACCATAAGCTTATCTAGGACATCATGCTTTCCTATATATATAATTTTACAATGTTTACAAAAATGTAGGACGAGCATCCACGGTGTTCCAGTTCCGGCGACGGGTCGACATCTTTTAACGCAGAAAACTAAATGCTGTTTACAGAAATTCTTACACACTAACTTAGGAACATCATCATTATGGCAGTGACCATTATTAGATCGACAATTATGTCGTTCTTGTTGCAGAGTTGGTTAGGTAGAAATTAGAAAAAAGAGAGCGCAGATAGATATAGACAGAGGAGACCCAAAACCTAATTAGTAACGCAAATGTTGACCAAGTGAACCTAACCTCACGGGAGACAAGAACCTCAAGAACCTAATAACCCTAGAACCCTAAACGGATACCAATTTCCGTGGCTAAATATGGATACCATAACTATACCTCTTCGTATTTCTTATCAGCTTCTTCTGCAATTAATTTTGCTTGTGCTAATTGGTTCTCCAAGAGAGCTACTTTGTCGTCTTCCATATTTGTGCGATTCTCGAGCGCTTTTCGTATCCTGAATTTTGTCGCAGCATTGCGGAATGACACACAGATTAATTATATATATATTATAGAGTAAATCGAACTTAGATAATTCGCAATAATAAATGCTGTAAACTTATAAAGTACATAATTGGGGGTATACAGTTGGGTATAGATAGATTGGGGCGGGTCATAATAGGAAAGGTAACGTGGTACTAACCGTTCGCTCTCATCGGCGGCCTGAGAGGCTTCCGACAGCTTGGCTGTGGCGGAGCCCAGACGCTCCTCAGAGCGCTCCAAGTCCTCTTCGAGCAACTGGATGCGACGGTTCAGGGCAGCAACCTCGGATTCGGCCTATAAGACAAGCGTTCGAAGGTCGAACGAACCAGATATAGCATATCCATTCGCTAATTTATATGATGTAGACTTAAATTTAATTTAATTCTTACATATCTAAGCTAAAGTGTTTTTAAGGCAAGAAATATACACAATAATCCTAGTTTTGGTATGGGAAAACTGCTTAGAAACGGCTTGCTACCTTCGGTATGGAAAAACTATATTTAAATCCTGATTTCTATGTTTGAAATGTAAACCTAAACCTCTAATGGTATTGCGCTCTCTTTAACCCCATATTAAAATTCTTAAATTTTTAAACTTAATTTCTGGTTCCCTAAAAAGTCGACCATTCGTCCAATTTCTGTTTTTGTGGCTTCCACCTGTAAAGAAAAGTTTGTGTTCCACCTCCTCGTTGTTGTTGCTGCTTGCGTTTGCCGAAGAAAGAGGAAAATATGGCCCAACGCTACACGTTTGCGTGTTATTTTGTCCAAGTGCAATCGATACTGGCCATCAAAGCTAAACAAAGTTCAACAACACTGGATACGAGTGATACGTGATATGGGTAGAAATTTCCAAATGAAGCCAATTCAAGGTTTTTGGCCCCCTGACGTCATCGAGTTAGACTAATCGAGAGTTTTTCCCACCGACCAAAGAATTATACCCATTAAAGAACGGAAAATATTCGATGCTATGTGTAGCCTTATAAAGCAGGCGCGCACGTTAAACGATGAAAAGCGAAAACGGTCGGCGTTTGAATCACACACGCCCAAAAATGGTGAAAAAAGTATAAAAATACAAAATGAAAACAAAGTTTGAATCGAAAACGGCTGAAAAGCAATTGGACAAGGCAGTCCGGTGCCAGAGCCAGTGCCAGTTCCAAGTTCCATGTCCATGTCCAAAACCATGTCCAATGACTGATATGGTGCCGGGCATAGATACAGATAGGTGTACCAGCAGTGGCTACTGATATGTATGTACATAGGGGATATTGGCAGTATGACAAAGTGACGGAATGAGCGAATGGCTAGCTGAGCAACTGACCAACTGACTACGCCTAGAACTGAGACAGCGATGTGAGTGCGGGTCATAAAAGATACAGGCTTCGCCCTCGAAGCTTAACTTGATGATGTTATAAGCATTCGTTAAAAATTTAATTACAAATAATATTATTTAAAAGAATGTCAACATTTTTTTTAGAGATTTTCTTTAAAAAGAAAATGCATCTTTTAATTTTCAAACTCCCCAAAAAGTTCTCAGTTCTCCCTATCGAATGCAGACTGTGTCGTGTGATTATGAATTGGAACCAACCGTGTTGGCTTACGTCATCGTACGAAATACAAACACAAGCGCACACACGCGCTTTAAACGTTAAAAAGCATTTCGAATTGGGGGAGCATATAGCTGGCCGCCGCCGCCGCCGCAGCTTTCCAAACACGAAAGTCACACAACAAACCGCCGATGGACAACAAAAAATGCCAAAAACCGAGGAGACACCAAAAGACACAGAGCAAAGAAGTCAAAGAGTGGATTCCAGTTGGGTTTCGTTTTGTAGCGGGAGTCTCGCTCCATCCCGCTCACCCTCTCGGTGTTTGAACTCATTAACAAAATGTATTGAAGATTAAACGCTTTATTAAAGGGTCACAAAAAGGGGGGGAGGGGCTCACAAATCACGGGGCGAAGAACACGTTTTCAAGAGAGACGAAGAAAGAGTGAGCTGGGGCCAAGAGGGAGCTGAAGAGAGCAAAGAGAGTGGAGGAGAGTGGCCTCCATTGTTGTGGAATTCATGAAAAATGACCGGCAAAATGCAAAAAATTAAAAATGCCGAAAAAAACAACTCTCGCGTACATAAAAAGAAAAAAGTCAATGCAAAACCAAAAAATTGTTGACGGCTTAGTCACACACACCTTGAAACCTCGTTACTTTGTTGCTATTGCCCTGGCAACCGAAATAAATAACAACAAAAATGAAGACTTATTGGAGCGCTACGCGTAGGGCGTGTTGTGCTGTATTGTATGCTGATGCATTTTTAATTATGAACCGAAAAATAAGCCATGAAAATGTTAAATACACTAGCTGCCATTCCAAAGACGATGCTCTCAAGCATAAAATATTTTTCAAAAATTCAACAGCGGCACGGGAAGGGGAAAAGGGCAGGCGCAGGGTGTAGCGATGGCGTCATATGCTGTAATCTCGGAATTACGAAACTGGCAAAAGGCAAAGCGAGTACAAATCAAAACCAATTTGTCACAATGAGCGCATTGAAATTATCAACGTTCAATTGCAAGAGGGGGGTCGGAGTGGGGGATAGAAGAAAAGGAAATGGGGGGTTAAAGAGAACGAGAGAGTGACATTGAAAGCCGTTTTTGTATAGAAATCGACAATAAACCAAATTATGTTTTTTGTTTTAGACTTCGTTTTGTTCACTTTTCAAAAAAAGGGGAAGCGAAACGTCAATCACTTGCTGGCAGCGTGAAAAACGGGGGAAATCAAGCTTTCAGAAAAATCTTTTTAAAATCGCAATACCCTCCGCAGTGACGTCACACTCAACACACATACACATAGAGAAGGAGCCCTCGCGCACTCAATTGTCTAATTAGAATTGAATTAAGAACATGACAGAGCCAACGGGCGAATAAAAGCTGCAAGCTGAAAGGCATTAAGAGAATTAAACCACTTATTGATGAGCGTGGCGTAAAAATCATAATTAATCGAATTTAGAACACCGCTAGCTAAACGATGTGGCTTCTACTTCTACTTCTTCGGCGGCGGATTCTTCTTCGACCGGTTTTTTTTGTCGCTGAGAAAGCAGATTGTATCAGAAAGCCAGAAGAATCACTCAATTTACAAAAGACTTCTTTCTCCTTTTTGGCCATATGTAAATGCGTGTGTGTGTGTGTCTTCTCCGCCTGTTTTATGCTAATGCTGGGCTGTGCGCCGTGAAGCGAGAGAGATAACACAACATACACTGAATTTTCAAGAGGTGAATGAATTCGGTCACCGATAAGAACAGTTAACCCAGAACACCCTGTATCCCGTGGGTCCAACAATTTGCCCAAAATTCGTTCATCACGAAAAGAACAACAGAAAGACAGGAAAAACCACTGAAGAGTAAAAACAACCACAGCAACAACAGTCACTTAAGAGCGCAAGCCAGAGAGAGCGCTCAGACGTCGAGACTGACACTTGCGTTGTCCCGCTCCCACACACGCACACACAGCTCACCGAAAACGGTGGCAGAGAAAGAGAGAGGGCAAACGAAAGAAGAAATGCTCGACTATCTTTTTTCATTTAGGTAGGATTTATGCAAAATTTATAAGACAGGTCACGCAGTCGTTTTTCCATACCAAAAGGCTAGCAAAAATTCATCTATGACGCTACTTAGTATAAAGGAAGGCGGCTTACTTCTTCGCGTCGCACAACCTCCAGCTGCAGGCGCTTGTGGAACTCCTCGCACTCATCTTTATACTTTTCCATCTCCTCTTTGGTCTGGCGCATCTTCTTCTTCAGCACGTCCAAGAGAGTGCCTTGTGGAATGCTGGTCGTCATTTTTGTGGTTTTTCTTCTTCGCTTTTATATCCAACAGCAGATTAAGTTGTGGGTGTTTTCCTGACAAAGTGTTTTGCACTTGAGTTGAGCGAGCACTCTGCCTTTTTCGACAATTTCTCTCTATGGCAGCACCGAATTCAATTTACAACTTGAAATCTCGAGGCACGGACACTCACACACACAATCGAATCGAGCGAGGAACGAACGAACACACATACAGTGAACCACCGGTTTTTCTTTTCTTCTTTCTCTTCAACTGCGTTTTCCTTGGATTTGCGGCAGTGTTTTGTGGCAAAATTCGGTTGGGAACACTATGTGGAGTTGAAAACCTTGTGTTTAAATAATAAATATTGCTATTTGCTGGCAAAAACACACGGATCCACGGAGAGACAGAACAACGACGCGATTGCGACGAGTACGAAATTGGAAATGAATGGAACGGCAGCACCATGGAACGGCAGCGCCGTTCAAGCGGCGGTGGTGGTTTGTGCGAGCGGGACAACTGATGTGCTGTGTGCGTGTGACTTTCCAGTCGGTCTGCCTCGCCTAAAACGCTGCGCTACTGCATGTGTGTGAGTGCCGCTGGAAAACCTGTTAAAAGCCGCTAAAATTCTGTCGACATGTTTGTTGTTGTTTGGCATTAATTAGTTAAGAAATATTTAGGATTTTTGTCATTTCCAGGCAAATAATATTATGCAAAAACGGCCAGAGTGTAAAGAGCCAAAGATGATGCCAGCAGGTAATGTGTGTAACGTGCTTTGCATGTGTGTCCGCTGCCTGTATTTGCCAACGCAACTTAACGGCCTCCCTCTCTCGTCACCGCCAGAGTTATTCTCCCTCTCCCTCCCACACCTTCCACTAATTGTAAGGGGGGAAAACGGAAAACACAATGCCGGCGCTTTATCATCGGGCTTATCAGCAAACGACGTAAGGCGAAACGTAATGACTAATCTGACTCTCTCCCTCTCCTATTGGCCGCTTTTCGTAAAGTTCGCAACCACCTGTAGTTATGTTTTTTCCCGGCGCGATGGCGTAATTGTTTTGATAATGCACTCAATGAGCGCTCGTCCATTTTTAGCCGGCGACATTGAAAGGAAATTAAAAGTAAATAAAAATACAAAAAGGCGAAGGTCGCCGAGCCTAATAATTAATTTGTTCGCCAATTTGGCAAAGTCGAGCTTTGGACGCGTGTGGTTTTATGCTTTGGCCAAATATGGCCGGGTTTTCCTTTTAGTGTTTCAAACTGTTGCCATTTTCAGACTACAGAGAATTAAATCAGCAGTGGAAAAGCGTATAAACATCGAGGGAGTGCAGGGGGGGGCTTATCTCAAGCTCTCTTTTTGCCCATTTACGGATCCACCCGCACAGAGTGTAAAAAGAGAGCGAGTAAATGCGAGGAGAGCAACAGGTGGCCGGCTTGTACCGTTAGGCATTCCAGCAAAATTGCGTAACTAATTAAACAATTAAACTTATTTGTCCAAAAATGTTTTAACGAGGGTTATGGGAATTGTACCAGATTTGGGGAATTTTTAAGCGAAGTCTTTCCGAAAAGAAAATAAAAATTCTACAAGTTTTAAAGCATCCATAAGAAACTTTTTCTTCTCTCACCAAAAGACAATCTCAGCAGTAAAAGCTAAACGAAATATGCGTAAACCCAAACGAGGTCAAGTCTTGCAAGAAAATTCGAAGCGAAGGCCGAATCAAGACCGCGGGGCCATTGAAGGGTTAAGAAAATAGCGAAAATCGCGAAAAGACGAAGGCGACGACGACGACGACGTAATCGCTTTGCAATGCAAAAGAGCAGTTAAGAAGAATATGAGACAATAACAAACTGGAGCAATCGCAGAACCTAACCAAACTTTGGACACTACTTTGAACCCTACAGCAACAACAACGAGGTGGCTTTTCCATTAGCTTAATTTGGGAATAAACGCAGAAGGTATACAGAGATTAGTAGTAAAAAAAATCGAAGTTGCCCTTATTACCCGCTTGAGCTGCGTGTTCATGATGTTGTGAAGCTCGTTCCGGATGATGTTGAACTTCATCATGGTGTCTGAGCTGAAGATGGACCTGCCGAATGCCAATCCGGGGTAGTCAGCACATCGACCCTTGTTCCGGCGCGCCTCACGCTCAGCCACGATTTCGGCTGCTTCGCTGGTGCAGCGAAGTTTTGACCACTCTGCCGCCTGGTTGTCGTCGTCATCGGCCAATGCAATGCCCTCGTCAATGGCCCCGGCACTGAGATCGGTGGCCAGACTGTCGCTGCTCAGCTCCATGGGATTACCGGAGGCTGTGGATCGCTTGCTGCGCTCCTTTTTCCCCGACGATGAGGAAGACTTCTTCTTGCGTTCGCTCTTCTCCGATTTTTCCGATTTCTCCGACTTTTCTCCCTTCTCTCGCTTCTTTTTCTTGCTTTTGGTGCTAGGGGGAGCTGCTGGCGGCACGCCGGCTGCTCCTGGCGTTGCTGCTGTGTTTGCTGCTGCACTCTCATCCTGAACACTGCTTTCGTCTGTGGGCGTTGGACTATTGCTGCCCAGAGAGTTTGTCACAGATTCGCTAAGCGGCAGGCTTAAGGTGCTTCGGCTGGGCACCATCTCCGGTTGCTGTTGCTGCTCCTCCTCAGCGGGGACCGCCTCGCCCCTGAGATTGGACAGGACGCCTTTGGAATCGCCGCGATAAAGAGCGGCCAGAATCTCCTGCACATTGGGTACATTGGGACGGCGGGTACCGGAGAAACGCGGATGATGCTGGTGGCCACGTCGCTTCAGCGAGGCTGGCGTTAGGCTGTGGCCCTGACTGTTGTTGCTGTGGCTGCCAGTGCCACTGGTGCTCGAGTCGTTGTCGTTGTCCATGTCCGAGTCGCTCCAGAAGTCGCTGACCGGGGAGTAGCTCCTGCTGCTGCTGCTGCCCCTTCTGAACTGTTGGTAGAGCTGCGCTAGGTGCAACTGGGCCTCCTCATCGCAGTAGTAGAGCAGATCGTCCAGCACGTTCAGCTGCGCCTCGATGGAGCACCAGCGCGAGGAGAGGCCAGATTCAGCGCCGTCACTGTGGCCTCCCGGATGGCGAGTGTTCCTGGCTCCACGCTTTCTTTGCTGCTGATGATGATTCGGTTTCTTATCACTTTTCAACAATTGTTTCTGCTTCTGTTTCGGTTTGGCAACTGTTTTGCCCGGCTGCGCTAACACTTGCTTTTCTGAAAATTAAACAATACTTAGCTAGGAGGGGCGATCGACGCAGGCGGGGTCGAGCACTCTTCCGTGTTTATTATATTATTTTATATTATTATTACGGAATCCAATTATTTGTGTGTTTTTGAGAGTCGGTGTTAGCAGTTTAGCCTATTCCAGGCTATATCTCGCTATAATGCCAACTGGGCACACTAAAACGCTGGTAGTGTAGCCGGAATTTCAAAGAAAATGCCTGGCGCAATAGTTATTTAATTAAATTAAATATTAGAAAATGGGGCGAATAGTAAAGTTTTTAACAATTATTATTATTTTAATTATTTCAAAGCTTTAAATTTGTTTTTATAAACTTTAAACTTGTTTGGAATCTTCTCGAAATTCTGGCAACACTACAATCTGGAAGAAGAAAGGGGTGGAGAGTGAAAGCTAACTGCTACGACACCTTTACATTCTGTAAATTTAAAAATTTAGAATTAGAGAAATTTACGCTTTTGCTGTGTCGGTTTTTTGTCGTTGCCGCCGCTGGTGAGCAAATGCCGATGTGCTCGCTTTATTTGATGGGCCAGCGTTTGTCGGCGGGCTGAATTGCCAACGAATTTGATTTTAACGCTTTGATTTTGTGCTGGTGGCTTAACGGTTATGCTGTTGCATGTTTGCAACGGTAATGTTGTATTTGCTGTTTTTGTTGTTGCTATTGCTTTTGTTGCATTTTTCGCACTGGTACTTTGTTGTTGCTGCTTGACTTTAACTGTTTTTGTTGCTGCTGCTGCTGTTGTTGTTGTCTTGCTATTATTATTGTTGTTGTATCTCACTTTTTGCCATTCATATGCATTATTAACTTTCGCAGTTCCCTGAGTTAATGTTTTTTCGTACATATTTTGTTGCTATTATTGTTGTTGCTTGTGTGATTTGGTGCGCGTTGCTTGCTTGTTGTTGTTGCTTTATCTTTGTTATAGTTTTTTTGTTCAAACAGCTGAGCTCATTGTACCGCTAGTTTGCCTATTTTTATTGATGATTTAATACAGATTTTCTTTTTTTTCGCTGATGTTGTTGCTCTTTGGCAGATTTTCATTAGCGCGTGAAAATTGACGAGAAAAGTTTCCGCTACACTGTAACTCTCAGCTGTTTTTGAACTTTATGTAACTGAAAAGATCACTAGAATTGCATTTGAGCCGACTCAAATGGAAGTAGTGATTTGAATTTATTTATTTAATTAATTAATGTCAATTGATTGCTTGTTAATTATTTAATTTTCCTGGTGGCGGGCGCTGCTGCTGGCTGGTTTTCTGCTGCTGCTTTTTCCACGCAGTGTTGTACTTGAAAATGTGTTCGCTGCGGCGATCATTTTTTGGGGCCATTTGAAAATGTGCCTCTCTCAGTGGCTCTCTTTCTCCCGCTCTCTCAACCGCCCCCCCGTGTGGCAAGTGTGTGGGAGCGGGCCAGCGATATGAATAGTATGCAGTTTGATCGCAGGGCGAAAGAAAAAGAAAGGAAGAGCGAGGAAATGCGTACACTCTCTCCTATGACCGCTGAGAGTTTTCCATTCTAGCCGCTCCCGTGCCGCATTTGATTCATTTAATTGCTTATCTCTTCTTTTGTCTTCGTTTTCTGGTTATTAGTCAGTTAGGCATCCGTTGTCATCATGTTTATTTTAAAGCCCTGGGCTGGGCCAAGTAAACATGCTGCCTGATAATAGTTCTATGCTGACTGATAAGCATTATTTACTTTTTATAAGTTTTCACGAGATAAGTGTTACCTGCACACCTCTTTTTTTATATCGATTTTTTTTGAATCGCTGCCAATTGGCAGTGTCCTTGGAATACTTTCCCGAAATGTCTCCCAATCAAAAGCAGAATCGCAATTCGAATTCTTTTTGGAAACCTGCGGCCGCACAGTGAAAATTGTTCTAGAATCACAGCGTGTGTGTATGTGTGCTTTTTTGCGAGTAAATCTTTTTGGCAAGCGAACAAAGATTCAGCTGCGTTATTTGATATTACCCCCAAAATGCATAGCCGCCTCTCTTTCGCACTCGCCGCTGGCTATTTTCAACAAATTTAAAAATAGCGCCTCTCTTCGACAGGCGTTGCCAACAGCTAGCAGAGCGGTAGAGAGAACAAGAGAGCGGCAGTGCTGCGTGTCAATTGCTGACTGCTCTTCCATTTGTTTGAAATTTGAAAAAAAAAGAATTTATGATTTTTTCCATTTCGGAATTTCCGAAAAACCTGGCATGTTTTCTGTTTCCCCAAACATTTTTTCCAATTTCAAACAGCCAAGGTGCCATGAAATTGGCGTTAAATTGCCGCGGCCTCATTTCCAAGACACTTTTTCCCCCAAAAAACCGTGGGCTGTCACCAACTCGTATCAGAAATTGCTGTTATAAATTTATGTGTATATTTCTTGCCTTGCATGCATTTCAAAATATTGAGCAGAAGCATAAAATATATGTATTATATATCTATATTTCTTAAGAAATAAACTGACATGTGGTAAACTTGTTGGGGAAAGCGGAAAATGTTTTAAGATTCTAGACATTTTAACTCTGACAAATGGCGGAGTAGATTTCAAATGATTAATGGAATGTTTTCCTTTTGGTTTATTTTTTTTTCTTTAAGTGATCTAAGTAATTATGATTTTTTTTTTACGTGCTCTTAAAATTTTTGGTGTAGTTTTTCATATTTGTCAAAGCTAAACGAATTTTTGAATAATTATAAAACTAACTAATGAGAGAACATTAAGAAAATAATTTATGAAAACATCATCAAAAAAGTTGCAATTTTTTTAATTTAATAGTGTTTACTTTATGGCAGTTGCTGGGAAATAGAAATTTGAAGATTTGATTACAAGATTTTCTTAAACTTTTTAAAATAGGGTTTCCAATAAAAAATCGTAGCTTAAACTTAATTTTAAGTCTTTGGTAGTAACCTTTTCCTGCTATTTTTTTAAGGATACTCACACAAAAAAAGGGGTTTAAGTTCTCTGCCTTAGTTAATACTTAAAATCCTTACTTAAAATCTATTATAAATTGTTTAAATTATTAAGTTATCAAAAACTTACGTTCTGCAGGGCCTTGTTCTTCTCCTCCAGCTTGCCGGTGACCACAGTCAGGGCCTCCTGGGTCTGATCCAGGTCGTTCTCAACGGTCTGGATCTTCTTCTGCAGCTGGCGAGCCTCCTCCTCGGCCTACAGTTGCGTTATTTAAAATATATACAAAATGCAATTAGAAATCAAAACACATCGACACGGGAATTGCATGTGTTAACAAGATTTATGGCTGTTTGTTGTGTGTAAGCCTTTCATTATGCTTTTTGTAACAGCAAAATGTTTTTCGGTGCGTTGAATGGCAACTTGCGTTTGATTACACAGGAAAAATAAGACATTAATAAAGAAAAGTACCCTAAATGTTGCATTTCATTTAATAGTTAATATTTAAATAATATTTAATGAAATTGCATTTTTATTTTATAGATATTTGTTGTTACGTTTAAGCTATATTTTTCAAAATAAATATTGTCGTTAAAAACTTAAAACTTGAAATTATTTAGTTTCATTTATGTATGAAGCTTAAAATTGCAATTTAATTAATTGCAAAAAAAGAAAAAAATATGTATAAATCATTAAATTTCAGATAACTCATAAAATAATCTTTATTTTATTTATTTTGATATTGAAAAGGATAGTGGCACATTCAGAAACCGCTCCAATATATCCAAATCTCTAATGCTTGTCTTTGATAATAAATTGGTTATGAGTTATTAATTTAAGTAATCCCTAAGAAGTTTTCACTATGAATTAAAATGTAATCAAAATAAAGTTTTAAAAATTCCCTTTTAATTACTCTAATTTTTTATCTCTATATCTGAGTGTTTAGGTTTCATGAGGGGTTTGCTTGGCGGATGGCGGATGAAGTGCGGCTTGCGCTGGGTGGCTGACTCACCTTCTCGGCGCGGGTGTTGGCATCGCGTGCCTCCTGCTCGCAGACGAGAGCGCGCTCCAGAGCTCCGTCCTTGTCGACTTTCATCGCTTGCATCTTCTTCTTGATGGCATCCATGTTTGTGTTTGTTTTGCTTTTACACTACTCGAAAGAAACTGCAATTGAAACGAAGATGGAGATTGAAATCGAAATCGAAACTATTGTTAAACTGCAGCCAATAAGGCAATTAGCAAATTTATGCGATAATCATCAGTAGCAAAACAAAATAAAAGAAAAACCCGAGACTTGTGCGAAAGTGAAACTGTGTTGAGGAATTCATTTGCATTTTACCATCTGCCATTTATTTTTATGAGAAATTAAAGAGGGTTAAGAAACTCTCATCTTATTATCTTTAAATTAGAAATTATATTTGATTTAAAGATGTGATTGTTGTTCATTTTTGGTTATTGGTTATTGAACTGTGATATTTATCAAGCATTAAGAATTATCTTTTTTAATTAATTTTTTAAAAGACAATCAACAAATGATTTAAGTTTAAAAAGTGGATTATTAAAGAAGAATGATTATCTAAAGGTAGAATTAAAAAGACTCTGCCTTATCATTGTGTGATCAGCAAGGATTATCAACATAATCTTTCCCTTTCAAGATAATCACTATGGTAAGCGATTTTTAGCAATTGCTCTCCATGTGGGGCTAAAAGGTGGCAAAACCAATTAATTATTTGCCATGTCAAAAAAGTTTACCCACCACAAACGTCACAAAAGTCCCAGTGTTCAAGCTCAACCAGCTGATAAATTAAGAATTTAATATTTTGCCGGCGTTTCTTCACGACTTTTAATGCCCGATTCCCATTCCATTCCCCAAGGTGGTGATCTTCTTTCTCCAACCTAGGCTTCAATTTGTTTTTCGAGAGTGTTTTCTCATCTCACAGTAAATCATTAAGGCGGGAGAATACCTGACTAGGTGTAGTGCACGTTTCTGTTTTGAATTCTTGTCTTTATTTATGCCGATCACATGGAACTGAACGAAGCTGGGGATATGAGGCATAGAGAGAGTTCTGTCACCGATAAATTCGTAACTGGGGCAAGAGATATGTATGTTTTTGACAGGAATAATAAGTCGGAACAAATACCATTATTAAGAGCTAAGGAATTCCATTTTTGCTTTACATTTCAACTGTATGTTATCTTATTTACTATCTTTATCTGCTTATAAAGTTCTCTCCAAAGTTAATCTCTTGCTTATCTTTTAAAAACATTCTTTTAAGTACTCTCTTCGCCCTCTAAAATTCTTCTGTTATCAGTGAACTCTCGAGGTAAACTATCTCCTCCAACTAAAGATTCCCCTTGGATGAATCACCAGTACAGTCGGCTGCTGTGGACTATTTGCCCCCCCCCCCCGGGACAACTCAGACATCCCAGACCTTCTGACTCAGTGTGGACGCAGCTGGAGGGTTCTTGGCCCCGCCTTAATATCCACTCCCTCCCGAGGCCCACTTGACCAACATTTGTCATGGCTTAAACCGAATGCAGCAAGCGCCGCGAGCCGGCTAATTGACTCGAGTTTCGCATCGTGAAATTTTAATTCTTTATTACGACGAGGAGTCGCTGTCATTTATTTTTAAAACCTCTGTTTACATTCCGGAGTTCGTTCTGATCCCATCGAAGAGAAGTGCCAAAGCAAAATAAAAACCCCAAAATTAAATGTTGAATTTTAATGAAATTGCAATCGAGGCAAATTTTTTTGTTCAATGGAACATGCATATATATATTTTTCGATTGAGGTGACACATTGAGTTATGTTTGCGTTGATTCAGCACAAAAATCAGCAGCATGACTTCTTATAACTTTCGGCAATGACATAGATATATATTTAACAAAACTGGGCCTAAAACAGGAAAGTATGTCAGTAAGGAAGGGTTTGTGAGAATGGATCTTTATATATTTTAAATAAACAATAAATAAAATCCTATTCCTAATTGTTTATATATTTAAATAATATATTTTCCTAAAGGATAACTAGCATTTTCATTTACATTTAATATCTAAACTTCTTTGCTTTTTACTCTATAAATTTCAACGTAAATTTTATATACCCAAAATTTCCAAATTATCCAAAGGAAAAATTCCGATTTTCTTTATACTGAATAGAGAATTTTCTAATTATAGGATTTCAATACATACACTCCGTTGGCTTACGTATTTAGGTCTAATGCATATATAGATTCCTCGGCTAAACTGAAAAGCTCTTCTACTCTCTAGCGCTTTATCTCTCGAAAAGTATCTAAAAATAGTCCTACCGAGGCATCTGTTGAATATCTTTGCCCCTCGACGATATTACTTAATATTAAATTGAGAAACTGGGAGAAGAGAGCTTTCCGGGAAAGAATTCTTAGTGGATTTCGCCTACGTACGCCTCAGAACCATTTGGCATCTGTGGCCAGTGGTCGTGTGTATCGGATTTCGCAGATACAAAATTGCCAGAGAAATGTTTTAAATTTGGAATTATAAAAAAATAATTACTTGGAGATAATATTAGATGTAATTTGCATTTTTAAAAAATAACTTTCGATGATATATTTGAAGATACTCATTTATTTTCTGTTCGTGTTTGCTTGTTATCATATATTTTTTAAGGTTACCAATCTGCTTAGCTATTGTTATCCTTCTTTTATTAATTCCCCTCTTTTTAACATTAGTTAATTTAAACTATACAATTTAAAGACCATTGTCAATGTTTATACATCTCATAAAATGCTTTTAATGGAAGTGGAAACCCTATATGGCAACTTGCGGTCAGCATACAAACTTGACAAGGCCCAGAGAATCGTTATTATTAGTTCTTATCGAACTATGCAAAAGGTGCTTAACCTCTATTTGGGTTTTCGGGCTCTGACTAAAAATATTTCAAAAATCCTTTTAAGTTTTGTAATACTTGCGGTTTCTTTGAATTTTAAATTTTCACAGCACTTGGGTTTGATTTGAAGTTAGTTTTTGGCAGCAACTTTTAATATTATGTAATTAATTTGATTTGATTTTTGGCCTATTTTTGGCTTAAAATCCAAAATTTTGGCCAGGGGTTTCTTTTGGTTTTTAAGCACTTTCGTTTAGTTTTTAAAAATTCAGCAATACTGTGTTGATTTGTTGATTAAAACGTTAGCGTATTCCTTTTTTCCTTACTTACAAAACTTTTATTCGGAGTTATCCGCGACTTGAACGGATTGTGATGTTCAACTGAAAATATTTATTCAATATGTTGACGTTCGATGCTAGCTTTGGTCGATTCCGACCGATCTGCCTCGGTGTGTGCGTGCGAGAGTATCTGTCTGCGAGAGCGGCACTTTTCGGCCAAAAAGCGAGGCGAATCCGAATCCGAATCGGAATCCAAAAGCTGTGTTGTTGTTGATGTTGTGGGCCACATTTATTTTGGAACTGCATTCTGGCGGCTGCTCTCGATTTGCGTCAAGAGAACCATCCGGAGGAGTGTATTGGGTGAACTCGTGCAGTGAGCTAAATAATTAATAAATAAATGTGAAAGAAGAAATTAAATAATTTTTAAGGTGACTTCTAAGGAAGCATCTTATTTCTTTATTAATTATATGAATTGTTTATTTTGTTCAACATAAGAAGTTATGGGTTATTAAATATAATTATATTTCATCATAATTCAGTTTAAAATGGAGAAACAAATGCAAACTTCAGTAAAGATGCTTATAATTTATGTACATGTAATTTATTTCCAATGTTTATAGCTAACTAAACTCTTTATTAAAAATCCTCCAGCACTCGTAACCATTTTCTATAAATATTTTTGTCAGTGTAGCTGAAAGTGGCCGCCACAATATCCAATAGATTTACCTTGCCCGAGAGAGCCCCCATTTGACTTCGGCTGCTGATCGTGCCGTGTCTGTGTGGGGCCCGAACACCTTCGACTGATTTATGATCACCCAACACAAGCACAGGAAATGCCGGCGCCTGCGCCCTATCTTCGATCTTCCGCTCTCCGCTCAATCCTTTCTCCTGCGTGGATTTGTGGGGCTTTCACCTGTTCGCTCGATGTGCATGTGTATGGGTGTTCAGGTCTTTGGAATCGAACAATTTTCTTTCTGCCTATTTTTGAAAATTTCCCCATATTTTAAAAAGCTCACCCTCACCCAGTATTTTTGAGATTGCAAAATAGTATATTTCCAACACAAACTCAACCATTTCTCTTTTCCTTTGCAAGTGTGTGTCTTCGTGGATCTTTTTGTTTTGCTTTCTGATGTTCTCGGCTTCTATTTTTAATTTTCAGTTATTGATATGCCAAAAAAAATCTTGTTTCACTTAGGTATATGTATGTATTTCACGCCCTAGGTCTACAGATTATTATTTTTGTTGTTCTTCACGTATATATCCTATACGATTTCTATAGATTTTTCAACGTCATGTCTCCGAACGGAAAACATTTCGCTTGGCAATTATTTATGTCTCAGATAAAGTGATACGATTTTTGTAACTGTCTCGAAACGAAACGCATCAATGATTCATCGTAAGAATTCAAAACGTGAAAATCTTTTAAATGCAATTTCCTCATGATCATCGTACGTAGATCCGATCTCAAGAAACGTACATACAAATGTATCTTTGGCCTTGTAGATTATTTTTCGACCACTTGGTCACGATCACTTTTTCTTTTTCTACTTTGATATTCGTTAATAAATTTAATGAAATTATATTTTGAGAGATTTGGGAACTTATGAACGTAATATTTACAAATACGTACATACATACATATGTATAAGGAGACATAAAAACACACTTTTTGCCTAATATAAATATTAAATTTTATTACTATTAAATACCAGGTTCTTTTGCTTTAAAAATAAAAGTTTTTACGCGTACTTTTCTTTTTTTTTTTTTATAAAGTATCTAACAAATAAATAAATTTATATAAAGAAACATGTAGCCACATTTAGTAATCAATAGCAATTTTTAAAAATTATGAAATCTGAGAAATAATATCTCATTTAAATAAATTTATATCATCATTTGAAAATATGTACATAAATTGCTTTTATTTAATAGCCATCAGAAAAAAAGTAGAAGAGCCTTGATAAGTTTATGTTAATTTTTCTATTTCTTAAAAGGTTTTTGGATATAATTTTAAATTAATAAAAATATTTAAGAAATAATAATTTACAAATAATTTGAATTTATAGTACCCTGAATATATATTTCAAGGACCAAATAAGTTATATTGCTAACTTATTTGGTCCTTGCAGTTAACATTATAATGCATTAACTATAATTGCTTCTATATTTAGATATCGCACATTATAAAAAAATCGTTTGAATGCAACTAAATCCAGCTATAAATATCAGCTAAATTGATATAAGAAAATGTTCTCCTCCTTTTTTTTGCTTGTCGTCGGGTCTTGGAGAAAATTATGTTTTTTTGGCAGCACCGACGCGCTGAAAAAGTTTATAATTAAATATAGCAACACCCACATAATGACGTAATTGTTTTCATTCAAAACAAAAAACGTTGTGAAAAAGTAAACTAGATCAATATATCTGTTTATACACACAAAAATGAAAAGCCCTTGAGAAAAGTTGTAAATATTGTAAAACAGCGAAAAAGTCAAAGCAACTTGCTAAATAAGAAAACAAAATCATGGTCAACAAAGCTGCTAACATGTGTTAGTTATGGAAAACCCAAAGTTTTCATAATTCCAAAAAATATATGTTTCTATATATATATGTTAATACATACATATGTATATATACATATATTTCTGTTGGTAGCTCTCAACTTAGCTCAGTCAAGTGCATACAATCTTGCTGGAAAATTGCAACCATATTTGGCGAAAATAGCATGGAAAAGTGCATCGTGACCTAGGGGCATAGACGACTCACAAAAGTCGAAAACAAGTCGCTTACTCAAAGTTAAATATTACTATTAAGTTTATCGAGATCGAGAAAAGGAGTTTGCTTATAATATTTACAATTGCAAAAATATGTAACTCTTTATATTACAAACAAATTTTAATGGCTAGAATATGAGGAAAAAATAAAAAAGATAAGTAAGCTTTTACAGAAAACTAGAAAGTTACAAAAAAATAACACTAAATTTTGCTTTTATAAAAAATTGACAAACAATTGATGCCAAACAGATATGTTTGTTTTTAAACAAAGAACTTTCTAAATACATTTAAAATCGGTTTAAAAATATATGATATATGATAACACATTACATTTTGGAGACGCAAGGTAATATTAATATATTTTCAAGCCTTCAAGGCTTTGATCTTTTAAAGGTGCCACAGAAATCTCTGTTGACTTGAAACCACTGGCCAAAAGTATTCAAATTTTAAATCTTCAAAGCCTCCTCTAGCACGTATGATCGAAATTTTATTCAGTTTCTAAAATTAGTTCAATTTTCAAATGAATGCTCAGTGAACAAAGGGTAGGGTGCAATGAATAATGAAATATAATCCGTAGAGTGCTGTAGTACGCAGCACTAAAAGCCGGCATCGAGGAGTGTTTTAGGGGGTGTGGTGGAGGTGGTCTATGCTATTGATGACTCAATTGGCGCCGACTCCTTGTGAATGAACCGAATGCGAACTGGTTCTGGTCGGGGGAGCTTTCTGGTGCCAAAAGGAAATCTTCGCTGCAAGCTGCAGCTACTTGCTTGCCCAAAGATTGCCAAAGGTGGCCAAGGTGAGGCCGGATCGAATGTCATGTGTGGTGTGCTTGTGAACAGCGTTTTGGCGCTCTTCAACATTGTCAGTGTCAATTATTTGCGAATTAAAGAGACACTCGAGACCTTGAACTTATCGCCAAACCGCATGTAAATATATAAATTAGACGTGCGCCGGAAAACAATTGTTGTTTAGCGATTCAGATTATTCTCGCACTTGGCAGGGCGCACAAATCTTTTGATTCGCATTCGCATTCAAGGGCAGGCTATTTTCATGCTTGGGAACAACTGCAGCAAGTGATTGACGCAAACAAACCGTGTGTGCAGCTTAATTTAAAAGAAATGGGAAAAGAGTGGGACCTGAAAAGAATAAACAAATAATTTTTTAATTGTTTCTTGGTTTAAAATCGTCAGGCTTTATGATTTCGAAATCCAAGGGGGTTATTTATAACTTAAAATAAATGAAGGGAGAATTCTTTCTTTCTGAATTGAGGTCAAAGTCATAAGTTCTTCGGTACTTTCTAAACAAACAAGAAATTTGTTAATCATTTTAAATAATCGAGAATTTTGGCAACGAGACTTGAAAGCCCGGCATTGCCTTGAATTTCAGCTCGAGCGTTTTAGTGTGCTCAGCTGACGGGGAGACAGAAATATCCACTTTTCCTGAGGTTTACCTGTTTCGGTATCGATAATGTCATCAATGTTTTTGCATCTCTAATAGTTATGTCTTTCGCCGAAAAATTAAACCATTATAGTAAGCGTAAATCGTTTCGATATGGAATTCCCTTCCTCGTTATGATGGTCGCCGGCTCCTTTGGTCTGCAGCAGTTCTCGAACCTCAGGTAAGCATTCAGAAATCGCCCGGAAATCCATGTTATATCCCTGATCTTGCTCCCCTTGCAGGTATCAGTACTCCAAGAAACAGCCGGTGACTCCGGAGGAGATGAAAAAGTACGGCGTAAACATGAAGAAGCGCCAGGAGGTGACACTGGAAACGGAGTACGACAAGGTGAAAAACGTGGACATCGATAATTGGGAGAACAAGCGCGGTCCCCGCCCCTGGGAGGAGGAGGGGCAGACGTCGGCGGCAAAACATTAACTATTGTGTTATTCGGGAACCATTTGGCTAAGACAGTGTGTCTATTTCCTCTATAGGAAGTCAAATGTTCCTATTCGAACCAAACAAATGTTATTCATGTTGAGCACTTGCTGAAAGCAGACTGTTTTTTGTATATAGTCTTAAATTAAAATATTGAAATGTTTATAAAAGAGGAATGATATTTGTTAAAAGTTTATTTTACTAATAAATAAGAACAAACAAATATTATAATAATTATAGAATTTAGATTTCTGGCATAATTGATACTGATAATATATTTGGTATTTATTTTGATACCAACTTTAGCCATATTTCTCCGTATCACCACGGTAACACTGATCTCTAATATTTTATATTTTCCAAAATAAAATGGGAGAAGTTAAGCCCGCAAAAGTGGAAAACTGGAGCACAGGAACGTCTGATGCAAACACACTGTTTGCGGATGGTAAGGCGCCCTCCAGCTACACATAAATTCCACTAACCGATTCTCCCGCCATCCAGGTGAACGGGTGCTGTGCTTCCACGGCCCGCTCATTTACGAGGCGAAGGTGTTAAAAACAAAGCCAGATGCGACGCCGGTCGAGTACTACATCCATTACGCAGGCTGGAGCAAAAAGTATGCATGGGATTTGTAAAAAAAGAAACGGTTCTGCAAGAATGTGCTTTTAATTCCAGCTGGGACGAGTGGGTGCCCGAGACACGAGTGCTAAAGTACAACGAGGACAATGTCAAGCGCCGCCAAGAGCTACTGGCGAGCCAGAGCGCATCCTCCAAGAAGGACAATAAGAAAGGTGTGTTCCCTTTGCGGTTGTTGTTAAACCACTAATACGATTGTGTTCCCTATAAAGGAAGCGCCAAGGCAAAGAAAATGGAGCAAATAAGGAACGAATCTCGTGCCTCCACACCTTCCAAGGACAGCAACACTTTGCAAACGACCGTCAGTAGCACACCTACGACCAGTGCAGGACCAACGACCAAGCCGGATGCCATTACCACCACTAGCACGACCACCAGCACCGTCACAACCACCGCAACCAGTCGCGCCAATCGAAAATCCACACAATCTTCTGCGGTTGGGGCTACGCCCGGCACGACAGTTGACAAAAAGGAAGATGCAAACACTACTGCGGAGATCACAGAGGACGAGGCAGCTACTCCCGTGGCACCGAAAAAGAAGCGGATGAGCGAACAGCGGCCATCGCTGACAGGCAGCGATGTTGCAACAGAAAAGCCGGCTCCGGCGCCCACCACACCATCCACACCTACCGCAGACTCAGCATCGTGTGTGGAAAGTGAAGAAGCCTACGCCGCCAAGGTGGAGGTAAAGATCAAGATACCCGACGAGCTGAAACACTATCTGACCGACGACTGGTATGCTGTGGTGCGAGAGCACAAACTATTGGAGCTACCGGCCAAGGTGACAGTGCAGCAGATCGCAGAACAGTATTTGGCTCACAAGAAGTCGGTGAAGTCGACCAGCGCCAGCAAGGAGGTGGCCATTAACGACGTTCTGGATGGTATTGTGGAGTACTTTAACGTTATGCTCGGCTCCCAGTTGCTGTATAAATTTGAACGTGCGCAGTACTCTGATGTCATGCAAAAGCATCCCGACACTCCGCTGTCAGAACTGTATGGCTCCTTCCACTTGCTGCGGCTTTTCGTGCGCCTGGGCTCCATGCTCAGCTACTCGGCGTTGGACCAGCAGTCCATGCAGAACCTGATACTACACCTGCAGGACTTCCTCAAGTTCCTGGTGAAGAATAGCGCCATGTACTTTAGCATGAGCCACTTTATCAACGTGGACCCCGAATACGTGCGAAATTCACAGTAGTCGTCGGTCCGCAGACAATCAAACATCTCTCTCTCCCTTTGACTTGATGGAACGACTCGGAAGTGAATATTTCATCCAAACAGTTTGCAATAATTCTTTAGTTGCTCTTCACAACTGGTTTGTAAATTAAAAAACGCACGTAACGTAACAAGTTTTGTAATAAGCTAATAGTAATGCTAATAAAATGTCAGCACCTTGTAAAAATTAGCCCTTGGCTTTAGCCTCCGCCTCCGCCCCGTCAGCTTCGCTTTCTTCGCTTTCAGCCTCGCTGCTACTGCTGCTGGTGGGATAAAAGTCGCGCAGATCTCGTGGCTTATCGCGCTCCTGCTGCTCCTTTTCAAGGTACTCGTTTTGTACCTTAAGAATCTCATCGCTGCTCTTGCACGTCGCATATGCGTTGAGGAGCTTCTCATTGAGTTCGAGAAATGCGTGGCCCCAGGAGAACTTGCCCAGAAACCAACGTGCCTCATCCGTGAATCCACAGATGTGCAGTGTAGCAGCGATAGCCTCCACGCAACTGAGTTTACAGGGTTTTCCGTAGTTTATGGGATTGGCCGCCACAAGGAATGGCAGTAAGCGAGGATGAGGGCTACGCATCCTGCTAAATGGGGTTTCGTCCAGCTTAGCCCACGAGCAATCGATCACAGCCACGCCAGAGGAAGCCACAACATCCCGATCCAGCGGACTGACGCACAGCTGACCGACGGGAGACAGTACAAGGCCGGGAAACTTTTGTCCCAGGCGGAGATTGGAGATCAGACCCAGACGGGCTAACTTTCTGCCCGAGCACTTCTTGGGATCGCAGTGGTTAAGGTCCCACATAGCCACTGCAAACTCAGGCGGCTGTCCGAGATCATCCCTGCCACCAGCTCCAGAGGATTCCGAATCAGAGCTGTCGGCTTCGCTGCTACTAGCCAGTTCGTTGGCCTGCTGGGCGAAGCTACGGGCGCAATTGTGATTCGTCTTGACATTGCGGTAGGGTCCTCCGCCCCTCTTTCCTTTGCCTCTGTTCCGGCCACTCATTCTGATCGGTAAATGCAGGAAATGCTCCCAAATTAAGGAATACAACTGTTTGTTTTTCAGAATCTCGTGGTGGCAGAGCTGCCAACCCGTTATTTGCGTTATTTTGGTTGCATTGTGACGTCACTTATTTAAGCCATGCTAAAACGTCAAGAGTAAATTAATTTATTGGCCAAGTATTTATAAAAAGTCTGTGGTATCATCTAAATCAAGACTTGTAAGCAGTACGATGTCATTGCATTGATTTTATAATAGCCGTTAATTTAATTTTCAGCTACATTTTAAATTTCAAATTTGAGTTAACGGTTTCCAGCCGTGCGTCACCTTAACAGCGTCAGGTCAGCAATCGGATGCCTATCGATAGCCCTCCACACAACCCTGTCCCGCAAACGATGATTGGAAAAGAACATGGCTGCCTGAATCTGGAGAACGAATTAAATAAATTTTTTTCCGGCAAAAGTAGAGTGCAATACGAGTAAATGTATGTATTAATTATGTAAACTCCGGATGGTTAACGCTGAAATGCATTTATCGCGGAGATCACCAAAAACTGAGGCGGTGTTGAAAATTGTGAGCCTCCGAAAAACGCATTGTTGTGTGAAGTGGGGAGGCGCCAAAAAAGCCATAGAAGATGCATCTAACCAAATGATGCTTGGACAATAAACGTGAACTAGAATCATTCTTGGCTATTTTGCGATTAGCCGTGGTGATAGAATAATTAAAGAAAGCCTGGCGACGCGCAAAACGCACCCACACATACGCTTGCAATAGCAACTCGGGCACACGTACACGCGTATATCGATATAAGTGAGCTGCATTGCGCGCCGTGGCCGAAAGGAAAAATAACCGAACATCAATTGAAGCGCTGTGCATTTAAACGTAACGTTCTGAAATTCACTTATTCTAATTGTTTTTGTTTTGCTTCTTTCCCGGCCACTCCTTGTTGCCTTCGGCGTGTCCTAATTCGCATTTCCCATCCGCTAACTCTTGCTTTCCTCACCCCTGCGGAGTACAGTTGCGCCACCAAGCCAGAGCAAGCAAAACAACGGGGAGGGCGCGCGAAAGAAAACAAAAACTTGCCAAGGCCACAGGATACAGGACAAAGCAGCATCGGCGAGATGGGCGAAGTTAAATCAGTGAAGGTGGATAACTGGGGCGTCTTCTTCCTGCAGAAGTTGCAGAACTTCTTCAACAAAACGGACTACTGCGACCTGACGCTCCAGTTTCGCGACAATTCACAGCTGAAGGTGCACCGCCTGGTGCTCAGTGCCTGCACGGACTACTTTAATGTGCTGGAGCAGACGTGCGAGATCGTCGACGATGCCCTCATCATGCCCAATGAGTTTCAGGCCGACGTGGTTGTGCCCATCGTCAACTTCATGTACACCGGCACGCTGGAGTTCGAGTTGAAGATGTACGGCAAGCTGTTGCGCACGGCTAAGGAAATGAATATGACCGTTCTTCTGAAGCTTCTTGAGGCGCATCGTCGGACCATGGAGAACGTGAATCGCCAGCAAAGGGTAAGTCTAGCAATTGATGCTCTTGTCATCAGGTACTTACATACATTTTTGTGTCTTCTTGTAGCCGCCTAGTCCAAAGGGCATCCGCCGGCGCGTGGTTGGACAACCCAATTCCACAACTCCACAGCAGCGCGTTTTGGGAACATCGCCACAGGGCCGTGGGGTGACCAGTGTTGGAACGCCCACCCCTCTGCGACCCAACATTCAGCGCGGATCCATCGGCAACACAATGATCCGGAGTGTGAACACCAACATTAAGCAGGAGACTACCTCTCCGTTCGAACAGTTGCGCAAGGGATACAACAACAATAAGCGACCAGCTCAGACCAGCCTCCTATCACCGCCATCGAAGAAGCCCAGTTTGGAGGAGGTCAAGGAGTTTGCAGAACAACAGCGGATGCGCAAACAAATAGCCGCAGAGTTCGGGGATCACGATCCCGAGTACGACAGCGGCATGCTCTACGACGATGTCCATGCCGGGGACGATGACGACGACGATATGCCACCGCAGCCATCTACGTCCAAGCAGCAGCAGCTGGCTTCATCGCCGCAGGGCACACAGACCCAGCTGGAGCACGGCTCCACCACAATAATCCTAAAGCAGGACTCACCCAGCCAGACGCCCACGATAATAGTGAAGGATTCTTCGAATGCCAAGCTGAATCACACCAAGATCATTGCTGAAGTGCTCCGACAGTACCCACATATTGTCAAAGGTCACAAGAACATCAAGCTGAAGATAATGCCCAATACTCCAGCCACTACCGCTGAGAAGGCTCCGGCGCAAATTAAACGCGGATCCCCGGTACAAACCGCCTCGAATCAACAATCTGCATCGACATCGCCACATAAGAAACTCCATGTGTCATTTAAGGCAGACAAGGCCACACCGCTGATCACTGCCCAGCAGAAGGCCGCTAGTTCTCAGCAGAAGACGAACACGAACGCTCAGTCTTCAGGCGGTTCCCAGGCGGCAGCGACGAACCAAGCTGGAGCCTCACAACAGAAGCGACGCATCGACAGCAAGACAATGCACGCCTTAATTGCCCAAGGAGCTGAGAATACCACTGGTGAGTAATGTTCAACAAATGTTCAAAGCCTTCTTTGTATGCCTCTTGCGTTGTACAATTAATCATAATATTTTTGCTTCTAGGTCCATGGCTTTGCCTGAGATGTGGTGTCAATGGACGTCCCATCAGCATTCCGTCGTATCGAGGATTCCGACGCCATCTAATCAATACGCACAAGGAGACCATTGATCCTGCGCTCTGCGAACACTGCGGTTGGCGGTCGAACAACAACCGGGCCCTTCACTTCCACATGTACACGGAGCATCAGGTCAAATCGCAGCTGTACACCTTCGCCGAGTGCGCATTGTGCAACCAGTCGTATCTAACTAAGAGTGATCTGGAGGTGCACATCAATGAGGCGCACACAGACGATAATAAGCAGCAGTGCATATATTGCAACAAGGTATTCGAGCAGGAGCTTCAGCTGTACAGGCACATGAAGAGCTACCACAAGGAGCAGGCCCTAGAAGATGGCATAATTGATGAGACCGATGAGGAATTCCTTGGCTCACAGGACGAGGAGGATGAGGCGGAAGGCGAGGAGGAACAAGAACCGGACCAGACTGGCAAAGTTCGCATCCTTTCAAACATCAGTCTGCCGCCAGCCACTAGTGCCATTGGCGTGCAGCAAGCCACCGAACAACATCAGCTGCAGGAAGAGTTGGAGCAGGAGCATGATCAGGTGCAGCACCAAGAGGTGAAGTTCGTGGGCGCTGATGGCAATGAGGTTGAGCTCACGGAAGAGCAACGCAACGAAATTCTATCGCAGCTCAATCAGCAACAAGCAGGCGCAGCTGCCGGCGGTGTGGTGATGGTGCTCAGTGAGCCCGAGGCAGAGACCGCTAAGCTGGATACTGATGCCAAATCCCTGGCTGGCACCGAAGAAGAGTACGACGACAGTCAAATTTACAGTGAGCTGGCTGCCGCCGACTCTGTGGAGAGTAACAAGAAGAGTATTGCCGATGAGAGCAAGGAGTCCATGGATAATCTGGAATGGGCCGAAAATCTAATTGCCGAATCCGAGGAGCAGAGCAATAAGGAGGTAAGTTGTATCACAAAGTCGTGTTAAAATTGACTCTGTAAATATATTTTCAATTTACAGCCAAAATCGGTAAAGTCTCGCGATGACATTAGTGAAAAGCTTAAAGAGCTAACGGGTGACTGGACCGAGGATGAGAACGACGAAGAAGTCGATGACAGGCCCGCTACAACAGAGCTAGAAGGTGAACTTGCCGCCAAGCAGTCAGAGCCAACAACCGGTGGTGAAATCCACGAGGAAGAAGAAGACGACATCGATTTGGCTCTAAAATCTCTACATAAGGGCCCTGAAGATCCACCTGCAACAAAGGCTACCGAGGAATCTGTCGATGAAGCGATAGATTCGGATGCCAGAGTAAATAGTCAATCTGAGAAAATGGAAGTCGATGCCCAAGTGACCAAAAAAGATAAGACACCAGAGTCCGTTAAAATTAAGAAAGAGTCTGAAATTGATGCTGAAGAAGAGGAATTTATCAAGGAGGATCCAACCACAGTAGAGCCCGAACCAGAAGCCGACGTTGTCGAGGCGGAATCAAGCGAAGCTGCAGCTACCGCTGAAGGCGATGATGATGTTCACATGGAGGCGGAAAATATACGGAAGGAACTACTTGATGAGTTGATAGCCGAATCCGAAAAGCCTCAGGAGGAGGAGGTAGATGAAAAGAATGGGGCTGAGCCTGAGAAGACAACAGACGGCACTGCCGCTGCTACAACAGCAGTGACGGAAGAAGAGGATCCGGAATCTGATACCGATCATCCAGCCGCTAGTGAGGGACCAAAAGCGGACAAAAAGGCAGCCAAGAGCGAAGAAGGTTCCAAGGCAACGGACAAAAAGGATAGTGTGGAGGATAAGCCAAACAAATCTGATGATGTAGCAAGCGCAGACAAGGTGGCACTAGTCTCTACGACAGTAACAGAAACTGAGGGAGCGGCGTCTGGTGCTGAAGAAGCCAGTGGGGCGGACAAGGTCAAGAGTCTCATTAGCGAATGGGGAGACGATGAGGAGGAGGAGGATGAGAATGGGGTTAGTGCGGCAGCGAAGGAGGAGCTATAATTACTAGATTTATTTATGTTCTAAGTTTCGCGATTGAGTGCAGACGCAGATTAGCGAGCGCGGCATGAATTTTCGGTTTCTATTGTAAATTAAATTGTTAACGAGGATCGAGTGGACGATAAAATACGCATATGCACAGGCTTAAGTGTATAAGATCTAATCTGCACATCTCACGTAATTGTAAATCCGATAACCCCTTCCCATCCCATTAATATTCGTAATATCTCGGAGAAGTCGTCACTTTGAATGAATGATCTGAGACCAATACCACCCAGCATTGCGCTATTTATGAGTGTCAGTTTAATTCACCCCAAACACCACACCACCAACAGAGGAGCAACCAACCAACATTTTACAATTAGGAAAACACCCTATAAATACATATATGCATGTTTAGTATACATATATACCGGAAACATACAAATTAGTAGTTGTATGTAGTTACATGGATGTTGTTTTAATTGGTTTAAAACAAAGAATAAAGTAAATGCGGATTATTAAGTAACTGATGATGTTTTACAATTGTAATATTTAGTGACATTAAACAAAAAAAAGAAAAAAATGATGCCCCATTTTTTGATTACCGACCTGTAGCATGTAAGATATATTATATATAAAATAATAAAACAAAATCAATTACAAATACACTCTGAAGAAAGCAAAAAATATAAATTTAGAAAAAAGACTATTGTGTGAACTTAATGACTTTTTACTTACTATTTTTAGGCAATTACCATTAACCCTTATCAAAAGATTATAATACTAAATGAAGATTCGTAAAATTTAAACAGGAAATGTGGTCTTATCCTAACGTTGAACATTTAAAAGCTGCCAAATCCATAAAAGTATATCCTTTAAAAATACAGAGGCACAACATTCGGTCACAGCACAAGAATCCCGTCTATGAAAACGCCTTCCTACTCGTCATCTGGAAGCGTGGCAGGTCATTAGAACAGTAAAAAAATGCGAAAATTGTATGTCAAATACCAGAAAGATAAAAGTTTATGATGCACATAGTTGCAAATCCGGCCACGACAGTCGCAAACTGGGCAAACCCCGCCCAGCGCCTCGTTTGATTAGAGTGCCAGCGCGCCTTCTCCCGCGGTATCACTTCACAGACGGTGACGTAAAAGAGAGTGCCGCCGGCTAGCGCTTGGATAATGGGCAGCGTTTTAGTGGACCAAGCGGAGGGAACATCCACGATAAGCATGCCTAGGCCGATTCCCATGACAGCTCCCACTGCGAACACCGAGATGCCAACCAACTGGGCGCGAAAACTCGTACGCGGATTGGATCGGAATTCCAGACCCAAACAGAAGCCCATCACAAACTTGTGGCATGCGACGGCACCAAGGAGAAATAGAACCTAAAGCGAGACAAAGAAGATTCCGGTTATCTATGTTATTAGACTAAGCCTGCGCGTTTCTCTGCTACAATATTTGCACAAGATTGCGCGCGCTTTATGTCTAGGGAATAACCATGTCAAGGCAACAACCTTAGTGGATGAGTTCTGGACCCCAATCGCCAGCCCTTCGATGGCGGAGTGCAGAGACAGGGCCACAAACAGGCCCAGCGTGCCTGTCATCGATTGGACACATGGCTCTGTGTGGCTGGTGTGGCATATGCGGGCATTGGCGTCCTCAACGCTGGCGTCATCACACCCGGATGCGCTGTACGGGTGATCTTGGTCATGAACGCTGATCGAAAGCAAAACATTAAACAATCAATTGGAGAATGGGTAATGAACGACAATCGGCGACCTACTGTGAGTGGGATGCATGTGACGTTGGCTCCGCTGATAGCAAGGGTGCCCGTTCACCCACAGCGCCATAGCCGTTGCTCTGCCTAATCGGCTCGGGCTCCGGTGTGGGTTCGGTATGGGAATGAGTGTGCTGAATGGCCTCGCCAAAGAAGTAGTGTATAAACTCGTCGATGAAGTAGATTACGAAAAAGCCGCCACACATAGCTACCTCAGCAAATTTTGAGTCCATTTGCTCGCGCACCTGTTGCAGTTTCAGATATCAGTATCACCTTATTACTCGGATTCCCTAAATGCCAGCCAAATACTCACCTCTGGCAGAATGTGAACCAGTGCTGTGGCCAGCAGGATTCCTGCTCCATAGCACAGGAGTATTGAGGTGGTCAGGGGAAACCTCTGTCGATTCCGCTCAGATATGAACGCGGGCAACATGCCCGACAAAAGGCTGCCCAGTCCGAGTACCAGCATTGCCAAAACCTTTTCCCGGTCACCACGATCCGTGGCAGCCGAAATGGTGGCGTTCATGGCGAAAGGTTCGATTGCTAAACTCATTGTCAAGCTGCCAAGCTTAAAGTTCGTTGCATTTACTATTTTTAAACTAAACAGAATAAACACAGTTGCGCTTAGAGGTGGACAACAACCGATGACATTCGATGGCACTTTCGATGGTTCAAAATTTACTATCGTTTAATATCGATGGCGGCCATCGAGCCTCGAGACTCGAAAGTTTGGCAACGCCAAACATAGACATAGAAACCATTCCGATAAATGTTATCTATATTGTGTGTTCCAGGAATCAAAATTCAAAATTCGACCGTTTATGTAGTTGGTGTCCGTTTTTAAAAATGCATCGTTGCATTGTCTGTGGCCAGACGCCAGGGGAACAATGTGTCTATCCGCGCAACATGACGGAGGCGCAACGATGGGAAAATTTGGCTAATCTCCGAAGGTACAACGTAGACACGGAATCCTTGTGCCAGCATTTGGACACGGACCAGGAATGCGGATCCGAGCCTGACGCTATTTGTTCCCTAAGAAGTGAAGGCGGTAAGATATCAGAGAAACGCAAGAAAACTTCTATCAAGTGGAGCTCTACGGATATGGGTCGGTGCAAGTCAGATGTACCACAAGGCTGTTGTTGCTATCGCACCAATACGAATACAAATGGAAGGATGCAAAACAAACAGAGTCTGGAGCCGATACCACAAGAAAGTAGCAGCGGGGACAGAAACAATATTGAACTCCACCGTTGTCGCGGAGCCATGCTTCAAGGAAATCTATATTCTCAAATGCGGAAGAACTGTCATCCTCCACAACCAACTGGGTCAAGAAGCGGCACTGCACCGGCACGGATCTTAAAGGCTAGCCAACAAACTGTGCCGAAACTTTTCGCCTACATAAAATATCCAATACTAAAGAATTCCAACGCTGTGCCGGAACAATCCTCCTGTCCTTTGGTGTGGTGCCCCAATCCCGCGCCAGATGCTGTTACCTGTAAATGCAGTCAGCAACAGCGCTACTCCAACAGTCCTCAAAGAATGCAAAATAATACCCAAATTCAGGGTCAGCAAAATCCCACATCCTATGATCAACCACCCTTTTTCATGTACAATCTAAAACAGTTTCAGAGTGATGATAATTTCATTAGCTCACCAAACACCACCTCTGGTCAATGTAGCTGCACGACATGTGACAATCACCAGGAAAGGATGCCGGAAGTAAAGTGTAAGTGCGTGCAGACATACTGCCAATGCCAATTGAAGGATCAAGAGGTGCAATGTTCCCAGGATCAAGAGGTGCATTGTTTCCATGATCAAGAGGTGCAATGTTCCCAGAAAAACCTGCAATCTAAGGCTTCTTCAGCGGCAGTGAGCCAGTCAGCTAAAGCCATCTCAATCTCGAAATCCGATTGCGAAAAGGCCAGAAGTCGTTCCAGCCAGCGATCACCCAGTTTAGCGACGAAATATGACAGCAATTCTAAGTGCTTCTCAAGCACCGGAAATATAAATATGCCTATCTTTACATGTAGCTGCGAGGAACAAAAATATTCCCCCAATGCCGTCAATGTGCTACTTATGAACGGTCCCCGGCATAATAAATATGAAGGCCCTAACCCAGAGATCTGCGTACTGGAGTCTGACCTAGCAGATTGCAATGAACGAGCAGTTTTTCCGGATGTCGACAAGCCCAATTACCGATTGTGTCGGGCTGCCACCTCACCTTCCAATGCCAAGGGCAAACAGGACGAAGCCAATGTTCTGGTCCTCGAAGAAGAGTCGATGCATGGATGCAGCCTTGAAGACCAAATTAACCAGGGGCAAAGCCAGAACGAACAAAAATTTGCGGAAGAAATAAATTGTATGAGCCAGGGGATCCTATCCGGACAGATTGATGACAACTGGCTCAATTCACCATACGCAGCCAACTATAACAAAGTTTTGGAACTGCAGAGATCACGCATCAATGAACTGGAGAATCTGCTGCAGCAACACAACAAGCTGCAGCAGACCATCCAGGCAAGGATGGCAGAGCTGCAGTCCCAAGAAATGCAGGCTGAAACAGCTAAAAAAGAATAGCAATATACTTTTCAATTTTTTTTTTTTGGTTTTAAGGGTGTGAGGAGTGGTTTATTCGCAATTACCGCTTGAATTCCAATTCCAAACTTTTAGTTTGAAGCATCTAAATATCAAGAGCTAATCCTTACAGTTCTAGGCGGCAGACTGAATGACATCGGTGTACAGCTTAACCTTGCTGGCAATGCTCATGTCGACGTACTTGTCGCCAATGGAAACGATCAAGCCACCAATAATGCTGGGGTCCACGCGAGAGGTGATCTTCAGCGACTGGTTGCCCTTCAGGAAGGACTGAAAAATAAGCAAGGAAGCTGTGAAACGGAAAGCCAAGAGTTTTTTTTAATCAAAAGTAGCTACCTTGAGGGCACCCTCCAGCTGCTTGCTCTGGGAGGCATCCAGGGGTTTGGCGGAAACGACTTCGCAAACGACCTCACCGCGATGAGCGGCCATGATGGTCCTGTAGGCGTTGATAACGGTGTCCAGCTTCTTCAAGCGTCCGTTGTCGGCCAACAGACCCAGCAGGTTGGCGGTGGCCGGGGCGAAACGCAGCTTCTCCGAAGCCTCCTTCAGGGCGGTAGCCATGACCTTCTTGTTGATGATTGGGCTGGTCACATACTCGCGCAGCTTCTTGTCGCCCTTGATGGTGGCCTGCAGAGCAGTCAGGTCCTTCTCCACTTGATCCAACTGGCTCAGTTTCGAGGCAGCCGAGTACAAGGCGGTGGCATAGCGACCCTCCAAGCCGAACACCTGCACTGGGGGCTTCACCGGAGCTGAGGCGGCGGCGGAGCTGAGGGTGCGGCTCTGCGGGAGTTGTGAATAATTACTTATTAGAGAATTCTTGAATTCTATAAACCAAAACAGTCCTTGGTTTGTGGGTTACAGTGGCCAAAAATTACATAACCAAGAAAAGCGCGTTAGATAATGGAGTATGCAATGTCCGTCCATTCTCACGCTGTTCTTAGGCACGGCAATCCCCAAAGGGATACAGTTCACTGAGGATAATCCACTTTTTCTAAGGAATTCTCCTAAAACCTACCAAAATTGCCAATTTGTTAACGGAGGCCATCGTTTATCCCGAGAATTTTTCAGCTAAAAATCGCAGCTGTGACCAGGGTTCCGTTACACTTCGATACCTGCACCAGGGCTGCTGTCAGCCAGTACGAGAAGTATCAGCCAGGGCTGACCAAAACTTATCGATTATTAAAAATATCAATTTTTGGTTTAAAATAAATTTTGTAAGATATATTTATTCGACCACAAGGTTTAATTAGGCTGCGCAGCCGACCACAAAAAATCTGTTTAATCAAAAGGATTATTTTGGAGATTCGGATTCACGTCTTTTTTATTTGTAGTTCAAAAACTTTACTTAAAAACCTAAACTGTCTGAAATGGTTGCGAATATGTGAAGTCGTTATAACCACACGGGAAACTATAGTTGCTGGTGGCTTGGAAACACTTGGGTCTTTCGGTTGGGATCGAATTAAATTTGTATGCTTCATCGCAGTTTACTTGTCATCTGGAAAATAATTTGCTATTAAACAAATGTTTTCTTAAAACTTTATGCGATCTCGTACCATCTTCCTCTCCGTCTTCTTCTTCCTCGCCCTCGCCATCCTCACCGTCCTCGTCATCGAATCCATCCTCCTCATTGTCATCGTTTTCCTCCTCTTCCTCGGGCTCCACCTCAATATCAGGTACCAGATAATACTGCAGTGGATTTGGCCAAAGGTCGTCCTTTATCAGTTCTGCGATCTCGTCGTTGACGGGATCGGTGTTATCCGAGAACCAATCGAAGAAGGTCTTGTACTCTGAGTTCCGCTTCTTCTTGTTGCCGTAGGGCTTCGTCAGCAGCTGTTTGAGCAGGTTCTTGCCCTCCTTCCACTTGATTGGAGTGCTGGTGGACGCCGGCCATTCCCCGTTCTCGGAAGCCGCTGCTGCAAACAAATATGTGAGGGTGAGTAATATTTTTGGCAGGGCGCTTCTGGTGTACATACCCGCGGAATTCAAGTGGAACTCCTTGGTAAGCACCTTGTTCTCAAAATAAGGATTTTCATCAAAGTGGAAGTTGATTCGGTATCCCGATTTGATGTCCTCGAACTCCTCCACCTCCAGTTTCTTTAGTGAGTGCAGGCATTCCTCCTCCTCTTCGTCTAGAATACCGGACACTTGCGGGTGGTTGATGAACTGCAAAAAAATAGGAATCGGATTAGCACGGGGATGTGGAGACGCGTTTTGCATGTGAATCGATAACAAAGGTGCACGTTTTTTACGTCTTCCAGGAGGAGGAAGTACTAAAATTTATGGTGATTATGTCGCATGGGCGGGAAATGGGCATATTTATTATCACTTTTTTGCAGCTTGGGATCTGCAACCGTTTGAAAATTTGTGTATTTTCCGAGCGACCAGCCAGACGGCTATCGATAACCCATACGTTTTCACGGGGGAAAAAGCGGGGAGGCGGGATGCCGGCGGCTTCGCAGTCAAAGATGAACAAGAAAAAAATTCCTCGAATAGAGAAAATTTCATGTACTTGTTCTATGGGGACAAAATCAATTACATTTTCACGCCCGCCGAACCGAAGCTGGCGGGCAGCTTTATCACCGAACCAATAGACACACGTTACGGCTAAGTTGCACAAATGCAAATCATGGCCGGCAGGAACTTACCGAAGTAACCCAGAAGTTGGAGATCTTCTTAACCAACTCGCTGCGCTTCTCGTAGCAGGGTTTGCGCAGCTTATTGTACTTCTGCTCCACCTTGAGGATCTCCTCGCTGGCCTTCTCGTTCAGCGCGTCGATCTCATTCTGCACCCCATCGATCTGCTCCAGCGCCTCCGACTCCTCCTCGTTGTTGCCGGCGGATGTGATCCCATCGGCGGGGGCTCCGTCCAGCTTGGCTCGCTTGGGCACGCTCGACATCCTGCTCGCTTTTCCGGTGTGTTTGCTGTCGTAATTTGCGGGAAATTTGCCAAATAACGGCGGTACAGTTGAGCAGAAGCGAAGCGGACCTTAACTTGCGCTGCGGCGTAGAGATGAGAGTATGTCAATAGCAACCACCATCTAGTGGTGGTGGTCGACGGTCGCTGTCGATTAGTGTCCAATCGATGGTGGACGGCACGGCGCAACACTGGTGTTTCGGTCCTTTACAACACGCGCGGACAACATTTGATGCCGAGCTGTAATAGCTGAAAATTAATTTTATAATTTTGTATACACATCGTTTTGAAAAACATCAGCAACATGGCCACGGCTGAAGCCCAGATCGGTGTGAACCGAAACTTGCAGAAGCAGGACCTCAGCAACTTGGTAAGCAGCTGGAAAGGCACTCGCCAGACGCCGCCTCTTTTTCGTGTGTGAAAGTGTACGCGTCGTCATAATTGTGCCGCTTCCCAGGAATACGGCGGTTCGCGGGAAGCAAGGACGGGCCCAGATGGTCCCGGGCGGTCTTCAGACCCTGAAATATCACTGCCTTTCAAACATCCCAGTCTGCTTGGCAATGGCCTACAGCCTTTGTTGTCACTCAGCCGGGGCTGAGGGAAACACGCAAAATGCAGCACGTGGCGCTAGATTTTCGCCTGGGCGTTTTTCCCCAGGTTTTTCTGTCAGGCTAACGGACCGTATGTGTACCTAGGCAAGATGTTCAATGTGGCAAGCGAGTCAGTTTCGGCAGAGAGTCTCAACTGTTGCCATCTATTTAGCTGATGCAATTCAAACGATATTCTAACCTCAAAGTTTACGGTGATACACACACACACACCCGCGCACAGTCATGCATCTGAGGCGACGCGATTTCTCGGGAGGTTTGGGGGTGGTAATAACTACTGTTTGAAATTAAATAGTTTACCGGCTTTAACATCTAACTGTGTGTTTCGTTGGATTCGTTGCAGGAAATCAGCAAACTTACACCCCTCTCCCCGGAGGTGATTTCGCGTCAGGCGACCATCAACATTGGCACCATCGGTCATGTAGCGCACGGCAAATCGACGGTGGTGAAAGCCATCTCCGGCGTGCAGACGGTGCGCTTTAAAAACGAGTTGGAGCGCAACATTACAATTAAGCTCGGTGAGTGGACACAGCAAAGGTTTCCTTACGAAATACATAGATGTGATCCTCCTAGTCTAAGTTAGATTTATATTTCTATCTCCTACTCATTCACATATGTATGTACATGCCTCTAATCCCGTAGTTGCGCAGCCTTTGAGCCTAGAATAAACATACGTATATAATATCCCACACTCCTTCGGCTAGCCGAAGGAAGCCTTACCTCCCTCCATTCAGATCCCATTTTCCAGTAAGGCTCCCTCCTAATCTTAAGAACACCCTGATCATAACCCTGTACGGACGACGGCACACCGCGTAACCGACGGAGGAGCTCTCCGCCTCTGATCCATGTATCTGTCGTTGCTTTGGATTGAGTTACCGGGTGTAAAAGGCGTTCTGCGAATGATTTTGTATCTATTTTGTATTGTTTACTCCTATTTCCGTGTATTATATTTACTTAAATTGCTGGATTAATACGCGTTGCCTTGCCTCTCAAGGTGTGTCGTCGCCTTAGTAAAAAATTAAAAAGAAATCATTTTTATTAGGAATCTCTTTCTTTCCTGTATTCTTAGTCTTGAATCGATTGTTATTTTGATTAATACCACTGATAATCCAGCAATTTAATTAATTGCCAAATCTTTTTCTTCTTTTTTCCCCACATTTTCTTACGGTGTTTTTCGTTTGCTTCGGTTGCGACGCGTCCACAAAACCACACCACACCCACCACCCACAATCCAAAAATGTCCAAACATTGTCATTTGCAGAACGCTTAAGCGAAAAGAAAATCGAAATACTTTTGAACTCCAAGCAGCAGCGACGGCAATATGAGATCAAACAGTTCCATCGCATTCGACATCTTGCCGAAATGCGGCACAACAGGCGCAGCCTGCGCAGCTCCATGCCGGCGCCACCGCCGGCAACGGATACCACTACTGCTACCAGCCTGCAAAGACGCACTAGCCGCCGGAGCAGCAGCGGCTATGGCAGTGCCCTTGGCTGCGACGAGCATGACATGGCCCAATTTGCACTGAAAGGATCTTCCGATCTGAAGCGACGACGAAGCAGCGACGTGAACTCACCAACCGCCCCCAGTTACAAGCGTTCCAAAAATAACGAGGGATTAATGATTAAAAAACCGCCCAAGGGCGAGTACATTGTCGAGCGCATTGAGTGCGTTGAGGTGGTTGCCCTGCAGCCCGTTTTCTTTGTCAAATGGCTGGGCTATGCCGCCAACAAGAACACATGGGAAAGTTTCGAAAATTTAGCCGACTGTGCCAAAATGGAGGAGTTCGTGGAACGCCAAATGCAGCTCTTCGAGAAGTACATAGCCGTTGTAACCAGCGAACTTGAGGAACATCTGAAGGCCATACCGCCGATGGAGAACGTATCTGTGGCCGATGTTGAATCCTTTGAGCCACTGAAGATGCAGATTGATCTTATACTCCTGGCCCAATACCGGGCAGCCAGCAGTCGAAGCCAGCGGGATCGGGGTATAATCGTAGAGCGAGCCCTGCGCAGTATGCATATCAAGCGGGCGAAACTTGTGCGCCGGCAGCAGATTGTGGACCTCGCCCTGTTTGAGAACATCATGAATTCCGTGGAGGGGTCATCGCCACCTATACGCGTTGAGAACATGGTAGACCTGGAGACCATAGACAGTAGTTTCGTATACATTCGGAACAACATAATTGGCGAGGGTGTGCCCAAGCCGGAACCGTCAGTTCTTGGCTGCAAATGCACAAGCGAAGACGGTGCCGAAGAGTGCACTGCTTCCACAAAGTGCTGTGCCCGCATGGCCAGCGAGCTGTTCGCCTATGACCGAACCACGCGGCGCCTGCGTCTTCGTCCTGGCAGCGCCATTTTCGAGTGCAATAGCCGATGCTCCTGTGGCCCCAGCTGCTCCAACCGCGTGGTGCAACACGGTCGCCAACATCCGCTGGTTCTGTTCAAGACCAGCAACGGTAGCGGCTGGGGAGTGCGCACACCGGTTGCACTGCGCAAGGGGGAGTTTGTGTGCGAGTACATCGGAGAGATCATTACCAGCGACGAGGCCAACGAGCGCGGAAAGGCGTACGATGACAAGGGCAGGACCTATCTGTTCGACCTCGACTACAATACGGCCCAGGAGAGCGAATTTACCATCGATGCTGCCAATTATGGCAATATCTCGCACTTTATCAACCACTCATGCGATCCCAATCTGGCGGTGTTTCCGTGCTGGATCGAACACTTAAATGTGGCCCTTCCCCACCTTGTATTTTTCACTCTGCGTCAGATCCGAGCTGGCGAGGAGCTGAGCTTCGACTACATTCGAGCGGACAACGAAGACGTGCCCTATGAGAACCTATCGACGGCTGCGCGCGTCGAGTGCCGCTGTGGAGCGGACAATTGCCGGAAGGTTCTTTTTTAAGGATAAATCTTAAAATTCCTTAAATACTTCTCCATAGATTGTGCACTGCCCCGCCGAATTGTATTTTTTTTTTATATATATACATTTGAAACTACTTTTAGTTTTTGGATTCAGAATTGTTTTTACATTACAAAGAATAGATTGGCATGTTAAATTTATATATTGTTTAACTCTTTGCCCCAACTGTAATTGGAGATTATTGTGTTGGACTGCGTCGAATGTTAAGTTTGAATTAGGACGCAACGAGATGCAAAGAAGTATCCGAATTATTTGTATAAGACGTTTCATTATTATTTACTGAATTTAGAATTTGATTATTGCCCTGACACCATGCACAGAAGTTATGTATCGTAATAAGTGTATAAATACTAAGCATACAGTTTCTGAATAAATATATTATGGTAATTGAGTGGTGCGATTTTCTTATTTTTAGGGTTTACATTTAATTAAGGGTAATCTTACCTTAGAGCTCAAAATTTAAAATATTTACATTGTTATCGTTGTTTTGTTTCCTTGTGCTTTTAACCGCTAACTACACTGCTTTAAAGTTACTTCTAATCAGGCCATAATTTCCTTTGAGGTCTTGACTGATCGCAATCTCATTTCCCATTTTCGTTTGTCTCGTCTTTAGGTTATGCCAATGCCAAAATCTACAAGTGTGACAACCCCAAGTGCCCGCGACCGGCTAGCTTTGTATCGGATGCATCGAGTAAAGACGACAGCTTGCCCTGCACCCGTCCCGCCTGCTCCGGCAACTTCAGATTGGTGCGACATGTCAGCTTTGTTGATTGCCCTGGTCACGACATTCTCATGGCCACCATGTTGAACGGCGCCGCTGTGATGGACGCCGCCCTGCTGCTCATTGCTGGTGAGTGATGCGTACATTGACATCTTTTTTAAACGCCGACTAACTAATTTTCTACTTCTTTAGGCAATGAATCCTGTCCACAACCGCAAACCTCTGAGCATTTGGCTGCCATTGAGATTATGAAACTGAAACAGATTTTGATTTTGCAAAACAAGATTGATCTGATCAAGGAGAGCCAGGCGAAGGAGCAGTACGAGGAGATCACCAAGTTCGTTCAGGGCACCGTCGCTGAGGGCGCACCGATCATCCCGATCTCTGCCCAGCTCAAGTACAATATTGATGTGCTCTGCGAGTACATTGTAAACAAGATCCCTGTGCCGCCGCGTGACTTCAATGCCCCGCCCCGTCTGATTGTCATTCGGTCCTTTGACGTGAATAAGCCTGGCTGCGAAGTAGCGGACCTGAAGGGCGGCGTAGCCGGAGGCTCCATCCTGAGCGGTGTGCTCAAGGTTGGCCAGGAGATCGAAGTGCGCCCGGGAGTTGTGACCAAGGACAGTGATGGCAACATCACCTGCCGTCCGATCTTCTCGCGCATCGTCTCGCTCTTTGCCGAGCAGAATGAGCTGCAGTATGCCGTTCCCGGTGGCCTGATTGGTGTGGGCACCAAAATCGATCCGACGCTGTGCCGTGCCGATCGTTTAGTCGGCCAAGTGCTGGGTGCCGTTGGCCAGCTGCCAGACATCTACCAGGAGCTGGAAATCTCGTACTACCTGCTGCGCAGACTGCTGGGCGTTCGTACCGATGGCGATAAAAAGGGAGCGCGAGTGGAGAAGCTGCAGAAGAACGAGATCCTGCTGGTGAACATTGGATCCTTGAGCACCGGCGGTCGCATCTCGGCCACCAAGGGCGATTTGGCCAAGATTGTGCTCACGACGCCAGTGTGTACGGAAAAGGGTGAAAAGATAGCCCTTAGCAGACGTGTGGAGAACCATTGGCGGTGAGTCAGCTACCCCTACAGGCTTTCTCTAAAATTGCAATTCTCATAAATTATTTTAATTTTTACTTGCAGTCTAATTGGTTGGGGACAGATCTTTGGAGGGAAGACAATCACACCCGTGTTGGACAGTCAGCCGTCTAAGAAGTAGAACTAGGCTAGAATCTTCCGAACGGTTCTATTTTTAGCAGCGACGGCAGTAGCAGCATCATCTTTATTAGGCCTCTTTTGCCCTCTGCTCTTATTTGTCCTCTAGCTCCAGCTCTCCATCGTTCCCTTCCACCGCCGTGTCCGTTGATCAAGCAAACCGAAACAAAAACAAAATACATACATAACTTAATTTATTTAATTTTGTTGTCGAGTATGTATATAAATATAAAAGAGGAATTCACAAATTTCGCCGCTTGCGAGTGTTTTTGCATTAATAGCAGAATCAGGCATTACAAAACAACAACTAATAGGTTATACCTTACATATTATATAAACTAAAGGCAAAAAAACATCTGATACATCGTAAAATTGTTTTTATGATTTAAAAATACAAAACAAAAACGAAAGAAACGAAAAAAAAAACACGTAACAAATTGTATTGCATTTTTTACAATTAAAACCTCAAGAACTGACTTCTTATTTTGGGAATCTTGGCAGAATCCATGGATGGAAACAAAACTTTAAAATGGTAGAACCCAAATTGAACTCGGAATGGAAATGAAGGCAATCTTAGTTATGATCAATTTTAAAATCGTTGCCCCGATCCAATTGAAATGTTAGCTTTCCGCTATCTATAAATTAAAGACCAAACACTCCAATTTATTATTTTTCATTATAGACCAATTTATTTTTCCAGTTTTTAGTTGCAATTAAATTTAAATAGTTACAATACGACTTTTGTTCAATTAACACATTGATACTCGTAATATTTTGGTTTGTTTAAGCAATTATCCGTACAAATCTCAATATCGACTTGAATTGTATTGAATAATCTGTTGTTTGAAACGAGTTTGGTTTTTATTCGATTTTGGTAAATTTGTTTTAACTATATTGCACACACTAGATTAATTATTATTTTTTGTTTATGGTTTTCAATTATTCTTCTACCATTACCAATTATTTTTTTGCTTGTTAATTCAATATATTTGGTTTTCTTGAGACGTCGTTTATAAGTAAATATATATGTAGCTTATTGAATAAAAATTCGTACTTAGCCGTGATGTACATATGTTGTTGGTTTTCTGTTCTTTTTCTGTTCATTGAATAGTTGGAAACTAAATTTTGATAAACGACTCGACTCGACTAATAAGTATATATTGAAAAACGTTTGATTTTTGTTTATTTAATACTATTGAGTAAGTTCTGTAATACTTTTATTTTTCTCTGTTCGCTAAACTACACTCCCCGGTTCCTTCGGGGCGACACGATTGCGTTGTGGTCAGTACACGCTTTGAGCATTTGATAACAGCAAGTCTTCGTTGAACATACAATATGTAGTAAGTACGAACTTAAGCAACAAATTGTACCTTTTTACACTTATCAGAATGTATGTATTACAGCTATTTTGAGCATCCGTTGAACACAATACAGTTTATCAGGTCTGAGATCGATTACAACCAAAAGCGGAACAAAAACCATTGCCAAGTTCCTGTCCTTGTCCTTGGAGAATGTTAGAAGTAAAGTATACTATATCATATATAAGAAAACTAAGACTAAAATCAGGGGAATTTCTTCTCGGGTAATTTTGGCATTCGTCCAAGTTAGGTTTTGACTAATTGCTTGCTTAACTCCTGGCTTAGTATCGACTAGTTTTTGCAAATTGATTAAATCAGACAATTCATTCTTCAATAAAGAGCCTCTCATTTGAAGACCCCCATACCAAAGACATTACAATCATATATTGAAATGTCTTTGCCTATACTCCTCTACCTGTATTTCATATACATTTATAGATATTCTTATATATTGTGCTCGTATCATTGGCATTAGACTGTCATTAAGCAAACGAAAGTTATTCTATAGCAAGTCCTTCGTTATCGTTCAAGAAACCGTCTAATGTCTATAAACCTTCACACCGCCTACGCCTAGCATGTCGAAAAACGATTTCTTACTCCTATAAACTGACTTATTTTAGTTTAATTTAATATGGTACATTCATTTTGAGTTAGTTTTGGAAAAGAAATGACAATTTAGATTGGTATTTATAAAGCGGGGCGAATGGGATGGAATGCAATGTCGGAATGAGCTTTCAATTCTAATACGTATTCTATTCTTTCCTCTATATATATGTATATAAGTATATGCAGATGTCAATTGGTTTATCCTACAAGTTTTTATGTGCAATGTTCGGTGCAGCCGCAGGGGAAGAATACCTTGACTTTTGGTCAGTACCTATATAGTTTATAAAAAGTTTTTTTTTTAGATATTACATACATACACAATTATTGACAGTTAACATTGGCAAAATGGCAGATGGCAGTTGGGCTTGACATCCTAATTATCAATTTCATATACATATATGCTAAATATTCAACAGTTCCGCTAATAATGCATGGGCTATAATTGATTTATTTCCACGGCCTAACTCTCCCTCCTTAATTCTATCGCATAATATACAAATTCAATTACATACATACATAGTTATACATACAGGTGTGCATATAACAAACTCGCGGGACTTACATGCCGCTCTCGGGTTGTTGCATATCGCCATGGCTAATATCTAACAATCAATTGGTTACTCACACATAATTAATGCCATAATTTATAGTATATTAAAGTTATATATATATACAGGAATTCTCTCCTTCATTGCAGCAGCCATTAGTAGTTTTAATTTCGCTTTACTCTAGTTGATTTGCCTTTCGGGGATTGGGAAGGGATTAAGATGTTTTTGGAGCCTGCGTTTTCTTTAGGATGCACTTCGGGGAATGGGATCGATCGGGCATCTTAAAGAAAATGGCTTAAATCTCATTCGTTGACATCCTCCTCCGAAGAGCTGGCAGCGGGAATTGTCGAGAACTGCCAGGACTCTCGGTTGTTTTTGCTCACTGAACTGTAATGGAAATAAGAGTTGTATTACTTTTTGTTAAAAACTCTTGAATTGCAGGTATTAGGACTTACCCATGCTTCTTGGCATTACTGGGCAGTGTGTGCGAATTGCGGTAGTAGCTGTCGTGGGGCTCTTCCATAGTTTCCTCCAGCGACTTGCGCTGAAGGGTCATCGTCTCCTGGTGTGAGGACGTAGAGCTGCCACCGTTCATTTCCGCATCCAAATAGTACTTGGCACTCTGGGCTATCTTACAGTTCTCGCACTCACTTAGGTAGTCATCATCCAGACTGGTGTCGTTGGGCAGGAAGTGCTCCTTGGGGTTCAGGCAATTCTTCGAAGTGGTGCACACGGGTAACTGTTTGTTTGGCGATCGTTTGCTGGATCCCCCGTTGCCGCTGCCGCTGCTGTTGGTCTTTGGCGCCAACGGATACGTTGGCATCTGGCAATGGGCAATCGCCGGACTTGTGGCCGTTCCTGCTGCAGTCTCTCGCTTCACGCGCAGTATCTTTGGCAGTGTTGTGCTTTTCGCCGGAGCTCCTCCCTGCCCAATCGAGCTGCTGTCCGGTGGAATGCTGATCACTGAGGGCACCTTGCTGACAACGCTGTTGATGGTGCTGTTCAGGGATACCTTCCCGCTGATGTTCTTGGGCAGTGTGTACGTGACATGGTTGGCCAGCGGATAGAACGTGCTCGAATTGATTTTCCCGCTGGCCAGTTTCTCCCCGCATCCAGCGCCCGGACTGGCCGGCGGCAGCGTCAGCGTAGGCGTCTGCTCCTTGCGCTGGCCACTGGAGGACGGCTTGCTCAGCGTGTAGATGGTGGACACGGCGTTGCTGCCGCTGGCGGACGAGGAGGAGGAGGATGTGGTGACCACGGTGGCGCTCTTTAAATTCGTTAGGCTTTTGTAGAGTTTCGGTGGTAAAGTCGGATTGCTTAGATCTTGATGATGATGCTGCTGCTGCTGTTGTTGGTTATAGAAATGTTGCTGCTGTTTCTGCGTCAAACTCAAGTAGGCATCAACCTGAAAGAAACCGTTGGATTAGCCACGGGACATGACAATAAATACTCAAATCGAGGAATGAAACCAGAGAGATAATCTTCGGAAACCAATAGGTGTAGCTCTGCTCCAATTTCGACTGCGATCTCATTCCCCGCCATGTCAAGCTCTCACAAAGGGATTACTTACATTTCGAACTCACCTTTCGATTCAAGTAGGCGCTGGAGAGGGAATCGCCACCTCCGCTGGACGCACTACGTCCCCCATTAGCGCTACTACTCCCCCCACTCGTACTCCGGCCTCTTTCCGCAGAACTGCTGGATGAGCGCTTCTGAACGCGTCCCAGGACAATGGGAGGGGCAGAAACCTCTTCGGGATGCTGCAGCGGAGGTGGTGGAATGATGGCGGATACATTGACCCCGCCACCTGATCCAGCATGTGGGCTGTGAGTCTCATCGCCCACCTGCTTGGAGATTGTGGCTATCTTTGGCTCATGGCCACATCCACTCCGCCTCAGAGTCCCTCCTCCCGCTGCTGCTGTGATTAGGTCTTGGGCATGCTGCTGCAGATTCGTTGAAGATTTGGCTCGTTGTCCATAGGCCAAAGTAGCTGCATGCCGGACACCGCCAGATGTCGCCGCCCCCGGAGACAGGGAGCAGGTGGGTGTCGAGCTGCTGCTGCTTGAGGTGGTGGCAAACAACTTGCCAGCTCCACTGAGAAAGGCATTGGCATTGGCAGTGCTCCCCATGTAGGACATCGGTACATGTTGGATTGGGCACTGGCACATGGGCTTCTTGCTGGCCTGCTTTCCGGCCACTTCCGATGTGGATGTGGAGCTGTTGCTGGTCTTCGGCTTCACCTGCAGAGGATCTGCCACAGCGAAATATCGCGGAATGGTGCGATGGTAGCGCCGCGAACTGGATGGGGTCTTGCTGAGCTGCTGCTGTTGTTGTTGTTGTTGTTGTTGTTGTTGGCTGTTCTTTAAGGTTCCGTGCAGAGGCATTTGTGTTGTCTGGGTCACCGAATCCGCTGTGCTGGACGCTGGTGTAGCTGAGATTGTAGCTATCTCCAGGGGTTGCAGGAGCTCTATTGCCGGAGAGGACATGGCCGCCAGCAGATGTTGCTGCTGCTGCTGGTGCTGTAACACCTGGGCGTGAGTGGGCGTGGCCTGAAGTTCCCCACTGGCCGCTGGCAGGGAATGATAGCTAGCTGCACTGGCGCTGGCATTGATTTCCACGTCGGCCACGGTGAGATACTGTTGCTGCTGGGGCAGCTGGTGGAGTAGTTCCTGTGATCCGCGAGGCGTTGTCCTTCGCCCCGTCGTGTAGGCAGCTGAACTCGAACTAGCCGCCGCTGTGGTCACGCTGGCGCTGATGTTGAGATGACAGTTCTTGTAGCTGCACTCAGCAGAGACCGGCGGCTTGGGCATGGCCTGCAGACAAATAGATCCACTGCTTACCGGAGGCTGCATAAGATGTTGCTGTTGCTGCTGTTGCTGATGGTGCTGCTCCAAGGTAAGCTGCTGCTGCTGCTGCTGCTCACTCTGCAAGCTGTAAGGCGGCTGGTGGTTCTCTCCGGTGGCTATAGTGGTCACTCCGCCACTGTTGATGTTGATGTTAATCAAGTTCGTGGTGCTCTGAGTGTACTGATTCGATTGGGGCAGCACTGGAGCGGCCGCGGCCAACTGGTGGCTGTGCTGGGGATGCGGATGCGCTACCAGCTGTTGGGTGTACGGCTGGTGGTGCTGCTGCGGCTGTGTGTGCAGTTGCAGCGTGTGCTGCTGAAGGTGCTGGTGGGCCTGTACCTGCGCCTGGATCTGTTGCTGCTGTTGCGCTTGCGCCTGGGCCTGGGCCTGAGCCACCGCCTGCTGCTGTTGCTGGCTGACAGTGGCCACCGCTCTCTGGGAGCTGCTGGCTGGCAGGCTAACCGTGCACTGTGCGCTCAGGGCTTCCGCTTGTGAAATAGCCACTGCTTCCTCATACGGCGGTGGAGCTTCGCCTCGCGGAAAGTGCGGCTTCCACAGGGGATAATGGGTGGCAGCGCCGCCATAGGAGTAGTCAATGGCGCTTAGATTTCCCTCCATGTAGCCCATGTTGCCGGCAATGTAACTGAAGTGCGAAAAACAAACATCAGATGACCTCCTTGAAAACAGACTCGAAGGAAAACTTACCCAATGCTGCCCACGATGCTGCGCTGATCCTCAGCATTCTGACGATTCTCCCGCGCTCGCATCTTGCGTTGCCGCAATCGATTCACCAGAAAGAAGAGCAATGAAAGTGAGAGCGTGGCCGTGATGCCACTGGCCACCAGTCAAATGCCAAAGTCCGTGCTCCCGTCGCTGAACTGGTCGTCCAGGCAGATTACCTCGCAGCAATTATTGCCACTGCCAACGGTCTGGAAAGACTTGCACTTGCTGAATGCCTCGCAGAGCACCATTTTGCAGGCCTTGGGAAGTCCGCTGTCGCAGGTGCACAGGCGGCAGGAGTCGGGTCCGGGCATGTAGTGCATGCCCGTCTCGTACAGCTTCCCATTGTAGTCGCGGCAGTGGCCACCGGGCACTAGGCTCGAGCTCACCGCGTTTCCATCTGCAGATAGGGCAATCAAAAAATCGGATCAATTCAAGCTCATGGTTTGGTGCTTTCAAAGAGTATGAAGGGAATACTATTTGTTACTATTTTTTGTTACCAAGAGTATTTTGCAAGATCTATTACTGAATCCCCGTTTTTCCTCAAATAACTAAAGCTAAATTTTTCTCTAAGTAGATGATAATTATGAAAATAGATAAAAAATGGTATTCTACAGAAGTGGAAAATGTACTTGAAAGGACTTCAAAAGTACGTACTGAAGGGAGTAAAATCTTTATTGTAAAAATATATTCATTTCCAGGAATATATTTACAAGTTAAAAATTCAATATCTTTAAATTCAATTTTTTAAATAATTACATCTCATTAGAGGAGCTGCAGTGCACAGCATTTGATAAAAATCCAGGAATATTAAAATAATTTAATTGTTTAATATCTTGTAGCATACTTTTCTGGGCAAGTTTAATGAAAGTTTTAATAATTTATAAGGCCATTGAAATGAATTATCATTATGTATATACAATTTGTATATACTGCTGTATGCATGCAGCAGTGTATGCTATTAAGTTAGCAAAAATATACACATGTAGCTAAAATCTTTACTGGTAAAAGGATCTGGAATACGCAGGACTTGAGATAGCATCTCAAACACAAGCGCCCATAGCCGCGCACTCGATGCTTGGATGCTGAATTCTTTATTTTGGCACACTTGACCAACTTTCGCATTTGCTGATTTAAAATTGCGCCACCAAGCCACACATACACAAACAGAAGGAGCACATACAGCTGCAATGACAAAGTGCAGCAGGTGCTGTAAATCCTCCGCTCAATCGAGGGACATGGGGGGTAAATCAGTGAAAATGAGAAAGAAGGGAAAGGCCACAATATTTATCACTTGAATGAAATTAAATGCAAACGCATAACATTTTCGACATCATTTAAATGCTAAACAGCAAAAGGAAATTCAAATTAAAAACAAATATATGTAAATGCACATACACTCTCAGCAATATACATGCATACATACATACATACATAGGTACATGTGTATGCAGCGGAGGACCTTTGAAGTGGCAGGGCGAGGAGGAGGTGAAAGCGAATTTCTGGCCAGGAAACGCACGAACGAAAATGGCAAACAGGCGTGCGTTACGCCCCCGCAACAAAAAAAGAAAAAATATCGCAAAAAAAAATGTTGCCGTTCATTCGAGAGTTTCCAAGTGAAATTGGTGTGTAGGTGTGTGTGATAAATACATACACGCGTGTCACATACACACCCAGTTCACACCCATACAAAGGAGCCCAGTATACATGCAAAAAATAAACACCAACACACACACACACACCCAAACAACCGCCCACCATAAAGCAGACACACATGTATGTATATATATACATACATACATACATATGTACATACAGGAGCAAAGCTAAATTTTGCAGGCCACTTCCTTCGTATTGCCATTTCCATTTCCCCACCCAAAAAAACCGATATGCCCCTTTTCTCTCTCATCCTCTCCGACTCTGCTCTGCTGAGAAAAAGAGCGAAACGAAGCGCAGAATGTGGGTTGGTATTGGTGAGTCCTGACTCTAACTGTGTGTGTGTGCCCCGTGTCCCATAAATTGTGAACTCTGTGGCCATGGACCATATTTCCAATTATCGCTGAAGGAGCAATGCGAGCAATCGAAATTGATTTTGTTGAAAAACCTTGTATTCAGCCTCAAGGAGTTTACACGTTTTTAACCGTCACATTTTTGCATTAAAAAGCTCAACCTTATTCGCATCGCCAGGATATGGGGCTGAATTTGCATGTTCGTTTGGCTGTGTATGTGTGTGTATAAAATTTTTCACATTAGTTTTCCCCACTGGACCGTTTCTGTTACCTTTGGCATTTCCGATGAACGCAAGCAATGCCAAAAAATACATTTTGCACACGTTATTTAGAACGCTTCACACAACAGAAATAATTGTTTAATTGCTATTTTGTCACACAAGTATTTTATCCAAGTATTTTCAACAGTTTTTGCGAACGTTCGAGCAATACCAACAACCACCGACGACGACGAACCGAACGAGAGTTTTCGCTCAGAAGTTCCGCTTCCAGGGTTCCCGTTAAGTTGTCCTTGCCAGCTTGGAACCACAGGACGAGCCAAGTTCCAGGGATACAGAAATCCTTTGCGTGGGAATCATTTAAACTTTGAAAGTTTTCCGTTCGTGTGAATTGTTTAAATCTATCCGGATTTTATATCCAATATAAGACAATCTCTTTATACTTGATTTGCTAAATCGTGTGTTCATATTCAGAGCCCTGCAACTCTGCAACAAATGATTTAAAATCCACTGCGATTTTGGTGGGCTCTTGTTTGCTAACGAAAACAATTTAAATTTTAGCTGAATTTTATTTCATTGACGCATTCTAACTACATTTGGTATGCCTCTGATGGTTGTTAAATTCAATTTACCCAAAATTTGAGCATTAATTTTGCAAAATGCATTCGGCATGCGACCCCAAAGTTAAGTTTAAATTTTAAGGGTCGAACAACAACAACAACAACAATAGATTAGAGGAGGGCGCAAACAACACGCACACGGAATAATCTGCGATTGCTGAACGGCGATTAAGTTGCATTTAAATCAAGCGCAGGGGTAATTTAAAACATTTATTTACTTGCAGGCAGCTGCTCCTGCCAATTGGTCTCCGATTTTGGCAGTCAGCAAACGACTGAGAGAGTCAACGGACATGGAAAGCGCCACAGCCGCAAAAGCAGTCGCTGATGCGGCTGCGACAAATCACAGCACCTATATAATACCGGGAAGAAATCACAGCACCTATGTAATACCAGGGATGTACGATCTCTCCGTTGAGGATACCAACTGGGTGCTGACCTCCTCCTTCATAATTTTCACCATGCAAACGGGCTTCGGAATGCTGGAGTCCGGCTGCGTGAGCATTAAGAACGAGGTGAACATTATGATGAAGAATGTGATCGATATTGTGCTGGGTGGCTTCACCTACTGGCTGTTCGGATATGGAATGAGCTTTGGGAGGGGCCCCCTTTCCAATCCCTTCATTGCTATCGGCGACTTTCTGCTGGATCCGCCGGTAGGCGATGCCCTGATGGGACAGATCTTTGCGGCCTTCCTGTTCCAGCTGTCCTTCGCCACCACAGCCACAACGATTGTTAGCGGCGCCATGGCAGAACGGTAGGTTTGACTTTACATTAATATATTTAATTTTTTATTCAAAACTCATTTCTATTCTTCCAGTTGCAACTTTAAAGCTTACTGTCTGTTCTCGTTCCTTAACACCGCTGTCTACTGCATACCCGCGGGTTGGGTGTGGGGAGAGCACGGATTCCTGAACAAACTAGGAGCAGTGGACATTGCGGGCAGTGGACCAGTTCACCTGATTGGAGGCGCCTCCGCCTTCGCCTCGGCCGCCATGCTGGGACCTCGACTGGGCCGCTATTCCGAGGGCTATGACCCTCTGCCATTGGGCAATCCCGTCAACGCCTGCATGGGTCTATTCGTTCTCTGGTGGGGCTGGCTGGCCTTCAACTCGGGCAGCACATATGGCGTGAGTGGAGCCAAGTGGCAGTATGCGGCAAGGGCGGCCGTTATGACCATGATGGGCTCCTTTGGCGGCGGATTCATTAGCTCTATGTAAGTGCTTAAAGACCTTACTACCTATATTTTTATTTATTTTAATTTATTTATTTATTTACTCATGGTCTCCATTTTCTTAAAGCTACTCCTTCTGGCGCCATGGAGGTGGCATGGACATCATGGATCTAATTAATGGTGTTCTCGGCTCTCTGGTGTCAATCACAGCTGGCTGCTTCCTGTACCGTGCCTGGGAGGCGCTAGTGATCGGTGCCATCGGTTCACTGTTCTGCGTACTGGCCATGCCACTATTCGATCGCATGGGCGTGGATGATCCTGTGGGCGCCAGCGCCGTGCACGGAGTGTGTGGGATCTGGGGCGTTATTGCCGTAGGCCTGTTTGCCGATAATCCCATTCCCCTGGACACTACTAACGGTCGCAGCGGATTGTTCAAGGGCGGCGGCTGGTATCTTCTTGGGATTCAGACGCTATCGGCTTTATGCTTGGCCTGCTGGGGCATCTGCTTCACTTTCTTGCTACTCTTCGTGATCAACAAGATAATACCCATACGCATGGATCCGCACGAGGAGCTGCTGGGCGCGGATCTCACCGAGCACCGAATCCGGCACTCACAAATAGGATTGTCGCGGGCCATCTCGGCCCTGGCACCCATTAAGGTGGATCTAAAGGAGATAGCTGGAATCCAGCCCATTGGCATTAATCCTGGCCACGAACGCAGCATTGAAAAGCTGCGGGCAGCGGAAGACAAGCTTCAGCAATGGCAATCGTATCTGGACCAGGTGAACGCTCCCAAGTCCAACCATCTTAAATCGGATGCCGGTCGAGACATCATTTTTAAGCCCAGGACAGCGGGCAACGTCTTTAACCGGCGTCTTCCCGCCCGGGACAATTTCAGCGGTGGCCTGTACAGGCCCAACAATAGTGACTTGCCCGTCATCAGTGGCCCATCATTAAAGCAGGAAAAGGACCCAAACTTTGCATGGGTGGATTAGTCATGGAAGTAATTACATTTAAAATTTATAATTAAAAAAAGATTTTAAGATTTTGTGGTTCTTTGCTTATTAATGTTAATTAGTTGTATTAAAAATACCGAAAGGCAGATAATTATATGTCCGCCTAGAAATATGCAGCATTTTCTTTCGTATTCCGATTTTGTACAATCAACTCGAATGTTCTTGAACACCAATTTTATAAACAGAAAACATAGGATTGCTTGCGTCCAAATAAATAATAATGAACTTAGTCAAAGGAAAACGTTGCCTTGCACTTAATCTCTTCTTATCTCCAGCACCTGTTGTTTCCCAGTCTACCAACGCTAATAGCGCACCTAGTCAACACAGATATAATCGAAGATAAGATAATCATCTGGAACAAATAGCAGAAGAGATAACCATCCAAAGTACAGTGCAACCTATATAACAAGAATTAGATTAAACCAAAATATATATCTGTAAAAAAAGGAAGGTAGTTTACTTTTTTTAGCTCTCTCCCAAACTAAATTAATAAGACCAAAATTTTGCAATTCTCAAATTTATTTATTGAATTCAAGTACAAGCAAATATTGTTTGGATGATCGATCGATGACAATAATATAATATATATTATTATGGAGCAGTGTTTGGTTTTGTTCTAGTATGAAATAATATTATAAATGAGTCTCGGAAGCAGTTGTCGTTTGTTCCGATTGGAGTTGGTGGCTGATTTTATGTTTTGTAATGTTTTCTAATTTAGAATCCAAGTTTTGTTTAAGCAACTCTTCTACTGTTTGGTTGGTATTTTGTAGCTGGGAGAATTGTTACTGTGTGGGGGGCGATTGAATTAGTCGACCTCCTCGATGGTGGGGCCAGCACCGCCGGCACCGGCAGCTCCAGGAGCACCAGCTGCTCCGGGCATGCCTCCAGGACCACCGGGCATGCCACCGGGAGCACCGCCGGCGCTCTGGTACAGCTTGGTGATGATCGGGTTGCACACACCCTCCAGCTCCTTCTGGCGATGCTCGTACTCCTCCTTGTCGGCCAGCTGGTTGGCATCGAGCCACTTGATTGTCTCGTTGCACTTGTCCAGGATGACGGTGCGGTCAGAGTCCGAAATCTTGGTCTTCAGGTTGTCCTCATCGAGGGTGGCCTTCATGTTGAAGCAGTACGACTCCAGGCCGTTCTTGGCGGCGATGGTCTCCTTCTGCTTCTCATCCTCATTGCGGTATTTCTCGGCCTCGTTGACCATGCGCTCAATATCCTCCTTGGAGAGACGACCCTTGTCGTTGGTAATGGTGATCTTGTTCTCCTTGTTGGTCGAACGCTCGAGGGCAGTGACGTTCAAGATGCCGTTGGCGTCAATGTCGAAGGTAACCTCAATCTGGGGCACGCCACGGGGTGCGGGAGGGATGCCCGACAGCTCGAACTTGCCCAGCAGGTTGTTGTCCTTGGTCATGGCGCGCTCACCCTCGTACACCTGGATCAGCACACCAGGCTGGTTGTCCGAGTAGGTGGTGAAGGTCTGGGTCTGCTTGGTCGGGATGGTGGTGTTGCGCTTGATCAGCACGCTCATCACACCGCCGGCGGTCTCGATACCCAGCGACAGCGGGGTGACATCGAGCAGCAGCAGATCCTGCACTTCCTGCGACTTGTCACCGTGCAGAATGGCAGCCTGGACGGCGGCACCATAAGCGACAGCCTCATCGGGGTTGATCGACTTGTTCAGCTCCTTGCCGTTGAACAGATCCTGCAGCAGGCGCTGCACCTTGGGGATACGAGTGGAGCCACCGACCAGCACGATGTCGTGGATGGCCGACTTGTCCAGCTTGGCGTCGCGCAGAGCCTTCTCCACAGGGTCCATGGTGCTGCGGAACAGATCGGCGTTCAGCTCCTCGAAACGGGCACGGGTGATCGAGGTGTAGAAATCGGTTCCCTCGAACAGAGAGTCGATCTCAATGCTGGCCTGGGTGGAGGAGGACAGGGTGCGCTTTGCACGCTCGCAGGCAGTGCGCAGACGACGCAGGGCGCGCTTGTTGGTGGTCAGATCCTTCTTGTGCTTGCGCTTGAACTCCTGAACGAAGTGCGTGACCAGACGGTTGTCGAAATCCTCACCACCCAAATGGGTATCACCGGCAGTGGACTTGACCTCAAAGATACCGTCATCGATCGACAGAATGGACACATCGAAGGTGCCGCCACCCAGATCGAAAATGAGCACATTGCGCTCGCCAACGGCCTTCTTGTCCAGACCGTAGGCAATGGCCGCAGCAGTGGGCTCGTTGATGATACGAAGCACATTCAGACCGGCGATGGTTCCGGCATCCTTAGTGGCCTGACGCTGGGAGTCGTTGAAGTAGGCCGGCACGGTGATGACCGCGTTGGTCACGGTCTTGCCCAGATAGGCCTCGGCAGTCTCCTTCATCTTGGTGAGCACCATCGAGGAGATCTCCTCGGGGAAGAAGGTCTTCTTCTCGTCCTTGTAGGTCACCTCGATCTTGGGCTTGCCATCAACGCTGACCACCTCGAAGGGCCAGTGCTTCATGTCCGACTGCACGGCGGAGTCATCGAACTTGCGGCCAATGAGACGCTTGGCATCGAAGATCGTCTGGGTCGGGTTCATCGCCACCTGGTTCTTGGCGGCATCGCCGATCAGACGCTCCGTATCGGTGAAGGCAACATAGGATGGTGTGGTACGATTACCCTGGTCGTTGGCGATGATCTCGACCTTGCCATGCTGGAACACTCCCACGCACGAGTAGGTGGTGCCCAAATCAATACCAACAGCAGGAGCTTTAGACATCTGCAAACAATTAGATGGGGAATCTTTTAGCTTATATTTTTTCTCTTTTAATTTTATATAAACGTAAGAAATACGAAATTTACGAACAATGAGATACTAGAGGTTTGAGTAAGACAGCGTAGTCATCGACAGCTGTGATCGGTAAGGGTTGTTAATGTGTTTTAATAATTGCCAAGGCAATAGAGAACATAGTTTTTCATTTCCCCCTAATAAACGCCATCTTATTTCGCCTTTTACAGCCAGCATTTCGATTTCGTCAAGCTCGCTATATTTGCCGAAATTGGCGCATCACGAGTTATGACTAATGCCAGCGCCATCAAAGCGAGAGAGTTTTGTTCAAAACGGCAAGATCAATGCCAAAACGCGGTAACAATGGCGGCCGACGCAGCTGCCATGGCATTTTCTGGAAAGGTGTGCTAAACAAAAAAAAAAGTAAAGAAACCGCATGGACAAAGACGAAAATTCTGGAATGCTAAATAAGCAAACACACATACACATGGAGAAAACCACGCTGCCGAAGCCAGGTCATTTTGGAGGGTTATTCGTGTACAATGCGTGCGAAAGAGACAACCATTCTGCTGAGGCCGACAAGGGGCTGTTTTTATGTGTATTAGTTCTACGCTCACAAATACACACACGTGCGCGTACTTTGAATGCCGGTTGGCAACGTGTTTTCTATCTAAATATATTTGAAAACCCACATAAAATATAAATTTATGGATATAAAGCCTATTTATAAACTAGCCGCATCTATGCTGGGTGGGAATTAAGCATGTTTCTAACGTGTGTTATGTGGGTATGATTAAGTCTGACGTCTGCCGGTGTGCGTGTGAGAAGTCGCACATTTTAGCATTGGAATATTCCAGAAAAGCGCAATGACACTTCAAAATAAATAAAATTAGCAATTACGATGACAAATTTGAACATTGATTTATATGAAGATAATTAAAACAGCAATGTCGAGTCCCCGGTGGATGACGCAAGAATTTTCTCATATACAGACGCAAAGGCATTGACTGCTAGGCGGCACATTTCCCAGTGGAATATTCCAGATAAGCGTAATCACGTTGTTCTTCACAATTCTAAGTAATTAGTCATCTACCATTAGCTTAATTACTACTTTAAATAAAAAAAAAGTCAACGTCTATGTGTATGCAAGCGCAACTGTGTGCATGTAGGCATTACTCATTAGGGGTCGAAAGTTCGAGAAGTCTCGTTTTACTATGCAAGTATTGATTGAATAAGGAAAATAGGTTTGGCCCCAATAGACTTGGGGCAATGACGGGGGATAACACGTGTTTAGCAGCTCTTGTTTTTTCTTTGTTAAACCGAAATATTACGAATGCACTTCTTACAACAGAGAGGGCGTTGAAATATAAGCACTTACCTTGTGTTGTCGAGTTAGAAAGTACTAAATATAATCGTGTAATTGCTACTTCACTTATTCTGCCGAGCGGTCACGTTCGATCAGATTTTTTTTCAATGAGTGAAAATTTTTAACTGACGAACTTGGCTTTTATTCGACGTTTCGGGTGGGTGGTAAATAGTGCGGCCACCCCACGTTTGTTTGTTTCTCCTTTTCCAGACGCCATCGCGCCATCGGTATTTTCCAAAGTTGCCGCGTCGGTCACACTCATTACCGATTGGGAATTCATGCCCACTTTCTTTTACCGATTGGGAATTCATGCCCACTTTCTTTTACCGATTGGGAATTCATGCCCACTTTCTTTTACCGATTGGGAATTCACGCCCACTTTCTTTTACCGGTTCGGCAATGCAAAATGAAAGTGTGGCCGAGTCGCTTGAAATTGGTGTATTTTTGTGCGCAAGGGTCACTCTATTCCAGATGCGCGCCAAACGGTATTTTTCAAAGTTCCCGCCTCGGTCACACCTTATTACCGGTTCGGAATTCATGCCCACTTTCTTTTACCGGTTCGCCAATGCAAAATGAAAGTGTGGCCGAATCGCTTGAAATAGGTGTATTTTGTAAGCAAAGGTCACTCTATTCCAGATGCGCGCCAAACGGTTTTTTTCAAAGTTCCCGCCTCGGCCACACTTCAATTTTCTCTCGCTGTTAAGCTACAACTCTGTTAATTTTATAAATAAAATTGCCGCCAAATCGGGTGGCGCTCATGAAATATGGGTGGGTGGTGGTGGACTTGGATCCATTCCAGAAAATCGTACACCTGTTCGAATACTTTGCAATGGTTGCTTCTAAACACTTCCTATTGGTAAATGTGAGAATCAAAATAAATGTATTATAATACTTGCTTAATTTATTATTATATTATTATTACGTACAACTAGAAATAAAATTAACTTAATAAAATAAGAGGCTCCAGGCGCTATTTAGTTTATATTTTTCAGAGGATGGCCCTACTCTTTTATACGCATTTTCGTTGAAAATTCATGACCGTAAACTACTATTTTGCAAAGAAAAGAATTAAATTGATAATTAAGTGTAATTTAAACAAACAACAACTAAATATACATATGTATACATATACAACGCCGCCTCTAGCACCTCCTCCGCCACCCCCAGGGGTAGCGTTAGCAGCATTTAGGTCTTCAATGGCTCTGCTACGCTGTTTTGCCATGACGCCCTGCGTCTTCTCCATCCACGCAACGCCTGAATTCTTGGTGCAGGTTCAGGGGCTGAGCCTGGAACTGCAGCTTCGGATCTGGCCTGATCTACACCTACTGGTAGTGTAGTTCCTATCTAACGAAAAGAAGGAACGAAAACTTAATAAAACAAATTGTTAAGCCCAACTGTACATACCGCGTTCGCAATTTTTCACAATTTTTTACAAGGTAAGTGCTTCAGGATCAACTTAAAATATGTGCGCCTTAAAAATAAAGCAAATACACAACCCCTAGATTTCAAAATTTGAAAGTTGAAGCAAATGTAGCTTACAGCAGAATGTAAGTTTACAGCGTTTTGCTTATGCAATCTAACAGTAACAGAATTTTGCTTATGAATTATAACATTTTGATTTTTTTTTTCTCGCAAAGCGATGTTTCGTGTCCCATTATCGATAATTACCGCTCCAAAACATCGGTAATTGAGAGAGCATCTGCAGCCCTGCAATGCATTCGATACAGGCGATATTCTAATCGATTCCCTTGTTAGCACAATCGATTAGTCGAAACCGCGGGAACAATAACAAATAAAGCTTAAATTGCGGATTTCGGCTCAAAAAGCAAGGTCCTGGCAGCAGGATGAGCGCTCTACTAAACGAAATCCAGCGGATCATCGCCGAGGTCCGATCGGATAAGCCATCAAGCCGAAATAAAGCCATCGAACAGCTGGAGGAAAAACTTGTCAACTGCAAGGAGGGCGTAAATGCTCTCTTGCTGGACAAACGATTCGACTTGACGTGGGCCGCAGTGTACGATGTGGTCAAGGAGGCACTATTCAAGGTCTGTGACATTGCACCCGTAAATTATACCACCATCTCATGAAGTAGGTTCGCTTATAAACAGCACGCTCAGAGCTTATGCGATGCCAATGAGAAATCCTTCAAGACTTTGGCAGGCAAGACTTATTTGTACGGCAATGTTCACGACAGGATCGTTAAATACAACTTGGACGGTAAGCATTAGGCGTGCCGTGGAGCCCTGTCTAATGTATGTGCTCTTCAGCTGGCTTGCACTCGACAGGAAGTGGTCACTTTCTGGCAAAGACGAGTCTGTTTAATGCGTTCGAGGAGATGATCAAGTCACGGCTGGTGATGAAGCACTTTGGCGACCGCATCCTAGGACTGCTGGACAGGGGCATTTACTCCTCTGCCAGTTATGTGCGCGAACTGAAGATCAACGAGTACAGCCGTAAGGAAACATTTTTTTCCAAAGTCTGTGGGTGTACGTAACCAGATAGCTTGACGTGGCTTTTTAGGCATCCTCTCCTACCTGTTTGAGCTTAATGTTGGCGGGGACGATTTAATCCAAACTACAATACTGAAATGCATTACAAAGACAGTAACTTTGGCCAAAGATCGGGTTCAGCTGCACTGTGACATGGTGGAATATTTGCCGGAGTTAAAAAGCTTTGCAATCGCGGCAAATGGGGCGAGGAAGACGGAGATTGTTCGGCTCTATTTGATCTTCGCCACGGAGGTGGGTTTAATACTTCGCTTTGTTTGTATCACTGATAACTCTGATAATTCTACTTTAGCTTTCGGTTAACTACCATCGCCAGCTGTGCATCCACATGCAGGAGATCCTACCGAAGCTGTGCGAGTTCCACAACGAGGATGTGTTCCGTGATGACACCCGAAACTTGTTTTTCCAGTGCGTCATCCAGTCGTTGCGTTTACTATACCCTAAGCTGGACATGGGTGATTTCAACACATTCGGAGTGCCCGTCCACGAGACGTGGTCACAAACTCTGATGCGACTGAAAACCATTGTGAACATGGAGATACGGAAGAACTCCCTCGTGCGCTACAAGACGGCACAACTGAACAACGACAAGTTTTCGGATACCTTCATAAAGATGTCCGCATTGGTCATGTATATTGTAAGGAAAAACATAAAAATAATGTTGTGTATACTTTAGTTTCTGTTCTTGCAGGTTCTGTGGCACTTGGAGGAGGCGAGAAAACCGGATGAAAACGGAGATGGTGACGTGCCAAAAAAAATGCCCAAAACTTCGGACAAAATGGATGAAATTTTCACCCTGATTGACAAGAAGGAGACAACTTTCAACGACGTCTGGTTTGCCATCTTCGCCGAACTGCTCCAACTAAGCAGCGTCATCCTGAACGTGGGCAATTACCAGCAGTCGCTGTGCATCGTTTCAGACATAATGCAAATGTATGGCAATGCCAGAAATTTGAGGAATCTTCATCTGTGCATGCGAAGTTTGCTAAAAAAGGAAAAGGAGCTCATAAAGTCGCAGTCGATACAGGAAGGTTTTCTCGCTGAAATGTGGAGTAGGATGGGAAACCACCTGATATCAGAGACCACCACAAATAGCGAGGAGATTAAAGAGAAGCAGCTGATGCTGCGGTTGCTGATCAGACATCACAAGCTAAGTCCGAAAATGGTCACCAGCCTAGTGCAGAATATCACAACAAACGAATTGATGAAACGCAACGAATGCTTCGCCACCATTCGCGAGATTTACATTCATGCGGGCGAGTGCGGTCAGGACAAGGCCTCCGCGGACTTGGAGCCTATTATTGCATGGGCCTACGGCAGCGGGGAGCGCACCAGCGCCACTCAAGTTATACACAATATAGCCAGCATAGATGCCAAGCTGCAGGCGGACACCTTTGCGATCAGTATCATCAATTTCTTAGACCAGCAGCAGCTGGAAGAGCTCTCTAAATTAGAGCCCAAGGAAATTCCCGCTGAACAAAATCTTTTGGCATTCAAGTATAACAAGCAATTGATTTGCCTAGACAAGGAGTATGCCCGACCATTTGACTCAATTACTCAGCTGCAGAGCGAGACAAAGAACTGTCTGTACCAGACCAACTATGAGTGCCTGATGCGCAATCTCAACTTCCAATGTGTTAACGATAATCAGACTGCGGCCATCTTGAAAAATCTCAATAATCTGCATCGGTTGACCTGTACAATGGAGAGGCTTTTGCATTACAAGGTGTTTGATGCCGGGAACTTCGAGGGCTGTCCTCTAATCAAAAGAATTGGTCTCTTCCTCAGTCACATTGAGGTATGTGGGTGTAAAATGAGGAATGTTCTCGTTTTATATTAATATATTTATGGTTTATAGTTCCAGTACAAGGCCAATTGTGCTGAGATGCTGGATGAGAGCGATCTGCGTGAGATTCTGCGGCTACAAATAGCTGTACTTGAAGTCTTTAAATCTAATTCGATTTTACTCATTTATTTGGAGAAGCAGCCGATAGAAATGATGGTGGAATTCATTGGCGCTGCCCTCAAGCTGCACTGTAAATTTTATATTGATTTACTTTATTAACTTTATTAAATTATATTTACGAAATTCTAGGCATGCGGCGAGAGCGCTCCGAGAACGCGGATCATTTGACAATAACTGCTCAGTGCTTGCACATTTTGGGTGGATTGTGTGCTTGCAGTTCGCATCAGGACGAAACCTTTGAGCACATAGCCAAAGTGACAATGCGTTGGCAGCCCCAAGATGTGCTTATTGTAACAAAGGTGGGTGGGCTAACATCTCATCACGAATCGGTATAACTAACACTATACTTCTAGGAACTGTGCAGCTGTTCAACTATTTCAGATGCAGCCAGCCATTGGCTGGTGAGCAAACTGAAGACTGTCTTTCAGCTTCATTATCTCGATTTGGATATCATCGATAAGGTGGTCGACCATTTGCCCAGTGAGCTACGATTCATATAGTCATTTAATTCATAGTTTTTGAATGTTGCTCCTTTTAGCAATTTTCCAGTTTGTTTTCCAAATAGAACATCACTTGGACGATATGCTAATGGCTCTTAATTCCCTGCTAAGGATTGCCCTTAAAAAGTCTTACACCTCCCAATTGACGGCAAAAATCGTACGGTGCGTGGGCTTAATTGCCCAGCGTTGTCCTGACATTTACCAGCAGGAAAACTTCACTGTGATATGCAAGTCTACAGCGAAATTCATCACAATGCCCACATTGGAAGTGCGTTTTGCTACCCTGTTCACCTTCATCATTCTGCTGAACACAAACTGTGTGACCAATGATGCAATCGGGAATTCTCCGACTCACTGGGAGTTCTGTTACGAGCTCTACAACAGCATTGAGTTAAAAAAGCTTTCGGTATGTAAAAGATATCCTTACTGGTTCGTAGCTCAAGGGATTTTATTGCCAGACAAACGACGACGAGGATGCATTTCAGAATAGTAATGCCATAATTGTGCAAATGCTGATTGGCATATTTTTGTGGAGCTCATTTCATCAGGAGACCGCTCTCAAGGAGCTGCTATTTTATTACGCTCAGCGCAGGCTGTCAGAAAGTGAGTTCCTGTAATTACCACGATCTTATAGATTGAGTCTAAAGGTATGTACTCTCCCCACAGGTGAGTTTACTTCTCTGCACAGTATAGTGCCTGCATATGGACGAACCGTGCTAGATCTTATACGGCCCTATACGGATTTCATGCTGCACCAGTGGAGCTTACAGGGCTGGCCCATTTCCAAGTTCCCCTATTTTCTGTGCTATGAAAGGAAGAAGGATTTCCGTAGGGATCATTCCAGTAGTATCATGGCTTATGTATTTCTATACGGCAAGACTGAGGATATTCAACGCTACAGCAAGTCCATCAGTGAAGAGGTACCAATGCTATTTCATGCGAATTATATCTGAGATCTTAGTCATTTCTTTTGTGCCCTCAGGTAGCCCTTCCCCTAGTGGCCTCGTATGTTCTGCCCAAAAATGCATTTTGCAGCGAAAGCGAAAATAAGGAGTTTCAAGATCATTATCAGCGGCTTTCGGAGAATCTCAGATACTCCCAGCTAAATGCCAAGGATGTTGATCTCAACGAGGAGACCGTTTGCTGCGCAATTGGCCTGCTTGACGACGATCTAGAGGAAATGAAGAGATTACTGGGATCCAATGTGCCGGGCTGCAGAACTAGCAACTGGTATACACTTTCGTTGAAATCTATGTTCGATTGTCTAAGCCTGCATATTGTAAGTACTATTTTAACTATTTTATTATTATTCTATTACTTAAATACCTTTTTAGGGCTCCCATAAAGGTTCTTCAAGTGGGGACCATCGCATCCAGTCTATGTCAACGCTTCAGCTTAAACATCCTCGAATATTGGTCAAAGTTTTTGGCCGCTTGAAAACCAATTGTTTTACCTCCAGTTTTCCCAGCCAGGCGTTGCGTTATTTGTTTCTTTATTGCGAAATCGCTGATGCTGTTTATGAGGCTGCAGCCCAGGAAGCAGTCAAAACCAAAGGTGCTGTCGCTCAGTGCTCCTATTTTGTTCGCGATATTTGGTTCTTTGTGGTTCGATACCTTCATCACAGTGAGTTTTAATTATTATTTAAACATATTATTTAATTAACATTCTCGAATCGCAATGCAGCCAAGTCCAGCCAAGTACAAATGTGTGCACTTTCGTTTCTTGAACAACTACTGAACTCCAAGCCAGTTTTTGGTTCAGAGGAGTTCACCACACACATGGCAGAGATAGCTAAGTTGTTGAGTGGCTTTCAACGGGAATGCGTTGCCAAGGAAGTTAAGGAGAAGGCGAGTGAAGTCGTAAAGATGATTCTGGAATACCACCACTCCCAAATCAATATGCATTCCTTTCTGGAGGACACTACGGAATGTGAGTTCCTGCAACCTCTTCGAGAGCAATACAATTCCAGCATAGAGCCAAGCAATGACTCGTCTGATGTGGCCAATTATCTACGTTCGTTTCTCAAGAGACCCACCGCTGAGCGACTGCGAGATCTGAGAACTTATGTAAGTGACAAAATATCAAATATCTATGATTACTTCATGCTTATCTTAAATAAAAACAGATTGCGGACCACAAAGATAGTCTTCAAGAAAATGAACGAATATTATTTGAGGTCATTAGTCGCTTGATTCAAATGGCCAGAGATTCGGTCAGCAAGCAGAGCAGCCTGGACGCCCTAAAGTGCCTGGCTCAAATCGGGCCTTTGAAGTTATCAAATGTTTCATATTATTTCCAAACCGACTTTGATTCCTTCGAGGAGGTATACTCAATAATCCTCCTAAAATATTTTTTTTATCACTAATTTACCTTTTTCTGTGCAGTCAGAGAATCTGGAGCCTTTAGAGAAGTTCCTGGACGTCATCTGTAAGACCTTGGAGAAATCTTTGTTTCAGTTTGATCCTCACACTCATGATGCTTTGGTTTCCGTCGTCATCCAAGTTGTAAATAGCCAGTGTGGCTTAAAGATTATAGGTCAGCACCTCACTCATGGTTATTATAAAGCAAAACTCGGGAACTAACTTTACTTACATTTGATTCCCCTTTAGATCGCTTTAAAAACGTTCAAATATTTGCTGTTAAGCCTCCGGAATCAAGCGTTTTGAATGGGTACAAGCAGATTTCTCCCATCGATTGGTTAGCTGCACTGCAAGCAACTGAAGACTTGAGCTATGAGCCCTGGATGTGTGCCTTCGTTTCGAATGTATTTACTAATTGCGGCTGGCAAGCATTCGGTGCGTTGGCTGCCAAGTCTTTGCCCTTTGCCAAGACCTGCCTGCAGCCATTCATTAAGTTACTGTTGGCCAGCAATCAGGAGCAGCACTTGGAAAGTTTATGCCGAATGTTAGATTACTTTTTCGAACGCTTCGCAGGCTCAAACTCAACGAGCTCCACTGCGCAGATCTTTCAGAATAAGCGCGCCATCAAAAAGTTCTTGCACATCTGCGAGTGTATACGAGTGGGGAATAATTGGAGCATTCCTTTGGATCTGAGCAATGTGGTTATGGCTAGTAACCACTGCCAGGCCTACTTTCTGAGCATCATGTATCTGGAGTTGTGGGCTTGCTCTGCGGTCGTTAGTCCGTTGAACAACGAATCATTTCAAGCCTCGGCAAAGAAGGTACTTAAGAAGCCAGTTTTTAAATACGAGTATTTCCTAAAACCATCAAAATTTTCAGGCCTACGAATCCATTGGCTGCTTGGACGCTATTCCTGGCTTTGTGAATCCTATGCTCTCTCGTGTGGACTTCCTTGGTCGGAGCAACAACTTGACTGCTATTCTATTGGAGTCCGATCACCTGGATAAGGCCAACAGCCAACTCTGCATGGACATTATGAAGGGCAATGGCTTGTGGTCGTTCGCCCACCTCCATCAGCAACAAAGTACGGAACCGGACTATGAAGTCTTTTGGCGCCTGGGGCAGTGGGACTCACTGACAGAGTCCCAGCAGCAGCAGCAACAGCAACAGCAACTGGGGACGAGGACTTCATTCAATTTAGAGCAACAGTTCAATCGGCATCACTTTGTGGCCCTCAGAAGCATTAGCAAGCGAGAGGAGGAGAATAGCCTGTCGGCCATTGACATGGCCTACAATTGTGTGCGCGACATACTACAAGAGATCAGCGTAGAGTGCCTGCAGAGTGTTTACAAATACTTGACCTGGTTGTGCTCCCTCCAGCAGGCGGAGGACTTTTGCCTGGTATTGTGGCTTAAAGTGGACGTTACAATTGGCTTGGCTTACCTCTTCCTTCTCCGCATAGATCCAGTTTGGCACCCAAGTGCCTCCGGCCCAAATGAACCAACTATTCCATAAATGGCAGACGGAATTGGAGCTCAATTACGGCAACTTTGCCTGTAAGGAGTATGTCATTGCTCATCACATTAGTCTGTTTAAGATGGCCGGTACACGAGCGACGCGTCGGTTGATCGATTTCTACAAGGACAATCCTGTGGACACGTACCTGCTGAAGGGCATTGGGGAATGCAAGGCAGCGGGTAGGTTGAACCTAGCAACCAAGTATATAGGAATTCTGCGTGAAATGCCAGATATTAGGGAGTCCACAAAGGTAACCGTAACTACCTTTTTATAAATGTTCGTACCCCATGTGCCTTGTTTTTGTCTTTCAGATAAGCGTCCTGCTCGAGGATGCCGAGGTGAATGTGAAGATGGGCAATCATCAGATAGCCAAGGCTATTCTGGAGCATGTGACCACCAACGATAAGTTTATTTACTGCCTCCAGCGGGTACCGGCTCTGCGAATGCATGGCGAGTTTCTCATGGACTGCAATGCCGAGAGTTTGAGTTCGGTTCTGCGTCACAAGTTTAAAGCTTCGCTGGAGCTGATTGATAACTTTGTACAGCATCGCGAGGCCCTGAAAGATAAAACTTCAGACATCGGGCAGGACCTCGAAGCTTTCGCTAATCGGCACCGTACAGCTGCCTATGCCGCCATGGCCAAGTATGCGGACAGGGAGTACCAGCAACTGTATGAATATCGGCACTCGCAGGACTACCAAACGTTGCTGGACATCATCGAGCAGAACCGATCGACGGCTGAAAAGGTGTCGCAGCGCGATACTAAAGACCAACGCATCATGGGCATGCAGATGAAGTTCTATGCCAGTCTGGACGAGCGGCAGCTGCAGCGAATTGAGGCTAAGTTGACGGAACATCTTTGCTCAGCGATCCGCAACCACATAGCCTACTGTCGGTTGGACAGTGGCTTCTCGAGCGCCGCCATCTACCGCATCATCTCGCTCTGGTTCACCAACGCGTCCAACGAGCAGATGCAGCAGTGCGTAAAGGAAGAGATCCTCTCAGTTCCAAGTTACAAGTTTATTTGTGCTGCTAACCAACTGACCGGTCGCCTCAATTCCAAGAACAAAAGCCTGCTTAAAGCGCTTACGGAACTCCTGGTGCGATGCGGGCAAGATCATCCACACCACATCTTCTACCAGCTGTATCCGCTGGTTTATGCGCACCTGGATGGCGAGAACAGCAATACGGAACGAGCGGGGATTGCGCAAAGCATCATTGGCAAGATCTGTGAAAAGAATTCCTCGGCAGCTGAAACCAGCAGGCAGCTGGAATCGTTGTTGCCAGGTAACCTCGGGATTATGCATTATTATGTTGTATTGTTACCTGTTTTTCGTTTTTTCTTTTAGCTCTCATCAAATTCGCCAACGAAGGCAAGACTGAGAACAATCAAGTCGTTTCAGATTCGACGCGATTTAAGCAGTTTGAAAAGGTTCGACGCATCCGCAATCTGGACGCTGTTCACTGTCCTACCCTCGAGCTGCCGGTGGTGCCTAACAAAGACTACAATATAAAAAGTATGTACTGGTCCCTTGACCACTGTCTCGATAAATAAACCTTACCCCGTCACAGGCATTATCAAGTGGACCAACGAGATCTCCCAGTGTGGCGGGCTAAACGCTCCCGTCAAGGTAATGTGCATCTGTTCTGACGGGGAGACGCGTGCTCAATTGATTAAGGGCAAGGACGATCTGCGCCAGGATGCTGTGATGCAGCAGGTCTTTGGAATTGTGAATGAGCTGCTGCAACAGGACGCGGAGTTCATTGAACGCAAGCTGCAGCTTCGCACCTATAAGGTCACGCCTCTGTCCATGCGAAGCGGCATCCTTGAGTGGTGCACCAACTCGATGCCCGTGGGCCAATACCTCGTAGGTAATGGCAAAGGCGGTGCCCATTTAAAATATCGTCCGAGCGATTGGCTTAACAACAAGTGTCGCAGCCTCTCGATGGTGGGATAAAATATATATAATCCAGATATCATGTCATTAACAAGAAAATATTTACAGAATCATTATAAGTCGCCCAAGGAAAAACGCTTTGAGGTGTATAAGCTAATTTGCGAGCATTTGAAACCAGTTTTCCACTACTTCCTGCTGGAAAAGTTTCCCATTCCGGGAGTGTGGTTTGAGAGGCGCCTGGCCTATACGAACAGTGTGGCTACCACTTCTATGGTGGGCTACGTCCTTGGCCTGGGCGATCGGCACACCCAAAACATACTAATAGACCAGCAAACGGCAGAAGTCATTCATATTGATTTCGGTAAGTCTCTGAAATTTATAGGAGACGTATAATAAAAGTTATTTCTTTTAGGCATCGCCTTTGAGCAGGGTAAGATCCAACAAACCCCCGAAACCGTTCCCTTCCGCCTGACCCGCGACTTTGTGGCGCCCATGGGAATATGCGGCACAAAGGGTGTCTTTGCTAAGTCCTGTGAGGCCACCATGCATATCCTGCGTCGCTACAAGTCCGTCTTTATCACAATACTGGAAGTGCTACTCTACGATCCGCTCTTCATTTGGGGAGTCCTCAAACCGAAAAAGAAGTCCTCGCAGCTAGCTTCTCAGCATTCCAGTAAGTTATTATCTTTTTATAACCCATTCTATTGGTGACATTTGCTAACTTTTTTAAGACGAGGAATCGGTTAATCTGGTTGCCCAACGAGCTTTGCTTCTGGTGCAAAACAAACTGGAGGGACGGGAGGCCGGTAGTACCCGCGGCGACTCAAATGTCGAGGCGCAAGTGGAACGATTGATCAACGAGGCCACGCTTCCGAGTAATCTGTGCCTGCTCTATCCCGGCTGGGATCCATATTTGTAACTAGTACATCACACTTGTTATCAGTCGTATAATTATGGTTTTTTTTATACTTTCTATGAAAATATATAGGTGATTAGTCAAATCTGTTCTTTGACATTGATTTATCTATGAACATTCCTTAACTTATTGGATTTGTAGGGAATATTTTTCAATGGTTTTTAAGGTTTATGGTCTGCTATAGCAAGCAAAAAGCCCAAGTAGTATTTGTTATCTTACCAACTTTCATTCAAAACTATGTTTCTCGATTTTAACTGTATTTCAATTTTATGTGAAAGACTTCCTAATCTATAGATTGATATAAAATGGTTTGAATAAAAGTTTGGTGATAATATTAACCACTTGGCGTGCGTTGCCTGCTAGTACAGAAAGATTAGGCCAAATAAACTCATTGTCGAATATTTTCAGTGGTATAAACACGGTCAGGCACTCGCATAAAAAGCCATGTTATTCATGTAACACCTAAGAAGAGTTTGTTCCTGATTATGCCAGAACCATATTCTGGTTCTACTTCGATTTGCTGCAGGATCTTGATAAAATACCTATTGCATTTTATAATCCAACAAAGCATAGGCCATAAATCAATAAACGGCTATAAAAACAAGGCTTATCAAGACCCCTCAGCGATTATTCGGTATTCGTAGGTAGCAGCCATAGCCTTTGTCGCGGGCGTCGCTATCGGGAATACCAATGACGGTGTGATAATGGACGGATTTAAATGCAAATGGGGTTTTGATAGCTTCATGAGGACATGTTACTGTCCGTCATCCTTATCAACATGATAACGGAAACTCGCTTGAAACGTCAAACGGTCCATAAATCGTATCTTTCAAGTATTTTTTGCAAACCCAATGTCACCCATCAATCTAGTTGATTATGTGTATGTTTTTATACTTCTTAAACTACATATATTAGAATAGTGACTTATATAAGATGTTAGTTTCAGTCTTAGTTCTTTGTTCTGGCCTCAAGTTTACAATCGGGCTCGACGCCGTCGAATATGGGCGCACTCTCTTCACCATTTCCTCCTCCAGTTATGATGCCAATGATGTCCGATAATGTGAACTGACTTAGGAAACTGTTGACAGCCTGAAAAATATGTAAGAACGATTAGGACATAGTTAGAGCAGAACTCTATGGCGAACTCACCGTTTGAACCTTGGAAACCACTGTGCCTTGGCCATAGTCCCAAACGTCACCGAGTAACTCCACACCCATTTCGTTGACCAGAGCGTGAATAAATTCATTAACACGCTCTTCCTCCAGCAAGTTGTCAAAGTTGATCTTAAGATCTCGCAGGTGTACATCGATCTGCAGGTTTGAGATGCCCAGCGGAGACAGGGATCTCATTCGGAACGAGATTCGGATCGAAAAGTCAGTGATTGAGGTTCTAAACCAAGAAAATTAATAAGAAATAGGTATCTCTTTCTAAGCTGTTCTCCTTACTCGGCATTGCCATCGCCAGCTAGGTTCAGGATATAGGCCAGCGATCCCTTGGCCGTGTACAAGGACTCAAAGTGGGTGAGGGGCAAGGTGATATTCATGCTGCTCGTCAGCCCGATCACCGGTCTTAGGGTAAGAGTAGGTACATCAAAATCAGACAGTCCCTGCAGCTTGAAGTCGTCGATGGACCCAGTGAAACTGCAAAAGCAATGCCACATTTAACTTTTCCTAAGGACTGCAGTTTCTCCAGTTTGAACTCACTCTACGAGATATTTATTGTTCACCGCCGTTTCGGCCGGACCCAACTGCAGAGGATCCAGGGCGGGCAGTCCCAGGTTCGGAATGGGGTGGCACATGCGCATGCGAAACTCTTCAAGAAAATTAAGGATCACCGATTCGTAAACACAGGTAGCGGGTGCCAGACAGGCGTAGAGGATGGCCGTGGCCAGCAGGAGCTGGCTTGTGAAATGTGCCTGCCGCATTTTGCTGCTGATCTGCTTCCGCTCGGCTTAGAGTAGCTACTGTGGAGCCAGTGCAAGCCTACCCCGAATTTTGTTTGCGAGCACTCTTCAAGTGGATGCCGTTGTATGTGTCAAGATACGACGTTTATTTCAACAGTTAGCCCAAACACTTATCTTCGCTAATCGCGGGCGGGGCCCGATTTCGGTCGATTACCGCCATGGGTTTATGAGCCGAGTGCTTCTATTTTCGATTTATTCTGTTGTTTATCAGCCTAATCTCTGTGCGACAGTTAAAAGGCTCCTTGTTGAACTATTATTAACTAGTAGCTAGGGTCCTCGGGGCTGCTAAACCTGCTCTGGGGGCTGGCGCAGGTGCTCAGGAATCTGTTGCAGTTCCGTCTTAGACGCCTGTAGCGCGACGCCCTCGGGCAAATTGCGTTCGATGTACTCTAGAAACGTGTCCAGCGTAGAGCCCGTCAGCTTGTGGAAGTTCATGTAGCGGAAGTGGGTTCGCACCTCGTACTGCACTCGATGCTTCTTGTAAATGTGCACCGACTTCAGAAGCGTCATCCGCTCGTGGAGCGCTTTGCGAGGTGACCAACTGCAAAATATATTATTAGTTATATATCTCCTTCAGTTAGCGGAAATTAGTGGCCCCACTCACCACTTGCCCTTCTCAATGCCCAAATGGTCTGCTGCAGTGGTGGCGAACCAGGTGTAGCTCTTTAGAACAGCAGGATCAATCCCCCGAAGCTCGATCTCCAACTTGCTATATAGTTTATCCGGCTCCGGTGCAGGTGTCTTTGGTAAAACATTCGACTGTGCCCCGGCGGTGCTAGTGGACACGGCGGACAGCGCCCGCATTGGCTGTGCCCATCGGAGAGTCTTTAACGTCTACGAGTCAAAAATTAAATGTTTATTTTGTGTTTTCTTTAATAAATTAAATGAAATACCTGCAACATCGTTTTATTTACAACTTGAATTATGCAAGGACGAGTTTCACCTAACGCGTTTTAGATAATTATTGGTATACACTAGATTTGGTATTTTTAAGCGCCAGAACATTGATGCACCCAGAACACCCTATAAGTTAGTACAATTGGTCAGACGAATTTGTAATAAATATAAACTCATCTCCCGTGGTGTACCTTCGAAGTATGCACATTTTTATTAAATGTCAATAAACCTAGCAAACTCAAGCCTTAGATTACCAATAAAATTGTATTAAAGAATTTTTTGTGAATATACCCTTTGATACCCTATAAAATGTCTTAAAACGCGTTAGTTCATTTTCCCGCCAATGCTTTCTTGTTGAATCTCCGCACGTGCTGGCGCCGCAAAAACAAGTTTATTTTAATTAAACATTATTTAACTGTTTTTATTGGAGTCACAACATGAAGGACACTGAAATCAAAGGTAAAAGCCCGGCAATTCTATAAACTCCAACAGTATGTTTTCAATGCTTTCCATATATGACAGAAAACACACAGGATGCAGAGCGCCAGAAGGACGCCCCGGAGGAGTCGGCAGATGCTAGTAGCGACGAAGATGAATACGATGACATTGAGGATGATGATGACGACGCAATGGACGAAGGTGAAGAGCCTGCTACTTGTCTGTTCTGTGCGGAAATCTTCCCGAAACTTGAGACTGCCATTGAGCACCTGGATGTTCGGCACAAGGTGAACCTGTCGCAACTCAAATCGAAATTTCAAATGGATCAATATTCCTTCATCAAGCTGATAAACTATATAAGAGTCAACAAAACTAGCGCCGAGCAGCTGCTCTCTACTGAACAGGCGCTCTGGCAAGACGAGAAGTACCTCAAACCTCTAGAGTATGAGCCCTGGCTGTGTTACGATTACGAAGCCATAAAGACGGACGCTGCCGAGGCGCAGCCGACGGTTGTCGAGCTTCAGCAGCGCATTGCCGAGCAATCCCGGCTGCTGCTACAGGCCAACGAGGATATGGAGCGCATGCGCAGCGACTACAAGGAGCTCCTGCAAAAGGTTCATGGGGACAACGAATCCAAGGCTACCAGTAATCCCGTGCCGCGCAATAATCCCAATCTGGACAAGGAGTACTTCAACAGCTATTCCCATTTTGGCATCCATCATGAGATGTTGAGCGACAAGGTGCGGACCAGCACCTATCGCTCGGCTTTGCTCCAAAACGAAGCAGTGGTCCGAGGCAAGACAGTGCTGGATGTGGGCTGTGGCACAGGAATCCTCTCTATCTTTGCCTCTAAGGCAGGTGCCTCCCGCGTGGTGGGTATAGATAACTCGGAAATCGTCTACACCGCCATGGACATTGTACGTAAAAACAAGGTGGAGAATGTGGAGCTTATCAAGGGCCGCCTAGAGGATACTGATTTGCCAGAGGCCAAGTATGACATTATTATTTCCGAGTGGATGGGCTACTTCCTGCTGTACGAGTCTATGCTGGACAGCATCATTTATGCACGCGAACACCACCTTAACCCAAATGGCATCATCCTGCCCAGCCGCTGTACCCTGAGCCTGTTGGGCTACGGCAACGACACCCTCTACGCCGAACAGGTGGAGTTCTGGTCGGATGTGTACGATGTGAACATGAGCGATCTGCGTAAGCGCTCCATCGAGGAGCCGCTCATGGAGGTGGTGGACGCACAGTTCACGTTAACGGAACCTGAGCAGATAGCAAACTTTGACATAATGACCGTCGATCTAAACTACCCCAACTTTAGTCACAATTTTAACTTAAAGGTCACTAAGGCGGGTCGCCTCTCGGCTTTTGTTGGCTTTTTCGACACACTCTTTGAGCTGCCCTCCGCCGTCATGTTCAGCACATCACCCAACGAGACACCAACCCACTGGAAACAGACAGTTTTCTTCATTGACCAGCCACAGGCTGTGAAGGCGGGAGATGTAATCACTGGCAAAATTACGTCGCGGCGGCACAAGGAGGACGTTAGGGCGCTAAGTGTAGATATCGAAGTGTTTGGCAAGAAACACAAGTATATGGTGGTCTAATATTGTGATTCCCGGAGAACTTTACGCATTTAAAACCAAGAGCCAGTCTGGGGTCTTTCAAATCGTTTTTAATTAAAGATTCGTGGATCGTACGCAGCTGACAAATGTGAACTTATTTGTGTACCTTTTAAAATTATGTAAATATATATAAATTAAAATGAGTGCCCACTCGCCAGATAAGCTGGATAGTAGACATCGGGCGCGGCCAAAACATAATTGTAGTTGTAGTTTCAGAGTTGTGGAATTGAAGCCGGCAACTGGTGCTTTAAGCGGTGTTGGTTTCCAACTCGGAGGCCGGAATCTCGGACTCCTCGTCGTTGTAAACATTCTCGGCCATCTGCCACACTTGCATAATGTTGTCCTCGGACACTGAGCAGATAATCCACGGCTCATTGGGGTTCCAGGAGAAGTCGCTAATCTTTGCCGTATGGCCTCCGTGGATAAAGAGCAGTTCTGGTGGTCCATCTTCGGCATCCTCTGAACTCTGCTCCTCTCCAATTTTGGACAGATCCCAGACATGCAGGCGGCGATCGGTGCCAGAGGAGGCCAAGATGGTCTCATTGTGCGGCGACCACTGCACCTGGAAGATCTCGTCCTTATGCGACTCGAAGGAATGTAGTTTTAGCTTCAGATTACGCAGATCCCAAAGGGCGACGGTCTTGTCGGCAGAGCCGGTTGCCAGTATGAATTCCGAATAGGGATTGAAGCTCAAGCAGTTCACCTCGGCCGTGTGGGCGTCCACAGTGTGCGAGGGCTTTGAGGTGTTGTTGTTGCGCGTATCCCAGATCATCAGTTTTTGGTCGTCGGCCACAGAGCCAAATAGCGATTCGTGAAGCAGATGCCAAGCCACGTCCTCGACGACAGCGGTGTGTCCGGTGAAGATGTTCTTAGCATCAATAACCCGGTGCTCCTTGGGGGTGGCGTTGATGTCCCACAAGCAGATGGTGTGATCATCGGAAGCCGAAAGCAAGTAGCCTAAAAATGTCGATCTATAGAAAAAAAAATTTTTTCAAAAATAAAATAAGTTCTTACCATTGAGGTTGGGGTTCCACGACAGGCCATAACCCTCCTTTTGGTGGCCGCGTAGGCGCAGGTCCGGCTGGCATTCTCCGGAAGGCTCCGGCTTGCTGGGATGCTTCGTGTAGTCGAACACCAGGACATCGCTCGACGGCGTCTTGGTGGCGATAACACAAGCGTTTTGAGGCATGTAACGGGCCCGATTCACCTCTCCTTCGTGGTTGATCTTGATCTCGATTTCGATCTTGCCACACACAGAGCCAAAGCCGCCAAACTCGCCCTTCTCGTTGTCGTAATGCGAGCCATCGAACTGTGCATCCTCACTGGGCAGCTGGACGCTGGCGATGAGCAGATGATTCTGTTCGTCGGATGTGTGTGTGCCCAGAATGAGGCGGTGCACTGAATAGTCCTTGCCATCCTGCTTGGTCACGTCCGGCAGCCACTGGGCAGTCAGTGAAGGCCACTCCAGGGCGTGCGTCATGACCAAGTCGTACAGGAACGGAGTGTTCTTCTTCCATATCTTGTACTCCTCATTGATCACACGCTCCTCGACGGCATCGTCAAAGGATTCCGCGGCTTATAGATTAGATCCGATTAGATCTTCAAGTTTTCAAAATAAAGTGCCGTACTTACCATTATCACTGCGATCCACCATGGCGTCAAAAGTCGGCAGCCGAAAAATTCGAGCGCCAAAACAACAAAAGCCGAAGCGGCAAAACGCGTGCACGGACCGCGGCAGAAACTAAAGAAATTTGCGCGTAGTAAAGCAGCCGCAGCTAACCCTTGACCGGGAACAGATCCGAGAGCGTCTAAGCTAGATTTAGGTGATTCGTAAACACTTTTACAAACGTATCTACAGCGCTAAAGGAGAAATGGCAATTTTTCCTTTTTTTTCGCAAGCGCGTCGTCGCTGCTAGAGATGCAAACGATTGCGGGTCGGCAGGGCTGCCATGTCGATAGCGATAACGATAGCCATGTTGCGCTGTTATGGCGCATTTCCACATAATAACAATAGAATTTTTTTACTTAAAAAAATGAAGTAATTCTTGTAGGAATAGTTTTATTAAATTTTGTAATATTTTCTATGTATTTATATAATTCTTAATTTGACATGTTAACGGCGAAATAGATAGCTGCGGTAATTAGTGTATTCACTATATTATTAAGACGAAATTTGGACTGGGTGGCAGCGCCAAGTTTCCGCGGGGTGGTAGCCCGGTTAAAATTGCATAAACAAAAAGCTGTTTATTCTTTTCGTTATCACCAGCGTAATTTAAAAACTATTCACGCGCCAATGACCGGCCTACAATCATTACTTGTTGAGCCTTTCGCGACAATTGCAGCTCAGTTCCATGCCAATCGCGACGCGAGCCAGCCGTGATTCATATCCATCCATACGTGCGAGGTTGTAATATGTATTTTTTGCACATCGCGCTGCAACTATTGTGTATTTGCCAATTAGATTAACAAGTTGTAATTGAGCCGCCGACGCTGCCATGCAGGTTGCCGACATTGACGGATCAAACAGCTCATCCAGAAAGCGTGAAACTTGTAAGTGCAGAGTGGAATGGGTAGCGGTATAGCTGCGACCGAAAAAAACTTTCTCTCTTGGCACTCCATCGACGAATTTGTTTGTTTCGGTTTTTCTTTTCCTCTTTCTTTTGCTTAGTCTGAAATCGTTTTCTTTTCTGCGTGGTCTTTTCAGTGGACAGTGGGAAAATGCATGGGAGGCCGGATTCCAAAGATGGGCATAAGGAAGCCAAGGCGAAAGAGGAGTCGTTCCTAGATCCTGAGAAGTACTTGGAGCATTTGCTGGTCGACGGCAGTCAGGAGGGTGACAGCGGGGAGGAACTAGAGCTCCCGTCATGGTTTGATGAGCAGCTGTTCAGGCGGTAGGTTGCGTGATCGATGGAGCTAATTGCTCACTGGGATTCATAATGTACTATAATAGCCTTCTTCATTGTTTTCCCCTTCAGTGGCCAACACTATTTTAGCGAATATCGCTTTGTGATGAATGCAGGAATGCTGGCGGGACTCATTGCCGTTCTAGCTGTTCCCTCGATTCTCCGGGTGCTCTCGTGCACACGCCAGTCATCGACAGCGTTCACCGCCTACCGTCGCTACGTGCGCACCATTTTCCACACGCAGGCCTGGTACAACAACGGCATATCGGATCGGAGCAGCCGTTTCTGGACTAGCATTGCGGCTGTTAGGCGGGCACACTCCCGCTCCAGTCATGCTTGTGCCCGCCGGGGAGCCGGCCAGATAACCCAGAAGGATTTGGCCTTGACACAGTTTGGCTTTATTGGCTTCATTACAATGGGGGCCCATCGAATCCAGTTGTACGACCAGGACTTTTTGGAGGGCACTTCGCACATGTGGCGTGTCCTGGGCCATCTGCTGGGTATTAAGGACGAATACAATATCTGCGGCAGGAATTGGAAGGAGTCAAAGCCGCGATTGGACATTGTCATGCGGAAGGTGTATGAGCCAGCTCTTGAAAATACTAATGAGGACTTTTACCGAATGACGGCGGCCCTGATCAACGGACTGTGGCACATTAATACCATGCTCTCGGTGGACGCCCAAATATTCTTCACGAAGCGACTGGCATGCGTGAAGGGTTACGAGTACTACAGCTTCGATCACAGCAATGGGGTCGTCCGGGATCCTAAGCAAAAGCTACACTACTACGACATGGGATGGTGGGATCGCTTTATTGTCAGCTACGGCTTGTTTCTTGTCACCTACCTGCACAGGTACGCTGTAGTGCGGTGGTATTTGAACTTTCGCGTCTGGCTGGTGGACGTGCTTACCTATTACTTGCCCTACATGGCCATTTGGAAGTTTGGCTTTAAGTCTGCCTACGTGCGCATCTTTCGGAGCGGAGGAGAGGCCCAAGATTTTGCCATGGGACTCAAAGATGATTAGATTGTGCTGTTTTGTAAATGTTAGATTGTAATTAATGTATAAATAAATACCCAACGGAATTGTGGCAATATGGAAAACATATGTAACCTTTAGAAAGTTTGTGTTTAGCCTTTTTTAAGTTGTCCGCCCGATATTTTCCAAGTTATCGATATCGAAAACTGACGTAGTCGATTAAGTGCAGTCGGTGCTTTACCATCTCTAGCGTCTTTTGCGGTTTTTCCGGCTGTTTATTATATTTTTTTTATAACAAATAATTAATAATGTTTTACCACGTAAGATAAATTGTTTTTAGGGTCCGACGCGAAAGCTTATCATATGCTTCATTCATAGATTTCGCTGGAACATGAGATCCTGCTGCACCCGCGGTATTTTGGCCCGCAGCTGCTGGAGACGGTGAAGCAGAAACTCTACTCGGAAGTGGAGGGCACCTGCACGGGCAAATACGGTTTTGTGATAGCCGTCACGACCATAGACCAGATCGGCTCCGGTGTTATCCAGCCGGGCCAAGGATTCGTGGTTTACCCGGTCAAGTACAAGGCGATAGTCTTCCGGCCGTTCAAGGGCGAGGTGCTGGATGCGGTGGTCAAGCAGATCAACAAAGTGGGCATGTTTGCTGAGATCGGTCCCCTATCCTGCTTTATTTCTCACCATGTGAGTATTTTTCATTAACTTTGATGTTATACGTCTTTAAAATGTTCCATTCTTCCAGTCTATTCCCGCCGACATGCAGTTCTGTCCGAATGGCAATCCGCCTTGCTACAAAAGTAAAGATGAGGACGTGGTCATCTCCGGGGAAGATAAAATACGCCTGAAGATAGTGGGAACTCGTGTTGATGCCACAGGAATCGTAAGTTGAACGCTGTCTTCAAACTTTTGTCTACTTTACCTTCTCTCCTTGAAATTTATATAGTTTGCCATTGGCACGTTGATGGATGACTACTTGGGCCTGGTGTGTAACTAAAGACGCCTGCAACTTTTGTGTACAATTTAAATATATATATTTTAAACTTTAATGAAATGCATTTAGACAATTAAACATCTATGTGTATATAGTTATAAATATGTATGTACTTTATAAGATTTGATTTCAATTTAAAGGTACGTTACATTTGTAATTTAGTAGAGTTGTTGGTGTGTGGTCTAGGATTTGTAATAATTATAATGGATGGACGTTAAGTAAACAAACGGCTCGAGCTATACATATTAAGGGCGATCATATTTAGAGCTAAATATAGTTTATGGTAAAGCACTTAAGTTAGAGGCGCAGAAAGACAAATAAGTTCTTAAAAAGCGGATGGATGCTAGCTACTAAATTCAAAAGAATGCGATTGCACATGGACATTATTGGAATAGAAATACAGCGCGATGAGATATTTGATACGCAGATACGCAGATTGCCAACGAGATTGTGGAACTGTATAGAAAGCGGCAGAGCGGACCTCACAGATCCCACGAGAAGAGATGGTGTTTCACCAGCATGTCCCGTACTCCGTCCTTGAGCGGCTGTGACTCTTTCCCGCGCTTCGGCGGCAACTCCCAGTCAGGGTTCAGATTAAAAGCGAACTGCGAAAGGATGCGCAGCTCGCACTTGATCTGCACCCAGCCGGGTGAATCGATGAAACTCCACGAGTGGTACCACTTCTGAACGACCTCCTGGCAAGCACAGAGCACCTCCAGCCAGAGATGCAGCACCTGCTCGTTGAGGCCCAGACAGATTAGTGAGCGCAGCTTCACATCCATTTGGGCGTGGGCATCGTCGTGTGTCTGATTGATGGCCTGGACGCAGCGGTAGAGCAGCTCTTCGGGGGTCAGGACCTTGCCGTCCTCGTCCAAACGATACGTCTTACACAGAACCAGGCGGCTGTACACAGACTCAAAGTCCTTCTCGACCTCCCGGGTGGCAGCCTCTTCTATATACAGCCAGGGGTGGATGGGTCCACCCAGGAATGTGGGACGTTTCATGCCGTGCTCCAGAAAGGCCTTGATGGCCGGCGCCAAAGTGCCCCGCACCAGGTCCGTAACCGTCTCAGAAATGGCATCGTCGCCCGCCGAGGTGTACAGCTTGCTTCGCTCGTCCAGCAGCTCCACAAACTTGGCCGGAAACCAGCCGCGCAGACCGTTTAGTTCGCCCACCCAGCAGTGCTCGTCCTTTTGGCTGATGATCGTAATGATGTCATTTCGCCGGAAGCCCAGTTCATCGTCGTCGTGCCGCTCGAAGTCGTGCAGAGCTTTAGCCCGACGTTTTCGCGTCCTGGCCACATTGATGAAGTTTTCATGGTCCTTGGCATGCGACTCGCTGCTGTAGTTGGCCGTCAGCTGGATGTGTCCGGCCAGCTTCGGCTCGATAGTGATGAAGTGGCGGCCTACCTTTAGTATAGCCTCCCGTAGGTCCACCAGGATCTCCGTTTGCCGTATGTTTTTGTTCTTCAGCTGATCTCCATCGCTTGCATCTCCTCGAAATAGGAAGGCCTCTAGGATCGATTTGCTCTTACGGACTTGCCGCCGGGCTAGTTGCTGCTTTGGAAGATTAGGCGCAGCTTCGGGGTTGCCAATTTGATGCCCCTGATCTGCCATGAGATATGCCAAATGGCGTCGCCGATGGGTATCGATTACCGTTTGGCTAAGAGAGCCTCCCACCTCCAGGGCCTGGCGGAAGAGGACTTCGACGTCGGTAACCTCGCCGGGAATATCCGAAAGCGAGTTGAAGATCTGGGCGGAGTTCTCCAGGTGTTTCAGTTCCTGCTCCTTCACCTTCAGCATGCCCAGGGTCAGTTGAAATAGGACGATGGATCCCTCGTAGAAGAACCAGTCCCAAATGCGCACCAGGATCTTCATATGGACCACATTCGCGAAGAGGGTGAGGAACCAGTGCAGCGTGATCAACGACAGTTCAATGTCATGCTTCCGCAGCGACTCGTCCACGCTGCTTAAGTAATTGGCTATCAGCGTCTGCATCACGCGCTGGTCTGCCTGGATGCCAAGCAGCGTGGAACTATAGTAGGAGGCGGGCAGCAGATCCTCTACAATGGTGGCCATAATCCAAAAGGCGTTCTCCTCCTCCATGAAGAGCAGAAGGCAGGCGGCTATTACGCCGGTGCCTTGGCAGTAGCCGATGTCTGGGAAGAGCCACGCAATGCCCCTGAGAATGCGGCGCAGACGGGGAATACCTGTTCCGTTCGGATTACTAAAACAGGCGTTCGTCGGCAGGATGCGCAGCAGATCTTTCTCGATCTGCTTTGATGTCATCAGTTGGTCGTTGCTAGAGGCTAAAAATGGAAAATGAATTTTAATATTTGCTGCCACATTCTCGGAATCGGATATTACCCTTCACTATGTCCTGGTAGCTGGTTTCGCTCTTTTGCTTTTTGGCCAGCGCTCCTGATAATCGCATCCACATCTGGGCGCGCAGCGTGTGTGGAATTCCCTGGCGGACCATGTTGCGCAGCTTCTCAGTGCGCGGCAGCATCACATCCACGTGCTCCCAGCTGAGCTCGGTCGCCTCCTTGTTGTGCGAGAATTCTAGGTGTGCGATCCACTGCAGGCGCTGCTGCGGGTCCTCCACAAACGGAATGCTGAGCAGTTTGTTGGAGCTCTGCTCCGGGCCGTCCTCCTCCTCCACCCGAAAACCAAACTCGTCGAAGCGGTACTCTGGCTGGTCGTTTGGACCAGCGGAGGCCAGCTCCGCTGCACCGCCCAGCTTAGCCAGAATCTCCTGCGGCCACATAGAGGCGGTGAGGGCGGAGAAGGGGCCTCCGGGATTCGGTCGCAGGCCATCGGCCACACTCAGCTCCTCCATCATGGGCGGCAGCTCGCCCAGGTCGTCTTCCGAGCCCAGATTCTGTAGCTTGCGCTGTTGGCAGTGGGAAGGTGGAACGATAAATATTAATTACTGTGATAAGCAATCTTTTCTGGCTGAATGAAGTATGCGTACCGTATGCTCTTCACGGCCCACGTAACCCTCGTGATCTCGGCCAAAGATGCTCCTGGCCATGTCCATTGTCCAGGCTACCTACTTGGTTCTCGGACCGAGCATTCAGTGAAAGTGTCTGAATAGTGACTTTTTCTGTCTGCGTGTTAAACCCAAATTAATTATTTTTCTTCATTGTTTCCAATTGGCTGCCGAAACTGATTTCACTGTCAGCTGTTCGATAGGCGATAGGTGGGTGGTATCGATTTTACCAGTCCAATAAGAACAGAGGTTGATCGACAGGGGCCAAAGGGGCCACTCCCGAAATATGATTGTATTACAAATAAAAAGGTACATTTTAAAACTTTAAACTATAACTATACTCGAAAGTTGTATATATGCTACTACATTTATTGCGCGATTGTAAACTGTAACCCCCCACAACTGTTTCTGGCTACGTCCATGCACAGGGCTGCTAAATAAACACCTGTTGACAATCAAGAAAAAAGCCAACTTAAAAATTTGTAATTGATTAATGTAGAGTAATTATAAATTTTAATGATTTGAAATAAAATTTAAAAAATAGAATAACGAGACTCTTTAGTCGATGACAATAAAAAAAAACGACAATCGATATTAAAACAGCTGTTGTGCCGTGATTGTTGTGGCTGCTTTCTATATCCAATGAAAAATAAACAAAAAGAATAGAAAACATGCAGATAAAGCCCATAATTACATGTAAGATATTACAAATGCATATAATATTCCTTTTTAATGTTTAGTTTCGTTAGATTCCGGTTCATGTCCTCTTTTCCGGTCGCTGGAGTCTCAAATCCTGAATGCCATCCCTCTGGACACTTGCGAGTGGCGACGCACCTTCCAACGCCCCACAAAACATGTTCGATTGGAGGCCCAGACCCAACAGTTCAATGTGGCTGTCCTGGAGAAGTACAAGCAGGGTGACTGGAGCATTTTGGAGCACCCAATACTTCACATCTTCGTGACAGAATGCAATGTAAGTTTGGCTATTTCATCTCATGAAAGTCAAGTGCTCACTTCTTATCAACTTTTGGCAGGATGTGGACACCTACAAGGCCACCATTAGGGAAGAAATCGACACTTGGCTGAAGCTGTTGACCAGCTACGGCATCTCTGACTGGATGATTTTGCTGGTTGAGACCCTGGACATGCGAAAGACTAAAAACTTTATGCCCCGCACCACGGTGCTCGATAAGATTCGTCTGGACTTTGGCAGCAAAAATGACGATCGCTGCATATCTGTCCTGAACCCAGCCAAATTCGAGCAAAAGTCTACAGAGTCCTTCCGTTGCCTGGTGCAGCGCATCCGCTTCCTGATGCTCACCAGCTACAATCGCAACATAGTGAAGTACGAGGAACTTATAAGGAGCAAGCGTGAGAAGCGGAATCACGATGGCTGGGATTTCCGCCAGTACTTCTTCATGCAGGAGGACTTGGCGCTGATCTTCGAGAAGTTGGAGCTTCCCACAGAAGCTCTGATACAGTATGATGAATTGGATGCCATGTTCTCGCAGTACGTTACGCACACAGGACTCAATGAGAAACAGCCATGGCCGAGCCACTTGCGGCGGCCATTGGACGCTTTCCATGGCATCTGCCTGTCTAGGCGAGACAAGTTCGAGATGAGATCAAAAATCCGCGATGAGGGTGTTTCCCTGTTGGAGTTTCGCAACTATCTGTTCGAGCGGCAAGCCTTTCTGCTACTTAGCTGCAACGACATACCAGAAATCGCCAAGCGGCTGCTCAGCTTTCTATTTTCCACGTTACGAGAGGTGGAGTTCATCAAGTTGGAGTGCCAGGAGGGAGCCCTTTGCTGCTGGGAGTTTGTCTGCGCCCTGGAGGTCTTACAGCTGTGCGAGCAGGCCATGGAGCCCAACGAGGTTACCTGTTTCCAGCACTGTGCTCCCATCTGGAACTTGGCCAAGGACAAGCTCTATGAATTGGGTAAGCTGTGTGGACTTCTGCCCGGTTGCACGCCAAGCTCGGAGCAGCTACACATCGTGGTGCAGCTGTCGTCGGGCATTGGAGACGCTCCGCCGGAGCAGCCACAATTTCTCCAGGCCACACCGCAGCTGCGAGAGCGTTCGCCCAACCGGAAACCAAAAAAATCGGCGGCGGAGCAACTAAAGGAGGCACTGGGTTCCAATCAGGCTTTCCAGAAGCTGTACCTGGAACTGGCGGAGCTGGCTATCAGTACCTACAAGCATGTGGCCCGTTTGCGGTCGGCGCGGTTGGTGGGGTTGGATCTGGGCAACTTTTATTGTGCTCTAAATGAGCCGCACAAGGCGGTTGGATTCTTCACCGATCTTCTTCGGGAACTGAAGGCCGAGAACTGGCACATGTTGAGCTCCCAGACGCTGCTGGAGCTGGCCAACTGCTATCGCAAGATGGGTGACTCTCTGGCCTACACCAAGACCTGCAGTTCCATTTCCTGCTGCGTGGAGCTCGAGACCCTGGTGCGAACTTTCTATTTTGATGAGTTCCTCAAATCGCTAAAAACTCTGAAAACAACGCTCTCGGCTCAATCATCCATGGAAAATGCAAATTTCTGTGTCCTGGAGGATCATTTTCGTATCATAGATATCGAGGTCCTTAATCAGACAGCCATAATACAGGACGATCACATTGTGGTGCAACTGAAAGTGGAGAGTCTCTATCCGCGCGGGATTGTGGCCGAAAATATCAAGCTCTGCTACGAGTTGCAAGCGGCTCCTCTGGAGTTGGCCATGGAAAATGTCTCCCTGACAGCCACAGCTCAGCCGGCGGCGGTCAAGGTGAAAGAGTCGACATCGCGGCTTAAGGTGTCTCTGCAGCTGGTATACAAACAGGACAATCGTCTGCACTCGGCCTCTGTGGCATGCGACATGCCCAAGAGCAAGCAACCAGTGCGCCGCACCAGCAGCACCAAGCGGAAGCTATCGCCCAGTGTACAAGCGGACTTTACCAACTTTGTGCAGGCGGAGAACATTGCCCTGCAGCCGGGCATCAATATCGTTGAGCTGAGGGCAAAGGCCACTCGAGTTGGCAGCTGGCAATTCAAACAGGTTGGTTGATCTGAGACTCGTATAATCAAAATTATCACAATATTTCCTTTCTTTTCCTCTTCTTCAGCTCTGTGTCAGTATGTCCAGCTTGGAGTTTTTGTCGGAGCAACTGCCTTTTGCTCCTCCAAGCTTTGAGATCAGCACGAAGCCGGCTAGTGCCTCGCTGGAGTTTAAAACTTTGATAGCGGGCATTGTGCAACCCATTAGCCTGAATATTTCCGGTGGCAGTTTCATTTTTCCGCCTGACGCCAAGATCTCGCTGCGCTGCTCCAAGAATCTACGAATACGCCAGGCAGTGGCACTCGATGCGGCCAATGCCAATGATGATTCCTCATTTGAGAGCCTGCTTCAGGTGCCGCTGCAGAATTTTAAATCGTTTGAGGAGCGCAGCATTCCATTGGAGGTTCTCACAGATATGCCCGGCAGGAAGGTGTCCAAGCACCATGAGCACCACATTGTCCTTGGTTGCCCTTGGTCACGCTCGGAGCTTACTATCCCAGTCGAGTTTCAGCCTGCCATGGAGGCCACCTGCCGCCTCCACACTTGCGGCACCCAAAAGTTCCTGCAGGTGATCATGAAGGGTCTCGATGCTCATTTATTACTGCAGCAGGCGAAAGTTAAGTGCGATGTGCCTGGTGTCCAGCTGCTGGACCTGAATCCCGCACCCGAACAGCCAATTGTAGGTAACAGTTAGGAATAAATCTCTTCGTTGCTGATGGTTCTTCTCTCTTTAATCGCCGCAGGAAATCTACAAATCCCTGACTGTCACGTATTTGTACGAGATTCAAGTGGAGCCCCTCAAGACGGAACATGAATTGCCAATCGTTAAAGTGCACTTTGTGATTAAATACGCTACTCTAACACAGCCGGATGTTTGGAGGACCTATGGCTGCGCCTTTGATCTGGTGGACTATACCACGCTCTTCAAGCTACAAGCTCAGCTGGAGCCAAATGAGCTGTGCCGCCTGCGTACGGTGTGCAATATGAACCTGAAGATAACAAAGGTCCATGAGAATCCCTACACGGATCTCATGTACGAGGTGCTCAACGACCAGAATCTCTGGGCCGTGTGCGGCCGCTCGGCGGGTAAGCAAGCGATTTCCAAATCTTTTTTGTTGCCAGTCTGCTTATGATTTAATTCTGATTTTTCTACACACGATTTACTTTTTTGCATTTTAAGATATGGGTAAGTTTTTGGTATAGGACACACGTAGATAGCTTTAACAACGTAGATTTCCTTTAATGCATGACTAACACCTGATCCTCGTCTCAGATCCTCTTGTAATCTTTCCTGGCTTTTAATTCGAACACAACTTTACCAACAAAATCGGCTTAGCTTCTATGCCTTTGATCTCAGTTTCAATTCAATCAATAACAATGTTTTCCAAACCTTTCCAGGTGTCGTGTCCATGAAGGACGTTGACAGTCATTCCATATCGCTGGACGTGATGCCCTTGAGTACCGGTTTTCTGCCAATGCCCAGCATTCGGTTGTCCAAGTACACGGCCGGCGGCAAGAGCAAGACCGATGCTCACTCCAAGGTGCATCCTTTTCCGCCCGGACAGGTCTACAACTCGACGAAAAGCATGCAGATCCATGTTATAGCCAGTGTGGCCGGGGATCAGTGAGAAGCCAAAAATTAAACATAAAATTAATATACATATATGAAATTTAAGTATTATTTACTGTTATCAGTAGTAAAAATAGAAAATCTAAAGGAAATTAAGACTTTGCAGAAGCCAGATCCAGGGCCAATTTGGTTAGTTGTTGCTCTTCCACTCGGTAGTAGTGCCAGCCTTCCTTGGCGGTCAAGTCCACAGCCCCAAGGCTCTCGTAAAACTTGCGGGCGGGATTCCATTCCAAGACATTGAACTCGAGGCGCGGACATTTCAGCTCTACGGCCCGAGCGGACACTTCCAGGAAGATTCTTTTTCCGGCGCCTCGCTTTCGGAATTCCGGACGCACGTAAATGTCCTCGACAAAGAAGTAGCGTCCCTGCCAGGTGGAGTAAGCCTTGTAGCAAATGGAGTAGCCAATTGCCTGGCTGGATAAGAATTTAAAAGATTAGTTTTATTTTAAGCCCTTCGAATGTTAATCTTACTTACTTTGTGGCATTCTCTGTAAGCACATAAACCTCACAGCACTCCTGCTCACCAGTTAGCCCGGCATCTCGCTTAAGATCTATTTGGATATTTAATTAAATATATATTTGCACATGTGGACTCAGTAAAAGTATACCTTCTTCTGTAAGCTGAGGACCATTGCTCATTTTTTCAAAGTCAGCTAGCTCCTAAATATTAGATTTCTAATTAGTGAGGTTTATTTAAAGGCTTTTGTAGCTCAAACCTGTATCATGGCCAGCACATCCTTTATATCTTCAGCCTTAGCACGGCGAAATGTGAATTCTTCGGTCTTCGACATAGCTTTAATCCTACAGCTTTAAACTTTTTGATTTTTAATAGTTCTGTATTAATTTGTATACTTAATCTAGTGGCATTATCTGAATGTGCGTTCTGCTTATCAACATCAACTTATTAGAGAGGAGTAATGTCTCGTGACTAAAAATAATGACTATTTTTAAACACTATGAAGAAATTAATCGTTTAAGCTATTTGGAAATCTTTGGCTTGATTTCGGCAAGCTTCGTTCCCGAGGATTATGTCTGGGCAGCTCAGCTTGAAATAGATTATATGTTTTACAAACCCACTTTTAGTTTTAAGGAACAAAATAAGTAAATCAACATTTTTAAACTTTATTAGAATCTATTAAAGGTTATACGCAAACTTTAACAGTTTGCCCTGTACTGAAATCAATGCATCATTAAGCTACATTTGGAAGACATTTTTTTCATAATTAACGATATCTCAGCCTAAGGAGCCAATCGCTCATATATCCAGCCATCCTCCCCCTTGTGCACCAGCTTGCCATCGATCTCGGACTCCACTCCTGCACCGCGTCGGAAACGAATGCGATCGTGCAGGCGATCGGTCTGTCCCTGCCAGAATTCTATGAGGTCCGGACGCACCAGATAGCCGCCCCAATTGGGCAGGGGCACTTCTCCATCGGCACCCAGCTTCTGCTTGATGCCAGCCTCCACTTCGTCCAAGTAGCTGCGGGATGGAATCTGCTGGCTTTGCGGACTGGCAGCGGCACCAATTTGACTAGCCCGTGGCCGCTGGTGGAAGTACTTGAGGGAATCCTCGCGCGAGATCTTCTCGGCCACGCCCTCGATGCGCACACTTCGTCTCAGCGGTAGCCAGTAGAAGGATATGGCCACGTTGGGATTGGCGGCAATTTCCGCCGCCTTGCGACTGCCGTAGTTGGTGAAGAAGGTGAAGCCCTCGGCGGTGGCCTCTTTGACCAGGACAAAACGATTTGATGGCTTGCCATCAGCACTCACAGTGGCCAAAGCAGCGGCATTAGGCTCCAGGATCTCTGGCGTCTTGAGGGCTAGATCCAGCCAATCGCGGAACACGCAAAAGGGATTCTTTACGCTTATATTGTCCTCCAGGAAGGCATCCTTGCGGTCATGGTACTTAAGGCGAAGGGCTGACGTATATAATATAAAAATAAATAGTGTTAAATAGTAACTATTTCTATTTTAACTCACCCGAAAGCTGCACTTCTGGGGAAGATTGACTCATTTTGCGGACAGTCTGCAGGAATTTCACTAATTTTGTGGGTTTTCAGGGCGTTGATTAATGACACTTGTAAAAGCAACCAAAACACGTACTTATTTAGGGCTTATCTTCTCGCCAAATCGCTATCTTTTCGTCGCTTAATTTTTCTTGTTTTAAATCAAGGTTAAAGTTGCTAAAAATCAGCTGATTTCGGTTTATATTTATTTCTTTCTAATCTGTCAAAATGGCGTTAAAAGTCGTATTTAAAGGTTGGGGACTTTGATAAAAAGTGCGAAACATTGATAATTAAAAATGTGGTAAAAATACGCAAAAATTAAATTAAATTTTTAAAGATTTTAAGATAAATTATTTTCTGCAAAAATAATAAGACAGTTTATAAAATTAATTTTGAATTTTGAACAAATGTTATTGTTCTTTTATGTTAAGCTTACAGATGCAGTGCTGCTAGACATTATTTACATGTTTTTTAGTTTTCAGAAATCAATTAAATAAAAAACTTAAAATAATAATTCAACTTGAAATTGATTATAAACTTAAGCTATACTATATTATTTAATGAGCCCCTTATTCTTTATCAGCGGAAACAATTTGATTAGTAATAATTCTTTTTATTACTTATTATTATTAATAATAAGTATTATTAAAATTAATTATTTAAATATTTATGTATCTGTAATAAAAAATAAAAATTGTATTTAGCTTATTTTTGCTCAGAATCTAGCTTAATCGGGTGGCCATAACCTGGCAACACTGACTAAGCTGCGAGTCCTGTCGGCTTCGTGCGAGCTGCGTACATATAAACATATATATCCTGCACTCGGCTGGGGGCTTGGACCCCAGCGACGATGATGGCATGCGGATAGAGCAAATCCGACACGAACGGCTGCTGGACGTGTTTGCTGCTGTGAAAGTCGAACCGACAAGCCAGAAATTGTAGCGGAAGGCGGACGACAAAGGACCAAGGGGCCGAGACAGACAACAGACAGCAGAGGAGAAACGCGAAAACGTCTAAAATAATTAATATTCCTCACCCATATTAATGTTGCGAATAATATTTACGAATCCCCCATTTGTGTGCGTGCGTGCGAAAAAGTAGGTTACGGCAAGGAGGAAAATAATATTTTGGAGGTCGGACGGTCGGTCGGTCGGTGGCAAGCTGTGTGTGTGTGTGGCAAAACGCTCACAACTTTTCCGTTTGCATGTGTGTGGGCCGCGGGGTGCCAAGAAAATGCAGTGCGACAAAGGCGAGATGCAAATGCAGGCTTGATGCGAATAGCGACTAGCGAAAAAGCAAAAAAGATATAGCAAATGAACGAATCAGCAGCCCATTTCCCAAGCACTTCGATTCATCGTCTCCAGTCGTCAAGGGAAAAGTGATATTTTATACAAAAACTGTGGCCTGCTTTTTGCACAGTTCAAAGTAGCCCGAACACAACCAACCGACAACACTCCCCCAAACACACACACACACACGCCAACTATATAGCAATATATGCCCATTGAGTGCCTTATATCATTTGATAATAATCCACAAGGTGTCTACTATGCCGGACAGGAGCTATCCGGTGTTGTTGATCTCAGCGTCGACGCAACCAAGCGCATCAAAGGTGAGCCATTGCCCAAAATCGGTATTTCTCACCCCGCCCCGGAATGTATACTACGAAAAATACTACGAAGCCCATGACTCACGGGGCGTATGAGTGATGCGGTCACTTAGCATTTGCGGTTCGGCATTTTCGGTTGCATTGCAAATGCACGAAGGACACGGGGCTAATGGCGTTATTAAAGTGCATATCCCCACGGACAGCGATGTCCGTGCAATTAATCCTTGTTTCTGGCATGCCCGTTCCACACAATTTATGGCTGTTGAGCTGTCACCATGGAATATTCCACTTTTGTTGTGCTCCTCTTGGCATGCCGCCATTTTTAGTTATCCATGAACTCGTTAAAGGCGTGGCGAATACGTGTGTGGTTGCATTTTGCTAGTGCACTGAGGGAAAAAGTTGATTAATTGTTTGGAAATTTCTGAGGAATATAATAGAAAATATACATATATTTTACAGTTCCAATGTGGGATGAACTGAATATAATAGCTAATAATTTCTGCAAAATATATATTATAATAAATATTGTAGATTTACGTTTACGTTTCGATCGATTTTTAAATGATTAAAAAAAAAAGATTTACCTTTACTTTTTTAAGAAATTCTTCCGGTTATCAAAAAACCCATAACTTGATCTTAGCGTAGGAAATATCATTTATTGAATCCCCCTTTTAATGTATTATTCCTGCAGGCATTCACGTCACTGTCAGCGGCTATGCCAAGATACGCTGGATAAAAAAGGGATATCCGCGCGACAGTGAGCGCGCCATGTGCCGTGCCTATCGATCGTACCTGTCCTCGCGGTCCTACGTGCTCGGATCCTGCGTCAACAACTCGAGCATCGACTGGCCGGCCGGCGAGTACTCGTATACCTTTCATGTCATTCTGCCCGACAACCTGCCCACGTCCTTTGATGGCAAGTACGGCCAGATTCACTATGAGATTATAACGACGATCGAGCGGCCGGCGCGTTATCCGAAGGTCTTCAAGCTGCCATTTACGGTGATACAACCGCTGGACCTGAACGCCGATGCCATTTACAGGGTATGAAATGCGAGTCTAAGCGTACATCCATTTTAGTCCAAAAACACCCTAAGTTCATTCGATTTTTTCAGGTTCCCTTGGAGATCCTTGATCGCAAGCGCTTCTGGAGCTTCTGCTGCCCCACTGGGCCACTGACGGTGAAGTTTTCGACGCCATACTGTGGCTATGCGCCCGGCCAGAAGATCCACTTTGTGCTATACATCAACAACGAGTCCTCGATCGACATCACCGAGTGCGAGGTGAAGCTAAAGCAGGAGGTGAGCTACGAGTCGCATGATCCGCAGCATGAGTACCGCTACGACAAGCACTTGATCGCCCGGAAGCAGTTTGGGAACGTGCTGCGATGGTCACGAAAGGTTTACCGTGGCTACTTGGACCTGCCTTCGATACCGCCCACTTCGGTGAAGCCCACGTGTCCGATTAGTGTTAACTACTCGATTAAGATCATCGTCAATCCCACGGAGTTCCACTGGAAGCTCAAACTGAAGATCCCGCTGACCATCGGCAGTATACCGATCATGGATGGTCCGGAGGCCCTGATGCGCTTCAATCGCCAGCAGCAACAGCACCAAGTAGTTAGTCAAAATTTACAAATGTCCACGCAGCAGCGTCACCATCAAAGGGATCGGGATAGGGATCGAGACAGGGATCGTAATCTGGAACGGGAAAGGGATAGGGAACGGGACCGGGACCGGACAAGTGCCTCAGCTCAGCAGCGACGTCTCAGCAGCATCACCAATATTAACAACAACAACAACAATCGTGGACGCTTTGTGGGTGGACTACTGCCGACCAATAGCAATATTAATATGATAGTAAATGCCAGTCCCACGCCCACAAGCTCCACGCCATCATCAACGCCAACAACTGCCGCCCTCAGGCCCATGGCAATGCCAGCGATACTGGTGACCAGCGATAGCGATAATCCGCCGGACTATATACCCATGAGTAGGTCTCCATTATAGGATATATTTGTATTTCTTAACATTAAATTATAATATATATTACAGTGCCGCCCTCATATGAAGATGCCATGGCTCTGAGTGAGAAATTCAGCGATGATACTGAGTTCTTGACAAACGTTAGCATGAGCAGCACTATATCCGCTCAGGCTGATGTCACCACAAGTGAGCCCTTTAAGCCGCGTTATCCGGTCTATTACGATTATGAGACACCGACCATACCGCCCGGTAGTGATGATTCCAATGAATCCGACACATAAAACCCCTCCAATACAAAACAAAAACTATCAAAAATTGTTTACAAAACAAAAAGAACCAAAGCAAAAGCTAAAAAGAAAAATGAAATAATTAATTGAATGGCTGAGTGGCTTTTTCTAAACAAAAACATAATATAATTTTATTCCTTTACTTAAAAGTAGTTAGAGCATCTTTCTTCAATGTCTTTTATTCTGTTAAAGTAAAGAGATTTAATGAGAACAAGAAGAAACTTCCAATTCATTGTCTGCTAAAGTTATAAGAGGATTATAGTAATTGAACCTCTGATCCAAGAAATATAGATATTGTCCGTTGATGATCTTCCTAAATAATAATAATTTCAGATAGTTTCATCCGTCTGTTTACTATAAACACTTCTTAAAATTAAATCTCTTTACTTATTAACCATACTTTACTCAAATATCGTCTTAAATTTTATTCATTCTAAATATTAAAAAATGTATATCATAATTATTTGCACGTTTTATTACATTTTGCATATTAAATATTAAATAAAATTATTCAAGATTTGTTCTCCCGAATTTAAATTATACAAAAATTGATAAATGTTCTAAGTATTTGAATTATTCCCTTTTATATTTATACAACATATATATTTTAATTTATAAATTATACAATTTATTAACTAATATTTGAATTTATATATAGAATAATTGTAACCCTTATCGATTTGAAATTACATTAATCAAATTTATTACAGATGCTTTGTCAGAGAGCATCTCGTAACACCTAAGCTACATATTAACCCATTACCGTTTAAGAACCATTATATATTTATACGTTTTGAAAGCTTTTCTCAACTTTTCCTACTATGCATTTCTCTATTCAATATAGACGTAAGCCGAGCCGAAACATTTTCAAAATGTGCTTAACTTGTAAATTTGTTCTCTTGTTACCGCCCCTGAAACATGCAACATTTTGTACCGTCCATTCACGATCCCCACCACCCCCGCTCTCCCCTGCTCACGGGCTTGAAAAACCCATCCAGAGACGCTCTACGATGAGACCAGCTCCCAGCTGCGCCTGACCCTCGGTTGCCAGGATCCGGCGCCGATGCTAGCGGATGCGGAATTGGATGAGGAGGCGGACACGAACACAAACACACCCGGCGGAGAGTCCTTCAGCTGCGAAAAGAAATGAAAAACGAAAGAGATATGGAAGGATCTGAGCTGCTTCAAAAGTTAACCGCAAACAACAATTACATATTTACTCGTAATCAAAATATATTTAAAGAAAAGGATAATTCAAAGCAAGGCTCTAAAGTATAGTAGTTCTTAAGTCTGAAGCCAAGGTGGACAATTGGAGATAGTAAATCGAAGACCTTTTTATAAAAATCAAATCAGAAACAATATATATTTGGCAGCGAGCTATGAACTCTCTCTCTCTAAACTAAGCTGTTTTTAATTTAAGTCAAAATAATATTTCCTTTCTATTAATCTTCAGCTTAATTTATCTCTCTTGCTCTTTCCTGAGTTCTACTTAAAGCCATATAAATAGTTATATTTTTTTCTAATGGAAAGCGAAATTGCAAGCATAATTGAATTAACAATTCTATTGGGGCCGCACACTACAGTGATCACTGGCTACACATATATACGAACCACGTAGTGAAACGTAGAAGAAATCCCCGAAAACCCTATAATTAAGATAAACTCCCAAGAAAACTGCACAATTTTAACCAGAAGAAGAGTTATTAAAAAAAAACTAACATTTTCCAATATTGAATATTGTATTTATAAAGTATCTATGAGAAATTTACAAGCGAAAATTAGCCAAATTTTAATTAGTTTCTATAATTTAATATTACTCTATCATAAAGTTGGATCAAGCCGTCGTCATCAACATCATCATCCTAGCCCTTAGGTGTCTAAAACAAAATATATATATACAAATATATAAAAGTGTCTTTTGCTCTAGTTTATATACAAAAATCCTTGTATTAAGATTGTGTATAACATCGTACTTTATAATTTGTACTTCCTCTGATTTTACACTCAGTCTAACCAGCAATCACAAATGTCTATTCCTAAGTCTTAACTGTCTTCAATTCGATTCAATCCGATTCAATAAAGCTAAATGAGCAAGATATATATTATGTATACCCCGAAAGATATAGAACAAGTGTTTTAAGTTGGCTCTGGATATCATATACCGATAACGCCAGACGAAAATCTGGATACGGGTAAGCTGGGCAATAAACTAAATTTATATCGCCAGACTTAAGGTTTAAATTAGCAGTAAAACAGCGGCAAGTGAGCAGTAATTTTTCTCGCTGAGAATTGCGACAAGTGGCAACAGATTTTCAGACTTCGGCTAAAACCTCAAGCAGTCACTTGTTCGCCGTTCGCCGACGAGGTCGCAACTTGAGTCCCAATCGCGTGGAAGCAAATTATTGGGAAGCCCACTTAATAGTATGTGATTCCGTGGCAGAGACCATAATTTTCCACGCCAGCGAGTGAAAATGCTTATAAATTGTGAATTTAATCTATCGCGTGCCGCTGCCATTTATTACTGCGGCGAGCGAATTTCGGGCTCACTCACTATGACAGTCGGCGGCAAAAAGGCTTTTCCATTAGAGGGTAAGTGAAAGATGCCATTAGGCAAATGAGTTTATGAGACACCTTCTCCGCCAGGTGATTAGATAAGAGCCAAGTCTACAAATAGATGGCACTGATCTTCGTGCGTTTGCACCTTTCTCTTGGCAGGCGTAAATATTACTCTTTATGGCGCCTCCTCGGTTCATTGGAGGGAGTCCGACACGGGGCCTCCGCCAATCGAACATAATGACAGTGCCAGGCAGGTGGAGTGTGCCAAAGTGGATTACAAGGACACCAAGGTCCACATAAATGAAACAAAGAACTTGGTGGGTGGATTTATTCTATCGCCTGGTTCGAAAGACTTTGGCCCCTTTGAGTTTCAACTCCCTGAAAGTCTGCCAGCCACATGTAGTGTTCCCCATGGCCGTGTGGAGTATATCCTGAAGGTGGTCATAGAGAGGAAAAGCAAGCATAGCAAGTGTTTCGAGCAGCGTTTGGTGGTCAAAAGAAGCCTAGAATTCCACGACCTCAAGCCGCAAATAAAGGAGACCTCCACCCTGAGCCTCTGCCTACCACGAAGTGTGTTTGTTCCTGGCCAAAGTGTGAACTATAAAGTTGAGTCTAGTGAGGGAATTTTGGATATCCTCACTCGCTTGTGTCAAAGCATTCGCTACCAGAGTTCAGTGCCTGAGAAAAGAACAAAAACCGTGACAAAAGTATTGGCAGAGTGTTACGGTCCAAAAGGTGATCTCCGCCTGCCACTAACTGCTCCCATTATGAGCCATTCGGATCAGTTAGGACCTATCCACATTGCTTACTATATAGAGGCCTATAATTTTGTGGATCCACCACTGCGACTGCCCCTTTTTGTGGGCACTGTGGCGCCGCCCACTCACTCCCCCTGCATCGAGTCTTCCCGCCTTTGCTTCGTGAATTTGGGTAAGTCATTATACGAGACCAGCTTATCGGGTCTAATAACTAATTAAAAACGGTCTATGGCTTCCTTTCAGCGCTGAGTCATGGCGATTGGTTTGCGCCAATTAATCAACTGCTGGCCCAAAGCTGTTCCCGGGAAATTGGCGCCTTGGCGCTAAACAAACACTGCGAACGCCTCGGATTACTGAAAGGTCCGAAGAGAAAACATTCGTACGTGCAACTGGCGCTGCGGTATTTCCATAGGAAAGTGCTAACCTAACACGTGCTGAGATTGGAATTTCAGTGCCCAGCTCTGGATACACATGGAATTCAATGGAATCGAACTAAACTCGCGGTTGCTAATAACACCTGGAATCTAAAAAATATTATTAAAGCGACTAAATGGTACACTTTGTAGCAACGCAAAGAGAAACGTTTATTACTGAACGTTTAATATTATAAAAAATTATATATGTTATATGTTTACTTGTTTTAGAGTGATATCTATAACTATTTTTATTTATAATCTTTTTATTTATATCTCTTAAGGATTTGTTTTCGGAGATCAAGCTTAAATATTTGCTACATTCTATAACAGTTGTTATAGTTGTTTACTGTTTTCCTTTATCATTGTTATTTAATTATATGAAACAAATTTCCATTATTATTAACTATTATTGACATATAAGAAAAATGAGACAATAATTATAGTTTTTATGTTAGATCGCCGAAAATGTCTTCTGAATAATCTTTATTAAATGGAAATATTTAATCTTGAGCATACAGTACAATAAAGTAAGGTAATAACTCAATTAGCAATGCAATAAATAATCTTTAGACCCCCTTGTTTGTATTTATATTTAAAATTAAGATATTTATTTAAAACCCCATAAGAACATCAGTTTAAATACCAATACAAGTCCTGATTATCCTCTGTGCATATTCCATTTCACTTAGTTTCCATCTGTAATATTTCTAGTCCTCAGGCCATGTTTCTCATTATCGCAATTATGCATGCGAGATTAATGGAGTGAGTTACGAATTCATTTCGAGGCCCTAATTGTGCCACGTTATGCGGCTGAAAAAGTGGCCAAAGGGTTGCGGCCAACACCCCGAAAATAGAGTACTTGTTGTGACGCAGTTCGCGACTCGGTGTCCGTGTCCTGTGTTTTGTTGACACTCTCGCTCAGGCGCTGTATCGACGCTTGATATATGGTAATATCGAATGTAGGCAGATATAGCTATTGCCCCCCTGACCTCGCCCAGCATTCGGGCCCATGTATGCCACATGTGTGTGTGTGTGTGCGTTTATGTTTTGGCCAGAGCCAAAGCCAAAACCAAACAAAGGAAACCGAAAGGACCCACGGCCGAAAGCTGCTCCATTTCCGAACGTTTCACGCTGAAATATTAGACCAGAAGCAGACAGTAGACGGCTACACAGACGCAAGGCGCCAGCTTATTGATTCGGACGCCCCCAAATGGCCTCCTCCTCCCCGAAAAGCGAAAGCCCCCATGGCGTCGGATGCTGACTGACAAAGAACAACTCGCAGCTCGCAACTCGGAACTAGGACCTCAGTGCGCGTCTGGCTGTGTGGAAGTTGGGTTGCTCCGGTTGTTACCGTGCTGAGAGGTGATGAAAGTGTCAGTGAAGAGGCATTGGTGAAAAGGCCCCTAATCCTAACCGGAAGGAAGTGCTGCAACCATGCCCACCACCTGTGTCTTTCAGCTGGATCGCCTGAATCCTGGCTACAACAGCGGCGAGTACATCAGTGGTCGAATATTACTGCGCACGGATAAGGTGAAGCGCGTCAATGGTGGGTTTTGCACTTCTTTCTCGAGGAACCCTCTCCCTTATAGGAGACTTTATATATATGTATGTGCATTCCGATATTCTCTAGCCGTCTATGTGACCCTGGAGGGTGAGGCCAAGGTTCAGTGGTCGATGAGCGGCAAGAGCGAGACGGCCAACTATTCGGGACATCAGCAATATTTACACTCCCGCACCAATGTGTTCGATAACTCTCTCTTTCGAGCTGGCGTCCACGTCTACGTGCTCACTCTGCGGATTCCCCCGGACTGCCCCAGTACCTGCAAGGGTCCGTACGGTTATATTGCGTACCACCTCTCCCTGACCATCGACAAGCCGTGGGGTTTTGACGAGGTCTTCAGGAAGCCCATTAATGTGGTGCAGACGCTGGACCTCAACTACAACCCGGAGTTTGCCGTGAGTAGCCATTGTTTGGTTGAGTTTTTAGGGGTGTTTTTGTAGAAACCTGGATAGATGAGAAAGGAGGTTAACAAAACGGAAATATATATGGTGGCTTTGTGGCCTATCTTTTGAACCGATTACATTTTAGGCATCTTTAAATATTTAAAAAATAGAAAGGAATGCATTTATATTACTCCAAAAATCACTCCTGTCATCTTTATCAGCTACCCGTCAAGGATGAAAACATCAAATATCTTTGCCATTGGCCCTGCATTTCGGGTCCCATCAGTTCCACCCTGGCACTGCCCGCCTCTGGATTCACTCCGTTGCAGGAGGTGCCATTTCGCTTGGAGGTGGACAACCAGTCGCCACACTACGACATCAACGCTGTGGAGGTGTCCATCAAACAGCATTTTGTCTTCCTGTCGCGAAATCCTGTCAAGCGGAATTTCTACACAAAGACACTGGTCAAGGAGCTGATTGCGGATCGCACTCTGCGACTGTCCAAGCGGCAGTACGAGTCTAGCATCTGTGTGCCCATGGATACGCCACGATCCACGCTGAATCCAAACTACATTGTGTTTATTCACTACACGCTGCAGTTAAAGCTGAAGACCGGATGCTTCCACTACGACACGGATTTGTCGGTGCCGATCATAGTGGGCACCACCTCTCTGCAGCATCTCCGCAACTCGGTGCACACCCATCAGCCGGCGAGGCGAACGCCCACGCCGGAGAGGCAGCGATTAATCGAAAGGGTGACTCCGCGACCGCCAACGGTGGAGGAGGAAACAGTGGCAGAGGCGGCGGCCACTACAACTGATGAACCGCACCAGAATCTTGATGATGATGAGCCGCCCAGCTATGATAGTTGCCGTAAGTTTCAATATAGGTGAAAATAAAAATAAGAACAAGGACCAAACTATATATGAGGAATATTCTAGGGAAAGCTATAGAATGAATCTTTAATATATCAGGTGCTTCTTTTATAATTACGGCACAACTGGTGTAAAACTGGATGCAGACTGCATTTATCCATTAACTCAAATATTTAACGAATTAATTGTTTTTTAAACAGTTGTTTAAACGTAATTAAGCAGGTGATAATAGCCTTACAACCTTGCGGAGAAGTATCAGGTGAAAATCTGGTATACAAATGGTTATAAACAATCAGAACATAAATTATTATTCAATCAGACAGCACCTGTTGACATTGACGTTGAAACTTCAACAATTATGGAAATAAATAATGGATAATAAATCTCTTATTGAAAAATATAAGTACTACTTTTTTGTTTAATAATGAATAATAATATCAAAAAATATGTATCAATGAAATTATTTCTTTGGAATATAATAGTATTTATGTAATACAAGTTATGGATTCTATAAATATATTTGTTTACCTCTTGAGCACGTTAAATTCGCTTTAAGATCATTTACACTTTAAATTAATTACGTATAAATATATATTTATGTATATAAACAAATCTAACTATTCTGATACTCTATTTCCAGTTCCGCCCTCCTTCAGTTTTGCCACATTGGCAGGCAGTCAGCAGACGCTGGGCAGTAACAACGCTGTGGCTCTGCAGCGCATCCACTTACCAAAGTTTCCGGGCTTCAGCACGCTCATTGGCACAGCTCCGGCACACGGAATGGAGGATTCTGGCCTGGATATGCATATGTACAGGTCATACGGCTCCCTGGACACCGATCACACGGGACGGAGTTTGGATACTTTTGGATCACTCTGTGGCCCCTTGTCCGAGCAAGTTGAGGAGCAGGAACATGAGGCTGAGGTTCAGGAAGAGGCTGAGACACTGGATGTGACTGCCCAGGTGCATCAGGTGGCAGCTCCAAGGGCTCGAGTGGCGGAGACCGAGGAGGATCTCCTGGAGGAACACTTGTTCTAGTGGAGGATTAGTGTCTTATATACATACGTATTAACAAAACCAAGTAACAAGTAACTTAAGTGTTCAAGACTAAGGCTTATACGAGATTTTTAGGCTGGATCCCCTGAGTCCGTCGTCTAGTTTTAGAGAGCTTTCATTGCGCAGATCTGTACACTCGCCGCGTACCATCCAAAATTGATCGAATCGAACTTATTGAGTGCCAAATTCTATATATATATATTTATCGCTTTTCTACATCCATCAAACATTTACGGTTTAAATATTCGACTTCATACATTTACCAATTGTCCTAAGTACCGACTAATACGTTCTTAAGTGGACAATAAATAAAGTATAAATACAAAATCAATTTGTTGATTGTTTTTTGTCGTAATGGCTAGCGATGAGATAGACAAGAGTTGGGTAAAGCTAAAGGGAAAACTATTAATTAATTCAGGAAATTTGATCAACATATTAAAAGATTTGTTTTGAATTTATTAAACTAGACGCGGTTTAGGTATTTAGTTAGTCAAGCAATAAACTCCCTTGATGGTGGCCAAAGTTCAACCACCTAAAACTTCCCCATCACTGGCTGCGAGGTGGCCTTGGATCCATCAACCTTGCTAACTTTCCGCCCATATGTAGGCTACACCTGACACCCAATGTAATGCATTTTAATTAAATTACAAATTGTTGGCTCTCCGATAAGAGTCGTCGTTGTAGTGGTCGTCGCACGCCGCCGGCCAGATTAGATAGCTGCTTTGCCGATAATAGCCATGGCTGTGGTAGCATTCACACCTAGTATTAGGCCGATAAGGCCGCGTCCAGTTCCGTTCTTAATGGGCGAGCATATTGTCAACAACTGCCAGACATCGGTTAGCAGTCGAGCCGTCAACAGGGAGCAACAGAGAGTGTCAAAGATGAACCACCGCTGCGACATCCAGTTGGACAATCCCCGGGGGGCCTATAGGGCCGGTGAGACCGTCAATGGTCACGTCTATCTAACCCTTTCGGAGCGTGCTTTAATCAAAGGTAAGCGAGAGTGACTCATGGGGCTACCCCGTGTAATAAAACCTCTTGAGGGTGGTGACTCACAGATCAAGATCAAATTACGATTACCTGGTTGCCAGGCTGATACGGTTTGTCGAGGTGAAATCAAATTTCTAAGGCGCGACGGGGACTCTAACTCGATTTATTTATCAGCTAGCAGGTTGATAAGATTATTGATCTAAACTAGAAATAAGAATTGCTAGTTTATTATTGTAGTTTGTACTTAAAATATAATTTATGCAGTTCCCTCAGTGCCAAGGAAAAAGTTCTACAAATTTAAAATTTTTCGTTAATTAAAGGAAAATTGCGTTTAAATTTAAAACCCACTTGATATATATTAGCTCTTATTTAAAAAAGATTTTTCTGGCATTCTGATTTATGGTCAAGACTTGTACCTATATCTTAGCTGTATAAATACACAAAGAAATCAATTATTTAATCCTGTAAATAAAGGTTCATAATTAGCTTACCCCATGAAATTTATTCTTGTGAAATACTTTGTTAATATTACTAATCAGATAAATGTTACGAATCACCATGATTTGATAACAAAAATATATCTGCTATTGATTATGGTCATATTTCTCATAGCCCATTATTAATCTTAATAATCTCTGTATAATTACAGCAATTTGCCTGGAAGCTAATGGCTATGCCTGCACTGCCTGGCAACTGCCTCAAAAGCAAAAGAAATCCAAGGGTACGGAGCCCACAGTTCAGAGCCAGCCTTTGGACCTTGATAGTCGAGTGGATTATTTTGCTAAAATCGATTATTTTGTGGGCTCCGAGGCTGCTCAGCCTCAGATAATGGAGGCAGGCACCTATAACTATGGGTTCCATGTGAAGCTGCCCCAGAATTGTCCCGGGAATTTCGAGGGTGCCCATGGACACATCCGGTACACACTTCAAGTTCTTATTCACAGCAGTGCCGATCGACCTTTGCAAGTGCTTCATGTCCGGCAATTGCAGATCTTTCCCCAGAATAGTCTCACCCAGGAGAACCGGAGCAGTGAAGTGCAGATTCATGAGCAGACGCCACGTCTAAAATTCTGGATGAAGTCGCTGAACTTGCAGCTCCAGATACCCAGACAGGGTTACTCGCCGGGAGCGGGCATTTCGGTACATGTTAAGCTACACAATCCGGAAAAGCTGCCACTGCGAGAGGTCACCTATTCCCTGGTGCAGATCGCCACCTATGTGGCTCAGTTGAAGAACAAGCCCAAGCGAGCGGATACCAAAGTGGACAGACAAACTATCCTAAGCAGAAGCCATGAGCTCCTCAGCCTGCCCAAGACGGAACTGGAGAATTTCCAGCATCTTCATATGCTTCAAGTACCGCAAACGGCGGCCACTTTGAGTTTGACACAGTGCTCGTGCCTTCAGTTGAACTACGAGGTGGAGGTACTGGTGAGGACTCAGCAGGAGAAGCGATTTATTTCCGCCAGGATTCCCGTAATTATTGGCAACGTAACACCGCCATGCCCAGGGAAACTTCGTATGCTAGAGCCGCTGGATGCCTCGGCTCCGGAACCAACTCCGCCCGTTGAAACAGCCCAAAAGATGGCTCCGAATTTCAGCGGTTCAATGGCTTCTTTGTGTAGGTTATTTTATTATTCAAAATTAATTCAAACATATAATAATAATTCCTTTTTAATATCTTTAGCTTCAGACTTTCGCGAAGCCGAATTCATGACAGCCACCAACCTGAACAAGACCAACAAACACTACTTGTCCGGTGAGCAGTTGGACTTTAGGCCACGTTATGTCTACTATGAAATGGACCAGGCCCAGTCTGAGGAAGTCAAGTCACATTAACTGCAGTATTTTTTTTCTCACAGCCATATAAATTATTTTATTCTTTAAGAATTTATTGTGAAATTACATCAATTATATATTTATTTCATCACCATTAGAAGCTCTCTGCGGTTTTCATTTATTTGGGCAAGGAAGAACCACACAAGTTGTACCCCCAACATGTTACAAATGTCTTTATTTTTAATGTATTTAGAAATATATAAATATATTCCAAGGATATATCTCTGAGTCCGAATTGCACAATTTGTTAAATGAATATAAAGTCAGGTTTTGGAAGCAAGCTTTCTAGCATTTTTAAAAATATTTATCTTGAGATTAACACAGTTGTTAAAATATAATTTGGAAACAATTCATTACTTAAAAACTGTATTATAATTATAAGCAGTTAGCACAAAGCCTAGACATAAATAGCACTTCGGAAAAATAAAGTTTGCAGCGAATTCTTCGCCGTTCCAAGGCACACAGAAAAGCATTTCACAATTATAATTTGATCCTGAGATTCCTTTCGAGGTAGTTGCCCATGTTTATGGGTTGGCATTCCAGCCATAAGATACTGCAGGATTTCCGCCGTTCGATGGTGCCGTTGCGGTATGTGGCAGAGACAGGACTGGAGGAAGTAGTGCAGATTCCGCATACTCTGAGGGCGGCGGCGGGGCCGAGGGCATGGCAAAGTTGGTGTACATGGGATAACGCGGTATAAAGTCATCCGTGCGATTGTGTTCGTCCACATCGATATCGATGAACTTATCATCGGCACCGGTGGCCTCTTCGAAGGTCGGTGGTTCTAAAAGGAGGACAGAAATTATATTTGAAAATATTTGTATCCTGTAAAGGTTTACAGTAAACTCACTGCAGTTGTCATAGCTGGGCGGCAGATCCCCGGCAGCTCCAGCGGGAGTGTCCGGTGTTTGCGGTATCCACTCGGCCGCATGCTCCGGATTTTCGGCACTCTGAGCCAAGGGAATCGTACCAATGATCATGGGTACATCGAAGTCCGTATCCATGTGACATTCGCCCGTGCCTATCGATAAGGTGACCCGATAGCTAACCCTTATTATCCCCCCCTCGTTACGTGAAGAGGGGGGCACCGGAGGAATGGCCAGCGATCCGTTGATGATCTTCTTCGAGAGACGCCGCACCCGCTCCCCCTGGCAACTCTGATTCAGGGTGACCTCCTTCTCGCGTTCCTTGAAATGGGGCGTTTGGGCTAGGAACTTGTAGGTCTGCTTCAGTTTAACCTCGATGCCTTCCAGATCATAGCCACCGGATTGATTATCGATTTCCAGGCTAAAGTGGATCTTCTGGCCGGGTGCATAACCACCAAAGGGTATAGTAAGGGTCGAGAGAACCGGACCCGAGCTACAAGGCCAGCAGCAAAAGTATTTGATATCCTCACGTACCAGGGGCAACTGTGGAATATGATAGATAATACATTTTATGAATAAATAATATTTTAACGCCCCTTTTTCGATATAATGTCAGGAAACATGCAACTATATTCAAAAAGAAATCTAAAATAGGAACTGCATTCGTCACGCGAGGCTATTTTTTGTCATATATATAAAATTGTCTTGCTTTTTGATCTATTTTAGTTCTATTTAAATCGAAATTGTGACCTTGGTGTGGACTCACCAGCAACTGTGGACTCATGTTGAGGTTGTAGGTCTGCAGCACCGTCAGCGGTTGCTTGAAGAAGTTGTTGAAGCTCCATTGGCGATTGATTACCACGGATATCTCGTAGCAGATCTTTCCATATTTTTGTACCACCGACGAAGGGCATTCCAGTGGCAGCGGTATGCAAAAGGTGTAGGTGTGGGTGCCGGGGGGCAGTCTTCCCGATCCAAAGACAGTGGTTCGGGTGTTTATATATGTGTGCGTGCCCCGGTAGTACTCGGTGTAATGGTGGGTCTTCCCATTGTGACTCCTTGTCTTGCGCTCTTCCCATCGTACTTTTGCCTCCCCCTCGAAGTGTATGTAAACCTCTGAAAGGAATAGATGAAAGAAAATAAATTAGTATATTTCTAGGAATAGGGTGAGCTGGAATATGACTGGAAGATAAGGGCTTTATGATAAAAAAAGAACATTGCATATTGAATGGTATTATCTTTTTTGGTAACCTCATTATTTCTTAATGTATTTTAAAAGTTACTACATTCATAAATTCCAACAGATTCTACGATTTTTTAAACAAGTACCATGATTTACAACAAGCTTGGCATTATATATACATACATATGTATGTGCTTTCAAGTTTCTTTCTTTCTTAGTTATCACCCAGCAAAAGTATTTTCAGCTATCTTTATATGAATAGATTCAAATGCACCTAAGATATATGTATGTCACATATATACATATATTCCTATGTACTTATGTATATGGGAAACCCTATCGCTGTTAGCTTCGATGGGAAAAGTAAAAAGTAAAGTCAAAACATAATATAAACAAATAAACTCTGCTGAATTCAATTAATCTCAAGGGAAACGCTAGCCCCACTGTATCAAATACTTGTTGCTCTCTTATTTTTTGCACTTTTTGAGTATACACACAAATGTTTTTTAATAGAGCTTTTTGGTTCTTTATTTTTGTTTTGGCTAATCCAAAATAATTGGGGAAAAAAGACGAATTCCCATCCAGGCATAATGTTTGCTATGGTATTAGAGGTCAAGCTGAGCTCATCAGAGCATGGCAACAATTAAAAAATATTTGATTTTTAATAAGTAATCAAGCACATTGAGAATATATAATACATAAATATAAAAAACTATGTGTTTGTGGAGCACAAACTGGTTTATCTTACAGCATTCTTCAGAACCGGTTTAGTATTATCATGTAGACCAAATTATTTACGAAAGTGATAAGGGGTGATAATAAGAATCACGTTAGTTGGAGCTCTTTTCTCAACAGGGTTTTCGTTTAAACTTACCGTTTACGTTCTTTTCGGATGTTGTAGTAAGTATAGCGCGTCCATTGATCGTTTCTCCGCTATAGTAAATCGGTTCCGGACGATCAAACTCAAAAATGCAAGTTGACGGCATTTTACTGCCCTTTTTAATCAACTAAAATCTTTATAAACTATAGGGAGTGCTTGCTACTCCCGAATTCACTATTAAAAATGCTTAAATAATATTTGGTGCTGGCACGCAAACCAAAAATTTATTCAGCACCAGACAAGCGTCGCTTTTAGAATGAGAACTATGGCAAGAATCGCCGGTTGGGGAGAGATATAGTGTGACATCATCAGTTCCAGAGAGGAAAAGCTCAATTTTCTGCGAAGGCAGAGAAAAAGAGAGAATAAGCTTTGGGGCCTGCGCTCATTTAAAACTATTGTTTGGAATATTGCATTTCGCTGTTTGTTGTTACACCGATATTCGCCGTTTTGTTACGAATTTGGGGGCCAAGACAATCAGAGCGTTGTAAACAAAAAACAGGTGTAGTTTTTTATAGAAAGCTCACCGAGGTCATTGGGAAGATATTCAGACTTTTGCTATAGCTATGCTTTTCGCAGACTTCAAAGATTAAGATACGTATTTTAGGAATCCCCTTGATTTTGAGATATAAGTTTATTGAATAATAATGAGTGTTTTAAGAAATACAAATAAATTAAATAAAAGTTAAACTATATAATATCTATTTATTTTTTTTCTTTATTTCAGATAATTGATTAAATTTGTTCCAATTTAATTGGAAGAGTGAAAAAAAAAAACAAAATGATTTTTAAAAATTTAGACCAGTTTCAAAGATCACTGTTAAAATTTTGGAAATTAGTTTTCTTTAAAGATAATTCTTTTATGAATATTTGGCTGTTTAAGTCTCGTCTCGGAAAAATAATAACCACTTATTATTTATCGTTTAAAAAATAACGAGTTAGTAGAAAACGAAAAGTTAACGAAAAGTTTGGGTAGGTACTTTAACTGTATTTCATGCTTATTAAAAACTATTAAAAACTATTTTTTATACTATTAATAAAAAAAATAAAATAAAAAAGAACAACTTCTAAATCTTTCATAAATAAAATTGTAAATTCCTCTGTTGATACTAACTTACTTATTTTGTTAGGTCATACCTACTATTTTAAGCACTATTGATAAGGCGCTATTTTGTTTTTTCCACATTGTAATCAAGGGAAAATTGCTGATATCAAAAATATTTCATACAATGTCTCGGAGGACTTAACATTGACTGTCTAGGGCATTATCGCCATTTATCGCTCATATCACCCAAGAAGACACTTTTATATTCTTGTTTGTTTATTCACCATTGCGTAGGTATGTGCATACGTTTGTGGATATATTAACATTATGGTTAGTACACAGGCGAACCGAAAAAGAAATAAATACTGCCGAGATAAGATATAGTAGTCGTGATTTGCCCAAAGCTTTTTTTAAATCTGCACGGGCGACTCGACGGGCTGCTTTTCCGGCCGCTGCTTCTGCTGGCCGGGATCGGCGGGTCTTCGGCGGCGGCGGCGACGCTTCTTTTGGGGCGGATTTGGCGGCGGGCTCTGGAAGGTGTCCACATCGAAGACGGGGTAGCGGGGCGTGAACTGTGAGGCCTCGCTGACGGTGTTTGCATCCGTGTCCGCAATGTCGGCGGTCATGAACATGGCCTGTTCGTAGGTGGGAGGAGCTATCGGATGTCAAAATAAACAATATGTAATTTAAGAGCATAAACACAATAAAATATTTATAAAATAATATTGTAAATAGAAACTTTTCCGTGGAAATAAATAAATAAATAACAAAAACTCACGCAAATCGGGCACAAATTCGTCAGCCGCCTCCAGCTCGTCATCCCCATCCTCTGGCAGCTCAAAGTCCTCGAGATCCTCGGTCATCTCGTAACCGGAGTTGTTTACTCCGCTGCTGGACATCTGGGCCAGCTCCATGGCTCTTGTGGATGTGCAAGGCAGATCGGCAGGCAGCGGACTTCCAGCTGCATAGGCGGTACTGGTTGTGGGTAGGAAATCTGGCCCAGACACAGCCGTAGCCAGAGGAACATTGCCAATGGTCACGGGTATGATGACCCTGGGATTGGCCATCAACCAGTTCATCACAGCCACCACTCGGACCTCGTACGATACTCGCACCACCTTGCTCAGGTGCTCGCAGGTGGGCGCCGTTGCCGGAATCCTCAGCGTTTCTGTGTAGGTCCTCTGACCATGATGCGGCACTGGACCGCACTCCCTCTTCACCAGCATAATCTTCTCGGAGGTGGTGCGCAGCGAAGGCTGGTCCGCTGTGTAGGTGGCCCGCAGGTGCAGCATAATCAGCAGCTTGTGGCAGTTGGAGCTGGAATCGTTGCGCACCTGGGCGTGAACCAGCATAAACTGTCCCGGTACGTAGCCTTGCTGCTGCAGCGTCACCTTCAGCTGCACTGGCTTCGTGTGCATCAAGCAGAAGTACTCAACTGCTTCGTTACTCGCCGGTTCCCGGAGCATTTTGGTCTCCTGGTTCAGATCCAGCAGCTTGAGCACCGTGAAGCCCACGTTGTGGGTGCGATTGGAGGCTCCAGGCTTGAGGAATGTCACCTTGGCCAGGTAACGGATATGGCCGTAGGCACCCTCAAAGGACGAGGGGCAATTACTGGGAATGGGGCAGGCAAAGGTATAGGTGTAGGTGCCCGCATCCATGTTGAAGTTGCTGCCCTGTTCGGAGCCCATGAGGTACGTGGTGGAGGCTATATAGTCTTCCCGTCCGCTGCACTGGTGCTTGGATCGTTTCTTGGGATTTTGAATGGCCACAGCCCCGCCATTTCGACGGACTCGCCACTGTGCCTGGGCATAGCCGCTGATCTGCAATTTGATTCCTGGAAAAAATTAAGAATTTAATTATAGGAATTTAAAGAATGACGAAGTATGAAGAGATACGTCTGGTAATCTTGTTGGTATCAGTAGCAAAAATATATTATACATTTATATAAGTTTAATCTACAACGGATTTAAATATTTGCATCTCATATTACCCCATCGTAACTCTGTTTACGTTGAGTAACTCATAACAGAAAACTGCTTGTGGATGGTTATAGCTTTATCTCTATCCTAAGAACTAATTCTTAAAGAGAGAACCTTTCGACTTTACTTTACTAGAGGCTATCTCTATTTTTGAAAAATCTATTTCGCAGTTTGATAGCGCCCAGCCCAGACACAAACCGTGACTAACTGCTATTGGCATTTCCTCAAATCAAAAAAAATATCACTTTGCTAGGTAGATCCCCTGGCGCAAACAAAATAAAAAAGAAATTTTTGTTATTAACCATAAGCTGCAGGCATCATCAATTATCGCACATTTGGAGTGTCCCCTTGGCTATCACTAAATTACCCATTTGAATGGTTTGTTGAAACTTTGCTTTTGGCAAACCTGACATTATTCATAGCGATGCGATAAGATATGGCCGAGCAGATAAGTTAATGAAATATTCCGGAATCCTGGCTGGAGTTACGTACCGCGCAGTTTCTTGGTCTTGTTCAGATTGACGATTACCTTGCCGGTTATCACCTGGCCGGTAAAGTAGGTGCCATGCTCGTTCTGGTCGAACGTTATCATGCAGTTCTTCGACATGGCGACGGCGGGTTGGTATCGGAATTGGGGCTATCCTCCTCCTCCAGAACTAATATTATTAACGCGATTGGTCCGCACGCGCTCGCTGCTGAACGGGAACTGAGGCTATCGCCATTTCCAACTGGGCCTAGACGCCTCTCCGCTCTTGCTCAATATTTGCTGTTGGCCAGGTTTTATCTTATCGACGCTGCTAGCTCTCTACAAAACCCACTGCAATGTTTTCCTTTGCCGAGCGAGTGCAAAAATCACAAATGGTTGGCAACGCAAACGGTTGAGTGAAAATAAGGCCATAAATAAATAACTCCTCAACTTCCAGCAGAGTTCGGTAGCCAACTGTTTGAAGTACATGCATGTTAGTTACATTACCTTTGTCACAGCTATCTAAGCCTTGAGAGTCTTGGCCCCTCATCGATTAATATTTAACCATTCAATGTTATCATTCATATCGCTGTCACTTACATATGTAAATATTTAGCAAGCAATGCCACAAATTTGTGTTTAAATACATAAATAGCTATCGGCTATGATAAGATAAAATAAAAATGTTGGTCAAAAAATAAAATAAAAACAGAACCCGTGGATGACTTCAGTTCGCTGGGAGACACGGCGCAGACAGGGCAAAAGTTCACTAGCTCCTCGGGATTATCAATAGAAATCTATACAAACGATGGTAATCTGTGAGATTGAGTTCAGTAATAATCCCCAGGGGATTTTCTATGCGGGCCAATTGATTTCTGGACAGGTGGTAATCAAAACTGAGAAGGCGAAACCAGTTAAGGGTAAGAGCTGTGATTCATGGTCTTCGTGTTATCATTTTGCAAGGGGAATTTTGTTTGGAGCAAACAAACAAAGTGCAATTACTGCAAGTTATAAAAAAAAACCCAAATTTATACATTCAGCGGTGGTTCTGCAGATCAAAGGATTCGCCGAAACCCACTGGACAGATCCCGAGTTCGATTCGGAGGATCAGTCGAACGGTGAGTCATACATGGGACATGTGGACTACATGGCCACTAAGGCTTATCTGCACGGGTCGAGCTCTAGCATAGGTTTGTGCTCCAAGATGATAAATTTCAATAAATCAAGAGATAAAAAAATCAAAGCTTCATTTCAGAGGTGATTATTGAGCCGGGAACGAGTTCGTATAGATTCGCCTGTCAGTTGCCCATCACATGTCCCTCTTCGTTCGAGGGTAGCCACGGACGTGTTCGATACATGGTCAATGTGAGGTTCCTGCGGCCCTGGAAATTCGATCAAAACTTTGGTCGCTGCTTCACGGTGCTCAAGGTGATGGACTTGAATACGGAGAGTCTGATGTTGAGGGTAAGTTGGGGGTGTAGTTCAAGCTTACATAATTTCTTGACATAACTTAAGTTTTAGGTAACAAAAAACTTCTTAAGTTTTTTTTATTAATACAATATTTCTGCATTTCCAAGGTACCCACTCAGGTGGAATCCCAGAGGACCTACTGCTGCTTTCCCTGTCTATCAGATCCGCTCAGCATTCGGCTCTCCCTGCCGCAGGGAGGCTTTGTGCCCGGCCAAACTTTACCTGTGGGCGTAATGGTCTCCAATGACAGTCGCATTGCCGTCGAGGATATAACCGTGACACTGTCCATGGTGGTGATTTACTATAGTCAACCACCCACGGCGGACACCAACAAGGATCGTTTTGTGATGGTCCAGAAAACCGGCGAGGGTGCCCCTGCCAAAAGTCGAAAGCAATTTACCTTTGACATTCGGGTGCCGGCAACGCCGCCCACCTGCTTTAATTTGTGCAGCATCATTCAGATCGGATATCAGGTGGAAGCGGAGGCCAAGGTCAAGGGTTGTCATGCCAATCAATCGGTTCACATGCCAGTGACCATTGGCAGTGTTCCACTCACCAAGCAGCTGCAAAAGGAGGCCAGGAATTGGGGAGAAGATTTGCCGCCACAACAATTGGATGCCAAGGCGTTGGTTTTGATTGAAAATGAAGAAGTTGTACAACCAGTTGGACCCCTAAATCCCTGGGCAGCTGATACCTCAATTGGTGAGTATAAATATAGGATTTATTGTGAATTTTTAATCTCAATTAAGTAATATTAAATTTATTTTCCTTTATATTTTTTCTCAGCACCTCCCCACTATGCCGAGGCTAAACACATCTCTCCAGAAGCCCAAAAAACTGCAAAAGCTAAAAAGAAATCCATGAAAAAAGCTACCAAAGAGTCAAAGGATCAAAAAGGACAGGATCTTGTTTTTAGTCCTTTATATGCTGTCTTTGATTTGGAAAATCAAGCAGACGAATGGATTCTGAGGTCCAATGAAGCAAAGACTGATGGCGGCTATGTGAACGAAGACGTGGACAGAAGCACTTGGCTTTAAAAAGACTTAATTTCTGTAATAGCAACATTGTAAATTATTATTCAATTATTTAGCTGTTCTTATAAATTAAACCTCGTTCTATCATTGCTGACAGTGTACTGGGAACACTTTGTTTTTGAGAAGGATTAGTTTCAGTGAGCAATATTTGTTTGGGTTGGGCCTCTATCTTATCGATAATATTACCCAGAAACAAGTGCAAATGACTGATACGCCGCCGCAGGAGGATTTATTTGAGTTGAGTGTAATACTTGAGTGAGTCCAATCACAGCTGGGGGGTTTTTTGGGCCAAACTTTTATCTTTGTTATCAGTAATAAAACTGATTACACTGGTAATCAATGTAAAATATATTTCGTTGGCCAAGAACTATGATCGATAAGATAAGTCTAACGAAAGGTCGCAAAAGCATAAAAGAAGTGGATTGAAGGCTGTTTTGTTCAGTTTGCTTGTGACCATTAAAGTGGAAAGAGCTCAACAATTGACTGCAGTCATAAATACTAACAATCGCGTGATCATCTCATAAATTAAAAATCATGGGAATCATTTGCCAGATTCTGTTTCACAACAATATTCAAGGAGTTTACTATGCGGGCCAAACGATTTCTGGCCAAGTGACTCTGAGCACGGATAAGGTCAAAGAAATTAAAGGTTAGTGCAAGAATTTCATCACGAAAAAAAAACGATGATTAATTGATTCATTTTTTCGCTTATCAGCCATCAGACTGAAGGTTAAAGGTTTTGCTGAAACCCATTGGACTGAAAGCAAAACTGATTCGAACAACAAATCCACCGCTGAATCCTATAATGGCTTTGAGAAATATCTTTCTAGCAAAGTGTATCTGTTGGGTTCCGAAACAAGTCCGGGTAAGATATAATATCTTCAAATCTATTTATGTTCGCTTTGTAAACCTATAAAACATTTTTAGAAATATCCTTGGAGCCCGGAGTGAGAACTTACAATTTTGCTTGCCAAATTCCTATTAACTGCCCCTCTTCCTTTGAGGGGACTCACGGTCGTATACGTTATATGGTGGATGTAAATATCATCCAGTCGTGGAAGTATGACAGTCTGTTCACAAGGCCATTCACTGTAGTCCAGGTGATGGATATGCAAACTTATCAGTCGGTTTCTCAGGTGGGTTTCTAGATAACTGAGAAAATAATAATTTATTAATTTAATTAATTATTTTGTATTTTCGAATTATTTAGGTTCCTGTTCAGGTCAGGAGTGAGAAGACCTTTGGCGTCTGGCCCTTCCGGTCGTCTCCTCTCAGCCTGGAGTTGACCCTGCCACAAACTGGCTTTGTGCCCGGTCAGACTGTCCCCCTGAAGGTCTTGGTGGGTAACGAGAGCAGGATTCGGGTGCACGAGATGAAGGTTGGGCTGGCCATGATGATCACTTACTACAGTGATCTGAGTTACGGTACTAATGCGGAACGAATTTCCGTGGCCAAATTGAAGGCTGATGGCGTAATGAGAAACTCCCAAAAGATGTATGAATTCCAGTTGCAAATTCCCTCCACGCCACCCACCAGTATGCATTTGTGTCGCATTATCAAGATCGGTTACCAAGTCGAAGTTGTTGCCAAGGTTAAGGGCATGCACATTAATGGAACTCTGGTAATGCCGGTTACCATTTGTGGAGTTCCCATTTCGCCGCCAATGATGCAATATGTGCCCGAAGGATCGGGAGCTCAAGGAGGTCCAACTGAAGGGGCCTTGACATTGTTTGAGGGTGAGGCTGCCAGTGCTCCAGCTGCTCCTCCTTATCCCTGGTCAGATAACTCTACTTTGGGTGAGTAAAAGCGATATTTAGTGACATACTTGAAATGATATGTAACTGATATTAATTACAGCACCTCCCACCTATGCTGAGGCCATGCACATGCAACCAGATCCGACGAAGTTACAGGAGAAGCAGCTGGAGAGCCAGTCACAGTCTACGGAGGAGAAGCAGCCCTTCAAGCCTCTATATCCCATTTATAGTGTTTCGAATCAAATTCAAGAAAAGAAGATAGATCCTGCCTTGGCAAAAGAGGAAAAGAAGTGAAGGATCAAGGAAAATATTTCGGAATTCGTGAGAGAATCTTTAAACAATCCTTTGCCAGCTTATCAAGGATTTCATTGGGCTTTTCCCAGTTCCATGGGCTCTTTGTTGCGTGGCTCCCGTTGGCGAAATGTACGAGTATAATTCAAAATTGTGACAGCGATAAGATAAAAAGGTTGGCCTGGCCATCGCTACCAATATATAGAACCGCCGCAATGTTTGTTTCATTCTCAGTTTGTTTCTGGCAGCTAACTGGGCATGTGGTTTCTATAGCTTCTGCGAGGTTCCAGAGTAAATACGGAGCAGAGTTGGGCATTAAAATCAAATCAGTTGTGTTTGCAACGGCATCAGGAACGGATCGGCCAATAAACAGCAAATAATAGCAATTACATATACAATTACAATTATGGCTGTTACCTGTGAAATCGACTTTGATAATAATCCCCACGGAACCTACTTTGGTGGCCAGGTGGTGAGCGGCAGGGTAACTTTGCGCCTGGACAAAGTGAAGTTGGTGAAAGGTGAGAGTGGGTGTTATTACTTTCGGAATTCTCCAACTTGAAACTCTGGCGATACCATTAGCATGACTCATGCTTATCTTATCGGGTGAATTTTCGAGTGCGGTTAAATGGTTTGCAGCAAAGATCGACCCGAATGATTCATATTATTTATAATTGCGAACCGACCACACGTGCAAAATCTAACGCCAACAGAGAGCGAGGCGTTCGATGGCCAAACGCAAAAACATTAATGATAAATATTTACAGGCGATAAGATTGTAAATATATTTTTAAAATAATCAATGGTTTCGCATTAACTGACATTAAATATGGGCATATACATACATACAGGCACTCTGGGAAAAACCAGAATCAGATATCCATTCAACAAAAGCTTTTAATGGGAATCGATTCATTAGGATGTGGGAGTAGGTGAAAAGCAAGTGAATTAATAAATTGATTGGGTTCGAGATAATAATATTATTAATTTTGTTATTTATTCCGAAACAATTTAGAATAAGAAATTAATTTAAAAATCAATTTACAGCTGCTACTTAACATAAAAATGAATCGGCATTTACTATTTTATTTTACGACCCTTAAATAAATATGTTGTTTGGCAATAAAAATCGAATTGCTATCTTGTGATAAACAATTGCAATCAAAATCAAACAAGCCCGTTAAAATATAAAAAATAAACAAATAAATTAAATGTTTACCATATGTGTTTATATATGGTTTTCCCCTACACAGCTGTCACGTTAAATATAACCGGATATGCCGAGACCCGTTGGAGCGAAAGGGTAACCACAAACCGAAGGAGGAGACGTCGCTCGTTCTATGGCCGCGAGGATTATATTGCATCCAAAACGTTTCTGGTGGGCTCCAATCTCAGCTGTAAGTATGAATCATTCACGGGGGGCAGGAATCGTTCCTAATTTTTTATGTCATTTACAGCTCAATGTCCAATTGAAGCCGGCATTCACACCTACAACTTTACTTGCCAGATTCCCACCGAGTGTCCATCGTCCTTTGAGGGCATCAATGGAAGGGTTCGTTATATGACCAATGTGACTTTGGTTAGACCTTGGAAATTCGATCAGAGCTACACACGATGCTTTACTGTACTGAAGGTTATGGACTTGAATTTTGACAGTCCACTGCTGAGGGTGGGTTTAATATTAATTAAAAACATAAAATTTATATTATAATCAAGCCGCTTTATTTTTCTAGGTTCCCGCCCACAGTGAGACCTCAAAGACGTACTGCTGCTGGCCCTGCAAATCGAATCCTTTGTCCCTCCAGCTGACTCTTCCTCAAACTGGCTTTGTGCCTGGCCAGAGCATTCCGTTGAGCGTCTTGGTGACCAATGAGAGTCATATTCCCGTGGAGCAGCTACTGATGACATTTGTGATGCTAGTCACCTGCCACAGCAAGCCACCTTCGATGCCAAATACCACATCCGAGCGGCTGGTGGTCAACACATTGAAGGGAGACTCCGTACAGAGAAACTGCAAGAAGCTCTTCAACTATGAGATTAGAGTCCCAGCCACTCCGCCCACCTGCTTCAATCTGTGCGGGATCATCCAGATCGCATATCAAGTGGAGGTGGAGGCCCAGGTAAAGGGCTGTCACCACAATGAGGTGGTCGCCATTCCTGTGACCATTGGCAGTGTTCCGTTGTCCCAACATTCGCTGATCCAGCCACGGGGCTTAATCAATCAGCCTTTGGATGTCAATGGTTTGGGTGGTGGACATATAGCCACTGCTCCTCCTCTAAACTCAGCCAATCCCTGGGCTATAGATGATTCCATTCGTAAGTTGGCTTATTTTTAATATAATTCGACATTTCAATTAATTAAATGATCTTTTTAGCTCCTCCCAACTATCAGGAGGCTTTGCACATGCGCTCCACGGCTGACACAAAGATCGATGATCCCGAGGATCCGGAGCCAGTACAGCCGAATACTCTCAATCTGGATGGCAATGCATATAGGCCATTATATCCAGTTTTCGACATTCCAAGTCCCTCGGCTCCCCCGCCATCGGATTATACACAGAACTATTTGGCCGAAAGGGCCTTTGTCAATCCTGCAATGGATGCGAACAAGGATAAGGGAACTTGGCTATAACAGGAGTGAATTTCGAGCAGGATTATCAAATGTAATTTGCTATTTTGTGAAATAAAACAATAATGCTACCAATATGATTAAATAAATAAATATATTTTTTTTATCTAAGACATGAATTTGTAATTTGAATGAGAAAAGTATAGAAAAATATCGCTTCCAAGATATATTTATTAAGAAATCTGAAAGAATATTCTGTTTTTTTCCATTTTTTCTTGAGTTATTTCTTAGTTAATTCTTCTTCCTGAAGCTGAACATAGAGATATTTATTTTTCAGCTTGTGTAACGTTTTCAACTACAACTTTTTATCAGCACGCACAATGTCCTTCAAAGATTTACATTTCCAAATGAGATGCTGTAGCTATGGTAATACGAGGTCTTCCTTATCGGGTTGCCCCTACCAACATAAAAGCTTCGCTCTAACTTCTCCACTGCCAAGGTCTTCGCTCCCAGAAGCGATAACGTTGCTCCAAAGTGGAGGCTCCCCTCACGGGCTCTTATACTACTTACCATTCCGATTCCATATCGTTTCCGGAGAAGCTCGTTCGGGTCTTCGGCTCGGAGTAGGGGTCGTTCTTATCGCTCGCACCGCAAGCAGTCCGCCGGTTTTGTACTTAAGTTAGTCGCAACTCGTTGCCCATCGGCCATCGGTTTTAGCGGATTCCTGCGCGGACATTCGAACCTGAGGGAAAAATGGTGGTTACGTGTGAGATCAGCTTCGATAATAATAGACACGGCACTTTCTACGCCGGTCAACTGGTCAATGGCTGCGTGACCCTCAAGTGCGACAGATCCAAGGAGGTTCAAGGTAATTATTCGAGAAATTGGCGAGCAGCAACCAAATCGCAATAGGGCTTGATTAAGTGTTTATATATAGCTTTGGCTATTATAAATATTTGCTCGATAACGATTTTTGTGTAGTATATGTTGGGAATATATATATGTTTATATGACGACATTGACTTTTGCGGGCATTCTTTAGTGCGGAATGTGAGAAGTTGATTGATAACACAGCACATAGTGTATATTTATTGCTATTATTTTAATAGGAAGATTAGGGGAAGAGTTTTTCGTTGGGTTTAGAAATACAAATACACGGCACACATTAAGGAATTAAATTAAGAAGCGAAATACTGAAATATATGTAGTTGTATTTTATTAGCTACTCATTAATAGTCCGCTTTTGAGTGCATAGGGTTTAATTTATAGCAAGCCCCCTATTCACATTAACTGATTATGTGTGCTGCTATCAGTTGCTTTTAGGATTATCTATGTATATATGGTATTAGCTTTCAAGATAAAATATCTCGATTACTCAATACACTCTCACTCTCATTTTTTCTATCTAACTCTCTGCCTTTTTAGCCGTTCTGCTCAAGGTAGTTGGATATTCTATAACCAAATGGAGCGAGAAAAGTCTGGGCTCCTCCAAGCTATATGCAGGACGTGAGGATTATCTAGCATATAACACTTATCTGCTGGGCTCGGAGCAAAGTGAGTGAGATAAATTCATCTCGAGAGGTGTTTGCATTCATTAATGTTTTTTTTTTTATCTCCGGCAGATAACAACAGACACACCATTCAGGCCGGCGTCCACAACTACACCTTTGCCTGCCAGCTGCCCTACCAGTGCCCCTCGTCTTTTGAGGGCCGACATGGCTGCATTCGTTACATTGTCAAAGTCCTGCTGGTCAGACCCTGGAAATTTGATCAGGCCTACACAAAGGGCTTTACAGTGCTGAAGATGCTGGATCTGAACTTTGATACGCCACAATTACGAGTAAGTGAATCATTAATAGATTCATTAATTTTTTATTTATATTTAAAATATCCTTAGCTGGCAGCCCACAGCGAGGGCTATCGCACCTTCTGCTGCGGTCCCTGCAAGACGGATCCCCTGAAGCTGGAGCTTCATCTGCCCCAAGCTGGATATGTACCTGGCCAGCGGATACCCGTGACTGTGGTAGTGATCAACAACACAGCCGTGGCCGTCTCCGAGCTGCGACTCTCGCTCGTCATGCTGGTGCGTTACTACAGCGTCAGTCCGGAGCACTCGCGCGTAGAGCGAATCATCATTTCGAGGGCCAAGGGTGACTCCGTGCTGAAGCAGTGCACCCGCTCTCTGACCATAGACCTGCCCGTGCCCTCCACACCGCCCACCTGCGTGGAGCTGAGTAACCTTATTCAAATCGCCTACCAGCTGGAGGTTGAGGCGCTCGTGAAGAGCCTGCGGGAGCAGCAGCTGATGGTCATGCCAGTCACCATTGGCACAATTCCATTGCCGGTAGCCGGCATTGTGGTACAGCAGCCTCCTCGACGAAGTGGCCACTATGAGGGTCCGCAATCCCGAAGGGATCACCCTGATGAGCTGCCTATGGTGTCAGCCCTTGGCAATGTTCCCAACGATCCAACGCCGAGTTCAACGGATATGGGTGAGTTATTGTTATGTATAAAGATTTAAAAAGGACTAGAATATCTGTCGAAAAATGTATACGTGCCCATGAACCCGAAATAATTAATTGCAATCCAATCCGCTTATCTTTAGATATTTCTAATTGTGCTGTCAATATTTTGTCAAAATAGTTATCAGTCCAGGCTATAGTTTATGCTTTATATAGTTTATATTTTAATTAATTAAATTTATATTTAATTTGATTTAAAATATTTATATAAATAATACATCATACAAAAATTCAATATACAAATTCCTATACATCAGATCTTCCCAAATACGAGGAGTCCAAACACACGCATCGCGGCAACATCAACGAGGAGGAGTTGAACGCTTTCGGGACCAATGAGTTTGCACCACTGTATCCTGTGTACAGCATTCCGAGTCCAACGCCCGTGCTTTCAGCGAATGCGCGGAATGCGGGCTTCGTCAATCAGAGCTTTGTTAAATAGAGCTTTTCGCTTTTGTTAATGTTTCATTTTTTATGTTCACATTTATTGTTAAAAAAATATACATATATATGTAGAAAAAAGTTGCTTGCATTTTGGGGGACACATCTTCTTAGGTGGCTATCACTGATGTCATTTTTTTTGTTCTCCGTTGTTATGTAATTATATTGACCAGTCAAGTTGGAATTACGAGGTCCTGGTATATATAAGCGCCATTTTGTAGCTTCTGACTTGACGATATATTCACTGTTTCTAAGAAGTGGCAACCGGAAATATCCGCTTTCGCTATTCGCAGAGATTAATTAATGAGATTATTAAATGCTCCGAAAATAATATAATAAGACCACATTCTGTCTTGAAACATAAACAACGAATAAAATATCTCAACTAACTCACAATCAACATAGTAATCGGAATTATATATGTAGCTTTCTAAACAGCAGTTCCTTTGAAAATTTATACACAAAATCAAATGATTTGCTACCAAAACTCCTTCGGGAATTTATTTAAATTTTTAATTGCTTGAAGCATTTCGGTGCTATTTGATAAAATGTTAAGGGGATAATTAATCAAAGGGTCTGGCACTTGTAAAGTGCTCTGCACAAATACATTTTTTTTCGCATTAATAATTGTATAAGAAGTAATAATTCTGGCGTTGTTTAATGGCCTTTCAAGTACATTGTTATTTTCCTTTTGTTTTTACATTTTTTTAAATATTTAATTTATTTATTATTATTATTAATTTTATATTTTATAAATGAGATGAGTTAAATAATACATTTAGCCATTTAGTCCTTTTTTTAAATTTATAATTGTAAATTTTCGTGGTAATCTTACATAATTCTAACTTAACTTTTCATCCTAGGTCCAGCTCCGTTTCACTATTTTTTTCGTATACTACATATGTAAAGATAAATTGAGTTATTTATAAATCTGGATATCTAGATCTAGATAGCTCACCTTTTCATTAGAAGCACAAGCGTGCTACGCTTCAGGACAAACAACACGAAAATTATTATGCCGACGCTAGTATCACAGTAAGTACAGATATCCCGAAGAAGGTTCCAACCAGCATAGACAGAGATTACGCGGAAGCACCACTGTATATCCATGAGGACAACGAGCCGTAAAAATACTGTATACCTGTAATCGGATTGTAGAAAACTCAAATCTGTTGATAAGAATGTCACTAAATATATTTTACGTTAGCATTTTCGCGTTCAGGAGTTTTGCCCTCTCGTCCTGGTCGGAGAAGTGTCTCAGTGAGAGTTTTACTCTTATAATATAAATGGTGGTCAATACGATAAGGGTTGTGTTTAATGCTACGAGTATTTTCGTCGAAAACATATGGTAGCCATCATAAGGCAAGCCCACTGAAAATAAGGAACAATAATGCTTAGAAATCATTGGGAATTAAAATTTAACTCTAACGAAAGCCTACCTTTTAAATGGCAGATCTGCCAACCAATACCGGGCACCCATTCCACCTTGTTGGGATCGACTTCCCAAATCTGATCAATCATAAAAATTACTCCCGTCACGATAGCTGGCGTTCCCCAGGAAAATATGCTGTACGCCTTGAAGCTGTATTCAGATTCAGCTCGATTGATCAAAGTAAAGCCCCTCCACAGTTGATGGCTCAAGGACAAGAGCCAAGAAAATTTGGCAATTACGAAAAAGCACCTGGACAAACCTGCCATTTGAGTTAAAAACAACAACATGTTTAACAAGATGAATTTGCACTTTAATTTTATTACAACTTTACAACATAAATACCTCGTAGAACGCATAACTGCAAAGGTATTTGATGGTCATTCAGCGATAGATGCATAAAATTGATAATCGAAGTTATCATGTAAAAGACGAAGCACTTTCCGTGGAGATTCCGTAGTTTCTTTACGTAGAGGTACACTGCGATTGTAAGAACTAAACAAATTTCTGAAAGCCACATGACTGCCGTTTGGAAAGAGAATATATGAGGATGGAAGGTACTCCAAGTGTTTTTATTGATGTAATGATTCTTACGTATTCTATGGCTTGTTTGCACTCTTAGTAATGTCTCGTAATATAGGTAATCATGGAAGGCAACCACAAGAGAATCTGTGTTGCCTGAAGTGAACTGATTTGGATGGAGACAGTCATATCCCCTGATGATTGTTGTGTTGAAACTATTGAGCAAGGCACTTCCGTTCTAAGGACATTTGTTTAGTTATAGAAGCATAGAACAGATAGTACGACGAACCTCGAATAATTTGTACTCATCTGCTTTCCAAATATCACTCCACCGCATTCGATCTCTCAACACAATGAAATCCTTTAGCACATTCTTATTCACCACGGATCCATTGCTGAGTGTCACTTTAAGGAATGGATTAATCTTACTCAGCTCTGCCATGAGGCCATCGGTGCATTTGCCATTGGATGCATCCCAATCCTTATAGCGACAACAGATCCATATGCAAGGCTTCAGGTGACAGATACACGCTCGTAGGTGTGTGCTTACTGTTTGATTAAATTTTCTCTCAGTTGTTATGTAATCATATTGACCAGTCAAGTTTACAGGAACTACGAGCTGCTGGTATATATAAGAGCTATTTTGTAGCCTCTGACTTGACGATATATTCACTGTTTCTAAGAAGTGGCAACCGGGAATGTTTGTTGTCACTGTTTCGAGGATAATAAGCTCAATAAATACTTCAAAAATAACGAATGAAGACCACATTTTGTTTTGAAACACAATCGACGAACAAAAATTCTCGACTAATTCGCAATCAGCTTGATGCTTGGGGTTATATAGCTTTCTTTCAGCAACTACTACTTTAAAAATGAATGCATACAATGAAATGTTATTTTTATTAAATTGATTTTATTTCGTTTTATTTGTGATAACGATATTAATTTAGAAATTATATTATTCCTCAGGGTATTTGGCGACTTGGGTCATTATCGAAAAATCTATACGGGGATATTTTATCAATGGGTGTTCTTCATGTTTGCCAAAATATGTGCCAAAATATTATTTTTTTGCAATATATGTATGTATGTGGATTAAAATTCTAGGAAGTTTTACAGCGTATTTATGTGATAATTATTGAAAGTTTCAAAGTCATTACAGCATCGCATCCTATTGCCAAAACTAAAGCAGTTAAAATTCGTTTATAAAACATATGGTAATATTTATTGTTTCAATGTTTATTGTATAAATATAATGGTAACAGAAACCAAAAATATTGTATTGTATTCAGCTATAAATATTGAAAGTTGTACAGCCAGTGAAAAAAGTGTGCAATGTTTGTAAACAGAATCAAAGAAGTTTAAGTTCTAGCAACTTGTATAGAATATGTTATAGTGATATTTATATCAAGTTTTAGAGTCATGTGAATATTTGAACTAATAATGTTATGTTAGAAAAATTAAAGAAGTGAGCAAATCGCACAGAGCATATATTTTTTGAAAATAATTTTAAATGGTAATTTAAAGTATTATGATAATTGTTCCATGTTTTACATGCTAGCACATATGTATGTTATAGCGATAATTATTGGAGGTCCTTGCTATAAATGCAATAAAATATTGCGTTGTATTCAGCTGTAAATATTGAAAGTTTTACAGCCATTGAAAAAAGTGTGCCATGTTTGTTAACAGAATCAAAGAAGTTTAAGTTCTAGCAACTTGTATAGAATATATTATAGTGATATTTATATCAGGTTTTAAACTCATGTGAATAATTGAACCATTAATTTTATGTTAGAAAAAGCAAAGAAGTTACCAACATGAATAGGAAATTTGAAATTTTGATAATTATGGTAAAATATTTCTACATATGGTTTATGTTATAGCGATAATTATTGAAGGTCCTTTGCTATAAATGTACCCATACAGTTATGTTAGTAGAGTTAAAGCAGTTCAAATGTTAACAATTCTTACAGAGTATATTACAGCGACATTATTGAGCCTCGCTGTAAACATTCATTTGATTTTATTAACTTATATATTTTATAATAAATGCAGCATATTATAAAAACAAATTCTTCCAGTATTTATATGGGATGTTCGAAATTTAATTATTGAATGTTTTTTTTTTAATTCAAAGAGATTTAAAATACTATACAATTGTAGAGCAATTTTATTGCATTTGATAGCGATAATAAAGTTTCAGATTCATTGTAAGGCACGATTCGAATATGCCACAATTATTGCATGTTTTACAATAAATCTGTTATTCTGTAAAACCAGCGTTTTATAGAAAAAATATTGGGAACATTGTTGATAGTCTTGGAGTCATTGGATTAAATATAGAACAAACAATTTATAATCCGCTATAAGAAATAAATTGTTTCAAAACACAGTATAAGACAAAAATGGAATTATGTATATTTATAAAATATTTTGTCCCAAGGATGTGAGATCTAAAGACACTGCTTGGTAAGCAATAAGAAACAAAAGTATCCTTGTTTTAGACAACTTCGAAAATTGCGTGAAGGGCATGTCATGATATTTGAATACATTTGAAACATTTACTTAATTTACTAAAAAATAAAATATTGCAAATGAAAGGATTTTGTTGTATTATTTAATATGAATATATACAAAAATTTTTATAATTATTTTAGCTTATTTGGTCACTTATTAAACGTATATATATTTATATATACTTCATATAATTTTAATAAATTTTAAAAACATCCGCTAATTTTTGTGGTTACATATTGATGAAACGAATTCAATGCTATATATTTTGTCAATAATTATATTAGAATAATTATTTATTTTTTATATCTAGTATAAAATAAATGTACATCACACATCATGATTAACACCATTCTTAGTAGACTCATAAATTGTTCACACAACAAATGATTTTTATATTTAATTTAAAATAAACTTAGCTTGTTGGTAAAATCGTGCAGAGAAAAATCTGAACTTTTACTAGTTTTGCCTTATTTTTTAAAAATAAATTCTCAAATTTTTAAATTTTATTGTCTTTTTAAGGTCAGCTGACCTTATCCCTGGCCATCTCCCGCACAGATTTTCGCATTATAATTTATAGCGATATTCTGGGGGAATTTACCTCATGTTCTGGGAACATTAACTTGCCCGGGTGTCAAGGGCGGTGTGTGTAAGGCGGTGTAAGTGCTTAAATTGAGCTTCGGGCACGCTCAGAGTGCCATCAACCAGCAGGAAACATTTTCGGGGGATTTCAAACAAAACACCAAGCCACGGATATGTTTAGTTTTTATCATTCGCGCATTTGTTAGCGGACTCGTGCTTGCCGGTGACCCATTGCCAACATCCTCTGCTCCTCCGCCCAGAATATCAAACTTTTCTGTTGTTGGTAATCTGTTTGATTGTCCCTCCTAAACTCTCATTTGTTTTGTGTTCCCTCCATGCCACCGCCAAGGGTCCTGGTTTGAGTGTAAGCGGATCCAGTCAGCGAGCCAGCAATTGACACGCGGGCATTACACATTGAAAGCATTTTGCTAACTCATAATCCATCTTCCCCATCATTTCCAACTAAAAAATTCCACCTGAACTCAATTGAGTTTATTTTCAAATGGAGCTTAACTGCATTTTCTCACGGATATTTCAGACATTCAAGTGGTTTGATGGCACGGAGAAAAAGGGATTCTTTTAGTAAAAACCATAAAATGATTACGAAACTATTGCAGAAATTCTAGTTGGGAAGTCGAATCTATAGATATCCTTTTATTTCAATTATTTCTGTGGAATTTAAAGTATGAATATTGGTATTGGCCGATGCAAAGGAAAGATAGTTTTTTACAACTGATAAATATTTATTGTTCAAATAACTTGAACTTGACATAAAAAGAAAATAACAGAAATAGTACATAGAAATACCATTAATACTTTTTGCCTTACTGCTTTTTCCTTTTTAAATTTTTTTAAAACAATCTAAAGAGGAATATAATAACCTTATAGTAATACATATTTAATATTAATAGCTTTTTAGGTTGATTGATTAAACTTTTTGGGTTAATTTAAATATAAGTTTGTTAAAATTTATCTATAAAATAATATACATATATATTTTAATATTTATATTTAAAGGACTTTTTGACAAATTTAAGAGAACCTTCCTGGTGCTGTAGGACTTAGCTCAGACTTCTCTTAACCCTCTCTTGTTAAACATTGCCTCGGCTTTTCTCGTCCTTGGACACTCTTTGTGCCACTCGTCCTAACTCTCAGTTAATTAAGGACTTCTCTTGATCCTCGTCCTTTGACGACCCTTTTTTCCCTTGCCTTCGTTAAAGGGTTTCATTGTGAGAATACAGGTTTGAATTATATAAATAAATGTTGCATACTTCATGGATGTGCAATACTAAGTTGAGCAATTCTCGAAAATAATGAATATATACACTTATGTAAATTATTTCATTAAGCCATACAAACAGTATCACATTTTGTGCCGTGCAGTCACGTAGAGCAGCCCAGACATCGCAACCAGTCGGAATCTAGTTGGTCAAATGCGCCAAACTAATGACCGCATTAAGTAATTTTCCCCGCACTTTGGCCCCTTGAATGGTCTGCCGACATCTGGGGTATCTGGGGGCTATGCATCCCAGACAGAGGACTCTGCGTCGCATCGAGGGGTCTGTTGTTGGCTATTCTTGTTGTTCCTGCATTTGAATGGCTCACTCAATGGCGCTTCGTGGTAATTGGCTTTTGGCTTTGGCATGTCCGCATACCAAATCGCCAAATCGGCCAAACTAAGTGCATAACTAGTTTTGGCTTTCGAGTGGATTCTGATGCTTGCTCGGCGGCTTCTGTAATTTCGAATTTTTATATTGGTGAGGAGAATGAGAGAAGAGAAGAACGAAATTAGTTGGGATTATCCTTAGGCGGCAAGTACACAAAGGAGGGATTTTAAAGGAAGCGCCGAATCAAACGCAAATTGCCTTGTTCGAAGCGGAAAACATTTGGAGTTTTGTTACGGCTTTGGCGCCAACAAATCCCGAGGCGTTGTTGAGATTTTTATTATTTAATTTATTTCGGTGTCAGTTTAAATGCCATTTATTCATGTGTCAAGTGCCTGCAATTGATTCTGTTGGGTCTCCCCTAATGGATTATAGATAATGCCAATGTACGTGCCTTCGCAGATAGACATGTTTAGCCCAATTTTCTGGCCACCGAGCAAACGCACAAAAAAAGAAACCATAAACGGATACCAAATTAGCATTTTTTGTGGATTCGATTTGCTCGCCTGAGTTTATTTTTCCTTTTGGTTTCATTTTTGGGGTTTTGCCAGTGCCGTGTGCCGTGGGCCAGGTTTTCCCCTTGCTTTCACTACGGAAAGCTGTAACTGTTTTCCTTTCGGCGAAACGCAACGTGTTTTCTGTTTATCCTGGCTGGTTTGCACCTTTGCTCGAGATTCTTGTTTGTCCTTGGAGCCGTGTGTGTGTGTGCTGCGGCTTTCATGGGTATTTCACCGTTGGTTGTTCTCGCTAAGTCTCCACCCCCAAAACCACACAGCCACCCAGAAATCACCCAACCATATAGAACAGCCACCGCTGCCACCGCTCCTCCCACAAACAATCGCAAGTGAATTTCAGCGGCTTTGAGAGGCTCTGAGCCCACCCAAATCCTTGTCCTTGTTCGGCATATCCTTGCTTGGCTTCGACAGCCTGTATTTGAGTTCGAGTCAAGCAATAAAGATGATTGGGCACTTGTGATTAGTGGCGGAAGGGCGGAAAGCAATTCCCCCAGAACTACCAAAGGTGCCTCGACAATGGCCTCTAAAACGGCTCCTATAAATGGGAGTTTTCTCTTTCTGAGTCTGAATTTGAGTCGCACCCGGTGCCACTGTCGGCCATTATTTCATTCAAGTTTCAAGGCAGCCGCCGCCTCATTATGGCTTCATTAACACGCAGCTCGCTGTTTCAGCCTCTCTATAAACCAAAAAGTTTATTCGGCTCTGGCTAATGGCAAAAACTCGTCACGCACTCCCACCCGAAAACTAAAAACTTTATTGTCACTTGTGCGGAATAGTGGAAAACCAGAGACACCAGAAAAACACCCACACACACACCGAAAGCCACACCCACGTAGAAAAATAAGGACGAAAATTGCAATTGACAAGATTTAAGCATGGCCTGAATGAAGTTTTGTGTCGACAGTCTAAGCCACTTTTCCGAGCTGCATAGACAACAGCCAAATGCAATTGAAACTTTTTCAGTTTCAATTTTCCCCTTCCTTCCACAAAACTTTCAGTGCAATGGGGCACACGGAAATTTCTATTGATTCGACCGACTCCAGGTGGCCACTTGGAGACATATACATACATATATACATACTTATAAGTCAGGATAGCATCCAATTGGCAATAAGTTTTAAATATTATATAGTTTCCTGACCGATGTTATTCGTTTTGAGAAGCCAAATTGAAGAAAAAATATTAAATCAGAAAATAACCAGAAAGTTGTTGAAGTCTAAAATAAACAATTGTTTATGCTTAAATTGGGGGAAATCATAGCTAGAATATTTAGACGTTACTAAGAGCAAATATAAGGACGAGTACACATCACGAGTTTGAGAGCATAACGAGGAGAAAATAACCTTCAAGACTACAAGCAAAAGTCGTGAAAATGAGAGCAGAACAACGAGCAAACACGGCGAAAATGAGAACAAGTGAGAGCAGGCAAAGGACGAAAGAGTATAAACCTCTGACAACGACGGTCCTTAGGACCAAACAACAATGGACTTTTTTTTTCAAATTACAAAACGTAAACATAGTCATAAATATAGACATTAGCAAAAAGCGTAATACATAGATAAAAGTTCCTAAACAATATGAATTTATTACATTAAATTAGGTTAAAAAGTTAAATATATATTAATAAAATAATCCCACAAAAGATAAGAAAATTTAGCCATAAAATATATCTATTTTTATCTGAAAAATTCTCTTAAAAATGAACCTGGGCTTAATTATTTTTCTTTTAAAACTTAAGATTAAAATCGTAAAACTCCTAAAGTATAAGCTTTCCTTACAATTCAAAATACAATACAAAATTAAGAATTACGGTTGCAATTTTCATATAATATTTTTAAGACTTCACCTTTAAATCACCTTTTTTATTGATTACTTCCAATAAGAACGCTTTCACAACCCATATAAAACCCAAAGGATAATTTTCTTTGCTGTAATAAACAACAAAAGGATATGATTTTGCGAAACTGATATTTTGATGGGATTTTCCCTGTGCAGCGCTCAACACACATGCTGTGTATGGTTGCGTCAAAAAGTTGTTTAGCCAAGTCGAGTCAAGTCAATGACTGACTGGAAATCAAATCTCACACTAGCACCGCCCTAAAGCCCACTCCGAACCCATTCAGGGATATGTGGACTCGTGCAGAGAGCGGGTCCCGGGGCTTTGGCAAATTTCATAAATCAGAGTGCCGCCCGGAGGTGCGTGCTGCAGGACTGGGAACTCAGGACTCTGTACTCGGGACTCGAATATCAAGGAGCAACTGGATTCAATGCACGCCGCTGTAATTGCTTTATGCTCTGGAGCGTGATGCGGTCAACAACGCAACGTGAGCGAGCCATTTTTGACATGGCCCAGAAGCTACTGCTATCCCAATCTCCTCCTGGACTCCGAGCCCGAGCCCCTTCTGGCCTTTCGCATTTAGTGGAATGGAAAAGTTGAAAAGTTTTATGATATTTTCGGTTAGCTGGCTACTCGATGCCTGGCTTGAGGTTATGGCCATGGCGCTACAACGGATGAAGCAACTCCTCCTCTACGGCAAAAATTCAACAGAGCCTGAAAGTCGGACATAACTTGTCGCACCGAGGTCAGCAGACAGAGGGCACACTTTTATCACAAAACTTGAAGACAACTATGTATTTCCATGCCACATATTTCCCAAAAATATTGCTGACAAAGTAAGTGGGAGGCCATGACATTGTTTAAAAAATATATATGTATGGGGATGAGTGCATCGAATATCAAATACCTGTTGGGCAGTTTAAAAGTTTGACAGGAATGGAGAAAAGATGGGAAATGTGTTCAAGATAGCTTCGTGTGACAGCTTTAAAACAGGTTAAAGATAGCTTTTTTGGCAGCTTAAAAGGGAGATGTAAAGACATCTATAAAGATACGGAGCAAGGGAAATATTTAAAAATAAAAAATTATGAGGATCTGGTCTCTAAAATATACATATAATAAGGCGAATAATTTACTATAAAAAATGCTGAATCCTTAGGTCACTCTCTTTTTTGCCACAACTTTAAAAGTAACATGCAAGGGAGTTATAAATTATGCTGCTGCCACCACCTTCGCCATGTTTTATGTGAGCCCTAAAAAATGTGATGTATATGCGGATGATAAAAAGAAGATTGCAAAACATCAAGCGAAACACCTCTGGCCAGAGTGCATCGCACTCGAATGTCAAAGCTAATAAGCAGCTCCGTTGCAAAATATTTTCCCGGGGGAAAATTCCTTCATCGTCTCGTCCTTTTTGTTGCTCTTTTTTTTTCTGTGCCACCTGTTTCTATTTCGCGTCAGATTTATGGGTAAATATAAAGCACAGGTGATGAGACGTTGAGGTTGGCTAGGTGACGAAATGTGTGCATGTGTGTGCTGACGCCGCCCTCTAGCCTCCCATTTTTGAGCTTGCGGGAAGCACTGCATATATAGTACTTGGCGGCTGGCTCTAATTAATGAAAGACTTCGTCTTTACCTTTCCTGCCCCACTGTCGATGCATAAAGAAATTTTGCTAATTAAAAATAATCGCAATAGCAAAGCTGCAGCGCAACTTTGTCTTTGCCAGGGAAGCGCAGCAGGCATTCCCTTCTGTTCACCGGAATCCCCCTGAGCAGGTCGGCCAGGGCATTCCTTGTGATTATTTTAACAACTTGGCCATGTTGTTGCACTCGCTGAAAGCCAGGACAGCCATTGTTACACAGACGAAAACTATAGTTTTTAAGGTACTAAGATTGATTGCTTTCCTGGGAAGTCTTTTAAATTAAATTAAATTTCAAAGAAATGTGAGAAAGTCTGATGGCAATTTGATTAAGTAATTTTGATTAAGGCAGTTGTTTTACTTAAATAATAAATTTATGGCTTTTGAGAAAAATATATACATAATAAAATGCATTTTCAAAAATAACATATATTTTACACATTTGTCTTGCATATATATAACGTTTATTTCTTTTAAAGGTTTCTTAGAGGTTATAGTGACACAATCTTGTCTTAAATTTTTAATTAAGTTAAAGCATTTTTTAAAGCTTTATGAAAAATAACCTGCACTGTTTTAAAGAACCCTTAGAAATACATTTTTTCAGTGCATAAAGCCGTAGAAATTGCTCGCGGGCTGCAAGTAATTGTCTCTGGCTCGTTGCTCTGGATTTGGATTTGGATTTGGATTCGGATCTGGCGGCTTTCTCTGGCAACATCATTAAATGTGTATATAATGGAATTGCTGTGATTTGTTCCAAGCAGAAGATTTATTATCGCCTTACCGAGCCCGGCTCAGTCGAGTCCTGCCTAGGCAGCTTTCCTCCACTGCCTATCCGTTTTCCAGGCGAAAAAATCGGCATTATGTTCCGCATGCCTGGTGACAAAGTGCAGCCAGACGATGGCTTTCATTTTCCGCTCCTCCGCAATCCGCAACCGACACAATCGGGGTCGTTTACATAAACACTTGGCAAATTTATGGCTCTCGGCTGTTGGCATGTGTGTCTGTCAATGGGAAAAGTTTATGCATTTAATTTGTGCGAAATTTGCTTACAACTCAAATTGAATTAACCTGATGACTCGGTGGAGTGTGGGTGGGTTCTTCCCCGAACAGAATTCGTCCCGAATCCATCAGATATTATATATATTCTTCTATGTGCTGAGTGGTTTTCTCCAGTTGATGTCCTTACTCAGTAGTCACCATATGCCAACTCATTTGCATTTAAAGTTTTTCCCTTTGAAAAGTTCTGTGTTCTGTTGAGCATATGCTCGAAACACTATTAGGTCTTCATCAAATTAAAATATGTTCGCCTTGACGTGAATAATGCTCGGAGACGCCATGGTTGAAATTAATTGCCTGCAAAACTATACAAAAGTCATCTGTGTGTGCTCCTTCAACCCGAAAAGGTGCACAATTTTGCAGTTATCAAATAAATTAAAAGTTGACCAAGGACCCGACCCGGGGCAGAAACAAAGCAGGAAGCTGTGCTGCTGCTGCTGCAAAATCTCTTAAGTCTCAGTTGAGTTGTTCAAACAGCTGGGCAAATGTGTGCGAGTTTGACAGAGATTATATCTGGATTGCAGGACTTAGTTACGTTTGGACGACGTTTGAGGGCTTAAAATGGAAAATTGTGTGACAAAATGAAATACTTGGCTGAGACATACATAAGTGAAATTGTTTAACTTTGGCATTGGCAGCCCAGTAACCAGTAAGTAACGATATATTTTTTGTATAATATTGACCAAGTGCATAACAAACATAATTCCTTAATGGACTTGATGCCATAACTGAAATCAATTTGGAGCTAAAAGAACTTTTCAGGTTTGTTGTCTGGTTTCATGTCAGAGAATTGCATATAATTACACTCGTAATCCCCTAGCATATGGCATTAAGTGCTGTTTACATTTCCATTGGCCATCGACATTTTTATTGTTTATCATTTGAGTACTTACTTTTTTATAACGGACATTTATAATGTCCGCAAATATTCGCAAATGTGGCGAGAAATTTCTATTGAATGAAATCAGTGAAGCTTTAAAATGCCAGGAGGAAAAAATTGTAAATATTTTTCCGGGAAAACGCTTTCACATTTTGTAAAGCTTGTGGTGTGTCATTGGATTTGATCTATGTACACTCTGTGATTTGGCACTCTCCCCGGTGGCGAGCAGATTGAGTTTGCAAATAATACCTTTTACGTGTCCGGTTTGCTAATTAATGTTTGGGGTAATAAATTGGATTTGCTGTTAACATTTTAGTCAGTATTTTGTCATTAGGCCCCCATGGGGACGCCGTTGTCAATTTGCTGGTGGCCACAAATGTTTGCCAAAAAGCCAACGCAAATTCGTTGTGTATCTGTGTCGATGTCCTTTAAAGGGAAATCTAGGCTTTAATAAGCCGAGTGCGTGAGCAAAGTTTTGCCAATTGCCGGACAGACGATGGCTAATGTCCATAAATAGTTCATTGCATTTCCATTAGGCACTTTGTGCCAATCCGGACTGTTCATTGACCTAATGTGTGCAATTCATTATGTGCAATTAGAGTTCAATTCAGAGGCGCTGGCCGGTGGTCGGAGTTCAAGGATCGTCTAGGCCAGCCTCTTGAGGCCATAACACATCATTAATGGGGGTTTTTGTCGGCCAGTCGGAGACGGCCAAAGGAAAAGTGTAACAATAATGGGCTCGTTTGTTTTCATTGCACACGTGCCAGAGCCCGGGCTTTGGTTAAATGTGCCCTTAATAGACGCAGCATTTGCGGCCATGTTTTTACTGGCCAAACATTGGCCCAGGTCTCCTCCTGTCGGAACCAGTATTCTACCCTCTCGATGGGCCACTTCTGCTGCTCTCGACACTCAACTGATGGCTCAGTTTCGTCATCATGGAAATGGATCTGGGACCGGTTGCGAAAATGAAATTAAACGCTCGAATGCATATTTAATGCCGCAAAAATGTGCGAAATAATTTTCATTTTTCGTATATTGCCAATTATAGGGTAACAATATAGGAACTACCAATATGCCATCCATTTTATTAAGTATTTTCCCTTAACCATTGGTGGGGAAATTAATTCATATTCATTATTATCGTTTCTGATGTGAGTTAATAAATATATAAAATTGAGCTTATTATAGTTAGTTTTATATATTTTATTACTAATATTTATATGTATTAAAATATGCATTCACAATAGTAAGGAACATACGATATCGTATCGTGAACAGAACTTTGATATTTTTCCTTAATAATAGGATATTTGTATTAAAATTGACCTAATTTTCATATATTTTATCTACTTGGATAATTATATGCCTCCCATTTAATATTTTTAAATAACTTTAAATAATACTTAATACTTTCTCTCTACTACAGAGTATTTAATAATTTATATTCCCCCCTCTTTTAATAAAATTTTTTCCATATGTTTCCTTTGCCCACAATTTTCTGCATTAAATAGATGCAATTTTTTTAAAGAAGATTTTTATTTGTTTTCATTTCCCACACTTTTGCGCAAGTCTGATTGTTGATTAAAAAATTAATGAGTGATTTTTAAAATGCCAATCTGAATGGCTATGCAAATAAAATGCTGCAGAGTGTCGCATTTCCAGATATCTTTTGATAAATCTCAACGTTATTCACCGATATTTCCATTATTATTAATTAACACCAGGGGGCTTAAATGCAATCCTCCAAGGATGGCGCTCCGGCGCCAACTATGAGAGGTATTTATGAAAGTATTCATTGTTCGGATATGGGAATGCCATTTAAAAACACTCAAACACAATTGTCGGCCGGCATTTATAAATTACCATAAAGTAGTGATACATTTGTATAATGTCGAAACGAAGTTCCATTATATCCCCTAGGTTGTCCGACGTGGAGCAGCGGAATAGTCTAATTTTAGACGTGCCCCACACCCGTTTCAACGAGGAGACTCGGGTTGAGAAGGCCAAAAGGTTGGATCAATTCCTCAATAGGTCGTATGTTGAATCTTGGAGTTCCCGCTATAATTGCAATGTCATGAGATATCCCAATGACCATGCCGATGTCAGTTTGCATCCTAGCTACAAAACTTTAGTCTAGTCTGTATGGAATTTATAATAATTTACAGCCTTAAGACCCATCCGCTTCTTCCAGTCATGTGACTTGCGATGAGCGGTATAAGGGCGCCACGAAGAAGTACCATAAGCAGTTCCAGCGGGAAATGAAACACCTTATTGCCAATCAACCCAATATGTGCGAGCAGTTACGCCTAAAGAGGTAAGAGCCCCGCAATGTTTTAAATGAAGTCGCAGTTTACTTTGCCTTACAGAATCCTTTGCTATAAAACCGGTTGGCCTCCTTTGCATACGAAACAGGAACTGAATAATTTCGTCACAAAATTCTTTCAACTTACTCCCAGCCAAAAGAAGCGGGTGGATTATCTTATGAAAACGGTTCTGAGCTGAGGGCTGTTGAAGTTTATCCGTTCTGCAATGGCAATTATGCTATTTACTCTCATGGCAAAATGGTTTAATTAGCACATTTATTATTGAAATTATACGAACGCCGCGGAACATCCAGCTAATTAGTTCAAACAAAAAATGCCACAAGCTATAAATTTAATTTAGCAATGAATCTGCTTCATTTAATTCGGCTTTCTGTGCTTCATATTAAAATTAATTCAGCAATAACAAACGAAAAAGTCTGCCAGAAATCTGAGCATCTACAATTAAATCCTTTTCCACACAAAGCTGAATTACTAATTAAACATATGGTCTTCAATTCTAACCGAAGTCTTCATTGGGTCTCGTTTTTCGATTTTCACTAAATTGCATTTAAACAAACAGTCGCAATTTGCATATTAAATATTTGATAGGCAGACTCATAAATAAATTCAAACAATAAATGAATTATTTCATTGTTTAACTGTGCAACAATGTGAAAGATTTAATGTTTAAACGTGGCCCCAATTGTTGCGAACTTTTTTCACAGGTTTCCAATGGGAGACAAGTGCTCTGCATCTGTGTGTGCGTGTGTATGTTTTTTCATGTGTATGCTGACAGGAAGTGCGTCATTTGTCAAAAGCTACTTTATGGCCATTTTTTGTTTGTTGTTGCTGTTGCCCGTTGAGTGGAGTCTTGTTTGCGCTGTGTAAACACCTGAAAAAGGTCAACTTAACAAATGTTTATGCAGCGAACAATGGGCCAGGAATCATCATCAAAATTGTGAGCTCTTTAACTCAATCTTGCCCCTGGCATTATTTCTTCTTTAAAATTAATCAATTACCCCTTGAATGTATTGTTTTGTTTTTGCATAGCCCGCAAGAATGAACAGAGTCATGAATAATTGCTCAGCTGAAAGTAATTTGCAAAGGCCTCACAACACACATACATCATATTTAATCAGAGCTGTGAATGCATTCAGGCTTGGCATTGATTCAGGCATTGGTTTTCCTAGGCATTAGCGTGGAATACTTTAATCGTTGCTAATTCTAGCGGAAGCACTTTAAAGCGCTTAAGCCCGGCTAAAGCGTTTTGTAGAAGCTCAAAACTAAATGAGTTTTAGCCTCACAAAGAATATATTCCGCCCCAATTCATGCTGCGCTCAGAGGATTAAAAAAAACACAGCACAAAAATTGGAAACTTTGTTTCTTTTTCCACCACTCAGCTCGCTCTGACACTTTGAAACTCCCATAGAAAATGATTCATGCCTGAGTGGAGTTTCGGACCGCCCCTAAACCGTTGGCCATTTCTAATAGCCAACTTCAATTAATGCCCAAGTTGCACCAATTTTAAAGTCAACGTTGTGAAGAAAAGTCCGTATACGGGGAAAAAATCAGAGTGAATGCCCCGGCATCCGCAGCTCTGAGCTATAAATTATAATTTCCGCACGCCGCCGAGTCCTCCCTTCGGTTCCATGCCCCGCCCTGCTCTTCCCTTATACCGCACACAGAGTATAACCAATCTGCCTGGCCATCGTCCGGTCACTCCCTGGTTTTATGATGCTTATGGAAAAAATTCTTGCCACTGCATGGCTGCAAGGTGTGCGCCAATTTCCGGCACATGTGAGTTGCCAGTCTGTGTGTGCTCTTATATATACATATGAGTATATATATATATATATAATTTAAAAAATGTTTGGCCGACACCCGTGTGTCCATGCTTATACATACATATGCTGCCAGAGAAAAAATTATAATTAATTGCGCTTGAGAAGAGAGTTACAAAAAAGCCGAAAAGTATGCATTACTTAAAGCCTGACAAGCCACCACAGTGCCAAGAATTTTTATTACTCATACGCACTGGGTAACGTGTGGTTGAATGAGATTTCCATCATGCATGATCACCATGGGCATGTGTTTTTAAATATAATTTGTATTTTACATTCTCTTTGGGCATCCTTCAGGTGAGCGAATAACCTTTAGTTGAAAACAGATATATATCACTCTTAGTTTTAAATGTGCGCTTAATATTACTCATACGCCCGGGGAACCCTTAGTCATGGCTTTTTCATCATTTAAGTGCCTTAGCAAGCTGTTCTTGCATTAGTTTAGAGCTGTGTTAGCCCTAATTTTATTTGATTTATAATGCTCTATGTTACCCTTAGGTGAAAAAGGGTTCTGATCTCTAACATTCACATTTTAACACCTATAATATATGTTTTTATTACTCATATGTAATGGATGAACCCTTTGGGTAGAGCTTGGTTGAGTGAACATTCCCGGGGGTTATGCCGCACCCTACGCTTAACTTTAACCTTTTTACAATATCCCTAGACATTTACGCTGCACAGCCAATTTCCCACCGTAAACACTGGCTTTATTTTCCAACCACCCACCACTTGCCGTGTAATGAATGCTGTTTGTTTGTGTAACATATTTAACAACAAGTAGCAATGCTGAGCAATCATTGCTTGCCAACTCGTTTGTTTTACTTCAGACTTCAGGGGTATTTGCACTGGCTGGTGTGCTTGGCTTTTGGGGGAAAGTATGATTAAGTCTCGGCGGCGACTTGAGTACCAAGGACCGTGCATCATGAATACATTTCGTGTACACTTTAGTGCATTAAATAGAGATTTATTTCCCTCAAGGGGTTAGGCCATCAAGTCTTTTTGTCTTTTAGAAGTGTCTGCCTTATTCTTTTCAGAATTATTTATTATATAAATGTATAACATTGCTATTGTTTGAAGTACTCATAAAGCCTGATTTAATGTGCAGTTATTTATGACTCTTAAGCATAACCATAAATATTTACACATTTTATTTCCGTGTTTCGATTGTTTCCACTTGATTGCGTAGCCTTTAATGAATATTATTTAGAAATTACACAGGCACGGGCAAGGAAATTCCTTATGACTTCCTTGATTTCGTAGTCCATAACTTCTGACATCAAGATTCTCCTTGGCGCACACATAAACCCACCGACATGGCGGGGAGTCTCTATGTGGGTGTGGTATGTATGTGGGAAGGTCCTAGCGCCGCTGGTCGTAACTTCCGCTCGGAACGCTCACCACTTGAGTTTTGTGTGGCATTGCAAAATGCATTTTATACGCAATAAAAATACACTTACGGGATTTTTTACAGCTCGCTCGCTTTAAGGGGGGCGTACCAGCACGCCCCTCAACGCCCTCACCATGCCGACGATTTCATTTCTTTTGGCGCCGTTTTTCTACCATAATATTTCCTACTTACAAAATAAAAAGGAAAAGTCAGTTGGTCTGCCAGTGGCTTGTTTGCGTTGTGTTCTTCTGTTGGTTAAGGAAATTTAATGAGCTACTTAATGCCGTTGCGGTGCAGTTTCCACTGGCAGTGAGTGTGTGTGTGTGCCTTATATTTTCATCCCACTCACTTTACGATTTTAACAAGTTGGTTGTTAAATAAATTTAAATTATATTGTCGCTCCCTTTACAAGCTGGGCTGTGCGTCTCGCTGGTCATTCCTTTGGCCTGCACTCCCTTATTTTTCTGTGTTTTTTTTTTTTTTTTTGTGGCCACGAGTGCTACACAAGTTTATTAATACTTGTCCTGGCAGCGAACACTTAATCATCGGAAGGGCAGGGGTCCCCCTTTAAAATATCGACAAAGAAGTAAAAAAGAAAAAAGGTAGGAAAAAGGAAAAGTGAATGCCAAAAATAAACACAAATAAATTGCCTCATCATCGCATATACCTGGGGGCCATATTTTAACCCAAATGATTTGAAACTTTTGAGCCCAGGCGAGGCCTGTGTGTAATGCTTATGAGTAACCGCAAAAATTCTGCTCTCGAGAATGAAAATTTAATCAAACATTTTGGCAACACCAAGCTGGGCCTGGTAGTTCGAATTTCTTAAATTTTTACATGTTTTTCCAGCGAACAAGAGCTGAAAATGCTTTTAGGATATTTTCATGCATTCTATGAGAGTTTCCCAAAAAAAAAAAAAAAAAATAGCTGAGACTGCAAGTTGCAAAGTTTGCATTTTGCTGTGCAAAAAAAATACAAAAAAAACTACCACAAAATGAAATTTTATCAGTTTTAAAATTTAAACTCTGAACAGAAGAGGCCATTTTGTATGCCAAAAATGGAATAATAAGTCTCTTCGCAGTTGATTGGTTTGCTTGTTGTTAATTTTGAGCCACAAGGAGTTCACATTTCAGTTGCTACTTTGTATACGCCTTGCTTGCTGTGACCCCCTTTGATTTCCATTTCAAAATTAATTGTACCATACATTATTTGGAAGCAAATCAACATAATAGAAGCACACACACACACAATCAGCAGACGTAAAAATCAACTGTCCTTTTGGCATTACGTATATGTTTGCACAGGCAATTGGCAATGCACAGCATGCAAAATTCGAAATGCAAATGCTAAGTAAATAATGTTATTGGAAAAACGGCAACTGCAAACGGCAAATGATGTGGCCGATGGAAAATCGGCGGTAACAATCAGCAGGCAGGCGCAAATCGCATTATGCTTCCCTCTCGCTCCTCCATCAGTTCCACCCACTTCGATGCCGCAGCAGTAATCAAAAAGTTCAGCCTTCGTTCAGCCAGTATCGAACAAATAAAATGGATTTGCAATACATGAACGAGGAGACCCCATTCCCCTACTCCCTCCTTCAATAGCGAACAAGTCTGCCCATTTTGCCCCATCAAAATATATATTCTAAACTGCGGCACATAGATGTTCGGGCCATTGGAGTCCATTTGGAAACACAAGAGGCTCTGCGAAACGGTCTTTGGCAGTTGTGACGAGTGTGTGTGTGAGTGTGGGCCAGCGTCATAAATTGCACTAAAATCGGGAATCGTTATGGGAGGAAAACTCTCTGACGCTTTGGTATCAGCCTCGCTTTTTGCGTTTCCGCATGCGACAGTTTGGCTATGCATGTTAAATGAAATTATTGCAACTTTTTGCCCTGCCCACATGGCGTATGCGTAACGTTCACTCAATTCATCAATCACCGAATTTGTCCCGATGTCCTCAGCCTGTGACTGTGACTCTGACTCCGTGGCTCTTGTTTATTTTTTTTTGCTCGCTTGCTAGAAAAAATGGTTTAGATTTATGCGACAGTTGCCGCAGCTGCTGGTTTTCACTTTTTTTTTTGTGCAACAACTGGCTGTTTGTTTAAAAATTCTTTTCGCTTTCATTCGTGGCAACAGAACTACATTTCATTTTGGCCACTTAAGCTTAAATTTGGTGTTCTCTGTTCATGGGCATGGGGGCCCGGTATTTTGCTTGCAAATCGTTGGCATTTAATCCAATTTTGTTTGCTGCCGGCACACCAGTTGCACTGTGGGTTTATTTGATGATTTTATTAAAGATTATTATTTGTTAAATAAAGTGATAGGCTGCTATAAAGTTGAAAAACTTTGTAATTCATTTTGTTGGTTTTCAACTTAAAAAATAACAGGGTTATACGTTATTTAAATACATAGTATGGGTAGATTTTTTAAATTAGCTTTAGCTTACCGTTTCTTCATTAACCAGGAATTTAATATTTATTAATGTTTAAACCAATCGTTAGCAGTGTGGAGTCATTTTAATGCGTTTCTTTTTTGCTGGCTAATAATAATAATAAATTACAAATATTTATGGTGGTTAGTTTTACGAGTAAGTATACAAACATCACAATCATAATTAATATTAAATTAAGTTTGGACTCCAGACCTTCAGTTAATAAAAGTATTAATGCTTTTAAAGGGTACAACTAGCAAGAAATATAATATAAAAATTTATATTATTTGATAATTTAGTAATAAATAGTAAAGAAGTAATGTTCATATTTTTAGTTTTCATATTTTTTCTCAGCTTCAAAACTGCTAAAATTAGTTTTAATTGCTTATTTAATTTACTAAGTAATTAAATTATATTTTCTGTGGCTATTTAATATTTAAAGAATAAATTTTAGTATTCTTATGCAAAAACTACTCCATTGTACTTTCAGCCGGATCGTTAGCGCTGTTGGCCATTTTAAATGCTGCGAACACAACTCAATTAAGCCTGTAACTGACGGAGGCCGCCACCCACTTGGCCATTCGCACGGCCGTCGAGTTAGAGTGCGATCCTGAACACAGGCCAATCGACGGCAGCCAGATGGGCGTGGGATTGAGGTGGCCCTGAGCCTGGGCTTGGGTCGAACTGGGCCTGGCTTGGGCGGGTTCTATCTGTCTGACTGGCGGTTCGTCTGGCAGGTGAACAAGTCGCTTTGCCACTCCATAGCAGAGGAGGATGGCAGGACTCCAGTGGCTGGCAGTGCGCGTGTCTGTGTGCGTGTTAATTACATTTGGCTTGCATTTTGGTAAAAGTTGGCCCCTCAAAATTGAATTACAAGTTTTTCGCTCGCCAGCATTTAGCAAAAGTGTTTTTTGTGTTTTTCGGTTGCCGCATTTAGCCACACATGGCCAGAGAGTTAAGCTGCGCTTGGGAATTTATATTTTTATTTCTATTTTGGCAAAAGTTCCCTCAAGTTTCTGGCAAGTGATAACCCAAAAAAGAAAGTAAATTAAGGCTACAGTGCCTCCCTACCCAGGGAAAATGCTAAATTAATGAATCCCGAATTTCTGGATGCTCATGGGATGAAAGGAGTTTGAAGAATCTAGGTTCACAAAATTTGTTTTCTTTTAATATTTCAAAGCTGGAATTACCTAAGAAAGATTACTTTTTTTAACCAATAAAAATCGTTTGCCCAGGATTTCAAAAATATGTGGTTTTCAAAATTTGCTTCGGTTTACAACCACCCATTATTTATTTATCTTAAAAATAATTCATAAGCACCTTCATTAACTAAATAAAAAAGTAATTTATTTTTATAAACTTTATTTGATTTACCTTAAAAATAAATCTTAAGCTTCTTGAACTAAATAAAACACATTATCATATAAGATTTTGTATTTAAATTTAGTTTATATTAACAAGAAACTTTTTAATAAATGGTTCACAAGGAAAAAAAAAGACAAACAAAAGACTATAGGCAACGAACTTGATTGCAAAACCAATACCTAACTGTTAGCTATTGGTTCTGCATTGAAGTTCGTTGCGCGACGGATTTGCTCGTTTAACGTTCCTCCCCTCTTTTTCCTCTCGCCAACAAGCTGTAGTTCAAGCTGTGACCGCTTGATGGCGTTTTTGTTCTTAAGGCAACGATTTTTCGTAAAATTGTTTAGTTTTAGGGGGTGGCAAACATTTGTTTTTTGTTAATTGAAGAAATTTTTTAGAATTTCATATAAATGAAAATTTTATTTTTTTTACAATTCCTACGATTACGATTTTAAGAAAAAATTGAAAAAAGTAATCTTTCTTAGGTAAACAGGTGCAAATGTTTTATTTTTTTATAAAATGAATTTTCTTAATTATTTTAAACTCTTATGTTGTGAATTATTTGTAGATCCTCTTAAATAAATATTTTTGTGCTAGAATGGAATTTGTTTTTTTGGTAAAGCTGGTCAAGAAATCTAAGCCACAAAGGCGGCACCATCCCTTTGTCCTGGGTAACTGGTTCCTGTAGGCATCATTAACCTTTCTCCAAGCACACAATTAATGAGGCAGGCAAGCTATTGTCTACTTTGTTTTCCAGCCTCTCCACGCCACCCTGCAATGCAATCAGCCAGCAAACACGAGTGCAAACTTCGTGTTGGAAAATGCGGAAAAGCGGAACGGCGATGCTTGCATAATAGAAATTCATTGCCAAATTACATAGAAAATCGTTGAGGGCGCTAAGAAGGTGCCGCTAGGGAAGTTGGCAGCAGCAACTCGAAAGTTATTCCACTCGCCGGCTCTTGGGAATGCCGAAGAACAGCTATTTTAATTACCGCAAACTGTGCGCGGCTGTAAGCGCATTACGTATACGCAGCGTGCCAGCAGCAGCTGATAAAATCGCATTGAATGCAAGTTAATTAAAAGACGAGCTCTCTGGCCCCCAAAATAACACTCTTGACTTGGCCTTTAATTAAAACTTCAAATGAACAAAAAACCAGCGGTTGCAGCCCGCCTCACGGCTGGATAGTCCCCTGGATCCAATCCATATAGTCGGAAACGCGAGTGTAGACTCCCGGCCAGCCCTCCAGTCCGCACCGATTGCCGAAGGAGACCACGCCCTCCTGGTACCAGGCCTGGTCGTAAGCCCGTCGCATCAACGGACCGCCGGAATCCCCGTCGCAGCTATCGCGGTAGAATTCCCCGCCGACGCACAGCTGCGAGCTGATGAGGTTGATCTGCCGCGTGGCGAACTTTCGCGTGCAGGCGTCATGATCGTGGACCGGCAGATCCAGTCGCTGTTTGATGTTGCTCTTGCGGGCTGTGAAATTGAATTGAAAATTAATCTTAAAATTTGTTACAATTAAACATCTTGATCAACGAACCTGTGGTGGTGCGTCCCCAGCCGCTGACCACAAGGATTTCTCCGATATTGATGGCCTGTCGTGTGCTGACCAAGGGCAAGCAAACTGGTTGGATGTACTCATTGAGGACCACGGGCTGGTCGAGTCGCAACAGGGCAATGTCATGGACACGATTCTTGTCGGCAGGATCATATTGAGGATGCACAATTTTTTGTTCGATGCCCCGTTCAACAATGGGCTGGTTGCAGTCGTTGTTGATACAATCGATTTCCTTGCTGGTGTCATATTCACCCAAACGAACTGTGGTGCTGCAATGTTAAAAGTAAAATTTGTAATTATATTAAGTAAACTCTCAATTAATCTTATCCTACTTACAGAGTGCCCACTTCCTTTTCAACATCTCCAATCACACAATGAGCAGCTGTGAGGATATAGCGATTATTGATCAGACTGCCACCGCAACTGAGCTCACGACGTCCTCTGCCTTTTTGGAAAAGATAAATAAAAATATTATTAAATAATTAATTAAATGATTTATTTTTATACATAGTTTAAATTTCACTTACGATCAACATACTCCAGCAGCACCATCCAGGTGAACTCATCGAGAGCTGTGTCATTTCCGTTGTAAACCTTGTCGCTGAAAGACTGTGGCCCACATTTCGGGGGCGAGGGCAACAGATTGCCCTGACCTTGCTGTCCCTGCTGACCGCCATTTCTTGTTGGAGAAGTCACAGTTCGTGCTGTGGTGGTGGTGGTGGTGGTGCGTTCTGTAGGGCAGCAAACATGAGGCATTCTACCGTATCCATTATAGCACTGGGAGTCCCGAAGGAACATTCTGTCCTGAGCGGAGACGGAACTCTGCTGGACCACAGCAAGCAGAGAGGGGCAGTCGTATATGGACATACATAATCCTTGATTCTGGCGGGGATTTATACAGCCTGTTAAGGAGATAATAGAGTAGAAGTATTAGTATGATATAGTATTCATACTTAGGCATATCTAAAAATAAACTATATAAAACATAAGAAATAGGTAATATGGGTTTTTAAGCTTTTAAAATAAGATTTCATTTTGATTTTAAAGCAATTGGATTTTCAGTATATATGACATTAACTTAATTTGAGCGTTCATTTATATCATTTTTATATCGAAATAATATTTATTCTGTATGCAAAATAAGTTAATTGATTGCAGTATACTAGTCAACCTGTTTATCGTAGACTTGTTTAAAGCCAGTAAATTCCATGAGAGTTAATATCAGCAGTACAGAAAGACAAGAGAACTTGTCCCCTTAAAGGTTCAATCAAAATATTATTGATACCTTTTCAGATTGTGTGTTGCAAACCAAAGAGACATCATTTAAATAAAATATAAAATTAATCTGAAATATATTCCGAGCTATATTGATAATATAAAAAATAAATAACAACTTCATTGTCAGCGGTAAAACCTTTGGTTCCCCCCTCCAGCTCCTCTGCGCGATAGGAGGCTTGGGAATGTAATCTGTGTTGGTCGACGATTGGACTCATTAAATTCATTCAGATTCAGCATTAAAACTCACACGAGTGCTCTTAAACAAAGTCATTCACATGGAAATATTGGTTAATGCCCGCCCTGCAATCACAATTGTATCGGAGTGTAGCTGCTGACGTATTTGGGTAAGAAGATATCTACCGGTAACCGGTGACCGGTCAAACCTAATGAGTCACCACGATGTGAATCGGAGGAGTCTTGTCTCAATACTAACTTCCTTGGGCCCGCACAATTTGTAGAACGGTGAATGGCAGCAGACAACTGGTCCAAAAAATCCCAAGTACTTGGCGTGTTGACTTCATCTTACGGGATATTTCCCACAACACGTAATAATAACAAAAAATCTATAGCAAATTCAATCACAACGCGCGCCGATTACGCACGACGACCTCGAACCTGAGAACCGGGAGCGGTAGCGGTACCGCGAACGTGATTTAAACTGAGTGCGACTTCGAGGCGCTACGCAAACTGATCGCGAGCTGGCGGGGAAAGACCTTTAAATACTATCTGGAGATGATAAGCCGGTTCCGTGAGATTGCCAGAGCTTTTTTTGAGCTGACGGAGAGGCTTTAATTAATAAATGATCGTCAACTGCCAGTTAATACCAAAGAGCTTTCGGAAGCCAGATTCTCAGAGTAAACAGAAAAAGATTCGGATTGTGGTGAGAATTGGCTCTTAAAAAAAGGAGGAGAGCATTTAAATTCTATTTAAATAGGATATGAAAAATATTGTTTTGGATTTACTATTCTATAGATGAGGGCTGTCAGAAGTCAACATAAGAGACAGGAGAGATCAGTAAAAAAAAAACACCTGAAGAAGTCTAAAAGAAACTTATTGTCGTAATGAAAATGTATAAAAATAAAGTTATTTTAAAGCTAGAGCTTTTTTAAATTAATTCTAATCATAGTATTTAATTAGTTATTTATTTGTTTTTAAGAAACAGATGTTGAATGAATCACCATTTTATTATATTTTTATTATTTGCTTCCGTTTTCCATTTCCATTATCTTTTTTTTTTAATAGTTTTTATAGTTATATTTTTTTTTTTCACTTTTACATGCCAGCACAGTTTTTTTTTAATTCCTATAGCTTTATGTATTAACAATTAAGTAAAATTAATCGACATTATTTTGTCGTATCTGCGCTGCTCAGCTGGAGAAAGCTTACAGAATCCCTTTTCGAACATCTTGAGTTCCTTCCTTGTGTGGAGTGGCGGCCAAAGTGATGTGTATGCCATGGTCCTGCTCGATAGAAAATAAAAACTAGATAATAAATAAACAAATAAATAAATTAATTGAAATAATACCTAACAAACTGCCAGGCACTTTCGGCCGTCGGTTGATTGTCGATCTGGAGCATTATCTCACGCTTAAATTGTTGGGCGTACTCCCTCTTGGAGATGTGATAGCGTTCCAAGCAACGGATTTGTCTGGAAGAGAAGGAGATGTGATGGAATATATTCCATCATCAGAGTGTAGGCAGGACATACAGCGGTATGCGATGTTTGGAGAATGTGGGCTCCAGCATTGGATCTCTGTCGTCAAAGAATGTGACTTGATAGATCGGCGCGTATTCGAACTGTGCACTGTCTTTAAAATTAGGATTTACGTGCTCCTCATCCTTCTTGTGTCGTTTTCTCATCTTTGTGAAGGAGGTACGAGCCTCTTCGCTAGGTGCAAAAACGCTCTGAAGGACCGAACCGATAGCGGCCTTCATTCCCATGCTCTGCCTCTTGTTTCCCATCATTTTCCTTTTGTCTTCCATAGCGTTTTTCCGTTCGATGGGGACCACGCCCACACCCATAATGGAATAGTTGGATATTTCGCTCATTTTGTTTAAAAAGAATGGAATATAACGTTGTGGATGAATTTATAATTTTAGATCTGTATTTGTTTTAACAAAGCGAAACGACTGACTCTCAAATTTAGTAAGTGTAAGTCAAGGCTATAGTGTTTGCAGATATAAATATTGAACATATCTTTAAACTAAATCTAAATGAAAGATATTTAATTATTTTGCAATATGTAAAAATCGATCTTTATTAATATTTATATTTTTCTATTCTTTAAATTTCCATAAGTCCAAGATCAATCATATTTTCATATTTTTTAGAATTTAATATTTGTTATTGGTTAATTTTTATAACAATATATTTCAATTTGAAGTCATTCTGCTTTTTCAAACAGAATGTGTTATATCTCATTCAATACATAATATTTTCCGATTCTTAAAGGCTTTCTTATCGTCTCCCAATCTTTAGTGCCTGCATATTTTCTGTCCTGATTGCTGAAGCGATCAGAGAGTTTACCATCAAATTTGTATGTTCAGTCGTTGTGACTTTGAATCCTTGCAGATGAACATTTGCATTTCATGGGCTGCAACTTGCCGTAAGTAGTCAGATGAAAGAAAAAGGGGAAAAAACAGGAATTGGAGCACGAGCAGGAGTCCAAAGTGGAGCACAAATCGAGTACAACTTTTGCACAAAGTTGTTTTCCTTTGCCTGTTGGCATCGAGGCATACCCATCCCGTGGCATCCCTTTCCCGGAGTCCCTCCGCCTCACCTAGCTACACATCCTGTTTAGCTTCAATGAATGCTTCAACGCTCCGTGTAGCCTCCTTTAGTCCCTTCCACCCCCCTCCCAGGATACGCTGTGCCCCTGAAAGCCGTTTCACTTGGCCCATTCACGATGTCTATCTGCTGCCGGGCGCTTTGTTTTTGCCCCGGCCTATTCATAATTCCACAGCCGGCTGCTGGCACAAATTGAAAGGCAAACACGTGGCTCTGTAGTTGGCCTTATCACTGGCTACATTGGGATTTTGTTGCTCTGAGCCACTGACACTCCGTCATGTTCTGTCCAAGCGACAGTGGACGGCCGGTGGGTCACTTGCTCCGGGTTCAGTTTCATTTTTAGCCGGAGTCGAACTCGAGGGCTTGGAATTTGAGTTTTTGTGTTGAGCTGCTGTGACACTTTTTTGTTGTCTCGTTTGCTATGTGTGTTTGCAGGCACACTTAAAAAAAAAAATGCAAATAAAATTTAAAAATAATTAATTAGGACAGATGCAAATGACACTTTTCGGAGCAATTAATTGTAAACTTTATTAATTCTCATAATTTAGTAGAATAAAATAATATATTTTAAATAAAAATATGATTATATTTCTCCCAACATAATAAATTCTATCTTTTTTTTGCTGTGTGCCTGTGTAGCTTCCCATTTTGTTTGTGGGCTTAGGTCAGCACTTTGCCATTTTCATAGCTGCATGCACCAGGGTCCTCATTGTCATCATCCTTGTCTCATCTCCTCTCATCTCCTCACCATCTCGTCCTGCAGTCCCTGGGCATTGTTTAATAATTTTCCTGCTTAGAGCAGGATATTCCAGCCGCACAAAACTTGTTGGTTTGCTTTTTTCTCTAGTCTAGAATTTAACAAAAGCAGCTGAAAGTTTAACTTTAGCTTAACCCTTAATGAGGGCATTATGGCAGGAGGGAGCCTTTAAGCCGATGACGCGGTATCATTGCTAATTTTCTTGGCCAGCGGCTAAAGTTTAAGTAAAGTTTAAGGTATTTACTGTTCCCCTTTCAGCTGCTCCAGTTTTACCGACTCCGGCTTTAGCTTTGACTTCAACTTTTCCAGCTTTTCCTACTTTTCCCGCTCTGCTATGCAATGGCAGATGGACAGCAGGGCGGCCATCAAAGGCAGACGCCACTTGAGTTGATTTCCGTTCGGAGCCATCGAGATTGAGTTGAGTCCTGGTCAAGGATCCAACTCACTTGTGTGTCCATTTCAGTGGGACTGTATTTTCCTTTTCGAGTGGCTTGTATATTAATTGAAATTAAAAACACTTTCGAGTGTCCATCAAGTGTCTGCCATTAAAGTTATTACGAATTTATGGCCTTAACAAGGTTATTTTAACAGGCAGAATATGTAAATTGTGCTTGATTATTTATTAGGCAATTTACGGTTTCATAAACTGGTTAACATATTTGGCTCTATTTAATTATGTGTTGATGTAAGTAAAATGGTTAAGATATTTTCTCTATTTAATCATGGCTTATGTAAGTAATTATTTTTCGGAAATCAATTAGACATTTTCCAGGCTGTGCATTAATTTAAACTCAACTGTGAGTATTAAAGTCTTGAGGTGGCTTCAAGAAAATAATTGGATGCCCTTCCAAGTGTATATTATTTAAAGCATTCTAGGCAATGCATTATCTACCAGTTATGTTTAATATAAGGAAAAAATATTATAGATAACTCCCTTTAATTTGGTTTTTAGTAACCCAAAACCATCTCTAGCCACCAAATTACAAAAGCAAATTACATTGCATGCTCAACTGTCAAAAAATGGGTCCATTATTCTGATGAAAAAAATGTCAAAGCTTGAATATTTATTAGTTAATATTCGTGGACAAAGCTATGTTTAAATTAACAAAGAAACATGCTGGGAATGCAGCTGAATTTATGCCTCAATTTGTGTGGTATCCTACCTGCTGTCGTGCATAAATTCCGCAGAAAACAAGTAAAAAATTTAAATTAGCTGCCACTGAGGTTTTGGAAAATGGAAAAGCAACAGCAGAGGAGAGTGGGGAGTGAGAAGCCCCCGGTAGCAATGCCAGAACACACAAAAGTAGTTGGCTTTTCATCTCCAATATGTGAACCCCTACTCCCTACACACAGTGGCTCTTCAATATTAATGAACTGCAAAGGGCTGAAAGGGGAACGAAAAAACTATATGCAAAAGGTGTACCTTCGTGTCTGTGTTTACCTTGTCTGGCATGGAGTCCACGTGAATGTCGGACACATGTTCAATTAGGCAAACGCCCGTTCCTTGTGGCATTTTTAAGGTTTGGTCAGTGCCGCATTTTCCATTTTCCTCTTCATTCCATGCGGCACCTGCTTGAAGGGAATGCTTGCAATGTAATTCATAAATCGCAGCTTGCATCCATACGGCTACTAATTTAATTAGCGCTGGAAAGCACTGCGAGTTTCACGCATTTTCCAACGCCTGGCCGCTACCCAGCGAGGGTTTTCCACGTGCTCGGCATGGTCATTAAATTAATTTTCAATTAGGTGTGCACTCGCTTGTAAGTTGGAATGTGCCTGTGCACAGGGAAAATTGATATTGAATCATATTTCCAAGGTGAATTAAAGGAGATTCTGTTGAAAGATAAATTTGATGTTGATTATAATATTATAATCATTTTTATATGTGGATATCTGACATGAATTAAGTATATTCATTTCATTAGCTTGTTAATTAGTTTTTCCACAGTGCTCTTATTTGCCGTGTTTCCCATGCTAATCAGCGAAGCGTGAGAAAGGAAAATGTTGCCATTATTATGTGGCAAGAACTTTGGCGTAGATATATCGGCCCTGTTGTTTTTGGATGGCCAAATGTTTAACTTGGCCGAGAGGCAATCAAACTTCAGTTTAGAACTTAAGGGACTTAGGACGCGACTTAGGGAGTGCGTGGAATGCAATTTGATTAGCATTTGGCACAAGAAACAAAACAATTTGCAGTCGACGCGCGTGTGTGGTGCCAGTTGAGTAATGAAAAGGGCAACTAAAAACCCATTAACCCACATTTTTCCCCCGCTTAAATGCTCAGACGTGTCCCATTCAGGCGTCTCCCCACTTTGTCTCCTGACTTTGTGCCTGTGTGAGCGATGCAAACAACGAGCAGCCGCCAACAAGTGCAACAACAATGGACCAGCGGACTCTATGTGCATTTTCCGCCCCGCCTCGTCCCGTTCCGCCGACCGCCAACCATTTGCCAGCGTAAATCCCCGAGCAGAGAGCGGCGACTAGGAAGCAAGTCAACAGTGCCTTCCAACAAACACCGAATGTTGCATGTGTCACCCGCACCCAAACACAAATACGGCGGCCTGCACTGAAATAATAATAGTTGTTCATGGAAATTTGTTGGCTTACACAAGGCTTGAATAACTTATTTGCTTTTATTTATAGTCTGAAATAAAAACCTTCTTTTAAATGTTCTTACATATTAATAATTAGCCCTGCACAATAGGGAATTTGGATGATTTTTTAAGTATTTTCATAGATCGCTCAGTTTAAAATACATTTATAAACAACTGTATTAATTAAAAAAAGTATAAAGAAATAAAAAAATATAATCGGTATTTTATATTCTTTTATTCCAATAAGATACCCTCTATATCTAACATAAAACACAAAAAACATTTCAGTTGTAGTGAGACATGTTGTCAGTTGATAATTAAAATATAAAATAAATATTTAAGGCAATATATTTACAGATTCACAGTGAAGTTTTCAGGTATAAAATAATAATAATTGCCCCCAACACGTACAATTAATCGAATCTCTAGTGAGGCATAAACTATGTAAAGTATATTATTTAAACAATTTATTTTCTTATTATTAATATTTAAAGATGGATATCAACATGATAATATTTTGGTAGCTACTCCAAACTAGTAAATCCCCTGACCTATCTTATATTTTTCCATGTTGACAAACTCAAAGTTGGCGCGCTTTATTAACGCTTGTTATTCCCAAGCGTCACAAGTGGCACTCGCCGTAAAGCTTCCGTGGTGCGAGCAGTGCGTACTTTTGAAGCTATCTCGTTTTCGCGGCGCAAGCAATATATCCTTGCACCACTCGCACACTTAAGAGCGGCTGCAAAGGACAGGTTGAAGAGAACGAAAGCTTTCCGAGTTGCCGACATCCTTCCTCGGCTTCCGTTACCATCGGCAGGACTCGGGAAATGCGCTCGGATTTCGCAGTCGACGGCTGATGGGCGGCCCTGGAAGACGCAGAAAGGTATGCTACACTTTTCGTCCAAACTTGGGGGAAACTTTTTGGACGAGTTTTCACAGCAATGACTCTGAACTCGGGGCTCAGGGAATGTATTGACATAGTTTCAGCTAAAAGGAACTGGCTCGAAAGTCATTCAGGTGCAAGAGGCGAACTTTCTATAGTTTCGCCAGGAGTTTGCCAGAAGCTAGGGCCTGTATTTATTTTTATCGCTGTTCATTACTTGCCAGTTGCCATAATTTCAATTTTATAGTTTCGCCACCATATTAATTTATAGTGCACTACTGGGGACGCGGGTGAAAATTTCGTTGATTGGTTTTCGCAGTTGATTGTCTGACCAACTTTTCGGTGCTGAAAAACTAATTGCAGCGAAAATAAAAGGCAGCGCGTGGAGCCCCATTGATGCTTTGCTACCAATTTATCATGTATAATGCGACGCACCGGCATAAAATAAATCAAACGCTATTTATTTGACCCCATTCTATCGAAATGTAATTTGCCGAAATCAAATTAAATATAAGCCGATTTGCCGGCGTAATACTTAGGCCTGCCGTTGAAATATTGAAATATTTATGTCGAATTTGAGGGGGCTGCCAGAACTGTACCCCTCCTAATATTTTTTGGCTATTAACGCAGATTGAATAGTCAGTTGTGGAGTGCTCTGTTTACCCCATTTCCTAACATAATTTTGATGGGAAAACTCATTGGTTGTTTTTCTTGGTTTTTGCCAATTTAACTCTTCTATATTCTACGTGTGCGAAATGTAATATTTTTCCAGTTTTGCAGGTGGGGGCGGATGCGGCCAAAAAAAAGTTGCCAACACGCAAATGCTGGCAGCCATAAATTTGCCGCTTTTCTGCTAAAAGTGGCCAACATTTTTGTTTGCCACGTGCAGTCTCGTTTTTTGGGCTGCCAGACTCGCAGGAATGCATATGGAAAAACTGAGCGATGGAGTTGGGAAATGGGAAATTCGTCTGATCCTTCGTCTGACAGCGGCAGCAGTAGGAGCAGCAATTGCAGCATATTTAGCCGCTTGTTTTCGAAAACTCTATTTAATTTAAGTTCCTGTTTCGCCTGGCTCACGTCTGGGTGCACTTTTGCCTCTCATTTTTCAACTCGACTGCGTGCGTCGTGCGCAGCGTTTTTTATTCGTTCCTTCACATTTTCCTGCTGGCTTTCCTTTGTGGCTGTCAGGGGTCCACACGAGTTGGCCATTGCCCAGCCGATTTTGCAGCATTTAATTTAAGTTACAGCACAAGCTGCCGAGATTTATAGCCGACCCTTAACAAGTCTCGCTGCCCCTTTTTGTGTCCCTTGCTTTTCAGGCCCTACTCTCAGTTTTTTTTAAGTCGCTGAAGCCTGGCAGTGGACAATGTAATTTTTTTGTGTGTGTGCTTCCTGTCCTTCGGAGTGTTATATTTTTTATTGAAAATTACACAGGGAAGAACTTTGGGTGAGTGCTTTCGGTCCAGAGGTCAGGCTGGGCATGTGAGACAGGGTACGGGTCATGTTTTGTATTATTAATATTCATTTTGTTTGGGTTACGCATGATTTTTTAATAGCATTCTTATTTATAGATATTGATTTTCTGTTTATTATTAAAATTGTCTGGTTTTATGGCGACGCGTTATACATTTTATTTGAATTTTAAATTTGCTTGTCATGTGAGCAGGAAAGTTTTGTTATTTCATTAATAATTCATTTCTCATATTTGATTACATTTTGCAGTTTTATTTAAAGTACTGAAAATTTTAACTTTAATAGCCAATTAATTTGTTTAAATTATGTTGTTTAATATAAATGCAGATATTTAGCTCAGATGTCTAATTTAATAAAAAAACAATTTCTAGTTGATTTATCCATTTATTTTTTGGCCCTTAAATTTCATCAAGAATTCGTAGTAAAATATCATACAAAATAATATTTGAATATTGAATTTAACAGAATTTAATTGACAATTGAAATTTGACAAAATTTTATCATCCTTTCTAATGGCTTTAAAAAATCGCAGAGATATTTTCATTTATCTTCATGCAGTTTGGTTTTATGAATAAATTGATATCATCAAACTGAAAACTGAAAACGGAAACTTTGTCGAACTTCGGCCTTGGACCAACCGACCTCCCATTGATTCTCCGCCTCTTTGGGGCGGTGCAATGGGCGGGTGAAGTGTGTGAGATTCTGACCCCATAACCAATCTCAGTACAATAAATTAAAGCTAAACAATTCATTCGGGCGAGCATGGTTCGGTTTCTGTTTTAGCTGCGAATTCCATCAGTGGACATCCTGGTCGGATGGCAGGATATAGGGCAGTCTCAGGGGCAATAAGGCAGAAAGCCACTTCTTAGTTTGCTTGCAGCTCAAGCGGAAACCATATAAATGCGGAAATGATAAAAATGCCTGCGAACATGTTTCCAAAGCGAATGCGATAAATTGCAATGGCAAGAAGGTCCTCGATTCTCGGTCCTCTGTCCTCGGTCCTCGGAGTCCTGGGGCTCCTCCTGGCAATGGCTTCTCGCTCCCACATGGACACTGCAGCCAGACAATAAAATAATAATAAAAATAGAACAAAGCCGGCGAGCAGACGACATCGCCAATGATGAGGTTCCATTCCATTCGGATCGGTTTGGGACGGGTTCAATAAATGAATGTGGCCAAATAGAGGACACTGGGTCCCCACGAAGCTGTTCCAAACACACAGAGGACACAAGCACACTGGCCCATACACGCAGAGAAATTATGGGTGCGCGGAAGGGAGCGTCTCTGCGACTGCCAATTTAATGAAATTGTTTTACACTCAATTGAGTTGCCAACTGAAAAAGAAAACAAAAAGCGTTCCAACAGGACCAGCGCCAGCGCCAGCTCCAGAACTAGACAAACAAACATCTTTCGCCCCAAAAAAGATTTCTGGTAATTTGCATTGCCTTCCAGCACGCAACGAGACCCACATTTGGCTTCAAGTTAATCTTTTCTAATACAAAATGGCCCAAAAGCTGTCAGCTTTCAGACAAAGTAGCTGACATTAGAGATGCTCGCCGAGAAGCGATACAGATGTGCTCTGAACCGATTTAATATTTACAAAACTTTGAGATAATCGGCTTAAGGAGCTAAATTTGCATATTTACGAGAGAAGTTTTTGCCATTAAAGAGTTGAAATATATATTTCTATATAGATAATATTAAATTCATCTTGAAGATTAGGAAACACTTTCGTTTAAAGTCTTTAAAAGTAGAATATAAAGTATATATGATAAAAAAAGAATTTAAAAAGCGGCTTTAAATAAGTTCTATAAATATTGGCATTCTCACAAAGCGTTAATTATTTACTATTTAAATGCCAATGAGTGTACTTTATATATTGCTCACTATTTTTGTATTCACCAGAGAGAAAATCATTGAGGAAAAACCACTAGGAGAGTGAAAAACAAATGGGGAGAGCGAAATATATAGTCAGCAGGGGAACAAGAGAGAGATAAGAAGGTGAACACGATCGTCGACATAGGCATTCCATATACTGCGCTGGTCGCAATAGGTTGTTCTATCAATTAAAGTCGGAAGAAACCAAATTAATGCGAATTGACGACAATGTCGGCATTTGAATTGAAAAACCTGAACGACAGCTTGGAGAAGCATCTGCCAGCTGATGAACTGAAGGAGGTCAAGCGGATTTTGTACGGCGTTGAAGAAGAGTGAGTACCGAACCTAGTGAAAATATTGATAAGAGTCTCAACATCATGTGGGGTGGTCGTAAAAGACCTCTAGATAATGCTAAAAATATTTTAATCTTAATCTTCTTGCTAATACGTGTTTAAATATACCAAAATTCCAGTTCTTAGCCGAACAGCGTCTCCAAATTTTCCATTTATTTATTTCAAGATGTTTTGTATCAAAATACATTTAAATATAGAACTAATAAAATGTGTATCTACACTCCTACACGTGTGGGAACATCTGTTGATGAGAATGGAACGATCTGCGAAGCAAAACAAAAAAGAGAGAGAGAGATTATAAAATCAATTAATATATATATGTTTATTATTAATTCTCTTTTAAGGGCTCTAATGACAAATATAAGAATTCTTTTAATCTTTTGACAATTGTAAAAATATTTTAATACAAAAGTGTTAAGGTTATGACAGAAAGAATAGAGATAAGCTTCCGATTCTGTCCGGTTCGATGTGTTCGATGTTCAGTGCCAGATGTTGTTTAAAAGCATGTATATTTTTGAAACGACCTATTCAAAATTATTTAATCCCTAAATATTTGTTGTTCCATAAGTCTTATCTTTAATAAAATCTAAAACATTATACTTGTCACGCCATGAATTATATATTTCATTGAGTCTTTTAGTTTCAAACTTTATTTTGTATTACTTTGATCGTGATTTATCTTGGCAATTTATTTAAATAAGAATTATAGTCCCTTAATATCTATAATTTAAAAAGTACAAATATTTTTCCTTAGCCAAACACTGGATCTGCCTGAAAGTGCAATTAAAATTGCCAAGGAAAATGACTTTGAGATCAAGGGCTATCGCTTTAAGGCGCGAGAGGAGCAGACCCGTAAGCCCCGTATAGTTCGGGTTGGAGCCATCCAAAACTCCATTGCACTTCCCACCACGGCGCCCATTGAGCAGCAACGCGAAGGCATTTGGAACAAGGTCAAGAACATTATCAAGGCAGCGGCAGCTGCTGGATGCAACATTGTTTGCACCCAAGAGGCTTGGAGTGAGTAAATCACTTTGATTTATTAAATTAACTAATTAAATCTTAATTACATATAACCTTCAGCCATGCCCTTTGCCTTCTGCACTCGTGAGAAGTTCCCCTGGTGCGAGTTCGCCGAGGAGGCTGAGAATGGACCAACGACCAAGATGCTTTCAGGCCTGGCCAAGGCTTATAACATGGTGATCATTCACTCGATCCTGGAACGTGATATTGAGCATGGCGAGACCATCTGGAACACGGCCGTGGTCATCTCGAATAGCGGTCGGTATATGGGCAAGCATCGGAAGAACCACATTCCCCGGGTGGGTGACTTCAACGAGTCCACGTACTACTACGAGGGCAATACTGGTCATCCGGTCTTTGAAACGGAGTTCGGCAAGCTGGCCATCAATATTTGCTATGGACGCCATCATCCGCAGAATTGGATGATGTTTGGACTGAATGGAGCGGAGATCGTCTTCAATCCCTCGGCCACAATCGGTCGTCTGTCGGAGCCTCTTTGGAGCATTGAGGCCAGAAATGCTGCCATTGCCAATAGCTACTTCACCGTACCGATCAATCGAGTGGGAACGGAGGAGTTCCCCAATGAGTACACCTCTGGCGATGGCAATAAGGCTCACAAATCATTTGGGCCCTTCTATGGTTCCTCCTATGTGGCTGCTCCTGACGGTTCAAGGACTCCGGTAGGTCTAACACAGAATAATTTTCTTTTAAATATAAAGATCAATTTCATAAGAGTTTTATGAGGAGGCATATATAAAGGTTGGATCATGGGATAAATATAGAAAAAATTATTTCCTGGAATTTGTTTATAGAACGTTTTATTAGAAAATTTTATAAGGGCTAAAAATATCTTTATTACTTTCAAGATGTGCTTTTTGGATACATTTTTGTATGACAATTAATTTTAGTTAATAATAATGTAAACAATTCTAATTCTAAATAATTTGTATCTGTTATTTTTCAGAGTTTATCTCGAGATAGTGATGGCCTCCTTGTGGTAGAACTCGATCTTAACCTGTGTCGCCAGGTGAAGGACTTCTGGGGCTTCCGCATGACACAGAGGATTCCCCTCTATGCTGAGTCCTTTCAAAAGGCTTCACAGCATGATTTCAAGCCGCAGATCATCAGAGAAACATAGTTCATAAAATATATAAAGGCAGTGAAATTAAGTCTTACTGATGTGTAAAATAGTTTCATTATATTGCATTTGAAAATAATAAAAAAGTTGAAGCTTTTTTAGAATTAAAAAAAAAATATACAAATTGTAGCTTACAAGTAGATTTCAATCCAGGTGCAAGGACTAACTAAATTCAAATTAGAATGTGTATCTTGAGTGACCTATTTTATTCCAAATACATATTCTGCATGCAGATTATAAATTTCCTATGCTTTCCTTGTGAGAAGTTTCCCGGAATCTCATTATTTACGGCTTACATTAAGAGTACCCAGTCAGACTTCTTGATCTGCTCAAACTTCCAGTCAAATCTCCTTATTAAGAGTCACATCCTTGAATTCGCCGAGCATCTCTATCGGGACCCATTCCCTTACGAGCGCTTTAAACATTTCCCCCTCCCGCCATACAAAATGCTGCAATCTAGCATTGAGCTAAGCTTTGACTTTTACGATTATGTTACGGCTGAATGGGGCAGGGGGAGGACAGAATATGCAAGGGATGTGGGTCCCTGGAGCAGTGTGGGATATAATCTGTTTCTATTACGTTTGCTTATCTGCATGCGACTCACATGTGCGTTTCTTTTCCCGACTCCTAATGCAGTAATAATCGTTTGTGCGTTGCCGGAATGACTTGGCTGACCTTGCCGGAGCGCTGGCAGTAATTGGTTAGATTATTCCGAATTGGTTTTCCTGCTCTCGGCCTGACCTTGTGCCGCAATGGAGTTATCAAGCGAAAATTGCTTGTCGGGAAAGAGCAACACAAATGGAAATTATAAACTTTTGTGCACCAAACAGAGTAACAGAGATGGAAATATGCAAATTGAATTTCGGGCAGCAGCCAACAGTCAAAAAAGATACAAAGAGACAAATGTGCGAAAGTCGTATCTTGGAGAACAATTTTGGACAAAATAATAGAGCCAAAAAAGATGAGTAGAAGAGTGTCTATCTATCTGTATCTTTCATCTGTTGATAATAAATAATCACTTCTATAACTTAGTTCTTGCAGTTATGGGAAAATCAGTGAATTAACTGTATAATTGAACCTTAAATTGTATTTAATAAGTTCATTAAATAAATATTTTCCGGAAAATTAAAATTCCTCGGATATGCATAAAAACTAATTCTCATTAACCTTACAATTGAAATTCCAAAGCAAATTTAAAAGCAACCACAAAGTACATATATACCACACAATTCCATTTGCGGTGGGACAATCGGTCCTATTATTTCAACCGCAGCTGTGCGATAAGAACGGGCAAGAAATGTGGGATTTTGTGTGTGTCTATTTGACAAAGGTCACCCGAAAATAAATCAAATATTTACCCAGCTACATTCGTTTATTCAAATTGAAAAGTCACTTTGGCCCACCCACCAGGGCTGGCCGAGATTCAAGGCCTCGATTGCATTACCCATTCGACATGCTGCTAATAAATATGTTTTCCGGGGAAAAGCCAAATAAAATCCAAAGTGACAGAGACCTCTCCAAACGAGCCTTCTTGGGACATCAGGGAATTGCCAATAAAATGTGGAAGCCGTTCTCGTTTATGGCCGAAGGATATTTTCGACCAGACGACCAGTATATATTTTATTCAGTGGCTGCGTTGATTGATTAAGCCCAAGATGAATTCCCAGCCATCGGCACGTTCAAGGTTCGCCAGGATAATCCTCTACATATCGGATAATAATTTCTGAGCCCGCCTCTGGCAATTACACTAATCATTTTCCTCCGCCCCCTGCCCTCCTCGCCCTGTGGACAGATGGCAATTGTGACAGCTCAGATATCAGAGCGATTTCAATTAAAGTCCAACCTTTTAATTAAGCAGATAAAGTGGCTATAAACAAGGAGAGAGGTTGGCTGGCTGGCTGGCTTGCCGGCCAGGACAAGTGGGCGAACTCGATTATGAGCTCATATTTAATTAAACATAATATTTAGAGCTAAGCAGCTCCCGGCGAAGACGCTTAAGTGCTCGTTAAGTGTGTGCTATATATGTATGCGTAGAGAGTGTGGTGTCGCCAGGAAGCTGGGAGCTCAGAGAGTTCACGTCCCAGGAATCCCAGTGTAATCAGGACGATGCCGGCAGGATGCGAGTGTGCATTTTGCGGCAGGCTGGCTGAAAAAATGCCGAAGACGTGCATCAATCTGAATGCATAATAATGGTGCCGCTGTGGCAATCAGTTACTCCCAAGGTGGCATTAACCACCAGCCAAATGCATATTGAACAGGATGTCGACTCCACATGGCAAAAAAATACTCATCCTTTAAGGCCAGGGATACACACTACAAGTGTGAATAGATTATTGATTTAAGTTACCCTATTTAGGTGGATTAGTGTAAGAATCCTATACCTGAGAAGACTAGTAGAGGTTTTACTTAATTTTGTATATTATTTATTAAATTAGTTTCCATATTTTTTCATATAAAAATAAGTTTAGATTGCCTTGTCTCAGTTCAGAATTGTTGTCCATCCCTGTTGAAATATAGTAAGCACCAGCCGCCGCACACGATATGAATGGGAAATCTTAAGCCGCGTACGTGGGCACAACAGCGACGAGAAATGAGAAAGGAAAAGAAGCTGGAAAGGAGCAGAATCACCAGGAGTAGCAGCACCGGCACCGACACCGGCAGTAGAAGCTGAAGCTGAGGCAGTAGCAGCAGGCGCACGAGAGGAAAATTGGTAAGGAAATGCGATGCCGGGCGGCATTGTTGTTGCTTGGATGGAAATGAAAAGGGGTTATGGATGGGGCTGGCGATGTTGGCGATGTTGGCGGTGCCTCCGACTCTGCCGCTGCTCATACCCGGCGCTTTTCCATTAAACGGGATTATTTATTTTATTTCGTTATGCGCGGCAAACAGCTTGTGTAAAGGATTTAAGCGTCTGCTGAATGTGGCAAGCGGCACACAAGGCCGATCCTTATTCCCAATCCCAATTCCAAGACCCGAAACTGAGCCCAGGCCCTTGCTTTCCCCATAACCAATGCCAACTCCGCCTTGTAATGAAATACACGAAAAACTTAAAACCAACAAACCAGCGGAGAGGACAACAAAGGGCCTTCCTGATATTAAATTCCAGCCGCACTTGCACTTGTTAGAGCCTGTAAGATTATAATTCCGCCACAGTGGGTAAAAAAAAGGAAAAGTAAAGGATGCTCGCAGATAGCTGGCAATGAAAGCAAGGACGCCCTGCGAGGACAGGGAGGTGTCCTGTAGTGCCAGGACAATGCAGATAGGCGTTTGGGATAATAAAATATTATGCAACTGGGACTTTTGGGTGGAGAAGGAGATGGAGACGAAGGCGAGGCCTGCTGGCAGGAAAAAGGCGCCAAAGCGGAAATGGAAAACTTGAATGCAAAGTGGGAAATGGTTATGTTGGATGGGCTCCTTTATAAAGCGACATAAAAGTCAATTCCCCGAAGCGAATTCAAAGTCTGACCTAATAATTGTAACTTGATTATTGGAAAAATTCAAACATGGCGATTGGAAAAACTTAAAGAGTTGAGTTAAATGTGGATTATGGGGTTTATTAAAATTATATAAATTCTATGACCTAATTAAAATCGGTTTATTTCTGGCAAAAAATAAACTCAGGTAGGTCCGTCTTGAATATTTCATAACCCACTTTCGAAAGTTTACGAGTGATAATTCCTTAATTGTAAAAGGAAATGCGTAAAGGAAAAATATTAATTAAAACGCGTATTTCGGGTTTCGCTGGGCTCACTATAATTACAATCTTTGTATCTGTGTGGCCCCATTACGAAGGCGGTTAATGGACCGCAATCCAAGCAGAAAATGAAGTGCAATACGCAAGATGTTCTGTGTTTATGACCAGCTTCCCCGTTGGGGCTTTATAATTAATACCTGCTCGAATCGACAGTCGGGGGAAAAAATCAGAAGGTGGAAGGTGGACTGTGGGGTGAAAATGCTCGCAATTGTAATGATAATGTGAAGCGAAGCGTTGCAGGCCATTAAACTTTTGCACAGAACGAAGGCTCCCGAATTAAACAATAAAATATTTAAAAAATTTTGCCAACGCATCCATCCATCCAGCTTCTTCAGTTTACCATTCCCTTTGGCGGATTTTTCTCTGTTTTTCCCTGTTTTCTTCTCTTTTATTATTCTTATTACTGCCTTTTATTGTTATGAGCGGAAAGACAAAGGAACTGGAACTGAAAACCGAGACCAAAACTGTAACTGTAATGGTAAGTGTACCTGAACTGGCCGGCAATGAGTGAGTAAGTGGGTGGCGAGGTGGGTGGCCAGGTGGCTGATAAGGCGGACGAAAGACTGGGCGGCAATGTGGCATCGAGGCAAGGGCGTGGCTGGTGCGGTTCTGCTTGGCTGCAGATCCTGCGGCTACCTGTGAAGTGTGTGCCACGCTCGACTTCTCACCTGCTTACCACAGCAAATGGCCATAACAGTACGAGCAATGAGGAAAATCGAGCAGGTTGTTCAGCAGCTTCTGGAGGGGATTGAGCAGGAATTGCGGTCATTGCTCTGACCTGTTTGGACATCCTGGCGAGGAGCTTGATTTTTACGCGCGTGTAAACAGTTATTATTGTTGGCCAGTAAATGTTGATATGATCCTTCTAATGGTCCTTAAATGTGGCTAAGGGAGTGCGCGAATTGATTGAATTCATATTTGGTTTTATGAATATCGAATATGTTTCTCGGTTCTGCGAGCGTAAGTAATGTAATGTTATTTCCGGAACAACATAGTGGGGACCTCGGAGGATATAAAACAAATTGAATTGTTAGTGTACGTAAATAAAAGGAAAGATGACATGATGATTTATAAAACAACCTCTGACGCTCTAAAATAACTTGGTTAGTCCTCAAAGGATGACAGTAGTGGTAGTACACAGACATTCTGATCAAAGACATTCTTCTCCTCTTGTCAAGCTGACTAAAAAACCGCATGCGAGAGCCAGAAGCAAAACAATTTTAAAATGATTTTAGCTAACACCTGCATTGGCTCCACTCTTTACTTACCTTTTCTGCCCCGCTATTTCCTTTGTTTTTATGGTTTGAAACCCACAAGTGCCAAGCTGCTCCGGTCAGACGAGCGCAGCAGCAATGTGCCAACTCAAAGACAAAGCCATAAAAATTAATTATTTCTTTTTGTTGGTAGAAGCCAAGGAATACTACTATGATGGGGAGCAGAGAACAATGCAGCCAAGTGAGGAAAGGACGAGCTGGCGACGACTGATGCATGATGAAATTGTGTTGTGTGTTAAAATCACCATGCGTTTATTGTATAAATTTTCCACATTCTCAGCCCGCGCACAAAACACACTCTCTGTGAAACACTGAAGGAAAATATTTTGGACCTTAAAAATGTAAGAAAATAAAATCTGCAGTAGAAACTGTATTCAAAAAGGGTCCTATTAATCCTAATCAAAGGTCAAAGCTTGCAACTAGAAAATTCTTAAATAAACTGAAGCATGCTTCACAGGTTTTCTGTGTATATAAAGCAGATTAAATACATACTATATACTAGTAAAATTTCTCTTCCTGCAGGGCTCCACCCTCTGACCGACACTGAGCACTTCTTTTGGTCCTTTAGCCGGGCTCAGGCCAATGCAGCTGCTGGTGGTGGTCCCTTCCGGCCAGCTCATGCATTTTTCACCAGCAACCAACAGCGGAAAGAGCAACAGTGTTGCAGCGTCGGGAAAAAAAGGGGAAAAACATGACTTGCAGAAACGAGGGGCTTAGGGAACAGTGTGTTGAATGCCGTGACAGCAGCTCCACGTCTAATTGCCTGGGACATGGCATAGTGGGCTCCTCCCTGAATGCTAGTAGCTGCTGCCCGGCATATTTCTCTGTCAGTATTGATCTGCTTTGAATATGCCAATCTCCTGGAGGAGCGTGCTCTGACCCGGCTGGAAGTTAATGAAGTCCGACAGTCGGGTGGCAACACTTGGCACTCCATTCCGCACTGGATAGCCGCCGCATGTTGATGGTGTTGTTATTGCCAGCTGCCAATATTGTTAATTACAGACCATGGCTGTTTAATTAAGTTTTAAATGCGCCGACGACTAATTAACTCGACACCAAGGCCGCAGGAGTCAAGTGCAGACAAATTGGACAGACAGGAAACAATGCCAAGGTTGCGTAGAATTTAATATAAATAGAATATAAATATCGAAGGGAATAGATGTTTTTTGTCTAAGAGATGTCCTTCAAATGTGATTTTCAGGTTTAGAGGTCGGTTATCAGCATTATATTACATCTGTTTATCTGTACTCCGATACTGTGTACCCTAGTACTTAATATATTCACATAATTTTCTATACAAAATGTTCAAGGATACTGATACAAGGATTCATCCCAAGAAGAAAACAAAAATAAATTATCAAACTTTAGACATTTAAAATAATTGCGGCAAATGCCAAGAGACACTTCCAGGACATGCTTGTGAATGCTCAGAAATGAAAAGTAATTTTCACAGTCCGCTGTGGTTTGCCTTTCGACCAAACATAAAAATGGGTTAGCCCCTTGATGATGATTACCTTATGTGTTTGTGGCTCGGTAAAAAAAAGAGGAAGTCACGCCAACAGCTGCAGACACGAACTAAACAATAAGGGATGCCTCGGCTCTAAAGTGGAATACCAAACATTTTTTCTTTGTATGCCATTATTGAAAAATTGCTTCGCCCAAATCGATGCCCGCAGTGGTAGGTGGCTGTGGATGCAAATGACTGGAGACCAAAGGCAGGGGAATGCTTCAAAAAAATAAAAAGATAAAATTAAATGAAATCTGAGAGCGAGAGATCTAGCCTAGTGTGCGGCGTGGAAAATCCATTAGCTGGAATTGATTTTTCGGTTTGCTTTTCAATCAAATTAAATCCTGCCGAGGCCGCTGTTACTCCGAAAATGTTGTCGACCCGCTTGACCATCAATCATGATCCGCAAGTCTTTTGTGCGGCTGAGCAATCACAACAACAATAACAGCAACAAAATAAAACAAAATAAATCATTTAAATTAATGCCAAATTGGACAATGCATAATGGCGAACAATCAAAAAAATATAAGGACTTGCTGAATTATATACAGTATGCATATTTGACAACCTTTCAATGTCGCACAAAAAGGATACAGCGGAACGGCTCCACTTTAAGCCTTGAAAAAAGCTTTTAAAATGAAATTTACTTTGCATTCATTTTGGCTGAAAATTCGCCAGAGGTTCAACGGGAAGACCAACTAAATAAAAGGCTGTGAAAAGGAAATCTGCACATATTGGTCATTAATAAAAGTTTTTTGCATATTGATACAAAAAGCAAATATTGATAAACAAAAAATGAAGGCGGCTTACATGGGCGAGGGAGCGCAAGAGCCAAGCGGAACAGAGCGTATAAATAAATAAATAAATAAATAAATAAAGCGTGTGTGAAAAGGCAACAATAAAACACGTCCGACAGGACCACGACCAGAACCAGGACCCACACCGAACCAGAGATGGTCGCGTGATGTGAATAAATCGCTAAAGGATGTCATGGGTTGGAGATTTATTTATATCATCCTGTTGAGCTTCAGGTGAACAAACAACAGAGCCACAAAACTCATCGCCCATCGATCAGTTTGTGCGGCCAAAGGCAGTCTTATTTGAGGCCATATGTCAACTGTTCCCATCACTGGGCACAAACATACATACAAACCGAATATAATGTATTACTGGTATATATAGTCCTGTTGCCTTACATCGCAGCATCCCTTTCGCAGTGAGTGCGGTAAAAGCGGTCGCGATTTCAAGTCAATTGCGTCGTTATTTATCAGCCACCATAAATGTATGCTTCCGTACACATATGTATATATATGTTATAGTACTGCGGATGGGGGAAAATATTGCCGGCAATGTCAGAACACTGTGATGTTTTAAGCATTGCACAATTGCTGGGTGGAGCGAGCTGATGGATGGTCTTGAATTCAAACTGAAATATTGCTCGGTAGGCAATCGAAAGGATTTAAATTATGAGACGGCTTTTTAAATGTAAATTAAATTAATCTGTAATTGAAAATTGAGCAATTAATTGCTTAAATATTTAACAGAGATATTATACATACACAAGCAGAAAATATAGAATTTTCTTTACGAAATGTTAGAGCTGGGTTCAATATTTAAAATTATTTAAAGGAATTTTTTTAGCTGATCAAACTTATTGTGATTTTCCTAATTCCTTTTAAAATATTTATATTTTAATGGACAATCCATACGTGCACTTCTCTTTCCCAGCAAAAAAAGCAAGTTAATTCTAACCATAAATAGTTGGCCTGTCCAAGAGCCGTTGCTAAAACCCATTAAATTGAAGTTCTGAGAGCTCCTGCATATTAAACTACACATATGTACATATAGTATGGTTTTTTATATTTGCTTTGTCCACTTGATTTATTTTTATTGGAAATGCTCTTTAATGGCCGCCAATTTCCGCTGTTCATTAAGAGCATTGTGCATAAACAAACGAGATATTGGCCTCAATGGGCTTTGTGGTCGAGCTTTTATGACCGTGATTATGTCTTTTGTGTTCAACGTGTAAATTGCCAATGGCTGCGGTAATTAATTGTTTATATTTTTTAACCTGCTTAATTATAAGAGAAAGAAGTATGGTTCTGAGCATGTTCCTATATGCTTTGAGTGTCAAAGATAAAGTTTTCTTTAAAATAAAAGCATTGCAAATTGGTTCGCAATAGTATTAAAAGTGTAATTTAAAATTTTATAAATACAAAGTGCATATTGTTTCTAGAGTTAGTCTGGAAAAATCAAGATGATGCAGCGACTTTTGTTAACATTTCTTATAATTTCAAATCTACTTTTTATCAAAGGACAGCAAGAGCTAATAAAAAATGAGCTTGGAACATCAAATTCCCAATGCACAACAGAAGGTAATTAAAACCCACAAATATTTAAGAGAAATTCATTTTTAAATTAAATTTTTATATTACAGAATGTAAATTGAATGAATTAAGGCTCCAATTAAAAGAAAAACTTATGCAGCTGACAACAATACCAACAGTGTCACCTGTTTCTTCTTTTTTTAATAGAATAGTTACATGGATTTTGGATGAGGAACAAAATGTTAATGCAACAAACTAACAAAATATAAAAGGGTTTTTTAACAAAAATAAATCTACTGACTTGTGTATAATTTTTACCTGAAATGGGTGTATTCAGAATGGAATGTCATAGCTGGATCAATTCGTTTTGGTTTAACCAATCAAGTGAAACGAATCAATTCGAAACATTTCAGACTAGCATCACGCAACTTATAGTTCGATATCTTGATCCAACGTATTAGTTCTTAGCCAGGTCAAGACAAAGATGAAGCTTTATTTCTTGTGCATTTTGACTTACTTTACAGGGTCACGTAACCCTTCGTTTGGTAATCCAACTACGTGGCAACCACTATTTGAAATAAGTACTGAAAGTACAACGGGCTGGACTATAATCGTCAGTCCGACCTGGCCAAAAATGGTGACCCCTAATCCTGAACCTCAACCTCAACCTACAGCATGCAGTATATTACGTCCAATTTGTAAATATGCCTAATAATTGTTTATTGAGCTACTCACTTTATATTTTTTTCTAGCATGTCTGTTTGGAATTGGTAAAAATGTAATTGGATAATTGATAATTGATTCAATTGTATGCCAATGTATATATAACATGTTTATTAACAAGAGAATCTTGGTTTTATATATAAAAGGGCAGGAAATAAGAGTTGTATAATAATATTAAATATTAAAAATAATATTTTATATACGAAGTATTTCCAAAAACTACATATTTCCTCATTAAATCCCGCTGCAGCGCTTGATGTAATTAAAGTTTATGGGGTCGTATGAGTGATGTGGCATGAAATTTATCTGCATAACTCATACGTCATGTGGGACGGGAATACATTTCCCTCTTTATGTCAGCGCCTCTGTCAGTTAGTTTTTCTCTCCGGGAGTCTCTCAGTGTGTGTGTGTGTGGGCAGCAGCAGCTGCAGCTTAATGATTTTCACGCTTCTCCTGCACTTAAGCTGCAGTTTCTCTGGACTTTTTCTTATATTTCTTATTTTTTACCCTGAAACAGGCGTTAATGGCAAACAGAAGCGACAACAGCCGGCTTATACAGAGAGAGAGAGAGAGTTTTCGAGGACGACAGGAAGAGGAGGACCGGCACATATGCTCATTTGGCTGGCGGGCAAACAAATTCCAAGTCATTAGTCGTTGTCCCCGTCGCCTTTAACTAGTAAAAAAAACACACACACACACTGCAAACTAAATTACAAGGGCTACAAAATGCATTATACGAGATTAGAAGGACGACGATGTAAAACTGTTGACAACTTTAGCCTCAGGAGCTTTACTCACATCCACTGCACTTCATAAAACAAGTGTTTACACTCAGACAGAAGCTGCCACAAGCCCTTAAAATCTTAATTCACAATGAAAATGCTGAAAAAATAACACATTCATGAAGAATGAGCGAAATTTTTTCCAAGTGCACATTACTTTCCCTCTGCTCTTGTAAAAATATGGTTAAAAGTAAGCAACAAACCACTCTAGAAGCGTACAGAGCAAGGACCCGACCCTCCTTCGTCTGACAGCTTGTTCCGCACGCTCTACACTGCTCAGCATATTTCATAAGTCAAAAATGTTTCCGGACAGGCTTCTGCCGTTAGTGGATTGGGTCCATGCCCGGCAAACGCTGGCTGTCAGCGGACGTCTGACATCTGCAGGATATGTCCATGGTGTTGGCATCGCTGTCATTGCCCATCAGGCTCATATTGTCGCTGTTACGTTCCCTGTTCCTAGCACCTTTGAAGGTTCCTGCTGGGGGAATGATATGGGGCGTATATATGTATAAGCCTTGGCCCCTGTTGTCAAGGTAAGCGATGGGAATTTAAGCCACAAGAAAAAAAAGGAGCACGTGTGTGCGTATGCTGGGTCGCAATTAAAATGCGAAAGCGAAATTAATATCCGCTTACTGTGGTGTCTTCCTTATGACAATGACATTTTTCAAAGCTGCTTACATAATTATGCAGTGACTTTGAGAAATGCTAATGGTTATTATCGTGAATAATAAGCAGCTTACCACATATTTATCAGATTATTCACCTTTTGCTCAGCTTTCAGCTCCCTTTCAGTATAATTATGGAAATTCCTTTTTTGGATAAATGACAATGGGGGGGACTAAGTCATTACGAGTTACAAAATATAGATTTAATATTCAATTACCGCAATTAAATTCGGCACACAGACAATGAAAACTTTGTGCATTAATCTAATGGCATCTTAAATATTCATCAACACTCCGCTGCTAATTTAATTAATTTCCTCTTTCGCTGTTTATCTAACAAATATAAGGCACCGCTCGGCTGACATAATGAAGCAACTTGTCCAAAGAGGAAGTACCTACGTTCCGGGTCAACAGGATCCGCCCGCCACTTCCTGCTGAACTCATTTGCATACGAGGTGCCATCGAAATAAAAATTTAGCAATTCCAAATGAGGTGTGGCAGGGGGATTGCGGGGGCGCCACGGCAACTCGGTATGCAAATTGAACACACACAAACCGCAGCAAAGTTTGCGATGGGCCAAAAAACAAAAGGTGAAGTTCAAAGTTTCCATCCAGTTCTCCTTCAGGCTGATATGATATGTTGGGGCCTCGTTTGCTTGTGGTTTTTTCATACTTTTTCTGTTTTTGTGTTTAAAAATCTGTTGAATATGCAAATTGCACTTAAACGATTGCTGCGACCATTTTGGTAAATTGCCACAGCAAAGTTTTTGCGCTCCTAAATAAATTTAATAATTTATTGCATTATTTAAAGCTTTAAGCTGATTTTCGGCTTGTATCCTTTCTTTGCAGGTCCTTCCCTACGCATTTCTCTCTTCATCATAAACGATATTTGGTTCTCACACATACAGACACGCAAAGAAGCATCTAAAATATCCGAATTTTTAAAATTTTTAGCATCGTGAGTGAGCTTAGGTAAGGTAAGGGCTAGGCAGAACTTTTTCTTTGGCACTTTTCTAGACGCGCTTTTAGTATTTGTAGAGAAAAATATGAAGAATATTAACTATAATCTAAAGTGATTAAATTATGTTAAAATATTAATTACAATAATCAAGCTTTATTTCACTGATAAAGTTTTTTAAATTTGTATTTTATTTGTAAACAAGAAAATCTGTTATGTACCTGAATATAATATTATATATTAGAAATATTTATAAGTAATATATTCAAGGGGTTTTCAGCGGTTTCAAGTACTTTAAAATTCACACTTATTCCGTTCTAAATTATTCGCAATCACAATTCAATTCCGTTTGTGTCACTTTCAGAGCATTTACAATTCTGCTCAAAGGTTGGCCTTTCCACTTGCCTTGTTTTAGTGCCATTTGTGCGTTATTTTTATAAAGTTACCTCATGAATTATTCATAAACGGAGCAGACGTACCGTGACGTAAGAAAAGCAGCAAGAAAAAAAGGGAAAATCTTTAAGTTTTCTTCCTAGAAACAGCTCTTGCGCGTTGTAAGGACAAATTCTGCAGGCTGGCAGGCAGGCAGGCAAGCAGACTTGGCAAATCTGATTAAATTATGGGAAAGTTTCTAATTGGTTTGTTATTAAGACGGCGATTACCATAAATTACATTTGAAATAAGCTATATAGCCATTTGGCTATTGTATACAACAATTGATAAAGCGATTCCCGGCAAAAGCTTGGCCAATTATCTCACTTGGATAAACTCTAAAGTCCGCAAACAAAAACAAAACACGAAAAGCTGGCGCGAACCCTTGCCTCATGTTTAATGCACTTGACAGGACCAGACCCAAAACCCGAGCAAACGGAACCTTCAAGAAAGCCCCCAATTTACAGCCCCAAAGTTATGACTTTTACGCCCCATTATCGCTTAAATAATTTAGCCGGCCACGAGGAAGGAAACCCGAAAGCCAAAATTGCTAGAAAAACAAGGGAACCTCGCATAACTTGTGGCCGGCGTTAAGTAAGTGGAAGGGCTGGGACCGGGGCCTGCATTTATAAAGAGCCAAATTAACCGCAATTAGATTTTTACAAACGCGAAGAAAACATTTGCTAAAATATGCAAAAAATGACCACGCTGATTACAGAGAACACCGAGCCTCTAGTGTGTGGAATCTGAATAATCAAGTGGCTACTGGAATTGAGTTAGAAATCCTGGAGGGACTGCCAAAGCTCCGTCAAACAATCTACCGACACGGCGGTGATGGCGACGGCAAAAGGTAAACATTATTTTTTCATCCTGTCAATTTTGTGCTTTTTAATTAAAAATCCTGCGTGCTCAGGTACAGAGCAAACAGGCGGCCCGCCAAAAAAAAAGGGGATAACCAAAGCAAAGGGTTCGCTAATTAAAAAAATAGAATCCTGTGCCCTTTAAAGACGCCCTGGGAGCCATCCTGCGTTTCACTTGATGATGCATGGCCATGAAGTGTGAAAAATTCGGCCTCATTTTTAAATAGACTCAAGTCCGTCCGCTGCCCATTTTCATTTGAACTCGCGCCACCAATGGCACCGCCTGCCATTTATTTGCCTCTGTTCTGGAAATTAATTAAACACTTGCCGGGGCAAGGTTAAGAAAGAAAGAAAAGAGCGCTCACCCCGGACCCCCTTTACGTAATGCAACAAGGGCCAACAATTAGCCTTCGCGAAGGACCAAACCGAAACGGATGTTTGACCAGGATAAAGAGTAACCGAAGCTGAAATAGAAATTTTGTTGGTTCCCAGAAAACGAAAGTTTTAACTAACTAAAGGCTGGAAGGCCTTCCGCATCCCATCTTGGCCTTTTGCCTTACACAATTACGCGTTTTAATAAAGTTTCTGCAAACTCCTAGCATAAAATTAAACAATTAAGCCAATAGTTCTTGAAACGGAGCTGCAGTAGAATAAACCCCTTGGACTCAACCCCTTGGGGGGAGAATTAGGAAGTAATTCAACGCAGCCAAGGGGGAGGAAAAGTATTAATTTTAATTATATGTATTTTTAGGTGATATAATGATTTAAAGAAATAATAAAATGAAAGTATAGTTTTCATTGGAATGGTGTTTGTAGAAAAATAGAGTATGTAATCAAATATTACAAATTGGATTAAGACTTGAAAAGTGTTCTTCGACTTTAAAAAATAATAGATAATTAAATCTTAATAAAGGTTATATATTTCACTAGAACAGAATTAAACATTTCCCTTTAAACTTACCTGAAACTAATATATATAATCAAGGTACTAACACTTATGTACACTGAACAACAAAGAAAGCCGAAAGCCATATTAACGCCCGGTTAAGCGTGCTTGATTTGATTAGTCAATTAACAGTTCATTAGTTGTCAATCGGTGACACTGTCGAGGCTTTAATATCTTCACACTTTGTCACCCAGTAATCCAATCTTAAATCATTTTCATGGCCCCCCCGGTTTGTTTGTGTTCGCCAGGATGCGAGTGGGAGCTGCGAGGGATATGGAGCAAATAAATCGAATATCCATTCACACGGCCACGCCCACACAATGTCAATGGTGAGTGGACAAAAACAGGGCCAGAAATGAGATAGACTGCCTGCCGACAGAGACGGACGGACTGGCCATAAATAAAGATCCGGATCCCGACCAGGCCCAGGCCGTATTTCGACGTATTCCGGTGTATTTTTAATGCCACAATTAAATGCAAATACAATACGGCGAGAGGGAAAAAACGATGGAATTCGCAGGATGACAACACACAGCAGGCAAATGTTGAAGGATGGCCCAGGGACAGTTGAAGGACACAAGGACACACGGACGGATGAAGGGCTCTGTTCCCTATCAACAGCTTTTTTTTCCTGCCTGCCTCGCATTTTGTTTCTTTTTTTATTTCTTGTTTCTGCTCTTTGCGGCAGGGAAAATATTTTTGATGCTGACAACAAAAAACACTGGCGAGCAACAGCCTGCGGGAAATATATAGACAAGTGCCACGCCCCCACAACCAGCACCAGCGGCCGCCCCCCAGCAAAGTGACTGGGAAGACAAAGGGAAGAAAAGGAGTGCAGTGTAGCCAGATTTCCTTCGTTGTGGTTGAGTAAAAAATTCGCCATACGAAAACAAATGAGATATTCACTTAAATTTAATTTCCATTATTTTTATGAAAGCATTTTTTAATTCGCTTTATTGGCAATTTTCGTCGGCCAGCCAGGATACCAATATGGCAAAAAAAGAGGTAATATAAAATGTTAAGCATTAAGCCGGCTTCCCTCGGGCCTGGCGTGGTTAAGTATTTTTAATAATGTGATTTTACAGAATAAAAGAAAAACAAAAGAACGAGTGGGTTCTTGGGCGTATTTTATTTAAATAGTTGTGCATTGGCAGAACAACTTTAAAAGAGAATACAAATAGTATACTTATATTTCAAAGAATTTTATTATTCCCTCTGTAGACCATTTCCCAATTATTTCATCAGCGGTTTCGGTTCGAAACACTGAGCTATTAATTGAACAGCCACAAATTGGCTGCAGAAAAATGGCCATAATTGCTTCGGCCGCACTTTGACACTTGCTGCGGGTTTGTAACCGAATGCAAACAATTAAATAAGGCCAAATGAAAATAAACAATAAGAATATCACAGTTTCCTCACTGCGAGACCCTGTCAAAATCACGGACCACAACTCATCACTATCACGAGAGATCCCTCAACCAGAAGGACGAAGAGATGGAAACAACAAAACACTGCCTACTTTCCATCACTCTTCTCTGGCATCCTGTTTCCGTAGTTTTTGTTGTTGTTGTTTGGGCAAGCTTTGTGTACTTTGTTGCCTCTTTAATAAAAACAAAGGACATACACAAACACAAACAAAACAAAGCAACAAAAAAATTACAATTTTCGCTTGGACAGTTTTTTGTGATAGCCGAATTATTCGAGCGAATAACAAAAACCCTGCCGAAATGCAATTAAGTTCGGCCCAAGGCAAACAAACACTCCTTAATTACTCGGTTTAGTTTTGATATATATTTTCCAGTCGAGATTTATAGTTTTCCTGCCGGACTCAATCACCGAAACATATATTTTTGACCAGCGGGCACGAACTGCCTTTGTGGAAACTGTGGCGAAACGTGACCGGCCAACAAAGGAAATTCGATTAACTGCATTGGGAAAATGCAGTTTGAAGGCGGTACGCGGAAAAAGAAAAACGAGCTCCGTGTTGGAGCTTTTAAGCCCGTTTACCTTGAGCCATTCCGTTTAATTTCCCTTTTGCGCTCGCTCAAATTGCAGTTAATGTAAATGAATGAATATTCCATTAACAGTCAACTCGGGCAAAAGGAAACTGAGCCCACGTTGAGCAACAGGCCACCGCGTCGAAGTCCTTAAAGCTGCGAAAATGCAAATTGATTTTCCGACGTCACACGTAAAGCGTTGCCCAGCTTAATTGGGACACTGGATTGGGCTCCGAGCCGGGGGATTACATAAAATATGAGCTGTTTACTTTAAATAAAAAGACGTCCGCTAGTCCTCTTTGGGAAACTCGGCCTTCGGATTGCTTATCAGCAGCGCCTCGTCGTTGTGTCGCACGTTGTAGTTGAAGAAGAAGGATTTGCTGTACTCAAAACTGGAGATCATGATGGCGCAAGCGGGTGCCACCTTCAGCAGCCTGGGTGCACAGCCTGTGAAGAGTCCTCGCACTCCGTGCATCTTATGGATAGCCCTCAGTCGGCTGAAGGTCCCAGGCCGCTTGCCCAGATCCCGTGCCGGCGAGTCCGTGAAGATGACCTTTTCCCCAAACTCAACCTGATCGTGGGTCTTGACCACGTCAAACGGAGTGGTTACTAAGGCGGCCACGGAGCCCGCCAGCACGCCAGCCAAGAAACTCCGACTGAACGACGGCTGTGTATGGTTTCCCAGATTTAGCTTTAAGTACTCATAGATGGGCCAGTATATCCCCGAAAAAGGCACATCCCTAAGTATCGTGGGTCTCAGGCCACGCCACAGTCCCCAGATGCCCTGCAGGGCGATCACATTCTTAACGAACTGTATTATCTGGGCATACGTCTGGCGCTTGGCCTGCATCTTGGTCCGCACCAGTTCGATGGGACTCACCACCGTAACGGCACAGATACGAGCCGTCACCCCGGACATCATGGGAACCACAGGCGGTAGGGCCTCACCGGGATTTCTGCAGATAATTTAAGATTGAATTAAGTAGTTACTATATCCTGGGACAGATTAGATGGCGCAATCCTACCTTATAACTGGTACCAGCGCCGGTTGTATTCTGCTCTTAAAGTGTCGTTCGTAAAACTGCATATAGTTCGCCTTGAATTGCTCGTAGGCCACAAAGTAAATAATAGTCGAAGGCAGGGCCGAGACGAGCGTAGGTCCCAGGCCGGACCACAAGGCGGCGGGTCCCTCATGCCGGCTGATCTTCATTAAGGCGTCCCAGGTACTGCGAAACTGTGGTCGCCGCCGCTGCTTGCTGGTCTTCTGACCATTGGGTCCGCAGGGGAAGAGGTGATCCATCAGGCCATTGGAATAGAAGAAACACTTGTGCGACGACGACTGCTGCGACTGCATGCGGGTCTTGATCACGTCCAGCGGTGTCATGAAGCAGGCGGTTATCATGGCCCCAGTGCAGGCCGAGATAACCTGCTGTGTCGGCCGGATCTGGAAGCGCGGATCGTTTTGGATTTTCTGCTGCTGCTGCTGGGGATTTGATCGTGTCGTTTGATCTTTTGAGTTGACCGAGCCGAGGTCTTCGCTGCCTTCGCCAGTATCGCTGTTACCTGAGCTGCTGCCGCCGCCGCTTTGGCTGCTACTGTCGTCACCTGAGTTTCCTTCGCTGGAGTTTTTCTGCTGCTGGATCCAGCGTGGTCCGCGACCCACTGTAATTTCGCCCTCCTGTGGAAAATTCTCCGGGCTGGCAGGAGTGGAATCTTCCTTCGACATGGCGAGCGTCTCTGTTAAGCTAGAGCAGTTGAACGGGAGTCGTCGTCGTCGTCGTCTGGTTTCGAAGAGACACTTATTAATTTACATTTCAGATTTCACATTGCTGGGGGCCTGAAACAAAATACTCGAAAATAGTGACGTTTACTGTGGCAACTCTAAGGGTAAACATTATATATGTATTTATGTATACAAAAATATAATATTGAGAATATTGTTTGTTAAAACGTAAAAATAATATAATGAAAAGTATATTATAACATACAAATTTATAGATGCCAACATTAATATTATTCATATTTATTTAAATATTTATTATATATTAATATATAAATAAAGAAATATAAAGTAGTATTTGTAGTTCTTTGAGTTTTGAGAAAATAAAATTAAGCATGAAGGAAAAGTAAATTAAAAATTATAACTTATGACTTATGATATGCATTACAAGTATTTTCAATTTGAAGATAAAATAATTTAGCAAATATATTTTTAATTGATTAACTTTAATTTGTTTTAAGCTTGTATTTTAATATGTTTAAATTGCCAATTAAAGAACATATACATACATACTTAAATAAAAAACCCCACTTGTTATTCAATTTGAAATTGCTTTTCGATAATTGTGGCTTCGAATTTGGGAAGAAAGCCAAATGTTGCCAAATGGTAAATGTGTTAATTCAATTAATATAGCCAAAGAAAGTTTGCCTCACTCACCTCACTTCATTTCCGGTGATTATAAATTCCATTTGAGAATTCCTCTTTATTTGTGTGATTCGCCATTCTGTCGTTATCCGAACCCCTCGAAGCCTCCTGCCTCCTCTGCACAAAGCAATTAAAATACTTTTGTGCCAAAGAGAAAAAAAGGCAGCCATTTCGAAATTGTTGTCGCCCCTGCTTTACTTTATTTTTGGCAATTAACATGCAGTACTCTCATCGCTGATGGCATTCATTCTCATTCCTCCAGTTTTTTCACCCTCCAACCGCTGGCAGTGCTCCACTCGAGGGGTGTGTGTGTTCATTATTCCAACGGGACACCGCATTTCCCCAGCGACCGCACCTTCAAGTCATTCCACACAGCAGCAACTGCAAATGTGTCAAAGGTTTGACGTACTCAAAATGGGTTCGTGGGCTTTGGTTTGCTGGCGGGTCGAGTGGGTTATTCAACTGAGAAAAATCTTGGAGATATCTGAATATAACTTAAATGAATTTATCAATACCCAAGTATTTTTCACGATTTTGAGGCATATTATTTTAATTGTAAACTTATTATTTTTTTTTTTTGGAAATGAAGCTGGCTTGAAATAATATAAGTAAAATTAAAGTTATTAAAATAAAACAGAAATGCCATTTGAAATATTTTTTATTATTCAACAGTTTGTAAATTATTTTTGTTTGTATTCGAATTTTCTTTTGATTTTAGTTAAAACTTGTATTTTGCACATAAAAAACAATCTTTAACTATATATAGTTTAAAGCAAAATAAATAGAATTTCTTTTTCAATATTGAAAATATAACAAATATTTTCTAAATTATGGATACTCTTATTTTCTGTGTGTAATTTTACGAAAAACAAGTTGACTGCTGGCGCAAAAATAATTGACATCATATTGATGTTCCAGTGAGCGAAGTCGTCTGCACCTGACACATGTTCCACAATCTGTCGCCAGTTTTTTCACACCATTGGCATAGAAGAATGTTTATTTTAATGTGTGTTTACATATAAAAATCAAATAATATAAAATAAATAATAATAACCACCTTATTTTATCCATTTAAATCTTCTTCTGACGCGTTTATTGGTAGCTTGCATTTTTCGCCAAAGAAGTCTAAAAATTGTGGCTGACAAAAGCTTCTGATTAGCTCTTAAGCAGATTGCAGCTTACTTTAAATTCAATTTTGGGCGTTTTTCTTGAGTGGGTTAAGATGTTCGCACAATCCTTTCTTCTTACCAGCAGCAAGGCCATGCCTAAGACAAGACAACAACAACATCATCATCAAGAAGAGGAGCTTGGAAGGACAAGTTGTAGCGCTTTTGAAAAACACGAGAAAACACTCCATGGGCAGTGGGTGAAGTGTGTGTGGGAGTTAAGGGGGGTGGTTGGTGCTGGCAAAATTTTAACCTGATATGATTACGTTGTTATACAAGTTTGGTGCAAGGCCACAACGAAAAGATATACGAAATGAATACATGAAGAAGTGCTCATGCCAAATAATTTAAAAACTTGAAAGTAAGCTAAATATATGTATGTTTTATGATTATGTATTTATTCTAAGAACTGAGATCTCTCACTTAGCAACTAAAAATAACTTGCCGCAAGGCTTGAGGAATACCATTTCCAAATACCAACACCCTAACGAAGGGTATAAAGTGTCTCAAAGGGAAGGAAAATTTAGAGGATGAGTTGGCGGACCTGAAGGTAAGTCTCCAGCGAAATATGCCAACATGCACATGACATACTAACTAGTGCTGCTTTGCATCACCTACACGTTCGCCCCCCTGCCATTGGTAGCTGTCCCTCGGAACCTGGCTTCTTCTCATCTTCTCTCCTAGCAGCTTCCCCCCTTCAGCTGCGTGACAACGTACCCGTCATCACATCACACGCAGACATTGTCTTACAGTTATGACTGGCGTTGCTATTCGGAATTCGACACGTACGCGGGCATCCCGGGACACGTAGGGCGGTGTAATCCGTGGGTATGGATGTTTCAGGGGTGTTACATGGCATGGGGTCTGAGGGGGGAGCGGTGACGATTTTGACACGTTGCCCGTGTGTGTGGGAGCTGGTAATTGTGGTGTAAAACTGTAGAATAACAGCACTTAGCTGGCTGCTAATACGAGCACGTGTCTGCTTTGTTGCACAACAGGGCGTATGCGCAATATTCTGCCGCTCATTCATCCATCCATCCTTCCTTCCATCTGACTCTGCGACTTGCTGTAGGTAATGAAAAAGTGCAGCCAAACCGAAATACAAACCGAATCGAAATGTATTCATTAGGCTTTCAATTTGCCATTAGCATGGCTCGTTTAATTAATATCTTCTGTTGTTTATCAACGTCCCTGGCCATTGACTTGCCAAATGAAATTAGAGAATCATTCGAATATTTCATTATCTATCTGCGCCGCATCTGCGTCGAGCAGCTAGTAATTATAATCAACTTATATAGAGTTTCCCATTAACTGCTGCTGCCAGTCGTCATATGCATATTTTTATTTAATTAAAATCGAGAATAAACAGCGCAGCAAAGGAATGTTGACAGGGTGCCGATGGAAAGCAATTGATAGGGCTTCCAAGGATGGATCCGACATATGGCGAGCCAAGAAAAATTCGCACACACATGCGATAAGTCACAAAGGCTGAAAGGGGGGAAAAAAGGGCAAGCGGAAGTCAGGGTAAATCGGGGCAAGACAAGGCGAAAATGTGGCACGCGGCATTCACCGCACAATTCCATTACGTAAAGCAAACATCAGATGGCGAAAACTGCGTTGCATGATTGGGTTTGTGCTCCTTGTGGCTTCGCCTTCCCAGCCGCCCATTCTGCGGGCTCAACTGATGGTCGGGGGCGTGGCGCCAGTAAAAGCAACATATTGAATATTGATGCGCATCGATTTCGACTTGAAAGCGGAAAAGCTCAAGCCAGAAACGCACAAAAACACGCACCACCAGCAGGCAGGCTTCTCTTTGTTTATAATATAAACATTTTCAATTTCTTGCAGTCATGGTAACACTAGACAGCAAAACTCCCTTTCGATTGTGTGAGTGAAACTTAAACTAAATAATTGTCCTAGATAAAAATATAGATTCGAGTTTAGTAAGCTGAATTTATGGTTGCTATTTAAGTATTCCTTATTGACATTAAAAGCATTGCTGTAATAAAAAATCATTTCAGCAAACAGGTTATAATAAAGACCCATGAAAATCCAATTTAAATCTGCTGCAGAAATTCATTTGAAAAGCATTTTGACAGCCATTCCATTGCAATGCAAATCGGTGAACGAAATTGACTGAATTATTAAAATTACGACACAAAATCCATTGTATTCAAATAAAGCTGTAATACAAGTATTATTCAGCATTTGATATTTTCCTAGTGTTCGCTGCAATTAAATTTTTTACGATTTTATGAACGTAATTCGATTTCGATCAAACTGTTGACAGCAGAGTGTAAGTGCACTCAGCTCAGTTAACTGGCTGCGGCGTCGGCGAAGCAATTTGTGAGCGCTCGTCGAGCATTTAAAACAATTGGTGCCAAACAATTACACGGAGGGTGCATTTTCCATGGCAGAAGGACGTGCTGCGGGTTGCGTGGAAGGAAGCCAAAAGACTTGCCTCGCCAAATTAGCGACAAATGTGTGTGTGTGTATGTGCGTGCGGACTCGAGGGCGGAGGGCATTGCAGACAGCGACCCAAATTGCAAATTGCAACAAACTTGGACAAAAGTGGGGCAACGATGGCGACAACGAGCGCGACGATGGCCGCTTTGTCTGCGTAAGTTGGTAATAAGCAAATTAAATGCCAAGTAAACGCAAAAGGGCCCTGCAAAGTAGGCAACAATAAAATTCCAGCCGGCTGCCAATGCGAGTGGCGCGTAGTGACTTGGCGCATTAACACCCAGCGCTGGCAACGCCGATGCTGATTCCATGGCAATCCCAATGACGCCACATGCCGCCAGCACATTCCACATGCAACCGAAGCGCAATATCATGGGCGTTAATTGCCACTCAAAGGGATGGGTGTGTGGTGGAGGAGTAAGGAGCAAGGAGCGGAGAGAAGGAGCAGCAGAGCTGTGGGCGTTGGAAAACTCAATGTCCATGCTTGAGTGGCGCACTCTGTTTGCTGAACAGTGGAATAAATGGTTATTTCAAGTGGAATTTACAACATGTACTCTGAGACTCAGAAGGATATAGAAAACATTTCGGATGTTTAATTTTTTGTAGTTCTGAAAATGTATATTTTATTTACAAAAACAGTTTATGAATTTTACATTTCTTAAATATATTTTTACATCAAATTCCTTCCACTATGAGCTTGTCCAAGTCACGTCCTATAAAGTTTCCTGCGCTTTTCTACACTTTTATTTACTTTTAGAGGATCTTCTGCCAAGTTTCCCTTTGGCCTGCGGACACCCCCTATCCATATATGTTTTTTCATTGTAATTGTAGTTTTGCTTTCGTTTTCCGAGAAGCAACAACGGCAAAGGGAAAATATTTATGATAGAGAAGCGAGAGAGGGAAAATATGAAAACAACAAAAGTCATAAAATATATATAAATAAAACGCGCTCTGCCATAAATCTCATACGTGTGAGTGTCCCTGTGGATACGTAAAGGGAATGTTCCGCCAGTGCGTGCTGACTCGCCAAGGATCTTTGCAAACAGCAGCAGCAGCTACTATCCTGCCTGAATTTTATAAATTTAATAAAAGCAACAAAAAACTATGAAAGATGTAAATGCAAATGGGGCACTTGTTTACATTTTTAGCTGCATGTGCTATGCAGATAGAGGACCATTTATTTTGTCCATTGCCCACAATGTTTACCATTCAAATATGTTTCTGATATACAGCAAAGGGGGAACCATCTACTAATTGATCTAAGCCATAAATATGAATATAAAATGTAAAACTAACTTACATATTTACCAAAGAAGTGTCACTCTTTTTTGATTAAATTTAAATCAATTTCTGCATATTATTTTATGCCTACGAAATTTTACAACCCATTGAACTTTCAACCGCAGAACAAACAAATAAACAAACAGTGGGGCGGATTAATTAAAAAAAATAGATAGCACTGAGGGACACAGCAAGCACAACAAAAATAGTGTTTAATTAAATATTTATGTTATTATTATCGTGTTTTGTATTCTAGGCGATTTCTGTTCATTTACGAATTTATATGCATTGAGGTTTTCGATGCGAATAATTTGCATTTAACACATGCGCACACGCATACAAATTCAACCGCAAAATTACATTTAATTCTCGCAGCACGAAATTATCAACCAGCAAATCCGTTTACGCACTTGATGTCTTTAATGACTTTTGTTGTTCTTAATTTTGTTGTTGTCCTCTGTCTAGTCACAAAATGCAATTAATAAAACAATTTCCGTTTTGTACCGAAAATTGTGTTTCAGAACTGCCTCTCTCTCTCTCTTTGTTAATAATATTTTAAACAATTTAGGAGAATATTTGCTAGGAAATTGTTCTCTGAATTCAAATTATAGCATATCAGACTATTAGAATAAGCCATTTCAATAAATAATTAATATATTTATGGTACTAATTCAGTGTAAACTTAAAGAAATCAAGCTACACAACTCAAATAGACTTCATCTCACATGTTTTAATTGTTTATTTATATCATACATATAATGGGGATAAGCTACAATAATTGTCCGCACCTTAAATTATTTACACTTGTTCATGTCCGCATGCAGTTGTGTTATTTGGCACCAACTGAATTATTAATATTTTCATTATAAAGTCAAACAAAAGTTCCATTCCTGCCGAATGGGAAAGAAGAGAAGGAAAATACCGAACATAATTTGCATATATTTGTTTATTTGCCATCACTACCGCTGTTTTTGCCTTTATTTGCATTTACTCTGTTTGCTGGGGACAGGGATTTGGGGTCCTCATTTGCTTTGTTGTGGAATGTTTAACCAGTTTATTGTGTGAGGCCATTGAATCGAAGACCTCTGCCCGGGGATAGACACGGCGGCCAGCGCAAATACAATCGTCAAATGTATAAATAATCGAATAATAATAATAATAAAGTGCATTAATTAGGCATGATGCATAAAGCTGCTTAATTAAAAAACGAAAAAATTGTTCACAATTAAAACCATTGTGTGTGGCATATGCATTTTATATTAGCCACGTCGGTCTCAATTAGCTTCAATTAAAAAAGATTAAATATGTACACAGTAATCCTTTGCGTATCCAATTTAAGTTTAAGCCGATAAAAACAAGAGACCCAGCTCAGGGGTTTGTTTTTGTTTCTGTTTATTTTTTCGTCTTTCCTTACGGCCTTCCTGTCATAACTTTGCATTTGTCTCGGTTAGATTCCGGCCCCCTCTCCAGGCTCTTTGGCCCTCGCCATTTGACCATAAAGCAGGGGAAGTCCCCGAACAGTAAATCAAATCAGAGACCAGAACGTTATACGAGTATTAATGTATGAATCTCCTCCCGCCCTCCGTTGTACTTGCCCCTACATTCTCGTTATTTATGGTCCGCCCGCCCTCTACATATTTGACTTTAATATACTCTCGAGTTACTCTAATTTGCGGTTGTCAGCAAATTTTTGGACTATCAAGTACTGGGATGGCTTGGGAATTTAATTTTTCCTATTTTCCCCATTTTCCTATTTCTGTTTCGGTTTTGCTTGTGGCCCAGCTGCTGCCTGGTGAACTGAGAACTTTGATTTGTTGGGCCAAACTATTCGGCTTGTGCGGTTACTCCGGGTAGATTATGAATTATTCAGGCTGGTGTAACCGAGATGGGTGGAGAATTTTACTAAATTGATTCGAATGCTTAATATTTAATGGGGTATAAGTGTTTTTAATATTTGGTAAAGTGATTAAGAGTGGAGAACTCTGTCTCTCCACTGCCAATTTTGCTCGCACGAATTCCATTACACGCTTATCAAACTAACAGACTTCCATTTAGCACTTTACAACTTGCCACAAAAGTTAGCTTCGGGTTTATTCAATTCAAGTGGCATTCCCTGCACTTTACACTTCACTGCCAGTATACACAGAATAGACACAGAGAGACTTGGCAGTAGGAATTCGTCCTACATGGGCGAAAAATAAACTTCGGCCAGAAACGAAAGAGAAGAAAATTGCGAAAAACTGGCCACATCCCTCAGATGGATAGATAGGCAAGCCAAGTAAATGGAAAGTGGAGCGGCATCCAGCATCAGGTTCCCCTTTGTACAGAAAACAAATGTCAACAGCATCCATTCATATCGGGTTGTCTGGGCGGTCCATCGGTCATTATACCAATTTCAGGGACTAAGTTTGATCAAACGACTCCCAGTGATAAAGATGTTTTTGTGCTGCTCAATTAGATGGCTCCGCCAGAGGATTTCTCATAATTAAAGGCTTCTTTCGACAGTCCCTTTCACCGGCAGAATTAGTGGCAAACAAATAGTCGGACAAAAAAGGACCAACGCCCGTGGGAGGCGGACGTACTGTAAGGACCAAAATGAAAACGTAAAAACAATCCATTGGGGCAAACAATTTAATTACAAATTTTTGGGGACGCTCCGAGGGGAAAACATTTCTGTTTGTCCTGCTTATGGTGGAGATTTTCAATTTTGCCCGCAGTTCGCGACAAACTTTCGCATTCGACGTTTTGCGTAACCTGTGAAAAGGGGAAAAATGAGGATGTCGAGGGCAACGACAACAACAGCAACAGCAGCTCGAAGACAGAACAATTTGCATAAAGGACCTGAGCAAAAACGACACAATAACTCAATTCGCAGCACAAAACCAAAAAAATAAACCGAAAAAAATAAGAAAAAAAGAAAACAAATGCGCCACAAAGGGAATAAGGCATAAAAGCCGACGCAAAAACTTTTCTGCCAAGGCAGTAAATCCTACAGGATACGGCTCTAAGCTTAGCAACACAACGCACAACTATTCTCTCCGGTGTCGAGGGGAAGCGGCAACTTTGATGTCCTGGCCGCGGGGCTGCGGGGATCCGCAACTGGAGAAGAGTTAACAACTATGCACGAAACGCCAAATATTTGAAATATGTGTAGCAACAGAAATGTTGACATTTGAACTGATTTCCAGCAGGCTCCAGAGCCCCTCATTCCAAGTGGCCTGCCACTGCGTGTGTCTATCTGGGAAGCACTGGGAAAAATTATTCTTAATTTTGAAGAAAACTATTTTACTGTTTTGTTTTTTTTAAATTTAAATGTTTAATTTTATTAAAATATATTTATACAGATAACCAGGGATATTAAATATTTATTGCTTTGAATTCTTAAATTAAAAATTATTATAATATTTTTCTATGGAATCAACTAAATTCTATTTGTAGTTCATTAAACTAAAAGTTATTTTAAATACAAAGATTTTAAGTGGTATTCTTTGTATTTAGTTACGGATGACGACCCTGACAAGGTTTTATATTATACATTTTCTTTTTGTATTATTTAATATTTGTTGAAGCAAATTCTATTTCTAGAAACCTTTTTTTACAATACAAGAATCAATTTTCTCCTAAAGTAAATCTTCAAGGAAACAACAGATATTTTCCAGAGGTGTGCAATTTTTTTCCAAGTGAAATAGCTGGCGAAATGTTGTGGCAAATTAAGTTGGCGACACTGCGATATTGCCTCAGCCCGGCAAGTGTATTGGCAACAAAAATTGGCCCAGAGAAGAGCAGCGGCAGCCGGAGCATAAAAGAGGGGCAAAAATGTTCGTAAGTAGCTTTTGTTTGGTAAATTGGCGGCAACAATAGTTGACACAACTTCTGGTGAGCGAGTGGTGGCAAAATTCGAGCAGCATTTGTTATTGGCAATTTCTGCTGCAGCCATTTCAGCTGTCGGTTGTCAGGGGAATAAATGTAAAATCAGCCGCATACAAATGGCTTTCATCGATGTGGTTTTCTCCTATTTGGTGCTGCTGTTGTGCGCATGTTGTCTTATGGTTAACCTAACTTACAAAATATTGAATAAAAATAGTTATCTTATAATACTTTTTTTCATTTATGTTTTGTGTGGTTTTTGTGTTGCAAAAAAGATTAATGTCAATGTTATTTGATGGTGCTTTGTGTTGCCTTCTATTATTTCCCTTGTTAAACTTTCTATATTAAAATGATTAAGTCATGTATTTTAAAATATTTAACTATTTTAATAAAATACTGCGGCTTACGTTCATTTACTTTATAAACCTTGGTAGCTTTATTAATCTAAATATATATTTACTTTATATATTCCCAAGCAAGTCGTGCAATTTGTTCCTCGAAATTAGTTTCCTTTACGGCTATTGCTCTTTACATCGATATAGGGAGCCATCGCTGCAGTCTCCTGGGCAACCTCCAGTGCAATTTTCCCAACTAATTTACGCCGGCACAAAGTTAGCCGCAGAGAGGCCAGAGAATGCCAGAAGTCGGAGCTCTAACCACGAGCCGAAGATAAACTTTACACCGAGATGTATTATTAAATTCACGCAGGCTCCATGAAATTCCAACCGAGGAAACCGAGGCGATGGGCTGCCGACAAGGATTGGATGGGATTTGGCAGGCACCAGCCTGTCCCGCATTGCGGGCACAACGGGGAGCGCCTTCCCGGGAATCCTTTGGAGGATTTCTTGGCTGGTGCTGCTGCTCTTGCTGATGCTCCCGAGTGTTTCTATATATTGGTCGTAATACTTCTGCCGTGCGCCTGCGGCGGCGGCTGGAACTGCTGCAGCTCGGTGCGTACAGTTCCTGTGGACGAGGAGGAGGCAGATGAGTCGAAGGATGAGGCGTTGGATGCCGACGAACCAGATGATATTGTGGAATCGGTTCGCTGCTGGCATCCCATGGGATTTGCGTTGCTTTCCGTTGCGTTTGTTGTGTTGAAATCCTTGCCGGAAGCCGGGCGCTGCAATTGAGGTATGCGGCTTGGCGTGGCCACTGCTGCAGCTCCAAGGGATTCCCCGACTCCTCCTACATCTGCTGCCCCGCCACCTACTGCCTGACTGCAGTCCCCGGGCGCCGTCACCTGGTGGTGAGTGGGCCTGGGTATGAGGGAGGTCCTTGAGGGCGATTTCATGGGCTGCGCGTACAAATCGCCATTGGGCGCCGACCAGCTGCCACTTGTGGGACTGGCCTCAATCGCGTAAATGCACTCTGTGCGCTCGCCCTGCGGCGGTGTGGTCTCGTGGGCCGGTGGCACAGACTCGAAGGACTGAAAGGATCCACTGAGAGCGGTCATCGCGGACGCCGAAGCTGAAGCTGAAGCCGATGCCTCCGGCGCCCTCCTTGCACGCTTCAGCGAGGAAGCCGGCGATTTGGGCACAATGGGACCCACAATCAGAGTATTTTGCGTGATCTGGGGTTCTTTCAGCTCCTCCTCTTCGGCTCCACAGTCGCGGGCCACTTGGAGCGGAGAAGTGGTGACATTGCTGCTATCCCTTCGCCTCCTGCCGAGAGTGCTGCTAATGGTCCTTGGCGGCGGCATTGGAGCATTGAAATTCTGCGGCGGCAGGGAGTTGCGCTTGTAATTGCTATCTCTTATGTCCTGTTCGGTGGGCAGAACCTTCGGGTAGTTGCGTTGCCTCAGCAGTTCCAGCTGCTGAGCTGTCGTTAGGGGTATTGCATCCAGGCCATGGGTATCCTCCCTACTCGTCACATTAATGTCCACATCGTCGGCGTGCACAAAGCTGGTGACCTGCTCGTCGGCCGCCAAGATCATGTCCACGGGATCCGAGTGCGAGTGTGAATGGGTCCTGGAGTGATACTGCTGCTGCAGGATATCGTCGCTGGGCTCGGTGAGGGCAGAGTGCTGCCTCTGCAGCAGCATTTCGTAGTGCTGCGGCTCGTGCATGTGCTGGGGGATGAGTAGGGCGGCATCGGCCACCTCGATGTCCTGGCAAATGATGAGTCGACCATCTGGCAGCATAGGCGGGGGAGGTGGCGTGGCTGTGGCGAAGCTGCCCGATTTGGGAGCCTCCTGTCCTGACATCCACTCGCAGACCTTGGTGTGGGTGTCCACGGTGGAGCAGCTGAGAGACCTCTGACCCGTCTTGATGGCCTCGTACGTGTTCGATTTTCGGGTCATCTCCAGCACGAAGCTGTCGTCGCCATCGCGTGACTTGCTACATCGCTTAAGCTCTTCATCATTGGCACCGTCGTAGCTAAGGATGTGTCCTCCCAATTTGGGAGCCGGAAAAGGTAGGGTCTTGATCCTTCGGCGACGTTGGCGCAGCAAAAAGGTTCCGTAGATGAGCAGATTGAGGGCTATGATGATGGCTATTAAAGCGATCAGCAGCTGCAGTGTGGCCTCGGACTTGGCCACCGTCTCAGGGGGCTGTGGCTGCTGCTGATCCTCTCCGTTATTCAAGGGGTTCGTAGAGGTCACCACATCCTCAAAGTCATTGCTGCCCATCATCTTGTGGACATGTCCGAAGGTCGGCGGTGCATTGTACATATTCTCTGCTGCCGTTTCCGTAGACTCACCACTCTGGCCCGGCCCGGCCAGGCTGGGTTCCTGTAGGAGCAGCTTTAGGGTCCGAACAGGATCCTCACCTCCACTGTCTCTGGGTCCATATTTGCTCATGTGACCCGTGATTACCTCGTGTCCGGAACCATGAAGCTGCTCCTGAATGGCTGCAATCTGGTTGAGTTCGTCTGGCAGCTCCTTGTTCCAGAAGTTCATGTAGATCTGCCGGTATTTATAGCCCACCGTTGGAGGAATGCCTGGAAAGAAAGAAATATAAAAAATATAAAAAATAAAGGATTTTTTCTAATGGATTTATCCTTCAAAATAATACATAAAGAAACCCTTTAGATTCATTAACACTCACCTATATTGAGGTAGGCCTGGCCTCTCCTATTAAACTCCGGCCAGTCCAGATCATAGCGATCCCATTCGAGGGCATGGGAGTTGAGGAAGATCCCCTTCCACGGAGCCTTTGGGTTTCTAGAGAGAGGAAAAAGAAAACCACATTCGATGGGTTATCGTCCAATTTCCATGCATAACCCCCGCTCAGTCTGAAAAATCTGAAATCTCTTTTTATCGACATAATCCGGTCGTTCATTTGCTCATTTAAATGACATGGTTATGGCCAATAACCACACCATCTCCTGACTGAGATTGCCGCTGTTTGGCCGGCAGCCGAATGCCGAAACGTCCTGCTAACGATCTCTGATTCCAGTTTTGATTGCCGCACCCGTTCCCATTTCTATTTTGCCAGCCTTTATTTTTTTAGCCCCCCGAGCGTTGGCCACTTCAACTAATAATATTTGCATGTCCCGCCGACCGGCGACCGTCGTCGCCATGCTGTGGAATAATAATAAAAGCGGCAGTAAAAATTCTATTCATTTCGCTGTCCAAGCGTTGCAGATTGCAGAACGTGCCACAGTCGAAGGCAGGGCCTCCGATGGCGAAGCCAAAACCAAAGCCACCAGTCGCAGCCATTCCAGGGACTCATGAATATCCCACACAGCATCCGCATCCGGATTCGCATCAGCATTTGCATGCAGAACTGTGTGACCCCTCTCAGTCATGATGGTGTTGATGGCCCCGCCCAACCCTTTCGCCAGCCCCAACAGCTAACTTTCTCCAAATGCACTTTTCACATCCGCCTTTTGGCTTACCAAAGAAGTGGCCAGCAGCAGCAGCAGCCAGTACTCACCCGGTCTTTACGAAATTCGTCCAATATGCCATTACCGCCTCGGAAAGCAGCTTTTCCTGCACCGTGTAGTTGCCGCTGGGAAAGGCGCCGGCTGGGGCCAGGGGCGCTCCGAAGATAAACGCCAGTTCCTCGCCCATAATGCTATGCGGTAGCTGTAAGTGAAATATATATATATGTAGTCGGGTGCAGCAGGTCGGTCGGTAAATCAAACCGTTGCGGGAATACTCTAAAACTCAGACTATTAAAGCAGCAAAGGAAGTCATAAATAATAAGGCATTAGGGTAGGTAAAAAATTACAGAGTTTGCTGTAAAGATTCCCTCATAACCAAGAACCAAGAGACTTTAAACAGAGTTTTGGTCAAGTGAAGTGGTAAGAAGAAGTGATTGAATAACAGAACAGTTTAATATTTTTCATAAAATTAAATTAGAATTGTAATGAAACATTAATTTACATTTACATTACATTAAATCAATAGAATTTTTCTATTTTCCTAGGATTTCTAATTATTAAATTGATTCAATTAATCTGTGATGAACTTTCTGGGACATTACCAAAACCTACAAAGAATTTACTTAAAAGATTAAGTGTCTGTAACCTTTTCAACCTTCATCACAAAGTTTGTATACCCTTTGCAGAGATTTAATGCGGTTAGGAATGCGGTGACTCGGAGATCGGTGTGAAATGTTTTCAGCAGTATTTTTATGGCTCTTTTTTTTGGCCATTGTGGCCAGGCAGCATCAATCTTCTTAGACGGCCTGCATAAATATTTAGCGAGCCGAAGACAGGCTTGGTGCCCCAGGCGCCAGGAGGAGGAGAAGATGCCAAAGATGGCCGGCAAAAGGAATCGCTGTGTGTAAGTAGGTAATAAAGCCAAGTTTTTATTGTTGCCATGAAAAATGTAACAAAGTCACAAAGCATTTCTGTCTGAGGACATCAAAAATGGGACTGTCCTGGAGCGACTGCCGCCGACTTGAACGATGTCCTTTGGACAATGTCCCCAGCACCAGCGTCCAAGGCTTTTATGGCATTTATGAATGATGAATTTCGCTTTTGATTTTCAGTTTGCAATTGTGTGAGAATTTGATGAAACGAGCCAACGGAATTCAATATTGGTTTCTTTGGCAGGGCTTAGTCTAAGCTCTTTGTAGACCGCCTCGCGATGGGTATTCGGTTCGATGACCGAGCCACCGAAATCAAAACGAATCTTAAAGGTCGATTTTATTTTATGATTGAAATAGAATTTGCGGACCGAGCGTATGTTTATTTTTACGCTTGCCATTTTGTTGACATGCCAGAGAAATGGACGGGAAATATTTTGATATCAATCAAATTGAGTGTTTTACTAAAGCAAATATTGCCTTTACGCTTTGTTGTTTTTTCTCGCAACAAAAAAACGAAAATTTCCATAAATATATGTAGTTTTACTGTCAATGTTGACATGAAATCCTAAAAATTTCTATTAAACACATCCGCTTTAGTCCGGCGCTCATTCAATATTATTCCACGGCGTATGCATAATTAAGGAGTGTCCATAAATTGAACAAAATTAATTTATGAATTTATTCCACTGGCCGAAACGTGGGCACTTCCTGTAAACAAATTATTGTTATTATTATTATCGACCAGCGATTTTTGCTTTAATGTTGCAAATTCAAAAATTACCGGATCGGAGGCGGAAATTCAATTTGAAATAAATGCGTAACTTTTCTAATTTATGCTCCTGCTCGGCCGCCCACTCGGCGCAAAGTTGCCTTTTTTGTGCCCACGGCAACGGAAGCAACAATTTGACTTAGCGCCATTTGTCGTAATAAACCTAATGGAGTTAATGGCACTCGCAGCGTGTAAAATTTCCAAAAATATTTTCCCCTGAATTGGCTCAAGGCTAGGGAGGAGGATGCGAAGCCCAGAGCCTGGGCGTCAATTTGCAGAGGGGCGGCCGGGGTAAGTCTTGCCGCACAATTTGCTCTCATCTTTCTATAATTTTATTGGATTACACAAGACTTGGGCCCAGTTGACTTTAATTTGATATTTCTGGGTTTTCGGTAATTAAATATTCTCCCGCGCAGAAGCTGCCCCAAAAAGTGTGCCATACTTTAGGCGTAATGTGCACGTTTTTTAGTATTTGCCAAACACTCGAGTTGGCGAATCCTTTTTGTGGACTGCGGTCGCAAACTTTCGGCCACGCACCAAAATAAAAACTTTAGTTTCGGTAATATTTATTTTATTTTCATAAATTTCTTTTCCTTCCTCAACCATTTCGCATTCTTATCAGAAATTCAGAGCGAGGGGGGGAGTTGGGCTGGACAGGGGAAATGCCCAAATAGTCGACGAAAAAACTTTCCCAAGGCAAGAAAAAAAGGAGCGGACCAGACGGGACATACTTCAAGTCTCTTTTTTTTGTTTGTGGGGTTTTTGCGGAAAATTCTTGGGATGCTGACCGCGTTTAGAATGCGATGATAATGACGTTTGTCTACGTGCCTGTGTGTGTGTGTGAGGGCTCTGGGGAAAATGCTAAATTTAATATGGAAAAGTTATTAAACTGTCCTCAAGTCGAAGTCAATGTGAATGGTCGTTTTCATCTCTTTTGCCTCAATTGTGCCTAAATAAATTGGAACTTGTTTTGCCAAAGTTTTCGGCTCGCTGAGTTTATTGCTCAGCTTGGGAAATTACAAAAGGAAAAATAGAAGAAGAAAGCGAATCTCCAAAGCAGCAATTTTTACTCCAATCCCCATGTTTTTTATTTGTGTGCTCATTTTGCGTTTTGTCTTCGGGATTAAATTCAATTAAGCCGTGCTTTAAGCCCAGACCCCATTTTGTTGGAATTATCTGAGATTGGGATAATATTTCCGAGTCTTCCTAAGCCTTAACAAATTCTGCAAGCAATTAAGTAGAACATATCAGAGGGTTGCCTTGGCAGAAACCAAATATATCTTTAATGAAACAAAAGTTTTCTTTACTTTTTAAAATATAAAATACCACACTTCAGTCTTTGAAGTTGTCCGAAAGTTTCATTAGAATTTGTATTTGGGCCGTGGGATTAAATTCAATTAGGCCTTACTTTAAGCCAATTTCGGCAGAATTATCTTCTCGTAGGATAATTCTCGCTATTTTTAACAATCGCCTTGAGCCGCAGCAGCGTCTCGGTGGGATGATGGTCGGCCTCCTCAAGACCAAGTATATAAGTAGTCTCTCCGGCCCATTTTGAGGCTGAGGAAAACACTCAAGACATGTGCCAAAAAGTTTTACAATATGCCCGCGGCCCGCGGCCCGCGTTAGATAATCAAAGGAGCGGGGGTACTCGGCAGGATGTGGTGCCGGAGTTTGTATATGGACTGTGGGCGTGGTCGAGGACGCTGAGTGGCTGAACGCTACTCGAGATGAAGTGCAGAAGCGCAGTTTATGCACAAATTCATTCGCATACAGTCGAGAGTTCTTTGGCTTCGCTCTCTGACAAACGAAGAATGCGCCAACAGAGAAATGTTGGTATAAATAAAAGAAAAGCCAGAATGTGTTGTGCGATTGTGTGGGCCTTAACTTGTCTGACTGTTTGCTTGTCTGGCCCGAAAAAATAAAACAAGCAAAGATGCTGAAGTTAAGCCTTTAGACCTGGGAATACTTATTATATTGTTTAAACTGAAGAGTCCTATATAATCTTACGACATTACCTAAAGCGAGATATTTATTTAAAAGTTAAACTATAATATCTTTGAACCCCTGAGATTTTTTGAACCATATCTTATCGAAAAGCACAACATATATAACCTTTAGTGTCCCACGATTACAGGATATTAAACCATAAAGCGAATAGGTTGCGTTGGCGACAGCCAGCGATAATTTGTAGGCACACCCGAATATATCCTTGGGATCCGCTTTCCATGTTACGGGCTCCAGCTTTGGCCCAGGCTCCCAACAACAGAAACAAACACATTCAGCAAGCAGCATGAAATATTTAAGTGAATTTTATTCTCGCAATTTATTCGCAACTAATGCGATGGCGAGGAACAAGCAACGAAATCCGGCCATATATCAGGCAGCATAAACATGTTCTTTTGTGTGATTTGGCTACTTTTATTCGATGGCAACGCGTTGGCAATTTATCAGACTTATTTTCATACTTTAATTGCGGGCTATTAAAAAGTTGTTGCCCCCACCAGCTGTTGTCGCATTCCGAAAGGCCATGGCCCCTGTGCTGTTCATCTATTTGCAGTTGCAGTTTTGTTTTATGGTCAAGTGGTGGCTTCAACTATGATCATAAAAATTCGCTTAGCGCAAAAGCCGAAAAGTTGCCAAAAATATATAATACGAAATAATAATAACTTTCCGCTTTGAGGCTGAAGGAGTGAGTGTGGCTTTTGTTTTGGTTCCCTGTTTGAGTTGTTTTCAAATTCATTATTTCTGAATGGTTTATTGTTTCGGCAAAGTTTTGCCACCGTCTGCTGAGTAATTCGCCCTTTGGCAGAAAATATATTTCTATGAATTTCTGCGACAACGCATAGTCGAAGCTCCAAGGACCTTCTAAGCGTTGCGAGCTGATGAAAGGATTTCCTAAGAAAGTGTCCCGGGAATAGGACCCTCGGTGCCTCCTTATTTGCCTATCAATCCAATCATCTTAATTACAAATCAATATGCCCATTTCGAGTAGAGTAGCGTAGGTCCGAGGCCAAGACAGCTTCATGGCCACACAAAGCTATCTCGGCGAGGCAATCAGTAACAAATCCATAAGCATGACAAAGCCATAAAAACCCCGGCGGAGCGACAAGGACACAAATAACCATAACCATGGCCAGTCACAGTCACAGCCACCCACTGCTCGCTCCCACAAAGTGACCCCTCGCAGCACACAAATGAACCCTAAGCCAAGGAGATGCCGTCTGCTTGGCAAAAGGATACGAGCTCAACTTGTCTGGCGATGTTTTTGTTTTGGATTTTCAGGACCTTCCCCTTTTTTCTCTCGATTGCACAGAGAACAAATGGTGTTTCGAAATGAAGAAATATAAAATACATGCAATTATAATTATATTTCAGCAAGGAAATCTTAGTTCAGGTTATTCCTTTCTTTAAGTAATCTTAAAGCCTTTATTTTCTATAAATATTATTTATTATTTTTCATTATTATTTCATATTTTTGCAGTGCCTCGATTTTTTCCGTTTCTGTTGCTGCAGGGTTCATTGTCTTTATGGCTTTCATTCGCGGCAGTTCGCCACTGGCAGCTGCAAACTTGTGAATTGTTTTGGCCAAAAGGCCAAAAACAAGCACCGTCAACCAGTGATGGACTCAACTAAACTCCGCCCAGCCCAGTGCCACCAACTTTTCAACATTATTGTTCCATTATTAGGCGGGCAGGCATTTCGGAGGGCCACGAGTACATCATGGAAACTCATTAGATGCCAACTCATGCTGGGTTTATTTAGACTAGACCGCGAGCGTTTAAATTAAATGCGCTGCAGAGTATGTAATTGGAATCGCCATTTGGCTGGCTAATACTTACGTGGGCATAGGGTCCGGTGGCGCTGTTATGGCCGAATACGTACATATAATTGCGCCGATTGACATCCGCGTGGAACATGCCCGTCTGCAGGAGTGGTCCCACCACTCGAGCGTCGGACAAAATGTCCAGGACCACATCTCGGTGCTCCAAATTAGTGGCCTTAATCGGATTGTTGTACATGTCCTGGTATCTGCGAAGATAGATAGAGAGGCAGGTTGAAAGGGGGGTAGAGCAAGCGGAACATCAACGCAACGTGGCGTATGCGTAATGTGCATTGTTAACATTTGGTGGCTCGCTGCGGTTATGGGCGTGCGTGCCAGTGAGTGCGCTGTTGCTGTTTCCGTATTTACTCTCCGAACGTAAAGCTTAATTACGCGGTTGGCTTTTGTGCACAGCTCTCCCAGCGGACAGTAAACAATGGACAACAATGGGTACTAATGCCGAAAATCGCGAATCAACCAAAGAAAGTTTCGTTGATTGCAATCGAGTATTCTTCAGGGGGGGCCGAAAAAAGTCCCATTTAATGAGAGTTTCGTGAAAACAAATGTTTAATATAAATTTATTTGTAAATTTAGGTAAGCATTGATAGCCTTGGCTTTATATTGCTTAAAGTTTTTTACAGTTTTTCTCTTATTGAACCCAAAATTTATAAGCACCTTGTTTTCATTCTTTATAACTTTATTTAAATAAATGGTTGTATTTAATATATATTTAGCATTTATGGGAAAACCTTCGTACCCCCGAATTCTGCAAATTATAAATTTAATTTGACTTCTCTCCGTGTTTATTTAATTTGCGGTTCAACACAATATTGAAATTTCTCAGATTTTGCAGGCATTTAAAGAGTCCCCGGCAACCAAGTCTTCCAAGTCCCTTGACAACCTCTTTAAACTCGCTCCCTGCTTTGTTTTCCTTAATAAATTTGTTACTCTCCCGCTCTCCCGCATTAGATAAATCGGCAGGCTTCTGGTTAAGTCCAGCCCAGCATGAAATTATTATGGCACAGCGGGAGCGACAAGGAGACAGGACGAGAAAGCAAAGAAAAAAATCAAGAAATCCCTGTGCTGTGTGTGCCTCCTGCCTTGTGTGTACTACATGTCAAGCACAACACTTGGCCTTTTGCTAGCAGCTGTTGAGGCAGGTACAACATGCCACAGGACACACGCTCGCTCCCGCATGCTCAAAGGCCAAGGGATGTGCACGGATGGCAGGCGGGGTTTTCAACGTCTTGGCTGCCATGGCCTAATGTACAAATAAATAGAGCCATATTTTCCACATTTTCGTACGGTCTGTACTTAGTTTTCCTTTGCTGCTGGCTGCTGCCTGCTGCCGGCTTCTGTCTGTTTGTGTTTCGTGCGCCATGTTATGCATTTTATTGTCGGCTACTTAAGTTATGCACTTTGACCTCCATTCAGACAGCACAGTCGCCCCCCCGTGAAGAAGCCTCAAGCTGGGGCAAAGCTCAGCACGATGGGAGGTGGGGGGGGAGGGCAGTGCCACTCATGAGTGTATGGCCGAAGGTGGCTTACAAGATGCCTTGGCTAACTTTTGCCCTACTTGCGGTTGTTGCCAGACCACAGTTGGGGAAAGAGCTATTCTATACTAAGACAGACTTTTAAATGTTTATTATAAATAACAGCAAATAATTTTATATAAGATCCTTAAAGGGGTTTATTAATTTTAAAATCTATTAATATTATTTAAAACAAAACCTCACTCATTTGAGCTTGTAACTATTTCAATTCCAATTCCTAGACCTATTTTTTTGACTTCAACTGTTCAGCTTCAGTGCTGCCGCTGCAGGAGAAAGATGTTTGCATTTGGATTCCAAATCGGAGTCGGAATCAGAATCGAAGCAGCTCAGCTTCGCTTTATATTTATTTGCGGTTTCTATTATGTAATCCCACTTGGTTGAGCAAACGCTTAGAGCACTTTTCCTGACGGTCCACGTGACGTATGAGCAATAAATAAAGTGTGATCTTGAAGTGCTCTTTCGTTGTGTTTTAAAGACATAAACGGAATAATTTTTGGGGCGAATAAATGTGCATGTGGTGGAGTTCTCGCAGGAGCTCAAATCTTTGATCCCATTATATTCCGCACAGTGGCATTATTAAAAGCCCATCGGCGGTATTTGCGAAGCCATTGAATTAATTAAAAATGCATGCAAACCGCGATAATTCGGTTTCGGGGGAGTGATGGACTTTTTAGCCGTCCAGCGAAGGCAACCATCAAAATAAGTCATGGCAAATATAATTTTGGGATTCGTGCGAATTTCGCTGCAAACAAAAAGTCGAGCAAACAAATATTTGAATGCCACCAGACCAGCACAAATGCTTAATTAAAAGTTGGACAAGTGTGCAATGGGGAAATCCCATGAAAAACATGGAAAAACCGAATCGTGCGGTGTTGTTGGTAAGGAAATAAGATTAAAGTGTGTCACAAAACAAACAATAAGTGGAACTGTTCCCTGTATAACTCTGCCTCGAAAGTTATATAAATGAAAGCAGTTCCACCGACAATATAATTAAATATATATATATAAATTCATGTGTGTTTAGGCGACAATGTTACGTATACGCACCGCAAAACAACCCACAGAAGCGGCCAAACATACGAAAACACTCAAAAACAACCGCACAACACTCGAACACAACACCAATACACACAGGGGCACTAGAACACCAGTACACTCACATACACTCACGCCCCCCGACAAATGGCCACCGGAAATATGCACAACAAACGCTCGAAAGTATGCAGTGAAAACATATACAAACTCACACAACACAACAATGCCAGAAACAAATAGCAGGTGAAAGAGGTTAACAAAAGCGATGAGCGTCATGGCCACGCCCACCTGGGCAGCACCTCGTCTTTATACCACCTTGAGTGGAGACCCGAGGAATGGCCATTTGGGGACCCAACAGGAGTGTGATCAAATTCGGCAATACAATCCAGGAAAATTGCACAAAAATATAAAATTTAAAGACATTCTCCTTATTGGTTCACTGAAATTCAATTTCGAGTTAATTTTAAAGCTAAAAGTTTGTGAGTATTTAAAAATAGCAAAATAAGTTTAAAAACAGTTTATTAACATTAAATATTTTCTGATTTATTTTTATTAAATATCCAAATAATGAACTTCAAAATATGCAGCATTTTCCATTCCGCCAAAGTAACCAAATTGAATTGTACGATTAGGACCCACATTAAGACATGGGTAAATTAGCACCCGCACACAGGCTGTGCGGTTAGCCACTTGAAAGACATTTCCCCTCCAATTCGGTGGCGCAGTGTAGGTCGCCGACTTCCGCTGCTCGTTTCTGGAGCGTGAAGCAACACTCACATTTCATTTCCGAAGAGCGTATGTGACACTTTAAATATTTCCGCACTCAAACAAACACTTCTCCGCCAGAATACATTCGCACTCACAGCCGCACAGTCGCACACGCAGTCATCTGCCGGATACGGATACGGAGGAGATACAGACTGGGACGGACGGAGGTGTTTGCCGTACTTCTGGCCGGGATGTCTGGTCTCCGGCTGCCTCACTCGGGTGCACAATCTGCCAGTGCCCTAGATTTTTGGCAGCTGCAGAGCCATAATGAATTTGTTGAGGAGTTTGCTAATGAAGTACGACGGGCGCAGAGAGAGGGAAGTAGAGTCTTTCGAATAAAATGCAATTTGATTTTAAATTGCATTAAGCGTGAATTGCAGGGAATGAGAATATGCTGCGAATGGCATTTTCGTAGCATTCAAACGAGTGGACAAATATCCTTGCACTCTCATTAAATTGCGTAAAATACGTTGGATCCCTAACGAAGTTAAGGGAAATTTGAATACACACCCCGGGCAAATGGAAGTGAGTTAACTTTAAATGGAAGTCCAACCTCAAATATCTTAAGCACGGTCTCAAATCACAGTTTTGCCCCACGGCAGGCGCTGGTCGAGTGCGTGAAAAAAGGGGAAATCAAATCCATTTAATCACCCAGAACCCTCGCATCCGATATGCCCTTAAACACAACAAGCTGAGCGAAACAACTCGAGTCTTATATGGACGCCAACACGGATGCGGAACACTAACTGGCGTTAATGCCCGACCGTTGCGGTGGATCATGGGAATAGTGGGAGTTCATGAACCCCACTTAACGTGGCTCGGATGCGGGAAATCGGGAAGGCCATGAGGATATGAGGATGCGAGGATACAAGGGTCGCCCATTAGATGTTTAGCTAAATAGTCAAGGCTCTGCAGGATGTGTGCGTGAGCTCTCAAAAAAGGTTGCTTCTCCAGTTTCTCCAATCAAAGCCCTAATGACTAAGAGAGTGTACCTGTGAAGGGGAATTAATGCCATTTATTCTGTGTTGGCGAGGAAAAAAATAAACAAACTGATAATCAATAAGCACACTTTATAATATAAATTAAATGGTTTTAATGTTAAGAATTTAAAGGAATTTAATATTAATTTCTGAAATAAAATGCAAAGAAATCTAATTTTACAGCCGTGAAAGTCATTGTTAGCAACTCACCAAAATGGGCAATGCAGCATTTGGACGGATTTAATCTTAGCGAACACAAATTCGCCACTAATACAGTAGTCGACATGGCAATTGTTGAGTTTAACATTTCGGTAATATGCTAGATTTTAATTATTTATTGCACTCGCGCATGTTTACAACAAATTCTCGTCAGTGCGGAATATAATACAATATAATATATTGCGTATACGCCACGATGTCCGCCCAAAAAGCGTTTACCAAAATTGCTTTGCCGCATACTGCGGTCGCTTTGTATGTGTGCCTGTGTCCTGGCTAGTATTTGCTGTGCATAAACATATGTACGCCACAGGCACACACATACGACTGACAAACGATTATGAATAACTGCAACTCGCTGGGGAAATGCGACCACTCACGGCGGCATGGCAAACGGGGAGAAAGTCTATCCCATTCCAGCAAGTGCTTCTGGGCGCGTGTGTGTGAATATTTATGTCGCTCACAATGCAATAAGCACCATTTTATAACACTTCAACATACTATGTATATGTGTGTGCAGAAAAGTTGAGGCGCGTTGGATGAGCACAGGATGCAATAAGCGGCGCCTGGCTGTTTAGAGGGTTTTAAAATGGCTTTGGCAGGATTAAAGCACTATATCTAACTTTGACTTTTGTTTGAAAAGTGAAAGTCGAAAGAGCAAGCAGTGGAAAAGTTTAAATTACCATACGTACATTCAGTAATTATAAAACATATAATTAGCTTAGAGATCAGATTAGAAAAGTATTTAAGCTATGTGCAGCCAATTGGTTTGTTTGCAAAATAAACAGAGGGAAATGTAAAGGTTAAATCAAATAAAAACCTGGAGAGAAATTCGATAATAACTATTTTATATAGGTAATTAATTTGTTCTCTGATGTTAACAGAGTAAATAAATAAATAATACATCAAAATAAATTTAACTAAAGCCGCTCAAAGTCTTCCTTTCTCTAAGCTTTCATAAAACTTCAAAATTCTGCAAAATGTGAAAAGGCATAGCTGTAGCAGACAAAATGATGAGATAGCTATTTTAAAATATTCTGAAAATAAAAGGAATTTACTCAAGAGAGCCGGCGTTCGCACTTCATGAATGAATTTTCCACTCAAAATGTTTGCCATTTCCATATTTGCCCCACAAACAAAAACACTGAAATATGCAAAGTAAATAATTGCCTGGGCAGCCCGGCCGGTTGCATAATCGAAAGATCTGGGAAACGCATGTCAGCGGCAGATCACCCCTGGAAATGGGGGGCGTGGCCAGCGAGATTGGTGGGCGGAGGACGAAGCGGTACAATCGCCGCAACTGAGCCAGATTGAGTCGGAGTCCGCGTACACACAAAAGGAGTGGCAAAAAGCACGCATGTAATTTATGATGTTTCAGCGTGTAAACAACACGTTCCGAGCCGTTGAAAAAAAGCAGAAAGCAGAAAGCAAGGGGGAGCGTTCCATATATCTGCACTAGCTGCAGCAGAGTAAAATTTACGAGAGAAGTTTGGCAAATAAAACGGGAGCAACTGGTTCAAGATGCCACTGCCGCTGGGAGGCAAGGGAACTTCGGCAAGGATGCAGGCATACATGCAGGATAGTGGCAGCTGTAAGCCAAATGCATATTTAGCCAGCACATTAAAGCGTTCAGCGTACGGGGTAACAGCAGACAATGTCATTTAAAAGTTTATGGCTTTTGCATCGCCTCCCATACAATGCCACGCCCACATCATTGTCCTCGCGTTGTTCGGTAATCAGTGCTGAAAGCCCGGCTATTGTCAAGGATAAGTAAGTGTGGAGGATGTGACTATTAATAGAGCTCTTGAATTGAGGTTGAAAATTATTAATGATTAATAAAATCCAAACCTTTTTATTTACTTTAGAAGTGCAGGATTATAATAAATCGTGTTGAAGAATATAACTATTTATAAAATTACATTACGGCCACAGATATTTAATAATTGGTTTGTCTTGTGAAATTATTATACGCTCACTGTTATAAAATCTTATATTTTAATGTAATAAATGATATTTTAAGCAACCTATGTTCGCTTTCATCTATTTTAAACATATTTAAAATCTACGAGGGCCCAACACTGACCATAATGTATGCAACCTCCTGCGGCACGGCCGGAGGACGATAAATTAAAGCAGCCCGAACGCAGGAACGCACGAACGGGCGCCGTCTGTCGCCAAGGATCACCGAGCTGACCCGAGCGTTGCTTTGCATATTTTTGTAAATAATATTATAATAAATAAGTTTACGCTATTAAGCGTCTGCTGGCGGGCCCCCAGCATTGTTGACCCGCACCACCGCAGGCCTCGAGGGCTCCGTTATCTGTGGAACGCGGGTCTGGAGCTGGGACTGCGACGCGGTTCCATTGTGGGGTAAACAACTTTTGCGGCTGCCGGGTAATTAAAGAGGCCGCTCAACGTTGCGGTTTATAAATGGCTGAAATTAAAACGACAATATAAAGCTGTCAGCGACACTTTGAGTTGGGTCAATTGTGTCTCGGACAGATAAGCCAGGGATTAAGCGACTAAGCAACAGTTTACAAAACCGGCAAGACGATGAGGAATGGGCCAGAGATAAGCGACAATAAAGCTCAGTCGAAGCAAAGTGACACCGGTGTATATTCTGGGGATAAATGAATATTCAATTAAATTGCACAACTTAATCGATTTGGATTTCCTTTCAACAGTCAGGAAATAAATTCAATTGCAAATATATTAATTGTCCATCAATTTGTTTAGTTTTCATTGAGCTTGAGCTTGTACAACAATTAGGATTAAGTCAGACTAAGATGGAATTATTAAAGATAACTTTAAAATTTGCTAAGAGAAAAGTTAATTGCTGAATACATTTCAAAGTCAAAACTCTCCCCTCTCACCTTTCTTGAGAAATCCGGGTATAAAAGAAGAATGAGATTCAGGAAAGTCTTAAGCATCGTTAAGACCTTTTCTCTTTGGGGAAAAGTGGCAGTGTATAGTATATCCTCCGACTTAAATCCTTTTTGGGAAGTCAACTGTGGCCGTAAGTACAAGACACGGATACAGGGCTAAATAATTGCCTTTTCACTCGGACAGGCTTTCCTTCTTTGCCCCCTAAAAAGGATACCGAAAACCGGTAGACATTTTCGATGGGGCCATAAATCCCAACTGGCTGGCCGAATGTGTGTCAGCTAAGCGTTTAAAAGAACACGAAGAATGCTACGGTAATGCCAAAATAGCCAATTTCATGGCTAGTGTAAATCAAACACACCTGCAATTAGGTTCACACCGACACCGATACACACGTACAGGAACACCCACCTGAGGGCATCTGAGGAGCGGACAAAGCTATTTAGGCAATGGCCTCAGAAACAATTTCTGGCAATAGCCAGGCAACTCATTAACATGCAGCACTGAATCTGCACGGCTAGAAAAGATTTTATGAATTTAGAATCTATAATCCTTAATGTTGTCACACTTCCTTAAAAAAAAAAACAAGGTTAGTGTGTAACAAACTTTAATTTGTATATAAATGTCAAAGTTGAATGTTAAAGCTCCCTGTGGAGCTGCCTCGCACTGGGATTGGCTTTTATTAGGCTTTAAAAACTTGCAAAACGTGAAGTTTTTGGCAATTTGGCCACGTATTTCTTGAAACTTAGACGTGATGAAAACTTTGTGTTGAAAAAAAATAATAGTCCGATGAGTTTTTATGTCGAAAAGAAGTGCAGCCTAAGTTTGCAAAGATGTATCTTGGAGATATTTTATTATTATGTCAGTCAAGATGGATAAATAATGTTAGGCATATCCGGTACTAATAATAAAGTGTGTAATTACGAATTGTGAATAATTCATTGGCGCATAAGAAATGAGTTTGTTATAATTAATGTTTCGTTTTTGATTATATTTAATTATATTTTTAATATATTTAAAAGTACATATACTTTATGAAACCTTACTCATTTACTTCATCAATTTAATATAAAAAAGTTAAACCTTTCTCTTTGTATTCCATTTTAAATTGCTAATGGTTTTCTCCCTGTGCATTTTTGCTGTGGGCCCTCTAGACTCAAGCCATTGTCTGGTCCGCTTGCTGTTGTTGTTTGACGTTGGAGTAGCTAATTTTTAGGGGCACATGTGTGCGGGTGGAGGACTAGGAAGGAGGACTCTTCCACCCTCTCAATCCCGGTGTTGTAGTGTCTGTAACTGTATCTGACCAGCCATTAAACGCAGCCATGGAAACACGGCTCGGGCATGCTAAAAGGGGTCGGATAACAGGTCTAACCCCTAGCTTTGCTGTGGGCCCCTGAAAATAGCCTGCCATAAACCAAAAATTGTTGAAAGTGGCGCAATGCCTAAAAGTTACCAAAGCTGGGCCCCTAAAACTTGCGACACTGCCACCAGAGATAAAAAAGCCGTTGGCAAGAGGATATGTGCAGTGGGAAAAGTGCATTCAAGGGTCCTTTGCCCAGCCTCTTGCTTTGAACGTGGCCAAAATGAAATCAAGTCATGGCGGCGGAAGCAATTGTATGCTCTTTAAGGCGCCTCAAAGGCGGATTATGGGAAATCATAAGCTCCGATGCGGCAAAATGAAATGCAATCACCTCAAGAGAGATTTGCCAGGGAAGTCATAAATTTGTATAGCGGCGGATATTAATACCTTTTTGCTGCTCTATCAAGGCAATTTCGAATTAACTCCGGATGCTGGATGGCTGGATTTCCTCAAAGAAATAAATTAAAAGAAGTCCCAAATACCTTGGAGAAATGGTATTCTGTTACACTTAGAAAAAACATGTAATTTAGTGGTTGTAATATTCTTATAAAAGCAATAAGTAAATTTTAAATTAAGTAAAGTTAAGCCATTAAATATACTTATTTATCTAAAGAAAAAAACGTAATTGGTGATAATTTCACCTAAGTGTAAGCCAAGAGCTCAGCGTCAACATTTCTCATAACTCCTTTGATGTATTGGACTTAAAGGAGCCAAGGGCGTCCTGCGAAGTGGCATTGATTGCCGAACGTGTCGTGTTGAACAATCGAACAACAGACAAGAGCGAGGCTTCATTGCTTCGCAGCGAGAGTCCTGGAATATTGCATCCTTCAGACTCTACAGCCGGAAAACCGGACTCCTAATGAAATGAAACGAAACAAAAAGCGCGGCTGTCTATCAATGACTCCACTGCCCGCTGGACGGGGGCCTGGGCTGCCATTTAATTCAATGACGGACAACAAAGCATTGCCAGTGGGATGCAGTTAACAAAAGAGTGAGAAAAGCGCCAAATAGTATGTGCAAGCGAAGCCTGAAAGGATGCCACCTCCTTCATTGGCCCCTCCAGCTTTTTGCACCGACAGGGAAAACCCACCCACACAGCCGGCCAGCCAGCAGCAACGTCATACAAAACAATTTCCCCTGGAGAGTTTCCATGTTCAGTTATTCGTATGTGAAAAAGCGCATCTGTTGTTGATTGTGTGAACTTCCTTTCAATCGTTTGTTTGTCCCTTCTTTTTCCCTCAGATGTCGTTGTGCTGGTGTTTTGTTTTTTGTTGCTTGTTTGTTGTTTATTCTTATGGGTGCTATGGATATTTTTGCTCTTCTTGTTGTTGCTGCTGTGGTTGTTGCAGCTGCCTTTCAAGCCGTTAGTTTTGGTTGTAGTTGTTGCGGGTGTTATTGCTGTTATCCGCTACGAGCGAATGCCTGCAGCTTAGAACGCTTTTGGTTCGCTTCCTGCCCCTCAAGTAAGGGTATTTCAAGTTGGTAAGAAAGGTTGGTAACGCATTTTGATATTTTGAGAGAGTCGGAAGGACTTGAGCTAAGTTAAACCGTTAACTTACTATTATAAACAAACCATTTTCAACGATTAAATTTGAACAATTTTTAAGCTGATACAAATTAAAGGTCGCTAAAAATCTATTCCTTATTTTTGCACAACTTTTTATATAAAATATTACAGAAATTTTATTTTTCCTAAATATAAATGTGAAATCCCTTTCTTTAACTACTAACCACTGATAAAATAACTCTTTCTTCCCTTTGTACCACATTACTCACATATCGCATGCATAAATCATTGTTAAAAAAACCTTTTTCCCTTGTATAAAAATATAATTAAATCCGTTTGTAAAGCCAATAAAGCTTAAACTAAATGCTCTTTGAATGTTAAAGAAAATCACAAACGATAAATGAAACATTTTACAAAGCCCACTGTAATATATAATTTACCTTGGAAAATACAAATATTTCCATTGATTCCCAAAGCAAAGCACATACAAAATTCGTTTTCTGATTTTTCCCTAAGGATTTTCACTTCCACATGCTGCATCGCCTGGACATTTCGTTTATAATCCTTGCTGTGCATCTTTGGAAACAATTGCATCTTTTGTGCAAATAACTTTATAAAACGCCACCGAAAAAAAGGATCCAGCTCAGGACCTGTTTCGCAGGATGCAAGAAACGTTGACATTGAATGGGCGTGGGTGGGAATGTGCCAGGAGGTCACTGCTGTGCATTGTGCAATTTATTTATTGCACACAAAACTTTCCTGAACGCCAGACAGAGAGTTACAGAGTGGAAGAGAGAGGGGGAGGAGTGGCAGGAGTGGCGACAGCCAAAGGACACTGCTGCGAAAATGAGATAGTCACTGGCATTGTTTTCCCGAAATGAACGGAGTAATGTCGACCCGGGGGAACGTCAACAGCTCGCAGTAATAAGTAGCCAGCTAGTGACACTATAGTGCTCTCCTGTGGCAGCTCTCCGGATCAGTTGGGTTGGTCGCTTATTATAATTTATGGCGGCAGTTCAAACGAGTTTCTAAGTCCCAAGCCCAAAGTCTGAAATCTGAAATTCGAAATCCGAAATCTTTGAAGCAATTTCCTACCCGAATAAATTTCAATTCGAAAATTAAACCTTAAAGCCGTATCCACTGGATTCCAGTGACGTCAATGCGGGAGTAAATTGCCTAGGCAACATTTCAGCCAGGCGTCGCTAATCCGCGGCACTTAGCAAACAAATTGCCCCACATAAACAATTCTAATTGAGATGAACGATATGGCCATGTACTTACAAACATATAGCCAGCCAGGCAGCCCGGCAAACCATTCAATCGGATCGCTCACTCTCCGCCAACTATGTTAAATGCAAAGTAAGTTATAAGTACACGGGGATAAATTGGATTGATTTCGATATTTTCTGAAAATATGTAACTTTTTCAGTATCTCTTAGGTAAATTCTGATAAGTCTTCATCTTTTCATTTTTAACTGAAAGGAAATAAAGAATATTTGATTGCTTGGGAAAAGCACTCACAGCCAAATCACTAAAGTCCTTTTTACATAATTCAAAAATATCAATTTTGCACAAACAATGCTTCTAAATCTTGCACCCATTACTTTTCTATAGAAAACCTTATATAATTCATACAATTTTTCCCTGTGCTTGGGCGTTTATTTGGCTTTAGCCCGAAGCCGGGACTGTGGGCTGGGATTTGCATTGCCCACCGTCATAAAAGCGAGCATAAATTTCACTTACTTCTTCAGCGTGGCAGCCAATGCCAAATCGGGGCGTACATCAAAGCGGCTCTGCATATAGAAGCGCAATAAATTATCGCGTTCATTTTCACGTAATCCTTCCTCGAGTGCTAATGCGGCCAGTGTGTGATAGGATTCTGACTCCGTGATGCCGAATAATAAATCATAACTGTAAGTGAGAGAGAGAGAGGGGAGTAGGAGTGAGTGAGATACCGAGAGATGGTCAGGAGGCGGTAAGGACGAAGGCAGCGAGTGGTCGACATGCATAGTTTGTGTTTGCTCTGGTGAACTAAAGCCAGTTTTATACACTGAAATTCTGGTAGCGACAGAAGGAAATAGAAATAATTTAGTAAAAAATAATAATTTTAAAGGACAAATTATAGAGTTTTAGAGGAAAACTGGGGGAGCTCCCAATTTTAGCTATCACATTCACATGAAGGACAACGAAATTATCTTAGCTGGGACTTTATCCTGCACTTCCTTACTTGGCGAAATTTACGCTAAATAGTTAAAAATGTTCATCTTTATGTTAGTATAAGTCAAGTACAAGTCTATGCCTTTTCTCGCAGTGTACAATCTGCATGAACGGAAAAACAACAGGCCAATGAATTCCCATAAAACGCAGTTAAAAGCACTAAAATAAAACGAGCTCTCGCTCCTGTGGCGTGACTTGTTACGCCGCCTGATAAATGGTGCGACTGGTGCTCGTCTTTGAAAAGTGGTCCACTCCACTCCACCATCCACACTTCACACCCTGAGCCCAGGATACCCGGGGTCCCACCAGTCCCCCATTCCCCGAATCCCACAACTGAGCATTGTCTTCCTGTTGCGCCGTGGACATGGCATTAAAAGTTCCTCTCAAGTTGGGGCCGGAAACTTTGTTCCGATAAAAGTAAATGCAAAGCTGCTGCAAAACTTGCTAAATTGAATGGAGATGGAGCTGCCAATGGAATGGCCACCGGACACTTGAGCGATGCTGGAAGGCAACACTTTCCTGCACTTACACACTCGACGAAGAAGAAGGCTTTAATCCCTGGTCAACGCTGATTAACGGTGATTAAGAGCCACAGGGCAGAGGGGCAACGTTCCGAATAGCAACTCTGGCCGTGTGAAACGTGCTTCCCCTGCACTTTCCCAACTTATCCGTGACCTGCCTCTCCGAAACCGGAGCCAGAGCCGGATCCCGAGCCGGAGTGCTCTGTCTGTTCGCCGTAATTAATGGCTCTTCCTGGCAGCTATTATTCTATTTTTCCCGGTATTGCGTGTCAAACACGTTTGACTTGCAAAAGGATAACAATTAAAATCAAATTAATCACGCATTTTATTAGATTATACCGTGTTAGGTTGACTGAATGGCTAAGCAGCACGTGCCCTAATGTCCTCCGGGGAAATGCGAGTGCCGGATGGCGGAAGAGTCCTGCGAGGAGTTGAGTTATTACTTGTTGCCCAATTGATTGATGGATGGGTGTAATTTACCAGGGGGCAACGAGGCCCAATCCCTCAAAGTAGCTCTTTGATGCGACCTGCCTATTATTTGTTTTGGGGCTTATTGAATTTTATGGGGATACACGGAGAAAAGTTTAAGATGGGATTTTCTTTCGAAGGCAGTCTGTTTCCTTGGCTACAGCTGGCCATAAAGACTTCTTTATTCTCCGTGCAGATTCTATATCACTATTGCCCTTTAATGTTTCACCTTCAGCTTGACCGCAGCTGAACCCAATTTCGGTTCGTAAATAGCGCTTCGGGATACGTCAGGAATGGACCAAGGTCGCTGTAAGTAGCACCCAATGGGTGTTGAGAGGATTGTTTTTTCGTTTCGCTGCTGTGAGCCAACAACAAGTGACATTAGAGCCGTAATTTGCTCGATGATAACTGAGCCAACGCCAACGCAAAATTGCCGTGTTAAATGGCCAGCCCAAGCCTCGATTTTCACAGACGATTTGACTTCACCTGAGGCCAAACGCACGGATCGAAAAAGAAATACCAGACGTCTAATCAAGTAACGCACAATAAATAGTCCGGTGAGCTGTCTGCCCGGCGGAGGAAAAAAGAAGCCGGAATGTTTGACAGCTCCCCAAAGCACGGTCCGCCAGTAAATATCAAACGCAGAGGAATTGCCAAAAGGTTTAGGTTAAGGCAAAGGCAAAGGCATTGGCATCGCCAATGTGGATGTGGATTCAGATGGGGAAGGGAATTGCTTAACAAACCGGCTGAAGTGCTCCGTATAATGCCCCATGACCTTGTACGGTTGATTTGGTATTACATGTCCATCGACAATTGGACCCAATGATGTTGAAAATTGTGTGAGCGCCGTTGGTATGTGCAAGATATCCTGGTAGCTGCAAAGAAACAAGAAACGGGACAAAATGCGTTAAAAGGTCTTACGAACGTATAACGGATGGGTATAAAGTCAATATACTATATATATATTCCGTGATCCCGGCCTGCCCCTGGGATTGCGGCAGCTCAGCCGGCTGACAGCGGTCACTTTTCACTTTGATTTGAAATTTCTAATAAATTTTATGTGTGATTCGTTCGTTGCCGGACACGGCCACTCCCTGACACGTACGCATCCTGGCCTGGACTCACACGTGGCCCACATAAAGCCAATGAGATGGCCAGCATGATACACATATGGTCTTTAGGGCATTGCGAAATTACTACGCAGAAAATTAAGAGGACCATCAGTGCCAGGCCCCCATTTGAACAGGAAACCGAAAGCCAGCTCCACAAATCGAATCAGTAACAAGAATCACTATCAAAAATATATTAAAAAATATTCGTTTTATTAAATAAATTCAATTTTTCAAAACATTACCTCTGGAACCATCAGTTTGCTCTTTTAAAAGACAAGATTTTGCTTTGGTTAAGCCTTAATATCTGCCACTAGTTGTAACTTTCAGACCAAATAAAGTTTTAAAAACCGAAACTAGGTATTACCTCCGCTTGAATAAAGCTGGCAAGGCGAGATATCCTCGTTAGCAAACCCAACAAAAGGTAATAACACCAACTCCTGGATATATTCTATACATATTGCAAGGATTTCCCATTTACACATATTCAAATTTACATCCCCAGCATCTGAATGCCTTCCATCAACGTCTGTGCTCTTATCAGTGAGACTCCCCCCTCACCTCCTGTAGTTATGACATTTTCGTAAAGTATTTTTTCCCCCATTCAACGCCATAATAGAGCCGCAATGCAAACCAATTCCCAGGCGCACACTCGTGCAGATTTACACTCGTATTTATATGTGTGATGTGGGTGAGCAATACAAACAGGGGAGAGCATCCGGGGACGGACATAAAAATGCTACGTGAGTATGAAATACAATCAGCACACATCTAGCATTGCTCCAGCGATCTCTGGTCTGAAGCTGCCGCTGCTGCTACTGCTGTTGCTGTTGCTCCTGCAAAGTATTTCCGTTCGGTGCAATATTTACGGTTTTTGCTCTTTTACCAGCCGCTTGACTAGCTCTTTTGGCCTTCGGCGTCGCTCCATCCTGTGCATTGATACAAAATTGCAGTGGCGAAAATGGTTCAGTTGGGTGCAATTTCTGGCATAGTTTGCATAAAAATCCACATGCCAAAGCTCCGACTGAAGTGTCGATGGTACAGAAATTGGCACAAATTAAGAAAAAGACCGACGAAATAAAAAAAAAAATACAGCAACAAAACCAGAGAAAAAGGTAAAACGAGAATCTGGAATATTTTGGTTGCCCGAGAGTTGGACAATTGTTATCTGGAAAATGCAGACCAGGAATAAACCAGCTGAGGCAAAAGTAGTAGAAATTCAAATTTCACATTGTGCATTCTAGGGCTGGTATAACCTTCGACCAAATTCAGTTCGCATTGTCATAATAATTCGGTCCACCTTTGCTGGGGAATGCCAGTGCCGGTGAATTAAGAGCGAAGCCCTCTTAATCATTCAGTTCTTTTCTGTGAGTCGAAGCAGCTCAAAGGGGGAAAATTCAATTGGAAGCGATGCCAGGTATTTCTGGCATCCGTTCACATGCTAAGCTGGAAAAAATCCCCAAAAATGCCATCTGTCTCTGTGGGTATATGTGTGTGTGGGGTGTTAATTCACTCAACACCTTGGTATCCCACTGAAGAGGAGACATTATCGTAATCCATTTAAGCTGAATGCTGAATGCAGCCATCGATGCAATGCCATCAAATACTCTCAAGTCGAAAGAAGGCTTCATTGCACTTTAAAGGAGTTTAAGGACTGAAGCTAAAGTCGCAAGATATATAGCAAGCATGTTACACAGCAAAAAAAAAAATACTTTTCAGAATAAACTACATTCAATTTTACTCTAACAATTATTAAATAATTAGTTTACTTATTTAATAAATTCTGAATATATTTTCATTTAATGTACAACTCTTATTGGAGTCATAAAATGGTTTTAGACATTTTCCTTGGTGCAGGACACCATCTTTGGAACACGCTTCTGACCCGACTGGTCATCATGGCTTCTGAATCCTGCCTGGCTATCGACACATGACCAAGTTTATTACCCAAGTCTGCACCACCGCAAGGCCACCGATACGTGAGCTTGTGCTTGCCTGACTTTGACAATTTGCGAAAGCTAAAACAATTCGGGCGGACAGCTTTTCCCGGGAAAGTTGTGCCCGTGACTCTAGGAAAACCTCTTCATTGCTGTCGTTGTCGCTGCCGTGTGATTTATGATTTTCGTGAGGGGGAATGGGAGAGTTTAGTTTAGCCGAATCGTTGTTGTTTCTTATTAGCTCGGCTGGTGCAAAACTGTCACAAGTTGAGCTGCAACTGCGATTAACTCGTTAGACACACAATATGTGCGATTTCTCTCTATATATATTGTGTGTTGCGGCCCGGGGCACAGATACACGGACACATCGGATGCACAATTTGTCAGTGTGCTGGTGGCAGGAACGAAGATTGATGGTCTCCTTAAGGCTGCATGTAGCTACTTGGCGAAACACACTCCTTGCTAACTACTGCTCCGAGTCCCGTGCAGGCAAGCCGAGCATTTATTATGCCCCAGTTTAGTTGTGCCATTAGTTGGTATTTGTATTTCTGGCCCAGCTTAAATTGTCTGCATCTGCTTGCATTCTATTTAATGAATTTTTAATATGCTTTGGCTTTTTATTTTGTCAATTACGAGTGCTCGCCTCCGTACAGAGCGAGCGCCGGCGCTGCCAAGGCGGTGGATTATTTGTGGGTCTGCATGGCGTATACTTGATATGGCCATGGCACTATCACCGCTCTTAGAGTTGCATTGTTAAGACGCTTAAATGCGCGAAAAATGAATTTTTCATTTGCCAGAGCTCTATAAAGTGAACATCATATCATCATTCATATTTAAGCACGAATTTTTCATTTAATTCCTGTACTTAAAAACAATCAGCTTAAATCGCATCTGACAGGCGGCTCAAATTCAAATTCCGAGAGACTCCTTGCGCAAAATTCCCCTTAAATTGTATGCAGTAATCAGCTTATCAAAATATTTGCACAAACAGTCAGAAAATGTTGATGTACAACACGGAGAAATCGAAACTAATTGCTCATTTTAAGGTCAGGTGTGCAACATCTGAACATCTGCTATTTTCTATATGCATAAATATTGTTACAAACTCGGCCAGAAGTAAATAAAAGATCACAGGTCCTGTTTGGCAGGCAAACACATTAGACCAAGACAATGAGTAAATAATTTGAATAAATTAGCAAGTTGCAAAAGCACACATTCGAATCAATGGGCAGGATTTTGGGGAAAAGTTCTATTAAATATTTAGAATGCCTAAGCCCCAGAAGAGACACAGGCTTATGTTTGTCAGTGTTAGTGAGCGTGTGCTTGTGTGAGAGTGGGTTAAACAAATGCTACTCTGGCTCTCGGTTAGTTTGCACAAGTAGTTGTTACCTGTTTGTGTTTCCGTGGCTAAAGCCGGCCCGGACTGAGTGTGTATGAGTTGTGTGTGCCTTTGTAGGAAAAGCGATGAGCACATTTGCTCAGTAATTCATGCATAATTCATTGCATTCATTTAACACCCGCTCCAGTACCACCCCATGCCACTCAGGCCCCACTCACTCATTCGCTCGCAAACTCGTTCAGTCCCTCAGTTATTTAAGTAAGCTGCCACACGAGGCTGCAATTCTCAGGCTCAAACCAAAGCTTAGCTCATTCATTAAAACATTCCCTAATGAACTTTTCTGTAAGGGTATTTCTACTAGCTTCAAGGGTTTGGACTTAAGAAAATGCTAAGGATTAAAGGATTAAAGGAAAATCGTGAGGTTTTTCTGTACTATTTTGCTTAAAGTTTTAAGGATTTAATAATTATGGTAGAACTTATTTTATGAAAATTATTAAGTAATAATAATAATTGTTATAATTATGTTATTTGAGTTGAAATTTGTAATCCTCTTTTATTATTACATTTTGATTCATTTCTGATAGTTCAAATAGAAGAGCCTTTTGAAGTCCTAGTACTTCACTAGGCATACATTCTGAGTTTACGACAGCCAAATTTTTGGCTTGAATCTTCAAGTTACTGTGCCAATTTGTATTAAGGACATGAAAGCAAGTAGAAAGTTTTCAGGGAGACACACAAGACATACACATGCACATAGAACCGACTGTTGCATCACTCTGACTGTTCGGAGACTGTGTGTGAGTCTGAGTTGGCATAATTAACATAATTACTATTATTGTGCCGTTGTTGATTTAGTTTTACATATTTAGTTACATGCGCCTTTTTTTCATTTTGTATGCAAATTGTTTTTTAGTTCTCTCCCTTTGGTCTGTGTGCGACGCATACAAATGAACTTCCTCCCAGCGAAACACTCCTACACATGCCTTGAATTCTGCTAAATAAAAAAATGCATTTAAGTCCCGTCAGTTGGGTTTTCAAGCGTTTTTTGTGGCGAGTCCTTAAAGGGGCGACTGGTATTCAGGAAGGGATAAGCCACTGAAATTCGTGCAATGAATATGAAATGTAAATAAATTTTAGTGAGAGATACTGGTGTTTAATCGGAAGCCTTAATGAAAATATTGGTGAAAAGAGCAGGACTGTGAGCTGTAATTAGTTCAGATTCAGGTTTATAAAAAATGTAATATAGTTATAGATTTCTCAATTATTCATTCGACATTATGAAGAATTTCGGAAACAGTTTAAATCTATACAATTTTATTTATATCCGTGTTTTTATGGAACACTTGTTGCATTCTTTATTAAAGATATTAAAGTTGCCATTCAGCAATTATATTTTAAATGCTGATGGATATTGATTCTTAATGACTACATGTCAAATTTTAATCGTTAGGTGTTTAGCTTAAACTCAAAATCAAACCTAATAAACAGTATACATTTATAATTACTTAGTTAGCATTTATAATTATCTAATGTCTTCTTTTATAATTTAATATATTTAATAATTTAAATGCACATATTAAATAGCTTTAAAGTCAGTAAACATTTTGGAAAAGGGAGCTCATTAAAATCGTTCGCTACTTCAACTCCAAGAGGGGGCCTTGGAAAGAACTTGACAAATTAATCAATTAAAAAGTAATTAAGTTGAAGTACTGCCATCCATCACCTACTCAATGGGCGACTTCCGCCCCTGTTTTCGAGAGCGACCTATAGGTCAAAGTGGACACGGAAGATTACAAGTAATCGCCATGCAAATGCCCAAGCATCGACATCTACATTATGCGTGATTAGTCAAGGTCCTGGGGCTATATGGGACTGAGGCTAAAGGACTTAACGCCCCATTGGCATCGTGGCGCATCAGACTCGTAAATTTTACCGAATCATTAGGCAGGACACAAAGCCACCAAATTCCACAGGGCAGGCGAATTGAATCAGTGTCCTGGACAGATGACATAGGACACTATTTAGATGAAGATGGCAGCGTTAATAAAGTTGGCGGATTCGCATTCGCCACAAAAGGCACTAAGCGAAAAGTGTAGCTCGTAGCATTTATTTTCTAAATGTATATCCCCCGAGAAACTATTGCAACACCTTCTATAAATGCATTAATTCACATTCATTGGGATTAATCTATGGCCCATTCAACCAGAATAATCTGATAATGTAATGACATTTTCTGCGAGTGCACAAACTGAAAGGCATTAACGGGCATTATGGCTGTTTATAATGCCCCTCCCCATATCGCTGATGGCCTCGTTGTCGGCTCTAAATAATTCAATTGGTCGAGGACTACTCACCGACGATGGCGAAAACAATCGAGCAGGACATCATCGTCCTCTGCCTCGACATGCTCGTTGAGCGGACAGTCGAGGGCCTGGGCTATTTGCATGGTCAATTGCAGGGACTGATTGCTGGCGGCCCAGTCGGACATGGCGGATCCGGACATGAGGATGGCACGATGGAAGAGGCCTGCGGCGAATGTAAGAGACCGAAGCGTGTTCTCATCGAGTCATATCAGTCGAAGTGCAGTCCTACTCACCTGAGGCCACCGGCGATACCATTAGATAATTGACACACGCCGCCCCCGTGCTGTGGCCCATCAGCGTAACGCGCGAGTTGTCGCCGCCAAAGGCACCGATGTTCTCCTTGATCCAGTGAAGGGCTGCTATCTGATCGAGCAGGGCATAGTTGGCTATGTTGTGTGCATCGATACTGGGCCGCAGGAAACCTGATTATCGAATCAACGAATCCCTCTGGTTAAATGGAAGAAAAAATCAAAAATAACCACTGGCACTCACCCAGCACTCCCAGGCGGTAGTTGACGGTGACCACAATCACCTCGCCGTAGCTTGACAGGACGGATCCATCGTAAGGATTCCCGCTGTTCCACTCGAAGGACTCGCCGTGCAGGTAAACCAGAACGGCATACTGCTTGGGGGCACTGAGAGCTTCTAAAAAAGAGAAAGAGGAAAGGCCTTCGTTAAGTCTGCTCTGCCTACACCTTTAATCTTTTCATCTTTTTTTGCGAATTTAATTTATCCCAAGGACTCACCGTCGTGCGGCACATACAGGTTGAGGTACAGGCAGTCCTCGCTCTCCGTTCGGAGGTAGGGCAGCAGGCGATTCAGGTGCTTTTGGCGGCCGCGGGACATGTTAACGCTGCCATGGGGTGAAGTGTCCGGCAGCTTTTGTGGACACACCGGCGGAAGGTGACGGGCTATCTTCAGGCCTTGCCAAGGCAAGGGGGCACCTGAAAAGAGGGACATGGAAATGGATAAAAAATGAGGAAAAATTTAGAAGTCCCTAAGCTTAAAGATACATAATTTAAGGCCTATGAATTATACTTAAATTAATAAAGTGTAATTCCATTTAATCAAATTTATTTAATCTATAACATTTTTAACGATTCTTTTCACAGGAAATATTTACGAATTAATTTTGTGCCATTCTCCACACATTTCTTTGCAAATTCTATAAGACCTAAAGAAGGCGAAGAGGCATAAAAAATGACCCGCTAGCCCATTGTGGCCAAGCACATTGCGCTATTTCCTGTCGCCTCTCCGTTTCGCAGCCATTGGATTGCTTTGGAGTGCTGGGAGTGTGGCCAAAAAGTCAATTCCGTATTTATGTAACACGGTCAACAGGCACTTGAAAACGCCATAAACAAGCAAGCACACACAGACGCACACACACCGCACATCCTGCACACGAGTGCCATCAGAGACCAAAGGACACTAGGGGCTCGGCATTGGTGTTTGGTCCTGTCCGTATCCGTACCGTATCCGATTTCGATTCCAAACCCGATTCGTGGCCAAGTTGACTGCGGTTACGCTTTGGTATTGCAGTTAACGTCAAACCGTGCTCGCAAATGCGGAGAATCGTTGGTGAATGGTCAACCACGGTTGGGTCAAGTTAGTCCGGATTCCGGTCACTGCATCCGAGACCCAGTCGTTGATCCCTCCTATCCTGCGGTTGGGAGGAGTCTTGGGAAGGCAGCTGCACATCCATCAGGGTTGAGTGGCTGCAAGTCGTGTACGAATTTTGACACCACATTGTTACGGCTCCAGCTTGTTTTGCGGTTAGTTGGTTTTCGATCGCTCCGTCAATACTGGGGTTTAGGCAAATTAAGTGGCTTCAAGGAGACCAAAATGATTGAAAATATTATTGCATATTCGAGGAAGCTCTGAGTGTGTGCGGCTTTGGGTTCAGTCAACTCAATAACAGCATTAACACGCGATAATCGAATCAACTCCAACAACTGCCTCAAAATTTAAATTCCAACAAGTTTATTCATCAAATGTGGGGCGGAAGTCCCGCCCCCCAAATCAATGCCGATTTAAATTTCGTTACCCCGAAAATATGCAACATTTACACTTTGACACATTCGCGGCGGACAAATTTCATTTTGTCGCTTTATTGTAGGAAGAAAAGAGCAAACTTTCAGCGTTAGGGGGGCACTCGTATCCAATATCCGGATGTGAACATTATTTGCATTTTGTTATTAATAAATTTCGGAGGGAGAGGGTCGCTCCAATGGGAATAGGAAGCACGGAGCGAAAGCAATGTCTACTATATTTGTTCGGTTGCTGTGCACAAACAAAATCCACAGGACTCTGTTTGCATACGGGTTGGAGTGCCCTCCGCTTTGACAGGCTTCCCCCACACACATTACGCATACGCAACGTGCGCATATTTGCATTGGCTGATATTTGCCCGGCGAATTTCAAGGCAACTTGTATCGACATCAGCGACTGCCTGCCACGCCGCATACTTCACACACAACAACTTCCCCTGACAAATTTGGCGTCGTCGGGTGTCTCCAGTTGCTGCAGTGGCTGCCGCTACTGTTGTAGTTTCTGCTAAAGTTGTTGTTGATGTTGCTGCGGTGCAGCGATATGTTGCGATGTGTTGGCGTTGCTGTCCGCTCGGATTGAGTGCGCGGCCCTCGAGTGCTCAATAAACTCAGCGCGACAAACAGCGGAGTGCAAACTGAAAGCTGCCACTGGAAACTCACACACAAATCGCGGGCAACACTTTCGACAGCCTCCGGGGGTGTGTTAATTTATTGTCTTTACGTAAAGCAATGCAAAGCCATGTTCTTATGCCACAATTGTCCTGCACTCGAATATTCAGTTGAAACTAACTTCGGAATGTGTATAATATTGATATATCTGTACTGCATTGTTAGGTAATGTAAAGGTTGATGTGCAAATAATAGAATAAATTCCTATCATATCTTATTAAAATATCTCTAATGTAATCGATGAAGAAAAAAAGAAGTTACGTAGGGTAACAAATTAATAAGAAAAATTTTGCGTTCTTCAAATATATGATTGTAAACATGACTAATTTTCAAACATATTACCTAGAAATATTAAGAATAACAGATTAAAATTTAAAACTAAAGTAAATAACTGAAAAAAAAACTAAAACAAAATAAAATCTATTAAATATCCCAATAGAAAATATCCTTCTCTAAGTGTACAATAAGTGCAACTGGAGAACTATGTGACAAGGAGGAAGTTGTGGTGCGAACAGTTTGCGCTGCGGCCTGTTTATGGCGAAAACAGCAGGACAAAGCCCCAAACTCTGGCTGCTTGGTGGCAGCTTGGCGACCACAAATCTCCCAGAACAATTGCCACTATTCACATGAATCATGTTTTGATAAACAAATTAAAAACACATATAATAATAGCAATTCCCATTCTTAATTAAACAAGCAAAATATTCGTGTACAAGTCCCGAAACATACTCGCCCGGCAGATGGCCAGGAATCGAATGAATGAGCAAACTATGGCCAGCCTGGATTTACATTGCAATCCTTGTAAAAACAAGCTGCAATAATAATAGCCATTTGGGACAGGAAGCACACAGAGGCAGGGACAGGGAGGACGTGCCTTAAGCCCCAACATCCTGCCCAATCGGTGGGTTGGAGAGGGCACATGCCAGGTTTTGAGTTCCTAATGCCGGGCCAGCTCCTACGATAATTGCCTAAATTGCAGGCTAAATTCTAAGTGCCCCAGCAGCATCCCTGGGCCCCAGGACCATCAGGATGTTCTTACACGGACACCAGGCGGAATGCGGCCGGCATGTGTCGGCAGCTCCAAGGAGTGTCCGCCGCTTTCCAAAATCCCCACACCGCCCCACTTTCAGGTTATGGGACTTTCGGGCTCGGAGGTTTTTTGGGTGCTGCAAAGTGGCAATTTGCCATCATATTTGCGGTCACAAATAGTGCTGGTGCCTTCGGCGAAAGGTCCAAATAGCTAGGATTTTCCCAGCTCATGTGGTGGCCCTAACTGCAAAAGGGGATCACCTCTCCACTAACTTTAAATGCTATTCTCATAATTTGTATGTAGTTAATTCAATAGAACTGACACCTTTTTTGAAATTTTAGAACAATAGAAAGTGGAGCAAAACAAACAATTTATTGTTTTATTGTTTTCGACCACATTTTTCCGAAATATTTTATACGAAAAGGCTATGTATTTATAAATAAACAATCAAATATCAAATATGTACGAATGTTTACTGCATTTTAGGTGGCATGACGCCTGAAGGATCTATGCTATTCATTGAAGTAAACAATAAAATTTAACAAAGAGAATTGGTTATTTTTTATAATTTTCATCTAAATAAGGCCTAAAAATACCACATTTTATTTTATTCATTTAATCATAAATTTATATATGGAATAGCTGAAATATCTGTATAATTTAAATACAATTTTAAAGCTACTCAACACTCACCTGGCGGCATAAAGCGTCGACTGCCGGTGGGCGCCTCTGCGTAGGGCAGCCCCAGGTACTGGTCCACCTCGCGCAGGCCGCTGGTCACCTGGAAGCGACGGGTAATGCCCATGAGGCGGCCCTGCTTCACCTGAATCTCCTTGGTGTACTGCAGCTTATCGGGCACCACATGTCGGCGTCCCGGATGATGTGTGGTTGTCGCTTCGCCGCGACTGGTATCTGTGGCCAATGATGAGGCCACGGGATTGTCACTTGCCATGCCACTGGACGTTTCATCGCTGGCAAAGAGCTGTGCCATTGACTCCCTGAAATGCAGCTCCAAATCCGGGGAGGGTGGAGTGACGGCCTTGGCGCGCCGCAGTGGATGATGGCCAATCGATCTGCTGCCAATGGATGCGACGGTGCTGGTGGCAAGAGCGGCGGTGGCGTTATCCGGTTGAATTGTTGTCGTGATGTCCCCAATAAACCGCGTTTGCTTTGAGGTTACACGCAATTTCAGTGCATTTTCCAGTTCATTTCCTTTGTGCCGCTGTTCAGTTGCTGCCACCGCCATCGCCATGGCCATGCCCCTTGCGCAATCATGGCTTAATTGCTTGTGATTGCCGCCAACTGTCAGCAGAAATAGCCAAAATGCTGCCAAACGAAACTTCATGGCTTTGCTTTCCTGCTATCCGCTGCTCCTTTCTGTATTAATTTAAGTCCTGCAAACTTTTCACATTCCGCCTGCTTTCCCGTATTACTAATTGTTTTTCTTTTTGCAGTTAGTTGCCTTCTTTGTTGTGTCCAACCAAATCGTTCACATTTTCCGGACACCGTATTTACATGGATTTTCCTTGGGCGTCTTAAATAGTTTTTGCCACTTTATTTACATGCAATGTTTAGCATGTCCTTTTGTCCAGCCCTCGCGTTTTTTCCGTATTTCATTTGCTGCAAAAGTTTTCACCTCTCCCTTTGTGTGTCAAGACTTTGTATGCCAAAAGAAAAACACAAAGAAAATGGGGGTGAAAAAAAAACACTAAGTAAACTGAAGTCGACGTCCAACAATTTCATTATTCTTTAATTTTTCTTTAACAACTTGTTCACTTATTCTGTGATTGTTTCTTTCTGTGGGAGTTTTGTTTACTCAAGGAGAGTCTGCTTTAACATGTTTATTGTCACACCTTTAAAGGTAAATTAAATTTGGTTTTATGTTTTATTGTTTTAAATGGTAAATAAAATGAAACACCCATAAAATCTCTTACTCAAGATAAAAATATATCTAAAAGTACACAACAGCATAATTATTATTAAAATATTCATTGAAATGCATTCTGCTTCCTCAAAAAAGAAATTGATTCAAATTGAGTCATCTTTCAGTTTCCATAGCAACTGCATTTTCCAATTGACATGCCCTCCTCTCGTGTGTGGCACACAGTCATTGTGCTGTTCAGTTTCAGAATTTCAAATATTATTTTAAGACCTTCCATGGAATGGTGGAAGTCATTTATTTATAGTGGCCCATTAGTTATGAATGCCTTTTGGCTTTGGACTTTGTCAAATCGATTCGATCGAAGTGAAGTGAATAGGAACGAAATGAAAGGAGCTTCCGACACTCCATTCAAGTGATTTCCATGCCGAATTCGAATATTGTATACAAATATGAAATGCCGAACAAACGTCCGTCATTCAAGTCCTGACATATGGCAAATGAATTCGGAATTTAGTGGCGTGTAGTTTCCACATTTGCGTAACGTAAACAAAGAGCCTCCGAATGGCAAAGCCGTTAAGTCCATAACGAAAGATTTCCCATGACGATTAATCATAAAACCGAAAACACCAATGAAAATTCAATTAGGTTCCTCTGTTTCGCCTCCATCTCGATTTATGTCGACACGCCAGCGAAGTGAGCTAATTCGCTATAAAAGTAAAGTAAAGCAAATGCAAAATCTAAAAATGAAATGGAATTTAAATGTTTTTTTACGAGTCCGCTAAGAAAAGCCCAAGGGGTGGGGGAAACACACTGGGCCCATGTGTGGGGAAACTCTGAATGTGTCGCAGTGTGTGCGTGAATGTATATCAAAATAATCACAAAGCACTGACACACTAAAAGCATTTTTCACAATAAAAACAAACTAAGGAAAACTAGAACATTTTAAGAAATAACAAAAATAAATTTGGCAGAATTAGGGAAGCCGAAAAGTGAATGCCCTTCAGTAGATAAAAATAACTTGAATTATTAATACGAGGGTGTTGTTTAATATATTATTCGATTTTAAACTTGTTGATTAGTTAAAAATTTTAAACAAATTTCGATTTAAAGAAACATTCAAATACTACGAAAAAGAAGACTAACCAACAGATACAAAACTTGCCTTATTAAATTGTCTTATAAACATAGTATATGCATATATAATCATATCACGCTATTTATTAATAGAATACAGATAAATAAATCTGTTTAATATTTTTGAATATTTTTTAGATCCCTAATGCAAATAAATCTCAGTATAAATCAAATTTTTCCTTATATTCTTACGCTACGAAAAGAGCTAAAACGCCGATTTTAGGGCACCAACAAATGGCAAACAACCTAGAAAATAATAAAAAATCTTTTTAAATGATTTTCTTATTTATTGCATTTTTTCTACGACTTTTTATGACCAATATATACATATATGTGTGTGTTTATCCGGATATGGCAGAGGTTGTTTGCAGATGTTTGCATCAGAAAGAAACACACACATAAATGTCAAGGTACATTGGCTGTGAACATAAAATTGACCTCTTGCTAAACGCTGGGAGTGAAAAAGGAAACTCGAACCCAACTAGGAGTTTTTCCGAGCACTTACGCAAGGGAAAATCTCATAAATTCTCCCACCAACCAACTCGCATGAAAGCTAATTGAGTCAACACGACTATCTGTTATGGGTTTTTCGTATTTTTAGAGGGAAATGAAATGGAAAATCAATGCTATTTTTGTGCTCTTTTCTTGGCAATCACTCGGCTTAACGTATCCACTAAGTGAAAGTAAATTAAGACAGCTGGCGGGACCATTGGATGCAAATTTAAAGGAAAACAAAAAAAAACTAAAAACTAAAAACGAACGTGCAAATGCTGGTGCCGCACTAAAAATGGTTCTAATAAAAAATAAATACACAGCGGACGTGGAAAATGGGAGATAGAAACTCGGCGTCAATGCAAATTTAAACAAAATGAACAGCGTTCAAAATAAACAGCAAGTGCTTAAAAATAAAAACGGATGAGCAAAAATATTCACGGAATTTCGCTGCATTGTCCGCGTACTCCACGAAATGTCGTCACCAAAGGCAAAAATAAATAAATAGAAGAATTCGAGAAAATAAAATAGGAATCGCAAGAAAAACTTGCTAGTTGCTAGTTGGCAGCTGGCATCTCGCAAAGAGGAAAACGCAGCAAACGGAAACTAGAGCTGGGGAAATGGGGAAAACTAGAGGACCAAGAGACTTGGAAGGCAAAATCAGGGAAAAGTGCAATTGGAATTTAAGTAAAGTGATTTGATTTGGATTATTCTGTAGCGAAGTCACTTATTTTCTGCCGGTCCACTTGTCTTGGTCAAAACAATTCGAGGAATGCTTTTCTGGCTCTGATGAACTCACTTAGCTGAACAGTTGGCATTTCGATTACCGAAGCACACAATTTGTGGGTCAATTGGTGTGCCGCCATGAACACAAAGTATTCTTGCGGCAAGCACTTATTTCAGTGTCATCCCAGAAGAATTCTATGAAACGCAAAAACCAACTCTATGGGCGTTTAATTCAACGCTTTCAGTATTCACTCCTGCCGAAGTGAGAGTGTGTTCGTTCTGCCATCCTGAATAAACTTTTAATGGGTCCGAAAAGGGTTTCCTAATCCATAAGGAACGTAATCGATAGCGCAACACTTTCGACATAGTTTCAAACCAGATGTGACAGTGTCATAAATTATATTCCGCCAGCGTTGTAACAATTCCGGCGAGAGTTCCTCCATCGCTTTTGTGATGCAAATGGCGACAGAAACAGGCCACGTAGCGGTAGGGGTCCCATGGGTTAAGCCCCCCCTCGCAACACCCTTTAACCCCCTGAAAAACAGCATTGTATATCCCTCGGACACAGAGCAAAATTTGCATAATTAGCACAGAAATGTCGACGCATTGAAAGCTGTCACTTGTGACACGCGAAACGAAATGAAAACTATAAAGTACGCGCACACAAACAACAACAAATTAGTTGCAACTAATTTTAGCTGACTTGCAGAAAACAACATTTGGAATTGGGCAAATGCGAAACCGCGACAAAAAGTTCAACAAACCCCGGCTAAATGCAAGAGATCGGGCCGAATTATTTCGAATTATGAGATTTATTTTTGGCTCCCCTCGCGAAAAACATACAAAAATTGTGCACTCCGCCAGTGGGCAGTGGGCGGTGGGCGGCAGTGCAATGTTTTATCATGCAAATTAAGTGAAATGTTTATTTTTAAATAATTCGGCTACTCGGAACACACAAGCAAATAATCTGAATTTGTTTACACAATTGTTTTGTGCAAAGGTCTCGTTCTAGTAAGCTCTCGAACAAGCGATATATCTAAGGATTTGGGTATTAAATACGGAATTTGGAGCATCCATCTAGCAAATGCCTAGATATAAATCCGGTTCGTCGGATAATCTCCTCAAAATAATTTTATTCCGTATATCCAATATATTTATTTTTCTTTTGTTTCATTTTGTTTATATGTTAACATATTTACGAGCGGCACACAGATATTTTTTAAACTTTTCTGTTTTTGCTTTTCTTTATTTTAAATTTCATATCCAATATTCCGTCAATTTATATCACAACTTTCATAAAGTTAAGTTAATTAAAAAAAAAAAACACAAAAAATGAGATATATTTTCACATTTATTATTTATTTTTACATTTTCTTTTGCGATGAAGAATATTTATTAATCGATGCAAATCGACATGGTACTCTGTGGGCACAGAAATTCCTTTGGAAATTAATTATCACGGGTTATTTGTACGTTGCCTTGCCAATAATTATACGCTTTGAGAATTTCTCAATATATTTATTTACCAATTTGCGGCTGGTTTGTTTAAATCTTTGATCTGGCCGATAGATGCGCAAAAGAATCTTGGCAGCTCTGAGGCTCAAATATTTTCATTTGTCACTTTTCAGGGGCTTTCACAAATAATCCGCCAATATTTTCAATCGCTTTTCATTCAGTAACGATTGCAACACACCCGAAATAAATCACTTCGACAACTTTTCCTTCTTTTCGAACTGATTAACTTTGGTGCTTTCCTCGCGTAAACATTTTCACTTGAGCACTTGGCACGCGCTCTGTTTTTGTCCCCCTTTTGCAGATATTTTTTCTTGGCGTTATTTTTGGATCCCGCTAAAGATTTATTTCACTGCTGCTTGACTTGGCCTAAGAACATTCCCCCAAGAACCGAGACGAGCTGAGAAGCGATCCACAACCAACGCGATCAACGTTCAAACTGCAACTGTTTGGGGCCTCATCCGGCGGAAGAATTGCCGGAGACTCTCCCAATCTGCTAGCGTTGACATGCTTTTCTCTTAGCTGAGAGAATTGTGTATTTATACCAGAAAAACTGGCATAAATTATAGGATTTCTAGCTATTTATACGAGTTCTAAAGGAAAGAGCTAACACAACAAAATATTTAAGAGCACAATTTAATTTCGTTTAGAAGAGCAATTTGTTGCCTTCTTTAACAAGAATTTATTTATTTTGTTTACAACTTTTAAAGATTTTGAATAACTGTCTTGGATTCTACTAATTTATTAACTTTAAATATATACACACTGAGATTACGTACTTGCAGATTAGGCTAAATATTTCACTGAAGGAAATTACCTATTAATATGTAGGAAGTAATCAAAGATGGCTTTATTTTCTTCCACATTTCTCTTATCTCGCCCAGGTGAAACTTCCGCAACTTCCGCTGCTTCATTAATATACAAATAGACTTCTTTTGATGCCGAGTGCAAAGATTTCCGTATTCCTTCGTTTCTCTTATCGTAGACTTCCTGCCGCAAATCTAGCTCTCCCTCAGTCTAAGTGCACGGGCAGAGCCAAGTTAAAGCCTTAAATCAGCTTGGCTCTTGGCCAAAAGAGGAGAAGAAGAAACGAAAAACCAGCACCTGACCCAAAAAGTACAAGGCTATACTCGGTTCCGGGTCTATGCCAACGCTTTTTTGCATCTCAACATGCAGTCTAAGTGACTCGATTGACTTCTTCATTGTGGGTGGCACTTCATCGCCAATTTGGCGAGGCTACTGGAAAGCCAATGGACTCTGACGGTGATGGCCGGTAGTGTTGTTCAAGGAAAATCTGTAAGGTATCAAGGATACATATTACTATTGAAAATGAGATGATTTGAGATCAAAATTTAAAGAGTTATCCCTTTATGAAATACTTTAAATAGGGTTATACTTGGAAAAAATGAATGTTCCTAAATAAATACAACATAATATAATAGTTAAAATTAACATATACTTCAGTCATAACAATCTCAGAGATAAATAAAAGGTTAAAGATACTTTTAAAGCCGTACCTAAAGGTACCCTCGCATCCTGCTCATCACTATTTTTCAGTTTTCTAGCTGAGTTTTTCTACCACAGTTTTCAGACCCAATTTTTGCACTTCGCACACTCAATTTCGGTGTGTGAGGGGAAAAATGAAAAAACCCGCTGTTAGTGTCGCAAGATTCCACATAAGGTATCCATTTTTTTTGGTTGTTCCTTCTCTCTCCTTTGCTGACATTTCCAACCTTTACCGGAATCCAGGGGAAATTGATTTACCCGGCTGACATTTTGAAAGTATCCCGAGCAGCTAATTTACGACCATCAAAGTGCGCCAATAAATTTCGTTTAATTGCAAGTTAATTAAAATCGAAGCCCCACGCCAGAGTCTCGGTACCCGAAAATATATACACTTTCAGTACCACGGGCATAAAGCGCCATCGAAACGTCAGCAGGGAATTTAAAAATAAACCAAATACGACGTCAACAAGGCGGCAGCCGCATACATATTCCCAGAAGAATATTCACCAAAATCTCATAAAAATATGTATAAAACGAATTCATAAAAATGCGGAAAATATCAAGTTAATTGAATTATTTAAATATCTGGCAGTTAGCAAGCGGTCAAAGAAGCAACTATTGGATTTTCCATCCTCAAACTGCAGTGCGAATTTTCCATCCAATTTAGAGCGACCGCACAAGTTTTCCTCGTTGAACCAGTTCGCTGTGTCCGGCTGTCAATTTATCAAGAAATACATTATTCATCTCAAAGACTTTTCAATAGCCATTTTCATTTTCTTTCTCGTATTTCCCAATAGTTTCATTTATATAAATTCTGGTTTTATTTTTAATTTTTCGTATACTTTGGTTGTGTTACTTGTGGCGCTTTAGGTGCCAAATGGTTTGCATAAACAAATTAAAACAGTTTGTTTACAAATTGAACACGGGTCGATAAATGAAAATTGTCCAACTTTGAACTAGGAAACTTTTATGATAGTCCTGTCAGTTGCCTTGACATTGCAAATTATAAGGATGTTTTGCCAAGTTTTAAAGGGGAAAAAAGTTTATTTTTCTTCATTGTTTTCAGCTCACTTGGCAGGAGCGTTCAGATTTTCGGGTACATATTTTGTTTCAGCTTCTGTTTCTGTAATTCGATATATTTTCTATACATTTATTTTAGTCTATTTACTTGTTGTTTTTTCTAAACTATAAAGCTCCTATGAATTTGTATTAAAATCCTGTCAGTTACTTCGACTTGTCTATTTTGTAATACTATATTTATATTTTAGAATTTTCCAGCATTTTCTCTGCTTGCCCTGACAGCTCAAAGGGAAAGCTAAACAGAGTTTTAAGAGAAACTCAATTTGTTCCTTGGAAATTTGGTCTTTTCGACTTAAGCTTAGTCAGTTTTTCATGCTCAACATAAGCCGGGCTCATTATGGTTCATAACTGGCTGACATTTTTATAACCCGTCCGATTTGCCGCTCCACTAATTCCTTGCCAACCAATTTGCCACATTCAGACAGGGTCAGGATCCGGGGGCCGAATGGCTTGCAATTTGCGATCTAATTAACTTCGATTCCTTTGGCAAGGACATTTACATAATTGCATTTCGTGGCGCATAATTCTGCCACGAGCCACGCCCACATTCAGGGCTAGATAAGGAAAAAAATTAAACCAACGCAATCAAGTTAAAAACGAAAGTTGCCCAGAGCCGGGCGAAAGGAGAGCTGAAAGAATGGAACTGAAATTAGAAAAGCAAAATGACAAAAAAAAAAGGAGACTACGAATGTAATTGTGTTTTGCCGCTACCACTGCAATTGGGTCCTTTCTGGCCATATGGCGGCCACATTACACCGAGTTAAACGAAGGCCGCGAAGCAAGAAAAAAGGAGCAGGAGCGCCAAGAAGAAAGGCAACGATGCCAAATGAAAGCCAACTCTAATTAAGTCAGCAATGGTCAAACTGCACACTTGCTCACACACACTCGCAAAAAGAGCGGAGTAAGCGTCCTTTTTTTAAAACAACTTTCCGCAGATAGCAGGCAGGAGTCGCATCTTCACTGCCCCGCAGAGATGAAGCCACAACGGATGATTTAATTGAAGAGTGCACTGGGCCAGGCCAAATTATTTTGTGCTAATTATATGCCCTAAGCCGGGGAATTATGAATGCAGTTAAATGCTCTTGGGCAGCCATTTCCCTTTTTAAACAGTAAAACCAAGAAACGGAGACTCCTTCAGCCGAAATGCAATTTTTTTTCAGGGCTTGACTTGGGGCCGCAAAGTGCTGCAAAGTGAAGAGCAAATAAATTAGCCAAAAAATAGCCCAAGAAATGCCCCCAAGAAATGCACTTAACTTGGCTTGTTGACTCGCATAAAAATTATATAAAATGGAATACAAAAAAGGGGGTTGAGCGATGCAGAGAAAGAAATTTATAAAAGAAATTATTATTATACAATTTGAGTTTATAAGATTTATTTTAACATAATCAATTAAAAAAAAATATTACAAATCAAAGTAATGTCATAATAACATATTAATATTTATCTTTAAAGATATAGAGTAAATAAATAAAAAAGTTTAAGAACTATGTAGATAAGATAACTGTTAACTATAATCCAAAATATTTCACCTATTTTGTTTACAAACATTTAGAAAACATTAAACTCTTATAGTTATATTTATAGTTATAGTTATAGCTTATAGTTAACATTAAAAGACCCAAAATTTATTTAGCAAATATTCTAATAATAAAGCACAGCCTTCTTAGCTTTTTATATATTTAATATTTGTTCAAGTGTAATAGGCATGAAAAAAGCAATTTGAATTATTGCAAACTTATTCTCTGTCGCTTCATTTCGGCGGGAATTCCACTCCGTAAACTTGGCCCAAACTTCCCGCTAATCAGGATGAATTCCTCCGCAACAGAACGAGTCCTGAAAACTAAAATTGAAGTGGTCCAAAACCAATTGAGCAGAAAACACAGCCGGCAGCCAGAAGAGCTTTCTCTTGGGCTTTTGCGGCAGTAAATTTGGCGTAAAATAGGCTATTGATTTTCGAGCTCAACTGGGCTTAGTATACGGCTGAAATTTAACTAAACTTAGCCAAGCCGTTAACAGATTTGGCTCCTTGTTGTGGTCTGTGTATTTAAGATCCCTGGTGCATATGCAAATGAATGAATTTAATTCATTGGCATTTAAATGCTCGAAACTCTCTGGGGACTCTTTCATTCCGAATCTGTCTTTCACTCAAGTAGAAAATAAATGACACTCATTTACACTTGTCGCCCTCGGGCTGGTCCACAAAAAAAATGGGAAGAGAAAAAGCGAGGTGTATATAAACGTTAAGTAAACAAAATCCTCACGAAAAGGAAACTAAATCAAAACGAGGAAAATCCTCTGAAAAGTGGCGTCCAAAATAGAGTCTCCTCTTCAAGTGGTCGGCCCTGGAAAGTTGGGAGAAAAAAAGATGGAAAATGGTGGACGACCACACTCTGGACTGTCCACTTGTATTAAAGGAAAAACGCCGCAGGCATTTTAAGTGTTGTTAATGCCGATGCGGCGGCGGTACGAAAGTTTTTCCTCTGCACAAATGAAACAAGTTTTCCTCTAGTTTTCCCTTTTTAGGAGAACAGCATCCGCTCTCACGCCCCTCGCTCGCCCATTTTTATGCATTTATAAAAACTAAAGGGACTGCAAACTGAAAAGCAAACTAGGAAAAGTTGCGCCACTTTTTGTTAACGCGTGGCTGCCTACGTGTGTGTCATTTAGCTCAAGTCCCAGGTCCCTTTCCTTGACCATCTCATTTGGGGTCAGTTTCCATTAAAGTGGTCACCACGCTTGTTGGTCAGCAGTCGGTCCTTTTCGTCCATATAAATGGCATTTCGAGATTCTCTGCAACTTGCACCGAGAAGAGGATTAAGCAATTTCTTTCATCAAACACTGCCAGCTAAGCTTGTCCTTAAATTAGATCATGCTAAATAGTTACAAATTGTTGAGATTCAGCCTTCGACAAGGAATAAGGTACAACAATTTTATTAAATTTGTTCCTTTATTTTTGCGCAGAAGAGAACAATTTACCATTAATTTTCCGCTCTTTTAATAGAAATATCAGCAGTTGATTACCTTTTTTAGAAGCCCTTCAAGAGCTCTTCTGTAGCACTTGACTTTTTTCATAGCGCCACGATTAATATCCTTTTTTCACTGACCCTTAAGAAACTACTTTGGCTCTTGAATTATGAATTAATTGAGATGCCTTTGTCATTTGCATTCAATTATCAGTTTTGTTTTTGTTGCCGCGTTGTTCTATCGCTGGCCTGCGATTATTATACATTTTTCCATGCAAATTACCAAGCATTTTTACCAGCACCTTTTTGATAGAATATTTATGAGCCATCCAGATGATTTTTTTTATCACAAAAAGGACTCCGATTAATTCATAATTACAATAAAGGCAGCTGCAGCAAGACGCTGGCATTATGGAAATAAAATGAAATTAATTCGTGATATGAAGAGGCAGAGTTACGCAGCTCCAGCCGAATTGTGCGCATTATAAATATGTCATATCCTGTTTCCTGCAGGCACACACCGAGCAGCTTATCAGACCGACTTGCAACTGCAGCTTCCCCCGTGAGAAGCCTCAAAGGAAGCGCATCTCCATCGCCCCCTGGATGTTTCGCAAAGGGGAACTCAGGCAGCTCATGGATCTCAGCAAAGTAGCAACTCAACCGAATGTTTCCTCATTTGCTAAAGGAAAAGGAGGACGAGCTGCAGGACAGGGAGCTCATCTGCTCCATCTCCATCTGTGTAAATCGGCGCAAAATGGTATAAATTTCTGTACTTATTTGCGATGCAGCTCGATATACTCTTATGCGTATTTGATGTGTATTAACTATGGTAATGGGCTATAATCCTTGGGGAATTTGTTCAAGGGGATAAAATGGGAAACAATAAAATACATTGAACAATGCGCTGGGAAAACCTCCAAGAACACACAATTTATGTACTTAGTTAGTTTTGGGTGCAGAGGGAACACTAAGGAGAGGTAATTGGAAAAGGGGAAAATAAATTCGAGCGGGAAACAAGGATTGCAAGAATGTATAATGAAGGGACTGAAGCCATTGTACTTTAAGATAATAGGATTAAGAAAAAAGAAGAATGTTAAATAAATGAAAGAAATTTAAATTTTAAGAGTATTATTTTAATGGAAAAATAATCAAAAAAGGTGGTTTAGTTTTCAAGCTTACTTTGTTGACAATCTTTAAAAGCTTAAAAAATAATGTCAGGGTAGGAAAAGGCACATTAATAATGTAAAGTACAAAAAGCCTTTTATTTTTACATTTTTTTATTATTTGATAATACTAAACATGACTGATTTTATAGAAACAGTATATAAAATATGGAAAGTGCATCTATCAGCAATTTTAATATGGCATCACGGGGTACGTTAATTTATTTTATATTATTTAATTATTATTTGTTTTTCGTTATGAAGTGAATTGGCTCTTCGACCTCCTGCTGATTTTATATATTTTTATTATTTTGGCTTCACTCCTGCACTGTTTGTTGTCTTTTGTGCCTTTTTTACACTTCGGGACTATTGTCGGCTTAATTGTTGTTGCCATTGTTGTTGTGCGTTAGCCCATTCCTGCTGCTGCTCCCGCTGCAGATGCCACTGCTGCTGTTGCTGTTGTCGTTGTTCTTATTGTTTCTGGCTGTGTTGTTCCGGTTGTTGCTGGGGGTGTAGCTGTGTGTGCGGGGGTTCGGATGTGTAGTAGCTGCCAGTCCGATTGTTGACGTGGCTGGGGAAAGCGCACACTTAAGTGCACTTGAGCGTTTTTAATTAAAACGCAATTTTTCAACGAGCACAAGTCGGACTGCCAGACAAGTAGGTACCCAGGTTCACAGGATTTTTTCTTTGTTTTCTAAAATATTTTCATACATTTTCCAACCCATATGTTTGGAGAAATAAGAGCTTAAAGAAGCATGGCGATACCTAAAATAAGTTTAGGCAAGCTAAAAGTAATCACGGGGAGAAATCTCAACATATTTTGTTATGCATTCAGATTGTGGCTACACACATCAATCATGCTGCAAGCAGTACATATAAAACCAACACACAAAATGTCTTTCAATCAGAAGTGCTTCCCGCGATGGTGAGGGTCCTTTAGTGCAGATTTGTTTTCCGTGGCTGCAGAAAAAAACAGTTGTTGTTGCTGGAAAACATAATCAACGTCATCATCGTCAGTCAACTTTGTCGTGCTCCTTGTTATTTATGCAGTTTCCCCTGATGCACAGAGATTAAATGGGAAAAAGTACGCTGTAATCCGCTCTTTATAGTTTTGTAATTTTCGGATTTTGATAAAAAAGAGTAACAGCTAAAATCAAAATTAATCTCTACTAAGAGTCATTTTGAATAATATGGAATAATTGGCGGTAAAAATTGCAAATAGAAACCTTAAATTGTTAAAGAATTTTAATTGCTTCATCTTCCAGCTTTTTGTGGAATTATTAATTTTATTTTTAATTTTTAAAATTCCATTAAAATATTTCATACACAATCTTCATTAATTTTTTCAGTGATCAATTTCCCGTGATGTTGCTCTTGCGCCAGATGATGTGGACGTGAACGGGGAATGGATGAGCGTGATGAAGATTGAGATGATGATGATGATGACAACAAGTGCACAACCCTTTGGCCCCCGGCAGTGACTCCACTTGGCTGGCGTCTAGCGATGACTTGGCTTAGCAATGTGCCGCCGGCCTGAAGGCAACTACTGGCATACGTGCCTTCGGATGGGGCCATGCCACATTTACGCGCTGCACTTGCCACGCGCGTTTAAAAATAAACATGAAATTTTGCGGGGCACCACGAGCGAAGTCTCCGCTCCGTGAGGGTTGACAAAACAAGTCCGCAAGTGCAGCAATTTAGGCGGAAAAGCTGGAAAATGGGAAACCAGGAGATGAGCTGCTGCTGCCCGAAGGCCCCACAAAACTGTGCACATTGAAATTCCATCGATACTGCACTCAACAGAGTTCAATGCTATACCCTGAAAATCGTTTTCAACACAAGTGGAACTTAAATTTCAGTAATCTAGATTTCCAGCAAATATTAATCATAAGTTCTTATATTTTTCTGGCATTTTATAAACTTTTTAATAGGTTTTAATCTTAAGTCTTTGTTTAATATTATTTACACTGTTTGCCCTAAGAACCCAAGTGACACATTATGTCAGTGTAAAGTGAAGGCATTTATGGTGGCATTGCACTGCAGGAAATCAATTAATACTGTACGCTTCCAGCCAACAATCCAATCAAAATTCATAGCAAGGGCAATTATGAAACCATTCAATGCAGAAGCCACAAACCAGGCTACCATCACATGCCAACCGTAATTAATATCTAATCGTCCAAATTCCTATCTCAAACACACACCCTCAGCAGTTGAGGTGCAACAGTGAGGCAGATTCGGGCTGCATGGATCCGACGACAAATTAACAATAACTAATTGGAAGCTAATGGCCTATTCAAGCATTCACATCCCAGGCATATTGGCAGCAACAGCAGTAACCATGAGGTCCAGTCGTGTCGGAAGACACTTTGGCCGAGCGCCCAGGCAACGGCCTCCGAAAGCCGGAAAATCCAAGCAACCCCAAACTATGAAATCCCCTCATATTTCACCATAATTAGCACGCAGCCTGAAGGCACAATATGCAAACATGGCTCACATTGTGTGTAGACGTGGCTCGCTATAGACACAGGTCGTGCTAAGGATGTGGTCAGTTCTATACAGAGCACGTTTAATGGGAAGGGAATATATTGTTGAAGCCTTGGCTTCGTTGATATATCAACTCTTATGAAAACGAAATATCTGAGAAATGATTTCAGCAACTGAATTACTTACGGAAAAATCCCGTTTAATACCCAAAATTGACTCCGTTTCTGCCTTGATAACTCCGAAAGCAACTTGACTCGAAGCTCATAAAAAAGAATGCTTCTAGGCACTCTCGCCCCCTCCGCCTTGCTCCGTATTGACACATGCGTGTACGTGGGCTCTGTTAGATATACATAAAAGATATAGCCAACAGCTTGGCAGATAGGCAGATAGGCAGATAGGCAGCCGGGCGGCACATCGTGCAAATGTGCGAACTCATTAGAGAACTCCGGGTAACAGGCGACGCCGCTGCCAAAAGGAGGCAATTAGAAAATGATTTAGCGCAATTTTCGGTGTGATTAAAAACGGCGTCATCTGACAATTTAAGATCCTGTACGTGTGCAATCCCAGCCGATGCCAGAAATTTCGCATAAAAGTTGACGGCACAATTTTGTAAGAAGCTACAAAGGACTGAAGCTGCTGCTGCTGCTTCTCCTAATTAAAACGAATAAGTCTGCCGTTGTTGCCTACTTTTGTACGTCTCCAGCTGAATGGCCGCGTCTTTGTCTAGGGCTTCCATTAAGCATCTTCAGCTCCGGCTCCCTGCCAGCTACTCAGCTCTATTACCATTACCATCTGGGAAATAACTCAAGTGGCTGGGTTGAGAGCCGGGATAGTTTGCATGCCTCCAGTTACCAGCTCAGCCTTTTCCCTGTACCACGTTAACGCTAACGTTCCTGGGAGCGTGATATAGCCGTCATTCTGAACTGCGTTGTGCGTTGTAAGTGGGGACCGGCAGCCGTCGCATCTGTCTGCATCAGTCAGCTAATGGCCGCTTTGCGGCTCAAGTGGCAGACGCACTGTGGCGCTCGGGGAAGTCATCAAGTATTTAAGCCAAGCTGCAAGTTTGTGTAAACGCAACTCAGTCCGGGCACTAGCTTTGTCAGTGGTTTAAGGGCTCCTTCGCTTAAAAATGTAAAATCGGTTTGGTTCACTAGCTCTCAGCGTTTTGTAAGCTATCAGTTGGACCAGGACAAACATAAAAGACGGATTTTGGGCAGTAGTTACAGGTTTCGGAAAATCATAAATAAAAAGTGAGGCTCTCTGTAAGCTTATGTTTTTTTAACACTTTGTTTTTTGTCCATACATTTGAAATTTCCATTTAAGCATCCAACTATTTTCGAAGCACTCAATCTATTTATTCAACTTTTAAAATTTGCTGATTGCACCGAAATATGCAAATTGCATTGCAATCATATCGACTGGTTTCCCCTTAAATATTCTCTACCAAAATTTGCTAAATAAACGGGTCAAAGCATGGGGCGTAATTTTAGTAACCAGCATTCGCGCAGTGCTCTAGTCTACCTATAGTTTTTCCATTGTTAATAAATTTCAAACTTAATTCATTCATGGAAATTTCGTACGTTGCGTTTGCGTGAATTTGTTCCCACTCCCAATTTGTTCTCGAATTGAAATCAATTTTCCCTCGCAACTTTTCAAGCCCCACAGCTGTCAAATAGGGGGAGATGTCGAAAAAAGGACGGGGACTCCCGGCAGCACTAAATCAATCACTTAACTATTTCCCTGCACTCTTGCAATTTATATACCCGTTCGCAGTAAGGAAATCGAGGAACAAACCGAACGGAATAAACAAAACAATTGGCCGTGCACAAGGCAAATAAAAAATCTGAAATCGCAAAGGAAAAAAGAAACAACAGGATCCCATAATGTATGTATATATGTATGTATAAATATTTTTCGTTTTTTTTTGCCTTGGCTTATGCGAGAACATACGCCAAAGCTGTGTTCCACCGCATGTTGCTTCTATGTATCGCTCCAAATTTTATTTTGTACACTGCCTGTTTTTACCCCTTTTTTCTTTATTGTTATTGCTAAAAAATTTATTTTATTCACCGATTTTGTTTGGCTTTTTTTTCAGCTTGCAACTAAAATGCTGGAAAGCCTTTTGTTTGGTATATATTTTTGGTTAGCAATAATGGAGGGAGCAACAGCGAAATTGTTTACGACATGGATTAGCATGTTTTGATGATGCCCTTTGTCAAGTGAACGATGACACTGAATGGCTTATAGATTTACATACAGATCAGTTATAAAAAATTAGTCCAAGAATGTGCCAATTATCAGAGTTTTTAGCTGTATGGAATAAAGGATTTATTCAACCTTAGGGGAGAACCCACTTGAAGTTCCACCTTCGTTAGAGTATTACCCTAGCATTGACCAAAATGTTATATGCTAATGTTCGAATATGCTTGTTGCTTTTTCCAATATTTATGTACTGATAGTTGTTGGCACATTTCTGCTGTGTAATATTCCCCAAAAATTGCATATTTCATACAAATTCCATATTGATTCGCACAAAGAGATAGGTGAGGGCGGGCGCGAGTGAGTTCGTTCCATGCCAATGCATTTTTGATTTGCAATTGCCGGTTTATCTTCACAGTTCACAGCGAAATCGCACAGTTTGGCATATTATTTTGCATGGCGTGGCAAAAGCATTTCAGCATTTCAAATTCGGCTGAATTCGCGGCACGTTCATTTATTAAAAATCTTTGGAAATCATTACGCAGTCCTCGAGGCTATAAATGGCAGCAAATTTATGCATCTTGTCTACCGGTCGGAGTCGAACTGAGTTGACTAACCAGATAGGATCAGCATATTTCCAACGAAATTTGAATACTCTTGTGATGACAATTTTTCTGAGTATTGTCGGTTTTTGTCCCCACAATATGCTAATATTAAAGTACTCTTTCAGAGGTTTATTTTAAGTGAGCGACATCCATAAAAAAAAAAACAATAGCGTAGTATTATCCGTGGTGGTTTCTTTTAAAATATTTTCTTCGTCACAAATATCTAAATGCGTTAGGAACAAAGAAATCTTTATTAAAAATGTTTTTATTATACAAAATATCGCAAATAATCTTCGTAATGTTTTCTTTCTGAATAGTTTGCATTTACTGATTTAATCTGAACATTTTAATTTGACCAAACTAAGTACTTGGAGCTCCTCCAGAACTTTCGGTACTCTACGTCGCTCGGGGGCTGAGGGAAAAAAATGTTTGTTTACCTTTTTGATGGCGTTGGCGGCGGTGGCGACAAAAATCAAATGAAAACAACGCCAGCTCCCAGTTCAAACACCCCGAAGCCAAAGACGCCGAAGTCCCAAGATGTTGTTGATGAGGCGACCTTAGCATAAAGTTGCCAGCCAGCCGCCTTGTCGTGCCTGCGTGTTATGCTAAATTTAAAATATGTTGCGGTTGAGATTAGAATAAAGCGAAGGGAGCCTGAGTGCACTGAAGAAAGAATTTGAGATGTAAATTGAAATCGAACATATTAAAAGTAAATGTGACTTAAGGCTTCTCCAAAACTTCTTGAATGTTAATAATATTTCTATAAATATAAAATATTAAATATGAATTTCTCACATTATCCACCTTTTTTTTTAGCTTGGACTTCATATATAACATGATTATCTATTGACATGATTTTTGGCCGGTGTAGATTCTTTTGCTGGCTGGTCCTAACGCTCGCCCTGCTACATGTTCCCTGCGATTTTGACGCTGCTCGGGTGAGACATCTACAAGCTAACATCTGGCGTGGCATATCACACACGCGTGCGCGCTTTAATTAGCTCCTCGGCGAGGGGAATATCGGGGGATAATACCCATATAGCGGAATCGCGCGCCCTGCTTGCATGTGTCAACTCGGTGCTCGGTGTGTTTGTTTAGGGTGCCGGTGCCCATGCCCCTTTATATAGAACGAATATCTTTGGGAACCCCATCGAATAATGCTTCGAGCACTCTGTTTATGTTTAGACACTGCACATTCGCATTGCCAAAATGGTGCACACAAAGAAACTCTTTATTAAAATTCAAATACAAATTAAAATATGCTTAAATATTTCTCTTAAATATTTGTTTCATATTTTAAAGAAATATTTTTATATAAGAAGCTTTATTTAAGATGTAATTAAAGTTGTTTTTTATTATTTTTTTTATTAAAGTTCCATGTTGTACTTATTCCTGTGTTGACATATATTGCATATTTGAAATTGACCAACGAAAGGACTTCGTTTGGGTTTGCCCTCGGCCTGCCTGTAAATGTTTGCGGTAACAAATCAAACCCAAGCCCAATTGTCGAAATGCCAAGTTCAAAATTAGCAAAATAGCGAACTGACATCACCCCCCTCTACCTTTACTGGCCTGTCCGAAATTGCCAATGTCTGAGAAATGTGTGTAAATTACATTTTTGAGCGCACTGTGCGATGCAAGTTGCTAAACGTCGAATGTCGATGTAGATTTGGTTCGAACCGCAAACAGACACATGGACACCCCAGGAGAATACAACTGGCCCTTGCACACAACGCATTGTAACTCTGCAACATACACCCCCCAGCAACTACAACACAAGCAGACTGAAAACAATTTTCTCTAAGTATAATGAGTAAATAAATTAATTTTAAAACTCTTCAAGTCTGTTAAAGAAGATTGGAGCAACATACAATGAGATATGTTAAAAATAAAATAATTTTAAAAATTTAAAACACCTTTCTGTAATTTTCTTCTGTGCATCCTTGCCTCTGTTGGTAAATGCATTTCGTTGGGGATTTTGTGGATCGGTAAGTGGCTCACAGATTGCAAAATACTTTCCCCTTAAACCAAATGCATCATCAGCATATTTGTGGCACTGCCAAACATAAACCCCATTTCGATGTGGAGAGAGACCCATATAACAACGGTACGTGGTATGAGTTATTACCTGGGCACATAAACATTTAACATCTGACATCATCAATCACCTGCATGTGGAGCTGACTAGATGCCCAATATTAATTGTATTCCTTCCATTTAAAATCCTCATTCGACTTTCACTTTGGACTCTGCAGGAAGGGCACTCGCACTCATGGAAATGCACTTCCGTTGATCATTTTATTGTGGGGCCTTTGGCTGCCAGACACAAAATAACCAGCAACCCGGAGAAAAAGAAAACGGAAACTGAATCCGAGTCGCAGGGTTCGCTTGCTGCGACTGTTGCCGTTTTGGCCCTGCAACTGCTGCGGCGGGTAAATTGTCCGTGAAGGATTTATTTGTTGGAAATTATGATTTATAAGGTCAGCCGCCAGTGGCACTCACAGCTTCCATTCGAAGCCACAGACACAAGGAAAGGAGGGGACAGCCCCACCATCAAATCATTGCCAGAAGCCAAACGAACGCCTTTGCACCACTTTCTTCTATTATTTCTGGCCATTGACCTCGATTTTACTGGGCCAAATTGCTCGACTGCGCAAGTAAGAAAATAAGAAATGAAACTGAATTATGCCGGGCTTTTAACTGCAGGTTGCATTTCTTTTCTAAGAAAGCCAAAACCAAAATTTAATTAAACCTAAATTTACAACTAGCAATTTTGCAATTTTCTTAAAATATTATAATGCTCTTCTTATTTTAGATTTGGTTTGGAATAAACACTTAAATTACACTTAAAATACATTTTGCTAGCACTTTAATAAAGAAATAAAGGAATTTGTTTAAGTAAACATTACAATAAAAAATTAGAAACCTAATAAAACATATTTAAAATTGAGGAAATTTATATTAATATCATTCAATATTGAATGAATGAACTAGCAATGTCTTAAGTAAGTTTGTTTACTTAAATTATAAAAGGCGATAAACGAAAAGAAGTAATTTTTATTAAATAAACATCTATCGGAAACTTTTGCAACCCAAATAAAATTCAACAACATTTCGGAGACTTCACTGAACTTTTTGTAAGGATTTGAGAAAAGTGTCCTTGGAAAGGTTTTTACAAGGAGATGATGAACGTGTCCTTGAAAAGCTTTTTACAAGGATCTGAGGAAAGTGTCCGTGAAAAGCTCTTTGAAAGCGGTCAAAAGCTAGGCGAAAAACTTTTTGAAATGATTTTGGTTCTGGAATATATAGCAAAAGCGGCTTCGAAAAACTTTCTTTCAATCAGTCGTGTAATTATGCCTTCACAAGTGGAAAATAGATAATGTCTATATAACAAAACCTGAATGGGAAAAGCCAAACAATGTAAAAGTTAAAGAATTGTATAAAAGCCTATCCTTTGAAAGCGTGGTTATTAAACACACTATATCCTTTATTTCAGAGCTTACAAAACATACCCTATTCTTATGGAGTAAGAACAATATGTTCTGTTTCTATTAATTCACTTTTAAAAATTTTATTTGCTCAATTAAAGTTTGATTTGTTTAAATAGTGACATGATTTTTGATTTCGAGTTGCCTATGATACATATATGTATGATAGATTTACACAATTAAACACAATTAAATTCCTTCCTATATTTTCTAATTAAAATTGAAAGCAATATGGTATAATAAATAATATTTATAACAAATATGTATAATATATATCAGAGCCAGTAGTATATGTTATAAAATAAGATTATTGGCTATTTTTTCTGTCGCCTAAAAGATGCAATATTATTTAATGACCGAATAATTTCTTCACTCTTGCATATTTTTAATTGCACGTGCGTATGACATATTAGAAAGGTGTTTAATTGTAGGATATTTCAACACTAAAGTCATTGAAAATGTATATGAACTGTGTTTATAGTTTGCACCAAAGCTAATCATTCCTCTACTAACTTCTGTGCGCCTTTTACTTGATGTCAAACTGTTGATAATTTTGTACTGTTAATATCAACATTAGAGGATTAGTTTTGCCTTCTACAACTCTTCATCTTGCATTTCACTTGATGCCTTCGTCTTCGTTTTACTCTACTTCACCATTGATCCCAGTTCCAAACTTCATTGCCAGGCTTTTAGGGTGATCATTAGCCGCTCCAAGATTTTTTTTTTAAGTAAATAATTTTTTGAAGAATATATAATAACAGGAACAAAAGGCTTGCAGGAACGCCCTACTGGGTACCGAGTTGAAAAAGGGTCTCTAACAGTTAGCGCTAAAGCGAGGATGTCCAGGTCGTTTGCTAATTTTTTCAATGCAAACTTCTTATAACCAGAAAGGATATAATTATAACTACGAATTTTTATTGAATAAAAGTTATCAAAAATGCGGAAATACGTTCTTAAAAGTAACATATTTATAAAATAATTTTGTTTTATTAATTGTATTGTTACAGATGAGGATTATTGTACGTCATATTTAATGTGTTATCTGCATTCATTTAGCAACAAGTTGAGGACCAATAGGCTGACTTTTTCGAAGTCTCTAAAGCTGGGGAAATTTCCCACTATCTGACAACTTTCCCCGCTCTGAAAGGACAAATCTCTCACGGGATTTTTCCGCTCTGAAAAGTATGCTATCGCCATGCGCCCGCTCCCCGAGTCCTTTGGCTCTCTCTCCTCAAGTTCGTTCCGCGCCCGTTTGGCGCTGCTGTCGCTGGAACTGGGGACTCGGCCAGAACCGAACGAAGTTGGCCGAGACGACCGAATGGCATTCCTGTGTCCTGGGCCTGTTTTTGGCTGGCTGAAACGGTGGATTTCCATGTCAGTTAACGTTCGATATTTGTGCTGTTTGGTAGCGGCCATCGGGCGACTGTCGCACGCCTTGAAAATCCGAGCCGAGCGCGTTGCGATTTCCCAAATCCCACATCGTACTGAGAAACAGCAGGGAAGTGTGTGCGTGAGTGCGAGCTGGCCAAAATGCGCGGCTGTGTGCGTGTTGAAGTTGTTGCATTGACAAGGCGGGACCAAAAACAACGCCCAGAAAAATAGAGGAACGGATGTAGCCAGTGACTTCTGACCTGCCCAAGAAAGTCGACAATCCCAGCCAGGTTCAGCACACATATGAGAGATAAAGGACGCCGGAAATCGCAGGGAGCCAGCGAATTAAAGTGTGCGTGCCAGTGTCTGTGACCGCGTCCGCGTGCTTGTGTGCCTGTGCGTGTGTGCGAGGCGCCAACTTGCCCCGGCAGAAAGTATAGAAATAAATAGGCAGCCCAATGGCCTAGGAGCCTAGGAGCACGGGAGGCAGTGAAAAGAATATCTCGGCACAGAAATATTAAAGAAAATTAAATTTTCCAGGCTTGTGGTGTGAAGAGCCGCCAGCCAGTGAAGTGTGACGAACGAGTGGGCCTGTTTCCCTGCCCAAAAGAAAGTACATTTTTGGAAATCAAAGTCAAGCCAAGCACTTGGATCCGGTCTGGACTATTAAACGGTAATTGAGTCATAAATCAAGCCATAATTAAAGCAAATTCACTGCCCGCTTTCTTGGGTCAATTCGCCACGCGAGATTAAACTTGAAATGGGCATTCAGAGGCGATGAAAGCTGGCCCTTCCCGCGGGAGATCCATGTCCAAGCCCAAAATCAAACTCAAGACGGGCCAATCCATCATGTGACTATGGCCCTCCATCTGCAAGACAAAGAAAAAAAGATACAGCGAATAGACCATGAGGGGGCTTCCACTGATTGATTAGTTGTCGATTTGCGGGCACGCACAAGTCAAGTGTTTTGGCCACGAATATAGCGCTCGATTGCCGAAATTTCTTTGTTCGCTTCGGGCTTGTTCTCTGTCGGCCAGACAATCGGCCCTCACTCTGGATGATGGCCAGCATTTGACATGAACAGCGCAATTAGTGCATAAATCGGATTGTGATCCCCCTGACCTGACAATGAACCCTGTCAGTCATTAGGCTTCAATTGTTTTCCATTCGCCGCTTTGTGTTTGCATTTGCATTTGTTGCGGGCTCTTCTCTTATTCCTTTTTTTGATTGTTGAGCTCGGATTCTGATCAAAATACTATTTTAACGAGCATGGAGAACGCAATTGGTTGTTGATAATCGACTTAGCTATGCATTCAGTGAGCTTGAAAAACAATAAAAAATAAGGAAAGCACCAATAAAAATAGTTAAACCAATAGAGTACGTCCCAATTAGTTTTCGTTTTACGAAGGATTTAATTTATTTCTTTATTTATTTTTAACGAAGAATAATTAAATGTTAAAGCTTTTTCAATAAATTCAAAACATTTTCAAGCTACCAAAATTCATTAACTTGGCAAACAAAAGTACACATCATCGTGACTACAAATGCAAATGTCTGCCCTGAAGGAAATTAACTTTTCTCGGCTCGTGTTCCCTCAGCACCCACCCGCACTTGACTTTTAATTAAATATTAATTTTGATGAGAAAATAATACGCGCACATTAGCACTGGGCCCACCACCACCAGGGGCGATGACCAATGTAATTATTTGCCAGAGCCGGAAGTGCTCACTTCATGCATAGCTTTGCCATGCGGCTAATGCCAAAGCCATATCGGATAACCCCCGGTGGTGTTGCTTAGTCGCCGTGATTAATAATGCTTTATTGCAAGTATTTGCGCCGCCGAGGAAAGAACTCTCGGCGCAACCGAGAGGGGGCCTTCCCCCTTTTGATTGATTACCACATTTTGTCGCACTAATACTGAGTGGCTCTGAGTAAGTTTTGCGTATCCTTGAGCCTGAACTACAAGGATTAGCGGGGGCTTAGCGGGGCGGCCACGTTCTGGCACTTGAAAGCTAATCAACAATTAATGAGCAATTAATATGCAAAATTTGGCACAGGCGGAGGCATCGACGGCGACAGTAGAAGGGCGGGCCATCATTGGAATGCATAAATTAATAAACGCTTATTCGACACGGGTTTCCGTGATGATGCAGTCGGTCATTAGGCACACACAAACACACCCACTTTTCATCAGGTAAATGCCATGGCCTGGCAGCAATTGATTAAGTCAAAATTTAAAGGAAAATTATTAGCAAGCTGCTAATAGGTAATAAATACTATACTTACATTGGAAGGTAAATGTTTTAACTTATCGGTTCAAAATAAAACGTTAATCGATTCCAAACAATATCAAATATTCTGCGCCATTGAGAGAATACATTTATTTTCGGCTACGGCATAGTCCTGCCATTGAAATATGGATGAGGTTTATTAAATGGCAACTCCAGCGACATGTATAATTAATATCCTGCATATTGCGTTGAATTTGTTATGTGTAAAGCAAACAAACAATAGCATGTGTCATTAAAATTATAATGTGTGGATGCAAAACTTAACAAATGCGTAAAAAATATATCGTTTCTATAAAACAGCAATTAATATTTAATGCCAAACAAAAACTGAGCATACAATGGAGAGTCGCCGCAGCCAAACAAATTTCATTTTAAATACTTCATGCAGACGAAATGTGTAACTATTTACCTTGAACGCCTCTGGGGAATAATAAAAGAAAACATTTGGACTACAAAACTTTTTTTTTTGAGTTTCCAGCAAAGTGCTGGGTAAACTCTAGCGATAAGAGGGGAAATTATTCCTAAGACCCAAATGTTGCCTGGCAATTGCAGTAATAATATGTCACGAATCCGTGCAGCTAAACATAAAATAATGGCTGCCATAAATCATGGACATTGGCCTTGTCAAATGGCAAGAGTTTGATATATTTGCGGCTGGCGAATGCCAAAACTACACGCAATCGGAATACCAACTAAGACCGCAATTGAAGGTATTTGAATAATAGTTGGGACAAAGTAAACTTAAGCAGCAAACTGGCATAAATTCACAGCGAATTTGGTGGAACTTAAGGCATCAGTTGTTCAGTGGCTATTAATTTTATTAGCTGGAATTTTAGGTGAATCAAGATTGCAAGTGGATATTCTAGAAATAATCGGGAAGTGGGAAGCGAACAGAATTTTTGAAATATTTGCCTGGGCTATACATTTTTAAAGGAATAAATGTTTTTTCGATGAACATTAGTTAATTAATTATTTTTAACCGATTTATCACACTGATACAGCTCACTTCAATTTACTTGTATTCGTTAAAGCCTTACATACTTAAAATATTTGTATACAAATATTTCTATCAAGTTAACAACAAAATTCAAATGAAGTCATGCTCTTGGCTTGAAGTTTTTGGTCCAATTATTGCTTACAGAAAAAAACTTTGCATTGTTTTTCTTATATTTAGTTTGGTTATTGTAAGTCAACATTTTTTTTATTCGCTACCGAAAAATATTTTATAATTTGCCTCATTTAAAATTCTTTTTCGCCCCTTTTTGACGCATTGCGTGCTAAGAGGAACGTATTTTCGCGGCATTGTTTTCCGCGAATACATAAAACTCTAGAACCGCCTTCCCCCCACACAACACGAGCATAATTAAATCAAATGGAGGCACACGGCGTCTAACAATAACATTGGGGGGAATCAAAAAAAAAAAAAAAGAGAAAAGAAAACACAGTCGGATGTAAAGTTTGATGAAATCGACTCCGGTTCTTTCCGGGCATTCATTATATTCATTCATTATATAGCTTTGTTTTGACTTTTTCTGCCATGATGAGGGCAATTAGCAAAGTTTTTTCAGAGAAGCATACTTTTGCGAGGGTCTGCTGTCGCATGCATAGTTTTATTCTTGCGGCGAGGGGATGTGCCATGTAATTGAATATTAATCATACGCCACCCACGCCCATAACTCACGGATATGGGCGGGGCATTTGCATGGCAGGCTGGACAGGTGAACGAGAGCCGGGTCCTTCCTGTGCACCGAATGCAAGCACTAAAAAAAAGAATAAAAATGGTAACGAAACTGCCGTGTACTGGCGATATTTATTTATGCAACAACAACAAGAATGACAACAAGGACGAGCGAATCTGTGGAGTCCACCTACGAGCGATCCTGCCGGGCACCTGGCATCGCGTGCAGGACCATAAATAAATTTGCTCATATTTCAGCACATGAACAATAATTAAATTCGTTTATGTGGCACAAGGGAGCTGCTAACCGTTTGCAGTGCCATTTTTTCCCATGTTTTTGTTCAGCCCTCCTTGGCCATCATCTTTGTAGTTTTTGCGCTGGCTGTTGACATCCATAATGGAAATGAATGCTGATGCTGCAGCCCTCAATTAATTGTTTTTACCACCCCTTCTGCAGCGAATATATTCCACAGTTGCCATGCTTTACGATTGGCGGACTAACAAAAAGCGCACATGGGCGCAAATAAATCCCAAGTTTATGACAGACATACACCAGCTGTAATGAAACCGAACGCACTTTTTTCAGATTGATAAAATCGAAAATTAATTAAGCATTTATTTTGTCCTTTTTTCGGGAGGTCCTTTTAATGGCTTTGCCCCGGCAGGTCGTTAGCTATATATTGTACGTTTTATATTCAAAGTTTTTTGGAATGAATATTATTTAATAAAGGCCTTAACAAAGGTTTATGAGTGTTCGTGAATCGATGGGCTTTATGAAAATTGATGGGCATCTGTAGATGCATATTTATTTATTAAGCAAAAATATGGTAAATAAGCATTCTTGCTTGTTGTTCCCTCTTTGCAATATGTTTTCTGCTTTCTGCACTCGAACATGCACTTAATGGTTATATTCACTTAAGACACCACTTCCGGCTTTATCATCTGCGAAATTAATTGCTACATGTTTCATTTCATAAATTATTGTTCTGCTGATGGTTTTACTTTCAATTATCATTAAAAAATTCGCCATTAAAATGTAGCAATTTAAATCAGTGATGCAAAGTGAAGCCTACCATTTATGATCCTACAGCGTTCCTTTGACCTTTTTATTATTTTTTATTCTGTGGACCAAGACACATATAAATTGTATTGCGGCTGCAATTAAATGAGCAATTCTTTTTTACCTCTCACATGAAAAAAACACATGTGATAAATGTATCTGGGCCACTTGGTGGCGGCGCTTTTCAATTATAATTATAATAAAAAAAAAGATATAGATGTATACATAAAGAAAGTAGAAAAAATAATATTGCACAAGGCCAGAAAAATATTGATTTAAATGTGAACAGCGAATTAAATTTGCATATATCAAGAATGCTCCACATGAGCCGCCAGCGTTGATAAGTTTTAAATTTCTGACAAGTTGTCGAGGGACGACGCATCATCGCTCAAGGCGCTCGTTAAGCTCCGGGAAAGTCAAGCGCTTCAGTCGAATCCGCCGAAGGGCCATAAAATATCAATGCCTGCCTTCTGCCAGCTCCAATTTAAGTCAAGGCGTGGCGTGAACTGCCTCCGAGGCATCTTCTGACGTACACTGGGAAATAAACATGCATAAATTAGGAAATAAAGAATCTTATAATCAATTAAAAATGTTATGTTTGGAACGCAAGAAAATGGATTATAAATATATGTGGAAACCTTTTAATTTCAGTCAAGTTCCTAGATTTTAGGGTCTACTTGAACAATTTTTGCAGGACTTCAGCTTACCCATTTCCTTGGAGTCACACCTCTAAATGCCACGTTCCGGAAATGTCTTTTCCCCTTCTATGCTGTTCATCAGTTCCAGTTCCAATGAACCCTTTGCCCATGATTTGCAGACAGTCCTCGAGTTGGCTTCTTGGCGCGATGAAACATTTTTCGAAAAAACATTCCGCCTGCGGCCAGCCCTATCCCCAGTTGCTTCTCATAAATGTTTTAACGGAGTGCCATTTTGAGACGAAGTGTCACTTGTCTAAAGACAACAGCATCACGCTCGTGTGCCTTCTTTTTTGCGAATAAAGACGTTCGTTATTTCCCCGCCGGGTTCTACTTAGAGAATTTTAATTTTGAAATGCCTCGCAGGGCGAGTGGGGGAGAGAACTTTGGTATGTTTCTTGAGGTTTTAAGTGACACGACGACGAGTTAATATCATAAAAAATATTAAAATTGTGTCAAAAACAAGCTAAAGTCTTTGCCCAAATGGGGGGAGTGGGGAAAAAGTTACCAAAATGATGTCGTACGCATATGTTAGAATGTTTACAGACAGATTCCAACTCACTTAGGCAACTTTTTGATGTGGGAGTAATTACGTAAAATTGCTCGACAATTCGGTTTACATACTTTGCTTTCGAGAAATCAATTCCCCTCGACTGCAGCACATAAATTAACCCAGAAAATCCCAGATAAATATCTATTAGCTTAGCGGGAGAAAAAACCAGTAAAATCTGCTGTGCCACACGCTGTAAGACATAAACCTCACACGCTGGCCGCACCCATGACTTTCATTAGAGCCGGAATTGTTTTTCCTACTTGCCTTGGCTTATTTATAGTAGTATGCTGTGGGGGCGATGGGGAGGTTCTCCTTTTGTTTCACTTTCTGGGCGATAATAAAAACGATGACGAGTATGATATGCATGTGTGGCAGCTCGGTTGGGCAGTGAAACAGTCCAAGATAAATGGCTCTGAGACTGAATGCACTGCAGAAAATAAAATGGGGAATGATTTAGAATCCCAACTAAATATTATGGATTATTTTGTTGCTTTAGATGATATATTTTAAAAGAGTTTATAACTATGACAATTATATTTTATTTTAAAGGTAACTTCAAGTGCCCTCAAAGTCAAGCCACAGATTAATATATAAAAAATATAATAAATTATATGATGACATTTTTTGCTTATTTTTTTTTTATCTATAGCTGAAAGCTATATCATATTTCTCTGAGCATCAGTATCACAGTTAATACATAGATAAATATTTTTTGCCCTGTGTGGTTACCGAACTGGAATTCCAAGCAGTCCAATATCAAATCAGCCAGTGAAACCGAGTACAATGGCGGCGCACTTGATTTATGTTTATTATGTTGCCCTGCCAATAATATGGGCCAGGATCCGGCCTTCCCCCCCGCCGACAGGACTGGTTTATTACAAGACAATGGCGTTGACAACGGAAAGAAGCAAAGGCCGAGGGAAAAAGAAATATGGTGGCAGAAGCAGAAGCGTCGCGACTGGCAATTAATATTCCACTCGCTCGCTCTGTCAATAGTTAACTACTTATTTTCGTGGAAAACAGTCCGGCATTCAATCATTTATTCATTTCGCTTTCCGCATTCAAGTGGCATTCACATCGCGATGAGGGGACCTTGAAATGGGCTCCATTATGAGTCTGGTTCGCAGGGCTTGATTAATTGAAAATAAACCCGGTCCTAGACACTCGGATTCGGCAACAATGCCGGTCGTCATCGTCGGCATCATCAACTCAATGGGTGGAAAAAAGAAAAACTGAAAAAGAAAAACAGGGAAAAATCAGTGGCATAAGGAACCAACTGTGGCAACTATTAATGCCCATCGCTGTGCAGTGCATAACAATGCGGATGCACATGAAGGGGAAATGAAACTTTTGTGGTGCATCATCCAATGACGACAATGACATTGGCAGAACAAAACGAGACTCGTTCTGTGTGCAATAATTTTTAATCCGGCATTGTAGCACATGAATTTCCATAATTACTGGCAAAAGTTTTCAGCTGCAGTCCTTTTTTTTGAGGGGCGCCTCGGCGCCTGCTAACCTTGAAACGAATTTAAAGCCGCTTTTGTGCACACACTCAACGGGTCGTATGCGTGATTTTTATGCAAATAACCAAACAATACCCAGCAAGCGGATCTCCAAACAAAGCCCGCCTTTCTTATTTTTTTATTTCTGGTTCAAAAGGAAAGCGTCAGAGAGCGTTGGAGTGTGAAAACGCAGGCTTTAAATAAATTAAATGTAATGCGAGCTGTGAGTATGAATTGTTTGCAGGACTATTCAAAAAATCTACATTTTGAGTTTTAGCCGAATGAATAGCATACTTGAAGGTCAATTAAATAACTTATATTCCGTTAAAAATAAAGATATATTAAATATACATTTAAAACAAAGAAATTATAATGTTTCTCGCCTTAAAAAATGTATCCCTTATTCTTGAAGACCCCAATTCATAGTGATCACAATGGCGAAAATAATGACATTAATTAAGTTGATACACCCACTCGGATTTCCCTCCTGGCCAAGATTCACAAAGTCGCAAAAAAGTGTTAAATGCGTCTTGCCTTTTCTCCTTATTTTTTTCTTCTGCCAAACCATGACTCGCTGACTGATTGTCTCATTGTGACCAACAGACACACTGACTGACATCTGATGTTCATTGTCAAAAATGCATCACAGCATCCCGGCATCAAGAGCTCAGCGGAGGGGAGAGCTGTGCTAATTTGTTTTTGCACTTGGTTTCTTGTTTGTTTTTATGTGTGTTTTTTTTTTATGTCACGGCCAGCTGGGCAAAGCCAAAAGCAAAAAGCGGCGAGAAAGCGCTGCAGCAGCCAAGTGGACAGACAGCATGTCAATCAAGCCCACGCTTTGGCCCAAAGAAAAAAGCCCGAAATGGTAAAAATACAGAGAGGAGGCGACAGAGGAAACGACGGCAGTGCAACAAAGTGTCTTCATTTGGCAGCCAGAAATTCTGAGGTCGCGGCAACAGTGGGGCAAGGGGTTATTCGGGGACCCTCCGGCCAGCCTTTGGATGTAACTGCTGCACCGAGTTATGAAAACAAAATTAATGTCAGGCGGCAGCGGGGGTCGGCTTGGGAAGGAATCCCCTGCTTAACAGGGGTGGTCTGCAGAGAAGAAAAATACGGAATGTATAGTATTTATAGAGAATTTTCTACTAAACTATTAACTTAATATTTCTAATTTATAAAGTAATAAATTGAGAGATTGATGGAAGCATCTCAGTAGCCTTGGAAACCGTGTTTTTCTTTAATATTTCTCTAAACGGTTCACCCGAAGGGTTAATAATTTAAACACACTTTTCTTCCCGTGTGAGTAACAGCTTTCGTCCATCAAAGAACTTAGCTTTCGTCCTTTCATTCACATTTTTTGCACTGCCACACTGCCGTTGATGCTGTTTCTGCTGGCGACCTTGTTAATGACAAACAATATACATAGTTTGTGCGATGCTTTTTCATCTGACAAATGGCCGCTCGGAGGCTTGAGGAGCCGTCTCCGAGCAAATTCACAGCATCAGGCGTTCGTCAGCAGCAGGACAGGACTTTGCCACTTTCCCCATTTCCCCCATTTTGTCCACGGAACTCCTCATGTTGTCTGTGCCGGGTCATTTTATGTGCGCAATAAAAAAATGAAGCCGCTTCTCGGGCTCCTCGAGCAGGCAGCATAAATAGGCGGGCATTATAAACAAAATGCGTGCAGAGGAAAAAAATGATTTACAAAATTAAATCAGGAAAGTTTTACTAATAACTACTTTAAAGTTAAATTATATTTTATACATTTACAAACAATATTTTAAATAATAAAGGTTTTTTGTACACATTTTTGGATTATTTTAATATGAATTAGCAAAGTCTTTTCTAAACCTATAATTCTCTTTAGGCTTTCACTTAATCAAGTTACCAACTAAATCCGTTTAGTTCTGTATACCGAAAGCTTTCAAATCAAGAACCTACGCTTTAGGATACTTTTTATGAGTGTACAAAGTTGGACGCTGGTTGCTAACCCCATTGCCTAGTTTCCTGCCCAACGGAAATGTCAACAGCAAGAACAACAACAGGCGCAGCTTGCCTTTGGACTCATTTTTTAGGGCTCGAATTATGCAAAAATGTTCCCGTCTTTTTATTGGCGTAACAAAAATGTTTTTAATACGCAATGGTCTGGAACCAGAGTGATAAGCTTAAATTACAAGCAAACCGTCCACATACAACTGCAAGTAGATGTTCAAGGCATATATCTATGTGGGTATATATGTAGGTACATTTCTCGCTTTAGCAGTTTATTTTGCAGACCAGGCAGCTGAGCTTTATTTCTATTTGAGGCCTGGCCAAAATTTCCCATAAAATATGGGTCAGCCCGCTGTTGATTGAGTTCTGGTGGGGGCTCTGTGGCTCAGATTCTGGTCACTCGAACAGTCTGGCATGTGAATTAAGTTGTGAGCGGGTGTTGGCCCGGGGAAATGGAAAGATAATACAAACACAAGGGCAAAAAATGGGGAAAAAAGGTGAAGGGGTGAAAGTGAAAATGGAATAAACAAGAGATGGCTATGTTTACTTGGCACGTGTTTGGACAAATTTGTTGCCTAGTTTTGAGGGCAACGGCAAAACTGTTAATATGATGGGAAAAAGAGGTTAGTCTTTCGAAGGTGTGAAAGCAGATGGTAAAGGATTTTATGCGGTATTTTGGCAGACTATTTTGTTAAATATAATTCAGGGCTTTAGTTTTGCTTAAGAACTCAATTTAAAATAATTTCTAGAGCTATCAAGAATTTCCTAAAAGTTTTATAAGCTGAAATCGGAAATCAAATGTCAATCAAATCAAAAAATTGAACCATTTCGGCCCATGTGAAATATACTAAAATTCAAGCAGAAGCCAGACAATAAATGCAATTAAATCCTGCATACAAATAGGACCTCGCTGGGAGCCACAGTCGGAGGCTGCGTAATTTCATTGCATTCAATTACATGCTCGCAACAATAAAATCCTTGAACTGCTGGCCCCACATCCTGTTCTCCTCTAAACCACTTGGGCTGACCCACTTGAGCGGCCCAGCACTTGAAAATGAGTCTCCAAGGAGCGCGAGAGCCGAGTCACCGCAGTCCTCGGCTCCTGCCGCCATTGTCCTTGATGGTGTGCGCCATTTTATAATAATTGCAAGAATGGGAAGGAAAAGCCAGAGCCAGAGCCGGCTGACTGGGGAGGCAGCGCCTAAAAACAAAATTGTAGGCGACCCTTAAGGACAATATTTCAACACAATTTTACACCCACGCATGGAATTTCGCGCCTTTTTTGTATTTTCGCTGTTGGGGGTTGGTAAGTGTAATAAAAGTGGGTGTGGCTACGTACTTTGTGTATGTGAATGCAAAAAATATCTCTTATACATAAAACTTGCTCTGATTTAATTTTCAGCTGTACAATCCTTCCCAGTACAAGTATATTTCTGCTTTGGAATTTGAGTAAATCACAAATAATCCTTGGTAAACAAATAATGCTCCTTAGAATAATATTTTGTTACAATTTAGAGACAAAACCCACCTACAGCTCAGGGTTGAACTTAGACATTTGATTCAAACAAACAAAATTGAATTTCAGCTAAGTGACATGTAATCAATAATAATGCAGTTCCACGTAAATGACTCTGATTACAATTGAGGAATGCATTGCGTGCTATAAAATGGAATGCCACATGAAACTCGAAACTAAATATTTATTGCAGATCGCATTTCTCGATTCTCTGTTTCAATAGGTGGAAATACAGAGAAATAACCACTCAAAAGACAAACAGACCACTATCAATATGGTTTTGGTTCATGCCACTTGTTCGGTTTTGCTCTTTCTGCGGCCACTACCAGATAGCAATCAACGGCAAAGCTAGCACTCAAGCCGCATCCACATCCACAGCCGAACCGCCCACCAATTCACAGGAACAATTCTCCCAAAATTTCACTCGCAAACCCTGGGGCGCAGCTTTGTTGGTTAGCACATGTAAAATGCCAAAAACTTTGAAAAGGAGCCAAAGCGATAGACATCAATTTGAAAAATGGGCTAAAAACAACAGCAACAACAAAAAACCAAACACAACCGAACAATGGGTGACCCAAGAGCGAACCTGAAACAAGAAAATGTTATATTTTGGGATAAGGACATAGGGATACCCATCGATAAACCCAGTCTGATCTACTTTAACCCTTCGTATTAATGTCTGATATAGTAACAAATAAAACCTCTTTGCTTTCCTATTATTTTATTATTATTTCTTAAATAAACATAGAATACTTCTTATTTATATCAAATAATTCAAACTAATATCCTTTGCAACCCTTACTCTAAGGGATAGCACAATCTTCGGCGACGTATACTTAACGTTAGTTCTGTGCTGGAAATTTGAGCAGCATAAATTTTGACAGCCAGTTCACACACAGACAGACACATGAGATTGCCCTGGCCAGCAGGAAGCGGGCAATAAAAAACGTTACATGGCTGGCGTAGAGAGCAGGCTAACGGACACTCACTTGCACCCACACGTGGACACACTCCAGCACACACTCACCAACTCTCGCGCTCCTGGGCGATGGGTAAGCCATAACAAATGCTTAGCCATACGTCACTCATACGCCAGGTAGCCCGGCTGGATACGTAGCGAGCGTTAGTTACTCCTGGGTGAATGTGCACTGAAAAAGCGACCTAAATATAAATTTATAGTTTAAAATATTATTCAGCCTTCCGATTTCTTTTTAGGTATTATTAAAAAATAATATTGCTTAAATAATATATGCAGAATAGGTTATTATGTATAAAAATATTTAATAAAATGTCATAAAATTTGATTTCACACCCTGTCTTTATAATGCCAGTATTAATATTTCTGACCACGTTTTCAGCATTTTTTTTTTTACTTGGTTTTGGAAAAAGCCTTTAAAATGATTTGAATATAATAAAATCCATTTAACGTGTTTTTTTATGGATATACGCCATTTTTTCCTCTTCTCACAGTCTTTTTATGAAATAAAATAATCCACCTTGCAATAGTTTTTTTAACATTCTTAAAAAAAAACAACTAAATATTAAAATAAACTACTTTACGCCAACGTTAATCAAATTAATTTTGCTTCAAAAACTTTTGTTTGGAAAAATAAAAACTTTCTCTGTATTCCTGGTGAGATGTGTCATGCGTACTCAAAATGAATGTCCTTCGCCGAACTGGCGTTACCAAAGTGCTGGCTAGCTGGGGGAAAATTCAATAAAAACAAATTGATTGCTCCGGAGGATTTGCGTGCATGCTAAAAGCCAAAGGTAAACACCATCTACTCTCGCCTGGTCCTGCTCCTGGTCCTGGTGCTCGACTAAACCCCACCTTTATGTTAAGTGGCACCTGACAGATTGTCAGCGGCGGAAGGGCGACAAACAAACGCTGCCAGCTGACTTCCTGGATTCAGGATCCAGGATCCAGGATGGCCACCACCCCAAGCACGTCGGCCGATCAATATTTGGCCAGCAGCGAGGATTTATGCCAGTTCATTTGACTGCCTGCCCGCTCCTCCAGTCTTCCCTGACATCTTGATTTGGATGCGAGGAAGTCAATGCCGGCAGGCAGTCCCTGCTCCTATCCCGGCACAAATTCGAAAAGTAGAAAACCTCGTTTGTTGCTCATTTGATGTGCGCTCACGCATAATTCCATTGGACTTTCCGGGTGTGTTTCAAGTCGATTTATGTGAAGGACAGCAGAAGTTTGCTTTCGCCTTTCTGGCAAGGGGGCATAAAACACATTAAAGTCCCTTTTATGACCGCCATAAAAGTCAAGTCAATTCGCCTGGTTTCGACCGCCTCGGCCTCGGAAAGTCTTGACCCTCGAGTAGAACACAGAAATATTGTACCAAAAAGGTAAACATTAAAAAATCATGAAATCTCTAGTAGGCAGGCGGTGGCACTAACTCGGAATGCGTAAGTGATGATATTTCTTACGGACTTAAAATATAAGCCTAAGAAAAATGTTAGAGGAGTACGCGAAAATCTCCGCAAGATAGATGGGAGCCCCCCTCTGGGTAATATCCGATTTTTTCTGCTTCTATCCGGGGCATCAACAACCAATCAAGAGCCAAGGCTTGACAGAGGAAAAAATAAAGCCATGAAATTGATAAAATATCAAATAATTTATACATATTAATATCTAGACACAAAATTCTCCCGCAGAGTTTCCGGAAATTTGAATCAAAATTAATGTAGAATTCTAATTAATTAGATTTAAAATCCTCGAAGGCACCTACATTTCTTTGTATATTCTTACATTAAACCATAGCCCCGTAATACATTTATTTCAGTGTCCTAAGCACTCGGTTTCCTTCGACACGAGTCCTGCCTTCTCAGCCCACATTGAAATCCTCTATCACAGCATGATTCATTCCGAATCCCTGCCACACGCACACACTCTAAAACCTTAGACAGATATCAGAAAACAATACAAATCCATGGCGTACAAATATAAACATTATTTAAATGTTCCCCAAAAAATATGCTACAGCAAAAACAAAAGGAAATCCGAGCGGACTGAAGGAAAGACAGGGGAATACAAATGCAAAGGCGGCAACAATAAAAAGTGGAACAGCGGCGGGGCCAGAAGGATGAAAACAAAAATCAAATAAATGGCAATTTAATACACTCAACATGCCATTTCATAGCTTTGGTTGTTGCCGCTGCTTTTTGTGAAAATTGTTATTGAAGCAACATAAATTTGCCGCACGAGGCGTGTGGCGCAGTTATTTGAATATGGCTGCACAACAAAAGGATTCACAAACACACACACGCATGTGGGATGTGCTGGATTTGCCAAAGGGTTTTACACCGAAATCAACCAAAATTAAATAAAACTCAAAAATTTGCAAATCTCTGTGCACTTGGGAAAAAAGTGTTAACTTTGCACAATCTATAACAGTTCTTAAAGTAATAAATAAAGGATACAGAAGTGAAAACTAGAACCTGAAAGCCTACGGACTCTTCCAAAAATGTTCTATTAAAACCGAGCTTGACCTTTCCTCTCTCTTATTTTATTTATTTTTTCCGAGTGAATGTGGCCCTGTTTGCTGGGCCCAGTATGTGTGCGTTGTCCAATTTATTTTGTAAGCCGGCGAAAATGAAATAAAAATCTGTTGACCAACCGCGATTGCAAATGCGATAACAGCGCCAACGGATACGGATATATAAAAGCGCAAAGGACGCACAGGACACCCACAGCCAGCACATTTTGCTTGGTATACTTTTCGGTGCGCCGTAATTTGCTTTATTTAATTTTGGCCACTCGTAAATCTGAGCAATCAGCGACAGAAGACAACAGGCCCTGCACAATCAATTAGCATCAATTAAGGTGCTCAATGAGGCGAAGGACGTGATCCCAGATGCGGGTACATCGTCCATGCTCCTCCTATATGTAGCTATATATGGAATCCATTCTGACTCGACTGCAGTTGCAAGTTCTTGCATTGTCCGTCATGCAAATGATAACTAATTAAATGCGAAATGGGGAAACTGCTGTTTGGGTTGCTCGTTTGACTGGCGATGATGCCGTTTGCTCTGTCGCCTGCAAAGTTGTCGGGGCGTTGTGTCAACTTCTTGCACAGATAATGAGTTAATGAGTTTGCCAAAGTTCTTGCAGCACAAGTTGGCCAAGAAGAGGGGCTTGCAGCTGTCAGCTGCCAAATGTGGCGGCGATGACTAAGTGCTAAGGGGATTTCAATGTTTGCCATGTGAACTTGTCAAAGCGGTTAACGGTGGACATTTGGTTATTCCTCTTCAGTCATTGTCATTAATTAAGCGTATGCAGTTAGTTTGCTATTTCTAGAATCAAAAGCATTTCGGTGATCCAATTCGATTGCTATTTTTCATAAAAGGGTTGACTCCAAAGTCACACTTTTATTATTTACATACATAAAATAAAACATAAAATATCCTTTAGTACAAAGCTTTATGAAGTCATAAAAATATCAAGGGAAAACCGAACTAGCACCAGCCGAGAAAAAGAAACAAACTAAATTTATTGAGCCTTGAGCCTACGGACTCCGGCCAGGGACCCAAAAAAATATATATTTAGATATATATATTTTCAAGGCACAACTTCAATTGTGCCAATAATTTTCGGAATTTATGGCACAACTTCTTGATATCGCATTGAAATTTTACGCACTACTTGCTGCAGCCGGAAACTTTGACAATAAGCAGCAAAGCCAAAAAGCGCCGAGTCCTTGGAATCCGGAATACACATAAAACAAAGCGAACGACCAGCCAAACAGTGGGTCACACACATTTTATGGGCCAACTCTGAACCGAGGGCACTTAAACCGCAACAAAGTTATATATACGGATATATATGTATATGTGTGTGTTTGACTAAAATTCCTCCCTTCTAACTAAATCCATGGTTCTCATTCCATCTTTATACCAATCACACCACTCATATTGCCCACCCACAACATAAAATCAGGCGCCTGGGCTTTATGAGAATACTTTTCACAAATTTATTTATACAACTCGTTGCCTTTTAGGTACATTTAATGGCACCAAACTAATAAATGCCCAGGCCGAATTTTAATTAAGACATTTCCATTGACTCGTCCGAAATTTGCAATTGAAATGTGCCTGAATTGGCCTTATGAATAAGTACTTGCCGGCCCATCAATAAGTCGCAGTAATAAATACAAACTGCCATTGATTTAATTACACCATGGTCACTCGCCCTTTGTGTGAGCCTATTAATTTTGCCAGGACTCAAAATAGAGAGTGGTATTTTTCAATGAAACTACTGCCAATACTTGCCAAGCGTTAGATATAGTTTTAATTAAAATTTTCAGCTTTGCCACAAAACTATTTCATTAGAGGCATATTCAAAATAACAGCCACAACCGGAAGCCAACGAGGTAAAGTAGGTTCAGAGTAGAATCAGGTGTAAAAATAATGAAAAATGCAAACTAAATTTTTATATTTTATTTCCTTTATTTTCTAGAGTTATGAAAAATGTATTTTTCATCAAATAAAGTTGTAGGATAATTCTTAGATGGGTAGGTTTTCTGATTAAATTGATAAAATAATGTTAGAGGGTTGCATTTTCTGTATTCTCTCAATTTATTTAAGTGAAAATTGACGTTATTTACTAAATATCTTGGTTCTCCTCTGGTTAACCAGAGATTTGGCACTGAGGACAGCGAAACATTTCAATTTCATGCGCTCGTGTTATGAGCGCTTAATGAAGCCGCAAGCATTTCAACTTGCCAACCGCATAAAGTCACACGCTCGGCACTTTCACAAACCCTGCAGCCAGGCAGATGGCAGTTTATTAGCCAATTTAAGACAAAAGCTGCGACAGGCCACTCCAAGTCAACCCCATCTACATGGCCAAGCCCCTTCGGCCACCGCCTGTGGTGCGTTTTATGTGCTGCGATGAATTCTGGCGGCGTTTTTGCCGGGCTGCCATTCATTTAATGACTGAAGCACACACACCCACAACCACCCTCACACTGGTGGGTTGACCCTCACCCGCCGCCCCCTGAAAAAGTGCAACTGTTTAAGCTCCAAGGCTGCCCCACCTTCGGCGGGAACTGTGACAAGTGTTTGACTTTGTCTTTAGTTTTCCATGCGCTCGCTCGCTCGCCGCAGACTTTCCCAGGTCTCAGTAAATGGCACTTTCTCGCTCTGGCATAACGTTAATTATACGACTCGTTGACCGTGCTATTAGTGCTCAGTTTCGGCTTGAAAATGTATAAAACTTTGTCACACTTAACGCTCCGTCCCCCGAGGGCGTTTCCTTGACTTTTCCTCGGCTCTTGCCGGGGGATTGTTGACTGCTCTGAAAGCCTGACATTAACAAAAGCTCTCCGTGTCTCCTTTCCAGGTATGTGAAGATTGTGGAACTGAGTGTGCAGCAAAAAGGTAAAATATTAATTGAATTACTCCGCCTGTTGGCCGCAAAGCCACATTCGCCACAGTCAGGCCAAATATTTGACAGAGGCAGCTGCTGGAAGCCGGAGTAAATTCAGCACACAGCCGCAGGCAGGATCCTGCCGTCCTGAAGGTCCTGCTGCCGATGCCAAAATGCAAATCAGTCAAACGCATTTCATGCATGCCTGGCACTTTGCCCCTCCTGCTTCTGGGAAAGCAGGCTAAGTGGAAATTACAAGGCGGAGTCGAGCAGATAATGCAGGATGCCAAACCACAGTCAGACAAAAGCGTTTCCTGAGTGCGGTTTACTTCCGAGAATTTTGCTAGCATCTCCTGCTTATTATTATTTGGGGGGTCAGGATGCGGCATCTGAAGATGCTTTAGAAGATGCAGCTTAGTTGCCGTTTTTCATGTCGAGCCAAATCGGTAGTGGAAGCCTGGGAAAGTTTTCCTCTTTTCCAATTTAATTTCGGTTCAAAAAGTGTTCTCGAAATAATTCCTCATTGTTGAGAATTTTCGTTAGAAATAATTGGGTGAACCCTGATGAGAATTTTATATATTTATAGCTTAAATCCACTTGGAGACATGACAAGAAGATGTATTTTTTAATTGTTTAATTTGAACTATAGAATATATATATTTAGTTATTGCTTTATAGCAACAGCTTATGTCTGTTAATTTATTTTTATTTGTTTTATTCTTATATAAACAACTACCTAATAAATAAAATACATAAAGAATTCTATACATATTTTAATATTAATTTTAAATCTTTAAAATGAGCAATAAGAGAGAGCTGAAAAGGTTGTTAATATTCTTATACACATTCTCATTAAATGATTCTGATTAGAGCATCCCAAGTTTTCACAGGCAAATGAAAACCCACTCAAGGCTCCCGTTCAAGTGTGTGTAAATTTCCCTTTCTTTGCTTAACTTATTCCATATTCCGTATTTGTTTCACTTAAGACCCTGGCATCGACAGCTTTTCGCACTTTGCCTGCACGAGTATTCCGCAGACACTGCTATTCTATCATTTATTATTAAATAATTGAATAAATGAAGAAGCACATTTGTGTGCGAAGCAGCTAAATTTATAATGCATTGCGGCTGCCTGGCTGCTGTTGCGGTTAATGAGACTGCCAGCCGGCGGTTGAGGTTGACCTGCCGAAACGCACCACAGATAGCCCGGACACGCCCATATCCCTATATCCTTTTCGCACGTGGCAGCCACCTGGGATTCGGTATAGTTTATACGGGCTCCTTTTCATTAGATTGCATAATCTTTGGCAGACACAGGACCCGAAGCTGTGGCTGCGTGTGAGTACATATAAGTTTTGCCTTTGTAATATTTCATTTTGCCAGCAAGAATCCTTAATTATTTACGAGGCAACGATACACACAAACGCACTTAGGAGCAGAGAGGATGCCTGCAACTTTGGCCAAATAATTGAATATTTAAGTTGCATCCAGCTGGGTGGCTACAAAGTCTCAGCAATCAGCTAATATTTATTGGTATCTCACAGATACATGCCCTCTGTAATCACAAGATAAGGCAGCAGCTGCCGTCTCTTGTTTTCAATTTGCATGTCATTTTAATGAAGTGAGTGCGGTGCGGTGCGTTTATTTTAAGCCTTTGTCGAATGGCATTAATATAGATTGCCACAACGAGATATATGTACATATCTGCAGGAGGGTGTGCCCCCTCATCGCTCGCCAAAATATTCATAGAGCCTGCCCCAATTCGCCATCAATGTGTCACTTTAAATTTGAAAGCTTCTTAAAAACTCGAACCCATAAAACTCTGCTCCACAAAATACAAGTGTGTGATACAAAAGTTAAACACACGTGGCCAGGACAAAAACCACCTCCTCCGAAGAGGAAAAATAAAATTGAAGGAGGGGAGAAGAGAGGAAAACATTCAAATCGTTGCAAAAATCAGGCCAAGCTCGTGCACCCGTGCTCTCGTGCCTTCATTTTCCGGGCAGACGAGCGTCGGATACGGATACGGATTGGGGTTTCTGGTGCGCCACAGCCACAGTGCGGGAATATCTATGCCACTCTACATATTATTTTTGTTTATTTTCCAGGTCTTTGGGGAAGCATAAATAATAAGCAGCTGCATTTGCCATCGGAAAAGCTGAAATTCTGTGCGGCTGCGTTAAATATTTATCCGTTGCGTGGCTGCTTTAGCGCGTGACAAATATAATAGCATCACTTCTGATGCTGACATGGACCGGCGTGGTCTGTTTTGGCTGATTAAATGGCTAAGTGCACTGGACAGATGCCTGACCTCACATTTAATTCTAATTCACACAAGCGGAATTTCTAAAGAATTTATTTGTTCGAGTTTTGGTTTTGATATTGTTAAAGGAAAGGAAATATAGCATAGATAATGTTTTTTTAATGAATAGAAATTTTTACTTTGAACTTTCAATGCCTTGAAATATTACTTCAGCATCTTCGAGGGCTTGTATTATAGTTTTGTAGGTTTACAAAAATTTTAAAAATTTGTCTCGGTGTCTATCCTCCGGTTCCTATCTTTTGGTACTACACGTCCTGTCTGGTTTCTGGGAATTGTGCGTGCTTCACATGCAAATGCTATTAGGGTGTTTGGCCGGCGGCGTGTCTGCGCCTTAATTATGCTGCAAACTTGCCGCACTCGATACGGCCGGAGAGGACTGAAAAGCAGTGTGCAGGGCAGCATTTATAAGCGTATGCCCTGGCCACAATTAGCAAAAGTTGCTGCAGGTGCTTTATGCACAAGGTGTCCTCGGACAGGGGGAGCTTATCCCCGCAGTCGCCACTTTGAAAATAACCCTCCTGGCTGCTGTTATATCTGTATTCTCATCGAAGCACCCCTCCTCCACAGCTTGGCACATAATGAAACTTGATTTAGCTGACAGCAAAAAGTCACGTACAATGGTGCGTATTAGTAATCTTGTGTTAACTTTGTTAGCAAGCACTTGAGCATGTCGCAACGGAAAAGTTCCTTTCACAGATACATACTGCATACATGAACGAAGGGAAAAACCAAATATATAGTAAAAATACACAAGTGTGTGAGTGCCGGTTTGTGCATCCTAACTGGGTTAGTGCATAGTTTCATAAACTTGACCAACTTGATTGACAAAAGGTTGCCTTCAAGCGAACCAGAATGTGACTAGTCCCGACTTTAAAATGTGAAATAAAATTGAATTTATGCTTTGGGAATTTGTGGACTTTATTTAATATGGGGGAACATTTCGAAAGCTATCAAATAAGCAGAGCAAATAAGAAGTGCATTCAGAATTTGAGTAAAAATGATGGCTTCAGGAAAAAAACTAAGAAATACAAAATATACAGTAAAACCCTCGTTATTTAGTAGAAAAATAATTTAAAAAAAAACGTATTTATTTAGTTATATTTATTTTTATAACTTAAAGCTTATAATTTTAAATGGAAAGTTAAAGTTGTTTCGCAGGAAACTTTGTATTGCTTTTCTTTTCTGCTGAATATATTTTTCCTTTATTTAATTTCATGGTTTCTTATCAGGAAAGCCTTCAGAATAATTGGCCAGGTTTTTATTCACCTAATTTTTATTAATTTAGGTGAGGAGGGTCTGAGCTGGCCCTTTTATTGAGTCTATTACCGATGGACCGCCGGGTCGTAAAAGTTTCTTTTTCTGCATTTACGAGGAAGCAAGATATGTATACAGTAAATTCTCGTTGTTATGTATATTAAATTTATAAAACATTTTTCAAAAACAAAACCTTAAAATGAATATAATATAGGTATGCAAGTAATACGTAAATTTTTTTAGATTTATAAAATAATAAAAACAAAGAGCTTGTATTATATGTTTGTATCTTAAATTTAAGCCTCTGATTTGCTCTAAAAGGTACATTCCAACTCGTACACTCTTACGAGAATACGCACAACTGATTGTCTCTTAACTTCGAGTCCTTACTGTATATATTTTGTACACCTCCAAGTTGGGGGCAATTGCATGTGGACCAGCGTTTTGTCTGGCGTAATTGCTACACGCATTCGACGTCCATTTGACTGCCCGGCCACTTGCTCTGAAGCTAATAGAATTAGAACATAAACCGCTTTATTGTCGGAAGTTATATACGCCACATATACGGGCTGAACAAAGCACTTTTATGACAGCTCGCCGATTTGCTCGTCCTGGAAATTGACGCAAAACTTTGAGGCTCGGATGTACATCATTAAATTCAACGCTTGGTTTTGCATACATGTGTGTGTGTGTGTGTAAGTGGGCGGTGGGTGGGCGAAGCTAGGCTGGTCAAGCCATAAAAAATGAAACTCATTTCGGGCAGGAAAATTGCGCGCTCAGTTGACGCACTGCAGGTGCGGCACATTACACGGGGGATTTTCCCGGCTGTTTTTGTAGGAAATCGCTCTTTACGATTGTTAGGCTGCTTATGCTTGGCTGGCAAAAAAATGTATTATATCATATAGGGTATAAGGGGAAGTATGGAATAGGAATTATATAGAAAAGAAAACCAAAGAGTATTCTCAGCTTAATTAAATTTAAATTAAAACAAATTACTTATGATGTTACGACCTTGTTAACATTTTGTAAATAAATTAATATATATTTTGACAATTCGAAAATTTGTAAGTTAATCATCAATTTAGAAATAATATTTTACAACATTTAAATTATTTCTAGTCTAGTTTCAGCTTTACCTCACTGTTATGGAGTTAAAACTTAAAGCTATAGGAATTAAATATTTTAATAATTCTAATTATTCCACTCACTGCCATAAAGTACATTATCACCCATCCCGAAAAGTTAGACACTTGCTAATTATCCAGACAGCTTTGCCCAACTTTGCCCCTAATTAATGCCCCAGCTCGACTATAGTATTCCCAGTGGAATATGTGTTGCCAGTTTCAGCATTTAAAAGCTCAGACGAACATAAACCAATTTAATTTATGGAGAAATTGTATCACAAAATGTGACTTTATTCAGGGGATATAAATTAATATTAAATTATACGAATTTCGCGTGCTTCTCCGATTTTAATTTGTAATGAAAGCGACGACGAATGGCGTTGATACAGCAGAGAGCAAACAACAATTCCCATGTATAGCCTTAAAAGATTTCACTTTGTTATGCAATTCCCAGCCAGAAAATGGGGAGCAGCAAATTAGACAGGAAGGAAAATGAACAGAGAGCAGAGCAGAGGAAAAATTGCCAATATCAAGACCGGCCAAAACGGTAATGCCAACAAAAAACAACTGGGGAAAACAGAAAATGCCCAGGAAAACAGAGAAAAACAGCAAGACAAAAAAAAATGCAAACAAATTTCGTGTTCCAGCTAACTAAGGTCCCTGGCCCGAGGGAATTAAATGGCAAAAGCAGGCATAGCCTGGCAGCCAGAAGAAAAGCAGAAGCGGGCTAGTAATTATCGAGGAAACTGCAGGCAAACTGTGAACCAGGATAACTGGCAACGCTGAATGGCTTTAAGGATGAATGGGGAGCTAGCACCCTGTGTATGGAATCAAATATTCTTAAACTAAAAACCTGCACGAAAATCGCCTAATATAAAACTCATTATAAATCTTAGAAAAAAATATAACAAAAAATTAACCACTGAGAAAAAAATAGAAGGAGAATGACACCAAATAAAAGTTTATTGAAAGTGTGGAATAGGATTTTTATTTTATTTTTACCAAGACTTTTTGCCATTGCCTGTGTTATGTAAACCAAATTTGTGATATAATTTACAAACAGAAATTCCACGCTAATCTTTCAATTTAATTTTCTAATCTCGCGTATTTAGGGAATTATTTTTCACAATGCTTTAAATTGCTCGAAGCCCGGACAAACTCTCACCGAAGCCCCACACACATGCACAACTCGAATCTGGAGCGTGAAAAATCAGCGACACTTGTGCTCCCTTTGGCTTGTTAGCCATCAGCATCTGTTGCCGTGGAATGTGGGTAGCGCCCCAGAAAGCGGCCCCCAGGCTGAGTTCCACTTCCTGCTTTTTTTTTGTTGCAACGGTTGGGTGGGCGGTGAGTGGGACCGAAGGGAGACCGAGTGGGAGGACTCAGATAGCTGGTGGGAGGCTGCGCTAACAAGATTCGACATTTGAACGAGAGTAATCCATCAGCCAACGTTGAGTACAAAAATGGATTAAGAAGAAATGAGAGTATGTGCGCCGTGTAGTGGAGAAGGTTTCAGTTTCATATCGGGCCTCCGGTTTTTCCTTCCTCTTTTTAAATCGCTTTTAATGTGCGGCATTTGGTCTCGTTTTTTGCCTTCTCCGTAACTGGGATGTGCTTCATTTTTCACAATGGAATGAAAGTTCAATTATTTGATTTGACAGGCCCTGCCAGGAACTGGCATCAAAGAGCGAAGGCTGCGAGCATTAGATTTATTCGCACACAAACAATCACCAGCCGCCGAGGCGACTGCCACAACGTCTTTTATATCGAACATGACTTTGACTGCACAATTGAAGTGTAATTTATTAACTTCCCCTCATGCGAAATGAGTTTTTCGCGTTCCAGTAAAATCGATAAGGAAAATTCCTTGTCAATGCTTCAAAACAATTGAGTAGAGGGTAGAAAATTGGCTTCAAAAGATACATATTCGGCCGCTTTAACGAGTTTTAGTTATATAGAAATATCTTTGATAAATCACAGTATCTCTAAAGTTTATTTGTAACCTATCTTATTTAGCAGTAATACTTTCTCAATGCGTAAAAGGTATCCCTTTTTACCTGAGTCTCCCTTTAAAAGGTAGAAAGTTTGATTAACCTCTGCAAATTAAGGTGGAATACTCAAATCCTGATATCTATCCTATTGCTACCCTTATGAGTGTGTGAGCTGTGTATTTGATGACTTCGGTTTACGATAAAGGCGAACCCATAAACAACACACTCAGCCGGTTGATAGTCCATAAGCCCAATGCCGCAGCACATATCCCATCCAGGCACCTTTTCCATGGAGCTGGCAACAAATTTTAATGAGCGGGCTCAGCCCATCTGCGGGTTCATTTCTGGGCTCAGCCCGCAGCCAAATAAAATGCCACCCTCCTGCGGTTTGCTCGCCCGAAACAAAAACTGTTAGATTTTATTTGTTTTGTGGGCGATAAGTGGTTGACAATGTAGATTTTGCTTTACAAACAGTAAGCCGAAACATGTTAAATAAATTCTAACTTGACAGTTTAATGATTTGGAGAGAGAAGCACATTCAGTGCGTGCGTTTTAGCCTTAATTTTTCGTTTGAATGTGGCCTAAAAATAAATATAAAACAGAAATTGTGGTAAAAAATTGTAGATTTCAAGATTTTTATTATATTTAAAATATACCTTAATTAAAATTCCTTACTTTTCCGATTCAGCATACGCTTGGGTCTTCGACCTCAGTCGCGTATATGTCGCGATATCAACAATCTGTCTGATGCCCCAGTCAAATCCTATTCGATTCTCATCAATTCTCAGCGAGTCAAAGGCCCCCAGCCAGGCCAATCACACAGCCAATCGAAATTCCAAGTGTGAGAACCAATTTGCGACTATTAAACGGGCACCAGAAACACAAGCAGCCGAGTAATCCAAAAAGGGATCGGATCGAAAGGGAAAGAATGAAAGCGGAGCCGAGGCATCTGCTGTGCAATGCATTTTCTGGGTGGTGGGCGTTGGATTCAGACCAGATTTGAATGGCAGCAAAGCCAAAGCGAGCAGTCAAGTGGGTGCGCCGTATGTATGTGTGTGTGAGTATCTGTGTGTGCATGTGGAAGCCAATCTCGGAGAGCGCGACAGGAGGAGCGACACTGGGAGAAGTGTCATAAGGAAACTTAACCCTTAACAAAGGCAAAGTTTCTGGTTAGCCATAAAGCTTGACTTTTTTATAGCCTCTTAACTTTGTAAGAAGAATTATTTGCATTTAGCATTTGTAACTTTTTTTCTCTGTGTAACTGAGCTACGAGTACAAATTGCAGTACTTGTATCAAGATACATTCGAAGACCGAGCGAACAACTGAAGCAGAAAGTTTGAATGGCTCAGAGGAGAAGGCAGAGAAAGGCAGTCTCGAAATATTTGCATAGGTGACTCCCGCCCCCCGTGGCCTCCGCTTGTTGGCCCCCATTTCCCTGTTTGCTCGCATATTGATATGCTTTTGGCCTTCTGTCGACACTAAATGCCAGGCAGAGCGCTTAAAGGCAATGAAAATCCGTTCTCGCCGTTGCGCTGCCTAAATAGTTAAACACAAAATCCCAGCACAGAGAAATTGAGGGACGCCTCAGAGCGGTTAGGTGGGGTGAGTGCCTAGTCTCACTTTGACATTTGTTTGACTTTGCCAGTTGGCCTAACACAAAGGCAGCAGGAGCTGCTGCAGGATTGTGTGCATTTTAGCGGAGTTTTTAGGGGCGAAAAGCTACAAGCGGAACCCAAGTCATGTTTAAGTTTGATGAAGGAAAAGGGGAGACATGAGAAAGGTTGCTGGGGGTGTCTCAAAACATATTTTCTAGCTAATATGTACTCTACATGGGAAAATAAATTCAAAACAATACTATTTCTTATAATTTTATAGGTATAAATATAATTTTTGATGAATTTGTAATCAATATTTAATATTGTTGAAGAACTTCTTAAATTTATTGAACGAAATTAGTTGCAGGAATAAAAAAACCTCTTAATTCGATTAAATAAAAATAAATGCTGCTTTTATTATTAATTATTAGCTAGAAAGAGTATTGTGAAATTCGTTTCCTGTCTTTTATTGATGCATAACCCACCTCCGTAGCTCCTTTAAGATCACATTAACAAGCACACTCCCTGACACTTGGTTAGGAGGTCGCACGTTGCGTATACGCCCCGTCTTACACTCAGATCCCACCTGGCTGCTTGTTTTGCAAAAACTGTTTGCTGGCTGTGGAAACTAATTAAAATATGCACAACTTGCCAAAATACTTAAAAGCAACACATGTGTGTGTGTGTGTGTCTGTGTTTAGGGCTGAGGCGCGGAAGAAGCCACTCGCCGTGGCATGCAGAAAATGTTGGTAAACGCCGCTTTTGCAGTTTTTTGTAATTTTCCACTCAACAGATTTCCCAGCTCCCCTTGTTCCTTTCACTTCTCTATGCCGTTTACAAAAATGTTGAGAACACGGTGGGGTGGTGGGAAATGGGCGTGGAAAATGCTTGGAGCAAGATGCCTTAACAACAAATAGTTTATTTATGCGCTTATTCTTCGTTATATATGCACGTTCATTCCGTGTTGCCGTTGCCCCAAAAAATGGGAATTCATTTAAGTTTCCTTCTCGGTTTATGCTTAGTTTCAGCCAGGAGTACAGGATTTAATGCATGCAGGAGTTTCATAAGGCTATGCATATAGTATCTAAGATGGGAAGTGCATCTCTCGTGAATACTTTAATGGCCTAAAGAGGAAAGGCAAAAGAATTCTTAAGTGGTTTCGATTTCTTTGTAATCTCTGCTATTTTGTTCTCTAGCTGTGAATAGGGTTCTCTCACTTCCTCTCGGCTTGCTGAACAAATATTCTGTTCACCTTTCGCGCTCGGCCCTTAGGCAAAAGTCGTCTGCTGTTTGTGCCAAAAGTTTTAACTAATTTTCTTGTTTTCGTGCCAGAGAGACCAAATAAAGGCGAAAAACTTGCATAAGACTTTCACGATAAACTTTCCTGGAGGGACAATTAAAAAGATTTGTTTTCATGCTTGAATATTGTTTTCCAGCACCGAAACTGCATGCATTTGCTGGCGGAGATCCTTCCGCTTTAAAGCCACCTGCTACACGATAATTTAATTGAATGTGCCAGCCGAGAGGGGAAGGAGCGACGAGTAATTAAAGTCAACCGGTGGAGGGAGCAGCGTTCAAATTAAGCCGAAACAATTTCGGATGCCTTTGTTTATGCCATCGTTATGCCAAACTTCCAACTGGGCCGAGCGGCACAGCAAACCGAGCCACTTGACGCCTAATGACCAATTTAATGGGAAGGCGGAAGGCTCCGTGGCGCTGTGTGTCCAGAGAACATTTGCAAATGAAATGGCCTGAACAATGGCAGGGAACGAGCTGGGGGATAGGAGCGTGGCCTGGCGGAGCAATTCGACCGCCTGCCGATTACCTGTTCAGGGTTGTTAATTAAGTTTAGGCAGCCTAAATGTTATGGCAAAGTTTTCTATTACCGAGCCGGGAGAGACGGGCACACGACTCCTAATGAGACACGTAGGCGTATGAGTAACGCAGTCAAACAGGTGAATTTACGGGACAGACGACGTGACACAGTGAGCACAACACTCAGACGGAACAATGGGGGCGTATGCGTAATGCACAGGATAATCACCTGCCTTGGCCTGTCCCGGCCAGTGCTCTCGTTCGCGTTCCTCCCCTTAATTATTGCCCAGCTTCGAGGCGTAAATACTTTGTCGGCCATCAACAATTCTCGGGGATGCTGCTGCGCACCTAAAATATGTATGAAACTCGATCGGGGAATTGAAAAAAAAAGTCCTGCCGAAATATATTCCATCTAACAAATTTGCAGCCAAAAGTTACTGAACCAAGGGGGAAAGCAACAACTTGGCTTAGCGTGTAATACCATCCGTAACCCAGAAGCCGCCGACCCCAGCCACCCACTCGTATCTATGAAATTCGAGACTTTTTCTAGCTGGTGCTCGCAACTTTCACTGCTTGAAAGTTTTCGCACATGAGCTTCAAATTGCGCGTATCCCCCCCAAGGGAAAATGCTGGGGATGGCGAATGAATGGGAAATGGGGGGCCCCAAACTGAAATCGAAAATTGTTTGCCAAGCGAAGCGCTTAGCTAAATGTCTTCCGTGCCAGTTCTCCATTGGGAGGATGTCGATTGTTGTGGAAACCGGAGAAGGCAGTGGAGCCAGTGGAGGCCCTGGGCTGGGCGGCATGAGAAACAGGATAAGGAGAAGCTAGAGCTCTGGGCGTACAGGATGAAGGGGAGCGAAATCATAGCAGAGCAGGTGCACTCCTCGCCCGCCCATTAAAACGAACGACAAGTGCAAACATGGAGTGCCCCCACACAGGGAGAAATATTACTGTGAGGAAACAGATTTCAAACTAAACTCCTAAACCTGTCTGATAACCGCTTTTAGGAGAGTAAGAAAACGCTTTATATTCGTAGAAAGAAATGAAAGGTAGAGAAAGTTATAAAGAGTTTGCATTGGAAAAAGTATGTTTGCCTTCCTTAGATTCAAAATAAATCCGAAGTACTTTTAGTAAATCTAAATAATTCAAGTTAACTCCTTTTTTTTCCTTTTACATTTTACTCGAAATTCAGATTTTTCTTTCTCTGCACCCGGGGACCAATTCGAAAGTCCCAGAGACCGTGCCACACTGCTGTATTTACATGCAGACAATATGAAGCAGTCGTATATGTTTATAACATCCGCAAATTGTTGAAGATAACAATTATTGTGCATTGAAAGCAAAGCTAGGGTGGTTCAGAGCCGAGAGAGCTGAGGGGCAGCTGTGGAGCAGTTGCAGCCGGAAATGACAGTTTACGGAAACACACAAAGCCAACGAGGACGGCAGGACCAAGGACCAGAACGGACACAAAGCCAGGCCCAAATAGCCTGGAGATGTGCCATTAGGTTGGCAGCAACTACACACTCGGCCCCGCAAAGTCCGCCCACGTTGTGGCTAAGCAGATTTTGTATTATTTTTTTTTTCCTGCTCTTGTGCTGTAAATTTTGCAAGTTGTCTGGGGATAACTATTTCACCTTTACAACTGGTGGTACTGCTGTCTCCCCAGGTGTTGCTCATTAGTGTAACAGGCTTTCCTGTGCGGTTAAGTTGAGATTGTTCAGATTGAAATATTACTGGCTAAGACTCCGGCTTACAGCATGAGGTCGAAACTCAATTAGGGACCAGCTGGGGATTTGCTGTGCTCGGTAAATAGATATTAAAGCTGACAATGGGTTTCTGTACAGATTGTTCATCAATTTCGGTATATCTTTCTTCTGATACATAGTTTTGATTTAATAAAGTAAACAACACAGGAAAGATTTCTCCAAGTGCTGCCCTCTTAAAGATGAAGAATTGTAAAGAATGAGATCGTCCTTGTCGTAAAAAAATATCTTGTCCATTAAACTTGTTTATTTTTTAACCCCCCATTCCGACTTGACCTAATTGATTCCCATTGTCTGGTCCGGAATCACTTTCTCCCTGCCGAATGAAGCCTTTATCCTTGACTATTTCCCATCACTGGCCCGCTGAAAGGTCAATTACGGCTCAGATGTCCTGGCCATTGTTTCGGCCTGCGCTTATGTAACTCCATCCAGCGCCGACCTTGCATTATTTAGACAGGATGATGATTCGCCCTTGCATATTTATAAGGCGGAGCGAACAAGCAAATGTATTAACTAAGTGGGCAAAAACAAAGCCAAAAGCGAAACAAAATGGCTGGCTTCGAATGCTCCTATGACCGCACATACACAAAGGACCCAAGGACCTGGGGACCAGAGCGGCAAAGGACCCGTTGTCATATCGCGCCAGCAACGCCCTCATTGAGTAAACATTGAGTCAACACTTCCGCCGAGATAACATCAACATGGCGCCAACATTATGGAAGGGCCGAAAGCGATGGCCAAATAGATATTCCATTGCAGATAACATGAGCCAAAAGACAAAGGCGAGGACGAAGCAAAAAAAGTCCGGGGGAAACCAGAGCGCTTAGCTCTTGGCCAGCGATTTTTACCCAATAAATTATTTTATCTACCATTTCGGGCAAACAAAAACAAATACGCCGCATCAAGGCCGAGCCACGTGGCATAAAATGGAATTAGGAACGCATTGACAGACACACAGAGAGCCGCAAAAAGAGACATACACAACACACAGAATGGCGGCGGCTGTTTATGAAAACGTCATTAAAATACCCCTAAGAGCATCTACGCTCGTAGTTCCAGTAAAAGTAATCCTTAACAAAGCCAAGGGCAGTCCTGTGGCATGGGTGGAAATTAATTAAGACTAACACGCTCAGGCGGGATGAATATTTAGGAGCCTGCGTCCTTTGGCTTGTGCGCTGCAAATTGATTTTCATTTGAAATTGTCGCCTTAAGTGTGATGGACTGCCAGGATGATAACAATCCAAAGTAAATTATGCTGAAAGCCAAGATTTAGCTTAGTTAGCTGTGCTTTCGGGTAGAGTTATTTATATTAATACAGCTGATATAGGGTTCTATTCACAATTTATAACATACTATACTTTTCTTTTAAACAGAAAGTATTTCCTGTGTGCTATTATCCATATGAAATATGGTTTTTTTTGTAACCTTATGAAATATTTTTTAGAGGTTACGACAATGTGTAATCGTCTGTGACTAAGTCTTTAGTTTCTATATCTATCCTCCTCCCATCACTCCCTTTACTCCTTGCCAACTCTCTTCGCTTGTGTTCTCTCTAGCCTCATTATTTAGTCTGGTTTGGCTCACGGGGCGTATGCGTAATGTCTTCGTTTGCCATTGTGTGCGCGTGGCTGTCGCCTACGTCATTGTCGTCAATTATTTTTGCATGTGTGCTGCTATGTAATGGCGTAATGTTGCTTTAATATCATTATTTTGCCATTTGCTGTCGGTGACCCCCCAAGGGAAAATTATTTAATGCGACGCCAAATAACGAATTCAATTTGCGGATTCGGGGCAAGGACGAAAAAATACCGGAACGAAGGCAACCGAAAGGAGGCTGGGAAGTGATGGCTCCCAAATTATTTGCCAATATTAAACGATAATTTATTTCCAACTGGGCCGAAAATTTGCCTTCGGAATTTGTTTAGCCGCGAGCACGAAATTTATGCGCATGCAGGGAAGACAGCATTGTAAAATCGGATGGAAATTAATTTCCCATGCATTTGCCGGGGCCAATTGTGCGAAAAATTTATTGCTCCAGCTAATGTTTGCCCTAAGGATAAATTCATGTGTATTAGAGTTGTGCGTGTGTGCCAATCGAATTCGAAGGATTTCAAATGTCAAAGAACTTTGCATAATTTAAACACTTTGCGATTGCGTTTTCCCCCCTCAGATTACTCCTTTGAGTCAATTCCAAATTTAAGATTAAATTTATTGTCTGCAATAGAATTTGTACTGCTTCAGATTAAAGCCAATTTATTATGGCAGCGATAGCGACTGAATAATTCATAATAAAGGTAAAAATTGGTTATGAAATTTTAACGAGGCCTTCGTTTGCATAAACAATAATTGCCCATCTGCAATTGGGATGATGCATCATTTCGCATATTTAATTTTAAACAACATTTATGCTAATATTTAAAGCCCCTTTGAGCCGCTTTAAGACCCAAGCGAGAAACTACTTTCCTGCATTTTCTTTCCATTTCTTAAAATGCACAGGGATTATAATTTCCGCCAAGTGTTTTTTATCCCCACCACTTTTCCGAGACGCTTCCTTATTTTCTTCTCGTTGACTTGTCAGTTGTGCTCTTCCTGATGAAAGTCAGTTTAATTTCTGCCGCTGTTGTTGTGGAAAGCCATTGTTTTTCCCATTTTCCGGGCAGAGGACGGCGATGGTGGGAAGTTATGTACTCGTATACATAAATAAAGGAAGTCGGCGAGCAGAAAAAATTATAAGCCTTTGTTTGTCGGATAGTCAGCATAATGAAACCCTAAAATGCAGCAAAAAGAAGATAGCCCATTAGGGCAATGAAGAGACGTCGGAGGAATAAGTAGAGGAAGAATTGCGATAAAAAAGTGTGTGTGGAAGAGAGAGAGTTTTTTCTTCGAATATTATTATCAGGAGACGAACTCTGACATGCAAAATGCATTTAGCTAAACTAAAAACGTAGTTAAAAAGTCGCATTATTTCCCATCACTCGGAAAGTTCGCCATCGCACTTAATTCTTTGTTTGCCAGTTCTTCTTTGGTTTCCCAACTCTTCTTCAGATTGCATTTTTCGCTCATATTTTCTTAGAGCGAATTTCCCCACATTTTTGCATAAATTAGCATGAAAAATTACAGTTTCAGTTGGTCCGAGTATCTGTCAACTCGTTGGTCTCCCTGTACTTTCACATTTATGCAAAAACCATTGGTTTTTGTTTTCGAGTTTAAGCCATGTGTTGCGTGATATTATTCAACGGTCGAAGAATTCAACTAAATAATTACTGGGGAAATCCACAAAAACTTCTGAAGCAACTAGAATTATATATCTGGCCTGCCTGTATATCTTTGCATGGAGCTACCAAGGCCAAAAAGCCATTTCCTTCGGCCACTATCTCGTTTTTGCCTTGCCTGCCTTGGCATGGGTATTTTTATACCCACTTAAGCAGGGGGAAGGCAAGACAGTCATTTCAATAAACTCAAATAACAATGCCCAGGCAAGTAAGTCAGAAACATTTTCATTTCCATTTCCAGTCAGACAACTGCTAAACAATTTTCCCACCCACGCCGCGGCCACCTTCCCCCCGCCGACGCATTCTTTTTCCTTTGCTCTGCCGTTGCCTTTGCCTTTGCCTTTGGATTTGGATTTCTTTTTATATTTGTGAAGATTCCTTCGTTTCGGTTGCTTTCCACAACTCGGCAAAGTACCAAAACTGATTAAATTTCCGGAAATACATGTCTGCGAACGTATCGAATCGATATACTATAAAGAAGCCATTCCTTCCCACATGCGGGCTCCGAGATGGGAGCATTGAATAAAAAGCACATCGTTGCCGCCTTTCCAACTTTCGTTTAGTTTATCGCACAAAAATAAAAACTGAGAAAATCCAATATAATTGGAGTTTCTGCCATTTATTTGTAAAATTTTGTGAGTTAATTGAAGTGCTTGAACCCATAAAAACTGCGTAAAGCAAGATGTTTTTAGGGAATTTCTCTGTGCTGTTTGTGCTCTTTAATAAGTTTGAGTTTGCAACCCAAATAATACCCAGAAAAGACAGATTAAGACAGGAGAAATCTGAACAAACAAATATCCATTACACCTAAGGATTGACCTAACTTTGAACTTTATTGCCCATTGTCTGACCTGCCCCCGCTGCCCCTTTTCTAATTGCTTGGCCCACAATTCTTAATTTAGTTGTGCTACTTAAGCAGTTTAATGCCGAGGCGGCCACGACTGCTCCTCGGACGAGCCGCCCTTTCATCCGCAACTGCCGTTACCGCCTCCGCCTTCGCCTCGAAAGACAAATTAATGACCCTCGGACCGGGCTGCGGCTGCGGATGCGGATGCTCCGTCTTGGTGGCGCTGAATTTATGGCACAAAGAGCACGAAAAAAGTTGCGGCAAGACGGAAATTGCGGCCAGTTGCAAAGTCAAGAGACTACTTCTCGTTGGAGATGTAATTCCAAGACCCGGCTGCCCCCTTCGCTCACCCGCCGGTCTGCTTCCATGATAAAACGTTTTCCATAGCAATTCCCTGGGCCGCTTATCGCGTTTTGATTTTTAATTAAAGCAAAAGTATTTCACAAACTGGAATTTCGTTTCGTTTATTTGCAATTAAATTAGGCAAACAACATGAAGACACTCTCGAATCCAATTATCTCTCGAAAGCCGAGATACAAATTACAAATGTGAATAAAGTCATTCCGAATACTGGCGTGCGTACATCCAAGTTGTATACAAATTTGAACTTTTTGACAACTTTTTGTTTTCTGTCCAAAAGTTCGGCAAGAATTTGTGGAGGAGCAGCGAAGAGCAAAGTTTGAGATGTTTTTCCTGTCATGTAATAAGGCGGCATTATTGTGTACATAGAATCGTTGAGGTTGAGTGTGCTTAAGGAAAACCTTAAGCCGGCTTGTTTCAATACTTTCCGGACGAGTCGGGCAAATAAGAGAGCGAGTCGGACATTAATAGCAATCAGAAAAGTTGAGCCTGGACGCCAGCTGTTGGCTTTGCAATAAGTGCATATTTATATGTTTGTCACACTGTTTGAACAGTTGAAAGTCCTAACCGCATCGTGACTGGCCCCTAACTCACTTACAATGGCGCAACGTCGGGGCAACAGTGCGTATGATTTACAATGTTTACCCTGGGCGGGTGGGTGACGCTGAGTAAAGTAACATAAAGTCACTATTGCTGCGGACAACTTGATGATGTTATTTGCTGAACAAGCCAAGCAACTCGCTCTCCCGACTCTGTTTGCCTGTGTGACTTGGCCTGGGGGAAATTATATGCGGGAAATTCACTCGAAATTTGGTATAATAAATGAAAAGCGAGCCAAAGTCGAAGACGAGAATAAAGTCAAAAACGTAGGCGAAAGCCATCGCTGGGCCTGATGGAATGTGAAAATAACTAAATTTCCAGGAACACAATTAATTCAACTAGTGAGCCGAGGATTATGAGCGGAGAGGCAGCCGAGTCTAATTACTTTGCTAATGATCTGCATAATAATTTACTTACACTTGAGGGCATCATATAATTAAAATTTTACACCAGCTCCGAGTCACTGATTCAATTAATACCCTGCAAAAAGGAGATTGGGGTCAAAGGAATAAGCCTAGTTTAGATAAGCCACAAATATAATTTAAGTAAATTTCACATTATTTAAATCTCTGTAAACTTTTCTTTTATGTTATGATTTATTTTGACACAATATTTTATAATTTAAAACATGAAAGAGACTCTATTTAGTTATGGAAATATCAAGCAGCTCATTTATAAAACTAGTGAGGGCATTAAGAATTTACTAGTTAATAGTCTGAACCGCCTTTTATGCCTTGGATAAATTGTTTGTCGCCCCAGATACGCATTCAAATGGCGCGTGTCGGGTTAATTATTAAGCATAGGTTAAGTGCCACAGCCAGCCGACGGAAGGTCTAATGAAAAGTGTGCCATCTCTTTGAACCAATTGCAGCCAGCATGAAAGGCCTCAGCCCCCAGCCGTCGACGGCCAACGCCTCCTCATCCTCGACCGCCGCCGTTTCCGCGGGATCCCAGCGAGCGCTGAGTACGTGAACGTCTCCGTGGAGAATGTCCGCTTGCATGACAATTGTAGCGTGCCGGCATTCAGAAAACGCAGCACCATCAGACGACGCGGCTGAGCGAGCAGTACGTGAAGTGATTCTCAACAAGGTGCAACGGCAGGAGGACTAAGAGGACTAAGACCAACATCAGCAGGAGCGGGAGCTCTAGCGCAAGGACAACCAACGCACATGCACGACGGAAAGGCTTAGCACCTGCACCAGAGACGCAGACAGCACCAGAGCCAACGCACGGAATAAGTAAGTGCGAGCTGAATAAAAATGTCTTCCTTCCAACGAAAAAGTCCAAGAATAACATACAGAGCACGGCCAGGTATCCCGACAGTCTGGCGGGTTTTTGGGCTTATGAGACTGTCGAGTGCCTTACTCAGGACAAAAGCTGCTAGACGAAAGTCGGGTTAATTCCTGAACAACGACCAATAATGGTAGACAATTCCTCACTTAAAATTGAGCAAGCGGATTTCCAGCATTGTTATGGACAAGGAAATATCCTTAGAGAACTTATGTTTCGCTGATTTCATTGATGTGCATTTTCAGTTTGATTTCAGATGGTAGGAAGACTTTACAATAGCCTTAAACCTAGATTTTGTAAGGCCCTAAGTGGTTACACTATCCTCGGCCACCCTCACAAGGATCCTTTAATAAGCATTACCTCGTGATCTCCTTATCGAACTTGATTCTACCAAGAATGGCACACAGGTGGGCGACAAATGGCTGATCCAATGACCCAATGTCACCAGTCAGACAACGAAAGGACTCCAGCTCAGTGCTGTGCACCTTAAGCCTCCATCGACCCACTCCGTTCACTCACTTGTCGTCCCACGTAGGCATTCTGTTCATGTTGTCAGGAGCCTGCTAGACTGACATGTCTGGCATATGCAAAATGCCAACTGTCCTGGCTACCGAACCTATCCACATTCTTCCCATCCCCGCCCCCGTTCCCACTCCTTTGTACCTCGACTTTTGTTGTTGACAACAACAAGGGCAAGGACACTACAGAAAGTGCAAACAAGGTGATGCTTCAGCTGGCAAACATACCAAAAAACAAGACGAGAGAAAGAGAGGGCAAAGACAACGAGAGGACACTAGGTTTTTCCATCCCATCTACCAGCCCCAGCCTCCCCCAGATTCTTTTTTTGGAGGGACTGCCTTCAGTTTGAGCACGAAAATGGCAGAGGGCCGAATGAAACGCTTCAGGACACACACTCGGCGGAATTGGTTGAAGAGAGTAGAAGGGCCCGAATGAGGCATTGTGAAAAGGCTTGATAGAGCTTGGATCAAATTAGGTTTGAAGGGAAAAATTTAATTTAAAAAAGTGCCGTAAACTGAGGGGATGCTTTGAATAAATTACATATTACAAGGATCCTTGTAATTGACTTTAGTCCGATACAGAACTTATGACTTCGAACTTGCATTATTTTCTCTTGAAGTATTTAATTTTTATTATCTGGAAAGAATTTAGTAAATATTTTGGCTATACTATGTACATTTTATTTATGTACATTAAATCGTCTTTAAATAAATATAACATTAAGTAGTTGTTGACATTGTGCCATTGTTTAATTAAAACAATTTATTTTTTTCTTTTCAGAATCCCGTTCACTTTAACTGCCATATTTTTTTGCACAAGAAAAACAAGCAAACTCATTAATGTTGTAAGGTTAAACAAAAAAAGGACATACAAGCGGGTAAAATCCCTGCCGCAGCAAGGAAAAGCGAAAAGCAGGCCACGCCACAAACAGCTATCTTGCGGTCAATTATAAAACGAGAGTAAAAAAGGCGAAATAAAAACACATAAAACAGGACACAAGTTATCCGAAAAACATCGGCAACATTGCGACGCGGCCATTGTGACCAATAATAATAATGGTTATGTTGCTGCACTCGAAACGCCACCTCCCGCCATCAGCAGCAACGCGAACGCGGCGGAAAGTCCCGCCCATCAGGACGTGCACGTGGTACACACTGCTTCTGGTCCTGGCTCTGACCCTGTCCGGATGCACTGCAGCGGGAATTAGCTACAGCAGCAACAGCGGCAACTTGAGTTCATCACAGCGCAGCCCCGGTTTGGGGCCATCGACCAGCAACGGCGGACTCGTGTTGATCGGATCCAGCAGCGCCACTTCCAGTTCCGTGCCCTCATTATCCCTCACTTCATCGTCGTCGGCGGGTGGTTCCACGTCCTCTACCAGCAGTAGTTCGTCCTCCTCGGGAGCCGCGAGCAGCGGCAGTGGCAGCAGTAGTGGTGGCAGTAACAACAACCGCAGCGGACGCCCCTCCGGCAGCAACTCCAACTTCAATTCCAACTCGAATCATGATCAATTACCCGCCCAGCTAACCTCTCGGATTATCCATGCACGCAATGGCGCCATATCGGGCGTAATTGTCCAATTAGATGGCCGGCACTTGGATCCGGTTGAGGCATACCGGGGAATACCCTATGCCTCGCCGCCGGTCGGCAATCTGCGCTTCATGCCTCCCGTCTCGGCGGCCATGTGGTCAAATGTCAAAAAGGCGGACAGGTGAGTCAAGTTACCTTTTTAAATCAGGGTATTTGTGTGGGATTAGGCTAAATGGTTTCTTAAAAAGTTTGAAATTAATGACGGAATTTAACAACAAAATTGCATCACTTATGTATATGAGTTTTTGAAGAAACTTTTGCTAGAATCTCTATCAAAAAATTAATAAGAATATATTGAAAACTTGTGGGAAGTTCAAACTAGTTTAACATTATTTTGCAAGAGTTTATTCTGATCCAAAAACTTCCCACTTAAATTGACAGCCAAAGCGAACATTTACTACTTATATAGCTTTCCAGAAAAAGTGTCCAGCAAGTCCCATCAGGAACAACACAAACCCTCATCCCACTAATTTAATATATTTACCAAAAGCCAAAAGGGTGCCTTTGACCAAGTGCTTTGTCCTTTCAAAAGCGTTAAAGCATCCTGCAAAAGGGTTGAATTTGATTTCCTCTTTCGAGTGCATAAAATGATCAAAATGCCATAAGTCAAGGGCTGAGCCCGCGAGTCTCTCGAGACTGTCCAACAATTGTCGCCTCAATTAACTGGCTCATTATTGAGTCAAGTGCGCAGGCGGCGGTCCGAAAATCTCGAGAGTCAACTGAAAATAATGAAAATAATGGAAAGTGCTACAACCCTTTGCCCAGTCCGCGACAACAATGGACATAATGATAATGGCTTCTGAAAATAACGAATGAAAAAATGCGGAAAATACAAGTCAAAGGTCAACTAAGTCGGCGGCCTTCCGCCTGAAATATCTCGAAAATTAAATATTTACGCTGTCGCCGGCAGCGAACGGTGCGACGGGACAGCAGCAGCGGCAACAGCGGCTACACAGCGGCGGCATCTAATTTACAAATGCTCCCAAGTGGCAAATCATTATTCACAAAGATGCCCAGAGATATTCCTGTTTCCCTTGTTTACCATTGTTGTAAAAAAAAGGGGAGCAAAATGGGTCGGCACTTGGAGAAAATAGTATCTGAATAATTCTCTATAAAAATGTATTCCAATTTTAACTTAGATGAAAAATTCTATAATAACGTTTTTTAATGTAAAAGTCATAGTTTTCAAAGCCATTAGTTCTATTCTTACAAATCAGAATCATTACAGTAAATTGTAATATATATTTAACTTAAAATAAAATATACAATTTCCCTCATAATCATAAAATCTTTTTCTACGTGTTCCTCTGCTTTCCAAGTTTTTCCCCCTTTTTCTTCAAAGCTTCCAAAGTCCCAATGCTGATGGAAAAGGGCCGCGAAATCAGTACAGCGCACAACGGGAGCAAGAAAATAAAATATAATTTTTCAAGTTTAACAAAGAATACCACCTGCGGCCTGCTGGCAGACCGATGATTCTCGCATTCTCGCATTTCCCCGCCAATTTTTGGGTAATTCAAGTTGCCAAGCGGACAGTTGTGTCGTTTCTGCGGCATCATCTTCACTTTTCCGGCGAGGTGAGCGGCTTTATTTGTCAGGCCGTCCCGTGTTGACAGCGGGGGGTCAAGTCGGGAGGGGAGGGGGCCAATAAAACGGCTTGAGTAATGTTCAGGAGATTTTTCAGCGCGTCAGCGTAATAAAGTTGTCCATGGACAGGTCACACAATAGGTCATTAGCCTGATTTTGCCCGGGAAATGGATCCATCTCACGTTGCAGGGCACGAAAAATGTAGATTGCTTGGTGGTTTTCGGTTTAAAATGTTTGGGGTTTCCTTAAACCATTTTGCTAAATTCTTCGAAGGATGCACAAATATTTAAAACATAGATTTGGCAAGCATTTAAGGACGAATCTATTTTACCTCTAGCTCAGCACTTTTCACCTGTCAAATTCCGCCCTTTGAACTAAAGTTGATTCTGAATTTCTGCCACAGCCAACCTGAACTTTTTGTGCTAAATATTTTGCCACCGCAAGTTTTCCCACAACTTTCATCGGGCCTCATTGTAAAAATAATTTCCCCCACCACACAGAAAAAAATAATAAAATAAAGGAAGCTCAGCATGGAAAAAAAGGAAAATTATGTCCACACATATTCCTAGCCCGCCAAAGGCAGCAGCTGTTCATGGCTTTGACAAGCCACGCGTGTCACCACCAAACCACCGAGCACCGACCTTCCGCCTTTCACCTCCCTGCCCAGCCACCGCCCATTTTTCCCAGCCCCAGCCACGCATTTTCCCCACCCACAAAGGCGCCATCGTCTTTAATAAAAATGAAATAAATTCTGCCAGCCACTTTGCACTCTTGATGTCGCTGTTGTTGTTGTCGTTGGCGTTGTTGTCGTTGTTTCCGCGGCTGCACATCGGTCCTGCCCTTTGCCTGTGGCGTAAGGATTATGAAAAACAAGCGGATTAGTGGCCAACCTCTCCTGACCAGGTTCTGCTCGAATCCCCGGTTCTGGCTCATAAACGAAGTGTAAAAATCGCAATAAACTGACGAGTTTTATGCATGACGCCAAAGTTTTTAATAAAGAAGAAAGTAAAAGCTCGGCGCAAAAACGCTAAGTGGGGAAACTCAAGTTAACGATTTTCCTAATAAAAAAGCGCATTAATGAATGGAAAGCCCAGGGACCTTCAGAAATGTGCGTGCAGCATTTTGAGAGGAATCCTTCTCGCTTCAACAAACGAAAGCAGTTAATACACAGGACGAAAATGTATACATAAAATTATTTCTTATACGAAATTTGAAAAGATTTCGTTTTAGGGAAGTTACATTAAAATAGCAGAGAGGAGTATTTTATAAGCATAGAAATAGCATTAAATTAATATTGAAAATACATAAATAAAATACATATTAACATTGCTTTAAATACATAAATATTAATATTAATATTTTGTATGCCAAATCTCTACTTATCCCTAGGAATTTTTCCTTTCTTGTGTAGAATGTGCGTGCAGCAGTTGGAGAGGCTCTCGTTCGCCCCAGCAAACGGGAGCTGGCTCCATCATTAAAAACGTTAATTCCAATTTGAGGCTCAAGAGCAAGTGGTAACCGCAAGGTGGCAAAGGCAAAGGAGGGTTAAAGGGGCGGCGCAGTGCCCCCCACTACGAGGGGGCGTGCCTGCTCGAGGACATCAGCAGCATAAATTGCCGACTGACTCGACGGTGGGCGCTACAAACTGTTGCCCGTTTTAAATGAAATTGCGAAAATTCATTTTAAATTGGATTTTATTTAATTTGACTGCGGCAAGAAAGCTTTACGCCCGAAGGAGATTTTTCCGAGGAAGGTGTGAGCCGTGAGGTGTGTGTCTGGGTTGCCTGCCAATCTAATTTGCGGGAGCAAGAGGAGGTTGGGAAAATGAGTTGGGGGGGACTCAACCTTCTGGCCCGTTGGCCACAGGTAAAATTAATCTATTTTACTTGACGTGGCCGCAATGTCGCGTATAATTTTATGCGATCCGCTCGTCACCTGCCATCCCCCAATGAACTCTACACTGCCAGACTATGGGACACACATAAAAACAGTTAAATGATTTTCTTTTAATTTAAATCCCTTATAATCAACCATTTCTAAGTCAAATAAATTTTATTAAAATATTTGCTATATTTAAATAATTAAAATATGAATAATATTTTATTGAAACTTCAAAATAGCTGCACTCTTCGTTTTTCTTTGTGTATATGCGTATACGTTTCTGCTTGGCTAAGATTATGCTTTTGTTTGATGTATTTAAGCCGAAAGTGCCAGCGGATCTCTGGCCAGGCTGCTGTCCTGGCTACCATTTATTTACCACAAAGCGTTGCGTATGCCATCCCTCCATCCTCCCCCTCAAAAAGTCGCTCAGAAGTCTCCGTGAAGCCCCAAGACCGTGACCCTCGAAGCTGTGTCTGCTCCAGAGGGGCGCTTTTCCCTGCATGCAGATTAGCCTGGCCTTCCTTCCACTCAAATGTACACAAAACTGGAGCGTTTTGGGCCAGCTTTGCTTTATGTTTTGTTTGTGAATTCCAAATTGCATGTATTCCGGAATATGCGAGGTGGAGGTGATGGGGGCTATGGCACGGCTATAACCTTGTTTACTTTTGACCGCGTGCTTTGGCTACCGAGCAGTTGCCAACTGGCCAGGGTCACCCATTCCCCAAATTGTTTGCACGCATTTCCCAGATATCTGTTTGTGGCAAATAATCTGCGATGAAAGCAAGCTGTGTTTGAGAGATGCAATCTGATATTAGTTATTAGTCGGAATTCAAATATGTTGAGGACGTTCAAACAGGGAAATTCTAGTAACTGAAAACACAAGAGTTAAGCAGCTTAAAGGAGATAATAGATTATAACTTGTATTTCCTAAGGAAAGTATTAGTCCTAAAACTCATATTTTAAATAATTTCATATTAAGCTAGTCATAATATGTAAGCCTTTTGGGCTTAATTGAATCTGAAACCAAAATGAGAAGTTTAACAATTTAAAAAGTTTTTAATAAAAAAAACTTATTATGTTTACAAAATAGATGGGTTTTTGTAATTAAATAAACTTGGCATAGCTAAATAATTACTTGAAAGCTTTATTTAATTTATAAAAATATTTAACAAAAGCCAAAATTAATTAGTTAAAGAAATTAGTTTCGCACCAATAATATCTATTACTCCATTTCAAACTCCCATTCAACTTCTGGCACATATTCCCGTAAAAATAGTAAACGGCTCTTAAATAGATTGGCCATCAGGGAGACATGATTATTTGCTCCACAGCTGTCTGTGGAATCTACAAGTAATTATCAAGTTTTTAGTGCCTGGCCATTTGCAAATGCGGTATCGATGGCTCTCGGGGAAGAGGAGGAGGCGGACCCGCCCTGACCTTAATTGCGGCACCCGCTTTATTAGCTCAGCTTGTTCCCCCGAGCTACCTGTGCCACCTGCATAGCATCCATGGCACCCGGGCGCTGTTTCGTGCCACCCAGTCTTATCTGGGAAAGTTCAGCGGTTGCAAAGTGGCATAAACAAGATCGCTTGCCACTTGAGAAGTGCGCGCCATTCGTTTGCCATGGGGGGGGGGGCAACATTAAAAAGGCAAAATGTGGCTTTTATGACCTCGAAAGAGCGGAGGAGAGGAATGTAGAGCTTTGGGGGATTTCGTTACCTTCTCGCACAAGCACTACAACTACGGCACTTGCCGTAAAAACTTTTCACTTTCATTATTTTTAATATTTCTGCTCATCCAAGCTGGTCCTGATTCGGGGAAGTCTGCAGCCTGCAGGGTTCCGAGGTTGACACCATGTCCGCTACATTAAAAAATATATATGTATATATATATTTAAGAAGGCGGGGTGAGGATGGAGCCCGAAAATGAAACTTTTATTACCTGCCTTATTGTTTTGCCATAAAATTAATGATTATTATGGCAATCGCATGGCCACCACAAGCGTCCATTAAAGCGGCGACCCACTGCGGGTCAGTTCCCGGAGTGCCGGCCACCAACGCGGATTCCCAATTTTCTGCGAGGCGTTTGAAACGCCATAAAAAGCAAAAATTAAATATACTCGCCATGGAAAACAAAAAGCAGCTCCAGCAGCGGCAGCGGCAGCGGCGGTAATAACAAAGATAAAAGGGCAACAGCGAAATAAAGTTAAGGAAATTAAATAAAATAAATTCTCGTTTCGCAATGTCATTAATGTTAATGCATTTTGGGATGACTGAGAGAGGAAGCCCCGTAATGGTCATGCTGATACGAGGAATGGAGGAGCCTTTATGCCTCCCCGAATGGTGCTATTGATTTTCGCTTTATGACAATTTGATGGCCAACAGGAGTTGTGGCTGTTAATGAGTTAAGACCACAATTTCAAGGGCTCCCGGCATGTCAACTGTAAATTAGGAAGGACCTCGATGACGGGACACAAAACCAGACGATATCACATCAGGTTTAATTCATTAGTGGCCGGCCGGAGATTCCCTTTCAAGCGTTTGCCAATCCTCTTAAAGGGATATTGCCGAAAATCTACCAATCAATTCGGGGACTGTATCTCAGCTGTGGAGTGTCTCCCCTAGAAACTGTTGGTAGAGGTGCATCCAACGTTGGGGGAATGTGTGTCACCCGCCCACTCATAGATCAGATTAAAAACAAATAATAACAGTGCCAGCTCAAAGCATCTGCCAGGGCCAAACTGTTTGGCTCCCATTGAGCACTGAGAAAATGGTTTGCCTTAGAAAATAATTACAATTCGGTATGTTATCTAACTTGAAATCTTAAAGTCAAACGGAGATAAGTTTGCACTGCATTAGTTTGGCGGAATTTAAAATGTTTGCTGATTAAATTACAATAACATTTATTTATCATTTAAATTTATAAATTGAATATAGATTTTAATCCAAATTGAGAATTCAAATTGATTGACTGCTATTGCTTACCTCAAACTTTATTTCCCAGTGTAACTCGCCACATGAGTTTCATAAATGAGCGCAAGGCCAACACAGAGAGAACGCTCTTGGCATTTGCATGTCCTGGTCCCTGGGAAAATTGGGAGAAAATCAGTAAATCGCACAAGTGCACACATATAGATATAGATAGAGAGATGTGGCAAGAGGGAAAATCGAACGATAAGAGCCAAATCGAAAACCAATTTACCAGCATTGAAAATAAGCCTTGGCCGAAAAGAGGAAAAGGCAAGGGGCAAGCCCCGGAAAAACAAATTAAAACGCAAACTTTGCGTTCAAATCAAAAAGTTGTTATGGCCAAAAGACAATCACGAAGTTGACGTTCGGGCCGCCCGGAAAACCCCCTCGAAGATTACGCAATTCCGGCAAATTAATCTATTTATAACGACATTCGAGGCCGGGCATAAAAATAAGCCTATTTACCGAAAAACTTTTTTTTTTCGGTTTCGGTTTTTCGTTTTTCTCGGGAAACCTTTTTAAACAGAACAGCCAAAAGCCCTACGCAAAATGCCTTCGGAGAAAGTTTCGCCCTTGACAAGTTTGGCACTGAATTCTTTTTCGATTTTTTCAGATTCAGCCCCGTTTGCCCGCAACGACTGCCGGACATCCACAACGAGACGGCGGCCCTGGAGCGGATGCCCAAGGGCAGGCTGGAGTATCTGAAGCGATTGCTGCCCTATCTACAGAATCAATCAGAGGACTGCCTCTATCTAAATATTTATGTGCCCATACAAGGTGAGTGCGGGACTGAGACAGGGTTAGCTGCTAACACCAACACCAAATAAGTGTGCTATAATTTTTGTCTTTTTGTTTTCATTTTTTGTTTTTTTTGCACTCTGCTAAAACCAAGAAAAATGACACGACCATGCCGGGGGACTGAGTCTTGTTTATTTAGCACTTTGCAAGGCATTTGAATAAATTGGCAGACGCCCTGCAAACGGGTGCGGGTAACTCGCCTCAATTTTTCTTCCCTCCGTTAATCCCTAAGGCCAATGCCAGAAAAGGGTCAGCCTTGGCAAAGTTTTAAAATTTCCCTTTTTTTGGTGAATTTTCGCATGGGTTTTCAGTTTCTTTTTTTTTTTTTTTTTGTATTTCCCATACTGCATGCAAATGGACAAATGCTTGGGCATTTTTCAAATTGCCAAAGAAAAAATACGCTAAGCTGGAAGGGAGTGTCCAAGTCCCGAATGCAAAGTGGCCAAATTTATGCCTAAAAGTATGTCTGGTCCTGATCCTGTTTTGGGAAAAGAAATCCGAAACAATTTGCCACATTTGTCTGCAGCTGATTTGCTTTTTGAATTTTGAGAGGGGAAAGAGGAGCCATTAAAGTAGATCTAAAAAAGGAAAACAATTAAATTTAAGAAATGTGTTTTTTATTTACCAATAAAAAGTTTGTAAAATTTATAAGATAATATAAAAACTAGCTTTCATTATTAAGTACCCAAAGTAGATAACTGATATATCAGATATTTCAGAAACATTTCAAAACTTCGCATTAAAGTCTTTTCATGTAACTATCCCCTTTTCAATTTCAAAGTTTTTAGAACTTTAGCTAGATAATATTTTAAAGCACTTCTGTTCATCCATCGATCCATCCAACTATGTGTCTGTCAGTCATTCAGTCAATTCCAGTCCGGCCACTGGGAAATGCAACGACAGCCGCGAACTCAAATGTAGACGCCACCCCCCCGCTCGGTTGGGTAGTAAATTACATTTTAATTAAAACCCAGAGGAGCGGTGGCCGTCGGGAGTCGGGACGCGCAGCTCGGCTTAATGGGAGCCATCAGCGGCAGTCATTTCCCGGCTAACTGAGGCAACTCAGCCAGCTGAGGAAACTCGAACTTGGGGGCGACGGCACCTGCCGGCCAAGGAGTTGGAGGATGAAGTGCACTGCGAATCGAAGTAAATTTGATTGTCTATCAGCGCGTTAAGAGCTACATTTAATGTACTCTTCGGTGGCAATGGAGTTTCCGCCGCAAAGCGACTGCCTTTCACGCTGTCAGTCAGTTAGACAGTCGTCCATCATTCTGGGAGACAGGTTGCCTTGATTTCGCCGCTGGCTTTCAATTAACTTGCTGTTTTACAGGGCGTATACTTAATATATGCTTTGCTTACTCTTGCAATATGAAAATTAGTTAAGTCGTTACCAATTAATGACAAGTATAATTGAAATAAATTTACTTAAATATGAAATAAACTTATTTAAAATCCCTTTCGACTCTTACAAAGCTTCTAAGCATTTTTCAAGAACATTTTCAATGCCCAAGGTCCTTTGCGTAAGGAGTGTCCAATTAGATGAGTTTTCGTTGTTATAACAATGGCACATTTTTTTCTCAACTTCGCGGCTGATAAGGAAAATGTCGCCTTGTCTGCGCATGAAAAATGAAGAAAGTAAATACCTATAATATAAATAAAGATTCGCTCAAGTATGAAGGAATTTACATTTTACCTGCAATTTGTCTTCGACGGCAGATGGCAGGAAAGGTCCCAGCCGATGAAGGCGTGCCAACTTTGCTGAGTTGCAAGAGTTTTCAATTCTCATTTTTTTCGTATTTATTTTCCCTGAGAGAGGAAATTATGATAAATTGTTTGGGCCAGAAACTTGAGACGCCGTCCCAAATTGAATTGAAAATTGTGTACGTATTTCGAGTGCAATGCTCATCTTCAAGGGCGGCTAATTGAACGAGCAATTTGTCGGGGACAAGCAGCAGTGAAAGGGAAAATTAAATGTCTGGTTTTGATAATTGGATAAGCAGTCCCTGAAAAACAGGGAAACTTTTTTGTGCTCTGCAGCAGCAGCAGTAGAAGCCCAAGGATAAAGACATACTTACAGGGGGATAACAACCGCAGCCAATCCGTGTCCTTGAGCACCCCGTAATAAATCTTTTAAAACGGAGAAAACGGACAAAAACACCGAAGAATATGTAAATTTTTGACAGTTTAACTTAATGAGCTGAGGGCTCCGTGCTCGTCCTGGGTTTGCCAACTGTCAGAAAGGGCACCTAGATGCATAAATCATTATTTATTTGCGTCGGTGACTGGCCAGATAGGCCAGGGAACCCTAGATAAAGTCCAAGGTTGCCTATACTTTATAATCATTTATTAACAGTCATGGGCAAGGTAGCTCTTTTTACCTTCGATGGATATGACAAGGTATAAATCAAATAGATGGCAGGGTAGCATGTTCTGTTGATTTTGAAATACTTATTTTATAAATTCCCTGAAATTATATTAAATTATGTTTCTTATCTATTAAATCTCAAGTCTCAATGGCAAAATAATGAAACATTCTTCGGCTCTCTTTGTGGCCAACACCAGAGGCTCACTCAATGTCCGAGCGTGTATGAATATGCCGTATAAGAAGTGGAAAATATACTTTTATTATCCTTACGAAACACACACACGCCTACTGGCGCACACATAAATCTCTTGTGCCTTTTTTTGTAGTCTACTTTTTGAGCTCCGTTTACGGGATTTCGAGGAGCCGGAATTCGGGACTTTGGGCTCTGGTCTCGGACGGATATGCAGCTAGTTTAATCTACTTGGACATGACAATAAAATTTATATCATCTTAACTTGCCTCTCTCTTTTTGGGCTGCTGCTGCTGCTGCTTAGTGAAGTCCTTTCTCGCCTCTGTGGTTTTTATTTGCTCCTTGCCATCGCTTATTGCCAGCGTCGAGCGTCTTGCGTCCTGCGTCCTGTGGCCAGCGTCCTGCGTCCGGAGTCCCGCTCTTGGCCATGCGCTTCATTTTGGCCTCTTTCTCATCTCATCTCGTCTCATTTTATTTTATTTGCTGCCTTTTTTATGGTATTATTGTTGTTGCTGTGTCCGCTGGCATTTTCTTTTAAGTCCCGGACTTGTTCTCGCTGCGGCAGAGCAAAGGAAAAGCGCTGAGGGAAAGTGTATAAAAATAAAAAAATAAACATACAAATGCCACATTAAGCATGATTTGCCGCTTTTCAAGGCAAAAGTCCATTGGGCTTTTTATTCCCCCGAAATCGCTCCGCCCCCACCGCCTTTCGAACCCTCATCTGGCTTTGCTCGTTCGTGTGTAGATTCCAAGTTTATCAGCTGTTTGAATGTTGGCCATATTTTGTGCTTAACTGACTTTTGTTTGCCCACTGAGAAATGGTCCTCTATCCCGTGTTTCGTATCCGGAATCCCCCGAATCCCCCTATCCATGGCGTGGTGAAAAATTAATGTCATAATTTCTAATCTCCAGCATTTCCATGTGATTAACTTCTTCAAGCCTTACTTAATGGCGCATTACGAAGAGGCTTTGCTGCCCATTGACCAATTGATATATGTATGCCAATGCCTTCCTTGACCTTTTCCCATATCGTTTGCCATAGCCCGCGCGCAGAGGGCAATTGCATCTATATTTTCCATAAATCCATGGCAGCATTGTAGTTGAATTCGTAATGAAATTTTTCCTTTGTGTCTATGGTTTCGCTTGAATTCAATAAGCCAATCGAATTTTGCCGAAAAGTTGTTTGATTGCGTGAGCCAGAAAATAAACAAATATTTATCGTGTGCAAGTGGGCTCTTGAAATTGATATGGGCAGAAGTATGAGTATGGATTTTGGGCCATCAATTTGGGTTTCCATCAGAAGTGGGCATGTGTTAGAGATAAGAAATCGCTGAAGAGTGGAGGAAAACGACTTTTAAAGAGTTTTAAAATTCCATTTATGACTCAGATACCATATATTTAATATGATTTTTTTAGAACACATCTATTTGGGAAATTTATTTAGTATTTTAACTCCTTTTCTCAGTGTACCAATTTCCCATTATCCCCTAACCCAATCGTATTGGGAAACCCGACCCATTGAAAATACATTATTAATGAGGTGGGGGACGGGTTGAATTGATGTGTGCCGAATGCGTGCCGCCTTCGTCACGCAAGCGGCGGCAATGGCGTCCCAAGTCAGGCGGCCCGGAAAAGCGGAACCGGAAATCGAAGCGAGAGCCGCTTGGCGCGTGATTCTGGTCACATACGGAAATGAAGTTTTCTTCTCAGCTTTTTTTTTGTTCTTCCTTTAATACCAATACCATGCAAGAGTTATGTACACGAAATGGCTAAATATAGATGCACATTAGCGTTTTTCCCACGTGTATACTTTTTTATATATTTAGTAGTCAAATTAACACCAAGAAAAAAGAACTGCGGAGCAGAGAGTACAGCGTAAAAGGAAGGAAAAGCAAGTAAACTTTTTACTTTGTCTGCGCCGCGTAAACTTTGCTCAGCAGATATTGCAGTTGGATGAAATTGTCGAGCGGGTGGAAAAATCGAGGCAGACAGAGACCAGAATGAGGTTACTTTGCTCATTTTCTTATGCCAGACACAATTGCCAAACGCAACGAGGGAGTCGGAAATGGAAAATTTTGAAATTACATTTATTATTTCCCCTGCTCCTGGATACCATTTAGTGTCAAGTTTTCAAAGTTTTCCATCAGCATCTGCATGGAAAGCTTTGACTTGATTTGTCAATGCCAGAAATTCTTTAAAAAACTTGACTTGACTTCTGAAATTTAAAGGTGTTTGTTTCAGGGCTAAAAGTTGCAAGACTTTCTGAATATTTGTATTCAATGAAATGGAAAACATAGGGACAGAAAATTTAAAAAGTAATTTATTATAAAATCGTTTTAATTTTTAACCAGCTCTTAAATATGAAAATCGGGATGAATAACTGACTTAGAAAAACATTTTTAAAGAACCCACATATCTTCCGAAATGTATGTTTAAATTTTAAATTGTAAAAAGCTTAGATTGCCTTCCCAAAAATAATATTCGATCTTTCCTTAGCCAAAACCTCCCACTCTCTGTTTCCAATTAGTAATAAGTAACAGTCTTTGTATCCATTCAGCCTGCAATCAGGGCTTAAACGAGCTTCCACAAATCGATTTCCATCGGGAGGGAATCCCTCCGTCCCAGGACATATGGCCCACTCATACATACATCAAATCGCTCATTTTGCGTTACTCCTTCGCCGAGACAGACAGTCACTCCTCCGATGGGATTGTGTCTGCGTTTGTGTTGCTGATTGTATTTGCTGGCTGCGATTGCAATTTCCTAGGCTTTGCCAGCATAGTCGGCGCAGACATCTAGCATCTACAATAACTTTTGGAACAACTACCTCCGAGTGACGATGGAAGACCATAAATACTGGGAGCAAAAAATGTGGCTGGCAGAAAAAAGGGCGTCGGAAACTTTTGTCAACTTTGTGTTATAAACGAAGCGCTTGACTACATATTGACTTTAACTGAAAGCATTTATGGTGATTGTATGTATGTGTGTTTATGTGTACACTGAAAATAATATATATCAAACTGAGGAATGCTTTGCTAGGAGAATGCATAAATCCAATTTCAGGGTAATCAAAAGTTATTTACATTTCTTTATTTATTTAAGGTGTTGAGCCCATTTAGTTTATTTGAATTTGTGAAAATTCCATTGAAAATAATTAGAAAATTTGTTTCGTGTGTATGTTTGTGTGCGGCACATTTGTTTGTGTGTTTGGTTTGGCGAACGAGGAGCGCTATCAATAAATCTACAATATGTATGAAAGGCAAAGTCTCTGCTGATGGCCGCCATTTGTGTGTGCGTTTGTGAGTGTGAGTAAAGAGCATGTGTGTGCGACATTTTCCCAGTTTTTCTCTGTCTTTTACTGTTACGAAACAATGTTGGATGGTACTTTTGACATGTTTTCATATTTCGGGAATATTTTCATACCCTTTCCCCCCTGGCTATACATTGAGAAGGCTTGGAAATGAAATGTATAAATTGTTTCGACCTCAAATTGTAACTTATTCTTGTTGTGATTTGATAATTAAGCTGGATACTATATGTTCTTGTGCCATATTTATCCTCTTAGATCAAATCCTTGTAGATTCGTTGTTTCAAAAGATAAAAGAAATGCAGTTTTCTTGCACCGAATTGCTAACATTTATTTTTTTCTAAAGTAGAATACCCTAGTCAAAGTTATATCCGTTTTCGCCCTTTCAAAAATTCAAACTCCATCTACTTAACTTCCAATACATTTATGAACCTGCCTATTTATACTCTCTACTAACTTTGTAGAGCCCTTCAAGTTGGAAGGCTCGGCCCAAGAGCATCCCTTGCTTTTATTTATACTTCGCTTTTCATGCAAATTTAAATATTCAATATTGACACAGAAAATTGCGCTTTTAAAGCGCCAGCCTTATTTTTAACTCCGACCGAGGCCGATCCTGTTGCCACCCAAAGCCACCTTGTGAAATATGTATTTTTGTTTTATCAACCCTGACACACACAGAGGCACAAACACCCACACACAAACGCACAGGCAAACAGGACCAAACACACACGTCGACGGTCCTTTGGACACTCACAGCAGAGGCATAAAATATGCATCAAAAATTTGTCACATCTCGGTAAAATGGTCGAACAGAGTTCACCTTTTCAATGGCCACTTGACCCTCGAAAGTGTGCTATACGTATAGAAAAAACCCGAAAGCAAATGGATCCAAGGCATTGAATTTAAATTGCGCATTAAATGTGGCCAACAGAATGCGACCGTTCTCAGTGTGTGCGGTCATTTTCCAAGAAATTGATAAGTCAAAGTTTATAATTGGCTCCATGCGCTTCCACCTTTGGGGTTTCCACCTGACAGTTGACAAACTCTCTAGACTTTTCCTGGAGAAATGTACACTCAAAGCTTAGGAAAATGTGTGTGTTTGGGAAAAATAATATAATTTTAATTAAGCATATTTATTATAGCAAAAAACACAATTTAAAAGCACTCCCGGATTCCTGAAGACCAAGGAATATATCTTTAAAGGCCTGCTCTTCCTGGCTCCTATATTTATCGACCGATTACCGTAGTTTTCCGGGCGGCGCAAATTGAAATAGAAAATGTGCCAAACTAAAACAAATAGAAACTTGCAAATGGCACAAAGTCCGTCGAAAGAAAGGCGGAAAAGTAACTTTCATTGCATGCACTTGAAGCATTTCCCCCCAAAGACATTTCCTTCCCGTTTCCCGGGTTTTCGGTTCCTTATTTATTTTTTTTTCTGTTCCCTACTGCCTTGAGTTTGTGCACTTAGCGTGTCATAGTCTAATTACAGGGCGTTATACTGACTGCCATTTTGCATGCTAGCAGTGCATTAGACACATGCCCCGCCGTGCGGCATGGATTTGTAGCGGCATGTTTACAAACACATAGAGCTGGAGCCACGACGGCCGGATAAATGAACAGTTGACTTATGCACTTTTCGGGTATTGCTTAATATGTGTAACACAAAAAATTCCTAAGATTTCCTGCCTGCTTTGCATTACGAACTGCACGCAAACTAATCTGGGTTTTAGTGCAAACAAAATTGCAGTTTGATAGTTTGGCGGGTAATCATGGCAGGGATTGCATTTTGTGAAGGGCGAAAAAGTCAATAAAAAACGGGGCTAGTAATAAAGGGATTTTATCGATCATAAATGTATACTTAAAAACTTCATGAAATTATTTAACGTACGTTAAACCCTAAGAACTTTTTTATTTGTCGCTTTCAAGATAATAAGTCTTCACAACAAGGTCATTAAATATTCAGAGGCTTGTTATAAATTTATTTATAAAATATTAATAATATCTTTAAAGTGCTTTACTTAACCTACCACTTAATTCATCTCCAAACACCTTATTTGACCCACTTGTCTGTCCTCGTTGAAAAGTAGGAAATAGATTTTCACGGCTTAGGCCGCATGCTGTTCACTTCCAAGCATCAGCTCTAAATAGACCTAATCGATTGGGTAATCAGAATCAACTGTCAAATCTAATCTGCAGATTCCTCTCCTTGATTCCTGGAAGACACAGATTAAATTGCCTTCGAAAATACCATCCACTAGCACTTCTCCCTCCTCTCCAAGCCGTGGAGCGGAGCGGATATCACACCACACATTGTCATTTATTACCTTCAGTACACTTGACTGCCTAACTGCCAAACGAGCGTATATAATATTTCATTATAAATTACACACGACTTACGTCAATTTGTTTTCGGTGGCCAAACAAAAGTGAAGTCTGGCAGGATGGCAGGCTCGCTGGCTCTCTGGCGCGAGTCCCGTAAGTAAGCCATAGCACACACACACACTTACGCACAACATATGACGGCTCAGTTTATTAGACAGCAAAAACGGAAGTGGCCATAATTTACTAACGAAGCCATAACGGAAAATGGCCAGCACACAGATACACACCCACACACACACACACACGAGCAGAATGGCAGTCGTAAAAGTAAATTTATCAATCAAGGAGGCCGGGACAGAGAAAAAGAAGAAAGCAAGCAAACAGCGAGGGAAGACACGCTTTCGAATAGTTGTAGCAATAGACATAAATTTGCTACAACATGAAGAACTACTTGATGGCCATTAATATTTTGACAATTTTTCGCCATATCTAGCGGATATTGATGATGCCGAGAATGGATGAGTTTTTGCTGCTTATTTGTTTATAACACATACGTCATGTTAGTTATTGATGAGCTCGCTTGCCATGTGCAGGCCATCAATTATGTGCGGACTACTCTGCCGGCTCCTTGTGCTGGCACAAAGCGAAAAGTTCACCGGAGTCGTTAAAATGCAGCATAAAAATCGAGAAAAGCCCCTTCTCCCTAGAGTAAATAGTTCACATTATGCATACGCCCCGTTGTCCCGGGCACAATGTATGACACATTTACGAGGCAGCAGAAAATGCAGAAAAGTAAATGCTTGCAGGCAGAATAAAAATTGTTAAATCATAGATGAATTGTCCTCTGAAGAAGTGTATTAATTGTTTATGCACTTTATTATTGATTCTAGGCAAGGTTAATATATCCGCCATAAGAAGAATAATAAGAAAGTAAGCATTCATAATCTCTTTTCAATTTAATGTACGCTTTTCTCAGTGTATGGAAAATGTGCACAAAATGTAACTGGAACGCAATTATGTGGCAGATTTTCCTCCCCCCCTCGATCACCATAAATTGCACTGGGTCGGTGGGAAAATGAGAAAAAGGAAAACTGATAAGGTGGCGAAGCACTTGCTTCGATTTCAAAACGACTTGGAACCAATTTCTATTCGCCATTTTTTTCCTTTTGCAATACAGCTCCCTCTCGCCCCCCTTCGTTGCAATTTTCTTAAGCAGTTTTACGCCTGAACGCTGACATAATGTTGTTAACCGATAATACGTTGAAATTGAAAAGGGAATGGAAAAGTAAGGGCAAAAGGACCGGAAAAGCGGACCAAGGACCAAGCATACCGAGCACAGCAGGAGCTGCAGTCGGAGTCAGCGGCAAAGCCACACAAAATCTCTCACGACAAATTGCATATTTCAATTTGCAACAACATTCAGGGCCAGGAGGAGCCACAGCGAAATTCCCTTCTGGACCAGACACTTTTTCCACACCAGAACCAACCTTATCTACCGCTAACAGCTTCACACTGCGGGAAAATTCGGCGGAGAATATAGGGAAATATAAGAAATTGTGTGATGTTTCAGTTTTAATTAATATTTACAGTTTAGTTTTAGGAATATTTAGTTTCGCTAGACTTTTCAAAAGAATATCAAAAGAATCAAAAGAAGTAATTTCTTTACTCAGAATATAAAATAGAATTTCTGGTTTATATTTTATATAAAAACTTATACAACCATTAGAAAACTTATGAAAAATATATGTCTCAATATTCTGCTATTCTTGTTTCTCTCCTGTGCATTGCACTCCTTGAAGTGCTTTCATTTCGCCCACAATTCTTCTTTTTCAGAAGTCAGGTGTCTGCCGCATATTGGTTTCGTTAAAATGCACTCTCACCTGTGCACTCGTATGCAAAACGCTGGCTGGCTGGCTTAAGCCGGAGTTAAGTTGATGCATGGGTTAAGCGGTAGAATGCATTAAGATTAAGTGGCCGGGGTCTGTTTCTGCTTCTGAATCTGAATCCGTGCCTGCCCCAGATCCTGGCTCCTCCAACGATCGGCTCCCCGGGCCTGCGGTCTAATATATTACGTATACGCAGCGTATGTGTGTATGGCTTACATTAAACCAAGACATGTACTTAACTAGCTTGCAAATGGCAGACCGAGTGGCTGGAAGGTAACAGGTGTTGGGATAAGTGCATCGTTAAAGAAACCCAAAAGGCAAATGATTCCCACCCTTAACATTTTCGATGACATTTCGAAAGAAATTGCCATTTACGCCTGGATTTTTTGTAATAGGAAATTTGAGAAGGGGAAAAACTCGAGAGGATCTCACACAATGCGTTTTGAGTGAACGTGTCCGGAGGCATCATAATATTTTACATTTTTATGAAGTGCCAGACGATGCCACGGGGCCAAGGCAATAAAAATCGTATTTTGTGGGTTATAAAAGTTCAGCAACAAGGCTGACAACAAAAAAAAATCCAAGCAAAGTTGGCAGCAAGAGCAACATTTTCCATTTGCATTTGACTCGTTTCGGTTCGTCTTCTCGGCGCTTTCCCTTTATTTTTCTTTTAATGATTTATCGGCATTTAAGTGTGGCATGGGCCAAGTGACGCATCGTAAAGTTTTCCACTCTCCGCTGGCTGCTGTGTGCGCCTAATTTAATGCAACAATTTTTCCTTCACACTTGCCTGCCTGCGTTGCCATTCCCGGGCATTTTCCTGTAGCATTTCTCCTCCGCATTTTTCTCATTCACTTTGGGCTTATCAGCGAGGAAGCAAAGGGCATTTGTATGTGTGTACATGCAGAGAAAAAAATGTGGAGAAAAGAGAAAGGTTGTCCTAACACTGTTCTATTCGCGGCACATATCGTTGAACACAATTAATAACGTTTAACAGAGATACAAAACGTAAGGCACACCATGGGAAAGGAACGTAGAAAATGTAACTTATTTGTATATCAAGAATAGAAAAGTGATTTTTAGACTTAAGAATAAATAAATTAAAAAAGTATGAGAATGTTTGAGTATGAGTATGTTGAATGTTTCCCTATTTCATTTATATCTCTGATATTATTATTTTACAGGATAAATGCATGAACCCTTCAAGATTATAAAAACAAAAAATAAGGACTCTATCCCGACTTATATTTTAAAGGAAAATTCATGTTTTCCCAGTGTAGCGGTGTCTCCTGTGTGAGTGTGTTTTGTGTACATGATGTAAATTGAGTTTTGGCGGGCAAAGTACTTTGTAATTTATGGCGTGCAATGTGCGTAAGGAGTCACGTGATAACTTCATACTTTTCCTCTCCCGCCGACGCATTCATATTTCTTTTACGAGTCCTTATGGGTGTGGCAAGTGTGTGTGTGTGTATTTATTTATGAGTGTTTAGCCGCATTTTGCATGACGAAATCATAATTTCATCTTTCGGTTGCTTTTTGACATTTTGCTTTGTTTCCTGCGGTTCCATCTAATATATTCTCTAAGTACGTGCAATATATTAGGTCGGTTGAGTTTATTAACATTATCGGGCCCCCGCTTATTCGAGATTAGATGGTTCATTTAGAAATGAATTGCTAGTCCTCCCCTATGCCCGTTTCATTTCGAATTTAAGCCTTAACATTTTCCACTTGCCTTGGAACTAGTTTCAAACTTTGAGCTCGCACAAATTGTGGAAAAGTTGGCGCCGAGCAAACTTTAAGTTTGAATGACTTTTTGCATTTACGAGTACATTTGCCTACTCACTCATGCAATTTGAGACAAATACTAAGTGGAAAATCAAGTTTTGCCAACTGACCGCAGCAACTTTAATTGGTATTCGGACCAATTGACTTTCGGGGAAAATTTTTTCCGCCTCCGGTTGCCCACAACATAACCAGAAATCCCCATTTATATCTTGTCTGCTAACTGAATTATTCAATTCACTTATCGGACTTCTCTGGAATAAAAACTTTTACAGCTCGGTGTGGTCCATTTTCGAAAACCCCAAACATGTTTGTGTTAATCCTCCGACATCACTTAAGCCCCCAACAGTATAACTACAGGAGGAGTTGGGAAAAATACAGGAAATATCGAAAATATTGCCAACTAGTTCCATTCATTTGTCCGTAGCTGAAAAGTTTTGCCAAATCGAAAGCATTAAAAAAGAGAGAGGAAAAAGTAAAACTTAAGCGAAAGTAATAAACTACAAAACTGAAAATGCTTTCACCACCTAAAAACCAGGAGGACAGAGGTGAAACGGTTTGGGAGAGGATCCATTCAGGAGTTGGGAGCAACAGCAGCTTGGCCATAAAGTGCAAAATGTCGAAAAAATAATGATAGAAAACGAAAACTTACGTGACCGTAACTGTGTCACCTGGATAACTCCGGCGGACCGATGAAACATTTTTCCAAACACTGGGCCCAATGAACCTTAAACCGAAGACATACACACACCGCCCCAGCGACCGAGCCATTTATTAAATCGATAAAAAGGTGAAAACAAAGGAAAAAGCATACAGAAGGTTGAGAATTGAAGGAAATCTTTGATTTTTAGAAGAGTGTGAAGAAAAAGAACGGAGATCATTCGAAATAAGCAGCTTTAGCTTACTAATCATTAATTATTTATTTTATATTTGCAAAAGACAAAAAACTCAAACCCTTTCTTTAAGAACATCAATAAGACCATTTTCGATTCAAGTTTGCAGCAAAATAATTCCTACGCTGCGCTTGAAAGTATACTTGAAATGTAACAAAGGGCGACACTAAACTTGAAGCTCAACGAAATGAAATTTTGCTACCAACAGCCATAAAACGAAATGAACTAGATTTTCTTTTTCTCATTTTTTCTTTTTTGCAGCATCTTCCATCGAACACAAGTAGCATTGTTTGGCGGGCAGGAAATGAAAGGGTTTTTTTCAGCGCAAGGGGAGGAATGTCTGGGGGCTACGACGACAATGCGGCTGCCAGGAGGCCAAGCAAAATGAGTTGAGGATATTGATTTCACCTAGTTTTGGTTGCCTGAAGGCTGTTTTCCGAACTCGGTTTTCCTGCTCTCCTGCTGTTAGTTTGTTCACTTTTTTCTCTTTTTTTTTTTTGTTTATTTGGTTTTGTTATGGGTGTGAAAGTGTGTGCCATAAAACAAGCAATAGAATGTTGTGCGAGCATGCTTGAAAATGAATTTCAATAGCAGCAACTTTATTATCAACAAATTGCTCTACATACTAGAGTGGTTTGTCAACTAAACTTTGGCTTATGGAAGGGGGGAAAAAAGTTTGTGAAATTTTATAAAATTTCATTGAAATATTATATTTACTTAGCCGAAGCTACGTTTCTATTGACATTCAAATATTTATTTATTCCATTATAATTTTTCCGTTTCGTATTTTATTTAGAAAAAATACCAATAAACCAAATTATTTGATATAAATCAACAAAAAAATATAAGACCATTTGTTATTCCACTCTGTGGTTTATATTAATACTTATGCAGTTTAATTGAAATTTAGAATTGCACAATAAATTTACCAGAAATATTATTTTTAATTATTTCCACTGGGGTTGTGGCTTCTAAAAATGGTACTCACTGAATATGCAATATTTTAAAGCCACTGCAAGGCACTATATTTGCATAATTCCATTTTATTTTGAATAATTTAACTTCCTCCGTAAATCATCCCGAGTAAGTCATACCTAATCCTTTTATCTTGGCCTTAATGAGGGAACTCTTTACGAGAGCACTGGCTCGACAGTGTCAATCACTTTAGTTCCATTTAGTCACACACTGCCAAAATTTGGTAACACTTTGCTGGGAAATGTCGGCTATTAGCTGGCATGAAGGAAGCCGGGGCAGGCGCACATTTGCCACATGCCACAAATATGATTAAATTTATGCCAGTCAAAATAACACAAAACTGTTGACACCGCTCCGAAAGACGGCAACTCCCAGCGGCAATGACGAGTCTCAGCCAGCCCCAAAAAGTTGACATCCAAGTTGTGATTTGCCGGCTGCAAATAAATGGCTCAAACTAAGGAGTTGGGCGCAAAAAGCGTGAGCATGTAAATTAAAACATGTTCAACTTATTAACAAGCCCGACTGCGGCCCCGGAGGGCGCATTAGTTTTCCGACAAACACATATTTGTATGCGCGCTCCTACAAAATATTTACATTTGCTGAAATTATGCGGAGCAAACTTCTTGCTTGCCGAGCAGCAAGCAAAAACTATTGTACAAGTTTTTTAAGGCAAGACATTTGTGGGCGGATCCCCAGCTAAACTTGTGTCTGTCTGGAATTCGTAAGAACAGAGAAAATAAATGTGGATAAGTATGATTTTAATGAGTTTACTAATATCATTTTTTTAATAATCAAAAGAGGTTTATGAAACGAAAGGTGTTAATAATGTTTAATTTGAATTTAAAGAAGGAGAAAAATGTTATGATTTAAACAGTAGAAAAACGATTTGATTTTCTTCTAGAATTGGGAAAAATAAATGTTTCCCCAACGCCTTAATAAGTATATTAATATAAACATCAACAAATAAAATAATTACTTTCTAAATGGTATATAAATCTTAAGATCCTAAAACCCTTTTTAACGAAACAAAATGTATATTCAAGAAAATACAATATTGCCTTTTAATAAACCCCTTATTTATTTCATTAAATTTTATTTCCAGTGCACATTTATATGTGCTGACTTCTTCTTGGGGCAGTCATAAAAGTTTAATTCCTTTTGCTCTGGTTGTTGTAAGTAGCATCCCCCGGGGGCTGCAACTTGCAGGGAACGTCGCCATTTTTGTTGAAATGACAACAAAAGTTTTCTGGCCGGGTTTTTGTGCGGGTGGCCGGAAGTTTTGGAGACAAGTTTTAAATGCTGTTTGCATGTTACGTGGCTTCCCCCTTACCTCGCTGTTGGGGGGAAGACCTTTCTGGCCCCAAATTACTGTAATGACTGGAGCGGGGGAAAGGCTGAATATTTGCGGCCAGCTAACAAATTATAGGTTGTTGCAGTTAAGAAGTTCCATAAGAATTAATATACACATTTTGGGCCATTTATGCCTTGTAATTTACTAAAACTAAACTGTTTTTTCTTAAATTAGCAAATTCTGTGCATGCCTGGCATATTTCTGTTATTACAGGGAATGTTATTAGCCAAGATTTATATATATTTCATTGAAATTAAATAGAAAATGTTAGCTTAGTTAAAGGCAGTGCTTTTTAGTGTATCCTTAAGAGTACCCACTGAACTATGTGAGAATTCTGACACCACTGCGACATCGAGGCGCGAAGATTTTCCACAGATATTGACATTGGTTTCCATTTGGTGACACGCTAACACACATAGCAGCATTCTCGCTTGGTTTTTGGCCAGGTCTGAATGGATATCTGTATCTATATGCGGTGCACATCCCCGGCCGCGCTCCATTCCCCCCTTTGTGGTCCACACACGTGCCACGAGTCAGTCTTTTTTCGCGCTATTTATAAAAGTCACTGACACAGTAACTTGCTTTCCTCCTTCGGCCTTTATGCGGCGCTCGTTTCGCCACTTCTTCTAACTCTCGCTAACCCCCTTTCCCATTTCCCAAGCCCTTCTGCGCCCCAACTCTTTTTCCGCTTTGATAAGCAGGTCCTTTTGTTCCAGGAGCGAACTTTCTATGTGGGCAGCAGGCGAGAAACCCGTGTTCATACTGCTTTTGTTGCACTTGTTGTTGTGGCCTTTGTTCGGCACGAGGGGCGGTGGGTGGCTCAGCCTGCTGTTGACTGGAAGCTCAGATACAAGCGTGTGCCCAGATACATGCGATATGTATCTACCAAAGATGCAGCTGCACGAGCTTCTTTCCTCCTCCACCATAGATAAATTTCTGTTTGCATTTTGCCAACGATTTTGTGTTCTCCGCTGTGAAGTTAGTTTAGTTTCACTTGGCAGTTGCTTTAAAGTTAAGACATCACTTTGCTTCCGAAGGAAGAATTTTACAAAAAGGATTTTCGATAAAGTTTAATTGGAATAAAGTAGCCCTCTTTAAAATTGTACTTATCCCTTCCGCAAGTCACCACTTTGCCGCCTTAATCCTTAAATGTGCCTCTTCAACGGCTCACACATATCACAGGATTACCAGACGCAAGCATGCTAGCAAAAAGGGATACCACCTCGGGACGAAGTAAAACCTTTCAATACAAAAATGTCTTAAGCTCCGAAACGTGTCCGCTGCGATTAGGATCCACTAGACCAGGAGAGCCATCGATGACTGGTTGGCTTTCGTCAGGCAGAGGGGAAAAGAGTTGTTTACGTCTAATTTGCCTATTTTCGAGGCTTAGGCGCTCATTTGTCCCGGAATCGAGTCAATGGAGGAAGCCTGATTTAATGCCCTGTTTACCTATTTCCTTACACCGGCTTGATTAATGGTTCTGGCCTTTCAGCCGTCGGCTTAAGGACAAAGTCTGTGAGTCTCTTTTCCAGCCATTTCATTGCCCGTTGATAACTGGAATTCCTGCAGGACTTTCACCGGAAAGACAATCAATTTTTGCATTCCCATTATCCACTTTCCTCCATAATTTTCTTGAATTGAGCAGCTGTCAATTAGCATTTCTTTTGCTTCTGCTACACTGAAAACACACAGAGCTTTACTAACAAATGTAAAGAAAGTGGATATCAGTAATGGTTATCTTTAACTTGCTTTAAACTTGTGGGAAATTTTGTAGCTGATATATATTTTATTAAACGATCTCTTTATACAACGTGAATGTTATTCTTTAGTTGGGTTTTCATAGGTTAGTTATTATTTCAATTCAATTCAAAACAAACCATGATTTTCCATATGTATTTTTTGCAGTTGGATCGCGTGACTCCTCGGGCAGTTCTTCCTCCTCTTCATCATCGTCTTCATCGGGAAGTGGTAGCAGCAGCTCTTCCTCCTCTTCGTCTGGCGGCGGAGGAAGCCCCACCAAGTATCCTGTGCTGGTCTTTGTGCACGGCGAATCGTATGAGTGGAACAGCGGCAATCCCTACGACGGATCCGTGTTGGCCAGCTATGGACAAATATTGGTGGTAACCATAAATTATCGCCTCGGAGTGCTGGGTAAGTGCTGTGCACACTCGCATCCTAATGCTAATTGATATGCCGAGTGCATGACCAAAGGACGAGCGACCAACAAATGAAAGGACTGTCGGACAGTCGGGTGGGTGAGGTTAGCGCAATGAGGCGGACGTGCCGCCAATCGGGTCCGCATGCCCCTTGCCCTCAATGGGAGCCTTAAAGCCAACCTCTTTTGCAACATCAACTGCACTTCCGCCGACAACAAGTACGGCAACTGTAACAACTGCAGCAGCGACGAGGCGTACATTTATTCCATAATCCAACTAATTTAGTTGCAGTGTGACGCAACATTTTAAAAAACAGGAAACGGAAATTGCAATTTGAAAATAAAATTCCTTCTAAAAATCATAAGATTATTTTCCTCTTACAAATGTAAAAGGTTTCCAAGTATTTTAAACGAAAAGCCTTTCTAAAAACATAAAATAGTTAATCATGTTTATATTTTAAATGCAGTTTGCATGTTCCGTGGCTCCCCACTCACTGTACTTTTTCAGTATATATTTTTCGAGAATTTACTTAACGATTTCATAGAGTTTAATTAAGGCTGAACCACTGTGCATTGCCCAAAAACACAGTGCAAATTCAAATGCGCCGACAAAATTAGTGTGACCCCATTTGGCGCCAACCACTCGTCGCGGTGACCCCTTTTTCCCTGAAACAACCGAATCCCCTGCCGCCGCCGCTCTTTGCCACTGCTGCCGCTGCTGCTACAGAGGAAACGGAAGTGCTGACATCATGATTTGCACGCGTGACTTTGCACATTTTTGCGCGGCAGAAAAGAGTTGCGTTTGACATTTTAAATAGGCAGCGCAGCTCAGCTCAGCGCTGGACTGGGCGGACGACTGACTGACTGGCCGCACGACTGGGCGGCGAATCGATTAAATTTCCATTCGCAGGCCAATCGGGCGTACAAGAAAAACTGCTGATTAAGTGTGGCGAACGCCTCTGACTATTTGCAGGCTTCTTGAACGCCAACACGGACCGCTACTCGAAGCTGCCGGCCAATTACGGCCTGATGGACATCATAGCGGCGCTGCATTGGCTCAAGGAGAACATCGAGGCCTTCGGCGGGGATCCCAACAGCATCACTCTGGCGGGCCACGGAACTGGGGCGGCCTGCGTGCACTTTCTCATCTCATCGATGGCCGTGCCAGAGGGTGAGTATGTCCACGTTATTCTGCCAGACATACGAGAGCCTGTGCACTGACATCTCAATTCCCCATCTCATTTGCCAGGAAAGGAAAAAATTGGCAAATGATGGGAAGATAGTTTTTACTGATGTGAAAAAATCTTGCAAAAATACGAGTGGATGAAAAGGCAACAATAAATGCCTTTCCTTCCATACATTTAAAGAACAATTTTTAACCAACTTGTACTATATTTTTCTCTGTATTTTCCTCCCCTTAAGGCCTGCTCTTCAATCGCGCCATTCTAATGTCCGGCTCAGGCCTGGCTCCCTGGTCGTTGGTCAGCAATCCGGCCAAGTACGCGGCCATCGTTGCCCATCATGTCAATTGCGCCTCCGACCTCCCGCACGCCCACCTCATGAAGTGTCTTCGCGAGAAGACACTGGAACAGCTTCTCAGCGTTCCCATCCGCCAGCCGGAATTTGGCTTTGCCTTCGGTCCCAGCATCGACGGTGTGGTCATCGATGGCGGAGATTATGTGCCACCTGCCCCAGGGTCACCGGCAGCCCAAGCTCAGGCTCAGGCTTCCACGGCAGCGGGTAATGGACTTGGCGGAGAGGCGGGAATTGCAGCTGCCGGGGGCTGGGGGACGCCCGGGCAACTGGAGAATATCGGTGAGCTAACGAGTCACTAAAGATACCTTAAAGCATGACATTTAGTTAATTAGTAATTGTGTCTTTTGTGTACTTAAATATTATGAAAATAAAAAAGAATCAAGCAAAAGTGTAGTTAAACAAATTAATATAAATATTCCTTAAAAAGTTCTGGCTTCAAAGTTTGTGCAAGCTAATAAAAATAACAATTTTAACACAATTAAAAATATATATTCAACAAAATGTTTTTAGCTGAAAATATTCAAAACATTAAACATTATTTTTGATTACTTTCGTTTATAAAAACGGGTCGAAAAAGTTAATTAAATTCATTAAAAATTATTTTAGTGCAGCTGGTTGCGTTTTTTCACTTGCCTCGAAAATTTCTTTCATTTCCTTTGAATAATTAAAATAAATTATAATGCAATGTTTTCTCACTTCTCTCCCTCCCTTCCCTCCCTCAACTTTCATCAACACGACTCCAACTGCTCCTGCGGATGGCGATAATGATGATGGCGTTAATGATGATTATGATGGTGGGGGCACTTGTTACCTCACACACATGCCCACATGAACGAACACCAACACACACGCGTACACAACATGTGGCGGACTTTTTAATTAATGCAGTATTAATGAGAAAAACTGCCATTAACAAGTTGTCAAGGTAAGTTTGGCCCGGCCAGCAAATGCTTAATTATTTTTACCTTAATTCTCACGCCCTATAAACACACACATATGAAAATAGTATACACAAAAATATGGAATAATCGATTATATTTATAATGAAATTAAACTCTATAGTTTTATGAATATGTATAACTGTGCATTTTTGTATAAGCTTTTTTTTGCTGAAGCATTATTTTATATTATTTGTATATTATTATTTCAAGAACAAAAAAGAAATCAAATATGTTCCTATTTTTCCCTGTGCTGGCTTTTACTCTGTAAGCACTATATGGACCTTAATTAATCTTAAGCTTCAACTTCTTTTGGCAAGTTTGTGCCTCCTTTGTTAGGTGTCAAAGGAGTTTTATCTTGACTTTTTGCCACGGCACGAACCCACTAACAGCCGCTGGTTTAGCCAGCGATAAGATTTACCCACGGACCAGGAGCAGATTTGCCCGCACACTTGCATAGAGTATAATTAATTTATGCACATTAGGCACGCAAATGTTGGGCTTTATTTCGCTACAAGCTCGGCTCGCAGCTGGCCATTGTGGCTCCTGTGGAGAACAGTGGGTGGAGTGGGCCACTTGATTTATGCACTTTGTGTTTGAGCCATTTTACAATGTTAATATATATTATTAACAGCTAATTAGCTGCGATTTCATAATTGATGTGAAGCCGCTGTATACTCAAACTAGGCCGGCTGTAGAGATGGCAAAGTAACTTGGATTATCTGAATGTATTTAAGGAACACAGAATTACTTATGATACATATATTATATTGATTACTAATCATGCAGAATGGGTTAAATTCACTTGTTTTCATAATTAAAGCTAGGTACTATCTGTACGATTCCCATCACTATCCAACTGCAATTGAAGTCAAGCACTAAAGCGTACTGCAATTGAATTGATAATTAACCGAGAATTGGAATGCAAGCCAATCAAACGCACGTCAATAGTTAATGAGAACTCTTTTTGTGCTGAAAATTGCAGCACTTTGATGTCCGTCCTTTGAGCAGGACGGACAAGAGGACAGGCAGGGTGGCATTGTTGGTCAAACATGAATTTATCTCGGTGCGCTTTGTAAACTGTCAATACCCTGGGGGCTATTAGTCGGTCTCGCTGCCAAAGGAGTATAAATATTTCTTTGTGCACATTTAAAAGCAATTTGGTGCACTCACATACTCTCGGAGGCGGTGGTATGTCCAAAGGAATTCCATTAAACACATGATGCACAAAGAGCAAATAAAATTTACCAAATATAAAACGCAAAACTTTCAACCCAAGCAGCCTCCACTCGTATCTATCTCTATCTCGGACTGTGCGTAAGCAAATAGGGCAAAAATAAATCTAAAATTGCAAATGCTGCAAGTTGATGCGATGGCCAGCGGCTGAGAGATACTTTCTCAGCTGGTCTCAGCTTCCAAGAGCTGCTTTCAAGTTTTATATCTACCAAGAGTGCGGTTAGCTGCAAGGGTCAGTTCAACTTGTTTAACAAATGAACGAAGCCAAAGTTTTTGGGGCTAAATTATTGTGGCAGAGAGATAAATGTGAATTGACGCTTGAGGAATGCAATTTGTTGGTTACGAATTTGTAATTGCAAAAGCATAATTTATTTATACCAAAGACGAGCACTCAAACAGGGCACTTGTTTAATTTCCTCATTCTGTGTGGAGTTAATCTGTATTTTCTGGCCAATGATACTGCCCCTCAATCAACATTGCAGGTGGCTTCAACTTATCGGAGGTGCCTCATCTTTGCCCAACGAGACACTGACACCTCACACTTAAAATTGTGAAAAATGTACACCAAAAGAAATGAGATGGAAATTTAATTAAATTTCAGAAATAATCTTTATGATTAAAATTAAGTAAATAAACTGCAAAAAAGGAATTCATAATTTTTCATTTAAAAAATAAAAATAAAAATAAAAACCTTTGTTTATCTGTATTAATTTAAAATTAACCTTTTATTTTAATTTTAACAATTTGGAAAAAATTCAAACAATTTTTTTTGTTCAGAATATGGCTATTCCTATGTTAAAACGTATTTTTAAATATGGTTTGAAAGGGTCATCAGACCGGAAAAGCCGGCGGCCATAGTTAGAACCACAGCGGCGGCCATAGTTGAACTACCGCGGCGGCCATAGTTTGAACTACGGCGGCGGTTATATTTGAACTGCGGCTGGTTGGAGAGAGAGAGAGCGATGGATTTGCTCGCTCTCGATCTCTCTTTATCGTTTGAGAGCACAAAACTCACTAACACATACATATGTATGCATTGTGAAAGAAATAAACGATAATTTTTTGATTGAATTTGCAATCTGCAAGGATATATGAAATTCGGTGAAACGAAGTTAGCTTCCTTTAATGTTTATTAATTATTTTGTTTTATTTTATATCTGAAGATGTCAAATAAGTAATACTAAATTATATTATATTATATTTTAATAAATTATCACCATTTTTCCGAGTGCTGCCATTGATTTCGTCATTCCTCATTCGCATTTTTGCAGATACGACCTGATGGCCGGCGTGACACGTGCGGAGGCCTTTTTCAGCTTCAATTCGGGCGACGTGCAATATGGCATCGAGGCGGATCGACGGTCGAGAATTTTAAAGGCCTACGTACGCAACACGTACACGTTCCATTTGAACGAGATATTCGCAACGATTGTCAATGAGTATACGGATTGGGAGAGGCCCGTCCAGCATCCAATTAATATCCGGTGAGTAATTGCGTTTGTATGCGAGCCCCTCGAACCCGAGACTCCACCTGATGGAGCTGGGTCTGCGGATGGGGAAAGGGTGGGACTATGGAGGAGTACGGAGTACGGAGTGCGGAGTGCGGAGCGGGTTGTGTGTGCCAAATAAATATTTCGTTCTTAATTAAATGCGCAATGGCATGCTCCCGATCTCTGGCTCCGGTGCTCCATTCCCGAGCAGGTTTCAATTAAAGCGGCTTAAATGAATCTTGATTTCAATCTTATGGCAAATGAAATGCAAATTTTTGTCCATTCGCTGCGCTCCTTGTCTGCCGGCCTGCCACTCTTCATAAATAATGCTCGGTTGCAATTTGCTCCGTAAAACGGGTCGTATAAGTGATATGGAAATTGCTCGCATGCTAAACCAATCTAATGTGTGATTTGCCATTGCTTTTTCGATTTCCATCAATATTTATGTTAGCGATTGGTTCAAAGTGACACTGCCGGCTGCATTTGAATCGTGTTTTGAATTTTTGGCTCTCGTTTCGCATTCCTCAAACAATTTATTACTGTTTGCATAATTTATGCCAAATTACATTTCCATATTTCCAGAGAAATATCCCAAACAAATTGATTTCCCGAGTGCAACGCGTGGCGTATACTTAATATTTCCTTTCACAGCCTCATGCTGGCATCGTTGCCGCCGCCGGAGTTGTGCGGACGTGCGTCAAGTTGCCTGCAATGAAGCACGACAAACGTTTCACGCTCCACCTGCGACACGGGCCGACTTTTCCGGAGAGCCTTGATTGCAGGTGGGGAAAGAACGGAACAGTTTCTACCATTCACAGAAATACAAAGCAGTTGCAAGATTAATCTTAACCATTGATAAATTCTAAATAAACGTTCACTGATCTAAATTTCACAATTTCTGAATAATGCAAACTTTAAGTAATTCCCAAAATCTAAGCTCGCTTTACTATAAACCTTTAATGCGGCACAGACACAGCTGAGCCCATTTTCCGTGCAGCTCCTGCTAGTGGATCCATCTTTGCTGCATTGAAAAGATATGTATGCAAATGCGCCAAATGGGTTTTATTCAAATTTTACGCTAGTGCATTTCGAATGCTAAACAAACTAAAAAAATGTGTATATAAAAAAGGGCAGACAGACAAAAATAAGGAAAAAAGTTGAGAATTTTGCAGGGGGAAGCAGGAAACCCCGAAATAGGCTTAGGCCAGCGCTGGGGACGCCACTTGGTAAACAGGTAAATACGAGCCACATCAACGAAAGTGGCAGCACTCAAAGTGGCTTGTTAGTTGCGCACTTGAACACAGCTCGATTGGCGGAATAGCAAAATAGCGAATTGGCAAAATAGCCGGAAAATTGCAAGCGAAGTGAAGGGCGGCAGTGGCGGGGCAAATATTGAAAAATTGTTATTTGATTTTAATGTTGTTTTTCCTCCCCTTCCATTTCCCGTATTGCCCTTTGCAGCGATGAAACACTGGAGGCACTGAGCGATGCTCAGGTTGTGGCCCCGGCGGCTCAAACGGTGGATTTGCATTCGGCGGATCATCGCAACTCGTATCTATATGTGTTCGACTACCAGACCCGCTTTGGCGATTACCCTCAGGTGGGTTTTTTTGGATGGCTTTTAAAGACTTTAATTTAAAAATTCGTATCGATTAAACGGAGCAGCAATTCTTAATTCATATGTGTTACTAAGCCTTTACAATTATTTTAAATCGAGTTACTAAAAATATTTAGAAAGATAATTAGCAATACTTTTCTTATATTTATATTGTAAACTTAAATCATAAGGCAATTTACATTTATTGATTGATTTTACGACTTCTCAGAGTTAATTGAAACTCAAGTTATGAGCTGTACTTATCAAGTTAATCCAGGACCTCAATTAATTTACATTTCCGAGGCAACTCTCTATATTAGAGCCACGTTAAGTCCCCTCAACCCAAATCTCTAAATTGAATAGCAATCCAAGTCGGTACCTCCATGCACTCTACTTGTGAATACAGGCATAGTAGGGTTATAGCATTAATACATAAAGGATCAGAGCAAAGGGGCTGATGTGAAGCCGGGCACTTAATTTGGTTTCTGGTTTTCTGGCATTTGCAGCGTCAGGGCTGCATTCACGGCGAGGACCTGCCCTATATCTTCGGTGCACCACTCGTTGGCGGCTTTAATCACTTCACGCGCAACTATACGAAAACCGAAATCAGTCTATCGGAAGTCGTGATGTTCTACTGGTCAAACTTTGTGCGAACTGGGTAAGTGCTTTTGAGAGCGATACACTCACACAACTCTTCATTAATTTATGAAATTTATTTTATTAAAGTTAACCATTATATATTATTTACGATGTGATTGTTTTCTCAGTGCATTCAGCTCATTTACAAACTATGCCACCACAAGCCCTTTCACCTTTCATTTAACACATACCATTGTCCGTTTGCAGCAATCCAAATGAGCAAATGGAGGCGGAGCATGGCAGCCGCCAAGAGCGGAGCCGCTACAAAACCATTGAGTGGACAGCCTACGAGAGTGTGCACAAAAAGTACCTCAATTTCGGTAAGAGTCATATAGAAATAACCAAAATAGTAAATATGCTAAATAAAAATAAAAAATTTTACAAATTGTTAGATCCAGAGTAACTTTTTCCTGTAGTTCCTGATCCCAAATATCCTCACCTTAAATTTTTTCCTCAATTCCATATAATCCATAAAATAAAATCATCAAAAATTGTATACTAATAGTTTTCCCCCTTTATTTCTAATGTTTCCCCTACAGATACCAAACCGAAACTGAAGAACCACTACCGAGCACATCGCCTCTCCTTCTGGCTGAACCTCATCCCGGATCTGCACAAGCCTGGTGGCGACAATGTGCCGGCTGCTCACCACCAGCTGCGAGACGATGACGACGAGGACAACAACATACCCAACGATGCCTCGGTGAAGCCCCTCAATCCGCCGTACACATCACGTGCGGCCAATGCGGCGGCCATGGGGAATTTCACGATCTTCACCAACCAGGTCTTTTCCCTACTGAACCTGAGTTCTCCTTCGTCCTCGCTGCAAAGGAATGGCACTCGTTACGGTGGTGCCAAAATATATCCGGATGATATGATGGATGGCGATCATGGTGGCGGTGGTGGGGCCGCCAGTGCTTCGCAGGACAGTGATGGCTTCGCGGCCTATTCCACGGCTCTGAGTGTGACCATTGCCATAGGGTGCTCCCTGCTAATCCTGAATGTCCTCATATTTGCGGGGGTGTACTATCAAAGGGACAAGACCCGGCTGAGTGAGCCGAGACCTCAAACCAAGCTGAAGAGGCAGGAGAACGGCCAGATGCCGAATAACATTTGTGGCGACCTGGAGACCCTGACTATTCATGCCAAGAGCGATCCAGCCACCATACTGTCGCACCATCACGCCATGCAGCACCACCAGCTGCCGCCACCCGAGTTCGCGGACATACCCCACCGGGCTCCTCCGCCACCGAAGCACATGAAGTCCCTACAGGATCCCGGCGGCGGTGGCTCGGTAAGCGGCGCCGTGGGTGTTTCCGGTGTGGTCCAGATGCCACCGCCCCACGCTCTGCAGGTAATGGGCAATCAGTGCGGCACACTAACGAAAAAGAGCTGCATGAAGCAGACCCAGCAGGCCCAGGCCCAGCAGCACTCGCCCGCACAGCAGCAGCAGCAGCAACATGTGGTTACCCACCAGCAGCATTTGCAGAATCATCATAATCAAAGCATGACCACTGTGCTGACCACGGCCGGTGGCCTGGTGGTGCCTACGCCGCCTACAGTCCCGGTGATTGTGGCCACCACCACGCAGCACCAGCAACACCAGCAGCAGCAGCAGCAGCATCAACAGCAGCAGCAGCAGCAGCAGCAGCAGCAGCAACATCCGCTGATGGACGAGCTGCGTGTGTGACATTAATTGACCGTGCGTTTTAAATGCGACCTCTAAACGCACAGTGTCCCCACTGCCCCAGCCCTAATCCTCTCAGCCCTAAGCCCCTTTTCCCTGCTGTCTCCATATGTAGATGTGTAAGTGAGTGTCGGGAGCCAGAGCTGTGTCTATCCAATACACACAGAAGCTCCGCATCTTTAAACTCTGTTGCTAGTTGGTTTTTCAAGAGCTACCCTGTAAATAGTTAACTAAGTGTAGATTGTTGTCGAACTCATTATCAAGGAGAGTCAACTTAACCGAAACTAAGCAGGAAAATTGTACACTAAATGGATTTGCTTTACTTTTTATTATTTGTATTAATTTTTTATTTATTTTGAAACGTTTTTGTATCTATTGCAGCTTTCGAGCTGGGAATATATATCTCAAGTCCCTTTAAATTTCAATTAATTTAATACTAATATTATTAAACGCCTTAATTTATTTCACAGATGAGAAGAAAAATGTATTTCAAATTTAATGCTCAGTTTCATTTTAGATTTCGAAACTAATTAGGACCAAAAAAAACTATACACTTCCAAGTTACGGACACGTTTTCATCTCTCCCCTCTGTTGGCATTAGTATAAACGTCATTCCAGTAGACAAGATAATAGGAAAAACTATAATAATTATAAATGCGTAAAAAATTAAAAAATGAACATGAATGTTATTCTTCCAAAGACTGAATTATAATTGTGTATTGTGTGTAAATAAACTAGTGGCAGAATTAAAACTAAAATATATACTTGTACAACAAAGCTCCCATATAAATAATTTCCAAGCGAATGAATATGGGATGGGAAAACAGTTTTTAGCCAAAGAACAAGTTAAATGAGAAATTGCAGCCGTAAAATCAAATCATGTACAGGTGAAAGGGAGTTCTTCCTTTAAGTTTCGGCAGGATACTTGTAAAAAAGACAAACAAAAGTGTACAACTACCCCGGCAACACAATAGAACAACGCAAAACTCAAACTAAAACTAAAACGTAAACTAAACTTTGGTCAGACACAAAACAAGCGGAAGCAGAATTAAATTAAACTGTTAATTGTAAGCATGCAGCTACTTTGTTATGTAACTAAATAAATATTTATATAGCTATTAAAATTAAATGCATATACGTATAAGCCCACACAAAAAAACAAAACCGAGTAAGCCCCTTTATATAGCTATAAAAATTTCAAACCGCGAGATACTTAGTTAAAAATTCCATTAGGCGTTAAGCGGGGCAATTGAAATGAGCAGTCAGATCATAATTTTCCTCATTTCTGTATTCCGTACGTTTTTTCGTTCTGAATTACACAAATTCACAAACAATTGCCCAAAATTGTAATTAAAATGAAAATTATACGCGCGAGAAAAAAACATAAAAGGAAAATGAAGCAATGGAACAGCTCATTAAAGTGAAACAGCGCGAAAATTGCAAACAATTTAATGGCGCTTATGAAAAATACTTGTAAATTATATAAACACATTTAGCGGCAGTGAAACCAAAGCGGGGACTATAATGAAAAACTGAAACAAATTACAACCGAATTGAAAATGTATAAGTCATAGCTTCACACACGCACACCACACATCTAAAAATATAAATTTATGTATTAATGTACTGGTGTAAACTTAGCATAATTAGCAAATTAATACCACAAATATATCTATATATATATAAATAATATATAGAGTGCTGCATAACAGGCAAAAAAAGGATACAATTAAAACGAAAACTCATGAAAACCTATTGCGTTAGAACATGTGTGCGAAAGAGACTTAGCATTAACAAATTCTGACTAAATGGAATATAGTGAAAATCATTAATAAAAACAAATAAATGGGAGGAAATCATAAGAATTGATTTAATGGTTTATATCAACAAAGGTGGTGTGAACAAACCCTAAAGATAAAATGGAAATTTAAGTAATAATAAAGTTACAAAAATTATAAAAATTAAACGGAATACTGGTTTTATTTTCAGAGGGAGTTTTAGTAGTTTTATTAATTTTTAAAACTTTTTTGGGGCTCATATCCATTTTAAACTTAAAGGCTGGAAAACTTTTAAAGTTTCGAATATATATTTCCTTGAACACATACTTGCGGAGAAAGAGATAGTTCCCGGCATCTTTATGCGAAACAAATATGGCGCTGGCACCCACACACATGCACTCCATCCATGTTAACCAAATATTCACAGAGTTGCAGCAGCAGGAATAAAGGAAAATTCCGATACAGAAGGGATATAGCTGAATGGGGGTAGAGTGAAGTATAATAATGGGTCCATTGATACGAAAATAGAATGTGCAATGGCAAAGCGCGCCGGAGATAAGTTTCTTTGGCGAAAAACTGAGATGGATAAGAACAAGCGAATCCATTGAAAATAGATTTATTATGCAAATTTGCCAGAGCGTAAGTGAGTCTGGTGTTTCTCCGTCTGTATTTCTCTTTCTCTACGATGAGATTAACAGCTTAATTTATAAAATAGAAAAATACGGTTCCCTACACTTTAAATAAAAGGAAACTCTTAGATGTCGCCTTCTAGTACTTGGAATAGTTGTTAGCATTAAGAAGCTTCTGGAGTAGGAACAACATTTAGAATGAAATATATCCTTTCTATTAAGTTTTTAATATATTTTTTTGAAATTTATTTCCAGCGCATTTCTACTCTACTTTCTCAGCTTTCCCTAGTCATATATGTGAGCTTGGTGTAATAATTGAATCAAAACAATTTTAAATCAGCTTCGCTTTCGCTTTGTTTCTTGCTCAGGCTTAAGATCTAACTGATTTTTATTGTCAACGACGAAATCCAATTGAAAGTCACAAAACAATGGAGCGAAAAGGGAAACTCTTGGCGTTTAATCCCCTTCGAAAAGTTAAGTTTTCTATCGTACGTGTTATCAAGGCGAAACGGGCCGTGCCTCGGTTGAGGACTAGTCAAGCTGAGTTTAATTTATTAGCACAAGCCGAGCGAAATTAAATAATAAAAGTCTTCCAAGTAGCTCTTCCTCTTCGGGTTCTCCTATGTGTGAGTAAAAATTATCACTTTTAATGCTGCCAAAAAGGTCACGAGTCAGGCGGCGGGACGGGCGGAGGTCAAGGGTTCACCCCATTGATGGGCGAGAGGCCAAAAGCAAATGGCTGCCGAGCTGGAGCTCCTCGCAGTCCTGGCGAGTTGATAATTTATGTTGCAAAATCTGTTCGAAATTGCTTTATACGCTAATAAAAGTATTTCCAAAGGGGCCAGAAAACAACATAATTTAAGGTGATCCAGATAGCCAAGGAAAGTGAAAGAAATACTAATCGTTGATGCCTAAAGTGGCCATCAAGTTTTTAGTAACTATTAGCTAATTTGGTAATTTAACTTGAAAACATTACTCGCTTTCTCTTTATTGTTTGGGTAATACATCTATTACAAAATACTCCCCTTTGAATTCAGACTCTTTCTGAGATTCAAGCGTGACAAAAAAGAGCTGTGATTGCAAACACTTATCCCAAGCTGACGGTAACAAGTATTCCTGGGAATATATACCCTTCAATAGTATCTTCCTGATCTTTCAACTGACCAAATCTAGCTTAAACTTATGGAGTTCAAACTTCAACTTTTTCCTGTTTTATACCACATCAACGTTAATCCCAACCAAAATTGAGTTTGGAATGTCCGCCAAAAAAAAAGAGGCTCACAAATTGCTGAAAGTTCGTTATGGGGTTTTCCCGCAAATGCTGGAAAAGTTTAAACGAAATCGAAGAAAAGTAGAAACGTAAAAAATGCTATAAACATTATAACAGTTTTTCGTTAGATAAACTTTATTTGGCTGGCAATTAGTTTGTATTATTTTCAGTTTGCTTTGCCATTTATATTTCTTCTTGCTGCGCGGGTCGTAGTTGTATTTTTTATTCAACTTTTTAAATATTTATATACTGCCATTTTCTTTTTTTTTTGTTTTTTTGTTGCAGACAGGTGAAAACAGCATTCTGTGCTGTACGCTTTTTGAATGCCACGAAAAGTTTTATTAGTTGTTTGACCAATATCTTTTTTCTTCTGCTCTCTATCTTCTCATTTTTTTGTTTGCAACATTTTCTCTTGGACAAAAAGCAGGAATTGCAAAGTTTATCCATTGTCTTTTTGTCATTGTTGAATAAAAACTTTCCGCTTCCGTTCACCCAACAGATAGTACACGCAAATCCAATTGGGAAAAGCTATATATAACGATTCGGAAGGACCTTAAAACCCCTTCCGGCGTTGGGTGGAAAAACCGCTAATTAGTCAGGCAAAGATTCGCTCAATTGGCTTAGGCGTTTGTTTGCTCTCAACCTAATTGGATACATCTGAAGTGGTTTTTGCGCGGATAGAAACCATCATTCAAAGGAGTTCTAAATCGCATTAAAATGAAATGAAACCATACAGAACTTAGGGTTTTGAAACTATTTTTTATAGCTTTAAGTGATAAAAATGTTGACACATTCAAATTAATAATATATGTATATTAAATAGTCACTTTTCACAAAACAGCTCCACTATTTTTGGTCCCCGTTCGGTAGCGCATCACGCATCTATGAGATACAATCTCCAACTAACCTAGATTCAGCATACACAAACATACATTGATATGTATATAAAGGAACCATAATCTATCCATTCAGCCAAATCAAATCGAATCACAAATGCACCAATGAGGGTAATGGAGGTTTGGAGAGGAACGCCAGCTGAAGGAGCTTACATCCGATGCAGGACGACACACAGAAATATACAGTGGGGGCAAAACGAAGACTAGGTCAGCACTCTATCTCTCTATCTATCTATATCACTAGCCCCCGATCCACCGCCACATCTGCCTCTCCGTGGGTCACACCCCGTGGCTGTCAATGAGGGCTTCAGTTGCAGGGGAGGAATGCGAAAGGCAGCAACTGCCCGACAAGTGTCGTATGTCGTCCTGTCTAATGTTAAGCTACTTTTCATGTATGCCCCTTGCATCCAAGCCCATCCTTTTAGTTGTGGAAACTTCGAACTTGCGCACGAACGCACAGAGGACAAAAACAACAAGGTAATTTGTGGAATACGACTTTCCAAATACCCTGTTTTAAGTAATCTTAAAAATTAAAAAAAAATGTGTAAGATGATATCACAAGTTTGTTATGCTCATATCTTGATTGGAGAAGCCTTTCCATTATTTTATTAAGTATTTGATTCTCAAATCTAACAGATATACATAGTTTTGAAACCATTGTAATTATAATTATAAATTTTCAGTAATGAAAACGAATATGCCTTCCATTTTGTGGTTACAAGATATTACGACAAACGCAAGACTCATATAAAGAAGAAGGAGGCACCCAGACCCGGTCTCCCTTTGAGGTCTCCTGAGCTTTCAACGCCCGTTAAGCATCGCAATTATTCATGTTTATGATGCGATGACATTGCCATCGTTTCACCTTGGCCTCCCTTCCAATTGTGCTCCCCCTTTACTTTATACTTTCTAATAAGCCAAGGATGACGGAAATCAGGGGAAAAAGGTTGCGAGAGCTAAGAATCTGCGTGAAGAGTGTTTGCCAGTTAGGTCACGACCATGGCATCAAATTGGTTAAGATTGAAAAATTATAAATTATCGAATGGAAATCTTGGCTCGGCATACTGAGTACCCGGAAATGTAGCCAAGTGTGGTTGAAGGGGTCTGTGTGTATAGGATGCTGGCAAGCCCCTTCGGAGATCCTGAAAGTTTCTAATTACTAATGAATCGCCGCGATGCTCAAGCACATTGTACGCCCATGTTCCTAATCCAACCACACAGCGATGAAGACTTTGAGAATTACAGTGCGTTTAGGAATTATAAATCCAAATCATAAGTGATTCTCGATGATTTTTCATTTAATTACATATATTATAGTCTCCATAAATGAGTATTCTATCATATTTTTTAATATCAATACTGGCCCATTGAACAATCATTGAGAATGATTAAAAACTAATCAGTCAAATGTGCAGCGTAGTAACCATTGACCTATAGTTTTGACCAATAGTGTATGGGCATAATCAAAGCTGCCGTTGAGTCGATGCCGAAGGGTAGTTAACATCCCAGATTTCAGCCTCACAACACCTCCCACCTTGCTCTCCGACCCCCCCAAGGCTGGTTCAAGCCTAATCGTGTGTTCGGCATAAGATTATGAACACGAAATTAAACCGGTAACAAGAAACTTCAATTAGAGGCCAACATTTTGATTAGTCACAGGAAGGAGGCGGTGGGAGAAATGGACAAGTTTATCTGACCAAGTGCAGTTAAAGTTGAAATTGCTCGAAGCTTGACAAGAATAAAACACAAAAATTGCTTTTAGCCAAACGCAGCGTAACTTTGCACAATCAATTTATTGAAGCAAGTTTAAAAAACGAAAAAAATAGCGCGTTTAATGGAAAAAGTTTTTGGCGCCAAGGAAAATGCTGCTAATTTGATTGTCATTAGATGGCGAAGGCGAGAAACAAATTCATCCAACCTTCTTTGCGTCCATAATATCTGCACTTGGAGTAAAAATGATCGAAACACAGAAAGAAATGTTTATTTGAATTCTATAAGTTTAAATAACCATACACAAGGCTGAAAGTAAGCAGAATAATACAAGAAAATATATATAATTAAATTAAGGGTTATAAACTTTTATAATATTTAAAAATCTGTATTATATTCTTATATTTTCATGCAAGTCTTGAACATCTTTAGAGTTTTATGGTTTACTCACTCAATAGTAATAGTTATGTTTTAAAGCCTTTGCCATTTATTTTTAACTTTGTTTCCTCTATTAAAATATAAGAAAAGCTTGACTTCAACGCCAAGTGACCAATTTCAAGTAGGCTGTTTTTTAAAGTGCTTATGCGAATGTGTAAATGGGCTCTATGTAAGGTAATGCACATAATTGAATTTTTACACAACTAAAGAAGAGGCCTATTCGCCAAATGCCTTTGTTGCTAGAAAAAGCGCCGGCAAAAAGATGGCGATGGCGATGAAGACGGCACAGAATGCCGGCGAAATTAAAGTGAAATTGAAAAAGTTTTATGAGCTTTTCCTTCATGCAGCGGGCCCCGCAAAAAGAGCAGTCGGATGTCGGGAAAAGAAAGAAAAATATTACACAGCCACCGACGACGCGTAAAGAAGACAAAAGGCCAAAAAGCGAGGGAGTGAGTGGGGAACGCTTTGCCACCGCTAAATTGCCTTCCTGCTCGCACGGCTCGGGGGTAGGGCGGGGCCATAACTTTCTGCAGCAGGTTGCTTAGGTAACAGTTTTATGTAGTTATCCCTCCGAGAGCCAATAGCAGGACGATGTCGGCCTACACATTTTCACACCGCTCGCGTTCCCCCCAGTAATTGCATAATAATTGCAGTGGCAGCGGAGGCGGAGGTGGCAGGGCACCCACAGCAATCCACACTCTGACAGCTCTGAATCATCCGAAGGCGGCTGCCACGCCCGCTTAAACTAATTTTCCCATAGAATTACTTTGGATGAGTTTGGTAATTAATGGCAGCAGCAACGGTGAGCAAAGTCATTGCACACTGGTAGAAAATTAAGTGATGTCATCTCTATGTTTTCATCTTAAATTTAGTTATATTTTCTACTATATTTTTTTTCTAGTGCATTAACCAGCAAACCGGATCGAAAAAGAAAATTAAGACATCCAAGCCAGCAAGTAACTACATTCATAAATGTTTCAAGGAGGGAAACAACAGGCAGAACTATCACTACAGTTTCTTTCCACTCTATTTTAAAAATATTCCATATGCTGAGCCTTTTTTTAAATTTCTTTACAAATACACCTTCAAACTTATGCATTATTCAGAATAATTATTTATTCAAGCTACAATAAAAATACGAATCACTTTAAAGCTAAAACGTAGGAGGAAACTTAACGAAGCTGAAAATGTTCAACCCATTGAAAGTCAAAGTCATTGCAAATTAATTGAAAAATCAAACAATTTTCCTTTTCCTTTTACTTGATTTTCGCAGAGAAAAACGCGGCTAACAGAAGGAAAGCAGCCTCAAGGACTTGTCCGCTGAGAATGAAGTCCTTTGATAATACAATCAATAAATAATAAGGAATATTATCAAAAGTCCTACAGAATGATTGTATTTTTAATATTTACTCAAGACAAATTTACAGAAAACTTTCATAAATAAATTCAGTTTTGGTTGTCAGTTTCATAAAGGCAATCAGTGTTGTTTTTTTATTACATTTGAATAAAAGGAGACTGATTAATATAAAATAAACTGCGTTTACTTACAAAACGATTTATTGATTATTTATTTTGTCAGCCAAAAAGGTTTCACCTAGAGTTAGCTTTACATTTCCCCTGCAATAAAACGAATTTAAAGACACATTTTTTGGAAACCACAAACAGTACAAGCGTAGAGTGCAAAAATAAGTTTAAATAGGATTGTAAAACTTTATTAGGCAATCTCACTAACCAACTCCAGCTTTAACTCCGACAAGGAAATAATCTTCAGTTGTTCCGAGTGTGGGAGGGCAGGACCACATGGCGTATGAGCAACGCCATGCAGATGCAATCCGCATTCAAAGTTACAGAGCTAAGAGTCTTAAGAAAACGCCACCAAGGACACTCGACTGTCCATTCAGCTGAGCTGTAGGAGGTCCTCGACAGTAGCGGCTGCTATTAGCACGTGGCCAGAGACTGCCACACAAGGATTTCACACTTTCCGATGGACATTGAATTCACATTTAAATCTGCAGATACAAAATGGATTGTAGTTCGGTGACAAATAAACTCCAGAGAGGCAACATTGTGCAACCTTACAAATTGACTCCTCTGCCAGGCGTTTCTTGGAGCAAAAGCATGGGATTAAATTGCAAACAAATTCCATGAATTTGCAAGAAGAACTACTTTGAAAATCGTGTAAACAAAAATGTTTGGCTATGCGAAAAGAAATCAGAAAATATGTTTTCACACTTCCCTAAACAGAGAGAATTTTTCAATTAAAATTTAAAGTTATTTCGCAAAGGAATTATTGAATTGAAAACAACGATTAAGGATTCCATAATTACTTCTGTTTCTACAGTTTATTTATAAATCTTTTGATTGTTGCCCTTAAAACCTTAATTTATTGCAAGAAGCATCTTAGCTCACTTTAAAATCAAAACTAAGTCTGCTGATGCAATAAAATATGATTTCAAGTAGTACTTTTGATGAGATATAATGCCGTTGCTGTGGTTTTAGTAAGTCCAAGCATTATTTCGACCTTACTTTAAACAAAAATTAAAAGTAAAAACCGAATAAATGCCTAAGCATACAAATACCATGTAAATATTTTCCCCACGCAATTGTTTGCCATTTAATTATCTGTTTTATCTTAGTATTTCATTAGGTTTATGGTTGATTGCACAATCCGAATTAGATTCCGGTGGCCGCTGCACCAAAATATTTACTTTGCAGTGTTTATTTAATGTTAATTTAATATAATCAATTATGTGGGTTTTACAAAGCTGGTAAACTAGTTTTTTTCTGGTGGTAACGACTTTATTTGGTTTTTATGTATTGCTTTGCAATGCAAACAATGGAATTATTTAGCTGATGCAGCTGATAAACTGCATTATATATTTAAATTTATCTTATGGAAATGAAGGATTATCCCGCAGCCGATTAACCAAAATATATGGCAATGAATTGGTAATTAAAGTTTACCCTAAACCGATAATTACTAATTCATGATTTTTCTAATAGGATATGGATATGCCCTTCCAGGCTTAAAATCTTGCCTTACGGTTGAAAAGAGCACTAAGTTTAATGCACTTTTCAATTAACAGAAAAACATTGAATGAATCATTAAAGCAACAATTAATTTTCATCGACTCCGGTATCCATTATTGCGGTTATGGCCGCAGTTCCCAGTCGGGTCATAATCGAGTGCACCTCCCACCAAATATGGCCGGAACCATAATGCCAATTGGTATGATGTGGGTTCAATTTGTGCATTGTTATGTTTCTGGGAATATCTGCTGTGCACACACACTTGCGCCTGCCGATTGTTATTATTTTTCTGTCAATTTTTGCATTTTACAGAAATGTTATAATCCCAACGCCACCGCACACACATACATATCGATCGTAGTTTTAATTAATGCAAAAGCAGAAGCAACCATTTTTAATGTGACATTTGAACATGTTTGCGGTGGCAATGGAAATTAAGAGGATTTCGTTTAATTGCCAATGAGCGGATGGATTCCGCTGGACTCGGGTGCGCAACTGCTTAGTCGTCTTTAAGGATGTCCATATGCAAAAGGCACAAATTTTTACGATACCATCAGCGGCAGTTTTGCCAATTTGTTTTGCTTTTTTTGCATAAATTTTAATGGAACGCCTGGCTAAATATTTATGCTACACACAACGCCCCATTGCACATTTTGGCCGGGCTGGAGGGGTTTTATTTCATTGGCTGCGCTCGCCAGGCCCATTCTCTCTGATGGCCTTTTGGTTATATTTATGAAATTGCCCGTTCGGACTATCAAGCGTTCACGAAAGGCAGAATGCGTTTTATATCGGTTCAGAGCGACTTTTAAATGAACTTTTAGGAGAAGCATCGCTTTGATTAAATTTTTATTCATCTAAAGAAGGATTTATCTCGATATTTTTACAAAAATGGATTCTATTGAAGCAGTGCTCGGAATTTTGATATGCCAAATGCCATGAAAAGCCTCTGAGCAATGATTTGATTTTTAATAAATAGCAGACATTTTTAACTTATTCTTTAGTGTTAGCTTTTAATGGTAAAGCAAATTTATAAACAAGATTAATTTGCTTCAAGGCTAATCTGGATGAAATACAATAAAATATTAAAAAAAAAAAAACAAATTAAATGTAATAGAACAAAAACCACTATGTAATTTGTTTTATAATATTAATATTACATATTATAATATTTAATTGCATTGAAAGAGCTCTATCTCTAAAGTTGCAGTAGGACATTTTGAATATAAAATATTTACTTACTAATAATATCCTTGTAAAACGGGAAACAAATATAGCTTTGCATCCAGGAAAAGATATGCTCAGGAAGGATATGGCCAGGGTAGCCAACCAATTCCCTACCCAATGTTTGTCCTATTTTATTCAGTTCGTCTGTTTGTCTTTACATATTTCAAGTTAATGCTATTAAATGGTAATACTCGCACGTTCCACGCAGTCCGGCCAAATGGGTCGTTGACCCAGGCTCCGGTGAATTGGAGCATTGAGGGGCGAAAATCTGGCAGAACAGGTGCATTTCCCCTATTTGTGCGCATCCAGTTGTGCGAAATTGTGCCGTTAAAAATTTGTTTTGGCTTACATTATTTATGCCTTTTGTAAATGAGTCCGAGCCGGATCCTGTTGGGGTGCCTATTCAAAAAGGGCGGGATTCCCGCACGGGAAAAGGTTGCAAATTGAAGTTGCTTAGCTGTTAATGGAACTAAACCACACGCGAGCTTATTTAAAATCATTATTAGAATGCCTCATTTCCTACAATTTAAGAGCTGTAAATAAAATCTACAGCAAATGTTATAAAAAAATCTCCAATTAATTTAGTAAATTTCAAAAAAATGTCGTTAAATTTCAATTCAGCCGAGAATATATTCATGCCAATTTTGAAGATAATACCACGGCCCCTAATTCAATATTGCAGTTGAGTTACCCTTCTGCGATCCGCCAAACAAATACAATTACTGCGCTGAAATTGGAAATTACAAAACGATGGCAAATAGAACAACAACACATAACTGTTGAATAATAAAGTGTATAAAATGAGAAATTCCCCACGACACGCAAACAATAAAATTGCTATAAACAACAAAACAAACATTTGGCAAACACAGCAGGAACCAGCGAAAAAAAATGTTATTAACACAAATAGAAAATAAACAAAAGGCTGAAGTGAGGGGAGCGACATTTTGGATTTCGTGTGTTTGTTTTCTGTTTATTTTTTGTGTATATCTGGGTGTGTGTGGGACAACTGGGGTGAAAAATAAGCAACAAAAAAGAAATTTGCATAATGAGGCTATTATAATTTCAATTAAAATTTCTCTTTACCAGGATTTTTTCGGGTCTTTCTCCCCTATGGAAAAACCCGGTGCATGACTAACGACCACAGAACTACAACAAAAACTGAAAATGAGTTTAGGCACACTCCAGCCGTGGGCATAACCAAATCTACAACAAACACCAATCGCTTTAATTACATTATAAATTATGCAAGCAAAATGTATGCTAAAAAATGTGTGTTGGAAGAGGGAATTTTACTGAATTGGGTCGATCGTTGATAGTTAAAACATAATTTATGGTGAATCACACTTTTCAAATAGGACTTCAGGCACTCTAGAGCCGTAAGCCTCATTTAATCATATCTATAAAAGTCAAAATAATTGACTTTGCAATCATAATTAGCTTTGGGATTGACAATTTCTCTCTTATTTGCTCTAAAAGTGCAATCAATCTCTTGGGAAACCAATACTGAACACTCAGCTTTCTCGAGAATTTGCTTTAAGGGAGAAACCCAATATTTGAATTGGCAAAACAAGTAATGCCAAACCGCAACATTTGCATAACCTCTCGCCTATCTCTCTGTCTCCCTCTCACTCGCACCCGGAAATAGCAGAAAAAATAAAATAAAAATGGCCGCTGTACAGTTGGCTGCCATATTTCGAAGCCTGCCAGTGTCAATGCAGGCGAATGTCATAAATTTTGCATGCAGACGAAGGAGATGCAGGCCCGCCCCTTTACCCCTTAGCCTCCTCGGCAGACAGCATAAACCGTGCACCATACACAACCCACCTCCCACCACCCCTTCGTAGCAACTGCGGCGCATAAATTTCGTTCCAATAAATTTAAATTAGCAGAACAGTACAGTTACACGAGACAGGGCCGCCAAGTCTGCTGCACACAGTATTTATGGCACCATTCCGGGGCCAACTCCGGCGGAACGGGAGTCGGAGTCAGAGTTGGGGGGTGGAGGGGAGATGTGAAGGTGTGACAATGTAATGAGTGCGGTTCTGCGGCCAGTGTTGCCACACCTAAGCACATTATGTTGTTGCTAATTAGAGTTGTCTTTGGACGGCAGAGCCACACATATATCCTTGTACAGAAATGTATGCACTGAAAGAAGGCCAGGACACGATATAATTTTAGTTAATTATTCCCCGTGCTAATTAAATTCATGTCTTAATGTAAATAAAAGACCTCGAAATACTAAACTTGGTTTAATAATGGCTAAGAATATAAAACAAGTTTGTTCCTCTTGCTTTCCGAAAATAGGAAAGAATTTGACTTTGCCGAAAAGTAGGCAACATTTCGCGACCTGAGTGGCGGCCATGTTTTGTGGTCAAAACCTCCATTACATCGTTTTACTTCTTTCCTTGTTTTTTTTTTTTTCAAGCACAAAACAGACACTAATTGAACTTGTTGGAAACCAGAGGGGGTAACAACACAAAAAATCAAGGTTATTTGCTCTACAAATCTGACAGTGAAATTGGTGTGACGACACACTTTTTCTTTCGGCTCAAACAAGCTAATTTTTTCCTTTTTGAAATTGAGTTCATGATTTGTAATACGCCAAATCGAATCAGAAAAAAAAAGTGAAACGAATGAAAATGTGTTTTTTTATTGTGGAATAGAAAACGCAGATCATATTCCACTCCCGCAGAATTAAATATTTAAAAGGCATCCTCGACGATGTTAAGCAAGTAATTTATCAGATTGCAAATGACTTTTGAATTCTTTACACAAGTAAATTGTAAACTGAGCAACCAGAGAAGTGGGGCCTGTAACTTGTGACTTATCCTAAATGCAAATGGTTTGGAGCCCCACCAGAGTCATCAATATAAAGCAGCCACAACCGCAGGCAACTAATGACAATCAGCAAAAGTAAGAGAAGCTGGAGTTTAGTACTGACACTTTCAATGCACAAGAGATGTTTAAAAGCCATTATATTTATTTGCTTTCATATTTATTATACTTTAATCAAGTCAAAATCTAACTTATTAAAGGCATTAAAGGCTTTAAATTTGTTTAGATTTTACACGTATACAAATTTTAATAGAAAAACTGATTTAACTAACTTAGCTAACTTCATACCTTTAATGATTCATCTTAAATTAAATCAAAACTATTTAAATTCTAATGCAAAATCAGCATCATTTAGTATAAAATACTCTTAGCCAGGGTATAATGAACTATAGTACATTTCGGAGTGTTCCCCTGCTGCTTGCTGGTTGGCCAGCAGAATAGTCCCAAATGTCCAAAAAGCGAAGCCACCAACGCAGCAGTTTATCACTGTGAGGAAAGGACATAGCTCAGCCCAGCCCAGTCCAGCCATCTCCTTCGCAGCTGCCGAATCAGCAGTGAAGGACAACGATGTCAGCAACAGCAGGAACAAAGGCTGACCTCCGCCGCCAGCGTCCATTCCATTCCATTTATAAACCACCAAAACGAGACGATGACGCCGACGACGACGACGAGCATTGACCAGGATGCGAGGAAGCCGGACTGTGCAGAGGCTGGGAGTGCAAGAAAATGCCACAAAACTGTTTGGTTTCGGCTGCTTCGTCCTGCGCATCCGTTTCTTGCATTCCCAGGACCCCCTAAACAGGAACAAGAAAAACAACGGACCTAGTCTTGACAGCTGACATCGTGGAGCAGAGAGAAGCGAGGGGCGGACATCGGAAGGAGCAGCCAAAAAATATTCAGTGCCCATTGTTGGTCCTGAATGCTGAGGATTCTGCATGGGACAGTTGAAAAGTAAAAGTTCGTCATTCAATCTATGCTTGTGCTTGAATTCAACCACGCCTCTATGACAACTTTTCCCAGAGAGCAGTACTAGAGAAATATTGGATTTACATCTCAAACAAATTCTCTGAAATTTTCTCTATGCTTTTGTTAGCGAGAAAGACATGAAAATGTTTAAGGAAGAAGTCGGATTTAAGACTTTAAAAATACAAAGTATCCATGCTATTACAGTGTCACTCACTGGCATTTGATTATCCCTTTAAAACAATCTCTCAGCTCGCTTCACCTGCCTCGCATTACTATAAATATGCATTCGTTTCAAGGATAGCCCTCAAGGACCGCTGCCGACCTGACCTATTCCAAGCCCTGGCAACGGGATCCGAAGCCAGCAAAGCGTGAAATTTCAATTTAACCCATTAATAAACCCAGCTGAAAATTTCCACCGAATGCAATCAGAAGCAGAAAGAGAAAGACACAAAAATAGACAATAGTCAAAGGCGGAGGCGGAGGGCCCCACCAACTATTCAGATCCTCGTCCACATCCACCCACAAGCCCATCCCCATCCCCAAGGACTTCTCCAGCCAGCTCTTTTGGTTAGTCATCTCTTGGAGCGGCAGCGGCCACAAAACAACTTTGGACTACATTTCACAAAAGCCATACACACACACACAAAAACAGAGAGAGAGTGAAGGGAGAGACAGCCACGCCCACAATTTAGACAATTTCACACAACAGAAAGGGCTGCGGGGGGAGGGGAGGGCAACACTTCCGTTTCCGCTAGCTTGCACTGATTGTTTTATATCCTGTCAGAGGACACGCCGTTGCCGAAATTCACAAACTTGTTTTGCGCTTTCTTGGCGACTTTACTAAGGAGCGGGCCAATGCACTTGGAGAATATTTGATCTACTTAATCCCTTGGTATATCAAATATTCACTAAATATAGTTGATAATTTCTTGTAAAATCTAAAATCTTTATAGTAGCTAGTTCAGGGAGATATATTTCCCTTATAAACTATAGTTCCCACTGGGAGCTCTTTGGCTTACATTTTCTTTATCAACTTTTCCTATCAAGTATTTTCTCAAGTGTAAAATAAGGCTAGCAACGAGTTTGTGAGTTAGCGAATCGGTGGGATTCGAGTCCCTTGACTGTCGTTGCATTGCTGCGGCATTTGAATGCGGTCCTCGTCCAGCGGCGTCCTGCGAGAGAGCCCAGCATCCTTGCATATTTAATCAAAGTGAATTACAAATGCCACCAGACAATGACAGTGGCAACTTGGCAAATGACGACGAAGTCGACGCCTCTAACGCCCCGTCCTTATCAATTTGAAAGTGTTATATATAACGCCAGGACCAGCGCCAGGATAATGTTTCATTGCTGGCTAAACAGGGGATGGACTGCGACTCGGTCCGAAGCGTTGTAGCCTGTAATTTGCGTTGGCAAGATCAAAAAGCATTCAGTTAATAATAAGACGGGCAGTCCATTATTTAGCCATTGATGGGGGCCGAACACTTGGCGAATGCTTCCACCTAAGACACCCCTCCCCGCCCTGCTTTCTCCGAACAAAAGTTAATTTATTTCTTTTTTTACAGCTCCTTCTCGAGGGTCCTGGAAAAGAGCGAATGTATTAAGTTAACTTTTTGGTATGCACCTTTTTCCCTCGAACAGGAAAAGTCAGTTTCGAGTTCCCTTACCTTTGCTTTTAAGGGGCTTCCCCGACCGCTTAACCCAATCTTAGCCCCGGGGGCGACAGTTTAATAATTACTCATTTTGCTTTTTTACCAAATTACTTTGTGAAAAATGGCAAAGTTGAATGCAAAACGGTTTCCATTTTCTATATGGACCTTTCTGCTATTATTGTCGTGGCTTGTACTTCATTTACCCTTTTCTTTTAGGGCTTGATAAGATTTCCAATTGTTTTTTGGGGTTTCCATAATTTTTTTTTACAATTTTGTATTTAATTAAAAAGGTCTCAACCTTTTAAACTGTTTCTAGGAATTTCTAAGGCCTTATTTCGTAATTCAACTTTAAGAATAATTCTTAGAATGTTATTTCTTCAAAAAGTAATTTTAAATGTATTTAATTGATGGTCATTCGAATGAAAAGCGCTGCCCACACAAAGGCAAAAGACGAATAATGACCAGAAAAAATCAAAGTCAAGCGCGTGGCAAAAAAAATAAACTCAATTTTTCCACAAGAAAAATAAATTCAAAGGAAAGTAGGAAACAATTTACTCCCTTACGCCACCCTCTTGATATCCAACATCTCCCAAAAGGCACGCATAATTTTTGACGCATAGAAATTTGTCTGCATTTCAAAATCAAAATAGTTTGGGCCCACAAGCGTATGTAAGTCCCTTTGGGTGCAATAAGCTTGCCAGATAAAAAAAGAGAGCCCTGAGATATGAAACTTTCTAGCCGGACCCAAGGAAGAATATTTTTTTATGCACTGCGGTGGGTTCGGTATCGTTTTATGGACTTTGATTTTATGACTACTGCATATTTGCCATGCGAAACCCGGAGCAAAGTCCCAGCGAGCACTTTCCCTTTTTCTCTTTTCCAGGGCTGTCAGCTGCTGCGGCACTTTCAATTAACCCTTTTGACATTGAATTCACTTGATACCGAAGGAGCTGCTCTCACTGGCTTAAATCGAGATTAGAATGCTGGAAATTTAAGGCCACACCCCAACCTACTCTGTATAATTTAATAAGCTCCTCCTTGTAACCAACTCGCAGAGCTTGACTTCTCCTCCCGACACAACGCCCGGCTTAAGCCTATAATTTACAATGTTTCGGCTCGTCTTGACTTCGCATCCCTCCCCCCTTTTCGGGGAAGGGCAAAAAATTAACATTTCTTTGCCGTCGCTTACAATTTTGGGCCAGCATTTTTTAACTGGAAATTAAAGTGCGCGCAAGTGTAATTAAGTAGCTGCTCAAGTTATACGGGCAATCCCTTTCTCGGCCATTTCTCACCAGGCCACTCGACTGTAAATGGGTTAAACTCTGGGGGATTTATGACAATTTTTTAATTAGTTGACGCTGCCTTTGGGACTGGCGTATTAATCAAAATCGTTTGCGCGTAAACATAAACTTTTTTTTCAAACATCCTGATTGCTTATGAAATTCGAGCAAGCTGCTATATGCATATGGAAATTTTCTCTCCCAGCTCTCAGGTTTTTGTTCGAAAGTTCTAGCTAAAAGTTTGAGCATTTTATTTTCATTTCAATTGTACGAAGTTTTATAGAATTTGGTTCCACACAAATTCTTTGCCATTGATTGGAATTTTGCAATAAAAATAAAATGAAAAAAAAAGAGAAGCGACGAAGTTGCAAACAATCAAACATAATTGTTCTCAAGTTACCTGATGAAATTTTCATGTAGGTAACATGAGGTTCAAAAAGTATTTAGAATGCTTAAGTTAAGCTGCATAATATTTTATTTGTCTGGGTTTCATGTATTATAATTAATGTATAAAATTTATACTATAAATAATTAATAAAACGCTGCCGAAAAACCAGAATTGCAAATTTATCAATGTAAACAAAAGCAATGAGCAGCTTAGGTTGGCTTCTTGGGAATAAAGTAAACCAAATAAATTTCTGGAGAACATAAACAATTTTCTTCTAAATCTCAAAGTCGTCTGATAAACAAAGGTCTCCCTTAACAAAGAATTTAAGAATACTTACAGTTTATTGTCATCCGATTACACATGGTTAATAAGCTAATTAGGGAATATTTTTAAAGTTTTTAATTATTTAATTTTTATTTTAATTTATAAATATTATCAAAAAACACCTTTGAAATACCTAAAAATAAAAGTTGTAGACCGGAATACGTGCTGATTGACAGAAAGATACATTTTGCAGATACATAGAAAGAACAGCAACAACAAGGAGCTGTTGCATCTGGTTCATATCGATACGCTAACAGGTCGCAAGCAGTTCAAGCTGTTGCTGTTAGCTGCGCGCGCATCTGTAAACCGAATTTTAAAAACTTTTGCGCAAAATTACTTCATTCATAATTCATTCGTATTTGTATTTCGATCGTTCAAATCCAAGTTATTGGCAACGCCAATGTCAAAAAGTTTTTCCGGGAATATGCATTCTTCTTTTGGAAAACTAAGCCGTTTTAAATAAAACATTTTGGCTTCGCATACAACTTATGGGTTTTTAAGAGCGAAAATTAAATAATAAAACAAAATAAAGATAAAAAGTGGTAGACAGCCTATAATTTTTATTGCAATATCCATTGGAAAGCCCAAAAAAAATACACAAACTTTTTCAGAAATGATTTTGATTAAAATATTTATTTACTAATAAAAAATAATTAACAACAAAATACCAAAATTAGACTAGGCATGGTCCAATACGCTTCCGGTGAATGCGCTTCAGGGTCCCATCGCAGGTGGTTTGATGACGTTGCAGGAAGCCTTGAAGAGCAAATTTTCGGCCACAGGCATTGCAGACAAAAACGCGCTGCTGAATCGGACGCAGTGCCCCCACACTATTGTACTTCTGGCGACAGGCGTCGCAGGTTGAACGACGCTTAACCTCGCCAACATTAAAGACGACCGTGAATTCCTGATTGCAAAATAAGCACTTGAACTCCTTGACCATCAATTGTTTGTCGGCATGCTGGGCGCTTAGGATCCTCCCCTTGGCCAGCAGCTCGTCCTGACGCATGTGCCGGTCCATGTGCGCCGAATATACATAAGCTTTCGTCGAAATATTTGCGATAGCAGGGTTTGCAGCGGAACGTTTGAATGCCAGAATGAGTTTTTATGTGCTCCTGGAGGTGGCTCACCGAGCTGAGGACCTTGCGGCAATCCTTGCACCTTCCACTAGCTCCTGAAGGTCCCGGCGTGAGCAGGCACGCTCGTGGCTCTTCAAAGTGCCTTTTGTGCGGAAACGGTTGGGGCAATGGGAACAGAAGTAGAGATTTTCCTGGATGACTTTGTTGTTGGTCTTTATATTCTGCTCGTTCCCGATCTTCTCGACGACGTTCGTGTTCACAATGTGTAGAAAGGAGCGTCTGCCTTGCCCTGGACTTCGACCGTGCTGTCACCCACCTCCAGCTGCTGCAGGGTGCCGTCGGTACGCCTCTTCCCATCGCAGACTAACTTCTGGTTCAAATTGACGCTGGCGATTATGGGAAACGTAGCCATCTCGTTGGTGAGGTGGATTCATTCTGGCAGGCTCCTTCCTAGATAAGTCTGTGGAATTTCATGATTAGAGTTTGTCGCTGATCTTGCAGGTTTTTCAAGGTAGCCGCATCTTCCAGGCAAACGCTCTTCCTGTCCTTTACAAACTACTTGCCTGGTTGTCGCACTGATCCTCTCTCAATTCAACTAATACTCCGTCGGAGGTAAATTTTTCTGATGTTAAATGTTAGTTGTATTGAAGAAATGCCATCGAGTTCCGGCACTCGATAACTACATCGCCAAACAAACAAACAAACAACAAAAGAACAACTTAAAACAAAGTTTTATATAAGAAAAACAAAAAAAAAGCAAAAAACAACAAAAAAAAAACAAAAACAAAAGAAGATAAAAAATTAAAATCAATCTTTTGATTTATGGTGGGCAATCGATTATTTTTTCAGATTACTTTTTTTTTAGATTATTGTGTTTCAGATGAAAAGCACAGCAGTTTTTCCGGGAAAACCATGTGTAAAAGAGAATAACTTAATGTCGCGCCATAAACTGATGCCCAACACTACGAGTTGCAGACTTGCAAAAGGCTTTAAAGCCAGATGTGATCAAGGAAGAGCTGGTCGATGAGAGGAGTGGCAAATACTGGCTGGATCGTTTCGCTGATCTTTAAGCATGAGCTGCGCCGGAGCACTGCATCGGCGATCCTATCTGCAGCTGTCCTGCGGAACACAGAAAAGACATTGCCGACTGCAAGGATCTGACCAAGGCTTCTACTGCCAGACGGAGGAGCAGCTGCTCATCCTCATCCCAGTCAAGTACAAGGACGTTTATTTGGTAAAGACGGCGTACGTTGTCAAGAACCCATTCTCAATCGACAGATTCTAATTCTTGTGCTCTGTAGGTTCCAACGAGACTTTGTGCAAGGCTTGCGACGAACTGAAGTGGAAGACTCCCTCAAAGATCCAGCGCGAGGCCATTCCGGTGGCTCTGCAGGGCAAGGATGTGATAGGTTTTGGCAGAAACTGGCTCCGGCAAGACGAGTGTGTTTGCCCTGCCCATTTTACATGCGCCTTCCAAATCTGAGACAAATCGCTGAGTTTAGTACACACTTTTTTTTATTCGTCTGATGGGGCAAATGCATGAACTTTAACCCCTATCTACTTGATGGTTTTGGCATGTTTAACCCGCGCTCTGATATAAAATGAGACGCTATAACAGACGCGAGAGCGCACAGTGGAATATATCATTAAAAAGCAATTACACACGAATCACGAAACAGCTGTCCGCGATGAGTAGTTGGAGTCATCGTCGTCGCTCGCCGCTTATCAGTGGGTATTCTACTTCTATATGTGCGGTACTTGGGCCCCACAGCCCCCCTCGCTCCACAGCCGTATGTATGTTTCGGCACCATAGTTCATATTGCGATAAGCGTCGGGCGTGATTATGGCGGCAGCTGAATTGGGGCTGCTGTGGATTGTACTCGCAGTCGAACTGATAGATCGGATTGTACGGTTCTCGGTGCCCCGCTTCAGTTGTTCCCTGTCGATCGCGTCCAACGGAAGTATTGCGATCACATCGCACAGCCGCGCTTCTTTAATATAAGTAATAAAGTGTTGAATTCATCGGGAGTCGCGAGCCATGGAGGTTCGAGTAGGCGTGGCCGATCTGCTGAAAATGGGCACCAAGTAGGTCAAAATACCAGCTTATCCATGGAATCAATGAATTCAAATAACCAACTCTACAGTTTTATTCAATTGAATAAACCACAAATAACACGTACAGGTTGATAAGGTGGCTTAAAATAATCACAAATAGTTTGATTGTTTGACTCCAGATTAGGTTCTAGTTCAAGTGCAGTGTTTTTATATTCAACAAATTGCTTAATCATTGAATGTGAATAAAGAAATAATGTCTGAGAAACTAAGCTTTAAAAATATTAACAACATGTTAAAGACATTTTTCAGATGCCTGTTTTAAGTTAGATTTCTTTGTTTTGGTTGATCAGCTGGTCAATAGGCTTCTGGTTTTTTATTAATAAATTATAACTATACTTATTTTTGTGTTCCCAGGCTCATTGGCCACAAGATCGTCCAGTACCGACTGGCAACTAAACAAACAAAGGTGATTTTCACGAGGGATGGCCAGGTGCGAGGACTTCGTCGCAGGACCCTTTATGACGACGAGTTCTACTACGCCTTCGAGGGAATCCCCTTTGCCCAGCCCCCTGTCGGTGAGCTGCGTTTTAGAGCTCCCCAGCCACCACGACCCTGGACCGGAATAAGGGATTGCACCTACCCGAGGTCAAAGCCCATGCAAAAGCACTTCGTCCTCAGCATTGTCGAGGGCAGCGAGGATTGCCTGTATCTAAACGTATACAGTAAGCGGCTTAAATCGGATAAGCCGTTGCCCGTAATCGTGTGGATATATGGTGGTGGATTCCAGATCGGGGAAGGTGGCCGAGATTTCTATAGTCCCGACTATTTTATGAAGCAAGATGTAGTGGTGGTTACGTTCAATTATAGAGTGGGCGCTTTAGGTAAGTCACCAATAAAACAAATGATTTTAGTAATTATTAAATTCATATAGACATTTAAATATATAATGATTGTTATTACATATATATTAAGTTAGATTTTATTTATACTTTTACTCTCGCCAATTATTTTTATTTTTTATTCAGTTTAATAGGTACATCAAAAGGTAATATCGTAATAATACTTTCTGGGTGCGCAACAACAATAAAAACAAGAAGATTAACTTCCATGTCTACATGAGAAACAACAATAAGTGTCATAACTTATTACTCATACGTAAAGTTATTAAAATAAGTAATTCTGTTGACAAAAACACTTAATTCGTATATTGAAGCATATATTCCAAGTCAGTTTGTAAAATATATAAACAAGCTTTTGCTTGGGTCAAAGTCTGGAGATTATATAAAAACTTCGTCTGGCTCTGTAATTGTCTGCCACCTTCAATTTAGATGAGAAATTATTCCCAGGGTGTACAGATTAATTGCATACAACTGTCACTTCAATATTCAATTTAAATAGTAAAACTAAATGGTTCTCAAATTTACTAAATTGTTACCATTAAATCGTAAAAAAAAATAACAATTGAATAATAATTTAATTAAATTTAATCGTTAAAATTTTAAATTTTAAAACAAATATTCAGAGAGTAATTATATTTTTTTCTAGGTTTCCTCAGCCTTTCTGATCGGGACCTGGATGTGCCAGGCAACGCTGGCCTTAAGGACCAGGTGATGGCTTTGCGCTGGGTTAGCCAGAATATCGCCCAGTTCAACGGAGATCCCCAGAATGTGACTCTGATGGGCGAGAGTGCGGGGGCTGCGTCCGTCCACATGATGATGACCACCGAGCAGTCGCGGGGTCTCTTCCACAAGGCCATCATGCAGTCGGGTTCCATGTATTGTGAGTGGGCCAACGAACCGAGGGGGCAGTGGGCCTACCGCCTGGCCTGCCTGCTTGGCTACTCGGGGAGCGAGAACGAGAAGGAGGTATTCCGCTTCCTTCAGCGAGCATCTGCCTCTGAAATGGCCTCACAGGCTATCACATTGATTTCGCTGGAACAGAGACGGGAATACGTACTTTTTCCGTTTACTCCCGTTGTGGAACCCTATGTAACCAGGGACTGTATTCTGCCCCGTCCCCATAGGGAAATGCTGCCAGCAGCCTGGGGCAATGACCTGCCCTTGATCCTGGGAGGCAATTCCTTTGAGGGCCTCTTCTCCTACCAGAGCACCTTGCACGACGAGGAACACATGCTGAGTGCTTTCGAGGCTCTCATTCCGCGAGAGATCAGGGAGAGACGCTCTCCGGCCCAGCTTAAAGATTTGCTACGCCAGTTCAAGGTGGACAACTTCGAGGATGCCACCAGAGGCCGAATGGAATTCAACGAGTGCCTGCATATACTCTCCATTAAGCATTTTTGGCATGGAATCCATCGCACCATCCTAGCCCGCCACCAGTTTGCCCCCACAACGCCGACATTTTTGTACCGTTTCGATGTAGACTCCCCGCACTTCAACCACTTCCGACTGGTGATGTGCGGGAAGCATGTCCGAGGAGTTAGCCATGCTGATGATGTCTCCTACCTGTTCTACCACGTGCTAGCCACCAAACTGGAGAATTCGTCTATTGAGTACCAGACCATCGAGCGGATGGTGGGAATGTGGGTGGCGTTCGCCCGAAACGATAATCCCAATTGCCCGCAGATCTCGCCAGCCTCGTGGGATGCTCTGGACGACACAGGGCCTCAGATGTGCCTCAACATTGGAAAGCAGCTGGAGTTCATAGAGCTGCCGGAATCCAAGCAGAATAAATTTTGGGATAGGCTTTACGAAAAACACGATTTATACTAGGGAAAATGTATATATTATTTTGTATTTTGTTTTCGATGTAAAAATAACAATTTGTTTAGAGTAAATAATTTTGAAATAACATTTAACTTAGAATTGAATTTTTCATGGGGGATCCAAAAATGCCATCACTAAATTAATAAGGAAAACTAAACTGTTTGAGCTTTTCCATTTTTGGCGATGAGAGAATATATTGTAAGCCTTATAGTAAAGCGTGATTAGTTTTAATATGTTTGCATGTCTTTGAAAATGTGGCTTTTATTTTTTAATGCTAATCACTCTACCATGCCTTAATTTGTCTAAGTAAAATGGGCAAAAAAATTACATAATTATTGTTATATTTTCTTATTTAGACGTCTACAGGAGCGGAAGTCGCGAGCCATGGAGGTCCGAATCGGTTGGGTGGATCTGCTTAAAATGGCCATGAGGTGGGTCATGGCAACTTTCTTCTGCGGGCTTTGGAGAGATTTTTACTACATGTGGTTTATATATTTATTTTAAATAGTTAAATTGGTTTGTTTTTATGCTATATCTTTCATTCTATAATTTATATCATTCGAAGCACATATTTAATTACTATTAATTACTTTTTTGTATATCCCCAGGGCTCTTGGCCACAAGATCGTCCAGTATCGCCTGGCAACCAATCAGAAAGAGGTGGTCAACACCAGGGATGGCCCGGTGCAAGGACTTCTTCGTAAAACACTCTACGACGAGGAACTCTACTATGCCTTCGAGGGCATCCCCTTTGCCCAGCCGCCCATCGGAGAGCTTCGATTCCGAGCGCCCCAGCCGCCAAGTCCCTGGGTCGGAGTAAGGGACTGCACCTACCCGAGGTCAAAGCCCATGCAAAGGCACTTAGTTCTCGGCATCATAGAAGGCCGTGAGGACTGTCTGTACCTGAACGTGTACAGCAAGCGACTTAAATCGGATAAGCCGCTTCCGGTACTCGTTTGGATATATGGCGGAGGTTTTCAGATCGGGGATGCTGGGCGAGATATATATAGTCCGGACTACTTTATGAAACAGGACGTAGTGCTAGTTACATTTAATTACAGGCTGGGCGTGTTTGGTGAGTTGTCGATACAAAAAATGGATTTAGTAATGCAATAACTTTTACTTGATTGGGAAAGTAATTGAAATATTTTATTTAAGACAACCGAAATGTGTACAAGCATTCTATTAAATTTTCACAGAATTCTTAGTTATGTATGTTCCTAATTAAAGTTCTTTACAAATATTATGTGTGATTACTTACTTTTAATTTGCATATACAGCAGAGCGGAAATATTATGAACACTATTATATATAATATTATTTTCGTAACAGGTTAAGTTCCATCGAAGCAGTGAGCATTCTTTTATTCTTGCCAATTATTTCTTTTATTTTGAATTCATACTCATCGTGGAAAAAATAACAATAACATTAAATTAAGGGTCTAGAGAAAAATAACAATATAGTAACTTATACACAACTTATAACTTATAGGTTTGTTTATTTTTAATTTTACCAGAAACTGTATATACTCCAGTTTTTAATATCTGAAATCTTTAGCTCGATCCGTAATTTTTTGCCCCCTTCCCCGTTCCGTTCAAATCGGAAACAATTCCCAAGCAGTATAGATTAATTGCACACTACTACCAATTATCAGTCAGTAAATCAATAACAATTGCTGTTATTATCTGCTAAGAGGAAAATAAAAGTAATCTGCAATTAGAAAAGTGGACAAATCAAAATATACAAGTTCCGGGGCATAATTCAAATAAAGCTATTAAAAATATATTCAAATTTTGATTTTGTTGAATTATTTTGTTACTTTTCGTGATGTTTATAGAATAGTATTTTAATTTTAACAAAATAATTGTATATAAGCTTCTGTAATCTATTTAGAATATATTAAATATTAGTGAATGACTCTTGGATTTATGTTAAATTAAAACTCCTGTAAACGAAATGAGTATAATTAAAAATCTGTACTGAAATTCCGGCAAATCAAACCCCTAATTCTTATATTAAAGTCCATTGCATTGATAGGAAATATATATAAACAAAAATTAAAATTAAATTTTACTCTGTAAATGTAGTCTTCTTATTTACTTTACGTTTTTTGAAATATTTCTTCCTGTATTTGTTAAGGTTTCCTAAGCCTATCAGACCAAGACCTAGATGTGCCAGGCAATGCAGGCCTAAAGGACCAGGTGATGGCTCTGCGCTGGGTTAGCCAGAATATCGCCCACTTCAACGGAGATCCCCAGAATGTCACTCTGATGGGCGAGAGTGCGGGGGCTGCGTCCGTCCACATGATGATGACCACCGAGCAGACGCGTGGTCTCTTCCATAAAGCTATCATGCAGTCGGGATCCATGTACTGCGAGTGGGCCAACGAGCCGAGGGGGCAATGGGCCTACCGTCTGGCCTGCCTGCTTGGCTACTCGGAAAACGAAGACGAGCTGGAGGTGTTCCGATTCCTTCAGCGAGTATCTGGCTCGAAAATTGCGTCGAAGTCTTTTCGTTTGATTTCGCTGAAGGAGCGACGAGAACACATTCTGTTTCCGTTTACGCCCGTTGTGGAACCCTATATAACCAGGGACTGTATTCTGGCCCGTCCCCTCATCGAAATGCAGCCAGCAGCCTGGGGCAATGACCTGCCCCTGATCCTGGGAGGCAACTCCTTTGAGGGCCTCTTCTCCTACCAGGCCATACTGTACGACAAAGAATACGTGCTGAGCGCCTTCGAAGTACTTATTCCGCGAGAGATCAGGGAGAGAAGCTCCTATAAACAGGTCCAGAATCTACTGCGCCAGTTCAAAGAGGACAACTTCGAGGATGCCACCAGAGACCGGATGGAGTTCAACGAGTGCCTTCAGATACATTCCTTTAAGCACTTTTGGCATGGAATCCACCGCACCATCCTAGCCCGCCAGCAGTTTGCCCCCACAACACCGACATTTTTGTACCGTTTCGATATGGACTCCCCGCACTTTAACCATTCCCGGCTGGTGATGTGCGGTAGGCATGTCCGCGGAGTTTGCCATGCAGACGACCTTTCTTACCTGTTCTACAACCTACTGGCCACCAAACTAGAGAAGTCCTCCCTGGAGTACCAGACCATCGAGCGGATGGTGGGAATGTGGGTGGCGTTCGCTAGAAACGATAATCCCAATTGCCCGCAGATCTCGCCAGCCTCATGGGATGCTCTAGACGACACAAGGCCTCAGATGTGCCTCAACATTGGAAAGCAGCTGGAATTCATAGAGCTGCCGGAATCCAAGCAGAATCAATTTTGGGATAGGCTTTATGCATAGTCTGATAAGAATTATGGAAAATGTAAATACTTTACTGTAGAGACGGAAACGAAGTGAGCGCTATTGATGTGGAACTGAACGCAGATAGTGGCCTACTGAAATATTATTTAAGAACACGGGACTTTAATATATTTTGATAAGTCTATTTAGGAGTTTTCCAGAGTGCTATCACTTAATCGTTAACCATAATAACTACCGGCAGCTTATGAAATTATATAGTTTCAAAATTGTATGAATAAAAGACGTGACTCAGAAAGCAGTATACTGGACAGATTTTAACTTTTGTTTACTCTGTAGTTACATGTGTATGTAGGTATATAACATTTAATAAAGGACAAAGTCGAACAGTTGACCACAAATAATCACTGCGAGCGGAAGCACTGCGTAAAAAACGTAGTCTACCCGCTTCCTTCTCGCCGCCCTTGTCTGCCAAATTCTGATACATTCTTAAACAAAAATAATTTCAGTGAGCTACATTACTACAACACTATAACAGACTAAAACGAATGCTGGTATTAGTCACGGTGTGAATGCTTTCAGTCAAGTCACCTGTAAGTAACCTTTGTGGTAACTCGAGAATTTATTAAATAAAAAAATAAGTTCAAGTGACATTTAAGCAAATTTATATATCATTTATACACACATAATAATAATATTTTTTAGTGCAATCATTAAATTGAACGTTTCAATAATGCTCAAATTGTTAAAATATATAACATGATTAAACTTTTAGAAAAGAGACTGTTTGGAATATAAGGAGTCCCACATTGCCATCGAGTCTGCCTCCGGCAGTACCCTCATGTCCAGCTCATGGCTGATATTAAAGCACTGCTCCACGCCGCTTTCCATCCTCTGCAGAGGCTCCCACTTCGCATTTCCTAATTCTTGACAGTTTGGACTTCCATTCGCGGCAAAAGATGTCCACATGCCCACCATCCGCTCGATGGTCTGATACTCTTCCGAAGACTTATCCAGGTGAGTCGCCATTACCGTATAAAACAGGTAAGAGAGCTCATCGGCATGGCACACTCCACGAGTTTCCTCCTCGCAGACTAACCAGCGGAATTGATTAAAGTGCGGGGAATCAAAGTCAAAGCGATAAAGATAAGTGGGAGTTTCTGGGGCGTAGGTTCTTCGAGCGAGTGCCAGACGATGCATATCGTGACATATCTGGCGATGCGAGCAGATATGCAGTGCCTCGAACAAACCCATTGCTTTCTGCTCCTCATTGTCGAAGTAGTGCCTTTTGATGCGACGCACGAGAAGATCCCGTTCTTCCTGTGTACAGGCTTCGCTCACTTCACGCGGCAGGATGTTATGGAAGTTCCTAAGAAACCAGGGATCGTCCCTTACCTGCAAGTAGCAAAACAATCCTTCGAACGAGTTTCCGCCCATAATTACAGGTATATCGTTGCCCCAGGCATCTGGTAACTGTTCCTCATGTCTCCTGGGCACCACACAGTGCTCGGTGTCGTAAGGCTCCACCACAGGTCCGAATGCATATATTAAAAAATGCCGTATTTCATCCCGAGTAATAACATCTTGGTCATAGGAAGCTATCTTATGCGGGGAAATTCCGCTTAGAAAGTGGAAAATATCTGCTTCCCGCTCGCCGCCTTTGTAACCCAAGTTCCGGGCGAGACGAAGCGCCCAGTTGAAATCCGGATAATTCACCCATTCGCTCAGTGCACATCCCGATTGCATTATTGCTTTGTGGAACAGGCCGCGTGTCTGCTCCGTGGACATCATCACGTGGACACAAGATGCTCCTGCGCTTCCGCCCATCAGGGTGATGTTGTTGGGATCTCCATTGAAGTGGGCAATATTCTGGCTGATCCATCGGAGAGCCTGCACTTGATCCTTGAGTCCTGCATTTCCTGGAATGTCCAACTTCGGATCCTTAAAACTGAGAAATCCTGTAATAGAAAAGGAACACCATCAATAACATGGAAAAATTCAAAATAATTAATAGGCTTTATCATAGTAATTTTCATTGCTGATCTCAACATTATTAAGAAAAATTAATAAGTATTTAAACAATTTAATTTAACACACAAAGAAGAAATTTATACACTTACCCAATGCTCCCAGCCTGTAGTTGAAGGTAATAAACACCACTGGCTGCTTCATAAAGTAATCCGGACTGTAGACATCGCGCGAGGCTTCTCCCTTTTGGAATCCCCCGCCATATATCCAGACGATGACGGGTAGCTTATTTTCCGATATCAGGGTTTTCACATATATATTTAGGTGCAGACAATCCTCACTGCCCTCCACAAACCCCAGCAGCATATTGCGTTGCAGGGGCTTGGATCGGTAGGTGGTGCAGTCAAGGACTCCCTGCCATGGTTCCGGCGGTTGCGGAGCCTTGAAACGGAGCTCACCCACCGGGGGCTTGGCATAGGGAATTCCCTCGAAGGCGAAGTACAGCTCCTCATCATACACTGTCTTCCTTTGGAGTCCACATACTTTACCATAGTTGGTATCCAACACCACGGTGTGTGCTGTGGACAGACGGTACTGCCGGAACCTATGGTAAACCATCCTGTAAATAGGATTAAAGATTGGATGATCCTGTTTTGGGAAACCCCGAAAGGTTTTTCTTTTTACTCACTTTGCGACTATTTTGAGGAACTTTGGCCATTCCATTTGAAAGTCCATACTTAAAACTTGTATTCTTACTTTGATGGAGAGAAGTGGGCTATAATTGAAGTCTTAAACTCTTTTGCTCAAAGGTGTTGAAGTGAGCGCTGTCGATGTGGAATGGAACGCAGCTAGAGGCACACTGAAAATTTATTTAAGAACACACGACTTAATTATGTTTTAATGAGCCTATTTAGGAGTTTTCCGGAGTACCATCACTTAATCGTTAACTTGAATAACTGCCGACAGCTTATGAAATTTTATCGAGTAGACTAATAAAAGGGTTTAACTCATTCACAATTTTAAAAATATTTCAAAATTGTATGGATAAAAAACGTGACTCACAAAGAGGTAAACTGGGCAGGCTTAAATCTGATTTACTCTGTATTCACATTGGTAGTGTATAAAATGTAATAAAGGACAAAGTCGAACAGTTGACCACAAAGAGGCACCGAGTCACAGTTGCAACACGACGTCTCACAAATGTTTGCAATTTTAAATTTGGAGCAAGCTAGTTTTAGTGCCAATTTTATCCAGCCATGCGAAATGGCTAAATCCATCACAAAGCAATAATAGCCCGGAAAATTACCTGGTTTCGATATAAAAACTCCAAAAGTGATTATTGAACCTGCAACTGCGGGCGGGGGGTCAGTGGGTTATTAGCCACGCTAACCGAAAAATGTCAGCAAAAATCAGCTAATGCCTGGTAAATGACCTGGTTTAAATTTTATAACCCCGAATAAAATAAATAAAGCTAAGGCCCAAAAACCACTGCTTAAAATGTAAATTTTAAATTGTAGCCGATGAACAACATTAAATATTATTAATTTATATTTTATAAAAATATACATATATGAAATTACATTGATATCAGATGAGCAATATATTCCTAGTAAAGGTCCTCCTTGGAGTAGAAGGAGTCCCACACGGTCAGCGCTTTGGCTTCTGGCAGTTCCCTCATGTCCAACTCTTGGCTGATGTTAAAGCACTGCTCAGCGCCACTTCCCATCCGCCTGAGAGGTTCCCACTTGGCGTTTCCTATTTCAGCACAGTTTGGATTTCCAGTCGCAGCAAACGATGTCCACATCCCTACCATACGCTCAATGGTCTGATACTCTTCCGAAGACTTCTCCAGCCTGGAGGCAATTATGTTGTAGAAGAGGTAAGACAGCTCGTCGGCGTGGGACACTCCACGAACACCATCACCGCAGACTAGCCAACGGAACTGGTTAAAATGCGGAGAATCAAAATCAAATCTATATAAATAAGTTGGGACATCAGGAGCGTAAGTCCTTCGCGCGATAACCAGGCGATGCAAATCGTGCCAAATCTGGCGATGTGAGAATATATTTAAAGCCTCAAACAACTCCATCGATTCATGGAGCTCATTGTTAAAGTAATGCTTTTTGAGGCGTCGAACAAGTATATCCTGGTCCTTGCGGCTTGTGGCTTCCTTAATTTCCCTGGGCAATATGTAGTGAAAGTTCTGCAGACACCAAGGATCGCCCTTCGCCACTTGGTATGAAAACAGACCCTCAAAAGAGTTGCCCCCCATAATTACGGGTATTTGGTTACCCCAGGCCTCGGATAGCCGATCCCTATGTCTCCTTGGTACCACACAATGTTCAGTCTCATAAGGTTCCACCACAGGTCCGAAAGAAAATAGTAGGAAACTCCGCATCTCGTCCTGGGTGACTAGGTCCTGGTCAGCAGATGCCATCTTGCGAGCGGAAGCACTGCGTAGAAAACGGAGTATATCCGCTTCCTTCTCGCCACCCTTGTATCCCAAACTCTGGGCCAGCCGGAAGGCCCAGTTACGATCCGGACTGTCCGCCCATTCACTTAGAGCACATCCCGATTGCAAGATGGCTTTGTGGAAGAGTCCACGAGTTTGCTCTGTGGTCATCATCACGTGTACAGAAGCCGCTCCTGCACTTTCGCCCATCAGAGTGATGTTGTTGGGATCTCCATTGAAGTGGCCAATATTCTGGCTGATCCAACGAAGGGCCAGCACTTGATCTTTTAGCCCCGCATTACCTGGAACGTCTAGGCTGGAGTCCTTAAGACTTAAAAAGCCTACAAAGAATAAAAAATATTTGCATTTATAACATTAAACATTATGATTAAAAAAATTAAGCTTAGAGATACCAAAGCAGACAAAGAGGTGTCATCTTTTAAGCGGCGATAAGGTTACGTGAGTAATATGGACCTATGTGTGTATATAGTATGAAACTAAATTTATTGCGTCTCAATCGCCTTATCAGCTACCTATTGTTTACATTTCCAAAGATCTGCATCTAGCGATTAGAATAAAAATATAAAAGTTCTTCTAAAAATATAGCATTAAACAAATCATAGGTTAAAAACAATTTGAACTATGTCGTGAGCAGACGTATAAAGTGGCACGGAAACCATTAAAAACAAAATAAATACATATTTATATAATAATAAATATTACCCAGTGCTCCCAGCCTGTAGTTGATGGAGACAAAGACCACCGACTGCTTCATGAAGTAATCCGGGCTGTAAATGTCCCGAGAGGCCTCTCCCTTCTGGAATCCCCCGCCATATATCCACACAATCACGGGCAGCGGCTTCTCCGATGTCAGTGTCTTCGCATACACATTCAGATGCAGGCAGTCCTCACTGCCCTCCACAATGCCCAGGATCATGTTTCGTTGCAGGGGCTTGGATCGGTAGGTGGTGCAGTTGAGAACCCCCTGCCAAGGCTCCGGGGGCTGTGGAGCCTTGAACCGGAGCTCACCCAGCGGGGGCTTAGCATAGGGTATTCCCTCGAAGGCAAAGTATAGCTCCTCATCGTACACAGTCTTTCTTTTGAGTCCCTGTACCAGTCCATATTTGGTATCCAAAACCACAGTGTGATCTGTGGAAAGACGGTACTGCTGGAATTTGTGCCCTACCATCCTATGGTAGACAGAGAGAGATAAGCGATAAGGGATGATAACCACCGGCAGTGGGTCGCGCCAGGTTCGAAGTCGGCGACGATCGAAATCCGACCTTGGCCCTGTACTTTTGGACCCCCTCGGGTTTGTTATTGTGCACTCACTTGGCGCCCATCTTGAGCAGCTTTGGCCATTCCACATTTACTTCCATAATTTTTTGTTTATAACAGAGACAATCTTTTTTATTATTTTCTAATTTTTAATTTGCTTGTTTTCTCTCTAGACGTTGAAGCGATCGATGTTTAACGAGCGACTAATCGCTGATCGATGAATTACGGCACCTTAAATAGGCACACCGGCGACAGCTCACGTAAATAGGTGTATACACTAATGCACCTGTCTATAAGTTTTCCGGAACACCATAACAAATGCGTTATCAGGCATAGCAGCGGCCAGCAAAATAATTAAAGCTTTTTTAAAAATAATTATGTACTATAATTTATTAAACTGATTTGGAAATCGGTGGTAAGTTGTAAATATCTTAAGAAAAGTAATGAAAACAAAAATATTTGGTTTTGAAATTCCCATTATATTTAGACCCAAAGAAAATAGTTTGAACACTTTTAAAAATGAATTTTAATAATTCAAAACATTGCTGATCATTTAGCACCCTTAATAAATGTTACATTGAAATATATCGAGTAACTCCTGAATATAGAGAATAATATCTAAAATCTAACAATTCATTATTTTAGAAAATTCTACCGTTTTTTTTTTAAGAAAGTAAATAGTTTATCTTGACCGCAATTGTAATTTTTGGTAAATGAATTTATCTTTATTAAAGTATTTATGCTTGGCAGAAAAAGTGGAATATTTTTGAACATACATTTACGTATACAAGCTTAAAATAGTTTATAGCCTTTTTGATTTAGAAACAAAGTAATAGTATTAAACAAAAAAATCAAAAGTTAAATTAAATGGTAAGTTTAAAAAGAGGCATTTGGCTTTCTTCGTAGCTTTCTTAGCTTATAAATTATAAAAATTGTACAAAATTTGTACATTTTTAAACTACAAAAATTGGCAATAAACCTATTTGTTATACAAAATGTACTACGGGCTATCGAAATTTATTTACACACTTATACATTAATTTGTCATAGACTTAAGTACTAATACAGAGCCTCCTTAGGATAAAAGGTGTCCCACACCGCCAGGGAATCGGCCTCAGGCAGTTCCAGCATCTCCAAGTCGTGGCTAATGTTAAAGCACTGCTCCACACCGTTTTCCATCGGCTGGAGTGGCTCCCACTTGGCATCTCCTAATTCCCTACAGTTTGGATTCCCGCTCGCTGCAAACGATGTCCACATGCCCACCATCCGCTCTATGGTCTCGTACTCTTTGGAGGTTTTCTGCAGCTTCGACGATATGACATTGTAGAAGAGGTACGACAAGTCATCACCATGGGACACTCCACGAACTCGATTCCCGCAGACTAACCACCGGAATTGGTTAAAGTGGGGAGAGTCAAAGTCGAAGCGATATAAATAGGTGGGTTTGTTGGGCGCATAGGTCCTGCGAGCGAGAGCCAGGCGATGCATATCGTGCCATATCTGACGATGAGAGAATATATTCAGCGCCTCGAACATATCCATGGTCTGCTGCTCCCCATTGTTAAAGTACTGTTCTTTAAGGCGTCGAACCAGCTGATCCCGCTCCTCCTGGCTGCTGGCCTCGCTCACTTCCCGTGGCAGGATATTGTGGAAGTTTTTCATTACCCAGGGATCCGCTCTCAGCAGTTGGTAGGAGAACAATCCCTCGAAAGAGTTGCCGCCCATGATTATGGGCAAATCGTTGCCCCAGGCGCTGGCCAGAAGCTCCTTGTGCTTCCTGGGTACCACGCAATGATCACTTTCGTAGGGCTCCACGACTGGGCCAAAGGCGAAGAGCAAAAAGTTCCGAAGCTCATCCTGCGTAATGATGTCTTGATCACACGTCGCTATCTTCTGGGCGGAAATTCGGCTCAGAAAACTCAATACATCCGCATCCTTTTCTCCGCCCTTGTAGCCCAGCTTCTTAGCCAGCCGGAACGCCCATTGCCGATCCGGACTGTCCGCCCATTCACTTAGAGCACATCCCGATTGCAGGATGGCTTTGTGGAAGAGTCCACGAGTTTGCTCTGTGGTCATCATCACGTGAACAGAGGCCGCTCCTGCACTTTCCCCCATCAGAGTGATGTTATTGGGATCTCCATTGAAATTGGCAATATTCTGGCTAATCCACCGGAGGGCTAGCACTTGATCCTTGAGTCCAGCGTTTCCAGGAACGTCGAGTTTGGGATCTCGTAGACTAAGGAATCCTGAAATGATGATTATATTTATTAAAAGTTTAAAACATATACCCTGACCGTTAACTTAATATTTTTTCTTGTCATTAACGATAAACATTTTTTTTTAATATTTTATCTAAACTTTCATATATATAAAAAGAATGTATAGTATTTTTAAAGCTAAAAAAACGCAATGTCAATGCTGATAAAGAATTAATGCCTACATATTTACACATAAATATTTATTTATGTGTGCTATATATATTTGGAAATGCTTCCTTCTGCTGATTGCTGATTAAATAAACTAACGAACAATACAGAAAATATAGTTGAACTTCTCCAACTCAAACCTTATCTGGGAAAACTTTTTTTCTGTATTAACTTATCAGCTAATCGTGTATGCTTGTGGCAGGTAATGGTTGATAATGAATATTTAAATATGCATTTGTGATCCCGGAACCTTACCCAGTGCTCCCAGCCTATAGTTGATGGAGACAAAGACCACCGACTGCTTCATGAAGTAATCCGGGCTGTAAATGTCCCGAGAGGCCTCTCCCTTCTGGAATCCCCCGCCATATATCCACACAATCACGGGCAGCGGCTTCTCCGATGACAGGGTCTTCGCATACACATTCAGGTGCAGGCAGTTCTCACTGCCCTCGACAATGCCCAGGATCATGTTTCGTTGCAGGGGCTTGGATCGGTAGGTGGTGCAGTTGAGAACCCCCTGCCAGGGCTCCGGAGGCTGTGGAGCCTTGAATCGGAGCTCACCCAGCGGGGGCTTAGCATAGGGGATTCCCTCGAAGGCGAAGTATAGCTCTCCATCGTACACTGTCTTCCTTTGGAGTCCTCGTACCTGCCCGTAGTTGGTATCCAGCACCACTGTGTGACCTGTGGACAGGCGGTACTGCTGGAACTTGTGGCCAACCATCCTGTGGGGGAGAATGGAGATTGGGTGTGAATGGGGGTTACCAGACAGACAGACAGCTCGCGATAAGCGATAAGGAATGATAACCGCCAGCAGTGGGTCGCACCAGGTTCGAAGTCGGCAACGATTGAATCCCGACCTTGGCCCTGTACTTTTGGACCCCCGCGGGTTTGTTATTGTGCACTCACTTGGCGCCCATCTTGAGCAGCTTGGGCCATCCCACTTGTACTTCCATAATTTTTAAGATTTTGTTGTGCCGGCCTGGGTTTCTGGGTGCCTGATGATATTCGAACTCGATGTGGTGAAATTGAAAGGTATTCCTTTGCGGGATTATCGGACCGATCAAAGTTTGCCGAGCAACTGATCGCAACTGTTTGCGGAGGCCGCTTAAATCAGGAGCAGCGGACGCCGAGCACGTGAATACTTACGAATACTCATCCATATTTACGCTTTTCCTAAACACTTTTACACATTCAGCAGCGAACGCAACTGCGGCCAGGCTTTTAAGTCCTATAAATACAATTTAATAATATATTTTGATTTTGATTTATTTTTCTTACGTTACAAACTTCACTCCTACTTCATATCGGAATAACAAGCTTATCTCGATTGCTATTGCCTTGACCACGACTGTGATTTTGAGTGCGTGCATCTTGCGAATTCAAAGATCTTTGTTTTTGTTTTTTTTGTTTGTTAAAAATAGATTTGCGCCCCAAAGAGCTTTTACATCACAACACAGAAAAGCTCTAGTTTAATTATAAATGATGTATTTTGAATGTATGTATTTATGTATATAATTATGTAAACAAAGAGCATAGGGCCTATTGGACCAATAGGAGTACTTTGCGATTTTTGCAAGTTCCTAATATTTTTTTTGTCAATGCAGAAAAAGCTAAATATTCATTAAATTCATTAAGGAAATTTTAATACGGTATAACAACATAAACTTATCGAATTTATTAAGCTTTCATTATTCAAATATAAGGCTGTGGTGTTTAAATTAGTGAGCTCACAGTGGAAATTATCAAGACAAGATACAATCCTTGTCTTATTAATACCCATAATAATTCAACTGTTTTTCTTTACGAATTATAATTTATAGTTTTTAGAATTATAGTTTTAGTTTATATTTAATTTAAAAGGGATTCATTTTTTCATAGATTTTTCATTTTCTTTTTTTTAAATACGTCATATTAGCTACATAAACAATCATCTTTTACATGTTGGTTATAAATATATATACATATATAATTCAATTAATTTAAATTATAAGAAGTAAATCAAAAAACCTGATATATTTATATTCTAATTAAGGAGAAACTAAAGAATGCGCAGATACGAAAAAAAATTAATCAATCTCATAATAATTTTCTACATAAATGTCGAACATTTAACATCTTTGTAATTAACAGAGGTTAAGTGCCGTAGCCCTGGTAGTTGGCTATTAACAAAACAGCGCAATTGCTCTCAGTGTTAACGACGGCAGAGCAGCTGACATTGATCGCGTCTTCTTTACCGCACAGCTGATGATAACAACAAAAGCTCAATAACAATAACAACGCCACACAGCAGCAAAGTAAAAAGTATGGCAGCCACATACTCACACACTCTGTAAAAGCTACAAAAGCAAACTGAAAATCAGCTGTCTTGAACAATTTTTGTTTTCGATTTGGTTTTTTTCCGACCTCTCGAATTGCGCGATAAAAAGCGGTGTAAATGTTTTCCACTGCTAGATAAAAAGCACGGAGTAGGAGCGAGCAGTTAACCCTTGGAAATGGAGAGGTGAAGTCGTTGTTTTGTCCGGCCTGGGCTCACGTTGCACCTGCAGTGAATTAATCTTCTCTTTGAAAAATTTCCAGCTTGCAGGTGAACACGAGCAGCGGCCCCGTGCGCGGAAAACTTTGCACGGCGGTGTACGGCGACAAGTACGTCAGCTTCGAGCGGATTCCATATGCACAGCCGCCAGTCGGTCGCCTACGGTTCGTGGCCCCAGTACCTGTGGAGCCCTGGGCCGAGCCGCTGGACTGCACCAAGCAAGGCGAGAAGCCGCTGCAGTTCAACCACTACACCAAACAGCTGGAAGGAGTCGAGGACTGCCTGTACCTGAATGTGTACGCCAAGGAGGTATTATCATGTCGTGTTAATATTCTATTATAATTAATTGTGCATATGCCGGTACAGGCCTAAGAGAGCAATTAGGGGACTCGTGAGTCAAGACTTTAGGTATCACTGATGTAAAGACACTTTCCCAATTGAAATGCTCAGTGCAAAAGTAATTATAAAAGAGCATTATCAGCTGCTAATCAACCCTTTGTTTAGGTGATCTGATTAAGAATAATGACCCTCGAGACAGTAAATCTACATATACTAGCCCAGACTTTTAAGATAAGTAGTTATAATCCGCTAGAAAGCTTCAAGTTGAAGAATAGGTGCTCCTACGAGAGTTCAACTATTAATATCGGCATAAAAATATTCCCAATAATTCTTACGCTGAGTCATATCAGTCTGCATGTCTCTGAGTGCAAAGCTATAACCCTGAATATATGTATTTCAGATAAGACTAAACTTTGCAGCTGATTTTTGTTGTTAAAAGATAAGTCCAGAACCTGTGCGCCATTAAAGAATTAACTATAGACATGCTTTATCTAATAAAGTATTTATAAAGTCTTATAATATTAGTTAGATTTATCTGAAAACCTTGAATTATTCATTAAATATTTATATTTTTCATTTGCAGCTCAATTCAGTGAGTCCGCTCCCACTGATTGTCTTCTTTTTCGGCGGCGGCTTCGAGAAGGGTGATCCCACCAAGGATCTGCACAGCCCGGATTACTTTATGATGCGCAATGTGGTCGTAGTAACTGTTTCCTATCGCGTTGGCCCCTTGGGCTTTTTAAGCCTCAACGATCCCGCTGTTGGTGTGCCTGGAAATGCTGGGCTAAAGGATCAACTGATGGCACTTAAATGGATCAAGGAGAATGCACTCAACTTCAATGCGGATCCCCAAAACATCACCGCTTTCGGTGAGAGTGCTGGAGCTGCCTCCGTGGATTATCTGATGCTGAATCCCAATGCTGAGGGTTTATTTCACAAAGCCATCATGCAGTCGGGCAATGTGCTCTGCTCCTGGGCCCTCTGCCCGATTCAGAAGCTACCTCATCGGCTGGCCGGCCATTTGGGAATGCAGGGTGCGGAATTCGTTACCGATGCCATGGTTCTTGACTTCCTGCAGAGCCTGCCTGGAGAGAAGCTCGTTCAGCCCTATCTGCTTAACCAGAAGGAGCATTTGGACGACTGCGTCTTCCAGTTCGGACCGGTGGTGGAGCCCTATACGACCGAGCATTGCGTGCTGCCCCAACATCCGAAGGATCTGCTGAGCCAGGCCTGGGGAAACCGGATACCGGTCGTAATGAGCGGCACCTCGTTCGAGGGACTTCTGATGTACGCCCGGGTGCATGTGGCACCGTATCTGCTGACGAGCTTAGAGAAGGAGCCGGAGCACATGCTGCCGCTCGATGTGAAGCAGAATTTGCCCCAGGCCCTGGCTAGACACCTGGGCGAGCGGCTTCAGGAGATGCACTTTGGAAAAAGCGACCTGTCGTCCATGTCGCCGGAATCGATTCTGGCCTACTGCGAGGTGACTTATCTTTACTTTTATTTTTTGTTTAAGCAATAAAGTACAGTTAATGTCTTTCAGTACGCCAGCTACAAGGTCTTCTGGCATCCCATCCTGAGGTCTCTAAGGTCGCGTCTGCGCAACTCCAGAGCTCCCACATACCTGTACCGCTTCGACTTCGACTCGCCCACTTTCAATCACCAGCGCTTGAAGTACTGTGGAGATAAGTTGCGCGGTGTGGCCCACGTAGACGATCACTCGTATCTTTGGTACGGGACTTTCTCCTGGAAGCTGGACAAGCACACCCCCGAATTCCTTACCATCGAACGAATGATCGACATTGTAACCAGCTTTGCCATCACATCGAATCCGAACTGCAAGCTAATCAAGGAGCAGCTGCTGCGAACCAAAGAGTGGAAGCCCCTGGATAGCAACTCGCCCCTGGAGTGCCTGAATATCTCGGATAACATTAAGCTGATGGAGCTGCCGGAGCTCCAGAAACTTAGGGTGTGGGAAAGTGTCTGCCAGCCATCGGCCTAGCCGAGAGTATTAATTGCCAATATAGTTCAAATTTAAGTGTATCAAAAATTTTTTTAAATAGAAAATTTTAGTATTATTTGCAAATGATTTTATTAAATTTGATTGTTTTGTATTGAAAATTTAGATTGTGTATTAGGTCAAGTTATCAATGCTTTTCTTAAATTATTTGTAATGTCTGATATGATGATTAAATATATTTATATTGATATTTAATACTTAAAAGTATTAAACAAAAATGTTACTCATAAATTACCGCTCGCTAAGCAGTGTTATAGCAGATGGCCCAATATACGTTTTCCTGTTTGGCCCCGTGTTTATGTGAAGCAAATTTATTCGAGATAGCTGAGTGTACAGCCCATTTTGAAGTCGATAAGCCGCGGTTATCTTATGAATTCATTGATTGGAACCCTCTGTATTAACGGCATAACCCACAGTACAATCTAGGCAGCTCTGGGGATCGGAGATGACGGACGACTAGTAACTGAAAATTCTCTTATATAATTATTTTCATACTTAAATAATGGTTTTAGCAGTAACAGTTCGCCGGTGGTTCAGACGACACACGGCAAAGTGCGGGGAACTTTGCTCAAGGGACTTTACGACGAGCAGTTCTACGCCTTCGATGGCATACCCTATGCTGTTCCTCCGCTAGGAACCCTGCGATTTAAAGAACCGCACGATCTTAAGCCCTGGTATGGCGTTCGAGACGGCTCCAAGCCGTTGGACAAATGCCTTCAAGTGAGCAGCTACACCAAGTTGGTGGAGGGTTCCGAGGACTGCTTGTACCTGAATATCTCTGTCAAGACTGTAAGTAATTTAAAATCTAAATGAGCTGATTAATTCATAATATTATTTGCAGTTGAAGAGCGATAAACCTTTGCCGCTGATGGTCTATGTCCATGGGGGCGGTTTCAAGGGTGGTGATCCCTCTAGACGAGCCTGGGGTCCCGACTATTTTATGAGAGAAGACGTAATTTTCATAAGCATCGGTCACCGGCTTGGTCCTCTAGGTAAGTTGGTATGAAAAATAAAATGAAGATAAATAAATCCATTGCTAATGATTCATTTAAATTCCAGGCTTCTTGAGTTTTAAGGATCCCTCTTTGGAGATACCTGGCAATGCAGGTCTTAAGGATATAGTCCTAGCCCTCCGTTGGATCAAGGCGAACGCCGTCAACTTCAATGGCGACCCGAATAACATAACTGTCTTTGGTCACAGCTCTGGCAGCATGACAGTTCAGCTCCTGCTGGCTAGTCCCCAAACAGAGGGACTTTTTCACAAGGCCATTCTTATGGCAGGCTTTTCCATGGAGGTGAATCGCCTGCCTGATATGGAGTATCGCCTAGCGAAGCACTTGGGCTTCGAGGGCGAGAACATCGACAGGCAGGTCTTGGACTTCCTCTTGAAGGCAGATCCTCATCTGCTGGTCTCGTCGGACTTTCTCACTGAGGCGGAGAAGAGCCGCGGATTCAGCATGGCCTTTGTGCCGAGCGTTGAGAGTTATGTGACTCCCACGGCGGTCCTTCTAGCAGAGCCCGTTGAACTTCAGCGCAAGACTTGGAGCAACAGAATTCCTATTATCTTGGGCTCCAACAGCGGCGAGGGCATAATCCCAATGGGTTTTATGAAAAAGGATCCGAAATGGCTTTCACGGTTTCAGCATAGTCCCGAATGTGTATTGCCATCTACATTGAAGCTTCGCTGTGATCCCGGCCAGCGCCGCCAGTTGGGCCAGTCGCTACTCCATCATTTCTGCCAGGCGCACGGTGTGGAGCTGTCCGTAACTCACTCGGATGCACTTGTGGAACTCTTGACACACAGCATAGTACACGCACAGGAACGAATGATACAGGCCAGATTGACATACGGCCAGGCATCAACCTACTTGTACCGCTTCGATTTCGATTCTCCGGACTTCAACTTCTATCGCATACGATTTCTTGGAAAGGAGCAGCGTGGAGTCGGTCATGTGGATGAGTTGGGATACATTTTCGTGATCCCAGCCACCTTTAAGCTGGACGAATCTCGACCGGAGTTCATTACCATTGGTCGCATGGTTAACATGTTTGTCCATTTCGCTGCCACCTCGGACCCAAATGCTCCACTTACCAAGTCTCTGGTGGAGTGGAAGCCAGTCACTCGATTTGGCACCCGGATGGTGCTCAACATCAGCGAGGAATTGAAGTTTATTCCACAACCCGAGTTGCCAAGGCTGAAGTTCTTCGATCGCTTATACGAGCTGGCTGGAGTGCCTCTGATATAGTGCAAATAATACTCTTTTGGGCTATAACTCTGGGGAATTTGTATAAATATCACCAGGGAGTTTAATACGCTGGATATAAAAGTTTAAAAATTGCAAGTATAATACTATTTTCTTATATTATTTACAATGTTCGATGAAGTCAAAATTAAAATAAAGGTTTTTATATAAACACTAAAGTATAATTTAATTGTGTTGAATTTTCAATAAACGCAAGAATTTTACTCCGAAATATATAATTACTTAATTAACATCTGATTCCCATGTCATGAATATTTAGAACTCTTGCGATAAAAAGCGTTTTTGTTTTTATTTCTTTAGCCTTGGTTTGTTATCGTTGCTATGGTTTTGCGGAAGGTTGATAAGCACCGACAATCTCCCTACAATCCCTGAAGACGGTCATTCGAATAAGAGTCCACGACAGTCCAGCACAGTCAACTCTGGGTGGCAGTGGGGAGCGGATATAATGGCGGAGTAGTAATAAAAATATATATATGCAAGGACTTCTCCATATCAAATTTACTGACTACTTTCAGCACAGAGGAATCTCCTGTCGTTCAGACAACACACGGAAAAGTAAGGGGAACTTTGCTTAAGGGCCTTTACGACGATCAGTTTTACGCCTTCGATGGCATTCCGTATGCCAAACCTCCGCTCGGAGCATTGCGTTTCAAGGAGCCGCAGGATGTGGAGTCCTGGCATGGAATTCGAGATTGCTCCAAGCCCCTGGACAAGTGCCTGCAAGTGAGCAGCTACACCAAGTTGGTGGAGGGTTCCGAGGACTGCTTGTACCTGAATATCTCAGTCAAGACTGTAAGTCATTTAAAATGTAAATTAGCTGATTGATTTAGATTATTATTTGCAGTTGAAGAGCGATAAACCCTTGCCAGTTATGGTCTATGTCCATGGGGGCGGTTTCAAGGGTGGTGATCCCTCTAGACGAGCCTGGGGCCCGGACTATTTTATGAGAGAGAATGTGATTCACGTCAGTATCGGTCATCGTCTGGGACCATTTGGTGAGTAATTAATGAGTTATAATATTAAAATGAAAATTATTTATCTATCCTAAAATTTGATAATTAGGTTTTCTTGCCTTTAAGGATCCCTCGCTGGAGATTCCTGGCAATGCTGGCCTCAAGGATGTTGTCTTAGCCCTACGTTGGATCAGGGCGAATGCCGCCAGCTTCAATGGCGATCCGGATAATATTACCCTCTTTGGTCACAGCTCCGGCAGCATGACAGTTCAGCTCCTGTTGGCTAGTCCCCAAACGGAGGGACTTTTTCACAAGGCCATCCTCATGGCAGGCTTTTTAATGGAGGTAAATAGTCTGCCTGATATGGAGTATCGCCTAGCGAAGCACTTGGGCTACGAGGGTGAGAACATCGACAGACAGGTCTTGGACTTCCTCTTGAAGGCAGATCCTCATCGGCTCGCCTCTGCGAACTTTTTCACTGATGAAGAAAAGGGTAGGGGATATTTCATGTCCTTCAGGCCCAGCTTAGAAAGCTATGCCACGCCTGGCGCAGTTCTTCTGGCGGAACCTATTGTCCTGATGCGCAGTACCTGGAGCAATAGGATTCCACTTATATTGGGAGCCAACACTGACGAGGGACTCTTTGAAGTGAGTGGTCTTTCAGCCAATCCCATGGTCTTAAAGCACTTTCAGACCTATCCTGAGCGTGTGCTTCCTGAAACCCTAAATAATGGCACCAATCCCTCCCAGCAGAGGGCGATGGGTGCGCAGCTGTCTGAGTTGTTTTGTCATGCTCATGGGCAGGACCTCAATTTGGGTCATTTAAGAGCGTTGGCTGACCTTTTTAGCGTCCACAGGCTGCACTTGCTGGAGCGCGTCATTCGGTCCAGATTAGCCTTCAGCCAGGCACCCACCTATCTGTACCGCTTCGATTTCGATTCGCCAGACTTTAACTTCTGCCGAATTCGTTATTTTGGTCCTCACATTCGAGGTGTTTGCCATGTTGACGAGTTGGGATATATCTACGTGATGCCGGCCACCTTTAAGTTGGACAAATGCCGACCGGAGTTCACAGCCATCTGGCGCATGATCGCCATGTGGACTCACTTCGCTGCCACCTAAAATCCTAATGCTCCTCTAACCAAACCCTTAGCGGACTGGAAGCCCCTGGTTTCATCTGGAGGCCGGATGCTTCTCCACATTAATGAAGAACTTAAGTTTATCCCGCAGCCCGAGAAGTCAAGCTTGGATTTCGTCGATCGGCTATACGAGCAGGCTGGGATTACGATGTTTTAGTGCTTTCTGCTTTCTGGCACTCAGTTTTATGTTTAGTTTAGATCTATAAATTGTTTATAATGAATGTCACCAGGTGTGAGATGTGTTTTAGAACCGCAGGTAAACAAACTATTAAAACTATAGCGCTTAATATTATAAAAGCAATCAAGATTTAAAGCAAAACAACCCCCCCAGGAATAGCAATTATTTTATATTTCAGAGAGGCTTCTAATATTAACTAAACTTTAAAATATAATAAACCGTTTTATCTTAAAGATTTTTTGAAAATAGCTGTTTTTTATTGTGTTTTCTTTTATATATTTACCTGAAATTAACACTAATTCCCAAGCAGGTTGTAAATTGCAAATCCATTTTAAAATATTTGACTTTAATATTAACAATACAATTTGTGCCTCCATACTTTCAACCCTTTATCATGTTTAATTGTACTTTGTTTTTGTACTAATACTATTTTTTTAATGTTTATTGATAAGCGCAGCTGCCTGATAAGGTTTCTCACCACAACAAAAAAAAGCTTGATCACCGGACACGTTTTTTTCAACACCTCTGTGGCAGCTTTTCCAATTGCTTTTGCTTTGAGTGCAGAAATTAAATCGTTTTGATTTAGTTGACAGACGACACGCGCTGCGAACAGACAACTGCCCAACAATGTCAGAGAGGTGGGCGCACATAGGAAACGAGAGATTTCCAGTTAATTAGCCTTTTTAATGCAGCCTCGAAAGCTGTGAACTTACGCTGCCAGTGGGTCAAATTAGAGGAGTCAAACGCCAGAGCCTCTACGATGACACCTACTTCAGCTTCGAGAAGATTCCCTTTGCCAAGCCGCCGCTGGGGGAGCTACGTTTCAAGGCCCCCGTGCCGGCGGATCCGTGGAGTGGAGTCCTGGACTGCACCCATTTTGCGGAGAAGCCCACGCAGAGGAGTTTAATGACGAGAGTTATCGAGGGAGGGGAGGACTGTTTGTACCTTAATGTGTACTCTAAGCAGGTGAATTCTTAAATAGATGGATGAAATAATATTTTATTATTAACTTTAAAAAGAAAATTACAAATTTCATTCCTCCATTAATTGATTAATGTTTATCTAATTGATTATTATTTGTGATGGATAATTTGTTTTTGCAGTTAAAGAGTGACAAGCCTTTACCGGTAATGGTCTACATCTATGGCGGCGCCTTCTCCGTGGGCGAGGCCACACGCGAGCTCTACGGCCCAGACTATTTCATGGCCAAGGACGTGGTCCTGGTAACCCTCAACTATCGCGTGGATTGTTTGGGTGAGTTAGCTAAAATGTGTATGGGAATCTTATCTGCAGTCGCCAAGCGGTTGGACTTTTTCGTTATCTTATCAATGGGTTCAAAATATCATTCTGTAGTCGTATGTTAATTTCTGATAGAGCTTTAGTTTTGCAAATCAATTGTATGTATTTTTTAGATATTATTTTATGTATTAATAAAATATTTAAGTAACTTACATTAAATAGCTCATCTTCTTTGCAGGTTTTCTCTCCCTGAAGGATCCCAGCTTGCAGGTGCCCGGCAATGCTGGTCTCAAGGATCAGGTTCTGGCTCTCAAGTGGGTCAAGCAGTACATTTCGAACTTCAATGGCGATGCTGACAATATCACCGTCTTTGGCGAGAGTGCTGGCGGCTGCTCAACCCATTTTATGATGTGCACGGAGCAGACACGCGGCCTCTTTCACAAGGCCATCCCCATGTCGGGAACTGTGCACAACTACTGGTCCAAGACCCCCACCGAGGACTTTGCCTTCCGCCTGGCCCAGCAGCTGGGCTACACTGGCGAAAATAACGATGCCAAGGTGCTGGAGCATCTGCGCGGAGTCCCGGCCCGCGATTTGGTGAACCATAATCTGATAAATCCCGAGCATCGGAGGAACGGCATGCTGTTTCCCTTCGGACCCACCGTCGAGTCCTATGTGGGCGAGGATTGTGTAGTGCCCAAGCATCCGGTTGAAATGGCCCGAGATGCGTGGAGCAACAACCTGCCTGTTATGCTGGGTGGCACCTCCTTCGAAGGTCTCTTTATGTATCCCGGGGTGGCTGCCAATGCGAAGTCATTGGATAGCCTCAGCCAGGATCCGCAGAGAATGTTACCGCACGAGGTGCGTGAGGTGAACAGCGATGAGAAGAATACGGAGTATGGGCAGAACTTGATCAAGGCCTACTTTGGAGATCAGCCGCCCAGTTCGGAGCGCTTTATGACTATTCTCGATGTGAGTATGGAATATAAGGAGATTATTATTCTGCAAATTAACTTGCTCTAATTTTCCTTCCAGTTTTATTCCTATAAAGTCTTCTGGCATGGCTTCCATCGCGCTTTGAACGCTCGCCTTGCCTACGCCACAGCACCCACATATTATTACAGATTTGACGTAGACTCCCCCAATTTTAACTTTTATCGAACGAAATTCTGCGGGGATAACATCAAGACTGGCGTAGCACATGCCGATGATCTGAGCTATTTGTTCAGGAACGCAGAATCTTGGAAGCTGGAGAAGACCTCGGCGGAATATCGCGCCATTCAAAATATGATTGGAATTTGGACCGCTTTTGCAGCTACCTCCAATCCCAACTGTCTGGAAATCGGCCAAGTCAATTGGAAACCGTCAACAAAGGAAAATCCACGGGCTGTGCTTAACATCAGCAACGAGGTTAAAGTCATAGATCTGCCCGAATACGACAAACTGCAGTTGTGGGATTCCATTTACAAGCCGGATCAGTTAATTTAAACTTTTTTTAACACACTTTTACTTAGCTAGAATATCTTTTGATTCAGCTAGAATAACATTTGATTCACAAATAAAGTCACCGAAAACCGCAGAAATATTCATTTATTTAGAAGCTTTTAAATATGTTCTTAATACTTATAAAGTTTTAATATTAAAAAAAGTTATTTAAAACCCGAATTCATAAGAAATCTTCTACCAAATCCTAATTGTGATCACAGGTTTTAATTTCTTTTTTATTTTTTAACCCACTCTGTAATTATTGAATAAAGTTTTAATCAAAGTCGGCTTTTAAAATGAATTTTGTTTCCTCAATAATTTTTAATACGAGACATTTTCTGCAAATGTCAAAGTTATAAAATGTTTTTTGAGTCCTGTATAATATTATGGATATTGGTTTCATTTTTTCAACGTTGTAAGGATATGTGAGTAAGCAAACAATTATTCAAAGGTACATAAAGGTGGTTGTTAAGGAATCATTTGAAGAATTATTCACATTAATCATATATTTAGTAAGCTGAAAATCCAATATTAAAACAGTAATTTTGATTAAAATGCATATACAAATTTATAAATATGTAAGGTAATTCATAGTTGGCTTTTCCTCTAGTTTCATTGGGCTGAACTTTTGAAAAACCGTTTACTTTCGAAAACTCAAAGATCTATTTACTTCTAGCCCGTCACCTGTCTCCGTAACTGAAAATATAAAGCTGGAAAATATGAATTCCAAAGCTTTAAAGCCAATTGAGGCCTCGAGCAAACTTTTGTCGGCGCTTAAGGACCTTCTGTTGTGGCGCAACTCCCGCCTCACGCTGGTGGTGTTCACGACCATAATGATCCTGCTGCTGGACATCATGGCTCACTCGGTGATCAGTGTGTTTAGCATGGCAGGCATCACTGTTCTCCTGGCAGCCATCGCATATCGTTGTTTCTGTCAGTTTTCAAAGTGGAGGAAGAGTGGAGTTCAGGATGAGATGACGCGTCTGTATCCGCAGGTTAGGATTGATATTCCCAGAGAAGAGACCATGCGACTGGCCGGTGTTGCCGTGGATCGTTTGAACATGGGCTTAAACCGTATGATTGGTTTGATTTTGGTGGAGAGCTGGGAGGACTCACTTAAGTGCCTGGCCATTTTTTGCGGCCTTAATTTGCTGGGCGATTGTTTCAATGGATTAACATTGATTTTATTTGGTGAGTTTTACTAATTCAATTTAAGGATTAGATATCTTATTTCGCACCTTAGCTACACTTCACTTATTATTTATTTTTTTTTAACTTTAAAACGATCTCAATTATCCTACCCCTCACAGGACACGTATTACTTTTTACGCTGCCAAAACTTTATGAGTGGTACCAACCCTTTATCGATGCTCAGCTGCAAAAATTGAGTAAATTTAAGAAACATAATAAGAAGACTCCCGAAACTAAAACTAAAAACACAGAGAACCCCTTGGAGGATAATCTCCCCAAGGTGCAGTGCAAGGAAGAGGGGTCCAGCGAGGGCAACATGCTCTTTAAGGTCTGCGATAATGAGCAGCTATTCGATCTGCTGGAGGCGGAGCACCGCAAGGGCTGCCAGTGTCGCGACTGCGAGCACCAGGATCTGCCCATCGAGGCGCACTGAATAGCATTCAATTTTAAGAAATTAGTTTGAAGTTTATGTTCAAAATTCAAATTTGTGCCAATACAGTTATTGTTTCACAGTGTTGGGAATCAGATGTGTTTTATTTCTAGTTTCAAAATTTTGGTATTCGCTGCGCTCCAAAATCAAGTTCCCTGCTCGTCTCTGGTCAAGCCCCGGAATCGATAATGACATGTGGAAACTCTGCCGGGCCAGTAATCGTAGTCTGAGTCACAGCAAATGTTTGGGCCTTTACAAGCCGCATCGCGGCCTCGTCACCACCTTCACGAATGAAGGTATCCCGGAATCAAAAGTCGTGAAGCTCTCCGTGGGAGGTGTGAGGGGTCGCAGGCAATGTGGCCTCTACGGCGACGCGTTCTACAGCTTTGAGGGAATCCCCTTCGCCAAGCCGCCTCTGAAAGAGCTTCGGTTTGTGGCCTCTCGTCCGGCGGATTCGTGGCAGAACCAGGAGCTGGACGCCCGGGAGGAGAAGCCCGTGCCACTGCAGATGGACCGGCAGACAGGCAAGGTCATTGGCAGCGAGGATTGTCTGTACCTGAATGTGTACACCAAGCATGTGAGTGACTCAACTACTAATCTACGTTTTCACAAGCTTGGTTTCCCTCCAGTTCGATGAATCAAAGCCACCCTTGCCCGTCATGGTCTATATTTACGGAGGAGGCTTTCGCACAGGTGGGGCCTTAAGATCAAAGTACGGCCCGGATTACCTGATGAGCAAGGATGTTGTCTACGTGCTTTTCAATTATCGCCTCTGCTCTCTGGGTTTCCTCAGTTTGCCGAGTCCAGAGACGAATGTACCCGGCAACGCCGGACTCCACGACCAGATTATGGCTCTCCAGTGGGTTAATCAACATATTCGAGACTTCAACGGAGATCCAGACAATATAACGCTTTTCGGAGAAAGCGCCGGAGCTGCATCAGTGCATTTCATGATGTGCCTGCCGCAGGCAAAGTGTCTGTTCCACAAGGCCATCATGATGTCCGGTTCGATGCTGAGTCCCTGGGTGGATGCTCCGGAAAGGCAGAATATGTTTAGTCGCCTTGCCTCTGCGGCGGGATATGAAGGACCGGAGGAGGAGGCATCCATTTTGGAGTTTCTGCGCAGCGTGGAGGCCGAGAAGCTGCTGGGACATAACTTCTTTACCGCCCGAGAGCGTTGCTTCGGCTTCCTCTACCCCTTCGGGCCGGGCGTGGCCAGCACCGAGGATGGACTGATCCAAGCGTCCTACCCGCAGCTGATGAAGGAGGCCTGGTCACGCAAGATACCGCTGCTGCTGGGTGGCACATCCTTCGAGGGACTGATGTTTTATCCCTTCTGCAAGCTGGACAATGGCTACATGCTGGACCTCCTGAAGCATGAGCCCGCGATGGTGCTGCCCCACGAACTGTACTGTTCGATGACCGATGAGGAGCGCCTTAAAGCCGCTGATGAACTGGTGAAGTATCACTATGGCCCCCGTGGTATTACCAAGAACAATGTAACTCAGATTCTGGATGTGAGTTATGCAGTTGACAAAAATCCTTCTCCAACTATCTTTATGACCTTCTCTTCCCAGCTCTTCAGCTACAAGCTCTTTTGGCACGGCATACATCGCGTCGTCCTGTCGCGACTGTCGCAGGCTCAGGCATCCACTTACCTGTACCGCTTCGACTTTGACTCGCCAAAGTGGAACTTGATGCGGAACAATCTCTGCGGCGACGATATCAAGCGTGGAGTGTGCCATGCCGACGACCTGGGCTATATATTCCGTAAGAAAGGCCATAAGAAGCTACCATTAGACTCCGCCGAGTATCTCACAATCCAGCGAATGGTCAGCATACTGACCACCTTCGCCAGGACTGGTGATCCCAACTGTCCGGAGACAGGGCCCGATCATTGGACACCGGTCACCGCCAAGTATCCTTTCAAGGTGCTGAACATTGGACAGAACGTTGAGTGCTTGACGCAAATCGAAAAAGATGGCCTGGAGGTGTGGAATCGGATTTATAACTCTGGCAAGGTGGCCACTTAAATTTAGTGAAATGAGAAAATTCTTACAAATTTGTATACAACTTATTTTTATTATTAAATATTTAAATGTTATTTATTAGAAATTTTTAGGGAAGTGATGAAATCTTTATTTTTAAAATGTATTCAAGAGTTGTTTATTTTTTGCTGCAAATATAAAGTCCGACATTCACTGTAAAGCTTCTCCGTATCTTTACTTGATGAAAAGCTTTGCGCCAACGCCCCACACCAGCCATAAGCTTTATGACCGTTTAAACAAAAACAAAACAAAACAAAAAAAAATAAATTGTTTGTTTACCGTAGTTTTGCCGGCGCGATCAAAATGTTGTTGACCCACTCAGTGGGTGCTTTTCCCCGTGTTCCCCTTGTAGTAGTAGCAAACCAAGTAGCTGACAAATAGCTGAGCTAGTAGTTGCAGATACTTGGTCGAAGTGAAGATACAGTACGGAGATACTTGGGTAAATGTGCTTAAAACGATCTTCAGAATAAGTGAAAATGAATTAAATAATATAATAAGTATATAAATATACATTTAAAAAAAATTGTTTATTGCTAGAAATGTTCTTTATAAACAAGTATATTTTGAATTTATAAAGTGTTTTATATATATTGTTTATGGTTAAAATATAAATTTACAAGATACAAGGAACTTAGCCAAGTTACTGTTTGATATTTCAAGGTATTTCCTTGTTATTTAATTACTTAACAAACTACATATAGCTTACTTAAAGGTGCAGCTAATAGTTTCAGATACTTATTCCAAGGTTAAGGGTACTTTAACTAAGCTATAATCTTATGGATTCAGATACTTAGGCTTGAAACACTGTTTTGCACTGCCTAAATGAATATTTTCAGTTTTTCGCAGTGTTGTTTAATTATGCATTCACCTGAGGCGCTTCAGGAGGTGTCTCTAGCCCCCGAAAACCCCCCTGGACCCCCCTAGGCCGCATCGCTGAGTGACAGCCCACGCTCGATGATCGCTTGTTGCTATATCAGTAACTGGCTGTGGCTGTTGCTGTTTATCTCCGCTCCGCATTTGAAATACAATTTTTCGTTTTCTTTTCGCTTTATTCTCTCCTCTCTCCGGCTCTCTTCGTTCTTCTTTTTTAGGTTTAATTTGTATTTCAATATTTGTGTTAATGTATTTTATTTTTTCTATAATTTTTGTTGTTCACTTGTTTTTGCCTATTTGGAGCTCTGCCGCTGGAAAAAGTCTGTTTTTAATTTCAGTTTCAGTTCGGCGCTGGCCCGCTACAGTACGCAGTTCGTGGATACCTCTGTATATAGCATATAGCAAATCGATCGTGTCGTGTATGGTGAACTGGTCTATCCGATATGAACAAGAACCTCGGCTTTGTGGAGCGCCTGCGCTGGCGCCTCAAGTAAGTTTCGCCGGCGACCTTAATGCCGGAGAATTATTTATTCAATTATCGCGTATATTAATGACGGAGAATGTGCCTTTTCCGTCGAAACTTTCGATTGTATTCTTCTTTTTTTGTGGGTGCTATTGTTGTGGTCGGTTCTGTCGATTGTAGCAGTTTGTGTTTCAGGTTCTTTGTTTGCTCAATATAATGTATTTTTTGCGGTTTTTTGTTTTCTTTTTTATTGGTAATTTGTTGTTATTGACTGTCCGGCATGACTAATTCTGAGGATGGTTGGAATTATTAATTTTTGGTGTTCTAATTGAGTCAGTTTTACTGTAGACAGATTAGATTTTCAGGAATTACGCAAGCCTTTGAAATATAGGTGGGTAGGTCATCAGGGAATATTGTTGAGTGCTGATAAAATTGAAATAAATTAATTAAGATTGCGAAACTCTCGATTCAAGTTAAAAGCAAATTGTGTAAATTGTGCTATTCTGAAAAAAGTACTTGTTTATAAAAGTTCTCTTCAAGTAATAATAATCAAAATGATAGCATATAAATTAAACATCACAAATACTTCACAGATTTCATAAAAGTTCCTCCATCTTCCACAGCTTAATTCGAAAAAGTTTTTATATTGGTAATAAAAGTGTCACTTGTAACCATTAATCGACTTTGGATAAATTCATAAAACTGTATTTATTGCTTAATCAGTATAACGTGCGTTAATATTTTATATTTATTACTCCATATAGCCGTAATACCATGGCTATGACCATTTAATCGATACGCAAATTGAGTTTGTTTAAGCAAATGGGTTTGAGCATGGTTGTTGGCTACTTTGTTGTGCAACGTAAACACTTTGGTAACTGAATATGTGCTCCCGAGTGTAAACAACGCGATTGTAGACTCAACTCGGGTCTCAAACACCCATAAATGATAACCTTAAGCACTGATTTGTGTTCCAACTATAACATTTAATTTACCCGAGTCATTCAGGCTCTCAGTCGGCTCTTATCACACGCCATAACCTTGATATTGAAGAATCAATTGCTTCGATTTCGGTTTCAACACGTTTACCCGTATTCCTCCTATAATTGGCAAATTAAATTTGTATCACACTGACAGCTAAATTGGTGTGATTTTATTTTTTCCGGCTTTAATATAATGCAATTAAAACTATGAAGAGGGCTCTGAATAATTATCAGCAGTTTTTCACATTACCTTCGTTGAAAATAAATACAAAAAGCAATTAATGACAAGCTAATAGTATGAAATTAATTTTTTTTAAGCCATTAGACCTGAAAATAGGTGATATGCGTGACCCTTCTGATAATTGGTGTTTTATTTTTAAATAAAAAATTATACAGTAATGGTTACACTCCTCAAACAGTGATAACCAACAGGCAGCTGATGATAAGACAGAACAATGGCCTAGGTCTATAATATATTCACAAGATTATGAGCATTATGAGCATACTTTGGTGTTCATTAACAGTCAGCCAAAGTGTAGTCCAAACCCGAAATGATTTAAGGCCTGTCCGGTGCCTTAAATTTCGAGCACTCCGGATTGCTGCTTCACTGGTCACCAGCAGCACTGCCACTGTGTTAATTTATCACTGACAGACGTGCCTGGTTAGCAGGTGGACCACACAGTCGACTGAACCACCTAAGCCCGATGACCAGCCTCAGTCTGCAACTGCAGCTATGCATACACTCTAAAAAGTATTGTCGTTTATAGATTTACCAAATATTTCTGTTTCTATTAAAATATGAAAATATAAATCACAATTTCAAATACTTTTCAGTAAAAATAGAATAATTGAAATGCAAATAACTTCTATTTTATTCAAACTCTCTCTCAGTATTTGTTCTCAGTCCCTGCATAGAGCTGAGAAATGGATTGTGGATGGATATATGGGATGGGCTGGAGGTGGATTCGATGTGATGAACAGCAGCAAAACAATTTAAATTTAATGCAATGCATGCATTCTGCCCAGTGGCATGTGGCTTTGGGACTGAATTAAAATAATTGACTTTGTGACAAAAATATCAAATTATCCGGGTGCGATTCGGGTGCGATATTGTTATGCTAATTACGCTTCCTCTCGTCGTGGAATTGCAGAACCATGGAGCATAAGGTCCAGCAGTACCGCCAGACGACCAACGAGACCGTGGTGGCCGAGACCGAGTATGGCAAGGTGCAGGGTGTCAAGCGACTGTCGCTCTACGATGTGCCCTACTTCAGCTTCGAGGGTATCCCCTACGCCCAGCCGCCGATCGGTGAGTTGAGGTTTAAGGCTCCGCAACGGCCGACACCCTGGGAGGGAGTTCGTGATTGCAGCCAGCCCAAAGACAAGGCCGTCCAGGTGCAGTTCGTCTTTGACAAAGTCGAGGGTTCCGAGGACTGTCTCTACCTAAATGTTTACACCAACAATGTGAGTATTATTATAAAATAATAAATACGATTTACATTAAGATAATTATTTATATATTTTTAAATAAAAATGAAGAATATATTTACAATACCCTAAAGAAATGTACCTTTGCCAATGACTTCATCTCATTTATTAATTACAAATGCCCATTTTTCACATTCTGACCTTATAGATGATATCATTTTAAGCTTCTGTCTTAATGATCAATTGCCCATACTTATTTTAAGGCGTATTTTTTTTCAGTGATGCCATTATATCTTAAGGAATGTAAGCCAGAAGCAAACTTTAGCCAATAAAGTTATTTGCTATATGAAGATTCAAAATAAGATAAGACAATTGGGACTGGAGAAAAGTGTACCTTGTACTTTAGTTTTTTGTATATGATTAATAACAGTATAAAAGTCTTAAGCTATGACTTATGAAAAAGCTAGATTAACATAATTATTTATATATATACGAATAAAATAAAAGGGCGTGTCTACAGAATCAGTATAAAAACTGTTTCGCAGCTCAGTTTTTATTGTAATTTTAACAAACCTTCAATTATTTTTCGCTTTTATATCTAAACTAAAAAAAATGGTTTATTTAAGGTTACCCCTGACAAACCGCGACCCGTACTAGTCTGGATTCATGGCGGTGGCTTCATCATTGGTGAGGCCAATCGGGAGTGGTATGGACCGGACTACTTCATGAAGGAAGATGTGGTTCTCGTTACCATCCAATATCGTCTTGGTGCCTTGGGTATGTCTTTAATTATTTTGTAATTTTCCAGTCTTATTCCTCAGTGTAACGCTTTAGGTTTCATGAGCCTGAAATCGCCCGAGCTAAACGTACCTGGCAATGCTGGTCTTAAGGATCAGGTGCTGGCCCTCAAATGGATCAAGAACAATTGCGCCAGCTTCGGTGGAGATCCCAACTGCATCACGGTATTTGGAGAAAGTGCTGGCGGAGCGTCCACTCACTACATGATGATAACCGAGCAGACCCGAGGACTCTTTCACCGCGGCATCCTGCAGTCGGGCAGTGCAATTGCTCCATGGGCCTACAACGGCGACATCACCCACAATCCCTACAGGATAGCCAAGCTGGTAGGCTACAAGGGAGAGAATAACGACAAGGATGTGCTGGAATTCCTGCAAACTGTTAAGGCTAAGGATCTTATCCGGGTCGAGGAGAATGTCCTGACGCAGGAAGATCACTTGAACAAGATCATGTTCGCCTTTGGTCCGTCGCTGGAAATGTTCCACACACCCGAATGCGTGATACCCAAGCCGCCAAAGGAGATGATGAAGAGCGCGTGGAGCAACTCCATCCCCATGATGATTGGAAACACATCGTACGAGGGGCTGCTGTGGGTGCCAGGTGAGATGATTAAAACTGGATGATGTTTTAGTATATAAATTATAATATTTTAATTTTACTTTTTCAGAAATCAAACTGATGCCACAGGTGGTGCAACAGGTGGATGCTGGAACTCCCTTTATACCCCGAGAATTGCTTGCAACGGAACCCAGCAAGGACAAGCTGGAGGCATGGAGTGGCAAGCTCCGCGATGCTGTCCGCACTGGAACAGAAGCCACCGCCGATAATTACATGGATGTAAGGGTTTTCTTAGGGTACAGCCTGATGATATTAAAATCTTTGCATTATTTGCAGCTCTGTTCGATTCACTACTTTGTTTTTCCGGCCCTGCGGGTGATCCGCTCTCGGCACGCCCATGCAGCCGGGGCTCCAGTTTTTCTCTACCGCTTCGACTTCGACTCCGAGGAGCTCATCTTCCCGTACCGCCTCATGCGATTCGGCCGTGGAGTCAAGGGAGTGAGCCATGCCGACGATTTGACCTACCAATTCACCAGCTTGCTGGCCCGCCGATTGCCCGAGGATAGTCGCGAGTACCGGAATATCGAGAGAACTATCGGAATCTGGACTCAGTTCGCAGCCACCGGAAATCCCTATAGCGAGAAAATCAACGGCATGGACACTCTGACCTTGGATCCAGTTCGGAAATCCGACGAAGTGTTCAAGTGCCTGAATATCAGCGACGACCTGAAGGTTATAAATCTGCCCGAATGGCCTAAGGTCAGGGCCTGGGAGAGCCTTTTCGATGACAACAAGGATCTATTGATTTAAAGACTTGTGCGGAGAACTATAAAAAAAATTGTTTAGAAATTGTACATAGGAAAGAATGCTTTACTAAATATATATTGCATAATTTGCTTAACTCAAAATGGTAAGGGGTTGTAGAGAAATTGCTTGTAAGTATAATTCAAGTTGGTATATATCAATATTTACCATATTAAACAGTAAGTTTAATACTTACTTATTAAATCAAATAAATAAAAATAATGTGCTTATTTAAAATATACTTCGAGAATGAGAAATATTCTTAAGGGAATCAACAGGGTGATTTCTTTTAAATTTTTATTAAGCAGACAAGTAAAAAGAAATGTTTATTTATTTAATTCAATGTTTATTATTCTATACAATATATTACGTTGAAACAGCCACTGCAAAATGCAGTAATTAAATTAAATAGACAAATGCCAGATTAATTTGGTTTTAATTAAATTCATTATATGTAAATTAAAGAACAGGTTGTGAATATAAAAACTTAATCTTGCATTTACAATCATTTCTAGACTTCTAGAAATCTTAATCTTGAATATAGATTTTGAATACTTTGAACTGAGGAGTAGTAACACTGGAATTTAGAATATTTACATTTTTATATTTAGAATTTAAGTGTACAATTTTATTTTCCGTATGAAGCAGCCAAAAGCTAGCATTTTTTCGCCGCTCAAAAGAATGCAACATGTTTGCCGTATGTAAGCGGTATCTCATACAAAAGATTGGAAATCTAAAGTCTAACTGGGACTCGACCCCATGCACCTTAGGTTGGCAGCCACTAGGTCAAAAAGCAAGCAGGCCTCGGGGCGGGCAGATTCGCCGCTGAAACCTGCCATACTACATATTTTTTTGTATGCAATTTCCTCTCTATATATTTCTATATTATTCGATATAAGGCTTTGTCTTATATAGTATTTGCTCATATTTATTTGTTCCTTATACATTGCTGTCATTTAATGTGACGTTCAAAATATATTTCAGTTTAAAGGGGTTCGCCGAACCCTTTTGAACAAGGCTGTCAGTTTTCAATAAAAGCAATAGCAACCCTGCTTTTTAGACAAAATAAATTAAAAAAAGTTTTCTTTAGACACGCAAGGAACACGAAGGCAGAGGATCCTACCCGCTGATAGAATGGCTGCCACTCGTCGCCTGACCCGCGAGCTCTCGGACTTGAATGAGGCCAAGATTAGCACGCTGCGGAACCTAGAGAGCAGCGACGAGACCCTGCTGCTGTGGACGGGACTGCTCGTGCCGGAGAAGGCGCCCTACAACAAGGGTGCCTTCCGCATCGAGATCACCTTCCCGCCCCAATACCCCTTCATGCCGCCCAAGATCCTATTCAAGACGAAAATCTACCACCCCAATGTGGATGAGAAGGGAGAGGTGTGCCTGCCGATCATCAATTCTGATAACTGGAAGCCCACCACGCGGACGCAGGACGTGCTGCAGGCACTGGTGGCCATCATCCACAACCCAGAGCCGGAGCATCCGCTGCGCTCTGACCTGGCCGAGGAGTTTGTCAAGGAGCACAAGAAGTTCATGAAGACCGCCGAGGAGTTCACCAAGAAGAACGCGGAAAAGCGACCAGAGTAAAGTCAACTGGCAGTTAACAGATCCCATTCAATGTACATCAAAATTTAATACAGTTTAGACCTTGAATCCGAATCGTTTTCTTTAATTTAGGATCTTATTCGAATGGGTAATTAGTTTAGGAGCGGCAGAAGGAGTAATTGGCACAAACAAGTCAAATTATTGAATAAAAGATAGATAGCAATGTACAAAAATCGTCAGTGATAATAACAAGCTGATATAATAATTATATATGTATATGTTTCATGTGCTTATCGGAACAGAACCGAAACCTGTATTGGTGTCCAGGCACTTGATCAGAAGTGCTTCATTGCTGTCTAGTTATTTATGGGCCGAGTGCATTGCCTTGCTCGGGCCGAGTTGCTTATTGCATAATTTATGGCTCAAACTGGGCGTGAGTATAGGTAAATTCTGCACACAATGTGTCCTAGGTCGATTTAACTTTAATGTCTGTCACTCGAGTGTCCTTTCCCTTCGGCAGAAGCATATCTAATTGAAAATTCATTAAAATCTGGCGATGGGAGAGCAGAGACGTTCTCTATAAATTAGCCAGCTCACAGCGGGAACAACTCTCTCATCCACTTTAATTGACCAATTAAGTTGTGAATAAAATTGTGGAATATAATGAAAAAGTCATCTGTTAAGTTATCAAACTAAAGTAAGCGCACGTCAGCTTGCGTGGCGCAGCAAGGCAACTATATAATATTCTATAATTACGAGAACTATATTTTACTGGTATTTCTACTCTCGAGGCCAGCTCTTCCAATTAGTTGGCAGTATTGTTCTAATGGCCAACACTCTTCCTGTATCGATTTCGTATAATGCCTTCGTTTTGATGGTATCGCAAGATACTTTGTTAATTGCATAAAATAGATTTATCATGGTCAGGCGTCCTAGGAAGGACACTTAGGGGAATTGCTGCAATCCGTTAATGTAGGAAATTGAATTAGTTCTGTAGTAAAAAAAAGACAAATAAATGGCGTGACTAGTAAACTAGTAAGGAAAATTATAATTTTTATATTAAAATATGTATGCAATATTCAAAAAGATATAATTTATATATTTAATATGTCTTTCAATTAAATTACATCCAGTGTTTTCACATCTAAGCTTTAGTAAAGACAATCATTTTAGTTACGAAATTTCGAAATCAGGGCAAGCCCTTTAAAATGAGTCTGACCTCTCCCAACACCTATACGTCCTGCAATCTCCACCTCCAAAATCGGCCCGAACATCAATAACAAACGCGGGAGGCTGATTGCCGGAGACCGGCGCATGCTATAAACAATAAGCAACGCGGCAGCAACAAAAACGATAACGCTTAAACAAAACAACGGCGCCCAGAACGGCCAGCAGGCGGATTCGCTCGAGCAGACAAAATGCCCAAAGCCATTTGAGTGCGAAGCGCGCACACACGGCAGCCCGGAGTACGGCGGCTAGAATATCACTCATACGACCCTGTGGCCAGTGCGGAATGAGCAAACGAGTGGAAAAATCATCACACCGCCGGCGAGCGTACGGTTGTGTGAGTGCGAGTGCGAGTAGAACGGCGAACAACGGCGGGCACTAAACTTAGCCGGCGCTTACTTTAAACGCTCAGTTGCCGAGCGGCCACTGAGTGAAGCGCAGCGTAAGCCTTAGATTCCCAGGCTGGAAATTCTTTCACTCGGTCCGCTGACTCTATTTCAACTAAACAGCATCCACAGAATTGGAGCAGCAACAAGTGATGTGACATTCCTGTGCGCGAGTGTACGCAAAAAAGCAATTCAAATTGTTCCGCCTTAGAAGCGAGAGATACAAATTAAAGCTATTAAGCAACCGCCGTCTGATACAAGTGCCGCCGTTACGCATTCGCCCCATTGTCCGGCCGCGATTTTATAGATTTTTTACGTTTAGTGCCTGGGATTTCGAACAGATTGCGGATTGTGTTTTGTGTACTTTTTAGTTTCGCCCATATAGACACATAAATCCGGAAAGGAATTGATACCGTGCAGCGGCGTGAGACCACAGCAAGATGTCATTCGATATAGCAGTGGCCGATCAGATGCGCATAGCGCTAAGGTAAGTTCAAATGACAATGTAATCGCTGTAAATTAATTCTATATTATTATTATCATTTTGAATGTGCAATATTTAGCCTTAAAAAAAACTTATGCTTTTTTTCATACCTTAACTGGTTGTAGTCATGGAAATAATATATAATTAAATTAAAATATCCCTGATAAAAAAGGGGTTCTTAGTAAAAATGTCATAAATATAATGCTATATACATTCATTATCAGAATTTTTAAAAATATCGCGCTCTGTTGACATATTCCAGAAAACCCATGACATTTATAACAAATACAAATTTCCAATTAAATGGCTTTCTTTAATATATTATTTTACATAATTGATAACAAAATGCTAAGCATCTGCCCAGCTATTTTTCATGGTGCATCTGCTCGGCTCTCTGTCTAGTTGAGCCCTCAATCAATAAGGTCAAATTGAATCTATATACTAGAGCAAACACCACTTGCCATGGCCGTACGTGTCTCAAGTTGAGACGCTCTGTCTGATAAGAGAAGTCCGGCCCGCCGAGCCCAACTTCTTATCAGGGGATTACAGGCGGCTGTGGCAAATATTGAAATCCGGTTCACCGCTTGGGTCTTATAAATAGTCATAAAAGCGCCGATAAGGTCTCGTTTCCAACAGGCGGCCGGCTTTGCATCCGCATAATCGGCATTGGCGATACCGACATTAAATTCAAACGTCACCGAGACAAAGTCTCGTCGATTTTTGGCTAATAAAGTCAGATCTTCCGACGATCACCAGACATCTCGTCTGAACCTTGTACCATCTCAGCATTACACATCAATTTCAATCTGATTCAGGCCTTGAGGTGCAAAAAGTTAGAGGTAGCTACCAAGTTGATAAGAGAATAGAGGCTTCTTGTTATTTGAGTTCCGAGTTTGTGTTAATTATCAATTATCGGAATCAGCCTGTGGCCCGATAAGGGTTTGAACTTAAAGCCAAACGGTCGTGTGCGGGCAGGACGGTCACTACTGGTGCGTCAGAACGAAGATTATTTAAGTGTTTAACTGGTCGCCGATATAAATCATATGTTTAGGCTTAACTGGCGGCCCTATCAGCAGAATTATGTGCGAAATCAAATGCGCCTCGGGTAGTGACAAATGTTTGGTCACATAATTATCTCTTTTTGGGTAGCATTTAAAAGGTTATTTAACGAGAATCACGTTTGGCAAATGTCAAGGCAATTACAGCGAGTTGCAGACTCAGCACAAAAGTTTTGGCTTTAACAATAAAAACTTGACTAAAGACAAAAAAAAAGAAGTCAAGCGATAAAGCCAGGCAAGGTAAACAAGAAACGAAGAAGTTTGTTGGATCTATGCAAATTATTTGGTATTTTGATCGACAAACTTAAGCTGTTGCTTATTTACCACAATTTTGCATTCAAATATAAATTGTAACATGCCTTTTAAATTGGCAGTTGACAATTGAAATCGAGCTGAATTTAATTATTTCTCATATTTGTTTATTTGCTGACTAATTCTTTAATTCGTCTGCATGACGAGTACTCAACTAGAAACTGTGGTAAATAAATTGGTCAAGCTTTGGGTCAATACCTTAAATTGTTTTAGGAAAAAAAGTTAAACGAAAAATATATACAACGAATGCTTATTCTGTTGCTTTTCAGCATCGCTTTTCACATGAATGCTTGAATTTGATAGATTGAAAAATATGGAATATTATACTTTCCTTATTTCTCTCTTTTTTTTGGGGGAAAATAATATTGAATATTGAATGCACTCAAGCAAAATGCCATTGACCTGCATGCAGCGCTTTGATGCATGGCAATATTGATTGATTTGCCGAAATTTTCCATTTTCATTTCCATTTCACAGCCCAAACGTATATTAATCTGTAAATATTTTGAGTTTCCCAGTGCACAGTTTATTTTCTTAAAAAATAAAACAAACAAATACAAACAAACAGCATGGGCAATTATGCTTGAAATGAACTGGGGAAAGTATTGACTTTGGATTTCCTTAATTTGTTAATTTTTATGCAGAGGCCATTTCTTTTCTGATTATTCACCATATGAATTCAACTTATTCTAGGCCAGATTAAAATTATTTATATATTTAATTCACTTTCGATCGAGAGCAAATGAGAAACAGATAACCTGTTTCTAGAATAAAGTATAGTTTGAAAACTGGATCTTAGGGCCTGACCTCGGAAAAGTGGAAACCTGTAATTAGCACTTGATATCTAATAAATCACACCAATGCATCTCGCAAAAGATTTCTACTGGAATCCCCATCCCCTCAAGGCCACCGAAACGCCACAAGTAGACACTGGGCAGCTGTTAATTGATCGTTGCCTCTGTTTACTGCCCGTAGACTGCTCGTTTGCTCTCATGATTTGTGGTCATCATACTCGACTCGAGCGTGCCCGGGCATTCCGTCTTCTTTATTCCATTCCATTTCGTTTTACTATGCGGCTACGGGTCCGGGCATTTATGAGATCTTCTACGCGGCGGTCTGTTGTGGATCGGCTCACGCGTCGTTTGGAGCGCACGTTCCCACATGGAAACGCACTTGAAATCCAAATCGGCCACGCCTCCACGGATATATGGTATTTCAGATAGTCTACGGTGCACCCATTAATATCCAAATTGGTTCTGGCAGCCAGCCTAGGTTCTTTCGAGAGGAATGATTGCGCGTTTAACAAGTGAAATTAATATTAATAGTTGCATATTTTCGATACTACATTTATTTTGGGTAAAATTATCAAATTTAACTAGTTTAAAATCTGTAACATTTTTAACTACATACGAAATTTAAGGTTATTAAATTACCAACAGCTTTTATATATATTTTATTTTAAACTAAATTTTCAAAATGGTTAAAGTGTGCTTTGAAGATAAATTGAAGTAAAATCTTGTAATTAATTGTACAGAAAAATATGTAAGGTATATTAAATACATTTATAAAATAATATATCAGCTTCAGCTTAATTTTTAGCTTCAATATATTATCATTTTCTCGATACCTACAGGTCATCACAAGACTCTTTACATCGCACTCGCATTCTATTTTCACTATTGGCTATTTATACCCTCGTTTTGTTTACGCGCTAATTGAAAATTCGCAAAAAATACTAGAGAAGCCGCCGTAAAACGGCTAGTATTTGTTTACAAACACCGACAGCAAACTGCCAAACACTCGGAGGAGGTGCTCCTCCCAGTAAAAGTGAAGTGTTTCTGACCCTGCCACTGGCCACTTCTCTATTTCATTGCAGCTACGTCAAGTTCAAGACTAACCAGCAGCGCCTGCGTAGCAATGACAAGGTCATCGCCGACACGGTCTACGGCAAGATCAAGGGGGTGAAGTGGCAGTCGATTTATGGCAACAACTACTACAGTTTCGAGGGCATCCCCTTTGCCAAGCCCCCGGTGGGAGACCTCCGCTTCAAGGCGCCCGTAGAGCCCGACCACTGGACCGAGGTGCGTCGCTGCACCAGAGTCCGCTCCAAGCCCTGTCAGGTGAACATCGTACTCAAGCAGGTGCAGGGCAGCGAGGACTGCCTGTACCTCAATGTGTATACCAGAGAGGTGAGTTCGGACCGTCTATTTATATAATTTTTAATAAATATGTTAAAGTTGTAAGTTAAAACCAGTAGCCAATTACTTTTTTTTAATAATTTTCGAGTTATTTAGATTGATCGATTTGACCAGAAACACAATAACTTTTTTAAAAAATTATCCAATTAGCTGACTCGTAGGCAGGTGTTACCTTAAACATATAAAGTTTTATTGGCTGGTTGACTCATGCTTTTTTACTCACCATAAAAAGAGTATTAAGTTCTAGATAAAAAAATCTTTCGAATTTTACCTAGAGTCGGAAAATGCGTTTGAAGTTAGATTTTAAGTGTCACGAAATGTACTTACTTTATATTGCGACAAGTTCCTTAAGTTCTTAACAAATTGAAATGAACTTACTTTATATACCGTCAAGTTCCTTAATTTCTTAACAAATTGTGTTTCCGAATCACTTACGAGACAATAAACCGATTTAAAAATAAATTTGTATCTTTTTAGTTGCATCCCCACAGACCTTTACCGGTTTTGGTCTGGATTTATGGCGGTGGATTTCAAATGGGCGAAGCCTCGCGGGATCTGTACAGCCCCGACTACATCATGATGGAGCACGTGGTCCTGGTATTGATATCTTACCGGCTCGGAGCGTTGGGCTTTCTCAGCCTTGAGGACGAAGAGCTGGATGTTCCGGGAAATGCAGGCTTAAAGGATCAGGTGATGGCCCTGCGCTGGGTTAAAAAAAATTGCCACTTTTTTGGCGGCGATCCGGAGAATATCACAATTTTCGGCGAGAGTGCCGGCGGTGCCTCCACGCACTACATGATGCTCACGGATCAGGCCAAGGGACTCTTCCACAAGACCGTGATCATGTCGGGCTCGGCTTTGGCGCCCTGGGCCCAGACACCCACTCACATTAACTGGGCCTATCGCCTGGCTCAGGCCACTGGCTACACGGGTAACCAGACCGACCGCGAGATATTCGCACATCTTAAAAAGTGCAAGGCAAGCACCATGTTGAAGGTGGCCGAGGAAATCATCACCATGGAAGAGCGCCACCAGCGCTTAACTATGTTCTGCTTCGGACCAACCATCGAACCCTACCAAACGCCGCACTGTGTCATCCCGAAGTCACCGCTGGAGATGATGCGCAACTGCTGGGGCAATAGCATTCCCATGGTCATTGGTGGCAACTCCTTTGAGGGACTCCTAATGTTCCCAGAGGTCAATAAGTGGCCGGAGCTACTCTGCCAGCTGGGTGACTGCGAGAACCTGGCTCCCGCGGATGCCCATCCGAATGATGAGCAGAGAATAGCCTTTGGCAAACGGGTTCGGGAGGCATATTTTGGCGATAGGACGCCCAGCAGAAAGACCATATTGGAGTACAGTGATGTGAGTTTAACAATATAATTTAACGACATTAATATATAATCAAAACATTTAGAACTTCCCTTTAACTTGCATTAAAATAACTTAATTACTCATCTTTTAATAGGGTTTTCTCAAAGCAACTCGGTTGCGATAATTAAATTTATTGCACTTATCGCAAGTGCTTACATTGACCTTAGGCTCCCTGCAGTAATTGCTGTCTAAAAAAGCACTTAATAAATTAATAAATAAATAAATTTAATGCTCATTTTAAAATTTCAAGCAATATAGATTAAAATTTTGCTAATCTGGTTTAATTCTCCCTTCCAGCTCTTCTCGTACAAATACTTTTGGCACGGCATCCACCGGACCCTGCTCTCGCGTCTCCACCACGCTCCGCTGGCGCCCACTTTCCTGTACCGCTTCGACTTTGACTCCAAGCACTTTAACATCATGCGGATCATAACCTGTGGCCGCAAGGTTCGCGGCACCTGTCACGCCGACGACCTCTCCTACCTCTTCTACAATGCCGCGGCCAAGAAGCTCAAGCGCCGCACGGCCGAGTTCAAGACGATACGGCGCCTGGTCTCAATGGTCGTCCAGTTCGCCATCTGCGGGGATCCTAATATCCCGATAGTCAGCCACGATGAAAAACAGGCCCACCAAGGGGCGTGGCTACCCATCTCGCGGGAGGATAAAATCTTCAAGTGCCTGAATATATCGCACGATGTGCAGGTGATGGATTTGCCAGAGGCCGAGAAGCTACGGTTGTGGGATAGCATCTACGAGCAGAGACTCCTCTATTGAAGGGCCCATCAGTACCATCTCCTTGTATCCTTGGTAGCACTCCCCATTTAGCCTTAGCAAAGCACCAATATTTAGCTATAGATTTAGCCCCTAAGCTGGCCCTGAGGTGGCCCTAAAAGCACATCAAATGTACACATGTAAATAGCGATTTTTTAAAGCTTAGCCGTAAGAGTAAATACAGAAAAATATAAATACAAACACGAGGGTTTCTTATTTTGTTTGTACATAAAATACTGGCTATCAAAGGCCAAGCGGAATTATTTTTATACGCGTGCTTTTAAAGCGTTTGATATTTTTTTCTATTTAAGCAAAATGAGCTTTAAAGCGATATTATTTATACATTTATAAAGGATTGTATTTTTTAAGGCGGTAATATTACTCAATTAAGTTTGAATTATATAAAAGGTTATAAATATTTTCATTTAATTATTGCAATAAGAGGAAACAATGATAATAAAAGAATTTTTACAAGGATATAAAGGCAACAAGCTGTGAAATATATTAACTTTTAATATATTGTTTCAAAAAGGACTTTTTTAAATGTAAGTAAAATGTTATACATCGATTCATCAACAAACCCATTGATCGGATAACGGATGGTGTATATTTTTTCTAAAAAATCAGGCTTAGGGGATTAATCCTTGCGAAAGCCTACCCATAAAGTATGCAACATTTTGTGATATTAAAAATACTTAAACGCTCAAACATGGCAATATTAACACCTGCACACAAGCCAGCTATACACGCTCACACACACGATAGCTGTCATGTGACAAAACCAAAAGCCCGCGCACAGCTGTCCCCGAATATATATATGTATATATAGGGCGGTGTATCTGAATATGAAAATATACACGTGTATATCCGCCCCTCCAGGCCATGTTGTGCCTGTGTGTTTGTGTCTATGGCAACTTCAAAGACCGCTAAAAACACAATGCACATACACAGTGGGAAGCCCTTGTTAACCTCGGAACCTCTAACATTTTCCACCCACACAACCCACAGCCATTAATTGTAATTAAAAACTTACACGTGCTTCAAATTTACTGAGCTCGGTTGCGTTGACTTCCGTTGACCTTTGCCCGACAGCGGGATTTTTTCGTAATTTTTTTCCTTTTGTTTATGTGGCTGTATTGTAATTATTATTTACAGGTGCTTAGCAAATTTGGTGGGAATTCTCGGGGCAGCTTTTTTGGGGTTCACTGAATTTCAGATGAATACGGTTGGCGGTGGCCACAAAGTATGCAACGTTTTTGGTTGGGAAAATATTTGAACCTAAAAGATATAATGGATTATTTTAATGTTTATAAGTGTACTTGTGTAAATGAGATACGAATTTCACCAGTCTTGCGATCGTTTACTATTAATGATGAAATTGGAAAATTATAAGATTAAATTACGGCGTTCTATGCTGTCATTATTGACAAGATATTATAAGGTGTAGCTGTTGGGCTCATTCTTCACAAATTTAAACATTGTCGAAGCATTATTTTTGCTTTAATCAATATGTTTAATAAAGCCACTTTATATCTTTAAGAGTCAATTTCATTGCTTCAGCAAGAAGAATTCTTAAGTTTAGCGAAAAGTTAATAAATTCAAAAGCATAATTAATCAATTTAGAACTTATAGCTAAAACTTTTTATACTCTTTTTTAAAAGTCTCTCAGAAAGTTAAGACAGTGCCGTGATTATTTAGAGCCAGTAGGAAAACTGCTCAACTTCTTAGTTGAACTTAGTCTTCAGATGTCCTTAAGAAAATTTAAACAGTTTAAAATACAATTTATCTGTACAATCGCTCGTCTAATTTACCACTAAAGGACACTTCCCTCCACCAATGTCCGCCCCCTATACAGCCATGTGAGTTTTTCGCCCTTAAAAGTGACAAAGGTTTCTTTTTTCGTGTTAGAATTTTAAAAATCACAGACAATAGTTTCTGTCACGTGCAGAGATCCGAGGATTGGGACTGGGACTTTGATGGCTCGGGGAAATATCCAACACCGGGCCCTCCCCCAATTATCCTTGCTGGAGGAAAACACAAACAAGGACGCATGTTAACCGTGCACTGTAATCAAGTCACGAAATGGCATGGAAAAGTCACGCGAGCAGCCGGAAAATTATGACTTCTTCGCTGGTAGGGCCAGAGCAGGACCCCAATGGAAGGGGGCGTGATTTGATTTGATTCGTCTGTGAAAAATTCATAAGGCAATTGTTGCGCGGCGCGAAATGCTCATGATTATCATGTGCGAGTTGAACCGCCGAGCTGGCACGTTGTTCCGATTCCAGCTCCTGGACATTTGATATTCCATTTACATTTCCTCAGCCGAGTTTGTGGCGGAAAAGCGCGGAAACTTAGGTTAGCAGATTGCCAGAAATGAATTTTTAATTCATTGGAACTTTCACTTTGGGGAAAAGCATTTACTCACTGACCCAAATTCTTGGCTATAAAGATGAGATAAACAATTTCCACACATTAAACAATTTCCACACATTAAAGCACTGGACAAAATCACATGATTAGCAGCTAGAAGTAAAATAAATTCATTAAATACATTTAAATAATTAATATTTATCAGATTGCATTTTATATTATTTAAAAATATTCCGTATTTAATGAATAAACTAGAAAATAGATTCTGTTTTACTAATTATAAATTCTATTTTTCCTTCGTGCGTATTTAACGTATTTAAGGTAAGCAGCGGAAAATCGGGAAAACAACAGATGGGCAAAGTAAAGACCCCTGAAGCATATGCCGAATGGCAAACTTTTGCTATTATTAATACTTTTTCAGTTTCTGCTGATTGCAATCAGTTGGGTTTAATCAAAACCATTTAAAATCTAACAATGTGCGACAATGTGACGGCCTGACAATGCCAGAAATAGTCGTGGCGTGTTACACAAAAAAAAGGCGACAACTTACTTAAATTGATTTAAATGAATTAGAGAAGCACTCGTACATATAGAGGAAAAACGTGCCACTACCAGAGCACGCGATCGCTCCCAGAGAGGCGTCCAGAGAACAATCCATCCACAGAACGAGCATAATATCTACTATATACATAGAACGAGATCTGATTGAAAAGCTCCACCAGCGAAGAGCGCATGGCAACATAAGCGCCAAAAGTCACGAGAGTTTATATTACCCCCCAGCCAAGGTTATTTATTTAGCATATCATAAATATAAACAAATCTGTAGACTGCTCTCTCAGCAAAGCGTACACTGAGCAAGATAGTGATTTTATTTGTTGAGCTGCATAGAAATATTTTTAAGATAAATTTTTACATACTTAACAGTTTGGGGAATATTTAAACAACATTTTTGGTTCTCTGAGGGTAGATAAAGCATTTGATATTCTTAGAAAATAATGAAACCAAGAAAACACTATGCCTTTCTAATGGTAATTTATAAAATATATTATAAAATGTTGTATAGATCATTAATCAATACTAAAATATATAAATCTATATGGTTGGTTGGTCTTAAACTAAAAAAAACCAAATTAATAAGCTCCACCTAGGATCCTTTTCTCCCTGTGCAAATACCTATTTATTTGCTTAATCCAACCCATAATTTGATTAGGTGTAATCTTTGCTGATTCCAGCTGGAGTCGGTTGCGTGCCAAGCTAAACCGAAAACTGGAACTGACCATAACTAGAGCCAATTGCTTGGGGCAGACCAAATCGAAAAATGGAACTATAGAAATCAAAAAAGTTTTGCAGTTGAAAGCTCTTTGGCAGTGCTTATTTTGGCTTTTTTATGTGGCAAAGACAGCTTTCAGCAGCAACAGGAGTCAGGTCTTCAGGACCTTCAGTCAGCTGGGTTGGTCCTGCCCCCATTTCATTAGCTTTTTCAGCCTGGTTTTGTTTACTTTGCCGCATGTGGTTTTTGGGCCCAGCAACAAGAATCTGAGGCACGTTTCTAAAGAATTACTTTATTGGAGTTAATCTGAACTTCTTGATATGCACAATAATTTAATAAAAGTCGCCAGTAGCTGGAAACATATTTATTTAAAAGCTGGACACATATTTATTTTAAAGTACATATGTACCTAAAAAGTGAATAACTTTAGTAAGAAAAGAATTTGAAGATAGCCTCAATGAGAAGGAAATATACGCAAATAATTATTTATAATTTGTATTGATTGTAAAATTATTTTAAAAAGTTTACTCAGCAGTTATATAATTACTAAGAAATTTCGAAAAAAAAGCTATGAAATCATCATATTGATTGAATATAAAATGCTTTAAGTTCAATTAGCTCAAATAATATTAAGAGTTTTCCAAGTAATTGATTTTATTAAATGTATTTTAAATTGATTTTTTCCTGCTAAAATATACTGCTTATCTTCCCGAGTAAATATTTTTTAGTTTCAACTGAATAATATGGAATAATTGGATAATTATATATTACCAATAATGTGAAATGAACTGATTGTTATTTTATAGAAAGCAATAAAAGAATCTATAATAGAAGTAACTTTTCTTTATAATGTCGATTTCATGAGCCACTTTTTATGATTAAACTGAAAAAGTTTTAACTAATGTACTAAGAAATAATTACACTTTTTATTATTTAATAAGAATGTAGCTCATAATAATTTGGAAAATTTTGTACATTTTATTATTTACTATTATCATTCTTATTAATAATTTTATATCCTTTTTTGTTTTTTTTGGGAAATCCCCTGGCTTCCTTAAATGATTCCCATATGATTGGTCCCGATTACAGCTTCCTAGAAGTGGCCTGCGATAAGACTGTGAGTCACACCCAAAATCGATTCCACGCGCCCTTATCACACCATGAGTGGGCCATAGAGATTAATAATGCCGCATGACACCTCCACCTCCGTCAAACAAAAAAGAACCAACCGAAAAAATATTGTCGAATCAGCGAAATCACAACTTGTTAGCAGGCCGAATCAATGCGATTATTGTTATCGGGCAGCAGTTTCGTGGGACAGTGATAAAGTGGATATGTGGCGGCAGGACAAAGTCGAGGGGGCCGCGTGAGTCAGTTCGCTGGAAAATGCCATGCCTCCTCCGACCACATAATTGCGGTACTACTGAATTATAGATAAGGCCTCCGCCGTCGCGGCCTCCTCGGGGTAAGTATCTCTATCTTCCATATAGCGCGGCAGAAACGATTTCGATGCTTCGCCTCGCGTCAAAAGCTTTTTGCCACGCTTAGAACTTTTTCGTGCTTTGGCGGGCAGTTGACGAGCTGCCTTCACGCCAAGCGGACGCGAAACGGGGCAACGCAATCGGCCCAAATACCTATAGTTTGTTGATAATCCAGCGCTCCCCTCTGCCTCGTTTATATACCAGACCCGGCAGTCCGGCAGCCATAGTGATCTGAACAGTTTTCACAAAAATTAAGATTTCGTGTTATGAGCAAAGTATGTGATAATCGGACTTTTTCGCATCCTGCGTTTTAATTTTCCATCCTGTGCTTTTCACGCGTGTGCTAGTGCGTGTGCGTGTGTTGGTGCGCAGGACATAAAAGCTCCTTTTTGTTGATACACGCAGTCCTGGCAAGGCCATCGAACAGCTGGCAGTTCCCCAAATCGGCTAAGCATACAAACAAAAACCGAAAGCAAAATCAAAACCAAAACAAGTTTTATAGTTGGATTTTTTAAATATTTATAAAAAAACCACCGCCGCCACTCCTACCCCCCTTCTTCATAGAAGAAAATAATTTATAAATAACAAATTGTCGGCGCTTTGCTGATTGAATTCGAGCCGAAAGACAGCGAGAACGAGAGAACAACCACAAAATGTCTTCCATGGCTGCCTTTGATCAGTTCAAAATTGGACTCAAGTAAGTTGATGACCATAATCGTTTTATGAGCGGTATTTATGGGGGAAAAACGAATAAGAAAATTAGTATGTCTCACAAGAGGCTTTCCCTTTTCGAGTTAGCAGACAATTTTGCATTGTAATTACTTTAAAAACGTTTAATTTGCTTTTGCCAAGAGCCAAATGAAAATCATTCAAATTGCGCCAGGCACATGACATCAGCGCATTGTGTCATCCCAACTTGGGCAAACTATATAATTAAACAGCACACCTTCGTATACACCACGAACTATATACAGAAGCCTTGGGTAGCTACTAATTCGTCACTTTGATTTATATATCTACAACGGAACTCGAGCATTATATTTCTTTTAATTCCGAGTAACTTCCTATCAATCGATAAGCATTTCCCTGGAGCAACAAGAAACCATTTACGTCAAGAAATCCCCAAGAGACGATATTTATGCTCGGCAAATACCATTTTTTATGCTTTTCACGCAGCTGGGAGCCCTGAAATTGCTTCTGTATTTCCGAGCAGATGTTTACAATGTCCTACCCCAGGGAAATACCAATGTCCTTGCGGGAAACACGCATACATATTTAATTATGTACGAGTCAACAACAGTGACAGGTGGGCGTAGGGCGCCTAGAAAAAATTCCCAGAAAATGACGTAGGAATAGTGTAAACAATAAACCCCAGAACAACATTACGCATTAATTTCACAGAAGAAAGGGGAAAAACCTTTCGAAGTATTTTATGGTTATGAAAATATTTTAATAGCTTCAAATGGTATATAAATCGAAATCGTAATGAGTCAGGATATAAAAAGTATTCAAGCTATAAACTCATTATACGTACAGACTTCCTTCTCGTCTCCCATCACCACAGGATGGTTATTGCTCCTTTCAGGGGATTTTCTTCTCTTGATCGTAGTTCGTCTTGGCGATGAGCAAACATAGATACAAAAATATCCATAGAGACACAAAGCAGCTGTCATTATGGGTTCGCTTGGGGTCTTTGGCTCGCTCAGAGCTCTCTCTATTGTTTGAGGCCTTTTGCCGACACTTAAACTGCGCAAATAATTAGGTAGCAAACTAGAATAGAACCCGCTCACTCCGCAGATGTCTGCGGGATATATGTAAATTAGTGTGTATTGTGTAAACCATAGTAAGTCCCACAGAGGCTGACTCACATTTCGGCCTGGTGTGCAAAATAAAAAAGTGTTTGGCGTTTGGCAAAGAGAGGGAAAAAGAATGTTGTATGAGATCAGCTTGGTTTTGGTTTTGGTTTCGGCAGCCAACTGGTTCCGTTTCGAATCCCATTCAAGTGATGATTTCATTAGGTTTCAATCGCCATAGAGATGAATTGTGGCGCACAGAATGTCAGGGCAGAATCACTTTTCCATTTTTACTTTGAAATTGCTGCCGCTTTATTTATTTCATTTTTCGTATAAGCGATAAGCCTCGGTGACAACTTTTATGATTTTATTTTATATATTGGTTTTATTATAAAATTGCTTTCATTTCCCCGTGTTTATATAAAAAGTATTTCCATTGATATGCGCCTGTCTATTTGTGCACTTTAATGACGCAATATCATGAACAATTTTTTTAAAGATTTCAATTCTGCATTCATTTGCATATTTTAATGGGTATTTTTTCCTGATTTATGCCAGCGAAACGTTTTGAAATGAATGAATTCACACAGCCCACGTTCCATCATTTTTTTTTGCATATATAAAATGTCAATTTCACGTAAAATATACATATATTCGATTTCTGTTCAATAAATTGGTTGCCTTAAAGCCTAAATTTAAATTTGGCAATTCACAAATTGTTATTTATTGGCTGAAATCAATTTAAGTCATTGGTTTGATCAATTGACACAGCAAATTCATCGCTGTGCAGCCAATTAACCTTCAATTCCACACAATCTCTGCTGGGAATTCTCGGAGCTTCGGGGAACGTGTAAATATTTCTTTATGCCATATAAAAAGATATCTTGGCAATTCTTTGTCTGGTTATAACAAGGTAAATCTCGTTTGAATTGGTTTTCTTAATTTTACTTATCTTTTTATAAATAACGTACAATGGCTTATTAAATATTTAAAAATTACAAACTATCACTTTTATTCAAGCAACTGCTTCACAACCCAGTCTTCTCTTCTCTATAATCTACTACTTCTAATCTACTGAACCTTTGCATTTGATGTCTCAGTTTTGGCTCCAAATTTTCAACATCACTTTTTGGGTGTCCTTTGTGTATAAAAACCACAGCTTTTTCACACATTTATCCTCAATTTCTCGCTGAACTTATACATACGTGACATCCAATAAGAGTTGAACATCAGTTACAAAAAAAAAGCAGTAGATAAACCAAATTAAAAGTACCAATACTTTCAATAACTATTCGCGATGCTGTTGGCCCGCTTAGCCCATGTGCTGCCAGGACGGTCACTGCGCCTGCTGGGACACACCGGAGGACCTCGGCTCTGGAGCTCCGCCCAGCCCACGATCAAATGCAAGCCCCCAACGCTGCCATCTTTGGCTTGTGGTAAATCCCTGCTGCCAAAAAGGGACATGCAAGCGCTGAGGATGAGGAAATATTCAAGGGAGCCAGGGGATCGTGACCGATCTCAGCTGGAAAGCCGAACCAGAGGACCGTCGCTCAAGGAGCGCATGATGGGTCCGCCCAGCGAGAACGCCTACTCCATGGGCAAGGGAGCGGCGGCGGGAGCTGCCCTAATGGGTCTGGTGGGTCTGTGCTACTACGGACTGGGTCTGGCCAAAGAGCCAAGCATTTACGACCACTCGGTGGTGTGGCCCCAGTACGTGAGGGATCGCATTCACGCCACCTATGCCTACTTTGGGGCTTCCTGTGGTATAACAGCGGCCTCTTCGGCGGCCATTTTTCAGTCGGACGCCATGATGGCCATGTTAACGCGTTCCGGATGGCTCGCCAGCCTGGTCACCTTGGGCGTGGTGATGCTGAGCGGTGCCCTGGCCCAGAGCATTGAGTACCAGCCCGGTATTGGGCCCAAACAGCTGGCCTGGGCCGCCCACTGTGTCGTCCTCGGAGCGGTCCTGGCGCCTATGTGCCTGTTGGGTGGTCCCATCCTGATCAAGGCCCTAATGTACACCGGTGGCATTGTGGGTGCCCTGTCAACGGTGGCTGCCTGCGCCCCTAGTGAGAAGTTTCTGCACATGGGCGGACCCCTGGCCATCGGCCTTGGAGTTGTGTTCGCCTCCTCGCTGGCCTCCATGTGGCTGCCGCCCACGACAGCCGTGGGGGCGGGTCTGGCCAGCATTTCCTTGTACGGCGGACTGATCCTGTTCAGCGGCTTTCTTTTGTACGACACCCAACGGATCGTGAAGTCGGCGGAGCACCATCCGCAGCACAGCAGCACCAACTTCGATCCCATCAATCACGCCATGGCCATTTACATGGATGCGCTGAACATCTTTATACGCATCGCCATTATTCTGGCGGGACAAGATCAGAAGAGAAAGTAGAAGCTCGATATTCGGGGCTTATTTCAGGTTTCCTTTATATACAAAGTGTTGAAAAATGATTGGAAAAAGGAACAGGCAGACGGACAGATGTGAAAAGTGTAAAGGCAAATTCATAATGGGACTTGGTGAATGCATTTGTAAACATATTTAGTAATAGAAGACTATTGAATTACAGAAAAACAATAATATCAAATAGTAGAAAACAATTAACATTGTTTCCCTAAAGTAAAGTTGATTAATAAAGGTTTTTAATGAGGGAGAAAGATACTTAGAAATCAATAAATACATATTTATTATCCCCCAAAAAAAGAAAGTTTCAACACTTGTTTCTACTTAATTTATTTTCCTTAAATGTATTAAAATTTAGAGAACTGTGCTCCCATCGAAAACTATTTACTGTTTTAAGATTTCTTAAAATTTCAGCATGCCTTTGCTTTGAATGCTTTATTTCTGACATTGCGCATACGACGGGTATGACCGCGGCATAAAAATTCGTTTTGTGAAATTTTGTCGCTAGCATTTTGTGTGCTCGCCTTCTATCTGCCGCCCACACACACGCACACCAGCTTGTCAATTTCATTTAATTTTGCCGCATTTTCTCTCTATTATTTTTTCCTTTCCCTCCGAAAGCTTTTGTGTGGCGAAAATAATTTTTTTAAATGAATAAAGAATGAAAGAATTGCCGCGAGACGTGCCAACATTCTGATAAATGTATTTGTATGTATACCTAAAAGTATATAATGTGGCGACTTTTTCAATGAATGAGTCTAAATTTTAGGGCATTAAATCAGCTGCGAGTTGTTCGTTAAATACATTTACCCTATTAGGGTTAATAAAGTCCAAAATGAGTGATTCGATTATAGTCAAATACAATTTAATTTGTTCTGACTGATTTGCACATAAAATGATAATATCCAGGAGATTTTAATGTCATATTGGTATCTATATTCTTGATTGATGGTCAACAAATTTGTTCACCTAAAATATATACCGAAACGAGAGACAAATATTTTGAGTGATTTGGCATTATCAGTACAATTTTGGATTATTTAATGTTTGTTTTAAATGTTTTGTTTACATTTAATTGTTGACCCAAGCGTCCTTCAGCTGACTCCTTGACCTGCTCCAGCTAGACTATCCCTTTCCCGCCATATCCTTGTGCCAATTGTAAGCTTTTGGCCTCCTAACCGACTCTGGTTCATTCATGGCGCCCAAGCTTTCATTCTGCAGTCCTCGCTTGGAAGCTTTTGCAGCCTTGTCAAGGTCGATGCGCGCTCCCTAGATGGCCATGTAAAGTGTCCACAAATAGACGCCAAGTTTTTATGGCCACTCCGAGACGGAAATGAAATTATCGCTGTTTTATGCCTCTGGTTTTATGCGACCGGCTATCATAATGCCCCGTGTGTTGTGTCATCTTTTTCGAGAAACTAACTTGACCATGACTCGACGGCTGCGTGTGTCGGGCGTTCAGACAATATTTGATGTTTGCTCAGATTATACGTTCTATATTGTCTCCTATCGAGTGCCGGACCTGTACTGCGTCTAGCTGATAACGCCGCCGCCTTGTTCGCGGGAAATTTATTGATTCATTTGTGACATAAGCCCGGCTTATCATTCCCGCTCCCGCTATCGCTCCCGGGTGCATGAAAACCGAAGTCAGCGTTCTGAAAACCAGTCTCAAAAAATTCCTCTTACCCTCCTGATAAGGTTTTTTTTCTAGGTAATCTAATTAATTGTATATTGCTAACCCAGAAACATCATTTTGTAGTTCTAATTAAAAATATATACTTAGAATTTAATTTTAAACAACAAACTTTAAACGTAATATTTCAAGGAATTTATAATTTAATAGTTTGTAGCATAATAAGTGAGATTCTCTGGCTCTTATACATTTTCTGGGAAAAGCAATCAATTAACATCATATAATAAAAACAAATTTGCACATATTTCTGGCCATCTGTCTATAAACTGGTTTTCTTTTCAAAGTTTCCATTGATTTCCAATAACTTCTTTAATATATTTTTACAATGATCTCAAAGTCAGGGTATAAAAATCTTTTGTTCTTCTCAAAAATCGTTCAAAGTTTATTTGCCTTTAAGTCTGTGGTATTTCTGCGTAGCTTTTTTGGGGCTGCTGTCGTCACTTGTTGCTAATAAGCAGACGAATATTTTCCTTCTTAGTGTAAGCAAAAATCTCTTGTTTATTTTGCTTTAAATTTATCGCCATAGCGGTCAAAAATAACACATAAATCAGTTGGGACGTACAACATCGTTTAGCAGATACATTCTTTCGCTCAACTACGGAAAAAGAATCGGAACATCAAAATTTTAAGCATCACTTAATGGGCGGCTAGCAGCGAATTCAAGGCTGTAATATGCTTGGTCGTTTGTTTATTTTTTGTCTAATAAAAATAAAAATTAACCATGGCTCCCGTGAGCTTTTCATGTTTTCAAAAATTGGCCACTGGTCAGTGGGTGCGTTCCAGGACCTCCAATTGAGAAATAGGCTTGCCGCACGCAAGCCTCGTATTAGGACACAATCTTTTATGGCCAAGGCAGACCCGTCATAAACATTATTTATATTGACTTTCCTTCTTTTTTTATAGGTGCCGACCATTAGCTTAAGCGTTCCCTTCTCATAACGACTTGCAAGGCAAAGTTCAAGGCCAAGGCCCCTTACCAAACATACAGTCCCGTTCAAATTGCTCCGGATGTATTATTCACATCATGCGTTGGGGCTTTGGCTACCATCTTGGCCGAAAAATGGGCAACAGCTCATTTTGGCTATTAATAAACATACATTTTGATATATTTCGCTGCCCTTGGGCTGGCCCCAGCTGCTGATGACATTTGCAAACAACGGCAGACTGGCAAACTGGGGAAAACAAAGAGATATAGCCGGGTTTATTCTTTATCTTCGCTCTCTCCGACAAATTGGAACTTACGTACGAATTAATTAAAAGTTATAACACGTTTTGTTGGCGGGGTGAGCTCACAAAACCTATTGAAACTATTCTGCTTTGCATCACTCAATCGAAAAATGGAAATAATGACAGAAACGGTTTTATTTTGTGTACATGACTTTGCCATTATGGCAGGCGATAAACAAAGGCCACCTCAATATGGGGATCTGGGCATTTTGGGAGGAAGTGCGAGTGCTTTGATTTTGCACTCTCGTAAAATTCGAAAACATTTTGGGCACCTTATCACCCCCCAGAGAATTTCATTTATACAATTAAAAATATCACCTTAGTTTATATAGGTTAAAAATCTCACCTCAGTTTATATATGTTAAGAACGTGGCACCTCGATCTATTTTTAAAATAATTAATCTGTAAACATTTGGCGTAGTTTTGATTGCTTTGCCAAAAGACAAATGCCTACAATTAAGCTGGGTGAATATATTTAGGCAGCTCAGATTATAATGCTAAAAGGTTCCTATAAAAACAGATATAACTGGCAAATTAAATATCTGTTACAATTACTCTTTCTGAAGTAGTAAAATAAGTACTTGAGGTTTTGCTTTCGACTCTGAACTTGGACTAGTTGAAGGACTCTTTGCTTAGCTATTTATACATTTGCATAAATAATATAAAACCACTCTGAACAATTCACCCAGTTGGGATTGCCTTGCCACAGGTTTAATACACTTTTCAATTTCAATGGCCTTTGCCCTTGATTTTCTACACTTGAAGTTGAACGACTTACACAACTGAGGAATTACCCGAATTTTGTTTAGTTTGCGGTTTGTTTATCTTTTGATACCAGGGTGCGTCGGATTTTTTTGTTTGAACGCTACTCAGAATAAATAAGCTGAAAAACAAAAAATCATAGGCAGAAAATAACAAAAAATATGGCGAGCTGATTTCATGTGAATTGTGGCGAATCGAGAATGGAAAGTGGAGAGTGGAGTGGGCTGCGATAAATGGCGCACACCTGGCCCACTGGGCGAGAGCTGATAAAAAATTAACGTTATCAGCAGAACGCTAAGCGGAAAAGACACTCCCATCAATATCAGCGGAGCTGACGTCGTTTGTTGTCTCTGATTAATAGCAGCAAATACTTTTTTCCCTGATTGAGCTTAAATCTTGGGGAGGAGGCGGTAAATTGGCCCTCCAATTGGTACGCTAGATCTTTTCCAAACGTTCCTAGACCTTCGTTTTTCCCAAGAGTAAGGATTCCCTTTTCGGAGTGGTTTGCCACACTTGTTTTTCTTTTCTCAAACATTTCCTTCTTTCTTTCTTTACCGATCAACACGTTTTCTCTACGATTATTTAATACCTGAAGTATTCTAAGCCATGTATCTACTTTGCTCTCTCCCTCAGAATGGTGGATTTCAAGGTCCAGCAACGCCGCTACAGGACCAGCGAAAAGACTGTCGTCAGCACCACCTATGGTCCCATCAAAGGTGTCAAGCGGAAGTCCATTTATGGCCAGTCCTACTTCAGTTTCGAGCGGATCCCCTTCGCCAAGCCACCCATCGGTGAGCTGCGTTACAAGGCGCCGCAGCCTCCAGAGGTTTGGACGGAGGTCAAGAGCTGCACTTCCCAGGGACCGAAGCCCCTGCAGAAGCACTTTGTCTTTGAGATGACTGACGGCTCGGAGGACTGCCTCTACCTTAATGTCTACACAAAGAATGTGAGTTGAAATCCTTTGAAATCTGTTCTCGTTGTTATTTTTTTATGAATCTCACTAGTAAGCCACCATGTTTTAGTGCGAAAAGTTAAATTAATAATAAATTCTCTGTCTGCTCTTAGTTATATCCCACCAAACCTATGCCAGTGATGGTCTGGATCTATGGCGGCGGCTTTCAGTTTGGCGAAGCCTCGCGGGAGTGCTACAGTCCTGATTACCTGCTGCGCGAGGATGTAGTAGTTATCTCAATTAACTATAGATTAGGACCCTTGGGTGAGTCTCAGCTTTGGTCAGGATAAATTAGTATTTATTTAATCAAATTCAAAATTATTTTATTTAGGATTCCTTTGCATGGACGATCCCGAGCTCGATGTTCCCGGCAATGCGGGACTCAAGGATCAGGTCTTAGCCCTGCGATGGGTCAAAGCGAATTGCTCCCGTTTTGGAGGAGATTCGGGAAACATAACCATTTTCGGGGACAGTGCAGGAAGTGCCTCGGTTCACTACATGATGATCACTGAGCAGACACGAGGACTGTTTCACAAAGCCATCTGCATGTCGGGCAACACGCTCTCACCCTGGGCAGTGACGCCGCAAAGAAACTGGCCCTACCGCCTGGCGGTTCAGGCTGGCTACACGGGGGAGAATAACACTGGGGATGTGTGGGAGTTTCTGAAGAATGCCAAGGGATCCGAAATTATTAAGGCCAATGGAGAGCTGTGCATCGATGAGGAAAAGAAGGAGCGCATCGGGTTCTCCTTCGGGCCCGTGATCGAGCCTTATGTGACCAGCCACTGTGTGGTTCCCAAAAAGCCCATCGAAATGATGCGCACCGCCTGGAGCAACAACATACCCCTGATCCTGGGCGGCGTCTCCAACGAGGGCCTCCTGTTGTACTCCGAGACCAAGGCGAGTCCCAAGTGTCTGAACGAGCTGGACGATTGCCGTTTCGTGGTGCCCATCGAGCTGAACATGGACCGAGATAGTGCCCTGTGCCGGGAGTACGGCGATCAGCTGAGGCAGTGCTACTACGGCGATAAGACGCCGAGTCTAGACACCCTGCACGAGTATCTTCAGGTGGGTGTTACTTTAATCTTTTTTAGCACAGCTGGGATATACTTTTTAAGTGGTTTATGTAACAAACTTAAGCAATATATATAACATTTTATGGTGGACTTTACTCTGCTCCCACTAACTTCTCCTTAACCATTTTTATTTCAGATGGTTTCGCATGAGTACTTCTGGTTCCCCATCTACCGCACAGTATTGTCCCGCCTGCAGTACGCCCCCGGTGCGCCGACGTACCTATATCGCTTTGATTTCGACTCCAAGCACTTCAACCACCTGCGCATCCTGAGCTGCGGCAAGAAGGTGCGCGGCACGTGCCACGGCGACGACCTGTCCTACCTGTTCTACAACTCGCTGGCGCGCAAGCTGAAGAACCACACGCGGGAATACAAGTGCATCGAGCGGCTAGTGGGCCTGTGGACGCACTTCGCCGCCTGTGGGAACCCCAACTTCGATCCGGAGCAGCCTGACCTGTGGCTGCCCGTGGAGCCGGCGGCCGTCGAGAAACACCAGCTGAAGTGCCTTAACATATCCGACGAGCTGAAGGTGATCGACGTGCCCGATATGCGGAAGCTGATGGTCTGGGAGAGCTTCTTTCGGCGCGATGAGCTGCTATAAGGATCAAAGGGGGATCCGTCTAGATTAAATCAGTAGCTTTACCTGTACAGGGGAGGTTCGAATTTTGAGGCCAAAATCACTGGAGGAGAGTGTAATCTATGGATACTTCTGAGGCAACACATAATGGAATTGTTGGGAATATAACAAATATTTCCTAAACATTTGTTCGCAAGTGTTTCCTAATTAATTCTAATAGAATTAGCCCTTGTCTGATTTTATTTAAAATTAATTAAAATTAATAGTTATGTACAAGATTATGGATCGTATTTCCTGGTCTTAATACGAATTTAAACCAAAATGCATTCGTAGAGTACAAGAATATCGAACTTAGGAACACGAAGAACCCCCTTTGAGAGCTAAGGTTTCCAGAACAAAAGTTCTCAAAAATATTGATAGATTACAAAGACTCCCTTTGGATTTTTATAATTAAGAAGATGAGCCACCCTGAAACTTCACGATTCTGACAGCTTTATGTTGAAGCCTCTGTTTAGAACAAGGCCAAGCCTAGCTTTGGGCCTGAAGTCAAGAGAGTTTATTGTTGTTAAGTTTGCCAACGTGAAGGAGAGTCCTAGTTAGATGTGTTAAAGTTCATCCGCCTCTCGGATCGGATATGTAGTCTAAGCAGGCTGTTTATAGGTGTAGTTATGAATGTGAAACAAGTCGCAACTGAAGTACCTTCTATGAGAAACTACCAAACCAAACTAAACTAAATCAGACAGCCAAGGATTCTGAGCTAAGAACTTGTATTTAACGTTCCTTTATGTCTCGCTGATACTATCTTTAACAAGCCAACAACACACATACATATATCAATCGTACTTTGTACGACCCACTCTATTCGAGATCGCTGTAAGTCCTCGACACAAAATTGCTTTAAGGTTCCATTCTTTTTCTTCCATGGCTTAACGAACGCACACGTTTACAAACAGAAAGGTTTTTTCCAATTGTGTTTCAAAAAATATATAGTATATATATTTAAATGAGAAAACTAGTTAACCGTAACCAATTTATTTATATTCGTAGCCTAAGTCTTTTAGATATTTAGCCTTTTGTATGCATAAGTTGTTTTTGGTAAAATGTTGTTTTTGAACAAACAGAGAAACCTGTCCAAGTTTTACATCATTTATATTATACATAACAAGCGAATAAAAAACTAAAACTAAAACTAAACAACTAAACGGAAAACTGATAAGTGGAAGACGTTTTTTGAGTGTGCACAAAATGATTAGGAGTAAGTCTGCTAGTTGAAACTAGTTTGTCTAAGAATTCTCTATGTATCCGAGTCTGTTGGAAACCAAACGTTTATGTCGACGAAAAGCTTCAAAGTCTTGTGATGAAACTATGAAATTTGAAAATGTATAAATCCATATTTTATTAAAGAAAAAATATCAAGATAACAAAGGCTTTGTATTCAATTTTACGCAATTAATATGGTAAAATACTGGGCTGCTCTCACGAAACTAAGGCACTGTAGCCTCAGACCAATACAAGATGTGGCTCAGCCGGTGTTCACCCTTGGGGATTTGGTGAATCAGTGAGTATGATTTATATAGAACCTTGATGAAATCCGCAAACTCAACATGTGGCTGCAAATCTATTATCATGTCCATAAAACTTCCACGGCGTAACATACATAGGTCTGCGTCACACTTTTCCGCCTGGTTCTTATGTGAGTTATCAGGCAAATAAAATGGGCAAAAATTATCGCATATGCGTTGATGCGAAAACTGAACACAAATTGAAAGATCAAATAAAGCGTGACTAATTTGTTGCTAATTTGAACCTTTATTATTTTTCCCCTGTTGGTTTTGTTACGCTGATTAACTCTAATAATTGTATAATATCGCGAATATATATTATATTATTGCTAGTGACTGTCCGGGGCTTTGCCATCGATATTCGTTTGATCTGATAGACATAATGCAGGCCATTGTGTCATTAGCTGTGAATCAGCTACTAAGTGCTAATAGTTATGGCAATCTATATCTGTTTACTGCCATAGTTTGCCTATTTCTGATCAGTTATATTTGGGACACCGAACAGTACAAGTCGACATGAACACTGTAATGAATATATTCCTATTAATAAGGTGGGTTAGCTGGAACTTTATAGAAATATATAATCCATTTCGCATAGTTTCTACTTCTTGGCTGTAACTCTGCACCTGGTTTGGTGCGATGATGTTCCCTCCGCCGAGGCAGACATGGTGATAACCCAGAGTGAGCCCCAGCACTCCACCCCCGATGACTTTGATTTTTGACCCCCGATATCGAACCACATAAAACCCCATCATGGGTAAATAAATAAATTATCTATCAGCAGCACAGACAAGGCCTTCCTTTATTGACACATGTCAGTGGCATTATTTAGTGGCCAAAGTCAAGTTCATAGTCACATAAATGGTTACAGTTGAGCTTTACTTCTACAACCACTGAGACGAAAAGAGATGTTGCAAGTATAAAAAGCTATGGGAAAGCTTTAGTTGGTTAATTAAGCAAAGGCAACATTATTCAAAAAGTTATTCAAATTCATTCATTCTGTTTGTGAATGTATTCAGAGGGGGCTATGCACTCATATAAAGCTTAGGTAACGGTTTGAAATCGTTAATTGGCCAAGTCCAAGCTCAATTTCAAGGTAAACTGGTTGTTATTCTGGCTGGAACATTCAAATTCAGAGCTGAAGTAACTGTGATCTTAATACCAAAAAGCTTGTGAGTGTCCAAGCATTCAACTTTTGGCATTAGCTTATATAGCTTTTCCGATTTAAGTTTGCCAGAGTTATAGTACAGAGAGTACAACCGGTATTTGGGAGAGTAGAGAGTTATAGCAAACAATTCAGCTGAGAGAAACAGAAAAGATATAGTAATCGCAAGTCCAACGATCGCGGGTCAGTCGGTGCGGCCTGCTCGCATAGAGCGGTTTATTTGTTTGGTTCCGCTTCGCTACAAGATACTCGACCGTTTTCTCAGCCGGCGGTGTTAACTTGGTTAACTGGGACTTTATTGTGACACTTTCTCCGAATCGGCACTCGTAATCGAAGCGAGCATAGTTATAGATAGCCAGTGTGTGTTTTGTGTTGCATGTTGGGAAATCCGGACCCCCGAAATGGCCACGCGATTTATGGATATCATGAAGCTGACCTTTAAGTAAGTTTTCCCAGTTTTCCACATGTTCAGTGTCTCTCTTTTCCGCTTGCGAAGCGTTAAACGGTTTTCTGTGTTTTGAGGTCTTGCGTCTTGGGTTTTGCAACAACTTCTGCCTCACATGCATACAAATGCACACGAATGCACTGAAAGAAATTTGACTAAATAATATGAGACATAACATTTATTTGAGCTTACTTTTCTTATATTTTATAAGGGAAGTATTTATCATGGTAGCTATGCTTGAAATGTATAACATAATTGGAAAAATTAATTATAAAGAAGTTATTTTTACCATTTCATAAATAATAAAACATTTTAACAATGTATTTATCATAGTTATTTTTATCCATTTGTATAAGAACCATAACTTTAAACATTCTATATAATTACTAAACACAGGCAGAACAATGAACAATGTTCCTTTTATACATAAAGATTGATTAATTATAAATAATTATATGTGATAAAAAGCACTCTGCATGTTGAGTTTATTTGTTATTATTTTTTTCTGTGCTCCCCTGAACACACGCATAAACAAAAGTGCTGTTGCTGAAATTGTTGCAAAACTTTGCTGTTTTTTTTTTTTTTGTTTTTTTTTTTAGGAGTATGTTGCTTGTTTTCTGTTGTTTTGCATAAACTTAATGATGCTGTTTCTTTTTCTTCTGCCGTTTTGTTTCCATCGCCTTTTGTTTTTCGCCCATGATTCAGCGATGTTTCCTTAGTTGCGGCATTCGTTAGATACTTTTTGTTGTTTGCTCAGGTTTGTGTTTGTATCTTTTGCACGTTTTCGTAGGTTTATTAGCAGTTTTTCGGGTAGTTAGTATTTTTAACATAAATTATTGCACAGCCACACGCAATTGTGTTAATTGCGTGTATCTATATTTACTTTTTTATTTATTTGCTTGTATTTAACAGGCAATTGAGATACTCAAAGACTGGGTTAGGTCAGTTTTTATTGAGTTATATTAACAGCTGATTTTTGTAGATTGAAAATAGTCAAGGAATAAAAATGTTAGGGTAATATAAGTTCACTTTGAATTGTTTTTTAGCGCCATCATAAATTGTATATAAATTTTATTCAAACATTTATTCCCCCTTCTCTTTAACAGCCTTAATAATCTCAGATACTTGACTTAATAACTGGATAATTTCTTTACACGTTTTCTATACTATAATGATCGGTCAAGTTAATTGTGGCTTTGTATATAGACGGAATTAAACTGATAAGCTCGTAGGGTACAGGGTTCATTTCACTTTCAGGTGATACTTTCTGCTCGCTGGGCATGACATGCCAGTTATAGGCAAAATTGTTTGTCTAGTTGGGGTTTTCTATATTCGATACATAATGCATAAACAAATGATTAATTCTAGTTTATTTCCTGCTGCCTGAATGAATTTAGTGTTTGCTTATTATTCAAGTATTAGTCATTCCAAGTGTGCAAATCGCGTTGCTGAGCAAATTTATTGAACCTTTTTTTTATAAAAAGCTTGCAAATTTATAACTTGTTTATTAAATGATTAAATTTACAGCAACCTTTTAAATTAATATGGGATTTTTAAGTTCCACTAAAAACAAACATATATTTTGAGTTTAAGCTTTTTGTTGAAAAATAATAAAGTCAACGACAAGTATTTTTTATATAATTTATATTTTATATTGCAGTCCAATATAAAAAATAAATATATACATGTAAACTCATAATTGAAAGTGTAGCTAAATTGTTATGAAATTGTGGCAAACATTTCTGCACTTGTAGGCATTTCTTAATCTTGGTGCTTGTCGACTGCCGGATTTAGGTACTTTCTGATAAGAAACCACTTCTGAGTTAGTCACTATAGAATTCCAGGTGCTAAAGTTTAACTTTGCATTGCTTTTTCCCCCATCGAACAGTCTGAGCTTTGGGTTAAGCTTGCCAATTAGCACCGCTGCTAATTTATTACCTTCATTTGTTGCGCTTGGCTTAACTAGCTACCGAGTGCCATAAGACACAAACTTAAGGCACTGCCAAGAAAAATTTCAATAATAATAGCAAGAAATAAATGAAATTAAAGCCGGCTTTCACAGACTCTCCATAGTCACGTACCGAGCAATCTGCAGAGCCTGATCTCGCCTTTCTCTCGATTCCAGTGGTAATTACCGATTTGTATGCATTCGTGTGCAATGATGTTGAATCAAACTGTGTCAGTGCATTTGCAGAATGCCAGCTAAATATCTAATTCGCACCTGAATTGAAGGTGGGCAGTGTTAGCGAATAAAAATAGGCCATTAAATGCATTAAGCCGCCCCACGCCCACCCACAAATTACCCATAAAAATCAGCGACACTCAGTCTTAGACATAAACAACGGAGAGTTATAGAAAAAAATAGAAAACTGGCCGTGCATAATAAACGGCGGGCGTTGAGGTTGGTCAAAAGTCGATGACAATTCGTAAGACTTTCAAAACAACAGAGACTTCCAGTGGCATTGAATTCGACGGCAATTCCCCGTCCCCATGCGTGACTGCCGTCGATTGGATGAGATTCAAATTGTTTTAAAACATTTATTTTGAGGGGGAATTAAATTATTAATAACCGGCAAAAGGTCTTATGACTTTTTAAAAGGGTTAGCTTACCGCTTAAGTGTTTTTTTTACGATCGAATATGAACCTAGAATTTGAACCGTAACGTCTTTATATTCATAGTACAAGGGTTTTGCAACTGTTCAGAGTCAGTTGAAGATATATATTTAATAGTCAGTAGGATGCACCTTCAGAGCGTTTCCTATCTATTAAAGTAGTTGACAACATTTTTATAGGTTGCACGCAAGTTAAGTTTAATTTAAAATTTATAAACATCATGGGGACTCGTTTTATAATTTATAATTCGTAATTCATAATTCGTTTAAGTGCTGTTATATTTTTGGTATAAGTGATAATGGTTAATAACTCACTTTCGCTCTTTCCAGGGTCCTTAAATTTAAGTATGAGCAGCGGAAGTTGGCCACAGCTATATACTCCGTGATAAAGACGAAGCTAGGACCAGTGCGCGGAGAGAAGAGGAACACGATATGGGGAGGAAGTTACTACAGCTTCGAGAATATCCCCTTTGCTAAGCCGCCGCTGGGAGAGCTTCGTTTCAAGGCACCGGAACCAGTGGAGCCATGGGAAAAAGAATTGGACTGCACCTCGGCGGCTGAGAAGCCACTGCAGACACACATGTTCTTTAGGAAGTTTGCTGGCTCAGAGGATTGCTTGTACCTAAATGTCTATGCCAAAGATGTGAGTAAAATCTTAAAGGTGTAAAATCAGCAATTGAAAATAAATTCATTATTTCAGTTGCAACCCAACAAACTGCGCCCAGTGATGGTTTGGATCTTCGGTGGAGGATTCCAAGTGGGCGAAGCTTCCCGAGACATGTATAGCCCGGACTTTTTCATGTCCAAGGATGTGGTCATTGTCACCGTGGCCTATCGACTCGGAGCTCTGGGCTTCCTGAGCCTGGATGATCCTCAACTGGATGTGCCGGGCAATGCGGGGCTAAAGGATCAGATCATGGGCCTTCGATGGGTGCAGCAGAACATAGAGGCTTTCGGTGGAGATCCAAATAATGTCACACTATTCGGCGAGAGTGCGGGCGGTGCTTCGACCCACTTCCTTTCCCTAAGTCATCAAACTGAAGGACTCATCCACAAGGCCATCGTGATGTCGGGCAGCGTCTTGTGCCCCTGGACCCAGCCACCCCGCAACAATTGGCCTTATCGTCTGGCCCAGAAGCTGGGATACACTGGCGACAACAAAGACAAGTCCATCTTTGAGTTTCTGAAGTCAGCAGATGGCGGTGAAATTGTTAAGGCATCTACCACCATACTGAGTAATGATGAGAAGCACCACCGCGTGCTCTTCGCCTTTGGACCCGTTGTGGAGCCATATAGAACGAATCACACGGTCATAGATAGGCCAGCCCACGAATTATTACAGAATCCTTGGAGCAACCGGGTGCCCATAATGTTTGGAGGCACCAGCTTCGAGGGATTGCTCTTCTACCCTGGTGAGTTTGCCTTACTTTAAATTAAAAATATTATAATTTAATTTGTTTTCATCTTCATCAGAGGTCTCAAGGCGTCCTGCCACCTTGGATGAGGTGGGCAACTGCAAGAATCTGTTACCCAAAGATCTGAGTGCTAATCTGGACAATAAGTTGCGCGAGAACTACGGCCTGCAGCTGAAGAAGGCGTACTTTGGCGACGAGCCCTGCAACCAGGCCAACATGATGAAGTTCCTCGATCTGTGCTCCTACCGCGAGTTCTGGCATCCCATTTATCGGGCGGCCCTGGCTCGAGTGCGGCAATCCAGTGCCCCCACATACCTGTATCGCTTCGACCACGACTCCAAGCTGTGCAACCCCATCAGGATTGTGCTGTGCGGTTACCAGATGCGCGGAGTGTGTCACGGCGACGACCTGGGCTACCTCTACCACAGCATGTTGTCCCATCAATCCGCTCCGGACTCACCGGAATACAAAGTGATCACCGGCATGATCGATGTGTGGACGAGTTTCGCCGCCAACAGCGATCCCAATTGCGAGAGCATTAAGGATCTGAAATTCGCTCCCCTCGATGATGAAAACGATTTCAAGTGCCTGAATATAAGCGAGCATTTTAAGTATATGACGTTGCCGGAATTGAAGAAAATCGATACTGTGTGGAATGGCTTCTATGCCCCCAACCAGCTGTAGATGCTGGACATCTGGGCGGTTCTATAGCTTTAGGTGTCTCAATTCCATGGATCTTAAATTGTGTAAATAAGCTGTACAAATGTTGTGGTTATTATAAGAGTTGATAATTGTTTAATTTAATATATTGTGTATATAGTTGTACTCTGACAAAAAGAATATGTGGCCTAAGATTGTTTTTACAGGAGGAAATAAAAGTATGATTACATTTTGTATACATGAAATATATATTTGAGTTTAAGTTCTTAGTGATGTCTATATAACATTATAACTTCTGGTCTGTTTTGTTTACAGTTTTAACAAAACGTTAAATTTTTAAATAGAAAAACTCCTGGCAGAGATCCGCTTAAAGCTTTAGTTGAATGTTGGTAAAGATAGCGTTTCACAAAACCTGTCGCCTTTTTTTTGCACATTTATTTTTTTTGCGGGCTAACACCCGGCTAAACCATCGGCTGCCTCCCCTCCGACTTCCACCTTGCACCCGCCACCCACATACCCCTTTGGCTATATGCTGATGTGACATTTATGTGTGTAAGCCGTCGCTTGACAATCAAAGGGGACAACAATTTCCGCAATGCCACCGCCAGCAACGGCAGGCAGGATGACACCAGGGACCAAAAGCGTGAGCGTGTAGAAAGAATGAAAAAAAAAATTCCATTAAAATTTTTGCAAGTTTTTAATTCCTTTTTTTTCTAAGGGGCGGAGCGGGTCTTTGCGAGAACACGGCCAAAATGTTTGTGTGGTAAATCGAAAGGGGTTCGGGTGCCGTGTGCTCGCTGGGGATGCGTGCTCTCATCAGTAACGTGAAAATTTCATTTCGTCGGCGAGTTGGGCAATTTTTCGTTAAATTTTTCCTATATATAAATTTTTTTTGTGCAGAATTAGACTGTGTTATGGTCATGGCTGTGGCATGCGGCCGGGCGTGACCAAGAGCGGGGTTCTCGTAGGGGATTTTCTAAAGGGGGTTCACAGCCTGCATCCTGTTCATGTGCACGGGGTGTAAAAATGGGCGTTAACTCAATAAATTAGAATTTTTTCCGTTGCACAAAATTGTTAGAGAATGCGATTTCTCGCTTTACACATTCCTCTTACTATTTCTCCGGCTCTGGGAGTTTGATTAAATATTTTTTCAATTTATTTTTAATGAAAACGTGATGAAAAGTTAGGGGTTAAGTGAAAAGCCTAAGGGATTTTATTAAAGTAGTTTTAAGGGCAAAGTTTTTTCTACATATTTCATTTTTGGTTAAGCAAATAGTATTCTGTTTTTTTTTTATTATTTTAGAAGGCAAACTTAAAAGATCTTGGCTATGTGTATTAATATTTATTTAATTATTGGAAATATATGTAGATATTTGAATTAGACTTTGTCGAGGTATTTTGCAAATACTTATTTGAAATGATATGAAAATTGTCTGTGGTATATTTTTTGCCTTTATAGCCTATTAACATTGAGTTAATGTTGTTAAGAATTGATTGTTTTCAATTTAATTTGCTCAATAAGCTTTCCTATGTTTTAATGATCATAGTCATTATTATTTTAAAACATCACTTAGCTCTGACTATTAAAATGTATTTTTTCTAAACGGAGTTTATAATAATATAATATATTACGAGCTGCATATTAATTGTATTTGGCGTTGGTTTTTTGTTCCCAGTTCAGCTGATGAGGAATTTTTTCTGACACTGCGAAAAAGTATGCAGCTTTGGAATGCTAATATTATTATTTTTGTTTTAATTTAATACTCGCATGTGTCAATGTGGTCCAGGGCGTGGGACTCGGAGGGCGTGTTTGCTTGCATAAGCCATATTCATCCGCCGTGTTGCCACTTGCCGTGTGCGGCTTTTGTTTTTTTGCATTTCTTGTTTTCCTTTTTTTTTGTGTTTGCTTGTTGCTTATCGCAGTCACTCGTCGGATGTCTGATCATATTTGTTTGTGGTCCGCACTGCGGTGGCCGCTTAACAAAAAGTGGTCAAAACACACACAACGACCACAAATATAATGGCCCACGACCATGGCAACTTTGGCGCTTATTGAAGTTCAACTTTTATCAAATTAAATTTGCCGGATTACAGGTATTTAGAGCTGAACAGTCTGTGGTCGGAGCTCCTGGCAATACAAGTGGCATTAGCGGTTGTAATTGAATTTCAGCAATGTGCATGTACTATAGCCGCTTTTTTAACTGCGGCCTAATTGAATTTAATGCACATTTAAATAATAAAATAAGAACATAATCAGAGATGCCGGCTTTTGTGAGAGGTCGTTTAAAATCCTGCCCATGATGGGATCTCCCCAAACTCGACTGATTTGTGTATCGTTTTATTTCAAGTCTGGCATTTCGAGTGACTTTGACAGGTCGGGAGGGAAAAATTGTTTTCCTAATTTCCAAATTGAATTGATGAAAAAATAAATGGTAAATTTCAATGGAAATTGATTCGAAAATGAAATAAATAAATAACTTTCAATTGTTTGCAAATATTTATTAACTTTGCTTGATTCCTGTTGATTGATAGATTTATTTTTTTTGCCAAACTAGAGTTTATTCTGAAAAGTGTTCCGAAATGGAATTATTTATTTATATTCAAACTAACTTGTCATGTTCTGCTCGAGCTAAAATGATAAGCACAAGCAGAAAAGTAGCTTTCTGAGGAATTTTCCACCTGAACTGCATTTAATATTGCGTAAATACTTAGCAAACCATTTAATTTTAGAAATTCTATAAATTTCCTAAGGTATTCTGTGCCAAGGGGAAGTCTATTTCGCAGACATTCTTGCCCTCGTCTGACCCCAAAGTGTAAGATTGAGACAGAACGCAGTGGCAGCTGCAACTCAATTATGTTGCAACTTGCAAGCATAAATTATTCACTTAAGTGTCGCAAATTACGTGAAAAAGCTTGCCACGCCGGCAAACGTTGCGTTGGTTGCGTTTTACCTGCAAAAACACTTCAACGCACACGGACTCAACTCAATTTGAGCATAAATTTCATTTGGTCCGAGTGAAAACAACAGCAGGAGCGTCGGATCCAGGACGAGATGCAGGAGCAGGGCCCGCCACCTCATCGGCTTTAATAACAAACACAATTTAAGTGCACATAAAACGACTTGCAGGCCAGCTGAAAGCTCTGCTCCGGCTCCTTTCGAGTTATGCACTCCAAGGATATGCCCCGCATTTTATGCACTCCCAAGTAAAGTTATTGAGTAATCAGCTTTAAAATTTCTCGAGCCCCCCTTTGGCCTCGAGCGGCTCTCACCTCGCATCTGCCGGTGGCCATTTGTTCGCTCCATTTTCGGCCAAAGTAGCCCGCAAGCGGCAGCTGGAGGAGCCCAACTGCATCCTGCATCCTGCACATAAAATGCCCGAAATGTATGCTGGGGCACGTGGCAGCTGAAAATGATTGCGCGACATGCTTGGTTTATGCATTTTGGGTGCCACAATTTATGGAGAGCTGGAAAGATAGAGATGGAGGTGGTGGTGCCGGCACCCCGGAGGCTCAAGGTGCTTAGAATCGCACTTAGCCACAGGCAGCGTGACGTATCAGTGTTAATATGTTCACCTCGCCACATCAGGATGCGGCTAATCAGCAGGGGGAAGACCAGAGAAAAGCTAAAGAGGTCGGACTCAACACCTACATGCTTTTAACAGAAAGTGAAAAGGGTATTCTAGGTACTTACAAGAAATTACTTACTTTTCCTTGAAATTTACAATTATTTACAAGACCCTACCCTTTTCTTTTCTTACTTTTTATAAGTTGGAATATGAAGATCTTTTCTGGGTTACCTACAGCTAATACTTAGTTGTGTTAAGAGTAGGATTAGTTTTACCCTGTCAGGACTTTGGCATAACACTGATAGACCCAACGACACCCTCTCTGAGAAGCTGACCCTGGAAGAAACTATTATTTATTGGCGTTGGCTGACCAACATACTGCTACATAAATTAGAAGCAGACAATGAACAATGTAGCTTGCGCCTGTTTGCATGCCACACATTTTTTACTATCCTGTTATCTTCCGCTCCTTCTGCTTGGGTGTATGTCCCTGCACATCCTTTGGCCTTTTAATACCAGCAGTGTGAGTGTATCTGTTACTGTCTGGCTTTTTTCTGCAGTTGGCCGACTCATTAAGCCCCGTAATGACACTTTAACGCTGCGAGCACGTTCTAAGCTCGACGGCAATAATTCATGCCACTGAATGATTTGTGGAGCCCTCGGAAAGGACGAGCGCCGTAGTGGGAGCCAGGACTCTGCCGATATGGGCAGCCGTCGAAGTTCGGCCCTCGTTGAAGTGTGAACATAATTTGCTGGCATATTTCAGGCAAACCGGCAGGTAAACTTTTCCGCAGCAGCTGCTCCAGCAGACAATGGCAAATTATTGGTCGATTCCCTTTAATGTTTGCCACCATCTTGTTTCTGGCCAGAGGTTTAATATATGGAGTATGCGGATGTACTCTTTGAGGTGACAAGCGGTCTACAGGAGGATTCATTTTCCTGTATGGATAAAATGTATAGAAATGAATACAACAAAATTATAAATATATATTTAGGGTACGAAACAAGAAATCCTCACTTTTCTAGTGAAAATGGTGCGTTTCTCATTTATTTCAGACATTAATTTATATACACAAAATGTATCTTATCAACAAAAATATTAAAATAACTATTAAATTGTCATCACCATTTCAAATAAATTTTTATTTATACTAAAATATGGCTGTCATTGCCACTGCCGAACAAGCAAAATATATCAATTGATTTGAATGATTATTCTCTGGAAAAAATATCTTTTCAAATTATAAATCGAGTAAATAATACAAAATAATAAAGCACGAAACTAATCAAAATGCGAAAATATGGAAAATAACTGTGTGAAAATCTCGAATAAGTATGCCAGAAGCGAACGTGCCAATAATACGAAACAAAGGGTCACGGAAAGTGTGCCAAAAATTCAACCGGACAAAATTCAAGTGAAAACTTTAAAAATTCTGAGTGCAGAGGAAAGTGTTATGGCCATGGCGTAAATATTTACATGTTTACATGCACATATACACGATGTGGTCAGCAAGACAGAAAGCGGCCACATTCAAAAAAACCGCAGCAAACTAATAATAACCAGCAAAGCCACATGGTCAGAAAAAAGAAGTGTTGGAAGGGGTGTTGCAGGGTCCTCAGTTTGGGCCAGAGATGGGAGGGGGACCAGGACACAGCGACAGCGGGAGAGATATGTGTTAAGTGCGCCCAAAGTGGACACGAGGTGGGTAGGAGATGGCAGCAGAACACAGCAAACATAATTGCAGCCGCGAAATTTACAAATAGCTTTTAGTGTCGCCGCAAAATACAAAGCACTCCCTCACACACACACACACACACACACAAATTTACACACTCTCTGAAAGTGAACTCTTCATCAGGCACTGAGAGAATATTTATTAAGTTTTCTGGGCTACTGTTACCTAATTGTTTACATTTAAAATTGCATAAGATCAATATATTTTTACATTAAATAGAGATTTATTTATAAAATAATTTTATTACTTTATTTTATTTAAACAAATTTAAATTTCAGACTCATATATATAATCATTAAAAATTTTCTAATGTATTTTTTTTTTAAAGGACTCTACAGCCCTTTGAAGTTAAATGTAAAATAAATTCCTCTACTTCTAGATACTAATAAAATCACTGAAATACATTCCATAAAATACAATTTTAAAATCCCTAAAGGTCAACTATTTTTCGCAGTGATCCATATATGCAACTAATGCACTCAATGCATATCAGCCGCAGGACTTTGCCGGGTGGCAATAACGCTAAACAAATGCGCCAAGTTGCATGCATCAGGAGCTGGAAGCATGGACTCCCTCGACTGGAGTACAGTAATAACTTCGCCACTTTGGACACTCGGGAGAGAGCACGTCCAATTTGTCACGAGCCAGCAGGGTTGGAGTCCGGCGCTAAAAAATTGTTAATGTAAAATGCGAGAGCTGAGAGCCAGAACCCAAGCCCGCAGCCAGGATTCCGTCCAGGCCCGTCCGTGCCCGTGTCCGTGTCCTTGGCCACTAATTAATGCGGCTTGTTCGGCTCGCTGGCCATGGCTGTTTTGGCAACTCGCAGCCAGCACTTGTAACTGTCGGTAGAACCGACATTACTACCCAAAAACCAACCCAGGAGCCCCCCTCCCCGAAAACCCCTAGGAAACTTCCCGCTTAACATTAGGCGTTGCCGGCTTATGTCGATTTTTTTCTCTGTTTGTTGGCTGCATGGCCGTTGGCTGGAAATTAATTTTTGCACTGCCGCAGTGAGCTTTTCGAGCGATCTCAGTCCCCGGCCACTCGACTTTTTCGCCTTTGCTTAACTCGGCCCCGATTGCCGCCCACAGTGCGTATGCGTAATGACATATTTGGGGTTGTCCGAGAGTGGGCCCTTGGGATTGCTACAAGAGTTTTATGGCCATGCCCAGCATGTTCGTGTTGGCATAGCATTCATCTTCACAGTGACTCGACTCTGTGAAAAGCAAGAATAGTTGCCAGCTAGCAGAAATGATTTTTTGATTGTCTTTGAGGTTTATGTAACATAAGTGAGATGCAAAATTAATAATATTAAAGCAATGCAATAAAGAGATTGTTTTACTAAATAAATATTAAACAAAGTAGAGGTACAAAAATATTTTGGAATAGTTAGAACTCTGGACTATACACAACTACATATAAAAGAGCCGAGTAGTTCCATAAATGAATGTTAGTCTAGGCTCTTCACATATGCAAAGTCCTCTGTTATTTATATAACCAGCATACCATAAAACGTAAAATTGCAAAAACAAACCGGCAGACAGAGGGATTTTCACAATGCCAAAAACTTTTCTCATTACGAAATCGTTGCAACAAAAAAGTAAACAACGCAAAAATGCATCCCCTTCTCCGAATGCAACAAGCAAACATTTTTTCGATCCAAAGTAAAACAACGCTCAATAGTTTGTCTACCCCATTCATTTGTACTTTGGCAAACTTTGGCAAACAATAAAAGTGCAAGCAAAATATTTGCCGTATGATAAAAGTTAAGGCGTCCTTGGATAAGAATGGAGGATTCCCCCACCGATGACACAAAAACGAACTGACAAATACCTGGCATCAAATTAGCTAAATTATAAATCGGTTTCCTTGCCGTTGCAGCAACTTTCGGGGGGTGCAAAAAAGAAAGTTGTGCCGACAGCAATTTCCGCTGCTCAGTAACCAGAAATGGAGGGCGACATATGCAAAATGCTGGCTTGTCAGCAGCTGCAGGTGTATCCTTCCAGGGACACGACAACAGCCATGCCGGCAATGGGGTGTCCTCAGACAGTTGGCTGCAACTTTATTCTAGCTGTAACTTTTTGCTAATTATCTGCAGGCAAATGCCGAAAGTGTTGCACGTAGCTGTGTTTTGTTGCGGGCACAAATTGCCTGAAATATTTGCATTTCCGTTACGTAATTAATAGTTGAACCCAACTCGGTCCCGGCAAGTTTATCGCCTCACATCACATCTCGGCTGCTAGGCAAGGTGCGTGTGTAAAATTGTAAAAGTTTTCGGCTCTTTGTCTTCAATCTCCGGGCAACGAGCAGGAAAATTAATTAAAGGCAACTCCATCGCTTGACGAGCTGAAATGAACTTTACTAATAATTCTGAGCAACTTTCATACTACGTCTTAATGTGGAAAAATGAAGCAAGCTCGCAGTACTATAATGTGCCAAGGAAGCTAAAGAAAGTAATTTCCCTTCGCTAAAACTCTACACCTCTTGCCTGAAAAGGCAAACTTAAATTCGAATAGAGGAAATTCCTTGGCATCCCATGTGTCTGCGATTGCAATGTGTTAATGCAACAAATAAAACCAACAAACTGCCATGATTTCGATTATCTAGTAAACACATTAAATGGTGTGGCAGACAATGGTAGCAGGACACGAAGGACGAGCCCCAAACCCAAAACCAAAACCGAAACAGAAACATCTTAGGGCACTGGAAATAAAAGAAAACAAAAAACTTGGGAATTAATTATGGTAAAGACGTAAGGATACTCTATGTTTGTTTATATAAAATAAATAAATTTGTATTTTCGAGTTTTTATTTGAAAGTGTAAAGTGGCATACAAACTGCATAAATATTTTAAAAAATTTTAGCTGAATATAAATACATAATATATACTGAATATGTTCCATATACCTTGGTCTGCTTTAGTGACGGCTATAAAAAAGGGAAAAAAAAAACCGAAAGGAAAGTCGCGTGCTCCAAAAAAATATTTATTGGCCTCGAGCGCAGCGTTGGCAGCGCTAAAATAGAAATCGCAGCGCTTCAGCTGCAGATACGGCCATGGCTTTGGCTCCTGGCATACTTGCTCCTCCTCTTGCTCGTGCTCCTGCTCCTGGAGAAAGAGCCAAAGAAATGGCGGAAATACAAAGTTGAGGTAACAGACCAGGAAGTGCATATCGCGTCAGGGAAATGCCCGAACAACAGCAACAACCAGGACAGCGCAAAATCGTAAATAAAATGCAATACAAATGCGAGAGTGCAAACAAACCGAAGCCGAAATGCTACCAAATCACTGACAGCCACCACAGTATAAATTGGCTAAAAGAAATGGAAACTTTAGAAAATATAGCGTCCTTAAAGTATATATTTTAAAGCTATTCATAACATCACAAAATAAATTTAAAATGAGAAATGAGAAATGTCTTCTGAGCCTTTTATTATTTATAAATATTAAAATGAAGAAATCCAATTTATTTAATTAATTGCATCAATCCAAAATCTTTTTTCTTTTGCCATTTAAAAATGTCACATTTTCTAAAGATATAAATAACTTCTGTGGTTCAATTATTCAATATCGAAAAAGATTAAGAAATTTGAGTTGCATTTATTAAAAGTTAATGTGCTATTTCCGGCTGTGGAAAATTCCAACCAGCAGTTTACAATTTGTAAAATGGAAATGTGATATTTCCAGCATTCCGAAGTGACTTTAGAGCAATTCCCCCAGCGTTATCCCTCAGCGAATTGGCGCTGTAGTCATGTATAAAATACGCATCGCGACTGGCAAATAAAATTGCTCAGGAAAAATCAAATGGCAGCCGACATTTGCCGTGTGGACAACCGCGTGTGTGTTTGCCCCGATATGCCACAAGCTGAAACAGAGTCGGGGTGCAACTTTATTTTTCGGCTCTTGGGAAATTGGAAAATTGCAAATCACGTAGTGCAAAGATAGAATAGAAATTCGCGTCCTGCGTTCCTTCCCCCATCTTTTTCCAGCAGAATAAATCTCCGAGTCGAATAAAAAATGCATTTTTATTGCCCATCGTCTTCTGGCTGGCATATGAAAAGTTCCAATTGGCAAACTTAACACGGCGATGTTTACCATACTCGGCAGCAGGTCCTCCTCCGCCCTTTGCTCATTTGGTAGGCAATAAAATACTTGTTGCGGGCCAAACATTGTTTGTCTTTCACCTTTCTTTGCAAAACAACCTTTTTCATGGCTTCCCTACTTTGTTGTTTCTGCATAAGTCAGTATAAGTCAGTGGCGTTTTCCGGCCAAAGGCGGGGGCTACATTTAAATTTTATAAATCAAAATACTTTCAACTCGGCATTATTGCACGCCCTGCATGTACCGAAGGTCGGAGTCCAAAAGTATGCAGTGTTTGTTTAGGCGTCCTGGTAAACATTTTGCCCACTTTAACCCAGCTCGATACCCTTTCAAAGGAAACAACTGAAGCTATTTTAGTTTAAGTCATTTAACTGTACCTTGAGGCAATACTTAGAAAAGGGTTTTAAATTTAAAATTAGAATGGTCTTAATGCTTAGTTGGTGGTCTTAGGATTACCTAATACAACATTTAAATAATTCCTACATATTCAAAATATTTTGTAAGAAACCTATTTTAATTTGTTACCAATTTGTAGGTAAAGTATTTAATTTTTCGTGATCCTCAAAAAGAATTCAAATACATACCTTGAAATATAGCTTTCCCTGAATAGGGTATATCAAAATTCGTTTTCAGCAAATGCACATTATTTTTTTCGTCGTTTTTTAGCATTTTTTTTGCCTCTTTTAAATAAAGTTTAGGAGTATAGCCAACTGTGTGTGAGATTTTTCGGTTGAGCAAAGGGCGTGTTTAAGGTTTCCCGCAGACTGTAGTTGCCTCACCAGGAACAAGCAATAAAGGATTCCTTTAATGAGATTTTTAGATGGGAAACAAAGGTGAGCACAACAATAGACAATTGTCAATCGATTCGGCAAAAATACAAACAAAACACCTCTTTTTCATATCAGCAAAAACCCACACAAAATTTTAGTTATTTTCTAATATTAAACCCAATGGGAATGTCACCTTTTTGTGCCACTATTTTCACAATCAAATTAATTAATGTGTCGATGGAAAAAGTCAGCAATGCTTTTTGTTCTATTTCATTAAATTAGCACCAGCTCAGTGCGCAATGAAATTAATTATCTGCATTCGGTTAAAAGCCATGGCGTACTAAAATGGTAGCTGATGGCATTAAAAAAATAAATGTCCATAATAGGGAAAATTGTGCCAGATTAGCTATGGCTTCTGCTTAATGAGAAATGACACTTTGTTGCTTTTAATTCGTATTAGTGAATTCAACATTTAAAATCAAATTAGTTGCAAATTATTTTGTATATTGTCGGTTGGTAAGTTTTGACATATATAAAAGGAAATGTCTATTGAATATATAAAAAAGAGGGTCAGCAATAGAAGCCAATGATGACAGGTGCGAAATTAAATACAATTTAATGACAACCACAAACGAATTCCAAATAATTTGTTGATATACTATAAGCTAAAAAGCGATTACAAATAGATACTAAAATAAAATTAATTGAATTTCTTTGTAAACACATTGAAAATCGGCAGTAGAAGGCCCTTTCCTTACTTATTAAATATTTATTTGCTATTAATGCTCATAAAATATTATGCTGGTATAAAATATATTACATTCTCAATTCAGAATTAATTTTGTTCTTTAAAATATTAAGCAATCTTCTTTAAGTTTTAAGTGCTTATGTAAGCTTGCAGCAAAATTAGTATAACAGTTAACGCATTTACATAATCGTAATAAAGTAAAAAGCTAAAAGAAATATTTAAAGACTTGAGTTTCATAAAAGAATAGTGCATTTCTTAACTGTTCCTAATTGTGCAAATCCTTGTAGATGCTTTTCGCTGCATTTTATATTGCTCAGAGAGTTCCGGTTTAAGAACTCCTTTTATGTCGTAGAGCTTCCAAAAATTCCTCTTTCACTATTCTGCATATTTCGGGCACGTTGTGCACTGTGTTTGTGCAATGCCAAGTCATAATTTCTTTATATTACTGTCCTTGGCCCCTTTTCCCATTTTTTTGTTGTTGCCTTTCTGCTTTGGATGGCAGTGCAACATTTGCTTTGTGCAACATTTTAATTACGCATTCAGTTGGCGCAGACTCGCAAGAATTATGGCACAGAGGGGGTTAAATGGGCGGCAAGGGGGGCGTGGCCCTACGTTCTGCTGCCGGCAGGAGTCAGCTGTTGAACACACAAAGAAAATGCTTGGTAAATGCTAAGCGAGGATTTATTATAGCCAAGAAAAGTGAAGTTAGGGGTAAAGAAACTTAACTTTAACTTTATAAGAATTATATTCACTAAAGTCGCTGAATTTCACTCTGCCTTGCAGTGAGATTTAATTATCAAATTAATTTCTGTACATATTTATTATTTTTCACTGTATTCTTATTCCATTTTAATAACCAGCAACGCAAAGATAAAATATTAACATTTTTCCCAAATTATTGTAACTCAAAACCAACCACAAATAAATATATGTATGTATGTAGGTTTTCGTTGTGTATACAAAAATTCTGGTTTATTTTTCCCCCAACATTTTTTTATGTGTCGCTGTTTGCCACCTTCACCATGTTTAACATTTCGCGCTATTTATGCATAATTTAACCATTTTATTTTATTATTTGCGACCCGCTTCTTGTTCTTGCTCTTGTTGCAAATAAATGGCAGCAAATATGCAAAAATAATGTACAACAGGGCCAAAAAAAGCAAAGTTGCAATGACATAGGGTGAATAGGGGCGGGGAAAAAGGGTTTTTGGCCAACAGCTTGAGTAAATGTTTGATCGGGCTCGCCTAGCCAAAAGTTTTATGGCACCCGAACTGCGCATAAAATCTTAACAAATCCCAAATTTATCATAAAGCGTAGTTAGGCCTGCCCCCCAGTCGGTTGGGGTTGTTTTCCGTAAAACATTTTAAGTTTAATGGCAATTAACCTCGGCGTTGCGAAATTAAAATCATGATCCCGGCATAACCCGCGTATGTGGCTCTACATAAATCTTCCTCCCGAGTCGCAGAAGGGTTGCATGTGAGCGGAGTCCTCCGGCAGACATGACACGTATTTATAGCGCGCCAACGACCTCACTCGGGCCACATTGCTAATACGCCATGTTGGCTGCTGCTCAGTTTTCTGCCCCGGCTTTGTTTTATATGTGCGCACACACACTCCTACTCAGGCTAAGACCCTCAAACGACCCACACACACACCCATGCAGCAGACAGCCAACTTACACATTTCGAGTGCAAGTCAAGTTGAAGCTGGCCTTGCATCGTTCAGCATGCAGAGAGAGAAATACTAAATGGGAGATTCAAATTAGCCTAAAATAGCATTATTTTGTATGGCTGATTAATAATTTAAAAGAAAAGAAAAACTCCACATATTTTTTAACATTGAAACATTTTTATAATTTAATTTTAGTTCAGGTTATATACCAGATTATGTTTCCCCCTGTGCATCCCCCTGTGCGTCTGCATTTGTATTAGCTGATTGTGTGGGGCAATGCAGCTGAAACAGAGGCAATTGCCGCGTACAAGCTCGTAAATTGAATAAAAGTTCAAATGTTGGCAATTAATAAACCGAAAAAGTTAATGCTTAGTTTGCACTCCGGCACTCTGGCAAGTTGCAACCACAATCTGTTCAGACAAGAAATTGCTTGGGCTCGCCTCATCAACCAAAAATATCAGAACAAAAAGTTGGGTTAGTAAATTTAAATTTTTGATTAAGAGAATGAAATAACTTTAAATTTAAGTTAACTAAAGAATAATATGGTAATTTTAAAGAGGAAACAAAGCAACAGCCATGTTTTGGTTTTAAATTCCTTATTTAATAAGCATAATAAATATTGATTTTTACAGAATTTTATAGTGTGGTTTAATATTTATAAACTACAACCGAGTGTGATTATTTTAGCGACCCACCCTGCAAGGGTATTAATATGGCTGCTTTGAAATTTCCCCCAAGCTAGTTTTCCTTTGTTTTTTTCTACCTTATATAGGAATCTATCCTGGGGAACCTAAAAGGCAGTTCATTTTGTTAAAATTGCCTGTATCTAGCTGGCAGTTGGCTCTTCCTTTTAGCCCTCGGCCGAGATTGTGGCAGACGCTAATTGCTCGAAAAGCCTGAAACCTCTTACCATTAAAGCCCCCTCGGTGTTCCCCTCTAAAACAGTCCCCCTTTCCTCATCAATTTCTGCCCTAATGCGTTGCCATTGTAATGAAGTCGTGCAGCATTTTGAAATCGGTGCACCGGGGGCTCTGAAAACAATGCCAGGCCTGGCTCTGTTTCTCTTTTATTTTTGCAAAAATGAAGGTACTGCACATTTGCTGCAGTTAACACTTGTTGTGCGGGCTCCAACCAATTTTCAGTTCCAACTGCTGTTGTTGTAATTTAATTGTTGTTCGAGCTGCCACAGCCTGCGACCGACTTACCGGAAAGGGTAATGTTTTAATTGTTGTTTCGCAGTTCAAATTCGGATTAATTTTGCCAAGTACATACACGAAGAACAAATAATAAAGGGATTTGTGAGTATTAAAATAAATCTTTTAAAAAACTGCAAACTTCTTAGAATTATATTGAACATTTTCTTTCCATTTTCTGCTTCATTGATTTTATTATAATTCGAATAAAGTTTAAAATAATTTAAAGATCGATTTCCTCTCCGTGTTTGTGTATACGAAACCCCAGGAAAATAAGTATAAATCCGTGAATATTTCGGTTGCGAACAGGCTGTGCGAGGCCAGCATTTTATTTTTGCACCTGTTTCATCATAATCTTGATAGGCACGCAAATTGTTTGCAGCCAACTTTAAATTGTTTTTTTTGTGCACTGATGATTTGTGGGCTGAAAGCAAATAGATATACAGCCGCCACCGTAAATGGCCAGCACAGTCTGGGCCTGCTAATGCCTTTTACGATGACTCTTAATGTGCAGCCGCGCCTTTTAATTATTTAAAGCCCCCAACGCTGCGTATGCGCGTTATTTAATAAATGACAGCTATTTGCAGAACGTTGAGAAATGATTACGCCCGTGGAAAGACAGTTTTCCATAGCTTTTTTTCATCCGCAAGCGTTTTTAATTCCCCTGACAGGCGACTTCCGACTCCTGTGGAAATTTGTTTGTCTTCCAGCAACGAGCAAACAAGAAAATGGCAAAGGCTGAGGCAGAGGCAGAGGCATAGCAGAGGCTGCGGCAAATCTAATTTCTAACACAGAAGGCTTCGGAACAGAACAGATTACGCAACAAAAAACGGCCAGAACTGGATGAGGAAAAAGAATTTTCTGTTATTTGTGCGAGGTGGAAGGAAAATCAAGAGACGTCTGACAGTCAAGCCCCCCAAAAGCGTATGCAATGCATGTGTATGGCATAAATCAAAGCTAGACAATTTTGGCTTGGGAAAACATGAGCGGCGAAAAATAAGAAAAACGACAAGGGGGCGTCCCGAAAGGGGGGAGGAAATCAAAAGTAAGTGACAAGCAGACAGGCAGACGCACAGAAAACACATGTGCACCGCAAACAAACAGGATGTTAGGGGGTTCTGCAGGATCTCTCTGCCACATGACAAGTTGCTCTTTGAATATTTTGAATGCTCCGTACCATAAACCGTTTAAGTACTTTAATTGTTTCTTGGCAAGATGTTAACAACGGGAAATTGACAAAGGAGGATGATGCGTTACTAAGTCAACAGGTGCAAAGAGTTCAGGTGGAGTTTTAAAGGACTTCTCTAAATAAATTTCTACCTAAATACTAAAGCTGAACTCTTTGATGATTCCAGTTTGGATTTGATATTGAAACGGTTTCTTAGCCAACAATTTAAAGTTACTTAATTTTCTATTTTTACTCTTAGTAAGATTCCCTTTACTCTAGTTGTTTATTCAAAATATATTTCCCACATTAATCACTCTTCAAACGAATCGTTTCCCTTCATCTAAATCACATTTTTCTTATCCCAGTTATTTTTTATCAAAGGCTAACATGAGGAGTTCGCAATTGTAGCATGTTCCACTCGGTGTTTAAACTGTTTCCAATTATTTTTCCCTCAACTGGCTGCACCACGCATACAACTCTTATCGGGACTCAATAAATTGCTGTCTCGACGCGAAATGCACACCTGTGCTTGTGCCAGGGCCAGAGGATCAGGTAGCTGTCAGCCAGCTGCGAGTTGCTTAACCTCTCCGCCTGCGAAACAGCCAGCCTGCCTGCCTGCCAGACCAACTCCAGTTTTATTATTTTGTGCGCCATAGCTTGGCTTTTTTAATCACTGCCCTGGCACCCCGAGGCCCCGATGCGCCAGACAGTTGGGTATACAAAATATGTCAACAGAGGCGACAGGCGGCAGAAAGAGGGCGAAACTCAGTCACTGTGTGCTTAGACCTTTAGACACTGGCCAGACAATGGCCGGTCGTGTCAGCGGCATTTCCGTCCGCCTGTCACAGGATAACACTCCGCTCCGCTCTGATTTGCCGGAATATTCGTATGAATAACCGGATAAACCGCACTGACATCCCGCCAGGGCATTGGGATGGACTCCAATGAATCAAATGCCAATTATTTACGGATCTCTGAATTGTCGACAATTGCATTACGCAGTGGTTAACTTTCAATGCAAACCATTTTATGCAGATTGCTATGAGAAATAATGGAAGACGATGTGAAGATTACACTTGCATGCAGGAATGAGATTTGAAAATGCTTGAATAATGATTGAAAATGATATCGTTAATGAACTGTTACTCTGTAACCTTTTTTAGCATTAATAAAGACAGATACTTACTGCCATGTTCTTCATATTTAACTAAGCCAAAAAAATTCTTATTCATTAAATTGTAAAAATATGTTATTTATTATCTCTTTGCCAATAACTATTTATTCTCTGAGTGTGCGACAGCATTGATCGAACCCCATTGACTCTTTTGGGGCCTTTGTGATGAAGTTTGTGGATAGGAAACCGCACAAACCTCAAGGGATTACTACATCAGAGGCAACCGCAGAAAGGGGTTAATGCACTCTTCGCACACGGGACACAACAAGCCAATTGGGCTTAGTGAGCATTCAAAGGCTGCCAAGGTCCTGTCATATGTTCGCCTTTTAATATTTATTAATGGTCGAGAGCGAAAACAAAAATGGGGAAACCAGAACCCGAATTGGATGCATCAGCGAGCCAGTTAATATTAAATTGCCGCATCAATAGGCACAACAACAAAGGGATAAATTTGATTGAACAACAATATATAACCAGTGCGGAAAAAACTATGCAGAGTTTGGGCTTGAGGTTTCCCTTCGAACATCAAACGCTTCATAAACGCGGCCCAAGAGAGGAGAAAAAAAAACCAAGAAGAAACCTTAGGAAAAACTTATGGCTCCCAGGGGAGACACTTGAGTGACTGCCGCGTTTGAAGGGGCATGCCCCCTCCGAGGATGCTGCCAGCGAAGGAAACCGAAACTATTTCTTTGCGCAGCGTTGTGGAAAATTAAAAACGCCCAGGCCTAAGACTTGGGCGACCTCCTGCCGATGCCGCTGCATCTTCTGCTTATTAATAACTGCGGCGGCAGCGAAACAGTTATTAGACTCAACATACTCGAAATCTGGGTTATCCAGCCCGGATTTACCCCGGTTTGGGGCCGTTGAACCTCTCTTCGAGCATGGCCGTAATCAGTGGTATTGCGGACTCCCCCTCACTCCCCTCCAGGCCAGAACGTTCCACCGGCCTAATCAGCACTCACATTACGCATACGCAATGTTGTCATAATTTCGCATTATTGATTTATTAGGTCGCAATGTTTGCATAGCCGAATGCGAGTGACAGGGCGATAAGCGGACTGTTTTTGGCCTGGTTTTTATTTTGCATTAGCATAAATTACAGGACGATTGACAAGTGCGGCGTATGATGTAGGAACTGGATTTCAAAGTTTTGAAAGGCAAAACAAGTTGTGTTTGTATATATTTTAATTGAAAGACTGATTCGAAAATGATTTAATGGAAAATGTATTGCTTTTCGCTGATTTTACCTGGAATTCGGAAAAAAAAAATTTAAAACAATTTAATGAGCAGCAGCTGATAAGGAAGCCGTCTTTGCTTATAAACAAATATAAATTAATACTTATATTACCTTTACTTTATTTTAGCCATAATAACCCGTATATATTATTAAGTTTAATTAAACATATAGTAAACCGCAAGTAGTATTATCGCTCCTTCATCTGAGGCACTCGATGGGGGAAAAGGCATTCCCCAATTAGAGTCGGAATGGCCAAGGCTGTAGCCTTGCGAGCCTTGATTAAAGTTGAAACCAAGGTAAAGTGGCCCGAGAATGCAATTGTACTTAAAAAGCGCAGCGCAGTGCAATGAGTAAAAATGCCGGATAATAAGGATGGGGTTGCGGAAGGGAAGGCCGGGAAACTCGGGCGGCAGGAGCGGCGGGTGAAAATCGGAAAAGCCCCTGCGAACATCATTTATAAAAATGGCTCGGCATTTTGCGGGTGCGGCTGGGTGGCGAAAACACAGCGCAAAACCGAAACGCATTCAGGCAAACAATTGCAATTGTAATTGAGCCGAGACTCCTCGAATCACTGTCTGTGTGTGGGCGTGGCCGGAGTCTGTTTGCATTGTTATTTCCACGTCGGTGAGTCAGTTCCTCGGTCGGGCTGGCGGTCGTTTGTTCGGTCGCTTAGTGGCAATAAAAAGAATGCGCGTTCCACGGGGAAATTATGAAAGCGGATTCCTTTTGTTTAGAATCGTTTCTAGATTGCATGCAGCCAAGCGGTGCGAGTGTGTTGGTATTACAGGGGGAGTGGGAGCGGTAGCCATAGCGTACTCGCACCATTCCCGCTTATTGCTAATGCGACTGTTATATTGCCACGGCCCCGGCTGATATTAGATATTTGCCAAGTTGCCCCAACGCCTCGCCCCATTTGTGCCTTTTACTTCTAATGATGATTGCAGCATCACATATTTATTAATTTCCAAGCAGACTCCAGCCTCGAAGTGAGTGGTTTCAAGGGTTAAAGCGGTCTGGTATTCAGTAAGCCAAAGGTAACTGAAGTTATATGAGCTGGATACTGAAGCCAACTCATATTTTTATATTATTAATAAATACAAACTTATCTTAAATCAGAAAAGCGTTTAAATTCATTCATTTTTAAATTGACTTTCTCAGCATCTCTCATTCATGTTCCCAACTAGCTTCTGCACCAGGGAATCCATTGAAAAGCTGGCAATTTAAATAGAGAAAATATCGTATAAGATGCATGCATGTATGGCAATAACTATAATTAAAGCGATGCCCTGAGCAGTTAAAATTCCTTTCAAACTATGGCTTTCAGTCGACTGTAGCTCGAGGGCTTCAACTCCGACGACTGCCAGCGCAATGACTTTCGAGTTGCGAAAAGAGAAAACGACGAAGGCAAAGATGCTCCCCCAAGTGCTGTAAGTACGAAACGAAAATCAAATTTTTTATGATTGAACAGCCAAGGAGCATGGAAACGCCATTTCCATTCCCTGCATTTGAATGGCTTGCTATTTTGTATCATCATGCAATATGACCAGAGAACGCACTCTCCGACTTTATGCCAATTTCAGCGAGCTGTTGCTGATTTCATTTCCTCCTTAAGCGCGTATATTATTTGCATGCATCTATCTGCAGAAGCGGAGGAAGGGTAGCAGTGGGGTCCAGGGGGAAATCGAAGTTTTATCAAGTGTATCAATTTGCATTGTACTTGCGAACCGACGGACAATGAACTGTGATGACTGATTGATCAGGGTGCTTTATAAGCGATAATGCAGCTGTCACCCTCTGCAGCCTGAAGCGAAATAAAGTTATGTCTATAACAATTTAAATTGATTTTTCCAAGATGAAATTTCTGACCTTAATTTGTTTTTATTTTAATCTGCTTTATTTTTATTTGACAGCCGCTTGAAACTTTCGAAGTTTTTCCTTTTAGGTCAATGTATTGTCAGCTTCAATTAAATTCCTATTTCGATTGACTTTCCAGCTTCCAGCCAAGGCAACAATGACAACAACAGAATGGGCGAAGATAACAATGCAACTGCTTCAGATGCTGCGCAAAAACAAAGGACTTAAGATAAATATTTTCACACGCGACATTTTCACTGCTAATGAAATTTTGCTTTCAACTAAATTAGTATCTGTCTGTGGAGCAACGTCGGCAACAATGACAGAAAATAAAATTAAATAATGCAAGCACTTTTAGGTTAATTAAACTTGAATAGCAGCAAACGGAGCGCCAAACTAAGCTGGAATAAAGTGAGAACGAGGAGCCCAGCACCCGGACTAATGCCGAGCTCCAGGAGGCGGAGCCCCGAGGATCTCCTCTGGGGACTCCGCCAGGCCTGTCCTTGTAATTGTTATTACAATACTTGTCCTTTTTGGGTGTATTGTCTGGCTGTCTCGCACTGCACTTTCTATATAATTGTGTGGCGCTCACACAGCCTTTTGTTGCCCAATGCATTTGCAGCAGTGCATGCCAAGAACCGAGCAGAGTGCCACCAGACCAGGGCTCTGGGATATGGATGCTCCTTTTGGCTCAGTTTTCCAGCTCTTTCTGGCCAATTCTGTGGCCAAAACCGGGGGGAAAGCGTTTCGGGGTACGACCGTCAGTGGTTCCGCCTGCGTTGCCTTCGGCCTGCAAATCTGCAAAAGTAAACAAAAGTGTTGCCAACTTGCCAGAGACAAATACAAGCAGCAGTACAAGGAGCATAGCAAGGATTCGTCGGTCAACTCTGTATCTTTCTTTGCACTGGAAGAAAATATTACAAAAAATTAAAGAATTTGATCGAAAATTCTGGCAAATAAATACAAATTTATGCCACTAGAGTAAATGATACAAAAAAAACAAATATTTTTTAATTTAAAAAAATATTAATTGCATTCGAATTCTCAATTAATGTTTACTTAACAAAAATTTCTCACGATTGCCACAAATAATTTTATTGAAGTGTTTATGTTTGTATTTTCCCTGTGAGTGTAACAACAAGTTCCTGTTATGGCTGCCTGACGCTTCTCTTGCTTATTATAATTGCCAGCTTTTTCCACCTTCCCCCCTTGGAAAAGTTCTTGGGCGTTGTGGGCGATGCAAGGACTTTGGTCGGCCGTGTCCTGCGACAAATGTAAGCAATGACATTGATGCTGCCTGGCCTTTTTTTGAGTAAGTAAGAGAGAGTGTCTCTGCTTTTGTTTTCGTTCCAACTGCACATATTTATTTTGTATGCTCAAGTTTGTCGGTTTCTGCAATTGTTATTATTTGTATTGTGATTGTTGGCAGAATGTATCTGCCAAAAAGCAGCTCAAGCGAGCCCAAACCCAGTCAACATTGCGGTCAACAAATGGAAATGGAATGGATTTTACACTATTTCAGATTAGATTAAAAGTTTGATCAGGTTTTGGGTTCGCCGGCAGAAAACTGTGGAAAGAAATGTAGCAAATTGAGCTAAAATAGTAGCTGGAAATAATTATTAAAAATTCTGGTGATCTGAATTTACTGACTGCAAGCTTATGCGAAAATGTATAACAAGTAAAAATTATCTTGTGTATTTGTTCATAAGAAACATTAATTTATTTTCCTTGAGTTTCCTGTACACCTTTATTTCAGACTTCCTTAAGACACTCCCGCACAAAGTTCCTTGGGTTGCTTAGGAAGATGTTGATATGCTCTCAAGTGTCATCTTTCGAACTCGATCCAACTGCAATCCGCAGTTGTTGCCAGTTGTCCTGGGCATCTTCCCCTCGGCCGGGATGTCGTCATAATGCCATTTGTAGCGCACACAATTGCTAATTGCTTTAAATGCATTTCAGCCGGAAGTGGCTTTGCCCAGACCCCTGGCATATGCAGAGAAAGCCGGAGTGGCTCTCGCTACCCTGCTCTTCTCCTATTTGTCCTGCGTATTATGTACTGCATATTGGCCGGCATTATCTGGGACTTTCTGCCCTTCTTGGTTTGGCTCTGCTTTATTTTATTGTATTGTGTTTTTCATTTATTTAAAGCTATTAGCCCGGCTTAGTCTTTGCCTTGGCTTTGGCTTTGGATGCTGCAGCGCCCTTGGAGTGCCGGGCGTATGGGGCGTATGCGTAATGTGAGTCACCAATAAGCCAGTTACTCGGCATGACAAACAACAGAAGCCAGCATAAAAGAAGTATGAGCTTATGCAAATATTTATTTTTGCTATTCACATGCACACGCCCTGGCCCTGCGACTTGTCAGCGCTCCGGTTGGGTTATTTAATTGAAATCTACAAGTTTATGATTGTTTTGTATGCAATTTCAATAAGCAATTAAATATGCATGCCGATGCATTCATTGTTTGCCTATATTGTCGGTGCCCTTGTCCCTTATCCTGGCTCCTTGTCCCAGCCGCCCCTCCATCATCGGTTGCTGTTTGTTATGGCCGGGCCCTTTTGTACTGTGGCTTAATGAATTTTGTGGCCGGCATAAATAAGAAACAGACAGCAGCCATTATTTGTTTGGTACTTGCATTTGTCAATATTTATTATGGAGTGTAACCCCTTCAATTGGAATATTGCTTTACAAATATTTTCACAACTTAAATTGTATGAATTTTTAAGGTTACGAAATGTAATAGGAATATGTGGTTATTTTATTAAATATTTCATAGAAGAAAACTAAAGAAGTCAAGCAAACATTTATATAACTAATTGTGTAGCCGTTAAAGTAGGAATTTATTAATTATTAAATTTACAATTATTTTCCCTGAATCTTATCTTTTACTAATATTTTATTAGAAGTCATTTGGAATATTGCTTTTAAATATTTCCTCCAAAATTGAAGTGAAATGAAAGCCGCTGAAGAGTCATGTGAAGTTCCTTGGATATTGCAGCTGCCAGGATGTATCTCGTAATCCTGACCCCACCAGCTGAGTATCGAATTTATTTTTGCTAATAAAATTGATTGTGTTTTAAAACCTCCGCAGGCAGTGAAGTGCCAAAAGGAGGGGGGGCGTCCATAAAAGAATGTTACACTTTAAAAGTGTGGCTTAGTCGGGAGATTGGGGCTGTTTTGGGCTTTCGGGTTTGGGCTGGCTGCTTATGCGTTGACATTTTTATGGGTATTTTATGTGAAGCAAGTGAATATGGCAAAGACAAAGCTAAGCTCCTTTCGGAATCGATAAAAATGCAAATTAAACAGCGGCAGTGTGAGCGTGTAAGAGCCATATAAAGTTGCATATGTGCTTCGGATATAGATATAAACACAGAGATATGCCGGGAAAATGGTAGAGGGAGTGCCAGCTCGTTAAGAGGAAAGCCGGGCAAAATTCAAGTGCCGGAAAATGGCTTTTGTTTAGAAGGAAAACTCCAGCAGTTGGCGTTTCCCTTTCTCTCTCTTTATACCCTGTTCCTTTCGCATATAAATATGAAAAATATTCAGAAAATGTCAAACGGAAACAAGTTTCCAAGTCAGCTTGCATGATGGAGCACACATGTCCTGGCGGCCACAGGACGACTCTTCGACCAGGCAGACACTCCTCCGCCCAGTCGAGCGACAAATGAAAATTGCAGAAATGATCGGAAATGACCAATTTGAAATAAAAATGTAGCCAACGAAGGGAGAAGGCGAATGCCAGGCAGATCTGAGTGCTCAGTTTTACATCAGCCAACAAGGTATTAGTTACTATTCCTTAATAATTCATTTAAACTTTAAAATTTGATAACAAATGATTAAGTAGTTATAATTCTTATTGATTATATTAATAGAAGGGGCAGTTTAACCATTCTTAGACTCCTTAAATTTGTTCAAACATCTAAAAAAAACTTCCACAACCTTTTAATATTTTATTCTTCTTATATTTGTTACCACTTGAGGCACTAGTATTTTGACTACGAACATGAGGGCATATACACGTAGTATGTGTGAGAGCGGAAGTCGAGTGCTTGACGTGCAACACCACCACCACCAACAAGTGGAAAATGGGCGCAGGAAGCAGAGTGAATTTTCTACTGCATTTGCCAGGCTCTCTTGATATCTGAATGCCAAGAGCAGCCGCATATAGATCTGATCAGATATGACAAGATGACAAATTGGAAAATTTGTCAAAGAAGTTATCGCGATCTGGACTTGCCGGATTCGGCTGGAGCTTTGCTTCCGGTACGAGTGGGTTTATTGACCCCAGGCTTAAGTCGAAGCACAGGCTCATAACTCACAGATGTCGTATTATGCATGAATTTAAAAACAATAACTGGGAAACGCACACGCATGTGGGGAAACAGGATTTGCTCCTTCCTCTTGACGGAGAAGCAATAAATCAAGACGAAAAGGCGGCAAGGGGAAAACCCTTTTCAACGATTTCTATGCAAAAGTGCTGGCACAAGGCAAAGTAATTCATCAAAAATAATATAACAAGACAGCAAATGAGAAAAAACGAGCATAAGAAACAGCAGCAGCTAAGAAATATACGAAATGGTTAAAATTGCACAAGGAAGCAACAAATTGGTGCCTTTTATATTGCAAAATGTTAGTGAGTCCTGCAATCATTTCGTGCGAGCGTGTAAGCCATCTGGGAAAATCACGCTCGAGGGCATCTTATCGGAGTCTGCAGGATTGCGAAATTAATATATGAGTAGATCGAAATACCCTGGTTTTATTTTTCATATGAGCATCTCGGTTTAAGCATCTCAAAGGTATTAAAATAAAGAGCTTAATTGCTGGATTACTTCATTTAAAAAATATTATAAATTCCTGGTGTTATTTTAATGTTAGAACTATATTTTTTTTAATTTACCTTTCCTTTTTCGTTGCACTTTAATAATTATAAACAGTGCAATATATAAATAAATGTATTTTTTACGTTTTATGTTTGAATTTATAAGTGGTAGTCAAGTGCAGCTACATTTGGATACACCCACTAAACTCCAGATTTACATATTTCTTTATCACCCTTTTTTAGTTTTTCTTTGCCGAATGTGGGAAAAATCTCGACAGTAAGCAAATTTCGTTTGGTATCCTTTGGCAGCTGGGTCAGCACTGGGAATCGCTGTTCGTGCTGACGTTCTCCTTGTTTACTCTACGGTCAAATGTGTCAACAACATTGCTGTTCAATTAGTAAGGTGCTACAACTCCTGTACCTCTACTTTAGTGGAGTCTAAACCCTTCTCAGCCGGATAAAACCGGTTCACTTAAAGCGAAAAATAAAAGCCAAAGGGAATGGGGTAGCAATTAATAGTGCTACACATGTTGAACATCCATCTACATAGCATACCTACATCTGTTTCAGTTTTAGTTCTCGCACGGGTTCGCTTTTTTGTGCCGTGTGTGTGTGTGTTTTATTAAGTTTTTAATTAATGTATGAGCAGTTTAAACTTGTAAAAGTCCTGTCATGATAAACTAAAACAATATTTCTCACTTGGGGGCCAACGACGACAGCTTCCATGTCCATTTTGGGGTCTGGGGAGAGGTTCAACCCACCGGCAGTCATCGAATTGCCCAAAGGAAAGCTTTTCAGAATAAATGAAGTTACGGCCAAAGGATGGTCGTGTCTGTCTGCGTTACGGGTTATCTCAAGAGTGTGAGTGTGTGAGTCGGTGTGGATGTGTGCCATTAAAATATTTGCATCTCATTACTTAGTTTTTAGGATATGCTTCGGTTCGAGCCACCTTAAAACGGTTACTATTTTATGGCAAAGTTCCAAATATAATTCAACTAGATATGCTTATTTTTTGTGCAGATATTATGGTAATTGACCTTTGCCAATTTCTTACGCATGTGTTCCTAGCCTTATACCCTCTCTGCGTTTCGGCTTTGGCTCCTTTGTGGCCAAAACTTTTGTTTCGTTTCATTTTTGTGTGCTCAGGCTCTCTACTATCTTATCAGGCAAATTGAATTTGTGGTCAGAACCCAATGAGTGTGCTAAACCATTTGGCAAACAGACATCAAGCAGCTCACACACTCACGAATCTATGGCTGCACTGGGAAACTAAGGGAAAATAAAATGTTAACTTTATGTAAAGTCCTTTCAATATAGTGCAAAGTAAAATAAATAATAAATTCAAATACTGTTATTTTTACAATGAAGTTTCTTTTCCCTTACCAAAAATATGTCATAAATAAATCGTTTTATTTAAAATGTTATAGCTTTCTGAAGCAAATATTCAGATCAAATAATTTCAGTATTATTTCCCTCTGTATTCTAGTCCCAGTCGTTTTTCAAAAGTCCTGCAATCTGCTTCGGTTGAGCTTGCCATATGTGTGTGTGCGTGTGTGTCTAATCCTTTATGCATTTGGTATCCCAGACGTAGACTGACCCCATTTGCAAAATTCTCAACGCCATCTATCAACACATACACACAGAGCCACGCACGCAGGGCGACACAATGCACAGGACATTCACACGACATGGTCAAAAACTTTGCACAATTAAAGTTTAAGTGTTGCACAAACTTGTGTCATGTGCTTGAGAGCCTGGGAGACGGATGGGGCGGGGTGGGGTGGTGTGAAAGTCGCAGCGATGGATGCATAAATTTCATTTTGTTATTATAGACTTTGCCAACGAGTCCCAAAGCTGCACAGTGAGGGAGAGTATCTATACCGTGGTACCCACTTGTTGTGGTTTTTAATTGTACTTAGAAGCAGGTAATGTCTAAAAAAAGTATGAAGGATCGGTATAAGATACTTTAAAATAATTTATTAAGAGCATGCATTATTAAGATTTATTTTCAGCAGATTTATACCCTTTTCAGTCTACTCAGGACTTATCACTGTGCACGTATCTTAAGCTCAATCCCATCACTGATGCAGTCCGAAAGTGTTTGCTCTCTGTGCGGTGTGTGGGTTCGGGGACAAGAAATAACACCTTTTGGAAAGTTGCAAATGCAGTAACAAAGTGTAATTAAAAAGTTTGACTACGCTTGCAAAAATAATGGAATCGATTATGAGCCAGTAGCCAGTTATCCTCGCCCCGCATCCTGTCTGGCCTCAACTTTCCCCCTTTTTACCCACTCAATGGAATTAAAAAGATATTTTTCGCCTTTGACTCCCTGCTGCCGCCTGCCAATTGCATTCCTGCCTCCCTCCTGCTCTGCGCTCCATTGTTTTCGTCTGTCAAATGCAGACACTTGGCTTTCGGTATTCATTGCTCGGCAGGATTCGAGGAGCGGCAACAACCGAGCGGAAAACTGTCGCAGAAACTGCCAATAAGGGCATTTTTATGCATCCATTTCATTCGCATTTCTCCAATCAGTTGAAAAAATTACACAAACGCAAACGCAGTGGAAATGAAAACTTTGAGAAATGTTAATGCAATTGCTTTTTCCAAAAAAGGAGTGCCTGCGACTCCGAGGGAAGCTCATTAAATTCCCTAGGACTCGGCATAAAAATGGTTTAACGACATCTCGGGTATAATTAGCTGAAAGTTCGTTTAATTACCAAGGATCATCCGATATTACTTAACCACTTTATGCAGACGATTAATTTGAATGCAAAGCACAGCGAGCCATTCATCTGTCGCTGTTAATTAAGCACAACAAATGCGACGTTTTCATTTTTAATACTCAAAGGGCCTGGCCAGTTATTGATTTAAGGTTAAACATATATTTAAATTTGCATAAACTGTTATTAATAAGGCAGATTAAGCCGCCAGGATAAAGGGAAACGAGCAAATTTGTGCAGTTTTCGTACTTCTTATGCGAGTGTACATCACATTATTGTGATATGCACCTTGCTGATGTTTTTATTTCCCACGCATTTTGTATGCCTTTTAATGTATTTTTAATCCGATATAATTAATACCATCCCGATGGTTGTGCCTGTCGCTTATTAATTATATTATTGCGTAAAAATATTAACAAGTACCGCAAAGTCATAAATAAATCTGCGAGAACACTGAATGTAAAATAATACCCCGGTAACTGTGGCTCATAAATAATATATAACGAGAGCTTCTTAAAAGAAGACAGAAAATAAATGCATTCATTGTGACAAGGCAGCGTTAAACTGACCACAAATGGCTTTAAGTCGCTGCTCGGATAAACAAATGATGTGTGAAAAATTAATGATTAAGTTGGATGCAGTAAGTATCGCTTCGGGGGCAAATATTTCCCATTTATGAATACTACCAAGGGAAAGCGATAAATGTAACTATAAGGTGCTAAAGATAAACATAAACTCAATAAAAAATTGCCAATATCTATTGTAACTGGAAAAGGAAAAGATCGGCTTAATGGGCACAAAAAGAGCACAAATCCGGCTTGCCACGGTGTTGTTCGCACATGGCTTTGGCTTTCATCGTCAATTTGAAAACAATTTCCCTGTTTGTTTCATAGTTTTGTGAGCGTTTGAAATGTGTGACTGTCTGTGGACGACCTTCCACAAGCACCGGCACCAACCACACCTCACACCCACCTGTCTGTCTCGCAATGTGGGCGAGTGTGGCTGAGTGTGTGCGAGATTGTAGGCTGTTTGTTGTGGTCAGCTGTGCTGAAAAGCTGGAAAATGAATCCTGAGGTTGCCTCGGTCATTTGAATGTTGTTCTTGTTGCCGGGCCACTCACACTTCAGGGCCAGAGAAGTTGCTCATACGTCCAGGTAAGTCCATCTCTTCGTGTTCCTATTTCTGTGAGCCAGTTTTTTTCTCTTCGTTTTGTGTTTTTGCAGGCTGCCTTAATCCAAAGCAAACACCTGCGTCATAAACTTTAAGCCCGACAAAGTTTCGGGCCAACAACCGAATTGGATTCATTGGAGCGTACTTACGGTTTGCTGTGTGCGAGCTTGGCCAAAAACGAAAACTTTTCGATTTGTCAAATGGTATTTAGGGATATCCTTGGTTAGGTCTTAGCAAATGTCTAAAAGTTTAAAGAGTTTGTATGTGAGCTGTGTAATGTGACATATATTGTAATGAAAATGAATAAAGAATTACTGGAAATAAATAATCACTGAAATAATAATAATAATAATAATAAGTACTTGGACATTAATTCAATGTATTTATAAATTCCTTTAAAAAGCCCTCAGTAATGCACCTCAGAAAATATATTTTTTTTATGAATTTACATTAACACTGCCAAAGTAAAAACCAAGTCATATTTTCAGCCAAGACTCCTGATCCCTGTTAGGCTCTTAGAAATAATGGCCAAAAGTTTAAAGAACTTGTATAAACACTGCAACATTAACGGAATATTTCCTCATCATCTTTATCAAGTCGTTATTAGAGTTATTATCATTAATTTATTAAATCCCCCGTACATGGCCTGACATGACAGTCACAATTCAAATATATATATATATTTCGCCATTGCCCAACCCCCGGCTAAACCGAATTTAATGTTCGTTCCAGGAGGGGAATCTCGGCTGCTGCGGAAAATCTCCTAGTACGCAGAGAGCGAGAGCAGGACATTTCTGTTGACACTCATTTTCGGTGGGGACGTCTCCATCTTCGCAGCTTAGTGGCGGACAAATTCCGAGTCTTTGGACACGCTCTCCCCTCGTTGGCAACATTTAGCTGGTTATTGTTTTAACATTTGCCCCCGCCGCCCGTAGCCTGTTACCCGCAAATGTCCGTCTGAGTCGGTCTTATCTTATCGTTATTAACGTTCATTTTATTGTCATGCTGCTCGGTACTCGGCTCTCTGGCAGTGGCAGCTTCTGTCTGCTAGTTGCCATCCAGTCGGTTGTATATTTTAAGAGTCCCTTTTATTGTGTCATTATTGTCATTTACTCCTCGGTCGCCCCTCGCCAATCCCGGCTATGTGGCTTGCATTATTTTGATTATTTGTGAGTTTACCACTAAATGTCTCGCTTTCAGTACATTATGCTTGCGTTCCTCTTTGATTTCCTGATTTCTGATGATGGCACACAGCAAAAAAAAAAATTATATCAAATTATGAAATTAATTTAATAATTCTCATCATTAGATGATATGTTTCTTTATTTTTTATATAAATAGCTGTGGATAAATTGTGAATCAATGAGCCATTTGTACAATCTTCTCTCCCAGTGTAGCAGCCCCCTAATGCCTTTAAATATGTAAATAGTATCTCGACATTATTAATGTGATTAACATTAAAATCTCTTTGATTTCAGCCCTCAAAAGTTCGTTACTGATTTTCTTGTCATTCATAAAATCCACTTGTATATTTTCTTCGTCCTTTATATTCTTATTGACCCATAAATTGGTTGGCGTGGTGAGCGGAGGCTCAGTCAGCAGCCAAGGGATGAATAAAATTGGACGCTCATAAATTGATTACAATATCAATTGCTGAACTTTTGGCTTTTAATTAAAGGCAGGCTGTGTGTGCGGTGTGGCAAGCTCAGGAAATAAAATTCGACGTCCTCCCCCCCTTGATATGTGCTTGCACTCGCTTATGCATATATGGCCAGCAAGTTGTTTCAGTTGCCAATTTGGCGTAAAAATTCATACAAATATGAAAGGCCCTGGAAAAGGCATACATTTGCGCTATAAAGAATGTTTTTCCAAGGGTGGCGGAAAACTCTAGAGGCTGCCGCGTTAAAAAGCGAATTAAAAAATGCCAAATGAACGGGAACCGGGTGCAGCAGCAGGACATTTAAATCGCAACTCTGATCGTAGGCCTGTGCCTGCGAGAAATTATAAATCAATTTAACGTTGCCAAACGAGAGCCGGACAAAAGTCCCAGTTTCGTGCCGCATAGTAAGTAAATGTGCGGTGGCGGTGGCGAAGTTTCCATTTTCCATTTCCATTCCGTTCTTGCCATTTTACAAGCAGCGCCAGCGAAAATTGTATAAATTGCCAACTCAAACGGAAACGCAATGACACCGGACGCCATTGACCACCGCCGCCGACCCTTGGCCCGTGATCCTGTTCCCGAATCTCTGGCCGGGTTACGGGTTATGGGATACGGGATACGGGATACGGGTTGGCCTCTCCGGGATTCCGGGGACGCATGCGCGGCTCATCATCCGGCTTTTCAGCGCTGCCACGGATGTTCGCGCTTTAATCTGTAAACCGCAAGCGACGGCATCAGATACAGATACACGTTCTCGCCCTCGCACCAAGGACTTTGGGGCTACTGTTTGCTACACAGACAGAAATATTTTGAAGTTAATAATGGAGCTTATAAACTGAATAACTAGCTAACATAGTTGATACCTAAGGACTTGTTGATTTAAAGGGTTAATTGAGGCACTAGATTTATTTGTATAA